>JASDDO010000028.1:165652429-168538058 GCA_030015575.1 Agapanthus africanus | reverse complement strand
AATGGACTATGAGAGATGGTGTTGAAACATGTTATTTAATATGAGTATGGAAATTCTATATAACCTGTAGTTCTATATATATATATATATATATCAAGGCAAAATAACATGGGCATGGTATAGCATGGCCGAGAAGTGTAGGTATAGGGAACTTGAAGTGAATGTAAGTGTCCTAAATAATCTTTACATGGGTAACTAATTTAACGTAAGTTCAAGAGTGAATGTCAACCAATCTTAAGAGTGTTCTCGAACCCAATGGGCTGTAATTCAGGGGTAAGGAACCACATGCCCGAATCAAGTGTTAGTAACGGGACTTCAACCTAGTGTTGAAGTATTCCAAACTCAACAGGCTATAATCCAGGAGTAAGGAAATACGGGCCCTCATGATAGCTTACTTGTGTTAGTAGACATGGGTTCATGATTTAGGGGGACTCCTGACATTCCGATGGATTCACATATGAACTACTGCAACACCCCGTGTATTCTAGGTTACAGTTAAAATTACTAGTCTTGCTCGAATCCATGAATATATCAAGTTGCAAGATTGAGTTCATGTCAATATCAAGTATTCATGTCGAGTATTCATGTATTCATGTCAAGTTGTATTCATGGTTCGAGTTAACTCAGTTTCAAGTATATATGTTTGATATTGATGTTTGAATTCAAGTATTCGTGTTCATGATTAACGTATTCATGTTTGATTTTGGATTCAGGTTTGAATTGGACTCAGATTTGAGTTTGAATTCAGGTTTGAGATAGACTCAGACTTGAGTTTGGATTCAGGTTTGAGATAGACTCAGACTGAGTCAGATACTAGTACTGATTTAAATCTTGAATTAGGTTTGGGAGTCATCGGTATCCGCTGCACATGGACGGCAGCATTTGTGTCTTTTTCCAAGATAATTACCATTGATAACTCCTTTATATTGTCTGCCTTAAATAGGCAAGCACTCACTTTCTCCAGCTCCTTGGGGTTTAAGAGAATTGATCCCGCTTAAATCTATATTTACTAAAGTCCTTAAGATATTGGTTTTATATAACTCGAGGGGGTTTTATGAAAAATATTTTAATATAGATTAAAAATTAAACCTCGAGATTGATTAGTATTATTTAGGGTTGTCATGAGTATGGATTTTAAGTATTGGAGATTTTAGTGATAATTATCTAGCATTTGAAAGTTCATGGTATTTTCTTGAAAAACTTGTCTTTTTTAGTAACTTGATCGTATTTTCTTGTCAATTGTTAATCTTTTCTTTTAGAAAAACAAAGGTTTATTATATTTTGAAAATATGGATTTAAATTTTTTTTATTTAATTATTAAAAAGTAAATTTGATTTTATGTAGAAAATTCGTACTTCTTAATAAACCGTATTTAAATCCTTTCGAGATCGAATGCTCCGTGTGGAGGTTTACATCTCGTTCTACTAGCCCAAGGATGTGCGATAATCCACACCATCCATTAGCGGTTCCCCTAAAGAGGGTTGTAGATGCGTAATCGCAAAGAAAATGAAATACCGCATATAAAAGAAATTCGGTTTTTAAAGTAGGTGGTATTTTATTGTAAAGTTTTCTTCGTAACAAAAATACATACAATGAGTATCGTGCTATGAAACAAGAGTGTATGTGAGGGGTAGGTTGTTACCCCGTGAAGTTTTTCCTAAAGGTATAGTTTTAACAAAACTAAAAGAAGTGATATCAAAGTTCATGGTATTTTAATGAAAAAGTTTAAGTATGGATTTTTCACATGAGATTCTTGGTTAAAATTAATTCTAAACATTAGTATCTAGGGTTACAAGTATTGTGTAAAAGTGGTTTGACCAAATAATTAAAGGAAATGGAGTTATAGGTATTATAAAAGAAGATATCGGTATAACTCCACTTTAACCGATATTGGATTTAAAGTGAAAAGCATTGAAAAAGGAGGAGGATTGGGAGGGACTTACCGGTTGAATATCAAGAAGGGGTTAATAAAGAGGAGGGATGTTTTGGGGCACCGCAGGAGCTCCAGAATCAGCTTCGATCTTCGCCGGAAGTTGCTTGTTCGCTAACTCCACTTTACTCCACTTGCACCTAGGAACTTTTGAGAGAGTTTTGGCTAGAATTTTCAGAATGGTGAAAAGCCAGGGTATGGGGTAGTATTTATAGCGGAGAATTAAGGTTTGGGAATTAAAAATTTGGATTAAAAAGTATTAAAATATGGTTTAATTATGAAATGAAGGGTCTCTATTTGATTGCAGGGAAATCAAACAGTGCATGGGAGTTAGGGTTTGGTGAAGGGGTGTGTGTGCAGAGCCTGGGGCTCTTTGGCCAACATCGGACCGTTGGTGCCGGTTTTCCTTCAGGTTCAGCCAGTCGATCTCGAGGCATTTGTCTCGAGATTCGTGCGTCTTGATCAATATAGTATTTAAACTCTTTTGCATATGTTTGATTTTTCTGAACTTTTCATTTCCCGTGTATTGCACGTGCAAACTTTTGGGCTTCCAAAAAAAATAAAAAAATTCAGAAAAAATAATGTGTCTAATGGGGTTCAAACACAGGGGCTACGTCACAGTAGTGTAAGGGCTTTACTAGTGAGCTACAAGTTGTTTCTTTCTATTATTTAGCAAAAGTAACCTATAACTCAAATTCAGGCTGTGATACTCTCTTCTGTACATTAAAAAGAAAAAAAATTTGTACAGTGATTTCAGAGTCTCACTTCAAGTAATAAGAACCCCTCTATTATTAAAGTTTACATGTTTTGATATGATTAGCCATGAAACTATATATTTAGTATAAAAGTGGTATTTATATAGGTTGATTTCTTTGCAGTTGGTTTTTGATGTGATTCACTAGTTAGTGGTGAGAAGTAGTATAGTTTACTTGGTGATTACACTCTATTTTGGAAAGTAGATGATATTTTGGTGTAAAAGAATGGATTTTTAAGATTTTGGAATTTTCCAGTTTTTACAAAATTTGTTTCAGTAAACTCTTTCTTCATACGTCTGCTCATTTGAGTTTCAGATGTTTGCTTCGTACATAATTTTCATGTTTTTCCTTCTTCAAACATCTGTCCCCTAAAGTTTCAGATGTCTGTCAATGATATGTGAATCTATAATTTGTTGATTTTCATATGTCTGATGCTCAAGTCAACAAACGTCTGCTTTTGATTTGGATTTCTTGAGATTTGTTCTTCAAATATCTGTGAGCCCTTCCTCAGACGTTTGCTTTCTTTCTGTACGATTGTGACCATTTAGTCCGACGTCTGTGACCCCTTCTTCAATCGTCTGCTTAGAATCTGTGCGTCTGTGACCCTTTGGTCAGACGTCTGCTTAGTATAGGTCCAGACATCTGTCCTTCAGTATTTTTGACAGTTTTGCTATTTTAATCACGTTTTCGTCGTATTTCGTTTGTTTGGGTTTGTATTGGTTTTAATAAAGTCTCCTTACATGTTTATGACTACTTTAGTTGTAGGGACCATTGCGGAGACATCCAAAATGACAAGGAAGGACGAGATGGTCGTCGGCTTTAACTAGAGCGAAGCACACTCCGGTGAGTAGATTTATATTTACGGGGGAAATCGGATGGATGACATATTGCACCCCTGAACTAATTCTAGGGAACACTTAGTATAGAAAGCGTATATACGTAACCCAGACACTTAGAGATAAATTAGTCTATAGGTTGTAGATTATGTAGTTAATGTATAATTCATAACTAGTAGGCCACACACACACACGTATACATATGATTGTTGTATGTGCCATATGTGACTAGATGTTCGTACTAATATTATGGGATGATTATTGATATTGTACGATGGAGATTCCGTACTCGATGTGATAGGGATAAATTACCGAATGCGGCTTATGATTATTTGACTCGTGGAGTCTTGATATTTAATACGGATATTATAATGATTGATTGAGCTATACTCTTTCAAAAACCAACGACTCGTTTCCTACTTTTAAATGATAATGTCAAGAATGCACTAAAAATTTGAAATGATATCTTCTTCAAAAATACCGTAGCCTCCTTATTTCCAAAACAAAATTTCGTTCTATATTAAACTAAATCGTATAGCTCATATGTAATTATCTATGTTTAACGCTTGTTCACGTTACGTTTATTATACTTGTTATATGCTCGCATTTATTTTATTTTGTTAAGTTATGCTACGCTTATTATATTCATTCGTAGACGCTTCGTATATTTAGTTTATGATACCACGCTTGTAGGAACACACTTTATAAAACACTGCATAATTACCAATGATTGCCATGTTGCACGATCACAGGTTCGCATGCCACACAAACACATCATTGGTACTGCCATGATACTGTAGAATTGCCATGCTCGATAATGTTCTAATTATATCGATATTATTATATAAATGTGATTGATTGATATATCTGTGTATTAATCATCAACTGAAAGATGCGGCATGATGCATTATTGACGATTATGATATTGATGTTTCCGATAAGAAATCGAGAGCTACTCTCGTATGAATACACTTTGATAGAACACTTGCACATCTACTAATGATTGCCATGTTGCATGATCACAGACGTTTATGCAGTACTACACATCATTAGTATTGCCATGACATAGTAGAAATTGCCATGCTTATTCGTGTTCTCGTTGTCCATGCTTGTATGCATAACACTTGATGATATTGATATAAGAATACCATTACCATGGATATTCGTATATGATTGTTGCCAATTATTGCGAAGATGATTATGGGTTTTGTCCTTGTGTACTTGATGTTTTCCATGGATTTCGAGAAACCGCAATATGATTTTAAAACGTTCTTGTGTTTGCAAAAGACGGTTTTCTATTGATATGATGATTTAGAAATCCACTATGACCTATGTATTTATGATTGTGATATCTGATATCGAGGCGGGGAATGGCCGATTGAGGATACATGGTGGATTCGGTTAGGTACCCAGGGGCAAGAAACCGTATGGAAAGACAGCAAGCTAGCAAGGTGATGCGATACCGGTGATAATATTGGACACGGTAGGGTATCCGGAGGATACCGACCGGTGTATTATGATGAGATTGAGATGAGGACTGATCTAAGGGACATTGCCTGAGGAAACACCTGAGATTTACGTATCGATGATTGGCATGGTTTTCTGATAATTTTATTGGTGATGTGTTTCTATTTGCACGATCTGATTTTGATGAGATTTATCTGATATGATATATGTGAGGGATCGATATGGATGCCCTGTATAGATTGAGATGGTTTAAGCTATATTGTAGTTGAACATGACTGATCCTAGAGGCGGTACCTGAAATCCTATGTTCATTTGTTGATGTATATTAAAGGGGTTTTTAAAGGAGCTATAGCCTCCCTATTTTCCATATGTCTATGATGACACAAGAAACCTTCAAAAGAATACCTTCTTTAAATCATTTTCAAAAGGCGTGACGTATACTTTAAACAAAATTGCATATAATGCTTTATAAACCAACGTCTGCTACATGTACCATGATTTACGTATCATGCGGCTATTTGAAAAGATTTACATACATATATCTTCGACTACTTTATAGGCTTACTTAGATACATGCTATATATATGAGATGATTACGCGATCCATTGGGATGCGCTTATAGTACTTGTGCATTATACATATATTAGTACATGATATGATGTACTATATATTATGGCTTAGGTAGATTGTTATGTATTCGATTTCTACCTTGCGATATCTTTCTACTCACGAGTTGGCAACTTACTCCCGTTGTGTCTTAGTTTCTTGCAGAATCGACCGCTCGGATTATAACGGCTTGCCGGCACATCTTTTTCTTCGGGTGATTGCTCTTGGTAGGTGGGTTACCGATTTTATCGTAACCGGCTCTTGTACAAGTATTAGTATTTCTTCTGGATCTAGTTAAAAACTCCATCAACCATTTGTATATTTGTATTATCCACGACTTAAAGATGAGACTTAGATATGTATTGTTTTTGAGTGCTGGACTCGTTTGGAGCCTACTTGAGTTGTTAATTTACATATCTTTTGTTTTATTGCTCGTGTTGATCTTCGCCATTGGGCGTCGTATATTTGCATGGATTTTGTCTCCGCCATTGGGCGTGAGCTAGCTCCTATTTGGGGATGCTTTATATATATATATATATATATATATATATATATATATATATATATATTAGTGTGCTTGTTTTAATCAAAATTTACAAAGGAGGTGCTGTCCGATTTTTAAACGATGATCATATTTTCAATCAAACTTTACTTATACTATAAACAAAACTTGATTTCAATGCATAAACCTTTTTTCAAAACTACACCTCCACTATTTTCTAAAATGGTTTAGATTCCTGGTTTTTGGCTTACTTGGTTTTCGATAGGGTCCTATAGACTTCACGTGATTCAAGTACCGGTCATGTACCATTTCCAGATCATGACAAAATTAGTATCAGAACGCTAGGTTTAACCTTTGTTCGAATCTAGGTTTGACTATGTGGAGTCTAGGGCATATATTTTCAGAACCTAGGCTTAACCTTGATGAACTTAGACTTGACATTGAGGGTATTAGACTCGAACTTTCGTAGGTTGACCTGGGTATGATGAAGTAAGTACTAAGTAGAGTGACGTACCGTACGCATATTTCATGGCATATTTACGTTACGATACTCCACTCAACTGACCTTAGGATGTATCTTGAGATCCTTCTTCTATTTTTTTCCAGTTGATATATCCTCATCGATTCTTGTTTTCTTGTTCCAGTCATCATGTCTATGCGAGCCGAGAGGGCTATGGCTAGAGATGGAGTCAGGACGAGCTCGTCTGAGACAAGGACTGACCAGGGTGGTATCCCGGTGATATAGGAACAGATTGATCATCCTTTGGTTGGTATGATTTCTCGTTTTGATACTAGTGTTCAGGATTTGCACCAGATGGTCGGGTCTTTGCTTGAGGCTAGCCGGACTCAGAGGCCTGATGTCGTTCAGCCTGCTCTAGAGGTCGTTGTGCTGCCTATCATTCAGATGGTCATACCAGCTATTGATGGGATTATTGAGGTGTCGCTTCCATGGTTCATGAAGCTGAAGCCGTGGGTGTTTATGGGTATGGATGTGGAAGATGATCCTCAGTAATTCTTAGATAGGATGACTAGGATATTCCGTTTGATGAGATGCTCCGATGCGAGATCCGTGGAGCTGGCTAGCTTTCGTTTGGAGGATTTTGCTTAGACATGGTGTGAGTCAATCGAGAGAGGCCGAGCAGTAGGTCTTCCTCTGATGGCTTAGGATGAGTTCTCGAAGGTCTTCCTAACCAGATTTCTTTCGTAGAGCATTAGAGATGCCTGATCTCATAGTTTTGAGTCTTTGCGTAAGACTCCGGATATGACCGTAGACGAGTATGATTTGCAGTTCATACAGCTATCGCTATATGCTCCTTACTTGGTCGATACTAAAGTGAAGCGGATTAAGAGATTCGTGAGAGGTCTCGATGCGCAGTTGTTACTCTTCATTGGCGCCCAGCGTTTTGATATGTACGCAAAGGCTTTAGATGCGACCTTACTTATTAGGGAATGTCTTGATGAGATTGCAGCTGTTCCAGAACCGAAGTGGGTTCGTTTTGATGTTCCAGTTTTCAAGCAGTTCGACAGAGATGATATAGACCGAGGCTATGGCGAGTTCTTTCCAAGATATGGTAGTGCTAGAGATCGGACCTAGGGCCAGATGTATAACTTGTATCCAGAGGTTCAGAAGCCGTCGTAGGCATTTTACAAATGCGGGAGACCAGCTCATTTCGCCAGAAGTTATACCGTGAGACGTCAGGACAGGACTGCTTCCGTCGCTACTCCTCACCAGGCGGTTGCACTGAGATGCCGTGGATTTGGTATTCCTATACCAAGAGGATAAGGACCCAGATGCAAATGATGTCAAACCATGGGCAGAAGGCATGTAGGAGTTCTTGCTCTGCCAGCTTTGGGTGCTCCAGCACCTATCGACGTTGAAGGAGATATATTTCAATGTCATTTGATTTGATTAGTGTTTTTGTGATCCGATTATCACACTTTCAACATTGAAGAAGGAATACTTCGATATCAGTGGTTTTGACTCTTATGTTTTGATGATTGAGATTTTCGTGTACAGTAGTTTCACTTGATTATGATTTCGTGCACATCATATGCACATATTGATGTTTTCATGCACAACAGTTGTACTTGATTGATATTTTGTGCACACCAACTGCACTTAGCATTTTCATGCACGCTTGATGCACTTGATTGATTTTTGTGCACCCCGTTTCGCATGATATTTTTTTGTGCACACAGTTACACTTGATATTGATTTTTGTGCATCCCGATGCACTCGATGTTTCTGTGCACCCCGTTGCACTTGATATTGATTTTCGTGCACACTCGATGCACTCAATTTTGTTTTCTTGCACTTGATGTTGATTTCGTGCACCCCGATGCACATAACAATGATTTCGTACACCCAATGCACTTGATGTTGCTTTCATGCACACCCGTTGCGTGTGGTTTGGTTTTTGTGTAAATCGATTGAGGTTGATTTCGTTTTCGTGCATTGCACTTGATGACAGATGTTGTGCTATATATGTATTATAGCTTTCGCTATATTTGTGCTTGGTCATGTGCTAAAGATATTGCACTATGGTTATGGTTATGATTGTGTATTTGATTTAAACGGTTGAATTTGCGTTTTGTACTTTTCATCATAACTTGTGTGATACTCTTATCATTTTATAGAGTTTTAGTTATTGTGAGTTTTACACTTTTGGTTTTATCCGCGCACATTGCACTATTGTAGTTCTAGCTCGTGTGGGACTGTGGAGTCCCATAGATTTGAGCAAACTAAATGTTTTCAGAATTGGGCCCCGTTGATTTGATTTGATTTGATTTGACAAAATGTTTTAAAGATTTGGGGGTAAAATTTAAATTCGGCGACTGAATTTCTTTAAGTGGGGGATATTGTAACATTTTGAAAATTATAAATACTATTTTATAATTTAAATATATGTATTATGAGTTTTATGAAAATAATAACGAGTATAAATTCAGATTTTACGAATTGACATCCGTATGTATATTTATTTTTGGGAATTGAAAAATGTGAGTTATTTTGAAAATGATAAGTATTTTGTATTTGGGAAAAGATATGGTATTTTTGTGATATTATATTATGGTAGATAGAGAGAGCCATACCTCTCACCCATGCGTATACACACACCCTCTTCTCTCTCTTCCTCTCATAACCTCATTATATTTCTCTCTCCTCATAAATATCTCTACATCTCTCTCTCTCTCAAAATATCCTAACTCCCAAACTCTCAAAATAACTTCTTCATCCACTAAAATCCTTCATCCAAGCCCAATATGGTGCCAGGCTTGTAACTAAACCCATCAAGACTTCAAGTTGAGCTACCACAACTTCAAAGATCTTCAAGCGAACATCTTTAGGGCTTGGATCTCTAATTTTCATCACTTCAAGTGTAAGAACCCCTCTACTATTCAAGTCTACAAGTTTTGATATGATTAGCTATGGGGAAAACTATATATTTAGTATAAAAATGGTATTTATATGGGTTGAATTCTTTGTAGTTGGTTTTTGAAGTGATCAACTAGTAAGTGGTAAGAAGTAGTATGGTTTACTTGATGATTACACCCTATTTTGAGAAGTAGATGGTATTTTGGTGTAAAAGAATAAATTTTTCAGGTTTTGGAATTTTCCAGTTTTTACAAAATTCATTTCAGTAAAATCCTTCTTCAGACGTCTGCTTATTTGAGCTTCAGACGTCTACCTCATACATGATTTTCATGTTTTCCTTTCTTCAGCTGTCTGACCCCCAAATCTTCAGACGTTTGTCGATGATATGTGAATCTTTGATTTGTTGATTTTTAGATGTCTGCTTTTGATTTGGATTTCTTGATATTTTTTCTTCAGACGTCTATGAAGAGAGTCTACAACCTTTGTAGTCTAGTCCTTCACTTCTAAAGCTCTAAGTAGTAGTCCTTAGAAATCTTCTTTGACTTCACTTGAAGGATGAAACGTGTTTGCTTGTAGTCTTCGTCGTCGAAAATGATCCACCTTGAGGCAACTCATACTCAAGCTCATACTTCACTAATCAATGTATTGGTGAAGTTAACAACCTAAACTAATTAGCTAGAGTAGTGTAGGTTGATGAAGTAGGAATTTTGCTCACTAGATTTTTTTTCTTTCCTTTTTCTCACCTTAGAAAAACTAGTGAGTAGATGATGAAGAAGATGAACTTGGAGGTTTGTGAACCATGAGAATAAGGATGAGATTAAGATAATGATAGATAAATATCAATAAAACAAGAAGGGAAGATGTGTCATAACTTCTCAATGCTTCTACAAACACCTAAAGAACCATGACTCATTCTTCTTTTCTTTATCTCATATATTTAAATTATCTCATCATCTTTTCCCTAATATGATTTTCACACATCCTAGTCCTATGTATCATCAACCATGATATATATATATATATATATATATATATATATATAAAGAGAAGAAGAAAATCTCAAGTGAGCTTAATATTAGTTAATATATATATATATATATATATATCAAATTATTAAATCAACACTTGATTCAATAATCCAGTTATATTATATATAACCCTTCTAATATCAAATATATATATTATATTAAATCATTAAATCAACACTTGATTCAATAATCCGGTTATATCATATATAACCGGTTAATATTTAATATTAGTTAATATATATATATATATATATATATATATATAAATATACCAAATTATTAAATCAACACTTGATTCAATAATCCATTTATATCATATATAACCCGGTTAATATGAAATATATATATATATATATATATATATATATATATATATCAAATCATTGAATCAAAACTTGATTCAATAATCCAATTATATCAAATATAACGCGGCTGATATAAAAAACGCTACATTAGAATACGGTATCATAAACTCGTATTTAATCAACCTCCCGCACATATCTCCATACATGCCCTACTTCGTTTCGCTTGAGCTAGGCAACCTCTATGTGGGACTCTAATGACTCGTCTATACGCCAGCAGTAGGTAATGATCATATCAGATACGCACAAGCCGTCAGCGGTACTAGCTGGATGTAACGGCTACCCAGGTATTGAACGAATAGAAAATCAACAAGCAAACTTGTCCAAACTCTCGTAGAGCTTATAAGCAACACTTACCGTACAGTCCGGTCTCTTTTTTCGATATGTTGCATATCGAGTCTGGGGGTGGAATCGTCAGACCCCATTAACTCGATAAGTCATGCCGATGTGTGGCTTATAACCTTTCGAGAAACTACTGATAACACTTATTAGTAAATCCATCAGCCTTGGCTAAGGAATTGCTGTTATAGCTAATCGAGTATAGCGCAACATCAACTCCCAATACTGGGAGATATGAAACCCCTCATATCACTCACTGCCTCCATGTGACTCGGGACTGTACCCAAAAACGACCTGTTTGCACTACTCATTTGAGCCGTGGTAGGGAGAAAATCAAAGCAGAGTGGGAACCACACAAGACACTATGACGATCTTGGGTCTACAGACTAATCTGTACAAGTGTCACTAGAGAACTGCTATCTGACGATATGTATAGTACCATTTAGGAGTTCTTGGTGAGTCTTGTTCGGTGTATTCATTCTCCAATTAGCAACTGTGTACAATCTTTGATGTCAAACACTAGTGGCTGTGGGATCAACCATCATCCCATACAGGGTTAAAAAATGTACACACTAGTTTACTCTTGAATATCGATGCCATATCTCGATACTCCTTCGACTAGGAACTGTTAAGGATGCGCTTATGGACTACACAAGCCCCACTAGTATGATTTGTATCATAGTCCTGGTAATCAAGCCAACATTTTAAGGTCTTTATCAACATGTATCAATGAGATAGTAAACTAAAACAAGTACACATGATATGATAAAGAGCAACCAGATAGCATACTATCATGTCGAGCAAGAAAGTCGTCTATATATGTCCAAGCATCCACTATAATATACAATAATGGCCTCTTGAGCATACATATTCCTAACAATCTCCCACTTGCACTAAGGCCAGTTGTTGTAATAACGCATACCCAACATCCCAAAAAGTCTCTCGAATTGTGTCTGGAGAAGGGCCTTCGTGAGTGGATCCGCCGTGTTGTCCTTCGTGTCTACTCTCCTGACCTTGATCTCGTGGCGATCAACTATCTCCTAGATCAGGTGATACCATCTCAGAATATGTCTGGATCACTGATGGGACCGGGGCTTCTTGTCCAGCCACAACTCTATTGTTATCACAATACAAAGATATTGGATCTTCAATGGATAGAACCACACCAAGTTCAATAATGAACTTCTTCATCCAGACAGCCTCTTTTGCAGTATCCTTAGCATTGATGTATTCAGCCTTCATTGTCGGATCTGCAACGGTATCTTACTTGGAACTCTTCGAACATACCGGCCCCCCGTTGAGGGTAAAGACAAAGTCTGAGATAGACTTGTTGTCATCCTTATCAATCTGGAAGCTCGAATCGGTAAAGGACTCCACTTAGAGTTCTCTGTTACCATACACCAAGAACATCTCTTTAGTTCTTCTCAAGTACTTAAGAATGTTCTTCACAGCTATCTAGTGCTGCTCCCCTGGGTCTGATTGATACCTATTTACCATACTAAGTGCGTAAGCTACATCCGATCTGGTGCATAATATCGCGTACATTTCTAACAATCTCCCACTTGCACTAAGGCCAGTTGTTATAATAACGCATACCCAACATCCCAAAAAGTCTCTTGAATTGTGCCTGGGGAAGGTCCTTTGTGAGTGGATCCGCCGTGTTGTCCTTCGTGTCTACTCTCCTGACCTCGATCTCGCGGCGATCAACTATCTCCCAGATCAGGTGATACCATCTCAGAATATGTCTGGATCGCTGATGGGACCAGGGCTCCTTCGCCAAAGACACGGCTATATTGTTATCACAATACAATGATATTGGATCTTCAATGGATGGAACCACACCAAGTTTAATAATGAACTTCTTCATCCAGACAGCCTCTTTGGCAGCATCCTTAGCAGCGATGTATTCAGCCTTCATTGTCGAGTTTGCAACAGTATCTTACTTGGAACTCTTCCAACATACCCCCCCTCCGTTGAGGGTGAAGACAAAGCCTGAGATAAATTTGTTGTCATCCTTATCACTCTGGAAGCTCGAATCGGTAAAGGACTCCACTTAGAATTCTCCGTTACCATACACCAAGAACATCTCTTTAATTCTTCTCAAGTACTTAAGAATGTTCTTCACAGCTATTTAGTGCTGCTCCCCTGGGTCTGATTGATACCTACTTACCATACTAAGTGCGTAAGCTACATACGGTCTGGTGCATAACATCACGTACATTCCTAACAATCTCTCACTTGCACTAAAGCCAGTTGTTGTAATAACGCATACCCAACATTCCAAAAAGTCCCTCGAATTGAGTCTGGGGAAGGTCCTTCGTGAGTAGATCCGCCGTGTTGTCCTTCGTGTCTACTCTCCTAATCTCGATCTCACGGTGATCAACTATCTCCCAAATCAGGTGATACCATCTCAGAATATGTCTGGATCGCTGTCACGACCCGAAATATTAGTTCATGACCAATACTTAAATCACGCATCGTCTAAAGACGTAACGTAATCCAAGTAAGCTGAAACCCAGAAATCTAAACCTTTTTAAAGAAATAAAAGATGTGCAGTTTTGAAATAAGGTATAATGAAGAAAAGTGTTTTCTTAAATGCATAGAAAAGGGAACAAGAAAATGCAAGTTTATCCTACTTGTTGTAAAACATGTTCCTCTTTTAAAAATTTGGGCAGCACCTCCCTTGTATATTTTGATCCAAAACCATAAATATATGATAATATAAAAAGCATCCCGAAGCGGGAGCTAGCTCTTCGCCAAACGGTGGATTCACAACCACGCAAGTAATAAACCAGTATACGACGCCCAACGACGAAGATCAACACAAAAGATAATGAATAAAGCAAGACAACAACAACCCAAAAAGCGAATATAAAACCCATCACTCAAATCTCGCAACTTCAAGTCTCACTAAGTCTTGCTATTTATATAAATACTAGTTTTGATTGATGGAGTTGACTAGATACAATAAGTAATATAAATACAATAGTGACACGATCCGATATGTACCACCTACCAAAGCAAATCACCCAAAAGCAAGTTGTGTGCCAACGATGCCGCTACCGATCCATGCGGTCAACCTACAATAATTGTGACATAACGAGGGTGAGTTGCCAACTCGTGAGTAGAAAACATCAACAGGTAGAAATCGAATAAAATAACGATTTCCTAGGTTGGCTATATCATAAAGGTAATACTATGACATCTAGGGTAACCGTAAGTAAATGTGTGCCAACAATATAATAAATGTCTGTATGCATGTGGATAACATCCAATAATATAATCAATGCCAGTATGCATGTGGATCTCGTCCACTCGAAACATCGTAAAAGAATATGCATGGAAATGTATGAGGATATCAAGAATGTGTGTCCATCAATGACACAACAAATCAGGGAACCTGAGTGTCCAGCATCGACACTCGAAAATATCATGAAACCCGTGTCCAGCATCGACACGTAAATCCTCATATCTCATGCTCCGGCTATCCGGACTAGCCTGTATCCATCTCATGACTCCGGTCGGTATCCTCTGGATAACTGCCAGGTCCAAATACTATCACTGGTAGGTAGTGGTCCCTCTGCCGGGCTCAACGCTATCATCTGTGACCTTCTCGCCCCGGGGTACCATACCGGGTCCACCATGCACCCGCAGACGGTTCCTCCTCCTCCTCGAATCGGGTGTATGATATCTCTCAAGAGCCGAGAAAACTCATGGTGGACTATACAAATATCATAATAAGAGAAACCGGGTTTTTAAAACAATACATACTTTCTTTCGAAATAACCACGGTTCTCAAATCCAGAAATTTCATGAAAACAGCATGTCTGAATGCGTATAATCATAAAGCATGATGTATGCGACATATAAAAGAAATATAAGCATATCCGTAAATCATGCAACTTGGAAAGCAATATGCACATATCAAGGGAAGACCGCTCTTTAAAATGAATCCAGCTTTAAAATATATCCTGCGGTTCCCAATTTCTCCAAGGTCAAATGCAACATCGTATAAAAGTGTATACGATGCTATAGCAAGTAAATTATGCAAAGGGTCATATCATGATGCAGCAATTTTACTGTGTAGTGACATAGCAATTATCGATGATGAAGTGTGTGAGCCGGCAAATCTGTGTAAATGTGAAATACACATCATCGATAATGGTGCAGGTGTACTAGCAATGGTATATGAAATGCAATGAGAATAACATGAAAGTAGCATAAGGTAAATAATCAGCTAAAACCGATAAGGTATACGTATCTAACATGACCAAGTCGGTGAATATATCAATCGACATCCTCCAGTCAAGGGTATGGATCAATCATCTATTAAACTCGTCACGTACGGTAAATCGTCGTACGTCGTCATTAATCAATCTGGGATCCTAATAACCTATAAGACAAAGAGGGTACGGACCTAACGTCTCATACAACATAACTCTCAAGATTCACAACATTATCCATATATATATATATATATATCCCTATCTCTCAAGTCCCATCCGTATCAATCTCAGATCATGAGATCGACAAAGGTATCAATTTTCACATATCGACTCATATCCGTATACCAACATATCATCAAGTTATCATATTACATCGTATTTTCTTTTCATCACATTAATTTAAATTTTATATATACATTCTACTTTATTAATCTAGTTTCATATTACGCTAAACTCAAAGTTATTCTAGTGTAATTACCTATCTATAAGTCGTAATTTGCTTTCACTATTCATATCCCTAAAGCTTTCTCATATCTCACTATATATATTCAATCACTACTATTATCACTAACTATCCTTTTAAACTATATTCCTAGTTTCCTAATCTTGGTTTCTACGACTATATCCTATAGATCGGTTTCCATTTAAAATTTGCGGGGGTGCTATACGCCATCCACCCGACTTCCACTGTAGATATAGATCTACTCACCTGGTCCATTCTTACCGAAGTCGATGACGCCACTCTCCGTCGCCTCGGAATCCATGCGAAGGTACCTACAATAATGCACAATCGAAATCGCTATTAATATCAAGTTCCGAAATTTAATAAGGCACGTGCATTGCTTATAGGTTAGAACCTATGGCTTACGCGTACAAAATCAACCAAACAACCTTTGTTGTTGATGTACAAACGCCAAACAACCCAAAACAATGTCAAATACCAAAACCCAAGTTTCAGAATCGCAAAACACGCAAACAGCAACCTAGGAAAACCACTCCCAGATTTTACTATAGGGCAAACTAAAAGATTTTGCATATAGAGTTAGTCTAGATATAACATGGGGAACTACCAACCTAAACTCTGTTGGACATAGTGCCCTTAAAGTCAATTATTGGATCGCAGGCACGTGATTGCAATGATTGAGGAGGACCTATACCGGTAACACAGTCTTACTCGAGATGATAATATGCTATCTGGTTTGCCTTTATCAGTCGTGGACAGGTTCAGGTGACTGATCACTGTTACACTTTGATAGAGCCCTTAGGATCTTGCTTGACTACCAACAGTATGATGGCGATCATATACGTGAGAGTTGGGTAGTCTATAAGCACATCCTTAATTGTGGTCCCTAGTCGTGGGAGTTTCGAGACAGGGCATCGATACTCCGGAGTAGACTAGTGTATACAGTTCAGACCCCGACGAGGGGCGGTGTCCGGTCTCACAAGCCACTGGTGTCAGTTGGATCACCTAAGATGTATACAGGTGCTCATTTGGTTATGAGTACACCGGTCAGGACTCGCCGGGAACCTGCTAGTTGGTATTATACCTATCGTCAGATAGCAGTTCTCTGGTGACATGTGTACAGGTTAGTTCATCGACCTGAGATCGTCATTTGTGTCGTGTGAGTTCCCACTATGCTTTGATTTCTACCCTACCACGGCTCAAAGGAGTCGTGCAAACAGGTCTTTTTTGGGTACAGTCCCGAGCCACATGGAGGCAAGTGAGCGGATCGGCAGGGGATTCGTCTCTCCTGGTATTGGGGGTGAGATCGCGCGGTGTCTAGGAGAGCCATTACATAAATCCTCGGCCGAGGTAGGAGATTTACTGGTAGGTACTCTAGTAGTATCTCAGGGTGTTCTGGGCTACACTCCGACACGACTTATACCGCTATTAGGGGTCTGACGTTACCAGCCCCCTAGGCCGATATGCGATACTCATAGACCAACGGACCTGACTGTATATACATTGTCACTGTTAGGCTCAGTAGGGTTCCAGGATGAGTTCGCTCATCGGCTTCCCTTGAGGTTAGTACATGGGCAGCCGTTACGCACAGCTAGTGCCGCTGACGGCTTGTGGTTAAACCCACTGCCATGTTACTGACGAGTCATTAGATTCCCCCATAGATAGTTTCCCAAGTTCGGGCGAAACGTTGTAGAGGCCGTATGGTTTTATGGCAGGGTTCATAAAATGCACGTGCGTTTACGTACGTGTCATATTTCGGGCAGATAATACTGGTGGGCTTTGGTTTAAGCCGGATCCGAGTATTATACTGTGTAGATATAATATCTTTGTCTCAGTTGCATTTGTATTCGGTCGTAATACAAATGCGGGTATGTTTATACTGTTACGGGATTATCCTGAAATTCGTTTCGGGATCGCTTTTGGAAGTTGCCAGTTTCCAGTTTTCTATCACCCGTCTTTAACATTCGGTTAAATACAGATTTGTCTTTTCTTGAGGGTGAGTCATGAGTGTGGAAGTTTCTAGAAGCTTCTAGAAGAGGTGACTAGGTAAGTGAGGTGTTTTTGATTCTTTGGTTGCATTAAATGATTGATGACTAGGTTAAGTGAGTCATTCTTTTCTTTTAATGCTTTTTGTTCTTAGATATTTGATTTAGATCTTTTCCTTTATGGTCACCACTTTGCTCCTACCCTCACCTCCGTCCTCCTATATTATGGCCGACCCCTCTTTGAGAAATGATGATGGATTCATTTTAAAAAGATCATGGTTTTGGGTTCATGGAAATTAGATTGCTCATTTCTCATTTCATTTAATCCAAAAGGCAATTTCATTAATCGTTCATCCATGGTTTTGGATGTAACGAGTCAAAGTGTTCTACTCATTCTCTACATCAATCTTGGTCATCTCTTTTAGCAAACTTGATGACCGAGTTGCCTCGGGTCAGTGGCGGGAGCCCGTTTAAAGATCCGTTGATGTGGTGCCACCTGGACGAGAAGACCGGAGATCGAGGAGATCGGAGCAGCCGCAACAAAGCGTGGGATGATGGTTAAAGACCAAAGGACTCAGATCGTTCGGTATAACATTTCTACCCACTTCATAGTTTGTTAGTTTAGCAATAATGGCAGATCCGGGTTATAGTATACGATAGCGCCAGTTAAAAAGTTTTTGTTCCGCATTTGGCGTCTGAAAGATGGCCGGGACACTAACGTAGACTTACATTGGTATCAGAGCCACGCCATTAAGCTTTACTAACTTGTTCTAACGCGTTTAAAATATCGATCAAACGGAATTTCGAAAACTACAATTTTTCTGTTCAAAGTTTCTGTCGATTTTAAAACAGGCCTAAAAATTATTTTGAGCATCACAGAAAATTGAGTAGGCTTTTATAAGAAAACTGGTAAAATTTGATCACGTGATCCCACAGTACGGCCGCGGATCCGCGGCCCAAACCAGGGTTTGGCCGCGGATCAGCCGTGAGATTGTAAGAACAGTGAGTCAAATTTCTACAATATGTTCTACACAGTAAATTGTGGTTTTTGGTATATTTCTTTTGGGCCTAGATTTTGTTACTGTACAGCAGATGTACGAGGGGCCCACTTCGGTAAGTTTTGTCGATCGAAATTTTAAACTTGTTAGTTTGCAGTACTTACATTATATCTCCAACCGGAAATGTCATTTGAGCGGTAAATTGCGTCTAATTGCTATAGTCCTTTTAGACGGATTTGCGAACGTGACATTCGAGTTGATGTTCTGTGTTGTGCTGTAATGTTGCGGATTTGTCATGGTGGATAGCAGTGTGCAATGGTAGTGCAGTTTGGATTTATTTGTACATTTGATATTGCGGAGCGAGTGTCCAACATGTGGACTGCCGTCACTGCCTGTTTGTATAATATTCTTTTAGGGCACGACCGGGCTGAGGTCGATGTACCCGTTGTACATATTTTTCATTTCTGTACTAGGTTTTACCCCGCGACGGAGTGCACGGATAGCCGGGTTCTGGAGGGCAACGGGTCCGCATCTCATGGCTTTGAGAGGCAGAGGGGCCTCACTCTAGAATTGGCATACTGTTCGCCGCACTCGTAGGGGGTACAGGTTGACCTTAGGAGGGGTGCCCAAGTTACCGGATTCCGTGAAGTGCAGGGTGGTCCATTCACTATGCTGTAGGGGGCTGCCTGGCTTCAGGTTTTGGCGGGTAACTTGCCGCACCCGTAGGGGTCTAGGTTTCATTACGCAGGCTATCCACACGACCAGGGGAACGTCGGGTTTCAGTAGCAGCTCTGTGAAACCCGGGGATCCAAGATTATCTGTATTGTTCTGTGATGCTTATTACTTTTCTGTTATGTTGCATATTATCACGCCTGGAGCGATTATTGTATATTGGTTTATATACTAGCAGATGTTGTATATGTTTTACACCCGTGCTAGTTCAGTCCCTGCTCTGTCGTTAGTTAAGTAACCTAACGGGTAAAGACGGGACCCAGTGACGAATGCGGATGGCATATACATACATTTTATTTTCATTCTTTTCTGGTGTGATTAATTGATGGGACTGCGTTGATTCTGATCAATGCAAAGGAAAACAAACCTGTTTGGCAGTTGTTGGAACAATTTTAAAAAGTGTTATTACAAAGACGTTTCCTTTTGTTTTGCATAAAGGTATTCGGTTGGAATATCCTGCACCTCATTCGACGAGGCAAGGGCCGAGATCCCTTCACCGGGAATGACCCCTTGGGCAGAAGTTTGCGTCACGGTAATAACTTCACTATAGCCGATTACAAGTTGCTTTGCATCGCAGTATTCAGTTGGAATATCCTGCACCTCATTCCACGAGGAAAGAGCCGAGATCCCTTCACCGGGAGTGACCTCTTTAGCAAAGGTTTTCGCCACTATATTTTTATAAAAAGCTATCAGGTTCCTTCAGCGATATCAAGTTCGTTACGTTAAAGGTTTTTCGCCAAAAACCAGCCGTAGCCCTCCGTCATTTCTTTTGGGTATTCAGTTGTATTCAAGCTATGTATTTTGACCTAACGCCAAGGCATAGTGTTTGGTAGCTGCTGGGTATTCATTTGTTGCATAGATAGATGAGTTGGTTTGGGATAGTCGTTCTGCCATTTTGACCTAACGCCAAGGGCATGTGCGGGTGGGTTCAAATTGACAAGATAGTGACGGGTAGAACTTGGAATGTGACTTATGACATTTTGACCTAACGCCAAGGTCATAAGAGCATAGGGCAAAAATAATATCGGGAGTTTCTAAAGAAACTGAAACTTGCTAAGTATGCGCATACCTTCTGGAGTGTGATAACGTGAGTGGATTCCGTCACGTTATCATACGATGAGAGTTGGATCCCGATTCCCACTGATGAGTTGGTTTACTCTTCAGGTGATCCCAATTGATTCTTCTTTCAGGTTTGGAGGAGAATTTGACAGTACAGTGGGAGGTTTCCTGATTAGATAAAGTGATAACCATTCTGATTTAGGTTAGAGTGCATGCAGAGTGTTTCTTTTCTCTCTTTCTTTGGCAGCGACCATTGACCGACCCTAGACTATGACTCAGTGACCAAGTTGACCGAATCTTCTTAAAATACTAGTTTTTGGATTGTCTGAGTTGCATAAGTCATTGCCACTCCTTCTTTTACCCTTTGCATTTCTTAGAACACCCCGTATTACTATGGACATCCACTTCCATTGGATAGATCCATCGTATGGTTATATACGAACTCGAAGGGACTTCTTCGAGGATGGATCCAGGTTCAGGAGAAATAGAATTGGTTTATTCAGTTGTCTTTTATTATCACCTTCTCTCAGGTTGCGAGGGCTCCTTAGTTTAGGAGAGTACATCTATTATGCTTATTGGATGGTCTTCTTCCAAACCATAGACAGGTGCCAAAAGGTAGGGAATGAAGAAAACCAATTAGCCTAAGTAGGGTTTGCAGAAGGTAATATGTAAAGATAAAATAAATGGATTAGAAAGAGGGCAAAGTAAATTGTGACTGTTAGCATTCACGACCAAACCGCGTAGTTCATCGCCACTCCTATTTCACCTTTGCTTTTTTCCCCAGTTTGGAAGAAATAGAATAAGGTATTATTCAGTTGTCTTTTATCATCACCTTCTCTCAAGTTACGAGTATTCCTTGGTTTAGGAGAGTACACCTATTATGCTTACTGGATAGTCTTCTTCCAAACCATAGGCTGGTGCCGAACGGTAGGGAAGGAAGAAAACCATTTAACCTAACGATGGTGTACAGAAGGTAATGACTAAAGACAAATAAAGGGATTTGGAGAGATGGCAAAGAAATATACGGTTATAGTCATAAATTGGATTATGGAAGAGGCATTACTATGAATACCAGGATACCCCTACGAAACATTTTCATATTTCAGTGCATTGTTAAAGAAAAACTGTTTTCCCGATTAGATACTTACTCCAGGGTATGTATTTACCAGGTTTCATTCTCATATCTGTATGGTTTTACAGATGATGAGTGGGAGTAAGTTATTGGGAATTAGGTAATTATCCTCATTATATCGGAATTCATTGTAATTGGTGATATTTGAGGAAATCGCCTGGGTACAGTTTTCAACCTACGACGCACAGGTTTTGAGTTATTCAACTCAGCGGATTTATACAGAGTATTGTATGTTGTCCAGTGTCCGTCAGGACAAAGGGGTTGGTCCTCGTACTATGTTCTGTTTACTTGTGACTTCTCTAGTTTTAGACAAGTGTTTCGTAGAAATACAAGGTCTAAGTTTTGAGAAGTTGTGGGTATAAGAATAAAGTAGAGAACCAGGTATCGCAAGTATCGGGATTCTTCAAAGAGTTCGAAGATGTAGATTCTTGTGATTGGTATTCAGTCGATAGTAATGGTTTTGAGAAACTTGTTTCTCTTTCAGGTTACTCATAATTGGATGTATTCCTAAGTTGAGTAATGCTGATTAGCCTCTTTCCATTAAGTTGATATGCACTGGAGACAGCTGCATGATTTGAATCTGGTTCCAATTAAATAAGTGCCAAAGTTTCTACATTGGATATAGAATGGTTCATATTTTAACGATGTTAAGGAACGGGGAGTTGTCCGGCTTATACTTAAAACCAGACTATGTATAACTCAGGGCACGTTTATGTAATGGCTGTTTGTGGGTTGGCCCAGGCTATGACGAGGGTTGACTTTCTACCATCTGGAAGATCAGTAGTGATATTGTTCTTGAGTCACCACAGTTTTAGTAAAATGGATTTTTTCAGAAAACAGTAGTGGGAGTATAGTAGAACTGGAAGTGATTCCAGAACCGCAAACGATTATGGAAAATTTAATAGGACCTACAGATTCAATCAGGTTTGACATTCCATTAGCCACTCCGCAGATATGGTGGGTAACCTCAGACACCCGAGAGGTACTCCGGTAGCCTCAAGGACGGTGACAGGGAGGTTCTTGTTTACCTAGACTTGCCACTACTATTGTTCCAGGCTATGAGACCCGGCAGGAGGTTAAGTATAACGTCGTTCTAAACTAGCTTTAGAAGTGCACGTACATATTATTCTGCCAGAGAGTTGTTGTGGTCAGTGGGAGCAGCAGAAGCATAGTGGGCAAGGAGCTTATGTCTATTTATAGACTTGAGCAGATATAGAGGAGATAGATCATCTAATTTTGATGTGACAGTCATGGCTTTGACTTCATCAGAATAGGAGATGGATCTGTTGAGAAGGTAGTAGGGTGTGATATCCTGGTATTTGGATGATATACACAGAGTAGGAAGTAAAATTCCTATACTACGATCGGTTATACTGTGGTCGTCATACAGTTGTTTCTCCAGACAGGATATGGATATAATATCAGACATTCTGGTTTCTAGATCTATGGTTTTTAGATCTAGATTTAGGTAGTTTCACAATGTGGGTACTTTGAAAATATTCTAAAAGTATTTAGGATAGATGACTCCTGGCATGGTGGTGTACCTGCAGATGATGGAGTCACCCTCTCTAAAGGTGTCTTAAAGACTAAAGGGGAGAGGGATGTGCATGATTGGCAGATCACTTGCTTAGGCAATTGAGTCAATCATGAGATGTCAAGAACCACACCAGATGATTTTTTTGCACCAGATGCGATAAGTTTATATTAATCCAATCCTGAAGAAACATAAGGAAGCAGTTTTAGAGCATAAGTGCATGTTCTACGGATTTGATGATGGCAGTCTCCTTCGGGGACGGTTATCATTCCAGGCTTCAAAGGTGACATGGATGATAGAGTGATTGTCAGAGTTATAGTTTTCCCTCTGACGAGGGACAGTATTATGGACAGGTGGTCCAAGAGGATGCTATGGGAGGCATGGTGCAGGATACTGATTAGGTTCAGTTATCGATACGGTCTAAGAAGTTTGGATTTGGAGTTCACTTATGAACTAGGTCCCATCAGATATCCAAACATATTCTAAGACAGGTATTACTCAATTCGGGAGATGGCTTTCTCCGCGAACTTGAGATTAAGAGAGACATAGAAAGAAACATTAGGGCGGATCCACTCACTGAGGCTATTTCTCAAACACAATAGTTTTACAAACGAGCTTTGTGAAACTGATTAGTAGAGGAGTTGGGTGTTCGGTATCACACGGGCTGTGAGTATGCGACATCGCAATAATTAGCCTTAAGTGCAAGTGGGAGATTGTTGGACATAGTGCCCTCAAAGTCAATTATTGGATCGCAGGAACGTGATTGCAATGATTGAGGAGGACCTATACCGGTAACACAGTCTTACTCGAGATGATAGTATGCTATCTGGTTTTCCTTTATCAGTCGTGTACAGGTTCAGGTGACTGATCACTGTTACGCTTTGATAGAGCCCTTAGGATCTTGCTTGACTACCAACAGTATGATGGCAATCATATATGTGAGAGTTGGGTAGTTTATAAGCACATCCTTAATTGTGGTCCCTAGTCGTGGGAGTTTCGAGACAGGGCATCGATACTCCGGAGTAGACTAGTGTATACAGTCGAGACCCCAACGAGGGGCAGTGTCCGGTCTCACAAGCCACTGGTGTCAGTTGGATCACCTAAGATGTATACAGGTGCTCATTGGGTTATGAGTACATCGGACAGGACTCGCCGGGAACCTGCTAGTTGGTATTATACCTATCGTCAGATAGCAGTTCCCTGGTGACATGTGTACAGGTTAGTTCATCGACCTGAGATCGTCATTTGTCTCGTGTGAGTTCCCACTATGCTTTGATTTCTACCCTACCACGGCTCAAAGGAGTCGTGTAAACAGGTCTTTTTTGGGTACAGTCCCGAGCCACATGGAGGCAAGCGAGTAGAGCAGCAGGGGATTCGTCTTTCCTGGTATTGGGGGTGAGATCGCACTGTGTCTAGGAGAGCCATTACAAAAATCCTCGTCCGAGGTAGGAGATTTACTGGTAGGTACTCTAGTAGTATCTCAGGGTGTTCTGGGCTACACTCCGACACGACTTATACCGCTATTGGGGGTCTGACGTTACCAGCCCCCTAGGCCGATATGCGATACTCATAGACGAACGGACCGGACTGTATATACATTGTCACTGTTAGGCTCAGTAGAGTTCCAGGATGAGTTCGCTCATCGGCTTCCCTTGAGGTCAGTATATGGGCAGCCGTTACGCACAGCTAGTGCCGCTGACGGCTTGTGGTTAAACTCACTACCATGTTACCGACGAGTCATTAGAGTTCCCCACAGATAGTTTCCCAAGTTCGGGCGAAACGTTGTAGATGCCGTATGGTTTTATGGCAGGGTTCGGAAAATGCACGTGCGTTTACGCACGTGTCATATTTCGGGCAGATAATACTGGTGGGCTTTGGTTTAAGCCGGATCCGAGTATTATACTGTGTAGATATAATATCTTTGTCTCAGTTGCATTTGTATTCGGTCGTAATACAAATGCGGGTATGTTTATACTGTTACGGGGTTATCCTGAAATTCGTTTCGGGATCGCTTTTGGAAGTTGCCAGTTTCCAGTTTTCTATCACCCGTCTTTAACATTCGGTTAAATACAGATTTGTCTTTTCTTGAGGGTGAGTCATGAGTGTGGAAGTTTCTAGAAGCTTCTAGAAGAGGTGACTAGGTAAGTGAGGTGTTCTTGATTCATTGGTTGCATTAAATGATTGATGACTAGGTTAAGTGGGTCATTCTTTTCCTTTAATGCTTTTTGTTCTTGTTAAGATATTTGATTTAGATCTTTTCCTTTATGGTCACCACTTTGCTCCTACCCTCACCTTCCTCCTCCTATATTATGGCCGACCCCTCTTTGAGAAAAGATGATGGATTCATTTTAAAAAGATTATGGTTTTGGGTTCATGGAAATTAGATTGCTCATTTCTCATTTCATTCAATCTAAAAGGCAACTTCATTAACCGTTCATCCATAGTTTTGGATGTAACGAGACAAAGTGTTCTACTCATTCTCTACATCAATCTTGGTCATCTCTTTTAGCAAACTTGATGACCGAGTTGCCTCGGGTCAGAGGCGGGAGCCCGTTTAAAGATCCGTTGACGTGGTGCCACTTGGACGAGAAGACCGGAGATCGAGGAGATCGGAGCAGCCGCAACAAAGCGTGGGATGATGGTTAAAGACCGAAAGACTCGGATCGTTCGGTATAACATTTCTACCCACTTCGTAGTTTGTTAGTTTAGCAATAATTGTAGATCCGGGTTATAGTATACGATAGCGCCAGTTAAAAAGTTTTTATTCCGCATTTGGCGTCTGAAAGACGGTCGGGGCGCTACCGTAGACTTACAAACTCGCCCGTTTTTGCCATGACCAGGCCGTAAATTGCAGCCTGGGGGATTAAATCTGCGGCCATGTAGTTGGGGGAGGGGCTGAGATTTTAGGGGATGGTTCATGGTTGTCTGCACGTATCATGGCCATGGGAACTTATTCAATGGTTGTCTCGGGTCACTCCAGGTCTCCAAATACACTCACAAATCGCCAAATTTACCAATGTCGGAAAATTCTAAGTTTGTGTTTGGGTTCTATTTTCTTTTCTAGGTCACTAAAACACCACTCAAGTCTAGTTAACAGCCACAATACATCATCAATTCCTCACAATTACCCAAACCCTTCTCTTGGATTTTCTATACAACCTATAACTTAACCAAATTAACTTTTAACTAAACTAGAATACAAAGAAACTTAAAACTAACTAAAAGGAAGAACTTATACCTCATTTAGGCAACCCAAGAAAAACCCTAGCTTCTCCAAGTCATCAAAATCAAACTTTTCTTAGTCCAAAGTGTAGAGGATGGAGTGGGGATCATCTTTTGTGAAGGGGGTTTAGGGTTTAGATAAGGATTTTGAGAGATTTCATGGGGTGAAGGTGGAGGGAAACTTGAGGAAGAATGAGATGAGAAAACAAATGGGGAAGAGTTATGGAGGCTGCCCTCTCTTTTATTCCCACTCTCTCTCTTTTATTCCCACTCTCTCTCTTTCTCTCTTATTACCCTTTTACCCTTTTCTCTTTTTCTTATCTTTTAAGTTTTAAACCAAAACACATAATACCTTAAAAATGACACAAGAACACAACAAGTAACCAAAATGCAACATGACATGGTTCACTGGCCATGGAAAACTGTAGAAACACGGATTTGGCCTAATCGCGATTAGCAATGCACTAATTGGGTTTTTATTTAAACTGCATCTAATTAATTATAAAAATGCCAAATCCGATAAATATATTTTTAAATGAGTAAATCATTTTAATTTCCAATTATTTCACAATTATTGGTATATATTTATACCATTTTTCGAAAACCCCAATTTCGCAAATCGGGTAGTTTTTGCGAAATATATTATTTTAATATTAAATTCCAAAAATAATATTTTTTATTTTCTGAAAAGTTACAATCTTCCTCCCTTAAAGAAATTCGGCCCCCGAATTTAAATTTAAACTCCCAAATACT
Source organism: Agapanthus africanus (assembly GCA_030015575.1). Classification (NCBI taxonomy): domain Eukaryota; kingdom Viridiplantae; phylum Streptophyta; class Magnoliopsida; order Asparagales; family Amaryllidaceae; genus Agapanthus; species Agapanthus africanus. Next base: position 168,510,753 of record JASDDO010000028.1, on the reverse strand, counting down.
AAAACATTTCAGCAATCAGCGCAAATCAACGGGGTTCCGAAATCATGGGAGATATAGAAAACCACAGCGCATTGCGTGCGACTGAAATCATCGGATTTGCACACATATCATCGGAGTTACAATATAGATACAGATCACGAAATCTCCTACTCAAATCCAATATGCATAGTCAAATACTATAATATATATATAGCACGCATCCTTCGAAAAAGTCTTAAAACTGAATAAAACACATGCAAAATCTTTTCTGAATTGCCGTGTGATACGTAACTCACAGCACAAGGGGCGGACGCTCATTGTAAAGTAGTAAATATACTTATATATGTTTTTGCTCAAATTATGCGTTTCACCGTCTTGAAATATCCCAAAAAGGTTTTCCTTTATAAACGTTCGTGCCGCTCGCGGACACGTAGGAAATAATGAGACTTTAACTCCTTTTTGAAAACCTCTTGTTAAACATTTTTAATGCATGCAATATACTCAGGTACTGTCTTTAGATCAGTCATGTTTGGCTACTACACAATATAGCGCCCCACATGAAAACAAGGTGCTCAAAAGCAAAATCAGCTTCAGAAGGCGTATCCAATAATCATGTGCGTCTGGTGGGCACGGAAATCAAATCCAAACATAGATGCCACAATATGCACAACGCAAAACTAAGTGCAACGGGTGTGCTCGAAAGAATCTGTCCAGTGCAACGAGTGTGCATGAAAGCAATATCTGGTGCATCTATTGTGCACGAAAATCTCAATCGACTGCATCCGGTGTGCACAAAATCACATCTCATATCATGTGCGAAATCCAAATCAAGTGAATCCGTCAGGTCCGTAAAAAGCATCTAGTGCAATAGCATGTACGAAAAATATAAGTCTGGTGTAACAAATGCACAAAAATACAAATCTGGTGTATCAAATGCACAAAATACCAATCAATAACTCAAGTGCATAAAAAGCAACACCGAGTGTACCAAGGTGTATAAAATCATAAACGTGTACAACTGCATGCACAAAACACGTATCAATGCACTGCAAGCACATATAAGCTATACCGAGTGTAAGATCAAATCGAGTGCGTACCATACGCACAAAATCAAATCAACTGTATAAAATCTAGAAAATCATAAGTATATGCAGCCAATGCACAAAATCAAAATCAAGTGCGATAACTATGCATGAAAAAGTAATGACCCAGTAGGTGCAGCAGTGATGCACGAAATCGATATAATAAAACTCATCATCAAAACTCAAATCCAAGCGATATAAGCGTGATACTCGGATCACAACCGCAAATCGCAACAAATGACATTGAGGTATACCTCCTACAATGTCGAAAAATATTGGTGCGCCCAAAACTGGCAGAGCAAGAACATCCGCTTGCCTCCTGCTCACGGTCTGGCATCCTCTGTCTCTGGGTCCTCATTTCTCTGTGGATTACCAATCTCATAATCTATCGGCTTATCGGTTCAGTCAGGTGTGCTAACGGAAACGATTCCGCTCTGGCACTTCTCTGGTCGTCTCTTGGCCAATTAGTATGACCTCTCGTAAAACAGCACGTCACCGGCGTCGACCTCTGGTCCTCTAAATACACGTCACACATCTGATCCTGGGTGAAAATCTTATTGTAGCAGTGTCCTAGAAGGAATCTTCTCAGGGTCTCTTCCGATCTTGCCTATGCCGAACTATACGGAGGGTGGTACTCTTGTCTAATCTTTTCTCGCTTTCTAGACATCTGCGTTCTCAACACAGCTTTTCCTTGGGAACTGGTTGTATCTCACGCCTTTGTATACATATCAAATCTCTAATCTCAACGGGGAGTAGCAGCAACTCGTTGACATCTCGCATGAACCTCTTGTTCCACTCGTCTTTATTATCGTCTGCTTCGACGTCACGTCATGCTATCTGCGTACTGCAATTGTCTCGGCTACCGTCAATCTGGAGTCTTTCACACGGACTCAAAATCATGAACTCGGTATTTTCATCACTCTGTAGAAGATCTCTAGCCGAACACGTCCTCGGGAACTTGTCCATACCATCGGAGGAATACTCAATACTCGTCCGTTCTCGATTAATTCGCAACGTATCTGGATGAGGTCCTCTATCTGAAGCTGGTCCACTTACTGGTCTCCTATCACATGATATCCGGACGACGTTAAACTTTTTGTTCGATTTGTAAAAGTCCAATAATTCCCCAAAAGCTCAACACCTGAGAACAGTTTAACAATATCTAGTACATGCCACAGTACCTATGGACCAACCGTAGAAGGGCAAACCCAAGCCTCACTGATGGCACCGTTAAACTGCTGCAAACCCTAAGGTTCAAAAGCGGTTCCATAGTCATCATGTCGAGTTAGGGTTTCATTCCTCTAGAGGGTCCACAGAATTACTTGCATGTTCCTCCGAATACTTTAAACTTGGAAAAATGGTTTTCTGACATTCGTTCGAACTTTTAACTTCTCCTAGACAACATGTGAATATCCTTCGTCTATCAACTCAAGATAGACTAGCTATCATCTGTCGTATCTCTGCCTAAAGCTCCAGCGATCTCAGCTCATAAGCTCTGGAAGCGACATCACATCAATCTCAGCAACAACTGGGTCATCTGTTCACACGGTAGACGACATCAAAATCTCTTAGGTATGCTGTACATCAACAGTCCTTGCACAACTGGCAGCCTCTAACAATAGCCCGATCGTCCTGTGCGAAACTGAACACTCGCCTCAAACGAGAAGTCATAACACCAATACAAAAATCGAGACGTTCTCGTGTCACCAGAAAACACGATGGTCAGCCCTCGTACATGACGAGCTCGCCCTGACCGCAACACTAGCATCAGCTCAATCTGCGCTCAAACCATGGTGACAGGAACCTCAAGCATGTATCGATGAAACCAAATCAATGGAATGAAAGGAATCAACAAATCCAAAATGGATACATGATTATAAGGAGGAATGGAATCAATAAGAGTATGATCATGGAAACAAATAGAATCAAAGATCTCAATATATATACATCCTAAGGTTTCTTAAGTGGAGTATCATATCGTAAATATACCGCGGAACATACGTACGGCACGTCACACTACTCAAGCTACCTACTCCATCAATCAGGGTCAGCCTATGTAACGAAAGTTCGGGTTTAATACCCCCTGTCCAAGACTAAGTTCCGTAAGGTCAAGCCTAGGTTCCGAAATATTTACGCCCCAGACTCCACATAGTCAAACCTAAACTAGAACAAAGGTTAAATCTAGCGCTCTGATACCAACTTTGTCACGACCCGAAATATTAGCTCATGACTAGCACTTAAATCACGCAATGTCTAAAGGCGTAACGTAATCCAAGTAAGCTGAAACCCAGAAATCTAAACCTTTTTAAAGAAATAAAAGAGGTGCAGTTTTGAAATAAGATATAATGAAGAAAAGTGTTTTCTTAAATGCATAGAAAAGGGAACATGAAAATGCAAGTTTATCCTACTTGTTGTAAAACATGTTCGTCTTTTAAAAATTTGGGCAACACCACCCTTGTATATTTTGATCCAAAACCACAAATTTATGATAATATAAAAGGCATTCCCAAGCGGGAGCTAGCTCTTCGCCAAACGGCGGATTCACAACCATGCAAGTAATAAACAAGTATAAGACGCCCAACGGCGAAGATCAACACAAAAGATAATGAATAAATCAAGACAACAACCCAAAAAGCGAATATAAAACCCATCGCTCAAATCTCGCAACTACAAGTCTCACTATGTCTTGCTATTTATACAAATACTAGTTTTGATTGATGGAGTTGACTAGATACAATTAGAAATATAAATACAATAGTGGCACGATCCGATATGTACTACCTACCAAAGCAAATCACCCAAAAGCAAGTTGTGTGCCAACGATGCCACTATCGATCCATGCGGTCAACCTGCAATAACTGTGGCACAACTGGGGTGAGTTGCCAACTCGTGAGTAGAAAACATCAACAGGTAGAAATCGAACAAAATAACGATTTCCTAGGTCAGCTATATCATAAAGGTAATACTATGACATCTAGGGTGACCATAAGTAAATGCGTGCCAACAATATAATAAATGTCTGTATGCATGTGGATAACATCCAATAATATAATCAATGCCAGTATGCATGTGGATCTCGTCCACACGAAACATCGTAAAAGCATATGCATGTAAATGTATGAGGATATCAAGAATGTGTGTCCATCAATGACACAACAAATCAGGGAACCTGAGTGTCCGGCATCGACACTCGAAAATATCATGAAACCCGTGTCTAGCATTGACACGTAAATCCTCATATCTCAGGCTCCGGCTATCCGGACTGGCCTGTATCCATCTTATGACTCCGGTCGGTATCCTCCGGATAACTGCAAGGTCCAAATACTATCACCGGTAGGTAGTGGTCCCTCTGCCGGGCTCAATGCCATCATCTGCGACCTTCTCGCCCTAGGGTACCATACCGGGTCTACCATGCACCCGCAGATGGTTCCTCCTCCTCGTTGAATCGGGTGTATGATATCGCTCAAGAGCCGAGAAAACTCATGGTGGACTATACAAATATCATATCAAGAGAAACCGAGTTTTTAAAACAATACATACTTTCTTTCGAAATAACCACGGTTCTCAAATCCAGAAATTTCATGAAAACAGCATGTCTCAATGCATATAATCATAATGCATGATGTATGCGACATATAAAAGAAATATAAGCATATCCGTAATCATGTAACATGGAACAGTAATATGCACATATCAAGGGAAGACCGCTCTTTAAAATGAATCTAGTTTTAAAATATATCCTGCGGTTCCCAATTTCTCCAAGGTCAAATGCAACATCGTATAAAAGTGTATATGCAACTATAGCAAGAAAATTATGCAAAGAGTCATATCATGATGCAGCAATTCTACTGTGTAGTGACATGGCAATTATCGATGATGAAGTGTGTGAGCCGGCAAATCTGTGTAAGTGTGATATACGCATCATCGATAATGGTGCAGGTGTACTAGCAATGGTATATGCAATGCAATGAGAATAACTTGAAAGTAGCATAAGGTAAATAATCAGCTAAAAGCGATAAGGTATACGTATCTAACATGACCAAATCGGTGAATATATCAATCGGCATCCTCTAGTCAAGGGTATGGATCAATCATCTATTAAACTCGTTACGTACGGTAAATCATCGTACGGCGTCATTAATCAATTTGGGATCCTAATAACCTATAAGACAAAGAGGGTACGGACCTAACATTTCGTACGGCATAACTCTCTAGATTCACAACATTATCCACACACACACACACACACACCTATCTCTCAAGTCCCATCCGTATCAATCTCAGATCATGAGACCGGCAAAGGTATCAATTTTCACATATCGACTCGTATCCGTATACCAACATATCATCAAGTTATCATATCACATCGTATTTTCTTTTCATCACATTAAGTCAAATTTTATATATACATTCCACTTTATTAATCTAGTTTCACGTTACGCTAAACTCAAAGTTATTCTAGTGTAATTACCTATCTATAAGTCGTAATTTGCTTTCACTTTTCATATCCCTAAAGCTTTCTCATATCCCACTATATATATTCAATCACTACTATTATCACTAACTATCCTTTTAAACTATATTCCTAGTTTCCTAATCTAGATTTCTACGACTATATCCTATAGATCGGTTTCCATTTAAAATTTGCGGGGGTGCTATACGCCATCAACCCGACTTCCTCTGTAGATATAGATCTACTCACTTGTTCCTTGCTCGCCGAAGTCGATGACGCCACTCTCCGTCGCCTCAGAATCCACGAGAAGGTATCTATAATAATGCACAATCGAAAGCGCTATTAACATCAAGTTCCGAAATCCAATACGGCACGTGCATTGCTTATAGGTTAGAACCTATGGCTTACGCATACAAAATCAACCAAACAACCCTTGCTGTTGATGTACAAAAGCCAAACAACACAAAACAATGTCAAATACTAAAACCCAAATTTCAGAATCGCAAAACACGAAAACAACAACCTAGGAAAACCACTCCCAGATTTTACTATAGGGCAAACTAAGGGATTTTGCACATAGGGTTAGTCTAGATATAATATGGGGAACTACCAACCAAAACTCACCCATTTTTTCCATGACCAGGCCGCAAATTTCGTCCTGGGGGATTAAATCTGCTGCCATGTAGTTGGGGGAGGGGCTCAGGTTTCAGGGGGTGGTCCATGGTTGCCTGCACGTCTCATGGTCATGGGAACTTATTCAATGGTTGTCTCGGGTCACTCCAGGTCTCCAAATACACTCACAAATTGCCAAATTTACCAATGTCGGAAAGTTCTAAGTTTGTGTTTGGGTTATATTTTCTTTTCTAGGTCATTAAAACATCATTCAAGTCTAGTTAACAGCAACAATACATCATCAATTTCTCACAATTACCCAAACCTTTCCTTTGGATTTTCTATACAACCCATAACTTAACAAAATTAACTTTTAACTAACCTAGAATACAAAGGAACTTAAAACTAACAAAAAGGAAGAACTTATACCTCATTTGGGCAACCCAAGAAAAACCTTAGCTTCTCTAAGTCATCAAAATCAAACTTTTCTTGGTCCAAAGTGTAGAGGATGGAGTGGGGATCATCTTTTGTGAAGGGGATTTAGGGTTTAGATAAGGATTTTGAGATGATTTCATGGGGTGAAGGTGGAGGGAAAATTGAGGAAGAAGGAGATGAGAAAATAAATGGGGAAGAGTTATGGTGGCTGCCCTCTCTCTCTCTTTTATTCTCACCCTCACTCTTTCTCTCTTATTACCTTTTTACCCTCTTCTCATTTTCTTATCTTTTATGTTTTAAAGCAAAACACATAATACCCTAAAAACGACACAAGAACATAAGTAACAAAAATTTAACATGACATGGTGCACTGACCATGGAAAACTCTAGAAACACGGATTTGGCCTAATCGCGATTAGTAGTGCACTAATCGGATTTTTATTTAAACTACATTTAATTAATTATAAAAATACCAAATCCGATAAATATATTTTTAAATGAGTAAATCATTTAAATTTCCAATTATTTCATAATTATTGGTATATATTTATACCTTTTTCCGAAAACCCCAATTTCGCAAATCGGGTAGTTTTCGTGAAATATATTATTTTAATATTAAATTCCAAAAATAATATTTTATATTTTCTGAAAAGTTACAATCGCTGATGGGATCGGGGCTCCTTGGCCAAAGCCATAGCTCTATTGTTATCACAATACAAAGATATTGGATCTTTAATGGATGGAACCACACCAACTTCAATAATGAATTTCTTCATCAAGACAGTCTTTTTGGCAGCATCTTTAGCAGCGATGTATTCAGCCTTCATTGTCGAGTCTGCAACAGTATCTTACTTGGAACTTTTCCAACATACCGTCCCCCCATTGAGGGTGAAGACAAAACCCGAGATAGACTTGTTGTCATCCTTATCACTGTGGAAGCTCGAATCGGTAAAAGACTCCACTTAGAGTTCTCCGTTACCAAACACCAAGAACATCTCTTTAGTTCTTCTCAAGTACTTAAGAATGTTCTTCACAACTATCTAGTACTGCTCCCCTAGGTCTGATTGATACCTACTTACTACACTAAGTGCGTAAGCTACATCTGGTCTGGTGCATAACATCGTGTACATTCCTAATAATCTCCCACTTGCACTAATGCTAGTTGTTGTAATAATGCATACCCAACATCCCAAAAAGTCTCTCGAATTGTGTCTGGGAAGGTCCTTCGTGAGTGGATCCGCCGTGTTGTCCTTCGTGTCTACTCTCCTGACATTGATCTCGCGGTGATCATCTATCTCCCAGATCAGGTGATACCATCTCAGAATATGTCTGGATCGCTGATGGGACCGGGGTTCCTTGGCCAAAGCTGTTGGATATATATGCCCTAGAGGCCTACATTGTATAGGATGCTTGGGATATGTATGTACATGACAGTCTTGCTTGATATGATAGTACGATATTTGGTTTGACTTTGTCTTAACGTATAATATATTTTACTTGGTATTCATATATATATGTTGATAAAGCCCATAGGGTGTTTGTCTGACTACCGGCGTTGTGATGGCAGTCATACTAGTGGGAGCTGGATAGTCAATAGGCACACCCTTAGATGTCCCTGGTTGCAGAAGTATCGAGATTGGGCATCGATACTCCGGAGTAGACTAGTGTATACATATCTAGACCCCGACGAGGGGCAATGGATTGGTCCCGCAACCATTGGTGGTGTTCACCTAAGATTGTATACAGATGCTCACTGGGTGTGAGTACACCGGACAGGACTCGCCGAGAACTGACTGGATGGTATTATACCTAACGTCAGATAGCAGTTCTCAGGTGACATGTGTGCAGATAGTCCGTTGACTTAAGGTCATCATTTGTCTCGTGTGAGTTCCCACTGTGCTTTGATTGTTACCCTACCACGGCTCAAAGGAGTCGTGCAAACAGGTTTCAGTTGGGCACAGTCCCGAGCCACATGGAGGCAGTGAGCGACTGTTAGGGATTCGTCTCTCCCGGTATAGGGAGTTGATATCACACTGTGGTCGTTTGGTCATTACCATAAGTCCCTGGCCAGGGCTGATTGAGAATTACTGATAGGTTGATCAGTAGATTCTCGGATGGTGATAAAGCCATACCGACACGACTTGTATGGTTATTAGGGGTCTGACGTCCACCACCTCCCTAGACCGTACATGTGATACTCTTAGACGAACAGACCGGACTGCGCGGATATTGTCACAGACAGGCTCAGTAGGATTTCAGATGGGTTACCTCATCAGCTTTCTTATCGACAACTACCTGGGGACCGTTACGTACAGCTAGTGCCGCTTGCTGTCTGTGGTTAAACCCACTGCCAGCGTAGTAGTCGAGTCTTTAGAGTCCCACACAGAGATTTCCCAAACCCAGGCGAAAAGATATAGAGGTCGTATGGTTTTACGACAAAGGTTCGGACGCATACGTGTTTGAACGCACGTACGACATTCGGACAGTTTTTACTAGCCGGCTTTGGTTTAAGCCAGATTCTAGTATCAGGTTATTGGATTTATACAGTCTAAAGTTTTTCCGTGTTTTCACGGATGAGAGGGGCGTTCTCGTAATTTTCCGAGAAGCTTCTAGAAGGATGTGACATAAAGAGAGAGGTGGCATTTTCATTTAATGATTAAGTGACTCATTGTGAGTGATTCATCATATCATTAATGCATCATTTATTGCTTAATGACTCACATGATGAATCACCCACTTGATTAAATGAAACATGATGAATATTCACTTATTATTCATTTCTTTTAAATTCATTATGTTTCATATATATCAAGTGAGAAGCTTTATTCATTATAATAATATCATTATCATCTTCTCACTCTCTCTCTTCAAGCTCTCTCTCCTTCACCAAACCCTAATCCTACCCCTCATGAGTTGAGAACAAGGATTAGGAAAGACTAATTACTCCATAACCTATCTCTACATCACCTTAGCTACTCTATTTAGCAACTAGAGAAACTAAGTAACCTCAAGTTTAGAGGTTATAGCATGGATTAGGGTTCTCGGGTGGATCGTCTATCACGGGAGAAAGCCGAAGAGGACGTGGAGATCCAAAGAGGCCGTAGACAACATCAAGACGAAGGACTAGAACCGTTTGGTATAATCTCTTCGCATAGTAGATTAAAACTCTAAAGCTTTTGTTAAAACTTGTATAGCAAACGATTCATACGGTTAATCGATGTTTGATCATAGAACTTGATTGTTATTCATATTTCTGCCTCCCCACAAGTATTGGGGTGTTGAACATCGACTTACAAAAGCCACAGCTCTATTCTTATCACAATACAAAGATATTGGATCTTCAATGGATGGAACCACACCAAGTTCAATAATGAACTTCTTCATCCAGATTGCCTTTTTGGCAGCATCCTTAGCAGCGATGTATTCAGCCTTCATTGTCGAGTCTGCAACAGTATCTTACTTGGAACTCTTCCAACATACCCTCCCCCCCCGTTGAGGGTGAAGACAAAACCCGAGATAGACTTGTTGTCATCCTTATCACTCTGGAAGCTCGAATCGGTAAAGGACTCCACTTAGAGTTCTCTGTTACCATACACCAAGAACCTCTCTTTAGTTCTTCTCAAGTACTTAAGAATGTTCTTCACAGCTATCTAGTGCTGCTCCCCTAGGTCTGATTGATACCTACTTACCACACTAAGTGTGTAAGCTACATCTGGTCTGGTGCATAACATCGAGTACATTCCTAACAATCTCCCACTTGCACTAAGGACAGTTGTTCTAATAACGCATACCCAACATCCCGAAAAGTCTCTCGAATTATGTCTGGGGAAAGGCCTTCGTGAGTGGATCCGTCGTGTTGTCCTTCATGTCTACTCTCCTGACCTCGATCTCGCGGCGATCAACTATCTCCCAGATCAGGTGATACCATCTCAGAATATGTCTGGATCGCTGATGGGACCGGGGCTCCTTGGCCAAAGACACAGCTCTATTGTTATCACAATACAAAGATATTGGATCTTCAATGGATGGAACCACACCAAGTTCAATAATGAACTTCTTCATCCAGACAGCCTCTTTGGCAGCATCCTTAGCAGTGATGAATTCAGCCTTCATTGTCGAGTCTGCAACGGTATCTTACTTGGAACTCTTCCAACATACCGCCCCCCGTTAAGGGTGAAGACAAAGCCCAAGATAGACTTGTTGTCATCCTTATCCCTCTGAAAGCTCGAATCGGTAAAGGACTCCACTTAGAGTTCTCCGTTACCATACACCAAGAACATCTCTTTAGTACTTCTTAAGTACTTAAGAATGTTCTTCACAGCTATTTAGTGCTGCTCCCCTGGGTCTGATTGATACCTACTTACCACACTAAGTGTGTAAGCTACATCCGGTCTGGTGCATAATATCACATACATGATAGACCTAATTGCAGAAGCATAGGGTATCACGTTCATGCGAGCTCTTTCAAAATCAGTCTTGGGAGACATCTCTTTGGAGAGAGTGATTCCTGAACTAGTTGGGTCATCATCTTCTATGACGCAATCCTCGCTCCTACCGTCTATGAGAAAAACGTAGTATCTCTCAGGTGGATGAGAAACCTTACTAGATCTGCGGAGTGATTGAGGTTCGTCGGGAACTATTGAATCCTACAGTTCTACTAAATCTTCAGTTGCACTTTGTGTATCTGGAACTTCTTCCAGCTCTATCTCATTACCACTAATTTCTTTTACAAGAAATTTCTTTTCTAAAAAGGTGGCGTGTTGAGCAACAAACACCTTTCGTTCCTCAATATGGTAGAATAGATATCCATATGAATTCTTTTGATATCCCACAAATTTGCAAAGAACTGATCGTGCTTCGAGTTTGTTTGGATTATGTTTTTTAACATAAGCTACTCGTTTAAGATATGGTCTCTTTCCACTCCATATCTCATATGGTGTTTTAGACAGATTTTGATGGAACTTGATTCAATAGGTATGCGGCTGTCTCAAGTGCATAACTCCAAAAGGAAATAGGTAACTCAACAACACTCATCATAGAGCGTACCATATCTATTAGGGTGTGGTTCTTCCGCTCCGATACTCCATTATGCTGTAATGTATACGGAGGAGTAAGCTGAGAGATAATCCCATTCTCTTTTAGATAATCTCATAATTCTATGCTTAAGTATTCTCCTTCTCGATCAAATCGAAGGATTTTAATACTTTTACCCGTCTGGTTCTCTACTTCGCTCTTATATTCCTTGAATTTCTCAAAATCTTCATATTTGTGTTTCAACAGGAACACATGTCCAAATCTCGAGAGATTGTCGGTGAATGTAATGAAGTACGAGGAACCATTCCTGGCATGTGTAGACATAGGACCGCATACATCACTATGCAACAATCCCAAGAGTTTAGTAGCACTTGCTCCTTGTCCCGTAAACGGAGTTTTGGTCATCTTTTCTTTGAGACAGAACTGACAAGTTTCATAAGATGTAAATTTGAACGGTTCTAAATATACATCCTTATGTAACTTAGCTAGTCTGGTCGCATTGATATGACCAAGTCTACAGTGCCACAAGAAGGCTTTGTTCATTTCTGAAATTTTCCTCTTGTGTGTGTTCTGTATATTTAGAACAATATTTTGATTTAGAACGTATAAACCATTGCACAACGTACCAAACCTAATCAACACTTGATTTAGGAAAATGATCATAATATTTTTCTCTAATACAAAATTATATGCTTCTTTATCTAATAAAGATATGGATATTATATTGTACATCATCGACAGTATGAAGTATCATTCGTTCAAAATCAATGTATTACCATTTGGCAATACTAGGTGATATTCTCCGACAGTTTCGGCAACAACAATTGCTCCATTCTCTACTCTGAGATACATATCACCCTTTCCCAGTTCTCTGCTTTTCTTTAACCTTTTTAACAGATTACAAATGCGGGATCCTGATCCGGTATCCAATACCCAGGACGTAGAGCATACTAAGAAATAGTTCTCAATAACTAACACACCCGAAAAAGATGCATCAGAATGCTCTTTCTTCATTAGGGTTGTGTGGAAATCCTTGCATTCCCCTATCTCTTGCCCAGACTTATGACAATTGTCATAAGATAGAGCGGAGCCAACGTTCCCCAGCCATGTATAATATATGGGTTCGGTCAATACATCCATATTATTATCTTGATTAAGGCATGACATGGTCGCTACCTAGAGAGAGAGAGAGAAGAAAAACACTTTATCGTGCGCTCTTACAAGATTAGATTGGTTATTATCTTATCTAATCATGATGGCTCCCACTGTTTTTATCAAATGTTTCTTCAAACCCTGTAATGACTCAAATTTTACTGTACGAAAATTTTCAAGTTAATGTACAGAATAGAGTTGTAAGCCTGAGCACAAGTTATAAATTTAATTTATTTAAGAACAGCGAGAAACAACTTGTAGCTCACTGGTAAAGCCTTGCACTGCTGTGATATAACCCTTGCGTTCAAATCCCCCCAGCCACATATTATTTTTATTGATTTTTATTTTAAACCTTTTGGAAGCCCAAAAGTTTACACGTGCAAAACACGTAAAAATGAAAAGTCAGATTAAATAAACATGTGCAAAAGGGTATTTATACAGATAGAGACACGTGGCACCAATCCAGAGCCCAACCCCATTAGAACGATCGGCGAGATGCCCCTTTAGGCCGGCGCTGCCGGGCCTCCCGTTGGAAATACTCCCATTCTCTACACGCTGAAACTCTTGGCCTACCCCACTACGCCCATGCTGTTTGAATTCCCTACAAATATCCAGAGAGTGTTAATTCACTCATAAATCCTATTTTTAATACATTTAATTCACTTTTTAATTCTCAAAACCCTAATTTTTCCCTATAAATACAACCCCATACCCTAGCCCTCTTCATTCTGAAATCTATTGCCAAAAATCCTCAAAATTTTCCAAGTCAAAGAAGAGTAGAAGTGGAGTTGGCACTAGGTCAAGTTCCGACGAGGATTCATGACGGTTCCAGCAAGGATTCAAAACGATTCCTGTGACCTCGCGACTCTGCGAAGCCACCAAACTTTCCCTCAACCCCCCTCTCATCTCTAAGCTTGTAAGTCCCATCTCTTCTCCTCTCTCCTAATTTAAAAAGTTCTCTTTTCAAAACTCATCGGAAGTAGAGTTATTCCGACATCCGATTCTAAATTTGTCAAAATCATAATTTTTCTTAATAACCAATCATCCATATTATTATATCTTGTTTAATAATTATGAAACAAAATTTGAGAACATGTTTCATCTTAACATACCATGTTATGTAATTTTTATTTGCATTTTTCGTTTAAATACCACAAACTTTACACATGACATTTTTAAATTACTTTAGCTTAGTATACCTTTAGAAAACCTTTAGAAAACCTCACGCGGTAATGACCTACCTCTCACATACACACATCTTGACATAGCACGATTTGCTTGAAAACAATATCTTGTGGCAAATATGACTTTTTAAATAAACATCTTAAACTATTAAAAACCGTATTTCTTTAAATTGTGTGATTACATTCCTTACGATTATGTCTCTACAAACCATTTTGGAGAACCCGATCAGGATAGTGTAGGTTATCGAACATTCTCGGGACTGGTAGAGTGAGATGCAGACTTCCTCACAGAGCATATGATCTTGATGGAATTTTTATACAATTTTTAAGAAAAACGAGGATTTCTATTTAATAATAAAAAGTTATCTTTTAATAATATATAAATATTATCAAAACACATATTTTTAAAATATTATTAAATTCCATGTTTTCTAAACAAAATAAAAGAATAACAAGTTCCATGAAAATACCATCAAGAATCTATACAAGTCAGCTTTACACTAAAATACCATGTACTATTCAAACTAGATATTTATTCACTAGAATACCTCACTTTTAAAAATCATATCCATGAAAACCTTAACTACAATAAATAAATACTTGAGGTTTATTTTGAAAGTATACTAAAATATTTTTCATAAAAACCCCTCAAGTTATATTAAATTTACATTAAGGACCCTAGTAAAGATAGGTATAAGCGGGACCAATTCTCTTAAGCCTCACGGAGTCGGAGAAAGTGGTTGCTTGCCTATTTAAGGTAGAAAACTAAAACGGGGTTATCAATAGTAATTGGCTTGGAAAAAGTAACAAATCATATCATCCATGTACAGTAGTTACCGATAACTCCTAAACCTAATTCAAGACCCAAATCTGTTTAATTGTTTGACTCAATCTGAATCTTAGTCTAATCTAAATACAATGCAAACATAAATCCAACCATATATCCAATTCAACAGGAATCCAATGTATCAAACATGAACACTTGAACTTGAACATGAATACCGAACAATAAAAACATGCAACATGACTTGACTTGACCGAACCAAGGCTATATCTTGAACTTGAATGCATGACTATCCGTTTACATTCGAACCGTTTACATGAACAACTTATACCATAATTTCGGCAAATCTTATACTACAACTCATTACAATCAATACAATATGCATTACGGGATTTTTAACAGCGTAGATTGGTACAGAATGTATTAGAAGTGGAATGAGACGGTCACTATAATACACCTAACCTGAATATCCGTGCCGTTATCCCGTGAGTTTAACGGGGCCTTGTACTCCATATGCCTTAGTCCACGGAGCAAGTTGGACTCCTCTCGTATACACCGATATATTCTGTACCAAGCTATAAACAACTACGTTAGTATAACAAAAACAAATAAATTACCAGATCAATTCCTTTTACTTAATCTATCTCTCTTTTGGGACTTACCGAGCGATTGTTCGCTGATGATATTCCTATCTCTTCTTTCTTTGGGATATTGTCAGGATGACCCAACTCTCAAGAGATCGAGCCCAGTCAGGAAGATTTGGAGCAGTTTGCAGAGGAGCCAGAGTTCTAGTTCTTACTTGTACTTACTTTTCTTTTCAGTTCATATGCCATTGTTTAGGCATCGCTTTTCATTATTGTATTTTACTTTCCCGTTGCATGTAAAGAATGAATATAAATAAAAAGTTGTTGTTTCATTACATCTCTTGTCATTCTTGTGTTTTACTTTTATATTGCTTATTTACACTTAACGTGTTTACTTCTGATTAAATACGTCGCGGCCTTATCACGTCTACTTTCCCGTATATTGGGAAGCGGGGCATGACAGGTTTTGTTGGCGGCCCATGCAGGTCAGTTATGCATAGAAACCTACATAACCATGCAGGGTCAATTCTGCATGGAATCCTAAGCAATATATCACAAGAATTATAAGAATCAGCAACTATACATTCTTTATATTTCAATTTCTTGAATCTATCCTAACCCTATTTTTCTTTCAAGGTTATGGATTCCCCGAACAACACCAGCACCAACGTTAATGGCAACACACCGCCACCACCTCTACCACTTACACCTACCGTAGCAGCTCCTATCAATGAGTAGATGGTATTGCTTGAGGCAATTAAGAGCCTCTTGGAGGGACAACAGCAGCAGACTGCTATCTTATTGCACAGCCCAGAATCTGAGGCACCCGAAGTGAAGCAATTCTGGGCACTGCATCTTAAACAATTCTCTAGGAAAGAGAGACCCCTAGAAGCGGAAGAATGGACTCAGTCGATTGAGGACGATCTGGCAGCAGCATAAGTGCTAGATATTGCTTGGGTAAGAGTTGCGAAGCTACAACTAACTGACAACGCCAGAGTATGGTGGAAGGCTGAAGAAAACCGTCTTGCCCAGCCAATCGAATGGAAGACATTTTGCGATATGTTCGACGCGAAATATTTTCCCGAAACCGCCCGTTTTGACATGGAGCAGCAATTCATCCACCTGCAACAAGGTTCGTTGTATACCAAATTTGTGGATGAGTATGATGCAGAGTTTACCATGCTTAGCAGGTAAGATATGTCTCAAATGTTTAGTTTCCTAATATCACATACCACACTGCTAACACAAGGTCGTAACAGGTTCGCGGCACATCTTATACCGACTGCTGAGATCAGGGCTAGACGATTTCAGGAAGGGTTGGACTAGGATATCCAAGCTTCTTTTGCTACAGGAGATTTCCCAACCCATGATTTAGCTTTGAAAGCTACCCGTCGATATGAGGCAGTAGTGAAGAAGAAGGGCAGATCTCAGTCCGCCGGCCCTACCACTCAGATGGCAGGAGGAGTCTCTTCCAGGCCACCGTTTGTACCCAGGAGATCGGGAGTAATTTTGAACCGGCCCAGTCCAGACTTTTAAACCTACTTAGGAGGAATGGACACCTGGCGAAGGACTGCAGGCATGCAAATGGCCTGTGCTTAGTCTGCGGCTCATCCACTCATGACATTGTTGCACGTCCTCGTAGACTCAATCCGAATCTAGCCCCCAGACCAGCCATCGCTTTTCCGCAGCGGCCAGCTATCCAGGCACCTACAACTTGACTTGCTCTCCCAGCTCCACCTCCTCGTGGACCTCCTGCACAGCCTCCTCGTCAGTTCTATCATGCACAAAGGAACTTACCTCAAGTATAGAGGAATGCTCCCTTAGTAACGAGGAATGTACCTAGGCGTCAGGCTTTCATAATGACTTTGGTAGAAGCTGAAGCCAGTGGCCAAGTCATCACTAGTAACTTCCCATCATTTAAATCTGTTCAATACTTGTTTACATCCATATATTCTTTTCCATACCTAAACATATCCCACACAACTTAGGTACAATCTTAATAACCTCTCTACTTGTCTTAGCACTCTTCGATACTGGAGCATCACATTGCTTTATGTCGTAACGGTTCGTCCGAACTCATGCGATTCCAGTTAAACCGCTCATATCCAGCTGGAATGTCAGTTCAGGGAACGGCGTTCTAAAGGCAACTTTGGGATACGACCTGTGTCCAGTGGTCATCTGCAGCAGAGAATTTTATGCTGACTTCAAGGTGCTGGACATACCGAATTTTGATATAGTCTTGGGTATGGATTGGCTATGAACTTTCTACACTACCATCAACTGTCGTCAAAGGAGGGTAGTGTTCGAGATACCGGATCATTCGGTCTTTTATTTCAAAAGTGGAGACCGTACCCGGAACCTAGCACCTATAAGGCTAAACCAAGGAAGGCAGTGATTGCAAAAACACAAGTTGAATAAGACAAGTCAGAAGTAGTTCGAGAGTTCGAAGACGTATTTCCTGAAGACATCTTAGGTTTGCCTTCCGATCGAGCTCTTGAATTTAGTATTGACTTAGTACCTAGTGCACAACCGGTGATCAAAGCATCACATCGCTTAAGTTCTGAAGGTTTGAAGGAGATCCGTACTCAATTGGACGAACTTCTGAAGAAAGGATGGATTCGTTCTAGTAGTTTAAGCTGGGGATCTCCAGTTTTGCTTATGAAGAAAAAGGAACGTTCATACAGAATGTGCATAGACTACCGAGCTCTGAATGAAGTTACGATAAAGAACAAGTATCCACTACCACGAATCGACGATCTGTTCGATCAGCTAAGTGGGTTGGATCTTCGTTCGGGTTATCATCAGGTAAAGGTCAAAGAGTCTGATATTCCGAAGACGGCATTCAGGACTCGCTATGGTCGTTATGAGTTTCTCCTGATGCCATTTGGAGTGACAAATGCACCAGCCATATTTATGAATATGATGAACCAGGTTTTCTGAGAGTACCTAGACAGGTTTGTTGTTATTTTCATAGGTGACATCCTGGTGTATTCAAAGAGTCGGAAAGAACACATCGAACATTTGAGGATGTTGGTGTATATGCCCTAGAGGCCATTACTGTATCATACTAGTATGTATATTACTTGATGGAAGCTTAGGATATTCACAGTTGTACAGACAATCTTGCTCAATATAGTAGTATGCTACTTGGTTTGTCTCTGCTTTAATGTGTACATGTGTGTTTATTTATTATATCACCTATACGCATTAGTAGAGCCCTTAGGATCTTTGCTTGATTACCGGCGTTGTGATGGCGATCGCACTCGTGGGGGCTGGGTAATCTACAAGCACATCCTTATACACGTCCCTAGTCGTGGGAGTATCGAGATAGGGCATCGATACTCCAGAGTAGACTAGCGTATGCGCTTCTCATCCCAGCACGGGAGACGGTCTGTCCCACAGCCGTCAGTACGTCGTACTTGAGATAGTATGCGGGTGCTCGTTAGGTTACGAGTACACTGGACAGGACTCGTCGGGAACTGATGGTTGGTATTATACCTATCGTCAGTTATCAGTTCCCAGGTGACATGAGTACAGCTTAGTCCGCTGACTTGACACTGTCACTTCGCCTCGAGTGTGTTCCCACTGTTCTTTGATTACTACCCTACCACGGCTCTACTGAGTCGTGCAAACAGGTAGTAGTTGGGAGCAGTCCCGAAGCACTTGGAGGCAGTGACGGTTAGACAGGATTCGTCTCTCCCGGTATTGGGGGTTGACATCGCGCTGTGTCTAGGAGAGCCATTACACGAGTAGTCCCTGGCCAGGGCAAGCGAGATATACTGGTAGGTTTCCAGTGTTATCTCAGGGTGTATTGGGCTTCACTCCGACACGACTTGTACCGCTATTAGGGGACTGACGTTTACCGCCCCCCTAGGCCCGCCATGCGATGTATCAGACGAACAGACCGGACTGTACGGAGATTGTCACATATAGGCTCAGTAGGAGTTCGGATGGGTGTACCTCATCGGCCTTCTTATCGACATCTACCTGGGGACCGTTACGTACAGCTAGTGCCGCTTGCGGTCTGTGGTTAAACCCACTGCCAGCGTAGTGTCGAGTCTTTAGAGTCCCACACAGAGAGTTTCCCTGCACTGAGCGAAACGTGTAGAGGCCGTATGGTTTTACGGCAGGGCTGCGATCACTTACGTACACTTGTGTGCGTATGGTGTTCGGGCAGGCAGTACTAGTAGGCTTTGGTTTAAGCCGGATCCTAGTATTGCACGGATGGATTTGTTTTGTCTTCTGTGCATCCGCATTCTACGGAATACGGATGCAGGTGTGTATGCACAGTTTTATGGAGCGATGAAGGAGGAGGTGCCTCATTAGGGTTTTGGCAGTTGGTTCGGCCAAAACCATTATGTGGCAGGCTCATTAGGGTTTTGACAGTTCGTTTGGTCAAAACCATTATGAGCAGCGGACATCATTTACTAATCCTATTAGTGATAATCTTATGATGGCTAATTGCATTGACCATTTGACCCTGTTGACCCCTCTTGACTTTGTTGACCGGTTGACCGAGTTGACCATTGACTTTCAAGAGGATTCCACACTCTTCTTTTCTTTTCCATTTTCTTTTGGATTATGATAATGGTCATTTCAATTGTAGCCATCAACTTTATCTTGATGGAATTAGTAATGATGTGGTTTTTGCATTATTGCAACCATGGTTAGCTTTTCTCTTGGTTAAGCTTATCATAACATTATTCTCTTTCTCTCTCTTGAAAAGAGAAGCTCCATGGTTGCTAAAAACCTCCTTCTTCTTCCTCCTCTTGTTTTCTCCTTTGATCTCATGTGTTGAGAGAAAAAGGTTTTCACTTGACAAACACATCCATACATCCTCTCTACACAACCTAGGGCTTCTTGATTAGCAATCTCCTTGCCCTAGTTACCTCGGCTTGAGGTGGAGCTCGGCGTACATCTCTCGGGTGGATCGTCATCGACTCAAGGAGGCCGCGGAGGTGACCGAAGTCCGGATTAACTTTTGAGCAAGCCATGAAAAGAACAACAAGAAGAGAAGAACATCATAGAAGAACAACAACTAGAAGTGAAGGAGTTCAAGTTGAGGTATAACCCCTAACCGAGTAGTTACATCTCTTGTTAGGTTGCTAGTTTATAGTTTAGCAAAGATCCGGCTTTTACGGTCCATGTTACAAAGCTTAGAAAAAATTTTGATTTACCGTTTCCGCAACCCCGAAAGTACCGGGAGAGGTAACGTGGACCTAACAGTGGTATCAGAGCCTAACTAAACATAAACTAGCTTGGTAGTAAAGTGTATCGAAGTTCGAAACGGAAAAATCGAAAAAAAACCAAGTTGTAAAAAATCTGAGTTTCTGTTAAAACTTTTTCTGGTCAAAACAAAATTTGTTATATCCCAAAAATCATCTCAGGCTTTTTAGAAGAAACCCACCAAAAACGACACAGTAACTCACCTAGATGGCCGCGCTTCCGCGGCAATAGCTTGCTATTGCCGCGGAAGCGCCGCGCTCTGGTAGAGTTGCTATCTCGTCTTTGGTGCAGTGTGTTTCTGACATGGTTTTAGGATTTTTCATATATATTATATGTGCCCAGATTTTCCAGAATAGAAATTTGTTTTTGGGGGCCTATAATTCCGTATTTTTCCGAACTTCAATATACTTTGAGTATAAAGGTTATATCTGTAATGTTTGCATGTATTGAACGTCGGCTAATCGCTATAAGTCGATTAGTCGGGGTTATACATGATCTGTGTTTGATATTGGATTGTGTATATGAACTCGTTGGATTGTCGCGGATGAATAGCCGGGGTGGATGTGAGATGAGAGTTTCTTTTTCTTTCATTCATGTAATAAATTTGTAAATTGATGTAATATTATTTGTTTGGCCGCACAACCGGGTCGGGGTTGTAGCCGTCATTGTATAATTCTTTTTACTGTTTTTGCTCCTAGGATAGACCCATGGAGGGGGTGCACAAACTACCGGGTAGCTCGAAGTGCCGAGTGGCCTACTCATGGCATTGAGGGAGGTTGCTTCGCTTCGGGTACTTGGCGGGTAGTTTGCCGCACCCGTAGGGGTCTTGGGTGGGGTTTTGGCTATTCATCGCGACCGTGTAATCCGTTTTTCGTTGCAGGCTCGAACGAATTGCGAATTCCTAGTATATCCAAAGTGTTCATCTGTGATCTGGATTGGCTATCATTGCTATATTGCTATATATAATAACTATTTAGGCGTTGCTTATGTTTTACAGCCGCGCTAGCCCAGCCCCCGCTCTGTCGTTAGTTAAGTAACCTAACGGGTGATGACGGGGCCCCGTGGCGAATGCGAATGGCATAAGCGTACGTCATATTTTGGTTGTTTTCTGCAATGGTAGGATTTAAATGATGGGACGCATTAAAAGAACTAATGCAAGAAAATAAACCTAAAAGACGTTGTTGGAACAAGTTTTTCAAAAAGCTGTTATTACAAGGACGTTCATCTTTTTGTTTTGCATCGAGGTATTCGGTTATGAATGCCCAGCACCTCAGTCGACGAGGCAAGGGCCGAGATCCCTTCACCGGGAGTGACCCCTTGGACAAAACTTTGCGTCAGGGTAATAACTTCACCATAGTCGATTATTCTTGCTTTGCATCGAGGTATTCGGTTATGAATGCCCAGCACCTCAGTCGACGAGGCAAGGGCCGAGATCCCTTCACCGGGAGTGACCCCTTGGACAAAACTTTGTGTCAGGGTAATAACTTCACCATAGTCGATTATTCTTGCTTTGCATCGAGGTATTCATCTTACGAATGCCCAGCACCTCACTCGACGAGGAAAGAGCCGAGATCCCTTCACAGGGAGTGACCTCTTTAGCAAAAGTTTTCGCCACTATGATTTTCAAAAAGGTGCAATCAGGTTCCTTCAACGATATCAAGTTCATTACGTTAACGGGTTTTTCGCCAAAAACCCAGCCGTAGCCCTCCGTCGTTTCGGATTAATATTATTCAGTATTCGTGCTGCGTTTGTTGACCTAGTCAAGGCGTAGTGAACGGTAGCTAAATAATATTTTTCTGTGGATTGCAAATGTGATTGGTTAGGACAGTCGTACGGCCTTGTTGACCTAGTCAAGGGCACGTACGGGTGGGTCTAATGCAATCAGGATTATGACGGGTAGAACTTGTCTAACAGTTTGTGGCTTGTTGACCTAGTCAAGGTCATGAACAGTTAGGGGCAAAAACCACATCGGGAGTTTCAAAAGAACTGAAACTTGCAGATATAGCATACCTTCTGGAGTGTGGTGACTAGAGTGGATTCCATCTAGGTTATCACACAATGACAGTTGGATCCCGATCCCACTGATGAGTTGGTTTACTCTCGGGAGATTATTTCACTTAACGATCAATGCTATAAACCTAGTAGGTGTCTAGAAAGGTGTTAGCGGGGTTACGCCTCCAGGGAAAAGAGGTTCTTTAATTAAGGAACTTCGCGAAAGCGTTGGAAAACCTCCCTCGAAGTACCGACACTAGCCTGGCTGAAAGGTTAAGCAAGTATTGTGACGTGAATTAAAACCCGACTAGTTCTTCTTTTAAAAAGGTTTTAAGAAGAATTTTGAGGAAACAGTGGGAGACATCCTGGTTAGATAAATTAATAAACCAATCTAATCTTGCAAGAGCATACGCTGAGTGTTTCTTTTCTCTCTCTCCAGGCAGCAACCTTTTCACGCCCTAATCAAGATAATAAAATGTATCGCTTGACCGATCCGAATTCTTATTCGGGACTGGGGAAAGATGGTTCAGCTCTAACTTGTGACAACAGTCATGAGTATGAGAATGGGAAAGAGGAAAGTATGGATTTCCAGGATACCCAGTTGAAGAAGAAGCATGGTTTTGCATCTACTTCAGGTGTTCTTGTAATTGAGAACTGTTTTACGGTCAGCCCTACCTCCTGGGTACTTGATACCGGATCAGGATCTCATATCTGTAATTTATTGCAGGGACTGAGAAAAAGTAGGAAAGTTGCACCGGGTGATATGTCGCTCAGAGTAGCGAACGGAGCACAAGTTAATGCGGCAGCCGTCGGTGAATATCACCTAGTATTGCCAAATGGCAAGACTATGATTTTGAACGATTGCTACTATGTACCCTCCATGGTTTGCAACATCATATCAGTTTCTTTACTCGATAAAGATGGATATAACTTTGTTCTTGAAAAGAATATCATGAACATTTACCTTGATAAGGTACTGGTTGCAGAGGGTACACTGTTTAATGGTATCTACGTTCTAAATCAGAATACAGTTCTCAACATACAAAACACACGCAAGAGGAAGAATTCAGATACGAATGAATCCTACTTGTGGCATTGTAGACTCGGTCATATCGGAGAGAAAAGACTGAGTAAGTTGCATAAAGATGGACTCTTGAATGCGTTCGAGTTTTCATCTTATGGAACTTGTCAGTCTTGTCTCAAAGGAAAGATGACCAAATCTCCGTTCACCGGACATGGAGAAAGAGCAGCAGAGCTCTTGGGACTCGTACATAGTGATGTATGTGGTCCGATGTCTATACATGCAAGGGGTGGGTTCTCGTACTTCATCACATTCACTGACGATCTCTCTAGGTTCGGATATGTGTATCTGATGAAACACAAATCTGAAGCTTTTGAGAAATTCAAGGAATTCAGAAACGAAGTAGAGAACCAGACAGGCAAAAGTATCAAGATCCTCCGGTCTGACAGGGGAGGGGAGTACTTAAGCACGGAATTCCTAGATTACTTAAAAGAGAATGGTATTCTCTCTCAGCTTACTCCTCCTTATACACCACAGCACAACGGTGTTTCGGAGCGGAGGAATCGTACCCTACTGGATATGGTTCGCTCCATGATGAGTAATGCCGAGTTGCCTCTTTCATTTTGGGGACATGCGCTTCAGACAGCGGCATACCTATTGAATGATGTTCCGTCTAAATCTGTGCCTAAGACTCCGTTCGAGATATGGAATGGAAAGAGGCCATATCTTAAAAGATCTAAGATATGGGGTTGTCCGGCTTATGTTAAAAAGCATAAACCGGATAAACTAGAGGCACGGTCAGTTTTATGTAAGTTTGTGGGATATCCAAAGAATGGTTATGGATATCTATTCTACCACACCGAGGAACAGAAGGTGTTTGTTGCTCAGCATGCCGTTTTCTTGGAAACGGAGTTTCTTGCAAAAGAAATTAGTGGGAGCACGGTAGAATTGGAAGAAATTCAGCGACCACAAACTGAAACTGAAAGTTTGACAGAACCTCAGGATTCAATAACCCCAGACGAACCTCAGCCACTCCGCAGATCTGGTAGGATTTCTCATCCGCCCGAGAGATACTACGGTTTTCTCATTGACGGGGATCGAGAGGATTGCATCTTGGAAGAAGATGACCCTACCAGTTTCAGGCAGGCCATTATCAGTAGGGACTCTGATAAGTGGCAGGAAGCAATGCAATCTGAAATGGAGTCCATGTACGCCAATAAAGTGTGGACCATGGATATTGCTCCACCTGGGGTAAAACCCGTTGGATGCAAATGGATCTACAAAAGGAAACTTGGTGTAGATGGGCAGGTGGAAACCTATAAAGCTAGACTCGTTGCAAAAGGTTTTCGTCAAAGACCTGGTTTGGACTATGACGAAACTTTTTCTCCGGTGGCTATGCTCAAATCCATTCGGATCCTACTTGCCATTGCTGCCTTCCATGACTATGAGATCTGGCAGATGGATGTTAAAACGGCTTTCCTAAACGGTTGTTTGGAAGAGTGCGTTTACATGGATCAACCAGAAGGTTTCGTAGACAGTGGGAGCAGCGGAAAGGTGTGCAAGTTGCTTAAATCCATTTATGGATTAAAGCAGGCATCGCGGAGCTGGAACATCTGTTTTGATGAGGCAATCAAGGAATTTGATTTCATCAAGAACGAGGATGAACCCTGTGTATATAAGAAGATTGTAGGACGAACTGTCGTATTCCTAGTCTTGTACGTGGACGACATTCTTCTGATAGGAAATGACATTCCTATGCTACAATCGGTCAAGCTGTTTTTGTCACAAAGGTTCTCCATGAAGGACCTGGGTGATGCCTCGTACATTCTGGGGATCAAGATCTATAGAGATAGATCCAAGAAACTATTGGGACTTTCGCAGTCCAGGTACATAGAGACCGTACTAAAGAGATTTAGTATGGAGGATTCCAAGCGCGGTAACATACCCGCATTGCACGGAATTACCCTCTCCAAGAAGATGTCTCCTAAGACTGACGAGGAGAGGGTTCGCATGAGCACTATACCCTACGCTTCGGCGGTAGGATCTATAATGTATGCGATGCTATGTACAAGACCAGATGTAGCTTACGCGTTGAGCACGGTAAGCCGGTATCAGTCGGACCCAGGGGAGGACCACTGGACAGCAGTGAAGAACATTCTCAAGTACCTGAGAAGGACTAAGGAGATGTTCCTGGTTTACGGTAATGGAGACCTTAGGGTCGAGTCCTTTACCGATTCAAGCTTCCAGAGTGACAAAGATGATAGCAAGTCCGTCTCGGGTTTTGTGTTTACCCTCAACGGAGGGGCGGTATGTTGGAGGAGTTCCAAGCAGGATACCGTCGCAGACTCGACGATGGAGGCTGAATACATTGCTGCAAGCGATGCCGCAAAAGAGGCGGTCTGGATTAAGAAGTTCATTAGTGAACTTCAGGTGGTTCCGTCCATTGTTGACCCAATACCTTTGTATTGCGATAACAATGGGGCTATAGCTTTAGCGAAGGAACCAAGGTCCCATCAGAAATCCAGGCACATCTTAAGGCGGTATCACCTGATCAGGGAGATCATTGATCGACAGGAGATCGAGGTGCGGAGAGTGGACACAAAGGACAACACTGCGGACCCATTCACGAAGGCTTTACCCCAGACTCAGTTCGAGCGGCTAATCGAGATGATAGGTCTTCGATACGCCAGTACATGGCCTTAGTGCAAGTGGGAGATTGTTGGTGTATATGCCCTAGAGGCCATTACTGTATCATACTAGTATGTATATTACTTGATGGAAGCTTAGGATATTCACAGTTGTACAGACAATCTTGCTCAATATAGTAGTATGCTACTTGGTTTGTCTCTGCTTTAATGTGTACATATGTGTTTATTTATTATATCACCTATACGCATTAGTAGAGCCCTTAGGATCTTTGCTTGATTACCGGCGTTGTGATGGCGATCGCACTCGTGGGGGCTGGGTAATCTACAAGCACATCCTTATACACGTCCCTAGTCGTGGGAGTATCGAGATAGGGCATCGATACTCCAGAGTAGACTAGCGTATGCGCTTCTCATCCCAGCACGGGAGACGGTCTGTCCCACAGCCGTCAGTACGTCGTACTTGAGATAGTATGCGGGTGCTCGTTAGGTTACGAGTACACTGGACAGGACTCGTCGGGAACTGATGGTTGGTATTATACCTATCGTCAGTTATCAGTTCCCAGGTGACATGAGTACAGCTTAGTCCGCTGACTTGACACTGTCACTTCGCCTCGAGTGTGTTCCCACTGTTCTTTGATTACTACCCTACCACGGCTCTACTGAGTCGTGCAAACAGGTAGTAGTTGGGAGCAGTCCCGAAGCACTTGGAGGCAGTGACGGTTAGACAGGATTCGTCTCTCCCGGTATTGGGGGTTGACATCGCGCTGTGTCTAGGAGAGCCATTACACGAGTAGTCCCTGGCCAGGGCAAGCGAGATATACTGGTAGGTTTCCAGTGTTATCTCAGGGTGTATTGGGCTTCACTCCGACACGACTTGTACCGCTATTAGGGGACTGACGTTTACCGCCCCCCTAGGCCCGCCATGCGATGTATCAGACGAACAGACCGGACTGTACGGAGATTGTCACATATAGGCTCAGTAGGAGTTCGGATGGGTGTACCTCATCGGCCTTCTTATCGACATCTACCTGGGGACCGTTACGTACAGCTAGTGCCGCTTGCGGTCTGTGGTTAAACCCACTGCCAGCGTAGTGTCGAGTCTTTAGAGTCCCACACAGAGAGTTTCCCTGCACTGAGCGAAACGTGTAGAGGCCGTATGGTTTTACGGCAGGGCTGCGATCACTTACGTACACTTGTGTGCGTATGGTGTTCGGGCAGGCAGTACTAGTAGGCTTTGGTTTAAGCCGGATCCTAGTATTGCACGGATGGATTTGTTTTGTCTTCTGTGCATCCGCATTCTACGGAATACGGATGCAGGTGTGTATGCACAGTTTTATGGAGCGATGAAGGAGGAGGTGCCTCATTAGGGTTTTGGCAGTTGGTTCGGCCAAAACCATTATGTGGCAGGCTCATTAGGGTTTTGACAGTTCGTTTGGTCAAAACCATTATGAGCAGCGGACATCATTTACTAATCCTATTAGTGATAATCTTATGATGGCTAATTGCATTGACCATTTGACCCTGTTGACCCCTCTTGACTTTGTTGACCGGTTGACCGAGTTGACCATTGACTTTCAAGAGGATTCCACACTCTTCTTTTCTTTTCCATTTTCTTTTGGATTATGATAATGGTCATTTCAATTGTAGCCATCAACTTTATCTTGATGGAATTAGTAATGATGTGGTTTTTGCATTATTGCAACCATGGTTAGCTTTTCTCTTGGTTAAGCTTATCATAACATTATTCTCTTTCTCTCTCTTGAAAAGAGAAGCTCCATGGTTGCTAAAAACCTCTTTCTTCTTCCTCCTCTTGTTTTCTCCTTTGATCTCATGTGTTGAGAGAAAAAGGTTTTCACTTGACAAACACATCCATACATCCTCTCTACACAACCTAGGGCTTCTTGATTAGCAATCTCCTTGCCCTAGTTACCTCGGCTTGAGGTGGAGCTCGGCGTACATCTCTCGGGTGGATCGTCATCGACTCAAGGAGGCCACGGAGGTGACCGAAGTCCGGATTAACTTTTGAGCAAGCCATGAAAAGAACAACAAGAAGAGAAGAACATCATAGAAGAACAACAACTAGAAGTGAAGGAGTTCAAGTTGAGGTATAACCCCTAACCGAGTAGTTACATCTCTTGTTAGGTTGCTAGTTTATAGTTTAGCAAAGATCCGGCTTTTACGGTCCATGTTACAAAGCTTAGAAAAAATTTTGATTTACCGTTTCCGCAACCCCGAAAGTACCGGGAGAGGTAACGTGGACCTAACAGAGGATTGTCCTGGAGACTTTACGACAGCATCAACTCTATGCCAAGTACAGCAAGTGCGAATTTTGGCTAGATCAAGTTGGATTTCTCAGACATATCATTTCAGGAGAAGGAATCTTTGTAGATCCAGCTAAAGTATTAGCAGTAAGCAAATGGCCGACACCAAAGATAGTGAAGGACAATCGAAGTTTCTTGGAATTAGCAGGATACTGCAGAAAATTCATAGAAGGCTTTTCGATGATTGCAACACCCCTGACCAAGCTCACACGTAAAGATGAAGCATTCGTGTGGTCAGAAGCATGTGAACAAGCTTTTGTGGAACTTAAGTCAAGATTGACATCAGCACCTATACTCGTAATACCGGACCAATCTGGAAGATTCGTTGTGCATTGCGACGCATCCGGTAAGGGATTAGGATGTGTTCTACACCAGTATGGAAGAGTTGTAGCTTATGCATCAAGACAGCTGAAAGTTCATGAGAGCAATTATCCAACGCGTGATCTGGAGTTGGCATCCTTTATCTTTGCACTTAAGATTTGGCGCCACTATCTTCTTGGAGAACGGGTGGATATATACACGGACTATAAAAGTCTGAAGTATGTGTTTACTCAGAAGGAGTTAAACATGCGGCAGAGAAGATGGTTAGAACTCATGGCGGACTTCGACATCAACCTACAATATCATCCAGGGAAGGTGAATATAGTTCCTGATGCACTTATTCGCCAACCACTATCAATGAATCTCACCACACAGTGGAAGCTTCAACAAGAATTACACAAGATGAAGATAGAAGTGGTTATGCCAGGTAATACTTCAAAGTTGATGCACTTACAAATTCAGTCGACTATCAAAGCAGCTCAAGAAAGTGATGCCAAGTTGCAAAAGATCCGAGTACAAGTAGAAAGTGGACTTCGAACAGACTTCATCATCTACGAAGACGAATCTCTGAGATACGAAAGCATATTGTGTGTACCACAAGGTTCTATTCGGGAAGAGTTAATGAAAGAAGCTCACAGCTCTCCGTACTTAGTACTCCCTGGTGGTACAAAGATGTACAAAGATTTACATCAATATTACTGGTGGCATGGAATGAAGCGTGAAGTAGCCAGAAGCGTAGCCAAATGCTTGGTGTGTCAGCAAGTGAAAGCTGAACATCACAGAACTGCTGGTTTACTTCAACTGTTATCTATTCCAGAATAGAAATGGCAACACATCACCATGGACTTCGTGACTGCACTTCCTCGCAGCACGAAAGGTAACGATGCGGTATGGGTTATTATGGATTTACTTACAAAGTCGACTCACTTCATCCCATTTCGAGTTGGCCAATCTACCGAGACATTAGAAAAGAAGTACATGCAAGTAAGTCTGAATCTAAGTAAGATTTAAGTCTTCATAGTGTACTATTTCTGATACCCATGAACTTATGTATGAGATCGTGAGATTACATGGAGTACCAATTTGCATTGTCTCCGATTGTGACACCAGATTTCGATTGCAGTTTTGGCACAGTCTTCAAGCTAGCCTGGGAATGAGTCTGAACTTTAGCACAGCTTACCATCCATAAACAGATGGATAGTCTGAGCGAACGATTCAGATTCTAGAAAATATGCTAAGAGCGTGTATGTTAGACTTCGGAGGATCGTGGGAAGATCACCTACATCTTGTGGAGTTTTCATACAACAACAGCTATCAAGCGAGTATTGGAATGGCACCGTTTGCAACTCTCTATAGAAGGAAGTGTCGATCACCATTAAGTTGGGACGACATCTGAGATTGGGAACTCCTTGGACCAGAGATGATAGTGGCGGCTATGGACGTAGTTCGCTAGGTCAGGGAAAGAATGAGCATAGCCTAAGACAGACAGAAACACTAGGCTGATGCAAAGCGCCGACACCTGGAGTTCCAGTCGGGAGATCATGTGTTCTTAAAGATCTCTCCAAACCATGGAGTAATTCAATTTGGCAAGAGGGGTAAGCTCAGTCCGAGATATATTGGACCGTTCGACATACTCGAACGAGTCGGAGAAGTGGCATATTGTTTGACATTTCCACCCTCATTGGAAAGAGTGCACAACGTATTCCACATATCCCAGATTCAAAGATATGTGAGCGACCCAGCCATATCATTGATCACTCCAAGCTCACTGTACAGACATATTTATCTTGTGAACAACAACCCGTTGAGATTTTGGACAGAAAGATGAAGTCACTTAGGAACAAGGAAGTAAATTTGGTTCGAGTGATGTGGAGAAAATATTCACTAGGAGAATCAATGTAGGAAAGAGAAGACGACATGCATGCAAGATACCCTTTCTTACTTGTAAAGCCGTCCTTATATAATTGTAAACTTCAAGGATGAAATTTTTGTAAAGAGGGTAGAATATAATGACTCAAATTTTACTGTGCAAAAATTTTCAAGTTAATGTACAGAATAGAGTTGTAAACCTGAGCACAAGTTATAAATTTAATTTGTTTAAGAACAGCAAGAAACAATTTATAGTTCACTGGTAAAGCCTTACACTGCTGTGACGTAGCCCCTATGTTCAAATCCCCCCAGCCACATATTATTTTTAATGATTTTTATTTTAAACTTTTTGGAAGTCCAAAAGTTTACACGTGCAAAACACGTAAAAATGGAAAGTCAGATTAAATAAACATGTGCAAAAGGGTATTTATACAGATAGGGACATGTGGCACCAATCCAGAGCCCAACCCTCTTAAAACGACCGGTGAGATGCCCCTTTGGGCCGGAGCGGCCGCCCCCCGTTGGAAATACTCCAATTTTCTGCACACTGAAACTCTTGGCATATCCCACTACCCCCATACTGTTTGAATTCCCTGCAATTATCCAGAGAGTGTTAATTCACTCATAAATTCTATTTTTAATACATTTTAATTCTCTTTTCAATCCTCAAAACCCTAATTTTTCCGTATAAATACAACCCCATACCCTAGCCCTCTTCATTCTGAAATCTATTGTCAAAAAATCCACAAAATTTTGCAAGTCAAAGAAGAGTACAAGTGGAATTAGCACTAAGTCAAGTTTCGGCAAGGATTCAAGACGATTCCGGCAACCCCGCGACTCCACGAAGCCACCAAACTTTCCATTAACCTCCCCTCTCTTCTCTAAGCTTGTAATTCCCCTCTCTTCTCTTCTCTCCTAATTTAAAAAGTTCTCTTTTCAAAACTCGTCAGAAGTAGAGTTATTCCAACATCCGATTCTAAATTTGTCAAAATCATAATTTTTCTTAATAACCAATTATCCATATTATTATATCTTGCTTAATAATTATGAAACAAACTTTGAGAACATGTTTCATCTTAACAAACCATGTTATGTAAATTCTATTTGCATTTTTCGTTTAAATACTACAAAACATCTTTTAATTACTTTAGATTAGCATACCTTTAGAAAATCTCACGAGGTAATGAACTACCTCTCACATACACACATCTTGACATAGCACGATTCGCTTGAAAACGATATCTTGTGGCAAATACGACTTTTCAAATAAAAACCTTAAACTATTAAAAACCGTATTTTTAAAAATTGTGTGATTACATTCTTTGCGATTATGCCTCTACAACCCATTTTGGGGAATCCGATCGGGATAGTGCGGGTTATCATACATCCTCGGGGCTAGTAGAGCGAGATACAGACCTACTCACGGAGCATACGATCTCGATGGAATTTTTATACAATTTTTAAGAAAAATGAGAATTTCTATTTAATAATAAAAAGTTATATTTTAATAAATATATAAATATTATCAAAACACATATTTTTAAGATATTATTAAATTTCACATTTTCTAAATAAAATAAAATAATAACAAGTTCCATGAAAATACCATCAAGAATCCATACAAGTCAACTTTACACTAAAATACCATGTACTATTCAAACTAGGTATTTATTCACTAGAATAACTCACTTTTTAAAATTACATCCATGAAAACCCTAACTACAATAAATAAATACTTGAGGGTTTTTTTGAAAGTATACTAAAAATATTTTTCATAAAACCCCCTCAAGTTATATTAAATTTACATTAAGAACCCTAGTAAAGATAGGTTTAAGCGGGAACAATTCTCTTGAGCCTCAGAGAGCCGGAGAAAGCGGATGCTTTCCTATTTAAGGTAGAAAACTAAAACAGTGTTATCAATGGTAATTGGCTTGGAAAAAGTCACAAATCTTGCCGTCCATATGCAGCAGTTACCATTAACTCCTAAACCTAATTCAGGACTCAAATCTATTTAAGTGTTTGACTCAATCTGAGTCTCAGTCTAATTTGAATATAATACAAACATGAATCCAACCATATATCTAATTCAGCATGAATCCAATGTATCAAACTTGAACATGAATACCGAACAATACGAACATGCAACATGACTTGACTTGACCGAACCAAGGCTATATCTTGAACTTGACTATATGACTATTCGTTTACATCCGAGTCGTTTACATAAACAACTTATACCATGGTTACGGCAAATCTTATACTACAACTCATTACAATCAATACAATATGCATTACCGGGTTTTTAACAGGGTAGATTGGTACAGAATGTATTAGAAGTGGAATGAGACGGTCACTATAATACACCTAACCTGAATATCTACACCGTTGTCCCGTAAGTTTAACGGGGCCTTGTACTCCATATGCCTTAGTCTACGGAGCAAGTTGGACTCCTCTTGTATACACTGATATATTCTGTACCAAGGTACAAATAACTACGTTAGTATAACAAAAACAGATAAATTACCAGATCTATTCTTTTTACTTGATCTATCTCTCTTTTGGGACTTACCGAGCGATTGTTCGCTGACGACATTCTTATCTCTTCTTTCTTTGGGATGTTGTTAGGAGGACCCGACTCTCAAGAGATCGAGCCCAGTCAGGAAGATTTGGAGCAATTTGCAGAGGAGCCAGAGTTCTAGTTCTTACTTGTACTTACTTTTCTTTTCAGTTCATATGCCATTGTTTAGGCATCACTTTTCATTATTGTATTTTACTTTCCAGTTGCATGTAAAGAATGAATATAAATAAAAAGTTGTTTCATTACATCTCTTGTCATTCTTGTGTATTACTTTTATATTGCTTTTTTACGCTTAATGTGTTTATTTCTGAGTAAATACGTCGCGGCCTCGCCATGTCTACTTCTCCGTATATTGGGAAGCGAGGCAGGACAAACCCTAAAAGGTAAGATTAATCGGAATTAATTATACCCTGCAAGTTCGCTAATCGGTCAGCCAGGCCGGTGTTGGTGCTCCGAGGGAGTCTACTCGCATGGAACTAATTAAATAACCTCGTTTCCGCAGGGAAATAACCCCGTTAACACCTTTCTTAGACACCTACTGGATTAGCTAATTGTAAAGTGGAAAACTCTCTCAGGAGTAACACTTACTCGCAGTGGGTATCAGGATCCAACTATCACATAGAAGGTATGCAATTTCATTGCAAATTTCAACACTTGAAATTCCTGGTATCTGTTTTTACCCCATATGGTTTATGACCTTGACAAAGTCAACAAACCATAAACCTCAAGTCGAGTTTAACCCATTATTTCGTGACTGATTTAAACCCACCCGCACAACCCTTGACAAGGTCAACAAAGTCGTACGACTGCCCTAACCCATCGCATCATCATGCGGTAGAAATGCACTAATCAGCTACCGAACGCTACGTCTCGACAAGGTCGACAAACGCAGCACAAATACTAAACAGTACCTATCTGAAATGACGGAGAGCTACGACTGGTTTTGAAGAAAACTTTTAACGTAATGAACTTGATATCGTTGTAGAATCTAGTGATTTAAAAATGAGTGGTTTAATCTCCGCTTTAAAAATAGTTTTCAAAACAAACTGAGTGGGTTGTAGCACTTGCTAGTTTTGCTAAAGTGGTCATTCCCAGTAAAGAGATATAGGATCTTTCCTCATCGAATAAGGTGCTGGATATTTATAATGGAATACCGCTATGCAAAGCAAGAACTAGAGCTAATTTTTTGAAAATTTTGATTCTACAATATGTTTTAGGTTTCTTTTCATTTCATTAATATTATTAATGAAGTCCTATCAATTATGTTTCCTAAAGATCACAGAAGAAACGAAAATAAAACACACATATATGCTATCTGTATTCTCTATAGGGACCCGGGTCTTCACCGTAAAGTTACTTAACTTACGACAGGACGGGGTCAGGACTAGCGTAGATGCAAAACATATATAGTGTCTACTAATATATCATATATATAAGTAGCATTCGTCTCACGCTGTTATATGATCACATCACATCACAGAGTAGCAGAAGCAGATATATGAAATATAGGATATACTAGGAGGTCCGTGTTTTAGATTAAGCCAGTAACGAAAGACACGGATTCCACGATCGTGATGAATAGCCAAGCCCATACTCCTAGACCCCTATGAAAGCGGCAAGCAACCCTGCAAATTCTAGAGTTAGACGACCGGTCTCGACTCCTCGAGATGGTCTCCCACTGGACTCTAGAACCCGGTTACTTGTGCTCTCCGTCTTAGGTCTATCCCAATACGGAAAAATAAATAATATACATCAAATGGAGAAAACAAGCTCAACTCAGAAGTGTCCCAATAAAAGAATATTACATACAATTATTTACATGAACGAAAATTGTAAAACTTTCATCTCATGTAAAACCCCCGGCTATTCAATCAAGATGATCCAATATAACATATTGATTGCAACACAATAACGTCATATGTCATCAAAGTAAGTAAATATGCGTATCCTTAATGTCGTTGTCGTATAGCAACGAGATTGGGGATACTACCACATATTACACTTACGGTCGTAAAAAAGAAATGAAAATTATAATAATTAGAATCCGCATCTATAGACATCATAAACCTGGATTATCATATATTCCGAATTTCATCCCTAACCCTATAAACCTTACATTTAAGTCTCGAATTGAAAACACTTTTCAAAGATTAAGCCGGGCAATTCAACAAGATTTCCGATTAATGATTCGAAGGATTGTCAGGAACTTAAGTGGATGGCCGCACCCCCAAGGCCGTCAACGAAGTGGACTTAGACGGAACACCGTAGCCGTGAGCATCCGAGTGGATGCGCTTAGCCATTGGGTTCTCCTATAGTCACTTGGTCGGGGCAAAGGGGCGTGGATGTCTACTAGTATCTCCCGGTGAGTATTCGCGTACGATACGAGATTACGACAGAGTTTCGATCCAAATCCAAACTCCGTGGTAATCTATCATTTGAGACTAAAATATGAGATTTACAAATCGACAATTAATTTTCACAAAACTATTCAATGTCGATTCCAAAAATTGTATCACATAACCATAGCAACTAGAAGATGTTAACATTTCGATCGATGTTTCAAACAACAACAATTCACAGAGACCTCAACCACTTGAGCCTCAAAACAAATGCCCAGAAAGTCCAAAATCAAAAGATAAAGCATCTCAAGAAAACCGAAGATTTAATTCCTCAGATTGGCGGCAGAACTGCGGCCAAACCATGGTTTAGGTGGCAGTTCCGCGGCTAAGTTTGGGGTTTAGGAGCTCCGTTTTCTTGTGCCTTCCTAAAAATGCCTGCATGATTTTCTGAAGATTTTTAATCTTGAAAAAGATGAAGTTTCAAAAAATGGACAGAAACATGCAAAATTGTGATTTAAAACGTTGATCGAACATTTTAATTTCGTCTAAAGCACTCATAAACCTCTAACTTAGCTCTGATACCATGAAAGTATGTCTTAGCACCTCTACTAGGGTTATATGAGCATCAAGTATGCAATTTTAAAAATCTAGAGGGCTAAGTATACTAAACAAGAATCGAACTAGAGAATTAGGGTTTCAAAATTAAGTAAACAAGTTCTAAACTAAGTGAAGAGAGTCTACAACCTTTATAGTCTAGTCCTTCAATTCTAAAGCTCTAAGTAGTAGTCCCTAGAACTCTTTTTTGACTCCACTTGAAGGATAGAACGAGCTTGCTTGTAATTTTCGTCGTCGAAGATGATCTACCTTGAGGCAACTCACACTCAATCTCACACTTCACTAATCAAGGTATTAATGAAGTTAACAACCTAGTCTAATTATCTAGAGTAGTGTAGATTGATGAAATAGGAAGTTTGCTCACTAAAAATCTTTCTTTTCTTTTTCTTTTTCTCACCCTAGAAAAACTAGTGAGGAGATGAAGAAAAAGATGAACTTAGAGTGTTTGTGAACCATGAGGATAAGGATGAGATTAAGATAATGATAAATAAATATCAATAAAACAAGAAGGGAAGATGAGTCATGGCTTCTCAATGATTCTACAAGCACCTAAAGAACCATGACTCGTTCTTCTTTTCTTTATCTCATATATTTAAATCATTATCTTATCATCTTTTACCAAATGTGATTCTCACACATCCTACTCCTATGTATCATCAACCATGATACAAAATGCATATATATATATATATATATATATATATATATATAAAGAGAAGAAGAAAATCTTAAATGAGCTTAATATTAGTTTATATATATATATATATATCAAATTATTAAATCAACACTTGATTCAATAATCCGGTTATATCATATATAACCCGGCTAATATCAAATATATATATATATATATATATATATCAAATCATTAAATCAACACTTGATTCAATAATCCGGTTATATCATATATAACCGGCTAATATTTAATATTAGTTAATATATATATATATATATCATATATATATATAAATATATCAAATTATTAAATCAACATTTGATTCAATAATCCAGTTATATCATATATATATATATATATATATATATATATCAAATCATTGAATCAACAGTTGATTTAATAATTCGGTTATATCAAATATAACGCGGCTGTTATAAAAAATGCTAGATTAGAATATGGTATCATATACTCATATTTAATCAAGCATCCGCACATATCTTCTTACGTGCCCTACTTCATTTCGCTTGAGCTAGGAAACCTCTATGTGGGACTCTAAAGATTCGTCAATACGCCAGCAGCAGATAATGATCATATCAGATACCCATAAACCGTCAATGGTACTAGCTGGATGTAACGGCTACCCAGGTATTGAACGAATAGAAGATCAACAAGAAAACTTGTCCAAACTCCCGTAGAGCCTATAAGCAACACTTACCGTACATTCCGGTCTCTTCGTTTGATATGTCGCATATCGAGTCTGGGGTGGAATCGTCAGACACCACGAACTCGATGAGTCATGCCGATGTGTGGTCTATAATCTTTCGAGAAACTACTGATAATACTTATCAGTAAATCCCATTAGCTCTGGCCAGGGACTTGCTGTTATAGCCAATCGAGCATAGCGTAACATCAACTCCTAATACTGGAAGAGATGAAACCCCTCTTATCACTCACTGCCTCCATGTGACTCGAGACTGTACCCAAAAACCACCTGTTTGCATGAATCATTTGAATCGTGGTAGGGAGGAAATCAAAGCACAGTGGGAACTACATAAGAAACTATGATGATATCGGGTCTACAGTCTAACCTGTACAAGTGTCATTAGAGAACTGCTATCTGACAATAAGTAAGGTACCATCTAGGAGTTCTCGGCGAGTCCTGTTCGGTGTACTCATTCTCTAATGAGCACCTATGTACAATTTTTGATGTCAAACACCAATGGATGTGGGATCAACCATCGCCCCATACAGGATCAAGAAACGTGCACACTAGTCTACTCTGGAATATCGATGCCCTGTCTCGACACTCCCTCGACTAGGAACTGTTAAGGATATGCTTATGGACTGCACAAGCCCCACTAGTATGATCTGCATAATAGTCCTGGTATTCAAGCCAACATCCTAAGGGCTTTATCAACATGTATCAATGAGACAGTAAACTAAAACAAGCGCACATGTTAAGATAAAGAGCAGCCAGCTAGCATACTATCATGTCGGGCAAGAAATTCCTCTCTCTCTCTCTCATATATATATATATATATATATATATATATATGTGTTGAAGCATCCACTATAATATACAATAATGGCCTCTAGGGCATACGTATTCCTAACATTTCAGGCCAGCGAAGCAGCAGGCAAGCTGATTAAGACCGGTCGACTGTACCTAGCATGGTATGACCAGAGGCCATACCCTCGAGGATACACGATCCCAATGTTCCAAGTATATAAGAAGAAAGGCAACCTCATCAGCATATCACTCAATTCAGATCGTGCGGCAACACCGGAGGAGATGATGTATTGCTTCTACGCCAATTCGTTAGTAGTCTATCATGCACCGCTTTCGAGTGGTATTCAGAGCTTCCTAATGACTCCATTAAGACTTTTGATGAAATGGAGATGCTTTTCTGCCAAAGATTCACCAGTGCGGGTGAACGCATCACTATGACAGCATTGATCAATGAATGAATCAAGCCAAACGAGACATGGGTTCAATATGCTATCCGATGGAGAAACCTGTGGTCTAAGTGCGAGCAGTGCATTGGTGAAGCTCTGGCCGTCGGAATGTTTGTGGAAACCATGGATCGGCACTCAAAAGTATACCCGTTCATGGCCTTCTTTAAGCCTACTACCTTCCAGGAGCTTATTGATAAGCTACTTCAATTGGATTCGATGGGTCAAGGTACTTCCACTCCAGGCGGAGACTTACGAAACTATAAAGGGAAAGGCAAGACGCCATTTGTCACAAATGTACAATAGAAGCAGAGTGGTCCTAAAGCATCTGATCGCCAAAACAATAATCGTACGGGGCCGACTCTCAAGGAAAGGATGGGGCGCGAATATCCGTTCCCTCATGATAAAACAAAGAAATTGTTCGAGCTTGCTACGAAGAATTGCATGCTGACATTGCTCGAGCCATGGCGACCAGCCCAAGCTAATGAGGTCAACAATTTAAATTACCGCCCCTACCATCGGGTGGTAAGCCATCCGATCGAAGACTGTTACGTCTTCAAGATATGGGTCGAGGACCAGTATAAACAAAGTAAATTCATGCTATCGGATAAATGGAAGGTGAATCCACACCAGAACTATACCCCTAAGAGGGCTAATATGCAGGGGCATCCTGTTCATTCATAGAAGAATCCCCCTGCGGGGTGATGCTTTCTTCCAAAACAAATAAGATGATAAAGGACCTGCGAGCATGTCCTACAATTAGGTGGGAAAGCCTATTTGAACCGGAGATCATAGAAGGGATGTTGAAGTCACGTCCCACACCGAAGACTGATGACAAAGGAAAAAACCCCCAAGTTAAGTCTTCCAAGAAGAAGAAAAAGAAAGAAAAGAACCCCATGCAGTCTGCTAAATATGTAGACATCCATATGGAGATATATAAGTATATAGATGTTAGTTATATGTATGCCCTAGAGGCCATTACTGTACATAGGATATATATTGTAGTGGATGCTGGGACATATATAGGGAGGACTTTCTTGCTCGACATGATAGTATGCTATCTGGTTACACTTTACCTTAACGTGTATACTGGGTGTCTCTCTGTTACATGTTGGTAAAGCCCTTAGGATGTGTACTTGACTACCTGGACTATGATGCGGATCATACTAGTGGGGACATGGTAGTCCATAAGTACATCCTTCAAAGTCCCTAGTCATGGGTGTATCGAGACGGGGCATCGATATACCAGAGTAGACTAGCGTATACCTTCTCGACCCATACAGATGGGCGATGGATGATCCCATATCCATTGGTGTTTGACATCAGAGATGATATATGGGTGCTCAGTGGAGACTGGGTATACAGGACGGACTCGCCGAGAACTCCCAGATGGTATTATACCTTACGTCAAATGGCAGTTCTCTGGTGACACTGGTACAGAGTAGTCTGTTGACCCGAGATCGTCATAGAGTCTTGTGTGGTTCCCACTGTGCTTTGATTTCCATCTTACCACGTCCAAGAGGGCGTGCAAAACGGTGGTTTTTGGGTACAGTCCCGAGTCACATGGAGGCAATGAGCGATAGGAGGGGATTCGTCTCTCCCGGTATAGGGAGTTGATGTTGCGCTGTGTTCGATTGGCTATAACAGGAAATCCCTGGCCAGGGTTGCTGAGATTTACTGGTAAGTGTTACCAGTAGTATCTCGAATTGTTATAGACCTCATATCGACACGACTTATCGAGCTATTGGGGTCTGACGTTTACCACCCCTAGGCGAGATATGCGACATATCAGACGATCAGACCGGACTGTACGGTAGTGTTACTGGTTGGATTCACTGGAGTGTGAGCGGGCTTGCTCGTTGATCTTCTGATCGCTCAATACCCGGGTGGCCGTTACATTTAGCAGACCGCTTGCGGCTTGTGGGTGATTGATATGATCATCATCTGCTGCCGGCGTATTGACGAGTCTTTAGAGTCCTACACAGAGGTTTTCTAGCTCAAGCGAAACGAAATAGGAGCGCATATGAGATATGTGCGGGACCGAGAATGATACCAGTATGTGATACTGTATTCGATTCTCGCAATTTGTGACATTGATCGGTTATATGCGATATAGCCGGGTTATCGGATCAAGTGTTGATTCGATAAGTTGTTACTGTTGATATTAGTCGGTTATATGCGATATGACCGGATCATTAAATCAAGTGTTGATTTAATGATTTAATGCATAATTATATATTTGATATATTACTTTGCATTAACTAGTATCGGTTCACTTAAGATGGATTTTCTCACTCGGATCTACACATTGTATATGTGATATACTTTTGTGCACTTGATTGTATCATGTTTGATGATACATGTTTGCTAGGGTTTTTGTGTAAAGATCAAACCATGGTTACATGATAATGGTTAGGGTTTTGTTTTATTCATTCATTTATTTATTTATTCTTTTTGGAAAATGATTAAGCATGAAGAGAAAATGGTGGCTAACTTTGTTGTGAAGCTTTTGACTTTGTGACCATTTTGTCTCATGCTTAACCCTAACCATTCCCACTAACCATGATTTGTTCTCTACACTTGACCATGGTTGAGAGATGATAAGTATTCTTATTATTTTCTTTTTAGATAATACTTATCATATCATCATCATCTTCTTCTTCATCTTCCTTCATGAAGAAAACCATTCTTCATCAATGGTGATTGATGAGAATGAGTGAGAAATCCAATTCTAAAGTCTACCCACTTCCTATTTCTTCATCCTCTACCTCTTGCCAAGTAGTAGAGTGTGTTTTCTTCATAAGTTTCTTGACTTGGTGAAGTTGGAGCTTGATCTAGCGATGCCTCGACGTAGATCATCTTCGGCATGGACATCGACGACCTAGCTCGCCATTTCTCCGACGAAGCCGACGCTAGAGCCCGGGAATTCATTTGGACAGCGAGGGGACTTCGTTGCGGAGCTTTGGAGGTGGAGCACCGGATCTACAAAGGTTGTATTTCTGTATTCTTGTAGTTAAGTGTTAACTAGTTTGTTTTTCGCTTAGACATCTAGCCAACGATCCGTAGTTTAGGCTTTCTCGGCACCGTAAATTTTGAAATTGGCATGGTTGATGCCTTGTGAGACCTCATTAGGGTGCCTAGGAACCCTACAGTGGTATCAGAGCCTAGCTAGAGCCTTAGGCGAAGTCTAGACGGAATTTGAAACCCGAACGAACCCGAAACCGTAAACCAAAAATGCTCTCTGTCCAATTTTTAAAAATCTGGATTTTTCAATATTAAAAATATTCAGAAAATTAAGCAGGGTTTTTTATGAATTACTGTGAAAAACGGAGACCTAAATCCGTCATAACGCCGCGGAACCGCGGCCAAAGCCTACGTGGCGCGGCGGTTCCGCGGCCATCTTGTTGACTCCTTGACTCCTTTTTGCACAGTAATGTTTATAATTAATTCCTGTGTTTTCTGGGTAATTTTAATGTATACTCTACAGTTGAGTGTTTTGGGGTTGTATTGGGGATTCGAATGTTCGATCGGATTATCAAATTTTTTCTGTGTGGCTTTCCGGATAAATTTTAGAATATGTTAAAAACTTCGACCGGATATAAATACCCAATTTTTCCCCTGTCGGGAAATTTCCAAGTGTTGGATTTTTCCGTAGTTTAACGACGTTCTAAGTAGTGCAAGTAACGCGATGGACCCTCTAGAAGACAACAAACCTTAACTCGATTATGTGACCGTCTTGAACTGCCCTTTGAACCGCCCTTTGAACCTTCGGGTTCGGGGCAGTACGGCGTGCCACATGTGAGGCGTTGGCTTGACCCTTCTACGGCTGGACCGTTGGTACTGAGGCACGAACTGAATGTTGTTAGACTTATTTCATGTGTTGATCTATATTGGGAAAACTTGGGTGTTCGATTGTTCGATCGGAAAGTTTAACATTTTCTAATTATCTGGAATGGGATACAACAATTGGAATTCACAAAAGTTATGAGATAACTGAATGAATGTTATAAACATAGCAGTTTAGTCTCACTTGATCGGTTGCCACGGAATTTTGATATGATCAAAAGTCCGTCGCAATCACGTAGAGTACGCGGATACTCGCCGGGTAAACTTAATAGACAGCCTCACTCCATAGCCCCGACCAAGTGACTGTAGGAGAACCCCGTCGCCGAAAGCATCCGTTCGGGTGCTCGCGGCAGCAGCGTTCCGCCTTGGTGCACTTCGTCGACGGTATCAGGGGTGCAGGCGCCTACTAAAGTTTGCGACGAGCATTCGATCAGGATGTCGGGAATCTTGTTGAATTGCCCGACTTGATATTGAAAAGTGTTTTCGATTTTGAGACTAAAATGCGGGGTTTATAATTGTTAGGCATGTGATGTCTAAGGAATTCATTTGGTCAGGCATGCGATGTCTGAGGTGGTTGCGGATTCCAACTATTGTAGTTTTACACTTTCTTTTCAGTGACTGTAAGTGTAATATGTGATATCGCCGGTTTCGTTGCTATATGTCAACGACAATTGGGATGCGCATATTTACTTACGTTGATGACATGTGATGTTATGTGTTGCTGGATATGTTATATTAGATCGTCGTGTTTGAATAGCCGGGGGGTTTTATGTGAGATGAGTGTTTTTCATTTTCATTCATGTAAAAACTTGTATGTAATATTCTTTTATTGGGGCACTTCCAGGTTGCGGAAGATGTCACCCTTTGTATATTATTTACTTTTCCGCACTAGGATAGACCCAAGGAGGGGAGCACAAGTAACCGGGTTCTGGGGTCCAGTGGGAGACCATCTCGAGGAGTCGAATCCGGGTCTCCTAACCCTAGAATTGGTAGGGTTGCTTGCCGCTCTCGTAGGGGTCTAGGGGTGTGGGTTTGGCTATTCATCGCGACCGTGGAATCCGTGTTTTATACTGGCTCGTATTGAAAACACGGACGTCCTAGTATATCTAATATTTCATATGTTTCTTCTGCTGCGATATCTGTGATGTGATCATATGATATGTTCTGTGATAGATACAGTATATAGTATATATGATATATTATATAGATGTTACTTATGTTTTACACCCGCGCTAGCCCTGCCCTGCTCTGCCGTTAGTTACCTAACCTAACGGTGCACGAGGGGACATCGAGGCGAATGCGGATGGCATAAGTATACATCGTATTTATCTGTGATGTTTAGGTACTTAAATGATGGGACTTCATTAATGTGATTAATGAAATGAAAGAAACCTAAGATGTTGTAGAATCGAATTTCAAAAATAAAACAGGTAGCTACAGTTCTTGCTTTGCACAGCGGTATATGTGATATATCCTGCACCTTATTCGATAAGGAAAGGACCGAGATCCCTTCACCGGGAGTGACTCCTTTAGCAATAACTGGCAGATGCTACACACTCGGTTTGTCTTTTGATTGCTTTTAAAAGTTCTGATTTGCACAGTGATATATATGATATATCCCGCACCTCATTCGACGAGGAAAGGACCGACGATCTCTTCACCGGGAGTGACTCCTTTAGCAAAAGTAGAAAAGCCTCAAAAGCACTCCATTTTAAAAA
Source organism: Agapanthus africanus (assembly GCA_030015575.1). Classification (NCBI taxonomy): domain Eukaryota; kingdom Viridiplantae; phylum Streptophyta; class Magnoliopsida; order Asparagales; family Amaryllidaceae; genus Agapanthus; species Agapanthus africanus. The sequence goes on along the minus strand of JASDDO010000028.1, from coordinate 168,466,331 downwards.
TTCATTCGATCCTACAACGATATCAAGTTCATTACGCAATAGGTTTTCAGAAAAACCTGTCGTAGCCCTCCGTCATTTCAGATAAGTAGTAGTTAGTATTCGTGCTGCGTTTGTTGGCCTTTGTCAAGGCGCAGTGTGCGGTAGCTAACTGGTGCTTATCTGCTTATGCATATGATGCAGATTGGGTTAGGGTAGTCGTGCGACCTTGTTGGCCTTTGTCAAGGGCCGTGTGGGTGGGTTTAATTCAATCAGGAAATGACGGGTTGAACTTGACTAGCATCCTATGGTTTGTTGGCCTTTGTCAAGGTCATAGGAGGTTAGGGGCAAAATACTATCGGGAATTTCAAGTGTTGAAATTTGCAATGAGATTGCATACCTTCTATGAGATAGTTGGATCCCGATACCCGCTGCGAGTAAGAGTTACTCCTGGGAGAGTTTTACATATTACAATTAGCCGATCAAGTAGGTGTCTAGAAAGGTGTTAACGAGGTTACGCCTCTGGGAAAACGAGGTTTACATTAATTAGGTTCGTGCGAAAGCACGGGGGACCTCCCTCAAAGTACCGATACTGGCCTGGCTGAAAGATTGGCGAACTTGTAGTGTGTAATTAATCCCGGCTAGTCTTTCCTTTTAGGGTTTGAAGGAAGATTTGATAAAAAGCAGTGGGAGCCATCCTGATTAGATAAAATAATAACCAATCTGATCTTGCAAGAGCGCACGCTGAGTGTTTTCTTCTCTCTCTCTCAAGGTAGCGACCATATCACGCCTTAATCAAGATAATAATACGGAATATTGACCGAACCCGCTTGTTATACTGAGCTGGGGAACGTTGGTCCCGCTCCAACTTATAATTGTTATAAGACAGAGCAGGAATTTGGGGAATACCAGATTTCCCGTGACGCCCAAACGAAAAGAGTGCATGATGATGCATCATCTTTGGGTGTGTTCATTACAAAGAACTGTTTCTCTGTATCCTCTACGTCCTGGGTATGTGATACCAGATCAGGATCCCAGATATGTAATCTGTTACATAGGGCTACAGAAAGGTAGAGAACTGAGAACGGGTGATAAGTTTCATGAGGCAGAAAACGGGGCAAGTGTTGCAGCCAAGTCTGTTGGTCACTGTCACCCTGTATTACCAATACATTGATTCTGAACGAATGTTGTTAGATACCGAACCTGATATACAAAATCATATCACTCTCTTTATTAGTAAAGAAATGATAAAATTTTGTATTGTTGGATAATGTTTTGGACATTTCCTATATCAAAAGTTGATCGGTTCAGGCACGTTATCTAAAAGCATTAACGTTCTAAATCAAACTACAGTTCTTTAGTATACAGAACACACACAAGAGGAAGAGTTCAGAAATGAACGAATCCTTCTTGAGGTATTGTAGACTAGGTCATATCAATGCGACCCGACTGGCTGAGTTACATTTAGATGTATATTTAAATCAGTTTGAATTTACATCTTGTGAAACTTGCCAGTCATGTCACAAAGATAAGATGACCACAGCTCTGTTTATTAGAAACAGAGAAAGAGTTAGTGAACTCTTGGGATGATACATGTTGATGTATGTAGGTCCCCAGTCTACAAATGCCAGGACTGGTTCTTTATACTTCATTATATTCTCTGATAATCTCTCAAAATTCAGTCATATGTTCCTGTTGAAACATGAGTCCGAACCTTTTGAGATATTCACAGAATATAAGTTAGAAGTAGAGAACCAAAATACGGATATAAGTATTATGTCCTTTGATGTGATCAAGGAGGAGAATACTTGAGCACGGAAATACTGGACTATTCTAAAGGAGAATGAGATTCTCTCTCAGCATTACTCCTCCGTATACACCATTGCACGATGGTATGTCGGGGCGGAGCAGATACACTCTATTTGATATGGTGTGCTCTATGATGAGTACTACTGAGTTACCTTTTTCCTCAGGGGGTTATGCACTTGAGAAGCTGCATACCTATTGAATAAGGGTTCCAATCAAATCAGTTGCCTACCGCTTCATATGTGATATGGTAAGGGAAGAGCCCATCTCTCAAGTTAGTTGAGATTTGGGGTTGTCCAGCCTATGTCTGAAAAGCAAAATCTGGACAAGCTCGAGGCAAGATCTGTTATGTAGAACTGGAAATGTTCCAGCTATACGAACTACAGCAGATGATTTGGTAGAACCAAAGGATTCAGTAGATTCCAACGAACCTCAGCCTTTCCGCCGATCTAGTAGGGTTCCTTACCCACCTGAAAGATACTTCGGTTCCTCTATGATAGTGGGAGCGAGGATTGCATCATGAGATGGTGACCCAACTAGTTTCGAGCTGGCCATCAGGAGTGGGACTCTGTAAGAATGGCTGGATGCTTAGCAATCTGAGATGGAATCCTTATACACCAACAAAGTATGGACTTTGGTTGCTATATCTGAAGGGTTAAATCCCCATCAGGAGCAAGTAAATCTTGAGAAGATTACTTGGTGTAGATGGAAAAGTTGAGACTTTCAAAGCTAGACTTGTTAAAGGTTTTCGTCATCAACCAGGCGTGGATAATGATGAAACCTTTTCAAATATCTATGCTTAAGTCCATCCAGATCCTACTTACCACGGCTACATACCATGACTACGATATCTGGTGGTTGGGTGTCATGACTGCTTTTCTAAATGATGTTTTAGAAGAGAGCGTCTATAAGTACACAGCCAGAGGGCTTCGTAGACAGTGGGAGCAGCGGAAACGTGTGCAAGATGCTTTATAGGATAAAGCAGGCATCGCGGAGTTGGAACATCTATTTTGATGGATTAGTCAAAGAAGTTGACATCATCAAAATGGTAGATGAACCTTGTATAAACAAAAAGGTAGTAGGGAGTATGGTGATGATCCTCGTAGAGTACGTGGATGACATACTCTTGATAAGAAAGGAGTTTCGTATGCTACGCTCAGTCAATCTCCGCTTATCACAATGATTCTCCATATAGGATCAAAGTGATACCTCCTAAATCCTGGATTTTGGATCTATGAGATAGATCTAATTGGATGTCAGGAATCTCACTAGTAGTAGTAAGATGGTATCAATCGATCCTGAGGAGAATCACTGGAAGGGTTCCAGGGTGATAAAGACGACTGAATGTCAGTCACAGGCATTGTCTTTACACTCAGTGGAGGGACGGTATGTTGGAAGAGTTCCAAGCTAGATACCGTGGCATACTAGACGATAAAGGCAGGATACATCGCTACTAAAGATGCTACCAAAGAGGCTGTTTGGGTGTATATTGGTTCATGAGATGAACTACGTTCCTACCATTGTGAGTCAATGGAGTTGTGGCTTATGCCGAGGAACGCCGGTCCGATCAGTGATCCAGACATATTCTAAGGCAGTGTCACCTGATCATGGAGATGGTTGATCTCCAGGGTGATCGAGGTAAGGAGACGAGACTCAGAGGACAACACGGCAGATCCACTCACGGAGGCCTCTTCCCAGAGAGAGACTTTTATGGGATGGTTGAGTATGAGATACTACAACCACTGCTACAGATGGCCCTAGTGCAAGTGGGAGATTGTTAGTTATATGTATGCCCTAGAGGCCATTACTGTACATAGGATGTATATTGTAGTGGATGCTGGGACATATATAGGGAGGACTTTCTTGCTCGACATGATAGTATGCTATCTGGTTACACTTTACCTTAACGTGTATACTGGGTGTCTCTCTGTTACATGTTGGTAAAGCCCTTAGGATGTGTACTTGACTACCTCGACTATGATGCGGATCATACTAGTAGGGACATGGTAGTCCATAAGTACATCCTTCAAAGTCCCTAGTCGTGGGTGTATCGAGACGGGGCATCGATATACCAGAGTAGACTAGCGTATACCTTCTCGACCCATACAGATTGGCGATGGATGATCCCATATCCATTGGTGTTTGACATCAGAGATGATATACGGGTGCTCAGTGGAGACTGGGTACACTGGACGGACTCGCCGAGAACTCCCAGATGGTATTATACCTTACGTCAAATGGCAGTTCTCTGGTGACACTGGTACAGAGTAGTCTGTTGACCCGAGATCGTCATAGAGTCTTGTGTGGTTCCCACTGTGCTTTGATTTCCATCTTACCACGTCCAAGAGGGCGTGCAAAACGGTGGTTTTTGGGTACAGTCTCGAGTCACATGGAGGCAATGAGCGATAGGAGGGGATTCGTCTCTCCCGGTATAGGGAGTTGATGTTGCGCTGTGTTCGATTGGCTATAACAGGAAATCCCTGGCCAGGGTTGCTGAGATTTACTGGTAAGTGTTACCAGTAGTATCTCGAATTGTTATAGACCTCATATCGACACGACTTATCGAGCTATTGGGGTCTGACGTTTACCACCCCTAGGCGAGATATGCGACATATCAGACGATCAGACCGGACTGTACGGTAGTGTTACTGGTTGGATTCACTGGAGTGTGAGCGGGCTTGCTCGTCGATCTTCTGATCGCTAATACCCGGGTGGCCGTTACGTTTAGCAGACCGCTTGCGGCTTGTGGGTGATTGATATGATCATCATCTGCTGCCGGCGTATTGACGAGTCTTTAGAGTCCTACACAGAGGTTTCCTAGCTCAAGCGAAACGAAATAGGAGCGCATATGAGATATGTGCGGGACCGAGAATGATACCAGTATGTGATACTGTATTCGATTCTCGCGATTTGTGACATTGATCGGTTATATGCGATATAGCCGGGTTATCGGATCAAGTGTTGATTCGATAAGTTGTTACTGTTGATATTAGTCGGTTATATGCGATATGACCGGATCATTAAATCAAGTGTTGATTTAATGATTTAATGCATAATTATATATTTGATATATTACTTTGCATTAACTTGTATCGGTTCACTTAAGATGGATTTTCTCACTCGGATCTACACATTGTATATGTGATATACTTTTGTGCACTTGATTGTATCATGTTTGATGATACATGTTTGCTAGGGTTTTTGTGTAAAGATCAAACCATGGTTACATGATAATGGTTAGGGTTTTGTTTTATTCATTTATTTATTTATTTATTCTTTTTGGAAAATGATTAAGCATGAAGAGAAAATGGTGGCTAACTTTGTTGTATATTGAAGCTTCATGAAGCTTTTGACTTTGTGACCATTTTGTCTCATGCTTAACCCTAACCATTCCCACTAACCATGATTTGTTCTCTACACTTGACCATGGTTGAGAGATGATAAGTATTCTTATTATTTTCTTTTTAGATAATACTTATCATATCATCATCATCTTCTTCTTCATCTTCCTTCATGAAGAAAACCATTCTTCATCAATGGTGATTGATGAGAATGAGTGAGAAATCCAATTCTAAAGTCTACCCACTTCCTATTTCTTCATCCTCTATCTCTTGCCAAGTAGTAGAGTGTGTTTTCTTCACAAGTTTCTTGACTTGGTGAAGTTGGAGCTTGATCTAGCGATGCCTCGACGTAGATCATCTTCGGCATGGACATCGACGATCTAGCTCGCCATTTCTCCAACGAAGCCGACGCTAGAGCCCGGCAATTCATTTGGACAGCGAGGGGACTTCGTTGCGGAGCTTTGGAGGTGGAGCACCGGATCTATAAAGGTTGTATTTCCGTATTCTTATAGTTAAGTGTTAACTAGTTTGTTTTTCGCTTAGACATCTAGCCAACGATCCGTAGTTTAGGGTTTCTCGGCACCGTAAATTTTGAAATTGGCATGGTTGATGCCTTGTGAGACCTCATTAGGGTGCCTAGGAACCCTACAATAGATGCGCTGGAATAATATAACCAGAAGGCTCACACACCGGTCACTCTTGAAGAGTTTCTTCAACACATACACGAGGGTACCAGTGACGATGAAGGGGACTCAGAAGAGGAGACAGAAGAACATGTGGAAAGCTGCCTATTTATCTCTCGTTCTTCCATATATGATGAAGAAGCTCTGGCTGCGTCCGAAAGAGTTTCAAATGAATAGGGGGCAGAATCAATGTCAGAGGCTCCAAGCTTGCCTCATAATGACTTAATTGAAAAGTTCTTAAACGGGGCTTTTTAAACAAGTAAACAAAACCAAAGACGTGAAATGGCCATATATGAAAAGACCAGACAACAGCGTCTAAATAGGCAAGCCACGGAGGAGGCGAGTTATGTTTCTCCCTAACCAAAGCAAAATATATTGCGGAAGAGGAGAAACAGGGTCAAGGCCGAGAAGCACTTCGCTAAGGACTTATCGAAAATGATGAAACTTCCACCCGTAATGTTGTATGCCCTAAGGATTGTAGACTTCGAAGGTAGAGAAGAGTACCCAAAATATTATCTCTTCTATCGGAGAGTTTTTCACCCCATCGACGAATGTAGAACGTCCGAGAAATGGTGGCAAAAGTATATTTCCCATAAAAGGCATTTAAAAAGGGAGAAAGGGAAGGCCAAGGCTCGCCCGCTCCAGCATGATAGTTCTGAAGCAAACAACCAGGCAAGATCAGTGGCTAAGAGCAATTGTATGACCAAGGCTCAGTCTTCTGAAGAGGAGTTCAACAGTACCAACTTTTGGAAGTGATTCGGAAGATGAAATCCCCATCAACCTCCCCTATGTAAGCTCCTCATCAGGAGAAGAAGAAAAGGAAAAAGACTGCGACAATATCCTTCTGCGAAACCACACACTTCCCAAGAAAACCTTGGATCTGCAAATAAGGATCCAAGGAATCAAGATAAGGGTAAAGAGAAGATGCCCAAAGAGATTATTCTAGATGAAGAGGTGGCTAAAGATCTCACTGCCAAAGACCTGCCCAAGAAAAGTAAGGCGGACTACAATGTGTTAGCCCATCTGAAGAAATTACCTTCTCACTTGAGTATATACGATACTTTACTCCTATCGAAGAAACTTCGGCAATCCTTAATCAAAGCATTGGAAGAGCCTGATCACTTCTAAGTTTTCTTCACCGAGGAGGCAATGAAGGATAAACTGATGGAAGTATATACAACTGATGTTACCTTCAGTGGAGAAGATCTTCTCCTGGAAATGTTCGAGCATAATCGACCGCTCTACGTGCCTGGGTACTAGGATGATAAGAGGATAAATAAGATCTTAATCGATAATGGCTCTTTGGTCAACCTTTTGAATGTAAATATGTTCAAGCAGCTATCAATGGATGTTCGATATCTCGTCCATGAAAAGATCACCATATCCGGATTCGACTCGCGGTCTTCAAAAACGCTTGGGTCTAAAGTATTGATATTGCACTTTGGACTGTTCGTCATAGACATAAAGTTCCATGTCATTGAAGGCAAGACGTATTATAGAGCTTTACTCGGTAGACCTTGGCTACAAAAGCATGGCATCATCCCTTCTATACAACATCGGTGTATGAAGTATTTTAAGAATGACCAAGAATACACCATCACAGAAGAGCTCAACCCCTTCTCCGTAAATGAAATACAGAAATATGAAGATGCCAAGTACTTCCTGTCAGATTTCGAAGATACCGAAAGGTGCGACAAATCGAAGAACAAACAAGTACAAGCGGCCACCATCCTAATCTTTGGAAGAGATTCTAAAGAAGAAGTGATATTGTTCATGGGTCAACCTCCGAGGGAAACTAATAAATATAGCTCATCAAACCGCATTCCAGTCTTCGGCAATGACTCGGAAGAAGAAGCTGATGCAGTGTTCTTTACCCACCCGTAGGTGAATATATCGAGCTCTACATATTACAATAGTTCCGTCTTGCCATTAAAAAGAACTCGATGCACTCAATACTTACAGCGTGCAGGAGCTGGTCACCTTTCATGTACCTCCTAGATATTGGGGAGAAAAGGAGATTCTCTTCTATAAGTCGGAAGAGACCAGAGTGGAGAAAGAAATCTGGCATGGACTTGATCCGAATCTCGATAGGTCACAATTAATCCCTATGTCGAGATAATGTTCGAGGAATTTAAAAGAACTCCTTAATCGGCAAGGAATACCATTCCAACAAACTGTCCGTCGGGCTCAATATTATAGGAGAATCTAGGAAGTGCTGGGGACCCGCCAAGTCATGTCTCATGGAAAGTTTGATACTACTGGTTTGGGATACGTTCGGCCCAAGAAGGAGATAATTCATAGTTGTTATTCCTTAAGAGAAGGAGAAGAAATTTGGCTAGTAGATGACGCGACCGAGTAAGAGGGAGATACCCCGCAAAGTGCTTCAACCCAACCATCAGAAGTGCCGATTGATACGCTTATGAAAGAAGCGATTCAAGAAATTAATGAGCTCGAAAAAAGTATAATGGCCTTATATGGAAAGGTCATGCGGTTTCCCCAACTGAGCAATATAATAAAGCAAAGAGTTATGTTAGTCCGGCTCCACAACAGCTACTTCTGCCTTTCTTTATAAGAGAAGAGATTCAAAGTGGCGAAAATAAAAATATGATGGCACCTGCGTCTAACTCTCAACCAGGACAAGGTGATCGCAGAATACCACGTCAACAAGAGAAGTGCCTCCTAGGCCCAGCCCTTATAAAGAAGATGGAACGGGGATATTCTTTCTCCCATGATAAGACAAGAAAGATATTCTCCCTTATCATAAAGTATCAAATGCTAACACTACCCGAGTCTAAGCGGCCCAATCAAGCAAATGCTTTTAATCATCCGGATTACTGTCTCTATCATCGGGTCATTGGTCATCATATCGAAGATTGCTTCGTCTTCATGAATTAGACGGAAGATCAATATAGACAAGGTAAGTTCATGCTAAGTGACAGCTGAAGAGTAGAGCCCCCGTAAAAGCATGTACCAATACGAGACTACTTCACCAAATCAGAGCACGGCTAGCCCAAGAAACGAAAGCTCACTCATGTATGCCATATGATAAGGCTTTCCAATGATCAGGAAGATAAAGAATGCTTGAGCTTTTTGATTACCTCGCCAATGAAAACGAGGAGATCTTAGAACTGCCTCCAGCACCCAAGGAGCTGGAAGATGGAATTCATACCATCGCTGATAAATTAAAGAAGATAGATTTGGAAACGGAAGATGATCCGAGACCACGTTCGTCGGTGATCTGCTGTCTGATGAAAAAGTAGCCGAACTAAGAAAAGTACTCATGGAATATAGACTACTTTGTCTGGAACTACTCCGAGATATCGGGTCTTGATCCAGAGATAGTAGTACACAAGCTGGTCATAACCCTAGGGATAAAACAAGTCAAACAAGCACCAAGAAGGATGAAACTCGAACTTGAGATGAGAATTAATGCTGAAGTCAAGAAGCTCATAGACTCTGGCTTCATCCATGAAGGACAATACCCATATTGAATAGCCAATATCGTCCCTATGATGAAGAAGAACGAGACCATCCAGATTTGTGTGGACTTTTGGGATCTCAATAAGGCGTGTCCGAAAGATGACTTCTTGTACATGTGATGGAGCTTATGATCGACAACACATCCATTCACGAGGTCTTTTCATTTATGAACGAGTCTTTAGGATATAACCAAATAAAGATGGATCCAGAAGATTAGAAGCATACAGCCTTCCACACACCGCTAGGTGTATTCTGTTATAAGGTGATGCCCTTCGGCCTGAAGAACACTGGAGCAATCTATCAAAGATCTATGACAAAGATATTCAACGAGCTCAAACATGATATCGTCGAATGTTATGTTGACTACTTGGTGGTCAAGAGAAAATCCTACAAAGAGCATTAGAAGCATCTAAGGATAGTTTTTAAGCGTCTTCGGAAGTTCAACCTGAAAATGAATCCACTAAAATGTGCTTTCGGAATTTCTTTCGGAAAATTCTTGGGATTCATAATTCGCCACATCGGGATCGAGATCGATCCCTCCAAAATCAGAGCAATTACAGAAATTCCCCCACCGAAGAATCTGAAACAACTGCAATATCTCCAAGGAAAGCTCTCCTATATCCGACGGTTCATTGCCAACATATCCGGCAAATGTCGCCCGTTCAGCCACCTTATGAAGAAGGGAACGCCTTCTATATGTGATCAGAGAGGTCAACAGGCACTGAAGGAAATCAAGCAATATTTACAGAATTCCCCGGTACTAACCACCCCGGTTAGGAGAAAGCCCCTTATTCTCTATATGATTGTCATTGATGGTTCTCTAGGCACGTTATGGGCACATGAGAATAACCAAGAAAAAGAAAAGGCTCTATACTACCTAAGCCGAGTCCTGTTGGGAGAAGAAAGCAACTACTCCCCCACCGAGAAGTATTGTCTGGCATTTATCTTTGCAGTTACGACGCTCAGACATTATGCCCTGGCATATGTGTAGGGTTCCCAGGCACACTAAGGAGGTCTCACAAGGCATCAACCATGCCAATTTCAATTTTTACGGGTGCCGAGAAACCCTAATACGGATCGTTGGCTAGATATATGTAGGGTTCCTAGGCACCCCAAGGAGGTCTCACAAGGCATCAACCATGCCAATTTCAAAAATTACGGTGCCGAAAAACCCTAGACTACGGATCGTTGGCTAGAATTCTAGGCGAAAAGTAAACAAGTTAACACTTAACTATAAGAATACGGAAATACAACCTTTGTAGATCCGGTGCTCTACCTCCATAGCTCCGCAATGAAGTCCTCTCGCTGTCCAAAACAAATCCCGGGCTCTAGCGTCGGCTTCATCGGAGAATAGGCGAGCTAGGTCGTCGATGTCCATGCCGAAGATGATCTACGTCGAAGCATCGCTAGATCAAGCTCCACCTTCACCAAGCCATGAAAACTCGTGAAGGAAACACCCTATACTACTTGGCAAGAGGTAGAGGATGAAGAAATAGGAAGTGGGTTCACTTTAGAATTGGATTTCTCACTCTCTTTCATCACTTGCCATTAATGGAGCAAGCTTTCTTCCATGAAGAAATGAAGAAGAAGAAGAAGAATGTTATGATAAGAATTAATTAAAATAGAAAAGAAAATCCATTCTTATCATAACTCTTACCATGGTTAAGTGTAGAGAGAGAACTATAGTTAAGTGGAGTGGTTAGGTTTTAACAAGAGACAAAATGGTGACTTAATGAAAGCTTCATGAAGCTTCATATACAAACAAAGAAAAAGCCACCATTTTCTCACTCTTTTTCTTTTTCCAAATGAATAACTAAATAGAATAAATGAATAAGAAAATAATAAACCCTAACCACTCATAAAACCATGGTTCAATCTTTACACAAACCCAAGTTTGCATGCATCATCAAACATGATACAAGCAAGTGCACAAAATCATATCGCATATGCAATGCGCACATCCGAGCGAGAAAATCCATTTAAAGTAAACCGATACTAGTTAATGCAAAGTAATATATCAAATATATAATTATGCATTAAATCATTAAAACAACACTTGATTTAACGATCCGGTCATATCGTATATAACCGACCAGTATCCTATGTACCGGTTTATTGAATCAATCCTTGATTCGATAATTAGGGTATATCGCATATAACCTAATCGATACATTTATCGCGAGAATGTAATACGGTATCACATACACGCATTACTCTCGGTCCCGCACATATCTCATATGCGCTCCTATTTCGTTTCGCTTGAGCCAGAAAACCTCTGTGTAGGACTCTAAAGACTCGTCAATACGCCGGCAGCAGGTGATGATCATATCAAACACCCACAAGCCGCAAGCGGTCTGCTAAACGTAACGGCCACCCGGGTATTGAGCGATCTGAAGATCGACGAGCAAGCCCGCTCACACTCCAGTGAATCCAACCAGTAACACTACCGTACAGTCCGGTCTGATCGTCTGATATGTCGCATATCTCGCCTAGGGGTGGTAAACGTCAGACCCCAATAGCTCGATAAGTCGTGTCGATATGAGGTCTATAACATTTCAAGAAACTACTGGTAACACTTACCAGTAAATCTCAGCAACCCTGGCCAGGGATTTCCTGTTATAGCCAATCGAACACAGCGCAACATCAACCCCCTATACCGGGAGAGACGAATCCCCTCCTATCGCTCATTGCCTCCATGTGACTCGGGACTGTACCCAAAAACCACCGTTTTGCACGCCCTCTTGGACGTGGTAAGATGGAAATCAAAGCACAGTGGGAACCACACAAGACTCTATGACGATCTCGAGTCAAAAGACTACTCTGTACCAGTGTCACCAGAGAACTGCCATCTGACGTATGGTATAATACCATCTGGGAGTTCTCGGCGAGTCCGTCCAGTGTACCCAGTCTCTACTGAGCACCCGTATATCATCTCTGATGTCAAACACCGATGGATATGGGATCATCCATCGCCCATCTGATATGGGTCGAGAAGGTACACGCTAGTCTACCCTGGTATATCGATGCCCCATCTCGATACACCCACGACTAGGGACTTTGAAGGATGTACTTATGGACTACATGTCCCTACTAGTATGATCCGCATCATAGTCCAGGTAGTCAAGTACACATCCTAAGGGCTTTACCAACATGTAACAGAGAGACAATCAGTATACACGTTAAGGTAAAGAGCAACCAGATAGCATACTATCATGTCGAGCAAGAAAGTCCAACCCTATATATGTCCCAGCATCCACTACAATATACATCCTATGTATAGTAATGGCCTCTTGGGCATACATATAACTAACAATATATAGGCGAAAACTAGAACTAGTAAACTACTTTACTAAGAGTAAACGGAAATACAACCTTTGTAGATCCGGTGCTCCACCTCCATAGCTCCGTGATGATGTCTCCTCGCTGTCCAAAACGGATCCCGGGCTCTAGCATCGGCTTCATCGGAGAAAGAGCGGGCTAGGTCATCGACGACGATGCCGAAGATGATCTACGTCGAGGCATCACTAGATCAAGCTCTACCTTCACCAAGCTATGATAACTTGTGAAGGAAACACCCTATACTACTTGGCAAGAGGTAGAGGATGAAGAAATAGGAAGTGGGTTCACTTTAGAATTGGATTTCTCACTCTTTTTCATCAATCACCATTGATGAAGTCAAGCTTTCTTCATTGAAGAAGAAGAAGAAGAAGAAGAAGCTAATATTATGATAAGTTATTTAAAAGGAAAAGAAAATGAATACTTATCATAATGTAAACCATGGTCAAGTGTAGAGATTAAACCAAGGTTAGTTGGAATGGTTAGGGTTAAGGATGAGATAAGAATGGTGGACTTGTTCAAAGCTTCAAGAAGCTTTGACATAAAAACAAAATAAGCCACCATCCTTAATAATTTCCAAAATAAATATATAAATAAATAACTAAGTAAATAATCAAAACCCTAACCATTCATATAACCATGGTTTAATCTTTACACAAACCCAAGTGAGCAAGTATCATCAAACATGATACAAACTAGTGTACAAAAGTATATCACATATACAATGTGCACATCAAGTGAGAAAATCCATTTAAAGTGAACCAATACTAGTTAATGCAAAGTAATATATCAAATATATAATTATACATTAAATCATTAAATCAACACTTGATTTAACGATCCGGTCATATCGCATATCACCGACTAGTATCCAATGTATCGGCTTATCGAATCAATCCTTGAATCGATAATTAGGTTATATCGCATACAGCCAATCGATACATTCATCGCGAGAATGGAATACGGTATCACATACACGCATTATTCTCGGTCCCGCACATATCTCATATGCGCTCCTATTTCGTTTCGCTTGAGCCAGGAAACCTCTGTGTAGGACTCTAAAGACTCGTCAATACGCCGGCAGCAGGTGATGATCATATCAAACACCCACAAGCCACAAGCGGTCTGCTAAATGTAACGGCCACCCGGGTATTGAGCGATCAGAAGATCGACGAGCAAGCCCGCTCACGCTCCAGTGAATCCAACCAGTAACACTACCGTACAGTCCGGTCTCGTCGTCTGATATGTCGCATATCTTGCCTAGGGGTGGTAAACGTCAGACCCCAATAGCTCGATAAGTCGTGTCGATATGAGGTCTATAACAGTTCGAGAAACTACTGGTAACACTTACCAGTAAATCTCAGCAACCCTGGCCAGGGATTTCCGGTTATAGCCAATCGAACACAGCGCAACATCAACTCCCTATACCGGGAGAGACGAATCCCCTCCTATCGCTCATTGCCTCCATGTGACTCGGGACTGTACCTAAAAACCACCGTTTTGCATGCCCTCTTGGACGTGGTAAGGTGGAAATCAAAGCACAGTGGGAACCACATAAGACTCTATGACGATCTCGGGTCAACAGACTACTCTGTACCAGTGTCACCAGAGAACTGCCATCTGACGTAAGGTATAATACCATCTGGGAGTTCTCGGCGAGTCCGTCCAGTGTACCCAGTCTCTACTGAGCACCCGTATATCTCCTCTGATGTCAAACACCAATGGATATGGGATCATCCATCACCCATCTGTATGGGTCGAGAAGGTACACGCTAGTCTACTCTGGTATATCGATGCCCCGTCTCGATACACCCACGACTAGGGACTTTGAAGGATGTACTTATGGACTACCATGTCCCCACTAGTATGATCCGCATCATAGTCCAGATAGTCAAGTATACATCCTAAGTGCTTTACCAACATGTAACAGAGAGACAATCAGTATACACGTTAAGGTAAAGAGTAACCAGATAGCATACTATCATGTCGAGCAAGAAAGTCCTCCCTATATATGTCCCAGCATCCACTACTATATACATCCTATGTACAGTAATGGCCTCTAGGGCATACATATAACTAACAATCTCCCACTTGCACTAGGGCCATCTGTAGCAGTGGTTGCAGTATCTCATACTCAACCATCCCATAATAGTCTCTCTCTGGGAATAGGCCTTCGTGAGTGGATCCGCCGTGTTGTTCTCTGAGTCTACTCTCCTAACCTCGATCACCCTGGAGATCAGCCATCTCCATGATCAGGTGAGACTGCCTTAGAATATGTCTGGATCACTGATGGGACGGACGTTCCTTGGCATAAGCCATAACTCCATTGTCACACAATGGGAGGAACTAAGTTCATCTCATGAACAAATATACACCCAGACAGCCACTTTGGTAGCATCTTAAGTAGCGATGTATCCAACCTTTATCGTCTAGTATGCCACGGTATCTAGTTTGGAACTCTTCCAACATACCGTCCCTTTACTGAGGGTAAAGACAATGCCTGTGACTGACACTCAGTCGTCTTTATCACCCTGGAACACTTCCAGTGATTCTTCCCAGGATCAATTGATACCATCTCACTACAGCTAGTGAGTATTCTAACATCCATTTAGATCTATCTCATAGGTCCAAAACCCAGGATTTAGTAGGTATCACTTTGATCCTATGTGGAGAATCATTGTGATAGGTGGAGATTGATCAAGCGTAGCATAGGAAACTCTTTCCCTATCAAGAGTATGTCATCCACGTACTCTATGAGGATCATCACCATACTCCCTACTACCTTTTTGTACATACAAGGTTCATCTACCATTTTGATGATGTCAAACTCTTTGACTAACACATCAAAACAGATGTTCCAACTCCGCGATACCTGCTTTATTCTATAAAGCATCTTGTACACGTTTCCGCTGCTCCCACTGTCTACGAAGTCCTCTGGCTGTGTACTTATAGACGCTCTATTCTAAAACATCATTTAGAAAAGCTGTCATGACACCCAACCACCAGATATCGTAGTCATGGTATGTAGCCGTGGCAAGTAGGATCTGGATGGACTTAAGCATAGCTACTTGAAAAGGTTTCATCATTATCCACGCCTGGTTGATGACGAAAAGCTTTAACAAGTCTAGCTTTGAAAGTCTCAACTTTTCCATCTACACCAAGTAATCTTCTCAAGATATACTTGCTCCTGATGGGGATTTAACCCTTCAGATATTGCAACTAAAGTCCATACTTTGTTGGTGTATAAGGATTCCATCTCAGATCGCTAAGCATCCAGCCATTCTTACAGAGTCTCACTCCTGATGGCCAGCTCGAAGCTAGTTGGGTCATCATCTCATGATGCAATCCTCGCTCCCACTGTCATAGAGAAACCGAAGTATCTCTCAGGTGGGTGAGGAACCCTACTAAATCGGCGGAGAGGCTGAGGTTCGTTGGTTACTATTGAATCCTTCGGTTCTACCAAATCATTTGCTGTAGTTTTGTATAGCTGAAACACTTCCAGTTCTACATAACTTACCTTACCTCGAGCTTGTCCGGATTTTGCTTTTAAACATAGGCCGGACAACCCCAAATCTTAACTAGCTTAAGACATGGGCTCTTCCCTTTCCATATCACATATGAAGTGGTAGGTAATGATCTGATTCGAACCCTATTCAATAGGTATGCAGCTTCTCAAGCGCATAACTCCCAAAAGGAAATAGGAAACTCAGTAGTACTCATCATAGAGCACACCTTATCACATAGGGTGTTATTGCTCTGCCCCGATATACCATCGTGCTATGGTGTATACGGAGGAGTAATGATGAGAGAGATTCTTATTCTCCTTTAGAAAAGTCCAGGAATTCCGTGCTCAAGTATTCTCCTCCTTGATCTCATCAAAGGACATAATACTTACACCCGTATTGGTTCTCTAATTCTAACTTATATTCTGTGAATATCTCAAAAGGTTCTGACTTGTGTTTCAACAGGAACATAGGTCTGAATCTCGAAAGATCATCAGAGAATGTAATGAAGTACAAAGAACCGGTCTTGGCATTTGTAGACAGGGGACCTTCATACATCAACATGTATCATCCCAAGAGTTCACTAACTCTTTCTCTGTTTCCAGTAAACGGAGCTATGGTCATCTTATCTCTGTGACATGACTGGCAAGTTTCACAAGATGTAAATTCAAATTGATTTAAATATGCATTTTCATGTAACTTCAGCTAGTCGGGTCGCATTGATATGACCTAGTCTACAATGCCTCAAGTAGGATTCGTTCATTTATGAACTCCTCCTCTTGTGTGTGTTCCGTATACTAAGAACTGTAGTTTGATTTAGAACATCAATGCTTTTAGATAACGTGCCTGATCCGATTAACTTTTGATATAGGAAATGTTCAAAACATTATCCAACTATACAAAATTTTATCATTTCTTTACTAATAAAGAGATTGATAGGATTTTGTATATCAGGTTCGGTATCTAATAACAATCGTTCAGAATCAATGTATTTGGAATACAGGGTGACAGTGACCAACAGACTTGGCTGCAACGCTTGCCCCGTTTTCTGTCTCATGAAACTTATCACCCGTTCTCAGTTCTCTACCTAGCTGTAGCCCTATGTAACAGATTACATATCTGGGATCCTGATCTGGTATCACATACCTAGGACGTAGAGGATACAGAGAAACAGTTCTTTGTAACGAATACATTCGAAGATGATGCATCAGCATGCACTCTCTTCGTTTGGGTGGCACGGGAATTCTGGTAATTCCCAATTTCCTGCTCTGTCTTATAACAATTATAAGTTGGAGCGGGACCAACGTTCCCCAGCTCAGTATAACAAGCGGGTTCGATCAATAATCCGTATTATTATCTTGATTAAGGCGTGACATGGTCGCTACCTGGAGAGAGAGAGAAGAAAACACTCAGCGTATGCTCTTGCAAGATCAGATTGGTTATTATTTTATCTAATCAGGATGGCTCCCACTGTTTTTTTATCAAATCTTCCTTCAAACCCTAAAAGGAAAGACTAGCCGGGATTAATTACACACTACAAGTTCGCCAATCTTTCAGCCAGGCCAGTGTCGGTACTTTGAGGGAGGTCCCCCGTGCTTTCGCACGAACCTAATTAATGTAAACCTCGTTTTCCCAGAGGCGTAACCTCGTTGACACCTTTCTAGACACCTACTTAATCGGCTAATTGTAATGTGTAAAACTCTCCCAGGAGTAACTCTTACTCGCAGTGGGTATCGGGATCCAACTATCTCATAGAAGGTATGCAATCTCATTGCAAATTTCAACACTTGAAATTCCTGATAATATTTTGCCCCTAGCGTGCTATGACCTTGACGCATGCCAAACAACCCATAGTCCGCTAGTCAAGTTCAACCCGTACATTTCTTGATTGAATTAAACCCACCCGCACGACCCTTGACGCATGCCAAACAACGCCGTACGAATACCCTAATCCAATCGCATCATATGCTAGCAGATAAGCACTAGTTAGCTACCGTACACTACGCTTTGACGCATGCCAAACAACCGCAGCACGAATACTAACTAGTACTTATCTGAAATGACGGAGGGCTACGACAGGTTTTTCTGAAAACCTATTGCGTAATGAACTTGAAATCGTTGTAGAATCAAATGATTTTAAAATGGAGTGTTTTTGAG
This sequence comes from Agapanthus africanus, assembly GCA_030015575.1. Classification (NCBI taxonomy): domain Eukaryota; kingdom Viridiplantae; phylum Streptophyta; class Magnoliopsida; order Asparagales; family Amaryllidaceae; genus Agapanthus; species Agapanthus africanus. The sequence goes on along the minus strand of JASDDO010000028.1, from coordinate 168,448,049 downwards.
GCTTTTCTAGTTTTGCTAAAGGAGTCACTCCCGGTGAAGGGATCGTAGGTCCTTTCCTCTTCGAATGAGGTGCGGGATATATCATATATATCACTGTGCAAAGCAAAACACTTAAAAGCAATCAAAAGACAAACCGAGTGTGTAGCATCTGCCAGTTATTGCTAAAGGAGTCACTCCCGGTGAAGGGATCTCGGTCCTTTCCTCATCGAATAAGGTGCAGGATATATCATATATACCGCTGTGCAAACCAAGAACTGTAGCTACCTGTTTTATTTTTGAAATTCGATTCTACAACATCTTAGGTTTCTTTTATTTCATTAATCACATTAATGAAGTCCCATCATCAAAGTACCTAAACATCACAGATAAATACGACGTACACTTATGCCATCCGCATTCGCCTCGATGTCCCCTCATGCACCGTTAGGTTAGGTAACTAACGGCAGAGCGGGGCAGGGCTAGCGCGGGTGTAAAACATAAGTAACGTCTATATAATATATCATATATACTATATACTGTATCTATCACAGAACATCACATGATCACATCACAGATATCGCAGCAGAAGAATCATATGAAATATTGGATATACTAGGACGTCCGTGTTTTCAATACGAGCCAGTATAAAACACGGATTCCACGGTCGTGATGAATAGCCAAACCCACACCCCTAGACCCCTACGAGAGCGGCAAGCAACCCTACCAATTCTAGAGTTAGGAGACCCGGACTCGACTCCTCGAGTTGGTCTCCTACTGGACTCCAGAACCCGGTTACTTGTGCTCCCCTCCTTGGGTCTATCCTAGTGCGGAAAAGTAAATAATATACAAAAGGTGACATCTTCCGCAACCTGGAAGTGCCCCAATAAAAGAATATTACATACAAGTTTTTACATGAATGAAAATGAAAAACACTCATCTCACATAAAAACCCCCGGCTATTCAAACACGACGATCCAATATAATATATCCAGCAACACATAACATTACATGTCATCAACGTAAGTAAATATGCCCATCCCAATTGTCGTTGACATATAGCAACGAAACCGGCGATATCACATATTACACTTACGGTCACAGAAAAGAAAGTGTAAAACTACAACAGCTGGAATCCGCAATCTGCATAGACATCGCATGCCTAATCAAATGAATACCTTAGACATCACATGCCTAACAATTATAAACCCCGCATTTTAGTCTCATTATCGAAAACACTTTTCAATATCAAGTCGGGTAATTCAACAAGATTCCCGACATCCTGATCGAATGCTCGTCGCAAACTTCAATAGACGGCAGCACCCCCGATACCGTCGACGAAGTGCACCAAGACGGAACACCGCTACCGGGAGCACCCAAACGGATGCTTTCGGCGACGGGGTTCTCCTACAGTCACTTGGTCGGGGCTATGGAGTGAGGCTGTCTATTAAGTTTACCCGGCGAGTATCCGCGTACGCTACGTGATTGCGACGGACTTTTGATCGCATCAAAATTCCGTGGCAACCGATCAAGTGAGACTAAACTGCTATGTTTATAACATTCATTCAGTTATCTCATAACTACTTATGAATTCCAATTATTGTATCCATTCCAGATAAATAGAAAATGTTAAACTTTCCGATCGAACATTCAAACACCCAAGTTTTCCCGATACAGATCAACTCATGAAATAAGTTCAAAGACATTCACTTCATGCCTCAGTACCAACGGTCCAGCCGTAGAAGGATCAAGCCAACGCCTCACATGTGGCACGCCGTACTGCCCCAAACCCGAGGGTTCAAATGGCAGTTCAAGACGGTCACATAATCGAGTTAAGGTTTGTTTTCTTCTAGAGAGACCATCGCGTTACTTGCACTACTTAGAACGTCTTTGAACCACGGAAAAATCCAACACTTGGAAATTTCCCGACAGGGGAAAAATTGGGTATTTATATCCGGTCGAACTTTTTAACATATTCTAAAATTTATCCGGAAAAACACATAGACAGAGTTTGACAATCCGATCGAATGTACGAACTCCCAATACAACCCAAAATACTCAACTCTGGATTTCAGATTAAAAATTCCCAAGAAAACCAGCACTGCCAAATAGGAATTACTGTGCAAAATTTGATGGGAGAAGAGACAAAAGGGCCGCGGAACCGCCGCATTAGCACGCTAATGCCGCGATTCCGCCGCACTTTTATGGAATTATGAGCTAAATTTTGCGCCGTAATTCTTAGATTTCCCTGCTGATTTTTCTGCATATTTTTAATTTGCAAAAATCCACAAATTTGAAAAATGTACAGAGAGCAAGTTTAAGTTAGGGTTTCGAATCGATTGGGTTTCAAACTTCGTCTACGCATCGCCTAAGGCTCTAGCTAGGCTCTGATACCACTGTAGGGTTCCTAGGCACACTAAGGAGGTCTCACAAGGCATCAACCATGCCAATTTCAATTTTTACGGGTGCCGAGAAATCCTAAAACGGATCGTTGGCTAGATATATAGGCGAAAACTAGAACTAGTAAGCTACTTTACTAAGAGTAAACGGAAATACAACCTTTGTAGATCCGGTGCTCCACCTCCATAGCTCCGTGATGATGTCTCCTCGCTGTCCAAAACGGATCCCGGGCTCTAGCATCGGCTTCATCGGAGAAAGAGCGGGCTAGGTCATCGACGACGATGCCGAAGATGATCTACGTCGAGGCATCACTAGATCAAGCTCCACCTACACCAAGCCATGATAAATTGTGAAGGAAACACCCTATACTACTTGGCAAGAGGTAGAGGATGAAGAAATAGGAAGTGGGTTCACTTTAGAATTGGATTTCTCACTCTTTTTCATCAATCACCATTGATGAAGTCAAGCTTTCTTCATTGAAGAAGAAGAAGAAGAAGAAGCTAATATTATGATAAGTTATTTAAAAGGAAAAGAAAATGAATACTTATCATAATGTAAACCATGGTCAAGTGTAGAGATTAAACCAAGGTTAGTTGGAATGGTTAGGGTTAAGGATGAGATAAGAATGGTGGACTTGTTCAAAGCTTCAAGAAGCTTCAACATAAAAACAAAATAAGCCACCATCCTTAATAATTTCCAAAATGAATATATAAATAAATAACTAAGTAAATAATCAAAACCCTAACCATTCATATAACCATGGTTTAATCTTTACACAAACCCAAGTGAGCAAGTATCATCAAACATGATACAAACTAGTGTACAAAAGTATATCACATATACAATGTGCACATCAAGTGAGAAAATCCATTTAAAGTGAACCAATACTAGTTAATGCAAAGTAATATATCAAATATATAATTATATATTAAATCATTAAATCAACACTTGATTTAACGATCCGGTCATATCGCATATCACCGACTAGTATCCAATGTATCGGCTTATCGAATCAATCCTTGAATCGATAATTAGGTTATATCGCATACAACCAATCGATACATTCATCGCGAGAATGGAATACGGTATCACATACACGCATTATTCTCGGTCCCGCACATATCTCATATGTGCACCTATTTCGTTTCGCTTGAGCCAGGAAACCTCTGTGTAGGACTCTAAAGACTCGTCAATACGCCGGCAGCAGGTGATGATCATATCAAACACCCACAAGCCGCAAGCGGTCTGCTAAAAGTAACGGCCACCCGGGTATTGAGCGATCAGAAGATCGACGAGCAAGCCCGCTCATGCTCCAGTGAATCCAACCAGTAACACTACCGTACAGTCCGGTCTCGTCGTCTGATATGTCGCATATCTTGCCTAGGGGTGGTAAACGTCAGACCCCAATAGCTCGATAAGTCGTGTCGATATGAGGTCTATAACAGTTCGAGAAACTACTGGTAACACTTACCAGTAAATCTCAGCAACCCTAGCCAGGGATTTCCGGTTATAGCCAATCGAACACAGCGCAACATCAACTCCCTATACCGGGAGAGACGAATCCCCTCCTATCGCTCATTGCCTCCATGTGACTCGGGACTGTACCCAAAAACCACCGTTTTGCACGCCCTCTTGGACGTGGTAAGGTGGAAATCAAAGCACAGTGGGAACCACACAAGACTCTATGACGATCTCGGGTCAACAGACTACTCTGTACCAGTGTCACCAGAGAACTGCCATCTGACGTAAGGTATAATACCATCTGGGAGTTCTCGGCGAGTCCGTCCAGTGTACCCAGTCTCTACTGAGCACCCGTATATCTCCTCTGATGTCAAACACCAATGGATATGGGATCATCCATCGCCCATCTGTATGGGTCGAGAAGGTACACGCTAGTCTACTCTGGTATATCGATGCCCCGTCTCGATACACCCACGACTAGGGACTTTGAAGGATGTACTTATGGACTACCATGTCCCCACTAGTATGATCCGCATCATAGTCCAGATAGTCAAGTACACATCCTAAGGGCTTTACCAACATGTAACAGAGAGACAATCAGTATACACGTTAAGGTAAAGAGTAACCAGATAGCATACTATCATGTCGAGCAAGAAAGTCCTCCTTATATATGTCCCAGCATCCACTTCTATATACATCCTATGTACAGTAATGGCCTCTAGGGCATACATATAACTAACAATATGAAGTGCATCTCATATCAAAGGTGGATCCTCTCAAATATATTATGATGAAAGCTATACTAACGGGAAGGATTTCCAAATGGGCCCTTCTGTTGATGGAGTTCACGATCGTCTATTTCCCCCTCAAAGCGGTAAAAAGACAAGCCATTGATTTGTGTTATATTTTGTGATCAAAGAATTAATTACCGCAATCATGAACGGCGTCGCTTGGTAGCTAGTCGGTGAGTACGGATTGGTCCACAGGGATTTTGTGTATTCTCAATTTGTTCTAACGAGTTAATTCCAAAAGGTGTTGGATTGATTATCACTAAAAACTAAGTTGATTTAGACTAGGATTAAAATCTTGCTAGGGTAGGTTTAGGTTGAATTTGGAAAGTTAATATTCCTCACCGCTTTCAATGCCCTAATTTAGATCTATTTAGGTGTTATGGTAATAATTAATAAAGGGGATTAGGACGATCGGGAAGAAATGACTTCCTCTAGGTCCTTGTCCGTCCTTTCTTAATTCTTACCCTAACCTCCATGGAAAACATGCACAACCGGTCTTTTAAACTACGGTATCACCGTTACCTCATGGGATAGGGTGTCGTATGGAGCGAAGTGTGTGTGTATGCATGGAGTTCTATGAATAATATGTGATGGGTAAAAAAGGGGTGAGAGATTTTCATCTCTCAAACCTTTTCTATTCCTAACCATAACAAGTGAGGAACTACTCACTCATTAGGGGATTGATAAAAAACATTTTTTTTATGATTTGTTTTTAAAAGACTAACTATCTCAACTATGGGAGATTAATAAAATTTATAAACTAATTAACTAGGGCAGATAATAAAATCTATATTAGGGCAGAAAGAAATTTAAGAACTAGGGCAAATAAAAAAACTACTTACTTTATTTGTTGCTCTCAAAACATTACTATGGAATTCTGAATTTTGATCAATGAAAAGAGGCATACCCCAAAAAAGAGTTTTAGGGTTTCTATTTATAGATCATAGAAACCCTAGGGTTACATTCGATACATATCTGTATTTACAATTTTGCCCCTAAGAAACCTAGTCAACGCACTGCTAAACAGTCAAACGACGCACCGACACGGGCTTCATATGGCCGCGGATCCGCGGCTAGAAGGCATGTTTGGTCGCGGTTCCGTGGCCATATTGAGGGCTTGCTGGCTGATTTCTTCAGGTATTCTTCTGGTTGTATTTGGCTCCTTGTTTCTTCACTTGGTTTCTCAGATTGTCATTTAGTTCTCTTCCAGATTTCCACAGTGCATAATGTCGTGGACTTTTACCTTTTGCTTCGTGTCGAAGTCTTGAACCTTGCGCTGCCTTTGTGCTTTGTGAAATTGTCCATTGATCTTCGTTTATTCTTCAAACTGTAGGCATGATCAAGATTCTTCCATTTGTTGGTTGTAGTCTCACTTTTGTATCGTCTTTTCATTATTTTCACTGTTTTGTTTCGAGAACCTGTAACCTGCATATGTAGCAGACATGGATCAAAAGAACTTGTTTATTTGTAAAATGAATAAGAATGGGGAATATAATAATGCAAATTTATGATATGAACAAATACCCCCAAACTTATCTTTTGCTCGTTCTCGAGCAAAACTAGTTTTATTCTCGAAAAAGACCTAGCCTCACTTTCACAGGGAAACGTGATTGCACTGAGCTCGTGCAACAAGCCGTTAAACCTCTAGGTTTCCCTAGTAGGAGGAATGTTGTCTCCTGAGGGTTTTCAGCGGATACTACCAAAAAAATCTATCAATTCGGCCTATTGACTTTTATTCTCCAATTAGGTTTTCTAACAAGGAATTCTATTATCTTCGACTCAGAAATTATCCACCCGTATTTTTCACGCTTCCTTATCATTTAACTTAAGATTATATATGATTTGTAGATTTACTTAGCTTTTAGCATCTTTTGAGTTTTCCTTCTAGGGTTCCATCTCAACTTAGGAATTTTTATCATCTCTACTAAAGATATAAGTCCTATTTTTCATTCATATCCCTTATCTAAACCCCAATCACGTACCCCTACGTGTGTGTATATATCACCCCTACACTTGGAAATTCAAATCAAGCTATTATACTCTTGTCCATCGTCCAAAGTACTTTTCAATTGGTGAATTTTTAGATGAAATTGCCCACACATTCTTCATGCGACCGTTAATACTTCTTGAGGTACCAACGACCGATTACAAAATGTGTTTGCACATTAAGACGTAGTTCCTAGCCTTGTAACACCTAAGAATTTAGCAGTGACTCCCAAACCAGTTGGTCTAAGGCACTAGGTGATAAAGCACCCTCGCTAAATATTTTTTTCTATTCATGCAGCCTTAAGTAATCACAAGAACCAGTGTTCATTTTTTTTATTCACACTTGTATTTCTTTTATTTTTCTTCGTACTAAGAACTTTAGACAAGAGCATTTTAAGGTCTCTTCTACAATTCCAAGTTTCAAGGTTCGTGTTTGTGCAAGTTGTAGGGTATATATTTTCAGAATTTAGACTTAAACTTAGGAACTATTTTTCAGACTTATACTTTAATAAAAATATAATTACTTTTCCCTTGTTTTAACTTAGCCCAAGAAATGAACTCGAAATTTGCCTATTTCTAAATAAACTACAAAGACATATACTTTCTACCGTTAAATTTTTTAAGAAAGGTTATTTTTAGGGTTTTTTAATTTACTAAGTCTAAGATCTAGTTGTTCCTAGCTAGTTAACCTTTTTGTCAAACTCAAGTCAATTATGGCCAAAATTGAATGTTTTAATTTTTATAATTTTTCAAATTTTTCAAATTTTATTTGATTTTTATATTTTTCTTTTTTTTCTTCTATTTTTTATTATTTATGATTTTTATATAAGGATGCAATGCAGAATTTAAACATGCAAAAGAAAAAGAAAAAATATATACAAAATTTTTTAAAAAATATGCAATGCAAAAGATAACTATATACAACCACCAACTCCCCCAAACTTAACGAAAGCAGTGCCCTCACTGCTTAGCCCCACGCCGCGTTCTCGAGCGTGAACGTGAACGCTCAGCCCTACCCAACAGGGTTCGAATCCCCTGCTCTACTTCCGTCAACCGACGGTCGTGCTCCCTCGATGTCACCCTAAATGTCTCCCTCAACTCCTCTATACCCCTCACAGCTCTCCGCATCAACTGTGCATGTTCTAGAGGGGTCATTTCTCCTTCGCTCACGGCCGAGCTAGAGCTAGGTGTGCGGGCGGGCACGTGCTCCACCGGTTCAGTCCTCGACCATACATCTGTCAATCGTAAATAGGACGTAGAAACGCCCTCAATAAGAAGCCTGACAGGTATGCCTCCATGCATGTAAAATTCGAACTCCTCCACGGGGAGGAAATATCGATCGAGTTGTGTAACCAGCATGGGACAAGGGTAATTTGCGGCTCGTTTGCCCACACCTATGGAGTTTAGTAAAACCGTGCACATGTCGAAACGGGGGTTTCGTGTCATGAGAGTGTGCACAATATGCAGGGAGGGTGTAAAAAATGTTGTGTTGTGGGAGCTTCCGAAAATATTATTTTGTGCCCACCGGCACACAGTCAAAACATTCGCGAAAAGGGTTCTCGCTTGGATACCCTTTCGCGGCTCCCTTGAGCAATCGTTTCCCATCAGGAGCATGTAATCCTCAAATTGCAAAGATTGGTCATGTGCGGGTATGCGAGGGATTAGTGTGACTTCGTGTATAATGTCCCTATCAATGATAATTTCCTGATCACCCCATTGCAATTTAATAAACCCAAATTGGGTGAGACACCCATCCTCCATACACTCGTAAAAATGAGTGACTAATTCTGGCAATGCATAAGCGTTAGGGTGATTGTATATTAAATAGTTCCAACCCCTACGCACTATTTCGTTTGCAAAATAACTACCGTACACCTCGTGTGAAAATACTTGCGAAAAATCGCGTTCAAGTTGCATGCTGTGTGCCATTGGGTGTTCTACAGATCTAGAAATTTTAAAAACAGAGAGGTTTTGAAAGATCGTACCTCCCTTGAAAAATTCAGGGGGTGAAGACAGCAGATGCGCGGCTCTTGCGCGGTCGAAACTGGGGTCGGGCGGCGGTTCCGCGGCAGAGGGAGGAGATCAGTCTGCAGAAGAAGCGGCGGCGGCGCTAGGGTGTTTTTAGAGATGTAAAAATTAGGGTTAAGATCAGAGAGGGGTCAGGTCTTTATATAGGGGGAAATTTTATGGACATTTGCAAATAAACCCCTCTAAAAAGAGGAATTTATTTGCAAATAAAAATTTTATTTTATTTATTTAATCTGTAAATTTAAAAAAAATATTTTCAAATTTTTTAAAATTTTTTTAATGTTATTTTGTATTTATATATTTATAAATGATACATACCCCCAAACTTGTTTGAAAAAAAGTTTTGGCAAGATGATCGAAAATTTAGGGGTAAAATGGAGGAAGATCAGTCAGTGTAAATTGGCTCCTGTAAAAACAGGAGCTCCTCCGACGGGTCCGCAGTGAGGAACGGTTTGAGTCGATGTCCGTTTACTTTAAATAAAGTACCGTCCTTCGGGTTTTTAAGATCTACCGCACCGTACGGATATACGGTGCGTACCAAAAACGGCCCTTTCCACCTAGATTTGAGCTTGCCGGGGTGAAAGTGTAACCGAGTGTCATAAAGCAAAACCTGTTGACCAGGTTTAAACGTTTTGCGCATAAGGTGTTTGTCATGGAACACCTTCGTTCGGTTTTTAACAATTACAGTATTTTCGTAGGCCTCATCCCGCAGCTCATCTAATTCATTCAATTGTAGCCTTCTATTGCTGCCCGCATCTCCCATCGATAAGTTCAACTCTTTAATCGCCCAAAATGCCTTATGCTCAATTTCAACTGGGAGGTGGCAAGCCTTCCCATAGACAAGCCGGTATGGAGACATGCTAAGATCGGTCTTGTATACAGTACGAAATACCCATAGTGCATCAATCAGTTTGTGTGACCAATCTTTACGGTTTTTAGAAACCGTTTTCTCCAAGATTTGTTTAATCTGCCAATTTAAAACTTCGGCTTGCCCACAAGTTTGGAGATGATATGGTGTTGACAATTTGTGAGTAATGGAATATTTGCGCATTAAGGACTCAAACGTCCTATTACAGAAGTGAGATCCATTATCACTTATAATTGCTCGAGGGTGCCCAAACCGAGAAAAGATATTTTCTTTAAGAAATCGAACGACAACCTTGTTGTCATTCGTTCGGCTAGGCACAGCCTCAACCCATTTTGACATATGGTCAACAGCCAAAAGAATATACATATTCCCAAAGGAATTGGGAAATGGTCCCATGAAGTCTATTCCCCAAATATCAAAAATATCCACAACCAAAATTGGTTGGAGTGGCATTTCATTTCTCCGCGATATCCGGCCCAAGTGTTGGCACTGGGAGCATGTCTTGCAGTATTCGTATGCATCTTTAAAAAGTCGTGGTCAGTAGAATCCATACTGCAAGATCTGTTCTGCTGTCTTCTTAGGGCCAAAATGCCCACCACGTGCTTGATCGTGGTAAAAAGACAGCACACTCTTAAACTCGTTTTCAGGGACACACCGACGAATGATTTGGTCGGAACAGTATTTAAAGAGATACGGTTCATCCCGGTAAAATTGTTTTACTTGGGATAGGAACCGGAGTTTGTCCTGTTTCGACCAATCTTTAGGTATCAGTCTGGCGGCCAAATAGTTTACTATATCAGTGAACCAAGGTTCGCATGACACGGTCAAGAGCTGCTCATCGGGAAAAACATTTTTAATTGGAATTTCAAGTGTAGGCGAAGAAGGAAGTCGTGAAAGATAGTCGGCAACTACATTTTCACATCCTCTTTTGTCCCTTATGACAAGGTCAAACTCTTGTAGAAAGAGAATCCAACGTATTAGCCGCGATTCAGCATCCTTCTTCGCAAAAAGGTGACGAAGATCTGAATGGTCCGTGTAGACAATCACCGGAGAGCCGATTAAATAGGGCCGGAATTTTTCAAGTGCAAACACAACGGCTAAAAATTCTTTTTCTGTTGTTCTGTAATTCAGTTGGGCCTCATTTAATGTTCGGCTAGCGTAATAAATTACGTGCGGCATCTTATTAATGTGCTGTCCAAGGACAGCACCAATGGCGAAATTAGATGCATCGCACATAATTTCGAATCGATGCGTCCAGTCGGGAGATGAAAGAATAGGCGCCGAAATGAGTGAGTGTTTCAATGACTCGAACGCTTTCATGCAAGTTGAGTCAAAATCAAAAGTTGTGTCCTTGGCCAATAAAAGAGTCAAGGATCTAGCTATCTTGCTAAAATCCTTGATGAACCTTCTATAAAAACCTGGCATGGCCAAGGAAGGCTCGGATGTCTTTGACGCATTTAGGAGGAGGAAGATTGGAAATGACTTCAATCTTGGCTTTATCAACCTCTATGCCATTTTGCGAGATGGCATGTCCTAAGACAATACCCTCTTGTACCATAAAGTGGCACTTCTCCCAATTTAAAGTGAGGTTCTTATCCCTACAACGGGTAAGAACTGCGTCAAGGCGTAGCAAACACTCATCGAAGGAGTCACCGAAAATAGAGAAATCATCCATAAAGATTTCCAAAAATTTCTCCACCATGTCAGAAAAGATCCCCATCATACACCGCTGAAATGTAGCGGGTGCATTGCATAACCCAAAGGGCATGTGACGGTAAGCGAAAGTACCGAAAGGACAAGTAAATGTGGTCTTGTATTGATCCTTTTCGGCGATGGGGACTTGATTATAGCCGGAATAGCCATCCAAAAAGCAGTAAAATTCGTGCCCAGCCAATCGTTCTAGCATTTGGTCAATGAAAGGTAAAGAAAAGTGGCATTTCCTTGTTGTGGCATTGAGTTTTCTATAGTCGATGCAAACTCGCCACCCAGTTTGGGTGCGAGTAGGTATTAACTCATTTGCTTCATTGGTTATGACCGTTATGCCCGATTTCTTTGGGACAACATGAATAGGGCTAACCCACTGGCTATCCGAGATAGGGTAAATGATACCACTGTCAAGACATTTAACAATCTCCTTCTTGACAGCCTCCTTCATAATGGGGTTGAAGCGTCTTTATGGATCCCTTACTGGCTTGGCATCATCCATCATGTGTATATGATGTTCAACTATGAGGGGACTAATCCCCTTGATGTCCGCCATAGTCCAACCAAAAGCTTACCGATTATTTTGTAAGACCATTAAAAGGGCTTTCTCTTGCTCGAGAGATAGAGAGGCCGATATGATAACGGGAAGGGTCTCATTCTCACCTAGGTAAGCATATTTAAGGTGCGATGGCAAAAGCTTGAGTTCTAGTTTTGGAGGTGAAACAATTGAAGGTAACATTAGTCAAACTGTTTCAAACTCGAAGGATTCCATCAATGGTACAAATCGAGTGTAAGCAACCAAGTCGGATGGTTCAACTAACTCATCTGAAAAATCAAAAGACTCAAACTCGGGTGGTGAGTCTTCAAAATCGTCCAAAAAAGTGAAACACTCATAATCGTTTTCCGGCGTGAAAGCTGTGTCAGATTCTAGGAGAAACGCACTAGAGGCGTCAAAACTGCTGTGATCGAACAGAAATTTTTCGAGCTCACAGTCCTCCTGCGTGATCTCATGGATCGAGCAAACATCAAGTATACTAGCATTAGGCTCGAAGGGATGATTCTCCAACTTAAAAATGTTGAGTTCAATTGTCATATTTCCAAAAAATAGGTTCATTGAACCATTACGACAATTGATCACCGCATTAGAAGTCGCAAGGAATGGTCGATCAAGTATCACCGAAATTTGACTCCGGGGGTTAGCTACAGGTTGTGTATCCATAACAATGAAATCAACGGGGAAAATGAAGTCCCCTACTTTAATTAACACATCCTCTAACTCACCCCTAGGATGGGTGATGGATCGGTCGGCCATTTGGAGAGTACAATGAGTGGGTTTAAGCTCTCCAACGCCTAATTGTTCGTATACTGAATAGGGTAGCAAATTGACACTAGCACCAAAATCTAAAAGTGGTCTATTGATGTTCTTATCCCTAATTGTTATCGAAATTGTAGGACAGCCGGGGTCCTTATGTTTTTGGGGTAAAGATTGACAAGTGCATCACTTACAGCACTAGCCACAAAAACTTTCTTTGGTACTTGTGACTTCATCTTCTTGGTGCATAAGTCCTTTAAGATTTTCGCGTAAGAAGGGACTTGTTGGATTGCATCCAAGAGAGGTATGTTTATGCTAACCTGTTTGAACAACTCTACAATCTTCTCCATTTATAGAGTTGGTTTATTGGATCTCAACCTGTTTGGAAATGGAACATTTTGAAAGTTTGTTGAGTCCAATGTCTGTGGAGTAGATTGCTGAGTTGGAACGGATCCCCGTGTTGGTGTGTTCGTGAAGTGAGGAGTGGGTCCGTTCGAAGTAGAAGATCTACGGTGGTACAAAAATGTATAAGGATCTACGACATGTGCACATTGGAGTTAACTGAGGCTTGAACACGTGGCCAAAATCCGACGGCTCCCCTCCACAAAACGATCGGCCAAAAGGCCATTTTGGCCGACACCTTCGGGCCCCCCATAGCCAATGGTGCTCGGGCTTTGCGAACGAGTCGTTTCCCCAACCCCTAACTCCCCTGCACTGTTTGATTTCAATCAAACAAAGACTCCCCAATTCACAATTTATCATCATTTTAATGCATTTTAATTCACTCTTTTAATTCCAAAACCCTAATCCCACACTATAAATACTACCCCATGCCCTAGCCCTTCCTCATTCTGAAAATTCTAGCTAAAACTCTCAAATTTTCTCAAGTACAAGAGGAGTACAAGTGGAGTTAGCAAGAGATCAACTTCCGGCGAGGCTCGAAGCAAGTTCCGGCGACTCCGCAACGTCACAACGACAACACCCTCTTCCTACCCTTTCCTTCTAACCACTTCACTTGTAAGTCCTTTCCAATCCTCATTCTTCTTCTTTAAAAATTGTTTTCAAAACATATGTCGGAAGTGGAGTTAATACTGACATTTTCTTCTATGCTATATAAAATCCACATTTTCTTACATATTTGACATCCATATCCTTACAAAAAGTTTGTAATCATAAACCTAATGTTTAGAACTAATTTTCACTTAAAAATATCATGAAACGTAACTTTAACTTAACCTTTACATTAAAATACCATGAACTTTATATATTTCATCTTATATTCCTTTGTCAAATTATACATTTAGAAAACTTCACGGGGTAATGACCTACCCCTCACAAACAAACATGGTTTCATAGCACGATAACTCTTTCATGTAAATTTTGTGTTTCGAGAAATATTTCATTAAAATACCATTTACTATAAAAACGGTTTTCTTTTAAATTGTATTTTAAATTTCTTTGCAAATAAGCCTCTACAACTCTCTTTAGTGGACCCGCTAGTGGATGGTGCAGATTATCGCACATCCTTGGACTAGTAGAGTGATATGCAGATCTCCTCACAGAGTATTCGGTCTCGAAAGGTTTTTAATACGATTTTTAAGAAAAACGCATTTTTCTACATAAATAAAAATTAATTTTTAATAATTATATAAATGCTATCAAACCACATATATTCAAGATATAATAAAATTCCATGTATTCTAAAAAATAAAAGAATAACAAGTTTCACCGAAATACCCTCAAGTTATCCAAAAGACAAGGTTTACACTAAAATACCGTGAACTTTCCAAGCTATGTAATTATCACTAAAATATCACAAATCCTTAAAATTCACATCTATGAAACCCCAAATAATATAAATAAATTCTCGAGCTTCATTTCGAAATTTTATTAAAAATATTTTTCATAAAAGCCCCTCGAGTTATATAAAACAATATTTAAGGACTTTAGTAAATATAGGTTTAAGCAGGATCAATTCTCTTGAACCCTAGAGAGCTGGAGAAAGTCAGTGCTTGCCTATTTAAGGTAGAAAAACTTAATGGGGTTATCAATAGTAATTGTCTTTGAAAAAGACACAAATCCTGTCGTCCAAGTGCAGCGGTTACCGATGACTCCCGAATCTAATTAAAGATTCCAAATCAGTTACAAGCGTCTGACTCAGTCTGAGTATAACTAAAATGTGAATTCAATCAGAGTCTAATTGAACATGAATCCAATATACCAAATCTGAATACTTGAATCATACAACAATATCAAACATGCAAACATGACTTGACTTGACCGAACCATGACTATAACTTGACTTGACTACATGACTATTTGTTTACATCCTGAACCTGACTACTTGAATAACTTGTACACATGGTCTCGGCAAATCTGATAATTATAATCTATAATAAAAAGCATTACACGGGGTTACGGGGTAGATTGGTACGGAATGTATTAGAAGTGGCACGAGATGGTCACTAAAAGACACCCACATGAACTCTCGTGCCGTTGTCCCATAGGTTTTTACGGGGCCTTGTACTACATGTTACCATATTCCATAAGGCAAGTTGGGCTCCTCTCGTATACACTATACCTTCTGTACCAAGCTACAAACAACTACGTTAAGATAACAAGTATATATCTGTATAACTTACCACTTCCTTTTCCACATTACGTGTTCCTTTCTTTCTTTTGGGACTTACCGAGAGCTAGTTCGCCGACGACATTCCTGTCTATTTCATTCTATTGAATGTCCATCAAGAGGACAGGACTCTCTCGAGATAGAGCCTGCCCAGGAGAACGTGGACCAGTTCACTTCCCAGCAGGACTTCTAACTTTTTGTACTTATTTTTCATTTTTGTATGCCACTGTTTAGGCATTGTTTTATATCATTGTACTTTCCTTTTCAAAGTAGTTGTATTGTAAAAATGAATGTTAATAAAAGTTGCTATTCATTTTATATCACTTGTCATTCTTGTGCATTTTTACATATATTGCTTATTTAGGCTTGACGTATTTATTTCTTAGTAAATACGTCGCGTGCCTGCCACGTATCCATCTTCGTACACTAGGAAGTGGGGCGTGACAATAAATGTAATCAGGAGAACCGGATAAGATGAGTAGACATTACCATTATTCATAGCCTTACAAAAGTAAATGGAGGTACCGTTGCGGCAGGGGCCAAAGACTTCATCAAGTTATCTGCCAACTTGACAAAGAAATTCATCACTATAAAGAGTTCACATATTCATAAGTTGCATGTAACTTCCATTAAGTTGCATGTAACATCTATTAACTTGATTATAACATCTAATAAATTGCATGTAATTTCTATAGCAGTTGCCTGTAACTTCTAAGCAGTTGAATGTAACTCCTATGGCAGTTGCATGTAACTTCTATAGCAGTTGCCTCTAATTTCTTATAATTCGCCTGTAATCTCTAATAAGTTGCTTATAACCTCTAAAAACATACCATGTCTCCCACCTGCAACCCGGTTAAGAAATCGAAGAGCTCGCAGGGGGAAATAAAAACACGGCTAATGGGGTCAAAGGATACCGCCCTCGACGAAATACGCTCCTTCAAAAAAGTGTTGACATCCCTACGAACCTTCCCAAGCTCTTCGATGTGCTCTATTACGGGATAAACAACAAATGTCTCATCTTCGTAAACCTTTGCTAGCATGCCTGCAGACAATAAAAAGAGTTTCGGTTAAGACACTAAAGGGTATTGCATCTTACATTATTCAGAAAATTTTCACACATAAGAATTATAGTTTACATGAATATGATACACAAAGAATTATAGTTTATAAGGAAAAAACAGCACAGTTATGATAATTTCACAACTGTTTCCCACCGGGCGACTTAGGATCTTCCACATTTTTTAGGCATATCTCCTTATTATAGCCGAAAGACTTATGCATCTTGGTCAATGCATCGGTCACGGCGATGGCACATGCATTCTTGACGGTGTCGTCGGCACGGCGCTAGAAATTTCTATAATGGTTTTGGCCTCTGCTTTCACCATGTACCTTTTTTTGCCGTGGTCACCCATACCTTCTTAATTTCGCAGTCACGTACTCGTCCTCGTTTAGATACTTGGACGACTTTCGGTCCTATCTATTCTTCACTCGTTTCTCGAGATTTTTGGTGTTGGACTTATAAGCGATCGCTTTCCTCTTGGGTGGTGGTGCAGGGGTGACTGCGGAATACTTCAACACATCATTAGCACTCTCGATAATGGGCTCCTCAGCCGCTTTCGAAATGTTTCCCTCATCAGAAGCAGCCGCAATTACTTCCTCCCCAACTCAAGCAACTGGTGGGGATACAGTAGTAATACCAAAACTGTCATCAAAACCGCCATCATAGAGGCCAACTTCGTTCTCACCCTCGCTCTCCTCCTCTTCTTCCTCTATCCCAAACTTCTCGGCTTCCGCTGCTTCCAATACCGCTTGATGCTTGGAAAGGACCGTTTTATGAAGCAACTCTTTTTTCGCACAAACATTCTTCCAATGCGTTACTTGTGCTTTAAAAGGCATGCATTTCGCAATGTCTTTCTCATCAGGCTTCTCAACGGATCGTTTCTTTAGAATTTGTACCAATGAAGAGCACAATATGTTATAATCAAATTATTAGGGGTTATAGGCAACTTATTACAGGTTACATGCAACTGCTATAGAAGTTATATGCAAGTGCTCAGAAGTTACATGCAACTGCTAACAAGTTACATGCAACTAAAAACAAACTTCCATAGAAAACCGCATCAGACGTCTGCAGCAGATGTCTGGAACAATTTTGTTGTACTGTAGACGTTTGTGGCTGACATCTCCGGTTCAAAATATGTCTCTGAAAATGAACTTTAGAGACGTCTGGTACTTATAACCAGATGCCTGGTATTTGTGTTAGGATATTTAGAAGTTACATGCAACTGCTTAGAAGTTACTTGCAGCTTATTAGAAATTATAGGCAGATACCAATATATACACAAGATATTTTTTTAATGTAAATAGAGAATATAAAACTTACCGATGAAGTTGTTGTGTCATCATCTTCACTGCTCTTCTCTTTCATTGCTCTTCTCTTATAGTATAGAACAAGAGCATTAGCGGAATGTTTCAACACAACCACGTCCCCCTTCGACACACAAGAGACCCTCTTTCTCTTCATTGCCTTCTCCAATCCCGACATCTTCAACGATATACTGAATTCCCACCCATATAGGGCCGGTTTCTTGACATCTATGTGTGTCGGTTGCCTCAAACCCATGATAGTATAAAACCATAGCTGCAAACAAACATATATCATATTCACATTATTAATATTAAATTATCATAACACATCTACCAACAATATTAATTTATATAGTTTATACTTTGCGTACAAATATAGTATAATCTCTATAATAGTTTGCATATACTTACGGCGAGAAGGATTTGACACCCGGGCAACTGTGCAGTGCCAGCCTTCGAGCTAAGCTTGGTCATGACACCGGTCATTATCATCTCATGCACCGCTTTGGCCCAGTTCACTCTCGGCACTACCGATAACTCAACATATGAGAATGCATCTCTAGGGATGGTCAGAGACGTGACGGATATCCAAAATAACGAAAACTGATAAAGAATCAACAAAGACACTGTTCCAGCCAAAATTTTTGGCAAAGAGCTATTTGTTTCCTTATTAAAAAAAAGGAGAGAAAAGAAAGAGGAAAATAATCTTCATAATTTGGCATCACGTGTTAAACACATGGGCGCTTATATGCAAAGAATATCAGCGCTGAAAACAAATAACTAAGGGTCAAATTGGCCTCACGTGTTAAACACGTGAGCGCTCATATGCAAAGCATATGAGCGCTGAATAAAATAAACTTAAAGGACAAACTGGCCTCACGTGTTAAACACGTGAGCGCTCATATGCAAAGCATACGAGCGCTGAATAAAATAACTTAAAGGCCAAACTGGCCTCACGTGTTAAACACGTGAGTGCTCATATGCAAAGTATATAAGCGCTGAAAAAGATAATTAAGGGTCAAATTGGCCTCACGTGTTAAACACGTGAGCGCTCATATGCAAAGCATAGGAGCGCTGAATAAAATAAACTCAAAGGAAAAACTGGCCTCACGTGTTAAACACGTGAGCGCTTATATGCAAAGCATATAAGCGCTGAAAATAAATAACTAAGGGTCAAATTGACCTCACGTGTTAAACACGTGAGCGCTCATATGCTTTATATGAGCGCTGAACATAAATAACCAATGGCCAAACAGGCCTTACGTGTCAAACACGTGAGCGCTCATATACAAAGCATATGAGTCTTGAAAATAAACAGGCTAAAACCCACACCAAGGGTCACGTATTAAACACGTGAGTTCTCTTGCTGCATTCTTTGGCAGCGCTCACATGCAAAGCATGTGAGCGCCCCGATCTTAAAATACCCACATCTGATAGAATTAAATTCTATGTGATAGAATTATATTTTATTTGGAAAATATTTTCCCTTATCTTTCTAATATTGAAAGATCTTTTTCTAACAGAGAATCTTTGATTTAAAATCCAATGGTGATAAAATATCACCTATTAAACCATCTAATAGAATAAAATTTTATCTTAGGAAAATATCTTTCTAATCTTGTTAAACTAACAACATATTCATATGATAGAATAAAATTCTATGCGATAGAATTAAATTCTATGTTGGAATAAAATTATAATCTTGTTAAATTAATAAGATGTTCATATAACAGAATTAAATTCTATATTAAGAAAATATATTCCTAATCTTGTTAAACTAACAAGATATCCATATAATATAATAAAATTCTAATTTTGTTAAACTAATAAGATATTCATATGATAGAATAAAATTCTATCTCAGGAAAATATTTCCTAATTTTGTTAAAGAAACAAGAAATCTTCCCTATTAAATAGAGAGCTTTTGAATTAAAAATCTAACGGTGAATAAAATTCACCGATTGATCTAAAAGATCATTTTAATTGATCATGAAATCAATCATGACCTCTCAATGAAAGCTTTTCTCAACAAATTGATTTTTCTCTTCTCCTATAAATAGGAGCAAAGAGATTAATTAAGAACAAGGGAAGGAGAGAAAAAAAAGAAAAGAGAAGACCCCCCATAAGCTTCTGTAAAAATACAGAAGGCTCTCAAAATTACAGAGAATTTAATTCTTTCAAAGGAGAAGATTTCCCTCCTAAATACCCTTGGTAAAAAAAAGAAGAGATCAAAATATCTCCTTTACCTAAAATACCATATCTAAGGGTTTAACCCTTCTTAAAGAACTTAGTTCTTTTTCTGGATCTAAGATCCACAAGACAAGTTTCCCATAAGTTGAGAATTTAATTCTCATCAGAAAGATCTTGTTCTTGAAAATCAAAGATTCAGGGAAGAACAAGGCTGAGTATGAAGAACATGAAGTCCATAATAATCCGGGAACTTAGTTCCTTCAAATCAAGAACTTAATTCTTAAAAAATCCCATCCAAGATCATCAAAATAGTGATCTTGGTGATCGTTAATAGTCAAAATACCATTAACAGAGATTTAAGTTCTCTAAAATTATCAACAGAGATTAATTCTCTAAAAGAACTCAGCGCCTCACATGAAAAGCACGTGAGCGCTCAAGGCCAAGTATATAGCTCCTCACGTGAAACATACGTGAGCGCCGGGAAAAAATTAGTGCTTAGCACTATTGGAGCGCCTCACGTGAAACACACGTGGGCGCCATAAAAAAACTAGTGCTTAGCACTATTTCAGCGCCTCACGTGAAACACAAGTGAGTGCTATATAACTGAGTGCTTAGCACTGCTGGGTGTTGCAGAAACCCAATCTTAGCCCAAATTGGCAAAGCATATATTTATGATATCCAAACTGATCTTAGTCTCAAACATGACTAATGATCTCTCATCAATGATATCCAAAATGATATCCATCCCATATCTCCTAAGTTAATCTTAGTTTCAAATATAACTAACGATTCTTAGGTCCATCACCATCTTTTCCCTCAAATACGGGATTTGGTTTAAGAGTACATCTCTTCACACTTCTGATATATGTCGTTGTAATTTCTCAACGTCTTCAAAGAGGTAACGGGTCCCGACAACCAACAACTTCTTTCTCGTCCCAACTTGATATAAAATTTCATCAAAATAGGGAATGATACGTCCCACACCGATGCACTTCGAAATTTATGTGCAGACCTCAAATCGAATCGTGCCCCATATTGGGCACATTCCATGTCACCATTTTTCATTTCGTCACGTAACAAATACACGTGCGCACAGGATGAATGCTGGGCCGAAATGTCCCTAAACTAACATTCGTCCCCAAAATGGGAATGTTGGACCGAAATGTCCCTAAACTAATATTCGCCTCAAATATGGCGATAATGGACCAAAATGTCCCTAAACTAACATTCGTCCCCAAAATGGGAATGTTGGACTGAAATGTCCCTAAACTAATATTCGCCTCAAATATGGTAATAATATACCTTGATGTCCTTAAACTAAAATAATTGGGCCTAAATGCTCATATGTTTAAGTCGACCTTAATCTCAAATCAGATTAACGGTCCTTAAATAAACCAAACCCAAATATAAAAATATACGGATTTGGACTAATCCGCGCCCTACGGGCGACGACATAAAACCGTCTCCATATACAATCCACTGGCAACCAAAAATCTAAACAAACAAAAAAATACACGACACGAAGTGAACTTCCAGAGCAGGAGAAAGTGGTTATTGCAATACGGTAACATAATTAACTGCAGGAGCTTGCGCCTGCAGGGAAGAGCGTCCCCATAATCAAAAACCCCTCACAAACGAGGGGGATCTGATAAAGTCACGCTACAACGGCCGCATCCGTCCAAACCTCCAATATACGATGACGTAAATCAACTTGGTATATTTGGAGAGGTGGACGGATAAATCCAAATAGCATCTGCCCCCAGAATTCAGGCCAGACGTCCCAACGTCCCGGTCCGTCTTTCAGCGGTGAACAAATTCTGGAACACCCGGTAGGACTTATTCCGCTTTCCACTCCACACTTCGTGTGTCGTGTTTTTCCACGATCAGATAATCGTGGCATAGATGTTTGTAGTTGACCTTGGGTGATGGGATACTGTAGCCGACGTTTCGTCTCTATGCAGAATGGCATTTGCTTCCACTCATCAAAACTCAGGCTTTGTCACATCTGGTGGAGTCAAATATGGGCCACTTGCAATCTCAAATCTCTGCAATCCGGCTCTTTAAGAAATCAATGGCCTTCTATTTGGGTCTATGCTCCCACCTCCCACCCTCGGTACCTCAACGCTGAGGGAGGAATCCTAGAAGAAGTTTGTCTTCCACAAGCTGGCTCCTCAAGCTTCTGGTTTGCCGATGGAATCGATCTCCAAACAACTGGTATCTTCCAAAGGCCATGGTCAACACAGGGGTCAGAATACTCAAGCTCTCGAAGAAAACAGGGGGCAGGCTCAGCAAAATCCTGAGGCTAATCAAATTCCGGCCGTAAGAAACGGTCGGTGTCGATATCGGCGTCGTACAAAACAAGCTAGGGGCAGTTCTCCATTAGCGTTGACTCTACCTACTTCAACTCTGATGATGAATGTTGTTGTTCTAACCGGGAACAACTTCAAACTGCTGTGAAGGGTTAGACAAAATTCTCCCACCACAATATTGAAGAAATCTCCGTAGCCCGTAGAAATCCAACGAGAGTAGAAACCAGTTCGCTCTCCAAAAGAACTTTCCTCGTCTATATATAAGGTGTGGAAGCAGGTGAAGGACTCAGTTGTCGTCTGCAGCTCTTCCTCTAAACATCGGCCAAATTCTGAAAAATCCCCTTTCAAATATAAGGGGACTCATCCCAAGGCAGTTCCTGCTACAAAAGTTCCTCCCAAAACCAAAGCGGTTTCGCACAAAAAAGAGTGCCCGAGGCAAACTCCAAAGGGCAAAACTCCAAACACCCCAAGCCTGGGGGCATGGCAGTTTATACAATCCACATAGTGAACTCTAAAGGCGAAGTTCAAGCTTCTACTAGCCACAGACCGCATACTCGGTCCCTAACAAAGGCTCAACTGCAATGTGAAAAGCTGCAGAAGATGCTTGTTCAGGCGGCGGCACTCGCTAATCCATCATCTAAGGCAAATCCCGAAGATGCACCTGGAGAAAGAATGGAGCAGGAGTAGGATATTTACTTCCTAAAGCGCTCTCAAAAAGAGAGATGAAGAAGCGGTAGAAATGTCCGTTAAAATGACCCAGATGGCCCTTCTGATCCAGAATATGGCTGGAATGGTGGTTCAATCGGAATCACTGGCAGATGAACCGCCTGGAGTCGCTCTCAAAGATAAGGGTGACATTGCAAATTCTCTGCAAGCCTCATCAACAGCCGAAGAGGAAATGATTCCAAAAGCAAAACTGGACACATATATCGCTCAGCAAATCAAAGCTCATTATGCCAGTGAAGCCGAAAATAGGTCAATCAAGACTGGTCGACCATATCCAGCATGCTATGATCAAATACAGTACCCACCAGAATATATACTTCCGACCTTCTACATATACAAAGGAACCGGGAACCATCACCAGCACATCGCGCGGTTTAAATCCATGTGCGGCAACACTGAAGGAAGTGATATATTGCTCCTCCGACAGTTAATCAGCAGTCTGGAGGGCATCGCGTTCGAATGGTATGCAGAACTACCAAATGATTTCGTGAATACCTTCGAAGAGATGGAGATGCTCTTCTGTCAGAGATTCGCTAGTGTGAATAAACATACTACCGTAGCGACGTTAGTCAACGAAACGGTTGGACCGAATAAGACCTAGGTTCAATATGTTACCCGATGACGAAATCTCTGGTCAAAATGCGAGAAACGCATCGACGAAGCTGCAGCTGTGGGAATGTTCATAACCACCCTTGACCCAAATTGAAAGGTCTTTCCATATATGGCCCTCTTCAAGCCGATGACCTTCCAAGAACTCATGGATAAAATGACTCGATTGGATCAGATGGGTCAAGACCCTTCATTATCTGATGAAAATGAATGAAAAGCGGAGGCAAGGTGGCGTTTGTCGCCAACACTCAACAAAAAATGAGCGGTTATGAAGCAACCTGTCGCTAAAATAGCGACGGCGTGGGTACTCGCTCCGCCCCACCTAAGATATACACAGGGGACATATTTCTTACTGGCGGAAGAATCTCTACGTGGGATGGTCCTTTCTTCTCAAAGAATAGAAAGGATATCAAGGGACCTACAAGCGGGTCCTTCAATCAAGTGGAATATCCCAATTAAAACCAAAAAACTATGGAAAGGATGTAAAATCCATGTCCCACTCTGAATCGGATGATGAGGAGAAAAAACCCCAAGTCAAATTTATTTTTCCAAGGAAGAGGAAGACTCGGCAGAAGGAATGACGTGATATCTCGTTACTTTGTATATGAAGAAGATGCTCCATCAGTATCGGAAGGCGATATTGATGGGCAGGGGGTGGGTGCCGTGTAAAATGCCCGGTACTTCCCTCAAAACAACTCGATTGGCACGATGATAGATGAAGCAGTCTAAGAAGGTGAAGACAGCCTAAGATGGGAAGTGTCCATGCATACAAAAGACATGCAATAGCGCCTCGGCAAGTAAGCATTGGCAGGAATGAGTTATGTAACTTCCCAACCAAATGATAGATGATGGACCGAAATGTCCTTACACTAGAGCGTCGCCTCAAACATGGCGATAATAGATCGAAACGTCCCTAAACTAGTGTGTTGCCTTAAACACGGCGCATCGCCTTAAAAACAGCGATAATAGACCGAAATGTCCCTAAACTAAAACTGCGCCTCAAACATGGCGATAATGGACCGAGATGTCCTTAAACTAAAAATTCGCCTCAAACATGGTAATAACTGACCGAGATGTCCTTAAACTAAAACCCTACCTCAAATATGGCGACATCGGACCGAGATGTCCTAAAACTAAAACTTCATCTAAAAAACGGTGATACCGGACCGAGAAGTCCTTAAACTAATTATTCGCCTCAAACAAGGCGATAATGGACCGAGAAGTCCTTAAACTAATTATTCACCTCAAACATGGCGGTAATGGACCAAGGAGTTCTTAAAACTAAATATTTGCCTTAAACATGGCGATAACGAACCGAGATGTTCCTAAACTAGCACGTCGCCTCCAAAATGGTGATATGCTTTCTTGAGATCTATATTGCAATCGAAGTCTCAACGGTAGAGGTTGCAACTCAAGTCCAACTGGCTAAGCAGCTACTTTAGCGATGAAGCCACCCCCAAATCGCACCAGTAAATAGATAGGCCACCCATGGTGAAACTACTTTCGAGAGTTCTACCATTCATTAAAGAAATGGTATGTCCATAAGCAAAATAGGCA
This sequence comes from Agapanthus africanus, assembly GCA_030015575.1. Lineage (NCBI taxonomy): Eukaryota > Viridiplantae > Streptophyta > Magnoliopsida > Asparagales > Amaryllidaceae > Agapanthus > Agapanthus africanus. Next base: position 168,423,136 of record JASDDO010000028.1, on the reverse strand, counting down.
CGGATGAAAACCCGAAAGAGCGCCGTGAGTAAAAATAGCAGGGCTACCGGCGAATTTGTGAAATCTCGGAAGGGCACGATCTCATTAAAAAAAGGTATGTCCATAAGCAAAATGGGCACGGATGAAAACCCGAAAGGGCACTGTGAGTAAGAACGGTAGGACTGCCAGTGAGTTTGTGAAAACCTGGAAAGGGCGCAAACTCGTAAAATAAAAAATTCATATGCACTTGCAAATTCCTCTCTATCTTGTGAGGAGAAAATACCCGCGGGAAATCCTTACGACTCACAGAGGAGCAACACATTTAGGAATCCTTATGATTCCTAAGGAGAAATTACACTTGCGAGATCCTCACGACTCGTAAGGAGAATTCCCCTTATAAGACCCTCACGACTCATAAGATTCAAAAACCTTAAGCTACAGGGATCCGAACCTGTTCTTAAGCCGTCATATCCCTCAAGTTGCCCTGCAGGCGGTCTAATATTGACCCTTGCAATCCACGGGCATGAATAAACAATTCCCCACCAGGTTCCTCCAATAATGAGAAATGTCCGCATATGGTGAACGACACTTGTAAGTCCTCTCGATTTATAAGGAGAAAATACTCTTGTAAGATCCTTACGATTTATAAGAGAGAACGCATTTAGGAGTCTTCACGATTCCTTAGGAGAAAATACGCCTACGAGATCCTCACAACTCGTAGGGAGAAATACTTTTATAAGACTCTTACGACTCATAAAATTAAAAAGCCTTAGTCGACAGGATCCTAACCTTGTTTGCAAAATCCTTAGTCGAAAAGATCCTAACCCTGTTTGCTAAGCCATCTTTATTCAAATCAACAAAGGCAACTGATGATTCGCTCCTTGCAATATTCTAGTTGTAGCGATGCTGATGCCTAAAAAGGTATCGAGCTTCATGTCCTCTCAAGGCAAATGATGATTCGCTCCTGGCAATATCCCAGTTGTAGCGATGTTGATACCTAAATAGGTGTCAAACTCCAAGTCCTTTCACGGCAAATGATGATTCGCTCCTAGCAATATCCTAGTCGTAGCGATACTGATACCAAGATTGGTATCAGATACCATACTCGCAATAAAAACAGCAGCGAGTAGCAAAAACAATGCATATGAAATAGCCAAAATGATAGGGCAACTCGCAACAAAAATCAGTAAGCAAAAAATATATTCATATGAAACAGCCGAAATGATGGGGTAACTCGCAATAAAAAAAATCGCGAGTAAAAAAACAATATAGCCGAAATGATTGGGCACCGCAATAAATAGCTGAAATGATTGGGCAATCATGACTTTCACGACATAAAAGCTGAAAAGATAGAACATCGCGGAAAGAAATAAAAAAATGAAAATGAAACTTTTTTTCCCTGCAAGTTTGTCCATATTGACTCTTGTATACGATCCGTGGACACAAATGAAAGAAAGGGAACCATATTTTCCCACCAGGATCCGTCAAAGGAAGAGCTAGATCTCGACGGTTCATATACAACCTAGAGACCAACTCGATGTTCTTCTCATTCCAACAGGGTGCAAACATGACGTCAACAAAGCTCCAACGAGCCAAATCAAAAAGGTGTAATGGAAAAATCCTAGCTCCAACTCGACGTCCCCTCTCGAGGAAGATGCAACATCAATAAACAAAAGTGGAGTGATGGCAAAAATTCTAGCTCCAGCTCGACGTTTTCCTCATTTCAACAGGATGCAGACACACCAATCAAATAAATGTGAAGTGACGGCAAAATCCTAGCTTCAGATCTTAATGGCAACATCTAAAGCGTAGAGATCACCCTGACGTTCTCCTCATGCTAGCAGGGTGCAGACACGACGTCAATAAAGACCTAAGGGTCAAATAGAAATGGAGTTACAACAAAATCCTAGCTCAAAATCTTGACGGTTCATATACAACCTGTTCACCGCCGAAAGACGCGACCGGGACGTTAGGATGTCCCGCTTGAATTTGGGGGAAGATGCTATTTGGATTTATCCGTCCACCTCTCCGAAGATGCCAAGTTGATTTATGGCACCGTATATCGAAGGTTTGGACGGATGCAGCCGTTGTAGCGTGACTTCGTCAGATTCCCCCTCATTTTGCGAGGGGGTTTTGATTGTGGGGACGCTCTTCCCTGCAGGTGCAAGCCTCTGTAGTTAATTACATTACCGCATCATGATAACCACTTTCTCCTTTTCCGGAAGTTCACTTCGTATCGTGTGTGTTTTTGTTTGTTTTGGTTTAGGTTGCACGTAGATTGTATACGAAGAATGATTTATGTTGTCACCCATAGGGCGTGGATTAGTCCAAATCTGTATATTTTAGATTTGGTTTTGTTTTATTTAAGGATCGCTAATCTGGTTTGAGATTAAGATCGACTTAAATGTATGTGAGCAGTTGGGGCTCGGTTGATCTTTTGTTAAGGATACGTTAGTACAATATGATACTAAGATCTTCTTAACAAGGTTTTAGGATCATTTTTGTTTCAGATCCAACAAGATAGCATTTGGGATCTGTTATCTTAATTTAGGGACATTTCAGTCCATTATCACCATTTTGGAAGCGAAGTTCTAGTTTGAGGACATATCGGTCTGTTGATCACCATTTTGGAGGTAAGATTTTAGTTTAAGGACGTCTTAGTCCGTTGATCACCATTTTGGAGGTGAGGTTTTAGTTTAAGGACGTCTCGGTCCGTTGATCACCATTTTGGAGGTGAGGTTTTAGTTTAAGGACGTCTCGGTCCGTTGATCACCATTTTGGAGGTGAGATTTTAGTTTAAGGATGTCTCGGTCCGTTATCCATCTTGCGCGCACGTGTATTTGTTACGTAACAGGATGAACAACGATGTTGATATGGAATATGCTCAATTTGGGGTGCAGTCTAATTTTGAGGTGTGCACGTCAATTTGGAAGTGCATCAACGAGTTGTTGGTTGTTGGGACCCACCACCTCTTTGAAGACGTTGAACAATTGCAATGACATATATCAGAGGTGTGGAGAGATGTACTCTTAAACCAAATCCCATATTTGAGGGAAAAGATGGTGTTGCTGTAGACCTAAGAATTGTTAGTCATGTTTGAGACTAAAATTATCTTAGGACATATAAGATGAGTATCATTTGGGATATCATCAATGGGAGACCACGAGTCATTTTTGAGACTAAGGTCAATTTAGGAAAACATAAGCACAGGGGCTCGGTTGTTTTAGTATCAAAGAGGTCTAACCTCAGAAAACTTAGCCAATTTGGGCTAAGATTGAGTCTCCAACAGTGCTAAGCACTTAGGAATACAGTGCTCACGTGCGTTTCACAAGGGCACTGGATTGGTGTTAAACACTAAAGTTTTATGGCGCTCACGTGACACACGTGAGGCACCCAAAATATGGGCACTGGACTAGTGTTAAACACTAGAGTTTTATGACGCTCACGTTATACACGTGAGGCACCCAAAATATGGGCGCTGGACTTTGGGTTTTATCTCCCCCCTTTTTTAGAAGTGCTGAGCACTTGGCTAGAGTTCTTATGCAAAGCACGTGGGTGTCCCCTTTTCCTTTATTGATGCTGGAGTACTGTAGTTTCCTCTTTCTTTTACTTGTTTTCCTCTTAAACAAATCATGTGGTAAACACAAGAGGAAGTTTTTGTTATTTTTCCTTGTTCGTTTGAAGCACTCACGTGGAAAACACGTGAGGCTTCGAAATAGTGCTAAGCACTAACGATTTATCCTTGGAGATCTTGGATCACTATTTTTTATATTGAAGAACTAAGTTTTTTATATAGGGTTAAACCCTAATCTTTAGAGGAATTAAATTCCTATGTGTTCTTCTTCTTCTCCCCCTTTTTATGTAACTTAGTTCTTTTCCCTTAGGTTTTGGATCTTGCAGAGCAAAATCTTCCCGATGAGAGTTAAATTCTCAACTTGTGGGGAGATTTGCCTCTGCAAATCTCAACCAGAGGAAAGAACCGAGTTCTTATATGAAGGGTTAAACCCTTAGAGAGGTAAAGGAGAGGTGTTTTCTTTTTACCTAGTGTTTCAAGGAAGCAAGTCTTTTCTTTGAGAATTAAATTCTCATGTTCCTCAAAAGCTCATTGTATATTCTTTTTTTAGCCTCTGGGGAGTTCTCTCTCTCTCTCTATGCGTTTGTGTCCCCCGAGACTTGAAGTCTCGGGTTCTTTATATAGTGGAGAGAAGTTTGTTTAATTCTGAGAAAATCTCTCATTAAGAGATTCCAATGGATTTAATTGGTCTTAGAATTGATTTGAGAAATTTTGCCCAACGTTGGATCTTTGATCCAAGGACTTCTGTTTTACAGAAGATATTGTTCTTGTTTTTAGAAAGATTGGGGATATTCTCCCATATATAGAATAAAATTGTATCGAGCAGTGACATTTTAATCACCATTGGATTTTTAATTCAAGGGTGTTCAGTTTAACAGAGTATAATCTTTCTCTGTTTAGAAAGATATAGAAAATATTTCGGATCTTTGATCCCTTAACTCTCTGTTTAACAGAAAATATTCTTCCCAATAGAATTTAATTCTATGTTTAATCACCGTTGGATCTTTGATCCAACGGCTCATTAAGTAGAATTTAATTCTACGTAAGGAGGTGTCCTCACGTGTTTAGCATGTGAGGCTTTGTTTATCCTATCTGTTGTTTTATTGCAGCGTCTATATGCTTTGTATATAGGCGCTCATGTGTTTAACCCGTGAGGGTTTGTTTCGCCTATCTGTAGTTTAATTGCAGCACCTATATGATTTGCATGTAGGCGCTCACGTATTTAACACATAAGGCTTTATTTAGCATATCTATAGTTTAATTGCAGCACCTATATACTTTTCATATACGCGCTCACGTGTTTAACACGCGAGGCTTTGTTTAGCCTATCTGTTGTTTGATTACAGCACGTATATACTTTGCATATAGGCGTTCACGTATTTAACATATGAGGCTTATTTAGCCTATCAGTGGTTTAATTGCAGTGCCTATATGCTTTGCATATAGACGCTCACGTGTTTAACACGTGAGGCTTGTTTAGTAGGTAGTTTCCCCCTTTCTTTCTTTCATCTTCTTCTTTCTTTTTTTAATAAGGAAACAAATGGTGATCCACCTTTGATAATCTGTTTGATTGAAGCGCCTATATGCTTTGCATATAGACGCTCATGTGTTTAACACGTGAGGCTTATTTAGCCTATCAGTAGTTTGGTTACAGTGCCTATATGCTTTGCATTTGGTCGCTCACGTGTTTAACACGTGAGGCTTTTTTAGTAGGTAGTTTCCCCCTTTCTTTCTCTCATTTTCTTCTTTCTTTTTATTTATAAGGAAACAAATGCTCCCACAGCATTACTTTCACGTGGCCTGCACGTGAGTGCAATGCTGTCCACTTTTTCAGCCATTGGATTTCCTGGGGAAACGGGGAGATGAGCCGTTCCCATCATGTCTTATAAATACGAGGGCTTGGCTCTTGAGATGGTCACTGTTTATTCGTCTTCTTCCTTAGCTTTTCTCTTGAGAATTTAATTCTCCTTTCAGAGCTCAGTTCTCTACCCATTAAAATTTCAGAGTTAAACTCTGTTAAAAAAAACTCTTTTGGGTAATGATCTTGAACAACATTTATCTCTTAGGAACAAAAAACCCCTTTTCTATAATTTTTTCTGGATTTTAAATCCACTGCAAGAGCTTTGCTCTCTTCTGGGACCGTTCTCTTAGAGATCCAAAAAGACATAATCTTTTGTGTAGTAAACCCCAATGTCTTTGAAGATCGGGCGCTTCTCCTCTGATCTTTGAGGATCTTTGGAATTTTGATTCCATTTTTTCGTTTCCCATCCTGGGGATTTCTGGAATTTACTGCTTAAAAAGAATTTAATTCCTCATCAAAGAGCTTAGCTCTGAAAGATCAAGAGAGCCTTTTGGGAATTTTATTCCCTGATGTTCTTGAGTATATTTTCATTATAGGGTTTTACTCTTACTTTCACAAATTTGAATTTGTTGGGTATTTTAACATAACTCATTTTTCTTTGAGGATCCTAAGAGTTGTTTAAACTCCAGTGTCTATTTAAGGAGAATCATTTTTTACTCTCGCAATGATTATCTTGTCTCATCATTGATGAGCCGCCATATTGATTTTGTGGGGTCCATTGGTTTTGCAGCCAGTGGTCCCGTGAAATAAACATCACGTTTTTTTATTTTATTTTATTTTATATTATTTTATTATTTTTTATTATTATATATATTTTTTAAAATGAGTTTTTCCTTCCCCCTCTTATTTCAGGAATGATGGCATCACTTCCTGACTTCCCTTACACTCGCTCAGAAGTCGCTTTTCTGCAATCGCCATCGGACAAGAAAGTTATGGTGATGATTAGGGTGCATGACAAGGACTATATGAGTCTTCTCTTGTGGGGGGTATGGTACGGTCATATCATCAGGGGCCGCTGTAGCTTTACTTGTGTAGTGCCAACAGAACCTATCCCCTCGATTTCATTGATAGAGCGTCCGTGCATGGCTTATGCGGTGGAAGTGGTTAATTGGACCCCCATGGGCCGGCTTGAGCCATCATCGATTGGGATACCTAATCAATCAATGATGGCCATTGATATCTTAGAGCGTCGGATATACCAGGGCGAAGCTCAACCCTGGAGGCAGGTGTATAAGGCAGGCGTTACCCCATGCCATCCAGTGGGCTACCTTTCTTGGGCTCGATACATTCTCTCCTCCCAACGCACACTGCTGCAGAAGGTTAGGTTGTACTAAGCAATGTATGCGTCATTATTCTATTATCACGCCCCTCACGTCTGGTGGCTCAAGGCTTTCTTGAACAAATAGAATCTTCCTACAACACGTTCTTGCTAGGGGATCGCGAAGTCTCGATCTCACTGGAGGAGTTTCATGAAATTTCAGGGTTGCCGATCTGGGGAGAGCATTACGAAGAGTTACTACCTCCTGATGAATACGTGTTTGCTATGGTGCCCACTATGCTTGATGGCCTGACGACCGAGAATGACGTTCGTCACAAGCACCAAAGTCTAATCAAGGCCCTGGATATCTTTGAAAAACTATTCGTGACATCGGAAAGGTAAGGTGTCACTTTTGACGCTTTCATTACCCGCTTTCTCCGTGAGGATGTCTTATCCAAGAAGGCTCTAAAATTCGCGAAAATTGAAGACCCTTTTGGATTTGGGCTGAAGAAACTGCCGACCAAAGAGGAAGACCTACCGCAGTTTTATATTCCAAACTCGTCAATTGTAGCTTTCGATGCGATCGTGGCCCCTAGCATGGACGAAGAAACCTTCTTTATCGGCTTTATCAGTCTCTGGCTCAGCTGGTTTGCCATGCCAATGCATCGACGTTTCATGAGAGCCTCCATCTTTTACCCTACTCACCGCATATCTGAAGGGGCGCAATTAGCTGTTGGTGTTGTGAGATTATCGCATTTATATCACGGGTTAAGCATTGCCACTAATACTTCGAGCCCAGGTGCGGATACCGTGAATTTCTCCCTCCACTACTTCACGTCGTGGATCGAGATGCACGTGTTAGGAGCGTTTGTTGTGCACCGGTAGCCAGATTTTTATGATTCATATACCTTCCCGCGGATCATGAGGTTGTTTGATGCTTCCACTCCCAATCCGACCCAGTTAGGGGCTCTCCGCGTACTGCTCAATCCATACTCGAATGAAGGCGGAATGGTTTTGAGCGATCGAGTCCTCTCTGCTCTAGCAAAGCCCATTCAGCAATTGTTTGATTTGTCAAAGGATAGAGCACCATCTTTAAAGCCTAAGGAGATTATGCATCTATACTCAATCAGGCCGAGTAATTTGGTGTTCCGCCAAAATAACACTTCTCTCTTCATTCGGTATAATCTGCATCGTTTTGCCCAGCAGTTAGGTTATAACCAGGGCATTCCTCTTGAGGCATTTTTAGTTGAGCCTGCCCTCTCCCTGGAGGTTACTCGCGATGTCATTCACCATTTCATACGGTTAAACACTGGCTCCCTCTTCATGATCCTGGAGCCCGACTATCTTCCGAGGACTGTGGGGTCCTTCAAGGGTTGGTATCACCATCGGGTCGGCTCCGTCATTGCAGAAGAGAGACGGGTGCTTTTCGAGTGTAAAGCTCCTGTTCTAGCTCAAGTCACCAGCGCCTCATTGCGGCCACGGTCGGTGGTTCGCCCTCCTCTTAGGGATAGCGGTTCGGTGCTTATCTCTAAAGCCGCAGAAGTAGAATCAACCCCTCGCACTGCTGGTATGCCGGTGTGTAGTAGAGCTGAGGCAGAAGTTCCTGATAAGGCACTAGCAGTGGCGCCATAAAAGGATGATACTGAAGGAGAGGTTGGGCAGCGCCATGCCAAAGTACCGAAGAGGAGGAAGCGCTCCTCCGCTAGTGTTAGCACAGGCTCTAAAAGGAGAAAGAAATCGGTCGCCGACCTACTCGACACTTTGCTTGAATTCGAGCCCTTTATTCAGGACGAGCCGATATCTAGGCAGGAGCCGGACGGTGGTCTTCTCTTTCCTAGATCATGTGCCGAGGAAGCCGCGCAGTTGGCCGAGGCTTTAAAGCGCTTACAAGACGAGGCTGAAAACATTCCCTCCCGGAAATGAAAACTTCCCGCTGTCGTATTTCATGATGTCGATCCGGCTCCAGCCATGTTGCCGATAATTCCTTTGACGCTAGAAGGGGGACGTGCTTTGAAATAGCTGGTGTCGAATGCCTCTAAAGATGAAGCTGCTTTGAGGGTAGGGATTTATTTTCGATTGAAGCCCGACGAGCGCATCTGAACAAAAAAGCGCAGCAGCTCGAACAGAACATCCTTCAGGCCCCTTGGGGTATTGGTACTTATATTTCTTGGCCTTTTCAGTAAATAATTTGTATTACTTTCACGTCTCCTTATCTTTGCAAAAACTTTGGGTTTGAGCCCAGATCGAGCCATGGCTGTGGATTCTACGAATATCTCTCGTGACACACCGTAGGGTGTAGAGTAGATCACTGAAGCTACTATCCCCGCTGTGGAGCTCCCGGTGATGGCTTCTTTCCCTTCAGCTTCTATTCCTCCAGCAGAGGTGATCTCGCTGGCCATAGATCCCATGGATATCTCTAGTGACGCCCCGGAGGGTGTAGATGTTGGCTATAGTGCCCTCAAGTCAATTATTGGATTGCAGGCACGTGATTGCAATGATTGAGGGAGGACCTATACCGGTAGAACAGTCTTACTTGAGATGATAGTATGCTATCTGGTTTGTCTTTATTATCATGTACATGCTTCAGGTAACATTACAGATCACTATTATATGTTGATAGAGCCCATAGGATTCATGCTTGACTACCAGTAGTATGATGGCAATCATATACGTGGGACCTGGGTGGTCTATAAGCGCATCCTTAAAATGTCCCTAGTCGTGGGAGTTTCAAGAATGGGCATCGATATTCTAAAAGTACACTAGTGTTTACTGATCGAGACCCCGACGAGAGGCGGTGGCCGGTCTCACAAGCCATTGGTGGCAGTTTGTTCACCTAAGATGTATACGAGTGCTCGTTGGGTTATGAGTACACCGAACGGACTCGCCGGAAACATGCCAGTTGGTATTATACCTATTGTCAGATAGCAGTTCCCTGGTGACATGTGTATAGGTTAGTATATTGACCTGAGATCGTCATTTTTCTCGTGTGAGTTCCCACTGTGTTTTGATTACTACCCTACCATGGCTCAAAAGAGTCGTACAAATAGGTTTTGGTTGGGTATAGTCCCAAGCCACATGGAGGCAGTGAGTGGATTGTCAGGGGATTCGTCTCTCCCGGTATTAGGGGTTGATGTCGCGGTGTGCACGGGTGGCCATCACCAGAAATCCTTAGTCAAGGTAGTCGAGAATTACTGATCTAGAATCAGTAGTTTCTCTGGTGGTGATAGGATTCATACCGACACTAAATGTCAAGTTATTAGGGGTCTGACTTTATCCACCCTCTAGACTCGATATGTGATACTCATAAACAAACGGACTGGACTGTACAGATATTATCACTGTCAAACTCAGTAGGGGTTTCAGGATGGGTTTGCTTATCGGCCTCCCTTTCGCTCAATACCTGGATAGCTGTTACGTACAGCTAGTGCCACTGACGTGCTTGTGGTTAAACCCATTGCCAGCGTATCGACGAGTCTTTAGAGTCCCACATAGAGGGTTTCACTACTTCGGGCGAAACATTGTAGAGGCCGTATACTTTTATGGCAGGGTTCGATTATATATGTGCACTTGTGCGCGGATCATGATCGGACGGATAATACTAGTGGGCTTTGTTTTAAGCCGGATCCAAGTATTATATTGTTGGATTATTTTCATCTCGTTGTATTCGTATTCTTTCGGAAAACGGATGCGGGTATGTATATACGGATGAGGGGTATTCTTGTAATTCTATTATAAGATTACTTTAGATATTTCCATTTCTTTTTCTTCATTAAACATTTATTTTAAATGGTGTGGGAAAGTGTGAGTCATAGTTTGCATTAACTCATGCATGTGCACTTGGTGATTCATGGTGACATGCATAGGTTTTTGTTTTGGCTAAGATATTTGTAGTGAGTGTTGTGAGATATTTTAGTGTGAGGCAGATCTTTTCTTGGTGTGGCTTTCTTTAGTTGCTCATTTGCTCACAAAATAAAATCATAACACATAATACAAAAGAAAAAGAGCAGCCACCATTTTCTTCACTTGCTTTTTCTTTTGCTTCACATTTTCCTCTCTTGGCATCTTCTTCAACCTCTACCCTATATGTCTCATGTGTTGAGAAAGCTAGGGTGTATTGAGACAATCTAATCACACACACACTCTATTTCATCTTGGCTATCTAAGTTAGCAAACTAGATACTCGAGTTGCTTCGGTTTTGAGGTCGGAGCCCGTATTATTAATTCTCAAGGTGGATCGTCTTCGATGGGGGAGACCGGAGATCAAACATGATCTAGGAAGCCATGAGGAACTTGGGACAGAGGTTGAAGACCGAAGGACAAGGATCATTCGGTATAACCTTTCTAAACTCCTTTTCATATAGCTAGTGTAGCGTTAATGGTACAATCCGAGAATCGGGTTCCGTTAGCGCCGGGTTTTTAAAGTTTTTGTTCCGTATTTGTCCACGGATTGATGGCCGAGGCGCTGGCGTAACCCAACATGGTATCAGAGCCAAGCCATTAACCTCATACTAGTTAATTTAGATGATGTTAAAGTATCGAAACCGAAACAACTCCGAAACAATACCAACACATATTCTAGTTTCTGTCGAATTTATTTTATCTTCTAAAAATATTTAAGCAATTGCAGAAGGCTACCTGAATGACTACTAGAGCACACACCAAACACGAGCCCCAAATTCCACTTTTGACCCAGCCACATTGCCATAAAATCTAGCCTGGCCGATCTAGGATTGGACTTGGGACTTGCATTTTGTAGTGTGCTTTAGTCTCTGGAATATTGATTCAGTGGTATTACTTGTTTAGCCCAGTCTGGATATGGTTTTATCTATTAGTTTGGGGGCTATTCGGGGTGTTTTCGAAGTCGATATTTCTAACACTGTTTAAAGTTTTTTAGTACATGCATTACTATCTGCGACCGTGAATGTCATTAAAGCGGTACAACTTGTCTAATTGCTATAGTTCTTTTAGACGGGTTTGCGAACGTGACATTCACGTTGATGTTCTGTGTTGTTCTGTGTTGTGGCTGAATCGTCGTGGTGGATAGCTTGGGTGCAATGTTAGTACAGTTTAGTTTCATTTGTGTGGGGATTCTCTAGCACCATGACTAGGGTTTGGCTTGTATCAAACATGCTATAACAAAAATTTAGGGGTGGTAAACAAAACCAACCATGAATCGAACAAGAAAATTAGGATAACAAGAACTAGTATCACATACTATCAAGTATCTAACACTAAGAGGTGAGTAATACAACCTTTGTAGACCTCCTCTTGTGACTCCTTGGATCAACTTGGTGTTTGGACCGGTCCGCTTGAGTTCTTCGAAGTCCACGACGATCCACCATAGTGTCCCTTTGCACAAGCTCCTAGCTTCACTTGAACTAAATGGAAGTGGAGCAAACAACCTAAACTGGTGGACTAGACTAATATAGATTGGTGATGTGGGTTTGGATCTCACTTAAAAACCTTTTCTTTTTATGTTATTTACTCAGTTGAAAAAGCTAGAGAGCTTGAATGAGGAAGAAGAAGGAGAATGGCTTAGCTTAACTCTTGTGAGAATCATTAACATAATCAAGAGAGAGAGAGGGTTATCTCATCCCAAACCATGGTTACAAAATATCTATATATTTTGATACTTGAGTTTAAGCAAAACAATGGGCAATAAAAACCATGGGAAATGAAAGCATGGTTTTGACTTTAGTCAACACAAAAGAAGTGTGTAGAAAGTCAAACCATGATTTTATTCCCATTTTGTTTTTCTCAATAATCAAAATATATAAATATATTACCATGTGAGTCTTGCATTGCCATCACCAATGTATCATCAACCATGACACATATATGCATGCATGTGTGCATCCATATCAATATATACATACACTCATGCATGCAACATAAAGAAATAGGATTTAATAAATGGGCTAATGGATTTAATATTAAATCAACACTTGATTTAATAACCCGGTCATATCACATACTACCTGTCCAATAGTAAACGCCCGATTAAAATATGGTATCAAATACATGCATTTAATCGAGCTCCCGCGCATATCCATATGCACCCCACATCTTTTCGCCTGAGCTAGGAAACCCCTTTGTGGGACTCTAATACTCATCAATACGCTAGCAGTAGGCAGTGATCATATCACATACCCACAAACCGTCAGCGGCACAAGCTGTACGTAACGGCTCCCAGGTATTGAGCGATTAGAAGAAACACAAGCGAACCTGTCAAAACTCCCGTCGATCCAACTGGCAACACTTACCCTACAGTCGGTCTCTTCGTCAGATATGTTGCATATCGAGTCTAGGGATGGTATCGTCGACCCCAATAACTCAATAATTCATGCAGGTATATGTCTCATAACAGATCGAGAAACTACTGATAACACTTTTCAGTAAATCTCATCAGCCCTGGCCAAGGACTTCCTGTTATAGCCAATCAAACATAGCGCAATATCAACACCCAATACCGGGAAAGACGAAACCCCTCCTATCACTCATTACCTCCATGTGCCTCAGGACTATACCCAAAATCCACCTGTTTGCACGACTCAGTAGAGCCGTGGTAGGGTGGAAATCAAAGTACAGTAGGAGGACACACAAAACTCTATGACGATATCGGGTCTACAGACTAACCTGTACAAGTGTCACCTGAGAACTGCTATCCGATAGATATAATACCATATAGGAGTTCTCGGCGAATCCGTTCAGTGTACCCAGTCTCCACTGAGCACCCGTATACATTCTTTGGTGTCACCACACCAATGGATATGGGATCATCCATCGCCCATCACATGGGTCAAGAAAAGTATACGCTAGTCTACTCTGGAATATCGATGCCCTGTCTCGATACACCCATGACTAGGAACATTTCAAGGATATGCTTATAAACTGCACATGTCCCACCAGTATGATCTGCATCATAATCCCAACAGTCAAGCAAATATCCTAAGGGCTTTATCAACATGTACCAAATGAGTAATATGCATGATCAAGTGAACATGTTAAGATAAAGAAAAACCAGATAGCATACTATCATGTCGAGCAAGAATGTCCTCTGAATATATATATACACATACCGATACATCCACTATCATATAATGGCCTCAAGGGCATACATATATCCAACAATCTCCCGCTTGCACTAATACCAATTATTGGCGTATCTCATACCCAACATCTCGATAAGTCGCTCATGCTGCGACAGAGGGAGGGCCTTGGTGAGTGGATCTGCGGTGTTATTCTTTGTATCTACTCTCCGAATCTCGATCTCGCGGCGATCAACTATCTCCCGAATCAGATGATACGCCTCAGGATGTATCTGGATCGCTGATGGGACATGGGCTCTTTGGTCAACGCCATAGCCCTATTATTATCACAATAAAATGGTATTGGATCAACAATGGTTGGAGCTACTCCTAGCTCCGAGATAAACTTCCTCATCCAGACGGCTTCCTTGGCAGCATCATTTGCAGCAATATACTCAGCTTCCATCGTGAAGTCTGCAACGGTATCCTGTTTGGAACTCTTCCAACATACTGCCCCTTCATTGAGGGTAAATACAAACCCTGAAATAGATTTGCTTTCTTCCTTACCATTCTGGAAGCTCGAATCGGTAAAGGCCTCCATTCAAAGATCCCCGTTACCATACACCAAGAACATTTCTTTAGTCCTTCGCAAGTACTTAAGAATGTTCTTCACAACTGTCCAGTGATTCTCCCCTGGGTTGGATTGATACCTGCTTACTACACCCAGTTCATAAGCTACATCAGGGCATGTGCATAATATCACATACATTATAAATCCTACGGCTGAAGCATAGGGTATAATGCTCATGCGAGCTCTCTCTTCATCAGTCTTTGGGCAAAAGTCCATAGAGAGAGTGACTCCATGACTAGCGGGTAAGGCACCCCGTTTAAAGTCTTCCATACTAAACTTTTTTAGGATGGTGTTAATGTACCTGGTTTGAGACAATCCCGACAACCTTCTAGATCTATCCCTATAGATCTTCATGCCCAGTATGTACGAGGTATCACCCAGGTCCTTCATAGAGAACCTTTGTGATAAGAACAGTTTGACCGATTGTAGCATAGGAACATCGTTTCCTATCAGAAGAATTTCATCCACGTACAATACGAGGAATGTGACAGTACTCCCTACAATCTTCTTTTAAACACAAGGTTCATCTGTATTTTTGACGAAATCAAACTCTTAGATGACATCATCAAAACAGATGTTCCAACTCCGTGATGCCTGCTTCAATCCATAAATGGATTTAAGCAACCTATATGCTTTCCCACTGCTCCCACTATCAATGAAGCCCTATGGCTGATCCATATAAACGCATTCTTCTAAATCACCATTTAGAAAAGCAGTTTTAATGTCCATCTGCCAGATTTCATAGTCGTACTGAGCAGCAATAGCAAGTAGGATCCGAATGGATTTAAGATGGCTACAGGAGAAAAGGTTTCATCATAGTCCAGTCCTGGTCTTTGACGAAAACCTTTCGCCACAAGCCTTGCCTTATAGGTCTCCACTTGCCCATCAACACCGATCTTTCTCTTAAAAATCCATTTGCACCCTACGGGTTTTACCCCAGAGGGTACAACATCCAAAGTCCATACTTTGTTGGTGTACATAGACTCCATTTCAGATCTCATGGCATTCAGCTACTTCACAGAGTCACCACTTGTGATAGCTTACTGAAAACTGGTAGGGTCATCATCATCCATGATGCAATCTTCTCCATCACCATCAATGAGGAAACCGTAGTATCTCTCCGTTGGGCGAGAAGTCCTACCAGATCTACGGAGTGGCTGAGGTTCATAAGATTTTGTTGCAACATCATGTTCAACCAAGTCGTCATTTGTAACTTGTGTCTCTAGAATCTCTTCTAGATCTACCACATTGCCATCAGTATCAATTAGAAAAATCTCATTTTCTAAAAATGTGGCATGTTGAGAAACAAACACTTTTTGTTCCTCCTTGTGGTAAAAAAGATATCGAAACGAATGTTTTGGATATCACACAAATATACACTTGACCGATCGTATCTCGAGTTTGTCTAGATTCTGCTTTTTAAATAAAAGCCGGACAACCACAAATCTTAACTCGTTTTAGAGATGGTCTCTTCCCATACCATATCTCATATGGAGTGGTAGACACGGTCTTGGTTGGAACTTTGTTCAACAAAAAAGCTGCAGTCTCCAATGCATGCCCCCAAAAGGAGAGAGGTAACTCAGTATCACTCATCATAGATCATACCATATCCAATAGGGTACGATTCCACCGCTCTGACACACCGTTGTGCTGTGGTGTGTAAGGGGGAGTGAGCTGAGAGAGAATCTCATTCTCTTTTAGGAAGTTCGAAAACTCTGTACTAAGATACTCTCCACCTCGATCTGATCGAAATATTTTGATGCTCGTTCATGTTTGTTTTTCTACTTCAAGTTTGTACTCCTTAAATTTCTCGAAAGCTTCATACTTATGCTTTAATAAAAACACATGATCAAATCTCGAGAAATGATCAGTAAAAGTTATGAAGTAAGAAAACCCGTCTCTCGCATGTGTAGACATTGGTCCACATACATCACTATGTATGAGGCCCAAGAGCTCTGTAGCTCTTTCTCCGTGTCCAGTAAACGGAGTTTTGGTCATTTTTCCTTTGATACAAGACTGATAAGTCGCATAAGATTTATATTCAAAAGGATTTAAATATCCATCTTTATGAAATTTGTTTAGTCTTGTTTCATTAATATGACCAAGTCTACAATGCCAAAGAAAAGCTTCATTTATATCTGAAAATTTTCTTTTATTTGTGTGCTGTATGTTGAAAATTGTGTGTTGATTTAGGACGTATATCCCGTTATTAAGTGTACCAGAACCAATCAACTCTTGATTCAGTTTAATATTCATAACATTATGCTGCAATACAAAATGATATCCTTCATTGTCTAACAAAGAAACAGTTATTATATTACAAAGCAAGCTAGGAACAAAATAATATGGGTTCAAAACCAAAATACAACCCGAAGGTAACCCTAGGTGATACTCTCCCACTGAAACTGCATGTACATTGGAACCATTTTCAGCTCGGAGAGTGTGATCACCGGTCTTCAAAACTCTGCTATTTCTTAAGCCCTGCACAGAATTGCAGATATGAGAACCCGAACCGGTATCCAATACCCAGGAAGCAGATTTTATAGAAAAAAAAGTTTTCAGTCACGAACACACCTGAAGCAGAAGTATCACCATGCTTATTTTTCTTGAGATCTAGGTATTCAGTACAGTTTCTCTTCCAGTGCCCCGTCTTCTTGCAGTGGAAACATTCTCCTTTTCCCGACTTCTCAACCTTGGATTTGTCTCTCCCTTGTACCTTCTTGATTCCACCTCTCGGTCTGGTGGGTTTCTTCTTATTCCTTCCCTTGGCCTTGGCTTTTGGGACGGAAGAGGAAGATTGTCCAACAATCAAAGAGGGAGACTTCTCCTTAAGCATGCTCTCCGCACTTCTCAACATATTGAGAAGTTCGGGTAGTGACTTCTCCATGTTATGCATGTTGAAATCCACTATGAATAAAGCAAAGTCAGAGGGAAGAGACTGTAGAACAATATCAACATATTTCCCGTTCTCCATTGTCCATCCGAGACCCTCAAACTCTTCAATAAGAGCTATCATTTTTAAAACGTGATCACCTACTGGTGTGCCAGGAGCCATCCACATCTGAAACAACTTTCGAGATGCTTCGTATCGTAGGATACGAGATTGCTCCCCATACAACTCTTTTGTATGGAGAAAGATGGATTGAACATCTATCTGCTCGTGCTGCTTTTGATGTGTATTGTCCATCGATACAAGCGCGAGGCATTTGGCAGTAGCACACTCAATATCCCACGTTTTGCGGATCTCCTTATCCGCAACAGAAGATTCCGGGCCTGGGGTGGGAGAGGCTGAGGCAGTGAGGACATATGACACTTTATCATATGTGAGAGCAATGTTAATATTTCTCAGCCAGTCTTTATAGTTCGGCCCGGTTAGCTTATTTTTCTTTAACAAAAGCTTAAGTCCAGTCATGGTTATCTGCCATTAGGAGAGAGAAAAGAATACACTCAGTGAAAGCTCTTGCAAATATCAGATTGGTTATTATCTTATCTAATCGATGTCTCCTACTATTTCAAATTTTCTTTCAAATCTTAAAAAGAAAATTAGCCAGGATTAATAATATCCTACAACTTCACTAACCGTTCAGTCAGGCCAGTGCTGGTTCTTTGAGGGATGTTCCCCGTGCTTTCGCACGGACCTAATTAAAATAAACCTCAATTTCCCAGAGGCGTAGCCCCGTTGACATCTTTCTAGACACCTAATGGGTTAGCTAAATGTAAAGTGCAAAACTCTCCTGAGAGCAGCTCTTGCTCACAGTGGGATCGGGATCCTACTATCACATAGAAGGTATGCAATCTCATTGCAAATTTCAACTCTTGAAACTCCCGATATAGTTTTTACCCCTAGCACTCATGACCTTGGCTATGGTCAACATATCATAGGCACTAGTCAAGTTCCACCCGTCATTTCATGATTAATTAGAACCACCCACATGACCCTTGGCTATGGTCAACATAATCATGTAATTATCCTAATTAATCGCATCATATACTGTGTAGGAAGACATCACTTAGGTACCGTACACTACGCCTTAGCTATAGTCAACATACGTAGCACGAATACTAAGTATTCTACTTCCTAAAATGACGGAGGGCTGCGAATGGTTTTTAAGAAAACCTTTAACGCTTTGAACTTGATATCGTTGTAGAATCTAATGGTTTTAAAAGGAGTGGCTTAAGCTCCGCATATTGAAAACTTGCTTTTTCACAAAAAGCCGAGTAGGTTTCAAATCCAATTCTACATCTTTTAGGTTCCTTTTTCTTTACATTAATCTCATTAATGTACTCCCATCATTTAAGTTCTTAAGCCATTACAGAAAAGAAACGAAAATAGAACTGTCACGACCCGAAATTGGCACGTGACGGCCCTTAAACTACGCAACGTCTACAAGCGTAACGCAATTTAAGTAAGCCGAAAACCCAGCAATCTAAACCATCAAAAGTAGTAAGAAATAATAATATTTTTAAAACCTTTGAAATCTCAACCCAAATTTTTTAAAAGTCCAACTTTATTTCCTTTAAAATTTTGGCAGCATCTCCTTTGTAAAAACCAACCCTAAAAATGGGCACAACATAAATATAAGTAAAGCATCCCCAAACGGGAGCAAAAACACGCCCATAGGCGGAAAACAACCACCACAACAGATATACGACGCCGTAGCGAAGAAATAAAAGACGATATAAATAAAACTGCATAAAAGATATTTAAGTCACCAAAATAATATACAATATCGTCCTCACATCAAGTCTCTAAGTCATACAAGATAATGGTAGATGGAGAGTACATGGATACAACGAATATACAAAGAACATAAACGGATAATCACAAAACCCACCTAAGCAAAACTGCACACTATGAACTGAAGCGGTAACCGCAGTAAAAGATGATAAGATAGATGAATAGCCTGCCTCGACTACTCTGGGGAACAACCTGCAAAACCTTGTGGCAAAACGGGGGTGAGTTGCCAACTCGTGAATAGTAAATAACATAAGCAGGTAATCGCAAGTATGCACGTACAGCGCGAATCTAACATATGCAACTAATAGCAATAACAGGTCATATGAATACAACAGTCATGAAAGTACACTAGCAGGTACAACTAATATATGAAGCAATAATAATATGACAATCTGTATGCAACAATCATGTAAGATACTCTATCAGGTACAAACTAATACATGAAGAAATGATATGACAATGTATATATGCAACAGTCATGAAAGGTACGCTAGTAGGTACAACTAATACATGAAGCAATGCATATAAAATAAGAATATGTAAATGCAAAAGTCATGGAAGGTACTCTAACAGGTACACTAATACATGTAGCAGTGCATAAACAATAAATATGGAGTATGGAATGAAACATGTCATTTCCACGGAATCCTGATATCGTGGTAGGATCAAAATCCATCAAGAGAATCCAAATCCCAATTTCTTCTAATCAGCCCCCAAATTGGATCACATATCATATAAGTCTCATAAATCCTGAATATACAATATCAAGTAAATCTCATATATCCTGAATGTACAAAATCAACAATCTCGTATATATCCTGTATCGAATATCAAGTCAACCCCATATATATATATATATATATTGTATCCAATCTCAAATGAATCTCCTATATCCTAAATCCAATATCAAGTGAATCTCATCTATATATCCTAAGTATATTTGCATGAATAATTATGATGAAGTATATGAATATATATATATATATATAACAGCGTCCCATTCCACTGTTATATATACTTAGGAGTAAAATATCATGAAAATAATGTGTCAAGCATCAACACAGAAATGCTGATCTATCATGTGTTGTCACCACGACTGGCATCCTGATAGGTACGTATCAAACGCTATACCGAAAGCTTGAGTGCCTAGCTCTGACCCTCGCTTCTCGACGTATCCATACGCACATGACACCCGTCGGTATCCCCACGATAACTGTCAAGTCATTGGTACTGTCACCGGATGGTATGGTTCCCCTGCTAGGCTCAATCGGCAAGGTCCTTCAATCGTCTTGCCCTGGGATACCTCCGGGCCCCACCATGTACCCTCATACGACCCCTGACTCCTTTTCGTATGGGGTATATATATCAGAACCGATAAATCTCATGGTGGATGCTGAAATATCATATCAAGAGAAATCGGGTTTTTCAAATAATGCATAATTTCATGAAACTACCATGGTCCTCAAATCCAAAAAACATCATGAAAAATCCATATCTCAATGCGAAAATCCATGAATATAATATATGCAACATAAAACTGCAATGTAAGCATATAAAGGAAAAGCCGCTATTTAACTGCAACAAGTTAAAATATATATATGTGGTTCCAAATTTCTCCAAGTCTATATAACATCAAATAAAGGTAAACATGTAGCTATAACCAGATATGTGTGTAAACATGAAGGTATATAAAGGTATATGTATCTACCTATCAGTAATGATGTAATATACCCCCCGGGTATAAGTGAAGTATGTATGCAAGGTATACATGTAGCTATGTCATTATGTGTGTATGTACCTATCGCGAATGGTACAATACCCATTAGGTATACAGGTAACTAGCATGTAAGCATGTCAAGGCATATGTGTAAGCATGTAGCTATACAGGTATGCTATATGTCATATGCGTAAAGAATATGAATCAATGTCTCAATATCCCTAACCGAACAATATCATATAGGTATGTGTATTGTGCGTAACATGGCAATTATTGACGGTGTGTGTGGCATACAATCAGTGCTCGTGCAACATGAGCCGTCAATAATAGTGCAGTGTCCTAAGTGTACTAGTCCAAGCACAACAAATAACTAAGCAATAAGGGTATGCGCAAACTCTATATATGAAATAGAAAATACGACAAAGTCAAGTCATTTCTAGCCCAGACGCATAACGCCATATGGGCGATTCCCCTGTAGATATTAAATCTACTCATCAATGCTCCTAGCTAAGTGAAGCCTACCACCTATTTTTCCTTCGTCACAGCGTCCGAAGTCCCTGCCTGCGAACCTAAAACATAAAACAATATAACAGTATATATTAGCAATAGACTCAAAACACGTACAATCTATACGGACCAACCCGACAACACAAACGTACTCTCAAGTGTTCGTATTGTAGCTAACGTGTATAGCGATACTACGAAACCAACTCAAGAGCAACAGAACACAGAACACGAACCGTATCGGATAACGTATCGCGTGAAACGAAACACAAGAAATACATAAAGTGGTCCCAGATTTTTCTGTACCAATAATTTGTAAAATTTGCTAGTACCATGAGATCACATACAACCCCAGAGACCCCTACACCAAAATCCACACCCTAACTCCCCATTCTGGCCGCAAATTGCGGCCAGAACCAATAAAATTGCGGCCTGAACATGATGGAATTGGTTCGTATTTTGAGGGTAGGTTCTAGGTCACTACACTAGGTCACTATGATGGGAACTTTTGCAACAATTGCCCGGTTTAATAGCAGATCATCCCAGACCCAAAATTACACTAAAAATACGATATTTACCCGAAACGATACGATACGCGATCTAAACTGAAATGACTAAGCTACGAAACACAATAAGCACTTAAAGAACAGAAATATATCATTACCTAACCCAAAGAACTCAAATATCCAAGCTTTGCAAGCTCCAAGGCATCCAAGAGGCAAATCCAAGCAAAAGATGTGATTTTTGTGAATTTTGTGAATATTTATGATGGATTTGAGATGGAATGAAGAAGTGTTCAGTTTGACGTGAAGAGATATGAAGAAAAAGAGAAGGAATGAGTGTGAGAGAGAGTGATATAGAGAGAGTATGAAGAGTGAGAGGTGAGGTTAAGGGGTGAGTGCACCACAACATTAATTCACCATTAATGCATTCATACCACTCATCATACCACCTCACACACCCAAAGAAATATCTTCTCTTCTCACTCAAAATATCTAGGATTAGGGTTAAGTATTAGATTAAAACAAGGGATTAGATTAAGGGTTAAGTTGTCATGGTTGCTAAGAACAAGGTTATCACAAAACAAACCCTCACATTAGCGTGCACACTTGCTTGCATGCCATAACAAATAATAATAAAATTATTAATTAAATGTTATAAAATATGAGGAACCCAAATTGGTAAACTTTTTACAGTAAACCTGCATTAACGTCTAAACGAACACTAACCGAAATCTAAGGAGTTATAAATTCCCCCTTATAAAAATTCGTCTCCGAATTTAAAATTTTCACTAAGCGTACCTTCAAAGAGAAGAGTACCAAACTCCCAAATCTCGCTCCAGCCTCCTAAGTGACCACCTCACTATACGACTACGCCCAAGTAAACCCTCCACAGATGGCAAGACCCTTGACCGAAGTTTTTCCACCTGCCGAGCCATTAACACAATTTGTTGCCGGTGAACGAAAAGATAGCGTCCAAGCTATATGGTCTGATGCTGAATCATGTGAGAAAGGTCATGAAGGTATTTGTGAAGTATCGACACAAGGAAAATGGGGTGAATACTCAATAATCTGGGCGGAAGTGCCAAATTAAAGGCAACGGAACTATCTCGCTTTAAGGATCTCGAAAAGACCTACAATCCTGGGAGAAGCTTTCCAAAACTCAACACGTCGTTGATCGGAAAAATCCTTAGGAATACATGATCTCCCACCGCGAACTCAAGTCTGCGACCACCAGGGTCGGCATAAGACCTTTGTCTGCACTGGGCTTTCGTCATCCTGACCTGAACCAACTGGATCATCTCCGAAATCTCTAGACTAGCTGGGGTCCAAAAATCCTACTCACGCAGAGTCAGAAAAACAGAATGGCGATCGACACAACCTAACAAAAAAAACCTAAATGTTGCCAATTGGAATGTCTCCTGATAACTGCTATTGAAGGAGAATCCTAACAATGGCAAGTGACGATCCCAACTGCCGAAAACAATTAGTACGTATGCACATGCATATCCTCCAGAGTCTGTATAGCCCGCTCTCACAAAACCATCATCCCTGCCGATGGAAAAAAGGAGCTAAAGCTCAACCAGTACCTAAGGCTTCCTGAAGCTCCTGCCCAAGACGGCAAGCGAACAGGGTGCCTCTATTGGATACAACATAAGAAGGAACTCCGTGCAAAGCACAACTTAACAAAGAACAACTGAGCAAACCGAGTATAACCGGACAACAAACACCAAATGGAGTCACACCCTGTCTTGACCTGGGTAGACACCATAACGAAATTCATGGAGATCTGCTTCCATTCCCACTCCGGAACGGTTAAAGGTTGCAACTCTCCAGCCGGCCTCTGACGTTCAACCTTAGCTCACAACAAGACATACACCTAGAAACGAAATCCAAAACTTCACTCTTCATCCCTGTCCACCTGTAACTATTTCACAAGTCACGCAACAAATTGGTGGAACTTGAATGAACACCGAAAGCTGACTTATGTGCCTGCTCTAGGATTTCGCGTCTCTGCCCATCAGCAACAGGTACACAAAAACGCGTCCTTAAACGTAGCACATCTGGTCACAAATCAAGGACACCGAATCTTTACCCAGCCGAGTATGCTCAAGAATCTCTGACAAACGAGCATCGGCAGGCTGTGCCTCACGAAAACGATTAAGGAAAATGGACGGGCGCGGACATGAGCAAGCTGTCCCCTCAGTAGAGGCAAACTTAAGCTGTACTCAATGATCGCACAAGAACTGTAAATCTGCAGACGACGGTCTCGACAAACAAAACCCGCTGCAGGAAGATGTACATTAAGCTCTGATGGTCCGTGAAAATCTGACACGACTCTCCGAACAAGTAGTGTCTCCAAATCTCCAACGCACGACCACCGCGGTCATCTCCAGATCATGAGTGGGATATCCTGCTCGTACTTCCTCCAACTGTCGGGAAGCACAAGCGATAACTCTATAGTGCCACGTAAGTACACAATCGAGCCCCACTCGCGAAACATCACAATTAACAACAAAGTCGCCCGAACTAGCAAGCAAGAAAGAACTGGTGCAGTTGTCAACTGAGTCTTCAACGGTTGGAGATAGTGCCCTCAGAGTCAATTATTGGATCACAGGCACGTGATTGCAATGATTGAGGGAGGTCCTATCCCGGGACGACAGTCTTACTCGAGATGATAGTATGCTATCTGGTTTACCTTTATCATCGTGTACTGCTTTAGGTGACCTGACATGTCGCTATTACACGTTGATAGAGCCCCTAGGATTCTTGCTTGACGACCAGCAGTATGATGGCGATCATATACGTGGGAGCTGGTAGTCTATAAGCACATCCTTAAAAGGTCCCTAGTCGTAGGAGGTTCGAGACAGGGCATCGATACTCCATTAGTAGACTAGTGTATACAGTTGAGACCCCGACGAGGGGCGGTGGCCGGTCTCACAAGCCACTGGTGTCAGTTGGTTCACCTAAGATGTATACAGGTGCTCATTGGGTTATGAGTACACCGGACAGGACTCGCCGGGAACCTGCTAGTTGGTCTTATACCAGACGTCAGATAGCAGTTCCCAGGTGACATGTGTACAGGTTAGTTCATCGACCTGAGATCGTCATTTGTCTTGTGTGAGTTCCCACTGTGCTTTGATTACTACCCTACCACGGCTCAAAGGAGTCGTGCAAACAGGTTTTAGTTGGGTACAGTCCCGAGCCACATGGAGGCAGTGAGCGGATCTTCAGGGGTTCGTCTCTCCCGGTATTGGGGGTGAGGTCGCGCTGTGTCTAGGAGAGCCATTACGGAAAGCCCTCGGCCGAGGCAGGAGATTTACTGGTAGGTATTCCAGTAGTATCTCAGGGTGTTCTGGGCTACACTCCGACACGACTTGTACCGCTTTTGGGGGTCTGACTTTTACCAACCCCCTAGGCCCGACATGCGATGCTCATAGACGAACGGACCGGACTGTACGGATATTGTCACTGACAGGCTCAGTAGGGTGTCAGGATGAGTTCGCTCATCGACGTCCCTTTTGGTCAATAGCTGGTGGCCCGTCACGTATTGGCTAATACCTCTGACGTGCTAGTGGTTAAATCCACAGCCATAGTATTAACGAGTCTTTAGAGTCCACCACACTTTCAGTTACTCAGCTTTCGGGCGAAACGCTGTAGAGGCCGTATGGAGATATGGCAGGGTCCGATCAGATACGTGCGGTATTGCACGGATCGGGATCGGACGGTTTGTACTAGTGGCCGTATGATTATATGGCAAGGTTCGATCGGATACGTGCGGTATTGCACGGATCAGGATCGAACGGATATTACTAGCCGGCTTTGGTTTAAGCCGGATCCTAGTTTAGTACAGTGTAGATTTTGTCTCTTTGCATTTGTATTCGGACGGAATACAGATGCGGGTGTGTATGCACAGTATCGGGGTTTTCCTGTAATTTATTACGGGACCAGTTTTCTGGAGTTGCCAGTTTGCATTCCGTTCCGGCCGGTTTTCCTTTGTTCTTTCCCGGCCGGACTTTTACGATGGAGGGTGTTATTTGCAAGTTTGCAAATAACACATTGTGGAGGGGTTTCATGCTATTGGTTTGATTATGATAGGATTAGAATCTTTCATCCATGCTTTTGCTTTAATGAGATTTGATGTGGTTGTAAGTAATAAGCATGGTTCATGTTTGTTTGTGGTCACCTCTTGATTGATCCTACACTCACCTCCCTTCATGTTTTATTCATTCCCTCCACCTTTTCCCACTAGATAATGGCCGGCCACTTTGGATGAGGAATGAGAGAAATTTCCATTTTGTTGTAGCACTCATTTCATCATCTCATTCATCTAGTTTTGGAAAAATGAAAGCACCATTTTTCCATAACCTTATTCCTCCATCAAGGCAACTACAAACCCCAAATGAGACAAGCATCATCTACACTACATTCTACAGCATATCTTGGGCACGTCGACTAGCCAGCTTCGTGTCCGAGTTGCCTCGGTATTGAGGTGGGAGCCCGTAAAAGATACAGACGATGTGGTGCCCTTCCGGCAAGGATGCAACGACCGGAGTTTCCGCGGGAGATCGGGACGACGACGAGAAGACCGGAGGACTCGGATCACTTGGTATATCTCTCACCCTTTCTCTTGTTTGCTAGTATCGGTTAATGGTTACGATCCGGGTTATTGTCCGCGGTAGCGCCAGTTTCCCAGTAAGGAAAAATTTTGATTCCGCATTTTGGCCTCGGATAGACGGCCGGGGCGCTGCCGTGGCGCAACATGGTATCAGAGCCATGCCATTAACCTAGTCTAGCTTGTTCTAATGCGTTTTACTTATCCGATCGACCAAAATTCCAAAATCCGCATTTTCTCATGCATCAGTTTCTGTTGAAATTTTTTGGTGTCCAAAAATTTTTCAGGTTGTAAAATAGTGATGTATTGGACTCTGTAAGCATACTGTAGAAATTCGACACGGTAAGTCGACCAACAGAGCGCGGAACCGTGGCCAAACCCCCCCTTAGGCCGCGGTTCCGCCGCTGAAAAGTGTCCTTGCTGTGTCAAATTTCTTCAGTAGCTTTCTGGGGTCAAAATTGGGGTTTTGGGATATTAAATTTGGGCCCATATTTTCTGTGAGTGCTACAGTATTGCTTGGGGGCCCACTTGTTAATTGTTTGATCGATCGGATATTTTAAACACATTATTTCACAGTATTTACATTATATCTGCGACCGTGAATATCACATGATCGGTAAATCCGGTCTAACTGCTATAGCCCGGTTAGACGGATTTGCGAACGTGATTTTCACGTTGATGTTCTGTGTTTATGCTGTGTTGTTGCGGATCGGTCGGTGGGGATAGCCTGGATGCAATGTTAGTACAGTTTTGTTTTATATGTACATTTGATATTGCGGGGCGAGCGTCCGACATGTAGACTGCCGTCACTGCCTGTTTGTATTATTCTTTTGGGGCACGACTTGGTTGCGATCGATGTACCCGGTGTATGTATATTTTACTTTCTGTACTAGGGTTACCCCGCGGAGGGGTGCACGGATAGCCGGGTTCTAGAGGGCAACAAGCCCGCATCTCATGGCATTGGGACGGAGGGGGCTTCACTCCAGGATTGGCGGGCTATTCGCCGCACTCGTAGGGTGTACAGGTTGACCCAGGAGGGGTGCCCAAGTTACCGGATTCCGTGAAGTGCTGGGTGGTCCATTCACGGTGCTGAAGGGGGCTGCCTCGATTCAGGTTTTGGCGGGTGACTTGCCGCGCCCGTAGGGGTCTAGGATTTCATTGCACAGGCTATCCACACGACCAGGGGAACATCGGGTTTTAGCAGCGGCTCTGTGAAACCCGGGGCTTCCAGATATCAGTATTGTTCTGTGATGCTGCATTTTTCTGTGATGTTGCATTTTATTCACGCCTTGAGCGAAATACTATATATTGGTATATATATTAGTAGATGTTGTATATGTTTTACATCCGCGCTAGTCCAGTCCCCGCTCTGCCGTTAGTTAGCTAACCTAACGGGTGATGACGGGACCCAGTGGCGAATGCGGATGGCATATACGTACGTCAGTATATTTTCGTTCTTTGTGGTGTGATCAATTGATGGGACTGCATTGATTCGGATCAATGCAAGATAAACAAACCTATTCTGATGTTGTTGGAACACTTTTCAAAAAGCTGTTATTGCAAGGACGTTCACTTTTGTTTTGCATCGTGGTATTCATTTGGAATATCCTGCTCCTCAGTCGACGAGGCAAGGGTCGAGATCCCTTCACCGGGAGTGACCCCTTGGACAGAAGTTTGCGTCAGGGCATTAACTTCACTATAGCCGATTGCCTTTTGCTTTGTATCGTGGTATTCAGTTGGAATATCCTGCACCTCATTCTACGGGGAAAGAGCCGAGATCCCTTCACCGGGAGTGACCTCTTTAGCAAAGGTTTTCGTCACTATATTTTTATAAAAAGTTATGCAGTTCCATCAACGATATCAAGTTCATTACGTTAAAGGTTTTTCGCCAAAAACCAGCCGTAGCCCTCCGTCATTTCCTACAGGTATTATTTGGTATTCGTGCTGCGTTTGTTGACCTAGTCAAGACGTAGTGTTCGGTAGCTAAGTGGTACTTGTTTGTTGCATAAGTGGGATTGGTTAAGACAGTCGTGCGGCCTTGTTGACCTAGTCAAGGGCACGTACGGGTGGGTTTAATGCAATCCAGAATAATGACGGGTTGAACTTGACTGGCGGTTTATGGTTTGTTGACCTAGTCAAGGTCATAAACCGCTTGGGGTAAGAATCACATCGGGAGTTTCAAAAGAACTGAAACTTGCCAGACATGCGCATACCTTCTGGAGTGTGGTGACTTGAATGGATTCCGTCAAGTTATCATGCGATGATAGTTGGATCCCGATTCCCACTGATGAGTTAGTTTACTCCTCGGGTGACCCCGACTAATTCTTCCTTCAGGTTTGGAGGAGAATTTGAGGTACAGTGGGAGGTTTCCAGATTAGATAAAGTGATAACCATTCTTATCTAGGTTAGAGTGCACGCTGAGTGTTTCTTTTCTCTCTCTCTTTGGCAGCGACCATTGACCCGACCCTGGACTATGACTCAGTGACCAAGTTGACCGAACCTTCTTAACACTGGCTTTTGGATTGTCAGAATTGCAGACCTCATTGCCACTCCTACTTTTACCCTTTTCTCCAGGACACCCCGTATTACTACGAACGTCCACTTCCATTGGACAAAACCATCGTATGGTTAGATACGAACTCGAAGGAATTTATTCGAGGATGGTTTCCGGTTCTGGAGAAAACGAATAGGACTATTCAGTTGTCTTTTCCTTTTACCTTCTCTCAGGTTGCGAGTACTCCTTGGTTTAGGAGATAGTACACCTATTATGCAAATTGGATAGTCTTCTTCCAAAGCTTAGGCTGGTGCCGAACGGCGGGGAATGAAGAAAACCAATTAGCATAACGATGGTGTACAGAAGGTATTAAGTTAAGACAAAGCAAGGGATTAGTAAGAGGGCAAAGTAAAATGCGACTGATATTCACGACCAAACCAAATATTTCTTCGCCAATCCTAAATCACCTTTGTATTTCTCCAGGACACTCCGTATCACTACGAAGATCCACAGTTTATTGGATACTCCATCGTATGGTTATATACGAACTCGAAAGGAACTTGTTCCAGTTCGGGGATGGATTCTGGTCCAGGAGAAATAGGAATAAGGTTTATTCGGTTATCTTTTATCTTCACCTTCTCTCGCATTGCGAGTGCTCCTAGGGTTAGGACAGTACACCCATTATGCTTATTGGATAGTCTTCTTCCAAACCATAGGCTGGTGCCGAACGGTAGGGAAGGAAGAAAATCAATTGGCCTAAAGGGGTGTGCAGAAGGTAATGACTAAAGACATATAAAGGCATTTGGAGAGGTGGCAAAGAATTATACGGTTATAGTTGTGAATCTGGATAATGGTAGATGCATTACTAAGAATACCAGGATACCCCATCGAAACATTTCAATGTTTCAGTTCAACTGTGTACTGTTAAAAGAAAACTGATTTCCCGATTAGACACTTGCTCTAGGGTATGTATTTACCAGGTCTGATTCTCACATCTGTATGGTTTTACAGATGATGAGTGGGAGTAAGTTATAGGGAATTAGGTGATCATCCTCATTATATCAGGATTCGTTGTAATCGGTGATATTTGAGGAGATCACCTGGGCTGTTTGCCGGTCGGCAAATATTTGGTTTTGAATATCCGCTGTTGTGCACCAATTTCAAATTGATATATCTGTACGTCTATTTTAATAGAGTGAGATATACCTTTTGATATTATGTCGATGACATTTACCTATATCAGTAGATGGTTAGGTAAGGAGCATCAAACAGCGGTGTAATTCTTCTTAACCATAAGTACAGTTTTCAACCTACGACGCACAGTGAAAGAGTTGTTAGACTCAGCGGACTTATACAGAGTATTGTATGTTGTCCAGTGTCCATTAGGACAGAGGGGTTGGTCCTCATACTATATTCTGTTTACTTTTGACTTCTCTAGTTCTTAGACTTGTGTTTCGTAGAAACACAGGGTCTAAGTTTTGAGGAGTTATAGGTATTTGAATAGAGTAGAGAACCAAGTATTGCAAGTATCGGGATTCTTCAAAGTGATCGAAGATGTAGATACTTGTGTATGGTATTCGGTTGATAGTAATGATAAAGAGAAATTGCTTCTCTTTCAGGTTACTCATAATTGGAAGCATTCCTAAGTTGAGTACCGCTGATCGGCCTTCTTCCATTTAGTTGACATGCACTAGAGACAGCTGCATGATTCGAATCTGGTTCAATTAAATCAGTGCCTCTGTTTCTATATTGGATATAGAACAGTTCATATCTTGACATTGTTAAGGTACGGGGAGTTGTCCGGCCTATGATTAAAACCAGACACTGGACAACTCAAGGCACGTTTCTGTAGTGGCTGTTTGTGGGTTGACCCAGGCTATGACGAGGGTTGATTTTCTACCATCTGGATGAACAATAGCAATATTGTTCTAAGACTCGCCACAGTTTTATTAAAAATGGATTTTTTCAGAAGAAGTAGTGGGAGTATGGTAGAACTGGAAGTGATTCCAGAACCACAAACGATTACTGAAGATTTGATAAGGAACCTAAAGATTCAATCTGGATTGACATTCCATTGGCCACTCCGCAGATAAAGTGGGTAACTTCAGGCACCCGAGAGGTACTACGGTAGCCTCAAGGACGGTGACAGGGAAGTTCTTGTTTACCCACACTTGCCATTGTTGTTGTTCCAGGCTGCGAGACCCGGCAGGAGGATGAGTATAGCGTCGTTCTAAACTAGCTTTAGAAGTGCACATCTATATGACTCTGGCAGAGGGTTGTCGTAGTCAGTGGGAGCAGCGGAAGCATTGGTGGACTTCAGGCTTATGTCTATTTATAGACTAAAGCAGATATAGCGGAGTTAGATCATCTGTTTCTGATGTGACAATCATGGGTTTGACGTCATCAGAATAAGGGATGGATCTGTTGAGAAGGTAGTAGGAAGTGATATTCCTATACTACGATCGGTCATACTTTGGTCGTCACACAGTGGTTTCTCCACAAGGGGCTTGGACACAATATCAGACATACTGGTTACTAGATCTATGGTTTTAGATCTAGATTTGGGTGGTTTCCCAATCAGGGTACTTTGACAGCATTCTAAGAGTATTTAGAATGGACGACACCTGGCATGGTAGTGTACCTGCAGGTAATGGAGTCACCCTCTCTAAAGGTGTCTTATAGACTAAAGTAGAGAGGGATGTGCATGATTGGCAGATCACTTGCTTAGGCAATTGAGTCAATCATGAGATGTCAAGTACCACACCAGATGTTGTTCTTGCACTAGATGCAATAAGTTGATATTGATCCAATCCTGGAGGAACAGTCGGAAGCAGTTTTAGAACATAAGTGAATGTTCTAGGGATATGATAACGGCTACCTCCTTTAGGAGACGGTTATCACTCCAGGCTTTCAAGGTGACATGGACGACAAGGAGGTTGTCAGAGTTATAGTTCTCCCTCTGACGAGGGACAGTATTCTGGACAGGTGATCCAGGCAGATACTGAGGGAGGCATGGCGCAGGATACTGATTAAGTTCAGTTGACGATACAGTCTAAGAAGTTTGGATTTGGAGTTCATTTATGAGCTAGGTCCCATCAGATATCCAGACATACTCTTAGACAGGTATTGCTCATTTCGGGAGATGGCTTTCTCTGCGAACTTGAGATATAGAGAGACATAGAAAGAAACTTCATAGCGGATCCACTCACTGAGGCTATTCCTCGAACGCAATAGTTTCGCAAACAGGCTTTGTGAGACTGACTAGTAGAGGAGTTGGGTGTTCGGTATCACACGGGCTGTGAGTATGCGACATCGCAATAATTAGCCTTGAGTGCAAGTGGGAGATTGTTGGAGATAGTGCCCTCAGAGTCAATTATTGGATCACAGGCACGTGATTGCAATGATTGAGGGAGGACCTATCCCGGGACGACAGTCTTACTCGAGATGATAGTATGCTATCTGGTTTACCTTTATCATCGTGTACTGCTTTAGGTGACCTGACATGTCGCTATTACACGTTGATAGAGCCACTAGGATTCTTGCTTGACGACCAGCAGTATGATGGCGATCATATACGTGGGAGCTGGTAGTCTATAAGCACATCCTTAAAAGGTCCCTAGTCGTAGGAGGTTCGAGACAGGGCATCGATACTCCATTAGTAGACTAGTGTATACAGTTGAGACCCCGACGAGGGGCGGTGGCCGGTCTCACAAGCCACTGGTGTCAGTTGGTTCACCTAAGATGTATACAGGTGCTCATTGGGTTATGAGTACACCGGACAGGACTCGCCGGGAACCTGCTAGTTGGTCTTATACCAGACGTCAGATAGCAGTTCCCAGGTGACATGTGTACAGGTTAGTTCATCGACCTGAGATCGTCATTTGTCTCATGTGAGTTCCCACTGTGCTTTGATTACTACCCTACCACGGCTCAAAGGAGTCGTGCAAACAGGTTTTAGTTGGGTACAGTCCCGAGCCACATGGAGGCAGTGAGCGGATCTTCAGGGGTTCGTCTCTCCCGGTATTGGGGGTGAGGTCGCGCTGTGTCTAGGAGAGCCATTACGCAAAGCCCTCGGCCGAGGCAGGAGATTTACTGGTAGGTATTCCAGTAGTATCTCAGGGTGTTCTGGGCTACACTCCGACACGACTTGTACCGCTTTTGGGGGTCTGACTTTTACCAACCCCCTAGGCCCGACATGCGATGCTCATAGACGAACGGACCGGACTGTACGGATATTGTCACTGACAGGCTCAGTAGGGTGTCAGGATGAGTTCGCTCATCGACGTCCCTTTTGGTCAATAGCTGGTGGCCCGTCACGTATTGGCTAATACCTCTGACGTGCTAGTGGTTAAATCCACAGCCATAGTATTAACGAGTCTTTATAGTCCACCACACTTTCAGTTACTCAGCTTTCGGGCGAAACGCTGTAGAGGCCGTATGGAGATATGGCAGGGTCCGATCAGATACGTGCGGTATTGCACGGATCGGGATCGGACGGTTTGTACTAGTGGACGTATGATTATATGGCAAGGTTCGATCGGATACGTGCGGTATTGCACGGATCAGGATCGAACGGATATTACTAGCCGGCTTTGGTTTAAGCCGGATCCTAGTTTAATACAGTGTAGATTTTGTCTCTTTGCATTTGTATCCGGACGGAATACAGATGCGGGTGTGTATGCACAGTATCGGGGTTTTCCTGTAATTTATTACGGGACCAGTTTTCTGGAGTTGCCAGTTTGCATTCCGTTCCGGCCGGTTTTCGTTTGTTCTTTCCCGGCCGGACTTTTACGATGGAGGGTGTTATTTGCAAGTTTGCAAATAACACATTGTGGAGGGGTTTCATGCTATTGGTTTGATTATGATAGGATTAGAATCTTTCATCCATGCTTTTGCTTTAATGAGATTTGATGTGGTTGTAAGTAATAAGCATGGTTCATGTTTGTTTGTGGTCACCTCTTGATTGATCCTACACTCACCTCCCTTCATGTTTTATTCATTCCCTCCACCTTTTCCCACTAGATAATGGCCGGCCACTTTGGATGAGGAATGAGAGAAATTTCCATTTTGTTGTAGCACTCATTTCATCATCTCATTCATCTAGTTTTGGAAAAATGAAAGCACCATTTTTCCATAACCTTATTCCTCCATCAAGGCAACTACAAACCCCAAATGAGACAAGCATCATCTACACTACATTCTACAGCATATCTTGGGCACGTCGACTAGCCAGCTTCGTGTCCGAGTTGCCTCGGTATTGAGGTGGGAGCCCGTAAAAGATACAGACGATGTGGTGCCCTTCCGGCAAGGATGCAACGACCGGAGTTTCCGCGGGAGATCGGGACGACGACGAGAAGACCGGAGGACTCGGATCACTCGGTATATCTCTCACCCTTTCTCTTGTTTGCTAGTATCGGTTAATGGTTACGATCCGGGTTATTGTCCGCGGTAGCGCCAGTTTCCCAGTAAGGAAAAATTTTGATTCCGCATTTTGGCCTCGGATAGACGGCCGGGGCGCTGCCGTGGCGCAACATCAACTACCGAAAACTCCGCACGCATGCCTCAGTCCAAAGAAAAGAACCTTCTTTCCGGTCAATTCAGTCAATGGTGCAGCGATACACTAGAAATCCTGTACGAAACGGCGGTAAAAACCTGCTAAGCCCAAAAATCTACGGACCTCTGTCCCGTACACAAGTTTGGGCCAAATCTGTATGGCCCCGATCTTCCTCGAGACCATACGAAAACCGTCTCCTATAACTACAAGACCTAGGAGTCAACACAATCAAGCCTGAGGGAACACTCCGAGAATCTTGCAAACAGCTGGCACTCTTCCAATGTCTGCAAAACAAATCCTCAAGTGCTGCTCCTGTTCCTCACGACATATTGGAAAAGACCAGAATGTCATCAATAACACAACAATAAACTGGTTGAAGAATGACCTGAAGAAATCCGGTTCATCATATCCACGAGTGCTGCCAGGGCATTGGTGAGTCCAAAGACACCACCAAAACCCATACTGCCCGTAGCATGCACAAAAGCAGTCTTCGGAATGACATCACTTCGAACCCGCAACCAATGATGACCTGATCCCAAACAAACTTAGAAAATGTCTCGCACTCTGGAGCTGATCGAAGAAATCGTTAATGCGAGGTAAAGGATACCTATCTGCACCGTAAGCCGATTCAATTGACGATCAATCGATTCACAACCTCAAACTGCCGTCCTTCTCCTTGACGAACAGAAATAGGATCTCCCCAATGCGAAACACTCAGACGCACAAGCCACCCAACAAACAACTCTGCAGCTGATCCTTAAGCTCCCTAAGCTTCGCCAGCTCATCTGGAACAACGTCGGAAAACCCTCGCACGATAGGAACCCGGTCCAACAATCCCACTGTGGCTCTGGTATCTCGAATGAACGCCAAGAATCCTCGACATCCTCTCCTAAAAAGCCGACTAGCGAAAAGGGCTGAATTCAAGCTGTGAGAGGCGGCACTACTGTTCCCCTGCACAACAAGAACTGACTCGCCGGGAAAACCAAAACTGACTGTTTTCTCGCGGTAGTCCACAGATGCCTAGCATGTAGCTAACCAGTCCGTGCCCAGAAGAATGTTAAATCCAACATCTCTAGAAAGATCACAACGACGGACGAATCTCTATCTTCTATCCGATTGACACACGACTGAAAATACGTGTCGCGCAACAAAAGAATCGGTGACAGAAGTTAACATAACGAACGGCTGATCTAGCTAACACGACTCTCGTCCCAACCATGGCACAAAGTGTGTAAAACAAACAAGTACATCAAAAGAATATACGAATTAAGAATACCTGAAAACTCTGCATTGGATGCCCGCGCGTCCTGATGAGTAGAAGCAACTCGTGTCTGCCCCCTACCCGCAACTGGCTGAACTCCTCCTCTGCCAACCTGTTCCCTCTGAGCGAACCGTTCGCGACCATAACCTCTCCGAGGACGAGTCTGACGCGGTGCTAAGGAACAATTCCTGATGAGGTGATGAAGGTTCCCACAACAGAAACATCCACGCGATGACTGCTGTCTCTACTGGGGATGAGAGCTGAACGACTGTCCTCGTCCCAAGCCTCTACTACTCCCGCGATGGTCATGAAATCTGTCTCGACGACTAGGCCTCTGTCTCTGGACTGGTACACCGGTGTGAGTCCTCCACTGTTTCGAAACTCCTAAAGTCTCTGGAAGACGTGCCTCGTCAACTGGGTTGCATCCACTGGTTCTATGTAGGTGACGGAATGCTGAGTGTTGATCGCAAGGAACAACTGGGTAACATGGGTGACAACCTCCTGTCGCTGCGCTCTGCTGGCCTCAACCAAAGACCTCATTGTCTGGCGCAAGTCCTGCATCTCTGCCACAAGCCTATCAATACGATCTGTCGAAGGTGGATCCATCTGCTCCTATGCAACGAGCGCGCCATCCTGGTCGGTCCTCATCCCACCCGAGTCAATCCTGACCTCGGCCCTCGCTGCATCACTCTGAGTCTCCATAGTTATCGGCGGCAAAGGCTATAAATGGAAATAAGATTCGATAAGAACACGGAAATCGAATCACAAGGATATGAATCATCAAGGAAAGAATTTCAAGCAATTTGTACTTAGGTCACTTTAGGCAGAGTACCGCATCGTGAGTATGCCGCGGACATACACACACTACGTTACTCTGCTTAAGCTACCTACTCCATCATACCAAGGTCATCCTACACTCCGAAAGGTAAAACCTAGCGCTCTGATACCAACTTTGTCACGACCCGAAATTGGCACGTGACGGCCCTTAAACTACGCAATGTCTACAGGCGTAACGCAATTTAAGTAAGCCGAAAACCCAGCAATCTAAACCATCAAAAGTGGTAAGAAATAATAACATTTTTAAAACCTTTGAAATCTCAACCTAAATTCTTTAAAAGTCCAACTTTATTTCCTTTAAAATTTTGGCAGCACCTCCTTTGTAAAAACCAGCCCCAAAAATGGGTACAACATAAATATAAGTAAAGCATCCCCAAACGGGAGTATAAACATGCCCAAAGACGAAAAACAACCACCACAACAGATATACGACGCCGTAGCGAAGAATTAAAAGACGATATGAATAAAACTGCATAAAAGACATCCAAGTCGCCAAAATAATATACAATATCATCCTCACATCAAGTCTCCAAGTCATACAAGATAATGGTAGATGGAGAGTACATGGATACAACGAATATACAAAGAACATAAAAGGATAACCACAAAACCTACCTAAGAAAAACTGCACACTATGAGCTGAAGCGGTATCCGCAGTAAAAGATGATAAGATAGATGAATAGTCAGCCTCGACTACTCTGGGGAACACCCTGCAAAACCCTGTGGCACAACGGGGGTGAGTTGCCAACTCGTGAATAGTAAATAACATAAGCAGGTAATCGCAAGTATGTACGTACAACGCGAATCTAACATATGCAACTAATAGCAATAATAGGTCATATGAATCAGTCATGAAAGTAAACCAGCAAGTACAACTAATACATGAAGCAATAATAATATAACAATCTGTATGCAACAATCATGTAAGGTACTCTATAAGGTACAAACTAATACATGAAGAAATGATATGACAATGTATATATGCAACAGTCATGAAAGGTAAGCTAATAGGTATAACTAATACATGAAGCAATGCATATAAAATAAGAATATGTAAATGCAACAGTCATGGAAGGTACTCTAGCAGGTATATTAATACATGTTGCAGTGCATAAACAATAAATATGGAGTATGGAATGAAACATGTCATTTCCACGGAATCCTGACATCGTGGTAGGATCAAAATCCATCAAGACAATCCAAATCCCAATTTCCTCAAATCAGCCCCCAAATTAGCTCTCATATCATATAAGTCTCACAAATCCTGAATATACAATATCAAGTAAATCCCATATATCCTGAATGTACAAAATCAACAATCTCGTATATATCCTGTATCAAATATCAAGTTAACCTCATATATATATATATATATATATATATATATATATATATATATGCGGTTCCTAATTTCTCCAAGTCTATATAACATCAAATAAAGGTAAACATGTAGCTATAACCAGATATGTATATAAACATGAAGGTATAGCAAGGTACATGTATCTACCTATCAGTAATGTTGTAATATACCCCCTGGATATAAGTGAAGTATGTATGCAAGGTATACATGTAGCTATGTCATTATGTGTGTACCTATCGCTAATGGTACAATACCCTATAGGTATACAGGTAACTAGCATGTAAGCATGTCAAGGCATATGTGTAAGCATGTAGCTATACAGGTATGCCATATGCCATATGCGTAAAGAATATGAATCAATGTCTCAATGTTCCTAACCAAACAATATCATATAGGTATGTGCATTGTACGTAACATGGCAATTATTGACGGTGTGTGTGGCATACAATCAGTGCTCGTGCAATATGAGCCGTCAATAATAGTGCAGTGTCCTAAGTGTACTAGTCCAAGCACAACAAATAACTAAGCAATAAGGGTATGCGCAAATTCTATATATGAAATAGAAAATGCGACAAAGTCAAGTCATCTCTAGCCCAGACGCATAACGCTATGTGGGAGATTCCCCGGTAGATATTAAATCTACTCACCAACGCTCCTGGCTAAGTGAAGCCTACCACCTGTTTTCCCTTCATCGCAGCGTCCGAAGTCCCCGCCTGGGAACCTAAAACATAAAACAATATAACAGTATATATTAGCAATAGACTCAAAACACGTACAATCTACACGGACCAACGCGACAACACAAACGTACTCTCAAGTGTTCGTATTGTAGCTAACGTGCATAGCGACACTACGAAATCAACTCAAGAGCAACAGAACATAGAACACGAACTGTATCAGATAACGTATCGCGTGAAATGAAACACAAGAAATACACAAAGTGATCGCAGATTTTTCTGTACCAATAATTTGTAAAAGTTGCAAGTACCATGAGACCACATACAACCCCAGAGACCCCTACACCAAAATCCACACCCTAACTCCCCAGTCTGGCCGCAAATTGCGGCCAGAAGCAATAAAATTGCGGCCTGAACATGATGGAATTGGTTCGTATTTTAAGGGTAGGTTCTAGGTCACTACACTAGGTTACTGTGATGGGAACTTTTGCAACAATTACCTGATTTAATAGCAGATCATCCCAGACCCAAAATTACACTAAAAATAAGATATTTACCCGAAACGATACGATACGCGATCTAAACTGAAACGACTAAGCTAAGAAACACAAT
Source organism: Agapanthus africanus (assembly GCA_030015575.1). Taxonomy (NCBI): domain Eukaryota; kingdom Viridiplantae; phylum Streptophyta; class Magnoliopsida; order Asparagales; family Amaryllidaceae; genus Agapanthus; species Agapanthus africanus. The sequence continues at coordinate 168,383,936 of JASDDO010000028.1, read as the reverse complement.
AAGCACTTAAAGAACAGAAAGAGATCATTACCTAACCCAAAGAACTCAAAGATCCAAGCTTTGCAAGCTCCAAGGCATCCAAGAGGCAAATCCAAGCAAAAGATGTGATTTTTGTGAATTTTGTGAATATTTGTGATGGATTTGAGATGGAATGAAGAAGTGTTCAGTTTGAGGTGAAGATATATGAAGAAGAAGGGAAGGAATGAGTGTGAGAGAGTGAGAGAGTGAGAGTATGAAGAAAAGAGAGTGAAAGGTGAGGTTAAGGGGTGAGTGCACCACAACATTAATTCACCATTAAGGCATTCATACCACTCATTATGCCACCTCACACACCCAAAGAAATATCTTCTCTTCTCACTCAAAATATCTAGGATTAGGGTTAAGGATTAGATTAAAACAAGGGATTAGATTAAGGGTTAAGTTGTCATGGTTGCTAAGAACAAGATTATCACAAAACAAACCCTCACATTAACGTGCACACGTGCGTGCATGCTATAACAAATAATAATAAAATTATTAATTAAATGTTATAAAATGTGAGAAACCCAAATTGGTAAACTTTTTACAGTAAACTCCTATTAACGTCTAAACGAACACTAACCGAAATCTAAGGCGTTACAAGAACATACGCTTATGCCATCCGCATTTGCCATAGTGTCCCGTTATGTATCGTTAGGTTACTTAAATAACGGCATAACGGGGCGGGACTAGCACGGATGCAAAACATAAGCAACGTTTATTATATATCATATATATAATACACCATTCTTCTCAGCATATATAGTGATCACATCACAGAATATCAACAGCAGAAGCACATATATGAAAATATAGGAAATATTAGGAGGTCCGTATTTTGTATTTAGCCAAGAATAGAAAATACGGATTCCATGGTCGCGATGAATAGCCAAGCCCACACCTTTAGGCCCCTATGAGAGTGGCAAGTGACCCTACCAGTTTTAGAGTTAGGAGGCCTGGACTTGAGTCCTCGAGATGGCCTCCCACTGGACCCTAGAACCCGGTCACTTGTGCTCCCCACCTTAGGTCTATCCTAATGCGGAAAAGTAAATAATATACAACAATGGTGACATCATCCTCAACCCGTAAGTGCCCCAATAAAATAATATTACATACAATGAATTTTACATGAATGAAAAGAAAAACTCTCATCTCACATAAAACCCCCGGCCATTCAATCACGACGATCATGTACATCATATCTCAGCAACACATAACATCACATATCATCAACGTAAGTAAGTATGTGTACTCCAAGTGTCGTTTATATATAGCAATGAAACCGGCGAAACACCACATACTACACTTACGGTCGCAGAAAAGAAAATGAAAAACTACAGCAATTGGAATCATCACTGCCTTTAGACATCATAAACCCGGATTATCACATATTCTAGATTCCATGCCTAACGTTGCAAATCTTACATTTGGGTCTCATCTATGAAAACACCTTTTCAAAAGAAGTCGGGTAATTCAACAAGATTCCCAATTCCACCTGAGGCCAAAATGTTAAATTTACACGCAACTAATTACTTTTCATAAAACTAATTAGTGTAGATTCCAATTATTGTATCACATTCATAAATATCTAGACGATATTAAACGTTTCGATCGATTCAACAAATACCCACAAATTTTCTCGAGAGCTCAACACTTGAGCAAAATTAAAATACCCAAAACATGCCACAGTGCCTATAGACCAACCGTAAAAGGGTCAACTCTTGCTTCACCTATGGCGCCACGGAATTACGGGAAATCCTAAGGTTTGGCCGCGGTTCCGTTGTCATAGAATCAAGTTAGGGTTATGTTCTTCTAGAGGGCCCATAGGGTTACTTGCATGATCTTTCGAAAATATCTTTAACTTGGAAAATTCCAACACTTGGAAAATTTCCAGCAAGAGTAATGAGGTGGTGTTTGATGTTTGTTCGAACTGTTAAACGTCATCCATGTTACCTAAAACAATGTTAAAATTACGACTATGAAATACTCCGAATTAACCCCTTAACAAAATTAACATCACATGAAATTTTGGGCTAAACAAACAATACCTGAAACCCCAAAATATACAGACCAGAGCATCCAAGAAAAACGAGGCAGAGAGGGGGGTTTGAGCCGGCCACGCCAGATTTTCCATGCATCTCACCGGGTGAAAACTGATAGAATGGCCTCATTTTTCTCCAATGTTCTCAGTGCATCATATGCAAGCTTCTGCAGTTGCTTAAAAAATTTTAAGAGGTCATTTAAAAATCGACAGAGAGCAGTTTTCAGGGTTTCAGTTTATCGAAGTTTCGGAGTTGTTTCTGTTTCGTGATTTATTTAACATCATCTAAGTTTCTAGCTTGGCTCCGATACCACTATGGGGATTCTCTAGCACCATGCCTAGGGTTTGGCTTGCATCAAACATGCTATAAAAAAAAATTTAGGAGTGCTGAACAAAACCAACCATGAATCGAACTAGAAAATTAGGGTAATAAGAACTAGTATCACATACTATCAAGTGTCTAACACTAAGAGGTGAGTAATACAACCTTCGCAGACCTCCTCTTGTGACTTCTTGGATCAACTTGGTGTTTGGACCGGTCCGCTTGAGTTCTTCGAAGTCAACGACGATCCACCACGGAGTCTCTTTGCACAAGCTCCTAGCTTCACTTAAACTAAATGGAAGTGGAGCAAACAACCTACACTAGTGGGCTAGATTAAAATAGATTGGTGATGTGGATTTGGATCTTACTTAAAAACCTTTTCTTTTTATGTTCTTCACTCGCTTGAAAAAGCTAGAGAGCTTGAATGAGGAAGAAGAAGGAGAATGGCTTAGCTTAACTCTTGTGAGAATCATCAACATAATCAAGAGAGAGAGAGAGGGTTATCTCATCCCAAACAATGGTTACAAAATATCTAGATGTTTTGATACTTGAGTTTAAGCAAAACAATGGGCAACAAAAACCATGGGAAATGAAACCATGGTTTTGACTTTAATCAACACAAAAGAAGAGTGTAGAAAGTCAACCATGATTTTATTCCTATTTTGTTTTTCTCAATAATAAAAATATATAAATATGTTACCATGTGAGTCTTGCATTGCCATCACCAATGTATCATCAACCATGAAACATATATGCATGCATGTGTGCATCCATATCAATATACACATACACTCATGTATGCATCATAAAGAAATGGGTTTTAATAAATGTGCTAATGGATTAAATATTAAATCAACATTTGATTTAATAACTCGGTCATATCACATACGACCAGTCTAATAATAAACGCCTAATTAAAATGTAAGTCTACGGTAGCGCCCCGGCCATCATTCCGAGACCAAATGCGGAACAAAAAATTTTTCGAACTGGCGCTAACGCAAACTTAAAACCCGGATCGTTTCATTAACCGTAAACTAGTATACTGTAAAAGGGGGTTTCGAGATTATACCGATCGATCCGTCTCCTTCGGTCTTTAACCTCTGCCCCTAGCATGTTGCGAATGCACCGACAAAGCTCGCTCTTCGATTTCGCTCGATCTACGGTCTCTTCCTCGCCGAAGGTGGCGCCACGTCAACGAATCTTTATACGGGCTCCCGCCTCTGAACCGAGTCAACTCGAACATGAAGTTTGCTAGTCGACATATCCAAGGTTGAAGTAGAGTGAGTGTGGAACACTTTGTCTCAAGGCACCCAAGCCATTGGGTGAAGGTTAATCGAAGTTGCCTTTTGGAGTGAAGATGGAAAATGAGCTTTGGAGATGAGCTAATTATTTTAGTGCAAATGAAATGAATCACTCTCACACTCAAAAAATTTGGGCAGCCACAATGAAGTGCTCGGCCAAGGGATGGTGGGGGTGAGTGCAAGGAAAAGGAAATGGTAACCTTAAGCAAAATATCACAACACAAATATCCAAAGCTTTCCAAAAACAATTAATGCACCAATAATACACAAATGAAGCCATGCTCACAATAAATGCCACAATGACTCATCTAAATAAACCCCCCCTTTCCCAATTTTGGCCAAGTCATGATAAATGATAATTTGGCCCAAAAAGAATGCACACATTAAACATTAAAATCAATGTTTAATCGTGCGGAGAAAAACTGGCAATTTCAAAAAGCGATCCTGTAACAAATTACAGGATAACCCCGCAACTGTATATACATACCCGCATCTGTATTCCGACCGAATACAAATGCAATGAGACAAAAATATCCCTACAAGATATAATACTAGGATCCGGCTTAAACCAATACCCACTAGTATTATCCGTCCGAAACATGACACGTGCATAAGTACACGTGTATGTTCGAACCGTGCCATAAAACCATACGGCCTCTACAACGTTTCGCCCGAATTGGGAAACTTTCTGTGGGGGACTCTAAAGACTCGTCAATATTCTGGCAGTGGGTTTAATCACAAGCCGTCAGTGGTACTAGCTGTACGTAACGGCTACCCATGTATTGAGTGAAAGGGAGTCCGATGAGCGAACTTATCCTGGAACCCTACTGAGCCTATCCGTGACAATATCCGTACAGTCTGTTCCGTTCGTCTATGAGTATCGCATATCGGGCCTAGGGAGCTGGTAAACGTTAGACCCCAAAAGCGGTATAAGTCGTGTCGGAGTGTAGCCCAGAACACCCTGAGATACTACTGGAATACCTACCAGTAAATCTCGCTTGCCATGGCCATGGACTTCGTGTAATGGCTCTCCTAAACACAGCGCGATCTCACCCCCAACGTTGGGAGAGACGAATCTCCTGCCGATCCGCTCACTGCCTCCATGTGGATCGGGACTGTACCCAACTAAAACCTATTTGCATGACTCCTTTGAGCCGTGGTAGGGTAATAATCAAAGCACGGTGGGAACTCACACGAGACAAATGACGATCTCAGGTCGATAGACTAACCTGTACACATGTCACCTGGGAATTGCTATCTGACGACATGTTTTAATAACCAGCTAGCATGTTCCCTGCGAGCCTGTCCGGTGTACTCATAGCCTAATGAGCACATGTATACATCTTAGGTGAACCAACTAACACTAATGGCTAATGAGACCGGCCATCGCCCCTCGTCGGGGTCTTGACTGTATACACTATTCTACTCCGGAGTATCGATGCCCTGTCTCGAAACTCCCGCGACTAGAGACCACATTTAAGGATGTGCTTATAGACTACCCTACTCTCACGTATATGATCGCCATCATACTATTGGTAGTCAAGCAAGAATCCTATGGGCTCTATCAACGTGTACTAGTGATTTATATAATGTCATCTAAAGCAGTACACGATAATAAAGAAAAACCAGATAGCATACTATCATCTCGAGTAAGACTGTCCTACTGGTATAGGTCCTCCCTCAATCATTGTAATCACATGCCTGTGATCCAATAATTGACTTTGAGGGCACTATATCCAACAATATCCCACTTGCACTTAAGGCTATATTGCGATGTCGCATATTTACAGCCCGTGTGATACCGAGTATCCAACTCCTCTACTGATCAGTCTCACAAAGCTCGTTTGTAAAACTATTGTGTTCGAGAAATAGCCTCAGTGAGTGGATCCCCTCTAATGTTTCTTTCTATGTCTTTCTATATCTCAAATTCGCGGAGAAACCCATCTCCCGAAATGAGCAATACCTGTCTTAGAATATATCTGGATATCTGATAGGACCTAGTTCACGAATGAACTCCAAATCTAAACTTCTTAGACTGTATCGTCAAATGAACTTAATCAGTACCCTGCGCCATGCCTCTCTCAGTATCCGCTTGGACCACCTATCCAAACTACTGCCCCTTCGTCAGAGGGAAAACTAAAACTCTGATAGTCACTCTGTCATACATGTCACCTTGGAAGCCTGGAATGATAACTGTCTCCAGAAGGAGACTATCGTTACTATATCCCTAGAACATCCACTAATGTTCAAAAACTGCTTCCGAACGTTTCTCCAGGATTGGATCAATATCATCTTATTGCAGCTAGTGCAAAAACAACATCTGGTGTGGTACTTAAGATCTCATGATTGACTCAATTGTCTAAGCAAGTGATTTGCCAATCATGCACATCCCTCTCCCCTTTAGTCTGTAAGACACCTTTAGAGAGGTGACTCCATCACCTGCTGGTACACCACCATGTCAGGAGTCGTCCATTCTAAATACATTTAGAATGCTGTTTAAGTACCTAGATTGGGAGATTACCCAAATCTAGATCTAAAACCATAGATCTAGTAACCAGAATGTCTGATATAATATCCATATCCTATGTGGAGAAAACACTGTGTGACAACCACAGTATAACCGATCGTAGTATAGGAATTTTACTTCCTACTCTGTGTATGTCATCCAAATACCATGACATCACACCCTACTACTTTCTTAACAGATCCATCCCCTATTCTGATGAAGTCAAAGCCTATGACTATCACATCAAAAATAGATGATCTTTCTCCGCTATATCTGTTTTAGTTTATAAATAGACACAAGCTACTTGTCCACTATACTTCCGCTGCTCCCACTGACTGCGACAACCCTCTGGCAGAATAATATACACATGGACTTCTAAAACTAGTTTAGAACGACGCTATACTTATCCTCCTGCCGGCTCTCATAGTCTAGAACAGCAGTAATAGCAAGTATGGGTAAACAAGAACCTCCACGTCATCGTTCTTGAGGCTACCGGAGTACCTCTCGGGTGCCTGAGATTACCCACCATATCTGCGGAGTGGCTAATGGAATGTCAAACCTGATTGAATCTTTAGATCCTATTAAATTTTCCATAATCGTTTGCGGTTCTGGAATCTCTTCCAGTTCTGCCATACTCCCACTACTGTTTTCTAAAAAAAATCCATTTTACTAAAACTGTGGCGAGTCAAGAACAATATCACTATTGATCTTCCAGATGGTAGAAAGTCAACCCTCGTCAAAGCCAGGGTCAACCCACAAACTGCCATTATAAAAACGTGCCTTGAGTTATCCAGAGTCTGGTTTTAAGCATAAGTCGGACAACTCCATATACCTTACATTGTTAAGATACGATCCATTCTATATACAACATAGAAACAAAGGCACTGATTTAATTAGAACCAGATTCAAATCATGCAGCTGTCTCTATTGCATGTCAACTAAATGGAGAGGCCGATCAGCATTACTCAACTTAGGAGTGCATCCAATTATGAGTAACCAGAAAGAGAAGAAAGTTCTCTAAAACATTACTATCAACTGAATACCATACACAAGTATCTACATCTTTGATCACCTTGAAGAATCCCGATACTTGCTACATCTGGTTCTCTACTTTATTCTTATAACTATAACTTCTCACACTTGGACCTTGTATTTCAACGAAACACTTATCTAAAACTTGAGAAGTCACAAGTAAACAGAATACAGTACGAGGACCATCCCCTTTGTCCTAATGGACACTGGACAACATACAATACTTTGTATAAGTCCCCTGAGTTTAATAACTCAAACCCTGTGCGTCGTAGGTTGAAAACTGTACCCAGGCGATTTCCTCAAATATCACCAATTACGACGAATTCCGATATAATGAGGAAGATCACCTAATTCCCAATAACTTACTTCCACTCATCATCTATAAAACCATACAGATGTGAGAATCATACCTGGTAAATACATACCCTGGAGCAAGGACTGATTGGAAAATCAGTTTTCTATTAACAATACACGGTGAAACTGAAACATGAATATGTTTCGAAGGGGTATCCGGGTATTCCTAGTAATGCCTCTTCCATTATCCAGATTCATGACTGTAAACGTATATTTCCTTTGCCATCTCTCCAAATCCCTTTATTTGTCTTTAGTCATTACCTTCTGTACACCATCGTTAGGCTTAATGGTTTTCTTCCTTCCATGCCGTTCGGCACCAGCCTACGGTTTGGAAGAAGACTATCCAATAAGCATAATTGGTGTACTCTCCTAATCCTAGGAGTACTCGCAACCTGAGAGAAGGTGATGATAAAAGACAACTGAATAAACTTTTATTCTATTTCTCCATGAACCAGAATCCATCCCCGAAATGGAACAAGTTCCAACGAGTTCGCATATAACCATACGATGGATTATCTAAATAACTGTGGATCTTCGTAGTGATACGGGGTGTTTTGGAGAAATACAAAGGTGAAATAAGAGTGGCGATGAAATACTTGGTTTTGTCGTGAATAGCAGTCGCAATTTACTTTGCCCTCTTTCTAATCCCTTTATTTGTCTTTACTTATTACTGTAAGTGCACGGCAGCGCCCCGGCCGTCGGAATGAGGCCAAAATGCGGAAACAAAACTTTTCTTTAACTTTAAAACCGGCGCTACCGCGGACTGTAAACCCGGATCGGGCCATTAATCTACTCCTAGCTAACTAGAGAATGGGTAGAAAGCTATACTGAGCGATCCGTGTCCTTCGGTCTTCGGCCTCCATCCCGATCTCCTCACGGAATCTCCGGTCTTCATCTCCTCGTCGGAAAGGGCACCACATCGCTGGTTCTTTTACGGGGTCCCACCTCTGGACCGAGACAACTCGGGCACGAAGTTGGCGAGCCGATGTGTCCAAGGTTGCTGTAGAATAGTGTAGAACTCTATGTCTCATGGGGTTGTTTTTGAGTTGCCATTTGGATGGAGGAAGCAGATATACTTTGGAGATGAACCAAGGGGATTTTTATGCAAGCAAATGAGAGTAATTTCCCCCACCAAAAAAATGGACAGCCCCCCATCAAGTTGTGGCCGGCCATCAAGGGAGAGGGAGAGATGGAGTGAGCAAAATAATGCAAGAGAGAGAAAAATGGTGATGATGAGAACCAATGATCACACTCAAGTCAAAACCAAAACCCATCACCTAAAGCAAATGATGATGCACAAACTAATCATCATAAACTAGAACCATCATGAGAACCATCATGTGCCACAAAAAGTCTTCTCCATTATAAATTGCAAAATTGCGAATAACCCCCTCCAACAAATTTCAACCAAAGAAAGAAACAAAGGAAAATGGCCGAAACCGGAAATACAAACTGGCAACCTCCAAAAATCGATCCCGTAATAAATTACAGGAAAACCCCGCGACTGTATATTCATACCCGCATTTGTATTCCGACTGAATACAAATGCAATAAGACAAAATCTATATGGTACAATACTAGGATCCGGCTTAAACCAAAGCCCGCTAGTATAATCCGTCCGATCATGATCCGTGCAATACCGCACGTACATGATCGAACCCTGTCATATATCCATACGGCCTCTACAGCGTTTCGCCCGAAATTTGAGAAACTGTCTGTAGGGGACTCTAAAGACTCGTCAATACTTTGGCGGTGGATTTAACCACTAGCACGTCAGAGGTATTAGCCATACGTAACAAGCTACCAGCTATTGACCAAAATGGACGTCGATGAGCGAACTCATCCTGACACCCTACTGAGCCTGTCAGTGACAATATCCGTACAGTCCGGTCCGTTCGTCTATGAGCATCGCATGGCGGGCCTAGGGGGTTGGTAAAAGTCAGCCACCAAAAGCGGTACAAGTCGTGTCGGAGTGTAGCCCAGAACACCCTGAGATACTACTGGAATACCTACCAGTAAATCTCCTACCTTGGCCAAGGACTTTGTGTAATGGCTCTCCTAGACACAGCGCGACCTCACCCCCAATACCGGGAGAGACGAACCCCTGTAGATCCGCTCACTGCCTCCATGTGGCTTGGGACTGTACCCAACTAAAACCTGTTTGCACGACTCCTTTGAGCCGTGGTAGGGTAGTAATCAAACTACAGTAGGAACTCACACGAGACAAATGACGATCTCAGGTCGATAAACTAACCTGTACACATGTCACCAGGGAACTGCTATCTGACGTCTGGTATAATCCCAACTAGCATGTTCCCGGCGAGTCCTGTCCGGTATACTCATAACCCAATGAGCACCTGTATACATCTTAGGTGATCCAACTGACACCAGTGGCTTATGAGACCGGCCACCGCCCCTCGTCGGGGTCTCGACTGTATACACTAGTCTACTCTGGAGTATCGATGCCCTGTCTCGAAAACTCCCACGACTAGGGACCTTTTAAGGATGTGCTTATAGACCCCAGCTCCCACGTATATGATCGTCATCATACTGCTGGTAGTCAAGCAAGAATCCTAAGGGCTCTATCAACGTGCAATAGTGATCAGTAATGTCACCTAAAGCAGTACACGATGATAAAGATAAACCAGATAGCATACTATCATCTTGAGTAAGACTGTCCTACCGGTATAGGTCCTCCCTCAATCATTGCAATCACGTGCCTGTGATCCAATAATTGACTCTGAGGGCACTATATCCAACAATCTCCCACTTGCACTCAAGGCTAATTATTGAGATGTCGCATACTCACAGCCCGTGTGATACCGAACACCCAACTCCTCTACTAGTCAGTCTCACAAAGCTCGTTTGCGAAACTATTGCGTTCGAGGAATAGCCTCAGTGAGTGGATCCGCCCTGATGTTTCTTTCTATGTCTCTCTTTATCTCAAGTTCATGGAGAAAGCCATCTCCCGAAATGAGCAATACCTGTCTTAGAATATGTCTGGATATCTGATGGGACCTAGTTCATAAATGAACTCCAAATCCAAACTTCTTAGACTGTATTTTCAACTGAACTTAATCAGTATCCTGCGTCATGCCTCCCTCAGTGTCCGCTTGGATCACCTGTCCAAAACACTACCCCTCATCAGAGGGAAAACTATAACTCTGACAGTCACTCTGTCATCCAGGTCACCTTGGAAGCCTGGAATGATAACTGTCTCCTAAAGGAGGCTGCCGTTATCATATCCCTAGAACATCCACTTATGTTCTAAAACTGCTTCCGATCGTTTCTCCAGGCTTGGATCAATATCACCTTATTGCATCTAGTGCAAAAACATCTGGTGTGGTAATTGACATCTCATGATCAACTCAATTGCTTAAGCAAGTGATCTGGCAATCATGCACATCCCTCTCCACTTTAGTCTGTAAGACACCTTTAGAGAGGGTAACTCCATCACCTGCAGGTACACTACCGTACCAGGAGTCGTCCATTCTAAATACCTTTAGAATGCTGTCTAAGTACCCTGATTGGGACACTTCCCAAATGTAGATCTAAAACCATAGATCTAGTAACCAGAATGTCTGATATAATATCCAATTCCTATGTGGAGAAACTACTGTGTGACAACCAAAGTATAACCGATCGTAGTATAGGAATATCACTTCCTACTCTGTGTATGTCATCCAGATACTAGGACATCACACCCTACTACCTGCTTAACAGATCCATCCCCTATTCTGATGAAGTCAAACCTATGACTTTCACACCAGAAATAGATGATCTATCTCCGCTATATCTGCTTTAGTCTATAAATAGACATAAGCCACTTGTCCACTATACTTCCGCTGCTCCCACTGACTACGACAACCCTCTAGCAGAATCATATACACGTGCACTTATGAAGCCAGTTCAGAACGACGCTATACACATCCTTCTGCCAGGTCTCATAGCCTGGAACAACAGTTGTGTCAAGTCTGGGTAAACAAGAACCTCCCTGTCACCGTCTTTGAGCATACCGAAGTACCTCTCGAGTGCCTGAGGTTAGCCACCATATCTGCAGAGTGGCCAATGGAATGTTAAACTAGATTGAATCTTTAGGCTTTTATCAAATCTTCAGTAATCGTTTGCGGTTCTGGAATCACTTCCAGTTCTATCATACTCCCACTACTGTTTTCTGGAAAAATCCATTTTTATTAAAACTGTGGCGAGTCAAGAACAATATCACTATTGATCTTCCAGATGGTAGAAAATCAACCCTCGTCATAACCCGAGTCAACCCTCAAATAGCCATTACAGAAACGTGCCTTGAGTTATCCGGAGTCTGGTTTTAAGCATAAGTCGGACAACTCCCCGTACCTTAACATCGTCAAGATATGAACTGTTCTGTATCCAATACAGAAGCAGAGGCACTGATTTAATTGGAACCAGATTCAAATCATGCAGCTGTCTCCAGTGCATGTCAACTAAATAGAGAGAGGCCGATCAGCATTACTCAACTTAGGAGTGCTTCCAATTATGAGTAACCTGAAAGAGAAGCAAGTTCTCTTAACCATTACTATCTACTGAATACCATAAGTATCTACATCTTCGATCACCTTGAAGAATCCCGATACTTGCAACATCTGGTTCTCTACTTTATTCATATACCTATAACTCCTCAAAACTTAGACCTTGCATTTCTATGAAACACATGTCTAAGAACTAGAGAAGTCACAAGTAACAGAATATAGTACGAGGACCAACCCCTCTGTCCTAATGGACACTGGACAATATACAATCCTCTGTATAAGTCTTCTGAGTCTAATAACTCAAACCCTGTGTGTCGTAGGTTGAAAACTGTACTTATGCTTAAGAAGAATTACACCGCTGTTTAATGCCCCTTACCTAACCATCCATTGGTATAAGTAAATGTCATGGACATATTTTCAAAAAGGTATATCTCACTCTATAAAAATAGACGTACAGATATATCAATTTGAAATTGGTGCGTAACAGCGGATATTCAAAACCAAATATTTGCCGTCTGGCAAACAACCCAGGTGGTTTTCTCAAATATCACCAATTACAACAAATTCCGATATAATGAGGACAATCACCTAATTCCCAATAATTTACTCCCACTCATCATCTGTAAAACCATACAGATGTGAGATTCATACCTGGTAAATACATACCCTAGAGTAAGTGTCTAATTGAGAAATCAGTTTTCCTTTAACAGTACACAGTGAAATTGAAACATTCAAATGTTTCGTAGGGGTATCCTGGTATTCCTAGCAATGCCTCTTCCATTATCCAGATTCACAACTGTAACCGTAAATTTCTATGCCATCTCTCCACATCCCTTCATATGTCTTTAGTCATTACCTTCTGCACACCCCTTTAGGCCAAATGGTTTTCTTCCTTCCCTACCGTTCGGCACCAGCCTATGGTTTGGAAGAAGACTATCCAATAAGCGTAATGGGTGTACTGTCCTAATCCTAGGAGCACCCGCAATACGAGAGAAGGTGAAGATAAAAGACAACCGAATAAACCTTATTCCTATTTCTCCTGAACCAGAATCCATCCCCGAACTGGAACAAGTTCCTTTCGAATTCGTATATAACCATACGATGGAGTATCCAAATAACTGTGGATCTTCGTAGCGATACGGAGTGTCCTGGAGAAATACAAAGGTGAAGTGGGAGTGGTAATGAAATACTTGGTTTGGTCGTTAATAGCAGTCGCAATTTACTTTGCCCTCCTTCTAATCCCTTTATTTGTCTTAACTTAATACCTTCTGTACACCACACTTAGGCTAATCGGCTTTTTTCATTCCCTACCGTTCGGCACCAGCCTATGGTTTGGAAGAAGACTATCCAATAGGCGTAACGGGTGTACTATCCCCTAATCCAAGGAGCACTCGCAATCTAAAAGAAGGTAAAAGGAAAAGACAACTGAATAGTCCTATTCGTTTTCTCCACAACCGGAAACCATCCTCGAATCTGGAATAAGTTCCTTCGAGTTCGTATATAACCATACGATTGTAAGGTTACTAGGCATACTAAGAAGGCTCTACAAGGCATCGACCATGCCAGATTAAAAAATTTAGGTGCCTAACAACCCGAAGCAAGATCGTTAACTAGAAATTAGGCGAATCAAAAGCAAGTAGATAACAATTATCACTAAGGGAAGGGACTACAACCTTTGTAGATCCGGTCCTCCATTTCCAAAACTCCGTGACGACGTCCCTTCGCTGCGATCATCCAACTCCCGGACTCTCGGACGGCTCTTTGAGAAATGGCAACGGGATCGCTTGAAGTATTCGATGCCGAAGATGATCTACGTCGAGGGAATACGGACTCAAGCTTCTACCTCACTAACCATAGAATTAGTGAAGCAAACACCCTAAACTAAAGTGCTAGTCTAGTAGAGGATGGTGAGATAGAAAATGGGTACACTTTAGAATTTCTTTTCTCACAAAGAATCACTCTCTTTATCAAACCCTAGAAAAGAGATTGAAGGAAGAAGAAGAAGAACTCAAAGTGAGAATGAAACTTTTCAAGAGAGTGAGTGTTAACCATGGTGAGTAAGTATCATATACTTAACTCAAGTAGAGACACAACCATAGTAAATTATAGTGGTTAGGTTTATGAATATCCAAAGTAAAAACAAAACAAGTTGACATTGGTCAATGCACATACAAGCTTCATGAAGCTTCATGCACTTAAACCATTATCACTTTGTTTTAGAATTACTTTAAATATAAAAACCTAACAAATATAATTAGTATGGTATAAGTATTCTACACCCATGATAGTTGTATCAATAAGCATGATACAATTTGTACACTTATAAATATATATCACATATATATTAACTTGTGCACAAGTGAGAAAAATAAATACTTTAGTGAACCAATACTAGTTAATGTAAAGTAATATATCAAATATATAATTATACATTAAATCATTAAATCAACACTTGATTTAACGATCCGGTCATATCGCATATAACCGACTAATATCAATGTATCGACTTATCGAATCAATCCTTGATTCGATAACTAGGTTATATCGCATACAACCAATCGATACAATCATCGCGAGAATTGAATACGGTATCACATACTCGCATCATTCTCGATCCCGCACATATCACATATGCGCTCCTATCTCGTTTTGCCTGAGCCAGTACAACCTCTATGTAGGACTCTAAAGACTCGTCAATACGCCGGCAGTAGGTGATGATCATATCAAATACCCACAAGCCGTCAGCGGTACTAGCTGGACATAACGGCTATCCGGGTATTGAGTGATCAGAAGATCAGCAAGAAAGCCCGCTCCAACTCCTGCGAAAAGCCTGACAGTGACACTACCGTACAATCCAGTCTCCTCGTCTGATATGTTGCATATCAAGTCTAGGGATGGTAAACGTCAGACCCCAATAACCGATAAGTCATGCCGATAAGAGGCTCATAATGGGTCGAGAAACTACTGGTAACACTTACCAGTAAATCTCTAAACCAGCCCTGGCCAGGGACTTCCCTGTTATGGCCAATCGAGCATAGCGCAACATCAACCCCCATTACCGGGAGAGACGAAACCCCTCCTATCGCTCATTGCCTCCATGTGACTCGGAACTGTACCCAAAAACCACCGTTTTGCACGCCCTCTTGGACGTGGTAAGGTGGAAATCAAAGCACAGTGGGAATCACACAAGACTCTATGACGATCTCGGGTCTACAGACTACCCTGTACCAGTGTCACCTAAGAACTGCCATCTGACATAAGGTATAATACCATCTGTGAGTTCTCGGCGAGTCCGTCCAGTGTACCCAGTCTCTACTGAGCACCCGTATATCATCTCTGATGTCAAACACCAATGGATATGGGATCATCCATCGCCCATCTGTATGGGTCGAGAAGACATACGCTAGTCTACTCTGGTATATCGATGCCCCGTCTCGATACACCCATGACTAGGGACCTTGAAGGATGTACTTATGGACTACCATGTCCCCACTAGTATGATCCGCATCATAGTCCAGGTAGTCAAGTACACATCCTAAGGGCTTTACCAACATGTAACAGAGAGACAATTAGTGTACACGTTAAGATAAAGAGCAACCAGATAACATACTATCATGTCGAGCAAGAAAGTCCTCCCTATATATGTCCAAGCATCCACTACAATATACATCCTATGTACAGTAATGGCCTCTAGGGCATACATATAACTAACAACGATGGTTTTATCCAATGGAAGTGGACGTTCGTGGTAATACGGGGTGTCCTGGAGAAAAGGGTAAAAGTAGGAGTGGCAATGAGGTATGCAATTCTGACAATCCAAAAAGCCAGTGTTTAAGAAGGTTCGGTTAATTTGGTCACTGAGTCATAGTCTAGGGTCGGGTCATGGTCGCTGCCAAGAGAGAGAGAAAAGAAACACTCAGCGTGCACTCTAACCTAGATCAGAATGGTTATCACTTTATCTAATCAGGAAACCTCCCACTGTATCGTCAAATTCTCCTCCAAACCTGAAAGAAGAATTAGTCGGGATCACCCGAGGAGTAAACCAACTCATCAGTGGGAATCGGGATCCAACTATCATCGCATGATAACGTGACGGAATCCACTCACATTATCACACTCCAGAAGGTATGCGTATATCTGGCAAGTTTCAATTTCTTTAGAAACTCCCGATGTGATTTTTACCCCATGCTCTTATGACCTTGACGAAGGTCAACAAATTATAAGTCACATGTCAAGTTCTACCCGTCATTGTCCAGGTTAATTTGAACCCATCCGTACAAGCCCTTGACGAAGGTCAACAAGGCTATACGACTGTCCCAAACAACCGCATCTATCTATGCAGCAGAAAGGTAACAAGCAGCTACCATTCACTATGCCTTGACGAAAGTCAACAAACATAGCATGAATACTACGTGCTACCCGTCTGAAATGACGGAGGGCTACGAATGGTTTTTGGCAAAAAACCTTTAACGTAATGAACTTGATATCGTTGAAGGAACTGGATAGCTTTTTATAAAAATATAGTGATGAAAACCTTTGCTAAAGAGGTCACTCTCGGTGAAGGGATCTCGGCTCTTTCCCCGTAGAATGAGGTGCAGGATATTCCAACTAAATACCACGATGCAAAGCAAAAGTAATTGACTATAGTGAACTTATTGCCCTGACGCAAACTTCTGTCCAAGGGGTTACTCCCTGTGAAGGGATCTCAGCCCTTGCCTCGTCGACTGAGGTGCTGGATATTTATAACCGAATACCACTGTGCAAAACAAAAGAGAACGCCCTTGCAATAACAGCTTTTTGAAAAATTATTCCAACAACATCAGAATAGGTTTGTTTAGCTTGCATTGATCCGAATCAATGCAGTCCCATCAATTGATCACACCAATAAAAAACGAAAATAATGATGTATGTATATGCCATCCGCATTCGACACTGGGTCCCGTCATCACCCATTAGGTTACTTAACTAACGACAGAGCGGGGACTGGACTAGCGCGGATGCAAAACATATACAACATCTACTAGTATATATATCAATATATAATAATCGCTCATGGAGTGATAAAATGCAACATCACAGAAATGTAATAAGCATCACAGAATAATACAGATATCTGGGATCTCCGGGTTTCATAGAGCCGCTACTAAAACCCGAAGTTCCCCTGGTCGTGTGGATAGCCTGTGCAATGAAATCCTAGACCCCTACGGGCGCGGCAAGTTACCCGCCAAAACCTGAAGCGAGGCAGCCCCCATCAGCAATGTGAATGGGTCACCCAGCACTTCACGGAATTCGGTAACTTGAGCTCCCCTCCTTGGGTCAACCTATACCCCCTACGAGTGCGGCGAGTAGCCCGCCAATTCTAGAGTGAAGCCCCCTCCGTCTCAAAGCCATGAGATGCGGGCTCGTTGCCCTCTAGAACCCGGCTACCCATGCACCCCTCCGCGGGGTAATCCTAGTACAGAAAGTAAAATATATATACAACGGGTACATCAACCTCAGCCCGATCATGCCCCAAAAGAATAATATACAAACAGGCAGTAACGGCAGTCCACATATCGGATGCTCGCCCCGCAATATCAAATGTACATAAATAACCAAACTGTACTACCATTGTATCCAGGCTATCCACCACGACAATCCGCAACATCACAGCACAACACAGAACATCAACATGAATGTCACGTTCGCAAATCCGTCTAAAAGGGCTATAGCAGTTAGACAGGATTTACCGATCAAGTGACATTCACGGTCGAAAATATAATGTAAATACTGTGAACTAACACGTTTAAAATTTTCGATCGACAAAATTTCCGAAGTGGGCCCCAAGCACAACTATAGCACTCAAAATAAATCCCAAAAACCCCAATTTCAACTCAGAAAGCCACTGTAGAAATTTGGTACGGCGTTGACCTTTTTCAGCCGCGGAACCGTGGCCAGAACAGGGGTTTGGCCGCATTTCCGCGGTTGCACTGTAGCATCACCTAACCAAATTTTTACAGAATGCTTAAAAATCCCTGCACGAATTTTTGACATGCCCAGAAAAATTTTTGGAGCACAAAATAAAATCAACAGAAACTGTGCTTGAAAATACGGTTTTTGGAAAATCCGTTTGATCAAACTTGTAAACATGTTAGAGCAAGCTAGACTAGATTAATGGCGTAGCTCTGATACCAGTGTAAGTGCACGGCAGCGCCCCGGCCGTCGGAACGAGGCCAAAATGCAGAAATGAAACTTTTCTTTAACTTTAAAACCGGCGCTACCGCGGACTGTAAACCCGGATCGGGCCATTAACCTACTCCTAGCTAACTAGAGAATGGGTAGGAAGCTATACCGAGCGATCCGTGTCCTTCGGTCTTCTGCCTCCATCCCGATCTCCTCGCGGAATCTCCGGTCTTCATCTCCTCGTCGGAAAGGGCACCACATTGCCGGGTTCTTTTACGGGCTCCCACCTCTGGACCGAGGTAACTCGGGCACGAAGTTGGCGAGCCGACGTGTCCAAGGTTGCTGTAGAATAGTGTAGAACTCTATGTCTCATGGGGTTGTTTTTGAGTTGCCATTTGGATGGAGGAAGGAGATATACTTTGGAGATGAACCAAGGGGATTTTTGAGCAAGCAAATGAGAGTAATTTCCCCCACCAAAAAAATGGACAGCCCCCCATCAAGTTGTGGCCGGCCATCAAGGGAGAGTGAGAGAGGGAGTGAGCAAAATAATCAAGAGAGAGAAAAATGGTGATGATGAGAACCAATGATCACACTCAAGTCAAAACCAAAACCCATCACCTAAAGCAAATGATGATGCACAAACTAATCATCATAAACTAGAACCATCATGAGAACCATCATGTGCCACAAAAAGTGTTCTCCATTATAAATTGCACAATTGCAAATAACCCCCTCCAACAAATTTCAGCCAAACAAAGAAATAAAGAAAAATGGCCAAAACCAGAAATACAAACTGGCAACCTCCAAAAATCGATCCCGTAATAAATTACAGGAAAACCCCGCGACTGTATATACATACCCGCATTTGTATTCCGACCGAATACAAATGCAATGAGACAAAATCTACACGGTACAATACTAGGATCCGGCTTAAACCAAAGCCTACTAGTATAATCCGTCCGATCATGATCCGTGCAATACCGCACGTACATGATCGAACCCTGCTATATATCCATACGGCCTCTACAGCGTTTCACCCGAAACTTGAGAAACTGTCTGTGGGGGACTCTAAAGACTCGTCAATACTTTGGCTGTGGATTTAACTACTAGCACGTCAGAGGTATTAGCCATACGTAACGAGCTACCAGCTATTGACCAAAAGGGACGTCGATGAGCGAACTCATCCTGACACCCTACTGAGCCTGTCAGTGACAATATCCGTACAGTCCGGTCCGTTCATCTATGAGCATCGCATGGCGGGCCTAGGGGGTTGGTAAAAGTCAGACCCCCAAAAGCGATACAAGTCGTGTCGGAGTGTAGCCCAGAACACCCTGAGATACTACTGGAATACCTACCAGTAAATCTCCTGTCTTGGCCAAGGACTTTGTGTAATGGCTCTTCTAGACACAGCGCGACCTCACCCCCAATACCGGGAGAGACGAACCCCTGCAGATCCGCTCACTGCCTCCATGTGGCTCGGGACTGTACCCAACTAAAACCTGTTTGCACGACTCCTTTGAGCCGTGGTAGGGTAGATTTAAAAGTACGGTGGGAACTCACAAGAGATAAATGACGATCTCAGGTCGATAAACTAACATATACACATGTCACCAGGGAACTGCTATCCGACGTCTGGTATAATCCCAACTAGCATGTTCCCGGCGAGTCCTGTCCGGTGTACTCATAACCCAATGAGCACCTGTATACATCTTAGGTGATCCAACTGACACCAGTGGCTTGTGAGACCGGCCACCGCCCCTCATCAGGGTCTCGACTGTATACACTAGTCTACTCTGGAGTATCGATGCCCTGTCTCGAAAACTCCCACGACTAGGGACCTTTTAAGGATGTGCTTATAGACCCCAGCTCCCACGTATATGATCGCCATCATACTGCTGGTAGTCAAGAAAGAATCCTAAGGGCTCTATCAACGTGCAATAGTGATCAGTAATGTCACCTAAAGCAGTACATGATGATAAAGATAAACCAGATAGCATACTATCACCTTGAGTAAGACTGTCCTACCGGTATAGGTCCTCCCTCAATCATTGCAATCACGTGCCTGTGATCCAATATTGACTCTGAGGGCACTATATCCAACAATTACCTTCTGTACACCACACTTAGGCTAACTGGTTTTCTTCATTCCCTACCTTTCGGCACCTGCCTGTGGTTTGAAAGAAGACTATCCAATAAGCGTAATAGGTGTACTCTACCCTAATCCTAGGAGCCCTCACAACCTGAGAGAAGGTAAAAGGAAAAGATAACTGAATGGTCGTATTCAATCTCTCCAGAACCAGAATCCATCCTCGAATCTGGAACAAGTTCCTTCGAGTTCATATATAACCATACGATGGATTTATCCAATGGAAGTGGACGTTCGTAGTAATATGAGGTGTTCTGGAGAAATGCAAAGGGTAAAAGAAGGAGTGGCAATGATGTATGCAACTCAGACAATCCAAAAGCCAGTGTTTTAAGAAAGTTCGGTTAACTTGGTTACTAAGTCATAGTCTAGGGTCGGGCCATGGTCGCTGCCAAAGAGAAAGAGAGAAAAGAAACACTCTGCGTGCACTCTAACCTAGATCAGAATGGTTATCATTTTATCTAATCAGGAAAGCTCCCACTGTTTCCTCAAATTCTCCTCCAAACCTGAAAGAAGAATTAGTCGGGATCACCCGAGGAGTAAACCAACTCATCAGTGGGAATCGGGATCCAACAATCATCGCATGATAATATGATGGAATCTACTCACGTTACCACACTCCAGAAGGTATGTGCATGCCTGGAAAGTTTCAGTTTCTTTAGAAACTCTCGATGTGATTTTTACCCCATGCACTTATGACCATGACTAAGGCCAACAAATCATAAGTCACATGTCAAGTTCTATCCGTCATTGTCCAGGTTAATTTGAACCCACCCGTACATACCCTTGACTAAAACCAACAAAGTAGTACGAGTGTCCCAAACCAACGCATCTATCTATGCAACAAAAAAGTAACAAATAGCTACCATATACTATGCCTTGACTAAGGCCAACAAACATAGCATGAATACTAAGTGCTACCTGTCTGAAATGACGGAGGGCTACGAATGGTTTTTGGCGAAAAACCTTTAACGTAATGAACTTGATATCATTGAAGGAACTGGATAGCTTTTACAAATATATGTAGCGAAAACCTTTGCTAAAGAGGTCACTCCCGGTGAAGGGATCTCGGCTCTTTCCCCGTAGAATGAGGTGCAGGATATTCCAACCGAATACCGCGATGCAAAGCAAAAATAATCGACTATAGTGAAGTTAATACCCTGATGCAAAGCTCTGTCCAAGGGGTCACTCCCGATGAAGGGATCTCGGCCCTTGCCTCGTCGAATGAGGTGCTGGATATTCATAACCGAATACCGCTATGCAAAACAAATGAAAACGTCCTTGTAATAACAGCTTTTTGAAAAATGTTCCAACAACATCTGTATATGGTCTGTTTTCCTTTGCATTGATCTGAATCAACGCAGTCCCATCAGTTAATCACACCAATAAGAACAAAAATAAAATGTACGTATATGCCATCCGCATTCGCCTCTGGGTCCCGTCATCACCCGTTAGGTTACTTAACTAACGACAGAATGGGGACAGGACTAGCGCGGGTGTAAAACATATACAACATCTACTAGTATATATATCAATATACAATAATCGTTCTAAGCATGATAAATGCAACAACACAGAACAATACAGATAATCTGAGACCCCCGGGTTTCATAGAGCCACAAATGAAACCCGACGTTCCCCTGGTCGTATGGATAGCCTGTGCAATGAAAACCTATACCCCCTATGAGTGCGGCGAATAGCCAGCCAATTCTAGAGTGAAGCCCCCTCCATCTCAAAGCCATGAGATGCGGGCTCATTGCCCTCTAGAACCCGGCTATCCGTGCACTCCACCGTGGGGTAATCCTAGTACAGAAAAGAAAATATGTGCAACGGGTACATCGACCTCAACCCGGTCGTGCCCCAAAAGAATAATATACAAACAGGCAGTAACGGCAGTCCACATGTCGGACGCTCGCCCCACAATATCAAATGTACAAATATATACAAACTGCACTACCATTGCACGCAAGCTATCCACCACGACAAATCCGCAACATCACAGCACAACACAGAACATCAACGTGAATATCACGTTCGCAAACCCATCTAAAAGAGCTATAGCAATTAGACAAGATTTACCGATCAAATGACATTCACGGTCACAGATAGTAATGTAATGCACTGCAAAACTTAAACAATGTTAGAAAATATCGACTCCGAAATAACCCCCGAATAGCCCAAACAACCTGATAAATCAATATCCAAAATTGGCTAAATAAACAACACCACTGAACCAACTTTCCAAAGACCAGAGCAACACCCAAAACACTAACCCCATAGGCCTACACAGGGCCGGCGACGCCGAAAATCCCAGGCTAGCGATCAACCAAAATCCGAGGGTTGGGGTCCGTGTTTGGGGTGTGTTCTTGTGTCCTCCTGAGTAGTCTTCTGCACAAGTTTAAATAATTTTTCTAGATGTTTTAAAAACAACATAGAATACAAATCCAGTGGCATCGTTTGGGTTTTGTTTCAGTTTTGATACTTTAACATCGTCTAAACCAACTAGTAGACGATTAATAGTTTGGCTCTGATACCATATAAGTCTACGGGAGCGCCCCGGCCGTCTTTCTGAGGCCAAATGCGGAACAAAAACTTTTTCGAACTGGCGTTAACGCAAACTTAAAACCCGGATCGTTCCATTAACCATAAACTAGTATACTATAAAAGGGGGTATTGAGATTATACCGAACGATCCGTATCCTTCGGTCTTTAACATCTGCCGCTAGCTTGTTGCGAATGCACCGACGAAGCTCACTCTCCGATCTCGCTCGATCTACGGTCTCCTCCTTGTTAGTTGTATGTATGCCCTAGAGGCCAGTATTGTACAGATGATGATATTATATTGGATGCTTGGACATATATAGAGATGACTTTCTTGCTCGATATGATAGTATGCTATCTGGTTGCTCTTTATCTTAACATGTATACTAGTCTCTTTATACTGTCTTATAGTTACATGTTGGTAAAGCCCTTAGGATGTGTACTTGACTACCTGGACTATGATGCAGATCATACTAGTGGGGACATGGTAGTCCATAAGTACATCCTTCAAGGTCCCTAGTCGTGGGTGTATCGAGACGGGGCATCGATATACCAGTGTAGACTAGCGTATACGCTTATCGACCCATGTGATGGGCGATGGAAGATCCCATATCCATTGGTGTTTGACATCAGAGATGGTATACGGGTGCTCAGTGGAGACTGGGTACACTGGACGGACTCGCCGAGAACTCCCAGATGGTATTATACCTCACGTCAGATGGCAGTTCTCAGGTGACACTTGTACAGGTTAGTCTGTAGACCCGAGATCGTCATAGAGTCTTGTGTGATTCCCACTGTGCTTTGATCTCCACCTTACCACGTCCATGAGGGCGTGCAAAACGGTGGTCTTTGGGTACAGTCCCGAGTCACATGGAGGCAATGAGCGATAGGAGGGGTTTCGTCTCTCCCGGTATTGGGAGTTGATGTTGCGCTATGCTCGATTGGCCGTAGCAGGGAAGTCCCTGGCCAGGGCTGATCAGAGATTTGCTGGTAAGTGTTACCAGTAGTTTCTCGACCCGTTGCGAACCTCACATCGGCACGACTTATCGGGTTATTGGGGTCTGACGTTTACCACCCCTAGACTTGATATGCGACATATCAGACGAAGAGACCGGACTGTACGGTTAAGTGTTACTGGTCGGATTCGCAGGAGTGTGAGCGGGCTAGCTCGTCGATCTTCTGATCGCTCAATACCCGGGTGGCCGTTACGTTTAGCAGACCGCTTGCGGCTTGTGGGTGCTTGATATGATCATCATCTGCTACCGGTGTATTGACGAGTCTTTAGAGTCCTACACAAAGGTTTCCTGGCTCAAGCGAAACGAAATAGGAGCGCATATGAGATATGTGCGGGACTGAGAATGATGCGTGTATATGATACCGTATTTGATTCTCGCGATTAATGTTTTGATTGGTTGTATGAGATATGACCTAGTTATCGAATCATTGATTCGATAAATGGATGCATTGAATACTAGTCGGTTATGTGCGACATGACCGGATCATTGAATCAAGTGTTGATTTAATGATTTAATGATTTAATGTATAATTATATATTTGATATATTACTTTGCATTAACTAGTATAGGTTCACTTTAAACGGATTTTCTCACTTGATTTGCACATTGTATATGTGATATGCTTTTGTGCACATATTTGTATCATGTTTGATGATGCATACTCATTTGGTTAAGTGTAAAGGATTAAACCTAGGTTAAGTAAGTAATTAGGGTTTTTATTATCCATTCTTTTCATTTATTTATTTTAGAAAAAGAATGGCATATGAATACAAAATGGTTGCTTTCTTTCTTGAACCTTTGTGAAGCTTCATGAAGCTTTGACCCAAGTGACCAATTTGTCTTCATGCTTAACCCTAACCACTCTTTTAACCTTGGTCAATTCTCTACACCTAACCATGGTTCCCATTATGATAAGTATTGTTTTATTATTCATATTTACAAGACTTATCATAATTCTAGCTTCATCTTCTTCTTCACTTCAAAAAGGAAAAGCTTGATGCCATCAATGGCAACTTCATTTCTAGAGTGAGAAATCCAAATCTAAAGTGAACCCACCTCCTATTTCTTCATCCTCTACCTCTTGCCAAGTGGTTTTGGGTGTTTTCTTCACAAGTTTCACAACTTGGTGAAGTCGGAGCTTGAACTTGTGCAACCTCGACGTAGATCGTCTTTGACACGAAGCCGACGACCTTGCTCGCCCGTTTTTCCGATGAAGCCGACGAATGAGTCTAGGATTCGTGATGGACAGCGAGGGCACACCCACGTGGAGCTAAGGATGTGGGGAACCGGATCTACAAAGGTTGTAGCATCTAACTTTTAGTTAAAGTGTTAACTAGTTTATAGTTTCGCCTAGAAATCTAGCCGACGATCAGTACTAGGGTTTCTCAACACCCATAAAATTTTAAATTGGCATGTTCGATACCTTGTGAGACCTCTATAGTGTGCATAGGAACCCTACAGTGGTATCAGAGCCTAGCTAGAGCCTTAGGCGAAGTCTAGACGGAGTTTGAAGTCCGAACAAACCCGAAACCCTAATTCCAAGGTGCTCTCTGGAAATTTTCTGAAATTTTGGTTTTTTGTCAATTAAAAATATGCAGAAAATTATGCAGGGTCTTATATGAAATACTGTGAAATACGAGGGCCTGATTCAACTTTTCCACCGCGGAACCGCGGCATGAGCTATGCATGCGCGGCGGTTCCGCGGCCGTACTGTCCCCTTGTCTGGTGATTTTTTCACAGTAATTCATGAATTCAGATATTATATTTTCTGGGTATTTTTATTGTGACTCTACAGAAGAGTATTTTGGGGTTGCTTTAGGGATTCAATTATTCGTTCGGGTTATCAGATTTTGTCTATGTGGCTTTCCGGATAACTTTAGAATATGTTAAAAAGTTCGACCGGATTTAAATACCCAACTTTTCCCCTGCCGGAAAAATTCCAAGTGTTGGATTTTTCTGTGGTTTAAACACGTTCTGAGTAGTGCAAGTAACGCGATGGTCCCTCTAGAAGACAACAAACCTTAACTCGATTATGTGACCGTCTTGAACTGCCCTTTGAACCTTCGGGTTTGGGGCAGTACGGCATGCCACATGTGAGGCGTTGGCTTGACCCTTCTATGGCTGGACCGTTGGTACTGAGGCATGAAGTGAATGTCTTTGAACCTATTTCATGTGTTGATCGGTGTCGGGAAAACTTGGGTGTTCGAATGTTCGATCGGAAAGTTTAATATATTCTATTTATTCGGAATTGGATACAATAATTGGAATTCACAAACAGTTATGAGATAACTGGATGAATGTCATAAATCTAGCGGTTTAGTTTCACTTGATATCGAAAAGAGTTTTCGATAATGGGACTAAAATGCGGGGTTTATAACTGTTAGGCATGTGATGTCTAAAGAGGTTGCGGATTCCAATTGTTGTAGTTTTACACTTTCTTTTCTGTGACCGTAAGTGTAGTATGTAGTGGTATTGCCGATTGTCGTTGCTATACGTCGACGACAATCGGTGTATGCATACTTACTTACGTTGATGACATGTGATGTTATGTGTTGCTGGATATGTTATATTGGATCGTCGTATTTGAATAGCCGGGGGGTTTTTATGTGAGATGAGTGTTTTTCATTTTCATTCATGTAAAAACTTGTATGTAATATTCTTTTATTCGGGGCACTTCCAGGTTGCGGAAGTTGTCACCCTTTGTATATTATTTACTTTTCTGCACTAGGATAGACCCAAGGAGGGGAGCACAAGTAACCGGGTTCTAGGGTCCAGTGGGAGACCATCTCGAGGAGTCGAGTCCGGGTCTCCTAACCCTAGGATTGGCAGGGTTGCTTGCCGCTCTCGTAGGGGTCTAGGGGTGTGGGATTGGCTATTCATCACGACCGTGGAATCCGTGTTTTATACTGGCTCGTATTGAAAACAAGGATGTCCTAGTATATCCAATGTTTCATATGTTTCTTCTACTGCGATATCTGTGATGCGATCATGTGATGTTCTATGATAAATACTGTATATAGTATATATGATATATTATATAGACGTTACTTATGTTTTGCACCCGCACTAGCCATGCCCTGCTCTGTCGTTAGTTACCTAACCTAACGGTGCACGAGGGGACATCTAGGCGAATGCGGATGGCATAAGTGTACGTCGTATTTATCTGTGATGTTTAGGTGACTTAAATGATGGGACTTCATCAATGTGATTAATGAAAGAAAAGAAACCTAAGATGTTGTAGAATCAAATTTTAAAATAAAACAGGTAGCTACAGTTCTTTCTTTGCATAGCGGTATATGTGATATGCCCTGCACCTTATTCGATGAGGAAAGGACCGAGATCCCTTCACCGGGAGTGACTCCTTTAGCAAAACCTGGCAGATGCTACACACTCGGTTTGTTTTTGACTGCTTCTATAGTTTCTGCTTTGCACAGTGATATATATGATATATCCCGCACCTCATTTAACGAGGAAAGGGCCGACGATCCCTTCACCGGGAGTGACCCCTTTAGCAAAAATAGAAAAGCCTCAAAATCACTCCATTTCAAAACTTCATTTGATTCTACAACGATATCAAGTTCATTACGCAATAGGTTTTCAGAAAAACCTGTCGTAGCCCTCCGTCATTTCAGATAAGTCCTGTTTAGTATTCGTGCTGCGTTTGTTGACCTTGTCAAGGCGCAGTGTGCGGTAGCTAACCAGTATTTATCTGCTTATGCATATGATGCAGATTGAGTTAGGGTAGTCGTACGGCCTTGTTGACCTTGTCAAGGGTCGTGCGGGTGGGTTTAATTCAATCAAGAAATGACGGGTTGAACTTGACTTACGGTCTATGGTTTGTTGACCTTGTCAAGGTCATAGATCGTTTGGGGCAAAAGATTATCGGGAATTTCAAGTGTTGAAATTTGCAATGAGATTGCATACCTTCTATGAGATAGTTGGATCCCGATACCCACTGCGAGTAAGAGTTACTCCTGGGAGAGTTTTACACACTACAATTAGCCGATCAAGTAGGTGTCTAGAAAGGTGTCAACGGGGTTATGCCTCTGGGAAAACGAGGTTTACATTAATTAGGTTCGTGCGAAAGCACGGGGGACCTTCCTCAAAGTACCGACACTGGCCTGGCTGAAAGATCGACGAAGTTGTAGGGTGTAATTAATCCCGGCTAGTCTTTCCTTTTAGGGTTTGAAGGAAGATTTGATAAAAACCAGTGGGAGCCATCCTGATTAGATAAGATAATAACCAATCTGATCTTGCACGAGCATACGCTAAAGTGTTTTCTTCTCTCTCTCTCCAGGTAGCGACCAGTTCATGCCTTAATCAAGATAATAATATGGATGTATTGACCGAACCCGCATATTATACTGTGCTGGGGAACGTTGGTTCCGTTCTTTCTTATAAGAGTTATAGGAATGAACAGGATATAGGGGAATACCAGGATTCCCATGCCACCCGGATGAAGAAAGTACATGTTGATGCATTTTCTTCGGGTGTGTTCGTTATAGAGAACTGTTTCTCCATTTGCTCTACGTCCTGGGTATTAGATACCGGGTCAGGATCCCATATATGTAATCAGTTACATGGGCTTAGGAAAGGTAGAGAACTTGGAGAAGGTGATAAAGACATTAGAGTCGGAAATGGTGCAATTGTTGCAGCTAAGACTGTCGGGGAATATCACCTTGAATTACCAACTGGTAATACATTGGTTCTGAACGAATGCTATTACATGCCGAACCTGATATGCAGCATTATATCGGTTTCTTTATTAAGTAAAGAGGGATATAATTTTGTATTACAGGACAATGTTATGAACATTTTCCATAACCAAAAGTTGGTTGGATCAGGCACGCTGTGCAATGGCATTTATGTTCTAAATCAATCAACAGTTCTGAGCATAACTAACACACACAAGAGGAAGAGTTCAGAACTGAACGAATCCTTCTTGTGGCATTGTAGACTAGGTCACATCAATTCGACACGACTAGCTAAGTTGCATAAGGATGGATATTTGAAACAATTCGAATTTTCATCTTATGACACTTGCCAGTCATGTCTCAGAGGCAAGATGACCAAAACTCCGTTTACGGGACACGGAGAAAGAGTTACCGAACTCTTAGGACTGATACATAGTGATGTATGCGATCCTATGTCTACACATGCCAGGGATGGTTCTTCGTACTTCATTACATTCACTGACGATCTCTCTAGATTCGGATATGTGTTCCTGATGAAACACAAATCAGAAGCTTTTGAGAAATTTAGAGAATATAAACAAGAAGTCGAAAACCAAACCGGAAAAAGTATTAAAATCCTTCGATCTGATCGAGGAGGTGAATACTTAAGCGGAGAATTCCTGGACTTCCTAAAAGAGAATGGGATTCTCTCTCAGCTGACTCCTCCATATACACCACAGCACAACGGTGTATCAGAACGGAAGAACCGCACCCTATTAGATATGGTGCGCTCTATGATGAGCACAGCTGAGTTACCTATTTCCTTTTGGGGATATGCGCTGGAGACAGCAGCATACCTATTGAATCAAGTTCCATCTAAATCTGTACCTACCACACCATATGAGATATGGAGTGGGAAGAGACCATATTTTAAACGAGTTAAAATATGGGGTTGTCCAGCTTATGTCAAAAGACAAAATCCGGACAAGCTCGAGGCACGGTCAGTTCTTTGCAAGTTTGTGGGATATCCAAAGAACTCATATGGGTATTTTTTCTACCACAGTGAGGAACAAAAAGTGTTTGCTGCTCAACATGCCACCTTTTTAGAAAAGGAATTTCTTGAAAAAGAAATTAGTGGCAAAGTGGTAGAGCTGGAAGAGGTTCCAGATACACAAACTCAAACTGAAGATTTAGTGGAACAAGAGGATTCAGTAGCTCCCAATGAACCCCAGCCTCTCCGCCGATCTAGTAGGGTTCCTCGCCAACCTGAGAGATACTACGATTTTCTCATGGATGGTGGGAGCGAAGATTGCATCATGGAGGATGATGACCCAACTAGCTTCGAGCAGGCCATCACGAGTAGGGACTCAGTGAAATGGCTGGATGCAATGCGGTCCGAGATGGAATCCATGTACACCAACAAAGTATGGACTTTGGAAGTTGCTCCTGAAGGGGTAAAACCCATTGGGAGCAAGTGGATCTTCAAGAAGAAACTTGGTGTAGATGGGAAAGTGGAGACTTTCAAAGCTAGACTTGTAGCAAAAGGTTTTCGTCAAAGACCAGGTGTGGACTATGACGAAACCTTTTCTCCAGTGGCTATGCTTAAATCCATCCGGATCATGCTTGCCATCGCTGCATATCATGACTACGAAATCTGGCAAATGGATGTTAAGACCGCCTTTCTAAATGGTGATTTAGAAGAGTGCGTGTACATGACTCAGCCGGAGGGCTTCGTAGATAGTGGGAGCAGCGGGAAGGTGTGCAAGCTGCTTAAATCCATTTAAGGATTAAAGCAAGCATCGCGGAGTTGGAACATCTGCTTTGATGTCGTTATCAAAGAGTTTGATTTCGTCAAAAACCCAGATGAACCTTGTATCTACAAGAAGGTGGCAGGGAGTAAGGTTGTCTTCCTCGTATTGTACGTGGACGACATACTCTTGATAGAAAATGATATTCCTATGCTGCAATCGGTCAAGCTCTTCTTATCACAGAGATTCTCAATGAAAGATCTTGGTGATGCCTCCTGCATATTGGGAATCAGGATCTATAGAGATAGATCCAAACGGATATTGGGATTGTCCCAATCCAGGTACATTGACACCATACTAAAGAGGTTTAGTATGGAAGAATCCAAGCGTGGGAACCTACCCACGATCTTTGGAGTCACTCTCTCCAAAGAGATGTCTCCCAAGACTGATTTGGAGAGAGCCCGCATGCAAGGGATACCCTATGCTTCGGCTGTAGGCTCTATCATGTATGCGATTCTATGTACCAGACCCGATGTTGCATACTCACTAAGTGTAGTGAGCAGGTATCAAGCTGATCCTGGAGAGAGTCACTGGACAGCTGTGAAGAGCATTCTCAAGTACTTACGAAGGACTAAAGAGATGCTCTTGGTGTATGGTAGTGGAGAACTCCAAGTAGAGTCCTTTACCGATTCCAGCTTCCAGAGTGATAAGGACGACTCTAAGTCGCAGTCGGGTTTTGTCTTTACCCTTTACGGAGGGGCGGTTAGCTGGAAGAGTTCCAAGCAGGAAACCGTGGCAGACTCGACGATGGAGGCTGAATACATCGCTGCCAACGATGCTGCCAAAGAGTCTGTCTGGATCAAGAAGTTCATTACTGAACTTGGTGTGGTTCCATCCATTGAGCATCCAATACCTTTGTATTGCGATAACAATGGAGCAGTGGCTTTGGCCAAGGAACCCAGGTCCCATCAGCGATCCAGGCATATTTTGAGGCGGTATCACCTGATCCGGGAGATAGTTGATCGCCGGGAGATCGAGGTCAGGAGGGTTGACATGAAGAACAACACGGCGGATCCACTCACGAAGGCCATTCCCCAGATACAGTTTGAGAGACTCTTCGGGATGCTCGGTATGCGATACTACAGCAGCTGGCCCTAGTGCAAGTGGAAGATTATTAGTTGTATGTATGCCCTAGAGGCCAGTATTGTACAGATGATGTATATTATATTGGATGCTTAGACATATATAGAGATGACTTTCTTGCTCGATATGATAGTATGCTATCTGGTTGCTCTTTATCTTAACATGTATACTAGTCTCTTTATACTGTCTTATAGTTACATGTTGGTAAAGCCCTTAGGATGTGTACTTGACTACCTGGACTATGATGCAGATCATACTAGTGGGGACATGGTAGTCCATAAGTACATCCTTCAAGGTCCCTAGTCGTGGGTGTATCGAGACGGGGCATCGATATACCAGTGTAGACTAGCGTATACGCTTCTCGACCCATGTGATGGGCGATGGATGATCCCATATCCATTAGTGTTTGACATCAGAGATGGTATACGGGTGCTCAGTGGAGACTGGGTACACTGGACGGACTCGCCGAGAACTCCCAGATGGTATTATACCTCACGTCAGATGGCAGTTCTCAGGTGACACTTGTACAGGTTAGTCTGTAGACCCGAGATCGTCATAGAGTCTTGTGTGATTCCCACTGTGCTTTGATCTCCACCTTACCACGTCCATGAGGGCGTGCAAAACGGTGGTCTTTGGGTACAGTCCCGAGTCACATGGAGGCAATGAGCGATAGGAGGGGTTTCGTCTCTCCCGGTATTGGGAGTTGATGTTGCGCTGTGCTCGATTGGCCGTAGCAGGGAAGTTCCTGGCCAGGGCTGATCAGAGATTTGCTGGTAAGTGTTACCAGTAGTTTCTCGACCCGTTGCGAACCTCACATCGGCACGACTTATCGGGTTATTGGGGTCTGACGTTTACCACCCCTAGACTTGATATGCGACATATCAGACGAAGAGACCGGACTGTACGGTTAAGTGTTACTGGTCGGATTCGCAGGAGTGTGAGCGGGCTAGCTCGTCGATCTTCTGATCGCTCAATACCCGGGTGGCCGTTACGTTTAGCAGACCGCTTGTGGCTTGTGGGTGCTTGATATGATCATCATCTGCTACAGGCGTATTGACGAGTCTTTAGAGTCCTACACAGAGGTTTCCTGGCTCAAGCGAAACGAAATAGGAGCGCATATGAGATATGTGCGGGACCGAGAATGATGCGTGTATATGATACCGTATTTGATTCTCGCGATTAATGTTTCGATTGGTTGTATGAGATATGACCTAGTTATCGAATCATTGATTCGATAAATCGATGCATTGAATACTAGTCGGTTATGTGCGACATGACCGGATCATTGAATCAAGTGTTGATTTAATGATTTAATGTATAATTATATATTTGATATATTACTTTGCATTAACTAGTATAGGTTCACTTTAAACGGATTTTCTCACTTGATTTGCACATTGTATATGTGATATGCTTTTGTGCACATATTTGTATCATGTTTGATGATGCATACTCATTTGGTTAAGTGTAAAGGATTAAACCTAGGTTAAGTAAGTAATTAGGGTTTTTATTATCCATTCTTTTCATTTATTTATTATAGAAAAAGAATGGCATATGAATACAAAATGATTGCTTTCTTTCTTGAACCTTTGTGAAGCTTCATGAAGCTTTGACCCAAGTGACCAATTTGTCTTCATGCTTAACCCTAACCACTCTTTTAACCTTGGTCAATTCTCTACACCTAACCATGGTTCCCATTATGATAAGTATTGTTTTATTATTCATATTTACAAGACTTATCATAATTCTAGCTTCATCTTCTTCTTCACTTCAAAAAGGAAAAGCTTGATGCCATCAATGGCAACTTCATTTCTAGAGTGAGAAATCCAAATCTAAAGTGAACCCACCTCCTATTTCTTCATCCTCTACCTCTTGCCAAGTGGTTTTGGGTGTTTTCTTCACAAGTTTCACAACTTGGTGAAGTCGGAGCTTGAACTTGTGCAACCTCGACGTAGACCGTCTTTGACACGAAGCCGACGACCTTGCTCGCCCGTTTTTCCGATGAAGCCGACGAATGAGTTTAGGATTCGTGATGGACAGCGAGGGCACACCCACGTGGAGCTAAGGAAGTGGGGAACCGGATCTACAAAGGTTGT
The DNA here is from genome assembly GCA_030015575.1 of Agapanthus africanus. Classification (NCBI taxonomy): domain Eukaryota; kingdom Viridiplantae; phylum Streptophyta; class Magnoliopsida; order Asparagales; family Amaryllidaceae; genus Agapanthus; species Agapanthus africanus. The sequence continues at coordinate 168,350,332 of JASDDO010000028.1, read as the reverse complement.
AGCATCTAACTTTTAGTTAAAGTGTTAACTAGTTTATAGTTTCGCCTAGAAATCTAGCCGACGATCCGTACTAGGGTTTCTCGGCACCCATAAAATTTTAAATTGGCATGGTCGATTCCTTGTGAGACCTCTATAGTGTGCATAGGAACCCTACACTCCTCGCTGAAGGTGGCGCCACGTCAACGAATCTTTATACGGGCTCCCGCCTCTGAACCGAGGAAACTCAAACATGAAGTTTGCTAGCCGACATGTCCAAGGTTGAAGTAGAGTGAGTGTGGAACACTTTGTCTCAATGCACCCAAGCCATTGGATGAAGGTTAATCGAAGTTGCCTTTTGGAGTGAATATGGAAAATGATCTTTGGAAATAAGCTAAGGATTTTAGTGCAAATGAAATGAATCACTCTCACACTCAAAAAATTGGGGCAGCCACAATGAAGTGCTCGTCTAAAGGATGGTGGGGGTGAGTGCAAGGAAAAGGAAATGGTAACCTTAAGCAAAATATCACAACACAAATATCCAAAGCTTTCCAAAAACATTCAATGCACCAATAATACACAAATGAAGCCATGCTCACAATAATTGTTAGTTATATGTATGCCCTAGAGGCCATTACTATACATGCATTGTATATTGTAGTGGATGCTGGGACATATATAGGGAGGACTTTCTTGCTCGACATGATAGTATGCTATCTGGTTACTCTTTATCTTAACATGTACTCTGATTGTCTCTATGTTATATGTTGATAAAGTCATTAGGATGAGTACTTGACTACCAGAACTATGATGCAAATCATACTAGTGGGGACAGTGTATTCGCCAAGTACATCCTTCAAATGTTCCTAGTCGTGGGAGTACCGAGACAGGGCATCGATACTCCATAGTAGACTAGCGTATGCGCTTCTTGACCCATATGATGGGCGATGGATGATCCCATATCCATTGGTGTTTGACATCAGAGAAGGTATATGGATGCTCAGTGGAGACTGGGTACACTGGACGGACTCGCCGAGAACTCCTAGATGGTATTATACCTCATGTCAGATGGCAGTTCTCTGGTGACACTGGTACAGGTTAGTCTGTAGACCCGAGATCGTCATAGAGTCTTGTGTGATTCCCACTGTGCTTTAATTTCCATCATACCACGTCCAAGAGGGCAAGCAAAAAGATAGCTTTTGGGTACAGTCCCGAATCACATGGAGGCAATGAGAGATAGGAGGGGTTTCGTCTCTCCCGGTATAGGGAGTTAATGTTGCGCTGTGTTCGATTAGCTATAACTGGAAATCCCTGGCCAGGGTTGCTGAGATTTACTAGTAAGTGTTATCAGTAGTTTCTCGAACTGTTATGGACCTCATATCGACACGGCTTATTAAGCTACTGGGGTCTGACGTTTACCACCCCTAGGCAAGATATGCGACATATCAGACGAAGAGACCGGACTGTACGGGAGTGTTACTGGTTGGATTCACGGGAGAATGTACAGGCTTGCTTGTTGATCTTCTGATCACTCAATACCTTGGTGGCTGTTACGTTTAGCTGACCGCTTGCAGCTTGTGGGTGTTTGATATGATCATCACCTACTGTCGGCGTATTGACGATTTTTTAGAGTCCTACACAGAGATTTCCTGGCTCAGGAAAAACGGAGTAGGAGCACATATATGATATGTGCGGGACCGAGAACAATACGTGTATGTGATACCATATTAGATTCTCGCGATATGAAATATCGGCCGGGTATATGTGATATAGCAGGGTCATCGGATCAAGTGTTGATTCGATGAACTGATACAAATTATATTAGTCGGTTATTTATGAAATAGCCGGATTATCGGATCAAATGTTGATTCGATAATTTAATGTATAATTATATATTTAATATATTAAATTACATTAACTAATATAAGCTCACTAAAAGATTCTTTTTCTCACTCGGGTAATACATTGATATATATGCGATATATGTTAATTGTATTATTTTATTTTGTTACAATAAATATTGTATATATGATATATAATATTGTAACATGTTATGGTTATTAATGCAACATGTCTAGTGGAGATTAAACATGGTTAGGGTTTGATTTGGGTTAATCTTTTCTAGAAGTTTCTAGAAGCTTTGCTTTTGTTTTAAGCAAAGATATTTGTTATGATATTTTGCATAGATATTTGTTTAACCCAACCCAACCCTTTAACCATGGTTCAATCTCTACAAGGGTTAGTTCTTCTCACTTATACTATGGTTGCATTTCTAACCTCACACTTGAGTTATTCATTATTCATCATAAAAGAGTTAGCTTCTTCTTCTTCTTCCTTCTTGCTTGAAAAGCTTTCTAGTTTTTTGAGAGGTGATGAAAATGAGTGAGATTAAGAAAACAAATGAGAGCTAAAATCCTACTTCATCATCCTAATCTATCCTAGCCATTTAGATTAGGGTATTCACTTCATTAGTGAGTGAGAGATTGTGTTAAAGAAACTTCAAGATAGATCATCTTTGTTATCGAAGATCGGAAGCAAGCTTGCATCTTTCTCTTCGTGGAGCCTCTCTAGAGTCCGGGTACTCGATGATCGCAGCGAAGGGACCTCAACACGGAGCTTTAGAAGTGAAGGACCGGACTACAAAGGTTGTAATCCCAAACTCTTAGAAGTAAAGTTGTTTACTTGTTTTGTTTCGCCTAATCTCTAGTTTAAAGATCTTGGTTAGAGTTGTTCGGCACGTCTAAATTTTAAATCGGGCATGGTTGATACCTTGTAGAACCTTGTGAGTGTGCCTAGTAACCCTACAATAAATGCCACAATGACTCATCTAAATGAACCCCCTTCCCAATTTCGGCCAAGTCATGATAAATGATAATTTGGCCCAAAAAGAATGCACACATTAAACATTAAAATCAATGTTTAATCGGGCGGAGAAAAACAGGCAACTTCAAAAACCGATCCCATAACAAATTACAGGATAACCCCGCAACTGTATATACATACTCGCATCTGTATTCCGACCGAATACAAATGCAATGAGACAAAAATATCCCTACAAGATATAATACTAGGATCCGGCTTACACCAAAGCCCACTAGTATTATTCGTCCGAAAAACGACACGTGCATAAGTACACGTGTATGTTCAAACCCTGCCATAAAACCATACGGCCTCTACAATATTTCGCCCGAACTGGGAAACTTTTTGTGGGGGGCTCTAAAGACTCGTCAATACTCTGGCAGTGGGTTTAACCATAAGCCGTCAGTGGTACTAGCTGTACGTAACGGCTGCCCATGTATTGAGTGCAAGGGAGTCTGATGAGCGAACTCATCCTGGAACCCTACTGAGCCTATCAGTGACAATATCCGTACAGTCCGGTCCGTTCGTCTATGAGTATCGCATATTGGGCCTAGAGAGCTGGTAAACGTCAGACCCCCAAAAGCGGTATACGTCGTGTCGGAGTATAGCCCAGAACAGCCTGAGATACTACTGGAATACCTACCAGTAAATCTCGCTTGCCATGGCCATGGACTTCGTGTAATGGCTCTCCTAAACACAACACGATCTCACCCCCAACATTGGGAGAGACGAATCTCTTGCCGATCCGCTCACTGCCTCCATGTGGATCGGGACTGTACCCAACTAAAACCTGTTTACACAACTCCTTTGAGCCGTGGTAGGGTAATAATTAAAGCATAGTGGGAACTCATACGAGAAAAATGACGATCTCAGGTCGATAGACTAACCTGTACACATGTCACCTGGGAATTGCTATCTGACGACAGATTTTAATAACCAGCTAGCATGTTCCCGGCAAGTCCTGTCCGGTGTACTTATAACCTAATGAGCATCTGTATACATCTTAGGTGAACCAACTAACACCAATGGCTTGTGAGACCGGCCATCGCCCCTCGTTGGGGTCTCGACTGTATACACTAGTCTACTCTGGAGTATCGATGCCCTGTCTCGAAACTCCCGCGACTAGGGACCACATTTAAGGATGTGCTTATAGACTACCGTACTCTCACGTATATGATCGCCATCATACTATTGGTAGTCAAGCAAGAATCTTATGGGCTCTATCAACGTGTAATAGTGATATATATAATGTCACCTAAAGCAGTACACGATGATAAAGATAAACCAGATAGCATACTATCATCTCAAGCAAGACTGTCCTACCGGTATAGGTCCTCCCTCAATCATTGCAATCACATGTCTGCGATCCAATAATTGACTTTGAGGGCACTATATCCAACATAAAATATGGTATCAAATACACGCATTTAATCGAGCTCCCACACATATCCCATATGCACCCCCACATCTTTTCGCCTGAGCTAGGAAACCCCTTTGTGGGACTCTAATACTCGTCAATACGCTAGCAGTAGGCAGTGATCATATCACATACCCACAAACCGTCAGTGGCACAAGCTATACGTAATGGCTCCCAGGTATTGAGCGATCAGAAGAAACACAAGCAAACATGTCAAAACTCCCGTCGAGCCAACTGGAAACACTTACCGTACAGTCCGGTCTCTTCGTCAGATATGCTGCATATCGAGTCTACAGATGGTATCGTCGACTCCAATAACTCAATAATTCATGTCGGTATATAGCTCATAATAGATCGAGAAACTATTGATAACACTTATCAGTAAATCTCATCAGCCCTAGCCAGGGACTTTCTGCTATAGCCAATCGAGCATAGCACAATATCAACCCCCAATATCGGGAGAGACGAAACCCCTCCTATCGCTCATTGCCTCCATGTGCCTCGGTACTGTACCCAAAATCCACCTGTTTGTATGACTCAGTAGAGCCGTGGTAGGGTGGAGATCAAAGTACAATAGGAGGACACACAAGACTCTATGACGATCTCGGGCCTACAGACTAACCTGTACCAGTGTCACCTGAGAACTGCTATCCAACGATAGATATAATACTACATAGAAGTTCTCAGCGAGTCCGTTCAGTGTACCCATTCTCCACTGAGCACCCATATACAGTCTTTGGTGTCATTACACCAATGGATATGGGATCATCCATCACCCATCACATGGGTCAAGAAACGTATACGCTAGTCTACTCTAGAATATCGATACCCTGTCTCGATACACCCATGACCGAGAACATTTCAAGGATATGCTTATAAACTACCCATGTTCCTCTAGTATGATCTGCATCATAATCCCAGCAGTCAAGCAAATATCCTAAGGACTTTATCAACATGTACTAAATAAGTAATATGCATGATCAAGTGAACATGTTAAGATAAAGAACAACAATATAGCATACTATCATATCGAGCAAGAATGTCCTCTGATACACACACACACACACACACACACACACACACACACACACACACACACCGATACATCCACTATCATATAATGGCCTCTAGAGCATACATATATCCAACAATTTGTACATTTGATATCGCGGGGCGAGCGTCCGACATGTGGACTGTCGTCACTGCCTGCTTGTATATTATTTGTTTGGGGCACGACCGGGTTGAGGTCGATATCACCGTTGTACATATTTTCTTTTCTGTACTAGGATTAACCCGCGATGGAGTGCACGGATAGTCAGGTTCTAGAGGGCAACGGGTCCGCATCTCATGGCGTTGAGACAGAGAGGGCCTCACTCTAGAATTAGCGGGCTATTCGTCGCACTCGTAGGGGGTACAGGTTGATCCAAGGAGGAGTGCTCAAGTTACCGGATTCCGTGAAGTACCGGGTGGCCCATTCACTTTGATGAAGGGGGTTGCCTCACTTCTGGTTTTGGCGGGTAACTTGCCGCGCTCGTAGGGGTCTAGGTATTCATTGCACAGACTATCCACACGACCAGGGGAACGTCGGGTTTCACTTGCGGCTCAAAGAAAACCCGGGGCTCCCAGATTATCAGTATTGTTCTGTGATGCTTATCGCTTATCTGTGATGTTGCATTTATCATGCCTAGAGCGATTATTATATATTGTTATATATATAATAGTAGATATTGTATATGTTTTACACCCGTGCTAGTCCAGCCCCCGCTCTGTTGTTAGTTAAGTAACCTAACGGGAGATGATGGGGCCCAGTGGCGAATGCGGATGGTATATACGTACATTATATTTTCGTTCTTTTTTGGTGTGATTAATTGATGGGACTGTGTTGATTCTAATCAATGCAAGGAAAACAGACATATATGATGTTGTTGGAACAATTTTTAAAAGCTGTTATTACAAGGACGTTTTCTTTTGTTTTGCACAGCGGTATTCGGTTATGAATATCCAGCACCTCATTCGACGAGTGAAGAGCCGAGATCACTTCACCAGGAGTGACCTCTTGGGCAGAAGTTTGTGTCAGGGTAATAACTTCACTATATTCGATTACTTTATTACTTTGTATCGAGGTATTCAGTTAGGAATATCCTGCACCTCATTCCATGAGGAAATAGCCGAGATCCCTTTACCGGGAGTGACCTCTTTAGCAAAGGTTTTCGCCACTATATATTTATAAAAAGCTATCCGGTTCCTTCAACGATATCAAGTTCATTACGTTAAAGGTTTTTCACCAAAAACCATTCGTAGCCCTCCTTCATTTCAGACGGGTAGCACTTAGTATTCATGCTATGTTTGTTGGCCTTCGCCATGGCATAGTGTATGGTAGCTATTTGTTACTTTTCTGTTGCATAGATAGATGCGTTGGTTTGGGACAGTCGTACTACTATGTTGGCCTTCGTCAAGGGTATGTACGGGTGGGTTCAAATTAACTTGGACAATGACGGGTAGAACTTGACATGTGACTTATGATATATTGGCCTTCATCAAGGTCATAAGAGCATGGGGTAGAAATCACATCGGGAGTTTCAAACATACAGGAAACTTGCCAAGCATGCGCATACCTTCTGGAGTGTAATAACTTGAGTGGATTCCATCAAGTTATCATGCGATGATAGTTGGATCCCGATTCCCACTAATGAGTTGGTTTACTCCTCGGGTGATTTTAGATAATCCCGACTAATTCTTCTTTTGGGTTTGGAGGAGAATTTGAGGATACAATGGGAGACATCCCGATTAGATAAAGTGATTAACCATTCTGATCTAAATTAGAGTGCATGCTGAGTGTTTCTTTTCTCTCTCTTTTTGGCAACGACCATGTCCTGACCCTAGACTAGAACTCATAAACCAAGTTAACCGAACCTTCTTAAAACACACTGGCTTTTGGATTGTCGGAGTTGCATACTTCATTGCCACTCCTTCTTTTACCCTTTGCTTTTCTCCGGAACATTCTGTATCACTACGAAGATCCACATTTATTGGATATAACCATCGTATAGTTACATACGAACTTGAAGAAACTTGTTTCAGATTCGAGAATGGTTTCCGGTTCTGAAGAAATTGAATAGGACTGTTCAATTGTCTTTTCCTTTTTCCTTCTTTCAGGTTATAAGGGCTCCTAGGATTAGGAGATGGTTCACCTATTGCTCTTATTGGATAGTCTTCTTCCAAACCATAGGCAGGTGCCGAAAGGTGGGGAAGGAAGAAAACCAATTAGCCTAAGTTGGGTGTACAGAAAGTAATATGTAAAGAAAAATAAAGGGTTTAGAAAGAGGGTAAAGTAAATTGCGACTGCTATCATTCATGACGAAACCGCGTATGTCATCGCCACTCCTACTTCACCTTTGAATTTCTCCAGAACACCCGTATTACTACGAAAATCCACATTTATTGGATAATCCATTGTATAGTTACATACGAACTCGAAGGAACTTGTTCCAGTTCGATAATGGATTCTGGTTCAGGAGAAATAGAATAAGAATTATTAAGTTATCTTTTATCTTTACCTTCAATCAGGTTGCGAGTACTCCTAGGATTAGGAAAGTACACCTATTACACTTATTGGATAATCTTCTTCCAAACCATAGGCTGGTGCCGAATGGTAGGGAAGGAAGAAAACCATTTAGCTTAAAGGTGGTGTACAGAAGGTAATGAGTAAAGACAAATAAAGGGATTTGGAGAGATGGCAAGAAAATATACGGTCACAGTCATGAATCTGGATAATGGAAGAGGCGTTACTAAGAATACCCGGCTACCACTTTGAAACATTTTCATGTTTCTGTTTCACTATGCATTGTTAATTAAAAACTAATTTCTCAATTATATCCTTACTCCAGGGTATGTATTTACCAGGTTTGATTCTTACATCTGTATGGTTTTACAGATGTTGGGTGGTAGTAAATTATTGGTAATTAGGTGATTATATCCTCATTATATCGGAATTCGTTATAATTGGATATATTTGAGGAAATCGCCTGGGGTTTTGCCTGACGGCAAATATTTGGTTTTGAATATCCGTTGTTATGCACCAATTTCAAACCGTTATATCTGTATGTTTATTTTATAAAGTGAGATATAACTTTTTGAAATTATGTCCTTGACATTTACCTAAATCAGTTGATGATTGGGTAAGGAGCATTAAACAGCGGTGTAATTCTTCTTAACCATAGACAGTTTTCAACCTACAACGCACAGGGTTTGAGTTATTCAACTCAGGGGACTTATACAAAATATTGTATGTTGTCCAGTGTCCATTAGGACAAAGGGGTTGATGCTCGTACTATATTCTGTTTACTTGTGACTTCTTCAGTTTTAGACAAGTATTTCGTAGAAATACAAGGTCCAAGTTTTGAGAAGTTATAGGTACAAGAATAAAGTAGAGAACCATGTGCTCCAAGTATCAGAATTCTTCAAGGTGATCGAAGATGTAGATATTTGTGTTCGGTATTCAGTTGATAGTAATGGTTTTGAGAACTTGCTTCTCTTTCAGGTTACTCATATCTGGATGCACTCCTAGTAGAGTAATGCTTACTGATCAGCCTCCTTCCATTTAGTTGACATGCACTGGAGACAGCTGCATGATTTTGAATCTGGTTCCAATTAAATCAGTGTCTCTATTTCTATATTGTATATAGAATGGTTCATATCTTAACGATGTTAAGGTATATGGAGTTGTCCGGCTTATTCTTAACACCAGACTCTGGATAACTCAAGGCACGTTTCTGTAATAGCAGTTTGTGGGTTATCCCGGGCTATGACGAGGGTTAACTTTCTACCATCTGGAAGATCAATAGTGATATTGTTCTTGACTCTCCACATTTTTAGTAAAATGGACTTTTTCAGAAAACAGTAGTGGGAGTATGGTAGAACTGGAAGTGATTTCAGAACCATAAACGATTACTGAAAATTTAATAGAACCTAAAAATTCAATCGGGTTTGACATTCTATTAGCCACTCCGTAGATATGGTGGGTAACCGCAGGCGTACGAGAGGTACTTCGACATCCTCAAAGACGGTGGCAGGGAGGTTCTTGTTTACCCAGACTTGACACTACTGTTGTTCTAGAATATGAGACCCGGTAGGAGGATGAGTATAGCGTCGTTCTAAACTTGCTTTAGAAGTGCACGTGTATATAACTCTGCCAGAGAGTTGTTATAGTCAGTGGGAGCAGCGGAAGCATAGTGGACAAGTAGTTTATGTCTATTTATAGACTAAAGCAGGTATAGCGGAGATAGATCATCTATTTTTGATGTGACAGTTATAGACTTTGACTTCATCAAAATAGAAGATAGATCTGTTAAAAAGGTAGTAGGGTGTGATGTCCTTGTATTTGGATGACATACACTTTGTAGGAAGTGAAATTCCTATATTACGATCGGTTATACTGTGGTTGTCACACAGTGGTTTCTCCATATAGGATATGGATATTATATCAGGCATTCTGGTTACTAGATCTATGGTTTTAGATCTAGATTTGGGTAGTTTTCCAATCTGGGTACTTAGACAGTATTCTAAAGGTGTTTTAGAATGGACGACTCCTGGCATGGTGGTGTAGCTGCAGGTGATGGAGTCACCTTCTCTAAAGGTGTCTTACAGACTAAAGGGGAGAAGGATTTGCATGATTTTCATATCACTTACTTAGGCAATTGAGTCAATCATGAGATGTCAAGTACCACACCAGATGTTGTTTTTGCACTAGCTGCAATAAGTTTATATATTAATCCAATCCTGGAGAAACGTTCGGGAGTAGTTTATGAACATAAGTGGATGTTCTAGGGATTTGGTAACGGCAGCCTCCTTCGGGAGACGGTTATCATTCCAGGCTTCTAAGGTGACCTGAATGACAGAGTGACGGTCAGAGTTACAGTTTTCCCTTTTTTGAGGGGCAGTAGTTTGGACAGGTGGTCCAAGCGAATACTAAGGGAGGCATGGCGCAGGATACTGATTAAATTCAATGGACGATACAGTCTAAGAAGTTTGCTGGATTTGGAGTTCATTTGTGAATTTGTTCCCATCAGATATCCAGACATATTCTAAGACAGGTATTGCTCATTTCGGGAGATTGCTTTCTCCGCGAACTTAAAATAAAGAGAGACATAAAAAGAAATATTGGAGCGGATCCACTCACCGAGGCTATTTCTCGAACGCAATAGTTTTACAAACGAGCTTTGTGAAACTGATTAGTAGAGAAGTTGGGTGTTCGGTATCACATGGGCTGTGAGTATGCGACACCGCAATAATTAGCCTTAATTGCAAGTGGGAGATTGTTGGATATAGTGCCCTCAATTCAATTATTGGATCGCAGGCACGTGATTGCAATGATTGAGGGAGGACCTATACCAGTAGAATAGTCTTACTCGAGATGATAGTATGCTATCTGGTTTGTCTTTATCGTCATGTACATGCTTCAGGTGACATTACAGATCACTATTACATGTTGATAGAGCCCATAGGATTCATGCTTGACTACCAACAGTATGATGGTGATCATATACGTGGGAGCTGGGTGGTCTATAAGCACATCCTTAAAATGTCCTTAGTCATTGGAGTTTCGAGACTGGGCATCGATACTCCAAGTGTACACTAGTGTTTACTGATCGAGACCCCGACGAGGGGCGGTGGCCGGTCTTATAAGCCATTGGTGTTAGTTTGTTCACCTAAGATGTATACAGGTGCTCGTTGGGTTATGAGTACACCGGACGAACTCGCCGGGAACATGCCAGTTGGTATTATACCTATTGTCAGATAGCAGTTCCCTGGTGATATGTGTACAGGTTAGTCTATCGACCTGAGATCGTCATTTGTCTCATGTGAGTTACCACTATGCTTTAATTACTACCCTACCACAGCTCAAAGGAGTCGTGCAAATAGGTTTTGGTTGGGTACAGTCCGGAGCCACATGGAAGCAGTGAGCGGATCGTCAGGGGATTCGTCTCTCCCGGTATTGGGGGTTGATGTCGCGGTGTGCACGGGTGGCCATCGCCAGATATTCTTGGCCAAGGTAGTCGAGAATTACTGATTTAAGATCGGTAGTTTCTCAGGTGGTGATAGGTTTCATACCAACACTAAATGTCAAGTTATTAGGGGTCTGACTTTATTCACCCCCTAAACTCGATATGTGATACTCATAGACGAACGGAACGGACCGGACTGTACGGATATTGTCACTGTCAGGCTCAGTAGGGGTTTCAGGATGGGTTTACTCGTCGGCTTCCCTTTCTCTCAATACCTGGGTAGCAGTTACGTACAGCTAATGCCACTGACGTGCTTGTGGTTAAACACACTGTCAGCGTATCGACGAGTATTTAGAGTCCCACACGGAGGGTTTCACTGCTTCGGACGAAACGTTGTAGAGGCCGTATGGTTTTATAGCAGGGTTCGATCATATACGTGCACTTGTGTATGGATCATGATCGGACGGATAATACTGGTGGGCTTTGTTTTAAGCCGGATCCTAGTATTATACTGTTGGATTATTTTCGTCTCGTTGTATTCTTATTCTTTCGGAATACGGATGCGGGTATGTATATATGGATGAGGGATATTCTTGTAATTCTATTACAAGATTACTTTAGATATTGCCATTTCTTTTCTTCATTAAACATTTAGTTTAAATGTTTATGGTGTGGGAAAGTGTGAGTCATGGTTTGCATTAACTCATGCATGTGCACTTGGTGAATGGTGGCATGAATAGGTTATTGTTTTAGCTAAGATATTTGTAGTAAGTGTTGTGAGATATTTTAAAATGAGGCAGATCTTTTCTTGGTGTGGCTTTCTTTAGTTGCTCACTTGCTCACAAAATAAAATCACAACACACAACACAAAAGAAAAAGAGCAGCCACCATTTTCTTCACTTGCTTTTTCTTTTGCTTCACACTTTCCTCTCTTGGCATCTTCATCAACCTCCACCATATATGTCTCATGTGTTGAGAAAGCTAGGGTGTATTGAGACAATCTAATCACAAACACACTCTATTTCATCTTGAATATCTAGGGTAGCAAACTAGATACTCGAGTTGCTTCGGTTTTGAGGTCGGAGCCCGTATTACTAACTCTCAAGGTGGATCGCCTTCGATGGGGGGAGACCGGAGATCAAATATGATCGAGGAAGCCACGAGGAGCTTAGGACAAAGGTTGAAGACCGAAGGAAATGGATCATTCGGTATAACCTTTCTAAACTCCTTTTCATATAGCTAGTGTAGGGTTGATGGTACAATCCAGGAATCGGGTTCCGTTAGCGCCGGGTTATTAAAGTTTTTGTTCCGCATTTGGCCACGGATTGATGGCCAGGGCGCTGGCGTAACCCAACAATAGAAGAGATTGCTGAAGCCGTTATCCCCGCCTTGGAGCTTTCAGCGGTAGTTTTTGTCCCTCTATTGGAAACTGCCACGCCGGCTATAGCTTTCATAAATATCTCCAGCGATGTACCTGAGGGAGTAGAGGAGGCTGCCGAAGCTGCCATCCCTCTAGTTCAGGGTGGGCGAAGTATCAAAGGTAATCTCTTATACATTTTGTTTAATGATCCCTCCGTCATCTGAACCTTTATTTCCTTCAGAATTGCGGGAATTGGCGGCTTCCATCGTGGATCTCTCTCCGAGGAAAACCTTCCAGCATTTGCTTGATATAGCTGCCCCAAAAGCGATACCTCCATAATGTATAGTCCTTTCTTCTGGCCAAGGTCGGTATTCTTTGCCCTTTTTGCTTTATATTTTCATAATGATGCTGATATGCCCTTCATTTTAAACCACGGTTTTGGAAGCTGACGATGAAGTCGAGATTCTTGATGGACCTGGGGATCACTCAAACCCTCCTTGCATGACTGTGGTCAAGTTACGTTTTATCCTTGGCATCGTTTTGTTTATTCTATATTCAGAAAGGCACCTAACCGCACATATATATTCACAGCTTTGCCAGCCCTGACTCTATTAGAGTCTTGGATTTTCATTCCACCAGGCTCTTATGCCCGACGCGTATCTAAGAGGATGGCAAAACAGAGCATTTATTCCCTAGGGGCTCTCATCGAAGATCTTCGCGTTGGTTCTTCTGTCACGGCGAAGAATTCGCTGCTGAAGCCAACTCTTCCTTATCTCTTCTTGCCACTTATCATGACGAAGCATTAGTGCATACCTAGATTGAGTACTGTCGCCGAGTGGAGGCCTGCCTACATAGGCTTGAATGCATACGCCTTCCCTCCGACATCTTGTCTGTAAAAGCAAGCCTGCGGGGATTGATCGAACGATGTGCAGCCAATCTCCAATCATGTGAGAAGAGGCTCAACCGGAAGTTTTCGGCGAGGGAGTTAGCCTCAAAATCTTTGGAGGAACTTCAAGCTCAGCTTACTGCCAAGACCACCCGTACGTACGAAATTTGGCGGGTACTTCAAGAGGCTATTACAGAGGTGGTGGCTCTTGATAAAGCCGTTATTTTTACGCGTAAGATGGTTGAAGCCCACAAAGTCGTCGAGAAAGAGCTTGAAAGCCGGTTCGCTTCATACCAAAATCAACAGACGCAAGCAGGGACTCGTCTTACGGCACTGATAGAGCTCGAAGCAGAAGTCCAGCAAAAAAATGACGAACTTGCTGGCTTATTGAACCGTCCGCCGACTTAGAAAAATTTTGTTGCTGTATATTCTCTTCTTTTTGTATTCATTTTGATTCCTGAATAAAATGTATTCATTTTGATCCCTGAATAAAAATATCTTGTATTCACTTAAATTCATGAATAAAAGACATATTTCATTTCATACTGGCACTTTCTTTCCGTCGATGTCTTGGTTTGGCGTAAAGCAGTTTATGTACTCATTTCGGAGTTTGTAATTTATTCACTCATTCCGGGGTCTTTAGTTTATGGATTCATTTTGGAGTGTGTATTTTATTCACTCGTTCTAGAGTATCTAGTTTATGGACTCATTTCGGAGTGTGTAGTTTATTCACTCATTCCGAAGTCTTTAGTTTATGGACTCATTTCGGAGTTTATTTAGTTTACCTCCCTTGGGTTTATAAGCAAACTTGTCCTAACGTCATAAATAACCCATGCTCTTTGCGACGGAGCTCCGTTAGGTTTTGTGGTACTAGGGTTTTAGTCCGTGGCACCGTCGCGTTGGCTAATGAATTCCCCGATATGCAGACTTTACGCTGCTGTTCGAGTAACCCGGCGACTGTCGTGTCTCTGATCCCTTCGGGGGCTGGACAAGACATCTTCAAGTAATCTTCTTAGGCAGTTTGACCATCGGAAGAGCAAGTGTTAGGAATTTTACCATGCCGCTTTTTACTTGAGGTTAGGCTCAGTTTGGGAGCCCCGATAAGTCATACCCACTCCGCACTGGTTTGGGATGATCTCTGATAGTCTTTCGGGTTTTATTTGAGTTACCGTCAAAATCCTGAAGCTAGGAATTTTGCCTTCGCTTCTTTTTGATTTGGCTATTTTGGAGCCTTTGTTGATATTGCATCTGCTGTAACGAGAAGAATGTCGGGATATTCTTTAGGTTGTTTTGTGAACCGTCAAGACTTAGAGCTAGGAATTTTTCCATAGCTCCATTTTATTTCGACCCTGGGGTCTTTTTTTGACGTCGCGTTTGCATCCTGCTGGAGTGAGAGGGAACGCCGTTGTTGACATTGCGTCTGCTGTAACGAGAAGAATGTCGGGATATTTTTTAGGTTGTTTTGTGAACCGTCAAGACTTGGAGCTAGGAATTTTGCCATGGCTCCGTTTTGTTTCGACCCTAGGGTTTTTTGTTGACGTCGCGTCTGCATCCTGCTGGAGTGAGAGAGAACGCCGTTGTTGACATTGTGTCTGCTGTAACGGGACAAATGTTGAGGTTGTCTCTAGGTTATATATGAACCGTCGAAACTTGGCTCTCCCTTTGATGGAGCCTGGTGGGAAAATATGGTTCCCTTTTCGTTTGTGCCCATGGATTGTATACAGGGGTTGATGTGGACTCACCTGCAGGACAGAAAAGTTTCATTTTGATTTTTTTTATTTGTTTCCGCGAATCTCTATCTTTTCAGCTTTTATATTGCGAAAGTCACGATTGCCCAATCATTTCAGCTATTTTTCGCGGTGTCAAATCATTTCGGCTATGTATTGTTTTATTTTTCCTTGCTGTTTTTTTATTGCGAGTTGCCCAATCATTTCGGCTATGTATATTTTTTATTTTTACTCGCTGTTTTTTATTGGGAGTTGCCCAATCATTTCGGCTGTGTATATTTTTTATTTTTACTCGTTGTTTTTTTATTGCGAGTTGCCCAATCATTTCGGCTGTTTCATATGCATATATTCTTTTGTTGTGAATCGGGAACTTGGATCCTGACACTAATTCCGGCATCATCATTGCTGCGACTGGGATATTATCAGGAACGAATCATCATTTGCCTTGAGAGGACTTGGAATTTGACAACGATTTGGGTATCAGTATTGTTACAACTGAGATATTGCCAGGAGCGAATCATCATTTGCCTTTGCTGATTTGAACAAAGGTGGCTTAGTACACAGGATTAGGATTCTGTTGACTAAGACTTTTGACTTTATGAGCCGTAAGGGTCGCATAAAGGGGGGTTTCTCCCTATAAGTCATGAGGATCTCATAGATGTATTTTCTCCATAGAAATCATGGAGATCCCTAAGTGTGTGTTCTCTTATAAGTCGTAAGGATCTCATAAGAGTATTTTCTCCTTATAAGTCGAGAGGACTTACAAGTGCCGTTCACCACATGAGGACATTTCTCGTCATTGGTGGAACTTAGTGGGGAAATCGTTTATTTGTACCTATGGATTGTATACAAGGGCCAATATTGGACCGCCTGTAGGGCGGCTTGGGGAATATGACGGCTTAAGAACAGGTCCAGGCCCCTGTAGCTTAAGGCTTTGAATCCTATGAGCCGTGAGGGTCTCATAGGAGGAGTCCTCCTTACGAGTCGAGAGGATCTCGTAAGTGAAAATTTTACGAGATTGTGCCCTTTCAGGTTTTCACAAGCTCGCCGGTAGCCCTACTGTTTTTACTCACGTCGCCCTTTCGGGTTATCATCCATGCCCATTTAGCTTGTGGACATATTATTTTTCTTTTTTTTATAACCGAGATTGCATCCTTTCGGGTTTTCACAAGCTCACCGGTAGCCCTGCTGCTTTTACTCACGGTGCCCTTTCGGGTTTTCATCCGTGCCCATTTTGCTTGTGGACATAACGTTTTTTTTTCGCGACCTGTCTATTTGCCAACGAGGCTTAGGAAGTGGCTTCATTGCTATGGTAGCTATGTAGCCGGTAGTACTTGAGTTGCAACTTCTGTTGTTGAGACTTCGATTGCAACACAGATCTCAAATGTGGATATTGTCATATTTGGGGCGATGTGCCATGTTTGAGGCGGCGCACTAGTTTTAAGACATTCGGGTCCATTGTTAGTTTAGAGACATCTCGGTCCATTGATGGTTTAAGGACGTAGTGGTCCATTATCACCATTTTTGAGGTGAAGTTTTAGTTTAAGGACATTACGGTCCGTTGTCTGCATGTTTGAGGCGAAGTTTTTCCGAATATCACTTAGAGTTTTGACTCAGGAAGATAGCGAGCGGACATGAGCGTCGTCATCTATCATTGACCTAAATCGTGACTCGTCAAGCATGGTATTTCTTAAGGAATCGGCTGTTTATTATCCGGAAAGGTCTTTCGCCATGCATATCCATGAGCAAATAGGCCCCACCTTGGTAGACCTTATGTATGATGTACGGGCCTTTATATTGGCTCGAATTTCTCCCGTTTTGCATGATAGGGGATCATAGGTCTTTTGACGACTACTACGAGTTCGCCTTGGTGGAATTTTCACGGCCTAGTCAGTTTTTCTTATGAGCGCGTCATTCTTGTCTTGTAAGCTTCTAGGTTTTGCTGCGCCATGAGGCGAGTTTCATCGAGCGTGTTGAGCTCCTCAAGTCGAAGATGGGCATTTTCGTCATCTGAAGCTCATATCGAACCGCTACTTGGAGAGAAGGGAGTTCTATTTCCAAAGGAAGGACTGCTTCAATGCCGAATACCAACGCGTATGGTGTTGTATTCGTAGCCGTTTTGAACGTCGTTCGGTACGCCCAGAGAGCTTCATGCAGTCTCTCGTGCCAGTCCCTTTTGTTTCTGGACACGATTTTCTTTATAATCTTGGTCAAGGTCTTGTTGAAAGCTTCAGCTAGACCGTTGGCATGAGGATTATAGACTAAAGAGTATCTCCAGTCTATTTTATGTTGTTCTGCGAAGCGGCTGATTGTATGGCTCCTGTAAGCTGGCCTATTATCCGAGATTATCCATCGCGGAGTGCCGAACTGGTAGATGACATATGTCTTAAAGAAATGGAGAATATTCTCCGTCTTCACTTCTCTTAGTGGTACTACTTCCGTCCACTTAGAAAAGTAATCAGTCGTTGCCAGTATGAACCAGTGTCCTTTGGATGATACTGGCTCAATGGGGACGATTATATCGGTTCCCCACATTTCGAAAAGCCTGCCAGCTACCGTTGGGTATATAAGATTTGGATGTTGGTGGATGAAGTCCCCATGAACTTGGCACGAGTGACACTACATCGCATATTCGAGACAATCCTGAATCATTGTGGGCCAATAGTAACCCATTTTCTTGATCTTCAGCTTCATCTTTGGCCTGGTCTGATGAGAACCGCAGATTCCATCATGAATTTCTTGAATGACTCTCCTTGCTTCTCCTGGGCCCAAGAACCTTAGCCACAAACCGTCAAGAGATCTCTTGTATAAAGTATCATAGACGAAAGCGAAAGACAATGCCCGTTTCATGAGCTGATGTCTTGACGACGCGTTTTCGGGCGTTCGATGGGATTTTAAGTAGTCTATGAAGACTTCCCTCCAATCCTCGACCTTTTCTTTGTCTTCTATTTAGAGGACCGCTTGTTTGGTCGTTTCTTTTCTTTCAGATGGCTCCATTGAATCCTCTAAAGATACCTCTGCTGGCGTGAGAACCCGGCGGCTTTGCACAACAATCCTTAGGTCATCGAGGTTTTCGTTAGCCAGCTCCTTAGCAAGCTTGGCTAATGCATCCGCCTTGCTATTTTCCGCACACGGTATACTTTTCAGGATGTAGGAGGGGATTTGTGTCAGCAGTTGCTGCACTTTCCTACCATATTTTATCAACTCTGGTTTGCACGTATGATAGTCGTCATTTACTTGGCTAACGACCAGCTGGGAGTCTCCATATATGAGGAGGTTTTCGATTACCATATCGACAACGATCTCAAGACCCGCTATCAAAGTTCCATATTATGCCTCGTTGTTTGTTCTTGGTTCCATTAAGGAAAGGGTGAAACACATTATCCCTCTTTGCGGAGCACGAAGATGATGCATACCCCGGCTTTGATTATAGAGGTGTTATGCTTCCGCTTCTTCATGGAAGATGCTCCATCGAAGTAGAGTTCCCATTAGACATTATTTCCTTCCTCCTCCCCTTCGATTGTGTCGAACGCGTGTTCGTCTGCCAATTCGCAATTTAAGGGAGAACCAGCCGGTATCGGATGCTCAGCTAGAAAGTCGGTGATGGACTGACCTTTTACTGCCTTGAGGGGTCGATACGTTATCGAGAACTCCATCAAGAGGAGGGCCCTTGACATCAGATATTTGAGAGGATCCACCTTTAAAATGAGATGGACCTCATGTGCCAAGGCGTAGTGCCTGAGCTTCGTTATCGCGAAGGTCAGTGCCAGACAATGCTTTTCGATGGGGGATAGTTGTTTTCTACCCCCAGGTGTAACAACCTAGTTAAGTTATACCAATTCCTGTTCTCGTATTTCCTTAATTGTAGTATTTTCTTGGTTTATCGTGTTTGGGTGCGAATGGTATTTTACACTTTACTTTGCATTCGACCCGACCCGCTTGCTTGAGCTTGTTTGATTTATATTTATGGATTATCTTGATTTGCTACGTAGACTGGTGCATTTTCATGTTTAGTACATACTGGCATTTTATCTGACATTGCATCTTTTATCATATAACATTTTAGGTCACGTAAAATATTTTAAAATTGTATAACATGGCCTGCTTTTTACCCCTAACCCCGTGGTAGCATCTGCGCATCTTGTTCTAGTCCCGTTCAGTGAAACGGACGTGTTTGGATGGCTACGCGCACGTACGTGCATCCATTCTTGGGGGTATGCATTTTCGTTACCCGAGCATTCATTTTGAAATTTGAACGTCGCATATATTTTTCATATTTAAAATCTGAATTTTAAACCCGGCCCAGGCGTAATTTGGACTAGATTTGTATTTACCTGAAAATCCAATTTTTTTAATTAAATATAATCAATGACTTAAAATTTTTACAACTAACTATAATCATTTTTTTATTTAAAAATCTAAATCCTAAATCACCCAACTCATCCCCAGCCTGGCCATGGCCCCACTCTCCCCCTCTCTTTCTCTTTCTCTCTCTCTTCTTTTCTTCCTTTCTCTCTTTCTCTCTCTCCCACTACCAACCAAAATTCTTTCTCCTCACTATTCATTTCTCTCTCTCTCTCATCTCGATCTCTCTCATCCTCTCTATCTCTCTCCTCTCGATTTCTCTCTCTCTTCTCTCTATCTCTGCTCTCTCTCATTCTCTCTCTCTCACAACTCTCTCTCTCTCTCTCTTTATATATATATATATATATATTTCTTTATATATATTATTAAACCCTATTTAAAACTCACCTTTCACGTCTCTCTCTCTCCTCTCCTTCTTTCTTCGTCACCGCCTCCCTGCCTCGCGTGAACCCTAACCCACGCTCACCCTCGCCATCGCCGCCATCGCCGCCACCCTCGCTTTCATCCTCTCACCACCTTTGCCCTCGTCATCATCACCTCTCTCCATCACAACCCCGACGAACACGACGACCTAAGAAACCCATGCACCCATCTCCTCCACCTTCAACCTCGTCGCCGTCCCCATCACCTGACCTCATCTTTCTCCTCGTCACCTTCTCCTCCTCTCCATTCTCGAGTTCACAACCTACTGCAAACCCCGACAACCCCGAGCTAACCTAAGAAAAACCACCACCACCGGTCACCTAACCCGACGCCTGAACCTCACCGTCGACATCGCTGTCATCACCCTCATCATCTCCTCACCTCCCTCTCTTCTTCCTCCTCCAACCCCGAGCGCCTGCACATCCATCCCGAGCACCTCCTGCAACCCGAACCTCACCGCAGCCCACACCCATCGCCGGCACCACTCATCGCCGGAGACCTTGTCACCATCTTCTTGCCTTCTCTGTTCCAAATCCAGAGCCAAGCCAGAGTAACCCCCTCACCTTCATCTCCCCCTCTTGGTCGATTGACAACATCAAACCCTTGACATTTGACAGCCCATTCAACGCGACTCCCAGACGAGAACCAAGGCTCCTATGTGTGGCCTGCTTTTGCGTGAACGAAATGATCATTTCTCTGCCTCTAGATCTCCATTCCTTCAATGTTCATTTGTGCGCGCAAAGTGTTCGACGAAATGCCCCAATGGAGATTTTTCGTCGTTTTCTCGCATTCTTGCTGCGTGCCGTGCATCTGTGAATCCCCGAGGCAAGTTAATCTTTCTACATGCTATATAATTCATTATATACCAATTTAAATATATATCATACCTGTAGTTTAAATTTAGTACCCATGTTTCATTTTATAACGTTTCGATGTTCTGTTGCATCCGTTTATAATATTTTAGATCTAGGTCATGAAAAGCCTATCTTGTTGCATACTAGATTACAATATATTGCATCCATACCAATATTTATATCACATATTGCTTAGTTGTATATCCCACATTACCATTTGATAGTTTTATAACTTTTCGGATACCCGTTTGCATCCATTTCATTTAGAATATATATAACTGCATCCATAGATCATAGTAATACATAATACTGTGATAATAACATTCCATGTTTAATAAAGTGCATCCTAAAGTTGTGTTGGAACTATTACTTTAACCCTAATCGATAATCATGCATCCATATGGTTGAATCTATACCTATTTGCATACCACATCACATTATTCCATTTTATTGTTATATTGGTATCCCATACTTGTTTTTGTGTACTCATGCTTATTATAGTTTGATTATGAGCACCTACGTGACACTTGTACACCCCCTGACATGACTTGATACACTACTACTTGACACGACTTGATACCGTGCACTTCTTGACATGATTGATACTTGTTCACGACCTGACATGACCTGATGTACCACAGCTTGACCTGTTACCTGATCTTGTTACTAATGCCGACAATCTTGACCTGTTGTCCCTACGGACATTTCCTGTTGTCTATCCAGAAAAACCTATACCTGCTTGATCCTGTGTTGGCATTAGCTCCAGATTTATCAATACCTGACTTGAACACATAACCTGGGGGTATGGAGAAATCAATGATGAAACCTGACCTGTAACTCGACAGTTCGATAACTTTACTGATCAGTTTTACGGGCTAGGCCAGCCCCGGGTGATGCTGCTGACATCACTCATCATTACATACTACCTTTTACTGCCTAGCGGCACGTCTCGGATTCAGCCCGAGAATCTTAACCATGGTCCCGGGCACGCACGGGATACTATTGAGTTATATCGATAATTCATCAAATTGATTTCAAAGACTTGAGAGTAGTTAACCCAGCTGACCAATTTAGATTACTCACTGCACATCACCTGTGCCTTACCCTTCACTGTCACTATATATATTACTGTTATACCTGTTTTACCGTTCATACTCATACCTGCATGTCTTGCTACTCCTGTTTATATTATTGCTTGATGTTATGACGCACTGACGTCTGGGTTTTGCATGGCCCAGATCCTCTACCTTTGTCGCAGGCTGATCAGGAGTACTTCCGCTGTTAGGCCAAGCAGTGAGGATCCAGTTAGTATCCAGTTTTATTTTCTAGGTGTTTTGTTTATTGGATCTATTGCTTCCGCATATTATTTTATTCTTGACTCGTTATTCTGGCTCATGGACATGTATTAGATAGTTGTTTATTATTGTTCTTGATATCTCTACAGCCGTAATATGACTGTGGAGGGATATTTCCTATCCACAGGTAGCATGGTTGGCTCTGTCACGTGCCTATCTTAGCGCACTCTAGGAAGCAGGGCATGACAGGGTTTGTTTGGTATCAGAGCCATAGGATATAGGTTAATCGGGTTTGATTCTTTTATAGTTGGGTATTGGACCCAATACACGAATCGTAAAATCCGTGATTAGGAACATGTCCTGCCACCTTGTTATCGTGATTCTTGAATTATATCTTTCTCTTGATCCTTGTCTTGACGATATGCAAACGACTTTGCATCTCGGCTTGAAACCTTTTAGTTCCTTATTGTTTCCCCATGTTCCTTTGATTCTGATACTAGGATTTGGGCGACTTAAACAGAGTTATGTGATTGTACCCATGAACTGCAACATGGTTACAATGCGGTACTCTATTTAAGTAACTTGGAGTCCTGGTCTTGATTCATTTCCTTGTTCCATGGTTGTTATATTGCCTTGCTTCTCTTGCTTTCCAGTTCATGTTTTATCGCAAGCTTGAATCCTGTTTACCGTACTTATCTTCTTCAATGTTTGGCTTCACGTGAAATCGTTTCAGGTATCCTACTTGTTCATGTCTTCCCGGCATTAGAATTATTTAATTCCGGTGCATCCCTTTGTTTGAAGTTGTCTTAGGAATGGATTTTCTCAGCACTTTCCATGCTCACATTGATTGTAGGGCAAAGAAAGTGATTTTCCAGATTCCCGAACATCCGGAGTTGTTTTTGCTGGAGGTAGCAGTTCTGTCGGGCCAGTCAAGTTTAGGGCTAGGCCGACAAACAATGTTCTTTTATCGATGGAAGTTGATAAGGAGGAAGCACCAGCGGTAGTTCGAGATTTCATGGACGTGTTCGAAGACATCTCAGGTTTACCGCCGAAACAGGACGTGGAGTTCACGATCAATCTTATTCCTGGTGCAGCGCCAATTTCTAAAGCATACTATCCAATGGCACCAGTGGAGTTGGAAGAATTCAAGAAGCAGGTTGCTGAATTACTTGAGAAGGGTTGGATTCGCAACAGCAATTCACCTTGGGGAGCTCCAGTTCTTCTAGTCAAGAAGAAAGATGGCACAAGAAGGATGTGCATCGATTATCGAGAATTAAACCGGGTGACTATTAAGAACAAGTACCCAATCCCTCGCATTGGTGAATTGTTCGAGCAGCTTAGTGGTGCAAGGGTATTCTCGAAGCTGGATTTGCGATCCGGATATCATCAGGTCCGAGTTAAATCAGAAGATATTTGCAAGACTGCGTTCCAAACTCGGTATGGACATTACGAGTATTTAGTGATGCCATTCGGAGTCACGAATGCACCGGCGATATTTATGGACTTGATGAACCGAATCTTTTCACCATTCTTGGATCAGTTTATAGTGGTGTTCATTGATGATATTCTGGTTTACTCGAGAAGTATTGAAGAGCATACAGAACACTTGAAGATCGCACTGCAGACATTGAGGAAAGAAAGATTGTATGCAAAGATGAGCAAGTGCGAGTTTTGGCTTGAAGAAGTGAAGTTTTTGGGACATGTCGTGTCCGGAGATGGAATCGCCGTTGAATCCGAAAAGATTGCAGCAGTTCGAGATTGGCCGATTCCGAAGAATGTTGCAAAGATCAGGAGCTTTCTTGGACTTGCCGGGTATTACAGAAGGTTCGTGGAGAATTTTGCTCGTTTGGCTGAGCCTTTGACCAAGCTTACGCGCAAGGAGGTACCATTTGTGTGGACGGATAAGTGTGCGTCAGTTTTTGAGGCGTTGAAGCAGAGACTGATAACCGCTCCTATTTTGACCGTACCAGACAGTTCCAGAGGATTGGGGATTCACAGCGACGCATCTGGGAAAGGATTGGGATGTGTTTTGATGTAACATGGGAAGGTTATAGCTTACGCATCGAGACAGTTGAAGACCCATGAGAAGAATTACCCAACTCATGATTTGGAGCTAACAGCTGTGATTTTCGCTTTGAAGATTTGGAGACATTACTTATTGGACGAAAGGATCGAAGTATTCACCGATCACAAAAGCCTAAAGTATGTGGTCATGCAGAAGGAGCTTAATATGAGGCAGCATAGATGGTTGGAGCTGATGGCTGACTACGATCTTGATCTTAAGTACCATCCGGGGAAAGTTAATATCGTGCCTGATGCGCTTAGTCAGTTGCCAGCAATTCAGATATTGACTACACAGAAAGAACTTATTGAAGACTTTCGGAGATTCGATTTGGAGGTTGTGCTACCGCATTCTTCGGGACAGTTGATGCAGCTGCAAGTACAGTCGTCATTGATCGAGAGTATTAAAGCAGCGCAGTTACAGGGCCCTAGATTGCAAAAGTTTTAAGAACAGGTTGAAGCTGGACTTCGAACGGACTTGTTGATTCATGAAGAAGGTTTGTTGCGATATGGTAGTCGTTTGTGTGTGTCTAAAGGAGATATTCGCGAAGAAGTTATGAAGGAAGCACACAGTTCCGCATATTCTGTACATCCAGGAGGTATGAAGATGTACCGTGATCTACGACATCATTTCTGGTGGGAAGGCATGAAATGGGAGATTGCCCGCTTTGTAGCGAAGTGCTTAGTGTGTCAGTAAGTTAAGGCTGAACATCAAAGGGTTGCTGGTTTATTGCAACCACTTCCGATTCCTCAATGGAAGTGGGAACATATAACCATGAATTTCGTGACGGCTTTACTGCGGAGTCCAAAGGGCAACAATGCAGTATGGGTGATTATTGATCGATTGACCAAGGCAGCTCATTTCATACCATTTCGAGTTGGTCAATCAACAGAAGCATTGGCAGAACGGTACATGCAGGAAATTATAAGATTGCATGGAGTACCGGTGAGCATCGTGTCCGACCGTGACACTCGTTTCTTATCACACTTTTGGAGGAGTTTACAGGAAAGTTTAGGGACTCGATTGAAGTTTAGCACGGCTTATCATCCTCAGACAGATGGCCAGTCGGAGAGGACGATCCAAACTCTTGAAGACATGTTGAGAGCTTGCATGTTAGACTTCAAGGGTTCATGGAAGGATCATCTACACTTGGTGGAGTTTTCATACAATAAGTTTTCCAGGAGACTATTCAGATGGCTCCATTCGAAGCTTTATATGGTCGCAAATGTCGTTCACCTGTTTGTTGGAACGATGTTGGAGAACGAAGATTGTTGGGACCGGATTTGATCGTGCAAACAGTGAAGAAAGTTAACACTATCCGGAAACATATGAAGGCAGCACAAGACCGACAGAAGAGTTGGGCAGATATATCGAGAAGACCTCTGGAGTTCGCGGTTGGTGATGTGGTGTTTTTGAAGATATCACCGACTAGAGGAGTTATTCGTTTTGGGAGTCGAGGAAAGCTTAGTTCTCAATTCGTTGGACCTTTCGAGATTTTGGAGCGTGATGGAAAAGTGGCGTATTGATTGGCTTTACCGCAAGCCTTGGCAAATGTTCATGACGTGTTTCATGTATCTCAACTCCGTAAGTATGTTCAAGACGAAACACATGTGTTGGATCATTCGGAGCTGACTGTACGAGAGGATTTAACCTATGAGGAGCAACCGATGTCGATTGTGGATTGAAGAGAAAAGGTTCTTAAGAACAAAGTTATCCCTCTTGTACTTGTTTCTTGGGGAAATCGCCCGCATGGAGAATCATCTTAGGAACGAGAAGATGAAATCCGGCAGAAGTTTCCACATCTCTTCTTTTAGTTCTTGATTGTTTATCCTTTCTTCTTCTTAGAATTTCGAGGACGAAATTCTTTTTATAGTTGGGTATAATGTAACAACCTAGTTCAGTTATACCAATTCCTGTTCTCGTATTTCCTTAATTGTGGTATTTTCTTGGTTTATCGTGTTTGGGTGCGAATGGTATTTTACACTTTACTTTGCATTCGACCCGACCCGCTTGCTTGAGCTTGTTTGATTTATATTTATGGATTATCCTGATTTGTTACGTAGACTGGTGCATTTTCATATTTAGTACATACTGGCATTTTATCTGGCATTGCATCTTTTACCATATAACATTTTAGGTCACGTAAAATATTTTAAAATTGCATAACATGGCCTGCTTGATACCCCTAATCTCGTGGTAGCATCCGCGCATCTTGTTCTCGTCCCGTTCAGTGAAACGGACATGTTTGGATGGATGCGCGCACGTACGTGCATCCGTTCTTAGGGGTATGCATTTTTGTTACCCGAGCATTCATTTTGAAATTTGGACATCGCATATATTTTTCGTATTTAAAATCTAAATTTTAGACCCGACCTGGGCGTATTTTGGACTAGATTTGTATTTACCTGAAAATCCAATTTTTTTAATTAAATATAACCAACGGCATAAAATTTTTACAACTAACTATAATCTTTTTTTATTTAAAAATCTAAATCCTAAATCACCCAACTCATCCCCAGCCTAGTCGTGGCCCCACTCTCCCCTCTCTTTCTCTTTCTCTCTCTCTTCTTTTCTTCCTTTCTCTCTTTCTCTCTCCCCCACTACCAACCAAAATTCTCCTCACTATTCATTTCTCTCTCTCTCCACTATTCATTTCTCTCTCTCTCATCTCGATCTCTCTCATCCTCTCTATCTCTCTCCTCTCTGCTCTCTCTCTCTTCTCTCTATCTCTGCTCTCCCTCTCTCACAATTCTCTCTCTCTCTTTCTTTACACACACACACACACACATACACACACACACACATAATTCTTTATATATATTATTAAACCCTATTTAAAACTCACCTTTCACGTCTTTCTCTCCCTCCTCTCCTTCTTTCTTAGTCACCGCCTCCCTGCCTCGCGTGTACCCTAACCCACGCTCACCCTCGCCGCCGCCGTCGCCGCCGCCGCCCTCGCCTTCATCCTCTCACCACCTTTGCCCTCGCCATCATCACCTCCCTCCATCACAACCCCGACGAACACGACGACCTAAGAAACCCACGCACCTATCTCCTCCACCGCCGACCTCGTCGCCGTCCCCATCACCTGACTTCATCTTTCCCCTCGTCACCATCTCCTCCTCTCCATTCTCGAGTTCACAACCCACTGTAAACCCCGACAACCCCGAGCCAACCTAAGAAAAACCACCACCGCCGGTCACCTAACCCGACGCCTGAACCTCACCATCGACATCGCTGTCGTCACCCTCATCATCTCCTCACCTCCCTCTCTTCTTCCTCCTCCAACCCCGAGCGCCTGCACATCCATCCCGAGCACCTCCTGCAATCCGAACCTCACCGTAGCCTACACCCATCGCCGGCACCTCTCATCGCCGGAGACCTTGTCACCATCTCCTCGCCTTCTCTATTCCAAACCCAGAGCCAAGCCAGAGTAACCCCCTCGCCTTCATCTCCCCCTCTTGGCCGATTGACAACACCAAACCCTTGACATTCGACAGACCATTCGACGCGACTTCCAGACTAGAACCGAGGCTCCAATGTGTGTCCTGCTTTTGCATGAACGAAATGATCATTTCTCTGCCTCTAGATCTTCATTCCGTCAATGTTCGTTTGTGCGCGCAAAGTGTTCGACGAAATGCCCCAATGGAGATTTTCCGCCGTTTTCTCGCATTCTTGCTGCGTGCCGTGCATCTATGAATCCCCGAGGCAAGTTAATCTTGGTACATGCTTTATAATTCATTATATACCTATTTAAATATATATCATACCTGTAGTTTAAATTTAGTACGCATGTTTCATTTTATAACGTTTCGATGTTCCGTTGTATCCATTTATAACATTTTAGATCTAGGTCATGAAAAGCCTATCTTGTTGCATACTAGATTATAATATACTACATCCATACCAATATTTATATCACATATTGCTTAGTTGTATATCCCACATTACCATTTGATAGTTTTATAACTTTTCGGATACCCGTTTGCATCCATTTCATTTAGAATATATATAACTGCATCCATAGATCATAGTAATACATAATACTGTGATAATAACATTCCATGTTTAATAAAGTGCATCCTAAATTTGTGTTGGAACTGTAACTTTAACCCTAATCGATAACCGTGCATCCATATGTTTGAATCTATACCTATTTGCATACCACATCACATTATTCCATTTTATTGTTATATTGGTACCCCATACTTGTTTTTGTATACCATGCTTATTATAGTTTGATTATGAGCACCCACGTGACACTTGTGCACCCCTGACATGACTTGATACACTACTACTTGACACGACTTGATACCGTGCACTTCTTGACATGATTGATACTTGTTCACTACCTGACATGACCTGATGTACCACAGCTTGACCTGTTACCTGATCTTGTTACTAATACCGACAATCTTGACCTGTTGTCCCTACGAACATTTCCTGTTGTCTATCCAGACAAACCTGTACCTGCTTGATCCTGTGTTGGCATTAGCTCCAGATTTATCATACCTGACTTGAAAACATAACCTGAGGGTATAGGGAAATCAATGATGAAACCTGACTTGTAACTCGACAGTTCGATACCTTTACTGATCAGTTTTATAGGCTAGGCCAGCCCCGGGGTGATGCTGCTGACATCACTCATCGTTACATACTACCTTTTACTGCCTAGCGGCACGTCTCGGATTCAGCCCGAGAATCTTGACCGTGGTCCCGGGCATGCACGGGATACTATTGAGTTACATCAATGATTCATCAAATTGATTTCAAAAACTTGAGAGTAGTTAACCCAGTAGACCAATTTAGATTTCTCACTGCACATCACCTGTACCATACCCTTCACTGTCACTATATATATTACTGTTTTACCGTTCATACTCATACCTGCGTGTCTTGCTACCCCTGTTTATATTATTGTTTGATGTTATGACACACTGACGTCTGGGTTTTGCATGGCCCAGATCCTCTACCTTTGTCGCAGGCTAATCAGGAGTACTTCCGCTGTTAGGCCTAGCAGTGAGGATCCAGTTGGTATCCAGTTTTACTTTCCAGGTATTTTTTTATTGGATCTATTGCTTCCACATATTATTTTATTCTTGACTCGTTATTTTGGCTCATGGACATGTATTAGATAGTTGTTTATTATTGTTCTTGATATCTCTACAGCCGTAATGTGACTGTGGAGGGATATTTCCTATCCACAGGTAGCATGGTTGGCTCTGTCACGTGCCTATCTTAGCGCACTCTGGGAAGCGGGGTGTGACACCAGGAGAACTCGACTCAAATAGTAGAGAGCTCTCTCCTTTCCCTGATCATTTTCCTGTGCCCATAGCACGCCTAGAGAACCTTCAAGGGCCGTTGTGTACAGGATGATGGGCTTCCCTTTGACTGGAGAGGTCAGTACCGGCGGGTTCTGCAGGTGTTGCTTGATTTCATCCAGTGCACTTTGGAATTTATGATCCCAAACGAACAGGTTCCCCTTCTTCATTAGATGGCTGTAGGGACGGCATTTTCCGGAGAGCTTGGCTATGAACTGCCGGATATACACGAGCTTTCCTTGGAGAGACCGCAGTTGTTTAAGAGTTCTTGGCATGGGCATTTCCATAATCGCCTTGATCTTTGATGGGTCTATTTCGATACTTAGGTGTCGTATGATGAATCCTAGGAATTTACCTGAGGAGACTCCAAATGCGCATTTCATAGGATTCATCTTTAGATTGTATTTCCGAAGACGCTGGAACACTATGTTCAAATGTTCCCAGTGCTCCTCGTACGATTTGCTTTTCACCACAAGGTCGTCAATATAGCATTCGACAATCTCATGTATGAGGTCATCGAAGATCTTCGTCATGGCCCTCTGGTAGGTAGCGCCTGCGTTCTTCAAACCGAAAGGCATCACCTTATAGCAGAATATGCCTAGCGGAGTTCGGAAGGCGGTGTGCTTTTGGTCTTCAGGATGCATTTTTATTTGTTTGTAGCCTGATGATCCATCCATGAAGGAGAAGAACTCATGAGCGGACGTGTTATTGATCATCAACTCGGTAACAGGTACTGGGAAGGAATCCTTCGGACAAGCTTTATTAAGGTCCTGAAAGTCCACGCAGATGCGCACTGTCCCATTTTTCTTCATCACTGGAACAATGTGTTAGTTATATGTATGCCCTAGAGGCCATTATTATACATGTGATGTATATTATAGTGGATACTTAAACATATATAGGGAGGACTTTCTTGCTCGACATGATAGTATGCTATCCGGTTGCTCTTTATCTTAACATGGACACTTATTGTCTCTCTATTACATGTTGATAAAGCCCTTAGGATGAGTACTTGACTACCAGAATTATGATGCAGATCATACTAGTGGGGCAGAGGTAGTCAGTAAGTACATCCTTCAACAGTTCCTAGTCGTAGGAGTATCGAGACGGGGCATCGATATTCCAGAGTAGACTAGCGTATACGCTTCTCGACCCATGTGATGGGTGATAGATGATCCCATATCCATTGGTGTTTGACATCAGAGATGGTATACGGGTGCTCAGTGGAGACTGAGTATACTGGACGGACTCGCCGAGAACTCCTAGATGGTATTATACCTCACGTCAGATAGCAGTTCTCTGGTGACACTGGTACAGGTTAGTCTGTCGACCCGAGATCGTCATAGAGACTTGTGTGATACCCACTGTGTTTTGATTTACACCTTACCACATTCCAGAGATCGTGCAAAAGGGTGGGTTTTAGGTACAGTCCCGAGTCACATGTAGGCAATGAGCGATATGAAGGGATTTCGTCTCTCTCGGTATTGGGAGTTGATGTTGCACTATACTCGATTGGCCATAACAGGAAATCCATGGCCAGGGTTGCTGAGATATGCTGGTAAGTGTTATCAGTAGTTTCTCAAACCATTATGAGCCTCACATTGGCATGACTTATCAGGCTACTGGGGTCTGACGTTTACCACCCCCCAGGCTGAGATATGCGACATATCAGACGAAGAGGCCGGACTGTACGGTAGTGTTACTTATTGGATTCGCAGGAGTATGAGCAGGTTTGCTTGTTGATCTTCTGATCGCTTAATACCCGGGTAGCCATTACTTCCCTCTAGTACCGTTGACGGCTTGTGGGTGACTGATATGATCATCACCTACTGCCAGCGTATTGACGAGTCTTTAGAGTCCTACACAGAGGATTCCTGGCTTAGGCGAAACGAAGTAGGAGAACATATGTGATATGTGTGGGACCGAGATTAATATGTGTATGTGATACCGTATTCTATTCTCTCAATTTGTGATATCGGTCGGTTATATGTGATATAGCCGGGTTGTCGAATCAAGTGTTGATTCGATAAGTTGATACAAATAATATTAGTCGGTTACATGAGA
Source organism: Agapanthus africanus (assembly GCA_030015575.1). NCBI lineage: Eukaryota > Viridiplantae > Streptophyta > Magnoliopsida > Asparagales > Amaryllidaceae > Agapanthus > Agapanthus africanus. The sequence goes on along the minus strand of JASDDO010000028.1, from coordinate 168,318,719 downwards.
TATAGCCGGATTATTAAATCAAGTGTTGATTTAATAATTTAATGTATAATTATATATCTGATATATTAATATACATTAACTAATATTAGCTCACTTAAGAATTTCTTTATTTCACTTGTATACATTTAATATATATGTGATATATGTTAATTGTATTTGTTTTATTGTGTCAAGCTTGATGATACATGCAACATGGGTGTATGAGACTCACACCATGCTTATGATAATGAAGGGTTTTATTTATTTAAAGTAAATCAAAATTAAGTGGAAATTAGTCATGGTTGATACTTAGTGGAAGCTTGTAGAACCCATTGACTTAGTCCACTAATTTTGTCTTACTATAGATATTTATTGACCTAACCATTATCTTTAGCCATGGTTTAGTCTCTACATGAGTTAGTATATGATATTAACCCACCCATGGTTGCTATTCTCACTCATGAGATTCATTCTATTTATTTTCTTCTTCATTCCATTTTTGCTCTCTAGCTTTTTGGAAAGTGAAGAAATATAGTGAGAAAAATTATTCTAAAGTGAGCAAAAATCCTACTTCATCAACCTATACTAGATTAGCCATTTATTTTAGATTGTTTTCTTCACTAATTCCTAATTAGTAAAGAGATAGCTTGAGTTAGTGTCTCCAAGACGTAGATCGTGTCTTCAGCCTCTAAGACTTCATACAAGCTTGTTCATTTCACCTTGAGGAGCCTTATTAGAGTCCGGGAGATCACTACTTGGAGCGAAGGGACTACTACACGGAGCTTTTGAAGTGAAGGACCGGTCTACAAAGGATGTATTCCTTGTTCGCTTTGTATGTAAAGTTGTTTATATTCTAGCTTAACTCCTAATTTTCTAGTTAAATCCTTGGCTTGGGTTGCATAGCTCTCTAGGTTTTTTAAAATTGCATACTTGATACCCCATAAATCCTAGTTAGGGTGCTATGAAACCCAGCACAATGTTGGCAATCCAGTCTGGATATTGAACTTCTTGGATGAAGCCGGAGTCAATTAGTTTCTTGACTTCGGCATTGATACTCATCTCGAGTTTGAGCCGCATTCTTCTTGGCGCCTGTTTGACTGGCTTGACTTCCGATGATACAGCCAGTTTATGCACCGCTATTTTTGGATCCAGTCCCGGCATCTCAGAATAGTTCCATGCGAAGCAGTCTTTATATTGCATAAGCACGTCCTTTAGTGTGGCCACCTGTTTTTTAGACAACAACTCACTGATGAACATGGGTCTCACCTCATTTTCTGTGCCCAAGTCGATTTTCCTTGGGTTGTCTATCGTGGTGTGTATCCCATCTTCCAGCTCTTTTGGTGCTGGTGAAAACTCTGAGATCACCTCATCCTTGTCTTTGTTTGCGAAGCACCTAAAGGAGTCATATATAGTCTCGTGCTCTTCCTCCTTTGAGAGTGTTACCACATGGCAGGTATGGGTTTGCTTCCATTCTTGACGTTGAGCTGGTCCTGTCCTCACGGTATATGTCCTCTTGGGCTCATACTTTTGCGGTGGGGTTACCCTCCAGCTTTCGGACAAAGCGAACTTGCCTTGTTGATACTGGTCTTCGACCCAGTCTTTGAAGGTGAAGCTGTCTTCAAGGGGATGACCTATTTCTTGGTGATAGGAGCAATAATCCGGATGATTGACCTCGTTTATTTGTTCGGGATGCCGAGACTCCGGGAGCGTCATCATTTGATACTTCATAACAAAGTTGAATATTTTTCTTATCTTGTCTTGAGGGAAAGAGTATTCCCGACCCATCCTCTTGATAAAAGACGGCTTCTAACCACATTTTTCTTGATAGCGTGGTTTCTTAGATACACCCTGTTGTTTGCGAACGTTGTTTGCGCTATTTGTCCTATTTTTGCCTCTATTTCAGGATTTTTCCTTCTTGCGAGGACATACAGCGAGCTGGAGATGAAGGGCGTTGTAGTCTTCTTTCTCTGCAGACTGATGGTTGAGGCGTTGCCTCCTGGCCTTTTCATAAATATCCATTTCGCGACTGTGGTTATCCCGAACCTTTTGGCAGGCTTCTTTTACTAGCTTGTCAACATGTTCTTCAAACGATGGACTGAATTTTCTTAAAGCGAGACCTCGTTCTGTTTCAACGTCACGGCTATTTGAAAGAGCGTTCACTTCTTCACCAGAGTTGTTTATGACGCGGTAGCTATAAAATCGCTCCCGTTTCTTGGAATAAACGTATCCGAGCCCAGTTGTCTCCATCTTTCTGTTGGGTATCTTTCGCTGGGTCTTAAGAATGTCCCAAATCTTGTTGTAGAACTGGGCTTGTCGAGCGGTTTGTTTGGAGGGTACGCCTTGGCATCTTAATAGCCTTCTCAATCCTCTGCGTAATATCTGGACATACGGATTGGTTGAAACCTGTCAAGCGCATGATCGGCACCATGCCAGACTTATTTTTCTACTTTAATCTCTGTAAATTGGTAGAAGAGGATCGCCTTTTCACCTCTTCGCCTGGGAGGGACGCAGAAAGTCCGCAGCTCTTGTATATTGTATGTATCAAGCGCATCAAGTTCTTTGCAATGCTATGGCGGAACTATGGTGATTTGTAAACTCTGATCAGCTCCAGTAAAGGTTTATGCTGACGGGCGAGTGGAGAACACGGTGTTGGCCTCGTCCTCAGATTCACTACCGAAGACCAAAATAGGAGCAGATGGGCCAGGCATGTTGCCTTGGGGTTTCCCCCAGTAGACTATCTCTTCATCATCCTCGGTACCGCTCCCAAATATCGGGATAGTGGTGACGGCTTTTTGTGTATTCTCTGACTTATGACATCTTTCCGTGTCTTTGAAGTCTAATAGGAAGTACTTGGCGTCTTCAGATTTTCGAACTTCGTTTATAGAGAATGGATTTAGCTCCCCTATAACGGTGTACTCGAGGCCATCTTTGAAATACTTCATACACTGGTGTTGTGTAGAAGGGATGACGTTGTACTCGTACAACCAAGGCCTGCCGAGCAAAGCGTTGTAGCAAGTCTTGGTGTCAATGACATGAAATTTGATGTCAGTGACGAGTAGCCCAAAGCGTAATGTCAATATTACGAACCCAAGTGTCTGTGATGACTGTGAGTCAAACCCAGAGATGGTATTTTTTTCCCAATCTAGGTGCTGAACGTTCATGCATATCTCCTTTAGCACCTTCACGTTGAGAAGGTTGATGGAGGACCCGTTGTCGACCAGAATCTTCCTTATCTTGATGTCGTGGCAGTACCTAGTGAAATATAGAGGACGGTTGTGCTCGCACGTTCCGAGGAGGAGATCTTCATCGCCGAATATAATGTCAGCTGTATGAACCTCTGCCAGCTCATCCTTCATCTTTTCTTCTGTAAGGAAAGCTTGGAACTGATCGGGCTCCTGTAATGCCCTAATCAGAGAATCTCTTACTTCTTTGGCCAGGAGGAGAGTATCCAATATGCTCAGTTGTGAGGGCATCTTCCTCAGATGTGCCAGGACATTATAATCCACCTTGTTTTTCTTAGGCGGGTCCTTGGCTGCGAGCTCTTCGACGACTCTATCATCGAGAGAAATTTCTTCAGGGACTTTCTCCTTCCCCTTGTCTCTTTTGCTCGAACCTTTGTTTGTAGGCCCAAGGTTCTTCTTAGGAAGCATGCGATTACGCAGCTGAATGTTCTCACAATTCTTCTCCTCCTCCTCTTTTCCGGAGGTGGATTCTTTGAAAAGAGGGTCGAGGGTTATTTCTTCCTCAGAATCGCTCCCAAATGTAAGAACTTGGGATTTTCCTCTTGTCGAACTAATACCAACCATATGACAGTTGACAGCCGTTCCTTCATTTTCATTTGTCGCGCTTCTTTGCTGTTGACGAGGTTTGCGCATCATCCGCTTGAAGTGTTGTCGGTGAGCAACGTATCCCTGCCAGCACTTCTTGAAGGCATTGCACTCTTCAGTGGGGTGGGTGACTCTCCGATGATATAAGCAATAGTTCGGATGTAAAATCTCTCTGTTGAGGCATGTGGCCCCGGGAATATTTTCCTTGAGAAATGGCAGCTTCATTCTCATTGACAGGGCTTTGGCGAACTATTTCTCCGTCTTAAAACTTCTTTTATTTGCCACAGGTGTGCTTCGGTCTGGTTGGAGTACTTTGTGACTCTTCCTCGCTGCGTCTTCTTCATCCTGATGCCAATACTTGGTATTTTCGTATATGGCCGTTTCACGTTCTCGGTCAGCTCTGCTCTTTTGAAAAGATTTGTTTAGCAGCCTGTTAATTAGGCCTTCTAGAAGCTCCAGGGATTTTGGCACCGACCCTGCCCCCAGATCCTCTGCGTTGCTTTCCGACGCCGAGGGAGTTTCTTCGTTATTTAACGACGAATAAGAAACCATGTGAAAACTTGCTACATAATCTTCGGTTTCTCCTGACGAGTCATTTCCCTCATCATCATCACTATCTCCGTTCTCAAGTATATGGTTGAGAAACTCTTCGAGGGTGACTGGGGTCCGCACCTTCTGGTTGTACTCCTCCAGCACATCGATGTACTTTTGCAGGTGTAGGGTGTTTTTCGTCACCCCATTAAGATGGGAATACGTGCGCGCTTGTCAGGCGCATTACAGATTCTCCTTGCCTAGGGTAGGCCGGGGTTTAATGATTGTAGGGATCCGAATCTCCGGCAGCCGCGGACTAAGCTGCCGTTAATTACCCCTCGCCTTTGGAGCGAGGGAACCTCCGATTGACGAGTTAAACTGGTCATGCGAACTCAATGTGCAGTGTTGTGTTTTGAAGGGGTTTTGGATATATCGGGGGTCCCACTACCCGGATAGCGGACTGGGGGTCAAGGGGGTTAGCAGCCCCCTTGCGGGTGCGGGGTGCGGGGCAGCGCCCCGGCCTAAAAATTTTCTTGGGAAGGACAGTGTTGTAGAGTATGTGTATGTGTACATATGTATACATATGTGTATATATGTATATATATAAAAAAAAAGGAAAAAGGCATCCAAAGGATGCGTGGGGCCAGCGCCGGCGCTTTGAGTGCAAGAGCGCTAGCGCACCACGTGTCAGCACGTAGGCGCTCGGACGCTAGCCTACTGAGCGCTAGCGCGCTACATGTCAGCACGTGGGCGCTAGGGCGCTAGCGCTCTGAGCGCAAGAGCGCTAGCGCACCGAGTGCTAGCACGCCACGTGTCAGCACGTGGGCGCTCGGGCGCTAGTGCTTTGGGTGCTAGCGCTTTGAGTGCAAGAGCTCTAGCACACTGAGCGCTAGCGTGCCACATGTCAGCATGTGGGCGCTCGGGCGCTGGCGCTTCGGGCGTTGGCGCTTCGGGCGCTGGCGCTCGCGCTTCGGGCGCTAGCGCTCTGAGCGCAAGAGCGCTAGCGCTTTGAGCGTTAGCGCGCCACATGTCAACACGTGGGCGCTCGAGCGCTAGCGCGCCATGTGTCAGCACGTGGGCGCTCGAGCGCTAGCGCTCTGGGCGTAAGAGCGCTAGCGCACCACATGTCTGCACGTGGGCGCTCAAGCAGCAAAAAGGGACTTGGTCCCTGCAATGGGAGTTGTACTCCCAGAAAGGAGCACTTATTATTCTGTATATATATATATATATATATGAGGAGTTAAACTCCTAAGATGTTTTGAAGCTGATGAAGGGCTTCTCCCCTTGAGCCCTAGTTCTTCCCCAAAGTGGGGTTTCTGGAGATGGGTCTCTCCTTCTCCTTCCTTTGTTGGCCGGATCTTGAAGATCAAGAGATGTGAGATTTTAAAAATCTCTTCTTTTTGAGATCTAATGACAGATCCAAGTTCCCCTTTGTGGGTTTTGTAGTGAAAAACTATTTAGTTTTGGAAAAGGAAGAGTAAAACTCTTGATTTAATTCAAAAGAAAGAAGAAGGTTTGGAACCTTCAGAAAGGGGAAAGAGCCACAAACCCTAGGTTTTTGAGAGAATGAAAAGTGTATATTTTATTCATCATAATGTTGCCTTATATAGGCTTACATATTTACATATAGCCCCTTGGGCTTTGCAAAATGGTGTTTTGCCCATCCCATGGTTCATGTGCCATTTCTTTTTGCACATAAGCAACGGGCTTACAAAAAATTGGCTTTATGCCCATTTTGCATATATTCATGCACAAAATATTACATCAAAATTATTCGTTACATGATTTTTATTTTGGTATGGCGGAAGGCCGGATGTTTCGTGTTCGGGCTCGACCCGGGCATTGGCCCACTTGCTTGGGCTTGGGCCCACCTGGCTTGGGGTTGACCTTAATTTTGACTTGGTCAACCGGGGTGCAAATTTTGACCCCAACAAAGTGCCCCCCATCAATAAATGCACACCACATATGTGAGTCGTGTGCATGAGATTGATGGATCTTCTTTCGCGTGGAGGCGACTTGCTTTGGTTCCCACTTTTTGGGATGCACTGCCCTTTTTACGACATGGACGGTCGATGCTTGACGCGTCTCCGAGATGGAGTGTCCGTGGTAGACGTTTCCCTGGCCCAGAGCGATCTGGTTTCTATTTTGTAGGAAGCCTGCACTGTCCTTTTTGCGACATGGACGGTCGACGCTTGACGCATCTCCGAGACGGAGTGTCCGTGGTAGACTTTTCCCTCATCCGGAGCAATCTGGTTCCTGCTTTGTAGGAAGCCTGCACTGCCCTTTTTACAACATGGACGGTCAACGCTCTGACCCGGAGCGATTTGGTTCCCGATTTGTGGGAAGCCCGCACTGCCCGTTTTGCGACATGGACGGTCGACGCTCTGATCCGAAGCGATTTGGTTCCCGATTTGTGGGAAGCCTGCACTGCCCGTTTGCGACATGGACGGTCGACGCTCTGATCTGGAGCGATTTGGTTCCCGATTTGTGGAAAGCCAGCACTGCCCGTTTTGCGACATGGACGGTTGACGATCTGATCAGGGGAGATTTGGTTCCCGATTTGTGGGAAGCCTGCACTTCCCGTTTTGCGACATGGACGGTCGACGCTCTGATCTGGAGCGATTTGGTTCCCGATTTGTAGGAAGCCTGCAATACCCTTTTTCCGACATAGACGGTCGACGCTCTGATCCGGAGCGATTTGGTTCCCGATTTGTGGGAAGCCTGCACTGCCCTTTTTACGATATGGACAGTCGACGCTTGACACGTCTCCGAGACAGAGTGTCCATGGTAGACTTTTCCCTGGCCCGGAGTGGTCTGGTTCCTGCTTTGTAGGAAGCCTGCACTGCCCGTTTTGCGACATGGATGGTCGACGCTCTGATCCGGAGTGATTTGGTTCCCGATTTGTGGGAAGCCTGCACTGCCCTTTTTACGACATGGACGGTCGATTCTTGACGCGTCTCCGAGACGGAGTGTCCGTGGTAGACTTTTCCCTGGCCCAGAGAGGTCTGGTTCCTACTTTGTAGGAAGCCTGCACTGCCCGTTTTGCGACATGGACGGTCGACGCTCTAATCCAGAGCGATTTGGTTCCCGATTTGTGGGAAGCCTGCACTGCCCGTTTTGCGACATGGACGGTCGATGCTCTGATCCAGAGCGATTTGGTTCCTGATTTGTGGGAAGCCTGCACTGCCCTTTTTACGACATAGACGGTCGACGCTTGACGTGTCTCCGAGATGGAGTGTCCGTGGTAGACTTTTCCCTGGCCCGGAGTGGTCTGGTTCCTACTTTGTAGGAAGCCTGCACTGTCCGTTTTGCGACATGGACGGTCGACGCTCTGATCCAGAGCGATTTGGTTCCCGATTTGTGGGAAGCTTGCACTGCCCGTTTTGCGACATGGACGGTCGACGCTCTGATCCGGAGCGATTTGGTTCCTGATTTGTGGAAAGCCTGCACTGCCCTTTTTACGACATGGATGGTCGACGCTTGACGGGTCTCCGAGATGGAGTGTCCGTGGTAGACTTTTCCCTGGCCCAGAGTGGTCTGGTTCCTGCTTTGTAGGAAGCCTGCACTGCCCGTTTTGCGACATGGACGGTCGATGCTATGATCCAGAGCGATTTGGTTCCCGATTTGTGGGAAGCCTGCACTGTCCGTTTTGCGACATGGACGGTCGACGCTTTGATCCGGAGCGATTCGGTTCCCGATTTGTGGGAAGCCTGCACTGCCCGTTTTGCGACATAGACGGTCGACGCTCTGATCCGGAGCGATTTGGTTCCCGATTTGTGGGAAGCCTGCACTGTCCTTTTTGCGACGTGGACGGTCGACGCTCTATTTGACTTGCTCTGCTCCCTGCAGTGTCAGGGGTGAACTTGACTTGCTCCGCTTCTTACGGTGTCGAGATTGGATTCTGACTTGCTCCGCTTTCTGCGGTGTCGGAGTTGAAGTTGACTTGTTGATTGTGATTTGGGTTGACATCAGCATCGCTATACCGGAATATGATACCAGGAGCGAATCATCATCTGTCTTTGAAAGGATTTGAGGATTTGTTATTATTTTTTTTTTGTCGGCATCTGCATTGCTGCACTGCAATAATGTCAGGAGCAACTCATCATTGCCCCGCGAGGATTTGGGAATTGGTTTTTGCTTGGCATCAGTATCGCTACACTGGAATATGGTACCAGGAGCGAATCATCATTTGCGCTTGCTTATCAGGAAGCGATGGCTTAGGAGACAGGTTTGGATCCCTATCACCTAAGACTTTTCAATTTTGTGAGCCGTAAGGGCCTCACAAAGCATTTTCTCTCTACGGGTCATAAGGATCCCGTAAGTGTATTCTCTCCTTAGGAGTCGTAAGGACCCCCAAGTGTGTTGCTCCTTTGTGGGTCGTAACGATCACACACGGGAATTTTCTCCTCACAAAGTCGAGAGGACTTTGCGAGTGCATTTCATCTCTTTTTCACGAGTTTGCGCCCTTTCGGGTTTTCACAAACTCGCCGGTAGTCCTGCTGTTTTTACTCACGGAGCCCTTTCGGGTTTTCATCCGTGCCCATTTTGCTTGTGGACATACCTTCTTTTTTTTCTTCTCTTCTTTTTTTTTGAATCTTCCCTGCTGGTGGGACTTTGAATGTGATCTCGCCGGTAGGGCTTGGGAGAGATTAGGATCGTTTTATGCCCGTAGATCGTATACGGTTTTGCAGGATGTATGATCCAGACCGTAGGGCCGGAAACATTTTGGGACTTTGTTGGCGTCTGCATCGCTGCACTAGAATATGGTACCATGAGCGACTCATCATTCGCCGTTGAAATTTGAGTTTGGAATTTGGTTGGCGTCTCCATCGCTGCACTGGAATATGGTACCAGGAGCGACTCATCATTTGCCACTTGGGGGTTGGGAAGCGATGGCTTAGGAGACAGGTTTAGATCCCTATCACCTAAGGCTTTCCAATTTTATGGGCCGTGAGGGTCCCATGAAAGCATTTTCTCCCTACGAGTCGTAAGGATCCCGCAGGTGTATTTTCTCCTTAGGAGTCGTGAGGACTCCTAAGTGTGTTTTTCCTTTGCGAGTCGTAAGGATCCCACAAAGGTTTGTTCACCTCATGTATCGTGAGGACACATGAGTAGGTCTTCTCAATGGAGCATAATTCCAAAGGCGGAGACCAGCCGCGTAACTGGTGATTACGGTGGGGCATAGATATGATGAGAATTATTTGAGCCCGTGGATTGTATACGGTAGTCAATTTGAGGACTAGCCGTAGGGCTAGGAGAATTTTGAGAAATTGGATTTTGGGTGGCGTCTGCATCGCTGCACTGGAATATGGTACCAAGAGCGACTCATCATTCGTCGTTGTTTTTTTTGTTTTTTGCATTTTTTTTGTTTTACCACGATTGCTCTATCATTTCAGCTTTTCTTATCGCGAAGATCGTGATTGCCCCATCATTTCGGCTTTTATTCGCGGTTGCCCCATCAGTTCGGCTTTATTTTCATTTTCATTTTTACTCGCTGATTTTTATTGCGAGTTGCCCTATCATTTCGGCTTTTCTTTATTTTTCTTTTATTTACACATTTTTTGTCTATATATATATATATATATTTACATTCCCAGTTTAACGACTTGGAGGTCGACTATTCCCAGTTTAAAAACTTAGCGGTCTATTGTTTTCAGAGAAAGGCAGATGTCTGAGAGAATCAGTTTCACGAATAACTTCGGTCTCCGTTTGCATGAAATTGGCGGTCGCGGCTGGACTGTTTGTTAACACGCCTTTAGACAGTGCTATCTCTCCTGCCTTGTATTGCTTTTCGACCCAATCTTTGAAGACGAAACAGTCCTCAATGGCATGACCTATCACTCTGTGATAGGGGCAGTATTTGGGGTCGTCGGTCCTATTCGCTTCCTGCGGTCTTTTTGACTCTGGCAGTTGTAGACCGTTTCTCAGGGCGTCTTTGAATATTTTATGGATTTTGTCCCTTCTGAAGGAATAGACCTTGCTTTCAGTGGAGATTCCCCTCCCTCTCCGAACATTGGCTTCCGAAGCTGGTTGGCATTAGGCCCGCTCAACCCTTGCTTATTTCGGTTAGCCGAGGCATTGAAAGATTCAGTATTGTTGGAATTTCCGCCTTTGCGATTTTCGTCCTTTCGGTTTCTCCAGGACTTATTGTTATTTTGGGAGTCATAAGAGGACTCCAGCTTTGAGCGTTCCAACATCTGGACTTTCCTGGTCAGCTCTTGGAATGTTTTGAGACCCGCGGTGCATAGAAACGGGGCCATCCAATTGTTGAGATTTCCGACGAGGAGACTGACAGATTGGTCCTGCTCTATCGGTGGTTCGCATTTGACGGAGAGATTGTGCCATCGGGTTATAAAATCCGTACTGCTTTCATTGTTCTTAAGCTAAGTCCTTACGAGCTCGGCAATGGTGATCTTATCGCTGACGCTCATGAACCTTTGTCGAAACAAAGATTCCATTTGGACGAAAGTAGTAACGGAGCCATCTGGTATGCTCGCGTACCAGTCGAAAGCAACATCGGTCAAGCTATTAACGAACTGGCGGAGGAGAAGCGCATCATTGCCCCCGGTATTCCCGCATGAGGCTTTGAAGTGGGCGATGTGTTGATTCGCATTTCCGTCCCATCAAATCTTCCGAATTTAGGGATAACATAGCCGCTAGGAATTCTACCAGATCATACTGAGCAGGATATGGTCTCCCACTGTTGTTGATATCTTTTTGCGCTTCGACTTCGGCTACCAATGTTTTGACTTTGTTGACAACCAAATCCATGATTTGATCTTGAGTTAGCGGGCTACTGTCATCGGTAGCCAAGAAATTTCCTAAGATAGGATGCGACTGGCTTTCGTGCGGTCCGCCCACCTTTGGATTTGAGGGAATAGGCGTCGGCTGTCTTGGGACACCATTTCCCGGTTCACGAGCAGAGCCCTGCGCTTGATTGGGCGGCTGAGAGGCAAGTTGGGCCGTAAGCCGTAAGACGACATTGTCAAGTCGTCGATCTTTGAGTAGAGCTTGGCCATCTCCTTGTCTTTGCTTCTGAGCTGTTTTCGAAGCTCTTGGAGAAGTTGTTGCTCTGCGGTCTTAGGATGGAAAGTTGGCTCATCTTCGCTTTCCGAGCCTGACTCCTCATGAACTGAGGGCTCTCTTTGCCTATCAGCCTCATCGAGAAGGTTTTCATCGCCCAGCGGAGGCGGCTGTTCTTGGGAAGCGGCAGCCACATTCAAGCCAGATTGGATTTGAGATGTGGTAGCCATGTCCTTGCTCTTACTGCGCGTGCCCACCGTGTAGACAGTGCGGACCACATATCCAGCCATTTCCTCATCTTCGGTGGGGTAACCCTGTTCTTCGAACCTCATGAGGTTCAGCATAGCAGGAGCCCTAGCCCTTTGGTTGGCTCTATATCTGAGTCTTTTCTGTCTTAACTTCTCAATTTTAAGGGCTTGGCGGGAATCTGTTTCCTGGGAAGCCACCGTGAGTCGATTAGCGGGGAGCTTAGAGAAGACACCCGATCGGGCAGTTGTCAGGGGCACCGCCAGAGCTTGCTCGAGATGACTTGTTGCTTTGTTGGTGTTGATGGCCTTGCCCCCAGCTGGGGCCAAGGAAAGTCATTCAGACACCGACTTGCATTTGGGTTGGGGCGCCTTCGAGACCACCACATTTGGTCTCCTGCCTTTCGAGACTGGTCTGTTTGTTGCTGGAGCTTGAGGAGCTGGAATGGCGTTAGCTGGCACGAACAGAATAAAGCCGAACTGTAGCAGCGGCTCCTCCCACTGTCGCCCAAGACTGGCCGGGAGGACCGTCCTGGAGTCCATCTTCATCGTGTATGAGATGGGAGCTGAGTTCATATTTGGAGACATCGTTGAGAAGTGATTGCTTGAAAACCTGCATGAAAGGGCATTATTTTGGAATAAATATAGATATGTATATTGATTGAGTTCACATGAACGTTTAACCCGAAATATGGGAGGAGGGATTGGTCCCACCAGGCGTGCCAGAATCTGTAGGGTGTTTTTCGTCACCCCATTGAGATGGGAATACGTGCGCGCTTGTCAGGCGCATCACAGATTCCCCCTGCTTAGGGTAGGCGGGGGTTTAATGATTGTAGGGATCCGAATCTCCGGCAGCCGCGGACTAAGCTGCCGTTAATTACCCCTCGCCTTTGGAGCGAGGGAACCTCCGATTGACGGGTTAAACTGGTCATGCGAACTCAATGTGCAGTGTTGTGTTTTGAAGGGGTTTTGGATATATCGGGGGCCCCGCAGAGTTTTTACGGGGGTCCCGCTACCCGGATAGCGGGCTGGGGGTCAAGGGGGCTAGCAGCCCCCATGCGGGGTGCGGGGTGCGGGGTGCGGGGCAGCGCCCCGGCCCAAAAATTTTCTTGGGAAGGACAGTGTTGTAGAGTATGTGTATGTGTACATATGTATACATATGTATATATATATGTATATATATAAAAAAAAAAGGGAAAAGGCATCCAAAGGATGCGTGGGGCCAGCGCTAGCGCTTTGAGCGTTAACGCACCACGTGTCAGCACGTAGGCGCTCGGACGCTAACGCACCACGTGTCAGCACGTAGGCGCTCGGACGCTAGCGCACTGAGCGCTAGCGCGCCACGTGTCAGCATGTGGGCGCTAGGGCGCTAGTGCACTGAGCGCTAGCGCGCCACGTGTCAGCATGTGGGCGCTCAGGCGCTAGCGTTTTGGGTACTAGCGCTCTGAGCGTAAGAGCGCTAGTGCACTGAGCGCTAGCGCACCACGTGTCAGCATGTGGGTGCTCGGGCACTAGCGCTCTGAGCGCAAGAGCACTAGCGCTTTGAGCGTTAGCGCGCCACATGTTAACATGTGGGCGGTCGAGCGCTAGCGCACCACGTGTCAGCACGTGGGCGCTCGAGCGCTAGCTCTCTGGGCGCAAGAGCGCTAGCGCACCACGTGCCAGCACGTGGGCGCTCAAGCAGCAAAAAGGGACTTGGTCTCTGCAATGGGAGTTGTACTCCCAGAAAGGAGTACTTATTATTCTGTATATATATATATATATATATATATATATATATATATGAGGAGTTAAACTCCTAAGATGTTTTGAAGCTGATGAAGGGCTTCTCCCCTTGAGCCCTAGTTCTTCCCCAAAGTGGGGTTTCTGGAGATGGGTCTCCTTCTCCTTCCTTTGTTGGCCGGATCTTGAAGATCAAGAAATGTGAGATTTTAAAAATCTCTTCTTTTTGAGATCTAATGACAGATCCAAGTTCCCCTTTGTGGGTTTTCTGGTGAAAAACTATTTAGTTTTGGAAAAGGAAGAGTAAAACTCTTGATTTAATTCAAAAGAAAGAAGAAGGTTTGGAACCTTCAGAAAGAGGAAAGAGGCACAAATCCTAGGTTTTTTAGAGAATGAAAAGTCTATATTTTATTCATTATAATGTTGCTTTATATAGGCTTACATATTTACATATAGCCCCTTGGGCTTTGCAAAATGGCGTTTTGTCCATCCTATGGTTCATGTGCCATTTCTTTTTGCATATAAGCCATGGGCTTACAAAAAATTGGTTTTATGCCCATTTTGCATACATTCATGCACAAAAAATTACATCAAAATTATTCGTTACATGATTTTTATTTTGGTATGGCGGAAGGCCGGACGCTTCGTGTTCGGGCTCGACCCGGGCATTGGCCTACTTGCTTGGGCTTGGGCCCACCTGGCTTGGGGTTGACCTTGACTTTGACTTGGTCAACCGGGATGCAAATTTTGACCCCAACAGTAGGTCCGTGCGCTTGCCGTCAGGCTGCACGGGCTTCTTGTTCTTCTTCTTTCCCTTCGAAGACTTTGAAGGCTTGACCTGGATGTTTTGCCCATCGTTAGCAGTTTTCGGTATGGGACACGGTTTCAACATCCCCTCAATAATCTCGGGCTCCAGCGGGCTTTTCCACCTGATCGCCGGACATGCTTGAAGATCCTTCAGCATTCTTTTGGTTTTAGCTGAAAGGACAAATTCCCACAGAGCTTCTTCCATAAATGAACATTATGCCCCCGGTGTATCCACCTTTTTAGGAGCGTGCTTCTGTAGTGGGTTCACCCTCCAGTTCTCTGACAGTGCGAATTTCCCTTGACGGTACTGGCCCTCGACCCAGTTCTTGAAGATGTAGCAATCCTTAATGGGGTGGCTCACCATTCAGTGATAGGAGCAGTAGTTGGGATTGTTGACGTCACCGGGCTGCGGTGGACGTTTTGGGTCCGGCAGAGTGATGAGTTTGTTGCACACTACCAGTTCGAACAGACTCCTCATTTTAGCTTCTCTTCCAGGGATTAGCGCGGGCGCGCGTTGTTTTGGCGAGCAACCGGTTTCGAGTACTCGATTGTTGTTGAGTGTTGGTAACGAAGGATGCTTTCCCTTTACCCTTTGCATTCGGAGGGTCCATTTTTGAAGAGGAAGGTCCGTGGCCCATCTGGTCCATTTGGTCCAACTTGTCGATCAGAGCCTAGAAGGTGGTCGGCTTAAAGAATGTCATGAACTGGGACACAGTCGCCTGAGGATCCAAAGTCCCTATGAACATGCCCACGGCAGGAGCTTCTTCTATGCGTTGTTCGCATTTTGACCATAGGTTCTGCCACCGGATTGCGTATTGAACCCAGGTCTCTCCTGTCTTCACCCTGGTATTGATTAATGTCGTGATCGGGGTGCGCTCACTTGCGCTGGCGAACCGCTGTGTGAACAACAATTCCATTTACGTGAATGTTTTGACGGAGTTATTTGGGAGCTCCGAGTATCATTCAAACGCTGTTTCTGACAGGCTGTCAACGAATTGGCGAAGAAGCAATTTGTCGTTGCCTCCAGTATTGCCGCATAGAGCTCTAAACTGAGTGATGTGCTAATGAGGATTGCATGTCCTCTTATATGTTGGGTTACGCCAGCGCCCCGGCCATCAATCCGTGGCCAAACACGGAACAAAAAATTTTAGAAACCGGCGCTAACGGAACCCTAATCTACGAATCGTACCATTAACCCTATACTAGCTATATGAAAGGAGTCTAGAGAGGTTATACCAAACGATCCATGTCCTTCGGTCTTCAACCTTTATCCCAATCTCCTCACGGCTTCTTTGATCATGTTTGATCTCCGGTCTATCCACATCGAAGACGATCCACGTCGAGGGTTAGTAATACGGGCTCCGACCTCAAAACCGAAGCAACTCGGGTATCTAGTTTGCTAACCTAGATAGCCAAGATGAAGTAGAGAGTGTTTGTGAATACTTTATCTCAATACACCCTAGGTTTCTCAACTCATGAGACATGTAGGGTGGAGGTTGAAAAAGATGCCATGAGGTGAAGAAAGTGTGAGCAAATGAGAAAAGGCAAGTGAAGAAAAGTGTCTGTTACTTGAGTTGTTTTGTGTGTGATATTTTGTGAGCACTTAAAGAAAAAACCTTACTAGAAAAGATCTACCATCTCGCTACCAAATATCTCACATAAATATCTTAGCCAAAACAAAAAAACCCATGTCACCATGAATCATCTCATGACTCATAGCCATGAGTCACCAAGTGCATGCACTCACACTTTTCACCTAATAAAAATTAACCTAAATGTTTAATGAAAAGAAATTGCAACTCTAAAGTAATCTTGTAACGAATTACAAGAATACTCCTTATCCATATATACATACATGCATCCGTATTCCGACTGAATACGAATACAACGAGACGAAAATAATTCAACAATATAATACTAGGATCCGGCTTAAACCAAAACCCACTAGTATTATCCGTAGGATCATGATCCGTGTACTAGTGCACGTATATGATCAAACCCTGCCATAAAACCATACGGCATCTACAACGTTTCACCCGAAACAGGGAAACCCTCTGTGTGGGGCTCTAAAGACTCATCAATACGCTGGCAGTGGGTTTAACCACAAGCACCTCAGTGGCACTAGCTGTACGTAACGGCTACCTAGGTATTGAGCGAAAGGGAGGCCGGCAAGCAAACTCATCCTGAAACCCTTACTGAGCCTGACAGTGACAATATCCGTATAGTCCGGTCCGTTCGACTATGAGTATCGTATATCGAGTCTAGGGGGTGGATAAAGTCAGGCCCCTAATAACATGACATGTAGTGTCGGTATGAAGCCTATCACCACTTGAGAAACTACTGATCTGAATCAGTAATTCTCGACTACCTTGGCCAAGGATTTCTGGTGATGGCTACTCATGCACTCCACGACATCAACCCCCAATACCGGGAGAGACGAATCCCCTGACGATCCGCTCACCGTCTCCATGTGGCTCGGGACTGTACCCAACTAAAACATGTTTGCACGACTCCTTTAAGTCGTAGTAGGGTAGTAATCAAAGCACAGTGGGAACTCACACGAGACAAATGACTATCTCAGGTATTCTTGATGAGAATGGGTCTTGGAAATGGGAGAAATTCCAGAATAGACCAACCTGTACACATGTCACCAGGGAACTGCTATCTGACAATAGGTATAATACCAACTGGCATGTTCCCGGCGAGTCTGTCCGGTGTACTCATAATGCAACGGGCACTTGTATACATCTTAGGTGAACAAACTGACACCAATGGATTATGAGACCGGCCACCGCCCCTCGTCGGGGTCTCGATCAGTATACACTAGTGTACTCTTGGAATATCGATGCCCAGTCTCGAAACTCCCATGACTAGGGACATTTTAAGGATGTGCTTATAGACCACCCATCTCCCACGTATATGATCTCTATCATACTGATGGTAGTCAAGCATGAATCCTATAGGCTCTATCAACATGTAATAGTGATCTGTAATGTCACCTGAAGCATGTCCACGACAATAAAGACAAACCAGATAGCATACTATCATCTTGAGTAAGACTGTTCTACCGGTATAGGTCCTCTCTCAATCATTGCAATCACATACCTGTGATCCAATAATTGACTTGAGGGCACTATAGCCAACAATCTCCCACTTGCACTTAAGGCTAATTATTGCGGTGTCGCATACTCACAGCCCGTATGATATCGAACACCCAACTTCTCTACTAATCAGTTTCACAAAGCTCGTTTGTAAAACTATCGTGTTAGAGAAATAGCCTCAATGAGTGGATCCGCTCCAATGTTTCTTTCTATGCTCTCTTTATCTCAAGTTCGCGGAGAAAGCCATCTCCCGAAATGAGCAATACCTATCTTAGAAAATGTCTGGATATCTGATGGGACCCAGTTCACAAATGAACTCCAAATCCAGCAAACTTCTTAGACTGTGTCATCCACTGAATTTAATTGGTATCCTGCGCCATACCTTCCTCAGTATCCGCTTGGACCACATGTCCAAACTACTGCCCCTCGTCAGAGGGAAAACTATAATTCTGACAGTCACTCTGTCATCCAGGTCACCTTGGAAGCCTGGAATGATAACTGTCTCCGAAGGAGGCTGCCGTTACCAAATCCCTAAAACATCCACTTATGTTCATAAACTGCTTCCGAACGTTTCTTCAGAATTGGATTAATATATAAACTTATTGTATATAGTGAAAAAACAACATCTGGTGTGGTACTTGATATCTCATGATTGACTCAATTACCTAAGTAAGTGATATGCCAATCATGCACATCCCTCTCCCCTTTAGTCTGTAAGACACCTTTAGAGACGGTGACTCCATCACCTGCAGGTACACCACCAGCCAGGAGTCGTCCATTCTAAAACACCTTTAGAATACTGTCTAAGTACCCAGATTGGGAAACTACCTAAATTTAGATCTAAAACTATAGATCCAGTAACCAGAATGCCTGATTTAATATCCATATCTTATGTGAAGAAACAGCTGTGTGACAACCACAGTATAACCGATCGTAGTGCAGGAATTTCACTTCCTACAAAATGCATGTCATCCAAATACCATGACATCACACCCTACTACCTTCTTAACAGATCCATCTCCTAGTCTGATGAAGTCAAAGCCTATGACAGTCACATCAAAAATAGATGATTTTTCTCCGCTATACTCGCTTTAGTCTATAAATAGATATAAGCTACTTTTCCACTATGCTTCCGCTGCTCCCACTGACTACAACAATCCTCTGGCAGAGTCATATACACGTGCACTTCTAAAGCTAGTTTAGAACAACGCTATACTCATCCTCCTGTCGGGTCTCATGGTCTAGAACAATAGTAATGGCAAGTCTGGATATATAAGAACCTCCCTGTCACCATCTTTGAGGATACCGAAGTATCTCTCGGGTGCCTGAGGTTACCCAACATATCTGTGGAGTGGCCAATGGAATGTCAAAACCGATTGAATCTTTAGGTTCTATTAAATTTTCAGTAATCGTTTGTGGTTCTGGAATCACTTCCAGTTCTACCATACCCCCACTGCTGTTTTCTCAAAAATTCCATTTTGCTAAAACTGTGGCGAGTCAAGAACAATATCACTATTGATCTTCCAGATGGTAGAAAGTTAACCCTCGTCATAGCCCGGGATAACCCACAAACTGCCATTATATAAATGTGCCTTGAATTATCCAGAGTCTGGTTTTAAGTATAAGCCGGACAACTCCATATACCTTAACATAGTTAAGATATGAGAAACAGAGGCACTGATTTAATTGGAACAAGATTCAAATCATGCAGCTGTATCCAGTGCATGTCAACTAAATGGAGAAAAGCCGATCAGTATTACTCAACTTAGGAGTGCATCCAGATATGAGTAATCTGAAAGAGAAGCAAGTTCTCAAAACCATTACTATGAATTGAATACCAAACACAAGTATCTACATCTTTGATCACCTTGAAGAATTCCGATACTTGCAACACATGGTTCTCTACTTTATTCTTATACCTATAACATCTCAAAACTTGGACTTTGCATTTCTACGAAATACTTGTCTAAAACTGGAGAAATCACAAGTAAACAGAATATAGTACGAGCACTAATGCCTTTGTCCTAATGGGCACTGGACAACATACAATACTTTGTATAAGTCCCCTGAGTTGAATAACTCAAATCATGTGTGTCGTAAGTTGAAAACTGTACAATGGTTAAGAAGAATTACACCGCTGTTTAATTCTCCTTACCCAATCATTAACTGATATAGGTAAATGTCAAGAACATAATTTCAAAATGTTATATCTCACTTTATAAAATAAGGGTACAGATATATCAGTTTGAAATTGGTGCATAACAACGGATATTCAAAACCAAATATTTGCCGTTAGGCAAAACCCCAGGTGATTTCCTCAAATATCACCAATTACAAGGAATTCCGATATAATAAGGATATGATCACCTAATTCCCAATAACTTACTCCCACTCATCATTTGTAAAACCATACAGATGTGAGAATTAAGTCTGGTAAATGCATACCCTGGAGTAAGGATCTAATTAGGAAATCAGTTTTCAATTAACAACGCATAGTGAAACTGAAACATGAAAATGTTTCGAAGGGGTAGCCGAGTATTCCTAGTAATGCCTCTTCTATTATCCAGATTCATGATTGTGACCGTATATTTCCTTGCCATCTATCCAAATCCCTTTATCTGTCTTTACTCATTACCTTCTGTACACCACCCTTAGGCTAAATGGTTTTCTTCCTTCCCTACCGTTCGGCACCAGCCTATGGTTTGGAAGAAGACTATCCAATAAGCGTAATAGGTGTACTCTCATAATCCTAGGAGCCCTCGCAACCTGAGAGAAGGTAAAGATAAAAGACAACTGAATAAACCTTATTCTATTTCTCCTGAACCAGAATCCATCCTCGAACTGGATCAAGTTCCTTCGAGTTCGTATATAACTATACGATGGATTATCAAATTAATATGGATCTTCGTAGTGCTATGGGGTGTTCTGGAGAAATTCAAAGGTGAAGTAGGAGTGGCGATGATATACGCGGTTTCGTCGTGAATGATAGCAGTCGCAATTTACTTTGCCCTCTTTCTAATCCATTTATTTGTCTTTACTTTTTACCTCCTGTACACCACACTTAGGCTAATTGGTTTTCTTCCTTCCCCACCTTTCGGCACCTGCCTATGGTTTGGAAGAAGACTATCCATTAAGCGTAATAGGTGTACCCTCTCCTAATCTTAGGAGCCATCACAACCTGAGAGAAAGTAAAAGGAAAAGACAACTGAATAGTCCTATTCAATTTCTCCAGAACCGGAAACCATTCTCGAATTTGAAACAAGTTTCTTTGAGTTCGTATGTAACTATACGATGGTCATATCCAATAAATATGGATCTTCGTAATGATACGGAATGTTCTGGAGAAATGCAAAGGGTAAAAGTAGGAGTGGTAATGAAGTATGCAACTCTGACAACCCAAAAGCCAGTGTGTTTTAAAAAGATTCGGTTAACTTGGTTTATGAGTTCTAGTCTAGGGTCAGGACATGGTTGCTGCCAAAGAGAGAGAGAAAAAAACACTCAACGTGCACTCTAATCTAGATTAAAATGGTTAATCACTTTATCTAATCAGGATGTCTCCCACTGTTTCCTCAAATTCTCCTCCAAATCTGAAAGAAGAATTAGTCGGGATCATCTAAAATCACCCGAGGAGTAAACCAACTCATCAGTGGGAATCGGGATCCAACTATCATCGCATGATAATTTGGTGGAATCCACTCAAGTTATCACACTCCAGAAGGTATGCGCATGCCTGGCAAGTTTCCTGTTTGTTTGAAACTCCTGATGTGATTTCTGCCCCCATGCTCTTATGACCTTGATGAAGGCCAACATATAATAAGTCACATGTCAAGTTCTACCCGTCATTGTCCAGATTAATTTGAACCCACCCGTACATACCCTTGACGAAGGCCAACATAGTAGTACGACTTTCCTAAACTAACGCATCTATCTATGCAATAGAAAAGTAACAAATAGCTACCATACACTATGCCTTGACGAAGGCCAACAAACATAGCATGAATATGAAGTGCTACCCGTCTGAAATGATAGAGGGCTACGAATGGTTTTTGGCGAAAAACCTTTAACGTAATGAACTTGATATCGTTGAAGGAACCGGATAGCTTTATACAAATATATAGTGGCGAAAACCTTTACTAAAGAGGTCACTCCTGGTGAAAGGATCTCGGCTCTTTCCTCATGGAATGAGTTGTAGGATATTCCAACTGAATACCTCGATGCAAAGCAAAAGAATAATCGACTATAGTGAAGTTATTACCCTGACGCAAACTTCTACCCAAGAGATCAATCCCGATGAAGGGATCTCGGCTCTTGCCTCGAAGAATGAGGTGCTGGATATTCATAACCGAATACCGCTGTGCAAAACAAAAGAAAGCGTCCTTGTAATAACAGCTTTTTGAAAATTGTTCCAACAACATCATATAGGTATGTTTTCCATGCATTGATCAGAATCAATGAAGTCCCATTAATTAATCACACCAGAAAAGAACGAAAATATGATGTACGTATATGCCATCCGCATTCGCCACTGGGCCCCATCATCACCCGTTAGGTTACTTAACTAATGATAGAGCGGGGGATGTACTAGCGCAGGTGCAAAACATATACAATATCTACTAGTATATATATAAATATATATAATGATCGCTCCAGGCATGATAAATGCAGCATCACAGAATAGTGATAAGCATCACAGAACAATACAGATAATCTGAGAGCCCCGGGTTTTCTTTAAGCCGCAAGTGAAACCCGACGTTCCCTTGGTCGTGTAGATAGCCTGTGCAATGAAAACCTAGACCCCTATGAGCGCGACAAGTTACCTGCCAAAACTAGAAGTGAAGCAGCCCCCTTCGTCAAAGTGAATGGGCCACCCGGCACTTCACGGAATCCGGTAACTTGAGCGCCCCTCTTTGGGTCAACTTGTACCCCCTACGAGTGCGGCGAATAGCCCACCAATTCTAGAGTGAGGCCCCCTCCGTCTCAACGCCATGAGATGCGGGCTCGTTGCCTTCTAGAACCCGGCTATCCGTGCACTCCTTCGCGGGGTAATCCTAGTACAGAAAAGAAAATATGTAAAACGGTGACATCGACCTCAACCCGGTCATGCCCCAAACAAATAATATACAAACAAGCTGTAACGGCAGTCCACATGTCGGACGCTCGTCCCGCGATAGCAAATGTACAAATAAAAGTAAACTATACTAACATTGCACCCAAGCTATCCACCACGACGATTCTGCCATAACACAGCACAACACAGAATATCAACGTGAATGTCACGTTCGCAAACCCGTCTAAAAGAACTATAGCAACTAAACAAGTTGTACCGCTCTAATGACATTCACGGTCGCGGATAGTAATGCATGTACTGTAAAACTTTAAACAGTTTTAGAAATATCAACTTCGAAACACCCCGAATAGCCCCCAAACTAATAGATAAAACCATATCCAAATTGGGCTAAACAAGCAATACCACTGAACCAATATTCCAGAGACTAGCACACACCCAAAATTCCAAGTCCTAACCCCTTCACAAAACCGGCCACCTCGGAATTTTCATGCATCTGGCCGGCCAAAATTCAAGGTTTTGAGCTCATATTCAGGGAGTGTTCTAGTGGTTATATAGGTAGTCTTCTGCAGTTGCTTAAATATTTTTAGAAGTGTAACACCTTAGAATGCGATTAGTGTTAATTAAGCGATAATGCGGGTTTTTGGTAAAAGGTTTACCAAATTGGTTTTCTCACATTTTATAACATTTAATTAATAATTTATTATTATTTGTTATGGCTTGCACAAACTTGTGCATGTTAATGTGAGGGTTTGTTTGTGTTAACCTTGTTTAGTGGCATGACATTTTAATCTAATCCATTGCCTTGTTTAACCTTAACCTTAAACCCTTGATATTTGTGAGAGATATTTTCCTTGGGTTTTGGAATAGAGGGAGGTGGCAAGGTGACTCATGAGGAGAGTCATACTTGCATTAATGAAGGCTTTAATGTTGCATTAATGAAGGAGAGGGAGGGAGTAAGTGTAAGGGTGCACTCACCCTCTCATCTCTATCTCACCTCACACACTCTCTTTCACTCCCATTCTCTCTCACTCTATCTCTTTCTCATTTTTCTTCATCTTCTCTTCACTCTCTACTGAAACCCTTCACTAAACCTTCACTAAACTTTATTAAACCTTTATCAAATCACTTTTCAAGTCTTGTTTTGGCTCTAGGATCCATTGGAGCTTGGAAAGCTATGATCTTTGAGCTTGTGTGGTTAGGTAATGATCTCTAACTGTTAAGTAGGTGTTTTTAGTATTGTGTAGCTTATTAGTTTCAGTTTAGAACGCATAAAGTAAAGTTTCGTGCACATATCGTATTTTTAGAGTCATATTATGATATCTGTAATCTGCTGTGACCCAGAGTGTGTACTAGAAAATCTAGCAGTATAGTTGTGTTGTACCAGAGACCCTAAGCATTCACCTAAAGCACAAACCCCATGCGCTCGGATTTGACCGGCGACATGAAGAGCAAATCTGGCGACCTCGGATTTTTGTGGAGTTTGGGTTTGGTTTTTGTAGGGTAGCTGTCTGCGGCTGTTTAGAAGTGTTTGGTACTGTTTGATTTTTATGTTTTGACGGTATACAAAATCTGGGATCACTTTGCTAGTTTCTAGTGTTTCGACTACGCGCGTTACGTTATCCGACACGGTACGTGTACCTTGTGTAGCTTTTGCTCTTGGGTTGGTTCCGTGGTATCGCTATGCATATTAGCTACTAGACGAACACTTGAGAGTATGTTTGGAGTTGGTGCATCGGTCAAACGTAGTAGTTACGTGTTATTGGTCGATTGCTAATATGAACTTGTTATATTGTTGTTTTATGATCTTAGGGTCGCAGGCGGGGACTTCGGACGCTGCAAAGATGGGAAAGCAAGTGGTTGGTTTTACTTAGCCCAAGATCATCAATGAGTAGATTTAACATCTACAGGGGAATCGCCCGCATGGCGTTATGCGTCTGGGCTAGATTAAATGACATGATTATTAGTTATAAGTATATGGACATTGATTGTACATGTGTACCATTGTTGCATATCTCATTTCCTATTGTATATAGACATAGTATTAATGAGACACAACACCATTATTGACGGTTCATGTTGCACGAGCACAATTGTATGCTACACCCACACCGTCAATAATTGCCATGACACGCGCATACGTGATATTGTATTGGTTAGGGACATTGAGACATGATCCTTATTTCCATTGTGCATATGAGATATAGTATACTTGTATACCTACAGCTACACATATACCTGGAGGGTATTGCATCATTATTGACATGTATATACACATACCTTGCTATGCTACAGCTACACATATACCTATATGGTATTCCATTATTATTGACAGGTGTATACACATATGAGATATAGCTACATGTACATCATACGTACATACTTACATGTACACCCTTATACCTTGCTGTAGCCACATGTTCACCTTATATGATGTTGCATTGGATTTTGGAGAAATTAGGAACCGCATGATATATTTAATAACTTATTGCATTTAAATAGCGGTTTTCCTTTATATGCTCATATTACTGTTTTATATTGCATAGATTATATTTCATGGATTTACGCATTGAGATATGGATTTCATATGATGTTTTCTGGATGTTTTACTCCTGATGATATATATCAGTGGTATGGGACACTGTTATATATGTGTATATATACATATCATTGGTATGGACACTGTTATATATGTACATATATATAATATATATCATCATAATAATCTATGCAAGTTTTCTGATTCTCTTGATATGATATTTCGATGCGTCCACTATGAGTTTTCTCGGTTCTGAGATTGGCATGTGATACCCGATTTGAGAAGCGGGAGGCACCATCTACGGGTACATGGTGGACCCGGTGTAGTACCCCGGGGCGAGAGGTGATTTCATGGTGTAGACGATGAGCCTGGAAGAGGGACCACTACCTACCAGTGATATTATTTGGACTCGGCAGATATCTGGAGGATACCGACCGGAGTTATGAGACGTATGGATACGTGGATTTCGAGTGTCGGAGCTGGACACTCAAATTCCGTGAGACGTATGATATGGACATGAGGGCCGGTCCTGATGACAGCGCCTGACAGATGGGTATTTACATGTCGATGCTGGACACTAGTTTTCATGATTTTTTTGGGTTTCGATATTGGACACTCAGTTTCCATAAGACTTATAGGATTGAGGGCCGATCTGAGGATGCGGTGCCTTTGGTATTGGGATTTAGATTGTCTTGATGGACACTGGTCCTGCCATGATGAGGATTCCATGAGGATGATATGTTTTATCCCATACTCCGCATTTATTTGATATGCATTGCTTCATGTATTAGTAGTACCTGATAGAGTGCCTGTCATGACTGTTGCATATACATATTGCCATTTATTGCTATCAGCTTGCTTGTGATAGTTTATCGCAGTACGTGCATACCTGCGATTACCTGCATATGTTATTTACTATTCACGAGTTGGCAACTCACCCCCGTTGTGCTACAGTGTTTTGCAGGTAGTCCCTCAGAGCAGTCGCGGCAGGGCTTCTTCCTATTGTATCATCTTTTGCAGCGGATACCGCTACAGCTGACTGTGTGCAGTTTTACTATAGATGGGTTTTGCGGTTATCCGATATTGCTCATTGTATATTCGTTGTATCCTGTACTCTTCATCTACTACTTCATGTATTGACTTAGAGACGAATTGTGAGGACGATATTGTATATTATTTTGTGACTTTGGAAGTCTTTTATACTGTTTCACTTTATATAGTCTTTTTCTTCGCTACGGCATTGTATATCTGTTGTGGTGGTTGTTTTCCGCCTTTGGGCGTGGATTTGCTCCCATTTGGGGATGCTTTACTTATATCTTTTGTTGTACCCTTTTTAGGGGCTTGTTTTACAAAGGAGGTGCTGCCAAATTTTAAAGGAAGTAAATTTGGACTTTAAAGAATTTTGATTGAGATTTTCAAAGTTTTAATAATGTTCTTATCACTTACTACTTTTGATGGTTTAGATTGCTGGGTTTTCGGCTTACTTGAATTACGTTACGCCTGAAGACGTTACGTGGTTTAAGGGCCGTCACGTGCCATATTTCAGGTCGTGACAAGAAGACTAAACAAAATTCGACAGAGAATGGAATATGTGTTGGTATTGTTTCGGAGTTGTTTCAATTTTGATACTTTAACATCGTCTAAACAAGCTAGTATGTGGTTAATGGGTTGGCTCTGATACCATGTTGGTTTACGCCAGCGCCCCGGCCATCAATCCATGGCCAAACGCAGAACAAAAAATTTTAGAAACCGGTGCTAACGGAACCCTAATCTACGGATCGTACCATTAACCCTACACTAGCTATATGAAAGGAGTTCAGAGAGGTTATACCAAACGATCCATGTCCTTCGTTCTTCAACTTCTGTCCCAAGCTCCTCGTGGCTTCCTTGATCATGTTTGATTCCGGTCTCCCCACATCGAAGACGATCCACGTCGAGGATTAGTAATACGGACTCCGACCTCAAAACCGAAGCAACTCAGGTATCTAGTTTGCTAACCTAGATAGCCAAGATGAAGTAGAGAGTGTGTGTGAATACTTTGTCTCAATACACCCTAGGTTTCTCAACTCATGAGACATGTAGCGTGGAGGTAGAAGAAGATGCCATGAGGTGAAGAAAGTGTGAGCAAATGAGAAAAGGCAAGTGAAGAAAAGTGTCTGCCTTTTTCTTGAGTTGTTTTGGCTTGTGTTTTGTGTGTGATATTTTGTGAGCACTTAAAGAAAAAACCTCACTAGAAAAGATCTGCCATCTCACTACCAAATATCTCACACAAATATCTTAGCCAAAACAAAAACCCCATGTCACCATGAATCATTTCATGACTCATAGCCATGAGTCACCAAGTGCATGCACTCACACTTTTCACCTAATAAACATTAACCTAAATGTTTAATGAAAAGAAATGGCAATTCTAAAGTAATCTTGTAACGAATTACAAGAATACCCCCCATCCGTATATACATAAGCGCATCCATATTCTGACTGAATACGAATACAACGAGACGAAAATAATCCAACAATATAATACTAAGATCCAGTTTAAACCAAAGCCCACTAGTATTATCCATCCGATCATGATCCGTGTACTAGTGCACGTATATGATCAAACCCTGGTATAAAACCATACGGCCTCTACAACGTTTCGCCCGAAGCAGGGAAACCCTCTGTGTGGGACTCTAAAAACTCATCAATACGCTGGCAGTGGATTTAACCATAAGCACGTCAGTAGCATTAGCTGTACGTAACGGCTACCCAGATATTGAGCGAAAGGGAGGCCGGCGAGAAAACTCATCCTGAAACCCCTACTGAGCCTGACAGTGACAATATCCATACAGTCTGGTTTGTTCATCTATGAGTATCGCATATCGAGTCTAGGGGGTGGATAAAGTCAGACCCCTAATAACTTGACATTTAGTGTCGGTATGAAGCCTATCACCGCTTGAGAAAGTACTGATCCGAATCAGTAATTCTCGACTACCTTGACCAAGGATTTCTGGTGATGGCCACCTGTGCACTCCGCGACATCAACCCCCAATACCAAGAGAGACGAATCTCCTGACGATCCGCTCACTGCCTCCATGTGGCTCGGGACTGTACCCAACTAAAACCTGTTTGCACGACTCCTTTGAGCCGTGGTAGGGTACTAATCAAAGCACGGTGGGAACTCACACGAGACAAATGATGATCTCAGGTCGATAGACTAACCTATACACATGTGACCTGGGAACTTCTAACTGACAATAGGTATAATACCAACTAGAATGTTCCCGGCGAGTCCGTCCGGTGTACTCGTAACCCAATGAGCACCTGTATACATCTTAGGTGAACCAACTAACACCAATGGCTTGTGAGACCGGCCACCGCCCCTTGTCGGGGTCTCGATCAGTATACACTAGTCTACTCTTGGAGTATCGATGCCCAGTCTCGAAACTCCCATGACTAGGGACATTTTTAAGGATGTGCTTATAGACCACCCAACTCTCACATATATGATCGCCATCATACTGCTGGTAGTCAAGCATGAATCCGATGGGCTCTATCAACATGTAATAGTGATCTGTAATGTCACCTGAAGCATGTACATGATGATAAAGACAAACCAGATAGCATACTATCATCTTGAGTAAGACTGTTCTACCAGTATAGGCCCTCCCTCAATCATTGCAATCACATGCCTGCGATCCAATAATTGACTTGAGGGCACTATAGCCAACATTATACACATAGAACTTGGGGATCGTATATCCTGGCGGGTATTTGATTTGGTCATACCAGCCCGGATACGGTCGCCCAGTTCTGATGACTTGGCCAGCAGCTTCACTTGCCTGATGAGCTCGTATTTGTTGAGCTATGTAATCATCAAGGGAAGCTTTAGAGATCGTTTCCTCCCTGGCTGTTGATAAAGCTGGAAGAGGGTTTGATGTTTCCCCTCTGTCGTCCTCGATGATTATTGGAGGGTCTTCAGTTGGAGGTTCTGACTGGATCATCATTCCAACCATATCTTGGAACAAAAGTGGCATCTGATTTATATTAGCAGCCCGTTAAGCGGCCTCCTTATCCTTTCTTTCCAGCACCCTTCACAGGAACTCTGTATCGGTCTCCTGCTCCCGGCGCTGTTCAAATGCCGATTCCGAGCTTTATTTCTGCCCGGTGAGTGCTGTCATTTTCGTCAGCATCTCCTGGAGCTTTTGTTGCTGCTCCTGAGCTTTTGTCAACGACCGAGTTTGCGGTTGATGACCCACAGAAGTATGGCTTTCCTCTTTCCCAGAAGCCATGTAGACCGTGTGTACAACCATGCCCCCAGGCTTAGGGCGTTTAGGTCTAGCGCCTTTGGAATTTGCCGCAGGCAATGAGATTTTCTCCGGCTTCCTCCTTTTGTGGGAGGTCGAGATTGAAGGAGCCGTTGTAACAGGTGCCTGTGTGAAAGAAGTCCCTTGCTGTATGGTGGAGGGATGATTTTTCTTTTATCGAACCTTCATTTTCTCCGGTTGACGAGAGTGGTCTTTGTTGATCACAGAATCCTGGACTTTCCGCCAGACCCTGTGGATTTAAGAGAAGAGCCGTTGAGGGGACTGCTCTGGTTCTGCCTGAGTCATGTTTTCAGCAGGAAGTGGAGATTTCTTCAATACCGCGGTTAGGGAGTTCTTTCGGACCCTCTTAAGCAGATCAAAGCTATTCCCGGTTGTAACGACAGTGTCAACTTCCACCATTGGAGCTGATGGAGTAAGTCCAAAGGGGGGGTTTCCCCAAGCTCTTCTCACCCGACGCCAGTGGCAATGATGAGCGTGTCTTGCAGACGGGACCACTTCAGTTATGGAAGCGGCCCCGTCATGCCCCCGGCTTTGAGGAGTGGCTACTGTTGGTGCCAGCCTATCGAAGAATGACGTCCGTTGAGAGGGAACAGCCAATCTTTCGAAGGCCGATTTTCTGGTAGGGGAATCACTTTTGACAACTTCACCCGCAGCAGGAGTTGGAATGGCCAATCTATCGAAGACCGATCTTTTGGTAGGCGAAGCACCTTTAACGACTTCATGTGCCGGAGGAGTTGGGAGGACAATCCATTTTGGGACAGCCCCTTCAGGTATCGTGAGCCTCTTTGCGGGCCCACTTGAGCTTCAACTCAGCCTGTTGAAGACTGAGGTGGCAGACTTGGACGACCCGTTGAGAGGGGCCATGGTGATTGCAAATCGATCGAAGACAAACTTCTTTGGAGCTTCCTGTGGTGGCACTGGGGCGCTGAAACTCGTTGGCGGGAGCATGGTCCCGAAGAGCAGTCCAGTGGTGGCTTGAGTAACCTGCCCCACCGACATCGAAAAGATGGAGGCCGCATCGGGCCCGTTAGTCACTCCTCCAGTTGGGGCGAAGCGGGAGTTGTTGTTTCATTTTGTGTAGCTGGAAGCCGTTGACCTTTTTCCTGCACAGGAGCAAGACAACAAATCTTAGTACCTCGAATTCAAGGGCAACCATAGCAAACCGCGATTTTTGTTCGCAAACACGACACATGAAGTGTGGAGTGGTAAGAGGAAAAGGTCCCACCGAGCGTGCCAGAATCTGTTCACCACCGAAAGACGTGACCGGGACGTTAGGATGTCCTGCCTGAATTTAGGGGTAGATGCTGTTTGGATTTATCCGTCCACCTTTCCGAAGATGCCAACTTGATTTATGGCACTGTATATCGGAGGTTTGGACGAATGCAGCCATTGTAGCGTGACTTCGTTAGATTCCCCCTCTTTCTGCGAAGGGTTTTTGATTGTAGGGACGCTCTTCCATGCAGGCGCAAGCTCCTGCAATTAATTACATTACCGCGTAGCGGTAACCACTTTCTCCTGCTCCGAAAGTTCACTTCGTGTCATGTGTGTTTTTGTTTGTTTTGGTTTAGGTTGTCCGTGGATTGTATACGGAGACTAATTTATGTTGTCGCCCGTAGGGTGTGAATTAGTCCAAATCCGTATATCTTAGATTTGGGTTTGTTTTATTTAAGGATCGCTAATCTGGTTTGAGATTAAGATCGACTTAAATGTATGTGAGCAGTTGAGACTCGGTTGGTTTTTTGTTAAGGGTACGTTAGTCCAATTTGAGACTAAGATCTGCTTAACAAGGTTTTATGATCATTTTTGTTTCAAATCCAACAAGAGAGCATTTGGGCTCTGTTTTCTTAGTTTAGGGACATTTCGGTCCATTATCGCCATTTTGGAGGTGAAGTTCTAGTTTGAGGACATCTCGGTCCATTGATCACCATTTTGGAGGTGAGATTTTAGTTTAGGGACGTCTCGATCCGTTGATCACCATTTTGAAGGTGAGGTTTTAGTTTAAGGACGTCTCAGTCCGTTGATCACCATTTTGGAGGTGAGATTTTAGTTTAAGGACGTCTCGGTCCGTTGATCACCATTTTGGAGGTGAGATTTTAGTTTAAGGACGTCTCGGTCCGTTGATCAGATTTTAGTTTAAGGACGTCTCGGTCCGTTATCCATCTTGCACGCACGTGTATTTGTTACGTGACGAGATGAACAACGATGTTGATATGGAATATGCTTAATTTGGGGTGCAGTCTGATTTTAAGGTGTGCACGTCAATTTAGAAGTGCATCAACGAGTTGTTGGTTGTCGGGACCCGCCACCTCTCTGAAGACGTTGAAGAATTACAACGACATATATCAAAGGTGTGGAGAGATGTACCCTTAAACCAAATTCCATATTTGAGGGAAAAGATAGTGCTGCTGCAGACCTAAAAAATGTTGGTCATGTTTAAGACTAAAATTATCTTAGGAGATGTAAGATGAGTATCATTTGGGATATCATCAATGGGAGACCACTAGTCATTTTTGAGATTAAGGTCAATTTGGGAAAACATGAGCACAGGGGATCGGTTTTTTTAATATCAAAGAGGTCTAACCTCAGAAATCTTAGCCAATCTGGGCTAAGATTGAGTCTCCAATAGTGCTAAGTACTGAGGAATACAGTGCTCACATACGTTTCACGTGTGCACTGGATTAGTGTTAAACACTAGAGTTTTATGGCGCTCACGTGACACACGTGAAGCACCCCAAATATGGGCACTGGACTAGTGTTAAACACTAGAGTTTTATGGCGCTCAAATGACACACGTGAGGCACCCTAAATATGGGCGCTAGACTTTGGGTTTTATCTCCCCCTTTTTTATAAGTGCTGAGCACTTCGCTAGAGTTCTTGTGCAAAACACGTGGGTGTCCCCTTTTCCTTTATTGATGCTAGAGTACTGTAGTTTCCTCTTTCTTTTACTTGTTTTCCACTTAAACAAATCACGTGGTAAACACGTGAGGAAGTTTTGGTTATTTTCCCTTGTTCGTTTGAATCACTCACGTGGGAAACACGTGAGGCTTCGAAATAGTGCTAAGCACCAATGATTTGGTCTTAGAGATCTTAGATCACTATTTTTTTATTGAAGAACTAAGTTCTTTATATAGGGTTAAATCCTAATCTTTGGAGGAATTAAATTCCTATGCGTTCTTCTTCTTCTTCTCCCATTTTTTATGTAACTTATTTCTTTTCCCCTAGG
This sequence comes from Agapanthus africanus, assembly GCA_030015575.1. Lineage (NCBI taxonomy): Eukaryota > Viridiplantae > Streptophyta > Magnoliopsida > Asparagales > Amaryllidaceae > Agapanthus > Agapanthus africanus. Next base: position 168,286,347 of record JASDDO010000028.1, on the reverse strand, counting down.
TTTTGGATCTTGCAGAGCAAAATCTCCCCGATGAGAATTAAATTCTCAACTTGTAGGGAGATTTGCCTCTGCAACTCTCAGCCAGAGGAAAGAACCGAGTTCTTATATGAAGGGTTAAACACTCAGAGAGGAAAAGGAGGGGTGTTTTCTTTTTACCTAGTGTTTCAAGGAAGCAAGTCTTTTCTTTGAGAATTAAATTCCCCTGTTTCTCAAAAGCTCACTGTATATTCTTTTTTTTAGCCTCTGGGGAGTTCTCTTTCTCTCTCTCTCTGCGTCTGTGTCTCCCGAGACTTGAAGTCTCGGGTTCTTTATATAGTGGAGAGAAATTTGTTTAGTTCTGATAAAATCTCTCATTGAGAGATCCCAATTCATTTAATTGGTCTCAGAATTGATTTGTGGAATTTTACCCACCGTTGGATCTTTGATCCAAGGACTTCTGTTTTACAGAAGATGTTGTTCTTATTTTTAACAAGATTGGGGATATTCTCCCATATATAGAATAAAACTCTATCGAGCGGTGACATTTTAATCACCATTGGATTTTTAATCCAAGGGTGCTCAGTTTAACAGAGAATAATCTTTCTCTGTTTAGATAGATATAGAAAATATTTCGGATCTTTGATCCTTTAACTCTCTGTTTAACAGAAAATATTCTTCCCAATAGAATTTAATTCTATATTTAATCACTGTTGGATCCTTGATCCAACAGTTCATTAAGTAGAATTTAATTCTACGTAAGGAGGTGTTCTCACGTGTTTAGCATGTGAGGCTTTATTTAGCCTATCTATTGTTTAATTGCAGCGCCTATATGCTTTGCATATAGGCACTCACATGTTTAACACGTGATACTTTGTTTAGCCTATCTGTAGTTTAATTGCAGCGCCTATATGCTCTGCATATAGGCGCTCACGTGTTTAGCATGTGAGCCTTTGTTTAGTCTATCTGTAGTTTAATTGCAGCGCCTATATGTTTTGTATATAGGCGTTCACGTATTTAACACGTGAGGCTTTATTTAGACTATCTGTTATTGGTTTGCAGCGCATATATGCTTTGCATATAGACGCTCACGTGTTTAACACGTGAGGCTTATTTAGCCTATCAGTAGTTTAGTTGCAGTGCCTATATGCTTTGCATATAGGCGCTCACGTGTTTAATACGTGAGGCCTATTTAGCCTATTAGTAGTTTAGTTGCAGTACCTATATGCTTTGCATATATACGCTCACGTGTTTAACACGTGAGGCTTGTTTAGTGGGTAGTTTCCCCTTTCTTTCTTTCATCTTCTTCTTTCTTTTTTTTATAAGGAAACAAATGCTGATCCACCTTTGATAATCTGTTGTTTGATTGCAGCGCCTATATGCTTTGCATATAGGCGCTCACGTGTTTAACATGTGAAGTATTTAGCCTATCAGTAGTTTAGCTGCAGTGCCTATATACTTTGCGTATAGGCACTCACGTGTTTAACACATGAGGCTTGTTTAGTGGGTAGTTTCCCCTTTCTTTCTCTCGTCTTCTTCTTTCTTTTTTTTATAAGGAAACACAACCTAGAGGCTATCCTGGTGTTCCTTCTCACTCCAGCAGGATGTAGATGCAACGTCAACAAAAGACCTAAGGTTCGATAAAAAAAATGGAGCAATGGCATATTCCTAGCTCCGGACTTCATCTGCGGTACATACAGTATGGAGGTCCTACAGATGTCTACCCTACTTCAGCAAAGAATCGGCGCGATATCATCAAAGCAAAAAACAAAGTGACGGCATATTCTTCGATTTGGGTCTTGACGGCAAGTCATATAAAACTCGAAAGACCATTGGAGATCATCCCACCCCAGAAGGGTGCGGTTATGACTCATCGGGGCTCCAAATTGAGCCTATCCTCAAGTAAAAATCATCATGGCGAATTCCTAGCGCTTGCTCTTCTAACGGTAATATAACCTAAGGAGATTACTTGAAGACGTCTTATCCATCCTCCAAAGGGATCAGAGACACGACAGTCATGGGGCGATGGCATATTCTTAGCTCCGGACTTCAATTGCAATACATACAGCATAAAGGTCCTACAGATGTCTACCCTACTTCAGCAAAGAATCGGTGCGACATCGTTAAAAAAAATGAAGCAACGGCATATTCCCAGCTTCGGGTCTTGAAGGCAACTCATATAAAGTCTAAAAGACTATCGGAGATCACCCCCACACCAGAGCGGAGTGGTTATGACTCATCGGGGCTCCAAATTGAGCCTAGCCTCAAGTAAAAAGCGACATGGAAAATTCCTAATGCTTGCTCTTCCGATGGTAATATGACTTAAGGAGATTACTTGAAGACGTCTTGTCCAGCCTCAAAAGGGATCAGAGACACGACATTCGCAGGGCTACTCGAACAGCAGCTTAAAGACTGCATATCGAGGAATACATCAGTCAGTGCGACGGTACCACGGACTAAAACCCTAGTACCACAAACCTAACAGACCCCTGTCGTAAAGAATAGGGGTTATCTATATTTCACGTTAAGATACACCTGCGGGATCCTCTCGACTCATCTCGACTCGTGGGGAAAAACATTTTTATGAAACCCTCATGGCTTATGAAGGTGAAAAGCCTTAGGCGACGAGGATATCAACATATTTCCTAAGCACTGTGGCCCTACAAGTAGGTCCAAACTGATTCTTGCATACTATCCACGGGCCATATTCTCCAAAGTCGCATACCGACGAGGAGGAGAAACCACTTACGAGTCCTCTCGACTCGTAAGAGAAAATTTCTCTTGTGAGATCCTTATGACTCTCAAGAGAAAACGCACTTAGGAGTCCTCACGACTTCTAAGGAGTAAAAACACCTACGAGATCCTCTCGACTCGTAGGGAGAAAAGTCTTTTTGAGACCCTCACGGCTCATAAAATTGAAAAGTCTTAGGCGACAGATCTAAAACTATTTCCTAAGCCATCGCTGTCCTATAAGGAGGTCCAAACTGACTCTTGTATACTATCTACGGGTTACATTCTCCAATGAAATGAAGAAGCTACTTACGCGACCTCATGACTCGTAAGAAAAAAAATACCCGAGTGAGATCCTTACGACTCACGGAGGCGATGAACACTTAGAAATCCTCACGATTTCTAGGGAGAATATGCACCTATGAGATACTCACGACTCATAGAGAGAGAAAAACCTTCTGGAGACCCTTACGGCTCATGAAGATAAAAAAAAAAGTGTTAGGCTACAAGGATCATAAACTTTTCTCCTAAGCCATCAATTGTATGGACATGCATAACTCTGCACTACTTCACCCACGTACATACTTATGTAGGAAAAGTAGTGGCGGCATTTATTCCCGCCAAAATTTTTGGTAAACAGCTATTTATTTCCTTATAAAAAATGTGAGAAAAGAAAGAGGAAAAGAATCCTGATAATTTGACATCACGTGTTAAACACATGGACACTTATATGCAAAGCATATAAGTGCAGAAAACAAATAGCTAAGGGTCAAATTGGCCTCACGCGTTAAACACGTGAGTGCTCATATGTAAAGCATATGAGCACTGAATAAAATAAACTTAAAGGCCAAACTGACCTTACGTGTTAAACACGTGAGCGCTCATATGCAAAGTATATAAGCGCTGAAAACAAATAACTAAGGGTCAAATTGGCCTCACGTGCTGATCAGTCGAAAATACTGCATTTTTAACACGGCAATTTCCCTATCATTTGCACTCATCTAGAAGTGTTCGGTATTCATATTGCACATATTAGCAAAACATCTCTGAAATACCAGATTGCATGTGTTAGACTCTAAAACCGACACTTTAAAGGAAATTGACTGTTTTCATGGCATTGCATCATTCTTGTGTAGCGCAACATGTGTTTCGAAGTTTGTGCAGGAAATTCCAGAAACAGGGCCAAAATTGTCATAGTGCTGATCAAGAATTACGCCAACTCAAGGACTTGAGATCTGGTAGCAATATAGAGGGAATTACACAATTCAACATATCAGATAAATACCCCAAAGGAATCCCAAAGCAGCAGAAGAAAAATAGCACAGTATCTCCCTCACGTGACCGCGGATCCGCGGCACAAGGAGGCACGTGCCGTGGATCCGCGGCGGTTATGCCACGTCAGCACTCCAATTTTGCTGCATTATTCCTATCTCTGTGCCTAAACTTCATAAAGATATGTCAATCTCCAGATTACCCTAGAAGCTTCTGCCAGATCAGCAAAAGATCATTAAGCAACCTAATCTTGATTAAGCTAATCAACCTCCTAACAACCTAGTTCTAGAAGCTCCCTCTAACTAACTAATTCTAGAAGCCTCTCTAGCTAAAAAACTTTTGGAGGGAAATTCAAATTTTGAATCCTAGATCTAGAGTTTTGGATGGTCTATAAAAGAGAGCTTAGATCTAAGGATTGAGGTTGTTCATCATTAGCCAATCAATCATTAATTAGTGGTTAAGGGTCTTCTTCATTCTCTTCTTCTTCATCTCCCCCATTTCTACCGCAAGTTGAGTGACACCTTCAAAACCCTAACCCTAATTCCAATCCAAGATCAAGATCTTTGAGTACAAGCAAAGCAAGAAACCTTCAAAGCCTTTAGTAGCGAAGCCGGACTTCATCGGAGCATGTGATCCAAGCCGATCCGCGACTCAAGGAGCCGATGCAACGCTAGATTCGACAATCTTGTTCCTTCTCAAATTCTTGTAGTCTCTTGAGCAATGTGTAACAATTTGTTGAATAAATAAAGGTGAGATTCTTTTAACTTGCTTATCTTTTAATTCAAGCATTATGATTCAATCTCAATTTGTGATTGCGTTTGTTATGATAATGTTTGAGTAAAACTCCGCTCGTATAGGAGTTGTGAAGATCAATAGAATGATGATGATTTAGATTCTTTTACAATTCTTAAATCCTATAACGATTGTAAATTCTTGTAAATCAAGTGATCGATGACCTAGTTTCGGGATGATGCTTTCTTGATTGTGTTCACTCGAAACTAGGGAATAACGATTGATCATTTGATTAACTAGAAGCTAGAATTTGAATGAGATTCATTGAAAGGATAAAGGATAAGACGAGAAAACCCTAGCTTCTTCGCAAGATCCTTAACCTCGATGAATCACCATCGATCTAGTATCAATTAGTTAATGGATAAGAACATGAAATCTTTAGATCTCATCACATCTATAGATCCGATCTACTCCTACGAGCTACACTTCGAATCTTGATTGTTGGTTTGGAAATCATCACAAATTATCACTTCTTGATTTTAATGCTTTCTTAGATCTAGATTTTTCTAATTCTTGAAATTCAATTACAAATCATGAATTGTTTGTTTTCTTTTCTTTAAAGTTTCAATTCATCTAATTCGGAACACGAACGATTACACTTTTCCCGTGGACGATCCACACTTACTAACGCGCTACATTCGACACCGTTATTGATTGCGGTCAAATAATTTTTGGTTGTGATTTCTATACATTTTTCATACTACACAATCCGAAATCGTAAGATCAATCAAACGGCGCCGTTGCCGGGGATAGTGCGTTAATTATTCGTATTTTGAAATTTGAGTTGAAAGATTTATTCCATTATAATTTTTAGATCAAAATTCATGCAAACACTAAAACGAGTTGTTGTGATTTGTTGCGAGGAAATCTGGAATCATTGGAGCTGGAGAAAAAATTTCCTGATCATTCCAGAGAGCTGGGTAAGTTCACAGCAGCTACTACAATAATTTTTGTACAGTGATCATCTGAAGACACCACGCTTCCGCGGCATTAGGTGACCCCCGCGGCGGAACCGCCGCAGTTTGACTTCCTCACTGTTCCAAATTTGCAGTTTTACTTCTACACTTTCTTATCTCTTCCCACATCTGCTCCAATAACAATTTTGTGCAGGTTTCTTTGCAAATAAATCGCAGCGCCGCAAAAAGCAAAATAAATTGTGCGTGTTTTTTATTCTTGGTTGTTTGCATAATAATACGGAATTTAAGGGGCACGACCAAATCCAGATTAGGTGGGGAGTTCATTACCCTTCTTAAGCCCCAAAAATCACAAACTTGCATCCGCATTTACCCTCATTAACTAAAAAAGATCTAGAGATGACTCTAAGGACCGTCGCGCTCACCTAGGACAAGAGAAGGCCATGGGTAATTCATTGCTTATCCGCGTTTCTTTATGGTGTCTAAGGCAAGTGTGTCTAAGGCTGGTGGTTATTAATTAGGCCCACTACTTACGTAGTGGAGTACCTTCCCACTTACCTGGCACTTACCTGGCCACAGGAGGACAAAGAGGCAGTGGAGGATTTATCCTGCGACTTGTCTTTTGGCAGTTAGGAGCGGTCTAGAGTTTTGACCTAGGTAACCACTAGATTTTAGGGTTGCTTGTTGCATTTTGTGATTTGCATCATTTTTTCAAAAAAATCCGTATCATTTTTCAAAACAAACACCAATCACATTCATCATTTCCCCTAATTATAAGTCACGCTGCCACTTGTACTAACCCCTTTTTAGTGCAAGATAGGCTGGACACGGGATTCTAGTGCCCGTTTAGTCCGCGTCCCCCCGATCGACCCAAAAGTCGGTATTTCTACATTTACCTTTTCTTTACCCACCACCACACCCACATCGATGGATCCGTCCCCATCGAACTTCTTTACCACTACTCTGCCGCCGTCCGTTAGTGCGCAGAATCCACCTCGTATCTCTCTCCAAGAAAGGTGCTATCCTACACGAAGTCCCCTTTCCACCTGTCTCTCCATTCCACCAGCCAACGGGAAAAATTTTCAAATTAAACCCCAATACATCAACCTTCTACCCAAATATCACGATCTTGAGTCTAAAGACGCATATGTGTTTATCACCAAATTTGAAAATGTATGCGCAATGATGGGTACCTCACAGCTTTCTATGGATGCTATGCGTCTACGTCTTCTCCCATTTACCTTGTGCGATATAGCCGAGAAGTGGTTGTATAACACTACCGCACACTCCATTTCAAATTGGAGGAATTTGTCAAAGCATTCCTTAAGAAATTCTACCCACATCATAAGACAGCTCGAGTCCGTAGCGAAATAAATCAATTCATCCAGCTTCCAAATGAAACATTTTCACAATGTCTTGAATGCTTTAAGGATCTGTTAGTTCAATGTCCACATCACGGAATCCCTAGATGGGATCTGTGCCGAATCATTTATGAGGGCATTAATCCTAACACAAGACAAACCCTTAAATCCATGTGTCAAGGCAACTTCCTGACTAAAGATGATGGGGAAGCCTGGAAATTCTTAGAAGATTTCGCTGAAAAATCTTTACAGTGGGAGGGTGTGAGTCAATCGTCTAGGGTTGGCAATAACCAATCGGATGTTTCCATATGAGTTAGAGCTGACATTTTAGCGTTGCAAAAGAAACTTGAGACTATGGGAAACAAATTTTTAGCCGCCCTAAACAAAATGTCAATTTCCAAAACTGTATGTGGCTGCTGTTCTGATTCTTCTCATTTGACGAAAGAATGTCCAATAAATTCTCCATTTCAAGGTCACGAGCATACCAATGCCGTATTTCAAAGACCTAGAAACGATCCATCTTCTTCCACATATAATCAGGGTTGGAGGAATCACCCTAACTTTGCTTAGAACCAATCACAATCTCAAAACACGGTTCCAACCCAACACAATTTCCAAAGGGTCCCTCCACCACAACAGCAACCACCACTTCAATTGAGTCAGCACCCCTTCCAATCACAAAACTTCCAAAATCCGGCCAACACTTTTGCACTACATGAAAACTCTTTGCAATTGACCGGTACAGATAAGACCTCTGCACTAGCACAAACCTTGGATATTTTCATGAAACAATCCATCCAAGGGACGGAAAGTTTGCAATCATCCGTCGAGAATCTGATGAAGATCATTGTCTCTCAAAATGAGAATATCAAATCGATGGAAGCACAAATTGCACAACTAAAAGACGAAATGAGTGCAAGAGAGAAAGGGAAACTTCCAGCTCAACCTTTACCCAATCCTGGCTATTCACATCATGTGGATGCAATCACCACATTGAGATCTGGAAGAGTGCTTGACAACCACGTTAGGGAAGAGATTGATGACACTGAAAAATCTATCGATGATACCCCGGCTGAGACCTTTCCTCACACACACACTTCTAATTCTGAACCCAGTTCTTCTACCCCACCACCTTCTTGCGAGCCTATTCTTCGTTTCCCACAAGGCTCGCCACCTCAGCCCATGTCTTCTAGTTCTCCACGGACGATCCCCACTTCTATTCTGGGATCGGGTCCATACACACTTCCTTCTTCTATGATGGACCCAGCGCTTATTGCTAAAGCACCTTATCCTAATCGGTTAAGGGCTAACACATCGAGTCCACATATGGAGAAGATTATGGACATTTTTAAGCAAGTTAACATCAACATCCCTCTCCTAGATGCTATCCAACAAGTTCCGTCCTATGCGAAAACTCTTAAGAACTTGTGCACTAGGAAGAGGAAGACTCAAGTGCCCAAGAAGATATTCATGGCAAAGACTGTAGACACGGCTTTCCCCCAACAAGTACCACGGAAACGTAAGGACCCTGGTTGTCCTACTATTTCTATTTCTATTGGGGAGAAACACATCAACCGTGCTCTACTAGACCTTGGCGCTAGTGTTAACTTGCTTCCATATTCGGTCTATGAGCAACTAGGTATCGGAGTGTTAAAGCCCTCGAGCATAACTCTCCATATGGCTAAATCGATCAATCACCAAACCTAGGGGTGAACTGGAGGATGTGTTAATAAAAATCGGGGAATTCGTATTCCCTGTGGACTTTATTGTAATTGATACACAGCCTGTAGCGAACCCACGGAATCAAATTCCGGTGATTTTAGGTCGCCCCTTTTTGGCCACTTCCAATGCTATCATCAACTATCGTAATGGCTCTATGACCCTATCATTCAGGAATAGGTCAATAGAGCTGAACATTTACAAGTTGGGAAGTGTACCCTCCGAACCTACTGCTCAGGTTTGTTCTGTCGACTTAATGGATGTCGACAGCAGCGAATTTGATGATCATCATGATACTGATCTTGACTCTTTTCATACGTTATTGGTTGACCCAACTATGTATCATACACATACGGACTCTTCCACCGAGATGTCCGGGTCAACAACTAATATTGATTATGAACTGTTTTTAGAGTCTGAAGATCACCGCGCACTTTGTGATGACATTATTCTTCGGGGTATTGATGAGACTTTTGAGGAAATCTTCGCTGATGAACTCGCATTTTTGAATGACACGGGTGTTGAGATGAATCATCTCCCAATCAATGAAATTGAACCTCCACCCCTTCTTCTGAATTGTAAAAAGAATGCGAGTAATCCATCACATTTACTGCATCGTCTCTCCAAAATGAGACGCACACACATTCTTTTCCACCACTTCCCTTTTCCCCACTTCTTCTTCCACCAACCAGAGCACTGCATTGATAAAATTTTCGAATGGTTGGTGTTAACTTTCGGTCTTTGCAAAGCTTGGCATCGACCAATGATTTTTGACCCCTTCTTATGATTTTCAAAGATTAACATTGCATAACTCAAGTTTGGGGGGGTATATTTTCTGGCTCTTGAAAAGAAAATTTTTACATAAAATTTTGAGCCAAAAATAAGTTTGGAGGAGGTTCTTCACTTAAATATTTTGCCCCCACTAATAAATTCCTCCCAAGCTTACAGGTTTTTCGAGATTTAGCAGATGGCAACAGTGAGGACACTGTTGAAAACAAGTTTGGGGGAGATTTGTGCTTATTTTCGCATCATTTGCATCATACGTTGCATAAGCACAAAACATTTTGAAAACCCATAAAAATTTAAAAATTTTCAAAAAAATAAAAAAAACATTTTGTACATAAATAAGATAATAAAAGTTTAGATAGTGAAAAATTACATCCATGAGATTGGAAAAATTTAAGAAAACCAAGAAAATTAGAAGTTTTCTTATACGAACTAGTAATAAGTAGTTATGAGCCGTTGTCCCAAGGGTTAGTAAGATGAAGGATGTCACTAATCTGAGGATAAAAATAAGTCTGAAAAATAGTTTCTATTCTGGAAGCCAAACATTTTGAACGTTGATACCCTGCTATTCGCACTTACACGCGTCTTGCAGCCCGGGATAGTAGAGGATACCTTGAAATGCTCTTGTCTTAAAAGCCGATGTATGAAGGAAATAAAAAAAAAGGTGAAATGAAAAAAATATAAAATGGTGAGAAAAACGGACACTGGTTTTGTTATCACCAAGGGCAATAAAAAATATATAGCGAGGGTGCCTCTTCACCTAGTGCCCTAAGGCCAATTGGTCTGGGAGTCACTGCTATGTCTTAGGTGGTGCAAGACGAGGAAAATACACCAAATAAGCAAGCACATGAGTAATCGGTCGGTTAGTACCTCAAGAAGTATTAACGGTCGCATGAAAGTGTGTGAGCAAATCTCATCAAATATTCATTAATTAAAAAGTACTGAGGCTGATGGGCAAGAGTATGATAGCTTGAATTGAATTCTCCGGGTGTAGGGATGTCTTTTACACACACGTAGGGTTATATGATCGATGTTTGGAAGAAAGATAGGAATGAAGAATAAGACGATGTTTTATTGAGGGAGGATGTGATTTCTAACATCTTTTCATGACTATTAAGATAGGGCTCATGACAACCGAAAAGCTAGCTTAGTTGGAAACCCTAATTTTCAAGGCTTTTCTTTTACAATTCTTATCTTTAAATGTAATATTCATGATCTTCCTTTTATTATTGGATTTTGTGGGTGCAATCAGCTGAAAACCCTCAGGAGACAACACTCCTCCTACTAGGGACACCTAGAGGTTTAAAGGCTTGTTGCACGTGCTCAGTGCAATCGTGTTGCCTACGAAAGTGTGCTAGTTAGTTTTTCTTTTTCTTTATTTTCTCCTTCTCTTTGTAAATAAAATAATTCGCTCGAGACGACCGAGAATAAGTTTGGGGGAATTTAATCAGTCGAAAATACTGCATTTTTAACACGGCAATTTCCCTATCATTTGCACTCATCTAGAAGTGTTCGGTATTCATATTGCACATATTAGCAAAACATCTCTGAAATACCAGATTGCATGTGTTAGACTCTAAAACCGACACTTTAAAAGAAATTGACTGTTTTCATGGCATTGCATCATTCTTGTGTAGCGCAACATGTGTTTCGAAGTTTGTGCAGGAAATTCCAGAAACAGGGCCAAAATTGTCATAGTGCTGATCAAGAATTACGCCAACTCAAGGACTTGAGATCTGGTAGCAATATAGAGGGAATTACACAATTCAACATATCAGATAAATACCCCAAAGGAATCCCAAAGCAGCAGAAGAAAAATAGCACAGTATCTCCCTCACGTGACCGCGGATCCGCGGCACAAGGAGGCACGTGCCGTAGATCCACGGCGGTTATGCCACGTCAGCACTCCAATTTTGCTGCATTATTCCTATCTCTGTGCCTAAACTTCATAAAGATATGTCAATCTCCAGATTACCCTAGAAGCTTCTGCCAGATCAGCAAAAGATCATTAAGCAACCTAATCTTGATTAAGCTAATCAACCTCCTAACAACCTAGTTCTAGAAGCTCCCTCTAACTAACTAATTCTAGAAGCCTCTCTAGCTAAAAACTTTTAGAGGGAAATTCAAATTTTGAATCCTAGATCTAGAGTTTTGGATGGTCTATAAAAGAGAGCTTAGATCTAAGGATTGAGGTTGTTCATCATTAGCCAATCAATCATTAATTAGTGGTTAAGGGTCTTCTTCATTCTCTTCTTCTTCATCTCCCCCATTTCTACCGCAAGTTGAGTGACACCTTCAAAACCCTAACCCTAATTCCAATCCAAGATCAAGATCTTTGAGTACAAGCAAAGCAAGAAACCTTCAAAGCCTTTAGTAGCGAAGCCGGACTTCATCGGAGCATGTGATCCAAGCCGATCCGCGACTCAAGGAGCCGATGCAACGCTAGATTCGACAATCTTGTTCCTTCTCAAATTCTTGTAGTCTCTTGAGCAATGTGTAACAATTTGTTGAATAAATAAAGGTGAGATTCTTTTAACTTGCTTATCTTTTAATTCAAGCATTATGATTCAATCTCAATTTGTGATTGCGTTTGTTATGATAATGTTTGAGTAAAACTCCGCTCGTATAGGAGTTGTGACGATCAATAGAATGATGATGATTTAGATTCTTTTACAATTATTAAATCCTATAACGATTATAAATTCTTGTAAATCAAGTGATCGATGACCTAGTTTCAGGATGATGCTTTCTTGATTGTGTTCACTCGAAACTAGGGAATAACGATTGATCATTTGATTAACTAGAAGCTAGAATTTGAATGAGATTCATTGAAAGGATAAAGGATAAGACGAAGAAACCCTAGCTTCTTCGCAAGATCCTTAACCTCGATGAATCACCATCGATCTAGTATCAATTAGTTAATGGATAAGAACATGACATCTTTAGATCTCATCACATCTATAGATCCGATCTACTCCTACAAGCTACACTTCGAATCTTGATTTTTGGTTTGGAAATCATCACAAATTATCACTTCTTGATTTTAATGCTTTCTTAGATCTAGATTTTTCTAATTCTTGAAATTCAATTACAAATCATGAATTGTTTGTTTTCTTTTCTTTAAAGTTTCAATTCATCTAATTCGGAACACGAACGATTACACTTTCCCTATGGACGATCCGCACTTACTAACGCACTACATTCGACACCGTTATTGATTGCGGTCAAATAATTTTTGGTTGTGATTTCTATACATTTTTCATACTACACAATCCGAAGTCGTATATCAATCACGTGCTAAACATGTGAGCGCTCATATGCAAAGCATATGAGCGCTGAATAAAATAAACTTAAAGGACAAACTGGCTTCACGTGTTAAACACATGAGCGCTTATATGCAAAGCATATAAGCGCTGAAAACAAATAACTAAGGGTCAAATTGGCCTCACGTGTTAAACACGTGAGCGCTCATATACAAAGCATATAAGCACTGAACATAAATAACCAACGGCCAAACAGGCCTCATGTGTCAAACACGTGAGCGCTCATATGCAAAGAATATGAGCCCTGAAAATAAACAGGCTAAAACCCACACTAGGGGTCACGTGTTAAACACGTGAGTTCTCTTGCTGCATTCTTTGGCAGCGCTCACATGCAAAGCATATGAGCGTCCCGATCTTAAAATACTCACATCTGATAGAATTAAATTCTATGTGATAGAATTATATTCTATTTGGGAAATATTTTCCCTGATCTTTCTAATATGGAAAGATCTTTTTCTAACAGAGAATCTTGGATTTAAAATCTAATGGTGATAAAATATCACCAATTAAACCTGTTGGGGTAAAAATTTACACCCCGGTTGACCAAGTCAAAATCAAAGTCAACCCCAAGCAAAGTGGGTCCAAGCCCAGATCAAGTGGGCCCATGCCTAGATCGAGTCCAAATATGAAGCGGCCGGCCTTCCCCCATGCTAAGATAAAAATTTTGTAATAAATAATTTTGTTTTATTTCTTTTATTTTATTTTATGAATAAATGTAAGAAAAAAATAGGCATAAAGCCAAATTTTTGTAAATCTCATGGCTTATGTGCAAAAAGAAATGGCACATGAGCCATGAGATAGGCAAAATGCCATTTTGTGAAGCCCAAGAGGGCTATGTGTAAAGTGTATAGCCTATAAATACAAGGATAATGAAAATATCCCAACAACTTTTTCTCTCTCCAAAAAAAATCAAGATCTAAGATCTTTCTCCTTCCTCAAGATTTTAAGACCTTCTTCTTTCATTGAATTAAATCAAGAGTTTTACTCTTCCTTTTAAAAAACAAAATAGTTTTTCACCACAAAACCCACAAAGGGGAACTTGGATCTACCATTAGATCTCAAAAAGAAGAGATTTTTAAAATCTCACATCTCTTGATCTTCAAGATCCTGCCAACAAAGGAGGAAGAAGGAGATCCATCTCCAGAGATCCCATCTTTGGGAAGACCCAGGGCTCTAAAGAAGAACCCCTTTCATCAACTCCAAAACATCTTAGGAGTTTAACTCCACCCTGATTTCTCTTTCGGGAGTTTCTAGGGCTGAAAGCCCCTTTTTCTCGTCGGCGCCCCAGCGCCTTGCGCTCAAGCGCCCAGCAATCAAGCGCCAAGCACCCACGCGCCGACACGTGGCATGCTAGCGCTCGAGCGCTTAGCGCTCAAAGTGCCCAGCACTCAAGCACCAAGCGCCCACGTGCCGACACGTGGCATGCTAGCGCTCGAGCGCTTAGCGCTCAAAGCGCCCAGCGCCAAGCGTCCACGTGCCGACACGTGGCGTGCTAGCGCTCGAGCGCCTAGCGCTCAAGCGCCAAGCGCCCACATGCCGACACGTGGTGTGCTAGCGCTCAAGCGCCAACGACCACGTGTCGAATTCGTGGTGCGCTAGCGCCTAAGCGCACAGCGCTCGAGGCGCTGGACCCACGCGTCCTTTGGCGCTTTTTCCTTTTTTTTTATATATGTATACATCTATATATATATAAATACACACACTCCACAACACTGTCCCTCCCAAAAAAATTTGGGCCGGGGCGTTGTCCCGCACCCCGCAAGGGGGCTGCTAGCCCCCTTGACCCCCAGCCCACTATCCGGGTAGCGGGACCCCCGTAGAAACTCTGCGTGGCTCCCGATATATCCAAACCCCCCTCCAAAAAAAAACACACGTACACTGCACATTGAGTTCGCATGACCAGTTTAACCCGTTAATCGGAGGTTCCCTCGCCCCAAAGGCGGGGGGTAATTAACGGAAGCTTAGTTCGCGGCTACCGGAGATTCGGATCCCCACAATCAATAAACCCCGGCCTACCCTAGGCAGGGGGAATCTTTAGTACACCTGACAAGCGCGCGCGTATTCCCATCTCAATGGGATGATGAAAAACACCCTACAGATTCTGGCACGCCCGGTGGGACCTTTCTCTCCTCCCATATTTCGGGTTAAACGTTCATGCGAACTCAATCAATATATATATCGATTGCCTATACTAAAATGATGTTTTTTTTTCCGTGCAGCAGTCAACTTTCGACGACAATGTCTCCCAAGACGAATTCAGCTTCCAACGTAATCCCGATCCCGTGCGTGGTCAAGGTCAATGCTCGTGTGGTTCTCCCCGCAAGCCTCAGTCGACAGTGGGAGGAACTGCCCCTCCAGTTTGGCTCCGTCATCATCTACCCTGCCGGAAGCGCTCATCTGGCAGAAATCCTGGCAAAACAGGTGGCCAAGCCGGTCTCAAGGGGCAGGAGGCCGAATGTTGTGATCGCTAAGGCGCCACAACCGAAACTTAAGACAGCGCCTGAACGACTCTCTGGTGCTTCAGCTGGGGGCAAGGCTTCCGGTACAAAGGGCAACTTCAAACGTTACGGACGAGCTCAAGCGATGACTCCATCAAATGCACGATCAGGCGTCTCCTCTGGCCTTTTTATCAATCGGTCTACAGCGTCTTCCCGAAAGGCCGAAGTCTGCCAAGTGCTTAATACAGAGAAGTTAAGGCAGAAGCGGCTTAGGTATCGAGCCAACAAAAAGGCCAGGACTCCGGCCTGGTGGAATCTTGTGAGGATCGAAGAGCAGGGTCGCCCCGCGACGACGGCTGAATCGGCCGTAAAAATTAGCAATTCCTTCGAACCTCTGAAGTGGGTTCGGAAAAATGCCATGACCGCCAGAATCAAGAAGTCAGCGGTCTGAACGTCGCTACAAAGAGACGTGTCCTGGCCCCAACAGAAAAAGTATGACACTGTCTCTTCAAGAGTCTATCAGGCGCTCTGTGCCGCATGAAAGCAGGGGGCAAACCCAGAAAAGAAGCACCAGCACCATTCAAGAACCTGGTCAGGCCAGCCGCCGATAATAAAAGGAAGGCTGGATATATTATCCATACGGTCTATATGGCGGGTGGGCGCCCCAGCAACAACCTTCGCAGCAAAAGTAAGGATGGGGCCACCACATCCCAAGCCCAATCTGGCTTGAATGTGGTTGCCGCTGCCCAAGAACAGCCGCCTCCGCTGGATGAAGAAAACCCTCTCGATGAGGATGATAGGCAGAAAGACCCCTCGGTCGATGCAGAGTCAAGCTCAGACAGCGAGGAAGAGCCGACTTTCCGCCCCAGGACCGCGGAGCAAGAGCTGCTTCAAGAGCTTCGAAAACAGCTCAGGAGCAAAGATAAAACGATGGCCAAGCTCTATTCGAAAATTGACGACCTAACGATGTTGTGATGCAGCTTACGGCTCAAATTGCTCGAGCGCCTCCCAATCAAGCACAAGTCGCTACTAATCAGCCGGGTGATGACAATCCAAAGCAGCCAATGCCTGTTCCTTTGGGTCCAAGACTGACCGAGCCGCACGAAAGTCGGCCACATTCCGCTTCTGGGGACGCCTTGGCCCCAGATAGCACTATCCCGCTAACACAAGATCGGATGATGGATTTGGTCACCAGCAAAGTTAAAACATTAGTGGCTGAAGCTGAAGCTCAGAAAGAAATCGGCAGTAGTGGGCGGCCATATCCCGCACAGTACTATCTGATCGAGTTCCCGAGCGGCTACGTCATTCCTAAGTTCGGAAGATTTGACGGAACGGGAAATGCAAATCAGCACGTCGCCCACTTTAAAGTATCGTGCGGAAATACAGGGGGTAATGATGCGCTTCTTCTTCGTCAGTTTGTCAAAAGCCTGACCGGTGTCGCCTTTGACTGGTACGCGAGTATACCAGACGGGTCCGTCATTACCTTTGCCCAAATGGAGTCTCTGTTTCGGCAAAGGTTCATGAGTGTCAGTGATAAAATCTCCATTGCTGACCTTGTGAGGACCAAGCCGGGGAAGAATGAAAGCAACACCGACTTTATCGCCCGATGGCGTAATCTCACGGTCAAATGCGAACAGCCGCTGGAGCAGGACCAGTCCGTCAGCCTTCTCATTTGGAACCTCAGCAATTGGAAGGTCCCATTCTTGTGTACAGCGGGCCTCAAAACATTTCAGGAGCTAACCAAGAAAGTCCAAATGCTGGAACGCTCGAAGCAAGAGTCCCCGCCGGACTCTCAGAGAGACAAGACTTGGAAAAGCAAACGGGACGACAACCGTAGAAGCAGGAGTTCCAGCAGTACCAATGTCTTCAATGCGTCCGACAATGAAGAAAAGCAAAGGGCGAGCGAATCTAAAACCAACCGGTCTCGAAAGCCAGTGCTAGAAGGAGAAGGGCCCTCCTTAGAGGAGAAAAAGAACAAGGTTTACTCTTTCAGGAGGGACAAGGTCCGCAAGATATTTAAAGATGCCTTGAACAACGGTCTACAATTGCCAGAGTCGAAAAGACCTCAAGAAGCAAAAATGACCGACAATCCCCTGTATTGCCCGTACCACCGAGTAGTGAGCCATGCGATCGAGAATTGCTATATCTTCAAAGACTGGGTCGAGAAGCAGTACAAGGCTGGAAAGATCGAGCTGTCCAAAAGCGTGTTGGTGAACAATCAAGTTGCAACCACCAACTTTATACAGACAGAAGCTAAAACCTTCTGGGAGCAGACAGCCGAACCCGCTGCCCTGAGCAATGAAACGGACTCACCGCGGACTCCGTGGAGTACGCACATATCTAATAAGACGAAGAAGATAATAAAGCTACTTCGGAAAGAGCCCAGGACGGAATGGGAAGGACGGAAGAAGCCTACCAGCGCAGTTGCCAGTGTGGCTCCATCAAGCTCAAAATCCAAGAAGCTCAAGAAGAAGAAAAGTACAGCTCGGCGCGAAAAAGAGTCTGCAGGGAGATCGACCATTAAAAAATATATCGATTCTCTCGAAGACTATGAACAGAAGGAAAGAACTCTAATTCACTTGAAAGAGTTCTTCCCCGTAGAAGCGGCGGAGATTTTGGAGGAGTTGGAAGAAGGCTCCAATGAAGAGATCCCTATAGTGACCTGCTACGCCATCCATCTGGGCAGCGACTCGGAGGAGGATCTCTATTTTCCCGAAGAGGACGAGGAGCTCGCCACAAAGGCCAACCAAGTCCAGCTCAGAAGTGGCAGGGCTCCACTGCCAAATCAGGGAAACACCTCAAAAGAAAAGGAAAACAGGTGGCTAATGAGGAAGACGACAGAGAGCCGGCTAATGAGAACTCAAGTCCTCCCTCAGTGGACTACAATGTCTTGGCTCACCTCCAAAAGCTTCCGTCTCTCCTTAGCATCTACGATGCCTTGGTCCTATCTAAGGAGCTTAGAGATGTTCTCATTCATGCTCTACAAAACCCCGAGCGGTATCCGGCTCGCTTTGCGGAAATTAGTATGAAAGAAGCCCAGTACGCTTTGCATGCCGCCGCAGTCACGTTTAAGGATGAAGACTTGCTACTGGGAATGGCTGAGCAAAATCGGCCGCTTTACGTGACCGGGTACAGCAACGGAGATCGAATTAATCGCATATTGATTGATCTGGGGTCCTCAGTGAACATCATGAACTTGTGAACTCTGAAGAGTTTGTCAATGGACGTCCGACACCTGTCAAGGGAAAGGATTGTCATTCAAGGCTTCAACCAGAATTGCCAGCAAGTTCTGGGGTCCATAGCTCTGCCAATCAAATTTGGGGATCTGCAGACCGAAGCTAAAATATATGTGATCGATGCTGACACGTCTTATAAGGTTCTCTTGGGACGGCCATGGCTCCATGATTACGGCATCGTCCCGTCAACTCTCCATTAATGCATGAAGTATACTAAAAATGGCGAAGAAAGACGCATTGACGGAGACATCCAGCCGTTCGGTGTGCATGAAGTCCGATATGAAGATTCTCGGTATTTTATGAAGCACCAAAATGCTAAGCCACAACTGACTGAGGATAGAGCGGCCCCAAGACTCAAAAGCAAATCCGAGCCGGCTGTCACTTTCAAAAGCAAAAACGCCAAAGTGCGCCCGCGTTTCAGTAGCGACACTGATGAGTCCGACGCTGGAAGTTCGTCCTTCCGTAAAACTCGCCCTCGTTTCGGTAGCGATACGGACGAATCCGATACTGAAGGCCCATCTAGCAGCAAAGTCCGCCCTCATCTTGGCAGCTACACTGAAGAGTCGGAGGAAGAGGACCTGCCGTGCAACAGCGGTGCAGATTGGACCGCCATGCAACAATCGAAACTACGAGAGACCTTCAAAATTATGGATGGGTCCCTAGCCGTCACAAGGGTACCGGAGTAGATGTGCAAAGAGTTCGATGTGTTGTCAGTCTCCACCGTGAACCAGCTGAAAACTTTCTACGTCCCCGGAAGGAAAAGTGGACAGAAAGGCATCTTGTTTTATGGGTCAAACCCCATTGTGCACTCGGACGATTTGTCTGTCGCGTGCCTTCCATATGAGAGAGGCATAAGAGCCGTCCTCAATCCCAGATACTATGCGCCCGAGATGAAAGAATATTTCAAAAGGTGTGGATGCCGGCTATATCAAACAGAGTCCGAAGCAAAGTTTTATGAAGGGCTATGGCATCCACCCCAGGTCCAAGCACTCGTCGATGGACGAATTCCAGATAGACGAGGCATAGGCTTCATTCAAACTGATTCCAAAACATGCTACATGATCCATATTGGTGAAGCCAGCGAAAGATCAAATGATGATGACGAGATAGCCGAACCAGAAGAAGCTCCTCAAGAGCTCGAAGATGGCGGACAAGCAAACTATGACGAGCTAACCGAGATTGACTTAGGAACACCCGATAATCCAAGGCCAACCTACATCAGCTCACTCTTGTCGGAGGAAATGAAAGAGCAGATAATTGCCCTGCTGCACGAGTTTGTCGACTGCTTCGCGTGGACGTACAAAGAAATGCCTGGCCTTTCCCCTGAAGTAGCTGTGCATAAGCTGGCTATATCTTCTGATGCTAAGCCAGTCAAACAAGCTCCTCGAAGAATGAGAAGGGAACTAGAAGAAAAGGTCATTGAGGAAACTAAGAAGCTCATCGATGCCGGCTTCATCAAGGAAGAGAAATATGCGGACTGGATCGCATGCATAGTCCCAGTAAAGAAGAAAAATGGGTAGATCCGAGTTTGTGTCGATTTCAGGGACCTCAACAAGGCGTGTCCTAAAGACGACTTCCCGCTACCGGTCATGGAAATGATGGTCGATGACACCTCAAATTACGAGTTGTTCACCTTTATGGATGGCTCGTCTGGATATAATTAGATCAAGATGTCGCCTAAGGATGAGAAGCACACAGCATTTCGAACCCCGATCGGAATATACTGCTACAAGGTGATGCCGTTCGGACTGAAGAACGCAGGTGCCACATATCAAAGGGCAATGACCAATATCTTTGATGACCTGATCCATAAAGTCGTCGAATGCTATGTTGACGATTTGGTCGTCAAGACTGAAGCCAAGGCCGACCATATCCAAGATCTTAGGGCCGTCCTCACCAGACTGAGGGAATACGATCTGAAGATGAATCCTTTAAAGTGCGCTTTTGGCGTGTCATCGGGAAAATTCCTAAGCTTCATAGTCCGACATCGAGGGATCGAAGTTGACCCATCAAAGATAAAGGCCATCATGGAGATGCCCCCTCCAAAGAGCCTGACACAGCTAAGATCTTTGCAAGGCAAGCTCGCTTATATACGGAGGTTTATTTCAAATTTATCGGGAAAATGTAGGCCCTTCTCAAAGCTCATGAAGAAAGGAGCTCCTTTTATCTGGGATGCCGAATGTCAAGCAGCATTCGAAAGCATCAAACAATACTTGTTGCACCCTCCAATGCTGACCTCCCCCATTCCAAATAAACCACTGATTCTCTACACTGCTAGGCTAGATGAGTCACTCGGCGCGCTCCTTGCCCAGAATAACGAGGAGGGAAAAGAAAATTCCCTCTACTACCTCAGTCGAACTCTAGTCGGGGCGGAACACAACTATTCCCCAATCGAAAAGCAATGCCTGGCTCTGATATTTGTTGTGAAGAAGCTGAGGCACTATCTTCTTGCTCATCGGGTTATGTTGATCTCCAAGGTCGACCCGCTCAAACACTTGATGACCAAAGCAAGCCTAGCCGGTAGAATGTCAAGATAGGCTGTCATGCTACTGGAGTTTGACATAGTTTATACTCCCCAGAAAGCAGTAAAAGGGCAAGCTCTTGCAGAATTTCTCGCTGCTCATCCCATACCAGAAGGGTCACCACTCAATTGCGAGCTACCTGACGAACAAGTACTGCACCTCAAGAATGACGATCCATGTTGGGAGCTCTAATTCGATGGAGCCTCATCGATAAGGACCTCCAGTAAATCAAGCATCCCGGAAATAAAAGCAGGGATAGGATTGGTGTTAATCACGCCATCAATGGGAACCCTACGACGTTCTTTTGCTCTTACCGAGCCTCGCACAAACAATGAGGCCGAGTATGAAAATCTGATAGCTGGCTTGGAGCTCGCCATAGAAATGGAAATCCTTCGGCTACGGGTTTACGGTGACTCCCAGCTTATCGTCAACCAAGTAAGCGGCCACTATAAGATATACAAACCCGAGTTAGCTCGGTACAAAAGCCGAGTGGTGGAACTCATGAAACGGTTCACTCACATTGAACTAACGAGAGTCCCTAGAGCGTTGAACGGGAAGGCTGACGTACTCGCTCGCTTGGCCAAGGAGCTGGCTGATCCTGACATGGACGAAATTCTGATCACAGTCAGAAGCCGGCAAATTCTACCCCCTGTCTCTCTACGAGAAGATGAAAGCGCGGAACAGAAGAGCGGTCCCGCCGAAGAAGCTTCGATCGTTCAAGACGAGCCCGATTGGAGAGAACCCTTCATAGAGTACTTCTGATACGACAAGCTGCCCGAAGGAAGGTCTGCGAGGGTTCGGCTGAAGAAGAGAGCTCTCCGATACGTGTTTGTAAATGACACGCTATACCGCAGGTCATATGACCAACTCTGGCTCAGGTGCCTGTCATCGGCCGAAGCCCAAAAATTCATGAAAGAAGTTCACTCAGGCGTTTGCGGTGCTCACCAATCTGGCCCCAAGATGCGACTTCAAATTAAATGGCTTGGGTATTACTGGCCCACCATGATATGGGATTGCGGAGAGCATGCAAAGAAATGTCATATCTGCCAAATTCACGGTGATTTCATTCACAAGCATCCTATCCGTTGCATCCTACGGTAGCGTCATAGCCCTTCGAAGTTTGGGGCACCGACATAGTTGGTCCAATTGATCCTCCGTCATCCAAAGGCCACCGGTTCATACTGGCCGCAACAGACTACTTCTCCAGATGGGCTGAAGCTGTCCCGCTAACAAGACAGGAAATATTCTGACATTCTTCCAGCATAATATTCTATACCGCTTCGGTACATCAAGAAGAATCATTTCCGACAACGGGCCCTCTTTCAAGAGCTTCAAAGTCTTAAAGTTCGCTACTCAGCATAAGATAGACTGGAGATATTCCTCCATCTATAATCCAAGAGCCAATGGGCTAGCCGAAGCCTTCAATAAGACTCTATGCAAGCTCCTGAGGAAAAATGCTTCAGCCAACAAGAGAGACTGGAATCTCAAACTTCATGAGGCGTTGTGGGCATATCGTACCACGCACCGTACTCCAACTCAGTCCACTCTATACCCATTGCTCTTCGAAGTGGAGGCAATCCTCCCCCTCGAGGTCGAAGTCCCAAGCTTAAGAATGGCCGTTCAGCACGAGTTGACGGAGGAGGAAAACGTGCTCCTTCGGCTTGAAGAGCTCGATGCCCTCGATGAAAAGAGGCTCGCGGTGCAGCAAAATCTGGAACTATACCGATCCCAAATATCACGGGCCTATGACAAGATAACCCGTCTCCGCGCTTTCAAGAAAGGTGAATTGGTGTTGGTGCTCAAAAGACCGATCATCCCCAATCGACATGCCAAGGGAAAATTCGAGCCAAACTGGGAAGGACCATACGTCATCGAGAAAGTGTTAGACGGAGGATCCTACCAACTAATAAGTGCCGAGGGAGAAAGACCCATGCCACCCATCAATGGCCGATATCTCAAGAAATACTACGTGTGAATACTCCAAGTCGCAGGCGAATTGAGCACACCAGCCCTACGGTCTGGATCATACATCCTGAAAACCCGTACACAATCCACGGGCGTAAACGACCCCTATCTCTCCCAAATCCTGCCGGTAAAACCACTTTTAAAGTCCCACCAGCGGCCAAAAAAACGGTATCTCCACAAGCAAAATGGGCACGGTTGAAAACCCGAAAGGGCTCCATGAGTAAAAACAGCAGGACCGCCGGCGAGTTCGTGAAAAGTGAAAACCCGAAAGGGCGCAAACTCGTGAAAAGAGATGAAATACACTCACAAAGTCCTCTCGACCTTGTGAGAAGAAAATGCCTGCGTGAGATCCTTACGACTCACAAAGGAGCAACACGCTTAGGAATCCTCACAATTCCTAAGGAGAACATACATCTGCGAGATCTTCTCGACTAGAAGGGAGAAATGCTTTTATGAGACCCTTACGGCTCATAAAATTGAAAAGTCTTAGGTGACAGTGACCTAAAGCTGTCTCCTAAGCCACCACTCCCTAACGGGAAATGGCAAATGATGAGTCGCTCCTGGCGTTACGCTTCAGTGTTAGCGGTGCTGATGCCGACCAAAAACCCAAATCCCAAGTCCTCCCGAGGCAAATGATGAGTTGCTCCTGGCATTATTCCAGTGCAGCAATGCTGATGCCAAACAAGAGCCAAATTCCAAGCCCCCAAACGGCGAATGATGAGTCGCTCCTGGTACCATATTCCAATGCAGCGATGCAGACGCCACCCAAAATCCAATTTCTCAAAATTCTCCCAGCCCTACGACCAGTCCCCAACTTAACTACTGTATACAATCTACGGGCTCAAATAATTCTCAGCATACCCATGCCCCACCGCAATTACCAGTCCAGCAGCCGATCTTCGCCCTTGGACTTATGCTCCGTTTTGGAAGACCCACTCATGTGTCCTCACGATACATGAGGAGAACAAACCTTTGTGAGATCCTTACGACTCACGGGGGGGCAACACACTTAGGAATCCTCACGATTCCTAAGGAGAACATACACCTGCGGGATCCTTACGACTCGTAGGGAGAAAATGCTTTTATGGGACCCTCACGGCCCATAAAATTGAAAAGCCTTAGGTGATAGGGACCTAAACCTGTCTCCTAATCCATCGCTCCCCCAACAGGAAAAGGCAAATGATGAATTGCTCCTGGCACATGTGCTTCAGTGTTAGCAACGCTGATGCCTACCCTAACCTCAAAATTCTAAACTCCAATCCAAATGACCTCTAAGTCGTTAAACTGGGAACGAGGGAAATTTCCTCATGGAAAATGATGGTTTGCTTCTAGTACCATATTATTCCTCGTCTGAAAATAGTCTTAGCTGTGAATTTATTCCAGTGTAGCGATGCTGATGCCAAACCAAAACCAAAATCCCCAAATCCTCTCATGGCAAATGATGATTCGCTCCTGGTACCATATTCCAGTGTAGCGGTGCTGATGTCAATCCAAATCACATCAAATTAGCAAAACAACCAGTGTCCTCCCTGGCAGAATCAAATTACACCTCGGAAACAAGTCAACTTCATCCCTGATACCGCAAGAAGCGGAGCAAGTCAAATCCAGAATCGACCGTCCACGTCGCTAAAATGGCAGCATCGACCGTCCAAGTCGCTAAAAGGGCAGCACCGACCGTCCACGTCGCTAAAAGGGCAATACCGACCGTCCAAGTCGCAAAAAGGGCAGAACCGACCGTCCACGTCGCTAAAAGGGAAGCACCGACCGTCCATGTCCCTAAAAGGGCAGCACCGACCGTCCAAGTCACAAAAAGGGCAGAACCGACCGTCCACGTCGCTAAAAGGGCAGCACCGACCGTCCAAATCGCAAAAAGGGCAGAACCGACCGTCCACGTCGTAAAAAGGGCAGCATCGACCGTCCAAGTCGCAAAAAGGGCAGCATCGACCGTCCAAGTCGCTAAAATGGCAGCATCGACCGTCCAAGTCGCAAAAAGGGTAGAACCGACCGTCCACATCGCTAAAAGGGAAGCACCGACCGTCCACGTCGCTAAAAGGGCAGCACCGACCGTCCAAGTTGCAAAAAGGGCAGAACCGACCGTACAAGTTGCTAAAAGGGCAGCACCGACCGTCCAAGTCGTAAAAAGGGCAGAACTGACCGTCCACGTCGCTAAAAGGGCAGCACCGACCGTCCAAGTCGCAAAAAGGGCAGAACCAACCGTCCACGTCGCAAAAAGGGCAGCATCGACCGTCCAAGTTGCTAAAAAGGCAGCACCGACCGTCCAAGTCGCAAAAAGGGCAGAACCGACCGTCCACGTCTCTACAAGGGCAGCACCGACAGTCCAAGTCGCAAAAAGGGCAGAACCGACCGTCCACGTCACAAAAAGGGCAGCATCGACCGTCCAAGTCGAAAAAAGGGCAGCATCGACCGTCCAAGTCGCTAAAAGGGCAGCATCGACCATCCAAGTCGCAAAAAAGGCAGAATCGACCGTCCATGTCGTAAAAAGGGCTGTGCCAGCTTCCCAAAAGCGGGAACCAAATCAAGTCGCCTCCACGTGAAAGAAGATCCATCAATTCTATGCACACGACCCACATGTGTGGTGTGCATTCATTGATGGGGGTAATTTGTTGGGGTAAAAATTTACACTCGGTTGACCAAGTCAAAATCAAAGTCAACCCCAAGCCAAGTGGGCCCAAGCCCAGATCAAGTGGGCCCATGCCCGAGTCGAGTCCGAATATGAAGCGGCCGGCCTCTCCCCATGCCAAGATAAAAATTTTGTAATAAATAATTTTGTTGTATTTATTTTATTTTATTTTATAAATAAATGTAAGAAAAAAATAGGCATAAAGCCATATTTTTGTAAATCTCATGGCTTATGTGCAAAAAGAAATGGCACATGAGCCATGAGATGGGCAAAATGCCATTTTGTGAAGCCCAAGGGGGCTATGTGTAAAGTGTATAGCCTATAAATACAAGGATAATGAAAATATCCCAACAACTTTTTCTCTCTCCAAAAAAAAGTCAAGATCTGAGATATTTCTCCTTCCTCAAGGTTCTAAGACCTTCTTCTTTCTTTGAATTAAATCAAGAGTTTTACTCTTCCTTTTAAAAAACAAAATAGTTTTTCACCACAAAACCCACAAAGGCGAACTTGGATCTACCATTAGATCTCAAAAAAAAGAGATTTTTAAATTCTCACATCTCTTGATCTTCAAGATCCTGCCAACAGAGGAGGAAGAAGGAGATCCATCTCCAGAGACCCCATCTTTGGGAAGACCCAGGGCTCCAAAGAAGAACCTCTTTCATCAACTCCAAAACATCTTAGGAGTTTAACTCCACCCTGATTTCTCTTTCGGGAGTTTCTGGGGCTAAAAGCCCCTTTTTCTCGCGGGCGCCAAAGCGCCCGAGCGCCTTGCGCTCAAGTGCCACGCGCCCACGTGCCGACACGTGGCGCGCTAGCACTCGAGCACTTAGCGCTCAAAGCGCCCAGCACTCAAGCGCCAAGCGCCCACGTGCCGACACGTGGCGAGCTAGCGCTCGAGCGCTTAGCGCTCAAGCGCCAAGCGCCCACGTGCCGACACGTGGCGCGCTAACGCTCGAGCGCCTAGTGCTCAAGTGCCCATCGCTCAAGTGCCCAGCGTCTACGTGCCGACACGTGGCGTGCTAGTGCTCAAGCGCCTAGCGCCTAGCGCCCAGCGCTCGAGCGCCGACACGTGGTGCGCTCGCGCTCAAGCGCCTAGCGCTCAAGCGCCAGCGCCCACATGTCGGATACGTGGTGCGCTAGCGCCTAAGCGCACAGCGCTCGAGGCGCTGGACCCACGCGTCCTTTGGTGCTTTTTCCCTTCTTTTTATATATGTATACATCTATATATATATATAAATACACACACTCCACAACACTGTCCCTCCCAAAAAAAATTTGGGCCGGGGCGCTGCGCTGCACCCCGTAAGGGGGCTGCTAGCCCCCTTGACCCCCAGCCAGCTATCCGGGTAGCGGGGCCCCCATAGAAACTCTGCGTTGCTCCCGATATATCCAACCCCAACAAAACACACGTACACTGCATATTGAGTTCGCATGACCAGTTTAACCCGTTAATCAGAGGTTCCCTCGCCCCAAAGGCGAGGGGTAATTAACAGCAGCTTAGTTCGCGGCTGCCGGAGATTCGGATCCCCACAATCAATAAACCCCGGCCTACCCTAGGCAGGAGGAATCTATAGTACGCCTGACAAGTGCGCGCGTATTCCCATCTCAATGGGGTGATGAAAAACACCCTACAAAACCATCTGATAGAATAAAATTCTATTTTAGGAAAATATTTTTCTAATATTATTAAACTACAAAATATTCATATGATAGAATAAAATTCTATATGATAGAGTTAAATTCTATGTTGGAATAAAATTATAATCTTGTTAAATTAATAAGATATTCATATAACAGAATTAAATTCTATATTAGGAAAATATATTCCTAATCTTGTTAAACTAACAAGATATCCATATGATAGAATAAAATTCTAATCTTGTTAAACTAATAAGATATTCATATGATAGAATAAAATTCTATTTTAGGAAAATATTTCCTAATCTTATTAAACAAATAAGAAATCTTCTCTATTAAACAGAGAGCCTTTGGATTAAAAATCCAACGGTGAATAAAATTCACCGATTAATATAAAAGATCATTTTGATTGATCATGAAATCAATCATGACCTCTCAATGAGAGATTTTCTCAAAAAATTGATTTTTCTTTTCTCCTATAAATAGGAGCAAAGAGATTAATCAAGAACAAGGGAAGGAGAGGAAAAAAAGAAAAGAGAAAACCTTCCATAAGTTTCTGTAAAATACAGAAGCACTCAAAATAACAGAGAATTTAATTCTCTCAAAGAAGAAGATTTCCCTCCTAAAAACCCTAGGTAAAAAAAAGAAGAGATCAAAATATCCCATTTACCTAACATACCATAACTAAGGGTTTAACCCTTCTTAAAGAACTTAGTTCTTTCTCTGGATCTGAGATCCACAAGACAAGTCTCCCATAAGTTAAGAATTTAATTCTTATCAGGAAGATCTTGTTCTTGAGAATCAAAGATTCATGGAAGAACAAGGTTGAGCATGAAGAACATGGAGTCCATAATACTCTAGGAACTTAGTTTCTTCAAATCAAGAACTTAGTTCTTAAAAAACCCGATCCAAGATCATCAAAATAGTGATCTTGGTGATCGTTAATGGTCAAAATACCATTAACAGAGATTTAAGTTCTCTAAAAATATCAACAGAGATTAAATCTCCAAAAGAACTCAATACCTCACATGAAAAGCACGTGAGCGCTCAAGGCCAAGTATATAGCGCCTCACATGAAACACACGTAAGCGCTGGGAAAAATTGGTGCTTAGCACTATTGGAGCGCCTCATGTGAAACACACGTAGGCGCCACAAAAAACTAGTGCTTAGCACTATTTCAACGCCTTATGTGAAACACATGTAAGTGCTGTATAACTGAATGCTTAGCATTGCTGGGTGTTATAGAAACCCAATTTTAGTCCAAATTGGTTAAGCATATATTTATGATATCCAAACTGATGTTAGTCTCAAACATGACTAATGATCTCTCATCGATGATATCCAAAATGATATTCATCTCATATCTCCCACTACTACAAATAAGGGTTGCCCCTATGGATTTATCTATAGGGGCAAACCACTCCCCCTACGGATACAGCGCGTAGGGGCAAGAAAATACTTTGTAGGTACAAACGTCGTAGGTGTAAGTTGAAGCCCTGAACTTGCCCCTACGGACAAAAACTTTCCCCTACGGAGTTCTGTGTAGGTCCCGTTTGCCCTACGGAGTAGGCCGTAGGGGCAAAAAATTTATTTTATTTACGGTTTTTTAAAATACATTACTTGTACCTACGGATGAATCCGTAGGGCCAAGTAATAGCCCCTACGGATATATGCGTAGGTACATATCCGTAGGGGCATTTGTTTGCCCCTACGGATATATCCGTAGGGGCAATCCCAACCCTCTGATACTGAGATCATAGGGAAAAATATCAGTTATTCTGATATTTTTTCCCTACGGTTTAATCCGGAGGGGCAACGTGTGTACCTACGGATTAATCCGTAGATACATATTATCAGTTTTTTTTTTTAAAAAAGGGCTGCCTATTTTTTTCTTGCCCTGTGTACAATAATATATACATCAATCGAATATAAAATTAATCATCACACAACATATATCACAGTATTCATAATCACATCTCACGCATATAATATACAAAAGAAACCAAAAAACAGAATATGATATAAATATAAACACTGTAGGACCACCAATATCAATATCGTCCAAAATGTAATACAATATGTATCATATAAATAAATACATGTTTCAAAAAATAAGAATCAAAAACCTACCCTAGCTCGGTCCAACTCCACCTCTGATAAACGCTAGAATCTGGCGCGTCTGCTCCTCGGTCAATAAATCATGCAATTCGACGCGTGCGGGAGTCTGAGCGAGCTGTGGAGCTGGCGATGTGGTCTGCGCAGCCGCCATCGAGGTAGTGGCTTGCGGAGTCGCGGCTGCGGGAGTCTGAGCGGGCGGTAGAGCTATAAGAGCTATCTGCGGAACCGCAGCCGATGTAGTGGCTTGCGGAGCCGCAGCCGAAGGAGATGCATGTGGAGGCTCGGCCGATGTACCCTGTCGCATCTGGACCTAACGTGTGTAATAAGCGTGTAAGAACTGTGTATTATTCGAATTCGTATCATTATCAAGTTATTTCAAAACCCCATTTGGATATCTAGTTTGGAAAACCGTAGTTTATTTTAATTAGATATGTATGTATGATTAATCAAACCTAAGTCTACAACCAAATAAGCTCAAGCTACGTACTAATATTGGATATGTTGATATCTATAATATGACATGATATTTTACTATTAAGTAGTATACATACCAGCATCTCCTTCAACTCCTGAACGGTGGCCTTCAAGCTCTCCAGTTCCTGCTGGACACGTCGCTCACTGGAGACAGAGGAAGTAACCGCCGGGGTGGAGTCCAACCTCATATGGGCCCTGCTAGAGCCCAGTCCCCGGCCTCTCTCCCAACCTCCGTAGTTCCTTCCGTGTGCGGCGTCCAGGACTGGGGTCAGCAGCCTCGGATCGCTCTGTCCGGTAAAATCGATCTCCGAGGCCTCGGCCTGCTCAACCACCCGCTCCTACACCCATATTAAGCAGTAAAGTATAAGTATAAAATTTAAATTTGAACCTTCCAAAACTAAAATTTTAAATATGGGTTGAATAAATATTAAAACTTACGCAATACTCCTGGGTAGCGACGTCGGGATATCGAAGCTCGCCCGTGGAGGGATCTGTCGAGGTGCCGTGGACGGCAAGATATGCGGACAGCACGCTCGGTGTACCACCTTGCGCCAGGGTCTGAGCTGTCTGCAATATTAGAACATAACTCTTAATATTAGATATATTAGAAAATAACTCTTAATATTGCATTATATCACAAAGGCCGGTCTATTGTAATTTACCGATAACTCCATGGCTCGAGTAATATTCCTTGAGCCACCTGTGTAAATGGGGCGACCCCTCTTCGCCGATTTCCTATTCTCTATATTTTGAGCGGCCTGTTTCTGCACAACGCATTCACATTTATTTTTCTAATTAAGGAACACAAAAAAATAAATTATATCCTAAACAATGAATTACATTTAAAATACATACCTGTTTGCATTGAGAGTCGAAATATTCGCACAATAGAGGCCATGTCTCTACGTCGACTCTCGCAAACGCCGGAGTAGATAGGAGGGCCGCTCTCTCTGCCTCGGGGGTCGCCATCCACAGGGAGTAGCAGTCAGCCTTCAGCTCATTCCTGCTGTATCGGACCTTGGTCTGCATGTTCTTCATCAGGCCATTGTACAGAGCATGAAAGTCGAGCACCCTCCCAGGGTGATCAGGGTCGGGTACAGGCTGAAAATCGTAATCCAACTGAAAATACAAAAAAAATATTGTTATTAGATTGCAAGTGTTAATAATAAATATATTGGATAAATCAAATGAAAATATATATTAATACCCGAGCCTGATCAAAGAAGAGGGCGAATGAGCGCCGGTGCTGCTCACCCCACTCAACGTGAAGTGGATAGTTCTTCACGAGCCGACTCTCATCCCCCATATACCGGCCGAACCTCTCGGCATGAGGACCGGTATAGCGATAGTCAAGGGTAAAAAAGAGGGGGAATGCTGCCTCCCCTAGCTCTATTAGGCCTCAGCCTATGGGACTGATTCGGGCCTCGAGTCCCCCTCTGGGGAAGGGGAGGCCCTGCGTCTGCAAGAAATATCAAGAAAATCAATATTAAGACAAAGTTGTATTAAGAAATCAAGGTTAAACGAAAATTGAAGTGTGATATATACCTCCGGTGACTAAAGTACGAGCCTGGGCCCGGGCAGCAGCACGAGCGGGACGATAGTTCCTCCGGTGAGGAACAGCCAGTGTTCCGGATGCGGACGCATCCCCTCCAACTAGAAAATAAACATTGACACTAAATTTCCATGAAGTTCATATTTATTCTATAGAGCATATGTAAAATGAATAAATATTTTATATTTATTCATACTAATCTATAGACGATGCGGAGGGTATGGAAGTAGCATGAGTGGCCCCTGCGTCAGATGTGGACGCACCACCTATAATTAGACAATTAAAAATAAATTATATAAGTAATTGCAAAAGGAATGTGTAGATCAATAATATAACATTCTAAATTAATATGCATGCACTATAAGATATATAAACATACCCGCAGGTGCGGTGGTGTCACCACCTACAGCTAGACAATAATAAAAATTACTATCTAAGTAAGAGCAAAAGGAATGTGTGTATATTTATGATATAGCATTCTAAATCAATATACATGCACTATATGATATATAAACATACATGGAGGAGCGGGAGTGGCCTCTGTCCCTGATGTGGACGCATCACCAACAACTAGACAATCAAACATTGACAATATAAGTAATTTTGACATAAACAGGCATGAATATCTATAATATTACATTCAAAATGGATATGCGTGCAATATACCTGGAGGTGTGGCAAAATCCACATGGAAGGAGGCATCCGAAGGGGTCTCCGATCTGGGTGCAAGACCGGCCCTCTGAAGCTCCCTACGCAGCTCTCCGGACGGCAGAACCGCTCTGCCTCTGCCGTGGCTGGAGCTCCTGCCGCCCCTCGCTGCTCCCGACATCGTCATCAAATCTAGATAAACGGTTCGTGGACGCATAAGACAATCATTAAAATTATTGCAAAAATTTAGAATTTATAGATTCAATTGAGAATTCAATTACTAGAAGATAGTTACTCCTGTTGATTGATGGCACTATAGTTGCAGCAACTTATCTACAAAGAGATATAAGGGATTATATTGAGCTATTTTTTATTATACAACTAAAATTTGTGCTGAATTTATGAGAAGAGATAATTGTGACTCAATGTGTCAACTTGCTGACTTCATGCATGAGGGATACAAAAGAGTTATTACAGCATCCTACATTGCAATACAATTTTCATAATTAATATAATAGCTCTGCGGTCTGAAGATAATATCTGTATGTAGTAATTGTTGAGCAATAGTTTCTGATTATCATCATTTATTTTTGGTTAAAGACGCCAAAAACTACAACACAAAAGACACGAATTCTTCCTATGTCTCCTCATGTCTCCATGGAAATTGGGGCAACATCGTCATAGACTACAATGTGGACCTGCATAAGATCGGCCCCGGCTCCTCCACCATCTACCGTGGCTGCGATCCCCCAGCCCCAGCCCAACCCCAACCGAACCCTGGCCCCAGCCCCAGCCCAGCCCCAGCCCCAGCCCAGCCCCACCCCAACCGAACCCTAGCCCCAGCCCCAGCCCCAACCCCAACCCCAACCGAACTCCACAACCGAACCCTAACCCTAACCTTAACCCTAACCGAACCCGATGCCGACGCCGACGCCGATGCCAAACCCTTACCCCTACCCAAACCTGGCCTGAACCCTAGACTACATCATCAAAATTAAAAATAATTTGAGATTTAATTACTAACCGTGCGCGCGGTGGAGGAGCCGACAGAAATCGGTGGTCGACGACGATCGACGAAGGTGGAGACGAGGCGCGGGAAGTCGACGAAGGTGTGGGAACGACCGACGAAGGTGGTGACGAGGCGCGGAGCGCGGTGGCGACAAAGCGCGGGAACAGGCGATGAGAGGCGCGGGAGTGAGAGAGAGAAATTTTGGGAACGATGAATAATTTTTCTGTGCTTTTTTTTATTAATAACCTATTTAGATGCCCCTACGGATATAACCGTAGGTCCACCGTTTGCGGCTCCGTAGGGCCAAACAAAAAATTAGAACGTAAGGCACCGTAGGGACAACGATGTGGCCCTACAGATAAATCCGTAGGGGCAAGAAATATTTGCCCCTACGGATTCCTGAGTCCGTAGGGGCAACCCCATATTGTAGTAGTGTCCTAAGTTAATCTTTGTCTCAAATATGACTAACGATTTTTAGGTCCATCACCATTTTTTTTCTCAAATACGGGATTTGGTTTAAAAGTACATCTCTTCACACCTCTGATATATGTCGTTGTAAATCCTCAACGTCTTCAAAGAGGTGATGGGTCCCGACAACCAACAACTCCTTTCTCGTCCCAACTTGATATAAAATTTCATCAAGATAGGGAATGATGCATCCCACACCGATGCACTTCCAAATTGATGTGCATACCTCAAATCAAATCGTGCCCCAAATTAGGCACATTCCATGTCACCATTGTTCATTTTGTCACTAACAAATACCCGTGCGCACAGGATGAATGCTGGACCGAAATGTCCCTAAACTAACATTCGTCCCTAAAATGGGAATGTTGGACCGAAATGTCCCTAAACTAATATTCGCCCCAAACATGGCAATAATGAACCTTGATATCCTTAAACTAAAATAATTGGGCCCAAATGCTCATATGTTTAAGTCGACCTTAATCTCAAATCAGATTAATAGTCCTTAAATAAACCAAACCGAAATCTAAAAATATACGGATTTGGACTAATCTGCACCCTACGGGCGACGACATAAAATAGTCTCCATATACAATCCATGGGCAACCAAAAATCTAAACAAACAAAAACACACATGACATGAAATGAACTTCCAGAGCAGAAAAAAGTGGTTATCGCAATGCGATAACGTAATTAACTACAGGGCTTGCGCCTGCAGGGAAGAGCGTCTCCACAATCAAAAACCCCTCACAAACGAGGGGGAATCTGATAAAGTCATGCTACAGTGGCCGCATCCGTCCAAACCTCCGATATACGGTGCCATAAATCAACTTGGTATTTTCGAAGAGGTGGACGAATAAATCCAAATAGCATCTGCCCCCAGAATTCAGGCCAGACATCCCAACGTCCCGGTCCGTCTTTCGGCGGTGAACAAATACAAAATCGTCCATCACTTTTAGAGTTCTATCCTGGACAGTTCGCTCTAAAGCAGCCTCCAATATTATGATGTATGTTCTTTCACCCTTCTCTATGTTAAAATACTTTTTTCAAAGCTTTGTGATATCACGGTTACTCTATATGTCTTTGCCGGTCTTTAGCAAGCCGGTGTGCTTGCTAACCCAATCCACAATAAATTTATGCGAAGCATCTTCAAATGAGAACACTCCGATACTTAGATCATAGCAAGAAATAAGCCTATATAAGGTAGGTCTATCTTGACCCAAAGTTGGAAGCTTCATGTAATGGTGGAAAGGAGTTTTATTTAGCCTCTGTATGTGCTAATGGTGAATGTCTGGCTTCAACCTGTCCATGAAGTTGTTGTGGTGGGCGACGTCAACATACGTCTGGATAGCAGAATTGGCTCTATGCTTTCTTCTGCGGAAAACCAAATTTAAATATTAAATCATAGCTATCAATTCTTTAAACAGAAAATTGTAGACAACTACTTACAAATTACAGGCAAGTTCTTATAAGTTACAGGCAACTGTCTAGAAATTACAGGCAAAATCTTAGAAGTTACATGCAACCACATCAGACATCTGTTCCAGACGTTCCAGACGTCTGGAACAAATTTTTTGCACCGAAGACGTCTGTGGCAGACGTCTCCAGTTCAAAATATGTTTATGGAAATTGACTCCAGAGACGTCTGATACTTTTAACCTGCAACGGCTTAGAAGTTACAGGCAACTGCCTATATGTTACAGGCAACTATTTACAGGTTACAGGTAACTACTTAGATATTACAGGCAACTTTGATAGAAGTTACAGACAACTACTTAGATATTACAAGCAAATAATTTGCCTGTAATATCTTACCAACAACAAATGAAAATACCCACTTGCCTATAATATCAATGAAGTTGCGTGTTGTTGGATATAGTGTCCTCCAGTCAATTATTGTAATCGCAGGCAGGCAATGATGATTGAGAGAGGAGCTATATGGGTAGAACAGTCTTACTCGAGATAATAGTATGCTATCTAATTTTACTTTATTATCATGTACATGCATTATGTGGTATTACAGATCACTATTATATATTGATAGAGCCTATAGGATTCTTAGTTAACTACCAGCATTATGATGGCGATCATATACGTGGGAGCTAGATGGTCCATAAGCACATCCTTAAATGTCCCTAGTCGAGAGAGTATCAAGACTGGGTATTGATACTCCGGAGTAGACTAGTTGTAGGGTGTTTTTCGTCACCCCATTAAGATGGAAATACGCGCGCGCTTGTCGGGCGTACCACAGATTCCCTCTGCCTAGGGTAGGTTGGGGTTTATTGACTGTGGGAATCCGAATCTCCGGCAGCCTCGGACTAAGCTGCCGTTAATTACCCTCGCATTTGGAGCGAGAGAACCTCCGATTAACGGGTTAAACTGGTCATGCGAACTCAATGTGCAGTATCGTGTTTTGAAGGGGTTTTGAAAATATCGGGGGCCCCACAGAGTTTTTACGGGGGTCCCGCTCCCGGATAGCGGGCTGGGGGTCAAGGGGGCTAGCAGCCCCCTTGCGGGGTGCGGGACAGCGTCCCGTTAAAAAAAAATTCTAACGGAAGACAGTGTCGTGGAGTCTGTGTGTGTTTTCCTCCCCCCCCCCCTTTTTTTAAAGTGGAGTTTAAGTTCAAAAGGAATTTTATTGTGGAGTTAAACTCCAAAGAATTTTAGATGGAGTTAAACTCCTAAAAGAATTTTATGCGGCGTTAAACTCCCAAAACAGAACATTATTGTGGAGTTAAACTCCAAAGAATTTTTTTTTTAAAAAAAAGGTTTAAACTCCAGAAGGGATTTTGTTGGGGAGTGCACGTAAAACGAGGGGGGAAAGAAAACAAAATGGCGTCTAAAGGACGCTCGCATGGCAGGTGGGCGCTTTAATGCCCGGGGTCACGTGCGCGCATGTGACTGATGGGCACTTTGGCGCCCCCCAGGGTCACGTAGGCACACGTGACCGAAAGGCGCTTTGACGCCCCGGGGTCACGTGCGCATACGTGACCGATGGGCGCCTTGGCGCCCCCCGGGGTCACGTGGGCACACGTGACCGATGGGCGCCTTGGCGCCTCGGGGTCATGTGCGCACACGTGACCGATGGGCGCCTTAGCGCCGTGGGGTCACGTGGGCATACGTGACCGCGGGAAAAACCCGCGGAAAGGGAGGCCTAGCCCCTAGGCTGGGGAGTTGAACTCCTAAGGGGATTTTTGGAGTTGAACTCCTAACAGAAACAAATTTATGGAGTTAAACTCCAACAGAAATTAATTTATGGAGTTAAATTCCAGCAAATTTAAAAAAGGAGTTAAACTCCTGGGGATTTATTGCTCTTCTTTTGAGCCTTGGGTCTGTCCAAAATTAGATTTTTGCATATGGGTCTCCTTCTTCTTGCTCTTGACCGGCAGGATCTTGGAGAAAAGGGGATGAGCCTTAAAAGCCTCCCCTTTTCGAGATCTGATTGGAGATCCGAGCTCCCCTTCGTAGGTTTTGTGGTGGAAATCTATTTATTTTGAGAAAAGGAAGAGTTAAACTCTTGATTTAATTCAAAAGAAAAAAGAAGGTTTTAGAACCTTGAGGAAGGAGAAAGAGGCAAATCTGGATTCTTTTTGGGGAGAGGTCAAAAAAAGTTGTTGAGATATTTTCACTATCTTTGCCTTTATAGGCTATACAATTTACATATAGCCCCTTGGGCTCTACAAAAATGGCATATTGCCCATCCCATGGCTCATGTGCCATTTCTTTTTGCACATAAGCCATGGGCTTTACAAAAGTTGGCTTTATGCACATTTTCTTATATTTATTCATAAAATAAAATAAAAGAAACACAACAAAATTATTTATCGCAAAATTTTTTATCTTGGCATAGGGGGAGGCCGGCCGCTTCATGTTCGGGCTCGACCCGGGTATTGGCCCACTTAACCTGGGCTTGGGCTCATTTGGCTTGGGGTTGACTTTGATTTTGACTTGGTCAACCGGGGTGTAAATTTCGACCCCAACACTAGTGTATACTTTTCGAGACCCCGATGAGGGGCAGTAGCCAGTCTCACAAGCCATTGGTGTCAATTAGTCACCTAAGATAGTATACAGGTGCTTATTAGGTTATGAGTTACACTGGACGGACTCGCCAGGAACATGCTGGATGGTATTATACTTATTGTCAGATAGCAGTTCTCAGATGACATAAGTACAGGTTAGTCTGTCGACCTAAAACCGTCATTTGTCTTGTGTGAGTTCCCACTATACTTTGATTACTACCTTACCACGGCTCAAACGATTCGTGCAAACAGATTTTAGTTGGGTACAGTTCTGAGCCACATGGAGGCAATGAGCGAATCGTCGAGGATTTGTCTCTTCCGGTATTAGGGGTAGATGTCGCACTGTGCACTGGTGGCTACCACCGGAAATCCTTACCCAAGGTGGATGAGAATTACTGATTTGGATCAGTAGTTTCTCAGTTGGTGATCGACTTCACACCGACACGAAATATCGCGTTATTAGGGGTCTGACTTTATCCACCCCTAGACACGATATGTGATACTTTTAGACTAACAGACCAGACTGCATGGAAATTGTCACAGACAGACTCAGTAAGGGTATGGATGAGTATGCTCATCGGCCTTCCTTTCGCTCATTAACTGGGTAGCCGTTACGTACATCTAATGTCGCTGACGTGCTTGTGGTTAAACTTACTGCCAGCGTATTGACGAGCCTTTAGAGTCCCGCACAGAGGGTTTTCCCGGTTCAGGGGATATGATGTGAATGACGTATGTTGGTACATACAGATGTCCGATTAAATATGTGTATAGGCTACGTGGATTTTAATCGGATTGTTGATAATACTAGCGGTTTAGGATTAAACCGGATTATTAAATCAAATTTTGATTTAATAATTTATATATATATATATATATATATATATATATTCTAGTATTATTGTTCACTATTCATTTTCTCTCTTGGCTATTTGTATTTACGGATACGCGTATATGTATTTCGATACGTATATCGGATTGTATTCCGTATTTATACAGAATACAATCTAAAAGATGGACACCTCATTTATGAATATTCATTTATGAATATTCATAAAATGAGGTGGAGGGTGAGGTGGTATTGAGCATGGTTGAAGACATGTAGAGAGGACTGGGCTTCATTATTTTATTTACAAATGTGTTATGTTTTTTATTTGTATGGTTGTAAAATGAAAATGAAGCCATTCGCTTTTCTATTCTTCATACATTCATTCTCTCATGCCTTCAAGAGTTGATCATGGCTATTATTCCTCACCTCCTCCTCCTCCTCCTTCTTCTTTATTTGCTCTCTTGAGCTTAGATTTGAGAGAAACGGATGGTGGAAAATTCATACATCCCCACTCTCCATTCCTAGCAAGATTGGAGTGTCGGTTACTTCACTAGGTGAAACCAGAGCTTGGATCGGTTCCCTCAGATTTGAAAGAAAAATATAGTGGAAAATTCCTATATCCCCACTCTCTATTTGAGCTTGGATCGATTCTCTCGGGTGGATCATCTTCGACGAAGAAGGACCGACTTGCAAACGCGACCCAGAGCTTTTGAGAGCATACTAGAGTCCAACTCAATTGGAGCAAATGAAGACAAAGGTTGTAATTTCTATCTTGTTATGGTTCTAGTTTAGGTGTTTGGTTAGATTCTTGGTTTAGGATTTCTAATGCCAGAAAATTTTTGTTTTTGGATTCCGCATTGGCCGCGGGTTAGCGGCGAGAGCACTAAGAACCAACAATGGTATTAGAGCCACCCAAACACCTTAAACTAGATAGATACGACTTTCGAATCCCGCCTTTTTTTGCTCTGCAAAAACTGCCGAAAAACAGTAAGGAATTCCATGCTATATTGATATTTTGACTCCCTATGGGCTTTCGGTTTGGACTGAGAAGGCGCGGAGACCTCGGGGACATCCCTGGAGGACCTAGGGAGGGCCCACATCCCCAAGACCACCCAAATGGTGGCCTTGAGGGGTGGGGACCCGAAACTACCTCAGAAGGCAGTTTCAGGTCTTCCTACCCCTTGGGCCACCTTAGGGTGGCCTTAGGGATTGGTACCCCCTTAGGTGCCTCCGGGTCGATGTTAATTTTATGCCGGAGTCCTCCACGATGTTTCGGCTCGATCCAAGGTCATTCGGACTCCCGGAGTGGTTTTTTGTATGGAATTTTTATCGGTTTTTAGTACACTTGATTTTCGGTGTTTTGGAAAATTGAAGTGTTGGCTATATGTGTGCGGTATTCAATTACCGTAGGCTTTATGATGGTTGCGTATATCATAATATTTGCTAAAACTTCGTCTAATTGCTATACGTATCAATTAAACGGGGTTACGGAATTGATACTCGCAAGTTTGCATGTTCTATTATAGATATTGCTCATTGATTATGGTTATGTTATATTTGTCACGATAGATAGCCTGGTATATGTAGTATTAAATGTAATTCTCTGTGATGTAATGCATATTCATATTGCGTGGCGAGCATCTGACATGTGGATTGCCGCATTGCGGCTTGTATATTATTCTTTGGGGTGCGTCCTGATTGCGGATGTAGTCACCGTTGTATTCAGGTTTTCATTACATGCACTAAGATTGCCCCGCGGTAGAGTGCTCGAGTAGACAGGTTCTAGAGGGCAACGGGCCTCCATCTCATAGCGTTGAGACCGGGGTGCTTTACTCTAGAATTGGCAGGGTATTCGACGCACTCGTAGGGGTATAGAATTGACCCGTAAAGGGGTGCCCAAGTCACCGGATTTCGGAAGTGCTGGGTGGCCCACTCACTTCTTTGATTGGGGTTGCCTCGCTTTTAGGATTTGCGGGTGGCTTGCCACGTTCATAAGGGTCTAGGGTCTGATACTACAGGCTATCCACACAACTGGAAAAATTGCATTTCATATTTGGCTCCACTGAAATGTTCTTTTCCTAGATTATCCGCATTTTCATACTGTGTTTGCTTCTGCTGTGATATTTCTGTGGTGTTACTTGATATCATGCGTGAGACGAATGTTACTATATATATTATATATTTAGTAAATGCTATATATGTTTTGCATCCGCACTAGCCATGTTCCCACCCTGCCGTAAGTTAAGTAACCTTACAGTGAAGACTCGGGACCCTGTGGCGAATGCAGATGGCATATATGTGCGTGACTATTTTCGTTTCTTTTCTGGTATGATATGATTAATTGATAGGACTGCATTAATTCTTATTAATGTAAGGAAAAAAACATATATGATGTTATCGGAACCAAATTTAAAAACCATAGGCGTTTGCTTTTGCTTTGCATCGAGGTATTCAGTTAGGAATATCCCGCACCTCATTTGATGAGGAAGAGCCTAGATCCCTTCATAGAGAGTGGCCTCTTTGACAAAAGTTTACATGACTATAAACTACTCGGTTTTCTTCAAAACCATCGGTTTTTTACAAAGCCACTTGTTTAAAAAATGCGGAGCCTAAATCACTCCTTTTTAAAACTACTTGAGTTCCTTCAATGATATCAAGTTCATTACGTTAAAGGTTTTTCGCCAAATACCAGCCGTAGCCCTCCATCATTTCAGGTAGGTAACACCTAGTATTCATGCTATATTTGTTGGCATCCGTCAAGGCATAGTATGCAGTAGGTATGTATTACTTTTCTGCAGTATATGCATTAATCTAGAACAGTCGTACAACCTTGTTGGCATCCGTCAAGGACGAGTACGGGTAGGTCTAAATTAATCAGGACAATGATGGGTAGAACTTGACTTACAAATTATGATTTGTTAGCATCCGTCAAAGTCATAAGACGCTTGGGGAAAAAATCATATCGGGAGTTTCAAATATAAAGGAAACTTGACAAGCATACGCATACCTTCTGGAGTGTGATAACTTTAGTGGCTTCTATCAATTTATCACGCGATGATAGTTGGGTCCCGATTCCCACTAATTAGTAGGTGTTACTCCTCTGGTGATTTTTAGATGATCCCGACTAATTCTCCTTTTAGGGTTTGAAAGAGAATTTGAGGAAACAGTGGGAGCCATTCTAATTAGATGAAGTAATTAACCAATCTAATATAAGTTAAAGTGCATGTTGACTGTTTCTTTTCTCTCTCTCTTTGGCAGCGACCATGACCTGACCTTAAACTGGAACTCCTAAACCAAGTTAACCGAACCTTCTTACACACTTTGGCTTTTGGATTGTCATGATTCATGACAAAGTCGCATATATCCTTACCACTCCTACTTCCCCTTGTATTTCTCCAGAACACTCCGTATCACTACGAAGATCCATATTGCTTGGGTATGCTATCGTATAGTTACATACGAACTCGAAGAAACTTGTTTCAGTTTGATGATAGATTCCGGTTCTGGAGAAATTGAATAGGATTATTTGGTTGTCTTTTCTTTTTACCTTCTCTCAGGTTGCAAGAGCTCCTAGTATTAGGAGAGTACACCTGTTATGCTTATTGGATAGTCTTCTTCTAAATCTTAGACAGGTGCCGAAAGGTAAAGAAGGAAGAAAACCAATTAGTCTAAGTGTGATGTACAGAAGATAAGATGTAAAGGCATATAAATGGATTGGAGTGAGGGCAAGGAAATTGCGACTACTATCATGAATCTGGATAATGGAAGATGCATTACTAGGAATACTCGGCCACCCCCTCAAAATATTTTCATGTTTCAATTTCACTGTGCAGTGTTAATTGAAAACTGCTTTCCTAATTAGTTTCTGACTCCAGGATATATATTTACCAGACTTGATTCTCACATCTGTATGGCGTTACAGATGCTGAGTGAGAGTAGAATATTGGGAATTGGATGATTAGATCTTTAATATCAGAATTCTTTGTAATTAGTGATATTTAAGGAAATCGCCTGGATTTTGCCTACTGGCAAAAATTTAGTTTTGAATATCCGTTGTTATGTACCAATTTAAAACTAATATATCTGTACGTTTATTTTATAAAGTGAGATATAACTTTTTGAAATTATGTATATAACATTTAGCTATATCAGTTGATGGTTAGGTAAGGTGCATTTAACAACGGTGTAATTCTTCTTAACCATAACACAGTTTTCAATCTACGACGCATAGGGTTTGAGTTATTAAACTCAGAGGACTTATATAAAGTATTGTATGTTGTCCGATGTCTATTACAAAAAGGGGTTAGTACTCGAACTATATTTCATTTACTTATGACTTCTCTGGCTTTAGACACGCATTTCGTTGAAATTGAAAGTCCAAATTTTGAGAAGTTATAGGTATAAGAATAAATTAGAGAACCATGAATTGCAAATATCAGGATTCTTCGAGGTGATCGAAATTGTAAATACTTATGCTAGTTATTCCATCGTAAGTAATATTTTTGAGAACTTGTTTCTCTCTCAGGTTACTCATCTGTGGGTACGCTCTTTGATTAATAATGTTGCATGGCCTCCTTCCATTTAGTCAATATGCACTGAAAATAGCTGCATGTATTTTGAATCTGGTTCCAATTAAATTAGTGTCTTTATTTCTATATTGTATATAGAATGGATTCATATCTTAACTATGTTGAGGTATATGGAGTAGTCTGGCTTATGCTTAAAACCAGAATCCGGATAAACTCAAGGCACGTTTCAGTAATGGCAGTTTATGGGTTATCCCGGTTTTTGACGAGGGTTAACATTCTACCATTCGGAGGATCAATAGTTTTATTGTTCTTGACTCGCCACCTATTTTAATAAAATGAATTCTTTTCAGAAAATATTAGTAGGAGTATGGTAGAACTGGAAGTGATTTCAGAACCACAAACAATTATTTAAATTTAGTAGAACCTAAAAATTCAATTGGATTCGACAATTTATTAGCCACTCCGCAGATATGATGGGTCACTTCAGCCACCCGAAGGGTACTTCGGTCTCCTCAAAGACGGTGACAGAGAAGTTTTGATGACCCAAGTTTGCCACAACTGCTATCCTAGACTATGAGATCTAGCAGGTGGATGACTATAACGTCGTTCTAAATTAGTTTTAGAAGTGCACATATATATGACTCTACCAGAGAATTATTGTAGTTAGTGGAAGCAGCGGAAGTGTGGTGGGCAAGTAGCTTATGTATATTTATAGACTAAAGCAAGAAGAGCGGAGATAGATCATCTATTTTGATATGACAGTCATAGAGTTTGACTTCATCAGAACAACAGATGGACCTAGTAAGAAGGTAGTAGAGAGTGATATCCTGATATTTAAATGACGTAGTCCTAATAGGAAGTGATGTTCCTATACTACGATCAGTTATACTGTGGTTGTCACAAGGTGTTTCTCCATATAGGATCTGGACAAAATATCAGGGATTCCGGTGACTAGATCTATGGT
Organism: Agapanthus africanus; assembly: GCA_030015575.1. Taxonomy (NCBI): domain Eukaryota; kingdom Viridiplantae; phylum Streptophyta; class Magnoliopsida; order Asparagales; family Amaryllidaceae; genus Agapanthus; species Agapanthus africanus. Next base: position 168,242,430 of record JASDDO010000028.1, on the reverse strand, counting down.
TTTAGATCTAGATTTGGGAAGTGTCCCAATTCGGGTATTTTGACATTATTCTAAAGTGTTTTAGAATGAACAACTCCCGGCGTGGTAGTGTACCCGCAGGTGAGAGAGTCTCCCTCTCTAAAGAGATATCTTCTAGGCTGATGAAGAGAAGGATTTCCATGATTGACATATCACTTGCTTAAGCAATTGAGTGATATTGCTTTTCCACTAGTTGCAATAAATATATATTAATCCAATCCTGGAGAAACATTGGGAAGCGATTATGAATATAAAAGGATGTTCTTGGTATATGGTAACAGCAGCCTCCATCAAGGATGTGATTATTATTTCTGGCTTCTAAGGTGATCTGGATGACAGAATGACTGTCAGAGTTAAAGTTTACCCTCTTCTGAGGGGCAGTTTGTTGGACAGGGGGTCCAAGAGGATACTGAGAAAGGAATGGCGCAGGATACTGATTAAATTCAGTGGAAGATACAGTCCAAGAAGTTTTTTAGATTTGGAGTTCATTTATAAACTTGGTCCCATCAGATATCCAGAAAAATCTAAAACAGGTATCGCTCGTTTCAGGAGATAGTCTTTCTCTACAAAGTTGAGTTATAGAGAGCTAAAGATAAAAATATTGGAGCGAATCCACTCACTGAGGCTATTTCTCGAACACGAATATCTCGCAAACATGATTTGCGAAAATGATCGGTAGAGAAGTTGGGTGCTCGGTAGCACACGGGCTGTGAGTATGCGACACCGCAATAATTAGTCTTAAGTATAAGTGGGAGATTGTTGGATATAGTGCCCTCAAATCAATTATTGTAATCGCAGGCAGGCGATGATGATTGAAGGAGGACCTATACGGGTAGAATAGTCTTACTCGAGATGATAGTATACTTTCTGATTTGACTTTATTATCATGTACATGCATTATGTGGTATTACAGATCACTATTACATGTTGATAGAGCCTATAGAATTCTTGCTTGACTACCAGTATTATGATGGCGATCATATACGTGAGAGCTAAGCGGTCCATAAGCACATCCTTAAATGTCCCTAGTCGAGAAAGTATCGAGACTGGATATCAATACTCCTGAGTAGACTAGTGTATACTTTTTAAGACCCCGATGAGGGGCAGTGGCCGGTCTCGCAAGCCATTGGTGTCAGTTAGTCACCTAAGATAGTATACAGGTGCTCGTTGGGTTATGAGTTACACTGGACGGATCGCCGGGAACATGCTAGATGGTATTATACCTATTGTCAGATAGCTGTTCTTAGGTGACATGAATACTCATTAGTCTGTCGACCTGAGATCTTCATTTGTCTCGTGTGAGTTCCCACTGTGGTTTGATTACTATCCTACCGCTGCTCAAAAGATTCGTGCAAACAAGTTTTAGTTGGGTACAGTCCCGAGGCACATAGAGGCAGTGAGCAGATCGTCGGGGATTCGTCTCTTCCAGTTTTAGGGATAGATGCTGCACTGTGCACGGGTGGCCATCACCAGAAATGCTTGGCCAAGGTGGACAAGAATTACTGATTTGGATCAGTAATTTCTCAGTGGGTAATGGCCTTCACACCGACACGAAATACCGCGTTATTAGAGGTTTGACTTTATCCACCCCTAGACCCGATATGCGATACTCTTAGACAAATAAACCGGACTGTATGGAGATTGTCACAGACAGACTCAGTAGAGGTACGGATGAGTTTGCTCGCCGACCTTCCTTTCACTCAATACCTAGATAGCCGTTACGTACAGCTAGTGCCGCTGACGTGCTTGTGATTAAACCCACTGCCAGCGTATTAACGGACCATACAAAGGGTTTTCCCGATTCAGGCGATATAATATGGATGACGTATGTTGGTACATACAGATGTCCGATTAAATATGTGTACAGGCTATACGGAGTTTAATCGGACGGTTGATAATACTAGCGGTTTAGGATTAAACCGGATTATTAAATCAAGTTTTGATTTAATAATTTATGTGTGTTCTCTCGTATTATTGTTCACTATTCATTTTCTCTCTTGGCTATTCGTATTTTTATATGGATACATGTATATGTATTTTGATTTATATACCGGATTGTATTATATATTTATACGGAATTTGTTCTAGAAGATGGACACTTCATTTGTGAATATTCATTTATGAATATTCATAAAATGAGGTGGAGGATGAGGTGGTATTGAGCATGGTTGAAGGGATGTAAAAAGGAATGGGCTTCATTATTTTATTAACACATGTGTCATGTTTTTTATTTATATGGTTGTAAAATGAAAATGAAGCCATTCTCTTTTCTATTCTTCATACATTCATTCCCTCATGCCGTCAAGAGTTGTTCATGGCTATTTTTCCTCACCTCTTCCTCTTCCTCCTCCTTCTTTGTTTGCTCTCTTGTGCTTAGATTTAAGAGAAAAGGATAGTGGAAAATTCCTACATCCCCATGCTGCATTCCTAGTAAGCTTGAAGCGTCGGTTGCATTACTAGATGAAGCCGGAGCTTAGATCGGTTCCCTCGGATTTGAGAGAAAAGGCTAGAGGAAAATTCCTACATCACACTCTCCATTCGAGCTTGGATCTGTTCTTTCGGGTGGATCATCTTCGCTGAAGGAGGAGCGGTTTGCAAACGCGACCCGGAGCTCTTGAGAGCATGTTAGAGTCCAATCCAATTGAAGCAAATGAAGACGCTACAAAAGTTGTTATTTTAATCTTATTATGGTCTAGTTTAGGTGTTTGGTTAGATTCTTGGTTTAGGATTTCTAGTGCTAGAAAAAATTTATTTTTGGATTCCGCATTGGCCGTGAGTTAGCGGTGAAGGCACTAGAAACCAACACATGTAACTTCTCATAGACGATTTTGGTACATGTTACAGGCAATTTTAGTACATATTACATGCAACATTATAGAAGTTGCAGGAAACGTTATAAATGTTCACAATTTTTTTGAAACTAAACAATTTCGAATTGCAATGTAAGATTAATATCAACGGTATGAATTTTACCAATGCATCTCAACCACTATCGATTTCTCGACCGATGTCGACGTCGTCAACTTTAATTATGGAACCACTGATTTAGCCGTCGCCTCTCTCGCCAATTTCAAGGCCTTATCATTTGATTTAGACGGTATTTTGCATGGAATGCTATGGTTTTCAACGAGAGGCGACGGCGACGAGGAGAGCATGGGTTCTCTGAGGAGCTTGAGCGACAGTGACCTCGAGTGACAGACAAAGAGAGAGATTTTTGAATGGGGTGTGTTTTCATCCCTCCACCAAATTATAATACACAAGTCTTGGGTCATGGGTTTTTTGACCAAGTTTTTGAACAGTAAGCTCTTTCTCACTATTTCGAAAATATCGGAGATTTTTTGACCCCTTTTTCTTTGGCCGGGGGCTTTTAAACAATTTACCCAATTTAAAATTGTTTCTGCTCACTCTTAAAATATCTTATAATACAAATCTTGCCCATCAAAATAATCATTAAACTTCTAAGCATTTATTTAATGCTCTAACAAATTAATTACCAATTATATTATATTAAAAGCTCGGCTTTAGGCTTTCCTGCAATTTTTTGTCCTCTTGCGAGGAAAATTATCCTCCATCCCCTGAAATTTGAAGATACTTGCATTGGGGATGATTTCCTCGCTAGAAGACACAAAAAATTGCTTGGAAGGAAAATTATCCTCCGCTCCACTAAAATTTAAAGATATTTGCATTCGGGCTAATTTTTTCCATTAGGGTCTGTTTGGCTGCATGATTTCTTTGGATTTGGATTGTGGAATCTTAGGATTCCATAATTTTGTGTTTGGTTGGGGGGTTTCGATTTCTAGGATTCCTTTGTTTTTTATAGGGGGCCCACCACAAAACATGGATTACTGAATCCTAAAAAACTTTAAAGATTTTCAAGGATTTGGCATTATTTACTGTACTTTTAGATAAGACCCGTATACTTTATTTATTTAATAATCCTCTCTCTATCTATTTCTCTCTAAAATTCTCAAATACAAATCCCACTTTATTTTCACCAATCAAACAAAGATCACAAGAATGTACAAATCCAATACTAGAAATCCAAAACCAACCAAACAACAAATTACCAAATCCAGAAATTTTCAAGGGTACTATTTTGGAATCCAAATTTCATAATCTCGCAACCAAACAGTCGCTTAGAGAACAAAACTTTGCCTGACGTCCGCCTAGCTTTTTATAATATATATTAATAATGCTGCTGCTGCTGCTGCTAATAATAATAATACCCCCTCCTCCTCCTACTCGTCCTCCTGTTATATAACCTATTCAACTCTAGATCTCCTTGTAATCTCAATAGCATGTCGTCATGTATATGAAATTTCCAAAACTATAAACCCCTCTCCTTCTCCTCCTCATAATCTCAACACTATGTCGTCATGCATGTATATGAAATTTCCAAAACTATAAACCCCTCTCCTTAGCCTCCTCCTCTGTAACCTATTCAAGTCTAAACCGCTCTCTCTCTCTCTCATCCCTCTTTCTCTCTCTCTCTAAAAATCACCATGAAAGCCCCCTCTCTCCTCTTCCTCATCCTCCTCTCAACTCTCCCTCTCCTCTCGCTCTCCGACTGCGACTGCTCCTCAGAGGAAGAAACCCGCGACAAGTCCAAAGCTCTCATCCTGAAAGTAGCCGCCATATTCTCCATCCTCATCGGCGGCTTCGCGGGAGTCTGCATCCCGATCCTCGGAAAGTGGGTCCCCGCCCTCCGTCCCGAGAAGGACGTGTTCTTCATCATAAAAGCCTTCGCGGCAGGGGTGATATTAGCTACCGGATTCATCCACATCCTCCCCGACGCGTTCGAGAACCTGACGTCCCCGTGTTTGAAGGAGAAGCCATGGCAGGACTTCCCGTTCACGGGGTTCGTGGCGATGATGGCGGCGATCGGGACCCTGATGGTGGATAGTTTCGCCACGGGGTTTTTCAACAGGATGCATTTCGGGAAGGAGAGTGTGAAGGTTGGTGATGAGGAGGAGGCCGGAGATCAGCATCATGAGGAGCACGTGCATGTTCATACGCACGCCGGGCACGGGCATGCTCATGGGAGCGCTGGTGGCGGATCGTCGGAGATTGTTCGCCATAGGGTCATCTCTCAGGTACGTAGCGGAGGCAGAAAATTTATATTAATGCTGAATATAGCATATATACAAATTGAATATACGATATTCTCATAAATTGGGGAATTAGCTATAAAACAATTTACTTTTTTCGATATAATTATTGAAATTTAATATTAAAAAAGCATCCATATATTAGGCAATTTACTTTTTATTGATTTTTATGTAGTTTGATATGCATAGTCACAAGTTGTTACTGAATAATTAATTATTCAAAAACCAGGAAAATTTTAATTAAAAGAGCTTAATTTATGTTTAATCCTTAATATTTTGGGATCATGTTTCCTGTTAATATCTACTGATGCAAAAAAGAAGAATCTGCAGAAAGTAATTGGAATTAGCTACCTTCGTCTGTTGCCGATACAGTCATTCCGGCTTGGTTGATATTTACTTAGAGTATTAATTCTTTCAGGTTCAATTTATTTGCAGGTTTTAGAATTGGGCATTGTTGTTCATTCCGTGATCATCGGGATATCACTAGGAGCATCAGAAAGCCCTTCAACTATCAAACCTCTTGTCGTGGCTTTGACCTTTCATCAGTTCTTTGAGGGTACGGGTCTTGGAGGATGCATTGTCCAGGTATCGATACATATATATACAACAATAATGCAGCTGTGTTTATCTTTGAATTTAGAAAAAAGTTAGTATCTGAAATTTTTCAGAATCGGCTATATAAAAGATGGCTTAATTTAATTTATATAACGGGAGAAACCAGAGGAACTTCTTTAAAATACCATGAAAGATATTCTGCGATGAAATATTAGCAAGGACAAACATTTTATCTCCTTTTGTTAAGTTTTAAGAATTTGCTATTGAATTAAGAACATGTTTATAGTTCTAATTAACCCTGAAGGTTTAACTAATATTTAGTATCTGTTCTTTTTCCAAACTTTTCCCTTTATTTAGATACAGACTGAATGTTGTCCAAACCTTTAGACAAAAAGAAAATTCTCTTTTGATCTTGTAAGAGAATTGATGTTTCTCCAATTCAATATGCAAGCATGGCCATTGAAAACACACATCAAATGGTTAGGCAAGGATGCTTTATTCCTTAAGATTGTTCCCTTGACTAGCTTTAGCTTTACAAATATTGTTAAACATTCATATAATACTGTAAGGTAGAGGTGCATGAATATTTGCTTTATTTATTCTGGTCCATTTCCTTTTGTTGCAGGCTAATTACAAAGCTAGGTCAATGGCTATAATGATTCTCTTTTTCTCGCTCACGACTCCCGTTGGAATAGCAATAGGGATCGGAATATCGTCTGTGTACAACGAGAACAGCCCGACTGCGCTCATCATTGAAGGCATTCTGAATGCAGGTGCGGCAGGAATCTTAATCTACATGGCTCTAGTGGATCTTCTCGCAGCAGATTTTATGAACCCGAAGGTTCAGAGCAAGGGGGTGTTGCAAGTAGGCGTAAACGTCTCGCTTTTAGTAGGAGCAGGGTTGATGTCTATGTTGGCTATATGGGCGTAATTTGTAAATGTTTAGTTTTTTAAATTTATCGGAAAACTTGGTGGTGGTTATGCTGAAATTCAAGAAGGCTGTAAATTTGAGAAGGTCAATAATCGTAAGAATCTCATATTAATTTCAAATTTGATGAGAGCAAGCAGTTCGCGCACGACTTGTATGCATGATTTGGCTTCCATTTAGAACTATATAAGTTTAATGAGACTTGAATTTGTGTAAAATGTGTGGCTGCTGGTAACGACGTCTCTACATTATGAAAAACTAAGACATTATGAACATTCTTAAATATAAGGATTTTTGAGGTTATTCTTAAATATAAGATGTTGACTGGTTTTATTATATCCTTATCAATGAAATAAACTAGATAATTTTCAAATTTTCAACACATTAAAACCTGTTTTGCATAACCTTCTCCATGACTCAGCTCCTTGCTCTGATCTGCACAGTGCAGCCATCAATAATAATACTAAGTCCTTCAAAGTAGAAACTTGGCTAAATAATAACTCCAAAAGGATTTAAGTATTAAACTTCATTATATTAAATTTGGTGAAATTTTTCCTTTTGAATGGAGAAATTATTCAGCATGCGAGGAGTAATACACAAGATCTCGCAACTTTTTATTTAATGCAGGCAAACTTCAAAAGGCCAGATCAACGGTCATGATGATTCTCTTTTTCTATATCAGACACATATCAGAATAGCCATCGGGTTGCGACAATTGTACATTTATAATGAGTAGCCAGACAACGTTAATCGTTGAAGGCGGGGCTGTTGAAATTAATGCATGGCCTTTAACGTCTCTTTCACGTCTTATATGTCTCTCTTCAAACACCATGCACTACTACAATAAGGGGTTGCCCTTACGGATATAGTTATCTGTGGGGGCAATAAAAGTTTGCCCTTACGGATTAATCCGTAGGTCCCCATGGTTGTCCCTACGGTGCCATACGAATTAATTTAAAAATATTAAAACATAATTTGTTATTTGGCCCTACGGAACCGCAAAAGAAGGACCTACGGGTTAATCCGTAGGGGCATGTATATGGGTTATTAATAAGAAAATAAAGTACAAAAAAGTCCTCGATCCCAAAAAAAATACTCTCTCTCATCACTCGATCTCCCGCGCGTGCCTCTCATCGCCACCGCCCTTCCGCGCGAGGCTCGTCGTCCCCGACATCACCGCTGACTTCCTCGTCGCCATCGCCCGTGACTCGTCGCCGATTGCGTCGTCGACCGTCTCCATTCTCCTCCATCGCCGGCCTAGCTACAGCTTAGTAAATTTCATAGTTTTACTTCTAATTATGCTTTTATTTCTGTTTTTTGTTGATTATTGGGTTGCTACTTGGGCTAGAATTAGGGTTCAGGGTTCGGTTAGGGGGGTTAGGGTTCAGTTAAGGGTAGGGTTCAGTTGAAGGTAGGGTTGGTTAGGGTTCAGTTGAGGGTAGGGTTAGGGTTAGGGTTAGGGTTCGGTTCAGTTAGGGTTAGGGTTATGCTTAATTAGTTGGGGTTAGGATTAGGGTAAGACTTGGGCTAGGGTTAGGGTTCAGTGTATGGTTAGGGTTTAGGGTTAAGGATTGGTTCAGGTTTAGGGTTAGAGGCTAGGGTTAATTTGGGTTAATTATTGATAATTTGAAAGGGTTAGGGTGTTGATTAGGGTTAATTTGGGTAAATTGGATTAATTTTGGGTTGATTAGGGTTAATTAGGTTAATTTGGATAAATTGGGTTATGTTTGGGTTGATTAGGGTTAATTAGGTTAATTTGAGTAAATTGGATTAAGTTTGGGTTAATTAGGGATAATTTATGTTAGGGTAACGATTATGGTTAATTGTGGTTAATTATATTATTTAGGGTTAGGGTTTAGGGTGCACTAGTTCATTCAGTAGGATACTCGATGATAATGTAAACGTACAATTTTACCGTAAACGCAAGAAAATTTTACCCTAAACTAAAAACTTCGAACCCTTAATAACGAAACGTAAACGTAAAACCTATTCAAGTTAAATGTTCAAGTTAAAACCAATATATGATACTCGATGATAATATGAAACTTTCATATTCTCATTGATACCGATATATGAAAATCAAAGCGTGACTTAGTCCCCGTCTATCGGTTAACATACGTTCGATGTTCGTCATGACATAGAACTATACAAATGTTGTTAAATATCGGACGGTATAGTTCGGTACTAAACCGTCGTATAATCTATGTGACGAGAAGATTCAATCGTATGATAACCGATAGATTTGTCCAGTGTGGACAAGTTAGAAATGTATAAAGCAAACACCGGCATTGACTTGTGTTTTCATCCATTTCGAGTTATTTCGTCGGTACTTTTCCGCTGGTTCTCCATGTACAAAGATAGATTAGATGTTCATTTCAACGTTGTTTCACAGCTTTGAAATGATTTTCTATTCTATTACAGTGTACTCGGAGAACAGCGGGGAGGTATTGCCGAAATTTACTCGAAACGGTTGAAAGCACAAGCGAATGGGTGTCTGCTCTATACACATTCTTAATGGGATAGATGCCTTACCCCCGACAGCCGAAACACACACATACAAAACGAATACACAACAAACGCACACACAACACATACACACTAACAACTCTACACTTAAGCGAAATCATAAATTGAAACATACATATATAGAATACAACTCATACATGGGTATCCTCAAATCTAACTTTGATTATCGATAATTTATTCTTTTCAACGACAAACGCACACACAAAGAATATACACAGATTTTCTCCTTTGTCAGTAACCATCCCGTTCTCAGACTTCTCAATATAGTCATCATAACCTACAATTTATATGTTATACAGTCTAACATGGCCCATGAGTACATCAGAGTTAAGGACTGGATGTATGTGGATTGACAACAATGTATGAAACCTAAGTTTGTCGCAGGAGTTGCTGCTTTTATTGAATTTGCACACGCACATAATAAGATCGTGATAGAGAAGATTATCTGCCCGTGCGATAGATGTGGGAATAAGTATTGGCAGAAGGTAGAATTTGCAGAGTTTCATATCGTTAAACATGGTTTTACTAAACTTTATACAACTTGGCTATATCACGGGGAAGGAGAAGAAGACAGTAATGCGGCAGAAGAAGAAGGAGAAGACGATAATGCGGCAAAAAAAGAAAACGGTAATTTCTTTCCAGAGAAGAAATGGAGGATATGGTAGAGGCTGCCCTAGGTGAATCTGTTCGTACCGAAAATGACATTCCTTCCAGTCAAGGACCGCGTGCGGATAAGTATGAAAATTTCATGAATGATGCTAGAAAACCAATTTATGAGAATGCAAAGTATTCCACCCTCTCATGATTCGTCCAACTTTTCCAGATTAAGTGCCTAAATGGATGGAGCAACAAGTCATTCATAATACTTCTTTCGTTCTTGAAAGATTCTATGCCCCCGGGAAATAACGTGCCCGACAGCTGGTACGGAGCCCAGAAGATGATGTCTGCTTTAGGTCTGAAGTGTGAGATGATTCAAGCATATTCTAAAAATTGCGTGGTGTACCGGAAAGAGAATTCAGATTTGAAAGAGTGTCCAACATGTGGAGAGGCTGGGTATAAACCGAAAGATTCTGATAAGAAGTCCGATATACCCGTCAAGATAGCACGATACTTTCCTATAACACAGAGGCTGCAGAGGCTATTCAGGTGCAAGAAAACAGCCGAAGCAATGATTTGGCATCACCGTGCTCCTCCATGTGAAGATGGAAAAATAAGTCATCCAAGAGATTCACCGGTATGGAAGGATTTCGATAAGAGACACGAAATATTCAGTAGCAATCCTCGCAATATCAGGCTCGGACTCGCTAGTGATGGCTTCTGCCCATTCAACTATATGGATGGAAGCCACAACACATGGCCCGTTGTAATGATAGTTTATAATCTGTCGTCTTGGTTGGCCATGGACCAATCATACTTTATGATGCCTCTTCTTATCGACGGACCAAACTCACCGGGAAACAATATCGACGTCTATCTTCGACCTCTGATCGAGGAGTTAAAATCTTTATTCATTGATAGTGTAGAGACTTACGATACAAACACAAATACAACCTTCATACTGCGTACGGCTTTAATGTGGACAATTAATGATTTTCCTGCGTATGGAATGCTATCAGGTTGGTCCGTACATGGTCACAAAGCATATCCTTATTGCCATCAACATACAACATCGAAATTTTTGAATTTTAGCAGGAATGTTTGTTATTGCGGCCATCGACGTTTCCTACCTCTAGACCACCCCTACAGGTTAGACGCTGTTCACTTTGATAGTTATCAGGAGCTTCTTGGACCTCCAGCCCCATTGTCTGGAGAGGACGTGACTGCTCAGTGGGATGGTTACAATAATGTGACCTTCGGGATGGATTCGACAAAACAGGTCAAACCACCATTCTGGAACAAGTTAAGCATTTTCTTCGAGCTTCCGTACCGGTCAACAAATTTAATGCGTTATTGTCTGGACGTCGTGCACATAGAGAAGGGAGTATCCGAGCACGTACTCAACTTGCTTTTTTGTAAAGACGGGAAATCGAAAGACAACCTCAATACTCGGATGGATCTACAGGACTGGGAAATTAGAAGTGAATTGCATCCTAAACTGATAGCGGGTAAACCAGGAAAATTTATACTTCCTAATACCGCGTACCATGTGTCACAACCGGAGAAGAAAAGATTCCTGCAGGTTTGCATAATTTAAAAGTTTCCACAGGTTTCTTAGGATCATTCAGCAAGAAGATAAAAATTGTGAAAGGCAAGATCGATGGGCTAAAAAGTCATGATCACCATATTATTATGGAGCACCTTCTCCTATTAGCCCTCAGGACTTCTCTTTCCGAATCAGTTGGTCTAATAATCAATGACCTATGTTGTTTTTTCAGAGAATTATGCACTAAAACACTGGATGTTGTGACGTTGGAAAAACTAGAAAATTCTATTTCATTGATAGTTTGCAAGTTTGAGCGTATTTTCCCACCATCATTCTTCGATATCATTATACACCTGACGGTTCATCTTACAACTGAGATCGATGGTGTATCCCGTCGAGAGGTACATGGAATTTTTCGTTTCGCGCAATTTGTAAAGTTATTGTTGTCATGTATGCCCGTATTTATTTATTTAACATATTTTTGTTTAGGTAGCTCTACACTCTGAAAAAGTATATACACAATAGAAATCGACTAGAGGGTTCTATCATGCAAGGTTATCTTCTAGATGAAGCAACCACATTTTGTTCCCGCTATTTGGACGAGAACATTGAGACGAGACTTAACCGGCCTCGAAGAATTCAGGACGGGCCATATGGTAAAGCCTATTATAAGAAGGTAGACACTATGTTTATCAACAAAATATACCGGTTTATCCTCCTTAATAGCGCATGTCTTGAAAAAATTAGAGAGTAAGTTTTTTTGGATTAATTGTTATATTTGTGTTTGTGTGTGTGTGAAATAATATAATATTAATGTCATAATTTATTGTCAAGAACAGAATTTATTTTAACGAGATCCGTGAGGGGCATCCTGATTGAAATGATGAACGATTGGAAAAATATCATCAGGATAATTTTTGCGATTGGGTTGCAGATCATGTAAGTTATTCGAATAACATGTTATTGCTACCAGTTTTAATCTAAACTTATATTGTTATGTATTTGTCGTAAAATTTGTTTTGTTAGATCCATGATCCAAACTTTTCTGCATCATTAGAGAGTGATTCAAGATATTTAGCTCAGTTTCCTAGTATGGAGGTTGCATATTATAAAGGATTCGGTGTCCATGGATACAAATTTGAAGTTAAGTACATAGAAACATCTAGAACCACTCAGAATAGTGGGATTGCGACGATAGGATTGGATGGTGTGATTTATTATGGATACTTAAATTGTATACTTGGCATCCAATATCCCGGATGATCAGAACTATTTTATATATTTCAGTGTACTCGGTACGATACACGAACCGATACGGATAAGTGTTGAAGCAATCTCGGGACTTGGAAAGATAAATATGGATTGACTAGTATGAACACACTTCAATTTTACGGTCAGGACGATCCGTTTATCTTTCCGAACCAAGCATTCCAAGTATACTACTCACAGTGTTTAAAGCATCCGGGATAGAGTTTCGTATGCCGTTCGAAACCCAGAGATATTTACGATGTCCCGGAATTCGAGAACAGCGATGAGGATGAAGAAGAGAGAAGACTTAGAGTGCTCCGACCGTCTGTTTCGAAAGACGGGTTGTCTTCGGCTGATCATGAAGTTACGTGGGTTAGAATGTTATCGATGATGAAATCCAAGTAGATATGTCTAATGCGTCCACAAAATGAAAAAGGTTATCAGTAATGTTATATTATTACTTCACATTTTACGATCTATACATATATAGCATGCATATGTAATGATTATCTAATACGTTCACGAACCGTTTTATCTAGATTTGATGACGATGACGGGAGCAGCGAGGGGCGGCAGGAGCTCCAGCTGTGGCACCGGCAGAGGCAGATGCAGAGGCAGAGGAAGAGCGGTTCTGCCGCCCGGAGAGCTGCGTAGGGAGCTTCATAGGGCCGGTCTTGCACCCCGATCGGAGACCCCTTCGGATGCCTCCTTCCGTGTGGACTTTGCTACACCTCCAAGTATATTGCACGCATATTCATTTTGAATGTAATATTATAGATATACATGCATATTCATGTCAAAATTACTAACATATTCAATGTTTGATTGTCTAGCTGTTGGTGGTGCGTCCACATCAGGGACAGAGACCACTCCTGCACCTCCAGGTATGTTTATATATCATACAGTGCATGTAAATTGATTTAGAATGCTATATCATAAATATGCATACATTCTTTTTGCTCTTGCATACTTACATCCCGAGCTGTAGGTGGTGCCTCCACATCTCGGGTAGAGGCCACCACCGCAGCTACGGATATGTTTATATATCCTATAGTGTATACATATTGATTTAGAATGTTATATATTGATATACACATTCTCTTTGTAATTACTTATATAGTCAATATTTGATTGTCTAATTATAGGTGGTGCGTCCATGTCTGGTGCAGGGGCCACTCCCGTCACTTCCATGCCTCCGCTCAGTCTGCAGGTTTGTATGAATAAATATAAAATATTTATTTATTTTACATATCCTTTAAGAATAAACATGAACTTCTTCTAATTTTATCGATGTTTATTTTCTAGTTGGAGATGCGTCCACGTCCGGGTCACCGCCTGTTCCTCACCGGAGGAACTATCGTCCCGCTCGTGCTGCTGCCCGGGCCCAGGCTCATGCTTCTGTCGCCGGAAGTATATATCACACTTCAATTTTCGTTAAACCTTGATTTCATAATTCCACTTTGTCTTAATATTGATTGTCTTGATATTTCTTGTAGATGCAGGGTATCCCCATCCCGAGAGGGGGACTCGAGGCCCGAATCAGTCCCACAAGCTGAAGCCCAACAGAGTTAGAGGGGAGGCAGCATTCCCCCTATTCTTTACCCCTGATTATCGCTATAACGGCGATAATGCTGAGAGGTTCGGCCGGTATATGGGGGATGAGAGCCGCCTCGTGAAGAAGTATCCACTTCACGTTGAGTGGGACGACCAGCACCGGCGCTCATTTTCTTTCTTCTGGGATCAGGCTCGGGTATTAATATATATTTTCATTTGATTTATCCAATATATTTATTATTAACACTAGCAATTTAATAGCATTGTTTTTTTTTTTGTATTTGCAGTTGGATTACGATATCCAGCCTGTACCTGACCCTGATCACTCTGAGAGGGTGCTCGATTTTCATGCTCTGTACCATGGCCTGATGAAGAACATGCAATCAAAGGTCCGATACAATAGGAATAAGCTGAAGATCGACTGCTATTCCATGTGGAAGGCGACCCCCGAGACAGAGAGAGCGGCTCTCCTACATACTCCTGTTGGATATATGTATGCCCTAGAGGCCATTATATGATAGTGGATGTATTTATACATGTATATATATATATATATATACAGATGACATTCTTACTCGACATGATAGTATGCTATCTGGTTCTTCTTTATCTGACATGTTGACTTGATCATGTTTTTATTCATTTACGCATGTTGATAAAGCCCTGGGGATATTTGCTTGACTACTGTGATTATGATAGAGATCATACTAGTGGGACATCTGTAGTTTATAAGCATATCCTGAAATGTCCCTAGTCGTAGATGTATCGAGATGGGGCATCGATATACCAGAGTAGACTAGCGTATATGATCCTAGACCCATATGATGGGTGATGGATGTTCCCACATCCATTGATGTTTGACATCGAGATCATATGCAGGTGCTCAGTGGAGACTGGGTACACTGGACGGACTCGCCGAAAACTCCTATATGGTATTATATCTATCGTCGGATAGCAGTTCTCAGGTGACACTGGTACAAGTTAGTCTGTAGAACCGAGATCGTCATAGAGTCTTGTGTGTTCTCCCACTGTACTTTGATTACCACCTTACCACGGCTCTACTGAGTCGTGCAAACAGGTGGCTTTTGGGTACAGTCCCGAGACACATGAAGACGATGAGCGATAGGAGGGGTTTCGTCTCTCCGGTATTGGTAGTTGATGATGTGTTGTGCTCGATTGGCTATATCAGTAAGTCCCTGACCAGGGCTGTTGAGATTTACTGATAAGAGTTATCAGTAGTTTCTCGATCTGTTATAGACCATTCATCGGCACAACTTATTGAGTTATTGGGATCGACGTTACCATCCCTAGACTCGATATGTAGCATATCTGACGAAGAGACCGGACTGTACGGTAGTATTGCCGGTTGGCTCGACGGGAGTTATGACAGGTTCGCTTGTTTTCTTCTGATCGTTCAATACCCGGGTGGCCGTTACGTTTAGCTGATCTCTTGCGGCTTGGGGTGCTTGATATGATCATCACCCACTACCAGCGTATTGACGAGTCTTAGAGTCCTATAATGGAGTTACCTAGCCCAGGTGAAACGATGTAGTGTGCATATGAGATATGCGCGGGGACCCGATTAAATGCGCGTATGTGATACCGTATATTAATCGGGCAGTTTGCTATTGATCGGGTCGTATGAGATATGACCGGTTTGCTAAATCAAGTGTTGATTTAACATTGACCATTAGCATTTTCACTTTAAACCCTTTTGTATTTTGGTGTATGCATGCATGTATGCATATATTTACATTGATGCACATATGGATGTGCATGCACACATACATGCATACTCATTTATATCATGGTAGTTGATACATTTGATGGTGGCAATATAAGACTCACACCTTTATAAATATGTTGATATTTATTTTTGGAGTTAGTGAAAATGATAATAATTCATGGTTGATTATTTTATTCTTGCACTAAACCATTGAGTTAACCATGAGTTATTTTTCATGGCCATTTTTGGTCCAAAAGAAATATCTAGATATTTATTAACTAGGGTTAAGAATGAAAAGAAGAAAATATATATTTTTTCTTTTCTCATTTTTATCCTAAGCTTTTATCATTATCTTGAGCTCTCATATTGCCATCTTCTTCTTCCTCTCTCTCTTGCTCTCTAGATTTTGATAGTGAGTGAAAGAGTGATCAAGTTAGGGTTTTTAAGTGAGAAATCAAACCACATCATCATTCTATACTACTCTTGCCCATTAGTTTAGAGTGTTGGCTTCAACTTCTTCTCTTGATCAAGTGGAGCTTTGAGCTTAGACAAAGAGGACTCTGGGTGGATCATCGTGGACTTGGAGGATCTCAAGCAAGCTTCTTTCAACCCTCAAGTAGCCAAAGAGTCTAGCAAAGGGAGCTACAAAAGTTGTATTCTCTAAACCTAGTCTTTACTACTTGTGGATTGTGATAGTTTTAGTGTTACCCTAGCTTTTCTAGTTTGATCCTTAGGATAGCTTCATTAGCACCCTCTAATTTTTTAATAGGGCATGTGTGATGCTACCAAACCCTAGTAGTGGTGCTAAGGGAAACCCTTCAACTCCGGCCTTTGCGAGAGTCGACGTAGATATATGGCCTCTCGTGTGCCAATATTTCGACTCTCAGCACAAACAGATTTGTATTTTAAATGTAATTCGTTGTTTAGTATATAATTTATTTTTTTGTGCTGCTTAATTAGAAAACTAAATCTGAATGTGTTATGCAGAAACAGGCCGATCAAAATAAAGAAAATAGGAAGTCGGCGAAGAGGGGTCGCCCCACTAATACAGGTGGCTCGAGAAATATTACTCATGCCATGGAGTTATCGGTAAATTACAATAAACCTACTGTGATATAATGTCATATTAAGAGTTATTTTATAATATATGTAAATTTTTTGGAATTGCAGAGAGCTCAGACACTGGCGCGGGATGGTAAACCGAGCGTGCTGTCCGCGTATCTTGCCGTCCACAGCACCTCAACAGATCCTTCCACGGGCGAGCTTCGATTCCCCGACACTGCTACCGAGGAGTATTGCGTAAGTGTTAATATTTATTCTAACAGGTTTGAAATTTTTGTTTTGAAAAGTTCAAATTTAAATGATATACTTATGTTTTAATGGTTAATGTGGGTATAGGAGCGGGTGGTGGAGCAGGCGGAGGCATCGGGGATCGATTATACTGAACAGAACGATCCGATACTGTTGACCCTGGTTCTAGACACCGCACATGGAGGGCACCATGGAGGTTGGTGTAACAATCCTAATTTCCTATACACTTTTTCCTACACAAATTTTTTCAAATATTTTTTCAAAAATCCATAAAGGGGTATTTATTGCCTGAGCACATGACTTAAGTAATTAATTAACAATATAATTACAAGAATGAGCTTGTAGCTCATTGGTAATACCTTGCACTGCTGAACCAAGTCACCAGAGTTCAAATCCCATGCCCCGCATTATTTTTTTTGTATTTATTTTGTTTTAAATTTTATGGAAGCCCAACAGTCCACATAAGATAACTCCAGATTTTCCCACTACCCTTTAAAAACTAAATATACCAGAGGCTACACTAGACGACCCCCCACCTCCCCATGTCCTGACTCGGCCGACTCGGCCGGACGACCGAGTTCCCTTCTTCAATGTTGTGTCTCTTCATCTTCTAAACCCCCCTGAACACTTCAAATTCCTACATCGGTTTCAGAGACCTTTGAAATACCCTATTTACTCCAATTTTTAATGATTTTATATATTTTTACATTTTTTTATTTAAAAACTTTTCATCTATCCTAACCCTAGCCTAACCCTATAAATACCACCCTACCCTCTACCCTCTCACTCACATTTCTGAGCCAACTTTCAAGAAAAATCCTTAGAACCCTAGTGTGCAATCGAAACGAGCTCGAGGCGAAGCTCCGACGAATTTCCCGGCGGAACTTCAGGCGATCGTCTTAGGAACCACCGGCGACGACGCAACACATCGGCGATTCCACTACTTCCCTCTCACCATCTTGCGTGTCCTAAAACCCGTAAGTCCTAATTTCTACCTATCTCTTCTATCTAAAAATACGGAATTACAAAACCCGACGGAATCGGAACAAATCCGATTTCCGATTCGGTTTTCTATAAAATTCCACTTCTCACTAATACAATCATACCTAAACTTTCTCATGTTGACTATTAAACACTAATCAAACAATTTGATCAAGTTTCGTTACATGAAATGATAGTTTTTCAATTTATCGTATTTTTCACTTAAATACCACATTGTTTCAATCCTTCATTTAACCCCATCAAACTTGCTATACATTAAAAGTAGATCACGAGGTAACGACCTACCTCCTCACACACTCATATGCAACACCCCCGAGAATCTATAATACGAGAAAATAAACATTTTCATTTAAATATCATATATTTAATAAAACCTAAAAGATTTAGTTTTGATACACTTTTTAAAGAAATACCACTTATTATGAAAATACGATAAGTTGTGGATATCGGTCATTTATCTAAACCGGACTTTGTGGTGTCTAGGCTAGGTAAGTGAGAAAGGTAATTTTAAAAGGCCCGACTCACGGTGATTCGTGAGCGGATCCTTCCTTTCCTCACTTGTACTTACCTGGCCACAATTGGCGGTGAAGAGGCGATTTGAGGCATCTCACAACTTGTCGTCTGGACCAGTTAGGAATAGACTAGTTAATTTAGGAGAAACTAGAACATACAATACGGAAAATATACATCTTTACAAATAAATACCAATTACTTCATAAAACCGTTTTCTAAAAGATTTAGTATTTTACAATCTTTGCAAAGCGTCTCTATAACCCACTTTGGGGAACCCGTTCGGGATGGTGCGGTTTATCGCACATCCTCAGGCTTAGTAGTGTGAGATTCAGACCTCCGCAAGGAGCATTCGATCTCGAAGGATTTAAAATACGACATCTTAAGAAAATGAGATTTTTTAGAATATAAAATATTTATTAAAATTATTTATGTATAAATATATGTATATTTATCATTAAAATACCTATTTTATTATGATATAAATATTCCATCTTTTTCTAAAAATCACAAGAATAAATTTTACACTAAAATACTATGAATTCCAAATAAATCAACATTACAAATAAATATCTTTATTTATGAAATTAGGATATTTTCATTAGAAATATCACAATATAAAATCCACCTTCATTACAACTCTAAAAACGAATAACGAATACTTGAGGTGTATTTTTAAAAGTATATATAAGTATTTTTACATAAAACCCCCTCAAGTTTTATAAATTACCCTAAGGACCCTAGCAATTATAGGTTTAAGAAATAATCAAGACTTCGATTTACATTTTTAATTGTCTGACTCGGGTTTGAGTCTGATTAATCTGACTTGAATATGATTCAAGTCAATCTACAATTTACAATCTTCAATATGAATCCATGAATCCAATTATCAATCTATACGACTTGACTGAACCGAACCATGGATATACATTCCATTTACATGGTTTTCCAGTTATTCCACTTACATGATTCTACGGTTATATCCGTTTACTGATATCATGGTTCCGGTCAGTCTTTCAATATACACTCAATTCAATTTACAGTACAAAACAATACAAATAAAACACTACGGGGTTTAAGGGCTAGATTTGTACGGAAAGTGTTAAAGGTGGCACGAGACGGTAAGATTAAGACACCTAACATGAATCCAATTACCGTTGTTCCGGGTTGTATAACGGAGCCTTGTACTTCCATTTTCCCTGGTCTCTGGCATACTGAGACCCCTCTCATATACACTGGCATTCTTCTGTACCAAGCTACAAACAACAGCATTAATACAACATTACAACAATATAATACAACATTAAAAGCCACTCTCTCTCTCTTTCTTCTTTTCTACTTCTCCCTTATCTTTGGGACTTACCGAGTGATCTGTTCGCTGACGACATTCTATTTCTTTCTTCTTTGAATGTCGTCAGGTGTTTTGGACCCGACAGAGATCGAGCCATCTGCAGAAGACTTGGATCAGCTTGCCGAAAAACCAGAGCTCTAGTTTCATTGTACATTTTCCATTCAGTACTTTTCATTTCCTGTCATACCATTGTTTAGGCATCATTTTTATTTCAGTTGTATTTCCTTATCATGCATTGTACAAAAGAATGTTAATAAATAAAAGTTGTTGTTCAGTATATATATCTTGTCTCTTGTGCTTACTTTTATATTGCTTAGTTACGCTAAGCGTATTTGCTTCTGAGTAAATACGTAACGGGCCAGTCGCGTCCCCTTCGCCGTAGAATGGAATGCGGGGCGTGACAGTTGGGAGAGAAGCCGGGGACTGGGTCCTAGTAGGGCCCATATGAGGTTGGAATCTACTCCGGCGATTACTTCCCTTACCCCCCGTGAGCAACGTCTAGAGCAAGATGTTGCCACCTTAAAGACCACCGTCCAGGAGTAGAAGGAGATGATGGTATATATACTACTTAATAGTAAAATATTATATCATATTATAGATAGTAACATATCCAACATTAGTAGCCTGAGCTTATTCGGTTGTAGACTTAACTTTGATTAATCTTAGATTGGGGCTTCACAATAACCTGATAATAAAACTAATTCGACTAATACACAGTTCTTACTCGTTTATTACACACAAAATTGAACAGATGCGACAGGGTACTTCGGCTGCGGATCCACATGCATCTCCTTCGGCTGCGACTCCTCAAGCCACTATCTCGGCTCCGGTTGCGCAGACCACTCTTGCAGCTCCATAGCCCGCTCAGACTCCTGCACAGTCCGCTCCTTCATTGGTCGAGTTTTTGACGACTCAGGGCTGCACCGAGGAGCAGATGCGCCAGATTACGTCGATTATCAGAGGTGGAGGAGCTAGACCGAGCTAGGGTAGCTTTATTTATATTTTTGAGAATGTATATACTTATCTGATATATATTGTATAAATTTTGAACGATAATGGTTGGTGGTTGTTTGCTTGTTCACGATGATTTATCCTGATATCGTATTCTTTTTATCTATTTCTTTTATATATTATACGTGAGATGTTGATTATGAATATTTCTGTATTTGGTCATATGATGTATATATTATTGTGCACAGGCGGGTTAAAAACACGAAGCCCTTTTTTAAAAAAAAAACCCTGATATTATGTCTCTACGGATTAATCCGTAGGGCCATCTGTTGCACCTAACGATTAATCCGAAGGTCCACAGTGTGCCCCTACATATTTATCCGTAGGGACAAAATATCAGGATAACTGTCATTTTGCCCCTATGGATTCAGTAACAGGAGTTACACGTGCCCCTACGGATACACCCGTAGGGGCTTATATGTAGACATATAGCTAACTCCGTAGGAGCTGGATAACTGACATTTTGCCCCTATGGATTCAGTAACAGGAGTTACACGTGCCCCTACGATACACCCGTAGGGGCTTATATGTAGACCTACGGCTAACTCCGTAGGGGCTGGAAGTTGCCCCTACGGATAGCACCGGAGGGGCAAGTATTTTATTTTATAAACCACTAAATTAAATAAATATTTTGCCCCTACGGAATACATCGTTGGTACATAGACCCCTACGCATTAAACTGTAGGGGCAATTTTTACTCCGTAGGGGCATATTCAGGGCGAAAACTTGCACCTGCGGCGATTGTACCTACGGAGAATTTTCTAGCCCCTATGAATATATCCGTAGGGGCAGTGTTTTGCCCCTATGGATAAAGCCGTAAGGGCAACCCCTTATTGTAGTAGTGATGATAACCCAAACTCTTTTCTTCCTCCTCCTCCTCCTCCTAACCCGGTCTCTACTCTCTTTTGTTAGTGAAAAGACAAAATTTAAATAGAAAAAACATACATTCAAAATTAGAGGCTGCAATTAAATTCAATCTTAGCTGCTTCCTAATGTAAACTATAAAATTTATGTCTAGGTTAATTAGACAATGAGTATAGTGTGTTAAGAATTTTGCACAACTCTTTGATAAAACGAGTTGTCAATTTGAAGTGTTCGTGTAGTTTATTTAAAAGGCATGCGATCTTCCATAAAGGATACATATTAAAAATAGAATAGACTAGAAAACATGGGATCTTTCTCTTTAATTTGCAAATCTCAAAATTGTGCTCGGAGGAGGAGAAGATGACCGGAAGTGTGAATTTAAATTAAAAGTTATGTTGTATTAACATTGTAATACTCCAACAGTTGGTATCAAAGCCTAAGGATTTCAATTACGTACCTTTCGAAGATCAAAACTTGATCTTCTCTAATGCTCTTCATCGAAGATAATCGAGTCGATCGATGTTAGGAGACGTGCCTGAGTCAAATCTCCACTGTCGCCATGGTGTTAGACTCTATTTTTGGTCGCATGATCCCTGAATCGACCTCTACAGTGGTGCCATAATTTTTCTTCCATCTTCTTAGAGGAAGAAAAAGATGATGTTTTCATCGGGTTTTTTTTTCTTCTAGTGTTTATGGATATCTATTGGGGTTAGGTTTGATAGTATTGTCACTATTGTTTTTTGTGCATTAAAGCAAAGGCTTTAATTTCTATGCAAGGTCTGCATGCATTATTAATTGCAAGGTCTGCATTAAAGATAAGGCTTTAATTTCTATGTAGTCCACTTTCAATAGATCATTGATTTGAGTTGTAGGCACAACTGCATTAATAAAGTAATAAAATATGAACCCATTATAGCTTTTGGATCTATTGTTAATATTACATCAGAAATTGACTGTTTAATAATTTTGTAAAATCAGGGAATGTTGTTTAGTTGTGCATGGAGTTTTCTATTGAAATATTGTGTTAATTAAAATTGCAGAAAACATTTCTGTTTTGCATAATTAATCCTGAATTTTTTTAACTGGCTCTATCTTTTGATATACTTATCCGTTTTTAATGATTTGCTGGTCGATTAAAGATATTTTCATACTCTACACATATATTTCAGTTAGACTATCATGTTACAAGTATAAAATACAGTAATTTTGTGTATTGAATATGATTGTTTGAATCATCAAATAAGGTTAAATTGATAAATAAAGTTTAGATGTCATTTAAATTTAAGTTATTGTATGATTTAGGAATAGACACGCATCGTATTTCATATAATAAGTGAATTACAATTTATTCACATAAAACTAAAAATTGGGCTAAAGTAACATCTAAAATTGCAAATGGTTCACTTGGACAGTTGCTTTGCCCCACAGCGAGGTAATTTGTCTTTGTGTTCCAATCGGAATGAGTTAGCCTAAAAAATATTAAATAGAGAATTTTTTATGCTCACGGATAAAGTGATCTTTTATTTTAGTATTAAAGATTGCTTGACTTATTATGTAGTAATTTAGTAAATTCATTCAACCTCTGCCCGGTTTGAATTTACCAATGAAATTAGATATCTGTCAATTTCAATAAAGTTTTTCATAGCTGTAATTTATATCTTGATCTTTGGTTATGCAATTATGTTTAATCCTATTAGCTCTATTCCGATGCTTACTGGTGAAAACTTTTCGGACTGGAAAGATTAAGTGCTTCTAGTATTAGGATGCATGGATCTTGATTTGGCGCTTCGCGAAGATGTTCTTTCTGCTCCTATGAAAGAAAATACGCCACTTGTGAAAACTGCGTATGAAAAGTGGGAGTGTTCCAAACGTCTAAGTTTAATGTTTATAAAGTCTCATGTTAGTAAAAGCATCAGTGGCTCAATTCATGAATGCGACAAAGTTAAAGACTTCATGAGAACGGTTGAGAAGCAGTTTGTCACATCTAATAAAGATTTAGCTAACACTCTCATGCAGAAACTTTCAAACATGAAATACGACAACACAAAATGTGTGCGTGAACATATCTGCAGATGAGAGATATTGCTGCTCAGTTGAAGTTCTTGGAGATTGAAATCTCTAAATCATTTCTTGTACATTTCATACTCAACTTGCTTTCAAGAGAATATGGTCCTCCTATAATACACGTAAGGAAAAGTGGTGTATTAATGAATTGTTGACCATGTGTGCAAGAAAAAGGGACACTGAAGTATGAGAACCTTGAAAGTGCAAACGTTGCTACGCATGATAAGACAAATTTGAAAAGTGGCAATCGTTCTTTCTCTTCTAAACATAAGAAAAATAAGCTTATAAAGTCCGAGGATGAAAAGGGGCACTGTTTCTTCTGTAAAAAGAAGGGATATTTTAAGAAAAAATTCTTAAAGTATAAGAAATGGCTAGAGAAGAAAGATAAACTCATTTTGTTTATGTGTTTTGAATCTCATTTTACGCATGCTCCTAATAATACTAGGTGGATTGATTCGGGTTCTACAATTTACATTTCTAACACAATGCCAGGCTTTCAAAACCAAAGGAAGCCAGTAGACAGTGAGTGATGCATCTATTTTGGAAATGGGATACGTTCATTTGTTAAAACTGTGGGACTTTTAGACTTGTTCTCAAATCCGATTATGTTTTAGATTTAGAAAACACTTTTTATGTTCCAACATTTCCAAGAAATCTAGATTCTGTATCTAGATTATCAAGTCTTGAATATGAATTTCTTTTACGTGATTTTGTGTTTAACTTGTTAAAAGGTAATAAAGTTTTTGAAACTTTTGTTTGATAATCTATATAAATTTGATTTGGATCGCATATTTGAACACAACTTATTATCACTGCATATAGATTGTGTTGGTACTAAAAAAGTATTATAAATGAGTAGTCCTATAAACTATAGCATAAAAGATTCGGCCATATGTCCATTGATAGAATAAAGAGATTAGTAAATGATGGGGTTCTAGAAATTCTTGATTTTACTGATTTTGGTATTTGTTTGGATTGTATAAAAGGAAAGCAAACCAACGTTACCAATAAAGGTTCTAAGAGAATTCCTGAGCCTCTTGATATAATACACACTGATATTTGTGGAGCATTTGCCACATCCAGTCTAAACGGTCAGATATATTTCATCTTGTTTATTAATGACCATACAAGATACATGTATCTCTACCTATTAAATGAAAAGGCTGAGCTACTAGATACTTTCAAGTCTTATAAAGCTGAGGTAGAGAACCAACTTAAAAAGAAAATAAAGATTGTAAGATCAGACAAGGTTGGTGAAAATTACGGTAGATACACAGAATAAGGACAAATTCCGGGTGCATTTGCTAAGTTCCTTGAAAGTGAAAGCATCATAGGACAATATACGATGCCAGGTACACCGCGGCAAAATAGTGTGGTCGAAAGAAGTAACCGAACGTTTATGGAAATGGTGAGAAGCATGATTAGTAATTCCAATTTAACTTTATCTCTTTGAAGTGAAGACTTAAAGATTGCACTGTATATTTTGAACGGGGTTCCATCTAAAGCTGTTATAAAACTTCTTTCGAGTTATGGAAAGGATGGAAACCCAATTTAAGGCATATACACGTATGAGGTTTTCTAGTCGAAGTGAGGTTTTATAGCCCACACATTAAGAAACTGGACTCAAGAACTGTAAATGACTACTTTATTGGTTATCTAGTGAACTCCAAAGGATATAGATTTTATTGTTCTGCACACAATCTAAAAATTGTCAAATCCAAGTATGCTAAATTTCTTGAGGATTTTTGAGTTCAGTAGGAGTGAATTTCCACGTAAAGAAAATTCTGAGGAAATGAAAGGATATTCATCTTAGAAGAAAAATGAATTACTTGTCTTTGAAAGAAACCTTCCGGTACTTAATGATGAATGTTTACCGCTGAAAACCGGTCAGACAGACTGGGATAAAACGTCTTGTCTGAATTTGAGGGCAGATGCATCAGTTTGATTCATCCACCTCTTCGAAGACACTGAGAGATTATAGCACCGTATATCGAAGGTTTGGAGGATGCAACCGATATAACCGACTTCAGATTCTCTCATGAATAAGAGGTTTATTGATTGTGGGGACGAATTTTGCCAACAGGTGCAAGCCCCTATAGTTAATTACGTTGTCGCGTACGACAACAACTTTCTGCACTCCAGACTCTTTGTTTTATGTGCCGTATCTTTATTTGTTTATTTTAGGCTGCTCTTGGATTATATACGGAGACTAATTTAGCCGTCGCCCGTAGGGCGCGGATTAGTCTAAATTCGTACATATATTTCTTGATTTCGGTCAAGCATTTGCTTGACAAGGTCCACGTTGGTGTCTGGGTTTGCCAACGGGAGTGAACTTAGGTTCATTCTCATATTTGTGAGGTCCAAGAATTCACAAGAAAGCTTAAGATCAAAAAATCTAAATATACGTTAGTTTCATTTGAGAACTAAGATCTACTTAGAGAATTTGAGCATATAGGTCTTTCTTCGGGACATGTAGTCTCATTTGAGAACTAGGTCAACCTAGATGGCATGAGAATATTGTACTCAGTTGATCTTAAGATCAAAAAATCTCAAGCTTCAAGACTTAGCCAATTTGGGCTCTCTGTTAATCCTTAGATCATTGGTGAAGCCTAGGCTTTCATACTTAGCCAAATTGCTAAGTCTCAAGTGCTGACTTGGCATTATGCGTACTTGCGCTATCATATTGCGTATGGCACTTGTTTACGTGTGTTGCAAGTGGTGTGTATGTATTGCGCTACGCTTAGTGGGACATGGCACTTGGCGCGGCCCACTCTTAAGAACTCAAGTTCTTACGCATCCTGAAGAGGGGTAACTTTGGGATTGGCACCATATTTTGCGCAGTGTCAATGTCACGCCCCGCTTCCCAGTAAACGAAAACGATGACGTGGTAAGCCTGCTGTATATTTATTTAGAGAAGGTCATTCCCTAAATAAATATACTAAGCATATTGAAAACAATAATACATAAAACAAGAATAAATGAAGACTGTAAAATTTTTCAACAAATATCTTTATTTACATTCAAACTTGAAATATTTACAGATACAAGAGTTCAACTGAAAAGTAACTATAATAACAGAAATGCCTAAATATGTGGCATACATAAACTGAAAGAATAGGATAACTAGTCTAAGCCTGAGCCGCGATCTAGTCGTACTCCTCCTCTGTTGCGTCCACCTCCTCTGTCTCCACAGTATCTAACAAACATTCCAAGAAAACAAAAGTGGACGGAATGCCCGTCAGCGAACTAGCGCTCAGTAAGCCCCAAAGGTAGAGTAAAAGTGAAAAGTGAAAAGTATAGAATGATCATGAAGTAATGTATATGTCGAGTAACAATATATGTAAATGAATATGGGTATATGTACTATAGGTCTCTATATGGTCACTATGTTAACGTTAAGTTCCAAATGTGAATGCCAACACAACCGTAGAAATATTCATGAGCTCAAGAGTGGGGCCCCAGAAGCAAGGAAACACGGGCCCATTTCATATGTTAGTATTGGGACTCCAAGCTGTGGAGGAGTCAATCTAACTGAGATTTGAGTAAATAAAATTTGAGTAGGTTAATACAGGACTCCTGAAGTTCCGTTGAATTCACACCTGAAACTATCCCATACATCCCGAGTAATATATATATATATATTTATATTTATATATATATAACTATTAAATAATCTTGGTTGATTGCTTAGTTTATTATAACATGTCCCGATCGAATCATAGATTGCAAAAGTGAATAACGTAGTCGAGTATGTCAAGTAAAAATGCAAGTCATGTCAATTGCAATATAAGATCGAGTCATGTTAGTTCGACTAGAATGAGTTCGGGTTAACGTTCAAGTTTGGGTTCGACTTTGGATTAGAGTTCGAGTTTAAGTTCAAGTTTAGGTTCAAGTTTGTATTCGAATTATAGATATTTCATATTACTAGATTTAACTTTAAAGATCTTAAGTTCAGGAATAATCAGACAACCGCTGCACATGGACGGCAGCATTTGTGTCTATTTCCAAGACGATTGCCATTAATCGCTCCGTTAATTTGTAGTGTTATATAATCTGGATAGGCAAGCACTCACTTTTTTCGGCTCCCAGAGACTCAAGAGAAATGATACCCTTAAATCCATATTAATCTTGAGTTCTTAAAGATTTATTCTAGTTTGTTTATTATGTTTGCATTTTTCAAGGGGGTTTTATGAAAAAATGCTTTAATATTGTTTAAAAATAAACATCGAGGGTGATTTAGAATATTAAGAGTTTTTAAAAAATTTGTATTTTAGTTTAGTGGTATTTTAGTGATATAACCTAGCTTTTAAAAGATTATGATATTTTTGTGAAAACTATACTTTTGGAAATTTGATGGTATTTTTATTAAAATTTTAATCTTTCATTTAAAAATATATTTTTCACAATTTGTTTTCATTGAAAATACGGATTCATAATTTTATATAATTTTCCAAAGTTTAATTTGTTTTAAAAAGTCGAATTTCTTTTAAAAATCGTATTTTTATTTTCTTTCGAGACTGAATTCTCCATGAAGGGTTCTGTATCTCACTCTACTATCCCAGGACGTGCGATAAGTCGCACCATCCGTAAATGGGTTTTTCTAAAAGGCTTGTAGAGACGCAATTGTAAAGGATTTAAAAATAGCGATAAAAAACACTTTTTTTTTATAAAAGTAATGGTATTTTAATATAATTGTTTCATTTTGGATAAACTTGTAACCTAGCATACCGTGCTATGAAGCCATAGTGTATGTGATATGATAGGTCATTAGCCCGTGAGTTTTGTAGAGATATATATTCCTAGGTATTGATAAAAAGTTACCTTTAAAGTTCATAGTACTTATATGAAAAGGTTTGTTTTATGTTTATTTCGTATGAAATTTTAATTACTATCAAAAGGTTAAGATGTGAATAATATTTTTTGAAGTGATAGTCTGTTATTTGTGAGACATATTGACCTATCAAACATGATAAAAATATTTAAAGGAAATGATTTTTAAGGTTAACTCCACTTTATTGATATGATTTTTTTAGAAGACGGTTTGAGTCGAAATGAAAGAGAGAAATAGGGACGAACTTTGATCGCTAACTCCATTTGACTAGCCTTAACTCTTTTTGAACTTAGAGACTTCTTGAGAAATTTTCAGAATAAGGAAAAGCTAGACAATAGTGTGGTATTTATAGGAATGAATATAGGTATAGGATGAATTAAAAAGAATAAAAAAGGGAGTAAAGAGAGTGTAAATGGATAGATGAAGGGATGGACTGCTCACTGTTCAATTGCAGAGAAATTAAACAAGAAAAAAGAGTATGGTAGAGTGGAGCTGAAGGGTGCACGGGCGAAGCACGGAGCGATTTTGTCACGCCCCGCTTCTCGGTGTACGAGGAAGGGAACGTGGCGAGGCACGCGACGTATTTACTCAGAAGTAAACACGTTAAGCGTAAATCAGCAATATAAATGAATAACACAAGAATAACAAGAGATGTAATAAAACAACAACTTTTTATTGATAATCATTCTTTACATACAACTGAAAAGTAAAGTATAATGATAGAAAGCGATGCCTAAATAATTGCATATGAACTGAAAAGAAATTAGTACAAGTAAGGCCTAGAAGTCTGGCTCCTCTGTAAACTGCTCCAAGTCGACTTGGCTGGGCTCGATCTCCTGAGAGTCGGGTCTTCCTGACGAACATTCCAAAGAAGAAGAGACAAGAATGTCGTCAGCGAACTAGCACTCGGTAAGTCCCAAGAGATAGAATATAATAGATAGGTAAAGAGAATATAATAGGTAAAGTATGTATTTGTTATACTAACGTAGTTGTTTGTAGCTTGGTACAGAATGTGCCAGTGTATACGAGAGGAGTCCAACTTGCTCCATGGACTAAGGTAACATGTAAGTACAAGGCCCCGTCAAAACCTATGGGACAGCGGCACAGGATGTTCATGTAAGTGTCTTTTAGTGACCATTATCGTGCCACTTTTAACACATTCTATACCAATCTACCCCTTTAAAACCCCATAGTGTATATTGTATTGAATTAGGGTTATCAGACTTGCCGAGACCATGGTATAAGTTGTTTATGTAAACGGATTCAGTATGTAAACGGTAGTCATCTAGTCAAGTTCAAGATATAGCTATAGTTCGGTCAAGTCAAGTCATATTGCATGTTTGATATTGTTCTGGTATTCATGTTCAAGTATTCATGTTTAGATTCATGTTGGCTTGGATTCATATTGAATTGGAGTTATGATTGGATTCATGTTTGAATTGTATTCAGATTAGACTGAGACTTAGATTGAATCAGACACTTTAAACAGAATTGGATCCTGAATTAGATTTAGGAATTATCGGTAACTGCTGCACATGGACGGCAGGATTTATGTATTTTTCCAAGACAATTACCATTGATAACTCTATTTTAGTTTTCTATCTTAAATAGGCAAGCACCCACTTTCTCCGGCTCCCTGAGGCTCAAGAAAATTAGTCCCGCTTAAACCTATATTTAATAGGGTCCTTAATGTAATTTTATATAACTTGAGAGGTTTTTATGAAAAAATATTTTTAGTATTCTTTCAAAATAAACTCAAGTATTTATTTATATTATTTAGGATTTTAATGGATGTAACTTTTAAAAAGTGAGGTATTCTAGTAAAAATATACCTAGCTTGAATAGTTCATGGTATTTTAGTGTACAGTTTGACTGGTATTGTTTCTTGATGGTATTTTCATGAAACTTGTAATTCTATTATTTTGTTTAGAAAACGTGGAATTTAATAATATCTTTAAACTATGTGGTTTAATATTATTTATATAATTATTAAAAATAAATTTTTATTATTAAATAGAAATCCTCGTTTTTCTTTAAAACTGTATTAAAATTCCATCGAGATCGTATGCTCCGTGAGGAGGTCTGTATCTCGCTCTACTAGTCCCAAAGATGTGCGATAATACACACCATCCCAACCGGGTTTCCCAAAATGTGTTGTAGAGGTATAATCGCAAAGAATTAAGTAACACAATTTAAAGAAATCCAGGTTTTTAATAGTTTAGGGTATTTTGATGAAAAGTCGTATTTTGCCACAAAAATATTGTTCAAGAAAATTATGCTATGGCAAGATATGTGTATGTGAGAGGTAGGTCATTATCTCGTGAGGTTTTCTAAAGGTATGCTAAGCAAAATAATTAAAAGATACCGTATGTAAACTTCATAGTATTTAAACGTAAAAGCTTAATTAAAGTTATTTAACATGGTATTTTAAGGTGAAAATTGTTCTAATTATTTATTTCATAATTAATAAGCAAGGTATATTGATATGGATAAGTAATTCTTAAGAAAAATTGTAATTTTAAAGATTATAGAATCGGATGTCGGTATAACTTCACTTACTGACAAGTTTTGAAAAGAAGAGTTTTTATGGTAGAAAAAGAAGAGGGGAGATGGGACTTACCTGCTAAAAGAATAGAGAGGAGGTAGAGGTTGAGGGTAGTAGCCTTCATGGAGTCGCGGGGTCACCGGAAGTTGACCTAGGGCTAACTCCACTTGTACTCTTCTTAGACTTAGAAATTTTTAAAGAATTTTGGCAATAAATTTCAGAATGAAGAAGGCTAGGGTATGGTGTTGTATTTATAGGATGAAATTAGGATTTTGGAATTGAAGAAAGAATTAAAAATGCATTAAAAATTGGATTTAAAACTTCATTTTAATTCTCTGTTAATTTTCAGGGAAATCAAACAGGGTAGGCCAAGGGTTTTAGTGTGCAGAGAACGGGGCCATTCCCTACGGTGGGGTCCGGCGGTGTTAGCCCAAGTGCCAATCTCGCCGGTCGAGTTGAAGGGGTGGGGGTTTAGATGAATGCCACATGTCCCTATCGCTGTTAACTCTAATTTGCACATATTTGATTTTCTGTCTTTTCATTTCTTACATGTATTGCACGTGTAAACTTTTGGGCTTCCAAAAAGTTTAAAATAAAAACTCAGAAAAATAATATGTGGCTGATTGGATTCGAACACAGGGGCTGTGTCACAACAGTGCAAGGCTTTAGCAATGAGTTACAAGTGGCTTCTTGCTGTTCTTAAACAAATTAAATTTATAACTTGTACTCGGGCTTGTAAACTCCTTTCCGTACATTAACTTGAAAATTTTCGTACAGTAAAATTAGAGTCCTTACATTCTACCCTCCTTACAAAAATTTCGTCCTAGAAATTTACAATTATATAAGGACTAATTTACAAATAATAAAGAGTATCTTGCATGCATGTCGTCTTCACGTTCCCAAGTTGATTCTTCTTGCGAATCTTTTCTCCACATCAGTCGGACCAAGTTTACTTCCTTGTTCCTTGGTGACTTTACCTTTCTGTCCAGGATTTCAACGGGTTGTTGCTCACAAGTTAAGTATGTCTGTACAGTGAGCTCAGAGTGATCAAGGATGTGGCCTGGCTCGCTCACATATCTTCGAAGCTGGGATATGTGGAACACGTGCACTCCTTCCAATGAGGGTGGTAGTGCTAAACGATATGCCACTTCTCCGACTCGTTCAAGAATGTCGAACGGTCCAATATATCTTGGACTGAGCTTACCCCTCTTGCCAAAGCGAATTACTCCACGGTTTGGAGAGATCTTCAAGAACACATGATCTCCCGGTTGGAACTCCAGATATCGGCGCTTTGTATCAGCCCAGTGCTTCTGTCTGTCTTGGGCTATGCGCATTCTTTCCCTGATCGTGCGAACTACGTCCATAGTTTCCACGATCATCTCTGGTCCAAGGAGTTCCCGATCTCCGATGTCGTCCCAACTTAGTGGTGAATGACACTTCCTTCCATATAGAGCTGCAACGGGTGCCATACCAATACTTGCCTGGTAGTTGTTGTTGTATGAAAACTCCACAAGATGTAGGTGATCTTCCCACGATCCTCCGAAGTCCAACATAAAAGCTCTCAGCATATCTTCTAGAATCTGAATTGTCCACTCAGACTGTCCATCTGTTTGAAGATGGTAAGCTGTGCTGAAGTTCAGATTCGTTCCCAAACTGGCTTGCAGACTCTGCCAAAACTGCGATCGGAATCTGGTGTCATGATCGGAGACAATGCAAATTGGTACACCATGTAATCTCACGATCTCCTGCATGAGTTCATGGGTATCAGAAATAGTATAGTTTGAGGTTAAATCCTACATTAAATTCATGCTTACCTCCATGTACTTCCTTACTAGTGTCTCAGTAGATTGGCTAACTAGAAATGGGATGAAATGAGCCGACTTGGTGAGTCGATCCATAATAACCCATACCACATCATTACCTTTCGTGCTGTGAGGAAGTGCAGTTATGAAGTCCATGATGATGTGTTGCCATTTCCATTCTAGGATAGGTAACGGTTGAAGTAAACCGGCAGTTCTGTGATGTTCGGCCTTCACTTGCTGACACAGCAAGCACTTGGCTACGCTTCTGGCCACTTCACGCTTCATTCCATGCCACCAGTAATGTTGCCGTAGATCTTTGTACATCTTTGTACCACCAGGATGTACTGAGTACGGAGAGCTGTGAGCTTCTTTCATCAACTCTTCCCGAACAGGACCTTGTGGTACACACAATCTACTTCTGTATCTCAAAGCTCCGTCTTCTTGGATGATGAAGTATGTTCGAAGTCCACTTTCTACTTGTTCTCGGATCTTTTGCAACTTGGCATCACTTGCTTGAGCTACTTTGATCTGATTGACAATAGTAGACTAAACTTGTAAGTTCATCAAATACGAAGTGTTACCTGGCATAACCACTTCTATCTCCATCCTGTGCAATTCTTGTTGAAGCTTTCATTGTGCGGTGAGATTCATTGATAGTGGTTGGAAACTAAGTGCATCAGGAACTACATTCACCTTCCCTAGATGATATTGTAGGTTGATGTCGAAGTTCGTCATAAGTTCTAGCCATCTTCTCTACCGCATGTTCAATTCTTTCTGAGTAAACACATACTTCAGAATTTTGTGGTCCGTGTATATATTTACCTGTTCTCCAAGAAGATAATGACACCTGTTTCCCCAATCAGAGCAAGGCTCTGTTTGAATTTCAAAAATTCAAATTTTGAAGCAACGCTTCAAATCCCGTGCGCTGTGCGCAACGCGCCACGTGTCAGAAGTTGACACGCCAGCACAACGCCCAAGGCAGTGCGTCCAATCAGAGCAAGGCTCTTAGAAAAACAAAAGCAACGCTCAGTTGCGCAAGCGCTGCGCTGCGTGACACGTGTCTGCGCAGTTGCGCAAATACAACTGCGCAAGCGCACCGCTGCGCGACACGTGTCTGCGGAGTTGCGCAAGCGCTGTTGTGCAAGCGCACCGCTGCGCGACACGTGTCTGCGCAGTTGCGCAAGCGCAGTTGCGCAAGCGCTTCACTGCGCGACACGTATCTGAGCAGTTGTGCAAGCACAGCTGCACAAGCGCTTCACTGTGCGACACGTGTCACGCGCTGGGGAGTTGCGCAAAAACCGAACAAAGATTTAAAGAAATCCTTTCTGTTTTTGTTAAAACAAGAAGATTTTCTTCTGTAAAACAGGGGCCTTTGGATCAAAGATCCGACGGTGGAGAAATTTCCCAAATCACTCAGAAAAAGATCTCTTTAACAAATTTAACTAATTTATGAGCACTATAAAAAGGACCTCAGACCTCATTTCAAAGAAAGAAACATCTTTCTAAAAAAAAAAGAGAAAAGAGAACTCTTGAGAACTCCTCAAGAACAATAGAAGGTAAAAACCTTTAGGAAAATGAGAAAATTCTCTTATGAAGAGATTATTGATCTAAGAACAAGATCAATAATTTTAAAATAAAAGAAAAAAAAGTAATAATAGTGCTTTGCACTTTTTTATGAACCTCTGGTTCTTGAAACAAAAAAGAAAAATTTATTTTCTTTGATCTAAATTAGATCGAGAAATCAAATAGTGCTCTGCACTCCTGTTCTTGAATCTAAAAGATTCTTGGTGTTTTGCACTTCCAAACTGCGCTGTTGCACTCTTGAGAGAGCGCCACGTGTCAGCTACAAAACAACTTGCGCTACGCGCCCTTGAAATAGAGCTTTGCTCTCTGGAATTGGCGCAACTCACCAGAGCGCGCCACGTGTCAGCGCTCAGCGCAGCGCAACAGCGCAGCGCAACAGCGCAGCGCACTGCGCTATTGCGCTTGCGCTCACCGGAGCGTGACACGTGCCACCACCATATGAGCTTGCGCTCATTACTTGGCGCAAAGCGCCTGACAAGCCACGTGGGGCACTGTCAGAGTACTTAATGCTCTGCATTATTAAAGAAAAGGGACAGAGCCCAATTAAAAGGCCTAACAGGCCTAATCAAACATGCTATGCATTTTAAAAAGGGCAGAGCCCAAACAAAATGAATGCTCTGCATCATTTATAAAGGGCAGAGCCCAACCAAAACAAAGGAAAATAATGCAGTGAAGGGGCAAAGCCCTAGCACAAGTCCAATAGACCAAAGACAAAAGAATATTGAAACTGGACTTAGCCCAGTCGTGGCCATAAGTCCTCAAATTAAATTGACTGGGCACGGCTGCTCCCTAAATCAATTTACATCCGGTTCGAGGGTACATCTCCGAACTCCTCTGACACCTATCGTTGTAATTCCTCAACGACGTCAGAGAGGTGACGGGTCCCAACGACCACACATGAATACGGACTGCGGGGTCCTTAAACTCATGGACCGAAACGTCCCTAAACTAATATTGGACCACTACGTCCTTAAACTGGCGATGGACCACTACGTCCTTAAACTGGCGGTGGACCGAAACGTCCTTAAACTAATATTCGCCCCTAAATAGGAATGTTGGACTGAAACGTCCTTAAACTAATATTCGTCCCTAAATGGGAACGTTGGACCACTACATCCTTAAACTGGCAATGGACCACTACGTCCTTAAACTGGCGATGGACCACTACGTCCTTAGACTGGTGGTGGACCGAAATGTCCTTAAACTAATATTGGACCGAAACGTCCCTAAACTAACGGTGGACCACCACGTCCCTAAACTGGAATATGGACCACCACGTCCCTAAACTGGAACAATAGAGCCTCCTAATGCTCTTTTGCCGGATCTAAACGGTCCCGTTTAAGTTGATCTTAGCCCTAAATACGGCTAACGTATCCTTGAACACTCAAATGAACGATAAAATTCCAAATCGACCTTGGTTCAAGGGTACATCTCCAAACTCCTCTGACATCTGTCGTTGTAATCCTTCAACGACGTCAGAGAGGTGACGAGTCCCGACGGCCATATATTAAATGGATCACCTCGTTAAGTTGATCTTAGTCTCAAACAGGACTAACGTATCCTTGACAAACGTTTAAGTTGATCTTAGTCGCAACGCGACTAATGCATTCTTAAACTAAAAACACCAAACCCAAATCTAATTAAATACTGATTTGGACTAATCCACGTCCTACGGGCGACGGCATTACTCAGTCTCCGTATACAATCCATGGGCAACCACAAACAAAACAAACACACACGACACGAAGTGAAATTTTGGAGAAGGAGAAAGTGGCTACCGCGGTGCGGTAGCGTAATTAACTGCAGGGGCTTGCGCCTGCAGGGAAGAGCGTCCCCACAGTCAAAAACCCCTCAAGCGAGGGGGAATCTGACAAAGTCTGCTACATCGGCCGCATCCGTCTAAACCTTCGATACACGGTGCCATAAATCAACTTGGCATCTTCGGAGAGGTAGACGGATAAAACCAAATAGCATCTGCCCCGAATCTCAGTGCCAGGACACGTCGCGATCTTGTGCGCCGCCATTCGGAGGGGAACAGATTCTGGCACGCCCGGTAGGACCTTTTCCTCTTTCCACTCCACACTTCGTGTGTCGTCTTCGCGAACCAATCGCGGTTTGTTAAATGGTTGCCTTCGGATTTCAAGTTACTAAGATTTGGTCTTTTGCCTGGCGCAGAACTCGAAACTCAATAGCCTCTAACTGCACCAACTGCTCGAAGTGCCACTGCAATGGACACTCCACCTCCCCGGAGGTGTAGCATATGGGCCCCAAGCGGCTTCCTTCCTCGCTCTGCCGGTAGACCAGGTGTCCCAAGCCACCATTGGCCTGTTCTTCGGGACCATGATCTTACCTACAAGCTTCTCTGAGCCCATACCTGCACCGGAAGTGAGCAAGAAGTCGGTTTTCGACCGGCTCACTGCTACGACGACCCCTGTCAACGGGTCGCCCGCTACCAAACCGACAGCCTCTGTTTTCACCAGGCTAAATCTGAACTCTAAAATGGCTGTCCAAAGGAGGGCAACAGCTACTGCTTCAGAAGTCGTCAAGGCGGCTTCCCCTGTCAAAGAGTCAGTCTTTTCAAGACTGACGATTCCTGCTCCTGCCCCTGCTCAAGGATCCGTCTTCGGCAGGTTGAATATCACCCTTCAGAAGACAACCTCAGTCTTTAAGAGGTTAACACCGGCGGCGCCTCATTCAGACAGAGGGCAACAAGAAACTATCTCAACCTCTGAGCCAATCCCAACGGCTCGCCGTGCTCGACGTCGCCATTGGCAACGAGTGAGGAAGGCAGGGGGAAAATCTCCCTCAGGGCTAACTCCACCGGCTCCAGTGGTGGAAGTCAACGCTGTTATCCCAACCGGGAACAGCTTTGAACTGCTGAGGAGGGTACGGAAGAACTCTCCAACCGCTACACTGAAGAGATCTCCTCCACCTGCGGAGAGAGTTTCAGAAACGAAGCAAGAACAGCCCCCTCAACGGCTGTCCTCAAAAATATATAAAGTTTGGAGGAGGGTTCAAGACTCCGTGATTGACCCAGGTCACTCTCGTCACCAGAAAAAGGCGAAAGTGGAAAAAGACAAGGACCGTCCCATTAAACAACGGGGGACAGCAGCCGCTAGGATGCCCACTTCAACGGTTCCTTCAACCTCAACGGCCCACAAAAGAAGGAGGCCAGAGAAAACTCCCGCGTCAGTGGCAAAAGTTAAAAATGGCAAACCCAAACGCCCTAAGTCAGGGGGCATGATAGTTCATACAGTTTATGTAGCATCGGGAAAGGAGGATAGCCGCATATCAACAGGTCATAGACCGCACACGAGGTCAGTGACCAAGGCTCAGGAGCAGCAGCAGAAGCTCCAAGAGATGATGAACGCTATGGCCGCACTTACAGAGCCAAAAGAAACCCTTGAAACGTCCTCGGACGAGCATCAAGAGCAAGAAACGGACGCTGAATTCCTTCGTCGCGTACTAGAGAAGAAGGATAAAGAGGCTGCGGAGCAGGCAGCCAACATAAAGAAGATGGCCCTCCTGTTCCAGGATATGGTGGGTATGATGATTCAACAAGATCCACCTGCTGAAGATCCCCCAATCATTCTTGAAGACGATAGGGGAGAAACGTCGAATCCTCCACCAGTTTTGTCCGTAGCTAAAGAGGATACAATCTCCAAAGCTGATTTGGATGAATACATCGCCCAGCAAATAAGGGTTCATCATGCAACCGAAACAGCCGGCCAGGTCGTGAAAACGGAGAGACCATATCCGAGTTGGTACGATCAAATCAAATACCCGCCAGGTTATACGATTCCCAAGTTCCATGTCTACAAGGGGACGGGCAATCCTCACCAGCATGTTGCCCAGTTCAGGGCACTCTGCGGCAATACCGGTGGAGATGACAAGCTTTTACTTCGCCAGTTTGTTGGAAGCTTATCGGATACGGCATTTGAATGGTACTCTGAGCTCCCGAACGACTCTATTAAAACCTTCGCGGAGATGGAGCTGTTGTTTACTCAGCGTTTTGCAAGCGCTAGTGAACGTACCCCGATGACAGCACTGATTAACGCCAGGGTGAAACCCGGCGAGACGTGGGTTCAGTACGCTATACGATGGCGGAACTTATGGTCAAAGTGTGAGCAGCGCATTGAAGAAGCTCCCGCGGTGGGTATGTTTGTGGGAACCCTCGATCCACAAGCAACCATCTCGCAATTTATGATGTTCTTCAAGCCGACAACCTTCCAGGCTTTGATTGACAAACTAGCGCAGATGGACCAGATGGGCCATAAACCCCCTCTCCCAAAGCCGGACTCCCGAAATGAGAAAGGGAAGGGAAAAGCGATCGTTGTCGCTAATACCCAACAACAGCCGAATAATGTGAAGCCGGTTGTGCGTCAAGGTAATACGCGTCTGTACGTAGACCTTGAGGAAAGACTAGGGCGTCCTTACTCCTTTCCCCGTGATAAAACGAAGAGATTATTCGAGCTGGCGTTACGCAACAGACTCATAAACCTGCCAGATCCAAAACGTCCGTTGCAACCAAGTGACGTCAACGAGCCCAACTACTGTCCTTATCATCGAGTACTAGGCCATCCGATCGAAGATTGCTACGTCTTCAAGAATTGGCTTGAAAACCAGTACCGACAGGGCAAGTTCGCGTTATCTGACAAATGGAAGGTGAATCCCCCGCAGCCACACACCTCTAAGGGGACGAATACGCCGGGGGCAACATGCTCCGTCATTGAAGAAGCTCCTTGGGAGGTTGTATTATCAGCCAAGACAAAGAGGATGCTAAACGATCTTCAGACATGTCCAGCGATCGAGTGGAAGAACCCGTTGGAACCGCAGGTCATTGAAGGGATGTTGAAACCGCGTCCAACTCCAAAGACCGATGGTGGTGGCTCAAGCACTCGCAGCCAGTCGTCAAAATCTTCGAAAAAGAAAAAGAAGAAATCTACGAAGCCCGTGAAGCCTGGCGGCAAACGTACGGACTTACAAAAGCAAATTGACGCGTTGGAAGAATACAACCAAAAGGCGCGGACTCCCATTACATTCCAAGAGTTCCTCAATCATGTCTTTCAAGAAGAAGATGAAGGAGAAAGTTCATCAGATGAATCCGAGGAATATGTGGCGAGCTGTCATATGATTTCCTATTCGATCACGAACGATGAGGAGACTCCTTGCACCGAAAAGCTGGGGGCAGATCCCGAACCAAAAGTTTTAGGGCCACCAGAGGAAATAATCGACGCTTTCCTCAATGAAGCTCGGTTGAAAAGTAAAGCTGATCGGGAGTGCGAGGCGGCTATATTTGAAAGGGCCAAGCGCCAGCGACTTGATGAAGGAGCTGAGACGATCCCGCTGGAGCAAAACACCTCCGCTACCGACAAAAGCCAATTCAAGATGAGGAAAAAGTTCGCTAAAGCCATATCAATGGGCATGAAGCTACCATCCTCTGAAGGAAACATCGCCGGTGAAGTGGAAACGCACCCTTCATATTGCTTATATCATCAGAGGATTTCGCACCCCACTCAAGAGTGCAAAGCTTTCGATAGATGGTGGCAAGGATACGTTGCTCATCGACAACGCTTTAAGCGGGAAAAACGTAAAACTCGTCGGGAGCAAAGAAATACGACCGAAGGGCTTAAAAGAACTGCTGGCGATTGTTGCATGGTTAACACCGGTGGATCACAAGTGCCTACATTCGGGAGTGATTCTAATGAAGAGCTAGAACTTGCCCCTCTCTTTAAAGAGTCCGCTTCAGGAAAAGAAGAAGAACCGAAGGTCTGTGAAAATATCCGGCTGCGGAATCGGACGCTGACTGAAAAGAATCTCGGACCCTTGAACAGAAAAGATAAAGGGAAAGAAAAGGTCTCTGAAGATATCATCTTAGATGACCAAGTGGCGGAAGAGTTAAACGCCAAGGACCCGCCGGAGAGAAATAAGGTAGACTACAACGTTTTGGCGCATCTGAGGAAGCTGCCCTCACAGCTCAGCATTCTTGACGCTCTTTTGCTATCAAAAGAGGCGAGAGATTCGTTGATTAAGGCGCTCCAAGACCCGGAACAATTCCAAGCATGCTTGGCCGAGGAAAAGATGAAGGACGAATTAGAGGAAGTGCACACGGCTGATGTTACTTTTGGCGATGAAGACCTTCTACTTGGGACGTGCGAACACAATCGCCCTCTCTATGTCTTGGGATACTGCCATGATATAAGGATAGGCAAAATCTTGATCGATAACGGGTCGTCTGTTAACCTACTCAACGTGCGGGTGTTGAAGGAAATCTGCATGAGCGTCCAGCACCTTGCTCATGACAAGATCACCATCTCCGGGTTTGACTCCCAATCGTCAAAGACTCTTGGATCTGTGATACTGACGCTACGCTTCGGGCTACTCATCACGGACATTAAGTTCCACGTCATAGACGCCAAGACATGCTACAACGCTTTGCTCGGCCGACCATGGTTACACGAGTACAACATCATCCCTTATACACAA
Source organism: Agapanthus africanus (assembly GCA_030015575.1). Lineage (NCBI taxonomy): Eukaryota > Viridiplantae > Streptophyta > Magnoliopsida > Asparagales > Amaryllidaceae > Agapanthus > Agapanthus africanus. Next base: position 168,201,263 of record JASDDO010000028.1, on the reverse strand, counting down.
CATTAGTGTATGAAGTATTTTAAGGATGGTTTCGAGTATACCGTGACGGGAGAACTGAACCCGTTCTCTGTGAACGAGGTCCGCAAATACGAAGATGCCAAATACTTCTTGCCGGATTTCGAAGACACGGAGAAGTGTCACAAGCCGGAGAATAAAACTAACGCCACCATCCCTGTCTTCGGCAGTGATACCGAGGAGGAAGAGGAGATCGTTTATTCGGGTCCGCCCCAACATAACAAGCCAGGACCGTCCACTCCTACATTGGTCTTTGGTAGTGATTCGGAGGATGAAGTCCATGTCGTATTCTCTGCTCGACCTTCAATACAAGCTTCCGCTGATGAAGAGCAAAGTCTGCAAGTCGCCATGGTGCCGCCTAAACATCATAAAGAACTGGACGCACTTAATATCTACAGTGTAGAAGAGCTGCGGACATTCTATATCCCTCCCAGGTGAGAAAACGAGAAGGCAATCCTATTCTACCGTTCTGAAGAAAACAAGGTGGAAAAAGAAGTCTGGCATGGCGCGGATCCCACGCTCGACAGGCTTCAGCCCATCCGTCTTCCCAGATATTATACAGAAGGTTTGAAGAAGCTGCTGAAACGCCAGGGGATATCCTTCAAACAGACCGTTAGAGAGGCCAAATTCTATGACAGGGTCTGGAACATTCCCGGGATCCAACGCAAACTGCCTAACGGGAGAATGGAAACAAGAGGGCTTGGATACATCCATTCAAAGAAACGAGAGTTACTACCCGGCTGCTACGTCGTATATGACCTTGATGAAGAAGCGGATGCTCAATGGGAGGACGCTAATCCTAAGCCAGTGAAAGTTCCAGATGCAAAAGAGCCCAGTCCGTCGTTCGAGGAACAAATGGACAGACTTATAAAGAAAGCTGGTCAAAAGGTCCGAGATGATCACAACCGTGAGACGGCCATCTACGAGAAAGCCAAGACGCAACGCCTTCTCCAACAGGCCGTAAAGGATGAAAATGCCGCTCCTTGTCAACCCGTTATAAAAAAGGCTCAACTCAAAAGCAGAAATAAGTCGAAAGGACAAAAAGGCACTCAACAACCACAAAGCAAAGCTAAGAAACCACGCATACGAGAGTCGAGCGTTATTGATCTATCCCTTATGAAGAAAATGGGGCGAGCATACTCGTTTCCTCGGGACAAGACGAAGAAAATACTTGATCTCGCCCTGAAACATCAAATGCTTACATTGCCGGAGTCCAAACACCCTGAACAAGCAGGCGAAGCCTCACACCCGGACTATTGCTCTTACCATCGAGTAGTAGGTCATCCTCTTGAAGATTGCTTCACCTTCAAGAATTGGGTCGAAGATCAATATCAGCTTGGTAAATTCGCTCTGTCCAACAACTGGAGGGTAGCACCACCACAAAAGCACGAGCCTAAGGCCACGAAAGAAAAACCAGTTCCACATTGGGATTGGAAGCAAATTCGTACCTGTCACATGATAACAATACTATAAGAAGAATCCGAGAACATGGACAGCCTTCCCTAGTGCCTCGAAAACAGCAATGATGAGGTAATCTCAGAATTTCCCCCAGCTCCGAGAGAACTAGAGGATGGAATACATACCACTGCAGATAACCTCAAGAAAATCGAGTTGGGGACGGTGAACGATCCGCGACCGACATTCGTCAGCGAGCTGCTGTCTGAGGAAAGGGTGGCTGCGTTAAAGGACGTCCTTGTGCAGCATAAAGATTGCTTCGCATGGAACTATTCCGAGATGCCGGGACTAGATCCAGAAGTTGCTGTACATAGACTGGCGATATCCTCGGGTGTCAAGCCAGTCAAACAAGCACCGAGAAGAATGCGGCTCGAGCTCGAGATGAGCATCAACGCTGAAGTCAAAAAGCTGATAGACTCCGGCTTTATCCAGGAGGTTCAATACCCTGAATGGATTGCTAATATCGTCCCGGTGATAAAGAAAAATGGGATGGTGCGCATATGCGTGGACTTTCGGGATCTCAACAAAACCTGCCCGAAGGATGATTTCCCAGTACCAGTCACCGAACTGATGATAGACAATACGTCCACGCACGAGATTTTCTCATTCATGGACGGCTCATCAGGATATAATCAAATAAAAATGCATCCTGAAGACCAGAAACATACGGCTTTCCGGACTCCTTTGGGAATATTCTGTTACAAGGTGATGCCCTTCGGTTTAAAGAACGCCGGTGCCATCTACCAAAGGGCCATGACGAAGATCTTCGATGACCTTATACACGAAATCGTCGAATGCTATATCGACGACCTCGTTGTTAAAAGCAAATCATATAAGGAACATCTCGAGCATCTGAAGACCGTATTTCAACGTCTTCGGCAATACAACTTAAAGATGAATCCGCTCAAGTGTGCATTCGGAGTTTCCTCAGGAAAATTCCTGGGATTCATTGTTCGACACCGGGGTATCGAAATAGATCCGTCCAAGATCAAGGCAATCATGGAAATGCCTCCGCCGAGGACTCTCAAACAGTTGCGGTCTCTCCAAGGAAAACTCGCATACATACGGCGATTTATAGCCAATCTTTCAGGCAAGTGCCGTCCCTATAGCCACCTGATGAAGAAGGGAACCCCATTCGTCTGGGATCAAAAATGCCAAAGCGCGCTAGACGAGATCAAGCAATACCTGCAGAACCCGCCAGTGTTGGCTGCTCCGGTTAAGGGAAAGCCTCTCATTCTTTATACAACTGCTCTCGAAGGTTCTTTAGGCGCGTTATGGGTGCAGGAGAATGACCAGGGAAAAGAAAGAGCACTCTACTACTTAAGTCGAGTTCTGCTGGGGGCAGAAAGCAACTACTCCCCCATTGAAAAACACTGCTTGGCGTTGATCTTCGCAATAACAAAGCTTAGACATTACGCATTAGCACATGAAGTCCATCTCATTTCAAAGGTGGACCCTCTCAAATACCTAATGTCAAAGGCCATATTGACGGGACGACTCGCTAAATGGGCCCTGCTCTTAATGGAGTTCTCGATAACGTACCGACCTCTCAAGGCAGTGAAAGGCCAGGCCATCGCCGACTTCCTTGCTGAGCACCCGATACCTGCTGATTCTCCCCTAAAATGCGATTTGCCAGACAAACATGCGTTTGACGCAGTCGACAGTGGTGATACCCGTTGGCAGCTTTATTTCGATGGAGCATCTTCCATGAAAAAGCACAAACAAAGTACGCCAATGATCAAATCGGGAGTAGGCCTTATCTTCGTGACCCCACAAGGAGGAATAATGTGCTTCGCTTTCTCCTTAACAGAACCGAGAACGAATAATGAAGCTGAATATGAAGCTTTGATAGCAGGTCTCGAGATCGCCATTGACATGGGAATTGAAAGCCTCCTCATATATGGGGACTCCCAGCTAGTCGTCAGTCAAGTGAACGGCGATTACCAAACATGCAAACCGGAATTGGTAAAATACGGGGAAAAGGTGCAACAACTGCTGACCCAAATTCCCTCCTATACTTTGGAAAGTATACCACGCGTAGAAAATAGCAAAGCGGACGTGTTAGCTAAGCTCGCTAAAGAACTGGCTGACGAGAACCTCGATGAGGTTAGAATCATGGTACAAAGTCGTCGGGTGCTCGCTCCCGCAGAAATACCTCCGGGATCACCCGAAGAGAAGGGAGTGACTGAACAAGCGACCTTATAAATAAAAGACCATGAGAAGGCTGAGGATTGGAGGGAGGTCTTTATAGACTACTTCAAATCCCACCAAATGCCCGAAGATGCGTCCGCACGACACCAGCTCATGAAACGAGCTCTGTCTTTCGCCTTCGTCAATGATACTCTATACAAGAGGTCATTCGATTCTCTGTGGCTGAGGTGCTTAGGACCGGACGAAGCGGAAAGAGTCGTTCAAGAGGTTCATGACGGAATCTGCGGTTCTCACCAAGTAGGCCCAAAGATGAAGTTAAAGATCAAACGGATGGGCTACTACTGGCCCACGATGATTCAGGACTGCCTCGAATATGCGAAACAATGTCACTCATGCCAAATTCATGGGGACTTCATCCATCAGCATCCCAATCCACTACATCCAACAGTGGCTAGCTGGCCGTTCGAAATGTGGGGAACTGACATAGTCGGCCCCATCGAACCAGCATCGTTTAGGGGACATCGTTTCATTCTGGCGACGACTGACTACTTCTCCAAATGGGCAGAAGCAGTACCGTTGAGAGAAGTGAAGACGGAGAATATCCTCCATTTCTTCAAAACGCACGTCATATATCGGTTTGGAACTCCGAGGCGGATCATCTCCGATAACGGGCCAGCCTACCGAAGTCATAAAATCAGCCGCTTCGCACAGCAGCATAACATAGACTGGAGATATTCCTCAGTCTATAATCCACGAGCTAACGGTCTCGCCGAGGCCTTCAACAAGACCTTGACGAAAATTATAAAGAAAACAGTGTCCCGAAATAAGAAAGACTGGCATAAGAGACTGCAAGAAGCTCTTTGGGCGTATCGAACCACGTTCAAGACAGCCACAAACACAACGCCATACGCGTTGGTGTTCGGTACGGAAGCAGTACTCCCTCTCGAGATAGAGTTACCCTCTCTACGAGTAGCAGTCCACTACGAGCTGACGGATGAAGAAAATGCCCACCTTCGGCTTGAGGAGCTTGACGCCCTTGATGAAACTAGGCTCATAGCGCAACAAAATCTGGAAGCTTATAAAGCAAAGATGATGCGCTCATACGAAAGATTGACCCGACCGAGGACATTCCACCAAGGCGAACTCGTGCTAATGGTCAAAAGGCCTATGATCCCCAATCGCGCCAAGCGGGGAAATTCGAGCCAAACTATGAAGGCCCGTACATCATAGATAAAGTTTACCAGGGTGGGGCCTATCTACTCATGGACATGCACGGTGAAAGGCCTTTCAGGCCGATAAACGGTCGCTTCCTGAAGAAATACTACGCTTAATGAGCCACAGCCTAGGTCAATGATAGATGACGACGACCATGTTCGCTCGCTATCTTCCTAAGCTCAAGTTTTATAAGCAATAGCCAGCCTCTCAATGTCGGACCGAAATGTCCTTAAACTAATAGCGGACCGAAATGTCCTTAAACTAATAGCAGACCGAAACGTCTTTAAACTAATACCGCAGCATCCTTAGGCTGACGAGATGAATAAAAAAAATAATATATATAAATATATATATATATATATAATAAATAAAAACGGTATGTCCATAAGCAAAAAGGGTATGGATGAAAACCCGAAAGGGCTCCGTGAGTAAAAACAGCAGGGCTACCGGCGAGTGTTCGCGAAAACCCGAAAGGGCGCGACCTCGTAAAAAAATATATATATAAAAATAAAAAAGAATAAAAAAGCGGTACGTCCATAAGCAAAAGGGGCACGGATGAAAACCCGAAAGGGCTCCGTGAGTAAAAACAGCAGGGCTGCCGGCGAGTGTTTGTGAAAACCCGAAAGGGCGCAACCTCGTTAAAAGACACCTATAGGGTCCTCTCGACCTTGTAAGGAGAAACCACCCGCGTGAGATCCTTACGACTCACAAGGGAGCAACACACTTAGGGATCCCCACGATCCCTAAGGAGAAAATACACTTGCGAGATCCTCACGACTCGTAAGGAGAACTCTCTTATGGGACCCTCACGGCTCATACGATTTGAAAGTCTTAAGTTACAGAGACCTAAACCTGTGCTTAAGCAATCCCCACAATTTCCAATATTGCCCTACAAGTGATTCAATACTGACCCTTGTATACAATCCACGGGCGCAAATAAGCATTCCCCTAATCAAGTCTCATCCGAGACTGGGGATATGTTCGCATGATGAATAACCCTTGTAAATCCTCTCGATTTACAAAGAGGAAACCCTCCTGTAGGATCCTTACGACTTACAGAGGAACAAAACACTTAGGAACCCTCACGATTCCTAAGGAGAAAATACACCTATAAGATCCTCACGACTTGTAGGGAGAAATAGCTTTGTGAGACCCTTATGGCTCATAAAGTCAAAAGCCTTAGTCGACAGGACCCTAACCCTGGTCGCTAAGCCTCCTTTGTTCGACAATGACAGAGGCAAATGATGATTCGCTCCTGACGATATCCCAGTTGTAGCGGTGCTGATGCCGAAATCGGTGCCCAATTTTAGGTTTACAACAAAAAGCCGGTAGGCTACACATGCATACGAAAAATAGCCGAAATGATGGGGCAACTTGCAATATAAAAAAAAGCAGCAAGTAAAAGGTATGCATGCGAAATAGCCAAAATGATGAGGCAACTCGCAATAAAAAGCAGCGAGTAAAGATAAAATAAATAGCCGAAATGATTGGGCACCGTGAAGAATAGCCGAAATGATTGGGCAATCGCGACCTTCGCGATATAAAAGCTGAAATGTTAAAGCATCGCGGAAACAAAATAAAGAAAATGAGTAAAAAAAAATGATGAAGATAAAACTTTGGCCCTACAGTTAAGATCACATCGATCCCTGTATACAATCCAAAGGCGTAAACAAAGAGGGAACCGTACTTTCCCAAAAGACTCCGTCAGACGACGAAGCCAAACCTCGACGGTTCATTCCAACCGAAGAAGCCAGTGTCTTCAGCAAATTCCTCGACTCACGGATACAAACACTCCTTGACGAGAGCTTCCTGATCCGCGTCGACTCGCAGAGCCACCAGCGTCTCCGTGGGAATCCTCGACTCGTTTCAAATCCCAAGGAAACAAATAATCCTTGGCGCTTGGGAAACAAATAATCCCTAGCAAACTCCTCGACTCACGGATACAAACACTCCTTGATGAGAGCCTCCTGATTCGCGTCGACTCGCAGAGCCACCAGTGCCTCCGTGGGAATCCTCGACTCGTTTCAAACCCCAAGGAAACAAATAATCCTTGGCGCTTGGGAAACAAATAATCCCTAGCAAACTCCTCGACTCACGGATACAAACACTTCTTGACGAGAGCCTCCTGATCCGCGTCGACTCGCAGAGCCACCAGCGTCTCCGTGGGAATCCTCGACTCGTTTCAAACCCCAAGGAAACAAATAATCCTTGACGCTTGGGAAACAAATAATCCCTAGCAAACTCTTCGACTCACGGACACAAACACTCCTTGACGAGAGCCTCCTGATCCGCGTCGACTCGCAGAGCCACCAGTGCCTCCGTGGGAATCCTCGACTCGTTTCAAACCCCAAGGAAACAAATAATCCTTGGCGCTTGGGAAACAAATAATCCCTAGTAAATTCCTCGACTCACGGATACAAACACTCCGTGACTAGAGCCTCCTGACCCACGTCAACTCGCAGAGCCACCACTGTCTCCACGGGAAAAATCCACTGTTCGTCCCACCTTGCAAGATGAAGCCTCAGGCAGCAGGGACTAAAAAAACTTGCTTCCTGAACAATGGGACCCTGCAAGTCAATCCAAAATGGTCTCTTGCATACTATTCACGGGTCTCACTCTCCAAAGTCGAATTTCGACGAGGAGGGAAACAACCGCTTGTGGGTCCTCTCGACTCGTAAGAGGGAAAAATTCTCTTATAGGATCCTTACGACTTGTAAGAGAAAACAACACTTAGGAATCCTCACGATTCGTAAGGAGAAAACCCACCTACGAGATCCTCTCGATCCGTAGGGAGAAAAGTCTCTATGAGACCCTCACGGCTTATAGAGTTGAAAAGTCTTAGGCAGCAGATCTGAACCTGCGGCCTAAGCCATCGCTATTTCTTAAGAAAGTCAAGATGCGTGCTCTATTATCCGTCAACCATGTTTATTAAGATAGCATGCCGATAATAAGAGAAAGAAGAAAGCTACAGAAAGAACATCCGATTTACATTAGATCAGGCGTTCGAGACGCATTCATTTATGCATGGGCAGAAGACTCAGGACGAGAAATAAGACAAGCTAAAATAAAAAGTTTCCATTCATATTGCCAAAAATTCTCACAATCATAAAAAACAGTGAACGAAAAATATTATTACAATGGAATAACTTCAGACCCAGGGCACGGATTGAGAAAGTCGAAAGTAAGGCCATCCAGAGTCCTTCTGGCCTTTCTGATTATTCTTATGCGCAGCCTTTCGCGCTCCTCTGTGTCAATATCATCGGCAAGCCCTCCCGGCCTCCGATAAGCAGCAACTATCGTCGTCTGTTGGAAGATTTGATGTAGGATGTCAATGAGGCTGTCCCGCCGTCTCTTCGAGATCAGCCCCGTCAGGTACACCGAATGCACCTTGTCTTCGGCATCATCCAGCGCATTGAGTGGTAAGGCCTCGTGAAGACCCGGAAGTGCTCTCCATATTGCCCTCAGCACGACTTTCAAAAGAGCCGAACGACGAGGTAGCAGCCAACCACCGCTTGCATTTAGATGACCCATGACCTCTGCACATTGAGCGTCTGTAAACTCCTGGTTTTGTTGACGACCCTGTGCGCGGATGTCGTCATAGGTGATGAACTCGTGCAAGCTGTATAGATGCACCGCCATTATGCCTGGAGGAAATACCACAGGAAGATTAGCGATAGAAGACAAATAATATACATAGAGGACTAAATTCCTAGAGAGCCAAGCTCTGTTCAAGGATTAAAACCCATGAACAAAAGCTTAATGAAACCCCAATGGGGATCTCTTTAGATCAAAAGATCTGTGAGAGCAAAGCTCTTTGACTGAGATTAATTTGATTTACGTTAATTTTACCTAAAGTTTCTAACTTTGAAAATGAGCAAAGCTCTGCTAGTGAAACCCCAATGGGGATCTCTTTAGATCAAAAGATCTATGAGAGCAAAGCTCTGCTGGTTAAGATTAATTAAAATTAATTTAATCGAAGAATCAATTTTACCTAAAGTTTTTCTAAGAACGTTGGAAAAGAGAGTAAATCTCTGGAATTCTAGAAGGCAAGAGCAAAGCCCTGAAGTTTTTGAAAATAAAATCTGAAAGATGACAAGCATCTGTGGGGGACCAAAGGTCCTATTTATAGGCATCAAGCGCCTCTTCGACTTCCAAAAGTTGTTACGACGATTCAAATTCCCAGGCGGGAGATGAAGCGATGCTTCATCTTCCCCCAATCAGAGCAAAGCTCTGCTTTCAAAACTAATAAATGAAGCGACGCTTCGGATTATCTACACTGCGCAACGCGCCGTGTCTTGTACAGACGTATCAGCGTAGTGCCCAAGGCAGTGCACCCAATCAGAGCAAAGCTCTATTTCAAGCAAAATTAAATGAAGCGGCGCTTCAGATTATTTGCGCTGCGCCGTGCGCTGCACGGCACGTGTCAGCGTAGATGCGCTAACACAGTTGCGCGGCGCCGTGTACTGCGTGACACGTATCACACTCTGGAGCATTTACGCCAAACGGAATTAAAGTTCTAAAGAAATCTCTTCGATTCTTGTTAAAACAAGAAGATTTTTCCGTAAAACAGAAGCCCTTAGATCAAAAGATCCAACGGTGGGGAAATTCCCCAAATCACTCAGAGAGAGATTTCTTTAACAAATTCAGCTTGCTTCTCAATTTGCAAGATGAAACCTCAGGCGGGGGAGGAGTGAAAACTTGATCCCTAAAAAAAATGGGACCCTACAAGTCGATCTGAGAAGGTCTCTTGTATACTATTCACGGGTCTCACTCTCCAAAGTCGAGTTTCGGTAAGGAGGGAAACAACCACTTACGGGTCCTCTCGACTCATAAGAGGGAAAAATTCTCTTATAGGATCCTTACGACTTATAAGAGAAAACCACACTTAGGAATCCTCACGATTCTTAAGGAGAAAAACCCATCTACGAGATCCTCTCGACCCGTAGGGAGAAAAGCCTCTATGAGACCCTCATGGCTCATAGAATTGAAAAGTCTTAGGCGGTAGACCTGAACCTGCGGCCTAAGCCATCGCTATCTTGGGAGAAATGAAGTTATCGGCCAATAAGGTTCATCAAAGATATCATGCAAAAAAAAGGGGCGGAGAAATGACACAAGACATTACAAAAATGTGCATCTTTTACTCATAAATATTGATCGAGTACAGGATACATTGTGCTAAAGAATAAAAAAATATATACATCTATTTTACAAGTACAGATGATACAAGGAGAATTACTGAGAAGGAAGCGTCCTGCATAGATCTAGCAATTGCTCGCATACTTCCTTCCACGCCTTCTCTTGACCAGCCGCCACCGCCAGTTCGGCCTCTGCTTGAGCCCGCTGCTGCCTGAAGGATGCAAGTTGTTCCCCAACGACCTGCTGAGCTGCTTCACGGCCTCGGGCATCACGCTCGGCGGCATCAAGTCTCCGCTTCAGTGCTAGCCCATTAGAAATACGCTCCAGCAGGCCTTCGAAGACAGCTTTCACCTCGGCAGCGTTCGTCCTAACTTCAGCGCGCAGGCGAGCAGTTGCGCTTGAAGATTCCTGACGTTCCTTCAACCGTAAAGCTGCTTCTTGCTCCAAATGGCGGAAGTAAGAAGTGCTTTGCTCGAGCCAAGCTGTCCGTTGGGTGCTTATATCCAAAACTTCGGGAGAAGGGCGCGTCGACTCCAACCGATGCAGGCAGGCCTCAATCTCTCTGCAGTGGTTAACCCAAGATTCAACGACGCCTTCGTTGTGAAAGTTTACGAGCGCCGCCAACATTGGGTTAACCTCCATGGCGAAATCCACGGTAGAAGGGAGAGCGTCCATATTAAGCTCTTCGATATACCCGCTCAGCATGCCCAAACTCATCACAGCACCTTTTGAAGATGGACGTTTCAAGAAAGGGCCTGCCGGTGAAAGGACGCGAGACTCAAGAGGGACCGGAGCCGGAACAATAGCTGCAAAACAAAACATGGTTAAACGATGGTTCAAGAGATGTTGAAGGGTTATCAAAAAGGCAATTTACTATACCAGCTGCAACGGACGGCAAAGCCGGAAGGGCCGGTGGCGTGGCAGGTCTTGCGTCCCCTCCTTCGATTTGTGGCACTGCAATAAGGAAGAGGAAAAGTCAGAAATCATCCCATTGCTAAAAAAGGGAGTAAATAAAGACATCGAAATAACACTCACCGGCACCACTAGAAGGAGAAGCGAGTTCGGATGGGAAGGAGAAGTGTGGGAGCAACATTTGGTATAGATTATCAAAGAGCACTCCTAAAAGGACACAGTGGTATAACGTTAGTACAGAAGCTACACATTTAAAAGATTAACTCATGAGTCGTAAATCCATACCTTCCAACATCCGCGATGGCACAAGGGAAGGCGGGGAGGTGACCACCGCCAAAGCAGTAGTTGACGGTGCTCCTTCGAGCAATGGAGCGTCGGCACTGGCCGAACCTGCAAAGACAAACTTGTTAGAAGAGATCGCAAGATATATAAAAAGAAAAACGCTGGTAACTCGAAATTTACCCGACGAGCTGCCAGCGGAAACTGAGGCAATCCCCTCCTCCATTGACATGAGGCCACCGCCCTAGCCTCATCACCCGACTCAATGGGAACCGTTGTTGTGCTCGCAAGCCCTGGAGATGGCAGGGGACCATACGCGGGGAGGGCTATGATTGGGGTATTGCCAGATTCCTGGGAAAGAGCGGTTAGCTCCTCCTCAGGAATCGTGACCGCCTCACCCGATACTCCCTCGGGTTCTGCGGTCACGGTTGTCTCGTCCATCGGCGCCGTGAGGTCTCCAGCCTCAAGCGCCTTGCCCTCTACTACCTTCGGCTCGGTTAAGACAATCATCTCATCTGCCGCCACTTCAGGTTCGGCGTCCATGACCCTCTCGGCTGCAGGTCCCCCAACCTCTGCCTCGGGTCCTGTGGCACCAACGACGTTGCTCACCGTAGGCTCGGGTTCGGCAGGCACCGCGTCCGCCGTTTCCCTAGGTTCAACGGTCTCCGCCTCCCCCTCAGTCGGACTTGGCCCTGCAAGATGGAATGCATATGAGCCAATGGCTTTATAATAATTCTTACAACAAGGTTCTGAAAGAGATGCTACCTGAAGGGGATTTATTGTTTGCACTTCGGGCCGCGCGCGCCACTTGCCTATGAGCAGTAGATAGAGCGACAGGGACCTCTTCAGAAGGAGTGTCAGCGCGAGGAATAGTGCTAGGGCCCGCTCCCGTGGCCAAAGCAGCTCTGCGCGCCTTTGCTTCGCGTCTCAACCGCTTCCGCTCCTCCCGAGCCGTTGAGACGGATGCCACTAGGGATTCTTTAATTGAGGCGTCCTCATCCGTGAATAGGGATGCCTCCAGATTTTTCAGGGCATCCCTCGTCGTTTTGTCAAGCCGAGGCTCTTGCGGCAACTTCGACGAAACCGGGACTTCAATAACAGGCTCGGGAAGGAGCCCCACATCAACTGATATAACCCCTGCAAAGAAACAAAAGAAGGTTAAGTGGACCATCAGAAGAGATGACAAACTTTCCGTATAAAAGAGAAAAGGGGTGGGACATACCAACGCCTGCTAGAGCACGCTTCTCCTCCTCCTCTTGGAAGGTTTTCAGGGAGGCAGCAATAGCCTCTTCGGTAGAGACACCTGTTGAAAATGGAGAAAATATTAGTTAAAGATAATAATAAAAAGTGCAATAAAATGACAAATAAAGCGGCTGATGATTACCGGACTCAGCGAGTTTGCTTAACATCGCTTCGAGCCTCGCCGATCGCTCCGAAGCTGCAATGGCGGCAGCCAAATTGGTGTCCGCAGGGTCTACCAAGAAGCCCTCATTGCTGCCATATTCACATATGCCTTCGGTGGGAGGAGCCACAGGCTTTAAGCTGAGGATCGCATCGAGGGAAAGGGCGGACTTCTTCTTCTTCTTCTGTCCGCCAGCTTTAGATCCACCCGGAGTAGATTTGCGCTTGGCAGTCACTTTAGGGCGGCGGGTCCCGATATCTGCTCCTGCGCCGGACCCTGGCGATACCACATTAACCGTCTTTGTGGGAGCACGGGACGCCGGAGGTGTATCCACCATAGCAGGCAATGGCAATCCACGCGGGGGGCTCAACACGCGTGGTCGATCAACTCCGGCGTCCTTTATCGGGAGAATGACCTGGATCCTTGGCTGCAAGGGAGCCTTGCGATCACCGCCAGGAGGCGCACCCCTACGGTCAACCAGCATACGCTTCTCCGTTAAGATAATTGGGCCCATCGCGTGCGCTTACCAGGCCACATATGAATTAAGCATCTTAGGGGCACAGCTGGGTTCACTGATGAAGAAATAGGAACCTGTGTTAAGCCGTATAAAATGATGCATCGCATTCTTTATCCCCTTTGGGCCGACCACGGGCGTTTCCAAGAAAGCTTCCAGCGGGATCCCTTGGTTATAGCTTGACTGCCGGGCAAATCGGTGTGGGTTATATCTCATAAACAAGGCTGTCTTATTCTGCCTAAACACTAGATAGCCCGGCCGAATGGAGTAGAGGTGGAGGATTTCCCTAGCCTTCAGTACAGAAGCCCCGCCCTTAAAATCATCACGTAGTGGCACCACTGACTTAGTGGTCTCTGAGCCTATGGTGATGGCCTTATCCACAAAAGAAATCTTCGCTCCGACCAGATGCGGACGCAGGAGCAGTCCCCTAGAATCCCGCGGGGATGCGACCACAATTGAAGCCCCGACCAACCGCATGATTCTCGGAAGTCTACATTTCTCAAAGAACGGAGGATTCTTATGGGCACCAAACACCCTTGCACGTGCATCTCCATCCAAGAAGTGAAATAGTGCATCGGGAAGTTGGCAGGCTGTACTCCAGGCTCACTAGCGTCCGCTACTACGCTAAGTCCATTATAGAGGTAAGCCAGCCCGACGATCCCTACCGATAACTGCAAACCAGCCACCATTCGATGCGCCGGGTAAAAGACGGAGGGCCGCATGAGGCGTGGGTGCGTGGGAAGCGTGAAGCTGCATAACCATAAACCCAAGAACCCTATAAAAAAGGTCTCCTCGTCTATGCCAGGAACGGCGATCTCTGAGAAAGGGACGTTGGCAGTGCCGGGGAGATAAAAATCCCGCTGGTCATTTTCCGATACAGGTCGGCGGTCCAAGCCGAAACCAAAAAGGTCAGCAAGCTGAGCGAACTTCTCGCCCTGCTCTGATAGGAATTCCGGGCGAATAAAGCGAGCAATAAAATCTGCGAAACTGACGCCCCGCTCGCCCGATCCCAAATGGAGTTCCTCATAGATCTCCAACACCTTCACCAAGCCCGGATACTGATGCTGAATGGCATTCTCCGGAGTCAAGTCAAACACCAGCTGCTTGGTGGCAAAGGCGTACTCGTCAGGAGGAAGCAGCTCCTCGTAGTGCTCTCCCCTCATTGGTAGACCCGAAATCTCAGTGAATTCCACCAAGGAGATAGAGACTTCCCTATCCGCCATCAGGAAGGTGTGAGTGGGGATATTCCATTGTTCAATAAAGGCCTTGACCCACCACGTTGGAGGAGAGGAATGCTCGAAAAGCGAAACGTAGATGGCCGAATATAAACCAATCCTCGTTAGATGAGTCCTTTTCGCCGATAAGATGTACCGGGCCCACTGCAAATATCCGGCAAGCGGTCGCGGGATCAATCCAATATTGTAAGCCTGTCCCCAAGGGCGTGCTTCACCCTGACAGATTCGCCTCCCCAAGATGTCTATCGCCGGCGGCGGCTGCACTGGGATGGCACCGATCGCAGGCTGGAGGAGGTCATCAGAATTCCAGTTTTTAACCTCCACGGCATACTTCACCGGGGGTTCGTCCGCATAGGGGATCATGACTATAGGCTCAGACGGCGAGGCGGAACTGAAGCTGCGACGGCCTTGGATGATCTGGTTGTACCACCTTCCCCACAGGTGGAGTTTTTTGCACTCAGGGTCATGATCTTTAATGAAAGCGAACGCCACCCGGTCCACTGGCGAATGGGGTAACCCTCCTTCCGAGCGAACAAAAGGGAAGGACAAATCTTCAGACATGTTTCTTGAAGAAAAAACAAAAAAAAAAATAATAATAACCGTTAGTGTTCCAATGCTTCACATTTTAAAATCTTACATCACACTGCAATGCAGTGGGTAGGGGATCAAAGGGAGACCCACAAAATCTGGGTGACGGCGCATCATTTAATAAAACAGTCCCATCATTGGATGAAACTGTCAGTTAATGAAAAAGACCCCCAAGAAAATATCCTCATTAAAGGGAAATCCCTAGAGACAAGGAGAAAATCTTCTCTTTTAGAGCAAAGCTCTGTCACAGAGTGACATTTGTCAAACTCTGGTCTCAAGGAAATAAAACTTCCTAAAAAAAAAAGAGCCTAGCTCTGTAATAATAATGAAAACTATAACTCCTAAGGATTCTTAAAAAAAATTTGGGATCTTAAAGATCCATGAAAACTTTTAGGAGTTCTCCATTTTTTATATATAAGAAAAAAGGGAAAATCTACGTTTGATCTATGAGCAAGGCTCTGTTGATGAAACCCCGAAGGGGTTTTCTTTAGATCAAAGATCTACAAGAGCAAAGCTCTGTTGATGAAACCCCAAAGGGGTTTTCTTTAGATCAAAGATCTATAAGAGCAAGGCTCTGTAAATTAAATTTAATTTAATTTAAATTTTTTACCTAGAACGATCTAAGTTCTGAACTTTGAAGTTCTTGGGAAGTACAAGAGCAAGGCTCTGAAAGTTATTAAGCAAGAGCAAGGCTTTGAAATTCAAATTCTTGAAAATGGTAAAGAATTACTAAGGACCAAGGGTCCTATTTATAGGCGCCTGTGCCTCTTCAACTGACCCCCTTGATCCAACGGCTAGGATCTTGCCACCGCTGCACTCACGTGCGCGCCACGTGAGCGCAACGGTGGGGGGGCATTTGTTCCCCCAATCAGAGCAAGGCTCTGTTTGAATTTCAAAAATTCAAATTTTGAAGCAACGCTTCAAATCCCGTGCGCTGTGCGCAACGCGCCACGTGTCAGAAGTTGACACGCCAGCACAACGCCCAAGGCAGTGCGTCCAATTAGAGCAAGGCTCTTAGAAAAACAAAAGCAACGCTCAGTTGCGCAAGCGCTGCGCTGCGTGACACGTGTCTGCGCAATTGCGCAAACACAACTGCGCAAGCGCACCACTGCGTGACACGTGTCTGCACAGTTGCGCAAACACTGTTGCGCAAGCGCACCGCTGCGCGACACGTGTCTGCGGAGTTGCGCAAGCGCACCGCTGCACGACACGTGTCCTCGCAGTTGCGCAAGCGCAGTTGCGCAAGCGCTTCACTGCGCGACACGTGTCTGAGCAGTTGCGCAAGCACAGCTGCACAAGCGCTTCACTGTGCGACATGTGTCACGCGCTGGGGAGTTGCGCAAAAACCGAACAAAGATTTAAAGAAATCCTTTCTGTTTTTGTTAAAACAAGAAGATTTTCTTCTGTAAAACAGGGGCCTTTGGATCAAAGATCCGACGGTGGGGAAATTTCCCAAATCACTCAAAAAAAGATCTCTTTAACAAATTTAACTAATTTATGAGCACTATAAAAAGGACCCCAGACCTCATTTCAAAGAAAAAAACATCTTTCTAAAAAAAAAGAAAGAGAAAAGAGAACTCTTGAGAACTCCTCAAGAACAACAGAAGGTAAAAACCTTTAGGAAAAAGAGAAAATTCTCTTATGAAGAGATTATTGATCTAAGAACAAGATCAATAATTTTAAAATAAAAGAAAAATAAGTAATAATAGTGCTTTGCACTTTTTTATGAACCTCTGGTTCTTGAAACAAAAAAAGAAAAATTTATTTTCTTTGATCTAAATTAGATCAAGAAATCAAATAGTGCTCTGCACTCCTGTTCTTGAATCTAAAAGATTCTTAGTGCTTTGCACTTCCAAACTGCGCTGTTGCACTCTTGAGAGAGCGCCACGTGTCAGCTACAAAACAACTTGCGCTACGCGCCCTTGAAATAGAGCTTTGCTCTCTGGAATTGGCGCAACTCACCAGAGCGCGCCACGTGTCAGCAGCGCAACAGCGCAGCGCATTAGCGCAGCGCACTGTGCTATTGCACTTGCGCTCACCAGAGCGTGACACGTGCCACCACCATATGAGCTTGCGCTCATTACTTGGCGCAAAGCGCCTGACAAGCCACGTGGGGCACTGTTAGAGTACTTAATGCTCTGCATTATTAAAGAAAAGGGACAGAGCCCAATTAAAAGGCCTAACAGTCCTAATCAAACATGCTATGCATTTTAAAAAGGGCGGAGCCCAAACAAAATGGATGCTCTGCATCATTTATAAAGGGCAGAGCCCAACCAAAACAAAGGAAAATAATGCAGTGAAGGGGCAAAGCCCTAGCACAAGTCCAATAGACCAAAGACAAAAGAATATTGAAACTGGACTTAGCCCAGTCGTGGCCATAAGTCCTCAAATTAAATTGACTGGGCACGGCTGCTCCCTAAATCAATTTACATCCGGTTCGAGGGTACATCTCCGAACTCCTCTGACACCTATCGTTGTAATTCCTCAACGACGTCAGAGAGGTGACGGGTCCCAACGACCACACATGAATACGGACTGCGGGGTCCTTAAACTCGTGGACCGAAACGTCCCTAAACTAATATTGGACCATTACGTCCTTAAACTGGCGATGGACCACTACGTTCTTAAACTGGCGGTGGACCGAAACGTCCTTAAACTAATATTCGCCCCTAAATGGGAATGTTGGACTGAAACGTCCTTAAACTAATATTCGTCCCTAAATGGGAACGTTGGACCACTACGTCCTTAAACTGGCGATGGACCACTACGTCCTTAAACTGGCGATGGACCACTACGTCCTTAAACTGGTGGTGGACCGAAATGTCCTTAAACTAATATTGGACCGAAACGTCCTTAAACTAACGGTGGACCACCACGTCCCTAAACTGGAATATGGACCACCACGTCCCTAAACTGGAACAATAGAGCCTCCTAATGCTCTTTTGCCGGATCTAAACGGTCCCGTTTAAGTTGATCTTAGCCCCAAATACGGCTAACGTATCCTTGAACACTCAAATGAACGATAAAATTCCAAATCGACCTTGGTTCAAGGGTACATCTCCAAACTCCTCTGACATCTGTCGTTGTAATCCTTCAACGACGTCAGAGAGGTGATGAGTCCCGACGGCCATATATTAAATGGATCACCCCGTTAAGTTGATCTTAGTCTCAAACGGGACTAACGTATCCTTGACAAACGTTTAAGTTGATCTTAGCCGCAACGCGACTAATGCATCCTTAAACTAAAAACACCAAACCCAAATCTAATTAAATACGGATTTAGACTAATCCACGTCCTACGGGCGACGGCATTACTCAGTTTCCGTATACAATCCACGGGCAACCACAAACAAAACAAACACACACGACACGAAGTGAAATTCTGGAGAAGGAGAAAGTGGCTACCGCGGTGCGGTAGCGTAATTAACTGCAGGGGCTTGCGTCTGCAGGGAAGAGCGTCCGCACAATCAAAAACCCCTCAACCGAGGGGGAATCTGACAAAGTCTGCTACATCGGCCGCATCCGTCTAAACCTTCGATACACGGTGCCATAAATCAACTTAGCATCTTCGGAGAGGTAGACGGATAAAACCAAATAGTATCTGCCCCGAATCTCAGTGCCAGGACACGTCGCGGTCTTGTGCGCCGCCATTCGGAGGGGAACAACACCAAATCTTAAGTGCAAAGATAACGGTTGCCAACTCCAGATCATGCATTGGATAATTGCGCTCATGAACTTTCAGCTGTCTTGATGCATAAGATTCAACTTTTCCATGCTGGTGTAGAACACATCCTAATCCCTTATCTGATGCATCGCAACGCACAACAAAACCTCCATATTGGTCTGGTATTACGAGAATAGGAGCTGATGTCAATCTTGACTTAAGTTCTACAAAAGCTTGTTCACATGCTTCTGGCCACATGAATGCTTCATCTTTACGTGTGAGCTTGGTCAGGGATGTTGCAATCTTCGAAAAGCATTCTATGAATCTTCGGTATTATCTTGCTAATCCCAAGAAACTTCGAATGTCCTTCACTGTCTTTGGTGTCGGCCATTCGCTTACTGCTGATACTTTAGCTGGATCCACAGAGATTCTTTCACCTAAAATGATATATCCGAGAAATCCGACTTGATTTAGCCAAAATTCGCACTTGTTGTACTTGGCATAGAGTTGATGCTGTCGCAATGTCTTCAGGACAATTCGTAAATGCTCAGCATGTTCTTTCCGAATCTTTGAATACACCAGGATGTCGTCGATGAAAATAACAACAAACCTGTCTAGGTGCTCTCGGATAACCGGGTTCATCAGATTCATGAAAATAGCAGGTGTATTGGTCACTCCAAATGGCATCACGAGAAACTCATAATAACCATAGCGAGTCCTGAATGCCGTCTTCAGAATATCAAACTCTTTGACCTTTATCTGATGATAACCCGAACGAAGATATAACTTTGAGAAAACGCAATACCAACTTAGCTGATCGAATAGATCGTCGATGTGCGGTAGTGGATACTTATTCTTTATCGTGACTTCATTCAGAGCTCGGTAGTCTATGCACATTCTGTATGAACCTTCTTTCTTCTTCACAAGCAAAACTGGAGATCCCCAACTTGAATTACTGGGACGAATCCATTCTTTCTTCAAGAGTTCGTCCAGCCGAGTACAGATCTCCTTCAATCCTTCAGGATTTAAGTGATATGGTGCTTGATCACCGGTTGTACACCAGGTACTAAGTCAATACTGAATTCAAGAGTTCGATCGGGAGGCAAACCTGAGATGTCTTCAGGAAATATATCTTCAAACTCTTGAACTACCTCTGGCTTGTATTCTTTTGCTTATATTGTTGCAATCACTGCCTTCCTTAGTTTAGCCTTGTAGGTGCTAAGTTCCAGGGTATGGTCTCCACTCTTGAAATAAAAGATCGGATGATCTAGTATCTCGAACACTACCCTCCTTTGACGACAGTCAATGGTAGCGTAGAAAGTTTCTAGCCAGTCCATTCCCAAGACTACATTGAAGTTCGGTATGTCCAGTACCTTGAAGTCCGCATAAAATTCTGTGCTGCAGACGACCACTAGACACAGATCGTATCCCAAAGTTGCCTTTAGAACGTCATTCCCTGAACTGATATTCCAGCTGGATACAAGCGGTTTAACTGGAATCGCATGAGTTCGGACGAACCGTTGTGACATAAAACAATGTGATGCTCCAGTATCGAAGAGTGCTAAAGCAGGTAGGGAGGCTACTAAGATTGTACCTAATTTGTGTAGGATATGTTTAGGTATAGGAACAAAAATATATGGATGTAAACAAGTATTGAAAAGATTTGAAAGATTGGAAGTTACCAGTGATGACTTAGCCAGTGGCTTCAGTTTCTTCCACAGTCATTGTGAAAGCCTGACGCCTAGATACATTCCTCCTTGCTGGAGACACATTCCTCTGTCCGTTCCTCTATCCAAGAGGCATGTTCCTCTGTGCTTGATGGAACCGACGAGTAGGCTGTGCAGGAGGTCCACGAGGAGGTGGAGCAGATAGAGTAAGACGAGGTGCATGAGCCTGAATAGCTGGCCGCTACGAGTAGGTGATCACTGATCGGGATGCAGGAGCTGGGGTGAAACGATGTGGGCAATCTCCAATGGCATGAGTGGATGCACCACAAACTAAATATAGGCGGTTAGCACGCCTGCAATCCTTCGCCAGGTGTCTATTTCTCTTGCAATAGAAGCAAAAGTCTGGACTAGGCCGGTTAAATGGTACTCCCGGTCTCATGGGTATAAATGGTGGCCTGGAAGAGGCTCCTCCTGCCATATGAGTGGCAGGGTGCTTCATACCGGAAAACTGAGGTTTGCCCTTCTTTTTTACAACTACCTCATATCTTCGAGCAGCCTTCAGAGCAAGATCATGGGTTAGGAAATCCCCTGTAGCTAGAACAGCTTGGATCTCCTGGTTCAACCCTTACTGAAATTTTCATGTCCGGATCTCAGCAGTCGGGATCATGTGTGCCGCGGACTTTCCGATCATAGTAAACTCAGCATCATATTTATCCACAGATTTGTTCCACATAGAGCCTTGCTGCAAATGGATGAATTGTTGTTCCATATCAAAACGGGAAGTCTTGGGAAAGTATTTCGTATCGAACATGTCGCGAAATGTCTTCCATTCAATCGGCTGGGCAAGACGGCTTTCTTCATCCTTCCACCAGACTCTGGCATTGTCAGGGGGTTGCAGCTTCGCAACTCTCACTCAAGTGATCTCTGACACTTGTTCTGTTGCCAGGTCATCTTCAATTGACTGAGCCCATTCCTCTGCCTCTAGTGGGCTCTCTTTCCAAGAAAAGTTCTTAGGGTGCAATGCCCGGAATTGTTTAACTCCGGGTGCCTCAGTTTCAAGGTGTTGCAATAGGATAGCAGTCTGCTGTTTCTGTCCCTCCAAGAGGCTCTTGATTGCCTTAAGCAATACCGTCTGCTCGTTGATAGGAGTTGCTACAGTAGGTGGTGGTGGTAGAGGAGGTGGAGTGTTTCCATTCACGTTGGTGCTCGTGTTGTTTTGGGAATCCATAACCTTGAAAGAAAAAGTAGGGTTAGGATAGATTAAAGGAATTGAAATGTAAAGAATATATAGTTGCTGATTCTTATAATTCTTGTAATATATTGCTCAGGATTCCATGCAGAACTGACCGGCATGGTTAGATAGGTTTCCACACAGAACTGACCTACATGGGCCACCAACAAAACCTGTCATGCCCCGCCCCGCTTCCCGGTGTACGAGAAAGGGGATGTAGCGAGACACGCGATGTATTTACTCAGAAGTAAATACATTAAGCGTAAATAAGCAATATAAATTAATAACACAAGAATAACAAGAGATGTAATAAAACAACAACTTTTTATTGATAATCATTCTTTACATACCACTGAAAAGTAAAGTACAATGATAGAAAGCGATGCTTAAACAATGGCATATGAACTGAAAAGAAAATAATACAAGTAAGGCCTAGAAGTCTGCCTTCTCTGTAAACTGCTCCAAGTCATCCTAGCTGGGCTCGATCTTCTGAGAGTCGGGCCCTCCTGACGAACATTCCAAAGAAGAAGAGACGGGAATGTCGTTAGCGAACTAGCGCTCGGTAAGTCCCAAGAGATAGAATGTAATAGATAGGTAAAGAGAATAAAATAGGTAAAGTATGTATTTGTTATGCTAACGTAGTTGTTTGTAGCTTGGTACAGAATGTGCCAGTGTATACGAGAGGAGTCCAACTTACTCCGTAGACTAAGGTAACATGTAAGTACAAGGCCCCGTCAAAACCCATGGGACAGCGGCACAGGATGTTTATGTAGGTGTCTTTTAATGACCATCATCGTGCCACTTTTAACACATTCCATACCAATCTACCTGTTCAATCGAAAATATTTCACATTTGATTGAACATTTTGCTTACTTTTGTTAAGTATTTAAAAGTGTATCGTAAATATGGAACATGTGTGGGTTTATCTGTAAAATATTCTTTATCATATATTTATATATTATAATTAACATTATGAAGGAAAATATATGCATAAAATATTTATAAAAAAATTTAATAATTAAAATATGCATATCATTTCAAATATCCTTAATCAATATTCTTAAAATATTGTATCATATAAAATGGTTAGGATAATATCTCAAAATAATAACAAATGCTACTAACAATATGAATTAAGATATTGTGCAGATATGAGCTCGGGTCTGGAGATCGAGATATCCAAGATGTCGGGAATCAAATCTGCCGATAAAGTTGAATCAAATCGTAAAATCGTAAATGGTAGAGACTCAGAGAAGATATAAAGAATCCATACATTACAATATCTCCACGTGTCAACACCTAGAAGCGTAGGAATTTTCAAAGCAAGATTCCACCAAAGTGCCGCCCAACTGCAGCCAAAGAGCTATATACACGGCGGATCCGCGACTATATTGTGGCCGTTGGATTTGGGTTTTTTTGGGGTGACCACAACAACAAATCGTAACACATAGGATCTAGGGTTTCTGCTTCTAGGACTATTTAAAGGACCGAGAGCTTCATACGAAAAATTATCAAACCGAAGAGATTACGAGGTCCACAACGATCCATGCTTCCAGGTTGATCATCAACTGTTCATTTACTTCCAACGAGAACAGAGATCGGGAGCATAAACTAGGGTTCTTGTACTCTAAATTCGACGAATTTGTAAATGATAGTTGATTAATAAAAAAGTAGATCTTTAGTTTAGTTCTTTGCATTTTACTTTCTGCATTTACATTATGATCTCCTTTTTCATCTTCTCTTCTCACACCATGCGTGAGTAATTCTACGCTTGATAGGGTTCATGGGATTAGGGTAGATCAATGGATGAAAAAAATCTCTTAACTTCTTTTACATCTTTTGAAGTTTTTAAACTTTAGCAAAGTAATTGTTAACATCCTTATCGGACGCGCTATCAATTTATTAATAGTCTCGACCGCGATTTGAGATTAGAGGTGCGGAGAGTGGACACCAAAGACAACATGGCAGATCCATTCACCAAGGCCATCCCTCAAGTCTAGTTCGAGAGGCCGTTTGAGATGTTGGACATACGGTACGCCAGCAACTGGATCTAGTGCAGACAGTGAGTGCTCATTGCACCAATTATAGGCCTTAGTGCAAGTGGGATATTGTTGGATATATATGCCCTAGAGGCCTTCATTGTATAGGATGCTAGGGATATGTATGTACAGGACAATCTTGCTCGATATGATAGTATGCTATTTGGTTTGTATTTATCTTAACATGTGATATATTTTACTTTGTATTTCATATATTGTGTACATGTTGATAAAGCCCGTAGGATATTTGCCTGACTACCAGAGTTATGATGGCAGTCATACTTGTGGGAGCTGGGTGGTCAATAGGCACATCCTTAAATGTCCCTGGTTGTAGGAGTATTGAGACTGGGCATCGATACTCCAGAGTAGACTAGTGTATACATATCTAGACCCTGACGAGGGGCGATGGATTGGTCTCGCAGCCATTGATGATGTGCACCTAAGATTGTATACAGATGCTCACTGGGTGTGAGTTCACCGGACAGGACTCACCGAGGACTGACTAGATGGTATTATACCTAGCATCAGATAGCAGTTCTCTGGTGACATATGTGCAGATAGTCTGTTGACTTGAGGTCGTCATTTGTCACGTGTGAGTTCCATTGTGCTTTGATTACTACCTGACCATGGCTTAAAGGAATCGTGCAAATAGGTTTTAGTTGGGTACAGTCCCAAGCCATATGGAGGCAGTGAGCGACTGTTGTGGATTCTTCTCTCTCGGTATAAGGAGTCGATATCGTACAGTGATCGGTTGGTCATTATAATAAGTCTCTGGCCAGGGCTGATTGAGAATTACTGGTGGACGGACCAATAGATTCTCGGATGGTCATGAGCCACACTGACACGACTTGTACGGTTATTAGGGGTCTGACGTTTTCCACCCTTAGACCATACATGCGATACTCTCAGACGAACAGATCGGACTGCATGGATATTGTCACGGACAGGCTCAGTAGGGGTTTCAGACGAGTTCGCTCGTCGGCCTCCTTTTCAACATGTACCTGGGTTGCCGTTACGTACAGCTAGTGCCACTGACGGACTTGTGGTTAAACCCACTGCCAGCGTACTGTTGAGTCTTTAGAGTCCCACACAGAGGGTTTCCCTGGATCAGGCGAGACGATGTAGAGGCCGTATGGTCTTACGGCAGGGTTTCGATCGCATACGTGTACTGGCTACACGAATGATGTTCGGACAGATAATACTAGTGGGATTTGGTTTAAGCCGGATCCTTGTATTATAATATTGGATTATACTTATCTCTGTGTATCCGTATTTTTCGGAATACGGATACGGGTATGTATATACGGTGAGGGCATTCTTGTAATTTCACAAGAATAAGCTTCTAGAAGAAGATACCTCATTATTGATTTATCCTTTTTGATAAATGATTAATGAGGTGGAAATTATGAGATATTTGAGGAATGGGTTGCAAGCATGGCTTTGTGAAATGTTTATTCATTTGGGGTTACTATTCAAGCATGGTTGATTATTTTGAGACTAGAATAATCCATGCTTGAATTATTGTCTCAAGACTTAGCCATTCTCTCATCTCATTCTCTAGTTTATTCTCACATGATCATTCTCTCTCCTAGGTTTTCTCTCCTCCTCCCTCAAGCTCATGCCATCACATGTGTTGTGAATCAATGAGCTTTGAGACTAATTAATCCAATACACCTTCTCTACTTCTACTTAGTGATCTTCCTTAGCAAGTTGGATTACCAAGTTACCTCTTTTGAGGTTGGAGCTTGACCATAGGCCCTCGAGTGGATCCTTCTTCGACACAAAGGAGCCTCATTTGAAGCCTTGGAGGAGCCAAAGAAAGGAGATCAAGAAGAAGCTTTGAACCAAGGAGCAAAGAACCACTTGAAGACCCGAAGGACTTGACACGAGGGTATAACACTTTAACCTAGTAGTTAACACCTTCTAGTAGTTTAGTTTTGTTAGCTAAGGTTTAATCAAGGTCCTAAAAGTGGAAAAAGTCTATGTTGCAAAGCCAAACATGATCTTTTGATGTGAGAAAAATCGTTTTTGATGTATTCCGTCTCCCCCCGAACACGTGGGGTGTGCTGCATAGACTTACACTGGTATCAGAGCCTAATTAAACCTAGCTAACAGATTAAACAAAGCATGAAACTACGAAACCGAAATAACTCCGAAACTACGAAACGTGAATCCAAGTTTCTGTCGATTTTTGCAGAGCCTCAAAAAATTATTTAAACAATTGCAGAGTGCTCCTTTACTTATGAAATGAACACAAAACAAAAACGAGGCAATTCCACCTTAATCTGGCTGGCCACATACTCAGATTTTCTGAGCTCGCCGGCCCAATTGTGTGGGATTGCGTCGAATTTTGTTCTGTGTTCTTGTCTCTTGGATTTAGTGTTTCAGGTGTTGCTAGATTTTGCCAATTTTAACTTCACTGTTAACTTTTTCTGTGGCAATCTCGGAGTGCTTCGAAGTAGTAGTTTTTGTGTCGTTTATTTTCAGTTATTATCTGTAATGATATATGTGTTTCAAAACGTCAGTTAATCGCTATACGTCGATTAGTGGGGGTTGCATATATCTGTGATGATTGGTTTGTGTATATGAACTTTATTGGATCGTCGATGATGAATAGCCGGGGGATGTGAGATGGGTGTTTTCTTTTCTTTCATTCAATGTAATTTATAAAAGTGATGTAATCTTATTTTGCGGGGCACATCCGGGTTGAGGTTATAGTCACCGTTGTATTATTTTTCTTTTCCTTTTTTTGCTCCTAAGATAGACCCAAGAAGGGGTGCACAAACTACCGGGTTCTTTGAAGTGCCGAGTGGCCTACTCACTTTGTTGAGGGAGGTTTCTTCACTTCGGGAATTTGGTAGGTAGTTTGCCACGCCCGTAGGGGTCTAGGATGGGATTTGGTTATTCATCACGACCGTGGAATCCGTCTTTCGTTATGGGCTTAAACAAAGTGCGGAATTCCTAGTATATCCAATATGGTCATCTGTGATCTGTAATGTCTATTATTGCGTGAGACGGATGTATATATCTATATATGATATTTATTAGGCGTTGCTTATATTTTTCACCCGCGCTAGTCCAGTTCCCGCTCTGTCGTTAGTTAAGTAACTTAACGGGTGATGACGGGGCCCCGTGGCGAATGCGGATGGCATAAGCGTACGTTGTATTTTTGTTTCTTTCTGCAATGGTAGGATTAATTGATGGGACAGCATTAACTCATTAATGCAAAGAAAACAAACCTAAGTTAAATCGTTGGAACAATTTCAAAACCACTCGGTTTTGTTCAAAAAGCAAATTTTAAATGCGGAGCCTAAACCACTCCTTTTAAAAAGCTATCATGGTTCCTTCGGTTATATCGAGTTTATTACGTTAACGGTTTTGCCAAAAACCAGCCGTAGCCCTCCGTCATTTCAAATAAACAACACATCGTATTCATGCTATGTTTGTTGGCCTACGTTAAGGCGTAGTGAATGGTAGCAATGTGTTGCTTGTTTGTTGCATAGATAGATGCATTAGTTTAGGACAGTCGTACAGCCTTGTTGGCCTACGTCAAGGGCGAGTACGGATGGGTATAAATTAATCAGGACAACGACGGGTAGAACTTGACTTGCATCTTGTGATTTGTTGGTCTACGTCAAAGTCATAAGAGCTTGGGGTAAAAATCACATCGGGAGTTTCAAACATAAAGGAAACTTGCAGATTTAGCATACATTCTGGAGTGTGGTGACTAGAGTGGCTTCCATCTAGGTCATCATACAATGATAGTTGGATCTCGATCCCACTGATGAGTAGGATTACTCTCGAGAAATTTTCTCACTTAACAATCAATGCTATAAACCAAGTAGGTGTCTAGAACGGTGTTAGTGGGGCTACGCCTCCAGGGAAAAAAGGTTATTAATTAAGGAACTTCGCGAAAGCGTTGGAAAACCTCCCTCGAAGTACCAACACTAGCCTGGCTGAATGGTTAAGCAAGTATTGTGACGTGCGATTACTCCTGACTAATTCTTCTTTTAAGGGTTTGAAGAAGAATTTGAGGAAACAGTGGGAGCCATCCTGTTTAGATAAACTAATAAACCAATCTAAACTTACAAGAGCATATGGTGAGTGTTTCTTTTCTCTCTCTCTCTGGCAGCTACCATGAAAGGACTAAAACTATTACTTGAAAAGAATACACTGACCGGGCTAAACTATAAGGATTGGCTGAGGAACGTCAACATTGCACTGACTTATGACAAAATTGCATATGTCACCACCGCTACCGCTCCCCCTGTCTCAGGACCAGATTCCTCAGTTGCGGACAAAGAGGTCCACAAAACTTGGGATCTAGACTGCGAGAAAGCTAAGTGTATCGTGCTGGCGTCCATGAATAATGAACTCCAGAAACAACACAAAAGTATGGATATTAAATCCATTTTTCTCCATTGCAAGGAATTGTATGGAGAGCACTCTCGTATCGCGAGGTACGAGACCTCATGGAAACTATTCCAGATGAGATTAGCTCCAGGATCACCTGTAGGAGAGCATGTCCTAAAAATGATCGGCCTCATTGAGGAACTCGCAAACCTGGGATGCGTGCTAGAAAATGAGTTGTACATTGACTTGATTTTGCAATCCCTTCCACACACCTTCTCTCAGTTCGTGCTGAACTTCAACATGCATGATATGGAAGCTGATCTTCCAAACCTCCTCAACATATTGAGGGTAGCAAGGAGCTCCTTGAAAAAGGAGAAGACACCCATTCTGTATATTGACCAATCATCCTCTTCTAAATCTAAAGCGAAAGCTAAGGGGAAGAAGAAGATAAACGCCACCAAACCGAAAGGTGGGGTCAAGAAGGTGCCGGGAACGAACAAGGCAGGGAGAGTGAAAGCAGACAAGAATGAGTGCTATTATTGTCATAAGAAGGGATACTGGAAAAAGGATTGCATGGCTTTTAAAGCCAAGGACACGAAGCAAGCTGTTGCTTCTGCTTCAGGTGTGTTTGTAATCGAAAACTGTTTTTCAGTAAACTCTACATCATGGGTACTTGATACCGGTTCTGGTTCTCACATCTGTAATTCTTTGCAGGCTCTGAGAAACTGTAGAGCACTGAAGGCAGGTGATTTGACCCTCCGAATTGGCAATGGAACAAACGTAGATGCTGTTGCAGTGGGGGATTATCACCTGGGGTTGACTAGTGGACACATTTTGGTGTTGTACCGCTGTTTTTGTATTCCCAGTATGCTCTGTAATATTATATCAGTATCTTTATTGTCTAATGAAGGATATAATTTTGCACTTGAAAGAAATGTTATGAACATTCTCCTAAATCAAGAAATGATTGGGTTTGGCACACTGGAAAACGGCATATACATACTTAATCAACCTCAAGTTTTCAATATTCAAAACACACTCAAAAGAAAGGCACCAAATTTAAACCAAGCCTTCCTATGGCATTGTAGATTTGGTCATATAAATGAAACAGGGTTGACTAAGTTGCATAAAAATGTATATTTAGATCCGTTTGAATATTCATCATATGCAACTTGTCAATCATGTATCAAAGGGAAGATGACCAAATCTCCATTCACAGGATACGGAGAAAGAGCCACGGAGCTATTGGGACTTGTACACAGCGATGTATGTGGTCCGATATCTATACATGCACGAAGCAGTCACTCCAACTTCATCACTTTTACTGATGATTTCTTAAGGTATGGACATGTGTTCTTAATGAAGTATAAATCCGAGGCCTTTAAGAAATTTAAGGAGTATAAAAATGAAGTAGAAAAACAGACTGGTAAAAGCATCAAGACGCTTCGATCTGATCGAGGTGGAGAATACTTAAGTACCAGTCTCCTTGAATGCTTAAAAGAGAATGGAATTCTCTCTCAGCTTACTCCTCCGTATACACCTCAGCATAATAGTGTATCAGAAAGGAGGAATCGCACGCTACTGGACATGGTGCGTTCAATGATGAGTAGTGCTGAGTTGCCACTTTCCTTCTGGGGTTTTGCACTGGAATCAGCTTCATACCTATTGAATAGAGTTCCGACTAAGTCTGTGCCTACCACTCCATATGAAATGTGGAGTGGAAAGAGACCATATCTCAAGTATCTTAAGATATGGGGGTGTCCAGCATTTGTTAAAAAGCAGAATCTGGACAAGCTCGAGGCACGATAGTTTTGTGTAAGTTTGTGGGATACCCCAAGCATTCAAGGGGATATCTTGTCTACCACACTGAAGAACAAAAGGTGTTTGTCGCTCACCACATTGTCTTCTTAGAGAGCGAATTTCTTGCAAAAGAAATTAGTGGGAGTGCGTAGAACTGGAAGAAATTCCAGAACCTCAAACTACTGCCGATGACTTAGTAGAACCTCAGGTTTCAATAGAGCCCGACGAACCAACGCCGCTCTGCAAATCTAGTAGGCTTTCTCGTCCGCCTGAGAGATACTATGGGTTTCTTGTAATGGGGATCGAGAGGATTGCATTATCGATGATAATGAGCCTACTAATTTTCAGCAGGCTATCATGAGTAAGGACTCGGTGAAGTGGCTGGATGCTATGAGATCCGAAATGGAATCCATGTACACCAATAAAGTATGGACTTTAGATGTTGCTCCTCCTAGGGTGAAACCAGTTGGATGCAAATGGATTTTCAAAAAGAAGATTGGTGCATTTGGACAAGTAGAAACCTACAAAGCTAGATTCGTTGCAAAAGATTTTCGTCAAAGACCGAGATTGGACTATGATGAAACCTTTTCTTCAGTAGCTATGCTTAAATCCATTCGGATCCTGCTTGCCATTGCTACCTTCCATGACTTTGAAATCTGGCAGATGGACGTAAAAACAGCTTTTCTAAATGGACATTTAGAAGAAAGTGTTTACATGGATCAACCAGAAGGTTTCTTAGACGGTGGGAGCAGCGGAAAGATATGCAAGTTGCTTAAATCCATTTATGGATTAAAGCAAATATCGCGGAGTTGGAACATCTGCTTTGATGAGCTGATCAAAGAATTTGACTTTATCAAAAATGTAGATGAACCATGCATTTATAGGAAGATTGTAGAAGGAGCAGTAGTCTTCCTCGTACTGTACGTTGACGACATACTCCTGATAGGGAATGATATCCCTATGCTACAATCAGTAAAGCTCTTCTTGTCACATAAATTCTCCATGAAAGACTTGGGAGATATCTCCTACATTCTGGGGATTAAGATCTATCGTGATATATCCAAAAGAATGTTGGGACTTTCACAGTCCGGGTACATTGACACTATACTAAAGAGATTTAATATGGAAGATCCCAAGCACGGTAATTTACCCTCTTGTCACGGGATCACCCTCTCCAAAGAGATGTCTCCAAAGATTGATGAAGAGAGGGCTCGCATGGGCATTATACCCTATGCTTCGACTGTAGGATCTATAATGTATGCGATGTTATATACCAGACCAGATGTAGCTTACGCACTTAGTGTGGTAAGTAGGTATCAGTCTGACCCGGGTGAGAAGCATTGGATAGCAGTAAAGAACATTCTCAAGTACCTGAGAAGGACTAAGGAGATGTTCTTAGTTTACGGTAATGGGGACCTCCAGGTCGAGGTTTTTACCGACTCCAGCTTCCAAAGTGACAAAGATGACTCTAAATCTGTTTCGGTTTTTGTGTTTACCCTCAATGGAGGGGCAGTATGTTGGAAGAGTTCCAAATAGGATACCGTCTCAGACTCAATAATGGAAGCTGAGTATATAGCTGCTAACGATGCCGCGAAAGAGGTTGTCTGGATGAAAAAGTTCATCTCTGAACTTCAGGTGGTTCCATCCATTACCAATCCATTACCTTTGTATTGTGATAACAATGGGGCTGTAGCATTAGCGAAGGAACCAAGGTCCCATCAGAAATCCAAGCATATCTTGAGGCGGTATCACCTGATCAGGGAGATCGTGGATCGCCGGGAGATCGAGGTGCGGAGAGTGGACACCAAAGACAACACGGCAGATCCATTCACTAAGGCCATCTCTTAAGTCCAGTTCGAGAGGCTGTTTGAGATGTTGGGCATACGGTATGCCAACAACTGGATCTAGTGTAGACAGTGGGTACTCATTGCACCAATTACAGGCCTTAGTGTATGTGGGATATTGTTGGATATATATACCCTAGAGGCCTTCATTATATAGGATGCTAGGGATATATATGTACAGGACAATCTTGCTCGATATGATAGTACGCTATTTGGTTTGTCTTTATCTTAACATGTGATATATTTTACATTGTATTTCATATATTGTGTACATGTTGATAAAGTCCGTAGGATATTTGCCTGACTACCAGCGTTATGATAGCAGTCATACTTGTGGGAGCTAGGTGGTCAATAGGCACATTCTTAAATGTCCCTGGTCATAGGAGTATTGAGACTGGGTATCGATACTCCAGAGTAGACTAGTGTATACATATGTAGACCCTGACGAGGGGCGATGGATTGGTCTCGCAGCCATTGGTGATCTGCACCTAAGATTGTATACAGACGCTCACTGGGTGTGAGTTCACCGGACAGGACTCGCCGTGGACTGACTAGATGGTATTATACCTAGCGTCAGATAGCCGTTCTCTGGTGACATGTGTGAAGATAGTCTGTCGACTTGAGGTCGTCATTTGTATTGTGTGAGTTCCCACTGTGCTTTGATTACTACCCTACCACGACTCAAAAGAGTCGTGCAAACAGCTTTTAGTTGGGTACAGTCCCGAGCCACATGGAGGCAGTGAGCGACTGTTGTGGATTCGTCTCTCCCGGTATAGAGAGTCGATATCGCACGGTGATCGGTTGGTCAGTACCATAAATCCTTGGCCAGGGCTGATTGAGAATTACTGGTGGACGGACCAGTAGATTCTCGGATGGTCTTGAGCCACACCGACACGACTTGTACGGTTATTAGGGGTCTGACGTTTTCTACCCCTAGACCATACATGCGATACTCTCAGACGAACAGACCGGACTGCATGGATATTGTCACGGACAGGCTCAGTAGGGGTTTCGGACGAGTTCGCTCGTCGGCCTCCTTTTCGACATGTACCTGGGTTGCCGTTATGTACAGCTAGTGCCACTGACGGACTTGTGATTAAACCCACTGCCAGCATACTGTCGAGTCTTTAGAGTCCCACACAGAGGGTTTTCCTGGATCAGGCGAGACGATGTAGAGGTCGTATGGTCTTACGGCAGGGTTTCGATCGCATACGTGTACTGGCTACACGAATGATGTTCGGACAGATAATACTAGTGGGCTTTAGTTTAAGCCGGATCCTTGTATTATAATATTGGATTATACTTGTCTCTGTGTATCCGTATTTTTCGGAATACGGATACGGGTATGTATATACGGTGAGGGCATTCTTGTAATTTCACAAGAATAAGCTTCTAGAAGGAGATACCTCATTATTGATTTATCCTTTTTGATAAAGGATTAATGAGGTGGAAATTAGGAGATATTTGAGGAATGGGTTGCAAGCATGGCTTTGTGAATTTTTTATTCATTTTGGGTTACTAATCAAACATGGTTGATTATTTTGAGACTAGAATAATCCATGCTTGAATTATTGTCTCAAGACTTAGCCATTCTCTCATCTCATTCTCTAGTTTATTCTCACATGATATTTCTCTCTCCTCCTCCCTCAAGCTCATGCCATCATATGTGTTGTGAATCAATGAGCTTTGAGACTACTTAATCCAATACACCTTCTTTACTTCTACTTAGTGGTCTTCCTTAGCAAGTTGGATTACCAAGTTACCTCTTTTGAGGTTGGAGCTTGACCATAGGCCCTCGGGTGGATCTTTCTTCGACACAAAGGAGACCGACAACGAATTCATTTGAAGCCTTGGAGGAGCCAAAGAAAGGAGATCAAGAAGAAGCTTTGAACCAAGGAGCAAAGAGCCACTTGAAGACCCGAAGGACTTGACACGAGGGTATAACACTTTAACCTAGTAGTTTAGTTTTGTTAGCTAAGGTTTAATCAAGATCCTAAAAGTCGAAAAAGTCTATGTTGCAAAGCCAAACATGATCTTTTGATGTGAGAAAAATCGTTTTTGATGTATTCCGCCTCCCAGCGAACACGTGGAGTATGCTGCATAGACTTACATGAGAATGTGCGATAATCCACACCATCCTAACCGTGTTCCCCAAAATGGATTGTAGAGGTATAATCGCAAAGAATTAAGTAACACAATTTAAAGAAATCCGGGTTTTTAATAGTTTGCGGTATTTTGATGAAAAGTCGTATTTTGCCACAAAAATATTGTTCAAGAAAATCGTGCTATGTCAAGATGTGTGTATGTGAGAGGTAGGTCATTACTTCGTAAAGTTTTCTAAAGGTATACTAAGCAAAATAATTAAAAGATACCGTATGTAAACTTCATGGTATTTAAACGTAAAAGCTTAATTAAAGTTATTTAACATGGTATTTTAGAGTGAAAATTGTTCTAATTATTTATTTCATAATTAATAAGTAAGGTATAGTGATATGGATGAGTGATTCTTAAGAAAAATTGTAATTTTAAAGATTATAGAATCGAATGTCGGTATAACTCCACTTACCGATAAGTTTTGAAAAGAAGAGTTTTTATGATAGAAAGAGAAGAGAGGAGATGGGACTTATCTGCTAAAAGAATAGAGGGAAGGTAGAGGTTGAGGGTAGTAGCCTTCGTGGAGTCGCGGGGTCGCCAGAATCGTCTCGAATTCTCGCTGGAAGTTGACCTAAGGCTAACTCCACTTGTACTCTTTTTAGACTTAGAAATTTTTTGAGAATTTTGGCAATAGATTTCAGAATGAAGAGGGCTAAGGTATGATGTTGTATTTATAGGATGGAATTAGGGTTTTGGAATTGAAGAAAGAATTAAAAATGCATTAAAAATTGGATTTAAAGCTTCATTTTAATTCTCTGTTAATTTTCAGGGAAATCAAACAGAACAGGGGTAGTGGGGTAGGCCAAGGGTTTTAGTGTGCAGAGAACGGGTCCATTCCCTGTGGTGGGGCCCGGCGGTGCCGGCCTAAGTGCCAATCTCGCTGGTCGAGTTGAAGGGGTGGAGGCTTGGATGAATGCCACGTGTTTTTATCGATGTTAACTCTAATTTGCACATGTTTGCTTTTCTGTCTTTTCATTTCTTACGTGTATTGCACGTGAAAACTTTTGAGCTTCCAAAAATTTTAAAATAAAAATGCAGAAAAATAATATGTGGCTGATGGGATTCGAACACAGGGGCTATATCACAGCAGTGCAAGGCTTTACCAATGAGCTATAAGTGACTTCTTGTTGTTCTTAAACAAATTAAATTTATAACTTGTACTCAGACTTGTAAACTCCTTTCTGTACATTAAATTGAAAATTTTCGTACAGTAAAATTAGAGTCGTTACAGATTTTTGGTAAGGTGGACCGCCGGTAGCGGCCAGGGGAGGGATTTGGGCGGTTGGATGTGCGCCACGCTTTGTGCCATGTATGTTAATTGGAATTAACTCCTCATTTATCCTATTTGATTTTTCTGAAACTTTTTGATTCTTCATATATTGCACGTGCAACTCTTGAGCTTCCGAAAAGTTAAAAGAAAAATACTAAAAATAATTAGGATTGATAGGATTCGAACACGCAAGCTATAGCACAACCGTAGAAAGTCTTAACCAGTGAGCGACAAGTTGCTTCTTATTTTATTGAACAAAATTAACTTATAACTCCTGGTCAGGCTGAAATACATTTTCTATACATCCGAACAAGTTATATTTGTACAGGGATTTTAGAGTCGTTACAGTCAAGGTTTTAGAGCTTAAGCTCTGTCTTCTTCACTTTAGCGCTGGCGCACTTGATGAACTTTAGCGCTGCGCTAGGGTTTTGGGAGATTAATTTCCATAAAAAATTTATCCTTTCAGAAACTTAAGTTTCCCATCACAAAATGATCTTTTGATCATTAACATTCATCAAGATCCGATTTTTTATGATCTTAAGTTCTTGTTCATGTTTCTTGGTGAGAATTTGGGTCTAATGAAGCTTATGCTTCAATTTTCATGGTGATCTTGATGATCGTTTTTATCTGCTTTTGATGGAGGAGATGCTAAAATTTTCCTTTAAAACCTTAGATCTTATGATCAAAATCTCCATGAGAACTTAAGTTCTCGGTAAGGCCAAAGAGAGTTTTATGATCATGGATTTTTGATCCAAAAGAAGAACTTTAAAGTTCTAAAGAAGCCTAAGCTTCGGCGATGGGAAAGCAAAGAAGGCCAAGAGAAGATTTTTATGTATCCCTTACCTAGGGTTTTGAGGAGGAAGAAGAGCTTTCTTTCACAGAGACTTGAGTCTCTTTTTTCTTCACCATATGGGGGTCTTGTTGTTTTAGATTAATCTCCCAGGCTCCTATCTATAGGAGAAGAGAAAATTAATCAAGTTGAAAGAATCTCTCATTTGAAAGATCTCAATTGATCTTAAGATCAATCGATGATGCTTAAACATTGTTGAATTTTTGATTCAAGGGCTCTCTGTTAACAGAGGAAATATCTTTCTTATTTTAGAAAGATACAGGGAAAATTTCTTGTTAACAAGATATATTTTTGTGTTTTAGAAAGATAAATGGGAGATTATTTTCTCAAAATGAAGCAAACGCTTCAACCAAATTTGGCATTGGCGCCACGTGCCTTGCACATATGGCACCGCCCAAAAAATTGATACTGAAGTCATATACATTGCATGTGTGGCGCAGGCATAAAGAAATGGCACAGACGCCATGTGCATTGCACAAAGTGAAGGAACTAGTGCACTCTAGCATGCAATTTTAAAAGATGGTAACTTAGGGTTTTCAAAATTCTAGAGAGAAATTGTTCTAAACCATTAGGATTTAAGCTAAAGATTATAATTTGTAATAAGAAAAGAGAGCAAGCCAGCTACTAGGTTTGAACTACAACTTTTATAGTATCATCAAGTGCTCCCAAATTGAGTTGGACTCTATTATAGACTCCAAAAAACACCATGGAACATGCTTGCAAACTCACCTCCTCCATCGAAGATGATCCATCTCGAATGCTCAATGCAATTAGCTTCACTTTCTCCACTAGAAAGAACTAAGATCAAGTAGTAAGCTAGGCTATTGATCTTAGGATGTAGTTTCCCTCACCATTTCTATTTTCTCCTAATTTATTTCCTTTATTTGTTAATTTAGAGAGAGGGGTAGAGTGGAGGAAGAAGGAGATGAGAGAGAGTGAGATTGGAATTATATTTTGAATTCTTAGTAAAAGTTATTCTTAACATAACTCAAAATTCATGCTAGCCCTGGGATCTCATCTAATCTTCCACTTGTCCACCTTTTTCTCTTGATTACACTTGTCCATTCTAGGTGAGTAGAGAATGATAACCTATGCCATGGCACAACTTAACAAACATGGACCAAAAATAAAGGAATTATATAAATAAGTATTTGTGTTAATATGTAACATAATACTAATAGTTTATGTTAACATATTTTAATACATATACTTAAATATATATCATGTGCATAATTAAATGCAATATTAGGGAAAATAAATAAAATGACATAATACTGGTAAATATATATCCAGTATATGTATCATATATTAAATCAGCACTTGATTTAATATCCGTCTTTCTAAAAAGAACGGCTAGTGTTACAAATGTCCGATTGTCGTCAATATATGAAATATACTAGTTTCAATCGTACTCCTGCGCGTACCACTGTACCGCAACAACAACATTTCATCAAATCCTTAAACTCTCTGTGTGAGACTCTAAAGACTCGACAATACACTGGCAATGGGTTTAACCACAAGCACGTCAGTGGCACTAGCTGTACGTAACGCCTAGCCATGTATTGTCAAAAAAAAAATCGACAAGCAAGCTAGGCCAAAAACCCTACTGATCCTATCAGCGACATGTACCATATAGTCCGGTATGTTCGTCTGAGAGTATCACATATCAGGTCTGCGGGGTGGATAACATCAGACCCCTAATAACCTGATAAGTCGTGCCAGTGTCAAGCCTTATCACCAATCGAGATACTATTGATCACAATTAGTAAATCCAATCCGCCTAAGCTAAGGTCTTCTGGTGATGGCCAACTGTACACAACACGACATCAACTCCTAATACCGGAAAGACGAATCCCCTCAATCGCTAACTGTCTCCAAGTGCTTCGGGACTGCACCCAAAATCTACCTATTTGGATGACTCTTTAAAGCCGTGGTAGGGTAGAAATCAAAGTACAGTGGGAACATACTCGAGACAAATGACGATTTCGGGTTGATAGACTACGATGTACTAATGTCACTTGAGAACTGCTATCTGAAAATAGGTATAATACCATATAGCATGTTCCCGGTGAGTCCGTTCAGTGTAACTCATAACCCAATGAGCACATGTATACAATCTTTGGTGACTAACTGACACTAATGGCTGTGAGACCGGCCATCGCCCCTCGTTAGGGTCAAGAAACGTATACAATAGTCTACTCTAGAATATTGATGCACAGTCTCGATATTCCTATGACTAAGGACATTTAAGGATGTGCTTATAGACATTTAAGGACTACCCAATTCTCATAAGTGTGATCATCATCATAATCCTGGTAGTCAAGCATGAATCCTATGGGCTCTATCAATATTGTTAGGGTCAAAAATTATACTCCGGTTGACCAAGTCAAAATCAAAGTCAAGCCTAAGCCAAGTGGACCTAAGCCCAAGTCAAAGGGACCGGCCCCATGACAAAAGGAATGAAGCCATAAATTGGTTTAATGTAATTCTTTTATATATATATATATATATATATATATATATATATATATGTATAGAAATAAATGTATGTAAAATAAGCAAAAAACCAAAATTTTGTAAACCCCATGGCTTATGTGCAAAAAGAGATAAGCACATAAGACATGGGTGGCATAAGTGCCATTTGGCAAAACCCAATGGGCTATATGTAAAGTATGTAGCCTATAAAGGCAACATGATGAAAAATCAATGATAACTTTTTCTCTCTAAAATAAATTAGGGTCTATGCCTCCTTCTCCTTCCTCAAGGTTCTAAAACCTTCTTCCCCTTTTTGAATTAAATCAAGAGTTTAACTCTTCATTTTCCACAAATAAACAGTTTTTCACCATCAAACCCTCGAAGGGGAACTCAAATCTTCCATCAGATCTTAAAAGGGGGAGATTTTTAAACCTCACCCCCATTTTTCTCCAAGATCCGGCCAACAGAAAAGAAGGAAGAAGGATACCCATCTCCAAAAATCCCATTTTGGGGAAGATCCAAGGCCAAAAGGGGGAAGAAAGGGGTCCCCTTCGGTCATTTCCAAAGATTTCTAGGAGTTTAACTCCATTCAAGATCTGTTGGAGTTTAACTCTATAAATAAAACCCTTTTAGGAGTTTAACTCCAAATCTACACATAATTCCTGTTAGGAGTTCAACTCCAAAGACCCTTGGGAGTTTAACTCCCAGCCCAGGGGCCAAGCCCTTTTCTGCTGGTGTTTCCAGCAGTCGCGTGTCGTGCGGCACGTGACCCACGGGCGCCCTGCGGTCGCGTGCAGGGCACGTGACCTGTGGGCGCTCACCGCCCACGTACGTCTCATGTGATACGCGGGTGCCCAGCGCTCAGCGGGCGCCCAGCGCTCAGCGGTCGCGTGCCGGGCACGTGACCCGCGGGCGCTCAGCGGTCGCGTGCCGGGCACGTGACCCGCGGGCGCTCAGCGATAGCGTGCAGGGCACGTGACCCGCGGGCGCTCAGCGATCATGTGCAGGGCACGTGAACCGCGGACTCCAAGTGCCCACACGCCTGGCACGTGACCCGTGGGCGCCAAGCGCTCACGTGCCTGGCACGTGACCCATGGATGCCAAGCGCCCATGCGCCAGGCACATGACCCGTGGGCGTCTAGCATCCACGTGTCATACACGCATCTTTAAGATGCTCCTCACCCCTCATTTTCCATGCACTCCACACCCAAAACACGTCCCCCATTAGAAAAAAATTTCTAACGGGGCGCTGCCCCGCACCCTGCAAGGGGGCTGCTAGCCCCCTTAACCCCAGCCCGCTATGAGGCCCCCGATATATCCAAAACCCTTTCAAAACACAACACACGCATACGGCACATTGAGTTCGCATCATCAGTTTGACCCGTCAATCGGAGGTTCTCTCGCTCCAAAGGCGAGAGATAATTAACGGCAGCTTAGTCCGCAGCCGCCGGAGATTCGGATACGCACAATCAATAAACCCCGGCCTACCCTAGGCAAGGGGAATCTACAGTACGCCTGACAAGAGCGTGCGTATTCCCATCTCAATGGGGTGGCGAAAAACACCCTACGGATTCTGGCATGCTCGGTAGGACCTTTCTCTCCTCCCATATCTCTGGTCAAGTGTTCATACGAACTCATTTAGCATATATACCGATGTTTGTACTGAAGTAGTTTTCTTTTCGTGCAGCAATCAACTTTCAACGACGATGTCTCCTAAGATGAATTCAGCTTCCGACACGACCCCGATCTCGTACGTAGTCAAGAGCAATGCCCGTGTGGTTCTCCCTGCCAGTCTCAGCCAGCAATGGGAGGAGCCACCCCGTCAATTTGGTTCTGTCATCATCTACCTTGCTGGAAGCGCTCATCTGGCAGAGGTCCTGACAATCTAAGCAGCCAAACCGACTTCAAGGGGAAAGAGGCCGAACGTTGTGATCACCAAACCATCCCACCCAAAATGCAAATCCGTATTCGAACGGCTCTCCACTGTTCCAACTGGGGGCAAGACCGTTAACACCAATGGGGCCACAAAGCAGCTCCAACAAGCGCAGACGTTGCCCTTGACGATCAAGCGAGCAGGCATATTCTCTGGACTCTCTGTCAGTCGGTCTACGACGTCGTTCCGAAAGGCTGAAGCCTGCCAAGTGCTCAAAACAGAAAGGTTGAGAAAGAAGCGGCTCAGGTATCGAGCCAACAAAAGGACCAGGACTTCGGCCAAGTGGAATCTTGTGAGGTTCCAAGAGCAGGGTCACCCCGTGACGATGGCTGAGTCGGCCGTAAAAGTCAGCAATTCTTTCGAACCCGTAAAATGGGTTCAAAAAAACGCCATGACCGCTAAAATCAAGGAGACAACAGTCCGAACGATGCTACAAAGAGACGTGTTCAAGCTCCAACAGAGAAAGCATGACACCGTCTCTTTAAGAGTCTATCAGGTGCTCTGTGCCGCACGAAAGCAGCGGGACAAATACAGAAAAGAAGCGCCGGCACTACTCAAGAAGTCAGTCAGGCCAGCCATCTTTAATCAATTGTCCGTTACCAAAACAGAAGAGCCAAGACGGTGGTCCACAAAATCAGCTAGCAATAATGAAAGGACGGCCGGATATGTTATCCACACTGTCTATATGGCGGGAATGCACCCCAGCGACAACCTCCGCAGTAAAAGCAAGGATGGGGCCACCACATCCCAAGCCCAATCTAGCTTGAATGTGGTTGCCGCTCTCTAAGATCAGCCACCTCCGCTGGATGATGAAAATCCTCTCGATGAGGCCGATAGGCAGAAAGACCCCTCAGTCCATGTGGAGTCAAGCTCGGACAGCGAGGAAGAGTCGACTTTCCACCCCAGGACCGTGGAGCAAGAGCTGCTTCAAGAGCATCGAAAACAGCTCAGGAGCAAAGATAAAGAGATGGCCAAGCTCTATTCAAAAATTGACGACCTAACGAACGTTGTGATGCAGCTTACGGCTCAAATTGCTCGAGTGCCTTCCAATCAAGCACAAGTCTCTACTCATGAGCCAGGTGATAACAACCCGAAGCAGCCGATGTAAGTGCACGGCGGCGCCCCGGCCGTCAATCCGACGCCGGAATGCGGAAGCGGTGATAAACTTTAATTTTGCGGACTTTGCAAACCGGCACCACCGCGCACTAAACACCCGGATCGTAACCATTAACAAGTCTAAGCTACTAACAAGAAAGGGAAGAGATGTACCGAGCGATCCGTGTCCTTCGGTCTTCATCTCCACTCCGATCTCCCGCGGATACTACGTCCGTCACCTCCTCGTCGAAACGGGCACCACATCGCCTACGTCTTTTACGGGCTCCCACCTCAATGCCGAGGCAACTCGGGCACGAAGCTGGCTAGTCGACGTGCCCAAGACTTGCTGTAGAATGTGTAGTGAACTATTGTCTCTATTGGGGTTGGAGGAGTTGCCATGATGGAGGAATTGGTGCAAAAGAAGAAGCCATGGAAAACTGTTGGAAGAATGGAGTATGCTCCCTTTTGTGAGCTCGGCCAGAAAAACAAAATGAATGCCCTCTGGAAATACATGAAGCCAAGCACCCACTAATGAATGAAAATGGATGATTAAAAACCAAAGAAGAAATGAAAAAGTCTTCACTGCACACACACACACAAAGAGGGGGCCCACGAAAATCATCAGCCCTTATTTTATGCACTCAAATGTGAATAAATTAATTAATCCACAATCCTTTTTCATTCCAGCACACTCAATTTATTCATTTATTCCCTTATCTTTAATCATTCCACAAATGCAACAGTGGCCGGCCCCCATTTCAATTTCCAACACAAAATTCATATTCAAAACCCATACTCTATCAAGTCTCAATTAATGCAAGAATGGTCCAAAAGAAAAGATGCAATCATATCCATCCTTTTGCAATAAACCCCCTCAACAAAATGTTAATTGCAAACTTGCAATTAACACCCTCCAACGAAAAGTCCGACCGGGAAGGAAAAAGAAAAAAACCGGCCGGAACGGAATGCAAACTGGCAACCCCAGAAAACATGTCCCATAATAAATTACAGGAAAACCCCGATACTGTGCATACACACCCGCATTTGTATTTCGACCGAAATACAAATGTAAAAAGACAAAACTACACTATCAAATACTAAGATCCGGCTTAAGCCAAAGCCGGCTAGTAAAAAACCGTCCGATCACCATCCGTACAATACCGCACGTATCTGATCGAACCCTGCCATATCTCCATACGGCCTCTACAGCGTTTTGCCCGAAAGCTGAGTAACTGAAAGTGTGGGGGACTCTAAAGACTCGTCAATACAATGGCTGTGGATTTAACCACTAGCCCGTCAGAGGTATAAGCCAATACGTAACGGGCCACCAGCTATTGACTAAAAGGGACGTCGATGAGCGAACTCATCCTGACACCCTACTGAGCCTGTCAGTGACAATATCCGTGCAGTCCGGTCCGTTCGTCTATGAGTATCGCATGGCGGGCCTAGGGGGTTGGTAAAAGTCAGACCCCCAAAAGCGGTACAAGTCGTGTCGGAGTGTAGCCCAGAACACCCTGAGATACTACTGGAATACCTACCAGTAAATCTCCTTGCCTTGGCCAAGGACTTTGTGTAATGGCTCTCCTAGACACAGCACGACCTCACCCCCAATACCGGGAGAGACGAACCCCTGAAGATACGCTCACTGCCTCCATGTGGCTCGGGACTGTACCCAACTAAAACCTGTTTGCACGACTCCTTTGAGCCGTGGTAGGGTAGTAATCAAAGTACAGTGGGAACTCACACGAGACAAATGACGATCCCCAGGTCGATGAACTAACCTGCACACATGTCACCAGGGAACTGCCATCTGACATCTGGTATATGACCAACTAGCATGTTCCCGGCGAGTCCTGTCCGGTGTACTCATAACCCAATGAGCACCTGTATACATCTTAGGTGATCCAACTGACACCAGTGGCTTGTGAGACCGGCCACCGCCCCTCGTCGGGGTCTCGACTGTATACACTAGTCTACTAATGGAGTATCGATGCCCGGTCTCGAAACTCCCACGACTAGGGACCTTTTAAGGATATGCTTGTAGACCCCCAGCTCCCACTTATATGATCGTCCTCATACTGCTGGTGGTCAAGCAAGAATCCTAGGGGCTCTATCAACATGTAATAGCGACGTGTCATGTCACCTAAAACAGTACACGATGATAAAGGTAAACCAGATGGCATACTATCATCTCGAGTAAGACTGTCCTACCGGGATAGGTCCTCCCTCAATCATTGCAATCACGTACCTGTGATCCAATAATTGACTCTGAGGGCACTACCTCCAACAATCTCCCACTTGCACTCAAGGCTAATTATTGCGATGTCGCATACTCACAGCCCGTGTGATACCGAACACCCAACTCCTCTACTAATCAGTCTCACAAAGCTCGTTTGCGAAACTATTGCGTTCGAGGAATAGCCTTAGTGAGTGGATCCGCCTTGATGTTTCTTTCTATGTCTCTCTATATCTCAAGTTCGCGGAGAAACCCATCTCCCGAAAAGAGCAATACCTGTCTTAGAATGTGTCTGGATGTCTGATGGGACATAGCTCATAAATGAACTCCAAATCCAAACTTCTTAGACTGTATCGTCAACTGAACTTAATCAGTATCCCGCGCGCCATGCCTCCCTCAGTATTGCCTTGGACCACCTGTCCAAAATACTGCCCCTCATCAGAAGGAAAACTATAACTCTGACAACCTCCTTGTCGTCCATGTCACCTTGGAAGCCTGGAATGATAACTGTCTCCTGAATGAGGCTGTCGTTATCATCTCCCTAGAACATCCACTTATGTTCTAAAACTGCTTCCGACTGTTTCTCCAGGATTGGATTAATGTCAACTTATTGCATCTAGTGCAAGAACAACATCTGGTGTGGTACTTGACATCTCACGATTGACTCAATTGCCTTAGCAAGTGATCTGCCAATCATGCCTGTCCCTCTCCCCTTTAGTCTGTAAGACACCTTTGGAGAGGGTGACTCCATTATCTGCAGGTACACTACCGTGCATGGAGTCGTCCATTCTAAATACTCTTAGAATGCTGTCAAGTACCCTGATTGGGAAACCACCCAAATCTAGATCTAATACCCTAGATCCAGTAACCAGTATGTCAGATATAAAATCCACTTCCTTTGTGGAGAAACCACTGTGTGACGACCAAAGTATAACCGATCGTAGTATAGGAGTTTCTTTTCCTACTTTGTGTATGTCATCCAAATACCATGACATTACACCCTACTACCTTCTCAACAGATCCATCCCCTATTCTGATGAAGTCAAACCTATGACTGTCACGTCAGAAATAGATGATCTATGTCCGCTACATCT
The DNA here is from genome assembly GCA_030015575.1 of Agapanthus africanus. Classification (NCBI taxonomy): domain Eukaryota; kingdom Viridiplantae; phylum Streptophyta; class Magnoliopsida; order Asparagales; family Amaryllidaceae; genus Agapanthus; species Agapanthus africanus. Next base: position 168,156,655 of record JASDDO010000028.1, on the reverse strand, counting down.
GCTTTAGTCTATAAATAGACATAAGCTACTTGTCCACCAATGCTTCCGCTGCTCCCACTGACTATGACAACCCTCTGGCAGAGTCATATAGACGTACACTTCTAAAACTAGTTTAGAACGACGCTATACTCATCCTCCCACCGGGTCTCGCAACCTGGAACAACAGCAATGGTAATTGTGGGTAAACAAGAACTTCCCTGTCACCGTCCTTGAGGCTACCGTAGTACCTCTCGGGTGCCTGAAGTTACCCACCTTATCTGCGGAGTGGCCAATGGAATGTCAATCCAGATTGAATCTTTAGGTTCCTTATCAAATCTTCAGTAATCGTTTGTGGTTCTGGAATCACTTCCAGTTCTACCATACTCCCACTACTGTTTTCTGAAAAATCCATTTTTAATAAAACTGTGGCGAGTCTAGAACAATATCGCTATTGTTCATCCAGATGGTAGAAAGTCAACCCTCGTCATAGCCTGGGTCAACCCACAAACAGCCATTACAGAAACGTGTCTTGAGTTGTCCAGTGTCTGGTTTTAATCATGAACCGGACAACTCCCCGTACCTTAACATCGTTAAGATATGAACTGTTCTATATCCAATATAGAAACAGAGGCACTGATATAATTGAACCAGATTCAAATCATGCAGCTGTCCCCAGCGCATGTCAACTAAATGGAAGGAGGCCGATCAGCGTTACTCAACTTAGGAAGCATTTCCAATTATGAGTAACCTGAAAGAGAAGCAATTTCTCTTTATCATTACTATCAACTGAATACCATACACAAGTATCTACATCTTCGATCACCTTGAAGAATCCCGATACTTGCTACACCTGGTTCTCTACTCTATTCAAATACCTATAACTCCTCAAAACTTAGACCCTGTGTTTCTACGAAACACATGTCTAAGAACTAGAGAAGTTAAAAGTAAACAGAATATAGTATGAGGACCAACCCCTCTGTCCTAATGGACACTGGACAACATACAATACTCTGTATAAGTCTGCTGAGTCCAACAACTCTTTCACTGTGTGTCGTAGGTTGAAAACTGTACTTATGGTTAAGAAGAATTACACCGCTGTTTAATGCTCCTTACCTAACCATCCACTGATATAGGTAAATGTCGTAGACATAATTTCAGAAAGGTATATCTCACTCTATGAAAATAGACGTACAGATATATTAATTTGAAATTGGTGCATAACAGCGGATATTCAAAACCAAATATTTGCCGACCGGCAAACAGCCCAGGTGATCTCCTCAAATATCACCGATTACAACGAATCCCGATATAATGAGGATGAACACCCAATTCCCAATAACCTACTCCCACTCATCATCTGTAAAACCATACAGATGTGAGAATCAAACCTGGTAAATACATACCCTGGAGCAAGTGTCTAATCGGGAAATCAGTTTTCTTTTAACTGTACACAGTGAACTGAAACATTGAAATGTTTCGATGGGGTATCCTGGTATTCCTAGTCATGCCTCTACCATTATCCAGATTCACAACTATAACCGTATAATTCTTTGCCACCTCTCCAAATCCCTTTATATGTCTTTAGTCGTTACCTTCTGCACACCCCTTAGGCCAAATGGTTTTCTTCCTTCCCTACCGTTCGGCACCAGCCTATGGTTTGGAAGAAGACTATCCAGAAAGCATAAAGGGTGTACTGTCCTAATCCTAGGAGCACTCGCAACGCGAGAGAAGGTGAAGATAAAAGACACCTGAATGTACTTTATTCCTATTTCTCCTGAACCAGGATCCATCCCCGAACTGGAACAAGTTCCTTTCGAGTTCGTATATAACCATACGATGGATTATCCAATAAAATGGGATCTTCGTAGTGATACGGAGTGTCCTGGAGAAATACAAAGTTGATTTAGGATTGGCGAAGAAATACTTGGTTTGGTCGTGAATAGCAGTCGCAGCTTACTTTGCCCTCTTACTAATCCCTTTCTTTGTCTTAACTCAATACCTTCTGTACACCGTTTAGGCTAATTAGTTTTCTTCATTCCCTACCGGTCGGCACCAGCCTATGGTTTGGAAGAAGACTATCCAATTTGCATAATAGGTGTACTACTCCTAAACTAAGGAGTACTCGCAACCTGAGAGAGGGTGAAAAGAAAAGACAACTGAATAATCCTATCCGTTTTCTCCAGAACCGGAAACCATCCTCGAATCCCTTCGAGTTCGTATCTAACCATACGATGGTTTTGTCCAATGGAAGTGGACGTTCGTAGTAATACGGGGTGTCCTGGAGAAAAGGGTAAAAGTAGGAGTGGCAATGAGGTCTGCAACTCTGACAATCCAAAAGCCAGTGTAAAGAAGGTTCGGTCAACTTGGTCACTGAGTCATAGTCTTAGGGTCGGGTCAATGGTCGCTGCCAGAGAGAGAGAGAGAAAAGAAACACTCAGCGTGCACTCTATCCTAGATCAGAATGGTTACCAATTTATCTAATCTGGAATCCTCCCACTGTACCTCAAATTCTCCTCCAAACCTGAAAGAAGAATTAGTCGGGGTCACCCGAGGAGTAAACTAACTCATCAGTGGGAATCGGGATCCAACTCTCATCGCATGACAATGTGACGGAATCCGCTCACGGTATCACACTCCAGAAGGTATGCGCATATCTGGCAAGTTTCAGTACTTTTGAAACTCCCGATGTGATTTCTGCCCCATGCTCTTATGACCTTGGCGAAGGTCAACAAATCATAAGTCACATGTCAAGTTCTACCCGTCATTTTCCAGGTTAATTTGAATCCACCCGTACAAGCCCTTGACGAAGGTCAACAAGGCTGTACGACTGTCCCAAACCAACGCATCTATCTATGCAGCAGAAAGGTAACAAGCAGCTACCATACACTATGCCTTGACGAAGGTCAACAAACATAGCATGAATACTACGTGCTACCCGTCTGAAACGACGGAGGGCTACGAATGGTTTCTGGCGAAAACCTTTAACGTAATGAACTTGATATCGTCGAAGGAACGGATAGCTTTTAAAAATATAGTGACGAAAACCGTTGCTAAAGAGGTCACTCCCGGTGAAGGGATCTCGGCTCTTTCCCCGTAGAATGGGGTGCAGGATATTCCAACTGAATACCACGATGCAAAGCAAAAGTAATCGGCTATAGTGAAGTTAATGCCCTGACGCAAACTTCTGTCCAAGGGGTCACTCCCGGTGAAGGGATCTCGGCCCTTGCCTCGTCGACTGAGGAGCAGGATATTCCAAATGAATACCACGATGCAAAACAGAAATGAACGTCCTTGCAATAACAGCTTTTTTTTTGAAAAGTGTTCCAACAACATCAGATTAGGTTTGTTTTTAACTTGCATTGATCCGAATCAATGCAGTCCCATCAATTGATCACATCACAAAGAACGAAAATATACTGACGTACGTATATGCCATCCGCATTCGCCACTGGGTCCCGTCATCACCCGTTAAGTTAGCTAACTAACGGCAGAGCGGGGACTGGACTAGCGCGGATGAAAAACATATACAACATCTACTAATATATATACCAATATATAGTATTTCGCTCAAGGCGTGAATAAAATGCAACATCACAGAAATGTACAGCATCACAGAAACAATACAGATATCTGGGATCCCCGGGTTTCACAGAGCCGCTGAAACCCGACGTTCCCCTGGTCGTGTGGATAGCCTGTGCAATGAAATCCTAGACCCCTACGGGCGCGGCAAGTCACCCGCCAAAACCTGAAGCGAGACAGCCCCCTTCAGCGCCGTGAATGGACCACCCAGCACTTCACGGAATCCGGCAACTTGGGCACCCCTCCTGGGTCAACCTGTACCCCCTACGAGTGCGGCGAATAGCCCGCCAATCCTAGAGCGAAGCCCCCTCCGTCTCAATGCCATGAGATGCGGGCTTGTTGCCCTCCAGAACCCGGCTATCCGTGCACCCCTCCGCGGGGCAATCCTAGTACAGAAAGTAAAATATACATACACCGGGTACATCGACCGCAACAAGGTCGTGCCCCAAAAGAATAATACAAACAGGCAGTGACGGCAGTCCACATGTCGGACGCTCGCCCCGCAATATCAAATGTACATAATACAACAAAACTGAACTAGCATTGCATCCAGGCTATCCCCACGACCGATCCGCAACATCATAGCATAAACATAGAACATCAACGTGAAAGTCACGTTCGCAAATCCGTCTAACCGGGCTATAGCAGTTAGACGGGATTTACCGATCGAGTGACATTCACGGTCGCAGATATAATGTAAATACTGTGAAAAATGTGTTTAAAATTTTCCGATTGATCAAACAATTAACAAGTGGGCCCCAAAGAAAACTGTAGCACTCACAGAAATAATTGGCCCAATTTTAATATCCCAAAACCCATATTTTAAGCCCAAAAGCCCACTTAAAAAAATTGATGAAGTGAAGTCGTATTCCTGCGGCGGAAGCGCGGCCAATGAGGGGCTAAGGCCACGCTTCCGCGGTCGTACGGAAACATCACTTCACCAAAATTTTGCAGCATTCTTAGAACTCTCTGCACATCACTCTGAGACAACCTGAAAAATTTTTGGACTCAAAAAAAAAAAATTCGACAGAAACTGATGTGCATGAAAAATGCGGTTTCGGGATTTTGTTCGATCGGAAACGTAAAACACATTAATCCAAGCTAGACGAAGTTAATGGCGAGGCTCTGATACCACTGTAAGTGCACGGCGGCGCCCCGGCCGTCAATCCGACGCCGGAATGCGGAAGCGGTGATAAACTTTAATTTTGCGGACTTTGCAAACCGGCACCACCGCGCACTAAACACCCGGATCGTAACCATTAACAAGTCTAAGCTACTAACAAGAAAGGGAAGAGATGTACCGAGCGATCCGTGTCCTTCGGTCTTCATCTCCACTCCGATCTCCCGCGGATACTACGTCCGTCACCTCCTCGTCGAAACGGGCACCACATCGCCTACGTCTTTTACGGGCTCCCACCTCAATGCCGAGGCAACTCGGGCACGAAGCTGGCTAGTCGACGTGCCCAAGACTTGCTGTAGAATGTGTAGTGAACTATTGTCTCTATTGGGGTTGGAGGAGTTGCCATGATGGAGGAATTGGTGCAAAAGAAGAAGCCATGGAAAACTGTTGGAAGAATGGAGTATGCTCCCTTTTGTGAGCTCGGCCAGAAAAACAAAATGAATGCCCTCTGGAAATACATGAAGCCAAGCACCCACTAATGAATGAAAATGGATGATTAAAAACCAAAGAAGAAATGAAAAAGTCTTCACTGCACACACACACACAAAGAGGGGGCCCACGAAAATCATCAGCCCTTATTTTATGCACTCAAATATGAATAAATTAATTAATCCACAATCCTTTTTCATTCCAGCACACTCAATTTATTCATTTATTCCCTTATCTTTAATCATTCCACAAATGCAACAGTGGCCGGCCCCCATTTCAATTTCCAACACAAAATTCATATTCAAAACCCATACTCTATCAAGTCTCAATTAATGCAAGAATGGTCCAAAAGAAAAGATGCAATCATATCCATCCTTTTGCAATAAACCCCCTCAACAAAATGTTAATTGCAAACTTGCAATTAACACCCTCCAACGAAAAGTCCGACCGGGAAGGAAAAAGAAAAAAACCGGCCGGAACGGAATGCAAACTGGCAACCCCAGAAAACAGGTCCCATAATAAATTACAGGAAAACCCCGATACTGTGCATACACACCCGCATTTGTATTTCGACCGAAATACAAATGTAAAAAGACAAAACTACACTATCAAATACTAAGATCCGGCTTAAGCCAAAGCCGGCTAGTAAAAAACCGTCCGATCACCATCCGTGCAATACCGCACGTATCTGATCGAACCCTGCCATATCTCCATACGGCCTCTACAGCGTTTTGCCCGAAAGCTGAGTAACTGAAAGTGTGGGGGACTCTAAAGACTCGTCAATACAATGGCTGTGGATTTAACCACTAGCCCGTCAGAGGTATAAGCCAATACGTAACGGGCCACCAGCTATTGACTAAAAGGGACGTCGATGAGCGAACTCATCCTGACACCCTACTGAGCCTGTCAGTGACAATATCCGTGCAGTCCGGTCCGTTCGTCTATGAGTATCGCATGGCGGGCCTAGGGGGTTGGTAAAAGTCAGACCCCCAAAAGCGGTACAAGTCGTGTCGGAGTGTAGCCCAGAACACCCTGAGATACTACTGGAATACCTACCAGTAAATCTCCTTGCCTTGGCCAAGGACTTTGTGTAATGGCTCTCCTAGACACAGCACGACCTCACCCCCAATACCGGGAGAGACGAACCCCTGAAGATACGCTCACTGCCTCCATGTCTCGGGACTGTACCCAACTAAAACCTGTTTGCACGACTCCTTTGAGCCGTGGTAGGGTAGTAATCAAAGTACAGTGGGAACTCACACGAGACAAATGACGATCCCCAGGTCGATGAACTAACCTGCACACATGTCACCAGGGAACTGCCATCTGACATCTGGTATATGACCAACTAGCATGTTCCCGGCGAGTCCTGTCCGGTGTACTCATAACCCAATGAGCACCTGTATACATCTTAGGTGATCCAACTGACACCAGTGGCTTGTGAGACCGGCCACCGCCCCTCGTCGGGGTCTCGACTGTATACACTAGTCTACTAATGGAGTATCGATGCCCGGTCTCGAAACTCCCACGACTAGGGACCTTTTAAGGATATGCTTGTAGACCCCCAGCTCCCACTTATATGATCGCCCTCATACTGCTGGTGGTCAAGCAAGAATCCTAGGGGCTCTATCAACGTGTAATAGCGACGTGTCATGTCACCTAAAACAGTACACGATGATAAAGGTAAACCAGATGGCATACTATCATCTCGAGTAAGACTGTCCTACCGGGATAGGTCCTCCCTCAATCATTGCAATCACGTACCTGTGATCCAATAATTGACTCTGAGGGCACTACCTCCAACAGCCGATGCCTATCCTTTTAGGTCCAAGATTGGTCGAGCCGTACGAAAGCCGGCCACATTCCGCTTATGAGGACGCCTTGGCCCTAGATAGCACTATCCCGCTAACACAAGATCGGATAATGGATTTGGTCACCAGTAAGGTTAAAACATTGGTGGCCGAAACCGAAGCTCAGAAAGAAATTGGCAGTAGTGGGCGGCCATATCCCGCACAGTACAATTTAATCGAGTTCTCGAGTGGATACGTCATTCCTAAGTTCGGAGGATTTGACCGGACGGGAAACGCAAATCAGCACGTCGCCCACTTTAAAGGGTCGTGCGGAAATACAGGGAGCAATGATGCACTCTTTCTTCGTCAGTTTATCAACAGCCTGACTGGTGTCACTTTCGACAGGTACGCGAGTATACCAGACGGGTCCGTCACTACTTTCGCCCAAATGGAGTTTCTGTTTCTGCAAAGATTCATGAGTGTTAGTGACAAAATATCCATTGCTGGCCTTATGAGAACCAAGCCGGAAAAAAATGAAAGCAACACAGACTTTATTGCCCGATGGTGCAACCTCACTGTCAAGTGTGAACCGCCGCTAGAGCAGGACCAGTCCGTCAGCCTCCATATTGGGAACCTCAGCAATTGGATAGTCCCATTCTTGTGTATAGCAGGCCTCAAGACGTTTCAGGAGGAGCTAACCAAGAAAGTCCAAATGTTGGAACGCTTAAAGCAAGAGTCTACTCCGGACTCTCAGAGAGACAAGACTTGGAAGAGCAAGAGGGACAACAACCGTAGAAGCGGGAATTCTAGCAATACTATTGTCTTCAATGCGCTCGACAATGAAGACAGGCGAAAAGCAAGCGAATCCAAAATCAACCGGTCTCGAAAGCCAGTGTTGAAAGGAGAAGGGCCTTCCCTAGAGGAGAAAAAGAAAAAGATTTACTCTTTCAGAAGGGACAAAGTGCGCAAGATATTCAAAAATGCCTTGAGCAATGGTCTACAACTGCCAGAGTCGAAGAGACCTCACGAAGCAAAAATGACCGACAATCCTCTATATTACCCGTACCACTGAGTAGTGAGCCATGCGATCGATGATTGCTATATCTTCAAAGACTGGGTCGAGAAGCAGTATAAGACTGGAGAGATCGAACTGTCCAAGAGTGTGTTGGTGAACAATTAAGTTGCAACCACCAACTTTATACAGATAGAAATGAAGCCTTCTAGGAGCAGACAGTTGAACCCGCTCCCCTGAGAAATGAACTGACTCACCGCAGCCTCCGTGGAGTACGCACATATCTAATAAGACGAAGAACATGATAAAGCTACTTTGAAAAGAGCCCAGAACAGAATGGGAAGGGCAGAAGAAGCCCACCATTCTAGCTGCCAATTCGGCTCAATCAGACTCAAAATCCAAAAAGCTCAAGAAGAAGAAAAGTGCAGATCGACGTGAAAAAAGTGTCTGCAGGGAGATCGACCATTCAAAAATATATCGATTCCCTCAAAGACTATGAACAAAAGGAAATGACTCTAATTCAATTGAAGGGGTTCTTCCCTGTAGAAGCGGCTGAGATTTTGGAGGAGTTAGAAGAAGACTCTAATGAAGAGATCCCTATAGTGACCTGCTACACCATCCACCTTGGTAGCGACTCTAAGGAAGAGCTATGTTTTCCCAAAGAGGACGAGGAGCTCACCACAAAGGTCAACCAAATCCAGCTCAGAAGCGGCAAGGCTCTACCGCCAAATCAGGGAAACACCCCAAAAGGAAAGGAAAAACAATTTGTTAATGAAGAAGATGGCAGAGATCTGGCTCATGAAAACTCAAGTCCTTCCTCGGTGCACTACAATGTCTTGGCCCATCTCCGGAAGCTTCCGTCTCTCTTGAGCATCTACGATGCCTTGGTCTTATCTAAGGAGCTTAGGGATGTTCTCATTCACACTTTACAAAACCCCGAGCGGTACCAGGCTCCCTTTGCGAAAATTAATATGAAAGAAACCCAGTACGCTCTGCATGCTGCCGCAGTCACGTTTAAGGACGAAGACTTACTACTGGGAACGGTTGAGCATAATCGGCCGCTTTACGTGACTAGGTACAGTGATGGAGATCGGATTAATCGCATATTGATTGATCCGGGATCCTCAGTGAACATCATGAACTTGCGGACTCTGAAGAGTTTGTCAATGGACGTCTGACACCTGTCAAGAGAAAGGATTGTCATTCAAGACTTCAATCAAAATTTCCGGCAAGTTCTGGGGTCTATAGCTTTGCCAATCAAATTTGGGGATCTGCAAACCGAAGCTAAGATATACGTGATCGACGCTGACATGTCTTATAAAATTCTCTTGGGGCGGCTGTGGCTCCACGATTACGGTAGTGTTCCGTCAACTCTCCATCAATGCATGAAGTATACTAAAAATAACGAAAAAAGACGCATTGACAGAGACATCCAGCCGTTCGGTGTGCATGAAGTCCGATATGAAGATTCTCGGTACTTTATGAACCCCTAAAATGTTAAGCCACAACTGACCGAGGATAGAGCGGCCCCAAAACTCAAGGGAAAATCTGAGCCATCTGTCACTTTCAAAAACAAAACCCCCCCAAATACGTCCGCGTTTCGGCGGTGACACTGATGAGTCCAACGCTGGAAGTCCGTCCTTCCGTAAAGCTCGCCCTCATTTCGGTAGCGATACGGACGAATCTGATACCGAAGACCCATTCGACAGAAAAATCCACGCTCGTTTAGGCAGCGACACTAAAGAGTCGGAGGAAGAGGACCCGCCTTACAACAACTGTGCAGACTGGGCCCCCACGTAACGAGCAAAACTACGAGAGACCTTCAAAATTGTAGAAGGGTCCCTAGCCGTCACAAAAGTGCCAGAGCAGATGTGCAAAGAGCTCGATGCATTGTCAGTCTCCACCGTGGACCGGCTGAATACCTTCTACGTTCCTGGGAGAAAGAGTGGGCAGAAGGGCATCCTGTTTTATGAGTCAAATCCTGTCGTGCACCCAGATGATTTGTCTGTCACGTGCCTTCCCTATGAAAGAGGCATAAGAGCCGTCCTAAACCCCAGATATTATGCGCCCGAGATGCGGGAATATTTTAAAAAGTGTGGATGTCGGTTATATCAAACGGACTCCGAAACGAAGTTTTATGAGGGGTTGTGGCACCCGCCTCTGGTCCGAGCACTCATCGATGGACGAATCCCAGATAGTCGGAGCATATGTTTCATTCAACCTGACATCAAGGCATGTTACATGATTCATATTGGTGAAGCCAGCAAAGAGTCAAATGATGAAGACAAGCTAGTCGAGCCAGAAGAGCCCCTCAAGAGTTCGAAGATGGCGGACAAGCATCCTTCAATGAGCTAACCGAGGTTGATTTGAGAATGCCCGATAACTCAAGGCCGATCTACATCAGCTCACTCTTGTCAGAGGAAATAAAAGAGCGGATAATCGCCCTGCTGCATGAGTTCACTGACTGCTTCGCGTGGACGTACAAAGAAATGCCTGGCCTATCCCCTGAAGTGGCCGTGCTTAAGCTGGCTATGTCTCCTGATGCCAAGCCTATCAAACAAGCTCCTCGAAGAATGAGAAGGGAGCTGGAAGAAAAGATCATCAAGGAAACTAAGAAACTTATCGATGCTGGCTTCATCAGGGAAAAGAAGTACGCAGATTGGATCGCATGCATTGTCCCAGTAAAGAAGAAAAATAGGAGATCCGGGTTTGTGTCGATTTCAGGGACTTTAACAAGGCATGCACTAAAGATGATTTCCCACTTCCGGTCATGGAAATGATGGTCGATGACACCTCAAATTATGAACCGTTCACCTTTATGGACGGTTCGTCATGGTACAATCAGATAAAAATGTCGCCTGAGGATAAGAAGCATACAGTATTTCAAACCCCGATCGGCATATACTGTTACAAAGTGATGCCGTTCAGACTGAAGAACGCAGGTGCTACATATCAAAGGATAATGACCAATATCTTTGATGACCTAATCCATAAAGTCGTCGAATGCTATGTTGATTATCTGATCGTCAAGATTAAAGCCAAGGCCGATCACATCCAAGATTTTAGGACCGTTCTCACTAGACTGAGGGAATACGATCTGAATATGAATCCTCTAAAGTGCACTTTTGGCGTGTCATCGGGAAAATTCCTGGGCTTTATAGTCCGACATCGGGGGATTGAAGTTGACCCATCTAAGATAAAGGCCATCATGGAGATGCCCCCTCCAAAGAGTCTGACGCAGCTAAGATCTTTTCAAGGCAAGCTTGCTTATATATGAAGGTTTATCTCAAATTTATCGGGAAGATGTAGGCCCTTCTCAAAACTCATGAAGAAAGGAGCTCCTTTTGTCTGGGATGCCGAATGTCAAGAAGCGTTCTAAACTATCAAATAGTACCTATTGCACCCTCCAGTGCTTGCTGCCCCTATTCTAAATAAACAGTTGATTCTCTATACAGCCGTGCTAAATGAGTCACTCGGTGCCCTCTTTACCCAGAACAACGAGGAGGGAAAATAAAATGCCCTCTACTACCTCAGTCGAACTCTAGTCGGGGCGGAACACAACTATTCCCCGATCAAAAAGTTATGCCTGGCTCTGATATTCGCTGTGAAGAAGCTGAGGCACTATCTGCTCGCTCATCGGGTTATGCTGATCTCCAAGGTCGACCCACTCAAACACTTAATGACCAAAGCAAGCCCAGCCGGTAGAATGGCGAGATGAGCTGTCATGCTGCTTGAATTTGACTTAATCTATACTCCCCAGAAAGCAGTAAAAAAGCAAGCTTTCGCTGACTTCATTGCTGCTCATCCCATACCAGAAGGGTCACTGATCAATTGCGAGTTACCCGACGAACAAGTGCTGCACCTCGAGGATGATGAGCCATGTTGGGAGCTCTACTTCAATGGAGCCTCATCAATGAGGAGCTCCGGCAAATCAAGCACCCCGCAGATAAAAGCAGGGATAGGATTTGTTGGGTTATGCAAGCGCCCCGGCCATCAATCCGTGGCCAAATACGGAATAAAAAATTTCAAAAACAGATGCTAACACAACCATATAACCCGGATCGACCCATAAACCCTATATAACAAAACATGCAAATGAGTTAGAATGGTTATACCGAATGATCGGTGTCCTTCGGTCTTGAACCATCTTCCCAAGCTCCTAGAGGCCTCCTTGATCAAGCTTGATCTCTGGTCTTCCTCCATCGAAGGTGATCCACCCGAGAGTCTATGAATCAAGCTCCAACCTCATATCCGAGGTAACTACGGTACCTAGATCACTACACTAAATACCGTAGAAGAAGTAAAGAGTGATGAAAGATTAATTTGTCTCAAGACATCCAAGGTTTCTTAACACATGAGAGGGTTTGGGTGGAGGAGGAAGAAGATGCCATGAGTATGAGAGTGTTGTAGGAGAGAGAATGAATAATGGCTAAGTTCATTTTTGTGTGTTGTGAGAATTGATAAATAATGGAGCCATCCCAAATAATATCTTAAGTCTCCAAAATATCTTGAGTCAACAAAAAATATCTCAAGTCAACAAATCATGTAGGATTGCTTAGCACGACAGCAAGGTTTCGGGAGGCATCGTCCATGCCATTTTCAAAAATTTGCCGTACAAAACAATCCTAACCCTACAATCTTGACTATAGATTTAGACGAAACAATGTGTAAAATACTTTACATCTAAGTGGGTAAGGATTACAACCTTTTTAGTCCGGTCCTTCACTTCTTTAGCTCCTTGTAGTGGTCCCTTCGCTGTGATCATTGAACTCATGGACTGTTGCATAAGGTGAAGGATGCATACTTGCTTGAAGTCTTCAAAGTCGAAGATGATCTACGTCGAGAAGACACTAACCCAAGCTACTCTCTTCACTAATGTAAGATTAGTGAAGCTAACACCCTAAACTAAATTGCTAATCTAGTAGAGGATGATGAAGTAGGATTTTTACTCACTTTAGAATTACTTTTCTCACTAATTTGAAGCTCCTTTCAAAAACCTAGAGAGCTCTCTCTTTTGCTTGAGGAAGATGAAGCAAATAGTGAATGAGAGAGTGAATGGCAACCATGGGTGAGAAAATATCTAATATCACACATGTAGAGACTTAACCATAGGTTTAGATAATGGTCGGGTTAATAAATATCTAGTATAAGACAAAACTAGTGGACTAGTCAATGGATCTCCAAGCTTCTCCAAGCTTCATGCCATATGACCATTATCCAACTAATAATTGATTTACACTAAATAAATAAACCCTTCATTATCATTAGTATGGTGTAAGTCACATACACCCATTTTGCATGTGGCATCAACCATGACACATAAATAAAACACAATTAATATATATCACATATATATTAAGGGTGCACGTGTGAGAAAAAGAAATGCTTAAGTGAGCTAATATTAGTTAATATAAATTAATATATCAAATATATAATTGTACATTACATCATTAAATCAACTCTTGATTTAATAATTCGGCTATATATCATACGACCGACTAATATTAATTGTATCATTTTATCGAATCAACACTTGATTCGATAACCCGGCTATATGTATCTCATATAACCGACTGATACAGTATCGACTTATCGAATAAACACTTGATTCGATAACCCGGCTATATCTCATATAACCGATCGATACCTAATATCGCGAGAATAGAATACGGTATCCCATACTCGTATTAATCTCGGTCCCGCACATATCACATATGTGCTCCTACTTCGTTTTGCCTGAGCCAGTGAAACCTCTGTGTAGGACTCTAAACACTCGTCAATACGCCGGCAGTAGGTGATGATCATATCAAGCACCCATAAGCCGTCAGCTGTACTAGCTGGACGTAACGGCTACTCGGATATTGAGCGATCAGAAGATCTGCAAGCAAGCCTACTCCTACTCCTGAAAAGCCTGTCAGTAACACTACCGTACAGTCCGGTCTTTTCGTCTGATATGTCGCATATCTAGTCTAGGGGCGGTAAACGTCAGACCCCAGTAACCGATAAGTCGTGCCGATGTAAGCTCATAATGGGTCGAGAAACTACTGATAACACTTATCAGTAAATCTCCGTAGCAGCCTTGGACAAGGACTTATCATTATGGCCAATCGAGCACAGCGCAACATCAACCCCCTATACCGGGAGAGACGAATCCCCTCCTATCGCTCATTGTCTCCATGTGATTCGGGATTGTACCCAAAAGCCACTGTTTTGCACGTTCTCTTGAACGTGGTAAGGTGGAAATCAAAGCACAGTGGAAATCACACAAGATTCTATGACGATCTCGGGTTTACAGACTAAGTTGTACCGGTATCACCAGTGAACTGCTATCTGACGATAGGTATAATACCAGCTAGGAGTTCTTGACAAGTCCGTTCAGTGTACCTAGTCTCCATTGAGCACCCGTATACCATCTTTGATGTCAAACACCAATGGATGTGGGATCATCCATCGCCCATCATATAGTTCAAGATGCGTATACGCCAGTCTACTCCGGAATATCGTGCCCATGTCTCAATACACCCTCGACTAGGAACAATTTTAGGGTGTACTTGTAGACTACCCTTGGCCCTACTAGTATGATCTCCATCATAGTCCGGGTAGTCAAGTACACATCCTAAGGGCTTCATCAACATGTGAGAGCAAGACAGCATCTCTTATACAAGTCAACATGTTAAGACAAAGAGCAACTAGATAGCATACTATCATGTCGAGCAAGAAAGTCCTCTCTATATATATCTAAGCATCCACTATAATATACATCACATGCACAATAATGGCCTCTAGGGCATACATATAACTGACAATTCTCACAACAAACAAAAAACCCTAAGCATGCTAGAATAGTAACCATGGGTTACTACTAAGCTATGCCACCAAAAATGCAATAAATACCTCATCCACCACCCAAATAACCTTTTAATCCAAAAGGTCTAAACCATAATGAGGTGTAATCTTCTAAAAGTAATCTTGTAAGAAATTATAAGAATACCCCTCATCCGTATATACATACCCGCATCCGTATTCTGAAGAATACGAATATAATGAAATGAAAATAATCCAACAATATAATACTAGGATCCGGCTTAAACCAAAACCCACTAGTATTATCCATCCCAACATCATCCATGCACAAGTACACATATGTGATCGAACCCTGCCGTACAACCATACGGCCTCTACATCGTTTCTCCCGAAGCAGGGAAACCCTCTGTGTGGGACTCTAAAGACTCGTCAATACGTTGGCAGTGGGTTTAACCGCAAGCACGTCAGCGGCACTAGCTATACGTAATGGCTACCCAAGTATTGAGCGAAAGGGAGGCCAACGAGAAAACTCATCGTGAAACCCCTACTGAGGCTAACAGTGACAATATCCGTACAGTCCAGTCCATTCGTCTATGAATATCGCATATTGAGTCTATGGTGTGGATAAAGTCAGACCCCTAAAAACGCGACATTTAGTGTCGGTATGAAGACCATCACCCAGTAAGAAACTACTGATCCGAATCAGTAATTCTCGACTACCTTGGCCAAGGATTTCTGGTGATGGTCACCCCTGCACACCGTGACATCAACCCCTAATACCGTGAGAGACGAATCCTCTAACGATCCGCTCACTATCTCCATATGGCTCGGGACTGTACCCAATTAAAACCTGTTTGCACGACTCCTTTGAGCCATGGTAGGGTAGTAATCAAAGCACGGTGGGAACTCACACGGGACAAATGACGATCTCAGGTCGATAGACTAACATGTACACACGTCACCAGGGAACTGCTATCTGACAATAGGTATAATACCAACCAGCATGTTCCTTACGAGTCCGTCCGGTGTACTCATAACCCAATGAGCACCTGTATACTATCTTAGGTGAACAAACTGACACCGATGGCTTATGAGACCGTCCACCGTCCCTCGTCGGGGTCTCGATCAGTATACACTAGTCTACTCTGGAGTATTGATGCCCCGTCTCGAAACTCCCACGACTAGGGACATTTAAGGATGTGCCTATAGACCATCCAGCTCCCACATATATGATCGCCATCATAATGCTGGTACTCAAGCAAGAATCTTATAGGCTCTATCAACATGTAATAGTGATCTGTAATACCACATAATACTGTACATGATGATAAAGACAAACCAGATAGTATACTATCATCTCGAGTAAGACTGTTCTACCGGTATAGGTCCTCCCTCAATCATCATAATCGCCTGTCTGCGACTATGATAATTGCCTTGAGGGAATTATAGCCAACAATCTCCCACTTGCACTTAAGGCTAATTATTGCGATGTCGCATACTCACAGCCCGTGTGATACCGAACACCCAACTCCTCTACTAATCAGTCTCGCAAAGCTCGTTTGCGAAACTATTGTGTTCGAGAAATAGCCTCAGTGAGTGGATCCGCTCCAATGTTTCTTTCTGTATCTCTCTATATCTCAACTTTGCGGAGAAAGCTATCTCCCGAAATGAGCAATACCTGTCTTAGAATATGTCTGGATATCTGATAGGACCCAGTTCATAAATGAACTCCAAATCCAGCAAACTTCTTAGACTCTATCGTCCACTGAATTTAATCAGTATCCTGCGCCATACCTTCCTCAGTATCCGGTTGGACCACCTGTCCAACATACTGTCCCTCAAAAGAGGGAAAACTATACCTCTGACAGTCACTCTGTCATCCAGGTCACCTTGGAAGCCTAAAATGATAACCGTCTCCTGAAGGAGGCTGCCATTACCATATCCCAAGAACATCCACTTATGTTCTTAACTGCATCCCAATATTTCTCCAGGATTGGATTAATATATATACTTATTGTAGCTAGTGCAAAAACAACATCTGGTATGGTACTTGACATCGCATGATTGACTCAATTGCCTAAGCAAGTGATATGGCAATCATGCAAATCCTTTTCCCTATTAGTCTGAAAGACATCCTTTAGAGAGGGTGACTCCATCACCTGCAGGTACACCACCATGCCAGGAGTCAACCATTCTAAAACACCTTTAGAATAATGTCAAAGTACCCAGATTGGGACACTTCCTAAATCTAGATCTAAAACCATAGATCTAGTAACCAGAAACCCTGATATTATATCCATATCCTATGTGGAGAAACAACTTTGTGACAACCACAGTATAACCGATCGTAGTTGTTCCCCTCCGAATGGCGGCCAAGACATGGACCGTCTTGCCTAAGATTCGGGGCAGATGCTAATTGGTGCTATTCGTCTACCTCTCCGAAGATGCCAAGTTGATTTATGACACCGTGTATCGAAGGTTTAAACGGATGCGTCCGATGTAGCAGACTTCGTCAGATTCCCCCTCGCTTGAGGGGTTTTTGATTGTGGGGATGCTCTTCCCTGCAGGCGCAAGCCCCTGCAGTTAATTACGCTACCGCGTCGCGGTAACAACTTTCTCCTTCTCCAGATGGTCACTTCGTGTCGTGTGTGTTTGATTCATGTTCGGTTGCCTGTGGATTGTATACGGAGACTGAGTTATGTCGTCGCCCGTAGGGCGTGGACTAGTCCAAATCCGTATTGTCTTAGATTTGGGTTTGGGGGTTGTGTTTAAGGATACGTTAGCCTCGTTTGAGACTAAGATCGACTTAAACGTTTGTTAAGGATACGTTAGTCTAGTTTTAGACTAAGATCAACTTAACGGGATCGTTTAGATCCGACAAGAGAGCGATTAGGGGAGTCCTGTTGTTTAGTTTAGTGACATTGCGGTCAATAGGTAGTTTAAGGACATTGCGGTCCGATGTTAGTTTTAAGACGTTGCGGTCAAGGTTAAGGATGTTGTAGTCCGTGGATTTAAGGACTCCACAGTCCGATGTTAGTTTTAAGACATCACAGTCAAGGTTAAGGACGTCATAGTCCGTTGTTAGTTTTAAGACATTCCAGTCAAGGTTAAGGACTTCGTAGTCCATGGGTTTAAGGACCCCACAGTCCGGCGTTTAGTTTTAAGACATTACGGTCAATGTTAAGGACCTCATAGTCTATGAGTTTAAGGACCCCACAGTCCGTATCAATATGTGGTCATCGGGACCCGCCACCTCTTTGAAGACGTTGAGGAATTACAACGTCAAGTATCAAAGGAGTGAAGAGATGTACCCTTAAACCAAAGTAGATTAAGTGATCTGTAGTCCAATTTGGATACTAAGATCAATTATTATATTATGAGCTAATTAGCCCAGTTAAGTTTGAATTGAGGACTTATGGCCAGCTTGGGCTAAGTCCAATCATGTCTGGGATATTGGCTCTCTGTTGGTTCATTGAAGGAGAGGCTTTGCCTCTGGAAACTTAGTCAATTGGGCTAAAGCCAGTGTTAAACACTAGAGACCAGCAGTGTTGAACACTGGGAATAAGATTAACAAGTTAGTGTTAAACACTAAAAAATAATCAGTATTGAACACTGGGAATAAGATTTTTCAAATTAGTGTTAAACACTAAGCAAATCAGTGTTAAACACTGGAGACAAAATCTCCAGACTAGTGTTAAACGCTAAGGAGAGAGGGGTCACGTGCGGACACGTGAGAGCGCCCTGATTCCCTTTATTTTATTCAGTCAAAAGTCTTGAATACTTTGAAGTATCACGTGTTATCACGTGATGGGAATTTAAGTGTTTATCTGTTAGAGCTTCAGCCAAGGGGTCACATGGTAGCACGTGAGAGCGCCCTGCTTCCCTTTATTTTGTTCTACAGATAAATGTTTAACACTTTTAATTCTGAAAGCCATCACGTGGGGGCACGTGACGGGGGCTTACGCTTTGATCTGTTTAGAATGTTCATTAGGGGTCACGTGTCGACACGTGAGGGCGCCCAAGAGCTCTTTTCTGTTTCCTTTGCCTTTTCCCCTGTGTACTTTAGAGATCACGTGGGGCACATGAGGCATTGCCTCAAAGTTCTTTTTTTATGGATCTTTGCAGGAGTCACGTGGTAACACGTGAGGTGCTGCTTCAAAGTTCTTTTCTGTGGATCTTTCCAGGGGTCACGTGGTAGCACGTGACTCTGGTTCTTTGCATGTTTTAAAGATCTGTTCATCTTTTAAGAATTAATTTCTTCATGGGGTTAAACCCTAACAACAAACTTTAGAGGAATTAAATTCCTGTTTTCTTCTAAAGAATTATATTCTTAAATAGGGTTAAACCCTAATTTCTTTTCTTAAGGGAATTAAATTCCTGTGAGTTTGAGAGAATTATGTTCTCAATTAGGGTTAAACCCTAGTTCTGTTCATTTTGAAGGAATTAAATTCCTATAACATAGGGTTAAACCCTAATTTTATCTCAAAGGAATTGAATTCCTATCATTTTGTGAGAATTAAATTCTCAAAACTCAGTTCCTCCTCTGTGTTTTAGATCTGCATGGCAGGATCTCAACCCAATGAGAATTAAATTCTCAATTCATGGGGAGATGTGCACTTTACAGATCCTCCACCAGAGAAAGAACTAAGTTCTTTTCTTTACATAAGAGTTAAACTCTTTTGAGAATTAAATTCTCTTTTTAAGCCTCCCTTTTCTTTTCTTACCTAAGGTTTTCCTTTTGCAGAGAATCAAAGGCTCTATATCTCTCTCTGTGTGTATCAAAAGAAAAGGTCCAAAAGTCCTTTCTCTCCTTTTCTCGGCTCCTATTTATAGGAGAAGGAAAAGAATCAATCTGTTTAGTAAATCTCTCATTGAGAGATTTGATTTATATTTATCATTAATCTGGGCGTTTAGATTGTTAGGTGAATTTTATTCATCATTGGACTTTAAATCCAAAGATATCCCTTTGTTATTTCGGTTAGATTTAGGGGGAAATCTTTCCAAGTCCAAGATTTTTCCATAAATTGGTGATATTTAATCACCTTTAGATTTTTAATCCAACGGTTTTAGATAATCCTTCTTCATTTTGGAAAGATTTGAAAGATTTATCCTCAGAATTAAATTCTGTTAAAGAATAAGGCTCTTAAAGCCGGTCACGTGTGGCCACGTGACCCCTGGTCACGTGTAGGCACGTGATCCCTGGAGTGGGCTTCTCTTCTTCTGCGCTCTGTTCTCTGGCTGCTACTTAACCATCACGTGCCAACACGTGACCACTGGTCACGTGTGAGCACGTGATACCTTTTCTGGAGCTTTTTCTTGATTTTTAATCAGGGGATGAATGTGCTTTTTGCCGCTGCTTTAAGCGTCACGTGACAACTGGTCACGTGTGAGCACGTGATGCCTCTTCTGAAACTTCTCCTGATTTTTAATCAGGGAACAAATGCCCCCACAGCGTTGTTCTCACGTGTCTGCACGTGAGTGCAACGCTGTCACTTTTGTGACCGTCGGATCTGCTTTGGGAGTAGGGTAGATGAAACGTTTTCCATCCCATCTTATAAATGCCCATGTCTCTTTAGAAAAGCCTCCACTTTGCTCATCTTCCTCCTTGCATACTTTTCTTTCTGAGAATTTAATTCTCCTTTCCAGAGCTTAGTTCTCTGCCTTGAAAAATTTTCAGAGTTTAACTCTGTTCAAAAAGAACTCTTTTCTTCAGGTAATGATGTTGAACGATCGATGAACTTTCATATTCTTCTGGATTTTAAATCCATAGCAAGGGTTTCACCCCTTTTAACATGAACCCATTTTTCCTTTAAGTTTTTCAACCGAAATATGAAATCATTTAATCTTCACCAGTAAATCTCCTTAGGGTTCATCTAATCCTTTAGGGAGATGATGATGTTGGTTGCTTTCCATGGAATTTAATTCCATCCCAAGGAGCTCTGGCTCTGAAACAAAATTTCCTGGGAATTTAATTCCTTTCTTCAAAAAGGAATTTAATTCCCATGAAGAACTAAATTATTCTCACAGGGACTTCTTGGGGTTTCCTTGCCCTGAGTCGTCTCCTTCACATCCAAGAAGTTTACCCTAAACCTTTATGTTCTTTATTCAGGCATTATGGACGCCCATATGTATGCTCTTGATGAAATCATTTCTTACGGAAACATTCGTGCACTGGGCCATAGTCAGAATCAGGAGTTCACCAACGCTCAGTGTGCTGAGATCATGAGCCGCTTTGACGAGTATAACCATCGGCTACTCCCCCGTCACTCTTCTCTTCTGAGACTCATCGTGCTGGCGATCTGGGAGGCGCTTCCTCTCTTCTGCACCGGTGTACCGCTCAGGGCATTGGACGCTGCCGAGGATAAGATACATTCGGTGTATCTGATGATCCTAATCTCGAAGAGGAGGCGAGACAATCTTATTGATCTTTTGCACCAGGCTTTTCAGCAGTCGGCCATACTTGCTGCCTATCGGAGGGTAGAAGACATCCGTGAGGACCCCGACGCTTGTGACCGCGAGAGAAAACATACTCGGATGGTTCGAAATTCTTGGAGGATCTTGGACAAAGCCAAGCTCGAGTTTCTCAATCCGTGCCTCGCGTCTGAGGTCTTACCGTTGTAAACGTGTTTCTTTTATTTTGTATGGACTTTTTAAAGCATGAATGATAAGTTTTATCGTGTCCTTCTGTGTTTGCATGCCTCTTTTTGTTATTGTCACTGTTGACGTGTTTGGTGTGTAAGGCACCATTTTACTTTCTAATGCACACCAAGTTTAGTGCTCACGTGCTCTGCACGTGGGGTCCCTTCGATGGGGCTGTTCAACTTTCCCTGCTCTATTTTTATGCACGGTATTAGATGCAGAAAAGGAGCCTTGGAAATAGTCCCCTTTCCTGATTTCCAATGCCTTCCCCTTTTTGGGCCTTGGAAATAGTTCCATCATGCCATGTTCTCCGCGCGTAGCATTTAATGCTCCTCTTTATAGTCCTGAGGCCATAGCCTATTTTTCCTTCACAGAGAAATTTATTCTCATTTTGGTGAGATTTGTCTTGAGAGACAACTGAGCGCCATGGCCTGGAACCGCCCTCATGCTCGTCGACAACCATGGGAAGTGCCTATCGAGGAGATGATCCCGCGCTTTGCCGCACGATTGGTGGATCCCCTCCTTACCGACGACGAATGTGACTCAGCGGAATATGAACTCTCGATCCACAGGGGGTCTCCCCTCCCAATGGGCTCCCTTTGGCTCCGGATGATTCTTGCTGCTGTGCTTGCTGACATCCCTCCTCACCCGGAGGAGATGACCCTGGCGATACTTGACGCAGCTGAAGACAAGCTCGAGTGTTTTCACGAAGCGTGTCTGATCACTCAGGCTCTGAAAGATTGTTCGGTTCACCTGTTGGGCCAAATAAGAGCCCGACGGGCTATTATGTCTGCTTTTGCAGACGAACATGGTGCCAATCGGTGGGGAGCCACTACTCGTGAAAATCATCGCTTTGATGTGCTGGAGAAGGCGGCGAGGGAGTTAGAAAATTTTGAATACTTCTTTGTTCACCCTTGTGCCACTGATCCCTTGTTTGGCGATCTTTTCCCGGTAGTGTAGTATGCTTAGATCGATGTACTCTTTTTGTCATTGGCTGTTGTATGCGTTTCTGTTGAATTTTCATATTTGCCGGGTACTCGTATATGCGTCTTGCTTGCGTAAATGAGCTTCGTATTTCTCCATGGAAATTTTCTTTAATAGCGAGTACTATCGTTATGTTGCATGCACATCAGAGCTTTGGGTATCATTTCCTTTCGAATATTCATATAGTTGTAAATGCATGCTCGGTAGGATACGCATCGGAGATTTCCCTTGTTGCCTCCCATATCAGGTAATTAGTGCGTGTTCTAGATCGAGTATTGCCGTTGAATGGAGGCTTGTTTATACAGTGCTCGAGTGTACCCGTCTTTCCTCGGAGGTTGTGGCTGCGAAAGCGGGTTTGCGAGGTTTGATTGAGCAGTGCGCGGCGAACATGGTGTCGTGCGAGAAGAGGCTCGGCCGCAAGTCCTCAGAGAGGGAACTGGCTTCTAAGGCGCTGAACGAGCTTCAAGCCAATCTTACCGCCAAGGCCAATAAAGTGTATGAACTCTAGCGAGTGCTACAAAAGTCTATCAAAGAAGTGGTGGCTCTTGATAAAGCTGCCGTGTTCACTCGTGAAAGGGTCGAGGCTCACAAGGCCACTGAGAAAGAGCTTGAAGGCCGGCTCGCCTCGTATCAGGCCCAGCAGGCTCAGGCGGAGACCCGTCTTCTGGCGATCCTGAATCATGAAGCCATGGCCCAGCAAAAGCAGGATGAGCTAGCGAAATTGCTAAATCGCCCGCCGGCTTGAAAAACTTGTATCTTTTCCTTTCTTTTTGTACATACTCCTGAACGAGAGTATTTTCTTTTTGTTCTTTCATGAATTGTACTTTGTACCTATTTTGGTTTATGAATAAAGGCATATTTTTCTTCTCAGTGGTGTGTCCTCCTTTTTATTGAATGTGTTATGTGGACAATTTATCTTGGCCTACTTGCAGGGTAGCGATGGCTTAGGATTCAGGGTTAAGATCTACCTCCTAAGACTTTTGAGCTTTATGAGCCGTGAGGGTCTCATAAAGAGTTTTTCTCCCTACAGGTCGAGAGGATCCCGTAGGTGTAAGTTCTTCTTAAGAATCGTGAGGATTCTTAAGCGGGTTTTCCCTTGGGAGTCGTAAGGATCTCATAAGAGAGTTTTCTTCCTTGCAGGTCGTGAGGACCCGCAAGTGCTGGATGCGGTCACCCTTATCCGTATTTCACGGGGTCAGGGGTTGGTTTGGGATGGTTTCCATGGTATTGTAGTTTAAAGACATCGCGGTCAAGGTTAAGGACTTCATAGTCCGTGGGTTTAAGGACTCCACAGTCCAATGTTAGTTTTAAGACGTCACGGTTAAGGTTAAGGACCTCATAGTCCGTGGATTTAAAGACTCCACAGTCCGATGTTAGTTTTAAGACATCACGGTCAAGGTTAAGGACCTCATAGTCCGTGGATTTAAGGACTCCACAGTCCGATGTTAGTTTTAAGACATCGCGGTCAAGGTTAAGGACCTCATAGTCCGTGGATTTAAGGACTCCACAGTCCGATGTTAGTTTTAAGACATCACGGTCAAGGTTAAGGACCTCATAGTCCGTGGATTTAAGGACTCCACAGTCCGATGTTAGTTTTAAGACATCACGGTCAAGGTTAAGGATCTCATAGTCCGTGGATTTAAGGACTCTACAGTCCGATGTTAGTTTTAAGACATCACGGTCAAGGTTAAGGACCTCGTAGTCCGTGGATTTAAGGACTCCACAGTCTGGTGTTAGTTTTAAGACATCACGGTCAAGGTTAAGGACCTCGTAGTCCGTGGATTTAAGGACTCCACAGTCCGGTGTTAGTTTTAAGACATCACGGTCAAGGTTAAGGACCTCGTAGTCCGTGGATTTAAGGACTCCACAGTCCGATGTTAGTTTTAAGACATCATGGTCAAGGTTAAGGACCTCATAGTCCATGGATTTAAGGACTCCACAGTCCGATGTTAGTTTTAAGACATCACGGTCAAGGTTAAGGACATCATAGTCCGTGGATTTAAGGACTCCACAGTCCGATGTTAGTTTTAAGACATCACGGTCAAGGTTAAGGACCTCATAGTCTGTGGATTTAAGGACTCCACAGTCCATGAAATGTGTAGTTACTGGGACCCGTCACCTCTTTGAAGACGTTGAGGAATTACAATGCCAAATATCAAAGGAGTGAAGAGATGTACCCTTTAACCAAGGTAAAATCAGTCTAGAATCATCATGAAAGATCGTTAGTTTTAAGACATTACGGTCGAGGTTAAGGACATCATAGTCCGTGGATTTTAAGGACTCCATAGTCCGATGCTTGCTCTGGATGCTTCACACGGGTTCACTGCCGTGTTCGGCGAGGACCAGGCTCCGCTCTGGACGTTTTCCGCGGGGTCAAAGAGTGGCGTTATCCGCGTTCCACGTGATCAGGAATTTTGCACTAGATGCTTCACACGGGTTTACTGCCGTACTCGGCAAGGACTAGGCTTTGCTCTGGATGGTTCACACGGGTTCACTGCCGTGCTCTGTGAGGACCAGGATCCGCTCTGGACGTTTCCCACGGGGTCAAAGAGTGACGTTATCCGCGTTCCACGTAACCAGAAATTTTGCTCTAGATGCTTCACAAGGGTTCACTGCCGTGCTCGGCGAAGACTAGGCTCTGCTCTGGACGTTTCCAACGGGGTCAAAGAGTGACATTATCCGCGTTCCACATGACCAGGAATTTTTCTCTGGATGCTTCCTACGGGTTCACTGCCGTATTCTGCGAGGACCAGGCTCCGCTCTGGACGTTTTCCACAGGGTCAAAGAGTGACGTTATCCGCGTTCCACGTGACCAGGAATTTTGCTCTGGATGCTTTCCACGGGTTCACTGCCGTGTTCTGGGAGGACCAGACTCCGCTCTGGACGTTTTCCACGGGGTCAAAGAGTGACGTTATCCGCGTTCCACGTGACCAGGAATTTTGCTCTGGATGCTTCCCACGGGTTCACTGCCGTGTTCGGCGAGGACTAGGCTCCGCTCTGGATGCTTCACACGGGTTCACTGCCGTGCTCTGTGAGGACCAGGATCCGCTCTGGACGTTTTCCATAGGGTCAAAGAGTGACGTTATCCGCGTTCCACGTGACCAGGAATTTTGCTCTGGATGCTTCCCACAGGTTCACTGCCGTATTCTGCGAGGACCAGGCTCCGCTCTGGACGTTTTCCGTGGGGTCAAAGAGTGACGTTATCCGCGTTCCACGTGACCAGGAATTTGTTGATTGTATCCGCATTTCACGGGGTAGGGATTTGACTCTTGGTGATCTGTATATCGCCGAGCCATGGAACCGGGAGTTGCCGCTGTTCCGCTTCGCTTGAAGTTGTGTCCGTTGTTACAAGACGAGTGTTGAGACGATCTTTAGATCACTTGCGGCCAGTCGAGATTTGGCTTCTTCTCATGATGAAACCTGGGGGAGGAGTATGATCCCTTCTTTGTTTGCGCCCCTGGATTGTATACAGGGATAGATTTAACATCACCCGTAGGGCATAAATTTCATTTTTATTCTATTTCTTTTTCCGCGATGCTCTATCATTTCAGCTTTTATATCGCGAAGGTCGCGATTGCCCAATCATTTCGGTTATCTTTCATGCATACATTTTTACTTGCTACTTTTTATTGCAAGTTGCCCCATCATTTCGGCTACTACGTATGCATGTCTGGCTCGCTAGCCTTTTCGCTGCAAGCTTGGATTTTAGACACCGATTTCGGCATCAGCACCGCTACAACTGGGATGTTGCCATGAGCGAATCATCATTTGCCTCTGTCGATGTTGAACCAAGGTGGCTTAGTAAACAGAGTTAAAGGTCCTGTCGACTAAGGCTTTTGACTTCATGAGCCGTAAGGGTCTCACAAAGGTATTTCTCCCAACAAGTCGTGAGGATCTTGCAGGTGTGTTTTCTCCTTGGGAATCATGAGGATTCCTAAGTGCATGTCCTCTTGCAAGTCGTAAGGATCTTACAAAAGGGTTTTCTCCTTATAAGTCGAGAGGACCTATAAGGGTTGTTCGTCATACGAGCATATCCCTAGTCACGGATGGGACTTGGTTAGGGAAATGTTTATTCGCGCCCGTGGATTGTATACAAGGGTCAGTATTGAGCCACTTGTAAGGCATAAATTGAAGGTTGTGGGGGTCGCTTAAGCACAGGTTTAGGTCTCTGTGACTTAAGACTTTCAAATCTTATGAGCCGTGAGGGTCCCATAAGAGAGTTCTCCTTATGAGTCGTGAGGATCTCGCAAGTGTAATTTCTCCTTAGGAATCGTGAGGACTCCTAAGTGTGTTGCTCTTTTGTGAGTCGTAAGGATCTCACGCGGGTGGTTTCTCCTTACAAGGTCGTGAGGACCCTGCAAGTGTCCTTTAACGAGGTTGCGCCCTTTCGGTTTTCACAAACACTCGCCGGTAGCCCTGCTGTTTTTACTCACGGAGCCCTTCCGGGTTTTCATCCGTACCCATTTTGCTTATGGACATACCGTTTTTATTTTTTTTTATTTTTTATTTTTATTTTTTATATCGGCTTTGAGATACTGCAATCCACCGTAGTTTATCGACATCTCGGCCAACAGCTAGTTTTAGGACATAGTGGTCCATTGTTAGTTTAAGGACGTTTTGGTCCATCGTTAGTTTAAGGACGTTTCGGTCCGTTGTTAGTTTAAGGACGTTTCGGTCCGTCGTTGAAGAAGGCCGGTTACTACTTAGAGTTCGGGCTTAGGAAGATAGCGACCGGACATAGTCGTCGTCATCTATCATTGACCTAGGCCTTGACCCGTTAAGCGTAGTATTTCTTCAGGAAGCGACCGTTTACTGGCCTGAAAGGTCTTTCACCGTGCATATCCATGAGTAGATACGCTCCACCCTGGTGGACCTTGTCTATGATGTACGGGCCTTCATAGTTCGGCTCGAATTTTCCCCGCTTGGCGCGATTGGGGATCATAGGTCTTTTGACCACTAGTACGAGTTCGCCCTAGCGGAATGTCCTTGGCCTGGTCAATCTTTCGTAGGAGCGCGTCATCTTTGCTTTATAAGCCTCCAGATTTTGTTGCGCTATGAGCCGGGTTTCATCAAGGGCGTCAAGCTCCTCAAGCCGAAGGTGAGCATTTTCTTCGTCCGTCAGCTCGTAGTGGACTGCCACTCGTAGAGAGGGTAGCTCTAACTCGAGGGAGAGTACCGCTTCCGTACCGAATACCAACGCGTATGGCGTTGTGTTCGTGGCCGTTTTGAACGTAGTCCGATAAGCCCAAAAAGCTTTTTGCAGTCTCTCGTGCCAGTCCTTTTTGTTTCGGGACACCGTCTTCTTCACGATCTTTGTCAAGGTTTTGTTGAAAGCCTCAGCTAGACCGTTAACTCACGGATTATAAACTGAGGAATATCTCCAGTCTATGTTGTGTTGCTGCGCGAAGCGACTAATCTTGTGGCTTCTGTAGGCTGGACCGTTATCGGAGATGATTCGTTGCGGAGTTCCAAACCGATAAATGACGTGCGTCTTGAAGAAATGGAGGATATTCTCCGTCTTCATCTCCCTTAATGGTACTGCTTCTGCCCATTTGGAGAAGTAATCAGTCGTCGCCAGGATGAAGCGATGTCCCCTGGACGATGCTGGTTCGATAGGGCCGACTATGTCAGTTCCCCACATTTCGAACGGCCAGCTAGCCACCGTTGGATGTAGAGGATTTGGGTGCTGATGGATAAAGTCCCCATAGATCTGGCACGAGTGGCATTGTTTCGCATACTCGAGGCAGTCCTGGATCATCGTTGGCCAATAATAGCCCATCCGTTTAATCTTCAACTTCATCTTCGAGCCGGCTTGGTGAGAACCGCAGAGTCCTTCATGAACTTCCTGAACGACTCTTTTCGCTTCGTCGGGTCCCAGGCATCTCAACCATAGAGAGTCAAATGACCTCTTGTACAGAGTATTATTGACGAAACCGAAGGACAGAGCTCGTTTCACAAGCTGATGTCTTGAGGACGCATCTTCAGGCGTCCGACGGGATTTAAAGTAGTCTATGAAGACTTCTCTCCAATCTTCAACCTTCTTTTGGTCATTTATTTGCAGGGCCGTCTGCTCAGTTGCTCCCCTTTCGTCGGGTAACTCCGGAGATATTTCTGCAGGGGCAAGTACTCGACGGCTTTGTACCACGATTCTTACGTCGTCGAGGTTCTCATCAGCTAGTTCTTTAGCGAGCTTGGCTAATGCATCCGCTTTGCTATTTTCGGCACGCGGTATGCTTTCCAAGGTGTAGGAGGGGATTTGAGTCAGTAGTCGCTGTACTCTCTCGCCATACTTTACCAGCTCTGGTTTACACGTCTGCTAGTCGCCGTTTACTTGGCTAACGACCAGTTGGGAGTCTCCATATATGAGGAGATTTTCAATTCCCATGTCGGTGGCGATCTCGAGGCCTGCTATCAAAGCTTCATATTCGGCTTCGTTGTTCGTCCTTGGCTCTGTCAAGGAGAAAGCAAAGCGCATTATCCCTTCCTGTGGAGTTACGAAGATGAGGCCCACCCCTGATTTGATTATAGGGGTGCTTTGTTTGCGCTTCTTCATGGAAGATGCTCCATCGAAATAAAGCTCCCATCGGATATTACCATCGTCGATCGCATCAAACGCGTGTTCGTCTGGTAGTTCGCAATTCATAGGGGAATCGGCCGGTATCGGATGCTCAGCGAGGAAGTCGGCGATGGCCTGGCCTTTCAGTACCTTGAGAGGCTGATATGTTATCGAGAATTCCATCAAGAGTAGGGCCCATTTAGCGAGTCGGCCTGTCAGTATGGACTTAGACATTAAATACTTAAGGGGGTCCACCCCCGATATGAGACGGATTTCATGCGCCAACGCATAGTGCCTGAGCTTGGTTATCGCAAAGATCAACGCCAGGCAGTGTTTTTCAATGGGGGAGTAGTTGTTTTCTGCCCCCAGTAGAACTCGACTTAAGTAGTAGAGTGCTCTTTCTTTCCCTTGATCATTATCTTGCGCCCATAATGCGCCTAAGGAACCTTCGAGGGCGGTTGTATAAAGAATGAGGGGCTTTCCCTTGACCGGAGCAGTCAACACTGGCGGATTCTGCAGGTATTGCTTGATCTCATCTAGCGCGCTTTGGCATTTTTGGTCCCAGACGAACGGGGTTCCCTTCTTCATCTGGTGACTGTAAGGGCGGCATTTGCCTGAAAGGTTGGCTATAAATCGCCGGATATACGCGAGCTTCCCCTGGAGAGACTGCAATTGTTTGAGAGTTCTTGGCGGTGGCATTTCCATGATCGCCTTGATCTTCGACGGATCTATCTCAATGCCTCGGTGCCGGACAATGAACCCTAGGAACTTGCCTGAGGACATCCCGAACGCGCATTTGAGAGGATTCATCTTCAAGTTGTATTGCCGAAGGCGTTGAAATACGGTCTTCAAATGCTCGAGATGTTCCTCGTATGATTTGCTTTTCACGACGAGGTCGTCGATATAGCATTCGACGATTTCATGTATGAGGTCATCGAAGATCTTCGTCATGGCCCTTTGATAGGTGGCACCGGCGTTCTTTAGACCGAAGGGCATCACCTTGTAGCAGAATATTCCCAGAGGGGTCCGAAAAGCGGTATGCTTCTGGTCTTCGGGATGCATCTTTATCTGATTGTACCCTGATGAGCCGTCCATGAAAGAGAAAACCTCGTGAGCGGACGTGTTATCTATCCTCAGCTCGGTTACTGGTACTGGGAAATCGTCCTTCGGGCAAGCTTTATTGAGATCCCGGAAATCCACGCATATGCGCACTGTCCCATTTTTCTTCATTACCAGGACGATATTGGCGATCCAGTTAGGATATTGAACTTCTTGGATAAACCCAGAATCGATCAGCTTCTTGACTTCGGCGTTGATGCTCATCTCAAGCTCGAGCCGCATTCTTCTCGGCGCCTGTCTGACTGGCTTGACGTCCGGGGATATTGCCAATTTATGCATAGCAATTTCTGGATCTAGTCCTGGCATTTCAGAATAGTTCCATGCGAAGCAATCTTTATGCTGCATAAGCACGTCTTTTAACGCGGCCACCATTTCTTCAGATAGCATCTTGCTGACGAATGTCGGTCGCGGGTCGTTCGTCGTTCCCAGCTCAATTTTCCTGAGGTTATCTGCAGTAGTATGTATGCCAGCTTCCAGTTCTTTCGGCGCTGGTGGAAATTCTGAGATTAAACACCAAGGAAGGTCATCCATATCCTCGGGCTCCCTTTTTGATATTGTTATCATATGACAAGTACGAATTCGCTTCCAAGCCCGATGTGGATCTGGTTCTGCTCTTGTGGCTTTGGATTCGTGCTTTTGTGGCGGCGTTACCCTCCAGCTGTCGGATAGAGCAAATCTGCCTTACTGGTATTGATCTTCGACCCAGTTCTTGAAGGTGAAGCAGTCTTCGATAGGGTGTCCTTGTAAGTCGATGTACAACACCCCACGACTTACGGGGAGGCGGAAATATGAAAAACGATCTTGTTCTTTGCTTAAACATCGACTAACCGCATGAATCGAAACTAAATGATAACTAACATCAAACATAGAAGTTCTAAACTACTATGTAAAGGGATTATACCTAAAGAACCGTGTCCTTCGTCTTTACGAACTCCACCTCCTCCTCGGCCTTCTCCAAGTAGTAGACGATCCACCACGAGAGCTTAACTCCAAGCTTTGCCTCTAAACTTGAGGCAACTAGGTATCTTTAAGTGCTAATCAAAGTACCTAGATGAAATAGAGTATGGTTATGGATTAAGTAGTCTAACTAATCCTTGTACTCAACACATGAGAGGGGAGGATTAGGGTTTGAAGAGAGAGAGCTTGAGGAGAGAGAAGATGAACATAAATAATGAGAAGAGAAAATGAGTTATCATAATATATATCAAGCATTTTATTTTATCAAGAAAAGAAAAGAAAATGATTTACAACCATGCTTGATAAATATCTTGTGGTGATTCATCTCCATGAGTCATTAAGCAATTATGAAGCATTAATGACATGGATGAATTATCCATATGACTCACTAATCTCATTCAATGTATATGCCACCTAAACCTCCTTAGTCACCATCTTCTAGAAGCTTCTCGCGCAATTATGAGAACGCCCCCCCTATCCGTGAAAACACGGAAAAACTTTAGACTGTATAAATCCAATAACCGGATACTAGTAACTGGCTTAAACCAAAGCCGACTAGTAAAAACTGTCCGTAAGTCGTACGTGCGTAAACACACGTATGCGTCCGAACCCTTGTCGTAAAACCATACGACCTCTATATCGTTTCGCCTGGAGTAGGGAAACTCTCTGCGTGGGACTCTAGAGACTCGACTACTACGCTGGCAGTGGGTTTAACCACAGACCACAAGCGGCACTAGCTGTACGTAACGGTCCCCAGGTAGATGTCGATAAGAAGGCCGATGAGGAAACCCATCCGAACTCCTACTGAGTCTGATGTGACAATCTCCGTACAGTCCGGTCCGTTCGTCTAAGACTATCGCATATCGGGCCTAGGGGGCGGCAAGCGTCAGTCCCCTAATAGCTGTATAAGTCGTGTCGGAGCGAAGCCCATTACACCCTGAGAAACTACTGGAACCTACCAGCAAATCTCGCTTTCCCTGGCCAGGGACTTTGCGTAATGGCTCTCTGACACAGAGCGATATCAACCCCCAATACCAGGAGAGACGAATCATGTCTAACCGCCACTGCCTCCAAGTGCTCGGGACTGCACCCAACTGCTACCTGTTTTCACGACTCCTTTGAGCCGTGGTAGGGTAGCAATCTAAGAACAGTGGGACACACTCGAGGCGAAGTAGCAGTATCAAGTCTGCGGACTATGCTGTACTCATGTCACCTGGGAACTGTTCACTGACGACTGGTATAAAACCATCCAACAGTTCCCTGTGAGTCCTGTCCGGTGTACCCGTAACCCAACGAGCACCTGTATACTATCTCCAGTACGACGTACTGACGGCTGTGGGACAGACCATCTCCCCAACTGGGATGAGAAGCGTACACACTAGTCTACTCCGGAGTATCGATGCCCTGTCTCGATAATCCAACGACTAGGGACCTGAATAAGGATGTGCTTGTAGACTACCCAGTCCCCACTAGTGTGAAAGCCATCACAATGCTGGTAGTCAAGTAAGATCCTAAGAGCTCTATCAATACGTATACTCACATATTAAGATAGAAAAACCAAGTAGCATACTACCATGTTTAGCAAGACTGTTATATACATGTGAATATCCTAAGCTTCCATTAAGTAATTACAAACTAGTATGATACAATAATGGCCCCTAGGGCATATACACTAACAATCTCCCACTTGCACTAGGGCCATGTACTGGCATATCGAAGACCGATGATCTCGAGTAGCCTCTCGAACTGAATCTGAGGTAGGGCCTTCGTGAATGGATCAACAATGTTCTCTTCAGAAGCAACTCTCCGAACCTCGATCTCCCGACGATCAATGATCTTCCTGATCAGGTGATACCGCCTCAAGATGTGTCTGGACTTCTGATGGGACCTTGGTTCTTTCGCTAAAGCTATAGCTCCATTGTTGTCGCAATACAGAGGTATTGGATCAACAATGGTAGGAACCACCTGAAGTTCTGTTAGGAACTTCTTCATCCAGACTGCTTCTTTTGCGGCATCGCAAGCAGCTATATACTCCGCTTCCATCGTCGAGTCAGCAACGGTGTCCTGCTTAGAGCTCTTCCAGCACACCGCCCCTCCATTGAGGGTAAAGACATAACCCGACATGGACTTGGAATCGTCCTTATCACTCTGGAAGCCGGAATCAGCAAAGGCCTCCAACCTGAGGTCTTTTCCGCCGTAAACCAAGAACATCTCCTTAGTCCTTCTCAGGTACTTGAGAATGTTCTTTACTGCTATCCAGTGCTTCTCCCCTGGGTCTGACTGATACCGGCTTACCACACTCAGTGCGTAAGCTACATCTGGTCTGGTGCACAACATCGCATACATTATAGAGCCTACCGCAGAAGCGTAGGGTATAATAGACATGCGTTTCTTTTCCAAATCAGTCTTGGGAGACATCTCTTTGGAGAGGGTGATTCCGTGACAAGCCGGTAGATTACCGCACTTAGAATCTTCCATACTGAATCTTTTCAGTACAGTGTCGATATACCTGGACTGCGAAAGTCCCAACATCCTCTTGGATCTATCACGATAGATCTGGATCCCCAGAATGTAAGAGGCATCACCCAGGTCTTTCATGAAGAACCTGTGTGACAAGAATCTTTTGACAGATTGTAGCATATGAATGTCATTTCGTATCAATAGAATGTCATCTACGTACAAGACGAGTAATACGACACTTCTGGCTACAACTTTACTATATATGCACGGTTCATCTGGATTTTTGATAAAGTCATATTCTTTGACTGTTTCATCAAAACAGATGTTCCAACTCCGCGATGCCTGCTTTAGTCCATAAATGGATTTAAGCAGCTTGCATACTTTCCCGCTGCTCCCACTCTGATTGAAACCCTCTGGCTGATCCATATAGACGCACTCTTCTAAATTTCCATTCAGAAAAGCCGTCTTTACGTCCATCTGCCAGATTTCATAATCATGGAAGGCAGCAATAGCAAGAAGGACCCGAATGGATTTGAGCATAGCCACTGGAGAAAAAGTTTCGTCATAGTCCAAACCAGGTCTTTGACGAAAACCCTTTGTAACACGTCTAGCCTTATAGGTTTCCACCTGTCCATCTACACCAATCTTTTTCTTGAAGATCCATTTGCATCCTATGGGTTTTACCCCATCTGGAGCAAAGTCCAAAGTCCATACTTTGTTGGTGTACATGGACTCCATTTCGGTCCGCATTGCATCTAGCCATCGTACCGAGTCGCCGCTCTGGATGGCCTGCTGGAAGTCAGTAGGTTCATCATCATTTATGATGCAATCCTCTCTATCCCCATCTATGAGAAAACCGTAGTATCTCTCAGGCGGATGAGACGGCCTACTACTCCTGCGGAGGGGTGCGGGAATGTCCTGTTCTTCTTGAACTACCGGTTCTACCAAACTTTCAGTATTAGTTTGTGGTTCTGGAATTTCTTCCAGTTCTATTTTGCTCCCACTTGATTCCTTTTCTAAAAACTGATGTTCTAGAAAATGGGCATTACGAGAAACAAATACCTTTTGTTCCTCTGCGTAATAGAATAGATATCCCCTGGAGTTCTTTGGATATCCCACAAACTTACACTTTACT
Organism: Agapanthus africanus; assembly: GCA_030015575.1. Lineage (NCBI taxonomy): Eukaryota > Viridiplantae > Streptophyta > Magnoliopsida > Asparagales > Amaryllidaceae > Agapanthus > Agapanthus africanus. Next base: position 168,122,032 of record JASDDO010000028.1, on the reverse strand, counting down.
GATCGTGCCTCGAGCTTGTCCACATGCTGCTTTTTAACAAAAGCTGGACATCCCCAAATCTTTATATACTGTAGATGGGGTTTCTTCCCGCTCCACATCTGATATGGAGTGGTAGGCACAGTCTTGGTAGGAACCATGTTCAAAAGATATGCCGCTGATTCTAGCGCATAACCCCAGAAAGATCGCTGTAACTCAGCATTACTCATCATGGATTGTGCCATATCCAATAGGGTTCGATTCCGTCTCTCCGATACACCATTATGCTGTGGAGTGTATGGAGGAGTAAGCTGAGAGAGAATTCCTTTCTCTTTTAGGTAACCTAGGAACTCGGCACTTAAGTATTCACCACCTCGATCAGATCTAAGTGTTTTGATACTTTTGCCGGTTTGGTTTTCTACTTCATTCTTATACTCTTGGAATTTCTCAAAAGCCTCGGATTTATGTTTCATCAGATAAATGAATCCGTATCTTGAGTAATCATCCGTGAAAGTAATGAAATAGGAAAAACCACCTCTTGCATGTGTAGACATTGGACCACATACATCGCTGTGTATGAGTCCTAAAAGCTCGCTCGCTCTTACTCCATGTCCAGTAAATGGAGTCTTTGTCATCTTTCCTTTGAGACAAGATTGACAAGTGTCATAAGTTTGATATTCGAACGAGTCCAAATATCCTTCTCTATGCAACTTAGTCAACCTTCTCTCATTGATGTGACCCAGTCTACAATACCATAAGAAAGCTTTATTTAAATCTGGAGACTTTCTTTTAAGTGTGTTCTGGACATTGAAAATTTGGAGTTGGTTTAAAACATATATACCGTTATTTAGTGTACCAGACCCAATCAAACCATGATTAAGGTGAATGTTAACAACATCTCTTACAAACGTGAAATCATAACCTTTATTTGATAATAAGGAAACTGATATGATATTACACGTTAAGCTTGGTACAAAAAAACAGTTATGTAAAACCAAAATGTGTCCACTTGTCAATCCTAGGTGATAATCCCCGACGGACGCAGCTCCCACGCTAGCTCCGTTAGCAACCTTTAGGGTCATATCACCTTCCTTCAGCACTCTACGGTTTCTCAGTGTCTGCAATGAATTGCAAATATGAGATCCTGATCCGGTATCCAATACCCAGGAAGTAGAGTTAATTGACAGACAATTCTCAATTACAAACACACCTGAAGTCGAAGCCACAGCTTGCTTCGGTTCCTGGTTCTTGGCGTTCCACGCCTTGCAATCTTTCTTCCAGTGCCCTTTCCTGTGATAATGGAAGCACTCATCCTGGCCCACTACCGGTACCGCAAACTTTTTCTTTTTCTTCCCTCCCACCTTACTAACTCCTCCTCTAGGTTTGGTGGCGGCCTTCTTCTTCCTTCCTTTGGCCCTAGCCTTGGACCCGGAAGAAGATGCACCGCCAACAAACATAGCGGGTGTTTCCCTTGTCTTCTGCAAGGTGCCCTCTGCACTCCTTAACATGTTCAGGAGTTCCGGAAGTTCAACTTCTTTTCTTTGAATGTTGAAGTTCAGGATAAACTGGGCGTAGGTGTGAGGAAGGGACTGGAGAATAAGGTCTGTATAGAGCTCATTATCCAAAGTCGTCCCAAGGTCTGCGAGCTCTTCAATATAGCCGATCATCTTTAGGACATGTTCTCCTACTGATGACCCGACAGCCAACCTCGCTCGAAATAAGTTCTTAGAGGTCTCGTATCTTGCTATACGAGATTGCTCTCCATAAAGTTCCTTTGTATAGAGAAATATGCCATCTAGTTCCATATCCTCGTGCCTCCTCTGATGTCCATTGTTCATCGAGGCAAGCACGATGCACTTGGCTTTCGCGCAATCTAAATCCCAGGTTTTACGGATTTCCTTATCCGCATTACTGGATTTGGGACCAGGGACAGCAGGTGCCATAGCGGTGAGGACGTACCCCAATTTGTCATAGGTCAAAGCCATTTTGGCATTTCGCAGCCAATCTTTATAGTTTGGCCCTGTCAGTATATTTTTCTCTAAAAGTAACTTAAGTCCAGTCATTTTCAGGGTCGCTGCAAATAGGAGAGAGAGAAGAAAACTCTTTAGCATGATGCTCTTGCAGGTTTAGAGTGGTTTTTAGTTTATCTAAACTGGATGGCTCCCACTGTTTCTCGAATCCTTCCTCAAACCATAAAAGAAGAATTAGCCAGGACTATTCTCACCGTACAATACTTGCTTAACCGTTCAGCCAGGCTAGTGTCGATACTTCGAGGGAGGTTTTCCAATGCTTTCGCGAAGTTCCTTAATTAAATAACCTCTTTTCTCTGGGGGCGTAACCCCGCTGACACCTTTCTTGACACCTACTTGGTTTATAGCATTGATCGTTAAGTGACAAATCTCCTGATAAGTAGCATATACTCACAGTAGGATCGGGATCCAAATATCATTGTATGATAATGTTGAAGGAATCCTACCAACATTCATCAAACTCCAAATGGTATGCAACTCTTTGCAAATTTCAGTTTCTTTAGAAATTCCCGATATATATTTTTCTGCCCCATGCTCTTATGACCTTGGCGTTAGGTCAAAATGTCATAAGTCACATGTCAAGTTCTACCCATCATTATCTTGTCAATTTGAACCCATCCGTATATATCCTTGACGTTCGGCCAAAATGATAATACGACTGTCCCAAACTAACTCATCTATCTATGCAACAAATGAATACCCAGTAGCTACCAAACACTATGCCTTGGCGTTAGGTCAAAATACATAGCTTGAATACTACTGAATACCCAGATGAAATGACGGAGGGCTACGAATGGTTTTGGCGAAACCGTGAACGTAGTGAACTTGATATAACCGAAGGAACCTGATAGCTTTTAAAAGGAGTGGTTAAAGCTCCGCATTTAAAAATATCTGTTTTTAAAATTAACCGAGTGGTTTCTTTTAAATTGTTTCAACGATTAAACTTTTTGGTTTATTTTCTTTGCATTATAAATAATGCGTCCCATCATTAACCTATCATTGCAGAAAACAACGAAAATACAACGTCCTCTTATGCCATCCGCATTCGCCACGGGGTCCCGTCATCACCCATTAGGTTACTTAACTAACGACAGAGCGGGGGCTGGGCTAGCGCGGGTGTAAAACATAAGTGACGTCTAAATAGCTATCATATATAGATATTGTACATTCTTCAGACGCAATAATAGGCATTCCAGATCACAGATGAACTTTATTGGATTTGCAAGCAATCCGTGTTTGTTTTGAGCCTGCAACAAAAGACGGATTACACAGTTGTGATGAATAGCCATTACCCCACCCAAGACCCCAACGGGTACGGCAAACTACCCGCCCGGCAGTTTGTGCACCCCACCTTGGGTCTGTCCTAGGAGCAAAAACGGTAAAATGAAATAATACAACGGTGGCTACAACCGCAACCTGGATGTGCCCCGCAAAATAATATTACAACAAATTACATTTACTCAAATGAATTAAATAATAACCCATCACATAACCCCGGCTATACATCACAACAGTCCAACACAGTTCATATACACAAACAGATAAAATCCATTACAGAAATGTGCAACCCCCTGCTAACCGACATACTAGCAGTTAGGGAAGGTTTACGAACACATTATACAAACACAGATATAATCCAACAAGCAAATACCGTATAATTTCGATCGATTAAACACATTTAATTTTGCTCCAATACTTCTCTGTAAATCTGAAACCTGAGCAAAAATAAAAAATTCCAGAAAATACCAAATATCACAGAGAACCAACACAGGAAAATTGGGTTCATGAATCGGCAACTCGGCGGCGGAAGCGCGGCGGATCGGTGGGATCCGCCGCGGTTCCGCGGCGCTTTAGCCGATTCATGGGCCCAATTTTCTTGGGTGTTCTACTACTGTCATTTAGAGCTTTCTGAACCTCCCTGAAAAATTTTTGGACTTCATTTAAAAATCGACAGAAACTCATGATATCGGGGTTTTCCGGTTTCGTTTTTTCCGTTCGAAATTCATACAATTTTGCAAGTGAGTTATTTATTGTTTAGCGAGGCTCTGATACCACTGTAAATCGATGTACAACACCCCACGACTTGCTGTCACGACCCAAAAATGGCCCGTGACGGCCCTAATACTACGCAACGCCTAAAGACGCAACGTAGTAAAAGAAAGCCAAACCCAGAAATCTAAACCATGAAAATACGGAAAAGATAATGCAAGTTTTTGAAACATTTGAAAGCACAACCCAAATTCTTTAAAAAGTCTTACTTTCTTTCTTTAAAATTTGGAGAACACCCCCTTTTTGTAAAAAGTGGCCCAAAGGCGGAAAAACGATCTCATCACAAGTATACGACGCCGTAGCGAAGAAATAAGAGACAGTAGAAAGGAAACTGTATATAAAAGGCAACAAATCCACAAAAATACACAGTAACGTCCTCACCAAGTCTCTAAGTCAACAATACAATAGTAGATGGAGAGTACAAGATACAACGAATGTACAATACAAAATACAGATAACCACCAAAACCCACCTAAGCAAAATAGTACTGTGAGCTGATGCGGTATCTGTAGCAAAAGATGATAGCTGAAAGCGGAATAGCTGGATAGAGGAATAGCCTGCCTCGACTACTCTGGGGAACAACCTGAAACACCTGTGGCACAACGGGGGTGAGTTGCCAACTCGTGAATAGTAGATAACATATGCAGGTAATCGCAGGAATGTACGTACAGCATGAATCTAAGATATGCGATTACAGTAATAACATGTCATGCAAAGGCTAAAATAAGGGAAGTACAGTAACAGGTACAATCCATATGTAAAGCAGTAATAACATGACAATAATATGCAATAGCCATGCAATAGGGATATGAGAAAGTAGATATGCGACTATCATAAGGGTATACTACAAGTACTACCAATATATTAATCTGTGCATAAGGTAGGTAAGGATGAGGTATAGGGTGGAATATGTCATTTCCACGGAAACCTGACATCGTGGTAGGATCACAATCCATCATGACACTCACATCCCAAATCGTCAATCGGCCCCCAAACTGGGCTCTCACATCACATAGATCTCACATCACCTCAAGTACAATATCGAATAGCTCTCCTATATCTCGAATGTACAAATCTACCATCTCTTTCATATCCAAAATCCAATCTCAATGGATCACCCACTATCCCAAGTCAAATCTCAAGTAAGGCCTAACATCCTACAGGTGTATATATATATATATATATGCAGAAATAAATATAATGGGGGCAATACACATATATTAGCGTCCCACTCCACTAATATTGGTGTAAAGGTATATATAACAACGGCTAATCCCCTGTTATATATACAAAGGTATTAAAAGAAATATCATGAAAACCATGTGCCAAGCATCGACACAGAAATCCTGCTCACGTATCATACGCTATCCCGGAAGCACGAGTGCCTAGCTCTGACCCTCGCCTTCCGACGTATGCATACGTACATGACTCCCAGCGGTGTCATCCGTGATTCCCCGCCGAGTCATGGATACTGTCACTGGTAGGTACTCGCCCGCCTCCAGGCTCAATCGGCAAAATCCATCGATCTTCTTGCCGAGGGGAACCATACCGGGCCCCACCATGTACCCTCCTACGGCAACCACACCTCGTATTTGGTGTATAATCAGCACCGATAAAACTCATGGTGGACGTGCAAATATCATATCAAGGAAACCGGGTTTTTCAATGTATGCATAATTTCATGAACTCCCGCGGTTCCCAAATCCATAAAACATCATCTAAAATCCAAATAAAAATGCGCAATCCAGGAATCAACATATGCGATATATCTGAAATGCGAGCATATAAATGAGAATATGTAGCTGAAACCAGATGTATGCAAAACCAATAAGGTACAGCTAAGTAACATCAGTAAGGGTAAATATGTAACTGCAACTGAATATGTGTGTAACATACAGGTGTAGCAATGTATAGATATCTACCTATAGGAACTGATGTCGTATACCCCCCTGGGTATAAGAAGAATATGAGTAAGATATCCCCCGGTATAAGTAAAATATCTAAAAGGTATACCTGTAGCTGTATCGCAAGGTGTATATATACCTATCACTAAAGGTATGATACACTATAGGTATACCGATAAGCTAGATGTCATATGTGATACGCAATATAATGTCTAAAATGGTTGTGTGTGACATGGCAATTATTGATGGTGTGTGTGTAGCATACAATCCGTGCTCGTGCAACATGAACCGTCAATAATATGTGCAGTGTCCTACGGCTGCTAGTCACAGTACAACTATATCTAAGGAAATAAAATAAAGGCGCAATTCTAACAATGACGTAGAATGCGCGACAGGTATCTGAATCTTAGCCCAGACGCATAACGCCATGCGGGCGATTCCCCTGTAGATGTTAAATCTACTCACCTACGCTCCACACTAGGTGAATCCTACCATCTGCTCCCCCTGTAACCGTGTCCGTAGTCCCTGCCTGCAAACCTGCAAATAAGATATGGAAATCACATATAAGCCAAATATTCCGCGAAACGCGATATCGAACCAAAACGAGAAACTCACGTCGCGAACTAAACGCGCGTGTGCACGATACGCTGAATCGTGTGTGTACGCGTCTAAAACCATCGCGACACGCCGCGATACGCTGGATCACAGAACCCACTCACGTATCGCGCGTATCGCGCAAACACAACGAACACCAAAACGATATATGATCCCAGATTTTCCTACAGGCCAAATCTTACAAAACTAGACATGCCAAAACACTACAATACACATCAAAGAACCCTAGCCAAGACCCCAACACCCCTGTCCCCTTCCTGGCCGCAATTTGCGGCCAGAATCAATAAATTGGCGGCCTGCATTAGGAATGGTGGGTTCGTGTTCTTGTGGTGTTGTCTAAACCTAGGTATCATGTCCCAGTTTTCTCAATTTTACTCTGTAAGGTCCGGGTCCATAGCAGATTACAGAAGTCACAAATATCGCTTTAAATTCACCAATTTGCACAATTTAGAAACCTTATGGTATTTTTGTGAAACCTGGGTTGAATCTCAGTTGAGGTGACCTAACAACACTAAAATGAGCTAGGTTAACTAACTCAAACACATTCCAACCAAAATTCCACACAAAACACCTAAACTAGCACTAAACTCACATTAAACGCAAACCGAAGCTAAACTAACATACAACTAAGCAAATCAAGGAATTGGGTTAAGGAAATATACCCAAAAGGGTCTCTAGAAGCAGGAGAAGAAGTGAGAGGAGCTGCTCCAAGTTGCTGGAGCTCTAGCTGCTGCTGTTGCTGCCTGCTGCTGCTGATGTCTGCTGTTGCTGCTGCTGCTGATGATGATGATGATGAGGCTGCTGCTGCTGGAGCTTCTGGTGCAGGTGAGTGTGTGTGTGTGTGTGTTTGTGTTTGAGAGTGAGGGGATGAGAGCAAGGGAAATGAGGTGGAGAAATGGGAACCATAACAAAGCCCCCCTTCTCACTCTCTCTCTCCTCATTAAATGAGGCATGGCTCATGCCATGATGCCCATGCTCACTCTCTCTCTCTCTCCCAAAGTCAACCAATTTAAAAATTCCATTTTAAATTCATTTTCATTTAAAACTATCATGACAATTACAACCATAACACTTAACAAACTATAAACTAGATTATGAAATGGTTAAACCTCAATTAACACCCTAGTTTACATGCACAAGTGTGCGTGTGCCTAACAAAATTCTAATAAAATACTCATTAAATAGGATAAAATATTTAAAACTTAATTTGGTAAACTTTTTATTAAAAACCATATATTAAAATATAATTAGCTACAAACACATTCTAAGGTGTTACAATCTCCCCCCTTAAAAGAAATTCGTCCCCGAATTTAAAAATATACTGATACGCGCACCTTCAAAGGGAAGATTACAACTCCCAAATCTTGCTCGCAGCCTCCAAGTAATTATCTCACTATACGGCTACGTCCAAGAAAACCCTTCACAGATGGCAAGACCCTTGACCGATGTTCCTCCACCTGCCGAGCCATTAACACAATTGGCTGCTGGTGAACGAAAGATCGCGTCACGCTAAATAGTCTGGTGCCAAATCATGTGAGAAAGGTCAAGAAGGTGGTTGTAGAGTATCATCACAAGGAATACGGGGTGAAAATCCAATAATCTGGGCGGAAGTGCCAAATTAAAGGCAACGAAACTAACTCGCTTATAGGATCTTAAAAGGACCTAAATCCTGGGACAAACTTCCCAAAATCCAACACCATCATTCATCGGAAAGTCCATAGGAATACATGATCTGTCCCTGCGAACTCGAGTCTATGACCAACACAGTCGTCACAAGACCTCAGTTCGAAATGGACAATCCCCATCCTGACCTAACACAACTGGACCGTCTCCGAAGTCTCTAGACTAGCTGGGGTCCAAAGTCCTACTTACGCGGAGTCAGAAGAACAACAGACTGGTGATCGACACGACCTAACCCCTAAGCCTAAGGGTGGCCAATTGGAGTGTCTCCTGATAACGGCTATCAAAGGAGAACCCTAACGATGGCGAGTGACGATCCCCAACTGCTGACAACGACCAAACAAACCCACCACTTAACAAAACAACTGAGTAAACTGAGTATAACCGGACGACAAGAATCCGGATGGAGTCACACCCTGACTAACCCTGGGTAGAAACCATAACGGAATTCATGGAGATCTGCTCCCATCCCTGCTTCGGAACGGTAAAAGATTGCAATTCTCCAGCCGGCCTCAGATGCTCGACCCTAGCACACAACAAGATAGACACTTGAAACGAAACCTGAAACTTCTCTCTACATCCTTATCCACCCGTAACTATCTCACAAGTCACGTCACTGTTGGCGGAACTTGAATGCATCTAGAGAGTTGACAGATGTGCATGCCTTAGGATTTCACGTCTCTACCCGATGAAACCGGGTACACAAACGCGTCCCTAACTTAGCACATCATTGTCACAAATCAAGGTCTCTGAATCATTACCCAGCCGAGTATGCTCAAGTATCACTGACGAATGAGTATCGGCGGGCAGTGTCTCACGAAAACGATTTAAGGAAAGTGGTCGGGCGCGGACATGAGCAAGCTGTCCCCTCCGTAGAGATGAACTAAAGCTGTACTCAACGATCACACAAGAACTGTAAATCTGCAGGAGACTATCACAACAATCAAAATCCTCTGCAGGAAGATATACATTAAGCTCTAGTGGTCCGTGGAAAATCTGACACGACTTCCAAACAAGTAGTGTCTCCAAATCTCCAACACAAAACCACCGCGGCCATCTCCAGATCATGAGTGGAATATCCTTCTCGTACTTCCTCCAAATGTAGGGAAGCAAAAGCGATGACTCTGTAGTGTCACATCAGAACACACTCGAGCCCACTCAAGAAACATTACAGTTAAACAACAAAGTCGCCCGATCCAAAAGCGAAGAAAGAACTGATGCAGTTGTTAACAGAATCTCCAACTGCCGAAAACTCCATACACATGCCTCAGTCCACGGAAAAGAAACCTCCATCTTGGTCAATTCAGTCGACGGTGCAGCACTACTCTCGTAATCCTGCACGAAACGGCGGTAAAAACCTGCTAAGTCCAAGAATCTGGGGATCTCCATCCTGCACACATGTCTGGACCTAAGCTGTACGGTCACGATCTCCCTCGGAACCATACGAAACCGTCTCCCGTGACTACAAGACCTAGGAGTCAACACAAAACAAGCCTGAAGAAACACTCCGAGAATTTAGCAAACTGCTGGTGCTCTCCCAGTATCTGCATAATGAATCCTCAAGTGCTGCTCCTGTTCCTCAAGACACATTAGTTAGACCAGAATGTCGTAAATAACACAATAATAACTGGTCGAGGAACGGCCTAAAGAAATCTGGTTCATCATATTTACAAATGCTGCCAGGGCACTAGTGAATCCAACGACTCACCAAAAACACACAAGCCCGTAGCACGCACAAGGCGGTCTTCGGAATGCTATCACTCCGAACCTGCAATAATGATGACCTGATCCCAAGCAAACATAGAAAAATGTCTCGCACTCTGGAGCTGATCGAAGAAATCGTCAATGTAAGGTAAGGGATACCTATCCGCACCGTAAGTCGGTTCAATTGACGATCCGTCGATACACAACCTCAAACTGCCGTCTTCCTCCTCGACGAACAGAAATCGGAGCTTCCAAAAGCGAAACACTCAGACACACAAAACTCCCCAAACCACAACTCTGCAGCTGATCCTTAAGCTCCCAAGCTTCGCCGGCTCATCCGGAACAACGTCGGAAAAACTCTCGCGCGAAAAGAACCCGGTCCAACGATCCCACTGTGGCTCCGGTATCACGAATGAACACCAAGAATCCACGACATCTCCTCAGTAGCCGACTAGCGAAAAAGGCTGAATTCAAGCTGTGAGAGGCGGCACAACTATCCACCTGCACAACAAGAACTGACCTGCCGGGAAAACAAACTTGACGGTTTCCTCACGGTAGTCCACAGACGCCTAGCACGTAGTTAACCAGTCCGTGCCCAGGAGAACGTCAAATCCAACATCTCTAGAAGGACCAAAACGACGGACGAATCTTTATCTCCTAACCGATTGGCACACAACTGAAATACGTGCCGCGTAACAAAAGAATCGCTGACAGAAGTCAAAAACAACTACGACTAATCTTCCCAACCACAGTACAAGCAAGAAAACAAACGAATACGTCAAAAGAACATATAAATCAAGGGTACCTGAAAACTCTACATTGGACGTCTGCGCGTCCCGATGAGTAGAAGCAAACTCCTGTGTCTGCCCTCTACTCGCAGCTGGATGAACTCCTCTGGTAGACTGAGCCCTCTGAGCGAATCTTCTACGTCCACAGCCTCTCTGAATACGACTCTGACGAGGTGCTAAGGAACAATCCCTGACGAAGTGCTGAAGGCTTCCGCATCGAAAACATCCACGCGCTGACTGCTGACCATCCTGGGGGTGAGAGATGAACGACTGTCCTCGTCCTAAGCCTCTGCTACTCCCGCGACGGCCACGAAATCTGTCTCGACGACCAAACATCTGCCTCTGGGCTGGTACGCTGGTATGAGTCCTCCACTGTCCTGGAACTCTCTGAGCCTCTGGAATATGCGCCTCGTCAATTGGAGTTGCAATCACTGGTGCTATGTAAGTGACGGACTGCTGCATGCTGATCGTAAGGGACAGCTGAGTAACAGGGGTGACAACCTCCTGTCGTAGCTCCCGAACGACATCAACCAAGGATCTCATAGTCTGGCGGAAGTCCTGCATCTCTACCAAAAGTCTATCCATGGTATAGATCATAGGCTGATCCGTATGCACCTGTGCAACTAGAGTGCCAGCCTGGTCAGTACTCGTCTCACCCGAGCCAACTCTGACCTCGGCCCTTGCTGCATCACTCTGAGTCCCCATAGTCATCGGCGGCAAGGCTATAAATAGATATAAGATTCGATAAGAATAAGGAATCGAATCTTAAAGATAGGAAATCATCAAGGAAGGAATTTCAAGCAAATTTGTACTTAGGTCACTTAATGCGAAGTACCGCATCGTGGGTATCCTGCAGACATACACACTCTACGTTACTTTGCCTAAGCAACCTACTCCATCATACTAAGGTCATCCTACACTCTGAAAGGTAAAACCTAACGCTCTGATACCAACTTTGTCACGACCCAAAAATGGCCCGTAACGGCCCTAATACTACGCAACGCCTAAAGACGCAACGTAGTAAAAGAAAGCCAAACCCATAAATCTAAACCATGAAAATACGGAAAAGATAATGCAAGTTTTTGAAACATTTGAAAGCACAACCCAAATTCTTTAAAAAGTCTTACTTTCTTTCTTTAAAATTTGGAGAACACCCCCTTTTTGTAAAAAGTGGCCCAAAGGCGGAAAAACGATCTCATCACAAGTATACGACGCCGTAGCGAAGAAATAAGAGACAGTAAAAAGGAAACTGTATATAAAAGGCAACAAATCCACAAAAATACACAGTAACGTCCTCACCAAGTCTCTAAGTCAACAATACAATAGTAGATGGAGAGTACAAGATACAACGAATGTACAATACAAAATACAGATAACCACCAAAACCCACCTAAGCAAAATAGTACTGTGAGCTGATGCGGTATCTGAAGCAAAAGATGATAGATGAAAGCGGAATAGCTGGATAGAGGAATAGCCTGCCTCGACTACTCTGGGGAACAACCTGAAACACCTGTGGCACAACGGGGGTGAGTTGCCAACTCGTGAATAGTAGATAACATATGCAGGTAATCGCAGGAATGTACGTACAGCATGAATCTAAGATATGCGATTACAGTAATAACATGTCATGCAAAGGCTGAAATAAGAGCAGTAGAGTAACAGGTACAATCCATGTGTAAAGCAGTAATAACATGACAATAATATGCAATAACCATACAATAGGGATATGAAAAAGTAGATATGCGACTATCATAAGGGTATACTACAAGTACTACCAATATATGAATCTGTGCATAAGGTAGGTAAGGGTGAGGTATAGGGTGGAATATGTCATTTCCACGGAAACCTGACATCGTGGTAGGATCACAATCCATCATGACACTCACATCCCAAATCGTCAATCGGCCCCCAAATTGGGCTCTCACATCACATAGATCTCACATCACCTCAAGTACAATATCGAATAGCTCTCCTATATCTCGAATGTACAAATCTACCATCTCTTTCATATCCAAAATCCAATCTCAATGGATCACCCACTATCCCAAGTCAAATCTCAAGTAAGGCCTAACATCCTACAGGTGTATATATATATATATGCAGAAATAAATATAATGGGGGCAATACACATATATTAGCGTCCCACTCCACTAATATTGGTGTAAAGGTATATATAACAACGGCTAATCCCTTGTTATATATACAAAGGTATTAAAAGAAATATCATGAAAACCATGTGCCAAGCATCGACACAGAAATCCTGCTCACGTATCATACGCTATCCCGGAAGCACGAGTGCCTAGCTCTGACCCTCGCCTTCCGACGTATGCATACGTACATGACTCCCAGCGGTGTCATCCATGATTCCCCGCCGAGTCATGGATACTGTCACCGGTAGGTACTCGTCCGCCTCCAGGCTCAATCGGCAAAATCCATCGATCTTCTTGCCGAGGGGAACCATACCGGGCCCCACCATATACCCTCCTACGGCAACCACACCTCGTATTTGGTGTATAATCAGCACCGATAAAACTCATGGTGGACGTGCAAATATCATATCAAGGAAACCGGGTTTTTCAATGTATGCATAATTTCATGAACTCCCGCGGTTCCCAAATCCATAAAACATCATCTAAAATCCAAATAAAAATGCGCAATCCAGGAATCAACATATGCGATATATCTGAAATGCGAGCATATAAATGAGAATATGTAGCTGAAACCAGATGTATGCAAAACCAATAAGGTACAGCTAAGTAACATCAGTAAGGGTAAATATGTAACTGCAACTGAATATGTGTGTAACATACAGGTGTAGCAATGTATAGATATCTACCTATAGGAACTGATGTCGTATACCCCCTGGGTATAAGAAGAATATGAGTAAGATATCCCCCGGTATAAGTAAAATATCTAAAAGGTATACCTGTAGCTGTATCGCAAGGTGTATATGTACCTATCACTAAAGGTATGATACACTATAGGTATACCGATAAGCTAGATGTCATATGTGATACGCAATATAATGTCTAAAATGGTTGTGTGTGACATGGCAATTATTGACGGTGTGTGTGTAGCATACAATCCGTGCTCGTGCAACATGAACCGTCAATAATATGTGCAGTGTCCTACGGCTGCTAGTCACAGTACAACTATATCTAAGGAAATAAAATAAAGGCGCAATTCTAACAATGACGTAGAATACGCGACAGGTATCTGAATCTTAGCCCAGACGCATAACGCCATGCGGGCGATTCCCCTGTAGATGTTAAATCTACTCACCTACGCTCCACGCTAGGTGAATCCTACCATCTGCTCCCCCTGTAGCCGTGTCCGTAGTCCCTGCCTGCAAACCTGCAAATAAGATATGGAAATCACATATAAGCCAAATATTCCGCGAAACGCGATATCGAACCAAAACGAGAAACTCACGTCGCGAACTAAACGCGCGTGTGCACGATACGCTGAATCGTGTGTGTACGCGTCTAAAACCATCGCGACACGCCGCGATACGCTGGATCACAGAACCCACTCACGTATCGCGCGTATCGCGCAAACACAACGAACACCAAAACGATATATGATCCCAGATTTTCCTACAGGCCAAATCTTACAAAACTAGACATGCCAAAACACTACAATACACATCAAAGAACCCTAGCCAAGACCCCAACACCCCTGTCCCCTTCCTGGCCGCAATTTGCGGCCAGAATCAATAAATTGGCGGCCTGCATTGGGAATGGTGGGTTCGTGTTCTTGTGGTGTTGTCTAAACCTAGGTATCATGTCCCAGTTTTCTCAATTTTACTCTGTAAGGTCCGGGTCCATAGCAGATTACAGAAGTCACAAATATCGCTTTAAATTCACCAATTTGCACAATTTAGAAACCTTATGGTATTTTTGTGAAACCTGGGTTGAATCTCAGTTGAGGTGACCTAACAACACTAAAATGAGCTAGGTTAACTAACTCAAACACATTCCAACCAAAATTCCACACAAAACACCTAAACTAGCACTAAACTCACATTAAACGCAAACCGAAGCTAAACTAACATACAACTAAGCAAATCAAGGAATTGGGTTAAGGAAATATACCCAAAAGGGTCTCTAGAAGCAGGAGAAGAAGTGAGAGGAGCTGCTCCAAGTTGCTGGAGCTCTAGCTGCTGCTGTTGCTGCCTGCTGCTGCTGATGTCTGCTGTTGCTGCTGCTGATGATGATGATGATGATGAGGCTGCTGCTGCTGGAGCTTCTGGTGCAGGTGAGTGTGTGTGTGTGTGTTTGTGTTTGAGAGTGAGGGGATGAGAGCAAGGGAAATGAGGTGGAGAAATGGGAACCATAACAAAGCCCCCCCCCTTCTCACTCTCTCTCTCCTCATTAAATGAGGCATGGCTCATGCCATGATGCCCATGCTCACTCTCTCTCTCCCCCAAAGTCAACCAATTTAAAAATTCCATTTTAAATTCATTTTCATTTAAAACTATCATGACAATTACAACCATAACACTTAACAAACTATAAACTAGATTAAGAAATGGTTAAACCTCAATTAACACCCTCGTTTACATGCACAAGTGTGCGTGTGCCTAATAAAATTCTAATAAAATACTCATTAAATAGGATGAAATATTTAAAACTTAATTTGGTAAACTTTTTATTAAAAACCATATATTAAAATATAATTAGCTACAAACACATTCTAAGGTGTTACACTTGCGGGGAGGCGGAAATATGAAAAACGATCTTGTTCTTTGCTTAAACATCGACTAACCGCATGAATCGAAGCTAAACGATAACTAACATCAAACATAGAAGTTCTAAACTACTATGTAAAGGGATTATACCTAAAGAACCGTGTCCTTCGTCTTTACGAACTCCACCTCCTCCTCGGCCTTCTCCAAGTAGTAGACGATCCACCACGAGAGCTTAACTCCAAGTTTTGCCTCTAAACTTAAGGCAACTAGGTATCTTTAAGTGCTAATCAAAGTACCTAGATGAAATAGAGTATGGTTATGGATTAAGTAGTCTAACTAATCCTTGTACTCAACACATGAGAGGGGAGGATTAGGGTTTGAAGAGAGAGAGCTTGAGGAGAGAGAAGATGAACATAAATAATGAGAAGAGAAAATGAGTTATCATAATATATATCAAGCATTTTATTTTATCAAGAAAAGAAAAGAAATTGATTTACAACCATGCTTGATAAATATCTTGTGGTGATTCATCTCCATGAGTCATTAAGCAATTATGAAGCATTAATGACATGGATGAATCATCCATATAACTCACTAATCTCATTCAATGTATATGCCACCTAAACCTCCTTAGTCATCATCTTCTAGAAGCTTCTCGCGCAATTACGAGAACGCCCCTCCTATCCGTGAAAACACGGAAAAACTTTAGACTGTATAAATCCAATAACCGAATACTACTAACTGGCTTAAACCAAAGCCGACTAGTAAAAACTGTTCGTAAGTCGTACGTGCGTAAACACACGTATGCGTCCGAACCCTTGTCGTAAAACCATACGACCTCTATATCGTTTCGCCTGGAGTAGGGAAACTCTCTGCGTGGGACTCTAGAGACTCGACTACTACGCTGGCAGTGGGTTTAACCACAGACCGCAAGCGGTACTAGCTGTACGTAACGGTCCCCAGGTAGATGTCGATAAGAAGGCCGATGAGGAAACCCATCCGAACTCCTACTGAGTCTGATGTGACAATCTCCATACAGTCCGGTCTGTTCGTCTAAGACTATCGCATATCGGGCCTAGGGGGCGGCAAGCGTCAGTCCCCTAATAGCTGTATAAGTCATGTCGGAGCGAAGCCCATTACACCCTGAGAAACTACTGGAACCTACCAGCAAATCTCGCTTGCCCTGGCCAAGGACTTTGCGTAATGGCTCTCTGACACAGCGCGATATCAACCCCCAATACCGGGAGAGACGAATCCTGTCTAACCGCCACTGCCTCCAAGTGCTCGGGACTGCACCCAATCGCTACCTGTTTGCACGACTCCTTTGAGCCGTGGTAGGGTAGCAATCTAAGAACAGTGGGAAACACTCGAGGCGAAGTAGCAGTGTCAAGTCTGCGGACTATGCTGTACTCATGTCACCTGGGAACTGTTCACTGACGACTGGTATAAAACCATCCAACAGTTCCATGTGAGTCATGTCCGGTGTACCCGTAACCCAACGAGCACCTGCATACTATCTCCAGTACGACGTACTAACGGCTGTGGGACAGACCATCTCCCCAACTGGGATGAGAAGCGTACACACTAGTCTTCTCCAGAGTATCGATGCCCTGTCTCGATAATCCAACGACTAGGGACCTGAATAAGGATGTGCTTATAGACTACCCAGCCCCCACTAGTGTGACTGCCATCACAACGCTGGCAGTCAAGCAGGATCCTAAGAGCTCTATCAATACGTATACTCACATATAAAGATAGAAAAACCAAGTAGCATACTACCATGTTTAGCAAGACTGTTATATACATGTGAATATCCCAAGCTTCCATTAAGTAATATACAAACTAGTATGATACAATAATGGCCCCTAGGGCATATACACTAACAGTCCTATGGCTCGGTGATAAGAGCAATAGCCCGGATGAGAGACCTCGTTAGCTTGCCCAGGGTATTTAGACTCCGAAAGTGTAATCATTTGATGATTTAAAGCGAGGTCAAGTATCTTCCGTGTTTTATTCTGAGAAAAAGAGTATGCCTGACTCATCTTTTTCATAAGGGACAAATCTGGACCGCTTGATTTCCGATCGCGTGACTTCTCGGTCCCGCTTTGTCGCTGTCGAACGCCTTTTCTGCTCTTTGGCTTGTTTCTACCTCTGCGTCGGGCCTTTTGCACAAGAGGTTGATAGGGAGGAGTATTTTCGTCTTTGGCAGCCTGTTGAAGAAGACGTTGCGTCCTGGCTTTCTGGTAGATGGCCATCTCGCGATTATAGTCGTCCCGAGCTTTTTGACCAGCTTTCCTGATAAGCTTGTCCATTCGTTCTTCAAACGACGGACTCGGCATTTCGATCGCGGGATCTAATTTTGATGAGAGGTTGGCATTTCCTGACAGGGCGTCCTCTTCTTCATCGAAGTTATATATGGCGTAACTACCGTGGACTCGTTCCCGTTTTCCGGCTCTCACGTATCCAAGCCCAAGCATTTCCATTCATCTGTTGGGCAATTTGCGCTGAGTCCCAGGGACATCCCAAATCCTGTTATAGAATCGAGCTTGTCGAGTAGTCTGTTTTAAGGGTACCCCTTGGCGCTTCAATAGCCTTTTCAATCCGTTTGTGTAATATCTGGGCAAACGGATGGGTTGAAGCTTGTCAAGTGTAGAATCCGCGCTATGCCCGATCTCTTTCTCCACTCTTGTTTCCGAGGATCGATAGAATAGGATCACCCTTTCGCCTTTTCGCTTGGGAGGGACATAAAACGTCTGCAGGTCTTGCACGTTGTGAGCTTCAAGCGCGTCAAGATCTTTGTAGTGCTCTCGCGGAATCATGGTGATTTGCAAACTCTGATCACCACCAGGGAATTCTTGTATTGGCGGCCGACTGGAGAACACAGCATTAACCTCATCCTTCGAATCGCTTCCGAAGATCAATATGGGAGCGGACGGTCTGGGGTCGTTGCGTCGAGACGGCCCAGAGTAAACTATCTCTTCGTCTTCTTCAGTATCACTCCCGAAAACAGGAATGGCGGCGGCGGCTTTGTTCTCCAATTTGCGACATCTCTCTGTATCCTCGAAATCTGGCAAAAAGTACTTTGCATCTTCGTATTTGCGGACTTCGTTCATGGAGAATGGGTTTAGCTCACCTGTTACGGTATACTCGAGACCATCCTTGAAATACTTCATACACTGATGTTTCGTAGAAGGGATGATGGTGTACTCGTGTAACCAAGGTCGGCCGAGCAGAGCATTGTAACATGTCTTGGCATCTATGACGTGAAACTTAATGTCCGTGACGAGTAGCCCAAAGCGTAGCGTCAATATCACAGACCCAAGAGTTCATGATGACTGGGAGTCGAAACCGGAGATGGTAATTTTGTCACGAGCGAGGTGCTAAACGCTCATGCAGATTTCCTTCAACACCCGCACATTGAGGAGATTAACGGAAGACCCATTGTTTACCAAGATTTTGCCTATCTTTATATCGTGGCAATATCCAGAGACGTATAGGGGGCGGTTGTGGTCGCACGTCCCAATGAGAAGGTCTTCATCACCGAACGTGATATCGGCCGTGTGCACTTCTTCCAGTTCATCCTTCATCCTTTCTTCGGCGAGGAAGGCTTGGAATTGTTCGGGCTCTTGTAGCGCCTTGATTAATGAATCTCTCGCTTCCTTTGATAACAGGAGGGCGTCGAGAATGCTGAGCTGCGAGGGTAGCTTCCTCAGATGCGCTAGGATGTTGTAGTCCACCCGACTCTTCTTAGGTGAGTCCTTGGCAGTCAGTTCTTTCATAACTTGGTCATCTAAGGTGATATCCTCAGCGACCTTTTCCTTTCCCTTATCTTTTCTAGTTGCGGGTCCGAGATTCTTTTCCGGAAGCGTGCGATTGCGCAGCTAAATGTTTTCGCAGGCTTCTGGTTCTTCCTCTTTTCCCGAGGTGGACTCTTTAAAGAGGGGGCTAAGGGCCATTTCCTCTTCAGAATCGCTCCCGAATGTGAGCACTTGCGATCCCCCGGCGTTGACCGTGTAACAGTTACCGGTAGTTCTTTTGTGTCCTTCGGTCGTACTTCTCTACTCCAGACGAGTTATGCGTTTCATTCGCTTAAAATGTTGCCGATGAGCAACATATCCCTGCCACCATGTCTTAAAAGCGTCGCACTTCTCAGTGGGGTGTGAAATCTTCCGATGATATGAGCAGTAATTAGGGTGCCTCTCCGCCCCATTGAGCGTGTTTTCTTCCTAGGGTGGTAGTTTCATTCCCATTGACATGGCTTTGGCAAACCTTTTCCTCGTCTTGAATATGTTTTTATCCACTCGGGTGTCTTTCGATCTGGTGGGAGTGCTTCGACTCTTTTGTTTAGTCGCCTGCGTTTGGCTCCTTCTGATGCGGCCATCTCACGCTCCCGATCGGCTTTACTTTTCAAACGAATCTCGTCTAGAAAGGCGTCGATCATTTCGTCTGTCGGCCACACAAGCTCCGGTTCAGGCTCTGCCTCCAGTTTCTTAGTGCCAGGAGTTTTTTCATCGTCCGTAAACGAGTGGGAGATCACATTACAACTCGCCACGTATCCCTCGGATTCATCCGATGAGCTCTCTCCGTTATCTTCCTCCTGAAAGAAGTGGTTGAGGAACTCTTGGAGTGTGATGGGAGTTCACGCCTTTTGATTGTACTCCTCCAGCGCGTCAATCTGTTTCTGCAAGTCCGTACGCTTGTTGCCAGGCTTTACGGGCTTCTTAGATTTCTTCTTCTTTTTCTTTGAAGATTTCGACGGCTGGTTGTGAGTGCTCGGGCCATCACCACTGATCTTCAGAGTTGGGCGCGGCTTCAGCATCCCTTTAATGATCTGGGGTTCCAGCGGGTTCTTCCACCTGATCGCCGGGCATATTTTAAGATCGTTCAGCATCCTCTTGGTTTTTGCTGAAAGCACGATTTCCCATGGAGCTTCTTCAATGAAAGAACAAGTTGCCCCCGGTGTGTCCGTCTTCTTAGCAGTGTGAGGTTGTGGCGGGTTCACCTTCCACTTCTCGGACAGTGCAAACTTGCCCTGTAGGTATTGATCTTCAATCCATCCTTTGAAGACGAAGCAATCCTCAATCGGATGGCTTACCGTTTGATGGTAAGGGCAGTAGTTAGGGTTATTCACCTTACTGGGTTGCGGCGGTCGCCTTGGGTTTGGCAAGTTGATAAGGCTGTTGCGTATTGCCAGCTCGAATAGCCTCTTCGTCTTATCCCGCGGGAATGAGTAGGGGCGCTTCATTTTCTCATTGTAATACCGCCGTCTTTCTTCCAGCTGATCCGCCAGCTTTGGGGCACTGGGTTGCTGCTGAGCGTTCGCAGCGAAGGTTGCCTTCCCTTTACTCTTGTCATTCCGAGGTTCTGGCTTCGGGGGAGACGGTATGTGACCCATCTGGTCCATCTGGGCCAACTTGTCGATCAAAGCCTGGAACGTGGTTGGCCTAAAGAACATCATGAACTGTGAGATAGTTGCATGAAGATCTAGGGTACCCACGAACATGCCCACCGTGGGCGCCTCCTCAATGCGTTGTTAGCATTTCGACCACAAGTTTCGCCAGCGTATAGCGTATTGGATCCACGTCTCACCTGGTTTCACCCTGGCATTAATTAATGCCGTTATCGGAGTGCGTTCGCTGGCACTTGCGAAACGTTGGATAAACAGTAGCTCCATCTCCGCAAATGTTTTAATAGAGTCGTTTGGGAGCTCAGAGTACCACTCGAACACCGTTTCTGATAAGCTACCGACGAACTGACGAAGCAACAATTTATTATCACCGCCGGTGTTTCCGCAAAGCGCCCTGAACTGGGCAACATGCTGGTGGGGATTGCCCGTCCCCTTATAGACGTGAAATTTTGGTATTGTATAGCCCGGCGGGTACTTGATCTGATCATACCAGCTTGGATATGGTCGCCCTGTCCTGAAAACTTGACCGGATGCCTCAGTTGCCTGGTGAACCCGTATCTGCTGAGCTATATATTCGTCTAGGTCAGCTTTGGTGATTGTCTCCTCCTTGGCTGTTGATAGAGCGGGTGAAGGATTTGACGTTTCTCCCCTGTCGTCTTCAAGAACGATTGGAGGATCTTCAGCAGGAGAATCTTGTTGGATCATCATTCCCACCATGTCCTGGAACAGGAGGGCCATTCGTTGTATATTGGCTGCTTGTTCGGCAGCCTCTTTGTCCTTCTTCTCAAGTATCCTGCGAAGGAATTCAGCGTCAGTTTCTTGCTCCTGGCGTTGATCAGATGATGCTTCGGGGCTTTCTTTCGGCCCAGTGAGTGCGGCCATCGCGTTCATCATTTCCTGGAGCTTCTGCTGTTGCTCCTGAGCTTTGGTCATTGACCATGTAAGCGGTCTATGACCCGTGGATGTACGGCTGTCCTCCTTTCCCAAAGCCATGTATACCGTATGCAGCATCATGCCCCCAGACTTAGGGCGTTTAGGCTTATTGTCCTTGACATTTGCTGCAGGAGTGGGGACTCTATCCGGCCTTCTTCTCTTTTGAGTAGTCGACATGGAAGGAGCCATTGCAGCGGGCACCCAAGCGGTTGTCGTCCTTTGTTGTTTGACGTGACAGTTCTTTTCTTCCTGCACCTTCGCCCTTTTTCTGTTGACGAGAGTGATCTTGGTCAATTACCGAGTCTTGAACCTTCCACCAGACTTTATAAATTTTGGAGGACAGCCGTTGAGGAGGCTGCTCCGGCTTTGTCTCTATAACATTCTCCGCGGGTGGAGGGGATCTTTTGAGAACCGCAGTTGGCGAATTTCTGCGTACCCTGTTTAATAGCTTGAAGCTGTTCCTGGTTAGAACAGCAGCCTCAATTTCCACCGCTGGAGCTGGTGGAGTTAGTCCGGAGGGGGAGTTGCCCCCAGTCTTCCTTATCCGGCGCCAGTGGCGACGTCGGGCATGACGGGTTGTTGGGATTGGTTCAGCGACGGCTTCGTCTTACCCCCTGTCGTGGGGAGGGGCTGCTGCCGGTGTCAGCCTCTTGAAGACTGACATTTTTTGAGTGGCGGTATCCAATCTGTCAAAGACAGACCTTCGAACCGGAGTGGGAGCTGGGACATCCAGTCTTACAAAGACCGACTCTTTGGCAGTAGAAGCCGCCTTGACGACTTCGGGAGCAGCTATCTTCTTTGGGATGGCCTTCTCAGGTATCATGGGCTTTTTGGTGGGCCCTTTGAAGTTCAGGCTCAGTCTGGTGAAGACTGAAGAGTTGGACGACCCGTTGAGAGGGGCCGTGGGAGTAGCAAGTCGATCAAAGACCGACTTCTTTGACGCTTCGGTACGGGCATTGGGATGTTAATATTCACCGGTAGGAGCATGGTCCCAAAGAATAGACCGGTGGTAGCTTGAGTCACTTGCTCCACAGGCATAGTGAATAGGGAAGCAGCCTGTGATCCATATGCTACACCTCCAGGTGAGGCGAAGCGTCGGTTGCATTTGCAGTTGGAGCAGTTCGAGCAGTTGCCAGCCATTGATCCTTTCGCTTTCTACAGCAAACGAAACACCAAATCTTAGTACTTCGAAACCCAAGGGCAATCATTAGCGAACCGCGATTGGTTCGTGAATCACGACACACGAAGTGTGGAGTGGAAAGAGGAAAAGGTCCCACCGGGCATGCCAGAATCTGTTCCCCTCCTAATGGCGGCCAAGACATGGACCGTCTTGCCTGAGATTCGGGGCAGATGCTAATTGGTGCTATCCGTCTACCTCTCCGAAGATGCCAAGTTGATTTATGACACCGTGTATCGAAGGTTTAAACGGATGCGTCCGATATAGTAGACTTCGTCAGATTCTCCCTCGCTTGAGGGGTTTTTGATTGTGGGGACGCTCTTCCCTGCAGGCGCAAGCCTCTGCAGTTAATTATGCTACCGCGTTGCGGTAACAACTTTCTCCTTCTCCAGATGGTCACTTCATGTCGTGTGTGTTTGATTCGTGTTCGGTTGCCCGTGGATTGTATACGGAGACTGAGTTATGTCGTCGCCCGTAGGGCGTGGACTAGTCCAAATCCGTATTGTCTTAGATTTAGGTTTGGGGTTGTGTTTAAGGATACGTTAGCCTCGTTTGAGACTAATATCGACTTAAACGTTTGTTAAGGATACGTTAGTCTAGTTTTAGACTAAGATCAACTTAACGGGATCGTTTAGATCCGACAAGAGAGCGATTAGAGGAGCCCTGTTGTTTAGTTTAGTGACATTGCGGTCAATAGGTAGTTTAAGGACATTGCGGTCCGATGTTAGTTTTATGACGTTGCGGTCAAGGTTAAGGACGTCGTAGTCCGTGGATTTAAGGACTCCACAGTCCGATATTAGTTTTAAGACATCACGGTCAAGGTTAAGGACGTCATAGTCCGTTGTTAGTTTTAAGACATTCTGGTCAAGGTTAAGGACCTCGTAGTCCATAGGTTTAAGGACCCCACAGTCCGGCGTTTAGTTTTAAGACATTACGGTCAAGGTTAAGGACCTCATAGTCCATGAGTTTAAGGACCCCACAGTCCGTATCAATGTGTGGTCATCAGGACCCGCCACCTCTTTGAAGACGTTGAGGAATTATAACGCCAAGTATCAAAGGAGTGAAGAGATGTACCCTTAAACCAAAGTAGATTAAGTGATCTGTAGTCCAATTTGGATACTAAGATCAATTATTATATTATGAGCCAATTGGCCCAGTTACGTTTGAATTGAGGACTTATGGCCAGCTTGGGCTAAGTCCAATCATGTCTGGGATATTGGCCCTCTGTTGGTTCATTGAAGGAGAGGCTTTGCCTCTGGAAACTTAGCCAATTGGGCTAAAACTAGTGTTAAACACTAGAGACCAGCAGTGTTGAACACTGGGAATAAAATTAACAAGTTAGTGTTAAACACTAAAAGATAATCAGTATTGAACACTGGGAATAAGATTTTTCAAATTAGTGTTAAACACTGAGCAAATCAGTGTTAAACACTGGGGGCAAAATCTCCAGACTAGTGTTAAACACTAAGGAGAGAGGGGTCACGTGCGGACACGTGAGAGCGCCCTGATTCCCTTTATTTTATTCAGTCAAAAGTCTTGAATACTTTGAAGTATCGCGTGTTATCACGTGATGGAAATTTAAGCGTTTATCTGTTAGAGCTTCAGCCAAGGGGTCACGTGGTAGCACGTGAGAGCGCCCTACTTCCCTTTATTTTTTTCTACAGATAAATGTTTAACACTTTTAATTCTGAAAGCCATCATGTGGGGGCACGTGATGGGGCTTACGCTTTGATCTGTTTAGAATGTTCATTAGGGGTCACGTGTCGACACGTGAGGGCGCCCTAGAGCTCTTTTCTGTTTCCTTTGCCTTTTTCCCTGTGTGCTTTAGAGATCACGTGGGGCACGTGAGGCATTGCCTCAAAGTTCTTTTTTATGGATCTTTGCAGGAGTCACGTGGTAACACGTGAGGTGCTGCTTCAAAGTTCTTTTCTGTGGATCTTTGCAGGGGTCACGTGGTAGCACGTGACTCTGGTTCTTTGCATGTTTTAAAGATCTGTTCATCTTTTAAGAATTAATTTCTTCATAGGGTTAAACCCTAACAACAAACTTTAGAAGAATTAAATTCCTGTTTTCTTCTGAAGAATTATATTCTTAAATAGGATTAAACCCTAATTTCTTTTCTTAAGGGAATTAAATTCCTGTGAGTTTGAGAGAATTATGTTCTCAATTAGGGTTAAACCCTAGTTCTATTCATTTTGAAGGAATTAAATTCCTATAACATAGGGTTAAACCCTAATTTTATCTCAAAGGAATTGAATTCCTATCATTTTGTCAGAATTAAATTCTCAAAACTCAGTTCCTCCTCTGTGTTTTAGATCTGCATGGCAGGATCTCAACCCAATGAGAATTAAATTCTCAATTCATGGGGAGATGTGCACTTTACAGATCCTCCACCAGAGAAAGAACTAAGTTCTTTTCTTTACATAAGAGTTAAACTCTTTTGAGAATTAAATTCTCTTTTTAAGCCTCCCTTTTCTTTTCTTACCTAAGGTTTTCCTTTTACAGAGAATCAAAGGCTCTATATCTCTCTCTCTGTGTGTATCAAAAGAAAAGGTCCAAAGGTCCTTTCTCTCCTTTTCTCGGCTCCTATTTATAGGAGAAGGAAAAGAATCAATCTGTTTAGTAAATCTCTCATTGAGAGATTTGATTTATATTTATCATTAATCTGGGCCTTTAGATTGTTAGGTGAATTTTATTCATCATTGGATTTTAAATCCAAAGATATCCCTTTGTTATTTCGGTTAGATTTAGGGGGAAATCTTTCCAAGTTCAAGATTTTTCCATAAATTGGTGATATTTAATCACCTTTAGATTTTTAATCCAACGGTTTTAGATAATCCTTCTTCATTTTGGAAAGATTTGAAAGATTTATCCTCAGAATTTAATTCTGTTAAAGAATAAGGCTCTTAAAGCCGGTCACGTATGGCCACGTGACCCCTGGTCACGTGTAGGCACATGACCCCTGGAGTGGGCTTCTCTTCTTCTACGCTCTGTTCTATGGCTGCTGCTTAACCATCATGTGCCAACACGTGACCACTGGTCACGTGTGAGCACGTGATGCCTCTTCTGGAGTTTTTTCTTGATTTTTAATCAGGGGATGAATGTGCTTTTTGCCGCTGCTTTAAGCGTCACGTGCCAACACGTGACAACTGGTCATGTGTGAGCACGTGATACCTCTTCTGAAGCTTCTCCTGATTTTTAATCAGGGAACAGTAGTATAGGAATTTCAGTTCTTATAAAGTGCATGTCATCTAAAAACTAGGACATCAAACCCTACTACCTTCTTACCAGATCCATCTCCTATTCTGATAAAGTCAAAGCCTATGACTGTCATATCAAAAATAGATGAACTTTCTCCGCTATACTTGCTTTAGTCTATAAATAGACACAAGCTACTTGACCACTATACCTCCGCTGCTCCCACTAATTACAAGAACCCTCTGGCAGAGTCATATATACGTGCACTTCTAAAGCTAGTTTAGAAGGACGTTATACTTATCCTCCTGCCGGGTCTCATAGTCTAGAACAGCAGCAATGGCAAGTCTGGGTAAACAAGAACCTCCCTGTCATTGTTTCTGAGAAGACCGAAGTACCTCTCGGGTGCCTGAGGTTACCCACTATATCTGCGGAGTGGCTAATGGAATGTCAAATCCAATTGAATCTTTAGGTTCTATTAAATCTTCAGTAATCGTTTGTGATTCTGGAATCACTTCCAGTTCTACCATACTCCCACTTATGTTTTCTGAAAAGAATCCATTTTACTAAAACTGTGGCGAGTGAAGAACAATATATCTATTGATCTTCCAGATGGTAGAAAGTTAACCCTCGACATAGCCCGGGATAACCCAGAAACAGCTATTACTGAAACGTGCCTTGAGTTTATCCAGAGTCTGGTTTTAAGCATAAGCCGGACAACTCCATATACCTTAACATCGTTAAGATATGAACCATTCTATATACAATATAGAAACAGATGCACTAATTTAATTGGAACTAGATTCAAATCATGCAGCTGTCTCCAGTGCATGTCAACAAAGTGGAATGAGGCCAAGCGGCATTACTCACCTAGGAGTGCATCCGCATATGAGCAACCTGAAAGATAAGCAAGTTTTTAAAACCATTACTATCAACGGAATACCTAGCACAAGTATCTACATCTTCGATCACCTTGAAGAATCCTGATACTTGCAACATGTGGTTCTCAACTTTATTCATATACCTATAACTTCTCAAAATTTGGACCTTATATTTCAGTGAAACACATATCTAAAAACTAGAGAAGTCATAAGTAAACAGAATATAGTACGAGTACCAACCCCTTTGTCCTAGTGGACACTGAACAACATACAATACATTGTATAAGTCCCCTGAGTTAAATAACTCATACCCTGTGCGTCGTAGGTTGAAAACTGTACTATGATTAAGAAGAATTACACCGTTGTTGAATGCTCCTTACCCAATCACCAACTGATATAAGTAAATGTCATATACATAATTTCAAAAGGTTATATCTTACTTTATAAAATAAACGTACAGATATATCAGTTTGAAATTGGTGCATAATAATCGGATATTCAAAACCAAATATTTGTCGTCAGGCAAAAACCCAGGTGATTTCCTCAAATATAACCAATTACAACGAATTTTGATATAATGAGAATATAATCACCTAATTCTCAATATCTTACTCTCACTCACCATCTGTAATACCATACAGATGTGAGAATCAAATCTGGTAAATAGATACCCTAGAGTAAGGATCTAATTGGGAAATCAATTTTCAATTAACAACACACAGTGAAACTGAAACATGAAAATGTTTCGAAGGGGTATCCGGGTATTCCTAGTAATGCCTATTCCACTATCCATACTCATGACTATAACCGTATATTTCCTTACCATCTCTCCAATCCCTTTATTTGTCTTTACTTATTACTTTCTGTACACCACCCTTAGGCTAAATGGTTTTCTTCCTTCCCTACCTTTCGGCACCGGCCTATGATTTGGAAGAAGACTATCCAATAAGCATAATAGGTGTGCCCTCCTAATCCAAGGAGCCCTCACAACCTGAGAGAAGGTAAAGGGAAAAGACAACTGAATAATCCTTATTCTATTTCTCCTGAACCAGAAACCATCCTCGAACTGGAACAAGTTCCTTCGAGTTCGTATGTAACTATACGATGGCGTATCCAATAAATGTGGATCTTCGTAGTGATACGAAATGCTCCGGAGAAATGCAAAGGTGAAGTAGGAGTGGCGATGATATACACGGTTTCGTCGTGAATGATAGCAGTCATAATTTACTTTGCCCTCTTTCTAATCCCTTTATTTGTCTTTACTTAATACCTTCTGTACACCACACTTAGGCTAATTGGTTTTCTTCCTTCCCTACCCTTCGGCACCAGCCTATGGTTTGGAAGAAGACTATCTGATAAGCGTAATAGGTGTACTCTCCTAATACCAGGAGCCCACGCAACCTGAGAGAAGGTAAAGGGAAAAGACAACCGAATAGTCCTATTCAATTTCTCCAGAACCGGAAACCATTCTTGAATCTGAAGCAAGTTTTTTCGAGTTCATATGTAACTATACGATGGTCATATCCAATAAATGTGGATCTTCATAGTGATACGGAATGTTCTGGAGAAATGCAAAGGGTAAAAGTAGGAGTGTCAATGATATATGAAACTATGACAATCCAAAAGCCGATGTGATTTAAGAAGGTTCGGTTAACTTGATTCCTGAGTTTTAGTCTAGGGTCGGGCCATGGTCACCGCCAAAGAGAGAGAGAAAAGAAACACTCAGCGTGCACTCTAACCTAAATCAGAATGGTTAATCACTTTATTTAATCAGGATGGCTCCCACTGTTTCCTCGAATTCTCCTCCAAACCCAAAAGAAGAATTAGTCGGGATCATTTAAAATCACCCAAGGAGTAAATCAACTCATCAGTGGGAATCAGGATCCAACTATCATCGTATGATAACTTGATGGAAGCCACTCAAGTTATCACACTCCAGAAGGTATGCGCATTCCTGGCAAGTTTCAGTTTCTTTAGAAACTCCTGATATGGATATTTGCCCCATGCTCTTATGACCTTGACGAAGGCCAACAAATCATAAGTCACATGTTAAGTTCTATCCGTTATTGTCCAGATTAATCCAAACCCACCCGTACTCGCCCTTGACGAAGGACAACAAAGTTGTACGACTGTCCTAGATTAATGCAAATCCATGCAACAGAAAAGTAACACATGGCTACCATACACTATGCCTTGACGAAGGCCAACAAATATAGCATGAATACTAAGAGCTACCCGTCTGAAATGACGGAGGGCTACGGCTCGTTTTTGGCGAAAAACCTTTAACGTAATGAACTTGATAGCTCTGAAGGAATCCAAGTGGTTTTACAAAAGTATAGTGGCGAAAAATTTTGCTAAAGAGGTCACTCCGGGTGAAGGGATCTCGGCTCTTTCCTCGTCGAATGAGGTGCAGGATATTCCAAACTGAATACCACGATGCGAAGCAAAAATAATCGACTATAGTGAAGTTATTACGCTGACGCAAACTTCTGCCCAAGGGCTCACTCCCGATAAAGGGATCTTGGCCCTTGCCTCGTCGAATGAGGTGCTGGATATTCATAACTGAATACCACTGTGCAAAGAAAAAGAGAACGTCCGTAATGTCAGTTTTTAAAATACTTGGTTCCAACAATATCATATATAGGTTTGTTTTATCTTTGCATTGATCAGAATTAACGTAGTTCCGTCAATTAATCATACCAGAAAAGAACGAAAAATATGATGTACGTATATGCCACCCGCATTCGCCACTAGGCCCCGTCATCACCCGTTAGGTTACTTAACTAACGACAGAGCGGGGGCTAGACTAGCGTGGGTGAAAAACATATACAACATCTACTAGTATATATATAAATATATATAACATTCATCCCAGGCATGATATAAAGTGGCATCTCAGAATCTCAGCCAAGCAACACAGAGTGGTGGATAATCTTGGAGCCTCTGGTTTCATTTGAGCCGTAAATGAGACCCGACGTTCCCTATCGTGTGGATAGCATGTGCAATGAAAACCTAGACCCTTACGAGTGTGGCAAGTTACCCGCCAATCTGTCATGCCCCGCTTCCCAGTGTACGAGCAGAGGACGCGACGAGGCTGCTACGTATTTACTCAGAAGTAAACACGCTAAGCGTATCTAAGCAATATAAGTAAAATGCACAAGAGACAATGACAATGGATATAATTGAACAACTTTATTTATTAACATTCTTTTGTACAATGCATCTGAAAAGTAAATACATCGCGTCCTTCTGAGTAAATACGTATTTACAAAACCTATCACGCCTCGCTTCCCGGTATACGGGCAGAGGACGCGATGAGGCCGCTACGTATTTACTCAGAAGTAAACATGCCGAGCGTAACTAATCAATATAAAAGAAATATACATAAGAGCCAAATGTAAAGAACAACAACTTTATTTATTAACATTCTTTTACAGTACATGGAAAAGTAAATATATGGAATGAAAAGCAGTGCCTAAACAGTGGCATAACAGAAATGAAAAATATAGGATGTAAATGTGTACAAGGAATCTAAAGCTCTGGGTCGTAAGCTAGCTGGTCCAAATCCTCGCTGGTGGGCTCGATCTCCTGAAGGTCCGAATCACCTGACAACATTCCAAAGAAGTAAGAGAAGGAATGTCGTCAGCGAACAATCGCTCGGTAAGTCCCAAAGATAAGGGAGAAGTAGAATAGACAGAGAGAGAGAGTGCGTAACTTTTAAAGTGGTATTATATTGTTATAATATTGTATTTAGTGTTAACACTGTTGTTTGTAGGTTGGTACAGAAGAGGCCAGTACATACGAGAGGAGTTTCACTTGACCATAGACTACGGTATATAGAATACAAGGCTCCATTAGAATACCCGGAACAACGGCGATTGAATTCAGGTTAGTTGTCTTATGGTTGCAGTTTTGTATCACTTCTAACACCTTCTGTACCAATCTACTCCTTAAACCCCGCGATGTCTTGATTATATTGTTTGTATTGTTTGAATTGTAAATGTGTTGTTTGTACTGTTTTGTAAATGTAAATGGAGGACTTGTATTGTAAATAGAAGACTTGCCGAAACCATGATATCGTATAAATGGAAATGGAGGTACTGGATAATCATGTAAATGGAATATATCCATGGTTCGGTTCAGTCAAGTTATATAGATTGTATAGATTGAACAGATTAAATATATAGATTCATGGATTCATGTTGAATTGTAGTTTAACTTGAATCATATTCAAGCAGATTAATTATAATAAGACTCAGTCTGAGTCAGACAATTAGAAAAAAAATTGAAGTCTTGAATTAGGTTTTGGTGTAATCGGTAACCGCTGCACATGGACGGCAGGATTTGTGTCTTTTTCAAAGACGATTACAGTGTTGATAACACCGTTTATTAAATTGTCTACCTTAAATAGGTAAGCACCCATATCGCCGGCTTCCTGAGGCTCAAGAGACTGGTCCCGCTTAAACCTATATTTACTAGGGTCCTTAGGGTAATTTATAGAACTTGAGGGGGTTTTATGTAAAAATAATTTTGTATCATTCTTAAAATACACCTCAAGTATTTTATTATCGTCTTTAAAGTTATCGTTGATATATATTTTATCATTGTGACATTTCTAGTGAATAAAACCTATTTTTCATAATATATGGTATTTAATTGTAAAGTATTAAACTTGTATGGAATTGCATGGTATTTTAATGTGAAATGGTTCTTTTTTATTTAGAAAAGTTGGAATATTTATACTATATCAAAAATAGATATTTTGATAATACATATATATATATATATATATATATATATATATATATTTATAAAATAATTTAATTTATTATTTTTCAAGAAATCTCATTTTCTTAAGATATTTGTATTTTTAAATCTTTCGAGACCGTATGCTCCTTGCGGAGGTCTGCATCTTGCACTACTAAGCCCGAGGATGTGCGATAATCCGCACCATCATGAACGGGCTCCCCCAATAGGTTGTAGCGGCGCTTTGCAAAGATTTGTTTAAAATACATAATCTTGTAGAAAAAGGATTTTATAAGTTTGGGGTAGTTTTGTGTAAAATCGTATTTTCCAAATCTATGTTTCCCAATATCATCGTGCTATATTACATATGAGTGTTGTGAAGAGGTAGGTCATTACCTCGTGAACTATTTAAAGGTATAGCAAGGAATTATGATATTTAATGTCGAAACTAAACTACATGGTATTTTTATGAAAAAATGCGATAAAAATTACAATATACATTATTTTGATATGGAACTTGTTCAATAGGTTTTTTTAATATTTAATGGTCATGATGTGCAAGTTTGGTATTGTTGTATTTAAGAAAATTGGAACTTTTTAAAGAAAACCGAATCGGAAGTCGGATTAACTCCGCTTCCGTCGGGTTTTAGAAATACAAGTTTTCAGAATAGAAAAGAGAAGAAGGAGGAGGGACTTACTAGATTTTAGATTAGAGAAGAGGAAGAAGGAGTGGTAGGAGGTGCCGGTGCATCGTTTCGTGGCCGGGAGATCCTAGAGTCGTCGTCGGAAGTTCGTCGGAATTTCGTCCTTCGCTAACTCCACTTGTACAAAAAAGTTCTTGGGATTTTTCTTGAGAGTTTGGACAGAGTTTGTGAGTGAGGGGTGTGAAATGGAGTGGTATTTATAGGAAAAATCTAAGGTTTAGGGTAGATGAAAGGATGTGAGAAAATTGTATTAAAATTTTCATTTAAAAAATTAAAAGAGAGTGTTTTAATTCTATTTTTAATTTCAGAGGTTTTAAACAGTGCAGGGGGAGTGGGGTAGGCCAAAAGTCTCAGAGGAGTGAAGAAAATCGGTGATCCGACTCACCCGAACCGGCGCCGCCGGCCGAGTCGGCCGAGTCGGGCCGGGGCTCGTCGCCACGTGTCCACTGTCGATTGGTCTACCTCCTGGGCCAATTTGTTTTATATGTGGCTTTTGGTTTTTACGAGTTATGCACGTGTAGACCCTTGGGCTTCTAAAAATTTAAAAGAAAACTAATTAAAAAAATAATGTGGCTAATGGGATTTGAACTCTAGTGCTTTGGTTCAGCAGTGCAATGTCTTACCAATGAGCTACAAGCTCCTTCTTGCTGTTCTAAAGCAAAACAAACTTATAACTTGTGCTCAGGCAAAAGTACCCCTTTCTGTATTTTTGAAAAAAAATTGTACAGAAAGTTTAGGCTTGTTACACAATTCCAGAAATGAGGCAACCCCAATCAACAACGTGAATGAGCCATCCAGCACTCCACGGAATCCGGTAACTTGAGCACCCCTCCTTGGGTCAACCTATATCCCCTACAAGTGCGGAGAATAGCCCGCCAATTCTAGAGTGAAGCCCCTCCGTCTCACCGCCATGAGATGCGGGCCCGTTGCCCTCTAGAACCCGGCTATTCGTGCACTCCACCGCGGGGTAATCCTAGTACAGAATAAAAAATAAGTACAAGGGTGGCATCGAGCTCAACGCAGTCGTGCCACAAATAAATAATATACAAACTGGCAGTGACGGCAGTCCACATGTCGGACTCTCGTCCCGCAATATCAAATGTATAAATAAACCTAAACTTTACTACTATTTCACCCAAGCTATCCACCACGACGATCCAACCACAACCACAGCACAACACAGAATATCAACGTGAATGTCACGTTCGAAAACCCGTCTAAAAGTCATATAGCAATTAGACGAGTTGTACCGCTTTAATGACATTTATAGTCACAGATAGTAATGTATGTACTGAAAACTATGATATTAGAATTCCACACGCTATTAGCAAACTAAACCAATTTCCAAAACCATGAAAAAACAGTGAGCTAAAGTTCTAAAAACCGACCGTTTAAAGCCAATTCGGAAGTCTGAATCAAAACGAAACGCGTCCGAACCTTCGTGGGGAGTTAGAGAACGAAATTAACTTCGAGTCGGGAGGCTTAGAGGGGGTACCCTACCCCCGAGGCCACCACGAGGTGGCCAGGGGGTGAGGCAGGCCCGAAACTGCCCAAGGTAGGGCAGTTTCGGGTCCCCACCGCCAAGACCTCCTTGTGGTGGTCTTGAGGAGTGGTACCAGCCGTTCGGTCCCTCCCGAAGGTTCCCCGAGGTGCCCATGCACTACCCCGCGTCTTCTCAGTTCAAACCGTGAGCCCGCGGGGTGTGCAAACACCTCAAACTTTCAGTTTTTGGAACTGTTTTTGTAAGCAGTTTTTGCACGACAAAAACGGCGGATTTTTAATGTCGCAATGAGTTAACTAAGGCTTATGGAGCGGCTCTGATACCATGTTGGGTTATGCAAGTGCCCCGGCCATCAATCCTTGGTCAAATGCGGAACAAAATTTTTTATAAACCGGCGCTAACACAACCCTATAATCCGGATCGACCCATAAGCCCTAGACAACAAAACATGCAAAAGAGTTAGAATGGTTATACCGAATAATCCATGTCCTTCGGTCTTGAACCATCTTCCCAAGCTCTTGGAGGCCTCCTTGATCAAGCTTGATCTCCGGTCTCCCTCCATCGAAGATGATCCATCCGAGAGTCTATGAATCGAGCTCCAACCTTATATCCGAGGTAACTAGAGTACCTAGATTGCTACACTAGATACCGTAGAAGAAGTAGAGAGTGATGAAAGATTAATTTGTCTCAAGACACCCAAGATTTCTCAACACATGAGAGGGTTTAGGTAGAGGAGGAAGAAGATGCCATGAGGATGAGAGTGTTGTAGGAGAGAGAATGAATAATGGCTTAGTTCATTTTTGTGTTTTGTGAGAATTGATAAATAATGGAGCCATCCCAAATAATATCTCAAGTCTCCAAAATATCTTGAGTCAGCAAAAAATATCTCGAGTCAACAAAATTCTCACAACAAACAAAAAACCCTAAGCATGCTAGAATAGTAAGCATGGGTCATTACTAGGCCATACCACCAAAAATGCAATAAATACCTCATCCTCCACATCAATAACCTTTTAATCTAAAAAGGTCTAAACCATAATGAGGTGTAATCTTCTAAAAGTAATCTTGTAAGAAATTACAAGAATACCCCTCATCTGTATATACATACCCGCATCCGTATTCCGAAGAATACGAATACAATGAGACGAAAATAATCCAATAATATAATACTAGGATCCGGCTTAAACCAAAGCCCACTAGTATTATCCGTCCGAACATCATCCGTGCACAAGTACACGTATGTGATCGAACCCTGACGTACAACCATACGACCTCTATATCGTTTCGCCCGAAGCAGGGAAACCCTCTGTGTGGGACTCTAAAGACTCGTCAATACGCTAGCTGTAACGACCCCAATAGTAATATACCTCCGTATTTTCTTTCTTTAGTAAAAAATTGTATTTATTTATTCTTAGTATTTTCTGTATATTTTTTTTTTATAAATATATTATTTTATTATTCCATCCATTTTTCCCAAACACATTTCTTTAAAACTAAATTTTAACTTTTTTCAAATTAAACATAAGACCTAACCCAACCCATAACTCAAATCCAATTTCATTTTCATTTTTTTAAATAAAACTATGAGCCCAAAAGCCCACTTTTTTTAAGCAATATCATATATTTAATTCTTATTAAATATGTATATGAACAACCTTGTAGCTCATTGGTTAAGCCTTTGCATTGTTATTCTATAGATTACATATTCAAATCCCCATTATTGCAATTATTTTTTTTATCAATTTTTATTCTTCTCATAACTTACAAATAAGACCTTTTATTTCCAAAATGAATGGTGACCTTTTATTTCTCTTTTAATTCCAATATTGAATGCATATATTATGATAGATAATTCACCATTACACCATCTTTATTTGTCCTCCTCTTTCATTTTCTTTCTCACATTTTTCTATCTCCCTTCTCTCTCTTCACTAAGAGTCTTAGAAGAAGAACATAAAGAAGTTTTCAAGAAAATCTCGCTAGTAACGCGAGATTATCGGTGGATAGACAAGCCCGGTGACAATACCGGTTTGTATATGTAAGTATCTTCTCTCTTTCTCTCCCTCCATCTACTTCTCTCTATCTTTCTTTTGTCATATTGACATGAAAAACTTCTCTTATCATATCATAGTTCCTAAATAATTAATTAAATGAGTACATATATAAATAATGAACACACACAAACATACACACATATATAGTTTGTAAAGTCTTTTTCATTACTCTCAATCCATATGTTAAGATTTCATAATGACCAATTAGGATTGCATCGTTTGTTGTTGTATTTTAAATTACTTTATTTAAATTTTGTTAAAAAAAATGAAGTTACGAATAAATACTATGATTTCCTCATTCTCACATATGACATATCAATACTTTTATATTTAAAATAATTTTTAGAAATTAATTTTTAATTCTGGAAATTTCAATAAAATTACGTTAGATAGAATATATTTTTGTGTACATGCTGTAAAAATTTCAGATCTAACCGCATAACAGTTTAGGTGTTATGTAGTTTTTTATTCTCTGTT
The DNA here is from genome assembly GCA_030015575.1 of Agapanthus africanus. Classification (NCBI taxonomy): domain Eukaryota; kingdom Viridiplantae; phylum Streptophyta; class Magnoliopsida; order Asparagales; family Amaryllidaceae; genus Agapanthus; species Agapanthus africanus. Next base: position 168,085,521 of record JASDDO010000028.1, on the reverse strand, counting down.
TTTAAAACCAGAAAACTGCCAATAAGGGTCTTCTTCGAGAGACTATAACTCTATAATCGTTAATCCAAATTAAGTGTTTTCAGATGGTATGAATATCTATATCTAAAGATCTATATTTTCTTAGTTTTAAGTTTTTACTGAAAATCGACATAAAATATAGAAAACTGCGTTACAATATTAAGCAACGAATCTAGATAGAATTTGTCCTGATTCGCACACTGTTTTTAAATTAGACATAACTCAAACTCCCGATGTACGTTCGTGACAAACTTTAGATGTGTAGATGCAAAATTGATAGAACTATAATCTTTTTTATACTAGATTACTTAGAAATGTATGAAACAACTCGATATAGGCTTTGCAATATAACATATAGTTGCTGTCCAGAAATCTGAATTTCGGTTTTAAATGCTGATATTAAAACGATCATAACTAGAGCTACAGAAATCCAAATCGTGCGAATCTTAGTATTTTGGATAATTATTCCGAAATACTTAAAATTTTCTAATAATTTTTATAGCCTAAAACCCGATAGAAATTAACTCAAAATGCGTTTTAAAAATGTGTGACGGTGCTGAACGGATTCTGATCTGTTTTGCGCGACGATACGAAAACCTGTCTATCTCCCAAATGGGTAGTTGTATTTCGGCGAGACTGAAACTCATGTGTGCATAACACTTAAGGCTATGTTTTTGTTTATATTCTGATTTCAAATGATTTGATTAACTAGTCGTACATATCACATATTTACAGCATTGTTTTGGACTTTACTTGTATACTTATCTCATATCATGTTATGTGATTGCTTATTTATTTTTATTTATATAACTAGTGATTAAACCATTATATGCTAGAATTGACTTGATCTTGACATGACTCAATCATGAATACTTGAACGCAGTATGTACACTTGAACCAATTTGACTCGAACCATGAATACAATTGGCATGACTTGCACTTAACTGACTACATGAACTCAATCTTGAAAACTTGATATCATACATCACCTTTTGTATTTATGGATTCAATTAAGATTCGTAACATTAATCATAGACTAATATACATGGGGTGTTGGGGTGGTTTGAGTATGAATCCAATGGAATCTCATGAGTCCCATTAATACAAATCATGTTGCTGTGGTACTATGTTGAAATGGTACAAATCATGTTGCTGTGGTACCGGTCTGAAACGGTACAAATCACCAATTCACGAATGAGGGCCTGTGTTTCCAAGTCCCTGGATGATAGCCTATTGGGTTTGGAATACTTCAATAACAATTGAAGTCCCACTATTTTGGGCCCGTGATTCCTTACCCCTAGACGATAGCTTTGGGTTTGAGAATACTCTTAAGATTGGTTGATAGTCACACTTAAACTGGCGTTAGAATATATTACCTTGTAGAGACCCCCTTAGGACACGAACATCCACTTCATATTCACTATACCTACACTCTATGGCTATGTTATACTTGATTGCCATGCTGATATAGTTGACATACACATTACCATGCACGCTACCATACTTGTTTATATGTTCATTATTTTTATTCATGCTATACTTGTTTACGATGCTCATGTTATATTGCCATACTTACATAGTTGTCATTAACATTACCATATTATACTTATTCATATTTTATTTCCATTCATACTATATCACATGTCATCTTGCATATTCATTTATATACTTTCACATCCCATCTTTCTTAAGGACTTACCGAGCGCAAGTTCGCTGACGGGCATTCCACCAATTTCTTTGTTTCCTTGGAATGTTCGTCAGATGATCTAGAGATTGAAGAGATCGAGCCGAGTCAGGAGAATTACTTTCAGCTTGTGGAGCAGACCGAATACTAATTCATTCTTTTCAGCTTTTACTTCCAGTATGCCACTTGTTTAGGCACTTCCTTTTATATATCTTTGTTTTCACCATGTATTCAGTTTGAAACTTGTGAAAGTTAAGAATGTAAATATATAAAGTTGGATTTTCATTATCATGTCTTTTCTTGTTATTTTATATTTCTTATATACGCTTAGCGTATTTGTTTTGAGAAATGACCTTCTCGAAATAAATACGTCACGGGCTTGTCACGTGCCATTACCGCTCTTTTAGGAAGTGGGGCATGACACTGGCAGTGGGTTTAAACACAAGCACATCAGCGTCACTAGCTGTACGTAACGGGTACCCAGGTATTGAGTGAAAGGGAGGCCGACGAGCAAACTCATCCTGAAACCCCTACTGAGCCTGACAGTGAAAATATCCGTACAGTCAGGTCCGTTCTTCTATGAGTATCGCATATCGAGTTTAGGGGATGGATAGAGTTAGACGCCTAAAAATGCGACATTTAGTGTCGGTATGAAGACCATCACCCACTAAGAAACTACTGATCTGAATCAGTAATTCTCGACTATCTTGGCCAAGGATTTCTGATGATGGTCACCCGTGCACACCGTGACATCAACCCCCAATACCGGGAGAGACGAATCCCCTGACGATCCGCTCACTGTCTCCATATGGCTCGGGACTGTAACCAACTAAAACCTGTTTGCACGACTCCTTTAAGTCGTGGTAGGGTAGTAATCAAAGTATAGTGGGAACTCACACGAGACAAATGACGATCTCGGGTCGATAGACTAACTTGTACACATGTCACCAGGGAACTGCTATCTGACAATAGCTATAATACCAACTAGCATGTTCCCGGCAAGTCCGTCCGGTATACTCATAACCCAATGAGCACTGTATACTATCTTAGGTGAACAAACTGACACCAATGGCTTGTGAGACCAACCACCGCCCCTCGTCGGGATCTCGATCAGTATACACTAGTCTACTCTGGAGTATTGATGCCCCATCTCGAAACTCCCACGACTAGGGACATTTAAGGATGCGCCTATAGACCACCCAGCTCCCACGTATATGATCGCCATCATAATGCTGGTAGTCAAGAAAAAATCCTATGGGCTCTATCAACATGTAATAGTGATATGTAATGCCACCTAATGTTGTACATGATGATAAAGACAAACCAGATAGCATACTATCATCTCGAGTAAGACTGTTCTACCGGTATAGGTCTTCCCTCAATCATCATAATCACCTGCCTGCGACTATGATAATTGCCTTGAGGGCACTATAGCTAACAGGATTGGTGTTCATCACGCCATCGATGGGAACCCTACGACATTATTTTGCTCTCACCGAGCCTCGCACAAACAACGAGGCTGAGTACGAAGCTCTGATAGCTGGTCTGGAGCTCGCCATAGAAATGGAAATCCTTCGGTTACGGGTTTACGGTGACTCCCAGCTTGTCGTCAACCAGGTAAGCGACGACTATAAGATATACAAACCTGAGTTAGCTCGATATAGAAGCCGAGTGGTGGAACTCATGAAATGGTTAACTCACATTGAACTAATGAGAGTCCCTAGGGCGTTGAACAGAAAAGCCGACATACTCGCTCGCCTAGCTAAAGAGCTAGCTGATCCTGACATGGACGAAATTCTAATCACAGTCAGAAACCGGAAAATTCTGCCTCCAGTCTCTTTGCATGAAGAAGAAAGCATAGAACAAGAGAACAACCTGCCGAAGAGGCTTAGATCATTCAAGACGAGCCCGATTGGAGAGAATCCTTCATAGAGTACTTTCGATACAACAAGCTGCCCGAAGAAAAATCTACGAGGATTCAGCTGAAGAAGAGAGCTCTCCGATACGTGTTTGTAAATAATACGCTATACTACAGATAATATGACCAACTCTGGCTCAGGTGCCTGTCATCGGTCGAAGCCCAAAAAGTCATGAAAGAAGTTCACCCGGGCGTCTGCGGGGCTCACCAGTCCGGACCCAAAATGCGGCTTCAGATCAAATGGCTTGGATATTACCGGCCCACCATGATAAGGAATTGCGAAGAGCATGTAAAGAAATTCCATCTCTGCCAAATTCATGGTGATTTCATTCACAAGCATCCCAATCTATTGCATCCTACGGTGGCGTCGTGGCCTTTCGAAGTTTGGGGCACCGACCTAGTTAGCCCAATTGATTCTCCATCATCCAAATGCCATAGGTTTATATTGGCCGCAACTGACTATTTCTCCAGATGGGCCGAAACTGTCCTGCTAAAAGAAGTCAAGACAAAAAATATTCTGACATTCTTCTAGCATAATATTCTATACCGCTTCAGTACACCAAGAATCATTTCTGACAACGGGACTTCTTTCAAGAGTTTCAAAGTCTCAAGGTTCGCTACCCAACACAGGATAGACTGGAGATATTCCTCCATCTATAATCCAAGGGCCAATGGGCTAGCCGAAGCCTTCAATAAAACTCTGCGGAAGCTCCTGAGGAAAAATGCTTCAGCCAACAAGAGAGACTGGAATCTCAAACTTCATGAGGTGTTGTGTGCATATCATACCACGCACCGTACTTCAACTCGGTCCACTCTATACTCATTACTCTTCGGAGTGGAGGCGATCCTCCCCTTCGAAGTCAAAATTCTAAGCTTAAGAATGGTCGTTCAGCCCGAGTTGACGGCGAAGGAAAATGTGCTCTTCCGGCTCGAAGAGCTCGATGTCCTCGAAGAAAAGAGGCTCGCGGTACAGAAAAATCTGGAGCTGTACCAAGCCTAAATTTCACGGGCCTATGACAAGATGATCCGTCTCCATTCTTTTAAGAAAGGCGAATTGGTGTTGGTCCTCAAAAGACCGATCATCCCCAATCGACATGCCAAGGGAAAATTCGAGCCAAACTGGGAAGGACCATACATCATTGAGAAGGTGTTTGATGGAGGGTCCTACCAGCTGATAAATGCCGAGGGAGAAAGGCCCATGCCACCCATCAATGGCCGATATCTCAAGAAATACTATGCGTAAATGCTCCAAGTCGCAGATGAATTAAGCATACCGGCTCTACTGTCTGGATCATACATCCTGTAAAACCGTATACAATCCACGGGCATAAACGAGCCCAATCTTTCCCAAAGTCCTACCGGTGAGACTATATTTAAAGTCCCACCGGCCTTAAAAAATGGTACGTCCACAAGCAAAACGGGCATGGATGAAAACCCGAAAGGGCTCCGTAAGTAAAAACAGTAGGACTGCCGGCGAGTTTGTGAAAACCCGAAAGGGCGCAAACTCGTGAAAATAGATAAAATACATTCGCAAAGTCCTCTCGACCTTGTGAGGAGAAAATCCCCACGTGAGATCCTTACGACTCACAAAGGAGCAACACACTTAGGAATCCCCACGATTCTTAGGGAGAAATACACCTGCGAGATCCCCTCGACTCATAAGTAGAAAATGCTTTTATGAGACCCTTACGGCTCATAAAATTGAAAAGCCTTAGGTGATAGGGATCTAAACCTGTCTCCTGAGCCATCGCTCCCCAACGGGAAACGGCAAATGATGAGTTGCTCCTGGCATTTCGCTTTAGTGTTAGCGGTGCTGATGCCGACCAAAAACCCAAATCCCAGGTCTTCCCAACGGAAAATGATGAGTCGTTCCTGGCATTACGCTTCAGTGTTAGCGGTGCTGATGCCGGCCCAAAACCTAAATCCCAATTTTTCCCAACGGCAAATGATGAATCGCTCCTGGCATTGCTTCAGTGTTAGCAGTGCTGATGCCGACCCAAAAATTAAATCCCAAGTCCTCCCGGGGCAAATGATGAGTTGCTCCTGGCATTATTCCAGTGCAGCAATGCTGATGCCGACCCAAAAACCAAATCCCAAGTCCTCCCGGGGCAAATGATGAGTTGCTCCTGGCATTATTCCAGTGCAGCAATGCTGATGCCAAACAAAATCCAAATTCCAAGTTCCTCTCAAATTCAAAAGTCCTGCCAAATAAGGCAGAAATCAAACAGATCAAATTAATGTCCCACCCGGTAGCGCTTCCAAGCTCAAAAGTTCCGCTGGACTGGTAGGGAACTCCTAAAATAAATCAAATCAAACAAATCAACCCTGACACCGTAAAAAACAGAGCAAGTCAACTTCAACCCCAACACCGCAGAAAGCGGAGCAAGTCAAATCAAATCCCGATACCGCAAGAAGCGGAGCAAGCACCGACCGTCCAAGTCGCTAAAAGGGCAGCACCGACCGTCCAAGCCGCAAAAAGGGCAGCACCGACCGTCCAAGTAGCTAAAAGAGCAGCACCGACCGTCGACGTCGTGAAAAGGGCAGCATCGACCTCCAAGTCATCAAAACGGGAGCCAAATCAAGTCAACCTCCACGCGAAAAAAGATCCATCAATTTCATACATACGGCCCATATATGTGGTGTGCATGTATTGATGAGGGGTACTTTGTTAGGGTCAAAAATTACACCCCTGTTGACCAAGTCAAAATCAAAGTCAACCCCAAGCCAAGTGGACCCAAGCCCAGGACAAAGGGACCGGCCCCATGATAAAAGGAATGAAGTCATAAATTGGTTTAATGTAATTATTTTTTATATATATATGTATAGAAATAAATATATATAAAATAAGCAAAAAGCCAAAATTTTGTAAACCCCATGGCTTATGTGCAAAAAGAGATAAGCACATAAGGCATGGGGTGGCATAAGTGCCATTTGGCAAAGCCCAAGGGGCTATATGTAAAGTGTGTAGCCTATAAAGGCAACATGATGAAAAATCAATGATAATTTTTTTCTCTCTGAAAAAAATTAGGGTATGTGCCTCCTTTTCCTTCCTCAAGGTTCTAAAACCTTCTTCCCCTTTTTGAATTAAATCAAGAGTTTAACTCTTCCTTTTCCATAAATAAACAGTTTTTACCATCAAACCCTCGAAGGGGAACTCAGATCTTCTATCAGATCTCAAAAATGGGAGATTTTTAAACCTCACCCCCTTTTTCTCTAAGATCCGGCTAACAAAAGAGGAGGAAGAAGGATACCCACCTCCAAAAATCCCACTTTGGAAAAGATCCAGGGCCAAAGGGGGAAGAAAGGGGTCCCCTTCGGTCATTTCCAAAGATTTCTAGGAGTTTAACCCCATTCAAGATCTGTTGGAGTTTAACTCCATAAACAAAACCCTATTAGGAGTTTAACTCCAAATCTACACATAATCTCTGTTAGGAGTTCAACTCCAATGACCCTTAGGAGTTCAACTCCCAGCCCAGGGGCCAAGCCCTTTTTCCGCCAGTATTTCCAGCAGTCGCGTGCCGTGCACTTGACCCACGGGCGCCCAGCGGTCGTGTGCAGGGCACGTGGCCCGTGGGCGCCCAGCGCCCACGTACGCCTCATGTGACCCGTAGGCGCCCAGTACTCAGCGATCGCGTGCTACGCACGTGACCCGAGGGCGCCCAGCGCTCAGCGGTCGCGTTTCGCGCACGCGACCCACGGGCGCCCAGCGCTCAGCGGTCGCGTTGCACACATGTGACCCGCAGGCGCCCAGCGCTCAGCAGTCGCGTGCAGGGCACGTGACCCACGGGCGCCAAGCGCCCACACACCTGGCACATCACCCGCGGGCGTCTAGCATCCACGTGCCATGCACGTATCTTTAAGACGCTCCTCACCCCTCATTTTCCATACACTCCACACCCAAAACACGTCCTCCATTGGAAAAAAATTTCTAACGGGGCGCTGCCCCGCACCCCGCAAGGGAGCTGCTAGCCCTCTTGACCCCCAACCCACTGCGAGGCCCCCGATATATCCAAAACCCTTTCAAAACACAACACACGCATACGGCACATTGAGTTCGCATGATCAGTTTGACCCGTCAATCGGAGGTTCTTTCGCTCTAAAGGCGAGGGGTAATTAACAGCAGCTTAGTCCGCGGCCGCCGGAGATTCGGATACCCACAATCAATAAACCCCCGCCTACCCTAGACAGAGGGAATCTGTAGTACGCCTGACAAGCGCGTGCGTATTCCCATCTCAATGGGATGACAAAAACACCCTACAAATATGTAATAATGATATGCTATACCATACAAGACATGTACATGATGATAAAGTCAAACCAGATAGCATACTATCATCTCGAGTAAGACTATTCTACCCGTATAGGTCATCCCCCAATCATCATAATCGCCTGCTTGTGATTACAATAATTGCCTTGAGGGCACTATATCCAACACAAAGGGCACCTGTACCAGGGTTGGCATTGACTCAGCCTGCGTCAAGGTTAGCATCGGCTCAGCCTGCACCCGGTTTGAGCTTTAGCACTTGAGCCCCAATTTGGGTGGGAACAATGAACGAGGAATTCAAGGTGAACAACTTCATCAAGAACTAGCTCATGAAAAACCTATTCTTCAAAATATAGATAATATAGATGAAGGGGTAACATTAAGAAGATCCACAAGAATAAGGAAATCAACAATTCCTAATAATTATATAGTGTACCTTCAAGAGTCTGATTTTGATATTGGACCTAAGGATTATTCCCCTCAAAAAGACGCGGCGAGAGACGCGGCATACGTCTTGCCTGAATTTCGGGGCAGATGCTAATTGGTGCTATCTGTCCACCTTTCCGAAGATGCCAAGTTGATTTATGGCACCATGTATCGAAGGTTTAAACGGATGCGGCCGATGTAGCAGAATTCGTCAGATTCCCCCTCGTTTGAGGGGTTTTTGATTGTGGGGACGCTTTTCCCTGCAGGCGCAAGCCCCTGCAGTTAATTACGCTGCCGCATCGCGGTAACAACTTTCTCCTTCTCCATATGGTCACTTCGTGTCGTGGGTGTTTGTTTTGTGTTTGGTTGCCTGTGGATTGTATACGGAGACTAAGTTATGTTGTCGCCTGTAGGGCGTGGACTAGTCCAAATCCGTATCTTTCTTAGATTTGGGTTTGGGGGGTTGCGTTTAAGGATACGTTAGCCTTATTTGGGGCTAAGATCAACTTAAACGTTTGTTAAGGACACGTTAGTCTAATTTTAGACTAAGATCAACTTAACGGAATCGTTTAGATCCAACAAAAGAGCAATTAGGCTTTATTGTTTAGTTTAATGACATTGCGGTCGATAATTAGTTTAAGAACATTACGGTCCATTGTTAGTTTTAAGACATCGCGGTCGAGGTTAAGGACATCATAGTTCGTGAGTTTAAGGACCTCACAGTCCGGTGTTAGTTTTAAGACATCACGGTCGAGGTTAAGGACATCATAGTCCGTGGATTTAAGGACTCCACAGTCCGATGTTAGTTTTAAGACATCACGGTCAAGTTTAAGGACATCATAGTCCGTGGATTTAAGGACTCCACAGTCCGACGTTAGTTTTAAGACATCACGGTCGAGGTTAAGGACATCATAGTCCGTGGATTTAAGGACCCCATGGTCCGTAGCAATGTGTGGTTGTCGGGACCCGTCACCTCTCTGACGACGTTGAAGGATTACAACGACAGATATCATAGGAGTGAAGAGATGTACCCTCGAACCGGGTGTAAATTAATTGGAAGAGCATGTGTGCTCAGTTCAATTTAAATTAAGGACTTATGGCCAGAATTGGGCTAAGTCCAGTTAAAAATGTTTTAACATTTTATTTCTGTGTTGGCTATTATTTAGCCTTTATTTGGGCTCGGCCCTTTCCAATAATGCCAAGCAGTGGGCTCTGACATTTTTTGTCTTCATTGAATGCATAGCATTCATCGGGACAGAGTGTGTCCTGACAGTGCGCCACGTGGCGCATCAGGCGCTTTGCGCCATTTAAAGAGCGCATTGCGCTTCTGTTGGTTAGCACATATGAGGAGGACACGTGTCGCTTAGCGCTAAGCGCTAGTTTGTTAGCGCATTGCGCTTTTGATTTATGAGTGTGATGCGCCAGTTTATGGGTGCGCCAGTGAAGGACACGTGGCGCGCTTGGCGCTGAGCGCCAACCCAAGAGTGCAGTGCTCTGTTTCAGGAGCGCAAAGCACAAACTTTGTCTGTGGTTGACACGTGGCATGTTTTGGCGCTGAGCGCCGATCCAAGGAGCGCAAAGGCGCAGTTCAAGAGTGCAAAGCACTTTCCAGTAGCGTAAAGCGCATTTTGATCAATTTAAGATCAAAGAACAAGTTTATGTTCTTCTTAAAAGAGGCTTTGCCTCAAGATTCAAGAACTAAGTTCTTATTCCTATAAAAGACTCTGCCTTTATGGATCAGAAGATCTGTGAAGTATAAATACTTCTTTTTTTTATGATTAGATCTTGATCTTTTCTTTTTACTCAAAAGACCTTGGTCTTTTTTATAGATCTAAGATCTTTTTAGAAGACATTTCTTCTTTTTACGAGATGTTTCATCTCTATTTTTCAAGAAATCAATTCTTTACCTTTCTTTTCCTTTTGAATTCTTCTCAAAGTTTGCAGAGAGTTTTTTCTATCGCTCTTCTGTATCGAGACTTGAAGTCTAGGGGTCTTTATATAAGGCCAATTGATTTATTAAATCATTTAAAGAGATCTTTCTCTGATTGATTTGGGGATGTTTCCCCACCATTGGATCTTTTATCCTAGGGCTTCTGTTTTATAGAAGGCAATCTTCTTGTTTTTAACAAGATTGGAAAATCTTTCCATGCAGAATTTGTTCTGTTTTTGGTAATTCGTTATTTACCATTGGATCATTGATCCAGCGGTGCTTAAAGCGCAATCTTGTTGTTTGGAAAGATTTTGAGAAATCTTTCCTTAACAGAATTTAATTCAAGTTAATTAATGATTTATCATTATTATTAGATCCTTTGATCCAACGGTGGGAATTTTAATTCCAGCGCTGGCGCACCTACGTTGGACACGTGGCGTGCACCGCAGAACGCAGCGCAACTGCGCTAGCGCACTCATGCTTGACACGTAGCGCTTAGCGCAGAGCGCGGCGCAACTGCGCTAGCGCACCTGTGTTAGACATGTGGCGTGCAGCGCAGAGCGCAACACAACTGCGCTAGCGCACCTGTGTTAGACACGTGGCACGCAGCGCAGAGCGCTGGATCTGAAGCGTTGCTTCATCTTTTTAATTTTTGAATTTTGAAAACAGAGCTTTGCTCTGATTGGGGTGCACTACCTAGGGCTCAGCGCTCCTGGCGCTGGCGTGTCTGCTTTTGACACGTGGCGCGCAGCGCACAGCGCGCAGGATCTGAAGCGTTGCTTCAATTTTGAATTTTGAATTTTGAAATTCAAAACAGAGCTTCGCTCTGATTGGGGAAACAAATGCCCCCCTACCGTTGCGCTTACGCGGCGCACACGTGAGTGCAGCGGTGGCAGCATCTGAGCCCTTGGATCAACTTAGAAGTTGAAGAGGCAGTTCAGTGCCTATAAATAGGACCTTTGGTCCTTGAGATGATTATCATCATCTCCTTGAGAATTTTCATTCAGAACGCGGCTCTTTTGTTAAGAACTTTCAAGAGTTAAAACTCTTAGGTAAAATTTAGAAATTTTAATTTTAACAAATTAGGGTTCTTACCCATTAACAGAGCCTTGCTTTTCATAGATCTTTGATCTAAAGAAAAACCCTTTTAGGGTTTCACCAGTAGAGCTTTGCTCTCATGAACCCATAGATCTAAACAGATCTTTTCTTGGGGTTTCTTATCCCATGAATTAGAGCTCTGCTCTTTTGATAACCCGTAGATCTTTTGGTTTTTTGATGAAGAACTCTTGAAAGTTTCTTCATGGATCTTTATGATCTCAGAATTTTAATTCTCAAGCATTAATTTTGATAATTCTTGATGGATTTTCCATCATGATTACAGAGCTAAGCTCTTTAAGGAATTTTATCCCTCCATGACCAGAGTTTGACAAGTGTCACTCTGTTATAGAGTTTTGCTCTGAAAGGGATATTTTCTCCTTCTCCCGAGGGATTTCTCATTCAATGAGAATACTCTTTGAGGATTTCCTCATTAATTGCCACTCTCATCCAATGATGAGGCTGTTTTAGTAATTGATGCATTGTCATCTGGATTTTGTGGGTCCCCCTTTGGTCCCCTTTTCCACTGCATTGCAGCGTGGTACAAATTTTTAAAGTACCAAGTGTCAGAAATCAAAAATTACAATACTGACAGTTGATTTCCGCCCCCTTTTTTTTGCAGGCAACATGTCTTTCGATGCTTCATTCCCATTCGTTCGTTCAGAGGGAGGATTCCCTGGAGCACCCGTAGACCGGGAGGTCCTAGCTTTGATCAGAGACCATGATCCGGCACATAAGAATCTTCACCTTTGGGAATCATGGTACAATCAGATTATCAGAGGTCGACAAAGCTTTTCATGCGACCCCCGGTGATCCATTACGCCAACTCACCCCCGGTGAACTACGTCGTGGAGATGGTCAATTGGACTTCAGAAGGCCTTCTTCAACCTTCTATAGCTTCGATTCCCGTTCAACCTCCCATGGTTTTAGATACCTTGGGACGCCGTATTTGTCAAGGCGAAGCGCGGCCGTGGGGGCAACCATATAACATAGGCCTGATTCCCCATCATCCGATTGGTTATCTATAATGGGCCCGCTACATTCTGTCAGCGAAGAAGTCGCGGTTGATGAGGCTTGGATTGTATACCGCTGTTTATGCTTCTCTCTTCTAATACCCTACGCTTCCCACATGGTGGGTTAAGGCTTTTTTGGAGCAGTGGAATATCCCTACTCACACCTTCCTCGCACTGGACCGGGAAGTGTCAATCTCTTTAGAGGAGTTTACAAAAGTTTCCGGCTAACCGGTCATAGGGGAGCATTATGAGGAGCTGCTTCCCACGGACGAATATGTCTTCGGTGCCAAGCCAGTGATAATGGACCTTACTCCAGCGAATGTTGTTCAACACCAGTTTCCCAGTCTGATCAAAGTGTTGAATATCTACGAGCGCCTTTTCACGAATCTGGGAGTCGCGGGGTTAGTTTTGAGGATTTCATCGCTCGCTTTCTTCACCCGAAAGTTTTCTCGCCGGAAGCTGCTAAATTCGCCACGCTCGATGACCCTTTCGGTTTAGGTTTGGACAATCTGCCAGCGATGGAGGTAGATCAGAAGAGTTTCTTCCTTCCTAACTTCCCGGTTGTTCCTTTTGCGGAGATTGCAGTCCCTGGGATGGATGAGGAAGCATTCTTTTGGGGATTTCTTGGGCTATGGTTGAGTTGGTTCGCGCTCCCGATGCACCTTCGTCGTATGAGGCCATCTATCTTTTACCCGGCTCACCGGATGACTATTGGGGTAAAAGTGTCTGTCGGGGTCGCCGGTTTAGCCCATCTGTATTACGGCCTTAGTCAAGCAGTGGATGCTATTGAACCTGGAGTACCGCATGTGATCTTCTCGATGCATTACTTTATATCATGGCTCGAGCTACATGCACTTGGCGATTTTGGCATCCATAAAAGGCCTTCATTCTATGACAGGTGCAGCTTCCCTCGGATTATGCGATTGGTCGGCGCCTCAATCGTAAATCCGTCGCCACGGGACGCCAGAGGTTTGCTCTTTCGTCCCCACACAGTTGGAGACGGGATGACCTTTACCGACAAGGTGTTAACCATCGGAAAGGCCTCTACCACAACAGTGCGGTCATTACAGGACATTTTCAAAGATGGGGCCTCAGTTCTGACAGCTCGGGAGACCCTCCATTTATATTCTATCAGATCGGGCTTCCTGGTGTTTAGGCAAAATGATGCGGCGCTCTTCATGAGATATAACCCGCATCGCTTTGCCCAACAATTGAGCTATAATCAAGGAGTGCCGTTGGAGGCTTTCTTGCTGGAACCTATTACCACTGAAGAGAGGATGCGGGACGTGCTACATCACTTCATGCGTCTGAATACGGGCTCTTACTTTTTTATCAGCAAGCCGCGTTGTGTCCCACGGGTCCTTAATACATATATGGCATGGTACCAGCATTCGACGGGCGCCGTTATTAAGGAAGAAAGGCATTTGCTACTTGATCGCAAAAGTGCACCTCCCGCTAGTGATCATAAAGTCCCTTTGAAACGACGGATCGCTGTACCCCCTCCGCTAAGAGAGGTTGCTGCAGTTGAGCCTCCACGCGCGCTAAGCCCCACACGTGGATTGCCTCATGTTCCTGTAGAGATGGTGAATGTGCCTGCGGTGCCCTGTGCTCCCGTGGAGACGGTGAACGTAGCTTCCCCTGAATCTGGTGTGGGCTCGGATATCGAGACTCGCCGGCCCAAAGTGCCCATGAAGCGCAAGTTGGTTCTGGTTACGACCGGAACTCACGCACGGAAGAAGAAGAAGTCGGTCCTCTCCCTTGATGCCGTACTCGGCCTAGAGCCTCAAGCTCCTCTTACCGAAGGCCTAAGTGAGTATGGAACCAATGAAGGTCTCTTCATAGAGCCAGCAGACACTAATCTCGATGCCGCTATTGCTGCTTCTGAGCGACTCGCGCGGCAACAAGCGGAAATAGCCGCCCTTGTGCAATCAAGTAAATATTAGTCGCACTTTTATCATTACATTATATCTTTATTTTTATTATCACGTCTTGACTGGCATTCTTCCTTTTGTAACAGGCTTTACTACCGAAGAGGCTCTGGCGGCTTCCCTTAGGACTTTCGAGGAGGAAAGGAATCGCGCTCTATTCGGCATTGATATGTTTCGGTTCGTTGAGTCTTCATTCTCCTTTTAACGGACAATCTAACCCTTTCTTTATCTCATCGTAGGGACCACGATGCCGGTCCCGCAAGGTGATGTGGAGACTCTTCCCGGGCCAGCCACCGAAGTCCCGGCCTCTTCGGTACTGCCGAAGGGGGCATTGCTAAAAAAACCGATGATGGAAGCCTTGACGGCTCTGGAGGCAACCTTGAGTGCGGATGACGATGCCTTGCTGAAGGAGGCTTCTAAAAGGTCTGTTGTGACGGCCCGGGAGGAAAGGAAGCGCCTGAGGCGCGCAGCAAGGGAACGTAGTGCTGCTTTGGCTGCGGGGGCAGGTTCAAGCGCCGTTACTCCTGCTGCTACTCCTTCAGAGGAGTTCCCGGTTGCCTTGTCTACTGCTCGTAGACGGGCAGCGCGTGCAGCTCGGGAGGCCAACGGTAAATCAACTTCAAGTAATGTGTTTTGAGGCTTCGTTGTCAAAGCTTTAAACCATCAGTTCTTATATATTTTATCCTGCAGGTCCGAGCCTTACTGAGGGAGCGGCTGTGACCGTCGAGCTTGAGGGGGCGGTGGAGGAGGTAGCTGCTGAACCCGGGGTGACGGTAGGTGACGTAACCGTAATTGCCGAGCCCGAGATAGTAGCTGACGAGACAGTGGCTACTGCTACGCCCAAGATAGCAACCACTGCCGAGCGTGAGGTGGCGGCGGATGAGACGGCTACTACGGCTGAGCCTGAGGCAGCAGTGGACGAGATGGCTACCACGGCCCATCCTAAGGCAACGGTGGATAAAACGGTTGCGATCACTGAGCCCGAAGTAGTGGCAAACGAAACGGGTCCAGTTGCTGGGCCCGAGATGGCTGCTCATTCTCAAGAGTCGGGCACCGCCCCATCATCGCTCTCCCCGCTTATGGTTCTTTGCCGTCTCCTGGCGTCGCAAGTGTGACGACGGCTCCTGTGGAGTCAGGGGACGAAGCGACGGGGGGTGAGACCGTCCCGATGGAGGAGGGGGACGTCGTTGTTGAATCAAGTGACGCCCTTATCACGGCTCTGATGCCGGCTGCAGATGTGGAACTACTTGAGACAGCGCCATCAGTCACCGCCCTAACGGTAACCACCTCTATGCCTTCTCTCGTACCATCGCAGATGCTGGAAGGTATGGATTTGCGACCCCTCAATCTTGTCTCTTGGCTGTATAATTCACGTACTGACATCACGTTATTGCATTTTTGCAGGAGCCCTTTTTGACCACCTATACCAGGTGCTACATCCCCATTTCTCCTTCCCGTCGGAGGTTGCTTCATCCAGTGGCGCTGGTGAATACAGTTTTCATTTAATGCTCTTTCTTTTTCTGACCACGAAATCATTTCTGAGCCTTCTTTGCCTTGATCACAGTGCTACAGATTGAAGGAGGAGATGATAGATCAGTTGCGCCACTGGTCCTCCTGGTTTTGCCACCTGCTGCAGCTAGTATAGTTAACTCCATTGTTCCTGAAGCTCTTATATCTTTAAACCCGTCATCTGATTATGACTTGTTTTGTAGTGGTTGTTTCGACTCTGGCCTCTTTCGAATCCCGCATTATGATGCCTGTGGGCCCCTTCTCGAGACGTCCATCCTCAAAGGGTGCTGTGACGAGTCTGTGCATGTTGAGCGAATATGTCGAAGAGCTTGACGCAGAAACTCCTACATCTGCCGCAGATTTTGCTGCCGAGGTCAACCCGATGCTGGCGACGCTTTTAGATTTCCATAGTGAAGGCGTCGTCGAGTCTTGGGTTAGTCACTGCAAGAAGATCGAGGCCTGTCTACATCAGCTTGAACTTATGCGTCTTGCCCCTGAGACTCAATCTTTGAACTCCCAGTGGGTCGCATGGGTCGAGCAAAGTGCGTCTTTCCTCCGCCATTTCGAACAGGAAGCGGCCTTGAGGCAGAAGGAATGCGAGAAGGCTTCCGCTGAGTCTATCCAGTTGCGTGCCCAAGTCGAAGCGAACGTCGCGCAACTGAGAGCCATCTTTGATACCTTGCAGCAATGTATTTCGGACGGGCTCGTATTGAGACGGAAGCTCGACTCTATCGAGCAGGTTACGCAGAGTCGCGAAGCTGCCCAACGGGAAATTGATGAGAAGATTTCATCATGCTTGCAGCAAAGGACTCAAATCGAAGCGGAGCTAGCCACGACGGCTGATCATGAGAAGGCACTGAAGGAAGTGCGAGAGTAGCTCGCGGACTTGTTGAAAACGCTTCCTTCTCAGTAGCTGCCTTCGTATCGATCATACACTTGTAATCTCTGAATAATGTGTATCTTTTTTTTATTCCTTTATATTATGTACCTTGTATTCAATTGAGTTCATGAATGAAGACATTCCTTTTGTTATACTGTTGTTTTCTTCTCTTTACTGTATTGTTGCCATGTGATTTTAGCAAGTATATAACTGTCAGTCTTGGATTCTTTGTAGAGTGGTGATGGCTTAGAAAACAGGGTTAGGATCTGTCACCTAAGACTTTTCAACTTTATGAGCCGTGAGGGTCTCATAAAGAATTTTCTCTCTACAGGTCGAGAGGATCCCGTAGGTGTAACTTTTCCTTAAGAATCGTGAGGATTCCCAAGGGCGTTTTCTCTTGAGAGTCGTAAGGATCTCACAAGAGAATTTTCTTCCTTTCGAGTCGTGAGGACCTGCAAGTGATGGGTGAAGTTATCCTTATCCGCATTTCACGGAGTTAGAGGTTGCTCTGGATGCTTCCCACGGGTTCATTGCCGTGTTTGGCGAGGGCCAGGCTCCGCTCTGGACGTTTTCCAGGGTACCGTAGTTTAAAGATATCGCGGTCGAGGTTAAGGACATCATAGTCCATGAGTTTAACGACCTCACAGTCCGATGTTAGTTTTAAGACATCACGGTCGAGGTTAAGGACATCATAGTCCGTGAGTTTAAGGACCTCACAGTCCGATATTAGTTTTAAGATATCACGGTCGAGGTTAAGGATGTCATAGTCCATGAGTTTAAGGACCTCACAGTCCGATGTTAGTTTTAAGACATCACGGTCGAGGTTAAGGACATCATAGTTCATGGATTTAAGGACCCCACAGTCCGTGAAATGTGTAGTTGTCGGGACCCGTCACCTCTTTGAAGTCGTTAAGGAATTACAACGACAAATGTCAAAGGAGTGAAGAGATGTACCCTTGAACCAAGGTAAAATTAGTATAAGGACATTACGGTCCATTGTTAGTTTAAAGACATCACGGTTGAGATTAAGGACATCATAGTCCGAGAGTTTAAGGACCTCACAGTTCGATGTTAGTTTTAAGACATTACGATCGAGGTTAAGGACATCATAATCCGTGGATTTAAGGACTCCACAGTCCAATGTTAGTTTTAAGACATCACGGTCGAGGTTAAGGACATCATAGTCCGTGGATTTAAGGACTCCACAGTCCGACGTTAGTTTTAAGACATTACGGTCGAGGTTAAGGACATCATAGCTCATGAGTTTAAGGACCTCACAGTCCAATGTTAGTTTTAAGACATCACGGTCGAGGTTAAGGACATCATAGTCCGTGGATTTAAGGACTCCACAGTCCAATGTTTGCTCTGGATGCTTCTCACGGGTTCACTGCCGTGTTCGGCGAGGACCAAGCTCCGCTCTGGATGTTTCACACGGGTTCACTGCCGTGCTCCGCGAGGACCAGGATCCGCTCTGGACGTTTCCCACGGGGTCAGAAGTGACATAATCCGCGTTCCACATAGCCAGGAATTTTGCTCTAGATGCTTCCCACGGGTTCACTGCCGTGTTCGGCGAGGACTAGGCTCCGCTTTGGATGCTTCACACGGGTTCACTGCCGTGCTCTGCGAGGACCAGGATCCGCTCTGGACGTTTTCCACGGGGTCAGAAGTGACATAATCCACGTTCCACGTAGCCAGGAATTTTGCTCTAGATGCTTCCCACGGGTTCACTGCCGTGTTCGGCGAGGACTAGGCTCCGCTCTGGATGCTTCACACGGGTTTACTGCCGTGCTCTGCGAAGACCAGGATCCGCTCTGGACGTTTTCCACAGGGTCAGAAGTGACATAATCCGCGTTCCACGTAGCCAGGAATTTTTCTCTAGATGCTTCCCACGGGTTCACTGCCGTGTTCGGCGAGGACTAGGCTCTACTCTGGATGCTTCATACGGGTTCACTGCCGTGCTCTGTAAGGACCAAGATCCGCTCTGGACATTTTCCACGGGGTCAGAAGTGACATAATCCGCGTTCCACGTAGCCAGGAATTTTGCTCTAGATGCTTCCCACGGGTTCACTGCCGTGTTCGGCGAGGACTAGGCTCCACTCTGGATGCTTCACACGGGTTCACTGCCGTGCTCTGCAAGGACCAGGATCCGCTCTGGACATTTTCCACGGGGTCAGAAGTGACATAATCCGCGTTCCACGTAGCCAGGAATTTTGCTCTAAATGCTTCCTACGGGTTCACTGCCGTGTTCGGCGAGGACTAGGCTCCGCTCTGGATGCTTCACACGGGTTCACTGCCGTACTCTATGAGGACCAGGATCCACTCTGGACGCTTTCCACGGGGTCAGAAGTGACATAATCCGCGTTCCACATAGCCAGGAAGGGTTGACTTTATCCGCATTTCACGGAGTTGAAATTTGACTCTCGGTCATCTGTACACCGCCGAGTCATGGAACTGGGGGTTGCCGCTGTTCCGCTTTGCTTGATGTTGTGTCTGCTGAGACGAATGTTGAGATGATCTCCAGGCTATCTGTGACCCATCGAGATTTGGCTTCTTCTTCTGATGAAACCTGGGGAGGAGGAGTGTGATTCCTTCTTTGTTTGCGCCCCTGGATTGTATACAGGAATTGATGTAATATCACCTGTAGGGCATAAAGTCCATTTTTATTTTTATTTTATTTCTTTCCGCGATGCTCTATCATTTCAGCTTTTATATCGCGAAGGTCGTGATTGCCCCATCATTTCGGCTATTTTTCACGGTGCCCAATCATTTCGGCTATTCATCTTATTTTTACTCGCTGCTTTTTATTGCGAGTTGCCCAATCATTTCGGCTATTCTGTATGCATACATTTTTACTTGCTGATTTTGTTGCAAGTTGCCCCATCATTTCGGCTATTCTGCATGCATACATTTTTACTTGCTGATTTTGTTGCAAGTTGCCCCATCATTTCTGCTATCTCGTATGCATGTGTGGCTTGCTGTCTTTTTGCTGCAAGCTTAGGATTAGACACCGATTTCGGCATCAGCACCGCTACAACTAGGATATTACCAGGAGCGAATCATTATTTGCCTTTGTCGATATCGAACAAAGGTGGCTTAGCGAACAGGGTTAGGATCCTGTCGACTAAGGCTTTTGACTTTATGAGCCGTAAGGGTCTCATAAAGGTATTTCTCCCTACGAGTCATGAGGATCTCGTAGGTGTGTTTTCTCCTTAGGAATCGTAAGGACCCCTAAGTGTTTGGCTTCTTGTAAGTCGTAAAGATCTTACAAGAGAGTTTTCTCTTTATAAGTCGAGGGGACTCACAAGGGTTGTTCACCGTGCGAACATATCCCTAGTCACGGATGGGACTTTGTTAGGGAAATGTTTATTCGCGCCCGTGGATTGTATACAAGGGTCAGTATTGAGCCGCTTGTAGGGCAGTATCGGAGGTTGTGGGGGTTGCTTAAGAACAGGTTCAGATCCCTGTAACTTAAGACTTTTGAATCTTATGAGCCGTGAGGGTCCCATAAGAGGATTCTCCTTACGAGTCGTGAGGATCTCGCAAGTGTAATTTCTCCTTAGGAATCGTGGGGATCCCTAAGTGTGTTGCTCCCTTGTGAGTCGTAAGGATCTCACGCGGGTGATTTCTCCTCACAAAGTCGAGAAGACCTTGCAAGTGTCTTTTAACGAGATTGCGACCTTTCGGGTTTTCACAAATACTCGCCGGTAGCCCTACTGTTTTTACTCACGGAGCCCTTTCGGGTTTTCATCCGTGTCCATTTTGCTTGTGGACATACCCTTTTTTTAACGAAGTTGCGCCATTTCGGGTTTTCACAAACACTCGCCGGTAACCCTGCTGTTTTTACTCACGGAGACCTTCCGGGTTTTCATCCGTGCCCATTTTGCTTGTGGACATACCGTTTTCTTTTTTTTATTCTTTTTTTAATATTTTTTTGTATCAGCTTTAGGATGCTGCAATCCATCGTAGTTTCTCGACATTTCGGTCAACAACTAGTTTTAGGACATAGTGGTCCGTCGTTAGTTTAAGGTCGTTTCGGTCTGCTGTTAGTTTAAGGACATTTCGGTCCGCTGTTAGTTTAAGGACGTTTCGGTCCGCTGTTAGTTTAAGGACGTTTCGGTCCGCTGTTAGTTTAAGGACGTTTCGGTCCGCAGTAAAGAAAGTCGGTTACTACTGATAGAGTTTAGGCTTAAGAAGATAGCGAGCAGACATAGTCATCGTTATCTATCATTGACCTAGGCCGTGACTCGTCAAGCATAGTACTTCTTCAGGAAGCGACCGTTTATTGGCCTGAAGGGTCTTTCACCATGCATGTCCATGAGTAGATAGGCTCCACCTTGGTAGACCTTGTCTATGATGTACGGGCCTTCATAGGTCGGCTCGAATTTCCCTCGTTTAGCATGATTGGGGATCATGGGTCTTCTGACCATTAGCACGTGTTCGACTTGGCGGAATGTCCTCGGCCTAGTCAATCTTTCATATGAGCGCGTCATCTTTGCTTTATAAGCTTCCAGATTTTGCTGCGCCAGGAGCTTGGTTTCGTCAAGGGCATCGAGCTCCTCAAGCCAAAAGTGAGCATTCTCTTCGTCCGTTAGCTCATAATGGACTGCTACTCGTAGAGAGGGTGACTCTATCTCGAGGGGGAGTACCGCTTTCGTACCGAATACCAACGCGTATGGCGTTGTGTTCGTGGCCGTCTTGAACGTGGTCCGATACGCCCAGAGAGCTTCATACAGTCTCTTATGCCAGTCCTTTTTATTTCGTGACACCGTCTTTTTCACGATCTTTGTCAAGGCCTTGTTGAAAGCCTCAGCTAGACCGTTAGCTCGGGGATTATAGACTGATGAGTATCTCCAGTCTATGTTGTGTTGTTGTGCGAAGCGGCTGATCTTGTGGCTTCTGTAGGCTAGCCCGTTATCGGAGATGATCCGTCTCGGAGTTCTAAACCGATAAATGACGTGTGTCTTGAAGAAGTGGAGGATATTCTCCGTCTTTACCTCCCTCAGCGGTACTGATTCTACCCATTTGGAGAAGTAATCAGTTGTCGCCAAAATGAATCGATGTCCTCTGGACGATGCTGGTTCGATGGGGCCGATTATGTCAGCCCCCCACATTTCGAACGGCCAGCTAGCCACTGTCGGATGTAACGGATTCGGATGCTGATAGATAAAGTCCCCATGGATCTGGTACGAGTGGTATTGCTTCGCATACTCGAGGCAGTCCTAGATCATCGTGGGCCAATAATAACCCATCCGTTTGATCTTCAACTTCATCTTCGGGCCTGCTTGGTGAGAACCGCAGAGTCCGTCGTGAGTTTCTTGGACGACCCTTTTTGCTTCTTCAGGTCCTAGGCATCTTAACCATAATGAATCAAATGACCTCTTGTACAGAGTATCATTGACGAAAGCGAAAGATAGGGCTCGCTTCATGAGCTGATGTTTCGAGGACGCATCTTCAGGCGTTCGACGGGATTTGAAGTAGTCTATGAAGACTTCTCTCCAATCATCAACCGTTTCTTGGTCTTTTATTTGCATAGCCATCTGCTCAATCGCTCCTTTTTCTTCGGACGACTCCGGAGATATTTCCGCCGGCGCAAGAACCCGACGGCTTTGCACAACGATTCTCGTGTCATCGAGGTTCTCGTCGGCCAGTTCTTTAGCGAGCTTAGCTAGTGCATCCGCTTTGCTATTTTCTGCACGCGGTATGCTTTCCAAGATGTAGGAAGGTATTTGGGTCAGCAATTGTTGTACCCTCTCGCCGTACTTTACCAGTTCTGGTTTGCACGTTTGATAGTCGCCGTTTACTTGGCTAACGACCAGTTGGGAGTCTCCGTATATGAGGAGGTTTTCAATTCCCATGTCGATGGTGATCTCGAGGCCTGCTATCAAAGCTTCATACTCAGCTTCATTGTTTGTCCTCGGCTCTGTCAAGGAGAAGGCGAAGCGCATTATCCCTCCTTGTGGAGTTACAAAGATAAGGCCTACCCCGGATTTGATTAAAGGGGTACTTTGTTTGCGCTTCTTCATGGAAGACGCTCCATCAAAGTAAAGTTCCCATCGGGTGCCACTACCGTCGATCGTGTCAAACGCATGCTCATCTGGCAATTCGCAATTCAAAGGAGAATCGGCAGGTATTGGATGCTCAGCGAGGAAGTCGGCGATGGCTTGGCCTTTCACTGCCTTAAGAGGCTGATAAGTTATTGAGAACTCCATCAAGAGCAAGGCCCATTTAGCGAGCCGTCCCATCAATATGGCTTTTGACATCAAATATTTGAGAGGATCCACCTTCGATATGAGACGGACTTCATGCGCCAATGCATAGTGCCTGAGCTTCATTATCGCGAAGATCAACGGTAGGCAGTGTTTTTCGATGGGAGAATAATTGCTTTCTGCCCCTAGCAGAACTCGACTCAAATAGTAAAGGGCTCTCTCTTTCCCTTGATCGTTCTCTTGTGCCCATAATGCGCCTAAGGAGCCTTC
Source organism: Agapanthus africanus (assembly GCA_030015575.1). NCBI lineage: Eukaryota > Viridiplantae > Streptophyta > Magnoliopsida > Asparagales > Amaryllidaceae > Agapanthus > Agapanthus africanus. The sequence continues at coordinate 168,062,380 of JASDDO010000028.1, read as the reverse complement.
GAGGGCTGTTGTATAAAGAATAAGGGACTTTCCTTTGACCGGAGCAGCCAGCACTGGCGGGTTCTGCAGATACTGCTTGATTTTGTCCAGCGCGCCTTGGCATTTATGATCCCAGACGAACGGGGTTCCCTTCTTCATCAGGTGACTGTAAGGGCGGGACTTTCCAGAGAGATTGGCTATAAATCGTCGGATGTACGCGAACTTCCCTTGGAGAGACCGCAATTGCTTGAGAGTTCTTGGTGGGGGCATCTCCATGATCGCCTTGATCTTTGACGGATCTATCTCGATACCTCGGTGTCGGACGATGAATCCTAGGAATTGCCTGAGGACACCCCAAACGCGCATTTGAGAGGGTTCATCTTCAAGTTGTATTGCCGAAGGCGTTGAAACACGATCTTCAGATGCTCGAGATGTCCTCGTATGATTTGCTTTTCACCACGAGGTCGTCGATATAGCATTCGACGATTTCATGTATAAGGTCATCGAAGATCTTCATCATGGCTCTCTGATAGGTGGCACCGGCGTTCTTTAGACCGAAAGGCATTACCTTATAGCAGAATATACCCAAAGGGATTCGGAAAGCGGTATGTTTCTGGTCTTCGGGATGCATCTTTCTCTGATTGTATCCTGACGATCCATCCATGAAGGAGAAGACTTCGTGAGTGGACGTATTGTCTATCATTAGGTCGGTAAGTGGCACTGGGAAGTCGTCTTTCGGGCAAGTTTTGTTGAGATCCCGAAAGTCTACGCATATGCGCACCGTCCCATTCTTCTTCATCACCGGGACGATGTTGGCGATCCAGTCAGGATACTGAACTTCTTGGATGAAGCCAGAGTCGATCAGCTTCTTGACCTCGGCGTCGATGCTCATCTCAAGCTCGAGCCGCATTCTTCTCGGCGCTTGTTTGATTGGCTTGACGTCCGGGGATATTGCTAGTTTGTGGACGGCAATTTCTGGATCTAGTCCTGGCATCTCGGAATAGTTCCATGCGAAGCAATCCCTATGCTGCATAAGCACGTCCTTTAGTGTAGCCACCATTTCTTCAGACAGCAACTCGCTGACGAACGTCGGCCGAGGGTTACTTGTCGTCCCCAAATCGATTTTCTTGAGGTTATCTGCAGTAGTATGTATTCCATCCTCCAGTTCTTTTGGCGCCGGTGGAAACTATGAGATTACCTCATCATCATTGTTTTCGAAGCACCAGGGGAGGTCATCCATATTCTCAGGTTCTTCTTTTGATATCGTTATCATATGACAGGTACGAGCTCGCTTCCAAGATCGATGTTGATCTGGTTATACTCTTGTGGATTTGGGTTCATGCTTCTGCGGCGGGGTTATCCTCCAGCTTCTGGATAAAGCGAATCTGCCTTATCGATATTGATCTTCGACCCAGTTCTTGAAGGTGAAGCAGTCTTTAATAGGATGTCCTATTGCCCTATGATAGGAGCAATAGTCCGGATGAGAGACTTCGCCTGCTTGCTCGGGGTGCTTGGACTCCGAGAGTATAATCAGTTGATGTATTATGGCGAGATCGAGTATCTTCTTTGTCTTGTCTTGAGGAAAAGAGTATGCTCGACTCATCTTCTTCATAAGGGACAAATCCGGACCGCTCGATTCCCGATCGCATGACTTCTTGGTCCCTCTTTGTCGTTGCTGAACACCTTTTCCGCTCCTTGACTTGTTTCGGCCTCTGCGTCGAGCCTTTTGTACAACAGGTTGACAGGGATGGGCATTTTCATCTTTCGCAGCCCGTTGAAGAAGGCGCTGAGTCCTGGCTTTCTCGTAGATGGCCATTTCGCGATTATGGTCATCTTAAACTTTTTGACCAGCTTCCCTTATAAGCTTGTCCATTTGTTCTTCGAATGACGGACTAGGCATTTTCACGTCGGGGGCTCTTTATGGTTCAGGGTTAGCATTCTCCCATTGAGCATTTCCTTCTTCATCAAAGTCATGTACGACATAGCAGTCGTGAGTATCTCCCGTTTCTTGGACCAAACATATCCAAGCCCGATCACTTCTATTCTCCTGTTGGGCAACTTGCGCTGTGTTCCGGGAACGTTCCAGATCCTGTCATAGAACTTAGCTTTTCGAGCAGTCTGTTTGAAGGGTATCCCTTGGCGCTTCAATAGCCTTTTCAAGCCTTCTGTATAATATTTAGGCAGACGGATGGGCTGGAGCCTGTCAAGTATGGAATCCGTGCCATGCCAAACTTTTTTCTCCACTCTTGTTTCCGTGGATCGGTAGAATAGGATTGCCTGTTCACCTTTTCACCTGGGAGGGACGTAAAATATTTGTAGATCTTGCACGCTATAAGCTTCAAGTGTGTCAAGATCTTTGTAGTGCTCCCGCGGAATCATGGTAATTTGCAAACTCTGATTATCACCAGCGAATGCTTGTATTGATGGCCGAGCGGAGAATATAGCATGGACCTCATCTTCCGAGTTGCTGCCAAAGATCAACATAGGAGTGGACGGTCCTGGCTTGTGGTATTGGGATGGGCCTGAATAAACTATCTCTTCCTCTTCCTCAGTATCACTCCCGAAGACAGGAATGGTGGTGATAGCTTTGTTTTCTGGTTTGTGACATCTCTCGGTGTCTTTGAAATCTGGCAAGAAATATTTTGCATCTTCGTACTTGCGGACTTCGTTCACGGAGAATGGGTTCAGCTCTCCTGTTACGGTATACTCGAGACCATCCTTAAAGTATTTCATACACTGATGTTGTGTAGAAGGGATGATGTTGTACTCGTGTAACCAAGACCGGCCAAGTAAAGCGTTATAGCATATCTTGGCGTCAATGACATGAAATTTAATATCCGTGATAAGTAGCCCGAATCGTAATGTCAATATCACAGACCCGAGAGTCCGCGATGATTGGGAGTCAAAACCAGAGATGGTGATTTTATCACGAGCGAGATGCTGGATGCTCATGCAGATTTTCTTCAAAACTCGCATGTTGAGGAGATTGACGGAAGACCCATTATCGACCAGGATTTTGCCTATCTTTATATTGTGGCAGTACTCTGAGACATAGAGGGGACGGTTGTGCTCGCACGTCCCAAGGAGGAGTTCTTTGTCGCCGAAGGTGATATCGGCTGTGTGTACTTCCTCCAGTTCGTCCTTCGTCTTTTCTTCGGTGAGAAAAGCTTGGAATTGCTCTGGCTCTTGTAGCGCCTTGATCAATGAATCTCTTGCTTCCTTGGATAGTAAAAGGGCGTTGAGAATGCTGAGCTGCGAAGGTAACTTCCTCAAGTGTGCCAGAACGTTGTAGTCCACCTTATTCTTTTATGGCGGGTCCTTGGCAGTCAGCTCTTTCATGACTTGGTCATCCAGGGCGATGTCCTCATAGACCTTTTCCTTTCCCTTTTCTTTTATACTCGCGGGTCCAAGATTCTTTTCTGGAAACGTGCGATTGCGTAGCTGAATATTTTCACAGGCCTTCGGTTCTTCCTCCCTCCCCAAGGTAGATTCTTTAAAGAGAGGGCCTAGAACCATTTCCTCGTCAGAGTCGCTCCCAAAAGTGAGAACCTGCGATCCCCCGGTGTTGATCGTGCGACAGTTACCGGTAGTTCTTTTATGCTCCTCGGTCGCATTTCTTTGTTCCCGACGAGTTTTGTGTTTCATCCGCTTAAAATGTTGCCGGTGAGCAACATATTTCTGCCACCATCTTTTAAAAGCGTCGCACTCTTCAGTAGGGTGCAAAATCTTTCGATGATATAAGCAGTAGCTAGGATGTGTTTCTTCTTCACCGGGAGTGTTTCCTTCAAAGGGTGGTAGCTTCATTCCTATTGATATGGCTTTAGCAAACCTTTTCCTCGTCTTGAACTTGTTTTTATCCGCGACGGATGTTCCTTGATTTGGCGGGAGTGTCTCGACTTTTTCGTTTAATTGCTGGCGTTTGGCTCTTTCAAATATGGCCACCACACGCTCTCGATTGGCTTTACTTTCCAGATGAATCTCATTTAGGAAAGCGTCGATCATTTCGTCTGACGGCCATAGAAGTTCTGGCTCGGGACCTGCCTCCAGTCTCTCTGTGCAGGGAGCTTCTTCATTGTCTAGCGATGAATGAGAGATCATATGGCAACTTGCTACATAATCCTCAGATCCATCCGACGAGTCTTCTCCATCCTCTTCGTCCTTAAGGACGTGGCCGAGGAACTCTTGGAGTCCGCGCCTTCTGATTATACTCTTCCAGCGCGTCAATTTGCTTCTGTAAGTCTGTGCGCTTGTCACCAGGCTTCACGGGCTTCTTGGATTTCCTCTTCTTTTTTGAAGATTTCAGTGGCTGGGTGTGAGCACTTTGGCTATCACCACCAGTCTTTGGAGCTGGGCGCGGCTTCAGCATCCCTTCGACGATTTGGGGTTCCAGCAGATTCTTCCACCTGATTGCCGGGCATGTTTGGAGATCATTCAGCATCCTTATGGTTTTGGCGGAAAGAGCCACTCTTCAACAAAAGAGCACGTTGCCCCCGGTGTGTCCATCTTCTTAGGAGTGTGCGGTTGTGGTGGGTTTACTTTCCACTTCTCAAACAACGCAAACTTGCCTTGTAGGTACTGATTCTCGATCCATCCCTTAAAGATGAAGCAATCCTCGATCGGATGGCTTACCGTTTGGTGGTAAGGGCAATAATTGGGATTATTCACTTCGCTGGGTTGCGGTGGTTGCCTTGGATTTGGCAAATTGATAAGCCTGTTGCGTACCGCCAGCTCGAACAGCCTCTTCGTTTTATCCCGTAGGAATGAGTAAGGACGCTTCATTTTCTCATTCTAATAGCGCCCTCTCTCCTCCAGTTGATCCGCTAGCTTTAGAGCACTAGGCTGTTGTTGGGTGTTTGCAACGAAGATCGCCTTCCCTTTACCCTTTTCGTTCCGCGGTTCTGGCTTCGGGGGAGACGGTCTGTGGCCCATTTGATCCATCTGGGCTAGCTTATCGATTAAAGCCTAGAACATGGTCGGTTTGAAGAACATCATGAACTGTGAAATAGTTGCATGAGGGTCTAGGGTGCCCCCGAACATGCCCACCGCTGGTGCTTCTTCGATGCGCTGTTCGCACTTCGACCACGGATTTCGCCATCGGATTGCATATTGAACCCAAGTTTCGCCTGGCTTCACCCTGGCATTGATCAATGCCATTATAGGGGTGCGTTCACTGGCACTCGCGAATCACTGGGTGAACAATAACTCCATTTCTGCAAAAGTCTTGACGGAGTCGTTTGGAAGTTCAGAGTACCACTCAAATGCCGTCTCCGACAAGCTGCCGACGAATTGGCGGCGCAAAAGCTTATCATCTCCACCGGTGTTGCCACAGAGGGCCCTAAACTGAGCAACATGTTGATGGGGATTGCCTGTCCCCTTGTACACATGGAATTTGGGGATTGTGTATCCCGGCGGATACTTTATCTGATCATACCAGCCTGGATACGGTCGCCCAGTTTTGACAACTTGGCCGGCCGCTTCATTTTCTTGGTGAACTCTTATTTGCTGAGCAATATAGTCATCCAGGGCAGCTTTGCAGATTGTTTCTTCCTTGGCTGTTGACAGAGCCGGCAGAGGGTTTGATGTTTCTCCTCTATCATCTTCAATTATTACTGGAGGATCTTCGGCTGGGGGATCTGGCTGGATCATCATGCCCACCATATCTTGAAATAGAAGGGCCATTTGTTTTATATTGGCCGCTTGTTCCGCGGCCTCCTTGTCATTCTTTTCAAGCATTCTCCGAAGGAATTCGGCATTAGTTTCTTGCTCATAGCGTTGCTCCGAGGATGCCTCTGGGCTTGCTTTTGGTCCTGTGAGTGCGGCCATAGCTGTTAACATCTCTTGGAGCTTTTGCTGTTGTTGCTCCTGAGCCTTAGTCACTGATCGCGTAAGCGGTCGATGACCTGTGGATATGCGGCTATCCTCTTTTTCGGATGCCATATAGACGGTATGCACCACCTTGCCCCCAGACTTGGGGCGTTTGGGCTCAGTGCCTTTGATATTTGTCGCAGACGTGGGGATTTTCTCTGGCCTTTTCCTCTTATGGGCGGTCGAAGTTGAGGGGGCCGTTGCAGTGGACACTCGAGTAGCCGTCGCCTTTTATGGCTTAACAGGATGGTTTTCTTCCTGTCGGACCTTCAACTTCTTCTGCCGGCGGGGATAGTCTTGATCAACCACCGACTTTCGGACTTGTCGCCATATTTTGTAGATCTTGGAGGACAGCCGCTGAGGGGACTATTCTGGCTTTGCTTCTGCGACATTCTCCACCGGAGGAGGAGATCTTCTCAGTACGGCAGTAGGAGAATTCCTGCGCACCTTATTCAGCGGCTCGAAGCTGTTCCCAGTTGGAACAGTAGCATTAATTTCCGCCGTTGGAGCTGGTGGAGTTAGCCCAGACGGGGAGTTGCCCCCGGCCTTCCTTACTCGGCGCCAGTGGCGACGTCGAGCGTGTCGAGTTGATGGAGTTGGCTTGGCTACGGGGATGGCCTTGTCTTGCCCCTTGTTCAGGTGAGGGGCTGTTGCTGGTGTCAGCCTGTTGAAGACTGATGTCCTTTGAGTAGCAGGAGCGAGAGTGGGAGTTGGGACAGTCAGTCTTGTAAAGACCGACCCCTTGGCAGGAGAAGCCGCCTTGATGATTTCATGAGCAGGATTGGTTACTCTTTTCGGAATAACCTTTTCTTGAGGTGCAGGCTTCATCATGGGCCCACCTGAACTTTGGCCCAGTCTAGCGAAGACCGAGGAGCTGGAGCTGGACGACCCGTTGAGAGGGGTCGCAGTAGCTGTAAGCCGATCAAAGACCGACTTCTTGGGAGCTTCCGGTGTTGGTAGAGGAGTGCTGAAGCTCATCGGTGGGAGCATAGTCCCGAAAAACAATCCGGTGGTGGCCTGGGTCACCTGGTCCACCGGCATCATGAACAGAGAAGCCGCTTGGGGCCCGTAGGCTATGCCCCTAGTTGAGGCAGGACGTAGGTTGCAGTTGTAAGTGGAACATCTTACACAAGTGGACGCCATTGATTCTTTGCTTTCTTTCCCCAAGCAAAACGCCAAATCTTAGTACCTCAAAACCTAAGGGCAACCATTAGAAAACCGCGATTGGTTCACGAACACGACGCACGAAGTGTGGAGTAGAAAGAGGAAAAGGTCCTACCGGGCGTGCCAGAATCTGTTCCCCTCCGAAAGATGCGGCGAGAGACGCGGCGTACGTCTTGCCTGAATTTCGGGGCAGATGCTAATTGGTGCTATCCGTCCACCTCTCCGAAGATGCTAAGTTGATTTATGGCACCATGTATCGAAGGTTTAAACGGATGCGGCCGATGCAGCAGACTTCGTCAGATTCCCCCTCGTTTGAGGGGTTTTTGATTGTGGGGACGCTTTTCCCTACAGGCGCAAGCCCCTGCAGTTAATTACGCTACCGCATCGCGGTAACAATTTTCTCCTTCTCCATATGGTCACTTCGTGTCGTGGGTGTTTGTTTTGTATTTGGTTGCCCGTGGATTGTATACGGAGACTAAGTTATGTTGTCACCCGTAGGGCGTGGACTAGTCTAAATCCGTATCTTTCTTATATTTGGGTTTGAGGGGTTGCGTTTAAGGATACGTTAGCCTTATTTGGGGCTAAGATCAACTTAAACGTTTGTTAAGGACACGTTAGTCTAATTTTAGACTAAGATCAACTTAACGAGATCGTTTAGATCCAAGAAAAGAGCAATTAGGCTCTATTGTTTAGTTTAATGACATTGCGGTCGATAATTAGTTTAAGGATATTACGGTCCATTGTTAGTTTTAAGACATCGCGGTCGAGGTTAAGGACATCATAGTCCGTGAGTTTAAGGACCTCATAGTCCGGTGTTAGTTTTAAGACATCACGGTCGAGGTTAAGGACATTATAGTCCGTGGATTTAAGGACTTCACAGTCCGATGTTAGTTTTAAGACATCACGGTCGAGGTTAAGGACATCATAGTCCGTGGATTTAAGGACTCCACAGTCCGACGTTAGTTTTAAGACATCACGGTCGAGGTTAAGGACATCATAGTCCGTGAATTTAAGGACCCCACAGTCTGTAACAATGTGTGATTGTCGGGACCCGTCGCCTCTCTGACGACGTTGAAGGATTACAACGACAGATATCAGAGGAGTGAAGAGATGTACCCTCAAACCAGGTGTAAATTGATTGGAAGAGCAGGTGTGCCCAGTTCAATTTAAATTGAGGACTTATGGCCATAATTGGGCTAAGTCCAGTTAAAAATGTTTTAACATTTTATTTCTGTGTTGGCTATTATTAAGCCTTTATTTGGGCTCGACCCTTTCCAATAATGCCAAGCAGTGGGCTCTGACATTTTTTGTCTTCATTGAATGCATAGCATTCATCGGGACAGAGTGTGTCCTGACAGTGCGCCACGTGGCGCATCAGGCGCTTTGCGCCTTTTAAAGAGCACATTGCCCTTCTGTTGGTTAGCGCACATGAGGAGGACACGTGTCGCTTAGCGCTAAGCGCTAGTTTGTTAGCGCATTACGCTTTTGATTTATGAGTGCGCTGCGCCAGTTTATGGGTGCGCCAGTGAAAGACACGTGGCGCGCTTGGCGCTGAGCGCCAACCCAAGAGTGCAGTGCTCTGTTTCAGGAGCGCAAACTTTGTCTGTGGTTGACACGTGGCATGTTTTGGCGCTGAGCGCCAATCTAAGGAGCGCAAAGGCGCAGTTCAAGAGTGCAAAGCACTTTCCAGTAGTGTAAAGCGCATTTTGATCAATTTAAGATCAAAGAACAAGTTTATGTTCTTCTTAAAAGAGGCTTTGCCTCAAGATTCAAGAACTAAGTTCTTATTCTTATAAAAGGCTCTGCCTTTATGGATCAGAAGATCTGTGAAGTATAAATACTTCTTTTTTTTATGATTAGATCTTGATCTTTTCTTTTTACTCAAAAGACCTTGGTCTTTTTTATAGATCTAAGATTTTTTTAGAAGACATTTCTGCTTTTGACACGTGGTGCGCAGCGCGCAGGATCTGAAGCGTTGCTTCAATTTTGAATTTTAAAATTCAAAACAGAGCTTCGCTCTGATTAGGGAAACAAGGATGATCCTAAGTCGTTTTCACATGCCATGAATGGAGAAAATTCAGATTTATGGTATAACACTATGAAGGATGAGATGAAATTTATGGTTAGAAATAAAGTTGGGAATTTTGTAGACTTACGAAAAGAAGCCTCCGTCGTTGGTAGTAAATGGATTTACAAGACTAAGCGAGACTCATCTGGTAAGGTTGAACGATATAAAGCTAGACTAGTAGTCAAAGGTTTTACTCAAAATGAAGGTGTTGACTACCATGAAACCTTTTCTCCAGTTTCTAAAAGGGATTTTTTAGAATCACTATGGCTCTAGTAGCACATTATAATTTGGAGCTACATCAAATAGATGTGAAAACGGTACTTGATAGTGCCCGATATTGGCGACCCCCCAAGATCATGACGCGTGGCAGGTGACGTGTCCCAGAACTCAGAAGAATGGGCCCGCGGGGACCGATCAGGCCACCCCGTGCCCGACCAGCAAGCCCAAGCTGGCCCCCCTCAGGGCCCCCTGCAAATTGGCCTTCTCGGCCTCTCAGCTCGTCCCCGAGCTACCGCAGGACCAAGACTCCTCGGCCTCCTTGCTCGTCCTCGAGCTCCTGCCGAGGATGTCTTCCTCGGCCCTCAGACCTATTCCCAGGCGTAACAACCGCTCCGCGAATCTCGCCACACGCGGATTCTCCGCCAGCAACGTCCCACGTTCCACGCCATCACGATCCCTATTAATGGGCGATCCGCTCTTTACGCGGGCGTGACGTCGGGAGCGTAACTGCCGGTGAGATTCCCGCGCCTGCTGCTGCGTGCTGCCGCCGCTATATAAACCCCCATCGCAGAGGGGTCAAGTAAGCATTTTTCTACACTTTTATACCGTTACTCTGCTCGGATCTCATCACTAACTTGAGCGTCGGAGGGTCCTCGGTGGTACCAAACTACCCTGGGACTTCTTTACAGGTACTCGGCAACAGCGTCCGCATCTCACCTCCTCCTCCAAAAACCCATTGAGACCCACACGCAACGAAGGATAATCAGCTAAGTTCACCATGAGATCAACGGAAGACAACATCTGACGGAGGCCCGAAAAGGAGCTCCATCAGTTGGCGCCGTCTGTGGGAAACGTAACTCCACAAAATACAAAGTTGGCCTTCCGATCTCCGCCCACATGACCACCGATTCCCCTAAGGATCTAAACGTCCGCTGTCGCCTCCCTCGCAACGGGGACGCGGGCGAACCCTCGCCTAAGGTCGCCGGTCTCCCCGCTAGCTGCCGTCTCACGGGCTCCGGCGGCCGCCCGAGCAAAAGGGCTAGGGGCCAAGAGCCCATCACCTTTGGCGACGAGGACCTACACGGCATATCCGCGCCCCCACAACGACCCGATGGTGATCATCGCGCAAATTCACCGACATGGGGTCCACCGAATACTCATCGATTCGGCCAGCTCGGCGGACATCCTCTTCCACGACTGCTTTTTGCGTATGGGACTGGCCCCAGCAGACTTGAGACCAACCTCCTACATTCTCTCGGGGTTCACCAACCACTCCGTCCCGGCACAAGGGGTGGTCACCCTGCAGTTCACGATCGGGGAGCCCGGCCGCACGCGCACACTGCCTGTGGACTTCATTGTGGCGACGGTCCCATCGGCCTACAACGTCCTCTTTGGCAGGCCGACGCTGAACTCCCTCAAGGCCCAGATCTCGACATACCACCTGGCGATAAAATTCCCCCTCGATCAGGGCGGGGTAGGCTGAGCATACGGGAGCCAGCGGGCTGCGGAGGTAGGCGTGACAGAGGCATCTTCCCCCGAGCATCACACTGATAGCGCCGGCGCATGCGGCGACATTAAAGGGTCCCTGGACACCCGGGACGAGTGGAAGGAGGTCCGTGGGGCACCGGTCGAGCCTCTGACCGAGGTACCCTTAGCGGAAGGAGACCCAGGAAAGACCATCCAGGTCGGGTCGCTCCTAACGGGAATTCAGCGGGACGTCCTGATCGAGTTCCTCCGAAGCAATTTCGACGTCTTCGCCTGGGCGCTGGCAGACATGCCTGGGATCGACCCCAAAATCATCTCCCACAAGCTCGGAGTTGATCCTGCGGCCCGACCCGTCAGGCAGAAGAAAAGGAGCTTCGCCCCGGTCAAACAGAAGTCCATCGAAGAGGAAGTTGACCGGCTCCTCGCCGCCAACTTCATCAGAAATGTGCCCTACTCGGAGTGGCTGGCAAACGTGGTCCTGGTCAAGAAGTCGAGTGGGAAGTGGTGTATGTGCGTCGACTTCACCGACCTCAACAAGGCCTTCCCAAAGGACAACTTCCCGCTCCCCCGCATAGATCAGCTCGTCGACAGCTCGGCCGGGCACGAGCTTCTGAGCTTCATGGACGCCTTCTCCGGCTACAACCAAATTCGCATGAATCCCGATGACGAAGACATGACCGCATTCACAACAGACCGGGGGGTGTACTGCTACAGAGTGATGCCCTTCGGCCTCAAGAATGCTGGGGCTACATACCAGAGGCTGGTCAACCGCATGTTTAAGCCACAGATCGGCAGGAACATGGAAGTCTACGTTGACGACATGCTCGTCAAGTCCGTCTCGTCGGCCGACCATGTCAAGGACCTGGGCGAGGCGTTCGGGGTGCTCCGCAAATTCAACATGAAGCTGAACCCCGCCAAGTGTGCGTTTGGGGTCACCGGAGGGAAATTCCTCGGGTTTATGGTCACTCACCGCGGAATTGAAGCTAACCCAGAGAAGATCGACGCCATCCTGAGCATGACCGCACCCAAGACCAACGTCGGGATCATGCGGCTCACAGGGCGGGTCGCTGCTTTGAACCGTTTCATGTCCAGGTCGGGGGAGAAATGCCTCCCGTTCTTCAAAGCGCTGAGGAAAATCCCAAGGTTCGAGTGGTCGGAAGATTGCCAAGCCGCCTTCGACCAACTGAAGAGGCACCTCGCGACACCCCCCTGCTCACCCGGCCCATGGAAGGGGACGAACTGTCGCTGTACCTGGCAGTATCCGACCAGGCAGCGGGCTCAGTGCTCGTCCGAAAGGCCGAGGGGGCACAGAAGCCAGTGTACTGTGTGAGCCATGTGTTCAAGGACGCGGAGGCGAGATACCCCGCCATAGAGAAGATTGTCTTGGCCCTCGTGGTAACCTCACGGAAACTGCGGCACTACTTCTAAGCATACACGATCACCGTCCTCACTGAGCACCCACTGGGGGCTATCCTGGCATCACCGGAGTCCTCAGGCCGTCTGGAGAAATGGAGATGGGAGCTATCCCAATTCGACATAAGATATCGCCCGAGGCAAGCCATCAAGGCGCAGGCCCTGGCCGACTTCATCGTTGAATGCACCATCCCTAGTAGAAAGCCGGATTCCGCACCGTCCCTGACAGCCCGGCATCCCGTCCGGGAAGGCCCTAACTCAGCTCCGGAGTGGGTCATCTATGTCGACGGGTCTTCTACCGAGGAAGGCTGCAGCGCCGGCCTCATTATCCGGGGCCCAAACGAAGCCGAGATGGAGTATTCATTGAGGCTCGGTTTCAAAGCGTCGAACAACGCGGCGGAGTACGAAGCCCTCTTGGCCGGACTGCGCATGGCCGTCGGGCTAGGGCTGAAGATCATCCGAGTCCTCAGCGACTCGGCCCTAGTTGTCGGCCAAGCGACTGGCCGCTTCGAAGCTCGGGAGCACCTAATGATAAAGTACTTAGACGGGGTGAAGAAGCTCCGAAATAACTTCGACGAAGTCCAGGTGGAACAAATACCCAGGCAAATGAATGCTTAAGTAGACGCCCTGAGCAACCTGGCTTCCTCGTACTCGGCCAACAGTAGGCGGTCAATACTCTTCGAAACCATGCCCCAACCCAGCGTGGGAGACGAGGCGGCGACACTCCAAGTCTACACGGCGCAGGATGGCGACCGGGATTGGAGGAAGCCCCTCGTGGAATTCCTGAAGGACGGCACGCTCCCGGAGGACAGAGCGGCCGCCCGCCGCCTCCGGGCCAGAGCCACCCACTTCGTCTGGAGCAACGGGAACCTCTACAAGAAGGCCTTCACCCAGCCCCTCCTCCAGTGCGTTGACCCCCACGAAGCCGACTACATCCTGCGGGAAATCCATGAAGGGGTGGGCGGCGCACACCAGGGGGCTCGGACCTTGATCCAAAAGGCACTACTCCAGGGGTACTACTGGCCCACCATGCACGAGGACGCCCTGAAGATGGTCAGGAGGTGCAAGAGCTGCCAGCTCCACGGCAGTATTCCCCACCTCCCGGCTACCGAGCTAACTGCCTTGACGTCCCCGTGGCCATTCGCCCAGTGGGGATTGGATATGATCGGCCAGTTCCCCACCGGAACTGGTGGGCATAAATACGTCCTCGTCGCGGTAGACTACTTCACCAAGTGGATCGAGGCCATTTCCATCAGGAAACCGGACGCCGCCGCAACCATCAAGTTCCTCCAAAACAACCTGATACACTGGTTTGGTATTCCGAGGTGCATCATCACCGACCACGGGACGAACTTCGAGAACGAGAAAGTAAGGGACTTCTGCAAAGAATACCATATCCTCATGAAGGTCGCCGCGGTCGCGCATCCCCAATGTAACGGGCAGGCCGAGGTCGCTAACCGAGACGTCCTCCGGGGTCTTCGAACCCGCCTGGAAGGGAGACAAGGCAGTTGGGTCGAGGAGCTACCCCGGGTCTTATGGGCCCTGCACACGTCAAGAAAGACTCCCACCGGGAAGACCCCTTTCAGCCTCTGCTACGGGACCGAAGCGATGGTCCCAGCGGAGATCGGGCTACCCAGTCACCGGGTCGAGCACTTCGACGATGACGCAAACACCACGGCACTACGAACCAATCTCGACATACTGTTGGAGAAAAGGGATCGGGCCCAGATCAGAGCCGCCGTCTATCAATGGCAAACGGCCCGATACTACAACGCTCGGGTAAAACACCGCTCCTTCAGGAATGGGTACCTAGTCCTGCGGCGGAATGAATTCATCGACCAAGGCAGGCTTCACAAGTTCTCCCCAAGGTGGGAAGGTCCTTTCCTGGTCTCCGAAACGCTCTCCGGTGGAGCCTACTACCTATAGGACACGGACGGACGGAAGCTCCCTCGGCCTTACAACGCCGAGAAGCCCAAGCTATACCAATGAGGTCAAAGCTAGCGAAGCGTCGCAACCCAGCTACCACTCGAAATTTCCCTTTAACAAAAAGGTTTAAAGCGTTGTCTAGAATTCCTACCCATACGAATAAAGAAACTTCTAATCTTTCTCCCTAGTAGAGTTCCCCATGTACAACGGAAAAGCCCTCCCAGATGCGGTCGAGCCTGAGGTCCCCTCGCTCGGCTATTCCCTGCGGGGAGCTTCCCTGCCGCAACGCCGGGGATCAAGAAGCCCTCACAGAGGCAGTCGAGCCCGAGGACCCCTCACTCGGCTATCCCCTACGGGCAGCTTCCCTACCGCAACGCTGGGGAACAAGAAGTCCTCCCAGAGGCAGTCGAGCCCGAGGACCCCTCGCTCGGCTATCTTTTCAGGACAAAAGCCCTCGCCAAGAGGCACCGGGCGGTAACCCTACCCGGCCAAGGGTCCTTGGTGGGCTTCTTACAGCCTTATAGCTCTTCCCACGCCAAGGACCAAAGTCCTCCCAGAGGCAGTCGGGTCCTTGCCTGGCTATCCCCGGCTGGTAGCTTCCTACTATAACCGACAGGGATCAAAGTCCTCGCCAAGAGGCACTGGGCAGTAACCCTGCCCGGTCCCCGTCCTGAAGGATCAAAGCCCTCGCAAGAGGCAACCGGGCAGTAACCCTGCTCGGTCCACTCCGGCTGGTAGCTCCCAACCCATGACGCCGGATATCAAAGCCATCACCAAGAGGCAACCGTGCAGCCAACCTGCCAGGTCATTCTTCATGGCCCTCCGCAGCCCTACCCGTGCTAAAGCCTAAAGTCCTACCAAAGGCGGTAGAGCCTTTGCTCGACTATCCCTGGCTGGTAGCTTCTTGCCACAACCGACATGGATCAAAGCCCTCGCAGAGGCAACCAAATAGCCAGCCTACTCGGCCAAACCCGGCCGGTAGCACTGTGCCATACATGAGGATCCAGGACAACCGGAAGGATGATAGGTTCATTCAAGTCTGAACGATCTCCCATCGACTTCGGGGGCCATACATGAGGATACCTCCGCGGCAGCGCTTGACACATTCGCCGGCTGGTGATTGGGGTCAACTCGACAGGAGATCGCCTAACAAATGGCTAACCTAATACGGAAACATGACAGTACGAGCAAGGATATCCTACGAATGTCCTTCACACACAAAAGACAAAATGCGAACCGACGAATCAAGGATTTTTCTTTTATTTCCAAAATCAAGATCTTTACAAAGGGTATTTTGGGGGGACCCAGCCCTACAAACTGCCCAGAAGCTTACTTCTGCCACTCCATCGTCGGCATCACGGACCAAGGCCCTACTACCGGAGACTCTGCCACCAAGGGCATGCCCTGCTTCCCTCACCATCTCTCACCGGAGGCCTCGCCACCGGAAGCGGGACCCAAGCACGGAGTTCACCATCGTCGAACTCGGGAAGCTGTTCCTTCATGGCATCCAGGGCCTTGTTCCACACGATGGCAGAATACTCCCCGAGCTCGGCGTAAAACTGCTCTGATACCTTATACTCGGCCACAGCTTTCTTAGCCCGAACCTCGGCAACTTGGGCCTTCAGCAGTGCCGCCTCGGCGTCTCCCCTGCTGGCATCCCTCTCCTTTTCCAGTGCCGCAAAGCGTTCGTCCATGAACGCCAGCTTCTTGTCGGCAACCCGGAGAGACGCGTTCAGACGACGAAGAGCACCCCGAGTCGCCGAGTTGGCAAGCTCCGCAGCCTCCGCCCGGCCCGCCACGACGTCAGCCTTCTCCCTCTCCCGGCGCAGGTCGCGTTGCAAAATCTCGCCCTCCGAAGGGAACGCCTCCACTGGCCTCGGGGCATGGAACGCCCCCTCAGCCTCCATGCAAGTGGCAAGGGCGCAGTGTTGAAGAACCTGATAGAAAGCCGATGAGAAACCATGAGGCACCCGAACCAAGGGGAGGCATATCAAGACGAAGATGCATAGAGGGATTCATACCTGGACCGCCCCTTGCGCCATGGCCTCCAATTGATCCCTCAAGGAGCCACACGGAAGCTTTCCCCCGGTCGACTCCTCCATCCCGGTGAGCAGGCCGACGGCAACAGAAAGCCCAGTCGGAACCGTGAAGACGGAGCCCCCTTCCTGCACGGGAATCCCTTCAGGGGCCTTCGACGGCGCCCGAGAAACCGTCCTCTTCCTCTTGAGAAGGGGTCTGCCCTCGCCCTTCCCCCCATCCCTAGCCTGGGACTCGGGCAGCTGCTGACGACTCTGGCCGCCGCCAAAGAAACCACCAGATGCCGTCGACGAAATGGACAGCCCCGCCGCTGGCAGAGGATCCAGCGGAGGGCGTGAGCTGGCCGGGGGCTCGGCTACGCCACTAGCTTCCTCCCAGCACGGGCCGCCCGGAGAGTGGGAGCGAACCATGTATCCCAAAGGAAGAAGGACGTCGAGCGGCAGCAACCAAAGGAAGAAGGGAAATGGAAGGTTGGGGGCCCTGAGGCGGGCACCGCCCCCGTTTTATTACCGTGTACGGGTGCATCCAACGGCGCCCATCGCCTCCCGCCAAAACGGCTCCTCGCACCCAGCGGCTCCGATCGTTCCACGTGGCAGCCCAGCGCTGGACCGTGTCCCATCAGACGCCACAGACCTACGCACGTCGCGTCAACTAATCGACGCTAGACACGTGGGCCGTCGCTTCGACTGCAGAGCGCACGAACTGGCACACCTTCTTTAAATGCAAAGATCTCACTCTAATTCGCGGGCAGAAAAGAAAACCGACGGCCTGAGGACTCGTCCCGACGAAACCATAGAAGGGACCTGACCTCGGGAGGCCCGGCAGTCCACTCCTGACCCGACCACTATCTGGTCGGGACAAGAGTGGGGGACTAATGATAGTGCCCAATATTGGCGACCCCCCAAGATCATGACGCGTGGCAGGTGATGTGTCCAAGAACTCAGAAGAATGGGCCCGCGGGGACCGATCAGGCCACCCCGTGCCCGACCAGCAAGCCCAAGCTAGCCCCCCTCGAGGCCCCTGCAAATTGGCCTCCTCGGCCTCTCAGCTCGTCCCCGAGCTACTGCAGGACCAAGACTTCTCGGCCTCCTTGCTCGTCCCCGAGCTCCTACCGAGGACGTCTTCCTCGGCCCTCAGACCTATTACCAGGCGTAACCGCCGCTCCGCGAATCTCGCCACACGCGGATTCTCCGCCAGCAACGTCCCACATTCCACGCCATCACGATCCTCATTAATGGGCGATCCGCTCTTTACGCAGGCGTGACGTCGGGAGCGTAACTGCCGGCGAGATTCCCGCGCCTGCTGCCGCCGCTATATAAACCTCCATCACAGAGGGGTCAAGTAAGCATTTTTCTACACTTTTATGCCGTTACTCTGCTCGGATCTCATCACTAACTTGAGCATCGGAGGGTCCTCGGTGGTACCAAACCACCCCGGGACTTCTTTGCAGGTACTCGGCAACAGCGTCCTCATCTCACCTCCTCCTCCAAAAACCTATTGAGACCCACACGCAACGAAGGATAATCAACTAAGTTCACCGCGAGATCAACAGAAGACAACATCTGACGGAGGCCCGAAAAGGAGCTCCATCAGTACTCTTAAATGAGGATCTTGAAGAGGATGTATACATGAGACAGCCAGAATGATTTGGTCAAAACAACCATTTGGTATGCAGGCTTAAGAAATATATGACTAAAACAAGCTTCTCGACAATGGTATATTAAATTCCATAATATTGTTATCTCATATGGATTTGTTGACAATATTGTGGACCAATATATATACAAAAAGGTCGAGGGGATAAAGTTTATTATTTTGGTTTTATATGTGGATGACATATTACTTGCAAGTAATGATAAAAGGTTGTTATATGACACAAAGCAATTTCTGTCCCAAAACTTTGATATGAAAGATATGGTTGAAGCCTCTTATGTCATTGGTATAGAGATTCATAGAGATAGATCCTTATGGACTTTAGGATTATCTCAGAAAGCCTACATTGAGAAAGTTTTGGACATGTTTCAGATGCAAGATTGCACGCCTAAGGAATCACATAGTAAAAGGGGACGAATTCATTCTTGATTAATGTCCCAAAAGCATTTTGGAACAAGAAAAGATGGAAGGCAAGCCATATGCTTCTGTGGTCGGAAGCCTTATGTATGTACTCGTTTGCACGAGGCCAGATCATGCCTTTGCGATAGGAATGTTAGAAAGATATCAAAGTAATCCAGGTTTAGCACATCGGCGAGCTGCTAAAAGGGTTATGAGATATCTTAAAAGAAACAAAGATTACCAACTCACATATAAGCATGCCAACCAATTGGAGATGGTTGGTTATTCGGATTCATATTGGGCTGGGTGTCAAGATTCAATGAAGTCTACTTCAAGATATATTGTTCTTCTTGTTGGAGATGCTGTATCTTGGAGAAGTGCGAAACAGTTCTTAGTTGCATCTTCAACTATGAAAGCAGAGTATATTACTTACTATGAAATATCATCATAGGCATTATGGTTGAAAAATTTTATCATAGGAATGATGGTTATTGATATTGTATCAAAACCGTTGTTGATTTACTGTGATAATACTTTTGCGGTTGCTTTTGCTAATAATAAGAAAGATGGAAGTCGAAACAGAGACATCAATATAAAGTATCGTGTTGTAAAGGACCGTGTTGCTAAAAGGGAAGTTGCTATTGAGCATATAAGTACAGATCTTATGGTTGCTGATCCCTTGACTAAAGCAATACCGGTTAATTCGTTCAAGGATCATTTGTGTCGGATGTGGCTCATTAGTGTCTGAGATCTTCCTATTGTATTATTGCTTCTATCTATCAGCACTTTGTACATGATTTTAATATTTGTGCATATTAAGTATAAGTCATGGGTATGTTTTTCGTTAGGATAACTCATGTTGAACTCGAATAACTTATAGAAAGTTTATTCATAAGGTTAAATTTATAGAAACTCTTGTCATGGTAATTTATGTTAAGTTTTGAGTTTTATATGGTTCTTTCACTATTAAAAGAACAACTCTAAATTTTGACCATAAAATTAAGTTGTTTTGACTTATAAAGTAACATGTGAAGTAAATTTAGTAGTCTAAGTGAGATAATGTTAGTCAAAATACAAAATTAAAAAAAAATATGCATTCAAAATTAGAGACTGCAATTAAATTCAATCTTGGTTGCTACCTAATGTGGACTACAAAATTTTTGTTCAGATTAATTAGACAATGAGTATAATGTGTTAAGAATTTTGCACAACTCTTTGATGGAAAGAGTTGTCAATTTGAAGTGTCTATCTAGTCTATTTAAGAGGCATCTTCCATTTAGGATACAAATTAAGAAATATAATAGACTAGAAAACAAGGGCTCTTCCTCTCTAATTTGCAGATCTCAAAATTGTGCTCGGAGGAGGAGAAGATGACCGAATGTATGAATTTAAATTTAAAATTGTGTTGTATTAACACTGTAAATCTCCAACGTCTCTCACAGAGTGCGAGTGCTCTTGCAACCCATCTTAAAAAGCACTCGCACTCGGCGAGAGAGAGCAGTGGGTGAGATAGCGATAAGAGAAGGAGGCTAGGATGAAGATGAGAGTTTGGGTTATCATGGGTGTTGGAAGAGAGAGGACATAAGACTTGAGAGAGAGGTTCAACATTGCTGAACTAGGTGTCCGCTTGGGCAAAAAAGGATGGGTGCTTGATTGAAGATGTAGAATCCAATCCGAGGAAGAGGATGCTCGATCGACGATATGCAATACAATAGGCGAAGGAAAATGATGTCCGATTGGGATTTGGAGTTTTCTTTTCCTTTTCCTTTTTCTTTTATTTTAAAATATTATCTACTAGTTTCGTTAAAATTTTCTTTTTATTAATACGCGGGGGCATTTTTTGCCTGCATTTCTAATAAAAATATAAAATTGGAAGTTTTATATATGTCTAGATTTTAGATCTAGAAAATTCTAGTCCACCAGCTTACTTGATAAGGTGTGTATTTTAAATATCAATTCGGTATTTTAGTTCCACATTGAATCTTGCTATGGATATTCACCATCCAAACCCAATAATAGATTTAGTATTTTAATTTCTTATCAAATATTGCCGTTAAATTCACAATCTGTAAATAGAAAATACAACGTTTGTTGCATGCAGCAATTTTCTCAAGCCTAACCTGACCCATTTACATGAACACCGGGTCCGGTCACTCTAACGGGCCAAATCAGCAACCCGTTAACTTCCATCAGATCTGCGCTCTTCGATCCTCGTGTGCGATGCACGTGAGAGAAACACGCCCCCCCTTTCTTCCCCCAAAAAAAAATTCCAATCTTTGCTTTCGCTCTCGCTCTCTCACAACGATGTCCGCTGCGAGAAACAAACGTGGCGTATTGCCTCCTTTTCAAGAGGTGGGACGTCTCCTCAATTCTAGGGTTTTTCTTTAAATTTCACTATTGTGAGGGGATTTTCAATAATTTGGATGAAATTGCAGGTGATTGAGAAATTGGAGAAGATTGTAAACGAGGGGAATCATTATGGAGCTCTTCAGATGTATAAGTCTTATAGTGTCAGGTATGGCGATCATCTATCTAAAGATCGATCATTTATTGTGAATATTAGAAATTTGAGTGGAAAATTTATCGTCTTTTGCTTAATTTATAGAGATTTTGCCCTAATCTAGGAGAAATTTGAGTATGGCGACATGCCATTTAGGATCATGGAAAAGCCCCTTTCTTGTCAATTATTTACTTTGTTAGAAGGGTTATGTTTAATTTTTGGTTGTAGAAGTTTATTGATTATTTCATGAAATTTGCTTTGATGATGATGAGATATATATGAATAAGTTAGGATATAACCCTACAACACTGTGATTTACATGATGGAAATCTGTTTCGATTGGGGTAGAGTCACTGAAGAAGTGTGTTTCAACCACCGAGGCTTGTTTGAAATCAAGTTCACAAGCAAAAAATAAGTCTCATTTTGTCGATATACAAATCCATTGTGTCTTTGTACGTGCATGCTGAAGAATATTAGAGTTGCTGATATGGTACTCGCAAATTGATAACGACAGACAAGTTATGGATATTAGACCCCACCTAGCACAAATATGTTTAATTTAAACATAAACTTAGTGCATTGCAGATTTAGAGACTGCATACAGATATGTAATTTATTCCCATCAGCTCCCAATTGTAGATGAAGTTCACCCGCTAGATGCTATGGTTGCCAGACTACATGTTGAATATGTATAGGCCTTAATTTTGGATATGTATGTCATCCAACATGTGTCATGACTTCATGTACGAATGCTTAGGGCCCAAGAATAGGTTATGGTCAATATTAGTTTGCATTATTAATATTTTCTTATTGGAACTTAATTTTAGTGTCTCTGTTATATTTACAGGTATACAGCGGCTGAGAGATATACTGAAGCCTTGGAAATCCTTCAATCAGGTGCTCTAGTTCAACTGAACAGTGGACAGGTTATTCCTTTACAATATCTTTTTGAGGAGTGAAGTTGTTGCAGACAATGTGCATAGTTATTAATAATTATAAGGACACCATAAGACATAGAAAAGACAACATATAGTTAATAATTTGATTTACTGAGGAGCTATTCATTTTAATTGTAGGATTTTTTTTATCTTTCTTCCTTGCACGCAGAATATGTTTTTGTACTGGGAAAATTTATGAAAGAATACATCACAATTGAAGTTCCATGGAAAAAAATACAGGTCAAGAAAAAACGGCAAAAAATTTAGGTCAAGAAATAACGGCAGTAAAGTTTCCGATTATGGATGAAAATAATAATCCTTATATGTACTGACAGTTTCCTACCGGAGAGAGAACCAAATGTAGAAAAAGCCGGAAAGATTAAATACATTGCACTTGGAGAACCCACTCAAGTATAAGTTGTTTGTTTTGACATCTATTTTGAGCTTAACACCTAATTCTTTTTAATATAAAACCACTTCTAATCTATTTATATCCAGTTCACGTTCTTTCTAGATGGCTTAACTTAAGCACAATGCAAGGACCTACGTGTATAGTCTTAATCTTTATTAGATGGCATAATATCCTGCTGGCAAATTATAATAGACTAAGTTTTGTTTGTAAGGCTCAATTCATAGACTATACCGCTTTGGCTGTAAAACGACTTTGATTTATGCCTACAGCCTACCTGATGGACTCTCGGCTTCATATCTCTCAGCCTTTCATTATGGTGGAGATTCTATCACTTTTGGACGTTGAACAAGGCCTGTTTTGCAGATTTTTTTTCCTTAGAGTTGGAGGCTAAGGCTTTGATCCAAAAATAATCTTGATTTCACATCTTATTTTAATATAAATTTTCTTCGTTTGTCATCCTATCATATTTACATTCCTACTATTTTGGCTGTAATAAGGCCACTTTTCGAAAGCTATAATTACGGCAAACTGATGACGCTAAATAGTTGCCTGAGCTTATCTTGGACTTCCCTATTTATATCCATGCTCGGAACCTTGTACATTGTAAGAAGAAAGTATGCTACAAAGGCAAAATAAATCAGTAAAAACCTAACAAGTAGAATTCATTCAACAGGACTTGAGTTGAATTATTAATCAACATCCTTGTACTGCTAACAAATTGCAAAACTATGCTCTTATGCAAGCTGTCCTGTTAAAGCTTGATAATGACCCTAATTGTATAAATTACAAAATGACAAAAAGAATAAGATTAGGACACCTTGAAATGGAAAAATGACATTCTTTAAGAGCGATTAATTGTCAAAATGTGACAAATTGGAATTTGTTTCGAGAATAGTTACACTCAACAGCGAAGTCAGATTCAGTCAATGCTCCTTCAATTCAATTCAATTTGGTAGGATTAATTAAATGATCAAAATGCTTTCAGTAGAGTAAAAGGATGAAAATGACCTTTGGAAGGGCCAAAATTGTTAGAACTAGTCAAAGTGGTATCAGGATCAGAACCAGTTTCAATAGTCATATTGGATTCAAGCTAACTATCAAAATTTTAAAACAATCTGGTGACTAAAATGCTCTGCAGGGCCCCATACGTGAATTTATCTATTCCAGGAGAAGCGGATGGATTTAGAAATCACCGACAAAATTATGCCAAATAAATGTATAGAAATACTTGCGGATGCATGCTTTCATAACCATCATTGAAGGTCTAATCGAAGTGTTAAATGCTCACCATCATTTTGATGTGCACCTTAGACCAAGATAACAGTCCTACTGGTGTCACCAAGCCTAATCACTGTTAATTATTCAGCCCTCCACAAGCGCATTGTCGTCCATAGTGTTGTCCTAATCTATAAAGCACGGATACTTGTAAATGCCTCACAAATCGTCCCCGATCGCGACTCGGAGTCCAATACTCTCGGATTCGTTCGGATTTGTAAATTTCTCACCAACTTCTCTTGAATCGATGCTTCTTCCTCTCTCTTGAAAATCAAGGCTGTCAAAATTCAAAGTGAATTGAATATCTGGCGTAATGCCATTATTTATTTATATTATTATATATTTATATGTATATCTTATTAGAGAATAATGAAGGACAAAGGCCCTAAGAGGGAAACCCTCCTATGGCTGCGAAAAAAGTATACCCTCCACTAATTTTTTCGACGATCGGCACCGCGCATCTTGATCCTTACCATATAAGATGTAGATACACCAAATTTCATGTGATTCTAACTCCTTTTCACCGTTAATCTAGTGATGCGAAAATTCTAAATATGTTCTATTATTGGAAAACCATTAATTTTGCACTCTCTAAATCAACGGTGAAAAAAATGTTAGAATCATAAGAAATTTAGTGTATCTACATCTTAACCGATGAAGATAAGAACGGTTGGTGCCGATCATTGAAACAAAAGGTGGACGATAGTCTTTTTTAGGCGCCATAGGAGGACATCCCCTCCTAGGGCCTTTGTCCTTCGTTATTCTCATCTTAATATATATTTATATTTATATAATTGATAACCGGTATAAAAAACATATCTCGTATTCGAGATTTTTTGGAAAATTACGAATCCGCGAATCCATATCGGATCGTATCATGTATCTGTTTCCGAACCTATGCTACATATGTCTTAATGCCTGCTATTAGAAAAAAATGCTTTTTGGTTTATGTAAATATAGATATATTATTCTGCATTAGATTTCACCGTCAACTGCTATCTGCAATTTGGTAGGTTACTTGTGGGGCTGAACTAGCTGGGTTGTTTGTGGAGACACTCATCAAGGGGAAGTTTCCATATAATGAAGAAACACTTGGTATGCTCTTTCCCTTTTTCTAGCTGCTTTATGCCTTTTTATTGTTTCTTTGAGCGGTTCAGCTGAGTTTGAAAAGTTATACTTCTAACTGCACTTTCTTTATCTTTTAGCTGTTGATGCATTTAAATTCCTTGACTGTTCGGTCTCAAAAAAAAAACTTTTTAGAAAACCCTCGTGCGTTGAGGCCATGACTACTATAGGCATGTTAATTATTATTGATTATCTAATTATATCCAATTGTGTTTTTTTTCCCGCCTAAAGGCATATAAATCTAGTGTTGTGTCACATGGGCTTTGGAATCAACTCGAGTTGTAACATTCGTAGCTGATCTAGAGCTTTCATTCTTGCTTGCTATTATAAAGCTATATTTCACTTGCTAAACAAAACACGAGTTACTGGAACCCGAAAAGTATGTTATTATTAGTAAAATTTGGTCATATATTAACATCTCAGGACTATAATTCTTTTTCCAGAAATTTCAATCTAAGATTCTAGCGGTATTGGTAACTTGGTAAAATAGAAAAGAGCAAAGAAATGCATTTGCATACATGACATATGTCTGCTTTTCTGCTGATGCTTTCTTTCATTTTTGAGTCGGTTTGTTTTGCCAAAAGCATTTTTGACTCAGTTGAAATAACATATTATATTCATCATATTTGAATGTTTTTTTTAACTCAGTTCACGAAACATCCTTTATTCATGGATAAATCCATATAGGCACCCAACTTTGGATATGATAACATGACATAAATAAATATTTTTCATATCCTTAAATCTATTCTTCTATGCAATTTTAATTTATCTAATTAGTTGTAATCTTCTTTTGCCCTGTTTGGTTTATATATATATATATATATCCAGTGAGACACTTTATTATTGAGACAAATGAGACGCACTCTATAACACCCTACCCTCCGTGTATTTCACCGATCCAGACCGTTCACCGTGATCTGCATGTCATGCATACTCTACGTATCAATTTTCATGAGGTTCCTACACCTTTAGCACGTACGATCGATGTTATCATTTTTCAGACTACCGAGAGATGTTCATTTTTCGTTCACTTGATCGCATGTGCTAGAGATGTAGGAATCTCATGAAAATTGATATGTACGGTATTCGTGACATGCAGAACAGTCTGGATTGATGAAATACACGGGGGTAGGGTGTTATAGAGTGTCTCATCTTTCTTACATAAGAAAGCGTCTCACTGGATCATTACCCTATACACACACACACATATTCTTTAAAAGAAGAGTTTGATTTTAGACCACTGGAATATATAATAAACAATTCTTCTACTCCGGTGCTAAAAATATGCATATATTTGTATTATGAAATGTATAATGCAAAAGGAGAATCAAATGAAGTATATAATTTACATATGATCATTATCGTCATCATTTAAGCTTTCTCCCATCAATGGGGTTGGCTGTAAGCACAACTTGGAAGCAACATGAGATGGTTTCAAATGCAGATAGGAAATTCCATATTATCATTGCAGTTTTAGCTCAAGCAGGATCTAAAATTCTCCGAAATGGTGAAGAACATAGAAGAAGGGGGAAAGGATGAGACAAATGCTATAGGACACTGCATTCAACTCAATGGCACATCATAAGGCTAACAAACTTATATAAAACATATCTTTAATCGGTGGAAGCTGCTCACAAACTCGATACATCCAAGCTTTCCATGTGGCGCAGAATAGTATTTATTTTCTATTTAAAAAAAATCAACTAATACCAAAATAGCTTACTTTATTAAAACTCCACGCCATGCAAATCTCAATCAGGCAAGATGGTCAAATCTTTATTTGAAGATATGGACCCTTATCACCACGAGCCAATGCTTTGGCTAATACTAACCCTTTGATCAGTTTCTATCATCAAAAGATCGATTAGTTTCTAGTATGTACCTTCTAAGGTTATTTCAACCGTAAAACCAATCTATGAAAGAGTATATACCTTTTTGCTTGGAAGTGAGGAAGCTTGTGAAAAATCTATACATTTCACAGGTGGGAACAATCCCCCCCCCCCTCCCTATTAATTTCTTGAATTTTGGACTTCCAGCTCTTTCTATATCGCTGTAATAATTAATGTGATAATAAAAAGCTAACCAAACGAAGGAACCAATTATAACTCATTTGCACAATACCATGTCAGGAGATATTTGAAGATAAACCTGGCATGTCATCAGCTATAAAAATATCTCCCTTTATTCATGGCACATGATGTTCACAATTGGAGCGACGACCGGCATTTATAACTAACCAATGATTGTGACCTAGGTACCAAAAATCCTAACAGCCCAAAGTCAACATGCACTGAGGTACAAATGACCATTTAGGTTTCCTGATACCCTAGGTAGTTGCATGAAGCTTATGGAGAATAAGGAAAGATTTAGATGGTCACGACTCATGCAAGTAGTTAAAATGTAGTTATGTGGAGTTGCCTTGATTTTTTCTAGCCCCTAGAAACGAATAACAAGTTGCTCAATTTGGCCATAAATTTGTACAGAGTTTGATTATAATTTGCGGGTGGGGTTCTGACTTCCAATCAAACTCATACTAGTTTCTAATATGAGACAGGTATTCCAAAGCTTCTTTCTACATTGTCGTATGTTTGTTATATATTGAAAGGATAAATGAACCGATATGAATGCTTTAATAAAATATTATGCCATTTCAGTATTACCCACTTCCTCAATTACAGGTATTTTAAAAGTTATGAATTGATAGCTTAGTAAGTATGTAACAAGTTCCAAGTTTCCAAATCCAGTTTATTGTGGTTCTGCGTGAAAATGTATCTGCTTGCCCATTTTTATTCTTTTTTCCCCCTTCTATTAAAATTCTTTCTTAATTCAGATCATTTGCTCATCGCAGTGAAGCTCATCATTCCAATGTTTCCACCTCTCAATTGTCTTATTCCCTTCTGTTTGTAATATTTTTAAAAATCATAATAGCTGGTGTTTTATAATTTTGTTTGTTGTTGAAAGACTAGATTAGTAAAGATCTAATTTGGATATGTGGAGGTGCCTAACACATCCACAAATATAACTAAATACGAGTCCAATCATAGGATTTCCAGATCTTCAAGGCATTTCCGAAGTTTTGATCTTCAAATTGAAATCTGAAATCAGGTGGAGACCCCTGTAAGAAAGAAGGAGCTTTCACTTGTTTTCCCTTTGTTACCCTTTCCTTTTTGTTTCTTTTTCATTTTTTTGTGGTAGTTTAAGAGGGGGCTTCAATATAAATGGGACGTCAGAGATTCACAAGTCAATTCAAGTGGTTAGGATATGCAATGATCATTCAAGGCAGCAACAACGATACAACTGGAAAAGTCTTAGACATTGCAGCAAACACTTCGGAATTGTGGGTGGGTGCATATAATGTGGGAATGGATGATGATGAAGTTGGTAGAAAGGAGGATTCAGAACACGGGAAGAAAGAATACAAAACTATTAGAACATAGTGAGGCCTTTGTAGTCTCTAAAACATTTTAACACATGGTCTAAGCGCATATTTTAAAACCTAATTGGCTATGAAGATAGCTATCATAGATTAGCTGCATAAAAGAAGGTTTGTTAAATAGTCAGTGCTTCTTTCAGCCTAAATTCACTATATTCACTTGAGTTTTATTACACATTTGATTTTGAGGTTTTCATTAAAATGACTACGACTTCACATTAGATCGTGTCAGGAAGATTTATGAGGCCTTCCCAAAGATATCTGTGCCACAACAGTTAGGAATGGGAGTTGATGATGTAGACATGGATAAACTTCAAGAGGCCATGGTTGCAGCAAAAGCACGTGTTGAGAGTTGCTCAACATTCTTGAAACATGCACTCAAGTTAAGTCTTTCCGTCTCTTTGGTGCAGTTAAACTATTGAGCATTCAGATTATACATTTTTTATAAAAATAATATTCATGACTCAAGTATGCTTCTCCATGAGCATATCTCACAATTAGCTATGCAAATTTAATTGCCTGCTTGCTTCGCAACTTATTTGACCTGTAAGTCGAGAATACAACTTTTCACTAACATTCAATACCAGCTTGTTTGAAAACCGAGATAGGAACTTATACCTGAAGGAACTAAATACTGACTGTAGAACTAGTTTTTGAGAATGTATACATTGTACTTCTTCATATACCTATTGCCTTCTGTATGCAATTAGACCTTTTCAAGGGAATAAGATATTATTGGTGTGAATTTAGGGTTTGATGTATGAATTGAGAGCAATGTTGTAAAGAACGGATTTGGAGTTTGTTTGGTTAGCCGGCGAATAAAGAATATCCGGTTTATTCGAATTATGCGGCTATCAATATTTTCATTTGAATATTACATATACAAAATTCAAAAAAAATATAAAGATATAGAAAACTAATATACCCGTGGCCTAATGGTAAGACGTCCGAACTAAATCGGAAGATTGTAGGTTCGAGTTTCGGTTGAGAAAGAAGAATGAGGAGAGAGTGTTTATGAAATAATAAGTGTGGATCCCACTTGTTTTTTTAATTAAGTTGTGAATCCCACACTTGATTTTTTAGTTGTGAGTTTTTTGTTTTGGGCCTAATGGACCAATTCAGCTAAATATTCGTGTTATTCATCCGAATATACGGTTTGTGTAGCGAATATTTGATTTGACCGCATATTTGACCGAATATTGCAGTGTTTGTTCGTTTTTCTATCGAATTCGAATATTCGGCCGAATATTCCGTTAACAGTGATTGAAAGGAGGAAGTAAGAAGCAATTTGGGGAAATGGAGAAGATAAAATAGAAGCTCTCTCTCCTCTCCTATTTATATTAGAATACTATTATAATATACAATTACAATATTACCTCTCTCATCTAACAAACTAGCTAATAACCAAGGGCTCATTATTGTTGTGTTATTGCTGATTAACATAAACACACACTCTAAACAATTTTATTTTAGATTTCTATCTGTTTAGTACAAGTTCAACATCATTTCTTGATTCAGTAAACACCAGTTTATTAACATAACCAATTGACGATACGCGCTGTTCAACAATAATACATTCAACAATAATATATGGTTGATTCCATATAATTGCTTTCTTTGTTGAATACAAGTTTAGCATCTATTCTTGATTGTTTTGCTTCTAAATGGTAGCACTAGTTAAGCAGTGCATATGTTTTGCACACTAATGTTAACTTTAGATATGCGTGTGCACGATGAGGTGAGTAGTACAATGGAAAAGTGTTTTCAGAATATTTCAATGGCTTCAGCATGATATTTTAACCAGCGTTTTAAAAAGCGGCTGTGTGGGTTTCGCAGCTCCGTTTTATCCCGCTTAAGCGGGTGATATTGTATAACCTATTTTTATTGATGTATACACCTTATAAGTGTTATATAGGGTATATAAGTATTGTTATTGGAGTAAGAATAACACAAATACCAATTAATACAGCATTCCATCTTTTCCCCCTCTTTTTCCACGTTTCTACCCTTCGTGATTGAGTCGATAAAGGCCAGGGTTGTTGAACTGCCCGACTTTGAAACACTTCAAGATTTGGGTTTCAAAACTTCAAAATTTTGGATTTATCAACTTTAAGAAATCGAGATTTGAATCGATTTCGAGCAATCCTAAAGTTTTTTTTATTTCGGTTTCGAGTAGTTTTTGAATTTCGAACTTGAAATTCCAATTCGATTTCGACTCCATTTGGTTGGTTTCGGGCTACAATCTTTTAGGTGCTTTTTAAAAATAA
Organism: Agapanthus africanus; assembly: GCA_030015575.1. Lineage (NCBI taxonomy): Eukaryota > Viridiplantae > Streptophyta > Magnoliopsida > Asparagales > Amaryllidaceae > Agapanthus > Agapanthus africanus. The sequence continues at coordinate 168,032,219 of JASDDO010000028.1, read as the reverse complement.
TTTGTTAAGTTTTTTTACTGATTTGAGCTATGATGCTTGATGCTGGGTATTGAAAATCTTATAAGAACTATAAGCTAATAAATTCTAAGAAAAATTCAATTTTGCCTTGAATTATTTGAGCATATTCTAGTCTAAGCAAATTTGTTAAATTTTGGGTCAAATTTAGGTATTTGCTAGCACAAATGGAACATAAAAATAGTTAGAGAACCTAATGAGAATCATTATTTATTGACAAGAAAAAGAAAATTGATGAAACACCATTGTTCTGATTTCTGAGTGGCCGCTTAAGCGGCACTTAAGCATTTTGGCTCCTCGGACGCTCCGCTTTTCTTTTCCGCTTTTAAAACATTGATTTTAACATGTAATATCAACAGCCTTGAGGAGACGGCCCATAAAATAGCAGAAAGGTAGTATAGGATTCGTATAACCAACCCAAATGTTTGGGATAAAGGCTTGCTGCTGCTGCTGCGAATATTTCAACAGGCTTAACCATAATCACCGTTGTGATTATTTCCATATGCGCTGTTTATTCTTCAGACCATGTTTTGATGGATGTTATTGTTGTCATTTTCTTATCTGATAGGTTACTTGTTTTTCTTAGGTGGTCAGCTGAATTTGGGGCTCCCAAAGGTGGATCTCCTCAAGTGCATGTGATGTTGGCTGAATATATGTATTCAGAATCTCCTGAATTGGTATGTTAAATAGGGCTATGCGCGCGCACATGAATTAGCAAAAAGGTCATTGTATAGTGAATCTAACTGTGCTTTTTCTGGCCACCATATGATTTTAATAGGATTCATGCTACCTACCAAGTTTTATTCCAGTTCTCCTATAATGAATTATTTATCGAAAATAGGTTCTAACTTGTATCTGTGGATCGTTAGAGGTGTTCTTAGAATAGTTTTAAAAAAAAGAATAGAAACTCCATGACATACATAAGTTAGTTTGTTTTCAGTACATATCTTATAGAGGTTTGATTTCAACAGCACGAAAGAAGCGAGGGTCCATTTGTAGAAACTTTCCAGATTGTATGAGAAACAGCATCTCGATGCATCCTTGATGTTGAATGAGAAGTGCATATTATACAACCTAACCTTAGGCAACTTATTGTATCTAGATCCCGCTTCGTATATTTAACTGCTTATCGATCTGTATTACATCCTCCGTAATGAACAATGGACATTAATGCGGTAACTATATCTCGAAAAGAGTGATAAAATTGCAAGCAACGGAGCAATGAGGGTTAGAATTGGGTCTAAACTAATGTGGGCGGAGGTGATTGAAATAACAAAACCATGTGTTTCTTGTCAATTTAAATGAGGAGATGGCCCTTGTAGAGCTGGATGGAAGAAAAGATTAATGTAGCTGACCCCAACAGCTTGGATCCTGGGATAAAAGCTTTTATAATCATTATTAAAACATTTTTTGAAATTGTTAAAAGAGTGGATAGGTCAATCTATACACACTTTGATATGATATATATGTAGTGAAATTGTTAAAATGTTTTTTGAAAATCCTGCCCAACATAAAATATCATTCTGTATTCTGTGCAACAATACAATATATATTTCTAGTTATACCCTGGCTGTTTACGATGTTCTTTTTAAGTGCCCGAAAGTATAGCCAACATTTAAAGCTCAAAATTTGAACATGGAGAATGGAATACAACCAAACGTAGAAATAGGAAGTCCCTAATTTTCTTGAAATGAAAAAATAAGGCAATTAACTATCTAAAAGAATTGGCAAAAAAGTCAAAAGCATGCATCCAACAGTTGAGCCTAAAATTATGCATATGAATATCTCTGCCAGTTTAAATTGATTTTGGATTCACCATATTTCCTACGTTATGTAATCTTTTCTTACTGAGTTGTTCAAATGAACTATGGAATGAAATCTATACTGCATAAAAATATTTGAAGGACACCAATTACTCTTTCCATGGGCACACTTTTTCATTGTTAAGGACGAAAAGTTACTTTGTTGTACCCTTATTGAGAGAAACTTGGAGAACATCATATGTTTTTTCACCAACCACATGCCTTACTAGTTCTCCATTAAAGTTTTTCTGTGAATCCAAGACATCGACACCAGTTTTGAGAGTTTAAACTGCATGCTAAGCTTTATATTAACTCAGCAGAATTTTAAAATATTTTACATGTGGGACAAGGACTTAAATGTGTACACACTCAATGTAGCATCTTGTAATAACTATATTTTCTTGCCCCCCTCACTTTGAAAACTTAATATATTTGTTTGACTAAGTAGGTATTTTTACGGTCTTACTCATTTATTGTTATGTTATTCCCTTGAATAATAGGAAACCATGACTGAGGTGCCCATCTCACCACCTTTTCTGTTTAAAATTACCGAAGGTTGGCATCTCAGTTACAATGCTTCATACTGACATTGCTATTCTTATCATGTTCCTATCAAATTAGTTCTAGAATTGGCTCAAAGGTCAAAGAGACTGCATTACGATCTCTAGTGAAATTCTCAACCATAGACACATACACATGAGAAGGGCCGTCCTAAATGAAAGAATGGTAGCTGACATGTAGAATCTTGTAGGCCATACTGTATAAGCTCAATAAATATGCTGCTCCTAAAAGTTCGAGAGATGATAAGTGAGAATAAAACCAAATCTGCCATGGGGAATTGGTGTTCATATCTGAATCATAATGCCATCCAAAATGCCAAAGTCGATTCTTACATACTGGCAGTTTTCTTTTGTCCTTTTGCGCTCAATGTGCCATAGGAATTGGTGTTCATCACTTAATCTTATATATTTTCACATGGCCTCTAACTGTAATAAGCGTACTACTCTACAGGACATGGCTAAAGTTTCTGGACACTTCGTTCGAGGAAATGATCCAGAAAAGTTTGCTTCTACACTTGTGAACTTTATGGGAAAGGTTTGCTTGTTTTTGTTTCACGAATTTCTTTAGTTTTTTTGTTTCTTTTGAAACACCTCTAGTGTGCACAAACATCGAACCAACTAGATCTTTGTACCAAACATCCAAATTTCTTATAATGTGAGATTATGACATTACGGTTGCAGACCATAGTGATTACGTCTAAATGTTGTCATACTTTTTTGGAAAAGTTTATACTTTATATTATTAGACTTGCAATCTTACCTTTTGAATATTAGCTAAGTTGGGATAAATTCAAATCATATTGCTTTGAGGATTCTTTCAAGACATCAGCAAAAAAATTCTATACTTTATTCCCTATAGTGCATCCATCAGATGTACAAAAAATTGGAATATGCTTAGCATGTGTATGCAGTTATGCACATTTTATCTCGATACTCTCTCCGTCCTACTTTGACATTTCGCATGCTTATTAAGGTGTTAAATTATGACTGGTTCAATTTACCGCAATACTCCTAATTAAAGTAACCTCAATTACAAAAACCAAATTGCAAAGTGACATGCATGTGATTTTAATAAAAGGTAAATTCGGTAATCAATTGATAAAGTAACCTCGATTACATAAAACGACTAGAATTATAGGGAAAAAAGTCTTTAAAACAACTATTATAGTGGGACGGAGGGAGTATTTATTATATAACTAGCTATGGTTTTTCTTCTTTCTGTTGAATAAATGCATATGGCCTCAATGGTGTTCAGAAGATATTAGTTAACTGGTTTATTTACCAAAAACTACCTACAGCTTTGGGCCCTTTCAAATCTACATATAAGTACCATGGATAACGGTGTCACCTCTCCGCTAATGGTGTCACATCACCGCCACGTAATTTAAGTTGCCACGTCAACATCAAGATCAAAAAACCCAAAATTACGCCCCTCATCTTAACCCTAATCCTCCTCCACTTTGCTACCGCCGCCGGCGCCAGCCTCCTCTCTTCGGATGCCACCCTCTTCCTCCTTCCTCCCTAACATCTTCTTCCTCCTCCACCCAACCTCCAAATCTCTTACCCTAACCCTACCTTCTTCCTCCTGCACTTCAACCTCCAAATCCTTACCCCTCCCCTCCTAATCCCTAACCCTAAACCCCTGCCGCGGCCCCCTTTCCACCTCCCCCCGGGCCCCGTTATCAACTCGGCCCCTCCCTCCTTTGCCTCCCTCCACCTCTTTCCTCTGCCTCCCTCCGCCCCCGACTCTCTCATCCCTGCCTCTCTCTCTCTCCGCTCCATCTTCATGATCATCAACTTCATCATCCTCATCATCTTTGTCATCATCAACTTTATCTTCATCAACTTCATCACCATCATCTTCCCTCATCATCTTCCTTATCATCACCTCCGGCACCCTCCTCTCTCGCCGCCCGTGACTTCCTTTACACGGGTATCGCGCGGCTGACCTCCTTCTAAGCCACCACCATCATTAGTTGTCTAATTAATATTTAATAATTATTTAGAACTGGTGATAAAATAATTAATAATTAATTAGGGGTGGGACGCATAGCCCAGTGGTGGGCAATAGAAGTTTGTGGGGGGAGACCCGGGATCGAACCCGAGATCTCCCATTTAGTGTTTCGAGAGGGGCACGCGGGGCTAGTGGGCTTCGTTGCGTTCAAAAAAAATTAATTGTATTTATGAAAATAACAAAATTGTCATTTGATATGAACAGTTAACACCATCAAAGATGACGAATGTTGATCGTTAAGGCGTGGTAGTTTTATGTAGTTTTGAAAGGCATTGGTAGTTTACTGTCACGGGCATGTTGGTAGTTTTTGGCAAATTAGCCTTGTTAATTTGTTGCTTAGCGCAATGAAAATCTGCATGAGTGGACATGTTTTGTTTACATGATATTCTGAAAAGGACATCGATGAAACTTAATTTTGGTTATGTTAAGATTCATCTCAATGACTTCGTTGGTGGTTCTATGCTCTCCACAACCACACATGTGCATGTTATTTTCAACAGCTAATCTTGATAATCTGCATAAAGTTCAGATCTAAATATGTGAATCGCTCATGTTCCACTTTTATCCATAAATAAAATTGACCTTTTTGTGTTTGCTGGTTTTATAGTGCTATCCCGATGAAGATGATCTAGCAATTGCACGAGCAGTCCTGATGTAAGTTTGCTTGACCTAAATATTCTCTCTCATATAGCTAGTCATTTTTTCATCGTGACTTGTGGAAGATTTAGCTCGATCCTAGATTATATATGTGGGAAGTGTCCATATATGTTTTGACCTAGTTGCCTGATTGTAGATGAATATTCTTTTTTTTTTACTTTGTACTTCCTTTTGACATGTAGGGTTCTACTCTTACACTATGTTTTCCCTTTTAGGTACTTGTCGCAGGGGAATATGAGAGATGCCAACTATCTCATTGACGAGACAAAAAAACAGTTGGAGTCAAAGAAGTTAGCATTCCCAAAGTCAGATCTGACCAAATTTGTTTTGTACCTCTTACAAACGTAAGTGATATGTCTTGCATCTTCCCTGTAATTGACCACTATTATATGTTGAAATTATTTTAAATGACAGTGAAACTTAGGGATTTAGATGCATCTGCGCTCTGCCATGTTATGCAATTTTGATGGAATAGAACTAGAGGTGTGGTGGTGCAAGGAATTAGTCACGTCCTTTCATTACAGTTTCCATTTGTGGCAATGTCAAACATGTAGAACATATCCATCTTATTTGATGTTTGCGTTTGAGGCATTTGAAATATGTTGATGATGATTGACAATGTGGTTTCTTAGTTTGCATGATTTATCATATATTTTAGAGCAAAAAGATTGGAGGTGAAAGGATAATTATTCCCAACTAAAAAAATCTAATATCTTGCACGCAATGTTGAAAATAACGATAACGTAGATTGTAGCGCTCCATCACTAAATAGGAAAAGACGCAAAGAGCGTAAGCTACAAAGTTTATTATTATTTTAATATAAATATAGTTATACTAATGTAAACAATAGTAAAATTATTTTACAAATTAAAGAATAATTTTTAAAAAATCTAAGGAACTACTAAGCACCAACATATCAATAATTTTCCTAATGTTTAATTTATGAATTCATCTTCAATAGTTCACAAGAACGTTATATATCCATCCATGATATATAAATCGACAATCAATCTAAGTATTTAAAAATTAAAATAACAAAAGCAAATAACTTAAGTATTTAGAACGTATGTATTAATGGCTGTAGATAGCCTCGAAAGAGGTAGGCGATGATCTCAGAGGCCGACGATGTGATGAGGCCTTGGATAGACTGTGATGGACTTGGTTGGGAGGATCGATTTAGGGGAGAGAAGGGGGAAGAGGTGAAAGTGCATTGTTGATGCCCTAGATGACCGATTTGGGTTTCTGAATGCTTTTGTTTATGTGTTTAAGAGATCCGGGCCGGATTTTCTAAAAAAACACCCGCTAAAAGCCCTATGCTCCATAGCTAAAATAGCTTAAGTTATGTAGCGTAAGCTATTTATAAAAAAAGTGTAAGCCACGATGTATTTGTGCCATGTAGTGAAATAGTCCTTGCTACGGTATAAGCCGCGCTATTTATGCTATATTGCACACGATTTTCTACTATAGTTGTCCAATAGCTGTTGATATTTGTTATTTGGGATGTTGGGCTTATATATGAGTGCACATGGACTTTCAATATAGTTGAGGTTTTATCCAAGCTTTTTGGTGGGGGTTCCCATCAATATCTCATATTCATGTGCATCTCTTATTGTTTCCAATGTGAGACTATTCTAACAATCCCTCTCACTTGCTTCAACTTCCAACACTTTCTACTACTTTTTTCCGTGGCTATCACATGGATTACACGACACTTGTAGAGCTAACTTCTCAGAGGCACTCTTCTTTTTGGTGCTTGTAGATTGCTCTCTCAGAGAGAGCGTTGAGGTCCCAATCAGTCTGGGCCCTAATACCATGTTATAAATTGATATTTGGAATGTTGGACTTATACAAGTGCACATAGGCTTTCAATATTGTTGATGTTTCATCCAAAGCCTTTTGGTGGAGTTCCCATCCATATCTTAAACCCATGTGCAGCCTTTTAGTGGAGTTCCCATCCATATCTTAAACCCATGTGCATCTCTTGTTGTTTGTGGCACTATTCTTACACTCTCCCTCTCTTGCTTCGACTTCCAACAATAATGACACATAAGCAATATAGAATCCTTATGGTAGATAGGAGTACCGAAAAGTACAAAGCTTAAATTCTCTTATAGTTTCTTTATTTGTCCTAAGTGATTTTCTGCTTGATATTCATCATCATCATTGATCTTGTCCTTTCCCCACCTTGTGATTAAGATACAGAGCACAAATATGTTTAATATTCATATTTCTCTTTACTGTGAGGGACTGGCCAGGTGATGGACTTGTAAAAATATCTTGCAAGACTCGTTTTCCTTTTGGAAGAAAGGTCAAGTGAGTTAAGTAGATTTTTTTTCAGCCATTATTTTCCAACAGATCTGAATACCTCTAGATATCTTTTCTAAATTCTAAAGGCAACAAGTTCCAACCTAAACTTCTCTGAAAAAAAGATGTAAGATCCCCCTTTTCACAAACAATTCCCTTCTATTCTTTATCAATATTTTCAATTTTCTGATCTACGTGTATTGTGCAGGTTGGAAAGGGATGCTTTCCCACTATTCAGGATATTAAAACAGAAGTTCCAGTCAAGTATAGACCGTGAAGCTCTATTTAATGAGGTATTATTTTGACCTTGGTCACTGCTTGGAAGTAACATGCTGTTATACTTATGTTGCATTTTGACATCAGTTCCATTTTTTTTTCCACATGACTGCTAATCTTATGTTTTCCCCCAATCAGAATAACCACCGCTTCAGCTACTTTTCTTCAAATTATATGTTTCTTGAGTTTATAATCTATCAATACTTTTATGGAGATAACTTTGGACAAAAAAGATCCCTGCTAACTGTTAGTGTTATTATCATACAGGGTGATTTTGTTCATCTGACAATGGCATAATCTGTTGCTTGAATCTGTTGTTGCAGCTGTTGGATGAAGTTGCGCTTAAGTTTTATGGTGTACAACGTAGAAGTGGCCTTGACGGCATGTTGGGTGATTTATTCAAGGTATATCCATCTTTAAGAGTACATGCATAATTCATTTGTCTAGTATTCTTGTTTAGGAAAAGAGGGCGGTGCTAGTGTAATTATTGCCCTGTTAATTGATTTTAGCTATTAGAAGTTGTTTGGTTTGTTTCAATAGAAAGTGCAGCATTTGTCGGAAGTATTGCTAGATCTATTTGTCTGGTTGTTATGCAACCTTTCTTGCAGGATTTGCGAAATCCAAAGCATGCATTATGTTTGTATGAACAAAATAAGAAAACAAAAGGAAATACAACATTTGCTACAAATTCGTAACGAGCAAAATGAGGGCTGATGTGGCATCCCTTATAAAATCCTAATTTACGTTTCCTAAATTTGGAGATAAATTGGCTGGAATAAACGCCGCATCAATTTTTTTTATTCTCTCGTTTTGCTTACAAGCAGTTGAAAATGAACCTGCAGAGCTTGCATTCACAGCTCAATTTTCATCTAACCAAACATACTTTTATTCCAGTCGTTATTATCATTTGTAAAAGAAAAAATGGAAGAAAAAAAAGATCAGTAAAAAGGGCAGACTTTAAATCTTTGGTTTGCTCAATGCAAATTGCCACATTTGTTTGATGGTGTTAGTTAAATATTAAATATAGCTATCCATTCAAATCCAGTTGCACCATTTGTTGATGTAAATCAATTTCCATCCAACTCTGTCAGAATCAAGATGAGAATGCCTTTTATTATTTGGTACTTTCCAGCAAATTCTAATGTTATATTCCAAATTATGCATTCCTTTTGTGCAGATGATGGGAGGAGCACCAATGTAAGGCAATCATTCTCCGGTTCTTAATGATATTGGGATCTTAATTTTCAAAGATTGCGGGCGTAATAGAGTTGAAGGGGTTTTTAAACTCGAAAGGTTAATTTTATAGTGATATGTGGCTAGAAATGTTTCATGCTGGTGGTACTATCATAATAACTGATTGATGGATGAAGAATGCACTCAAAGGGTTTTAAAGTGAAAAGAAAAGTATAATGCACCATTTTCTTGGTGAGATCATATACTGTACATGATGCAATATAATTTGTTATTTTGATTAGGATTTTTTAGTACAGGTGAAGGGTTTTTAATTAAACATGCACTATGTATGTTAATAATGTAGCTGGATAGAATTAGTTCTTTGTTAAACTTGATGGTTATTGAGGTAATCACTGGTGTTTACAAGGTTCTAATTTCTTGATCTAGAATTTACCAAACATGTTAATGTATTTGTGCTTGGATTTTTATTATTTTAAAAAATGTATCTGGATAAAAATATGAATATCATTGTGATCAATATCCATATGTGATGAATTTGAAAACACTCACTCACTTTATTGGATATGGTGGGTTATTACAAAGAATAAATAGGTCAAATTCATAATTAATAGTAAAACTAATAGATTTACATCTGCATTTTGTTACATACTGTGATGCTTAGTAGATTTTTATATATGCATTTGGATAAATATTCTTGTGAATGATATTAAGTATTTTACTGAAAATTTGCAGTGTCTATAGCTATATCTATAAATTGTAGTCTGATTAGATTATTTGATTCCACAAACATTCCAAGTAAAAATGATATTTTGTATAGGCAGTAGAAGCCTAAAGTAAAGAAATATTATATTAATTTAAAGTTTTATTGTTTTATGATTTGTAATTGTAACAATTTATATCTATGAACTTCAAAAGTAAAATTTATGCAGGAACTAGCAAATACTCGGCTTTTCAATCTTTTCCTTCCTACAACGTATGAAAATCACGAGATTTTCATAAATCTCAAATTTTCAATTTTTTTTTGGGTTTTCAATATTTTGCTTATTATATAGCACATGAGAATCACGAATTGTATAAAAATCCTAAAAAATTTGTTTTCTTTAAATTTTCAACATTTTGCACCCAATGACTTCATGAATATGACTTCACGAATATGACGTAATTTTAAAATTCTTAAAGTATTTCTTTTTTTTCGGTTTTTCAATATTTTGCTTGCTATATACACAAGAAAATCATGGAAACTTCAAAAATATTTTTTTCTTCGGTTTTTCAATACTTTTTATAATACCACACGAAAATCGCAAAATTTTTAAAATCGCAAAATTTCTTATTTTCTTCACTTGTTTCAATATCATGCACGTTATGTCACATGAAAACTATGAAATTTCAAAAATCTCAAATTTTTATGCGTTCTTCGGTTTTTAAAATTTTTGGATGCTATCACAGCGAAATTATTTGGTTTTTAAAATTTATATCATTTTGCACGCTAACATATGAAAATTTCATAACTTCAAAAAATCTCAAATTTTTACGTTTTCTTTGGTTTTCAATATCTTGCTTGTTGTAGGACACAGAAATCACGAAATATTAAAAAATCTCAAAATTTTTAGGTTTAGTTGATCCCGTGGTAATAAAAAGTTCGTAGCCTTAGGTTACAACGTTGTTGATGTGAGGTTCTTCCATCAAAGCATAACGGCCGATTAAAAGACTTTTGTATAATTTTTTAATATTTTGGATGCTATACATAAAAGGTGCAAAATTTTCTATGATCATCGGTTTTTCAAAATGTTTTGCTTATAATACATGAAAATCGCATTCTATTCCAAAATCCCAATATTTTTCTTTTCCTTCAAATTTTCAATAGTTTGCATAATATAGCACATAAAAATCATAATTTCTTTTTAAAATCTCAATATTTTGCTTGCTAGTACAAAAAATTGTGAAATTTTAAAACATTGCAAAATTTTCTGTTTTCTTCCGTTTTTCAAAATTGTTTCTTATAGCACACGGAAATCGCTAAATATAAAAAATCTTAAAATTTTAATTTTCTTTGGTTTTACAATCTTTTTGAATGCTATACAGCAAAAAAAAAAAATCGTGAAATTTTCAAAATTTTGAAAACTTTATGCTCTTCGTTTTTTAATTATCTTAGTTGCTAGAGCATGAAAATTGCAATATTTTCAAATTTTCCAAAAATTTCCGTCTTCTTTGGTTTTTCATTTGTTTGCTTGCTATATATGAGAATCACAAGATTTTCTGAAATCTTAAAAATTCTCTTTTGTTCACTCCTCAATATTTTACACATGAAAACTGTCAAATTCTCAAAAATCATTGAAACAAAAAATGTTTTCTTTCCTTTTTTCACTATTTTGCATGCTAAATACCATACAAAAATTATGAAATTTCAAAAATCTTAGAATTTTCCGTTCATCAGATTTTCCAATATTTTACTTAATACTTTTCAAGAACTTTTGAATATCAAAAAGACAAAAATCTACGTGAAGTAAAAAAAAGAAAAGGTCGTCAATTGCTAATAAAATCCTAATAGAACAAATAAATCTAGTCTCTGTGTCTGGGAATTCCTTACAACACAAGAAAGCAAGAAAGTTTAAAAATTCCCAATTTTTTTTTAACTTCTTAAAATTTCTAATATTTTTACATGTTGTAGTATAGGAAAATCACGAAATTTTCAAAATTCAATGTTTTCTTTAGTTTTTCAATATTCTGCTGTACCATATGAAAATCGCAAAATGTTCAAAAATCACAAGAATTTTCTATTTTCTTCGATCTTTTAATATTTTTTATTTGCTCACACTAAAGTCGCGAAATTTATAAATGCCTCCAAATTTTCTATTTTCTTTCGTTTTTCTAGCTATATTTTATATGCTATAGTATAACGCAAAATTTTTTAAAATCTTAAAATTTTCAATTTTCTTCTGTGTTTTCAATATTATGCATAGCACACGAAAATTGAGATTTTGGGAATTTCACAATTTTCGTGTTTTCAATATTATGCATAGCACACGAAAATTGTGAAATTTCCAAAATCTCGATTTTTCAAATTTTCATCAAATTTTTTTATATTTTACATGATATGGCACATAACGAATTTTTCAAAAATGTTAAAATTATCTATTTTTTTGTTGTTTCAATATTATTTTTGCAATAGTAAATGAAAATTGCGAAAATTTTAACTCTAACGTTTTTTTCTTCAAATTTTCAATATTTTCCTTACTATCGCACAAAAAACTGTGAAATTTTTCAATATTTTCCTGTGAAACCTTAGTAGTGAGAAAAAACAGAAAAAGATTTTAAAAAAGGGTCAATTAGAGTTTTTCTACTAGATAAGTTTAACTGTATTGGATAAAAGAGTGATAAATTTCAGATATATTAATACCTCATCCCATCCATATAGGTCTGTCAATGGGTCGGGTTTAGACCCGGACCTGCTGATAAATTCGCGTCTGGTATAAGTTCTTCTAGATTCAGACCCAGACCCGACCCATACTGATCAGTCATATTTATTGCACATTTTTACGGTCATTTTCCCTATTTTTATTCATTAATAAATGTTGTTATTTATAATTTAAGAACTTATGTGGGTTTATGTGTAAAAAAATATTGTTATATATTTCTTAACTTATAAGTAATATAATAAGGAGTATTATACTGCATATCTTATTCAGATAAATATCCATTTGATTCTTAAGTAAAATAATTGCAACCATATCTTTTTAAATAATTATTTATATTTTTCTTAAACATTAAATAATTTAATTGTGAGCAAAAGTGGGTTGGAATATTTTCCTAAATGAAATAAATTTTATTAATAATTTGATTTGAGATATTATGCAGGCTTAATAGTAGCAAATCAGTTCAAGACTGCAAATAGGATTTAAGAGATCAAATCAAATTAAATTCAACAAATTAAGCTACCAAGTTTAGGAGCAAACTGGAGATTCATGCAACTACAGAGATACAAGAATATTTGCAAGAAATTGTCATCTAAGAAATCTCCAAAAATCAAGACAAGAAAGCAAAAAAAACCTGGAGAATCTATTTCAAAAGATTTAGTGGAAATCTATTTGAATTAGGATTGAAGATTGATTGTAAAAATTTTATTCTCCTGTATTTTTTATTACTTGATCTCCAAACTTGCTAACCCTATATAAAGAGATGTAATTTTAGGGGTGGAAGTATCTCTCTCCTGGCACAAATTGAGGGTTGATCATTTAGAGTTTTAGTTTTCGTTTTTGTAATGGAATTAATTTTTAATAAAACGTAGTTTCTCTTTTAATTTTGTCTTTTTACTTTCAGCATTACTTTCTGTATTTATTTCCCACACTTTTCTTTTTGTTTTCCTTATGGTTTTCTTATTCTTCTACCTTTCTTCTTTTACTTCGTTTTTCCCAACGAGCGGGTAAATTCTCGCTTGCTAGGATTTGTAGAAAATGGTAGTATAATGGATGGAAAAATCCTTTATCTTTTTCTTCTTATGTTTTGATTTTTATAAGTTTTAACAAAGGGAGTCTTAACCCTCTTATTCGGGCATGCTACCAATTCATGATAGTTGCGATCTCGATTTGAGATTCGCTAACACTTGCTTTGTCGAGGGCTTGCGATCAATAGAGATTAATGGAAGGACATGGGTCAGTAGAGCGAATCCCTAATCCCTCCAAGTACTATAATCCACATTCATCGCTATTTCTTGAGTATTAAATAATTAAAAGATAAAAAAAATATTTTAAAAAAACTCCATCCTTTAACTACTTAATCCGAAGACCCTAATAAGCCCTGTTCTAAATTCTTCTCTTTAAATCTCTTTTAGTTTTAAAACCAAACAAAAATCCAACCTTTTCTTATCAACTCGTCTAAAACAAGATTAGTAATTTACCATCTCCCTATGGACAACCCATACACATCGCGGCTAGCTATTTGCGACACCTTCTTGATTGTGGTATTTAGGACACTTTAAAACTCAATTTTTCATGTCAATTCGCCGTTGCCGGGGAGATAGTAATATTATTTTTCTTGTTATTTTGGTTGATTTTTCTTTAATTTTTTAAAAAAAATAATAATAAAATAAAAACTGCATATTGTTTCTTTTGACGGCTTGTTGAGTGCAGAATTCTTGAGCATCAGCAGTGAGCCAACAGAGAACTTGAACACTAGAAACAGAAACAGAAGGAAATAGAAGATGGAGAATAGTGCCAAAGTTGTGGAAAGATCGGCCCATTCTTGACCGCGAATCCGCGGTCATCCATCTTGTTTGACCGTGATTTCACGGCCTTACAGAGGGATCACGTGCTAAATTTTTCTAGTAAAGTTCTTCTCATCGTAACACCCCTTTTATAGCTCTAATAGATTGTATTTCTTTGCAGAATTCTTTGCAAATAACGCCGCTAAGAAAAATCTTTTTGCATGTTTGTATTTTTGGATTGTTTTTGTTTTACATCAAATAATATAGACTTAAGGGGCAAGAAAAACAAATCAAGATTCGATAGGGATTACCCTTTCTAGGCCCCAAAAATCATAAACAAGTATAAGCATCACCCTACATTAATTAAAAAAAGATCTAGATAGCCTTAAGGACATTCGCGCTCGATTAGAACAAGGGAAGGTCGTGGGTAATTTATTGCTTATCCGCATTTTTCTTGTGTTGTCTAAGGTAAGTGTGACTAAGGCAAGTTGTTTACTTAATTAGGCCCGCTATTTAGGTGATTCGTATTGTAACGACTGTTTTTATTGTACAAAAATTTTAAAGTTAATGTACAGAATGGAGTATTTGCAAGCCTGGGTATACATTAAATGTTGTTTTTATTTAATAACAGCAAGAAACAATTTGTAGCTCATTGATAAAGTCTTTACACTACTGTGACATAGCCTGTGTGTTCGAATCCCATCAGCCATATATTATTTTTAATGATTTTTCTTTTAAACTTTTTGGAAGCCCAAAAGTTTACATGTGTAATACACGTAAAATGAAAAGTCATAGAAAATCAAACATGTACTGAATGTTATATGAACCGACCTAGACACGTGGCACAAATCCCAGCACCAAAAGCCCACAGTGAACCGGCGAGATCGGTTGGGGAGCCGGCGCCGACAGGTGGACCGAGGGGAAAAGTCTCCGTGTTGTGCACACAACACCTCTTGGCCTACCCCACTATCCCTGTACTGTTTGATTTCTCTGTAAATTAACAGAGAGATTAAAATCACCCATTACTCCAAACTTTAATACATTTTAATTCTCTCTTCAATTCTCAAAACCTTAATTTTACCCTATAACAACATCATACCCTAGCTCTCCTCATTATGAAATCTATTATCAAAAATCCTCAAAAGTTTCTGTTAGTTATATGTATGCCCTAGAGGCCATTACTGTACATACGATGTATATTGTAATGGATGCTTGGACATATATAGGGAGGACTTTCTTGCTCGACATGATAGTATGCTATCTGGTTGTACTTTATCTTAACATGTACTCTGATTGTCTCTATGTTACATGTTGATAAAGCCCTTAGGATATGTACTCGACTACTGGGACTATGATGAGATCATACTAGAGGGGCCACGATAGTCGACGAGTACATCCTATAACTGTTCCTAGTCGAGGGTGTATCGAGACAGGGCATCGATACACCAGAGTATACTAGCATATACGCATCTTGACCCATATGATGGGCGATGGATGATCCCATATCCATCGGTGTTTGACATCAAGGATGGTGTACGGGTGCTCAGTAGAGACTGGGTACACTGGACGGACTCGCCGAAAACTCCCAGATGGTATTATACCTTACGTCAGATGGCAGTTCTCCGGTGACACTGGTACAGAGTAGTCTGTTGACCCGAGATCGTCATAGAGTCTTGTGTGATTCTCACTGTGCTTTGATTTCCATCATACCACGTCCAAGAGGGCGTGCAAAAAGGTGGCTTTTGGGTACAGTCTCGAATCACATGGAGGCAGTGAGCGATAGGAGGGGATTCCTCTCTCCCGGTATAGGGAGTTGATGTTGTGCTGTGTTTGATTGGCTATAACCGGAAATCCCTGGCCAGGGTTGCTGAGATTTACTGGTAAGTGTTATCAGTAGTTTCTCGAACTGTTATAAACCTCAAATCGACACGACTTATCGAGCTACTGGGGTCTGACGTCTACCACCCCTAGGCGAGATATGCGACATATCAGACGACGAGACCGGACTGTACGGGAGTGTTACTGATTGGATTCACAGGAGAATATACAGGCTTGCTTGTTGATCTTCTGAACGCTCAATACCTGGGTGGCTGTTACGTTTAGCTGACCGCTTGCAGCTTGTGGGTGTTTGATATGATCATCACCTACTGCCGGCGTATTGACGATTCTTTAGAGTCCTACACAGAGGTTTCTTGACTCAGGCAAAACGGAGTAGGGGCACATATGTGATATGTGCGGGACTGAGGATAATGCGATATGAGATACCGTATTCTATTCTCGTGATATATGATATCAGCCGGGTCATCGGATCAAGTGTTGATTCGATGAATCGGTACGGATAAATATTAGTCGGTTATATGCGATATAGCCGGATTGTCGGATCAAGTGTTGATTCGATAATTTAATGTATAATAATAAATATGATATATTAAATTACATTATCTAATATTAGCTCACTAAAAGATTCTTTTTCTCACTCGGGTAATACATTGATATATATGCGATATATGTTAATTGTATTATTTTATTTGGTTACAATAAATATTATATATGTGATATATAATATTGTAACATGATATGATAACTAATGCAACATGTTTAGTAGAGATTAAACAAGATTAGGGTTTGATTTGGGTTAATACTTTCTAGATGATTCTAGAAGGTTTAGTTTTGTTTTGTAAAAGATATTTTGTTATGACTCATGCTTTAACCCAAGCCAAACCCTAACCCTAGTTAATTCTCTACATGGGTTTAGTTGACCATGGTTGCATTAATCATCATATTTATCCTTTCATTATTCATCACAAAAGGTTTCATGTTGATTGTTCATCTTCTTCCTTCTTTCTTTTCATGAAAAAGCTTTCTAGCTTTTTCTTAGTGATGAAAAATGAGTGAGAATAAAAAAACAAATGAGAGCAAAAATCCTACTTCATCATCCTCATCTATCCTTGCCATTTAGATGAGGGTGTTCACTTCATTTAGTGAGTGTTAGCTTGTGTTAATGAAACTTCAAGGTAGATCATCTATGTTATCAAAGATCGGAAGCAAGACTGCATCTTTCTCTTCACGGAGCCTCTCGAGAGTCCGGAACATGATGATCGCAGCGAAGGGACCTCAACACGGAGCTTGAGAAGTGAAGGACCGGATCTACAAAGGTTGTAATCCCTCTCACTTAGTATTAAACTGTTTAACATACTTGTTTTCGCCTAAACCCTAGTTTAAAGATCCGGCTTTGGGTTGTTCGGCACGGCTAATTTTTTAATCGGGCATGGTTGATGCCTCGTAGACCCTTGTGCGTGTGCCTAGCAACCCTACAGTTTCCAAGTCAAAGAAGAGTACAAGTGGAGTTAGCACTAGGACAAGTTCTGGCGAAAATTTGAGACGTTTTCGGCGACTCCGCGACGCCACAGTGACCTCAAACTCTTCCTCTTTCTTTTCTTAAACTAAACAATTGGTAAGTCCCATTTCTATACTTCTCTTTCTATTATAAAACTTCACTTTTTTCAAATCATATCGGTAAGTGGAGTTATACCGATCTTTAAATTCTATTCTCTTTAGAATTGCAATTTTTCTTAAGAACCAATCATCCAAATCATCAAACCTTGCTTGTTAATCATTAAACAATTTTTAGAAACAAGTTTCAATTTAAAACTCCATGTAAAACAACTTTTATTAAGTTTTTACGCTTAAATACCATGAAGTCACATATGACATCGTTTAGTCATTCTTGCTTATATTACCTTTAGAAAAATCTGACGAGGTAATGACCTACCTCTCACAAACACGCATCTTGACATAGCACGATTCCCTTGAACAACAATTTTGTAGCAAATACGACTTTTACATCAAAATAGCATAAACTATTAAAAAACCGTATTCTTTAAATTGTGTTATTTAAGTTCCTTGCGATTGTGCCTCTACAACCCACTTTTGGGGAATCCAATTCGGTTGGTACAGGTTATCGCACATCCATCGGACTAGTAGGGCGAGATGCAGACCTCCTCATGGAGCATACGATCTCGATGGAATTTTTAATGCAATTTTAAAGAAAAACGTGATTTTCTATTTAATAAATAAATTTTATTTTTAATAATTATATATAAATACTATCAAACTATCTATTTTAAATATATAATAAATTCTATGTTTTTCTAAACAAAAGAAAAGAATTACAAGTTTCATGAAAATACCATCAAGAATCCATTCAAGTCAAGTTTACACTAAAATACCTCGAATTATTCAAACTATATATATATATATATATATATATATATATATATATTCTCTAATATACCACATTCTATAAAATTCACATCCATGACAACTCTAAACAATATAAATAAATACTTGAGGATTATTTTGGAAGTATATGTAAAATATTTTTCATAAACCCCCTCAAGTTATATTAAATTACAATAAGGACCCTAGTAAATATAAGTTTAAGCGGGACCAATTTTCTTGAGTCTCAGGGAGCCGGAAAAAGTGGGTGCTTGCCTATTTAAGACAGAAAACTAAAACGGGGTTATCAATGGTAATTGGCTTGGAAAAATCACAAATCCTGCCGTCCATGTGCAACAGTTACCGATAACTCCTAAACCTAATTCAGGACCCAAATCTGTTTAAGTGTCTGACTCAATCCGAGTGTCAGTCTAATCTGAATACAATCCAAACATGAATCCAACTACAACTCCAATTCAACATGAATCCAATATATCAAACATGATCACTTGAACATGAATACCGAATAATACATGCTGAAAGTGTACCCTAGCACCACCTCAAGGTTTTAACAGGCATCAAGTATGCAATTTTAAAATTTTCTTGGTGTTAAGCTACACTAACCTAGAATCTAACTAGATTAGGGTTTAAAGCATGATATAATAAAAACTACACTAAGTGACGAATGCTATTACAACCTTTGTAGACCATGTCCTTCACTTTTATAGCTCCGGGTAGTAGTCCCTACGACTCCTCTAGGCTTCACTTGAAGAATGAATAAGCATCCTTCGCGATTTTCATGTCGAAGATGATCCACCCGAAGCTCCTCTAATTCAAGCTACCTCTTTACTAATCTCTTTCTAGTGAAGGAAATACCCTAGTTTAAATTGCTAATCTAAACTAAGATGATGAAGTAGGGGTTTGTAAGCTCACTTAGATTGATCCAAAGCCCTATGGCTCGCATCACATATGAGGCTTAGGGCTTTGAGGTGGAGGAAGAAGGAGATAATGGTGGAGAGCAAAAGAAAAGGAGCCAAGGAAAAAATCCAAGTGAGTGAAGAATGAAGAATGGCTCAATAAAACCCTCATTTATTGAAGCATGGAATTTTCTCTCAATATAAAATAGCTACCATGCTTCAATAGTGAAGCCAAACTAATAAAGAAATGAATGAGCCATACCTCACACCCATGCCTAAAATATCTCCCATTTCCCACCCCTTAATCTATTTTCTCAAAATAGAAAATCATTGCTTCACACACACACACACACACACACACACACATATATATATAAAGAAAAGAAAATAATTAGTGAGCTTAATATTAGTTAATATATAATTATATCAAATTATTAAATCAACACTTAATTTAATAATCCGGTTATATCATATATAACCAACTAATATTATTTATCTGTATATCATATTATCAAAACAACACTTGATTCAATAATCCGGTTATATCACATATAACCTAACGATATCAAATGTCGCCAGATTAGAATACGGTATCACATACTCATATTTAATAAAGCTCCCGCACATATCAGCATATGTGCCCTACTTCATTTCGCTTGAACTATGAAACATCTATGTGGGACTCTAAAGACTCGTCAATATGCCAGCAGTAGGTAACGATCACATCAGTTACCCACAAGCCGTCAGCGATACTAGTTGAACGTAACGGCTACCCAGGTATTGAGCGATTAGAAGATCAACAAGCAAGCCTGTCCAAACTCCCATGAAGCCTATAAGTAACACTTACCGTACAGTCCGGTCTCTCCGTCTGATATGTCGCATATCGAGTCTAAGGGTGGAATCGTCAGGCCCCAGTAACTTGATAAGTCATGCCGATGTGTGGCTCATAATGGTTCGAGAAACTACTGATAACACTTACCAGTAAATCTCATCAGCCCTGGCCAGGGACTTACTGTTATAGCCAATCGAGTATAGCGCAACATCAACTCCCTATACCGGGAGAGACGAAACCCTTCCTATCGCTCACTGCCTCCATATGACTCGGACTGTTCCCAAAATCCACCTATTTGCACGATTCCTTTGAGCCGTGGTAGGAAGGAAATCAAAGCACGGTAGGAACTACACAAGACACTATGACGATCTCAGGTCTATAGACTGACCTATACCAGTGTCACTAGAGAACTGCTATCTGACGATAGGTATGGTACCATCTAGGAGTTCTCGGCGAGTCCTGTTTGGTGTACCCATTCTCTAATAAGCACTTGTGTATAATCTTTGATGTCAAACACCAATAGTTATGGGATCAACCATCGCCCCTACAGGGTCAAGAAACGTACACCTACTCTGGAATATTGATGCCCTGTCTCGATACTCCCTTGACTAGGAACATTTAAAGGATGTGCTTGTGGACTACACAAGTCCCAGTAGTATGATCCGCATCATAGTCCTGGTAGTCAAGCAAACATCCTAAGGGCTTTATCAACATGTATCTAAGAGACAGTAGAATAGTACTAGTGTACATGTTAAGATAAAGAGCAACCAGATATCATACTATCATGTCGAGTAAGAAAGTCCTTTATATATATGTTCAAGCATCCACTATATCATACAATAATGGCCTCTAGGGCATACATATTCCTAACAATCTCCCACTTGCACTAAGGCCAGTTGTTGTAGTATCTCTCATACCCAACATCCTAAAAAGTCTCTCAAACTGTGTCTGGGGGAGGGCCTTCGTGAGTGGATCCGCTGCGTTGTCCTTCGTGTCAACTCTCCTGACCTCAATCTCCCATTGATCTACTATCTCCCGGATCAGATGATACCGCCTAAGAATATGTCTGGATCTCTGATAGGACCGGGGTTCCTTAGCCAAATCCACAGCTCCATTGTTATCACAATACACAGGTAATGGATGCTCAATGGATGGAACTACATCAAGTCAGCTATGAACTTCTTCATCCAGACGGCCTCTTTGGCAGTATCGTTGCAGCGATGTATTCAGCCTCCATCATCGAGTCTGCTACGGTATCTTGTTTGAAACTCTTCCAACATACCGCCCCTCCATTGAGGGTGAAGACAAAACCCGAGACCGACTTACTGTCGTCCTTATCACTCTGGAAGCTCGAATCGGTAAAGGATTCTATTGGGAGTTCACTGTTACCATATACCAAGAATATTTCTTTAGTCCTTCTCAAGTACTTAAGAATATTCTTCACAGCTATCTGGTGCTTTTCCTCAGGATCTGATTGATACCTACTCACTACACCTAGTGAGTAAGCTGCATTCGGTCTGGTACATAACATCGCATACATGATAGACCCAACTGCCGAAGCATAGGGTATCCCTTGCATGTGAGCCCTCTCCAAATCAGTCTTGGGAGACATCTCTTTGGAGAGAGTGATTCCTGAACAAGCGGGTAAATTACCACGCTTAAAATCTTCCATACTAAACCACTTTAGTATAGTGTCAATGTATCTGGATTGGGACAATCCCAACATCCATTTAGATCTATTTCTATAGATCTTTATCCCCAGGATGTAGGAGGTATCACCTAGATCTTTCATCGAGAACTTGTGTGATAAGAAGAGCTTGACCGAGTGGAGCATAGGAATATCGTTTCCTATCAAGAGTATGTCATCCACGTACAATACGAGGAATACAATCTAACTCTCTACAACCTTCTTGTATATACATAGTTCATTTACATTTTTGATGATGTCAAACTCTTTGATAGCTTCATCAAAACAGCTGTTCCAGCGCCGCGATACCTGCTTTAATCTGTAGATGGATTTAAACAGCTTACACACCTTTCCGCTGCTCCCACTGTCTACGAAGCCCTCTGGCGAGTCATGTACATGCTCTCTTCTAAATCACCATTTAGAAAAGTGGTCTTGATGTCCATCTGCCAGATTTTGTAGTCATAGTATGCAGCAATGACAAGTAGGATCCTGATGGACTTAAGCATAGTGACAGGAGAAAAGGTTTCATCATAGTCGACACCAGATCATTGATGAAAACCTTTTGCTACAAGTCTAGCTTTGAAGGTCTCAACCTTTCCATCTACACCAATTTTCTTCTTAAAGATCCACTTACTCCTGATGGGGTTTACCCCTTCAGGAGCAACTTCCAAAGTCCATAATTTGTTGGTATACATGGATTCCATCTCAGATCACATAGCATCCAGCCATTTCATAGAGTCTTCACTTGTGATAGCCTGCTCGAAACTAGTTGGGTCATCATCTTCCATGATGCAATCCTCACTCCACGTCTATGAGAAAACCGCAGTATCTCTCGGGTGGATGAGAAACCCTACCAGATCTGCGGAGTGGCTGAAGTTCGTTGGGGACTATTGAATCCTCCGGTTCTACCAAATCATTAGTTATAGTTTGTGTAGCTGGAACTTCTTCCAGTTCTACCTCATTACCACTAATTTCTTTCACAAGAAATTCCTTTTCTAAAAAGGTGGCATGTTGAGAAACAAACACTTTTTGTTCCTCGGTATGGTAGAAGATATATATATATATATATATATATATATATATATATATATATATATATATATATATGAATCCTTTGAATATCCCACAAACTTGCACAAAACAAACCTTGCCTCGAGCTTGTCCAGATTTTACTTTTTAATATAGGCCGGACAACCCCATATCTTAACTCGTTTAAGAGATGGTCTCTTCCCATTCCATATCTCATATAGAGTGGTAGGCACGGATTTGTTCGGAACCCTATTCAATAGATATGCAGCTATCTCAAGTGCATAACCCCAAAAGGAAATTGGTAACTCAGCATTACTCATCATAGAGTGCACCATATCTAATAGGGTGTGATTCCTGCGCTCTGAAACTCCATTGTGTTATGGTGTATACGGAGGAGTAAGCTGAGAGAGAATCCCATTCTCTTTTAAGTAGTCTCTGAATTCCGTGCTCAAGTATTCTCCTCCCCGATCAGATCGTAGGACTTTAATACTTTTACCCATCTGGTTCTCAACTTCGTACTTATATTCTTTGAATTTCTCAAAAGATTCAGATTTGTGTTTCATCAGGAACACATGTCCGTATCTTGAGAGATCATCGGTGAATGTAATGAAGTACGAGAACCATTCCTGGCATGTGTAGACATAGGACCGCAAACATCACTATATATCAGTCCCAAGAGTTCAGTAGCTCTTTCTCCGTGTCCAGTAAATAGAGTTTTGGTCATCTTCCATTTGAGACATGACTCTCAAGTTTCATAAGATATAAATTTGAACTGATTCAAATATCCATCTTTATGCAACTTAGCTAGTCTTGTCACATTGATATGACCTAGTCTACAATACCACAAGAAGTCTTCGTTCATTTCTAAACTTTTCCTCTTTTGTGTGTTCTGTATGCTTAGAACCGTCGTTTGATTTAGAATGTATATACCATTACATAACGTACCAAACCCAATCAACACTTGATTTAGGAAAATGTTCATAACATTATCCTCCAATACAAAGTTATATCCTTTTTTATGCAACAAAGAAACTGATATAATATTGCACATCTTGTTTGGTACGTAATAACAATCATTCAGAATCATTTTATTACCATTTGGTAATACCAGGTGATATTCGCCAACTGCTTGGCTGCAACAATTGCTCCATTCCCTACTTTTAGAGACATATATTTTCCCAGTTCTCCACCTCTCCTTAGCCCATATAACAAAATACAGACGTGGGATCCTGATCCGGTATCCAATACTCAGGACGTAGAGCAAACTGAGAAACAGTTCTCGGTAATGAACACACCCGAATAAGATGCATCATCATACTTTTTCTTCGTTCGGGTTGCGTGGGAATCCTGATATTCCTCTATTCCTAGCTCAGACTTATGACAATCATAAGAAAAAGTGGAACCAACGTTCCCCAGCTCAGTATAATAAGCGGGTTCGGTCAATACATCCATATTATTATCTAAATTAAGGCGTGTCATGGTCGCTACCTGGAGAGAGAGAGAGAAGGAAGCTCTTTGCAAGATTAGATTGGTTATTATCTTATCTAATCAGGATGGATCCCACTATTTTATCAAATTTTCCTTCAAACCATAAAAGGTAAGATTAGCCGGGATTAATTACACCCTACAAGTTTGCCAATCGGTTAGCCAAGAAGGTATTGGTACTCTAAGGGAGTCTCTCCATCCTTTTGTATGGAACTAATTAAATAATCTAGTTTCCGCAGGGGTTTTAATCCGTTAACACTTTTCTTAGACACCTACTGGATCGGCTAATTGTAAAGTGGAAAACTCTCTCAGGAGTAACTCTTACTCACAGTGGGTATCAGGATCCAACTATCTCATAGAAGGTATGCAATCTCATTGCAATTTCACACTTAAAATACCCAATATCTGTTTTACCCCTAGCGACTTATGAGCTTGGCTATGGTCAACAAATCATAAGTGCTACCTAAGTTCGACCCATTATTTCGTGATTGAATTAAATCCACCCGTACAACCCTTGGCTAAGGTCAACAAAGCCGTACGACTACCCTAATCCAATCGCAATCACATGTGGCAGATAACCACTAATCATCTACCGTACACTGCGCTTTGGCTATGGTCAACAAACGTAGTGCGAATACTAAATAGCACTTATCTGAAATGACGGAGGGCTATGACCCGGTTTTGATGAAAACCCTTTAACGTAATGAACTTGATATCGTTGTAGAATCTTGTGATTTGAAAATGAGTGTTTTTTTTGTAGCTTTTGCTAGTTTTGCTAAAGAGGTCACTCTCGGTGAAGGGATCTTGGCTCTTTCCTCATCGAATGAGGTGTTGGATATTCATCAAGTAATACCACTATGCAAAGCAAGAACTAGAGAAGCTATCAAAACAAAACCGAATGGGTTGTAGCATTTGCTAGTTTTGCTAAAGAGGTCACTCCAGGTGAAGGGATCCCGCTCTTTCCTCATCAAATGAGGTGTTGGATATTCATCAAGGAATACCACTATGCAAAGCAATAACTAGAGCTACCTTTTAAAATTTTTTGATTCTACAACATCTTAGGTTTCTTTCTTTCCATTAATTTTATTAATGAAGTCCCATCATTTATGTTTCCCTGAACATCACAGAAAAGAAACAAAAATAGAACGTACGCTTATGCCATCCGCATTCGCCATGGGGCCCGTCATGCACCGTTAGGTTACTTAACTAACGGCAGAGCGGGGGCTGGACTAGCGCGGGTGCAAAACATAAGCAGCGTTTATTATATATATATATATATATATATATATATATATATATATATATGAGGTTCGTGTTTTAAATTTAGCCAGTAATGAAAAACACGGATTCCACGGTCGTGATGAATAGCTAAACCCACATCCCTAAACCCCTACGAGAGCGACAAGCAATGCTGCTAATTCTAGAGTTAGGCGACCGGTCTCGACTTCTCAAGATGGTCTCCTTCTGGACTCTAGAACCCGGTTACTTATGCTCCCCACCTGGGTCTATCCTAATACGGAAAAGTAAATAATATACATCAATGGTGACATCATCCTCAACCCGGAAGTGTCCCAATAAAATTATATTACATACAATATTACATGAATGAAAATTGAAAAACTCTCATCTCACGCAAAAAAACCCCGTCTATTCAATCACGACGATCCAATATAACATATCATAGCAACACATTGTAGGGTTGCTAGGCATGCTTACAAGGTTCTACGAGGCATCAACCATGCCCGATTTAAAAATTAGCCGTGCCGAAAAACCCGTAACAAGATCTTTAGACTAGAGATTAGGTGAAAACAAGCATGTTAAACTCTTTAACACTAAGTGAGAGGTATTACAACCTTTGTAGATCTGTCGTTCACTTCTTAAGCTCCGTGTAGATGTCCCTATCGCTGCGATCGTGAACTCCGGACTCTAGAGAAGCTTCACAAGAAGAACGAACGTGCTTGCTTCGATGACTTCGAGGCCGAAGATGATCTACGTCGGGGAGACACTAACTCAAGCTATTCCTTCAGTAGGTCATGAACTTTGTGAAGAGAACACACTCTACTACATGGCAAGTGGTTAGAGGATGAAGAATTAGGAAGTGGACTCACTTTAGAATTGTTTTTTCTCACACTTTTTCTCATGGCACCATTGGAGCTAGTAAGCTTTTCATGGAGCTTGATGAAGAAGAAGATGAAGAAAGAATAATAATATCATATCAATTACTATCCTCTCAATAATGTAACCATGGGTGAGTTAAACTATCATGCTTAACTCATGTAGAGAATTAACCAAAGCATGAGGTTAAGGGTTGGGTTAACTAAATATCCTTAAGAATGACAAAAGAGTTGACTTTGTCAATGTTTCCACAAGCTCATGAAAGCTTGAGAACTTTGACAAAGTCTTTCTCTTTTGTTATTCTTAAGATATAAACAAAAACCCTAATCTTTATCCTAATCTTGGTATAAGTCTCATACACCCATCTTTGATGTATCATCAAGCATGATACAATTATATGTACACAAATATATTATCACATATACACTTATGCACAATGTAGTGAGAAAATAAATCATAAGTGAGCCTAAATACTAGTTAATGTAATGTAATATATCAAATATATAATTATACATTAAATTATTAAATCAACTCTTGATTTAATAATCCGGCTATAACCGACTATATCATGTGTAACAACTTATCGAATCAACACTTGATCCGATAACCCGGCTATATCGCATACAACCGATCAATGTCACGAATCGCGAGAATAGAATACGGTATCTCATATCGTATTAATCTCGGTCCCGCACATATCACATATGTGCTCCTACTCCGTTTCGCTGGAGCCAGGAAGCCCCTGTGTAGGACTCTAAAGACTCGTCAATACGCCGGCAGTAGGTGATGATCATATCAAACACCACAAGCCGCAAGCGGTCTGCTAAACGTAACGGCCACCCGGGTATTGAGCGATCAGAAGATCACAAGCAAGCCTGCACATTCTCCTGTGAATCCAATCAGTAACACTCCCGTACAGTCCGGTCTCGTCGTCTGATATGTCGCATATCTTGCCTAGGGGTGGTAAACGTCAGACCCCAGTAGGTTGATAAGTCGTGTTGATATGAGGTCTATAACAGTTCGAGAAACTACTGGTAACACTTACCAGTAAATCTCAGCAACCCCTGGCCAGGGATTTCCGGTTATAGCCAATCGAACACAGCGCAACATCAACTCCCTATACCGGGAGAGACGAATCCACTCCTATCGCTCATTGCCTCCATGTGATTCGGGGACTGTACCCAAAAGCCCCCTTTTTGCACGCCCTCTTGGACGTGGTATGATGGAAATCAAAGCACAGTGGGAATCACACAAGACTCTATGACGATCTCCGGGTCAACAGACTAAGCTGTACCAGTGTCACCAGAGAACTGCCATCTGACGTAAGGTATAATACCATCTGGGAGTTCTCGGCGAGTCCGTCCAGTGTACCCAGTCTCTACTGAGCACCCGTACACCATCCTTGATGTCAAACACCGATGGATATGGGATCATCCATCGCCCATCATATGGGTCAAGATGCGTATACGCTAGTCTACTCTGGTGCATCGATGCCCTGTCTCGATCACCCTCGACTAGGAACAATTATAGGATGTACTCGTCGACTACCGTGGCCCCACTAGTATGATCTCATCATAGTCCCAGTAGTCGAGTACATATCCTAAGGGCTTTATCAACATGTAACATAGAGACAATTAGAGTACGTGTTAAGATAAAGTACAACCAGATAGCGTACTATCATGTCGAGCAAGAAAGTCCTCCCTATATATGTCCTAGCATCCACTACAATATACATCGTATATACAGTAATGGCCTCTAGGGCATACATATAACTAACAATCTCCCACTTGCACTAGGGCATCTGTTGTGGTATCACATACCCAACAATTAGCTGTGGTCGAAGTATCTCATACTCAACCATCCCATAAAAGTCTCTACTGGGAAAAAGGCCTTTATGAGTGGATCCGCGCTGTTGTCTCTGTGTCTACTCTCCTAACCTCGATCTCTTGGAGATCAACCATCTCTATAATCAGGTGACACTGCCTTAGAATATATCTGGATCACTGATGGGACGGGCGTTCCTAGGCTTAAGCCACAACTCCATTGTCACACAATGGTAGGAACGAAGTTCATCTCATGAACTAATATACACCAGACTGCCTCTTTGGTAGTATCTTTGGTAGCGATGTATCCAGCCTTTATCGTCTAGTATGGCACGGTATCTAGCTTGGAGCTCTTCCAACATACCGTCCCTCCACTGAGGGTAAAGACAATGCCTGTGACTGACATTCAGTCGTCCTTATCACCCCGGAACCTTTCCAGTGATTCTCCGTAGGATCGATTGATACCCATCTCACTACAACTAGTGAGAATCCTAATATCCAATTAGATCTATCTCATAGATCCAAAACCCAGGATTTAGGAGGTATCGCTTTGATCCTATATGGAGAATCCCTGTGATAAGCGGAGGATTAACCGAGCGTAGCATAGGAAACTCCTTCTCTATCAAGAGTATGTCATCCACGTACTGTACGAGGATCACCACCATACTCCCTACTACCTTTTTGTATATACAAGGTCCATCTACCATTTTGATGAAGTCAAACTCTTTGACTACTACATCAAAACAGATGTTCCAACTCTCGCGATGCCTGTTTTATCACATAAAACATCTTGCACCACGTTTCCGCTGCTCCCACTGTCTACGAAGCCTCTGGCTGTGTACTTATAGACGCTCTCTTCCAAATCATCTTTTTGAAAAGCAGTCATGACACCCAACCGCCAGATATCGTAGTCATGGTATGTAGCCGTGGCAAGTAGGATCTGAATGGACTTAAGCATAGCTTTGAAAGTCTCAACTTGTTCCATGTACACCGAGTAATCTTCTCAGATATACTTGCTCCTGATGGGGATTTAACCCTTCAGATAAAGCAACCAAAGTCCATACTTTGTTGGTGTATAAGGATTCCATCTCAGATCGATAAGCATCCAGCCATTCTTACAGAGTCCTACTCCTGATGGCCAGCTCGAAACTAGTAGGGTCATCATCTCATGATGCAATCCTCGCTCCCACTGTCATAGAGAAACCGAAGTATCTCTCAGGTGGGTGAGAAACCCTACTAGATCGGCGGAGAGGCTGAGGTTCGTTGGTTACTATTGAATCCTTTGGTTCTACCAAAATCATCTGCTATAGTTTGTATAGCTGGAACTCCTTCCAGTTCTACCTCATGACCACTAATTTTTCCACAAGAAATTCCCGTTCACAAAGGTGGCATGCTGAGAAACAAAACATCTTTTGTTCATCCGGTTTGGTAGAAGATATTCCCTTGCGAATGCTTGGGATATCCGACAAAATTCTACAGATCTGACTTTGCCTCGAGCTTGTCCGGATTATGCTTTTAGACATATACTGGAAAACCCCAAATCTTAACAAATTTAAGATATGGCTCTTCCCTTTCCATAACACATATGAAGTGGTAGGCAACTGATTTGATTTGAATCTTATTCAATAGGTATGCAGCTTCTTAAGTGCATAACTCCAAAAGGAAATAGGAAACTCAGTAGTACTCATCATAGAGCACACCATATCACATAGGGTGCTATTGCTCCGCCCCAATATACCATCGTGCTATGGTGTATACGGAGGAGTAATGCCGAGAAGAATTTCATTCTCCTTTAGAATAGTCCAGGAATTCCGTGCTCAAGTATTCTCCTCCTTGATCTGATCAAAGGACATAATACTTATACCCGTATTTTGGTTCTCTTACTTCTAACTTACATTCTGTGAATATCTCAAAAGGTTCGGACTTGTGTTTCAACAGGAACATATGTTTGAATCTTGAGAGATCATCAGAGAATGTAATGAAGTACAAGAAACCGGTATTGGCATGTGTAGACAGGAGACTTTCATACATCAGCATGTATCAATCCCAAGAGTTCACTAACTCTTCTCTGTTTCCAATAAACGGAGCTGTGGTCATCTTATCTCTGTGACATGACCGGCAAGTTTCACAAGATGTAAATTCAAACTAATTTAAATATGCATTTTTTATGTAACTTCAGCTAGTCGGGTCGCATTGATATGACCTAGTCTACAATGCCTCAAGAAGGATTCGATCATTTCTGAACTCTTCCTCTTGTGTGTATTCTGTATACTAAGAACTATGGTTTGATTTAGAACGTCAATGCTTTTAGATAACGTGCCTGAACCGATCAACTCTTGATATAGGAAATGTTCAAAACATTATCAACAATACAAAATTATATCATTTCTTTACTAATAAGAGACTGATATGATGTATATCAGGTTCGGTTCTAATAACATTCGTTCAGAATCAATATATTCTGGTAATACAGGGTGATAGTGACCAACAGACTTGGCTGCAACACTTGCACCGTTTTCCTGTCTCATGAAACTTATCATCCGTTCTCAGTTCTCTACCTTTCTGTAGCCCATGTAACAGATTACATATGCGGGATCCTGATCCGGTATCTCATACCCAGGACATAAAGGATACTGAGAAACAGTTCTATGTAATGAACACACCGAAGATGATGCATCAGCATGCACTTTCTTCGTTTGGGCGGCACGGGAAATCTGGTATTCCCAATTTCCTGCTCTGTCTTATAACAATTATAAGTTGGAGCGGGACCAACGTTCCCCAGCTCAGTATAACAAGCGGGTTCGGTCAATTCATTCGTATTATTATCTTGATTAAGGCTTGATATGGTCGCTACCTGGAGAGAGAGAGAAGAAAACACTCAGCGTATGCTCTTGCAAGATTAGATTGGTTATCTAATATATCTAATCAGGATGTCTCCCACTGTTTTAATCAAATCTTCCTTCAAACCCCAAAAGGAAAGACTAGCCGGGATTAATTACACGCTACAAGTTCGCCAATCTTTCAGCCAGGCCAGTGTCGGTACTTTGAGGGAGGTTCCCCGTGCTTTCGCACGGACTAATTAAAGTAAACCTCATTTTTCCAGGGGCGTAACCCCGTTAACACCTTTCTAGACACCTACTTGATCGCTAATTGTAATGTGTAAAACTCTCCCAGGAGTAACTCTTACTCGCAGCGGGTATCGGGATCCAACTATCTCATAGAAGGTATGCAATCTCATTGCAAATTTCAACACTTGAAATTCCCAATAATATTTTTGCCCCTAGCGTCTATGACCTTGACGCAGGCCAACAAACCATAGTGCGCTAGTCAAGTTCAACCCGTTATTTCTTGATTGAATTAAACCCACCTGCACGACCCTTGACGCAGCCAACAAAGTCGCACGACTACCCTAATCCAATCTGCATCATATGCATAAGCAGATAAATACTAGTTAGCTACGGCACACTACACCTTGACGCAGGCCAACAAACGTAGCACGAATACTAAGTAGGACTTATCTGAAATGACGGAGGGCTACGACAGGTTTTTCTGAAAACCTATTGCGTAATGAACTTGATATCGTTGTAGAATCAAATGATTTTAAAATAGAGTGTTTTTGAGGCTTTTACTAGTTTCGCTAAAGAGGTCACTCCCGGTGAAGGGATCTCGGCTCTTTCCTCGTCGAATGAGGTGCAGGATATATCATATATATCACTGTGCAAAGCAAGAACTAGAAAAGCAATCAAAAGAGAAAACCAAGAGGTGCAGCATCTGCCAGTCATTGCTAAAGGGGTCACTCCCGGTGAAGGGATCTCAGCCCTTTCCTTATCGAATAAGGTGCAGGATGTTCTACAAGGAACACCGCGATGCAAAGCAAGAACTGTAGCTACCTGTTTTTGAAAATTCGATTCCACAACATCTTTTAGGTTTCTTTTCTTTCATTAATCATATTAATGAAGTCCCATCATTTAAGTCACCTAAACATCACAGATAAATACGACGTACACTTATGCCATCCGCATTCGCCTCGATGTCCCCTCGTGCACCGTTAGGTTAGGTAACTAACGGCAGAGCGGGACAGGGCTAGCGTGGGTGTAAAACATAGGTAACGTCTATATAATATATCATATATACTATATACAGTATCTATCACAACATATCAAATGATCACATCACAGATATCGCAGCAGAAGAAACATATATGAAATATTGGATATACTAGGACGTCCGTATTTTAATACGAGCCTGTATAAAATACGGATTCCACGGTCGCGATGAATAGCCAAACCCACATCCCTAGACCCCTACGAGAGCGGCAAGCAACACTGCCAATTCTAGGGTTAGGAGACCCGGTCTCGACTCCTCGAGATGGTCTCCCACTGGATCCTAGAACCCGGTTACTTATGCTCCCCGCCTTGGGTCTACCTAATGCGGAAAAGTAAATAATATACAATGGTGACATCATCCTCAGCCCGGAAGTGCCCCAATAAAAGAATATTACATACAAATGAATTTTACATGAATGAAAAAGAAAAACTCCCATCTCACATAAAACCTTCGGCTATTCTAAAACGCGACGATCCAATATAACATATCCAGCAACACATAGCATCACATGTCATCAACGTAAGTAAATATGCGCATCCCAATTGTCGTTGACATATAGCAACGAAACCGGCGATATCACATATTACACTTACGGTCGCAGAAAAGAAAGTGTAAAACTACAACAGTTGGAATCCGCAACCTCTTTAGACATCGCATGCCTAAACATTATAAACTCCGCATTTTATTCTATATATCGAAAACACTTTTCAATATCTAGTCGGGCAATTCAACAAGATTCCCGATATCCTGATCGAATGCTCATCGTAAACTTTAGTAGACGGCCGCACCCCCGATGCCGTCGACGAAGTGAACTAAGGCGGAACACCGCTGCCGCGAGCACCCAAACGGATGCTATTGGTGACGGGGTTCTTCTACAGTCACTTGGTCGGGGCTATGGGGCATGGCTGTCTATTAAGTTTACCCGGCGAGTATCCGCGTACGCTACGTGATTGCGATGGACTTTTGATCGCATCAAAATTCCATGGCAACCGATCAATTGAGACTAAAGTTCTAGATTTATAACATTCAAATTAGTTATCTCATAACTACTTGTGGATTCCAAATATTGTATCACATTCCAGATAAATAGACAATGTTAAACTTTTCGATCGAATAATCAAACACCCAAGTTTTCCCAATAGCTCAACACTTGAGGGGATTTTAAAAACATCTATTTCATGCCACGGTACCAACGGTCCAGCCGCAGAAGGGTCAAGCCAACGCCTCACATGTGGCACGCCGTACTGCCCCAAACCTTAAGGTTCAAAAGGCAGTTCAAGACGGTCACATAATCGAGTTAAGGTTTGTTGTCTTCTAGAGGGTCCATCGCGTTACTTACACGATTTAGACGTTCTTAAACAATGGAAAAATCCAACACTTGGAAATTTTCCGGGTCGGGAAAAAGTGAGTTATTGATATCCGGTCGAAATTTTTAACACTTTCTAAAATTACCCGGACAAAATGAACAAAGTTAAATAATCCGATCGAATCATCGAATCCCCAATATAACCCAGAAAACTCAACTCTTGAGTATAAATCAAAAATTCCCAGAAAACACAGTAATTATAGACGGGCATTACTGTGCAAACCACGTGCCTTAATTCAACTTTATGGCCGCGGAACCGCCGCGCAAGCCAGGTACGGCCGCGGTTCCGCGGCGGTTTGGTCGAATTGGGGGCATGTGCTGCACAGTAATTCCTAGAAAACCCTGCTGAATTTTTTGAGCATTTTTATTTAGGAAAAATCCACAGTTTTTAAAAATGTACAGAGAAGGGTATAGATTAGGGTTTCGGGGTTCAATCGGATTTCTAACTTCGTCAACACTTCGCCTAAAGCTCTAGCTTGGCTCTGATACCACTGTAGGGTTGCTAGGCATGCTCACAAGGTTCTACGAGGCATCAACCATGCCCGATTTAAAAATTAGCCGTGCCGAACAACCCGTAACAAGATCTTTAGACTAGAGTTTAGGTGAAAACAAGCATGTTAAACTCTTTAACACTAAGTGAGAGGGATTACAACCTTTGTAGATCCTGTCGTTCACTTCTTAAGCTCCGTGTAGATGTCCCCATCGCTGCGATCGTGAACTCCGGACTCTAGAGAAGCTTCATAAGAAGAACGAACGTGCTTGCTTCGATGACTTCGAGGTCGAAGATGATCTACGTCGGGGAGACACTAACTCAAGCTATTCCTTCACTAGGTCATGAACATTGTGAAGAGAACACACTCTACTACATGGCAAGTGGTAGAGGATGAAGAAGTAGGAAGTTGGCTCACTTTAGAATTGTTTTTCTCACACTTTTTCTCATTGCACCATTGGAGCTAGTAAGCTTTTCATGGAGCTTGATGAAGAAGAAGATGAAGAAAGAATAATAATATCATATCAATTACTATCCTCTCAATAATGTAACCATGGGTGAGTTAAACTATCATGCTTAACTCATGTAGAGAATTAACCAAAGCATGAGGTTAAGGGTTGGGTTAACTAAATATCCTTAAGAATGACAAAAGAGTTGACTTTGTCAATGTTTCCACAAGCTTCATGAAAGCTTGAGAACTTTGACAAAGTCTTTCTCTTTTGTTATTCTTAAGATATAAACAAAACCCTAATCTTTATCCTAATCTTGGTATAAGTCTCATACACCCATCTTTGATGTATCATCAAGCATGATACAATCATATGTACATAAATATATATCACATATACACTTATGCACAATATAGTGAGAAAATAAATCATAAGTGAGCTAATACTAGTTAATGTAATGTAATATATCAAATATATAATTATACATTAAATTATTAAATTAACTCTTGATTTAATAATCCGGCTATAACCGACTAATATCATGTGTAACAACTTATCGAATCAACACTTGATCCGATAACCCGGCTATATCGCATACAACCGATCAATATCATAAATCGCCAGAATAGAATACGGTAACTCATATCGTATCAATCTCGGTCCTGCACATATCACATATGTGCTCCTACTCAGTTTCTCTTGAGCCAGGAAACCCCTGTGTAGGACTCTAAAGACTCGTCAATACGCCGGCAGTAGGTGATGATCATATCAAACACCCACAAGCCGCAAGCGGTCTGCTAAACGTAACGGCCACCCGGGTATTGAGCGATCAGAAGATCAACAAGCAAGCCTGTACATTCTCCTGTGAATCCAATCAGTAACACTCCCGTACAGTCCGGTCTCGTCGTCTGATATGTCGCATATCTTGCCTAGGGGTGGTAAACGTCAGACCCCAGTAGGTTGATAAGTCGTGTCAATATGAGGTCTATAACAGTTCGAGAAACTACTGGTAACACTTACCAGTAAATCTCAGCAACCCTGGCCAGGGATTTCCGGTTATAGCCAATCGAACACAGCGCAACATCAACTCCCTATACCGAGAGAGACGAATCCCCTCCTATCGCTCATTGCCTCCATGTGATTCGGGACTGTACCCAAAAGCCACCTTTTTGCACGCTCTCTTGGATGTGGTATGATGGAAATCAAAGCACAGTGGGAATCACACAAGACTCTATGACGATCTCGGGTCAACAGACTAAGCTGTACCAGTGTCACCAGAGAACTGCCATCTGACGTAAGGTATAATACCATCTGGGAGTTCTCGGCGAGTCCGTCCAGTGTACCCAGTCTCCACTGAGCACTCGTACACCATCCTTGATGTCAAACACCGATGGATATGGGATCATCCATCGCCCATCATATGGGTCAAGATGCGTATACGCTAGTCTACTCTGGTGCATCGATGCCCTGTCTCGATACACCCTCGACTAGGAACAATTATAGGATGTACTCGTCGACTACCGTGGCCCCACTAGTATGATCTCATCATAGTCCCAGTAGTCGAGTACATATCCTAAGGGCTTTATCAACATGTAACATAGAGACAATCAGAGTACATGTTAAGATAAAGTACAACCAGATAGCGTACTATCATGTCGAGCAAGAAAGTCCTCCCTATATATGTCCTAGCATCCACTACAATATACATCGTATGTACAGTAATGGCCTCTAGGGCATACATATAACTGACACACATAACATCACATATCATCAATGTAAGTAAATATGCGTATTTCGAATGTCGTTGACATATAGCAATAAGATCGGGGATATACTGTTGGAGATAGTGTCCTCAGAGTCAATTATTAGATCGCAGGCACGTGATTGCAATGATTGAGGGGGGACCTATACCGGTAGGACAGTCTTACTCAAGATGATAATATGCTATCTGGTTTATCTTTATCATCGTGTATAGCTTTAGGTGACCTTACAAGTCGCTATTACACGTTGATAGAGCCCTTAGGATTCTTGCTTGACTACCAGCAGTATGATGACGATCATATATGTGGGAGCTGGGATCTATAAGCACATCCTTAAAGTGGTCCCTAGTCGTGGGAGAATTAGAGACAGGGCATCGATACTCTGGAGTAGACTAGTGTATACAGTCGAGACCCCGACGAGGGGCGGTGGCCGGTCTCACAAGCCACTGGTGTCAGTTGGTTCACCTAAGATGTATACAGGTGCTCATTGGGTTATGAGTACACCGGACAGGACTCGCCGGGAACCTGCTAGTTGGGATTATACCAGACGTCAAATAGCAGTTCCTTGGTGACATGTGTACAGGTTAGTTCATCGACCTGAGATCGTCATTTGTCTCGTGTGAGTTCCCACTATACTTTGATTACTACCCTACCACGGCTCAAAGGAGTCGTGCAAACAGGTTTTAGTTGGGTACAGTCCCGAGCCACATGAAGGCAGTGAGCGGATCTGCAGGGGTTCGTCTCTCCCGGTATTGGGGGTGAGGTCGCGCTGTGTCTAGGAGAGCCATTACACGAAGTCCTTGGCCAAGGCAGGAGATTTAATGGTAGGTATTCCAGTAGTATCTCAGGGTGTTCTGGGCTACACTCCGACACGACTTGTACCGCTTTTGGGGGTCTGACTTTTACCAACCCCCTAGGCCCACCATGTGATGCTCATAGACGAACGGACCAGACTGTACGGATATTATCACTGACAGGCTCAGTAGGGTGTCAGGATGAGTTCACTCATCGACCTCCCTTTTGGTCAATACTTGGTAGCCCATTACGTACGGCTAATACCTCTGACGTGCTAGTGGTTAAATCCACTGCCAAAGTATCGACGAGTCTTTAGAGTCCCCCACAGACAGTTTCTCAAGTTTCGGGCGAAACACTGTAGAGGCCGTATGGATATGGCAAGGTTCAATCTTATACGTGCGGTATTGCATGGATCATGATCGGACGGATAATACTAGCAGGCTTTGGTTTAAGCCAGATCCTAGTATTGTACAGTGTAGATTTTGTCTCATTGCATTTGTATTCGGTCGGAATACAAATACGGGTATGTATATACAGTCGCGGGGTTTTCCTGTAATTTATTACAGGATCGTCTTTTTGAAGTTGCCAGTTTGCATTCCGTTTCGGCCATTTTTCCTTTGTTCCTTCATGGCCGAATTTTTGTGATGGAAGGGGCTTATTTGCAAATGTGCAAATTAGCAAAGTGGAGGGGGTTATTTGTGATATGAGTTTTCATGATAGTTCAAAGCATCTTTTGATTCTTTTTCCATCATGGTTTGCATTAAATGAGATGAGAATGAGATTGGATTTGTATTAGACCTTGGTGTGACATATGTTTCTTGTTATCACACATTTCCTTTTGCAAGATACCCTTATCTCTCTCTCCTCTTTTGATATGGCCGGCCACTAGATTGGCATGAGGTTTTTTGGGGTGTGAATTATTATTCATCTCATTCTTTGCTTGCTACAAAAAATTCCTAATCCCTCTCCAAAGTTCATTTTTTCTTCTCCAAACAAAATGGCAACTTCATCAACCCCTTGAGACAAACCGTTCTACACTCAGTCTACAGCAACCTTGGACACGTCGGCTTGCCAACTTCGTGTCCGAGTTGCCTCAATTCAGAGGTGGGAGCCCGTAAAAGAACCCGGCAGTGTGGTGCCCTTTCCGACGAGAAGATGAAGATCGGAGATTCCGCGAGGAGATCGGGATGGAGGCCGAAGACCGAAGGACACGGATCGCTCGGTATAGCTTTCTACCCATTCTCTAGTTTGTTAGCATTAGGTTAATGGCCCGATCCGGCTTTAAAGTTTGCGGTGGCGCTAGTTTTAAAGTTATTGAAAAGTTTCGTTTCTGCATTTTGGCCTCGGAATGACGGCCGGGGCGCTACCGCACACTTACATATACTGCATATTACACTTACAGTCGCAGAAAAGAAATGAAAAACTACAATAATTAGAATCCGCAAACTCCTTAGACATCATAAACTTGGAATATCTCATATTCCGAATTTCATGCCTAACCCTATAAACCTTGCATTTTAATCTCAAACTGAAAAATCTTTTCAATAAGTAGTCGGATAATTCAACAAGATTCTTGACTGTCGTGTTCGCGTACTATACGCGATTGCGACAGAATTTTGATTCGAATCGAAACTCCGTGGCAATCAATCAACCGAGACTAAAACGTTAGATTTATAAAATACTAACTAGTTTTCACAAAACTAATTATTGTGGATTCCAAATATTGTATCACATATCATAAAAACCTAGACGACGTTAAACATTTCGATCAATTTATTAAACACCCACAAATCCCAGAGAGCTCAACAACTTAAGCATCACTAAAAACATCCAGAAAGTGCCAAATATGACAATGGAGCAGCAGAAGAAAAATGATCCCACAATACCACAAACATGCGGCGGAATCGCGGCCAAACTGGTGGTTAGGCAGCAGTTCCGCGGTGCTTTGAAGGAATCGGGGACTCGGTTTTCTTGGGGCTCCATAAAATACCCTGCACAATTTTCTGCATATTTTTAATTTCGACAATTTCAACTTTTGAAAAATGGACAGAAACTAGGTGAAATGCGGGTTTTCTAAGTTCGATCGAACACTTTAACATTGTAAAAACTTCCCCTAATGTTCTAGCTTGGCTCTGATACCATGAAATTGTACCCTAGCACCACCTCAAGGTTTTAACCGGCATCAAGCATGCAATTTTAAAATTTTCTTCGTGCTAAGCTACACTAACCTAGAATCTAACTAGATTATTAGGGTTTAAAGCATGATATGACAAAAACTACACTAAGTGAAGAATGCTATTACAACCTTTGTAGACCGTGTCCTTCACTTCTATAGCTCCGGGTAGTAGTCCCTACGACTCTTTTAGGCTCCACTTGAAGAATGAATAAGCTTCCTTCACGATTTTCGTGTCGAAAATGATCTACCCGAAGCTCCTCCAATTCAAGCTACCTCTTCACTAATCTCTCTTTAGTGAACGAAACACCCTAGTTTAAATTGCTAATCTAAACTAGGATGATGAAGTAAGGATTTGTAAGCTTACTTAGATTGATCCAAAGCCCTATGGTTCACATCACATGTGAGGATTAGGGCTTTGAGGTGGAGGAAGAAGGAGATAATGGTGGAGAGCAAAAGAAAAGGAGCTAAGGAAAAATCCAAGTGAGTGAAGAATGAAGAATGGCTCAATAAAACCCTCACTTATTGAAGCATGGAATTTTCTCTCAATATAAAACAGCTACCATGCTTCAATAGTGAAGCCAAACTAATAAAGAAATGAATGAGCCATACCTCACACCCATGCCCAAAATATCTCCCATTTTTCATCTCTTAATCTATGTTCTCAAAATAGAAAATCCATGCTCCAAATATATATATATATATATATATATATATATAAAGAAAATAAAATAATTAGTGAGCTTAATATTAGTTAATATATAATTATATCAAATATAAATATATATCAAATTATTAAATCAACACTTGATTTAATAATCCGGTAATATCATATATAACCGACTAATATTATTTATCTGTATATCATATTATCAAAACAACACTTGATTTAATAATCCAGTTATATTACATATAACCTAACGATATCAAATGTCGCCAGATTAGAATACGGTATCACATACTCGTATTTAATCAGGCTCCCCCACATATCAGCATATGTGCCCTACTTCGTTTCGCTGGAACTATGAAACCTCTGTGTGGGACTCTAAAGACTCGTCAATATGCTAGCAGTAGGTAATGATCACTGTTTCCCCCAATCAGAGCAAAGCTCTGTTCAAAATTTCAAATTTTGAAATGAAGCAGCGCTTCATAGCAGCACCAGCGCTGAGAGAATCAAAGACTCTGAGACAGCACTCGCGTACAAAGCACATGAGCGCTGCACTGTAAGCAGTGCACTACGTGCAAAGCATGTAAGCGTTAGCGCTAAGAGCACTGTACTTTAAGCAGCGCACTACGTGCAAAACACGTAAGCGCTAGCGCTAAGTGCGCTGCACTCTAAGCAGCGCACCACGTGCAAAGCATGGGAGCGCTAGCTATGGAACTAAACATTCCCAACCGTTGGATCAAAGATCCAACGAACATGATTAAAAAATCATCAATTGATCAGAATAAAATTATGTTAAGGAGAGATTCCTCAAAATCTTTCCAAACAAAAAGATTGTGCTCTGTAAATCAGAGCACCGTCGGATCAATGATCCAATGGTGATTAAAAATCACTAAAATACAGAATAAATTCTGTATGAGAAAAGATTTCCCAATCTTGTTAAAAACAAGAAGATTGCCTTCTGTATATTAGAAGCCCTTAGATCAAAGATCCAACGATGGGAAAATCCCTAAATCAATTAGAGAAAAGATCTCCTTAACCGATTGAACAAATCAGCTCGCCCTATATATAGGCTCCAAGACTTCAAGTCTCAGGATATAGAAAAACATATAGAGGAACCCCCCCCCCCATAAACTTTGAGAAATCTCAGAAAGAAGAGCAAGCTCTCGGAAGAAGAAGATTTTCTTCAAGGTAAAAAGAACAGAAAGATGAAATCGTCTCATATAAAAGAAGAATTTACTTCTTTTTTCTACGATCATAGATCTATAAGACCAAGGTCTTTTACAAAGAGATCAAAAGATCTCATCATAAAAAAAATAAGAAGAAGAACATAATTCTTCTCACAGATCATAGATCTATAATACTAAGGTCTTTTATAAAAAGAGATCATGAACATCTCATTATAAAAAGAAGGGGGGAGAATAATTCAATTCTCTTAGGATCACAGATCCATAAAGGAAAAGCCTTTCACCAAAATAAGAGATTGAAATATCTCCTATAAAATAAGAACTTTTGTTCTTAGAACCTTGAGACAAAGTCTCTTATAAAAAGAGAATTTAATTCTCAGGACGCAAAACTGATCTAAGTTGCATAAAAGAGGAGCCTTAGCGCTCCTAATTTAAAAGAGCTTCAGCACTCTTAATTTAAAAAGAGCTTCAACGCTCCACATCCAGCGCAAAGCGTTGCAGAGTCTTGGCGCTCTTAATTTTAAAGAGCCTTAGCGCTCCAAATATAGCGCACTGCGCTCATTGACTAGCGCTCAGCACCAAGCGCGCCACGTGCTCCTCACGTGTGTGCTACTTAACAGAAGCGCATCAGCGCTTCACATCTACCGCCTCGGTGCTCCAAATATAGCGCACTGCGCTCATTAACTGGCGCTAGCGCCAAGCGTGCCACGTGTTTCTCACGTGTGCGCTGATAGAACATAAACTGTTCTTTAAAAAAAAGCCCTAGAGCTAGGATGAATGCTCACCATTCAATAAAAGACAAAAATTCAAATCAATGCCCAGCATTGTCAAATGTTTAACATTTTAACTGAGTGGGCCGAGGCCAAGTTGGCCATAAACCCCTCATTCAGATTAATTGAGTCCATAAGCTCATAAATCTCAAATCTTAGTCTCAATTGGACTACAGATCTCCCAACCAAAATTGGTTCAAGGGTACATCTCTTCACTCCTCTGATATTTGTCGTTGTAATCCTTCAACGTTTTCAGAGAGGTGACGGGTCCCGGCAACCAGACATTCCATGGACTGTAGGGTCCTTAAACCCATGGACTATGATGTCCTTAAACTTGGACTGTGGGGTCCTTAAGCCCATGGACTATGATGTCCTTAACCTAGACCGTAATGTCCTTAAACTAATTATGGACCGCAATGTCCCTAAACTAAAACAATAGAGTCTAAATGCTCTTTTGTTGGATCTAAATGATCTCGTCAAGTTGATCTTAGTCTAAAATTAGACTAACGTATCCTTGACAAATGTTTAAGTTGATCTTAGTCTCAAATGAGACTAACGTATCCTTCAACTCAACCCCAAACCCAAATCTAAGAAGATACGGATTTGGACTAATCCACGCCCTACGAGCGACAACATAAATTAGTCTCCGTATACAATCCACGGGCAACCAAAAACAAAACAAACACCCACGACACGAAGTGACCATCTGGAGAAGAAGAAAGTGGTTACCGTGATGCGGTAGTGTAATTAACTATAGGGGCTTGCGCTTGTAGGGAAGAGCGTCCCCACAATAAAAAATCCTTCAATGAGGGGGAATTTGACGAAGTCTGCTACATCGGCCGCATCCGTCTAAACCTTCGATACATGGTATCATAAATAAACTTGACATCTTCGGAGAGGTGGACGGATAGCACCAAATAGCATCTGCCCTCGAAACTCAGGCCGGACGTCCCAACGTCCCGGTCGCTTCTTTCGGCGGAGAACAGATTCTGGCACGCCCGGTGGGACCTTTTCCTCTTTCCACTCTACACTTCGTGTGTCGTGTTCGCGAACGAATCGCGGTTTGATATGGTTGACCTTGGGTTCGAGGTACTAAGATTTGGTTTTGCTCCTATGCAGAAAAGAGAACATCAATGGCCTCTAACTGCTCCAGCTGCAATGCTCGTTCCGCCTCATCTAGAGGAGTAACCTACGGGCCTCAGGCGGCCTCCGTTTTTACAATGCCAGTGGACCAGGTGACTCAAGACACCATTGGGCTATTCATCGGGACTATGATCTCGCCAACAAGCTTCAGCGCTCCTGTGCCATCGCAAGAAGCTCCGAAAAAGTCGGTCTTTGATCGGCTTGCAACTATTGCGGCCCCTTTCAACGGATCGCCCAAGTCCACTGCCTCAGTTTTCAATAGACTGGGCTAAAGCTCATATGGGCCCATGAAGAAGCCCACAATTCCTGAAGAGGTTATCCCAAAACGGATAGCCATTCCTACTCCTGAAGTCCCCAAGGCGGCTTCTCCTGCTAAGGTGTCGGTCTTCACAAGACTGGCCATTTCAGCTCCTACTCCACGCAAAGTTATGAAGGCTGTTTCCCCTGTTCGAAAGTCAGCCTTCGCAAGACTGACTACCCCCTCTCAGCGAGCATCTGTTTGACAGGCTAGCACCAATAACAGTCTCTCCTCAAAGCAGGAGGCATGAAGAAGCTCATCCAACAGCGGAGGTGATCCCGGCCGCACGACATGCTCGACGTCGCCACTGGTGTCGAGTGAGGAAAGCTGGGGGAAATTCCCCTTCTGGACTGACTCTGCCAGCTCCCATGGTGGAAGTTGATGCTGTTGTTCCAACCGGGAACAGCTTTGAATTACTTAACAGGGTGCGCAGGAATTCGCCAACTGCTGTGCTGAAAAGATCTCCTCCACCTATGGAGAGTGCCCCAAAGGCGAAGCTGGAGCAGCCCCCTCAGCGGCTGTCCTCTAAAATTTATAAAGTTTGGCGAAAGGTCCAGGACTCCGTGGTAGATCAAAACTATCCCCGCCGACAGAAAAAGATGAAGGTTCGGCAAGAAGAGGATCACCCTGTCAAACCACAAAAAGCGACAGTTACTTGGGTGCCCACTACAACGGCTCCCTCAACCTCGACCGCTCACAAGAAGAGAAAGCTGGAGAAAACCCCGGTGTCTGCGACGAATCGCAAGAACACTAAATCTAAACGCCCCAAGTCTGGGGGTATGGTGGTACATACCGTT
Source organism: Agapanthus africanus (assembly GCA_030015575.1). Taxonomy (NCBI): domain Eukaryota; kingdom Viridiplantae; phylum Streptophyta; class Magnoliopsida; order Asparagales; family Amaryllidaceae; genus Agapanthus; species Agapanthus africanus. The sequence goes on along the minus strand of JASDDO010000028.1, from coordinate 167,988,092 downwards.
TATATGGCATCCGGAAAAGAGGATAGTCGTATCTCCACGGGTCATCGACCGCTTACGCGATCTGTAACAAAGGCCTAGGAGCAACAACAGAAGCCCCAGGAAATGTTGACGCAGATGGCCGTACTCACAGGGCCAAAAGAAAGCCCGGAAACGTCATCAGAGCAACATCAAGAATAAGAAACTGATGCTGAGTTCCTTCGCAGAATCCTCGAAAAGAAGGACAAAGAGGCAGCGAAACAAGCTGCCAACATAAAACGAATGACGTTCTTATTCCAAAACATGGTCGAGATGATGTTACATCCGGATCCTCCAGCTGAATATCCTCCGATTATCCTCGAAGACGACCGAGCGGAGACATCAAACCCTCTTCCAGCTTGTTCAGCAGCCAAAGAGGAGACCATCTCAAAAGCTGCCCTGGATGATTACATCGCTAAGAAGATACGAGTTTATCAAGCGAATGAAGCGGCCGGGCAAATTGTTAAGACTAGACGACCCTATCCGGGTTGGTACGACCAGATAAAGTACCCGCCGGGATACACGATCCCCAAATTCCACGTATATAAGGGGACGGGAAATCCACACCAGCACGTTGCTCAATTTAGGGCTCTGTGCGGCAACACCGGAGGTGGTGATAAGTTACCGCTTCGCCAATTCGTTAGCAGCTTGTCAGAGACGGCATTTGAGTGGTATTCCGAGCTCCCGAATGACTCCATTAAGACGTTTGCAGAGATGGGGCTGCTATTCACCCAACGTTTTGCGAGCGCTAGCGAACGTACCCTAATCACGACGCTGATCAATGCCAGGGTGAAGCCAGGCAAAACTTGGGTCCAGTACACGATACGGTGGCGGAATCTATGGTCAAAATGCGAACAGCGCATCGAAGAGGCTCCTGCGGTGGGCATGTTCGTGGGTACTCGACCCTCAGGCGACCATATCTCAATTCATGATGTTCTTCAAGCTAACTACTTTTCAGGCCTTGATTGACAAGCTAGCCCAAATGGATCAGATGGGTCATTGACCATCTCCTTCGAAGCTGGAATCTCGGAATGAAAAAGGGAAAGGGAAAGCGACCTTCGTCGCCAATGCTCAACAGCAACCTAGTGGTCCGAAACTAACTGATCGCCAAGACGAGAAACAACGATTCTTTAATGAGAAAATGAAGCGCCCTTATTCGTTTCCCCGGGATAAAACGAGGAGATTGTTTGAACTAGCGGTGCACAACAGGCTCATTAATTTGCCGAATCCAAAATGCCCATTGCAACTCGGTGAGGCTAATAATCCCAATTATTGCCTCTATCACCAAGCGATAGGCCATCCAATTGAAGATTGTTTCGTTTTTAAAGGCTGGATTAAAGACAAATACCAACAAGGCAAATTCGCATTGTCCGAGAATTGGAAAGTAAGTCCGCCTCAACCGCACGCTCTTAAAATGGGGGACACACTGGGGGCACGTGCTCTTTTGTCGAAGAAGCTCCATGGGAGGTCGCTCTTTCAGCTAAAACCAAAAGAATGCTGAAGGATCTCCGAACATGCCCGGCGATCAAATGGAAAAGTCCGTTGGAACCCGAAGTCATCAAGGGAATGCTGAAGCCGCGCCCAACTCCAAAAATTAGTGGTGATAGTCAAAGCGTCCACATCCAGCCGTCAAAGTCTTCGAAGAAGAAGAAAAAGACTAAAAAGCCCGTGAAGCCTCATGACAAGCGCATGGACCTGCAGAAACATATCGACGCGCTGGAAGAGTATAACCAGAAGGCGCGAACCCCGGTCACACTTCAGGAGTTTCTTAGCAACGTCCTTGAGGACGGAGAGGATGACAATGGAGAAGACTCGTCGGATGAACCTGAGGATTATGTGGCAAGCTTCTATGTGATCTCTCACTCATTAATAAACGGTGAAGAAGCTCCTGACGCAGAGAAACTAGGGGCAGATCCTGAGCCGGAACTTCTAGGACCATCAGACGAAATGATTGATGCATTCCTGAATGAAGCTCTTCTGAAAAGCAAAGCTGATCGGGAGTGCGAGATGGCCATATTTGAAAAGGCCAAACGCCGGCGACTGGACGAAAGGGTTGAAACACTCCCACTAGATCAAAGTACATCCGCCGCAAATAAAAGCAGATTCAAGACAAGGAAAAGGTTCGCCAAAGCCATATCGATGGGAATGAAGCTCCCCTCGTTCAGAGGAAATTCTCCTGGCAGTATACATCTTGATGAAGCGGACGTACATCCTATCTTCTGCTTATATCATCAGAAGATCTCACACCCTACTGAAGAATGCAACGCCTTTAAAGATTGGTGGCAAGGGTACGTCGCTCACAAGCAACACTTCAAGAGGATGAAGCGTAAAGCTCGTCGACAGCGAAAAAATGCGACAGGCGAACGAGGAAGAGCTGCCGGCAACTGTCACATGGTTGATAGCAGGGGATCGCAAGTTCATACCTTCGGGAGCGATTCTGAAGAATAAATTGCTCTCGGCCCTCTCTTTAAAGAATCCACCCCAGGAAAAGAGGAAGAACCGAAGAGCTGCGAGAACATTCAGCTGTACAACCACACGTTACCTGAAAAGAATCTCGGACCCACAAACAAGGGATCGAATAAAAAGGATAAGGGAAAAGAAAAGATCCCTGAGGATATCGCCCTCGATGATCGAGTCGTCGAAGAGCTGGCAGCCAAGGACCCACCCAAGAAAAACAAGATGGATTATAATGTTCTGGCACACCTGAGGAAGATCCCCTCGCAGCTAAGCATTCTTGACGCCCTTATGCTATCTAAGGAGGCAAGAGATTCCTTAATCAAGGCACTACAAGAGCCCGAACAGTTCCAGGCTTTCCTCGCCGAAGAAAAGATGAAGGACGAGCTGGAAGAAGTGCATACAGCCGATATCACCTTCGGCGATGAAGATCTACTCCTCGGAACATATGACCACAACCGTCCCCTATATGTCTCCGGGTATTGCCATGACATTAAGATAGGGAAGATCCTAGTTGATAATGGGTCCTCCGTCAACCTTCTCAATGTAAGGGTGTTGAAGGAAATCTGCATGAGCGTTCAGCATCTCGCTCGGGATAAGATTACTATCTCCGGGTTTGACTCCCAGTCATCAAGGACGCTCGGGTCTGTGATACCGACGTTACGCTTTGGGCTGCTCGTCACGGACATTAAATTTCACGTCATTGACGCCAAGACATACTACAATGCTTTGCTCGGCAGGCCTTGGTTACACGAGTATAACATCATCCCTTCTACACAACATCGGTGTATGAAGTATTTCAAGGATGGTCTCGAATATACTGTGACAGAGGAATTGAACCCATTCTCCGTGAATGAAGTCCGAAAGCATGAAGATGCAAAATACTTCTTACCAGATTTCGAAGATACAGAAAGATGTCACAAACCGAAGAACAAAGCTATCACCACCATTCCGTTCTTCAGGAGTGATACCGAGGAGGAGGAAGAAATAATTTATTCAAGGCCGCCCCAATGCAATAAGCCGGGACCACCACCCCTATTCTGGTCTTCGGCAGCGACTTAGAAGATGAGGTCAATGCCGTATTTTCTGTTCGGCCATCAATACAAGCCTTCGCTGGCGATCAGAGTTTGCGAATTGCCATGGTTCCGCGAGAGCACTACAAAGAGCTCGACACACTTAATACCTACAGTATGCAAGAACTGCAGACGTTCTACGTCCCTCCCAGGCGAAAAGATGAAAAGGCGATCCTCTTTTATCAATCTACGGAAACCAAAGTGGAGAAAGAAATCTGGCATGGCGCTGATTCTACGCATGACAAGCTCCAATCCATCCATCTGCCCAGATACTATATAGAAGGATTAAAAAGGCTGTTGAGGCGCCAAGGCGTACCCTTCAAACAGTCTGCTCGACAAACTCAGTTCTACAACAGGATCTAGAACGTCCCCGGAACTCAGCGAAAGTTGCCTAACGGGAGAATGGAAACGATCGGGCTTGGATATGTTCAATCCAAGAAACGGGAGCGATTCCGCGGCTGCTACGTTATACATGACTTTGATGAAGAAGGAGATGCTCTGTGGGAAGATGCTAACCCTGAACCAAAACGAGCTCCCGCCGTGAAAATGCCAAAGTCCGTCATTCGAAGAACAGATGGACAAACTAATAAGTGAAGCGGGTCAAAAGGTCCAGGATGATCATAGCCGCGAAATGGCCATCTATGAGAAAGCCAAGACGCAGCGCCTCCTTCAACAGGCTACGGAAAATGACGATGCCCTTCGTCGCCAGCCGGTCATACAAAAGACCCGACGCAGAGGCAGAAATAAACCCAAGAACGGAAAAAGCGCTCGACAGTGGCAAAGCGGGTCCAAGAAGCCTCGTGATGGAGAATTGGGCAGCCTGGATTCGTCTCTTGTAAAGAAGATGGGTCGAGTATACTCTTTTCCCCAAGACAAGACAGAAGATATTCGATCTTGTCATAAAACATCAGATGATGATGCTCCCAGAGTCCAAGCACCCCAAGCAAACAGACGAGGTCTCTCAACCAGATTATTGCTCCTATCACCCAGCAATAGGACATCCTCTCGAAGACTGCTTCACATTCAAAGACTAGGTAGAAGACCGGTATCAGTAAGGCAGGTTCGCTTTATCCAGCAGTTGGAGGATAACCCCACCACAGAAGCATGAACCGAAAGCCATACATGCAGCGAGAGTAGAGCCGGATCAACATCGGTCTTGGAAGCGATCTCGTACTTGTCACGTGATAACGCTGTCAGAAAGAAGAGTACGCGAGGATATGGACGACCTCCCCTGGTGCTTCGAAAATGATGATAACGAGGTGATCTCAGAGTTTTCGCCGGCGCCAAAAGAACTGGAAGATGGAATACATACTACTGCAGATAACCTCAGAAAAATCGACTTAGGGACGACAAATGACCCACGACCGACGTTCGTCAGTGAATTGTTGTCTGAAGAAAAGGTGGCTACGCTCAAAGACGTGCTTATACAGTATAAAGACTGCTTTGCATGGAACTATTTCGAGATGCCAGGATTAGATCCAGAAATAGCCGTCCACAAATTGGCGATTTCTACGGACGTCAAACCAATCAAACAAGCGCCGAGAAGAATGCGGATCGAGCTTGAAATGAGCATCAATGCCAAAGTCAAGAAGCTAATCGACTCCGGCTTCATCCAAGAGGTTCAGTACCCCGATTGGATCGCCAACATTGTCCCAATCATGAAGAAGAATGGGACGGTGCGCATCTGCATGGATTTCGGGACCTCAATAAAGCTTGCCCGAAGGACGATTTTCCTGTACCGGTTACTGAACCGATGATAGATAATACGTCCACTCACGAAGTTTTCTCCTTCATGGATGGCTCATCAGGATACAATCAGATAAAGATGCATCCCGAGGACCAGAAGCATACCGCTTTCCGAACTCCTTTGGGCATATTCTACTATAAGGTGATGCCCTTCGGTCTAAAGAACACCGGTGCCACCTATCAGAGGGCCATGACGAAGATTTTCGATGACCTCATTCATGAAATCGTCGAATGCTATATTGACGACCTTGTAGTTAAAAGCATATCATGCGAGGAACATTTAGAGCATCTGAAGATCGTGTTTCAGCATCTTCGAAAATACAATTTGAAGATGAACCCTCTCAAATGCGCATTCGGAGTTTCCTCGGGCAAGTTCTTAGGATTCATCGTACGACATCGAGGCATCGAGATAGACCCGTCAAAGTTCAAGACGATCATGGAAATGCCGCCGCCAAGAACTCTCAAGCAACTGCGGTCTCTTCAAGGAAAGGTCGTATATATCCGGCGATTCATAACCAATCTCTCCGGCAAATGCCGTCCTTACAGTCACCTAATGAAGAAAGGGACTCCTTTCGTCTGGGATCGCAAATGCCAAAGCGCACTGGATGAAATTAAGTAATACCTACAGAATCCGCCAGTACTGACCGCTCCGGTCAAGGGAAAGCCTCTCATTCTATATACAACCGCCCTCGAGGGTTCTCTGGGCACATTATGGGCATAAGAAAATGATCAAGGGAAAGAGAGAGCCTTCTACTACTTGAGTCGAGTTCTCCTGGGGGCAGAAAACAATTACTCCCCCATTGAAAAACACTGCCTGGCGTTGATCTTCGCGATAACGAAGCTCAGACACTATGCGTTGGCACATGAGGTACATCTCATATCGAAAGTGGATCCTCTCAAATATTTGATGTCAAAAGCCATACTAACAGGACGACTCTCTAAATGGGCCCTGCTCTTGATGGAGTTCTCGATAACTTATCATCCCCTCAAGGCGGTAAAAGGCCAGGCTATCGCCGACTTCCTCGTCGAGCATCCTATACCAGCCGACTCCCCCTTGAACTGCGATTTGCCCGACGAGCACGCGTTTGACACGATCGACCGGGAGAGAAGAGAGAATGATACCCGGTGGGAACTCTACTTCGATGGAGCATCTTCCATTAAAAAGCGCAAACAAAGCACCCCCATAATCAAATCAGGGGTAGGCCTCATTTTCGTGACTCCACAAGGAGGGATAATGCGCTTTGCCTTCTCTTTAACAGAGCCGAGGACAAACAATGAAGCCGAATAAGAAGCTTTAATAGCAGGTCTTGAGATCGCTATCGACATGGGATTCGAAAGCCTCCTCATATTCGGAGATTCCTAACTGATCGTTAGTCAAGTAAACGGCGACTATCAAACGTGCAAGCCTGAGTTGGTGAAGTACGGCGAGAGAGTGCAGCAACTGCTGACTCAAATTCCTTCCTACACCCTGGAAAGCATACCGCGTGTGGAAAATAGCAAGGCGGATGCGTTAGCTAAGCTCGCTAAAGAACCGGCCGACGAGAATCTCGATGACGTGACGATCGTTGTGCAAAGCCGTCGGGTTCTTGCACCAGCAGGAATATCTCCAGAGTCGTCCGAAGAAAAGGGAACGACAGAGCAAGCAACCCTACAACTAAAAGACCAGGAAAAGGCTATGGATTGGAGAGAAGTCTTTATAGACTACTTCAAATCCCGTCGAACACCTGAAGACACGTCCTCAAGACATCAGCTCATAAAACGAGCTCTATCCTTCGCCTTTGTCAATGATACTCTGTATAAAAGATTGTTCGACTCCCTGTGGCTAAGATGCCTGGGACCTAAAGAGGCAAAGAGAGTCGTCCAAGAAACTCACGACGGACTCTGCGGTTCTCACCAAGCCGGGCCGAAGATGAAGCTGAAGATCAAAAGGATGGGCTATTATTGGCCCACAATGATCCAAGACTGCCTCGAATACGCGAAGCAATGCCACTAGTGCCAGATTCACGGGGACTTTATCCACCAGCATCCAAATCCACTACATCCAAAAGTGGCTAGCTGGCCGTTCGAAATGTGGGGAACTGACATAATCGACCCCATCGAACCAGCATCGTCCAGAGGACATCGATTCATTTTGGAGACAACCGATTACTTCTCCAAATGGGCAGAAGCAGTACCGCTAAGGGAAGTGAAGACGGAGAATATTCTCCATTTTTTTAAGACACATGTCATCTATCGGTTCGGCACTCTGCAACGGATTATCTCCGATAACGGGCCAGCCTACAGAAGCCACAAGATCAGCCGCTTCGCACAACAACATAATATAGACTGGAGATACTCTTCGGTCTATAATCCCCGAGCTAACGGTCTAGCTGAGGCTTTCAATAAGACCGTGACGAAGATCGTGAAAAAGACGGTGTCCAAAAATAAGAAGGACTGGCACGAGAGATTGCATGAAGCTCTCTGGGCATATCGAACTACGTTCAAAATGGCCACAAACACAGCGCCGTATGCATTGGTATTCGGCACAGAAGCAGTACTCCCCCTCGAGATAGAGTTACTCTCTCTACGAGTGGCGGCTCGTTACGAGCTAACAGACGAGGAGAATGCTCATTTTTGGCTTGAGGAGCTTGATGCCCTCGACGAAACTCGGCTCATGGCGCAGCAAAACTTGGAAGCGTACAAAGCAAAGATGACGCGCTCGTATGAGAAATTGACTGGGCCGAGAACATTCCGCCAAGGCGAACCAGTGCTAGTAGTCAAGAGACCTATGATCCCCAAACGGGGGAAATTTGAGCCGAACTATGAAGGCCCGTATATCATAGACAAAGTTTACCAGGGTGGAGCCTATCTACTCATGGACATGCATGGTGAAAGACCTTTCAGGCCAATAAACGGTCGCTTCCTAAAAAAATACTGCGCCTGACGAGTCACGGCCTAGGTCAACGATAGATGACGACGCCTATGTCCGCTCGCTATCTTCCTAAGCCCAAACTCTATAAGTAGTAGCCGGCAAACGGACCGAAACGTCCTTAAGCTAACGATGGACCACTATGTTCTAAAACTGGCTGTTGACCGAGACATGTATAAACTACTACGGACCTCAGCATCCCAAGGCTGACAAAAAAAAACCGGTACGTCCATAAGCGAAATGGGCACAGATGAAAACTCGAAAGGGCTCCGTGAGTAAAAACAGCAGGACTACCGGCGAGTTTTGTGAAAACCCGAAAGGGCGCAATCTCGTTAAAAGACATTTGCAAGGTCCTCTCGACCCTGTAAGGAGAAACCACCTGCGTGAGATCCTTACGACCCACAAAGGAGAAACACACTTAGGGATCCCCACGATTCCTAAGGACAAATTACACTTGCGAGATCCTCACGACTCGTAAGGAGAACCCTCTTATGAGACCCTCACGGCTCTTAAGATTCAAAAGCCTTAAGCTATAGGGATCTAAACCTGTTCTTAAGCAGTCATACCTCCCGATTTTTCCCTACAAGCGGTTCAATGCTGACCCTTGTATACAATCCACGGGCGCGAATAAACATTTTCCCTAACAAAGTCCCATCCGCGACTAGGGATATGTTTACACAGTGAACAACCCTTGTAAGTCCTCTCGACTTATAAGGAGAAAACACTCTTGAAAGATCCTTACGACTTATAAGAGAACACATGCTTAGGAATCCTCACGATTCCTAAGGAGAAAACGCACCTATGAGATCCTCACGACTCGTAGGGAGAAATACCTTTATGAGACTCTTACGGCTCATGAAGTTAAAAGCCTTAGTCAATAGGATCTTAACCCTGTTTGCTAAGCCACCTTTGTTCAATATCGACAGAGGCAAATGATGATTCGCTCCTGGCGATATTCCAGTTGTAGCAATGCTGATGCCGAAATAGGTGTCAAATCCCAAACTCGCGGCGAAAAGTCGGCGAGCCACAAATGCATATGAAATAGCCGAAATGATGGGGCAACTTGCAAAAAAATCAGCAAGTAAAAATATATGCATACAAAAATAGCCGAAATGGTTGGGCAACTCGCAATAAAAAGCAGCGAGTAAAAACAAAAAAATAGCCGAAATGGTTGGGCAACTCGCAATAAAAAGCAGCGAGTAAAAACAAAAAAAATAGCCGAAATGGTTGGGCAACTCGCAATGAAAAGCAGTGAGTAAAAACAAAAAAATATATAACCGAAATGATTGGGCACCGCGAAAAATAGCCGAAATGATTGGGCAATCGCGACTTTCGCGATATAAAAGCTGAAATGATAGAGCATCGCGGAAAGAAAAATATATAAAATGAAACTTTTTGCCCTTCAGGTGAGATCACATCGATTCCTGTATACAATCCAGGGGCACAAACAAAGAGGGAACCATACCTTCTCACCAGGCTCCATCAGAAAAAGAAGCCAAATCTCGACGGTTCACAGACAGCCTAGAGATCACCAACAGCGTTCCTCCTCATTCTAGCAGGATTCAGACGTTACAATCAACCTTGGAGCCATGGCAAAGTCCCTGTTCCAAGCCTCGACGGTTCACCGACAACTGACAAAGCAAATCCTGGTCCCGTAGAACACGGCAAATGTCAATCCTGACCCCGTGGGAAACGCCCAGAGCAAATCCTGGTCCCGTGGAACACGGCTAATGTCAATCCTGACCCCGTGGGAAACGCCCAGAGCAAATCCTGGTCCTATGGAACACAGCTAATGTCAATCCTGACCCCGTGGGAAACGCCCAGAGCAAATCCTGGTCCCATGGAACACGGCTAATGTCAATCCTGACCCCGTGGGAAACGCCCAGAGCAAATCCTGGTCCCGTAGAACACGGCTAATGTCAATCCTGACCCCGTGGGAAACGCCCAGAGCACTCCCTGACCCCGTGAGATGCGGATAAGGTCAACCCCTGACTTCATGAAATGCGGATAAAGTCAACCCCCTGACCCCATGAAATGCGGATAAGTTTAACCCCTGACTCTGTGAAATGCGAATAAAGTCAACCCCCTGACCCCATGAAATGCGGATAAGGTCAACCTCTAACTCCGTGAAATGCAGATAAAGTCAACCCCCTGACCTCGTGAAATGCGGATAAGGTCAACCCCTGACCCCGTGAAATGCGGATAAAGTCAACTCCCTAACCCCGTGAAATGCGGATAAGGTCAACCCCTGGCTCCGTGAAATGCGGATAAAGTCAACCCCCTGACCCCGTGAAATGCAGATAAGGTCAACCCCCGACTCCGTGAAATGCGGACAAAGTCAACCCCTAACCCCGTGAAATGCCGATAAAGTAAACCCCTGACTCCGTAAAATGCGGATAAAGTCAACCCTCGACTTCCCCGTCAAAGCAATTCTTTGATTCGGGAGCAAGGCAACTCATCAATCACTTACGGGTCCTCTCGACTTGTAAGGAGTAAAATTCTCTCGGGAGATCCTTACGACTCTCAAGAGAAAACGCACTTAGGAATCCTCAGATTCCTAAGGAGAAACCACACCTGCGAGATCCTCTCGACTCGTAGAGAGAAAAATCTTTATGAGACCCTCACGGCTCATAAAGTTGAAAAGTCTTAGGTGGCAGATCCTAACTGTCACGACCCGAAAGTACGGAACGTGACCGGCACTTAGATTACGAAGCGTCTAGAGGCGCCACGTGACCTAAGTAAGCCGAAGCCCAGAAATCTAAACCATAAAAGAAGAAAAAGAAGAAAAGAAAATAAAACAAGTATAAAAACATCAGCAAATTTTACCAAAAATTTCGGCAGAGTCTCCTCTGCAAAACTGGCCCCTAAACGGGTACAACAAGTAAAATATGAATAAACAATAAAAAGCATCCCCAAACGGGTGCTAGCTCAACGCCAACAGGCGGAGACAACCACCACAATCACAAAAATATACAACGCCAAAGGGCGAGGCTCAAATCTCAAAAGAAAACAAAAACCACCAGATCAGAATAACACATGCGCGACTCTAAGGTCGAAATAAGCAACTGGTCCAATAAACTTATCAAGTAATACAAATATGGTTGATGGAGCTTTCTAGATACAAATGAAATAATAAAAATAGAACGGCTGTTCAGATACAAATGAACCAACCTACCGTGCAAATCACCCGAAATGAAAATGATGTGCCGGCAACTGCCAAGGGAAACCTGTACATCGCACCTGAAAAGAATTTGGCACAACGGGGGTGAGTTGCCAACTCGTGAGTAGAAGACATCTACGAAAAGAAATCGAATGCACGACGCTATCCTAGGTCATAATAATACACTACTATATCCCAAACAACTAGTAATAGCAGGGTAATACTACGTGTAGGTGCAGATAATCCGTGTTCGTGTCAGTGCTTAATATAATACTATGTCATATGAAATGAAATGCATGCACCATGAATGTAAAGTAACAAATCCTGAAATCCAGATATACATGAATAAGAACTCTTTAGCTATTATCATAGTAAAGTGTGTATAAGCATCTGAAATCTCAACAATGAAATCCATAGAAATCCGTGTCAAGCATCGACACAACACATGTAATCTCAAGTCTCAATATGTCGGGCTCCGTCAGTCCGGATCAGCCCATATCATCAAATCCCACGACAACGGTCGGTATCCTCCGGATATCCGCCGCGCCAGACATCACCGGTAGGTAGCCTTCCCCTGCCAGGCTCATCGTCTACAACTCGATCTTCTTGCCCCGGGGTACCATACCGGGCCCACCATGTACCCGAGACGGTTCATCCACTCCTCGAATCGGGTCTCGAAATCCATCAGAAAACATGAAATACTCATGGTGGACGACACATACATCACGAGAAAACCGCATCTTATTTTAAAAAGAGAAGAGGAGAGAGAGAGAAGTTTTTATATATATTCTTGCGGTTTTCCCCAAAAATCCAGAAATCTCACAGAAATCCAAATCTCAAAATCATGAGTAGTATATGATAAATGTCGGCATATGCTCATAATACTGTGCGATAACATGAAAATATGAATGCAGGAATGTCTAAGTTATGAATATCATGTCTATACTAACATCAGAGAGTAATCACAATATTATATCGGTTTAGTTGTTAACTGATTCTATCAACAAAATATAATATGATCTAAAGTGTACGTGACATAGCAATTACCGATGATGATGTGTGTGAGCCGGTAAATAAGTGTGTGTGGAATATGCGCATCATCGGTAATGGTGCTGGTGTCCTAACCGGTAAAGTTTATATTGATTATAGCAACATATAAAAGAGCATGCACCATGATGGTTATAGTATGAATGTAAATGCAGGTGTGCATTATCCACTCCTCTGCGAGATACGAGTACAACTACCACTGTGTGAGTCGAACCTAAACCAGTATCCATCTAACATCCTAAGGAACTAAACCTAAGAGACTAGTCAGTAGGAAACTAGAATCTACCTAAGGTCTGAATCATTATCTCCAATAGTCGGCGATTCCGCCTCAATAACATCACGTACGTAGTACGGCTTCCTCGAATCAAGAGTGCGGATCAATCACCAAATCTAAACCTCGTACGGTAAGATCCCTCGTACGGCATCCCAATATCGGGGTACGGTCAAGTATCTCCTGGGTGTCCCCTCATTCGTATAATGTCAAATGTATCTTATTGTGATTAAGTTATACGTATATGATATCGACATCAGGTCACACCAATATAATGTCGTAATCAAGTTATACATATATCATATAGCGATCAGTCACAAGTTACAGTCCGGGTACTATTCTAGCGTCCCATGTACATCAATATCACCACCACTCCTTATAACTTATATAATCCTGTCCATTATCTCATTCTCTAATGATCCGCTAACACTCAATACGACTGTATAGTCAAGAATCACGGCATCAAGCCAGTTATACTGTTTCATCATATCTCGGATATCATATCACATCAATGAAGTACCTATACGTGTTGTACATGTATGTATATACCTATACCTAGTTCTACATATATCCACATACACGCACCCCATGTCGAGTTTCAGTGTGTGCGTCGGTGTGTTCTATCTGAAACCTACGAACCTCTTCCAAGGTATTCATTCTCCGATATGGTCTTCCTAAATCTGTCTAGTCCAGCCTAGGGTCAATACTAGGGTCCTACTAGGGTCGCGTCTGGTCTCCTAATGTCAATAAGTACTACACCTATTCTACGTTGCGGGGGTGCTAAACGCCATCCACCCGACTTTCCCCCGTAGATATGCATCTACTCACCTGGTCCATGTCTGCCGACGACGGTGTCGCGATCCTCCTCTTCATCGCCCGTAGTCCACTTGAAGGGTACCTAAACGCAAACATATAAATAACATCGTAAACCGAATCACATACAAAAGTCAAACGATATAAGGAACAAGCATAGGTTAAAACCTATGTCTCGTCCACGCAAAAGCACCAAATACCGCTCGATATCGGTGTACAAACGCCGACTGATCGAGCTAGAAACCAATAAACAACCCGTAGTTTCAAAACCCATTACTTATAATATTAAACTTGGTTCAAATCATCGGAATCCTATAATCGATCAAATCATCCAATTCCGAAAACCTTGAAAATATCAATTCACCATTTTACTTCAAAACTTGACGTTTAATGAAATTAATGGTCATAATATTCATTAAATAACATAACTAAGTTACAGAAACCATTATCATATTTTTATTACACTAATTTATATTACGAATAAATTTCTAGTTTGCAATTTTATCAATTTTCCACAACTTACAAGCAAAATTCCACAATTCCACAACAACACTTGATTTTGTATGAATTAATATATCAAACTACAATTTACAATGATAATGATATAATGAAACCTTAATTTATATTTTAAATCTCATTTATTTAATAATTTCCAAAAACTAGTTAGCAAAAATAGCAATTTTTATCAAAATTTATCAATTATCAATAATACTAGTAACTAAACTAAGTTTTTCCATTCCTTTAACATGTCAATATCCTCATTTAAACAACAATCTATTGTTACAAACATTCATTGGAATTTATCTCACCACTATATAAAATATATAGAAATCTAGTTTGCTAAAAAATGGTTTAATTTAAGAAATTTGGATCACAATTTGCAATATATCAACTATGCATTATTTTCCATTTGTAAAAGTGCTAATCTAGTTATTATAAACCTAATGATATAATAAAACCCCAACTTAATTTTACAACCCCTCACTTGAATTTTTAAAAGTAGTAAATAGAATTAACATATTAAATCTAATTAAGCTTAATGAAACATCTAATAAAAATAAAACAAAAGAAGAAAATTTATACCTCCAAAATTATGAAATCCAACATGAAAATGAGCCTCCAAAATGCATGCTTCCCATCTCCAAAATCCATGTAAAAATGAGAAAGGAATAAAGGGTAGAGAATAAATAGGATTTTGTGCACTTTTATTGAATTTTTGTGGATTTTTAATGATTTTGTGTAATAAAATGAGGTGGGAAATTGGGGGGGGGCTGCCATGGGCATCATGGCCGGCCACAAGAGGAAGAGGAGAGAAAGAAATGAGTCATGAATCATGTAGAAACTTCCTCCAAATATCATCATCTTTATGTCTTTTCAACCTTTATGCATTTTCCTTTTCTTTTCTTTTCAAAAAACAAATTTCTAGAAGGCACTTGAAGAATGAAGTGAGAGGGGCTGCCAAGATCAGCCAAAAATAGTGTGAGGGAGTAAAATATAGTGTGGTTTTGTTTGGGAAAAGATAAAAGTTATACCGCACTCCGTTTGCACTAATTTCACCGAAAAAAAGCCTTTTTCTTCGATATTTTCTATCACCGGATAACAACCCTATTTCAATTCAAAAACCACATGATAAAATTTTGCTTAATGTATAATGATGCACAAAATTTGTTTGAACTCATTCCAGTTTGTAATTTTCCTGAATTAAATGTATTAGTGACGGCTTAAAATAATATTAAAATAATTAATTTCGGAAAATTTTTCAGAAATTTTGAAATCTCACCAGTGGCTCAATAAACACCAAATACTAACAATTACATAATTAGAATATTTATATTTAATTTTAAAATAAAGATATTTGTATTTTGACTTTTTACAGAAAACCCCCTTATTTTGCCGATTTTCCGAAATTTCACCAAAACGATTTTCACAATGTTACAATCTTCCCCCCTTAAAGAAATTCGGTCCCCGAATTTAAATTAAAACTCCCCCTCCAAATACTAAAACATTTATCAAAATACTCAAATCGTCGGGGCTCCGAAATCATCAATACATAACAAAAATCAACTCCGTCAAGCATAATGCAATCATCGGAGTTATGGCGAGAATAAAATATCATAACCCAATACGAAAACCATTATAATATACATCAATCTATAACTTATATATAGTGTGCATCATAGTGAAACCGTACAAATATCCGGATAAGGAAATATGCAAACCCCCTTTTTGAAAATTGCCATGTGATGCACGTGTCACGGCATAAGTAGCGGACGTTTATTTTTTTAAAAAAATAGCTATATATATCTTTTATTTAACATACACGTCCCGCCTGGTTACTAAATCAAATAATAATCATTATGAAAATATACTGCTCAAACTGAAATCAATTCCAATCACATCAATAAAATGTCATGTGCGTCCGGTGCGTACTGAAATCGAAACCAAATGCAGAAACCATGAATACCCACAAAACAGAACTAAGTGCAACAGGTGTGCACCAAAAACATCTGTCAAGTGCAACGGGTGTGCACGACTCAACATCAGGTGCATCTAATCTGCACAAAACCCCGATTTAGTGCATCTGGTGTGCACAAAATCGCATTAAGTGCGCCAAGTCTGCGCAAGAATCCTAATCAGGTGCACATGGTGCACGAAAACATACATCGAACATCAAAATCGAAATCACAGTACAAAAATGCACGAAAACTAGGTCAAACATATGTCAAAATCATGTGTTACCCCTATACACGAAATCAACTCAAAATCTCAAAATATGTAAAACCAAATCAAGTGTACTGGGTGTGTACTCAACAACATCAATACAACTGATATATGAAACACAAATAGAATGAAGGTACACACAGGAAATACCAATCGTAGAACAAAGTCCTCAAAATACAAAAATCCAATCAACGAAAATAGAAAATTCAAATCACTAAATCACAATCGTAACCACTATCGTCAATGTGCGCCTCTTTTCTCGGATGTCGACTGCTTCAAACTCGTTCTTTCATAGGTGTGCTAACTGCGCTACCAACGGCAATACTCGTGTCTAGAGCCTCCACATAGTCGATCCCTTCACTTGATATCCGGACTACATTAAACTTTTCGATCGATCCATCAAAATTCCATAATTCCCCGAGAGCTCAAAACTCAAGTACAGTTTAAAAATATCCGGTACATACCCCAGCGTCGATGATCCAGCTGTAGAAGGGCAAACCCAAGCCTCACTAATGGCACAGCGGAACTGCCGTAAACCCTAAGGTTCAAGGGCGTTCTCGTGGTCATTATGTCGAGTTAGGGTTTCATTCTTCTAGAGGGTCCATCGAAATACCTGCATGTTCTTCCGAATACTTTAAACTTAGGAAAATGGTTTTCTGATCATCGTTCGAACCCCTTTAACTTCATCCGGACGGCATGTGAATACCCTTCGTCCGCACGCTAAGCAATGCTTCAATCCTCAAGAATAACCAATACTCTAATGGTTATCGCATTCGAGCCGCAGCTTCCTCTGCCCGTGCGCTTGTGGTAACAGAACCACCCTCCGACATCGACGAAGATAGATCAAGGAACGAATGAAATACGGTGCAAGCAAATGTACATCCTAAGGCTCCTTAAGCAGAGTAGCGTATCGTAAGTATGCCGCGGACCATACCCAAGGTACGTTACTCTACCTAAATCGCCTACTCCATCAACCAAGGGTCACCTAGACTTATACAGGGTTAAACCTAGCGCTCTGATACCAATTTTGTCACGACCCGAAAGTACGGAACGTGACCGGCACTTAGATTACGAAGCGTCTAGAGGCGCCACGTGACCTAAGTAAGCCGAAGCCCAGAAATCTAAACCATAAAAGAAGAAAAAGAAGAAAAGAAAATAAAACAAGTATAAAAACATCAGCAAATTTTACCAAAAATTTCGGCAGAGTCTCCTCTGCAAAACTGGCCCCTAAACGGGTACAACAAGTAAAATATGAATAAACAATAAAAAGCATCCCCAAACGGGTGCTAGCTCAACGCCAACAGGCGGAGACAACCACCACAATCACAAAAATATACAACGCCAAAGGGCGAGGCTCAAATCTCAAAAGAAAACAAAAACCACCAGATCAGAATAACACATGCGCGACTCTAAGGTCGAAATAAGCAACTGGTCCAATAAACTTATCAAGTAATACAAATATGGTTGATGGAGCTTTCTAGATACAAATGAAATAATAAAAATAGAACGGCTGTTCAGATACAAATGAACCAACCTACCGTGCAAATCACCCGAAATGAAAATGATGTGCCGGCAACTGCCAAGGGAAACCTGTACATCGCACCTGAAAAGAATTTGGCACAACGGGGGTGAGTTGCCAACTCGTGAGTAGAAGACATCTACGAAAAGAAATCGAATGCACGACGCTATCCTAGGTCATAATAATACACTACTATATCCCAAACAACTAGTAATAGCAGGGTAATACTACGTGTAGGTGCAGATAATCCGTGTTCGTGTCAGTGCTTAATATAATACTATGTCATATGAAATGAAATGCATGCACCATGAATGTAAAGTAACAAATCCTGAAATCCAGATATACATGAATAAGAACTCTTTAGCTATTATCATAGTAAAGTGTGTATAAGCATCTGAAATCTCAACAATGAAATCCATAGAAATCCGTGTCAAGCATCGACACAACACATGTAATCTCAAGTCTCAATATGTCGGGCTCCGTCAGTCCGGATCAGCCCATATCATCAAATCCCACGACAACGGTCGGTATCCTCCGGATATCCGCCGCGCCAGACATCACCGGTAGGTAGCCTTCCCCTGCCAGGCTCATCGTCTACAACTCGATCTTCTTGCCCCGGGGTACCATACCGGGCCCACCATGTACCCGAGACGGTTCATCCACTCCTCGAATCGGGTCTCGAAATCCATCAGAAAACATGAAATACTCATGGTGGACGACACATACATCACGAGAAAACCGCATCTTATTTTAAAAAGAGAAGAGGAGAGAGAGAGAAGTTTTTATATATATTCTTGCGGTTTTCCCCAAAAATCCAGAAATCTCACAGAAATCCAAATCTCAAAATCATGAGTAGTATATGATAAATGTCGGCATATGCTCATAATACTGTGCGATAACATGAAAATATGAATGCAGGAATGTCTAAGTTATGAATATCATGTCTATACTAACATCAGAGAGTAATCACAATATTATATCGGTTTAGTTGTTAACTGATTCTATCAACAAAATATAATATGATCTAAAGTGTACGTGACATAGCAATTACCGATGATGATGTGTGTGAGCCGGTAAATAAGTGTGTGTGGAATATGCGCATCATCGGTAATGGTGCTGGTGTCCTAACCGGTAAAGTTTATATTGATTATAGCAACATATAAAAGAGCATGCACCATGATGGTTATAGTATGAATGTAAATGCAGGTGTGCATTATCCACTCCTCTGCGAGATACGAGTACAACTACCACTGTGTGAGTCGAACCTAAACCAGTATCCATCTAACATCCTAAGGAACTAAACCTAAGAGACTAGTCAGTAGGAAACTAGAATCTACCTAAGGTCTGAATCATTATCTCCAATAGTCGGCGATTCCGCCTCAATAACATCACGTACGTAGTACGGCTTCCTCGAATCAAGAGTGCGGATCAATCACCAAATCTAAACCTCGTACGGTAAGATCCCTCGTACGGCATCCCAATATCGGGGTACGGTCAAGTATCTCCTGGGTGTCCCCTCATTCGTATAATGTCAAATGTATCTTATTGTGATTAAGTTATACGTATATGATATCGACATCAGGTCACACCAATATAATGTCGTAATCAAGTTATACATATATCATATAGCGATCAGTCACAAGTTACAGTCCGGGTACTATTCTAGCGTCCCATGTACATCAATATCACCACCACTCCTTATAACTTATATAATCCTGTCCATTATCTCATTCTCTAATGATCCGCTAACACTCAATACGACTGTATAGTCAAGAATCACGGCATCAAGCCAGTTATACTGTTTCATCATATCTCGGATATCATATCACATCAATGAAGTACCTATACGTGTTGTACATGTATGTATATACCTATACCTAGTTCTACATATATCCACATACACGCACCCCATGTCGAGTTTCAGTGTGTGCGTCGGTGTGTTCTATCTGAAACCTACGAACCTCTTCCAAGGTATTCATTCTCCGATATGGTCTTCCTAAATCTGTCTAGTCCAGCCTAGGGTCAATACTAGGGTCCTACTAGGGTCGCGTCTGGTCTCCTAATGTCAATAAGTACTACACCTATTCTACGTTGCGGGGGTGCTAAACGCCATCCACCCGACTTTCCCCCGTAGATATGCATCTACTCACCTGGTCCATGTCTGCCGACGACGGTGTCGCGATCCTCCTCTTCATCGCCCGTAGTCCACTTGAAGGGTACCTAAACGCAAACATATAAATAACATCGTAAACCGAATCACATACAAAAGTCAAACGATATAAGGAACAAGCATAGGTTAAAACCTATGTCTCGTCCACGCAAAAGCACCAAATACCGCTCGATATCGGTGTACAAACGCCGACTGATCGAGCTAGAAACCAATAAACAACCCGTAGTTTCAAAACCCATTACTTATAATATTAAACTTGGTTCAAATCATCGGAATCCTATAATCGATCAAATCATCCAATTCCGAAAACCTTGAAAATATCAATTCACCATTTTACTTCAAAACTTGACGTTTAATGAAATTAATGGTCATAATATTCATTAAATAACATAACTAAGTTACAGAAACCATTATCATATTTTTATTACACTAATTTATATTACGAATAAATTTCTAGTTTGCAATTTTATCAATTTTCCACAACTTACAAGCAAAATTCCACAATTCCACAACAACACTTGATTTTGTATGAATTAATATATCAAACTACAATTTACAATGATAATGATATAATGAAACCTTAATTTATATTTTAAATCTCATTTATTTAATAATTTCCAAAAACTAGTTAGCAAAAATAGCAATTTTTATCAAAATTTATCAATTATCAATAATACTAGTAACTAAACTAAGTTTTTCCATTCCTTTAACATGTCAATATCCTCATTTAAACAACAATCTATTGTTACAAACATTCATTGGAATTTATCTCACCACTATATAAAATATATAGAAATCTAGTTTGCTAAAAAATGGTTTAATTTAAGAAATTTGGATCACAATTTGCAATATATCAACTATGCATTATTTTCCATTTGTAAAAGTGCTAATCTAGTTATTATAAACCTAATGATATAATAAAACCCCAACTTAATTTTACAACCCCTCACTTGAATTTTTAAAAGTAGTAAATAGAATTAACATATTAAATCTAATTAAGCTTAATGAAACATCTAATAAAAATAAAACAAAAGAAGAAAATTTATACCTCCAAAATTATGAAATCCAACATGAAAATGAGCCTCCAAAATGCATGCTTCCCATCTCCAAAATCCATGTAAAAATGAGAAAGGAATAAAGGGTAGAGAATAAATAGGATTTTGTGCACTTTTATTGAATTTTTGTGGATTTTTAATGATTTTGTGTAATAAAATGAGGTGGGAAATTGGGGGGGGGCTGCCATGGGCATCATGGCCGGCCACAAGAGGAAGAGGAGAGAAAGAAATGAGTCATGAATCATGTAGAAACTTCCTCCAAATATCATCATCTTTATGTCTTTTCAACCTTTATGCATTTTCCTTTTCTTTTCTTTTCAAAAAACAAATTTCTAGAAGGCACTTGAAGAATGAAGTGAGAGGGGCTGCCAAGATCAGCCAAAAATAGTGTGAGGGAGTAAAATATAGTGTGGTTTTGTTTGGGAAAAGATAAAAGTTATACCGCACTCCGTTTGCACTAATTTCACCGAAAAAAAGCCTTTTTCTTCGATATTTTCTATCACCGGATAACAACCCTATTTCAATTCAAAAACCACATGATAAAATTTTGCTTAATGTATAATGATGCACAAAATTTGTTTGAACTCATTCCAGTTTGTAATTTTCCTGAATTAAATGTATTAGTGACGGCTTAAAATAATATTAAAATAATTAATTTCGGAAAATTTTTCAGAAATTTTGAAATCTCACCAGTGGCTCAATAAACACCAAATACTAACAATTACATAATTAGAATATTTATATTTAATTTTAAAATAAAGATATTTGTATTTTGACTTTTTACAGAAAACCCCCTTATTTTGCCGATTTTCCGAAATTTCACCAAAACGATTTTCACAATGTTACACTAACCCTGCCTTCCAAGCCATCATTACGTCGCAGAAAGGTCAAGGTAGATTTTCTATAGGCCACACTCTCCTAAGTCAAACATCGACAAGAAAGGAAGCAATCACTTACAAGTCCTCTCGACTTGTAAGGAAGAAAATTCTCTCGGGAGGTCCTTACGACTCTCAAGAGAAAACACACTTAGGAATCCTCACGATTCCTAAGAAAAAATACACCTACGGGATCCTCTCGACCTGTAGGGAGAAAATTCTTTATGAGACCCTCACGGCTCATAAAATTGAAAAGTCTTAGGCAGCAGACCTGAACCTATTTCATAAGCCATCGTTACCTTGCAAAGAGTCCAAGATGGACCGTCACTCACTATCTACCGGCCACACTTGCTAAAATCATATGGCAACGACACAGCAAAGAGAAGAAAGCAACGGTAGAACAAAAAAAAATGTGTATCTTTTATTCATGAATTCAATGGAGTACATGTTGAATCATATGAAAGAATAAAAAAATAGATACATGTTATTTAAAGATTATAAGTGTTCAATCTATGCAAAACGGTTACTGAGAAGGAAGCATTCTCACTAAGTCAGCAAGTTGCTCACACACTCTTTTCAGTGCCTTCTCGTGATCAGCCGCCATGGCCAGCTCCGCTTCAATTCGAGCCCTTTGCTGCAAGCATGATGAAATCTTCTCATCGATTTCCCGTTGGGCAGCTTCGCGACTCTGCGTAACCCACTCACTAGAGTCGAGCTTCTGCCTCAATGCCAGCCCATCCGAAATACATCGCTGCAAATTGTCGAAGATGGCTCTCAGTTGTGCGGCATTCGCTTCAACTTGGGCGCGCAGCCAGGCGGATTCACCTGAAGCTTCCTCGCGTTCCATCCGCCTCAAGGTCGCTTCTTGTTCAAAATGGTGGAGGAAGGACACGCTCTGCTCAACTCATGCAGCCCGTTGCGAGTTCAGAGCCAACATCTCAGGAGCAGGACGCCTAAGCTCAAGCTCATGCAGGCAAGCCTCAATCTTCCTGCAGTGGTTAACTCAAGACTCAACGACGTCTTCATTATGGAAGTTCATAAGCGTTGCCAGCATTGGATTAACCTCGGTAGCAAAATCTGCAGCGAATGTAGGGGCCTCTGCGTCAAGCTCCTCAATGTATTCACTCAACATACGCAGACTGGTCACAGCACCTTTTGAAGATGGACGTCTGGAAAAGGGCCCTGCCGGCGTTAAGATGCGAGACTCGAACGAAGCTAGAGTCGGTGCGACCGCTGCAAAACAAATCATAGTCAAACGACGGCTCAAGAAATAGAGAAGATACACGATCAATAAAGCTTACTATACCAGCTGCAACAGGGGGCAGAGCTGGGAGTACCGGTGGCGCGACGATACCCTAGTCCCCTCCTTCAATTTGTAAGGCTACAAGTAATGCAAAGAAGAATTAGCAACGACATGGCTGCCCGTTAAAGAAAAGAAAAGACGTCGGTTAGAAAAAATACTCACCGACACCAACGGGCGGACTAATCTCCGACTGGAAGGAGAAGTGCAGGTTCAGCATTTGATACAGATGATCAAAGAGAACTCCTGCAAGATTACAATAATATATGGTCGGTACACGAAAGATACTGTCCCCGATTTAAATTGATCACAAACCCATACCTTCCAGCAGTTGAGAAGATATAAGACGAGGCGAAGGGGCAACGACCGTTAGAGCGGCAACTGGTAGTGCTTCTTCAGGTGTTGCAACCTCAGCGCTCGCCACACCTACATTCGAAGGGAATAGAATGTCATCAGAAAGGATTGCAAAATGAAAAGAATGCAGCGACCCGAGACCTACCAGACAGGTCATCAGCCAGAACTGTGACGGGAGCATCGCCAAGCATCACGACTTCTTCGATCTCATTTGGGGGGATGGTTTCGCTGCCCGTAGCTTCGTCCCCTGATTCTACGAGAGCCGTCGTGACACTTGCGATGCCAGGCAATGGCAGGAAACCGCAAGCGGAAAGAGAGGCAATGGGAGCAGTCCCAGACTCCTGGGAAAGAGTTACCGCTTCAGGCTCAGTGGTTGCCGTCATCTCACCCGCCACCTCCTCACCAGGACTTGGCCCTGCAGGGTAAGATATATGAGAATATGAAGATTAAAACTTTGACAAAAGGATCCAGTGTTACGTCACCTTGGGACGACTTTTCAATTGCTTCTCGAACCGTGCGTACCGCCTGTCTATGAGCAATAGACAGGGCGGCCGGGACATCTTCTGAAGAAGCAAGGATAGGGGAAGCAGCGCTCGAGCCTGCACCTACGGCCAAGGAGGCGTTACCTTCTCTTGCTGCACGCCTTCTGCGTTTCCTTTCCACCTGGGCCGTAAGAGCTGATCTTCTTAGGACCTTCGTCAAGGAGATGTCATCGTCCGCGCCCGGAGCTACTTCTGGAGCCGTTGTCGCGTCCGTCATCGGTTGCTTAAGTGAAGCTTCTTTCGGTAATACTGGCAGAGCTGGGACTTCGATAGCTGGCCTTGGAAGCGTCTCCGCACCGCCCTGCGAAGTTGGTATTGCACTTGGGATAACCTGTGTAGAGGTAGTCCCTACAATAAGATGGGAAAAGAAGAGTTAGTTTACCCATAAAAACAGGAATGGAGGTGTCGTGAGCTGAAATATACCGATGCCTAAAGAAGCACGAAGCCTTTCCTCCTCCTCAAAAGTCTTGAGAGAAGCTGCGAGAGCCTCTTCAGTAGAGATGCCTGTGGAATAAGAAGTGTCAGCCAAAACATGATAATAAAAAAATAATAACAGCGAAAAGATACGACTGAAGTTTACCTAACTGCGCAAGGATGACCAATCCTGCTTTGTGGCTAGCTAGTCGCTCGGAAGCCGCGATGGCGGCCTCCAGATCAGTATCATCTGGCGCCATGAATAGACCCTCGTTGGTCCCGTATTCGCTTAAGCATTCGCTATAAGGAGCATGGGGCTCCTGGTCGAATACAACATCTGCAGAAAGAATCGACTTCTTCTTCTTCTGCGAGCGAGTGCCTGTAGCTGCCAGCACAAGCTTACGCATAGTGGGCACCTTTGGACGACGAGTCCCGATATCTGAATCCACGCTAGACTCAGGAGATGCTACAACTTCCACTTCAACGGGAGCATGGGGTAGCAGTAGCTCAGGCATATCACGCGGAACCACAGCCGCAACAGCTTCTCTCAAGGGAGGACAGACAATGGTCCGTCGCTTCAGAGGAACATTTGGATTACCAGCCGGTGCTGCACCCTTGCGATCAAGCAGCAATCTTTTTTCCTCTCTAATGACGGCGCCCATCGAATGTTGATACTACGCCACATACACATTCAGGGCCTTCGGAACACAGCTCGGTTCACTGATGAAGAAGTTAGACCCTGTGTTTAGGCGCATAAAATGATGCAGCGCGCTCCGGATACCCTCTTCGGTAGCAGCGGGTTCTGCCAAGAAAGCCTCAAGCGGGACGCCCTGATTGTAGCTTAACTACTGGGCGAAATGATGCGGGTTGTATCTCATGAACAACGCCGCATCATCCTGCCTAAATACGAGAAAGCCCGGCCTGATGGAGTATAGATGAAGAATCTCCCGAGCTTTTAAGACAGAGGCCCCGTCTTTAAAAATGTCCTACAATGGCAGCACCGTTTTCGCGGATTCCTGGCCGACAGTCAAAATTTTATCGGTGAAGGACATACCATCTCCAACCGTGCGGGGACGAAGGAGCAAACCCCTAACTTCCCGCGGTGTCGGATTTATGATGGATGCGTCGACTAGCCGCATGATCCGAGGGAGCTTACATTTGTCATAAAAGGAAGGCCTTCTGTGGATACCGAAGACGCCAAGCACGTACAACTCGAGCCACGAGGTGAAATAATGCATTGAGAAGTTGGCAGGCTGCACCCCTGGCTCAGTAGTATCCGCTGCCAAGCTGAGGCCGTGATACAAGTGAGCTAACCTAGTGATCCCGACGGCCACTTGTATCCCAGCAACCATTCGATGCGCTGGGTAGAAGACGGATGGCCTCATATGGCGCGGGTACATCGGAAGCGCAAACCAGCTCAGCCATAACCCAAGAAACGCCCAAAAAGAACGTTTCTTCATCAATCCTAGGAGTTCCAGCTCTGCAAAAGGGACGACCGGGTTGCCGAGGAGAAAGAAATTCTTCTGATCCGCCTCCGCCGTCGGCAGGTTGCCCAAACCTAAGCCAAAAGGATCGTCAAGTTTGACTAACTTCGCGGCTTCCTTCGACAGTACTTCCGTACGGAGAAAACGGGCGATAAAATCGGTGAAATTAACCCCGCGGCCTCCGAATTCGAGAAAGAGGTTCTCATAGATATTCAACACCTTTATCAAATTTGGGAATTTGTGTTGAATGGCGTTATCTGGGGTGAGACCCATTACCACTGATTTGGTGGCAAAAATATACTCATCCGGAGGAAGCAGCTCCTCGTAATGTTCTCCCCTAATGGGTAAACCAGAGACCTCGGCAAATTCCTCTAAAGAAACGGAGACTTCTCGATCCAATAAGCGGAAGGTAAGGGTCGGAATGTTCCACTGCTCCAAAAATACCTTGACCCACCATGTAGGAGGTGCGGAATACTGGAACAAAGAAGCATAGATCGCAGAGTACAATCCGAGCCTTAGCAGCTGTGACTTCTTCGCCGATAAGATGTATCGGGCCCACTGCAGATATCCGGCTGGGTGACGGGGAGTTAGTCCTATGTTGTATGGCTGTCCCCAAGGGCGCGACTCGCCCTGACATATGCGCCTCCCAAGAGTGTCCAAAGCCACCGGCGTCTGCACGGGTATTGCGGCCATAGAAAGCCGAAGGAGACCCTCTGAAGTCCAATTCACCTCCTCCACAGTATAGTTTATCGCGGGTGCATCTGCATAAGGGATCGCCGAAATAGGATCCGAAGGTGTCGCGCAAGAAAAGCTCCGCCGACCCCTGATGATTTGGTTGTACCATATTCCCCATAGATGAAGAATGTTGTGCTCCGGGTCATGGTCTTTGATTAGCGCAAAAACCTCTCGGTCTACGGGCGCTTCGGGGAATCCGCCTTCCGAACGGACGAACGGGAAGGAAGTGTCGAAAGACATAGTACCTGCACGGAAAAGAACAAATTTTTAGCCGCCAATGCTACAGTTTAAGTTCTGTCACTAGGTACTTTAAATCTGTACCACACTGCAATGCAGTGAAAATGGACCAAAGGGGACCCACATAATCTAGATGACAGTTCATCATTAATAAAACAGTCTCATCATTTGATGAGACTGTCATTAAATGAGGAAATTCTCAATTGATTCTCATTCAATGAGAACCCCTCGGGCAGAGGAGTAAATCTCCTCTTGAGAGCAGTGCTGTGTGATAGAATGACACCTGTCAGATTCTAATGATGAAGGAGTAAAATTCCTCAAGAAAATTCTAAGAGCCTTGCTCTGTAAAAATGATGGAATAACACATCAGAGAACTTAAAGTAAAGTTTTAATGGAATAAAATTCCATGATCTTCAAGATCCATGAACAAACTCTTAAGAGTTCTTTATGAAAGATTAATAAATCTATATGATTTGAAAAGAGCAAAGTTCTGTTAATGGGTTAAGAAACCCTGAAAAGGATCTCTTAAGATCTAAGATCTAACAAGAGCAAAGCTCTGTTGAGAAACCCTACAAAGGTTTTCTTGAAGATCTATGATCTAAAAAGAGCAAAGCTCCATTAATGGGTTAAGAAACCCCAAGAAATATCTCTTTAGATCTATGATTCCAAGAGAGCAAAGCTCTGTTAATAAAACCCTAAAAAAAGAGGTTTTCTTTAGATCGAATATCTATGAAGAGCAAAGCTCTGTTAATTGGTGAAACCCTAGATTCTTAAATAATCCTTTAAAAGATTTAATTTTTACCTAAAATTTTGACAGAGTTCTGTCTTTAAGAGAGATTCTCAGAAACAGAGAGCTATGCTCTAAAGGAGAAATTGATTCTCAGAAAACAAGAAAGAAGATGAACAGAAATCATCTCGAGGGCCAAGGGTCCTATTTATAGGCGCTGAGAGCCGTTTCAACTTCTGATTTGATCCAATGGCAGATATGCTGCCACCGCTGCACTCACGTGTGGGTCACGTAAGCGCAACGGTGGGGGGTATTTGTTTCCCCCAATCAGAGCAAAGCTCCGTTCAAAATTTCAAATTTTGAAATGAAGGAGCGCCAGCACTGAGAGAGTCAAAGACTCTGAGGCAGCGCTGAGAGAGTCAAAGACTCTGAGGCAGCGCTCGCGTACAAAGCACATGAGCGCTAGCGCTAAGAGCGCTGCACTCTAAGCAACGCACTACGTGCAAAGCATGTAAGCGCTAGCGCTAAGAGCGCTGCACTCTAAGTAGCGCACCACGTGCAAAGCACGGGAGCGCTAGCTTTGGAACTAAACATTCCCAACCGTTAGATCAAAGATCCAACAAATATGATTAAAAAATCATCAATTGATCAGAATAAAATTCTGTTAAGGAGAGATTCCTCAAAATCTTTCCAAACAAAAAGATTGTGCTCTGTAAATCAGAGCACCGTCGGATCAATGATCCAATGGTGATTAAAAATCACTAAAATACAGAATAAATTCTGTATGTGGAGAGATTTCCCAATCTTGTTAAAAACAAGAAAATTGCTTTCTGTAAATCAGAAGTCCTTGAATCAAAGATCCAACGATGGGAAAATCCCCAAATCAATTGGAGAAAAGATCTCCTTAACCGATTTAACAAATCAGCTCGCCCTATATAAAGGCCCCAAGACTTCAAGTCTCAGGATATAGAAAAACATATAGAGGAACCCCCCATAAACTTTGAGAAATCTCAGAAAGAAGAGCAAGCTCTCGGAAGAAAAAGATTTTCTTCAAGGTAAAAAGAACAGAAAGATGAAATTGTCTCATATAAAAGAAGAATTTACTTCTTTTTTCTAAGATCATAGATCTATAAGACCAAGGTCTTTCACAAAGAGATCAAAGGATCTCATCATAAAAAAAAATAAGAAGAAGAACATAATTCTTCTCACAGATCATAGATCTATAAGACTAAGGTCTTTTATAAAAAGAGATCATGAACATCTCATTATAAAAAGAAGGGGGGAGAATAATTCAATTCTCTTAGGATCACAGATCCATAAAGGCAAACCCTTTCACCAAAATAAGAGATTGAAACATCTCTTATAAAATAAGAACTTTTGTTCTTAGAACCTTGAGACAAAGTCTCTTATAAAAAGAGAATTTAATTATCAGGGCGCAAAACTAATCTAAGTTGCATAAAAGAGGAGCCTGAGCGCTCTTAATTTAAAAGAGCTTCAGCGCTCTTAATTTAAAAAGAGCTTCAGCGCTCCACATCTAGCGCAAAGCGTTGCAGAGCCTTGGCGCTCTTAATTTTAAAGAGCCTTAGCGCTCCAAATATAGCGCACTGTGCTCATTGACTGGTGCTCAGCGCCAAGCGTGCCACGTGCTCCTCACATGTGCGCTACTTAACAGAAGCGCCTCAGCGCTTCACATCTAGCGCAAAGCGCTGCAGCGCCTCGGCACTCCAAATATAGCGCACTACGCTCATTAACTGGCGCTAGCGCCAAGCGCACCACGTGTTTCTCATGTGTGTACTGATAGAACATAAACTGTTCTTTAAAAAAAAGCTCTAGAGCTATGATGAATGCTCAGCATTCAATAAAAGAAAAAAAATTCAAATCAATACCCAGCATTGTTAAATGTTTAACATTTTAACTGAGTGGGCCGAGCCAAAGTTGGCCATAAACCCTTCATTCAGATTAATTGAGCCCATACGCTTATAAATCTCAGATCTTAGTCCCAATTGGACTACAGATCTCCCATCCAAAATTGGTTCAAGGGTACATCTATTCACTCCTCTGATATTTGTCGTTGTAATCCTTCAACGTCTTCAGAGAGATGACGGGTCCCGACAACCAGACATTCCACGGACTGTAGGATCCTTAAACCCATGGACTATAATGTCCTTAAACTTGGACTGTGGGGTCCTTAAACCCATGGACTATGATGTCCTTAACCTTGGACTGAAGGGTCCTTAAGCCCATGGACTATGATGTCCTTAACCTGGACCTTAATGTCCTTAAACTAATTATGGACCGCAATGTCCCTAAATTAAAACAATAGAGTCTGAATGCTCTTTTGTTGGATCTAAATGGTCCAGTTAAGTTGATCTTAGTCTAAAATTAGACTAACGTATCCTTGACAAATGTTTAAGTTGATCTTAGTCTCAAATGAGACTAACGTATCCTTAAACCCAACCCCAAACCCAAATCTAAGAATATACGGATTTGGACTAATCCACGCCCTACGGGCGACAACATAAATTAGTCTCCGTATACAATCCACGGGCAACCAAAAACAAAACAAACACCTACGACACGAAGTGACCATCTGGAAAAGGAGAAAGTGGATGCGATAGCGTAATTAACTGCAGGGGCTTGCGCCTGCAGGGAAGAGCGTCCCCACAATTAAAAACCCCTCAACGAGGGGGAATCTGGCGAAGTCTTCTACATCGGCCGCATCCGTCTAAACCTTCGATACATGGTGCCATAAATCAATTTGGCATCTTCGGAGAGGTGGACAGATAGCACCATATAGCATCTGCCCTCGAAACTCAGGCCGGACGTCCCAACGTCCCGGTCGCGTCTTTCGGCGGAGAACAATCACATCAGTTGCCCACAAGCCGTCAGCGATACTAATTGGACGTAACGGCTACCCAGGTATTGAGCGATTAGAAGATCAACAAGTAAGCTTGTCCAAACTCCCATGAAGCCTATAAGTAACACTTACCGTACAGTCCAGTCTCTTCATCTGATATGTCGCATATCGAGTTTAGGGGAGGAATCGTCAGACCCTAGTAACTTGATAAGTCGTGCCAATGTGTGGCTCATAATGGTTCGAGAAACTACTGATAACACTTACTAGTAAATCTCATCAGCCCTGGCCAGAGACTTACTGTTATAGCTAATCGACCATAGCGCAACATCAACTCCATATACCGGGAGGGACGAAACCCCTCCTATCGCTCACTGCCTCCATATGACTCGAGACTGTACCCAAAATCCACCTGTTTGCATGATTCCTTTGAGCCGTGGTAGGGAGGAAATCAAAGCACAATGGGAATCACACAAGACACTATGACGATCTCGGGTCTACAGACTAACCTATACCAGTGTCACCAGAGAACTGCTATCTGACGATAGGTATGGTACCATCTAGGAGTTCTTGGCGAGTCCTGTTCGGTGTACCCATTCTCTAATAAGCACCTGTGTATAATCTTTGATGTCAAACACCAATGGTTATGGGATCAACCATCGCCCCCTACAAGGTCAAGAAACGTACACACTAGTCTACTCTAGAATATCGATGTCCTGTCTCGATACTCCCTCGACTAGAAATATTTAAAGGATGTGCTTGTAGACTACACCGCATCATAGTCCTGGTAGTCAAGCAAACATCCTAAGGGCTTTATCAACATGTATCTGAGAGACGGTATAATAATACTAGTGTACATGTTAAGATAAAGAGCAACCAGATAGCATACTGTCATGTCGAGCAAGAAAGTCCTCTATATATACGTCCAAGCATCCACTATATCATACAATAATGGCCTCTAGGGCATACATATTCCTAATACATGCAACATTTCTTGACTTGACTAAAGCATAGATATATCTTGAACTTGATTACATGACTATCCATTTATATCCTGACCCGTTTACATGTAAAATTTATACCATGGTCTTGGCAAGTCTTATATCTACAAACAATCCAATATACATTACGGGGCTTTAAATGGGTATACTGGTACGGATGTGTTAAAAGTGGCATGATGATGGTCACTAAAAGACACCTACATGAACATCTTGTGCCGTTGTCCCATGGGTTTTGACTGGGCCTTGTACTTACATGTTACCTTAGTCCATGGAGCAAGTTGGACTCCTCTCGTATACACTAGCACATTCTGTACCAAGCTACAAACAACTACGTTAGGATAACAAACATATAAGTTAACTATTCTATTTCTCTTACCTGTCTATTTCTATTCTATCTCTTGGGACTTACCGAGAGCTAGTTTGCTGACGACATTCATATTTCTTCTTCTTTGGAATGTTGTCAGGAGGACCCGACTCTCAGGAGATTGAACCCGGTCAGGACGATTTGGAGCAGTTCACTGAAGATACAGAGTTCTAGATCTACTTGTACTTACTTTATTTTCAGTTCATATGTCATTGTTTAGGCATCGCTTTCCATTATTATATTTTACTTTCCAGTTGTATGTAAAGAATGAATATAAATAAAAGTTGTTGTTTCATTACATCTCTTGTTATTCTTGTGCTTTACTTTTATATTGCTTATTTACGCTTAACGTGTTTACTTCTGAGTAAATACATCGCGGTCTCGCCACGTCTACTTTCCCGTATATTGGGAAACGGGATGTGACAGGTTTTGTTGGCAGCCCATGCAGGTCAGTTCTGTATGGAAACCTAAGCAATATATCACAAAAATTATATGAATCAGCAACAAAAAATATTTTTTACATTTCAAATTTCTTGAATCTATCCTAACCCTATTTTTCTTTCAAGGTTATGGAATCCCTGAACAACACCAGCACCAACGTGAATGGCATGTAAGTCGATGTCGCGCACCTCGCGGGTCTGCGGGGAGGCGGAATATTTAAAAAACGATTTTTACGGGTGTCGCAACACCGACTTGAACTCCAGGATCGATGCTAAACCCTAGCTAACCAAACTTGTATGAGGTTAACTACTTGGATGAAAGTTATACCTCACGATACATGTCCTTCAGATCTTCTTGTCGCTGTCCTCCTTCTCGTCATAGGCTCCAAGGATCGTTTGGATCGGGCAACCTTGTCGGCCTCCTCAAGTCAAAGACGATCCACCCGAGAGTCTATAGTCCGAGCTCCAACCTCAAATCCGAGGTAACTAGGGCACCTAGTTCACTAAACTAGATTGCCTTGATGATATAGAGAGTGAAGATGGATTAGTATATCTCTATTAGTCTCAGGTTTCTCAATACATGAGACATGAAAGGCTAGAGGAAGAAGAAGGTGACTTGAGGAAAAGCTAGTGAAGAATGAGCTTGGCTGAGTGTTGTGACCATTTGTGATGAATAGAAACATACTAATAATGCAAACACAAATATCTAGCATGTTCTATAAATATCTCATAGTGAGTCACAAGGTGATTCATGCCGTGAGTCACAAGGTGAGTCATAATTCACCAAGAGCCATGTCTCACTTAATGCAAATCTCCACCTCATTTCCTCCACCTCATTAATCTTTTAATCAAAAGATTAAAACCCTAAATAAGGTGTCTTCTTCTAGAAGCAATCCTGAGTAATTTACGAGAATGACCCTCATCCGTATATACATACCCATATCCTTATTTCGAAGAATATGAATACAATGAGACGAAAATAATCCATCAGTACAATTCTAGGATACGGCTTAAACCAAAGCCCACTAGTATTATCCTCCCGAACATCATACGTGCACAAGTACACAT
Organism: Agapanthus africanus; assembly: GCA_030015575.1. Taxonomy (NCBI): domain Eukaryota; kingdom Viridiplantae; phylum Streptophyta; class Magnoliopsida; order Asparagales; family Amaryllidaceae; genus Agapanthus; species Agapanthus africanus. The sequence goes on along the minus strand of JASDDO010000028.1, from coordinate 167,954,745 downwards.
ATGTTATCGAAGCCTTGCCGTAAAACCATACGGCCTCTACATCTTTTGCCCGATGCAGGGAAACCCTCTGTGTGGGACTCTAAAGACTTGAGACTACGCTGGCAGTGGGTTTAACCACAAGCTGCAAGCGGTACTAGCTGCACGTAAAGGTTACCCAGGTATCTGTCGATAAGAAGGCCGATGAGCAAACTCATCTGAACTCCTACTGAGCCTATATGTGATAATCACTGTACAGTCCAGTCTGTTCGTCTAAGAGTATAGCATATCAGGCTTAGGGGGCGGTAATCGTCAGACCCCTAATAGCGCAATAAGTCGTGTCGGAGTGTAGCCCAAAACACCCTGAGAAACTACTGGAGTACCTACCAATAAATCTCGCTTGCCTTGGCCAAGGAATTTGTGTAATGGCTTTCCGAACACAATGCGATATCAACCCCTAATACCGGGAGAGACGAATCCTATCTAATCGCCACTGCCTTCAAGTGCTTCGGGACTGCACCCAACTACTACCTGTTTGCACGATTCCTTTGAGTCGTGGTAGGGTAGTAATCTAAGAACAGTGGGAACACACTCGAGATGAAGTAGCAGTGTCAAGTCGACGGACTAAGTTGTACTCATGTCACCTGGGAACTGCCACCCGACGATAAATATAGTACCCACCGGCAGTTCTCTATGAGTCCTGTCTAGTGTACTCATAACCCAATGAGCACATACATACTATCTCCAGTACGACGTACTAATGGCTGTGGGACAGACTATCTTCCCTGCTGGGATGAGAAGCGTATACACTAGTCTACTCTGGAGTATCGATGCCCCGTCTCGATAATCCTATGACTAGGGACATGTATAGGATGTGCTTATAGACTACCCAGTCCCCACTAGTGTGACTGCCATCATAACGCTGGTAATCAAGCAAAGATCCTAAGAGCTCTACCAATATGTATAAGCGATATGCTAAAAGAAACACATGCACATATTGAGGTAGAAACAAATCAGGTAGCATACTACCATTTCGAGCAAGACTGTTACTATATCCGTGTATATCCCAAACTTCCAATATGTAATATACAAACCAGTATGATACAATAGTGGCATCTAGGGCATATAACACTAACAATCTCCCACTTGCACTAAGGCCATGTATTGGCATATCGCAGACCTATAATCTCGATTAGCCTTTCGAACTGTGTCTGAGGGATGGCCTCTGTGAGTGGATCTGCAGTGTTGTTCTCCGTATCTACTCTCCTCACCTCGATCTCCCAATGATCAACGATCTCCCTGATCAGGTGGTACCGCCTCAAGATATGTATTGATCTCTGATGGGACCTGGGTTCCTTCGCTAAACCTATAACGCCGGTGTTGTCGTAATACAGCGGTATTGGATCAACAATGGTTGGAACCACCTGAAGTTTAGTTAAGAACTTTCTCATCCATACTGCCTCTTTTGCGGCATCACAAGCAGCGATATACTCCGCTTCCATCGTCGAGTCAGCAACGGTGTCCTGCTTAGAGCTCTTCCAATAGACCGCCCCTCCATTGAGGGTAAAGACATAACCTGACATGGACTTGGAGTCATCCTTATCACTCTAGAAGCTGGAGTCAGCAAAGGCCTCGATTTGGAGGTCTTTTTCTCCATACACCATGAATAACTCCTTAGTCCTTCTCAGGTACTTGAGAATATTCTTTACTGCTATCCGGTGCTTCTTTCCTGGGTTTGACTGATACCGGCTTACCACGCTTAGTGCGTAAGCAACATCTGGTCTTGTACACAACATCGCATACATTATAGAGTTTACCGCAGAAGCGTAGGGTATAGATGTGATGCGAGCCTTTCCAAATCAGTCTTGGGAGACATCTCTTTGGAGAGGGTGATTCCATGACAAGCTGGTAAACTACTATGCTTTGAATCTTCCATACTAATTCAGTATGGTGTCGATATACCTTGACCGTGAAAGTCCCACCATCCTCTTTGATCTATCACGATAGATCTGGATCCCCAGAATGTAGTTGGCATCACCCAGGTCTTTCATGGAGAAGCTCTGTGACAAGAATCCTTTGACTGATTATAGCATAGGAATGTCATTTTCTATCAAGAGAATGTCATCCATGTATAAGACGAGAAATACCACAGTTCTCGCTACAATCTTACTATAGATGCATGGTTCATCTGGATTTTTGATAAAGCCGAATTTTTTAACCATCTCATCAAAACAGATGTTCCAACTCCGTGATGCCTGTTGAACCATGTCCATAAATGGACTTAAGCAACTTGTACACTTTCCCGCTCTTCCCACTCTGAATGAAACCCTCTGGCTGATCCATATAGACGCACTCTTCCAATTGTCCATTCAGAAAAGCGGTCTTTACATCTATCTTCCAAATCTCATAATCGTAGAAGGCAGCAATGGCAAGAAGGATCCTAATGGATTTGATCATAACCACTGGAGAAAAGGTTTCATCATAGTCCAAACCGGGTCTTTGACGAAAACCTTTTGCAACAAGTTTAGCCTTATAGGTTTCAATCTGTCCATCTATACCAATCTTCTTTCTGAAGATCCATTTGCAGCCTACGGGTTTTACCCCTTCTGGAACAATGTTCAAAGTCCATACTTTGTTGGTGTACATGGACTTCATCTCCGTCCGCTTTACATCGAGCCATTTTACCGAGTCGCCGCTCTGAATGGCTTGCTGGAAGCTAGTTGCTCATCATTGTCAATGATGCAATCCTCTCTATCCCTGTCTATGAGAAAACTGCAGTATCTCTCGGACGAATGAGACTGCCTACTAGTCCTGTGGAGTGGCTCAGGGATGTCTGGTTCTTTTGAAACCTCTGGTTCTACCATACTTTCAGTAATAGTTTGTGGTTCTGGAATTTCTTCCAGTTCTATTGCACTCCAATTAGTTTCTTTTTCCAAAAAATTGGTTTTTCAAAAAGTGGGCATGACGAGAAACAAAAACCTTTTGTTACTCTGCTTAATAGAAAAGATACCCCCTGGTGTTCTTTGGGTATCTCACAAACTTACACAGTACTGAGTATGCCTCGAGCTTGTCCGCATGCTGCTTTTTTACAAAAGCTTGACATCCTCATATCTTCAGATACTGAAGACAGGGTTTCTTCCCACTCCACATCTGATATGGTGTGGTAGGCACAGTCTTGGTAGGAATCTTGTTCAAAACATATGCAGCTGATTCTAGTGCATAACCCCAGAACGATTGCGGTAACTCAGCGTTACTCATCATGGAACATACCATATCCAATAGGGTTCTGTTCCGCCTTTCTGATACACCGTTGTGTTGTGGTGTGTATGGAGGAGTAAGCTGAGAGAGAATTCTATTCTCTTTTACTTAATCCAGGAACTCGGCACTTAAGTATTCACCACCTCGATCAGATCCCAGTGTCTTGATACTTTTTCCTATTTGTTTTTCCACTTCATTCTTATATTCTCGGAATTTCTCAAAGGCCTCGGATTTATATTTCATCAAGAAGACATGTCCATACCTAGAGAAATCATCCATAAAAGTAATAAACTAGGAATAACCACTTCGTGCATGTATAGACATTGGACCACACACGTCGCTGTGTATGAGTCCCAAAACCTCGCTCGCTCTTACTCCGTGTCCAGTGAACGGATTTTTTGTCATCTTTCCTATGAGACAGGATTGACAAGTTGCATAAGATTGATATTCGAACGGATCCAAATATCCCTCTCTATGTAACTTTGTCAACCGTGTTTCATTGATCTGACCCAGTCTACAATGCCATAAGAAAGCCTTATTTAATTCTGGAGACTTTCTTTTAAGTGTGTTTTTTGGACGTTGAAAATCTGAGCTTGATTTAATACGTTTATACCGTCCTCTAGTGTACCTGGCCCAATCAAAGCTTGATTTAGGTGGATGTGGACCACATCGTTTACAAATGTAAAATCATATCTTTCTTTAGAAAGTAAAGATACAGATATGATATTATAAGCTAGACTAGGTACACATAAACAGTTAAGTAAAATCAATATCTGCCCACTTGTCAATCCTAGGTGATATTCCCCTACGGATACAGCGTCCACGCTCATTCCGTTAGCAACCCTGAGAGTCATATCACCTGCCCTAATAACTCTACGGTTTCTCAAAGCCTGTAATGAATTACAGATATAAGATCCTGATCCGGTATCTAGTACCCAGGAAGTAGAGTTAATTGACATACAATTTTCAATCACAAACTCACCCGAAACCGAAGCCACAACGTGCCTCGGATCCTGGATTCTGGCTTTCCAAGCCCTTCATTCCTTCTACCAATGCCCTTTCCCGTGACAATAGGAACATCCCTCCTTCCCTACTATTAGACCCGAAACTTTTGCCCTGCCCTTTCCTTCTGCCTTACTATGACCGCCTATCGGCTTGGTAGAGGCCTTCTTCTTCTCTCCCTTGGCTTTCGCTTTGGATCTAGAAGAGGAAGATTCCCAAATAAGCAGAGCGGGTGTCTTCCTGGTTTCCTTCAAGATGTAAGTAGAAGGTAGGGACTATAGAATCAAGTAAGTATATGACTTGTTCTCCAACGTGGTCTCCAGGTCCGTGAACTTTTCGATATAGTTGATCATTGTAAAGACGTGGTCCCCTACAGATGACCCGACAGCCAATCTCGCTTGAAACAATTCCTTCGAGGTCTCATATCTTGCGATACGAGATTGCTCTCCATATAAATCTTTGTTATGGAGGAAGATGGAAACTAAGTCTATCTTCTCGTACTGCTTCTGATTTACACCATCTATTGAGGCCAACACGAGGCACTTGGCATTCGCACTGTCTTTTTCTCTTGTCTTACGGATATCCATATCCGCGATGGTGGAAACTGGACCTGGGATAGCAGGGACTTGAGTAGTAATGAGGTGGTCCAGCTTGTCATAGGTAATGGACATCTGGACAAATCTTTGCCAGTCAATATAGTATAACTCAGTCATTTTATTATCTAGCTGTAACCTAATCTTGGTCACTTGGTCGCTGCAATTAGGAGAGAGAAAAGAAAACACTCAGCATGATACACTTGCAAGTTTAGATTGGTTTTTAATTTATCTAACAGGATGGCTCCCATTGTATCTCGAATCCTTCCTCATACCATAAAAGAAGAATTAGTCAGGATTAATCTCATCCTACAATCCTTGCTTAACCTTTCAGTCAGGCTGGTGTTGGTACTTCGAGAGAGGTTTTCCAATGCTTTCACAAAGTTCCTTAATTACATAACCTCTTTTTCTTGGAGATGTAGCCCTGCTAACACCGTTCTAGACACCTACTTGGTTTATAGCATTGATTGTGATAGTGAAAAATCTCCCAAGGAGTAGCAGATACTCACAGTAGGATTGGGATCCAAATATCATTGTGTGATAATCCTGAAGGAATCCTGCCAACATTATCACACTCCAAATAGTATGCAGCACTAGCAATTTTCATTTTCTTTAGAAACTCCCGATGTGGATTTTTGCCCCATGCTCTTATGACCTTGACGAAGACCAACATATCATAAGTCACATGTCAAGTTCTGCCCATCATTGTCCAGGTTAATTTGAACCCATCCGTACATACCCTTGATGAAAGCCAAAATAGTAGTATGATTGTCCCAAACCAACGCATATATCTATACTACAGATGAATATCCAGCAGCTACCAATCACTATGCTTTGGCGAAGGTCAAAATACATAGCTTGAATACTACTGAATATTCAACTGAAATGACGGAGGGCTACGGCTGGTTTTGGCAAAACCGTGAACGTAATGAACTTGATTTAATCGAAGGAACCTGATAGCTTTTAAAGAAGTGGTTTAAGCTCCGCATTTAAAAGTTTCTGTTTTGAAAAAACCGAGTGTTTTTAAAATTGTTCCAACGATTCAGCTTTGGTTTGTTTGCTTTGCATTAATATAATGCAGTCCTATCATTTACACCTATCATCACACAGAGAAACAAAAATATGACGTACGCTTATGCCATCCTCATTCGCCACTGGGCCCCGTCTAACACCGTTAGGTTACTTAACTAACGCCAGAGCGGGGAATGGACTAGCACGGGTGAAAAACATAAGCAGCGTCTACTATATAGCATATATATATATATATATATATATATATAATAACCATTCGTCTCACGCAATAATAGGCATTCCAGATCACATATGAACATATTAGATATACTAGGAATTCCACGTTTCGTTTAAGCCTGTAACGAAAGACGGATTCCACGGTCGTGAGTACTCCTTGTTTTAGGACACCCCGTATTTTTACGAACGTCCACTTCCATTGGACAAAACCATCGTATGGTTAGATACGAACTCGAAAAGATTTATTCGAGGATGGTTTCAGGTTCTGGAGAAAACGGATAGGATTATTCAGTTGTCTTTTCCTTTTACCTTCTCTCAGGTTGCGAGTACTCCTTGGTTTAGGAGATAGTACACCTATTACGCAAATTGGATAGTCTTCTTCCAAACCTTAGGCTGGTGCCGACCGGTAGGGAATGAAGAAAACCAATTAGCCTAACGATGGTGTACAGAAGGTGTTAAGTTCAGACAAAGCAAGGGATTAGTAAGAGGGCAAAGTAAATTGCAACAGATATTCACGACCAAACCAAGTATTCCTTCGCCAATCCTAAAATCACCTTTGTATTTCTCCAGGACACTCCGTATCACTACGAAGATCCACAGTTTATTGGATACTCCATCGTATGGTTATATACGAACTCGAAAGGAACTTGTTCCAGTTCGGGGATGGATTCTGGTCCAGGAGAAATAGGAATAAGGTTTATTCGGTTGTCTTTTATCTTCACCCTCTCTCATTGCGAGTGTTCCTAGGATTGGGACAGTACACCCATTATGCTTATTGGATTTTCTTCTTCCAAACCATAGGCTGGTGCCGAACGGTAGGGAAGGAAGAAAACCATTTGGCCTAAAGGGGTGTACAGAAGGTAAAGACTAAAGACATATGAAGGGATTTGGAGAGGTGGCAAAGAACTATACGGTTACAGTCGTGAATCTGGAAGAGGCATTACTAGGAATACCAGTATACCCCATCGAAACATTTCGATATTTCAGTCTCACTGTGTACTGTTAAAGGAAAACTGATTTCCCGATTAGACACTTGCTCCAGGGTATGTATTTACCAGGTATGATTCTCACATCTGTATGGTTTTACAGATGATGAGTGGGAGTAGGTTATTGGGAATTGGGTGATCATCCTCATTATATCGGGATTCGTTGCAATCGGTGATATTTGAGAAAATCACCTGGGCTGTTTGCCGGTCGGCAAATATTTGGTTTTGAATATCCGCAGTTATGCACCAATTTCAAATTGATATATCTGTACGTCTATTTTCATAGAGTGAGATATACCTTTCTGAAATTATGTCTACGACATTTACCTATATCAGTGGATGGTTAGGTAAGGAGCATTAAACAGCGGTGTAATTCTTCTTAACCATAAGTACAGTTTTCAACCTACGACACACGGTGAATGAGTTTTCAGACTCAAGGGACTTATACAGAGTATTGTATGTTGTCCAGGGTCCATCAGGACAGAGGGGTTGGTCCTCGTACTATATTCGGTTTACTTATGACTTCTCTAGTTTTTAGACAAGTGTTTCGCGGAAACACAGGGTCCGAATTTTGAGAAGTTATAGGTATTTGAATAGAGTAGAGAACCAGGTGTAGCAAGTATCGGGATTCTTCAAAGAGATCGAAGATGTAGATACTTGTGTATGGTATTAAGTTGATAGTAATGACTAAGAGAACTTGCTTCTTTTTCAGGTTACTCATAATTGGAAGCATTCCTAAGTTGAGTAACGCTGATCGGCCTCCTTCCATTTAGTTGACATGCACTGGAGACAGTTGCATGATTTGAATCTGGTTCAATTAAATCAGTGCCTCTGGTCCTATATGGGATATAGAACAGTTCATATCTTAACGATGTTAAGGTACGGGGAGTTGTCCGGCTTATGCTTAAAACCAGACACTGGACAACTCAAGGCACGTTTCTGTAATGGCTGTTTGTGGGTTGACCCAGGCTATGACGCGGGTTGACTTTCTACCATCTGGATGAACAATAGCAATATTGTTCTAGACTCGCCACAGTTTTAATAAAAATGGATTTTTTTCAGAAAACAGTAGTGGGAGTATAGTAGAACTGAAAGTGATTCCAGAACCACAAACGATTACTGAAGATTTGATAAGGAACCTAAAGATTCAATCTGGATTGACATTCCATTGGCCACTCCGCAGATAAGGTGGGTAACTTCAGGCACCCGAGAGGTACTACGGTAGCCTCAAGGACGGTGACAGGGAAGTTCTTGTTTACCCACAATTACCATTGCTGTTGTTCCAGGCTGCGAGACCCCGTGGGAGGATGAGTATAGCGTCGTTCTAAACTAGTTTTAGAAGTGTACGTCTATATGACTCTGCCAGAGGGTTGTCGTAGTCAGTGGGAGCAGCGGAAGCATTGGTGGACAGGTAGCTTATGTCTATTTATAGACTAAAGCAAATGTAGCGGAGATAGATCATCTACTTCTGACGTGACAGTCATGGGTTTGACTTCATCAGAATAGGGGATGGATCTGTTGAGAAGGTAGTAGGGTGTGATGTCTTGGTATTTGGATGACATACACAGAGTAGGAAAAGAAACTCCTATACTACAATCGGTTATACTTTGGTCGTCACACAGTGGTTTCTCCACATGGGACTTGGACATTATATCAGACATTCTGGTTACTGGATCTATGGTTTTAGATCTAGATTTGGGTAGTTCCCTAATCTGGGTACTTAGACAGCATTCTAAGAGTATTTAGAATGGACGACTCCTGGCACGGTTGTGTACCTGCAGGTGATGGAGTCACCCTCTCTAAAGGTGTCTTACAGACTAAAGGGGAATGGGATGTGCATGATTGGCAGATCACTTGCTCAGGCAATTGAGTCAATCATGAGATGTCAAGTACCACACCAGATATTGTTCTTGCACTAGATGCAATAAGTTGACATTGATCCAATCCTGGAGAAGCAGTCGGAAGCAGTTTTAGAACATAAGTGGATGTTCTAGGGATATGATAACGACAGCCTCATTCGGGAGACAGTTATCATTCCAGGCTTCCAAGGTGACCTAGACAACAAGGAGGTTGTCAGAGTTATAGTTTTTCCTTCTGATGAGGGGCAGTATTTTGGACAGGTGGTCCAAGGCAATACTGAGGGAGGTATGGCGCAGGATACTGATTAAGTTCAGTTGACGATACAGTCTAAGAAGTTTGGATTTGGAGTTCATTTATGAGCTATGTCCCATCAGACATCCAGACACATTCTAAGACAGGTATTGCTCTTTTCGGGAGATGGCTTTCTCCGCGAACTTGAGATATAGAGAGACATAGAAAGAAACAACTAGGCGGATCCACTCACTGAGGCTATTCCTCGAACGCAATAGTTTCGCAAACGAGCTTTGTGAGACTGACTAGTAGAGGAGTTGGGTGTTCGGTATCACACGGGCTGTGAGTATGCGACATCGCAATAATTAGCCTTTGAGTGCAAGTGGGAGATTGTTGGAGATAGTGCCCTCAGAGTCAATTATTAAGTCACAGGTACGTGATTGCAATGATTGATGGAGGACCTATCCCGGTAGGACAGTCTTACTCGAGATGATAGTATGCTATCTGGTTTACCTTTATCATCGTGTACTGCTTTAGGTGACCTGACAAGTCGCTATTACACGTTGATAGAGCCCCTAGGATTCTTGCTTGACCACCAGCAGTATGAAGGCGATCATATAAGTGGGAGCTGGGGGTCTATAAGCATATCCTTAAATGGTCCCTAGTCGTGTGAGTTTCGAGACAGGGCATCGATACTCCAGAGTAGACTAGTGTATACAGTCGAGACCCCGACGAGGGGCGGTGGCCGGTCTCACAAGCCACTGGTGTCAGTTGGATCACCTAAGATGTATACAGGTGCTCATTGGGTTATGAGTACACCGGACAGGACTCGCCGGGAACATGCTAGTTGGTCATATACCAGACGTCAGATGGCAGTTCCCTGGTGACATGTGTACAGGTTAGTTCATCGACCTGGGGATCGTCATTTGTCTCGTGTGAGTTCCCACTGTACTTTGATTACTACCCTACCACGGCTCAAAGGAGTCGTGCAAACAGGTTTTAGTTGGGTACAGTCCCGAGCCACATGGAGGCAGTGAGCGTATCTTCAGGGGTTCGTCTCTCCCGGTATTGGGGGTGAGGTCGTGCTGTATCTAGGAGAGCCATTACACGAAGCCCTCGGCCGAGGCAAGGAGATTTACTGGTAGGTATTCCAGTAGTATCTCAGGGTGTTCTGGGCTACACTCCGACATGACTTGTACCGCTTTTGGGGGTCTGACTTTTACCAACCCCCTAGGCCCGCCATGCGATGCTCATAGACGAACGGACCGGACTGTACGGATATTGTCACTGACAGGCTCAGTAGGGAGTCAGGCTGAGTTCGCTCACAGACGTCCCTTTTGGTCAATACCTGGTAGCCCGTTATGTATTGGCTTATACCTCTAACGTGCTAGTGGTTAAATCCACAACCAAGGTGTTGACGAGTCTTTAGAGTCCCCCACATTCTGTTACTCAGCTTTCGGGCGAAAGGTTGTAGAGGCCGTATGGAGATATGGCAAGGTCCGATCAGATACGTGCGGTATTGCACGGATCAGGATCGGACAGTTTGTACTATAGGCCGTATGGATATATGGCAGGGTTCGATCAGATACGTGCGGTATTGCACGGATCAGGATCGAACGGATATTACTGGCCGGCTTTGGTTTAAGCCGGATCCTAGTATAGTACAGTGTAGATTTTGTCTCATTGCATTTGTATTTCGGTCGGAATACAAATGCGGGTGTGTATGCACAGTATCGGGGTTTTCCTGTAATTTATTACGGGACCAGTTTTCTGGAGTTGCCAGTTTGCTTTCCGTTTCGGCCGATTTCCATTGTTCCGTTCATTGGCCGAAGATTGGTGGAGGAGGGCTTATTTGCATTGTTGCAAATAGGCATTTGTAGAGGGGGGTCTTTACATTTTGTTGTATCATGATAGCTTTTCCTTGACCTTGACTTCTAGCTTTATCATGATGGCTTGACTTTGTTAACAATCATGGTTGTTGATGATTGTTGGTTGAGTGTGGGTTTGTTTTGGTGATCATTGCTTTTCATGATAACCATTCCTCTCTCTCTCTCTTGCTTGATATGAGAATGGCTCCCATTTTTTGATACACTCTCTCCACTCTCTCATTTCTCTTGACCACCATTTACATGGCCGGCCACTAGGGGGAGGGGGCTGTCCAAAATTCTTGGGGTGGGTTTTTTATCATTCTAGCTTTGTAAAATCCCACATGTTTCATCTCCACAAGCTCATATCATTTCCTCCACCAAAAGGCAATTCCTACAACCCCAAAGTGAGACTTGAGGACTACATATTCTACAGCGAATCTTGGGCACGTCGAGTAGCCGGCTTCGTGCCCGAGTTGCCTCGGCATTGAGGTGGGAGCCCGTAAAAGAAGTAGGCGATGTGGTGCACTTCCGGCGACGAGGAGGAGACGGGACATTCCGCAGGAGATCGGGACGATGACGAGAAGACCGGAGGACTTGGATCGTCGGTATATCTCTATTCCCTTTCTTGTAGTTGGCTAGGACTAATTAATGGTTCGATCCGGGTATTAGTGCGCGGCGGTTTGCCAGTTCAAGAAAAATTAAAGTTTATCACCGCTTCCGCATTTGGCCGTCGGATTGACGGCCGGGGCGCCGCCGTGCACTTACACAACTGAACATGTTAAACTACGTTAAAACTGCGACTTCGAAATACTCCATATTGCCACAGGAGAAAGATAACAGTATAATCAAAATTGGCAAAATCAAACACTACCTGAAACCCTAAATCCAAGCAATTAGAATACATAACAAAACTGGAGGCATTCCATCATAGGAAAACCGATGAGGCCGGATTTTTAAAGAATTTGGCCGGTTAAAAACCGGTGGAATTCCCTCGTGTTTGGTGTGTGTTCATCTCACAAGAAATAGAGCACTCTGCAATTGTTTTAAAAAAATTTAGAGCCTCCGAAAAATTTGACAGAAACTTGGATTCATGTTCCGATGTTTCGGAGTTATTTCGGTTTCGTAGTTTTACAAGTTGTCGAAACTGTTAGCTAAGGTTTAGTAGTCTCTGATACCACTGTAAGTCGATGTCGCGCACCCCGCAGGTCCGCGGAAAGGCGGAATATTTAAAAAATTATTTTTACGTGTGTCGCAACACCGACTTGAACTCCAGGATCGATGCTAAACCCTAGCTAACCAAACTTGTATGAGGTTAACTACTCGGATGAAAGTTACACCTCACGATACATGACCTTCGGGTCTTCTTATCACTGTCCTCCTCCTCGTCATATACTCCAAGGATCGTTTGGATCGGGTAACCTTGTCGACCTTCTCGAGTCAAAGACAATCCACCCGAGAGTCTATAGTCCGAGCTCCAACCTCAAATCCGAGGTAACTAGAGCACCTAGTTCGCTAAACTAGATAACCTAGGTGATGTAGAGAGTGAAGATGAATTAGTATGTCTCTATTAGCCTTAGTTTCTCAACACATGAGACATGAAAGGCTGGAGGAAGAAGAAGGTGACTTGAGAAAAAGCTAGTGAAGAATGAGCTTGGCTAAGTGTTGTGACCATTTGTGATGAATAGAAACATACTACTAATGCAAACACAAATATCTAGCATGTTCCATAAATATCTCATAGTGAGTCACAAGGTGATTCATGCCATGAGTCACCAAGAGCCATGTCTCACTTAATGCAAATCTCCATCTCATTTCCTCCACCTCATTAATCTTTTAATCAAAAGATTAAAACCCTAAATGAGGTGTCTTCTTCTAGAAGCAATCCCGAGTAATTTACGAGAATGCCCCTCATCCGTATATACATACTTGTATCCGTATTCTGAAGAATATGAATACATGAGATGAAAATAATCCATCAGTATAATACTAGGATTCGGTTTAAGCCAAACCCCACTAGTATTATCCGCCCGAACATCATACGTGCACAAGTACACGTATGTGATCGAAGCCCTGCCGTAAAACCATACGGCCTCTACATCTTTTGCCCGATGCAGGGAAACCCTCTGTGTGGGACTCTAAACACTCGACACTATGCTGGAAGTGAGTTTAACCACAAGCCGCAAACGGTACTAGGTGCACGTAACGGCTACCCAGGTATCTGTCGATAAGAAGGCCGATGAGCAAACTCATCCGAACTCCTACTGAGCCTATCTGTGACAATCTCCGTACAGTCTCGTCTGTTCGTCTAAGAGTATCGCATATCGGGCCTAGGGGCGGTAATTGTCAGCCCCATAATAGCGCAATAAGTCGAGTCGGAGTGTAGCCCAAAACACCCTGAGATACTACTGGAGTACCTACTGGTAAATCTCGATTGCCTTGGCCAAGGACTTTGTGTAATGGCTTTCCAAACACAGTGCGATATCAACCCCCAATACCGGGAGAGACGAATCCTATCTAACCGCCACTGCCTCCAAGTGCTTCGGGACTGCACCCAACTACTACCTGTTTGCACGACTCCTTTGAGTCATGGTAGGGTAGTAATCTAATAACAGTGGGAACACACTCGAGGCGAAGTAGCAGTGTCAAGTCGACGGACTAAACTGTACTCATGTCACCTGGGAACTGCCACCCGATGATAAGTATAGTACCCAACAGCAGTTCCCTACGAGTCCTGTCCAGTGTACTCATAACCCGATGAGCACCTACATACTATCTCCAGTACGACTTACGAATGGCTATGGGACAGACCATCTCCCCTGCTGGGATGAGAAGCGTATACACTAGTATACTCTGGAGTATCGATTCCTCGTCTCGATAATCTACGACTAGGAACTTGTATAAGATGTGCTTATAGACTATCCAGTCCCCACTAATGTGACTGCCATCACAACGCTGGTAATCAAGTAAAGATCCTAAGGGCTCTACCAATAAGTATAAGCGATATGCTAAAATAAACACATGCACATATTGAGGTAGAAACCAACCAGGTAGCATACTACCATTTCGAGCAAGACGGTTACTATATCCGTGTATATCCCAAGGTTCCAATATGTAATATACAAACCAGTATGATACAATAATGGCCTCTAGGGCATATAACACTAACATGGAAACACCCCACCATCACCTTTACCACTTACACCTGTTCACCGCCGAAAACCGGGAAGACAGACGTCTTGCCTCGTTTTTGGGGGCAGATGCTATTTGGTGCTATCCGTCCACCTCTCCGAAGATGCCAAGTTGATTTATGGCACCATGTATCGAAGGTTTAAATGGATGCGGCCGATGTAGCAGACTTCGTCAGATTCCCCCTCGTTTGAGGAGTTTTTGATTGTGGGGACGCTCTTCCCTGCAGACGTAAGCCCCTGCAGTTAATTATGCTACCGCATCGCGGTAATAACTTTCTCCTTCTCCAGATGGTCACTTCGTGTCATGTGTGTTTGTTTTGTTTTTGGTTGCCCGTGGCTTGTATACGGAGACTAATTTATGTTGTCGCCCGTAGGGCGTGGATTAGTCCAAATCCGTATTTTCTTAGATTTGGGTTTTGGTTTGGGTTTAAGGATACGTTAGTCTCATTTGAGACTAAGATCAACTTAATCGTTAGTTAAGGATACGTTAGTCTAATTTTAGACTAAGATCGACTCGACGGGATCATTTAGATCCAACAAAAGAGCATTTGGGCTCTATTGTTTAGTTTAGGGACATTGCGGTCGATTACCAGTTTAAGAACATGGTGGTCCAAGGTTAAGGACATCACAGTCCATGGGTTTAAAAGGACCTCACAGTCCGAGATTAAGGACATCATAGTCCATAGGCTTAAGGACCCCATAGTCCAAGGTTAAGAACATCATAGTCCATGGGCTTAAGGACCCCACAGTCCAGGTTAAGGACATCGTAGTCCATGAGTTTAAGGACCCCACAGTCCAGGTTAAGGACATCGTAGTCCGTGAGTTTAAGGACCCCACAGTCCAGTTTAAAGACGTCATAGTCTATGAAATGTATGGTTGTCAGGACCCGTCACCTCTTTGAAGACGTTGAAGGATTACAACGACAAATATCAGAGGAGTAAAGAGATGTACCCTCGAACCGGTGTGATTTGGTTGAAAGATCTGTAGTCCAAATTGGGACTAAGAACTGTTAAATATTCATGAGCAGATATGCTCAATTAAATACAAGTTGAAGACTTATGGCCAATATTGGGCTAAGTCCAATAAACATTTTGTTTATTCTGGCTATTGAGCCTTTATTTGGGCTTAGCCCTTTTAATAATGCTGAGCATTAGATCTAAGCTCTGGGCTTTATTAAAGAACAATTTATGTTCTATCAGCGCAGCCTATGGTGCGCTAGGCGCTTTGCGCCAATGCAGTGCGCTTCTGCCACGTGGCGTACATGTAAGGGACAAGTGTCGCGCTCTGCGCTAGGCGCCAGATGATGAACGCAGATGCCTATTTGTGAGGGCTGAGCGCTGGTCCATGAGCGCATTGCGCTTTTAATTTAATAGCGCAGCCGTAAGTGACACGTGGCGCGCTTGACGCTGAGCGCCAGCCCATGAGTGCAGTGCGCTATTTCAGAAGCGCAAAGCGTAAGTTGTATCTGTGGTTGACACATGGCATGTTTTGGTGCTAAGCGCCGGTCCAAGGAGCGCAAAAGCGCAGTTCATGAGTGCAAGGCACTTTTCAGTAGCGCAAAGCGCAGTTCATCAAATTTTATGATCAGAGAACAAGTTTATGTTCTTTTTAAAGGAGACTTTGCCTCAAGAACAACAGTTCTTCTTTATAAAAAGGCGCTGCCTTTATAGATCAATGATCTGTGATTGAAGTAAATACTTCTTTTGTTTTTATAATTAGATCTTTTGATCTTTTACGAAAGACTTTGGTCTTTATAGATCTATGATCTTTTAAGAAGATAATTCTTCTGTTTTAATGAGATGATTTCATCTCTTTGTTCCAGAACCATTCTTTTTACCTTGAAGGAATGATCTTCTTTCAAGAGCTTGCTCTCTTTCTTTTGAGTTTTCTCAAAGTTTGTAGGAGGGTTTCTCTATATCAGACTTGAAGTCTTGGGGCCTTTATATAGGGCAAATTTATTTGTTAAATCAGTTGAAGAGATCTTTCTCTGATTGATTTAGGGATGTTTCCCCACCGTTGGATCTTTGATCCTAGAGCTTCTGTTTTACAGAAGGCAATCTTCTTGTTTTTAATAAGATTGGAAAGATCATTACATAACAAAATTTTAATTCTGATTAATTAATAATTTATTATTATTAGATCTTTTGATCTAACGGTGGGGAATTTTTAATTCCAGCGCTGGCGCACCTTGCGCTAGCGCACCTACGTCCAGCGCAACTGCGCTAGCGCACCCGTGTTTGACACGTGGCGCGCAGCGCACCTAGCGTTGGATCTGAAGCGTTGTTTCAATTTTTGAATTTTGAATTTAAAAACAAAGCTTTGCTCTGATTGGGGGAAACAAATGCCCCCTATTGCGCTCACGTGGCCTACATGTGAGTGTGATGGTGGCGACATCTGCGCCCTTGGATCAACTCAGAAGTTGAAGAGGCGTTTCAATGCCTATAAATAGGACCTTTGGTCCCTTAGATGATTTTCATCTTCTTCTTGAGAATTTTCACTTCTGAGAATTTCATTCTCCCACAGAGTATAGCTCTCCTGTTTAAAACTTTTTTAAGAGTAAGACTCTGTCAAAACTTAGGTAAAGTTAAGAACTTTTAATAAATTAGGGTTTTACCCATTAACAGAACCTTGCTCTTTATAGATCTTTGATCTAAAGAAAACCCATTTAGGGTTTCATTAACAGAGCTTTGCTCTCTGAAAGGATTTTACTTATAACTTCTTAATCTATTAATGGAGCTTTGCTCCTTTCAGATCATATAGAAGAACTCTTAAGAGTTTGTTCATGGATCTTAAAGATCAAAAATGAAATTTTATTTTTGATGGATCGTCTTCTCATAGCAAGGCTCTTCTTGAGGAATTTTATTCCTTCATTATCCGACTTTGACAGATGTCTGTCTAGTGAAGAGCGCTGCTCTCAATGGGAATTTTACTCCTCTGCCCGAGGGATTCCTATCATTTAATGAGAATCTCTTGAGGATTTCCTCTTTTAATGACAGCCTCCTCCAATGATGAGGCTGTTTTATTAATGATGAACTGTCATCTAGATTTTGTGGGTCCCCTTTCCACTGCATTGCAATGCGGTACGGACTTATAGTACTTTATAATAGAATTTATAGCATGGGCAGCTGAGAATTCACTCTTTTTCGCGCAGGCATTATGTCTTCCGACACTTCCTTCCCGTTCATTCGCTCAGAAGGCGGGTTCCCTGAAGCACCCATTGACCGTGAGGTTTTTGCGTTGATAAAAGACCATGACCCGGAGCACAAGAGTCTTCATTTATGGGGTAAATGGTATGACCAAATTATCATTGGCCGACGGAGCTTTTCCCGTGTGACGCCCTCAGAGCCTATTTCAGCGATTGCTTATGCAGATGCGCCTCCGATAAATTACACTGTGGAGGAGGTCAACTGGAATTCGGAAGGTCTCCTTCGGCCTTCTATCACCGCAATACCCGTGCAGCCGCCGGTAGCTTTGTACATCCTAGGGCGACGCATATGTCAAGGCGAGTCGCGTCCTTGGGGACAGCCGTACAATATAGGACTAACTCCACGTTACCCAGCCGGATATTTGCAGTGGGCCCGGTATATCTTATCGGCGAGGAAATCACAGTTGATGAAGCTTGGATTGTATTCCGCCGTCTATGCTTCTTTGTTTCAATATTCCACACCCCCTACATGGTGGGTCAGGGCATTTCTGGAATAGTGGAACATTCCAACCCACACCTTCCTCCTGTCAGATCGAGAAGTCTCCATTTCTTTGGAGGAGTTTGCAGAGGTCTCAGGTTTACCCGTTAGGGAGGAATATTATGAGGAATTGCTTCCCCCGGATGAGTATGTTTTCGCTACCAAATCCATGGTAATGGGTCTTACTCCCGAGAATGCTATTCAACACCAATTTCCGAGCTTGATAAAGGTGTTGAATATGTATGAAAACCTCTCTCTTGCATCCGAAGGTCGTGGAGTTAATTTTACGGCTTTTATTGCTGATTTTCTTCGCCCGGAAATGTTGAAGAAAGAAGTCGAGCTAAGAACATCCCGAGTCAACCTGACGCAACAAGCGTAGGAGTGTGCTCAAAAGTGCAATTTTCCAGTCTTGACGACCCCTTCGGCTTGGGTTTAGGCAATCTGCCGACGGCGGAGGTAGATCAGAAAAGATTCTTTCTACCTGATACCCCGGTCATCCCTTTTAGAGAGCTGGCGGCTCCTGGGATCGATGAAGAAACGTTCTTTTTAGGGTTCCTTGGATTGTGGCTGAGTTGGTTCACGCTTCCCATGCACCCTCGCCGCATGAGGCCGTCCGTCTTCTATCCTGCGCATCGAATGGTTGCTGGGATACCAGTAGCTGTGGGGATTGCTGGGTTAGCCCATGTGTATCACGGCCTCAGCTTGGCAGCTGATACCACTGAGCCAGGGGTGCAGTCGATAAATTTCCCGATGCATTATTTCACGTCATGGCTCGAGTTACACGTGCTAGGCATCTTTGGCATCCACAAGAGGCCGAGTTTTTATGACAGGTGCAGGTTCCCTCGGATCATGCAACTGGTTGGCGCTTCTATCATGACTCCGACGCAACGGGAAGCTAGAGGCTTGCTTCTTCGCCCGCACACAGTTGGGGCTGGTATGTCTTTTACTGATAAAGTTTTGACTGTCGGCCAGGAGTCGGGGAAGACGGTGCTGTCCTTGCAGGATATATTTAAAGATGGGGTCTCCGTCTTGAAGGCTCGGGAGATTCTTCATCTGTACTCCATCCGGCCAGGCTTTCTTGTATTCAAGATGAATGGCTCGGCTTTATTCATGAGGTATAACCCGCATCGCTTCGCCCAACAATTAGGTTACAATCAGGGTGTCCCACTTGAGGCATTTTTGGTCGAACCTGCTGCTTTCGAAGAGGGAATGTGGAGCGCACTGCATCATTTCATGTGCTTGAATACAGGGTCCAACTTCTTTATTAGCGAACCGAGCTGCGTCCCAAAGGCCTTTAATGTGTACACGGCGTGGTATCAACATTCAATGGGCGCCGTCATCAGGGAAGAGAAGCAATTGTTGCTCAATCGCAAGGGTGCAGTGCCGGCTGGTGATCGAAATGTTCCTTTGAAGCGACGAAACATTGTTCATCTTCCCCTGAGAGAGGTCACTGTAGTTGAGCCTCCACACGTGCTAAGCCCTACGCGCGGGTTGCCCCCATCCAGCACGCTTGAAAAAGAGATGGCTGCCGCGTCCCCCGAGTCGGACGTAGGAAAAGAAATTGGGACTCATCGTCCAAAGGCGTCTACCAAACGCAAACTCATGTCATCGGCCACCGGCGCCCGTCCTCAGAAGAAAAAGAAGCAAGGACTTTCTTTGGAGACTATATTAGGCCCGACGCCCCCTGCTCCGTCTAGCGAAGGCTTGAGCGAATATGGGACCAACGAGTGTTTATTCGGGATGCTTGATGATACCGATTTGGAGGTTGCCATTGAAGCTTCCAAACAATCGGCTGCCCTCGAAAAGGAATTGGCCGCCCTTGCGCAGTCAGGTATACTTTATCCTTATCTTTCCGCTGTTTATTTCACTCTTCTCTTTCTTTTTATCATACTTTGACTGACGTCTCCTGTTTTAACAGGTGCCTCTACAGAAGAAGCCATTGCCGCTTCGCTTAAAACTTTTGAAGAGGAGGAAAGGCTTCGCGCCTCATTGCCAACAGAGGCTTCGCTCGAACGACCGATGATGGATACCGTAACGGTTCCGAAGGTAAAACCTAGCCCTGGTGATAATATCTCCTTGGCGAAGGTCCTGAAGAAGTCTCCTCTCCCTGTCAAAACTGAGAAGCAGCCCAAAAAACATACGGCCAGGGGAAAGAAGCGATCTTCTGCAACCACTAGCTCTAGACCAAAGCGGGGGAAGAAGACCGTTACTAGTCCACCTGAAGACGGTCTTCTTTTTCCTGGTTCATCTGCCGAGGAAGCCGCACAATTGGCTGAGGCTATAAGACGTTCAAAAGACGAATCTGAGAATGTAAGGATCCCGAAAAGGCCTTACCCTGCCGTCATCTTTTATGAAGACCCTCCGTGGATACGACGACTATTCATAGGCCCTCTGGAAGAATGGGGGGAAAGGGCTCTTAAGCAGGCCGTCTCAGCCGACGCCGAGGATTCACTTTCATTGTGGACCGTAGGCCACGAGTCCACTCTCGAACCTCGGCGAGCGTACCTCCTCAGGAAGGAGCGTCGGCTTGAACAAGCCATACTAGAAGCTCCCTTGCGCATCGGTATGTTCATGTATCTCTTTGTAATATTTTGTATTTCTTATATACATGTATGTATGTATATATATATATATATATCCTTATTCTCGTACAAACTTTGCAGGGACTTCGGCGATGGCAGAGAAGCTGAGTCCAAGTCACGCCCTGACTATGGACTTCACAGATGAACCCGATGAGGCACTAATCAGTGTGGAGGGGGTTAACGTCATTGTTGTTCCTACGACGGAGCTTCCCTTGGTGATTCCTGTTCTCCAGGTGATTGCTCCTCCGGAAGAGGCATCTTCATTGGCTGTGGATCCAATGGATCTTTCTGGGGACGGCCCGACGACTGTGGGACAGGTGGTCGAAGCCACCGTCATTTCATTGGAGCGGGTAGCGATGGTCACTGCTTCTCCACCGGACGTTATTATACCAGCCGACATCCCTGATGATGTGCTCGGGAATACGGAGGGGGGTGAGGCAGTCGCTGCATCCAGTGATGCCCTTGTCGCGGTCCCGACCGGTGACTTACCAGGTAAATTTCAGGTTATTGCTTTCTATTCTACTCTGCAATCCCTTTTCTACCTTTTCTGACAGTACTTTTGTTTTGAATGCAGCTGCGATGGGCGTTGAGGTTGCGCCACTCGAGGAAGCGCCACCAGTTACCGCTTTGACGGTAACCGCCCCTCCATATTCTCTTATATCTTCTCAAATGCTGGAAGGTATGTGTTTGTGATAAATTTAAATTGGGGACAGCATCTTTCGTGTACTGACCATGTATCATCGTGATCTCGCAGGAGTTCTTCTTGATCATTTGTATCAGGTGCTGAACCCGCACTTCTCTTTCCCGTCGGAGATCGCTTCATCTAGTGGCGCTGGTGAGTATCTTTTCTAGACGACGTCCTTTCTTTAATGGGCAGTCACATTATTGCTAATCCCTTTTTGTATTGCTTGTAGCCTTACAAATCGAAGGCGGGGGCGAGGCTGTCGTTGCACCACCAGTACTCCCAGCTCTGCCCCTTGTTGCAGCCGGTATAGTAGACTCTATTTTTCGTGTATTTTCCTTTATTTCTTAAGCCGTCATCTGATTATGATTTGTTTTACAGAGATCACATCGACTCCAGCCCCGTTCGAGTCTCGCGTCATGATGCCGGCCGGACCCTTTTCCAGACGTCCATCCTCAAAAGGCGCTGCGAATAGTCTACGCATGGTGAGCGACTATATTGAGGAGCTCGACGTGGAGACTCTGCGTCTGCCGCGGATTTTGCCGCGGAGGTTAACCTAATGCTGGTGACACTTATAAACTTCCATAACAAAGGCGTCGTCGAGTCTTGGGTTAACCACTGCCGGAAGATTGAGGCCTGCCTGCATGAGCTCGAGCTTATGCGTCCTGCTCCTGAGATTCAGGTTTTGAACTCCTAGCGAGCTGCATGGGTTGAGCAGAGTGTGTCCTTCCTCCACCATTTTGAACAAGAAGCGACCTTAAGGCGGAAGGAACGCGAGGAGGCTTCCGCCGAGTCTGTTCAATTGCGTGCCCAGGTTGAAGCGAACGCCGCGCAACTGAGAGCCGTCTTTGACACCTTGCAGCAATGTATTTTAGACAGTCTTGTATTGAGACGGAAGCTTGACCCTATTGAGCGGGTTATGCAGAGTCGCGAAGCTGTCCAACAGGAAATCGATGAGAAGATTTCATCATGCTTGCAGCAAAGGGCTCGAATTGAAGCGGAGCTGGCCGCGGCGGCTAATCATAAGAAGGAGCTAAAAGAAGTGCGAGAGCAGCTAGTGGACTTGTTAAAAACATTCCTTCTCAATAATTTCTCTTGCACCATTTGTAATTTTGAATAAAATGTATTCATTCTTTTATTCTTTCATATGATGCATTTTGTACCCAATTGAATTCATGAATAAAAGATACATTTTCTTTTTCCTGATGTCTTGTGTCATCTCTCTGCTTTCTTCTTTCTTTTGTTATCAGCATGTCACCTTAGCAAGCATAGATGGCAAATGATAGAGTGAGCATCTTGTTTTGGCTTCTTCGAGAGGTAGTGGTGTCTTAGGAAGTAGGTTCAGATCTGCTGCCTAAGACTTTTCAACTTCATGAGCCGTGAGGTTCTCATGAAGGCTGTTCCCCTCCGAATGACGGCGCGACGGGGACGTCTCGCCTGAGATTCGGGGCAGATGCTAATTGGTGCTATCCGTCCACCTCTCCAAAGATACTAAGTTGATTTATGGCACCGTGTATCGAAGGTTTAAACGGATGCGTCCGATGTAGCAGACTTCGTCAGATTCCCCCTCGCTTGAGGGGTTTTTGATTGTGGGGACGCTCTTCCCTGCAGGCGCAAGCCCCTGCAGTTAATTACGCTACCGCATCGCGGTAACCACTTTCTCCTTCTCCAAATGGTCACTTCGTGTTGTGTGTGTTTATTTTGTGTTTAGTTGCCCATGGATTGTATACGGAGACTGAGTTATGTCGTCGCCCGTAGGGCGTGGACTAGTCCAAATCCGTATTATCTTAGATTTGGGTTTGGGGGTTTGGGTTTAGGGATACGTTAGCCTCATTGAGGACTAAGATCAACTTAAACGTTTGTTAAGGATACGTTAGCCTAGTTTTTAGACTAAGATCGACTTAACGGGATCATTTAGATCCAACAATAGAGCAATTAAGGGAGCCCTGTTGTTTAGTTTAGTGACATTGCGGTCAATAGGTAGTTTAAGGACACTGCGGTCCAATGTTAGTTTTAAGACGTTGCGGTCAAGGTTAAGGACGTCGTAGTCCGTGGGTTTAAGGACCCCACAGTCCGATGTTAGTTTTAAGACATCACGGTCAAGATTAAGGACGTCATAGTCCATGGATTTAAGGACTCCACAGTCCGGCGTTAGTTTTAAGACATCACGGTCAAGGTTAAGGACGTCATAGTCCATGAGTTTAAGGACCCCACAGTCCGTCGTTAGTTTTAAGACATCCCGGTCAAGGTTAAGGACTTCATAGTCCATGGATTTAAGGACTCCACAGTCCGGCGTTAGTTTTAAGACATCACGGTCAAGGTTAAGGACCTCATAGTCCATGAGTTTAAGGACCCCACAGTCCGTATCAATGTATGGTCATCGGGACCCGCCACCTCTTTGAAAACGTTGAGAAATTACAATGCCAAGTATCAAAGGAGTGAAGAGATGTACCCTTGAACCAAGGTAGATTAAACAGTCTTTGACCCAGTTTAGGACCAAGACCAATTAATTATGTTATGAGCCCATTAGCCCAGTTGAATTTGAATTGAGGACTTATGGCCAGCTTGGGCTAAGTCCAATCATGTTTAGGATATTGGCCCTTTGTTGGTCCATTAGAGGAGAGGCTTTGCCTCTAGACACTTAACCAATGGGGCTAAAGTTAGTATTGAAAACTAAAGATCAATCAGTGTTGAACACTGAGAATGAGATTGACAAGTTAATGTTTAACACTAAAAGATAGTTAGTGTTAAACACCAGCAACAGGGCTTTCAAATTAGTGTTTATACACTAAGACAAATCAGTGTTAAACACTGGCAGTGGAGATTTCAAATTAGTGTTTAACACTAAGGCAGATCAATGTTAAACACTGGAAACAGGGTTTTCTAGGTTGGTGTTCAACACTAAGAAAGTCAGTGTTAAACACTGTAAATAGAGTTTTCCAAATTAGTGTTTAAACACTAAGAAAATCAGTATTGAACACTGGATATAGAGGTTTCAACTTTAGTGTTAAACACTAAGGCAAGAGGGGTCACGTGGTAGCACGTGAAAGCGCCCTCAATTCATTTTATTCTGCCAAAAGTATTGAATACTTTGGAGCATCACGTGCTGTCACGTGATGGGCATTTAAATGTTTGTCTGTTAGAACTTCTGCCAAGGGGTCACGTGGGGCACGTGAGGCATTGCCTCAAAGCCCTTCTCTGTGGAACTTTTCAGAGGTCACGTAGTAACAGTGACCCTACTTCTTTGCATATTTGTTTATCTTTTAAGAATAACTTTAGAGGAATTAAATTCCCACTTTTCTTTTTGAAGAATTATATTCTTAAATGGAGTTAAACCCCGGCTTTTCTTCTGTAGGAATTAAATTCCTGATGTATGTGAAGAACTGAATTCTATCATAGGGTTAAACCCTAATTTCTTCTTTCTTAAGGGAATTAAATTCCTGTTATTTTGACAGAATTAAGTTCTTAACTAGGGTTAAACCCTGGTTCTGTTCATTTTGAAGGAATTAAATTCCTACAACATAGGGTTAAACCCTAATTTTAATTCAAAGGAATTAAATTCCTATAATTCTATGAGAATTAAATTCTCAAACTTCCATTCCCTCTCTATGCTTTGGATCTGCATGGCAGGATCTCAACCCAATGAGAATTAAATTCTCAATTCATGGGGAGATGTGCACTTTGCAGATCCTCTGCTAAAGAGAGAACTAAGTTCTTCTTTTTAATAGCAAAGTTAAACTCTTTTGAGAATTAAATTCTCTTTCTTTTTACCTAAGGTTTTCTTCTGCAGAAGATCCAATTCTTCCAAAGTCTCAAGGCTCTATTTTTCTCTCTATATATCTCTGTATATCCTTTTATTCTATTCTCCTTGGTTCCTATTTATAGGAGAAGGAGCAGAATCAATCAGTTTTAGTGAATCATTCATTGAAGGATTTGATTTGTATTCGTTAGAGATTTGATTTGCATTCATCATTCATTTGGACTTTTGGATTATTAGGTGAATTTTATTCACCATTGGATTTTGAATCCAAAGATATTCCTTTGTTATTTCGGTTAGATTTTAAGGGGAAATCTTTCCAAGTTCAAGATTTTTCCATAGATAGGTGATATTTAATCACCTTTAAATCTTTAATTCAATCGGTTCCAAATAATCATTCTCCTTTGGAAAGATTTGAATGCTGTTCAGAATTTAATTCTGTTAAATAGATAGGCTTTGAAAGCCGGTCACGTGTGGCCACGTGACCCCTGGTCACGTGTAGGCACGTGACCCCTTGGAACGAGCTTTCTTCTGCTTTCTGGGCTTTGTCTTCTAGCCGCTGTTCAGCCGTCACGTGACCCCTGGTCACGTGTGAGCACGTGACCCTTTCTGAAGCCTTTTCTTTGATTTAGTCAGGGAACTGAATCTGCCTTTGCCGCTGGTTTTAATCGTCACGTGCCAACACGTGACTGCTGGTATGTGCTAGCACGTGATGCTTCTTCCGTAAACTTTCCTGATTTTAAATCAGGAAACAAATGCCCCCACAGCGTTGTTCTCACGTGTCTGCACGTAAGTGCAACGCTGTCACTTTTTATGACCGTTGGATTCCTCTAGGGATTTGGGGAGATGAAGCGTCTCCATCACATCCTATAAATGCCCATGTCCCTTCAGAAGAGCCTCCACTTTGCTCATCTTCTTCCTTTGAGAACTTTTTCTGAGAATTTAATTCTCTTCTTCCAGAGCTTAGTTCTCTGCCTTGAAACATTTTCAAAGTTTAACTCTGTTTAAAAAGACTCTTTTTCCTCAGGTAATGGTGATCGATGCACCTTCATTTTGACAAAACTCGCTGGATTTTAAATCCACATCAAGGGCTTCACTCCTTTTTTCACAAAGAACCCATTTTTCTTCAAGTTCTTTAACCAAAATATGAAACCATTTAACCTTCAACAGTAGATCTCTTAGAGTTTAGATGATCTTTAGGGAGATAATAGTGGCGGTTAAAATTTATGGAATTTAATTCCATCCCAAAAAAAGTTTCTGGGAATTTAATTCCCCTTTTCTTAATAAGGAATTTAATTCCTACGAAGAACTCGGTTTCTTCACATGGAGGCTTCTTAGGGTTTCCCTGCCCTCGGTTTTCCTTCTGTAATCAATGCAGCAGAAGCTTTGTAACAATTCTCATGACCTTTATTTCAGGTATTATGGATGCCCATATGTACGGTCTTGACGAAATCATTTCCTATGGGAACATTCGTGCACTGGGCCGCAGTCAGAACCAGGAGTTCACCAACGCTCAGTGCGCTGAGATTATGAGCCGCTTTGACGAGTACAACCATCGGCTACTCCTCCGTCGCTCTCCTCTTTTGAGACTCATCGTGCTGGCGATTTAGGAGGCGCTTCCTCTCTTCTGCGCCGGTGTACCGCTCAGGGCATTGGACGCTGCTGAGGACAAGATACATTCGGTGTATCTGATGAGTCTAATCTCGAAGAGAAGGCGCGACAACCTCATTGATCTCTTGCACCAGGCATTTCAGCAGTCGGCCGTACTTGCCGCCTATCGGAGGGTGGAGGACATTCGCGAGGACCCCGATGCTTGTGATCGTGAGAGAAAACATACTCAGGAGGTTCGAAATGCTTGGAGGATCTTGGACAAAGTTAAGCTTGAGTTTCTCAATCCGTGCCCCGCGTCTGAGGTCTTACCATTGTAAACGTGTTCTCTTTATTTTGTATGAACTTCTTAAAGTTTGAATGATAAGTTCTATTATGTTTTTGTATGTTTGCATGCCTTTCTATGGGATTTTATCATTTCGCTATTGTTGTTGTTGGCGCTTCTAATATGCAGGGTGCTAATCCATTTTTTAGTGCACGTCGAGTTTGGGGCTCACGTGCTCCACACGTGGGGTCCTTTTGATGAGACTGTTCAAAAAACTTTCCAACGCCATATTTTTAGTGCACAATATCAGATGCAGAAAAGTAGCCTTGGAAATAGTTCTATCTCCTTGATTTCCGATGCCTTTCCTTTTTTAGGCCTTGGGAATAGCTTTAACATGCAAAATTTTCTGCGCTCAACACTTAATGCACCTCTTTATATCTGAGGCCATAGCCTTCTTTTCTCTTCACAAAGAGATTTATTTTCATTTTGGTGTGATTTGTCTTGAGAAACAACCGAGCGCCATGGCCTGCAATCGCCCTCATGCTCGTCGACAGCCATGGGAAGTTCCTATCGAGGAGATGATCCCCCGCTTCATCGCCCGATTGGTAGATCCCCTCCTTACCGACGACGAATGCGACTCCGCGGCATATGAACTCTCGATCCGCAGGGGGTCTCCTCTCCCAATGGGCTCCCTCTGGCTCCGGATGATTCTTTCTACCGTGCTTGCCAACGTCCCTCCTCACCCGGCGAAGATGACCCTGGCGATTCTTGACGCGGCCGAAGAAAAGCTCTAGGGCTTTCACGAAGCGTACCTAATCACTCAAGCTTTGAAAGATCGCTCGGTTCACCTTTTGAGCGAAATAAGAGCCCGTCGGGCTGTTATGTCTGCTTTTGCGGACGAACATAGCGCCAATCGGTGGGGAGCAACTCCTCGCGAGAACCGGCGCTTTGACGTGTCGGAGAGAGCGGAGAGAGAGATGGAGAATTTTGTCTTTTGTTTTGTCAACCCTTGCGCTACCGATCCTTTATTCGGCGACCTTTTCCGCTAGTGTAGTACCTTCAAATTAGTTTTTGCTTGTTTTACGTAGAACTTTAATGTGTGTTGGGTATCCGTATGTATGTTTTTGCTTGCATAAATGAACTTTGTGTTCTTCCCATGAGAATTTTCTTTAATTACGAACACTGTTACTATGTTGCATGCATATCCGAGCTTCGGGTATTATTTCTTTTCGGATATTCATATAGTTGCGAACGCATGCTTGATAGGATGTACACCGAGAACTTTTTGTTGCTTCCCATACCAGGTGATATGAGCGCGTTTCAGATCGACTGTTGCTGTCGACTGGAGGCTCGTTTATACGGCCTTGAGCGTATACGTCCTGTTTTCCGAAGTTGCGGTCGCGAAAGCGAGCTTATGTGGTCTAATAGAGCGACGCGTGGCGAACACATTATTGTGTGAGATGAGGCTCGGCCGTAAATTCTCGGAGAGGGAACTGGCCTCCAAGGCTTTGAGCGAGCTTCAGACCAGCCTTACAGCCAAAGCCAATAAAACGTATGAGCTCTGGCGGGTGCTTCAAGAGTCTATCAAAGAGGTGGTGGCTCTTGATAAAGCTGTCGTGTTCACTCGTGAAAGGGTCGAGGCACACAAGGCCACCGAGAAAGAGCTTGAAGGCCGGCCCGCTTCTTATCAGGCTCAGCCAGCTCAGGCGGAGGCTCGTCTTCTGGAGATCTTGAATCATGAAGCCGTGGCCCAGCAAAAGCAGGATGAGCTGACCAAGCTGCTAAATCGCCCACCGGCTTGAAAACTTGTATCTTTTCCTTTCTTTTTTTTTGTACATACTCATGGATGAGAGTATTTTCTTTTTGTTCTTTCATGAATTGTACTTTGTATCCATTTTGATTTATGAATAAAAGATACATTTTTCTTTTCAATGATGTGTCTCTTTTATTGAATGTATTCTGCGGACAATTTATCTTGGCCTACTTACAGGTCAGCGATGGCTTAGGATTCAGGGTTAAGGTCTGCTTCCTAAGACTTTTGCGCTTTATGAGCCATGAGGGTCTCATAAAGAGTTTTTCTCCCTACAGGTCGAGAGGATCCCATAGGTGTAAGTTCTTCTCAAGAATCGTGAGGATTCTTAAGCGGGTTTTCCCTTGAGAGTCGTAAGGATCTCACAAGAGAGTTTTTCTTCCTTACAGGTCGTGAGGACCTGCAAGTGCTGGATGTGGTCGCCCTTATCCGTGTTTCACGGGGTCAGGGGTTGCTCAAAGTATCGTAGTTTAAAGACGTTGCGGTCAAGGTTAAGGACGTCATAATCCGTGGATTTAAGGACTCCACAGTCCGATGTTAGTTTTAAGACATCACGGTCAAGGTTAAGGACGTCATAGTCCGTGGATTTAAGGACCCCACAGTCCGATGTTAGTTTTAAGACATCACGGTCAAGGTTAAGGACCTCATAGTCCGTGGATTTAGGGACTCCACGGTCCGATGTTAGTTTTAAGACATCACGGTCAAGGTTAAGGACGTCATAGTCCGTGGATTTAAGGACTCCACAGTCCGATGTTAGTTTTAAGACATCACGGTCAAGGTTAAGGACCTCATAGTCCGTGGATTTAGGGACTCCACAGTCCGATGTTAGTTTTAAGACATCACGGTCAAGGTTAAGGACCTCATAGTCCGTGGATTTAGGGACTCCACAGTCCGATGTTAGTTTTAAGATATCACGGTCAAGGTTAAGGACGTCATAGTCCATGGATTTAAGGACTCCACAGTCCGATGTTAGTTTTAAGACATCACGGTCAAGGTTAAGGACCTCATAGTCCATGGATTTAGGGACTCCACAGTCCGATGTTAGTTTTAAGACATCACGGTCAAGGTTAAGGACGTCATAGTCCGTGGATTTACGGACCCCACAGTCCGATATTAGTTTTAAAACATCACGGTCAAGGTTAAGGACCTCATAGTCCGTGGATTTAGGGACTCCACAGTCCGATGTGTGGTTGTGGGGACCCGTCACCTCTTTGAAGACGTTGAGGAATTACAACGCCAGGTATCAAAGGAGTGAGGAGATGTACCCCTAAACCAAGGTGGAATCAATATAGAATCAGGGTGGTTGATTGTTAGTTTTAAGACATTACGGTCGAGGTTAAGGACATCATAGTCCGTGGATTTTAAGGACTCTACAGTCCGGTGTTTGCTCTGGATGCTTCACACGGGTTCACTGCCGTGCTTAGCGAGGACCAGGCTCCGCTCTGGGCGTTTTCCGCGGGGTCAAAGAGTGACGTTATCCGCGTCCCACGTAACCAGGAATTTTGCACTAGATGCTTTACACGGGTTCACTGCCGTGCTCGGCGAGGACTAGGCTCCGCTCTGGATGCTTCACACGGGTTCATTACCGTGCTCTGCGAGGACCAGGATCTGCTCTGGACGTTTTCCACGGGGTCAAAGAGTGACGTTATCCGCGTTCCACGTAACCAGGAATTTTGCACTAGATGCTTCATACGGGTTCACTGCCGTGCTCGGCGAGGACTAGGCTCCGCTCTGGATGCTTCACACAGGTTCACTGCCGTGCTCTGCGAGGACCAGGATCCGCTCTGGACGTTTTCCACGGGGTCAAAGAGTGACGTTATCCGCGTTCCACGTAACCAGGAATTTTGCACTAGATGCTTCACATGGGTTCACTGCCGTGTTTGGTGAGGACTAGGCTCCGCTCTGGATGCTTCACACGGGTTCATTGCCGTGCTCTGCGAGGACCAGGATCCGCTCTGGACATTTTCCACGGGGTCAAAGAGTGACGTTATCCGCGTTCCACGTAACCAGGAATTTTGCACTAGATGCTTCACACGGGTTCACTGCTGTGTTCGGCGAGGACTAGGCTCCACTCTGGATGCTTCACACGGGTTCACTGCCGTGCTCTGTGAGGACCAGGACCCGCTCTGGATGTTTTCCACAGGGTCAAAGAGTGACGTTATCCGCGTTCCACGTAACCAGGAATTTTGCTGATTGTATCCGCATTTCACGGAATGGAAGTTTGACTATTGGTGATATGTATATCGCCGAGCCATGGAACTAAGGGTTGCCGCTGCTCCGCTTTGTTTGAAGTTGTGTCCATCGTTACGAGACGAGTGTTGGGATGATCTCTAGGTCGCTTGCAGCCCGTCGAGATTTAGCTTCTTTCTTTGATGAAACCTGGGGGAAAGTATGCTCACTTCTTTGTTTACGCCCTTGGATTGTATACATGGTGTGATGGAACATCACCTGTAGGGCATAAATTTCATTTTTTTTATTTTATTTCTTTTTCCGCGATGCTCTATCATTTCAGCTTTTATATCGCGAAGGTCGCGATTGCCCTATCATTTCGGCTAGTTTTCGCGGTGCCCAATCATTTCGGCTATTTATTTCTTTTTTACTCGTTATTTTTTATTGCGAGTTGCTCCATCATTTCGGTTATTTTGGGTGCATATATTTTTACTTGCTGCTTTTTATTGCAGGTTGCCCTATCATTTCGGCTATCTCGTATGCACGTGCGGCCTACCGGCTTTTCGCCATAAACCTGAAATTAGACACAGATTTCGGCATCAGCACCGCTACAACTGGGATATGGCCAGGAGCGAATCATCATCTGCCTCTGTCGATGTTGAACAAAGGTGGCTTAGCAAACAGGGTTAGGGTCCCGTCGACTGAGGCTTTTGACTTCATGAGCCGTAAGGGTCTCACGAAGGTATTTCTCCCTACAAGTCGTGAGGATCTCGTAGGTGTATTTTCTCCCTAGGAATCGTGAGGATTCCTAAGTGTATGTTCCTCTGTAATTCGTAAGGATCTTACAAGAGGGCTTTCTCCTTATAAGTCGAGAGGACTCATAAGGGTTGTTCACCGTAGGGACATACCCCTAGTCACGGGTGGGACTTTGCTGGGGAAATGTTTATTCGCGCCCGTGGATTGTGTACAAGGGTCAGTATTGAGCCACTTGTAGGGCAATGTCGAAGGTTATGGGGGATTTTGCTTAAGCACAGGTTTAGGTCTCTATAACTTAAGACTTTCAAGTCTTATGAGCCGTGAGGGTCCCATAAGAGAGTTCTCTTTGCGAGTCGTGAGGATCTCGCGAGTGTGTTTTCTCCTTAGGAATCGTGAGGATCCCTAAGTGTGTTGATCCCTTATGAGTCGTAAGGATCTCACGCGGGTGGTTTCTCCTTACAAGGTCGTGAGGACCCTGCAAGTGTCCTTTAACGAGGTTGCGCCCTTTCGGGTTTTCACAAACACTCGCCGGTAGTCCTGCTGTTTTTACTCACGGAGCCCTTTCGGGTTTTCATCCGTGCCCATTTTGCTTATGGACATACCGTTATTATTTTTCTTTACTTCTTTTTTTTTACGAGGTCGCGCCCTTTCGGGTTTTCACGAACACTCGCCGGTAGCCCTGCTGTTTTTACTCACGGAGCCCTTTCGGGTTTTCATCCGTGCCCTTTTTGCTTATGGACATACCGTTTTTTATTTTTATATTTATTTTTATTTTTTTTTATTCATCTCGTCAGCCTAAGGATGCTGCAGTAGTAGTTTTAAGGACGTTTTGGTTCGTCATTAGTTTAAGGCGTTCCGGTCCAACGTTAGTTTAAGGACGTTTCGGTCCGATGTTAGTTTAAGGACGTCTCGGTCCGTCGTTAGTTTAAGGACGTTTTGGTCCGTCGTTAGTTTAAGGACGTTTTGGTCCGTTAGTTTAAGGACGTTTCGGTCCGTTAATCTGCTACTACTTATAGAGTTTTGGGCTTAGGAAGATAGCGAGCGGACATAGTCTTCGTCATCTACCGTTGACCTAGGCTGTGGCTCATTAAGCGTAGTATTTCTTTAGGAAGCGGCCGTTTATTGGCCTGAAAGGCCTTTCACCGTGCATATCCGTGAGTAGATAGGCTCCACCCTGGTAGACCTTGTCTATGATGTACGGGCCTTCATAGTTCGGCTCGAACTTTCCCCGCTTGGCGCGATTGGGGATCATAGGCCTTTTGACCACTAACACGAGTTCGCCTTGGCGGAATGTCCTCGGCCTGGTCAATCTTTCATACGAGCGCGTCATTTTCGTTTTGTAAGCCTCCAGATTTTGTTGCGCTATGAGCCGGGTTTCATCAAGGGCGTCAAGCTCCTCAAGCCGAAAGTGAGCATTTTCTTCGTTTGTCAACTCGTGTTGGACAGCCATTCGTAGAGAAGGTAGCTCGATCTCGAGGGGGAGTACTGCTTCCGCACCGAATACCAACGCGTATGGCGTCGCGCTTGTGGCCGTCTTGAACGTAGTTCAATACGCCCAGAGAGCCTCTTGCAGTCTCTCGTGCCAGTCCTTCTTATTTCGGGACACCATCTTTTTCATGATCTTTGTCAAGGTCTTATTGAAGGCCTCAGCTAGACCGTTAGCTCGCGGATTATAAACCGAGGAATATCTCCGGTCTATATTGTGTTGTTGCGCGAAGCGACTGATCTTGTAGCTTCTATAAGCTGGCCCGTTATCGGAAATGATCCATCGCGGAGTTCCATACCGATAAATGACGTGCGTCTTGAAGAAATGGAGGATATTCTCCGTCTTCACTTCCCTCAACGGCACTGCCTCTGCCCATTTGGAGAAGTAATCAGTCGTCGCCAAGATGAAACGATGTCCCCTGGACGATGCTGGTTCGATGGGGCCGACTATGTCAGTTCCCCACATTTCGAATGGCCAGCTAGCCACCGTTGGATGGAGTGGATTTGGATGCTGGTGGATAAAGTCCCCATGGATTTGGCATGAGTGGCATTGCTTCGCATATTTGAGGCAGTCCTGGATCATCGTGGGCCAGTAGTAACCCATCCGTTTAATTTTTAACTTCATCTTCGGGCCTGCTTGATGAGAACCACAGATTCCGTCATGAACTTCCTGAACGACTCTTTCTGCTTCGTCAGGTCCTAAGCATCTCAGCCATAGAGAATCAAACGATCTCTTGTATAGAGTATCGTTGACGAAAGTGAAAGATAGAGCTCGTTTCATGAGCTGATGTCTTGAGGACGCTTCTTCGGGCATTCGGTGGGACTTAAAGTAGTCTATGAAGACTTCCCTCCAGTCCTCGGCCTTCGCACGGTCTCTTATTTGTAGGGTCGTCTGCTCAGTCACTCCCTTCTCTTCGGATGATTCCGGAGATATTTCTGCTGGGGCAAGCACCCGACGGCTTTGCACCGCGATTTTAACGTCATCAAGGTTCTCGTCAGCCAGTTCTTTAGCGAGCTTGGCCAACGCGTCTGCTTTACTGTTTTCCGCACGCGGTATGTTTTCCAAAACATAGGAAGGGATTTGGGTCAACAGTTGTTGCACCTTCTCTACGTACTTCACCAGCTCTGGCTTGCACGTTTGGTAGTCGCCGTTTACTTGACTAACGACTAGTTGGGAGTCTCCATATATGAGGAGGTTTTCAATTCCCATGTCGATGGCGATCTCGAGGCCTGCTATCAAAGCTTCATATTCGGCTTCATTGTTTGTCCTCGGCTCTGTTAGGGAGAAAACAAAACGCATTATCCCTCCCTGTGGAGTTACAAAGATGAGTCCTACCCCCGATTTGATTATAGGGGTACTCTGTTTGCGCTTCTTTACGGAAGATGCTCCATCGAAATAAAGCTCCCATAGGGCATCACCACCGTCAATCGCGTCAAACGCATGTTCGTCAGGAAGATCGCAATTTAGAGGAGAATCGGCGGCGATCGGATGCTCAGCGAGGAAGTCGGCGATGGCCTGGCCTTTCACTGCCTTGAGAGGCTGATAGGTTACCGAGAACTCCATCAGTAGCAGGGCCCATTTAGCGAGTCGATCTGTCAATATGGCCTTTAACATTAGATATTTAAGAGGGTCCACCTTCGAGATGAGATGGACTTCGTGCGCCAACGCATAGTGCCTGAGTTTTGTTATCGCGAAGATCAACGCCAGGCAATGTTTTTCAATGGGGGAGTAGTTGCTTTCTGCCCCCAGTAGAACTCGACTTAAATAGTAGAGTGCTCTTTCTTTCCCTTGGTCATTCTCTTGCGCCCATAATGCGCCTAAAGAACCTTCGAGGGCAGTTGTATAAAGAATGAGAGGCTTTCCCTTAACCGGAGCAGTCAACACTGGCGGGTTCTGCAGGTACTGTTTAATTTCGTCCAGCGCGTCCTGGCATTTTTGATCCCAGACGAATGGAGTTCCCTTCTTCATCAGGTGACTGTAAGGACGACACTTGCCCGAAAGGTTGGCTATAAATCGCCGTATATATGCGAGCTTCCCTTGGAGAGATCGCAGCTGCTTAAGAGTCCTTGGCGGAGGCATTTCCATAATCGCCTTGATCTTTGACGGATCTATTTCGATACCTCGGTGTCGGACGATGAATCCCAGGAATTTACCCGAGGAGACTCCGAACGCGCATTTGAGGGGATTCATCTTCAAATTATATTGCCGAAGGCGTTGAAATACGGTCTTCAGATGCTCTAAATGCTCTTCATATGACATGCTCTTCACTACGAGGTCGTCGATATAGCACTCGACGATTTCATGTATGAGATCATCGAAGATCTTTGTCATGCCCTTTGATAGGTAGCACCGGCGTTCTTTAAACCGAAGGGCATAACTTTGTAACAGAATATACCCAAAGGAGTCCGGAAAGCGGTGTGCTTCTGGTCATCGAGATGCATCTTTATCTGATTGTACCCTGATGAACCGTCCATAAAGGAGAAAACCTCATGAGTGGACATATTGTCTATCATCAGCTCGGTGACCGGCACTGGGAAATCGTCCTTCGGGCAGGCTTTATTGAGATCTCGGAAGTCCACACATATGCGCACTGTCCCATTTTTCTTCATCACAGGGACGATGTTGGCGACCCAGTCAGGATACTGTACCTCCTGGATAAACCCAGAATCGATCAGCTTCTTGACTTCGGCGTTAATGCTCATCTCAAGCTCGAGCCGCATCCTTCTCGGCGCCTGCTTGACTGGCTTGATATCCGGGGATATTGCTAATTTATGCACAGCAATCTCTGGCTCTAATCCCGACATCTCGGAATAGTTCCACACGAAGCAATCTCTATGCTGTAGAAGCACGTCCTTTAACGCAGTCACCCTTTCCTCAGATAACAGCTCGCTAACGAATGTCGGTCGCGGATCGTCTGCCGACCCCAACTCAATCTTCTTGAGGTTATCTACAGTAGTATGTATGCCATCTTCTAGTTCTTTCAGAGCTGGTGGAAATTCTGAGATCACCTCGTCATTGCTGTTCTCAAAGCACCAGGGAAGGTCATCCATGTTCTCGGGCTCCTCTTTCAATATTGTAATCATATGACAGGTGCGAATCCGCTTCCAAGATCGATGTGGATCTGGTTCTGCTCTTGCGGCTTTGGGTTCATGCTTTTGTGGCGGCGTTGCCCTCCAGCTGCTGGATAAAGCAAATTTGCTATGCTGGTACTGGTCTTCGACCCAGTTCTTGAAGGTGAAGCAGTCTTCGATAGAGTGTCCTATGGCTCGGTGATAAGAGCAATAGCCCGGATGAGAAACTTTGTTAGCTTGCTCAGGGTGCTTAGACTCCGGAAGTGCGATCATTTGATGTTTTATAGCGAGCTCGAGTAACTTCTTCGTCTTGTCTCGAGGGAAGGAATACGCTCGACCCATCTTCTTCATGAGGGACGACCGGACCGCGCAATGCCCGATCACATGACTCTCTAATCCTGCGTCGTTGTTGTCGACTCCTTTTTCCGCTTCTTGACTTACCTATGCCTCTGCGTCGGGCCTTTTGCACAACGGGTCGACAGGGAGGAGCATCTTCGTCTTTTGCAGCCTATTGAAACGGACGTTGCGTCCTGGCCTTCTCATAGATGGCCATCTCGCGGTTGTGGTCTTCCCGAGCCTTTTGACCTGCTTTCCTGATAAGCTTGTCCATCCGTTCTTCAAACGACGGACTCGGCACTTCGCTTGCGGGATCCAGTTTTGACGAGGGGTTAGCATCGCTCGACAGGGCGTTTTCCTCCTCATCGAAGTTATATATGGCGTAGCTACCGTGGACTCGTTCCCGTTTCCCGGATCTTACATATCCAAGCCCGAGCGTTTCCATTCTCCCATTGGGCAATTTGCGCTGAGTCCCAGGGACCTCCCAAATCCTGTTGTAGAACCGAGCTTGTCGAACAATCTGTTTTAAGGGTACTCCTTGGCACTTCAATAGCCTCTTTAGTCCATTTGTGTAATATCTGGGCAAACGGATGGGTTGGAGCCTGTCGAGTGTAGCATCCGCGCCATGCCATATCTCTTTCTCCACTCTCATTTCTGTGGATTGGTAGAATATGATCACCTTTTCACCCTTTCGCCTGGGAGGGACGTAAAACGTCTGCAGGTCCTGCACATTGTAAGCTTAAAGTGGGTTAAGATCCTTGTAGTGTTCCTGCGGCACCATGGTGATTTGCAAACTCTGATCATCACCAGAGGATGCTTGTATTGACGGTCGACTGGAGAACATGGCATTAACCTCGTCTTCCGAGTCACTTCCGAAGATCAACATGGGGGCGGACGGTCCTGGGTTGTTGCGTCGGGACGGACCAGCGTAAACTATCTCTTCTTCTTCTTCCGTATCACTCCCGAAAACAGGGATGGTGGCGGCGGCTTTGTCCTCTGGCTTGCGACACCTTTCTGTATCCTCGAAATCTGGCAAAAAGTACTTTGCATCTTCGTACTTGCGGACTTCGTTCACGGAAAATTGGTTCAGCTCACCTGTTACGGTATACTCGAAACCATCCTTAAAGTACTTCATACACTGATACTGTGTAGAAGGGATGATGTTGTACTCGTGTAACCAAGGACGACCGAGCAAGGCGTTGTAGCAGGTCTTGGCGTCAATGATGTGAAACTTGATGTCCATGACAAGCAGCCCGAAGCGTAGTGTTAATATCACAGATCCGAGAGTCCGTGATGACTGGGAGTCGAAACCGGAGATGGTAATTTTGTCACGAGCGAGGTGCTACACGCTCATGCAAATTTCCTTCAACACCCGAACATTAAGGAGATTGACGGAGGATCCATTATCCACGAGGATCTTGCCTATCTTGATATCGTGGCAATATCCGGAGACGTATAGGGGACGGTTGTGGTCGCACGTCCCGAGGAGAAGGTCTTCGTCACCGAAAGTGATGTCGGTCGTGTGCACTTCTTCCAGTTCATCCTTCATCCTTTCTTCGGCGAGGAAGGCTTGGAATTGTTCGGGCTTTTGTAACGCCTTGATTAATGAATCTCTCGCTTCCTTTGATAATAGGAGGGCATCGAGAATGCTGAGCTGTGAAGGTAGCTTCCTTAGGTGTGCTAGGATGTTATAGTCCACCTTACCCTTCCTGGGAGGGTCTTTGGCAGTCAACTCTTTCATGACTTGGTCATCTAAGGTGATATCCTCGGCGACCTTCTCCTTTCCCTTATCTTTTCTATTCGCGGGTCCGAGATTCTTTTCCTGGAGCGTGCGATTGCGCAGCTGAATGTTTTTGCGGGCCTCTGGTTCTTCCTCTTTCCCTAAAACGGATTCTTTAAACAGAGGGCCCAGAGCCATTTCTTCATCAGAGTCGCTCCCAAAGGTGAGAACTTGTGACCCTCCGGCGTTAACCATGTAACAGTTGCTGGTAGTTCTTTCGCGCCTTTCGGTCGTTCTTTTTCGTTCCCGACGAGCTTTGCGTTTCATGCGCTTAAAATGTTTCCGGTGAGCAACATATCCCTGCCACCATATCCTGAAAGCGTCGCATTCCTCCGTAGGGTGTGAAATTTTCTGATGATATGCGCAATAATTAGGGTGCCTTTCCGCTCCATTGAGCTTGTTTTCTTCCGATGGTGGTAGCTTCATTCCCATTGACATGGCTTTGGCAAACCTTTTCCTTGTCTTGAACACGTTTTTATTCGCATCGAATGTCTTTCGATCTGGCGGGAGTGCTTCGACTCTTTCGTTTAGTCGCCTGCGCTTGGCTCCTTCCGATGCAGCCATCTCACGCTCCTGATCGGCTTTACTCTTCAAACGAATCTCGTCTAGAAAGGCGTCGATCATTTCATCTGTTGGCCATACAAGTTCTGGCTCAGGCTGTGCCCTCAGTTTCTCAGTGTCAGGAGTTTTCTCATCTTCAGAGTGGGAAATCACATGACAACTCGCCACATATCCCTCGGATTCATCCGATGAGCTCTCTCCATCATCTTCCTCCTGAAAGACGTGGTTGAGGAACTCTTGCAGCGTGACGGGAGTCCGCGCCTTTTGATTGTACTCCTCCAGCGCGTCAATCTGTTTCTGTAAATCCGTGCGCTTGTCTCCAGGCTTCACGGGCTTTTTGGATTTCTTCTTCTTTTTCTTCGAAGATTTTGACGGTTGGGTGTGAGTATTCGGGCCATCACCACGAGTCTTTATAGTTGGGCGTGGCTTCAACATCCCTTCGATGATTTGAGGTTCAAGCGGGTCCTTCCATTCGACCGCCGGGCATGCCTGAAGGTCCCTCAGCATTCTTTTGGTTTTAGTTGACAGCACGACCTCCCATGGAGCTTCTTCAATAAAGGAACAGGTTGCCCCCGGTGTATCTGCTTTCTTAGGAGTATACGGCTGTGGTGGGTTCACCTTCCATTTTTCGGATAGTGCAAACTTCCCCTGGAGGTATTGATCTTCAATCCATCCTTTGAAAACGAAGCAATCCTCAATCGGATGGCTTACCGTTTGATGGTAAGGGCAATAGTTGGGGTTATTCACCTCAGTGGGTTGTGGCGGTCGCCTTGGATTTGGCAAGTTTATAAGTCTGTTGCGTATTGCCAGCTCAAATAGCCTCTTTGTCTTATCCCGCGGGAATGAGTAGGGGCGCTTCATTTTCTCGTTGTAATACCGCCGTCTTTCTTCCAGCTGATCCGCCAGCTTTGGGGCACTGGGTTGCTGCTGTGCGTTCGCAACGAAGGTTGCCTTCCCTTTACCCTTGTCATTCCGAGGTTCTGGCTTCGGGGGAGGCGGCCTGTGACCCATCTGGTCCATCTGGGCCAACTTGTCGATTAGAGCCTGGAATGTGGTTGGCTTAAAGAACATCATAAACTGGGAGATAGTTGCATGAGGGTCTAGGGTTCCCACGAACATGCCCACCGCGGGCGCTTCCTCAATGCGTTGCTCGCATTTCGACCACAAATTTCGCCAGCGTATAGCATACTGGACCCACGTTTCGCCTGGTTTCACCCTGGCATTAATCAATGCCGTTATTGGAGTGCGTTCGCTGGCGCTTGCGAATCGCTGAGTGAATAGCAACTCCATTTCAGCGAACGTCTTGATAGAATCGTTCGGGAGTTCCGAATACCATTCGAACGTTGTTTCTGATAAGCTGCCCATGAACTGGCGAAGCAACAGTTTATCATCACCGCCGGTGTTTACCGCAAAGGGACCTGAACTGGGCAACATGCTGGTGGGGATTGCTGGTCCCCTTATACACGTGGAATTTTGGTATTGTATAACCCGGCGGATATTTGATTTGGTCGTACCAGCTCGGATATGGTCGCCCCGTTTTTACGACTTGACCAGCTGCCTTAGTTGCATGATGAACCCGAATTTGCTGGGCTATATAGTCGTCCAAGTCAGCCTTAGAGATTGTCTCCTCCTTGGCCGTTGAGAGAGCCGGTGGTGGATTTGACGTGTCTCCCCTGTCGTCTTCAAGGACGATCGGAGGATCCTCAGCAGGTGGGTCTTGTTGGATCATCATTCCCACCATGTCCTGGAATAAGTGGGCTATTTGCTTTATATTGGCTACTTATTCCGCAGCCTCTTTATCTTTCTTTTCCAGTATCCTCCGGAGGAACTCGGCGTCGGTTTCCTGTTCTTGTTGCTGATCCGAGGACGCCTCGGGGCTTTCTTTCGGTCTAGTAAGCGCGGCCATTGCGTTCATCATTTCCTGGAGCTTTTGCTGTTGCTCCTGAGCTTTGGTCACCGACCGTGTAAGCGGTCTATGACCTGTGGACGCGCGGCTGTCTTCTTTCCCCGACGCCATGTATACAGTGTGGACCATCCTGCCCCCAGTCTTAGGGTGTCTAGGCTCAGCGCCTTTAGCTCTCATTGCAGGCCCGGGGATCTTCTCCGGCCTCCTCTTTTTATGAGCAGTGGAAGTTGAGGGGGCCGTTGAGGTGGGCACCCAGACAGCTTTTCGTGGCTTAGCCTGGTGACTGACTTCCTGTTGGATTTTCAGCTTCTTGCGCTGGCGGGAGAAATTTGGATCGACCACCGAGTCTCGGGTCTGACGCCAGACTTTATAGATTTGGGAGGACAGCCGTTGAGGAGATTGGGGCTGTTCTGGCTTTACTTCTACAGCCTTTTTCAGCGGAGGGGGAGACCTCTTTAGCATCGCGGTAGGAGAATTCCTACACACCTTATTTAGCATCTCAAAGCTGTTCCCAGTTGGAACAGCAGCATTAACTTCTGCCATCGGGGTTGGAGGAGTTAGCCCAGCAGGGGAGTTGCCTCCGGCCTTCCTCACTCGGCGTCAGTAACGACGTCGAGTGTGTCGTGCTGATGGCATCAGCTCGGTGATGGTGATAGCCTCGTCTTGCCTCCTGTGTATGTGGGGGGTCGCTGCTGGTGTCAGCCTGTCAAAGACCGATGTCCTTTGGGTAGCAGGAGCGGGAGCTGGAGCCGTCAATCTTGTAAAGACCGACTTTTTGGCTGGGGAAGCCGCCTTGACGTCTTCAGGAGCAGGACTGGTTATTTTCTTAGGAGTAACCTTCTCTGGGATTGCAGGCCCCATTGCGGGTCCACAGGAGCTCTGGCCCAGTCTGGAGAAGGCCGAAGCGCTGGTGTTGGGAGACCCGTTGAGAGGAGCCGCGGTAGGTGTAAGACGATCAAAGACCGACTTCTTGGGAGCTTCCATTGTCAGCGTAGGAGCGGTGAAGCTCGTTGGCGGGAGCATGGTCCCAAAAAACAACCTTGTGGTGGCTCGAGTGACCTGTTCCACGGGCATTGTGAACAGCGAAGCAGCTTGGGGTCCGTAGGCTATACCTCCTGGCGAGGCAGGGCGCTAGTTGCAGTTGCAGTTGGAGCATTTCACACAAGTGGAAGCCATTGATTCTTTGCTTTCTGCAATAAGCAAGACGCCAAGTCTTAGTACCTTGAAACCCAAGGGCAACCATTAGCGAACCGTGTTTGGTTCGCGAACACAACACACGAAGTGTGGAGTGGAAAGAGGAAAAGGTCCCACCGGACGTGCCAGAATCTGTTCCCCTCCGAATGACGGCGCGACGGGGACGTCTCTCCTGAGATTCGGGGCAGATGCTAATTGGTGTTATCCGTCCACCTCTCCGAAGATGCCAAGTTGATTTATGGCACCGTGTATCGAAGGTTTAAACGGATGCGTCCGATGTAGCAGACTTCGTCAGATTCCCCCTCGCTTTTGGGGTTTTTGATTGTGGGGACGCTCTTCCCTGCAGGCGTAAGCCCCTGCAGTTAATTACGCTACCGCATCGCGGTAACCACTTTCTCCTTCTCCAGATGGTCACTTCGTGTTGTGTGTGTTTATTTTGTGTTTAGTTGCCCGTGGATTGTATACGGAGACTGAGTTATGTCGTCGCCTGTAGGGCGTGGACTAGTCCAAATCCGTATTATCTTATATTTGGGTTTGGGGGTTTGGGTTTAGGGATACGTTAGCCTCATTGAGGACTAAGATCAACTTAAACGTTTGTTAAGGATACGTTAGCCTAGTTTTTAGACTAAGATCGACTTAACGGGATCATTTAGATCCAACAATAGAGCAATTAAGGGAGCCCTGTTGTTTAGTTTAGTGACATTGCGGTCAATAGGTAGTTTAAGGACATTGCGGTCCAATATTAGTTTTAAGACGTTGCGGTCAAGGTTAAGGACGTCGTAGTCCGTGGGTTTAAGGACCCTACAGTCCGATGTTAGTTTTAAGACATCACGGTCAAGGTTAAGGACGTCATAGTCCATGGATTTAAGGACTCCACAGTCCGGCGTTAATTTTAAGATATCACGGTCAAGGTTAAGGACGTCATAGTCCATGAGTTTAAGGACCCCACAGTCCGTCGTTAGTTTTAAGACATCCCGGTCAAGGTTAAGGACCTCATAGTCCATGGATTTAAGGACTCCACAGTCCGGCGTTAGTTTTAAGACATCACGGTCAAGGTTAAGGATCTCATAGTCCATGAGTTTAAGGACCCCACAGTCCGTATCAATGTATGGTCATGGGACCCGCCACCTCTTTGAAAACGTTGAGGAATTACAACGCCAAGTATCAAAGGAGTGAAGAGATGTACCCTTGAACCAAGGTAGATTAAACAGTCTTTGACCCAGTTTAGGACCAAGACCAATTAATTATGTTATGAGCCCATTAGCCCAGTTGAATTTGAATTGAGGACTTATGGCCAGCTTGGGCTAAGTCCAATCATGTTTAGGATATTGGCCCTCTGTTGGTCCATTAGAGGAGAGGCTTTGCCTCTAGACACTTAACCAATGGGGCTAAAGTTAGTATTGAACACTAAAGATCAATCAGTGTTGAACACTGAGAATGAGATTGACAAGTTAGTATTTAACACTAAAAGATAGTTAGTGTTAAACACCAGCAACAGGGCTTTCAAATTAGTGTTTATACACTAAGACAAATCAGTGTTAAACACTGGCAGTGGAGATTTCAAATTAGTGTTTAACACTAAGGCAGATCAATGTTAAACACTGGAAACAGGGTTTTCCAGGTTGGTGTTCAACACTAAGAAAGTCAGTGTTAAACACTGTAAATAGAGTTTTCCAAATTAGTGTTTAAACACTAAGAAAATCAGTATTGAACACTGGATATAGAGGTTTCAACTTTAGTGTTAAACACTAAGGCAAGAGGGGTCACGTGGTAGCACGTGAGAGCGCCCTCAATTCATTTTATTCTGCCAAAAGTATTGAATACTTTGGAGCATCACGTGCTGTCACGTGATGGGCATTTAAATGTTTGTCTGTTAGAGCTTTTGCCAAGGGGTCACGTGGGGCACGTGAGGCATTGCCTCAAAGCCCTTCTCTGTGGAACTTTTCAGGGGTCACGTGGTAACACGTGACCCTGCTTCTTTGCATGTTTGTTTATCTTTTAAGAATAACTTTAGAGGAATTAAATTCCCACTTTTCTTTTTGAAGAATTATATTCTTAAATGGAGTTAAACCCCGGCTTTTCTTCTGTAGGAATTAAATTCCTGATGTATGTGAAGAACTGAATTCTATCATAGGGTTAAACCCTAATTTCTTCTATCTTAAGGGAATTAAATTCCTGTTATTTTGACAGAATTAAGTTCTTAACTAGGGTTAAATTATGGTTCTGTTCATTTTGAAGGAATTAAATTCCTACAACATAGGGTTAAACCCTAATTTTAATTCAAAGGAATTAAATTCCTATAATTCTATGAGAATTAAATTCTCAAACTTCCATTCCCTCTCTATGCTTTGGATCTGCATGGCAGGATCTCAACCCAATGAGAATTAAATTCTCAATTCATGGGGAGATGTGCACTTTGCAGGGCAGTGTTGGAGGTTGTGGTGGCTGCTTAAGAACAGGTTCAGATCCCAGTAGCTTAAGACTTTTGAATTTTATGAGCCGTGAGGGTCTCATAAAAGGGTTCTCCTTACGAGTCGTGAGGATCTCGTAAGTGTAGTTTCTCCTTAGGAATCGTGGGGATCCCTAAGTGTGTTGTTCCCTTGTGAGTCGTAAGGATCTTACGCAGGTGATTTCTCCTCACAAGGTCGAGAGGACCTTGCAAGTGTCTTTTAACGAGATTGCGCCCTTTCGGGTTTTCACAAAACTCGCCGGTAGCCCTGCTGTTTTTACTCACGGAGCCCTTTCGGGTTTTCATCCGTGCCCATTTTGCTTATGGACATACCGTTTTTGTTTTTTTTCCTCTTTTTTTTTTATTCTAACGAGATTGCGCCCTTTCGGGTTTTCACAAAACTCGCCGGCAGCCCTGCTGTTTTTACTCGCGGAGCCCTTTCGGGTTTTCATCCGTACCCATTTT
This sequence comes from Agapanthus africanus, assembly GCA_030015575.1. Classification (NCBI taxonomy): domain Eukaryota; kingdom Viridiplantae; phylum Streptophyta; class Magnoliopsida; order Asparagales; family Amaryllidaceae; genus Agapanthus; species Agapanthus africanus. Next base: position 167,909,975 of record JASDDO010000028.1, on the reverse strand, counting down.
GCTTATGGACATACCGTTTTTTTTACCACGTCAGTCTGAGGATGCCGCGGGTTGGTGGTAGTTTAACGACATTCCGGTCATAAGTCAACGTTTGATTACGCAGCTAGATTTTGCCGCAAATCTTCGCATGTTTTGTGTCGGAGGTGGATTCCTTGAAGAGAGGGCCGAGGGCGATTTCTTCGTCAGAGTCGCTTCCAAAGGTGCTAACTTGCGATCCCTTGGTGTCGGCTATGTGACAGTTGCCAGTAGTTCCTTCGCGCTCATCTGTCGTGCTTTTCTGTTCCCGACGAGCGTTATGCTTCACTCGTTGAACGTGTCGTCGATGGGCAACATATCCCTGCCACCAGTTTTTAAAGGCTATGCACTCCTCGGTAGGGTGTGCAATCTTCTGATGGTATAGGAAGAAGTTAGGGTGTATGTCCACTTCATCAAGATGTATATTGCCAGGGAAATTTCCTTTGAGAGAGGGCAACTTCATTCCTATTGCCAGGGCCCTAGCAAATCGTTTCCTTATTTTAAGCTTGTTTTTGCTGGCGATATGGATGCTTTGCTCCAGTTGGGGTGTTTCGACCTTTTCCTCCAGTCGTCGAGGTTTGGATTTTTCAAATATAGCCAGTTCACGCTCTCGATTAGCTTTGCTTTTCTAACGGGCTTCGTTCAGTAGCAAGTCGATCATCTCGTCAGACGGTTCCAAAGGTTTTGGCTTCGATCCTGCCCTCAGTTTCTCGATGCAAGGAGCTTCCTCATTGTCTATTGATGAGTGCGAGATCACATGGCAGCTTGCTACGTAATCTTCAGATTCACTCGACGAGTCTTCTCCATCATCTCCGTTCTCAAGGACGTGGCTGAGAAACTCTTGGAGTGTGACTGGAGTCCGCGCCTTCTGGTTATACTCTTCTAGCGCGTCAATCTGCTTTTGCAGGTCCGTGCGCTTGTAACCAGGCTTCACGGGCTTCTTCTTCTTTTTCGAAGATTTCGACGGTTGGGTGTGAATGCTTTGGCTATCACCAGCAATTTTTGGAGTTAGGCACGGTTTCAGCATTCCCTCGACGACCTCAGGTTCCAGTGGATTTTTCCACCTGATTGCCGGGCACGTTTGGAGATCCTTCAGCATTCTTTTAGTTTTGGCTGAAAGAGCGACCTCCCACGGAGTTTCTTCTATAAAAGAGCACGATGCCCCCGGCGTGTCCACCTTTTTAGGGGTATGAGGTTGCGGTGGGTTCACCTTCCAGTTTTCCGATAATGCGAATTTGCCTTGTTGGTATTGGTCCTCAATCCAGTTTTTGAAGACGTAGCAGTCTTCGATCGGATGGCCCAATACTCGGTGATAGGGGGCAGTAATTGGGGTCATTGACATCACCTGGCTGCAACGGACGTTTTGGATCCGATAAATTTATGAGCCTGTTGCGCACTGCTAGCTCGAACAGTCTCCTCGTTTTATCCTGGAGAAACGAGTAAGGACGTCCTAGCCTCTCCTCGAGGGATGGGCGTGGACGCATATTATTTTGGCGAACAAACGGCTTTAAGTTGCTCGGCTGTTGTTGAGTATTGGTGACGAAAGTTGCTTTTCCTTTCCCCTTTTCATTCCGAGGATCCGTCTTTGAAGGAGATGGTTTATGACCCATCTGATCCATTTGGGCCAATTTGTCGATCAAGGCCTGGAAAGTAGTCGGCTTGAAGAACATCATGAATTACGAGATGGTCGCTTGAGAGTCGAGGGTACCCACAAACATGCCTACCGCAGGCGCTTCTTCTATGCGTTGTTCGCATCTCGACCATAAGTTCCGCCACAGTATTGTGTATTGAACCCACGTTTCGCTTGGCCTTACCCTGGCATTGATCAATGCCGTTATTGGGGTGCGTTCACTAGCACTCGCGAAACGCTGGGTGAATAGTAGCTCCATCTCTGCAAATGTTTTGACAGAGTCGTTAGGCAGCTCCGAATACCATTCAAAGGCTGTTTCCGCTAAGCTGTCGACGAACTGACGAAGTAACAACTTATCATCGCCCCCGGTGTTGCCGCAAAGAGCCATGAACTGAGTGACATGTTGATGGGGATTGCCTGTCCCCTTGTACATATGGAATTTGGGGATCATATATCCCGGCGGGTAACTTATTTGGTCATACCAGCCTGGATATGGTCGTCCAGTTTTAACAACTTGGCCGGCCGCTTCATTCGCTCGGTGAGCTCGTATTTTTTGAGCTATATAATCATCGAGCATAGCTTTAGAGATGGTTTTCTCTTTGGTTGTTGACAGAGCCGGCAGAGGGTTCGATGTTTCCCCTCCGTCGTCTTCGATAATGATCGGAGGGTCTTCAGCTGGAGGATCCGGCTGTAACATCATCCCGACCATGTCTTGGAAAAGAAGCGCCATTCGTTTTATGTTGGCAGCTTGTTCTGCCTCTTCTCTGTCCTTCTTTTCGAGGACTCTGCGTAGGAAGTCAGCATCGGTTTCCTGTTCATGACGCTGCTCCGATGACGCCTCAGGGCTTTCTTTTGGCCCGGTGAGTGCGGCCATTAGCGTCAGCATTTCCTGAAGCTTCTGTTGTTGCTCCTAGGCTTTGGTCACAGATCGGGTGAGCTGCCGGTGACCCGTCGAAGCGCGGCTTTCCTCTTTTCCGGAAGCTATGTAAACAGTATGGACTGTTATGCCCCCAGACTTGGAGCGTTTGGGCTCAGCGTCTTTGCGTTCTGCCGTAGCCACAGGGGCTTTCTCTGGCCTCCTTCTCTTTTGAGCAGTTGAAGTCGAGGGGGCCGTTGCAGCGGGCACCCAGACGGCTGTCGCCTTTGGTGTCTTGACAGGATGATTTTCTCCCCGTCGAGCTTTAAGCTTCTGAGAGTAGTCCTGGTCAATCACCGATTCCTGGACCTGTCGCCAGACTTTGTAAATTTTGGAAGAAAGCCGCTGAGGAGGCTGCTCCGGCTTCTTTTCTGTAGCATTTTCCATGGGTGGGGGAGATCTCTTCAGCACTGCAGTAGGAGAGTTCCTGCGCACCTTGTTAAGCAATTCAAAACTGTTCCCGGTTGGAACAGCAGCATTGACTTCCACCGTTGGGGCTGGTGGAGTTAGCCCAGAGGGGGAGTTGCCCCCAGCTTTCCTTACTCAGCGCCAGTGGCGACGTCGAGCATGTCGAGCCGTTGGGATTGTTTCAGCTTGAGGGGTGACTTCGTCATGCCCCCTGTTCTGGTGAGGCGCTGCTGGTACTAGCCTCTTGAAAACCGACGTCCGTCGAGCAGTAGTGTCTAACCTGTCAAAGACAGACCTCTGGGCGGGGGAAGTAGCTTTAAGGACTTCAACTGGAGCGGGAGCCGAAGCAGTCAGTCTTGTGAAGACCGACCCTTTGGCAGGAGAAGCCGCCTTGACGACTTCGGGAGCAGGGATGGCTATCCTCTTCGGAATAACCTTTTCTGGAATTACAGGCTTCATCATGGGCCTACATGAACTTTGGCCAAATCTGGCGAAGACTGAGGCGTTGGAGCTGGACGACCCGTTGAGAGGGATCGCAGTAGTTGTAAGTTGATCAAAGACCGACTTCTTTGGGGCTTCTTGCGACAACATCGGGGCATTGAAGCTCATTGGTGGGATCATGGTCCCGAAGAATAGCCCAGTGGTGGCCCGAGTCACCTGTTCCACCGGCATAGCGAAGATGGAAGCCACTCGGGACCCGTAAGTCACTCCTCCGGACGGGACGGAGCGAGAGTTGCAGTTGCAGTTAGTGCAGTTTGAAGCCATTGATCTTCTGTTTTCTGCACGGGGCAAGACACCAAATCTAGGTACCTCGAATCCAAGGGCAACCATATCAAACCGTGATTCGTTCGTGAACACGACACACGAAGTGTGGAGTGGAAAGAGGAAAAGGTCCCCCCGGGCGTGCCGGAATCTGTTCACCGCCGAAAACCGGGAAGACAGACGTCTTGCCTCGTTTCTGGGGGCAGATGCTATTTGGTGCTATCCGTCCACCTCTCTGAAGATGCCAAGTTGATTTATGGCACCATGTATCGAAGGTTTAAACGGATGCGGCCAATGTAGCAGACTTCGTCAGATTCCCCCTCGTTTGAGGGGTTTTTGATTGTGCGGACGCTCTTCCCTGCTGGCGCAAGCCCCTGCAGTTAATTACGCTACCACATCGCGGTAACAACTTTCTCCTTCTCCAGATGGTCACTTCGTGTCATGTGTGTTTGTTTTGTTTTTGGTTGCCCGTGGATTGTATACGGAGACTAATTTATGTTGTCGCCCGTAGGGCGTGGATTAGTCCAAATCCGTATTTTCTTAGATTTGGGTTTTGGTTTGGGTTTAAGAATACGTTAGTCTCATTTGAGACTAAGATCAACTTAAACGTTAGTTAAGGATACGTTAGTCTAATTTTAGACTAAGATCGACTTGACGGGATCATTTAGATCCAACAAAAGAGCATTTGGGCTCTATTGTTTAGTTTAGGAACATTGCTGTCGATTACCAGTTTAAGGACATGGTGGTCCAAGGTTAAGGACATCACAGTCTATGGGTTTAAAGGGACCCACAGTCCGAGGTTAAGGACATCATAGTCCATGGGCTTAAAGACCCCACAGTCCAAGGCTAAGGACATCATAGTCCATGGGCTTAAGGACCCCACAGTCCAGGTTAAGGACATCGTAGTCCATAGGTTTAAAGACCCCACAATCCAGGTTAAGGACATTGTAGTCCGTGAGTTTAAGAACCCCACAGTCCAGTTTAAAGACGTCATAGTCTATGAAATGTATGGTTGTCAGGACCAGTCACCTCTCTGAAGACGTTGAAGGATTACAACGACAAATATCAGAGGAGTAAAGAGATGTACCCTCGAACCGGTGTGATTTGGTTGAAAGATCTGTAGTACAATTTGGGACTAAGATCTGTTAAATATTCATGAGCAGATGTGCTCAATTAAATACAGGTTGAGGACTTATGGCCAATCTTGGGCTAAGTACAATAAACATTTTGTTTATTCTGGCTATTGAGCCTTTATTTGGGCTTGGCCCTTTTAATAATGCTGAGCATTAGATCTAAGCTCTGGGCTTTATTAAAGAACAATTTATGTTCTATCAGCGCAGCCTATGCTGCGCTAGGCGCTTTGCGCCAATGCGGTGCGCTTCTGCCACGTGGCGCACATGTAAGGGAAAAGTGTCGTTCTCTGTGCTAGGCGCCAGATGATGAGCGCTGAGCGCTGGTCCATGAGCGCATTGCGCTTTTAATTTAATGGCGCACCCGTGAGTGACACGTGGTGCGCTTGGTGCTGAGCGCCAGCCCATGAGCGCAGTGCGCTATTTCAGAAGCGCAATGCGCAAGTTGTATCTGTGGTTGACACGTTGCACGTTTTAGCGCTAAGCGCCGGTCCAAGGAGCGCAAAAGCGCAGTTCATGGGTGCAAGGCACTTTTAAGTAGCGCAAAGCGCGGTTCATCAAATTTTATGATCAGAGAACAAGTTTATGTTCTTTTTAAAGGAGACTTTGCCTCAAGAAGAACAGTTCTTCTTTATAAAAAGGCGCTGCCTTTGTAGATCAATGATCTGTGAATGAAGTAAATACTTCTTTTGTTTTTATAATTAGATCTTTTGATCTTTTACGAAAGACCTTGGTCTTTATAGATCTATGATCTTTTAAGAAGATAATTCTTCTGTTTTAATGAGATGATTTCATCTCTTTGTTCCCGAACCATTCTTTTTACCTTGAAGGAATGATCTTCTTTCAAGAGCTTGCTCTCTTTCTTTTGAGTTTTCTCAAAGTTTGTAAGGAGGTTTCTCTATATCAGACTTGAAGTCTTGGGGCCTTTATATAGGGCAAATTGATTTGTTAAATCAGTTGAAGAGATCTTTCTCTGATTGATTTGGGGATGTTTCCCCACCGTTGGATCTTTGATTATAGGGCTTCTGTTTTACAGAAGGCAATCTTCTTGTTTTTAACAAGATTGGAAAGATCTTTCCATAACAGAATTTTAATTCTGATTAATCAATAATTTATTATTATTAGATCTTTTGATCTAACGGTGGGGAATTTTTAATTCCAGCGCTGGCGCACCTTGCGCGAGCGCACCTACGTCCGACACGTGGCGCACAGCGCAACTGCGCTAGCGCACCCTTGTTTGACACGTGGCGCGCAGTGCACCTAGCGTTGGATCTGAAGCGTTGCTTCAATTTTTGAATTTTGAATTTTAAAACAGAGATTTGCTCTGATTGGGGGAAACAACACCTACCGTAGCAGCTCCTATCAATGAGCAGAAGATATTGCTTGAGGCAATTAAGAGCCTCTTGGAGGGACAGCAACAGCAGACTGGCATACTCCTAAACCGCCCAGAAGCTGAGGTACCCGGAGTGAAGTAATTCCGGGCTTTGCACCCGAAGCACTTTTCAGGGAAAGAGAGACTCATACAAGCTGAAGAATGGGCTCAGTCGATTGAGGACGATCTGGCAGTAGCATAAGTGCCAGAGATTGCTTGGGTAAGAGTTGCGAAACTGCAACTAACTGACAATGCCAGGGTATGGTGGAAGGCTGAAGAAAGCCGACTTACCCAGCAGATCGAATGGAAGACATTTCGCGGCATGTTCGACACGAAATATTTTCCCGAGACTACCCGTTTTGACATGGAACAACAATTCATTCACCTGCAATAAGGCTCTATGTGGAGAAAATCTGTGGATGTGTATGATACTGAATTCACCATGCTAAGCAGGTAAAATATGTCTCAAATATTCGATTTTCTAATATCACATACTACACAGCTAACACAAAACCATAACAGGTTCGCAACACATCTCATACCGACTGCTGAGATCGGGGTTAGACGATTTCAGTAAGGGTTGGACAAGGAGATCCAAGCTGCTCTAGCTACAGGGGATTTCCCAACCCACGACCTTGCTTTGAAGGCTTCCCGATGATATGAGGCGGTAGTGAAGAAGAAGGGCATATCTCAATCTGCCGGTATAAAATGCCATGTTTCTCAGATAGCAGAAGGAGCCTCTTCCACGCTACCGTTTGTACCCAGGAGATCGGGAGTACCAAATAACCAGCCCAGTCCAGACTTTTGTTTCTACTGCAAAAGGAATGGACACTTGGCGAAGGACTGCAGGCGTGCTAACCGCCTTTGTTTAGTTTGTGGCGCATCCACTCATTCTATTGGAGATTGCCCACATCGTCTTACCTCAGCTCCTGCACCTCGACTAGCAATCACTTATCCGCAGCGGCCTGCTATCCAGGCCTTGCTCCTCGACTTACTCTCCCAGCTCCACCTCCTCGTGGACCTACTGCACCTCTTCCTTGTCAGTTCCATCAAGCATAAAGGAACCTACCTCAAGGATAGAGGAACGGACAGAGAAATGCACCTCTAGCAAGGAAGAATGTACCTAGGCGACAGGCTTTCACAATGACTGTGTAAGAAGCTGAAGCTACTGGTTACGTCATCACTGGTAACTCCCCTCCTTTCAAACTTACTTTCAATCTTTATGCATATCAAAATATCTTTTTCTATACCTAAACATATCCCATATTACTCAGGTACAATCTTAGTAGCCTCCCTACCTGCCTTAGCACTCTTCGATACTGGAGCATCACATTGCTTTATGTCGCAACGGTTCATCCGAACTCATATGATTCCAGTCAAACCGCTCGTATCCAGCTGGAATGTCGGTTCAGGGAACGACATTCTAAAGGCAACTTTTGGATACGACATGTGTCCAGTGGTCGTCTGTAGCAGAGAATTTTATGCTAACTTCAAGGTACTGTATAGACCGAACTTCGATGTAGTCTTGGGTATGGATTGGCTAGGAACTTTCTTCGCTACCATCGACTGTCGTCAAAGGAGGGTAATGTTCAAGATTCCAGACCATCCGGTCTTTTATTTCAAGAGTGGAGACCATACGCTGGAGCCTAGCACTTACAAAGCTAAACCAAAGAAGGCAGTGGTTGCTACACTTCAGGCGGAAGAAGACAAGACAGAGGTTGTTCGAGAGTCCGAAGATGTATTTCCTGAAGATACCTCAGGTTTGCTTCCCGATCAAGCTCTTGAATTCGGTATTGATTTAGTACCTAGTGCACAACCGGTGATCAAAGCACCATACCGGTTAAGTCCAGAAGGATTGAAGGAGATCTGTACTCAATTGGACGAACTTCTGAAGAAAGGATGGATTCGTCCCGGTACTTCAAGTTGGGGATCTCCAGTTCTGCTTGTAAAGAAGAAGGAAGGTTCATACAGAATGTGCATAAACTACCGAGCTCTGAACGAAGTCACGATACAGAAAAAGTATCCATCACTGCGCATCGACGATCTGTTCGATCAACTAAGTGGGTCTTGCATTTTCTCAAAATTAAATCTTTGTTCGGGTTATCATGAGGTGAAGGTCAAAGAGTCTGATATTCCGAAGACGATATTCAGGACTCGCTATCATCATTATGAGTTTCTCATGATGCCATTTGGAGTGACCAATGCACCAGCCATATTTATGAATCTGATGAACCAGGTTTTCCGAGAGTACCTAGACAGGTTCGTTGTCATATTTATCAACGATATCCTGGTGTATTCAAAGAATCGGAAAGAGCACGCTGAACATTTACGAATTGTCCTGGAGACTTTACGACAGCATCAACTTTATGCCAAGTACAACAAGTGCGAGTTTTGGCTAAATCAAGTCGAATTTCTCAGGCATATCGTTTCAGGTGTAGGAATCTCAGTAGATCCAGCTAAATTATCAGCAGTAAGCGAATGACCGATACCAAAGACAGTGAAGGACATTCAAAATTTCTTAGATTTAGCAGGATATTACAAAAGATTTATTGAAGGTTTCTCGAAGATTGCAGCATCCCTGACCAAGCTCACACGTAAAGATGAAGCATTCATGTGGTCAGAAGCATGTGAATAAGCTTTTGTAGAACTCAAGTCAAGATTGACATCAACACCTATTCTTATAATACCGGACCAATTTAGAGGTTTCTTTGTACATTGCGATGCATCCGGTAAGGGATTATGATGTGTTCTACACCAGCACGGTAAAGTTGTAGCTTATGCATCAAGACAGCTGAAAGTTCATGAGCGCAACTATCCAACGCATGACTTGGATTTGGCAGCCGTTATCTCTGCACTTAAGATTTGGCGCCATTGTCTTCTTGGAGAACGGGTAGATATATACACAGATCACAAAAGCCTGAAATATGTGTTTACTCAGAAAGAATTGAACATGCGGCAGAGAAGATGGTTAGAACTCATGGCGGACTTCGACATAACCCTACAATATCATTCAGGGAAGGTGAATGTAATTCCTGATGCACTTATCCGTCAACCATCAGCAATAAATCTCACCGCACGGTGGAAGCTTCAGCAAGAATTGCACAAGATGGAGATAGAAATGGTTATGCCAGGTAATACTTCAAAGTTGATAAACTTACAAGTTCAGTCTACTATTGTCAACCAGATCAAAGCAGCTCAAGCAAGTGATGCCAAGTTGCAAAAGATTCGAGAACAAGTAGAAAGTGGACTTCGAACCGACTTCATCATCTACGAAGACGGATCTTTGAGATACGGAAGCAGATTGTGTGTACCACAAGGTTCTGTTCGGGAAGAGTTGATGAAATAAGCTCACAGCTCTCCTTACTCAGTACACCCTGGTGGTACAAAGATGTACAAAGATCTATGTCAATATTACTGGTGGCATGGAATGAAGCATGAAGTAGCCAGAAGCGTAGCCAAATTCATAGTGTGTCAGCAAGTAAAAGCTGAACACCACAGGACTTTTGGTTTACTTCAACCGTTACCTATCCCAGAATGAAAGTGGCAACACATCACCATGGACTTCGTGACTGCACTTCCTCATAGCACGAAAGGTAACGATGTTGTATAGGTTATTGTGGATCGACTCACAAAGTCGGCTCACTTCATCCCATTTCGAGTTGGCCAATCTACCGAGACATTAGCAAAAAAGTACATGGAAGTAAATCTGAATCTAAGTAAGATTTAACTCTTCATAGTGTACTATTTCTGATACACATGAACTCATACAGGAGATCGTGAGATAACATGGACTACCGGTTTGCATTGTCTCCGACCGTGACACCAGATTTCGATCGCAGTTTTGGCAGAGTCTGCAAGCTAGCTTGGGAACGAGTCTGAACTTCAGCACAGCTTACCATCCATAAACAGATGGACAGTCTGAGTGAAAAATTCATATTCTTAAAGACATGCTAAGAGCTTATATGTTAGACTTCAGGGGATCATAGGAAGATCACCTATATCTTGTAGAGTTCTCATACAACAACAGTTACCAAGCGAGTATTGGAATGGCACCCTTTGCAGCTCTCTATGGAAGGAAGTGTCGATCACCATTAAGTTGGGACGATATCGGAGATAGGGAACTCCTTAGACCAGAGATGATCGTGGCAACTGTGGATGTAGTTCGCACGATTAGGGAAAGAATGCGCATAGCCCAAGACCAACAGAAGCACTGGGCTGATGCAAAACGCCAACATCTGGAGTTCCAGCCAGGAGATCATGTATTCTTAAATATCTCTCCAAACCGTAGAGTAATTCGATTTGGCAAGAGGGGTAAGCTCAGTCCGAGATACATTGGACGTTCTCGAACGAGTCGGAGAGGTGGCATATCGTTTGGCACTACCACCCTCATTGGAAGGAGTGCACAACGTATTCCACATATCCCAGCTTCGAAGATATGTGAGCGACCCCGACCACATTCTTGATCACTCCGAGCTCACTGTACAGACAGATCTATCTTGTGAGCAACAACCCGTTGAAATCCTGGACAGAAAGATAAAGTCACTTCGGAACAAGGAAGTAAACTTGGTCCGAGTGATATGGAGAAAAGATTCACCAGGAGAATCAACGTGGGAACATGAGGACGATATGCGTGCAAGATACCCTTTCCTATTTGTAAATTAGTTCTTAAGTAAATATAAATTTCGAGGACGAAATTTTTGTAAGAAGGGTAGAATATAACGACTCTATTTTTATTGTACAAAAATTATAAAGTTAATGTACAGAATGGAGTATTTGCAAGCCATCATTAAAGTTGTTTTTATGTAAGAACATCAAGAAATAACTTGTAGGCCACTGGTAAAGGCTCTACACTGCTGCGACATAGCCCGTGTGTTCGAATCCCATCAGTCACATATTATTTTTAATGATTTTTCTTTTAAAATTTTTGGAAGCCCAAAAGTTTACACGTGCAATACACATAAAATGAAAAGTCATAGAAAATCAGACATGTGCTGAATGTTATATGAACCGACCTAGACACATGGCACAAATCCCAGCACCAAAAGCCCACAGTGAACCGGCGAGATCGGTTGGGGAGCCGGCGCCGATGGGTGGACCGAAAGGAAAAGTCCCCGTGTTGTGCATACAACACCTCTTGGCCTACTCCACTATCCCAGTATTGTTTGATTTCTCTGTAAATTAACAGAGAGATTAAAATCACCCATTAATCCAAACTTTAATACATTTTAATTCTCTCTTCAATTCTCAAAACCCTAATTTTACCCTATAAATACAACATTATACCCTAGCTCTCCTCATTCTAAAATCTATTGTCAAAAATTCTCAAAATTTTCCAAGTCAAAGAAGAATACAAGTGGAGTTAGCACTAGGATAAGTTCCGGCGGAGATTCGAGACGTTTCCGGCGACTCCGCGACGCCACAACGACCTCAAACTCTTCCTCTCTCTTTTCTTAAACCAAACAACTGGTAAGTCCCACCTCTATACTTCTCTTTCTATTATAAAACTTCACTTTTTTTCAAATCACATCGGTAAGTAGAGTTATACCGATCTTTAAATTGTATTCTCTTTAGAATTGCAATTTTTCTTAAGAACCAATCATTCAAATCATCAAACCTTGCTTGTTAATCATTAAACAATTTTTAGAAACAAGTTTCAATTTAAAACTCCATGTAAAATAACTTTTATTAAAATTTTACGCTTAAATACCATGAAGTTACATATGACATCGTTTAATCATTCTTGCTTATATTACCTATAGAAAAATCTCACAAGGTAATGACCTAGCTCTCACAAACACGCATTTTGACATAGCATGATTCCCTTGAACAACAATTTTGTAGCAAATACGACTTTTATATCAAAATACCATAAACTATTAAAAACCGTATTCTTTAAATTGTGTTATTTAAATTCCTTGCGATTGTACCTCTACAACCCATTTTTGGGGAATCCGATTCGGTTGGTGCGGGTTATCACACATCCATCGGACTAGTAGGGCGAGATGCAGACCTCCTCACAGAGCATACAATCTTGATGGAATTTTTAATGCAATTTTTAAGAAAAACGTGATTTTCTATTTAATAAATAAATTTTATTTTTAATAATTACATATAAAAATTATCAAACTATCTATTTTAAATATATAATAAATTCCATGTTTTTCTAAACAAAAGAAAAGAATTACAAGTTTCATGAAAATACCATCAAGAATCCATTCAAGTCAAGTTTACACTAAAATACCTTGAATTATTCAAACTATATATATATATTCACTGATATACCACATTCTATAAAATTCACATCCATGACAACTCTAAAGAATATAAATAAATACTTGAGGGGGTTATTTTGGAAGTATATGTAAAATATTTTTCATAAAACCCCTTCAAGTTATATTAAATTACAATAAGGATCCTAGTGAATATAGGTTTCAGCGGGACCAATTCTCTTGAGCCTCAGGGAGTCGGAGAAAGTGGGTGCTTGCCTATTTAAGGCAGAAAACTAAAACGGGGTTATCAATGGTAATTGGCTTGGAAAAAGTCACAAATACTGCCGTCCATGTGCAGCAATTACCGATAACTGCTAAACCTAATTCAGGACCTAAATCTGTTTAAGTGTCTGACACAATCTGAGTCTCAGTTTAATCTGAATACAATCCAAACATGAATCCAACTATAACTCCAATTCAACATGAATCCAATATATCAAATATGAACACTTGAACATGAATACCGAACAATACATGCAACATGTCTTGATTTGACCAAACTATGGATATATATTGAACTTGATTACATGACTATCCGTTTATATCCTGACCCGTTTACATGAACAATTTATACCATGGTCTTGGCAAGTCTTATATCTACAAACAATCCAATATACATTACGGGGTTTTAAAGGGGTAAACTGGTACGGAATGTGTTAAAAGTGGAATGATGATGATCACTAAAAGACACCTACATGAACATCCTGTGCCGTTGTCCCATGGGTTTTGAAGAGACCTTGTACTTACATGTTACCTTAGTCTACGGAGCAAGTTGGACTCCTCTCGTATACACTGGCATATTCTGTACCAAGTTACAAACAACTACGTTAGTATAACAAACATATAAGTTAACTATTCTATTTCTCTTACCTGTCTATTTCTATTCTATCTCTTGGGACTTACTGAGCGCTAATTCGCTGTCGACATTCCTATTTCTTCTTCTTTGGAATGTTGTCAGGAGGACCCGACTCTCAGGAGATCGAGCCTAGTCAGGACGATTTTGAACAGTTCACTGAAGATACAGAGTTCTAGATCTACTTGTACATACTTTACTTTCAGTTCGTATGTCATTGTTTAGACATCGCTTTCTATTATTGTATTTTATTTTTCGGTTGTATGTAAAGAATGAATATAAATAAAAGTTGTTGTTTCATTACATCTCCTGTCATTCTTGTGCTTTACTTTTATATTGCTTATTTACGCTTAACGTGTTTACTTCTGAGTAAATACGTCGCGGCCTCGCCATATCTACTTCCCCGTATATTGGGAAGCGGAGCGTGGCACGTATAGCGGATACCTCCCACTTATCTGGCTACAAAATTAATTAAGAGGTGATAAAGGATTTATCCTACGTCTTGTCCTTTGGAAGTTTAGGAGCGGTCTAGTAATTTGACTTAGCTGACCCTAATTCTAGGTATTATTTATGCACATTTGTGATTGGTTGAGTCGAGCCCCTCTTTTCGTCTTTTTGTCAGAGCAAAACAATTTCAAAAATCCAAAAAAAACTTTAAAATATATTTACTATTTCACCCTCTTTATGTTTCATCTCAAATTCTTTTCACTTCTCTTATAATGGGTAACCCAAACCAACCAACTCTTGGCAAGCTTTGCTACACACAACCAGATATTTCTTTATATTGTTATTGTTTTGGTAGAACTTTCGACCTCACCATTTCTTTGAGAGATAGGATAGAGGGGTCTAGAAATAACAGTTGGACACCACATTCAAATTCCTATCATCCGTGTCAAAATTCAACACCTTCTTATGTCGATGCACCTTTTAAGGCTAGCGAGGCAACTTTTGAACGCATGTCCATTGCTGAGCATATTGCGAAAGCCTGTAGCTAAAGTTTCATATTTTTCACTACTCCAAAACTCTCAGGACAACAATTACAATCATTTCCATATGAAAATGTTGATACTCCTTTTGAGGCGAATATGGAAACTTTTAAACCCATTATCATTACTGAGCAAATTGCAAAAGTCAGTCTCCAATAACCAATCTCAATCTTCTTCATATGAAAATGTTCATCATAATCTTATTTATGAAAATTGGATACAACCATCTATCTCTTATCAACAGTACCAAACTTTCACATTCTCTCATGTTGATACTTCTTTTGAGCCTAATGTGGCAATTCGTATACTCATTTCTATTGCGGAACACATTGAACTTGCCTATAACCAACAATTAAACACATTCCAACCATACTCAACTTTTGCACCTTATCTAGACAATGCTTCTGAATATCAATTAAGAAATTTCACGGTTCAAAGAGAATCCTTCATTGAAACTTCTTCACAAACCATGTCTAGTCTTGAAGTAAAGTTGGAATTGAGTAGTGAGAAAGAACCAAGGATTCCTCCCAGTCAAACCAGAACTAATTCTTTTGATCTCAACACTTTCCATCCTGAACTCCAACCGAATGTATTTGATGATCAACCGCTTAATAATCTAATTGATGAGGTGTCCGAGTATAACATATTTGACTTGCCCAATCATGAGTGTGAAAAAGAGCCTTACACCATTCCAAATCAAACTTATCCTTATCCGATTAATCTTGACATTTTCAGTATTTCAATCCCATCAAGTGAACATAATGATCCATCGATTGAGGATAATATAATTGATGAATTTTTAAAGAACTATTCGTTTGATTTAACAGACGGTGCTAGTGAGATCATTGTTGAGAATATTTTTGAGGATGAACTCGCTTGTTGGATGAGTTGGATTCCCCGACCCATCATGTATCTTCCATTGAATGTGAACATTTTCCTATACCTTTAACCGATTCTATTCTTACCACCAACATATCCGATATGCAAAACGATATCCATCCTTCATCTCCTATATCTGGATCAACAATGCTCCTCACACAAGTTTACCTACCTATTTCTTTACACACTTCCTTTTGTTCTTCTTCTCCTCTTCTTTCACTTCCACCGAGATTTGATGAACCACACTCCGATATCTCTAGTTCTATAATTTTTGACGTACAACAGTCTAAGTGAGATTCTTTTAAGGACGAGATAGACGAGCTTTTCGGGTCTCCTACCTCCACAATTCCTGACGACTCGAGTGCTTTGAATCTTGGTGCGCAACACATTGACCTTGAAACGTTCAACCTTTCTAGAGAATTTGACTATTCCACCGATATGGATATCGATTCCTTTTCTTCCGATGAGATCATCATTAGGGACATCAATGACAGTTTCGAAGATATTTTGGCCGAAGAACCCGCGTTTCTTGAAGAATTGGTGCTATGCTGAATCGACCTTCACCGAAAATTCGTGCGCCTCCGTTTGAGGCCGAAGAAGTTAAACCACCACCCTTTCTTCTTATCACATACGAGAATGTGACTATTCTACCCACTCTTTATCTTTCACATTCTCGTTTTTATTCACACTCACTTTTTCATCTCCACCAACTGAGACATAAAACCTTTAGAATACACTTCTTGTCTTCCCTTCACATCATTTCCTATCGCCACTCTCATTTCTTTTCTTTCCATTCGAGACTTAAAATCAGTTCCATTCATATAAAATCTCGAGTATTCTTCACGTACATCCATTTCAATTTCTTTTCCTAACTATGGTGTCATCGTGATAAAATATTTGAATGGTTGGTGTTGATTTTTGGGTTTTGTAAAGCCTTTTATATACTAATGCGATTTTCCCCCTCCTACTTTGAACTTTAAATATTTAAATAGTGGAAACATTATTTTGATTAAGTTTAGGGGAGAATTTTTTTAGTGTATATATTTTGTCTTCTTTAAATAAATAAAAAAACCTCTCCGAAAATTTTGAAAACTTAAAACTTTTGTGACTTCTTTGTATGGCATGACAGCGAGAACACTGTCAAGTTTAAGTCTGAGGAATGCTCGGTGAGTTTTCTATCTTTGCATTCATGTTTACTTTCTGCTTGCATTTGCACATTTATTTCCGTTTTTTTCTTTTCTTTTACATGTTTAATTTTCGTATTGCATCATGTTTAAATTCTGCACTGCATATATATCAAAAACCCATAAAAATTAAATTTTTTTCCAAAATATAAAAAACTTTGTCGTCAAGTTAGCTAGTGGGAAACTTAGACTCAAGGTCCAGCAGTTTAGATCGATATGTTAGAAATAACTAAATTCTAAGATTAGAAGTTGAAAACCCGAAAAATAACCCTCCTTAAGTTTAACTGTAGCAAATATACATTTTTGCACCACACTACACGTGTCGTGATGTTTTGAGAACTAGATGAAAAGTTCGATATGTCTAAATTAAAATTTTGTGAATTTTCTTAAGATCAAACAAATTTGTTTGGAAATAAGTAATATTGAGTATGATTCATGAGTGAAGTTAATAAGAAGGGAAAATATTGGATCTTTAATGGAGACTAGGTCTGAAAAATAACACATCTTGAGCTTGATTGGAGTGATTATACACCTTTTCTACATTTACACGTCTTTAATTTTGGGATGAAAAACATAACTTGAAGTATCTCCGTTGGTTTTCTTTCTAAAAATTTTCATGCAAAAAAGAAGTCTTTGTTTTGTGGCCTTGGTGATATGGGCAATTAAGTTTTTGGGGTGTCTCTATACCTAATACCCTAAAACAATCTGGTTTGGGAGTCATTAACCCAAAGCTCGTTAAGAAACCTAGAAAGCCTAATAAAACAAGCCAAATAAGTGTTCTTTCCAAGTTAAAAGTTCTAGCGATTCTTTGTGGGAGAATAGTCTTGGTTATGGACGAGTTTTGATTACAGGATATAAAACTTTAAAAGGGAATTTAACGGAGATATGAAAATTTAAATTGAAGTTACAAGATTAAACACTATTGCATGTTCACAAAGGTGTGTATGAACGAAAATAGGTGAGAGGTGGAGTGAAGAATAAGACAAAGTCTTTATTAAAAACGATAAAAATCCTAAATTTGAGACTAAACTGTAGAATGAAAACTCAAGAAGAACTTTACAAACTCGTAAGATATTTTTGAAGTTTTTTCTGGTCTTTATTGAAGGCATGGAGACTTTTATTCAAAAATTTTGAAACAAAACGGCGCTATTTGCACAAGCACGTAAAAACGTATAGGAGTTTAAGTTAAGTGAAAAGAAGGCGTGAAGAATAAGGGGTGGATATTTCTAATTTAGGATGATAGAGTTCCTAACTTGAATACTAAATCTTAGGATTAGAGTCAATGGTTAACTTGCAAAACTAGCTTGACGGGATTTTGTACGTATAATCCGCTGAAAACTCTCATGAGATAACACTCCTCCTAGTAAGAACACCTAGAGTTTTAAAGGTTTGTTGCACGAGCTAAGTGCAACCGTGAAGCCTACAAAAGTGAGCTAGGATTTTCTTTTTCTTTGAAATATATCAGTTTGCTCGAGATGATCAAAAGATAAGTTTGAGGATATTTGATCAGTCATATTTATTGCACATTTTTACGGTCATTTTTCCTATTTTTATTCATTAATAAATAGTGTTATTTATAATTTAAGAACATATATAGGTTTATGTGTAAAAAGATATTGTCATATATTTCTTAACTTATAAGTAATATAATAAAGAGTATTATGTTACATATCTAATTCAGATAAATATCCATTTGATTCTTAAGTAAAATAATTGCAACCATATCTTTTTAAATAATTATTTATATTTTTTGTAAACATTAAGTAATTTAATTGTGAGCAAAAATGGGTTGGAATATTTTCCCAAATTAAACAAATACTACAAATAATTTGATTTGAGATATTATGCAGATTTAATGGTAGCAAATCAGTTCAAGACTGCAAATAGGATTCAAGTGATCAAATTAAATCAAATTTAACAAATCAAGCTGCCATGTTTAGAAGCAAACTGGAGATCCATGCAACTGCATAGATACGAGAATATTTGTAAGAAATTATCATCTAAGAAATCATCAAAAATCAAGACAAAAAAGTAGAAAAAACCTGGAGAATCAATTTCAAAAGATTTAGTGGAAATCTATTAGAATTAGGATTGAAGATTGATTGGAAGAATTGTATTCTCTTGTATTTTTTATTACCTGATCTCCAAACTTCCTGGTCCTATATAAAGAGATGTAATTCTAAGGGTGGAAGTATCTCTCTCATGGCACAAATTGAGGGTTGATCATTTAGAGCTAATGTTTTTTATTTGCTCACACTAAAGTCGTGAAATTTATAAAAGCCTCCAAATTTTCCGTTTTCTTTCGTTTTTCTAGCTATATTTTACATGCTATAGTATAAGAAAATTGCAAAATTTTTTAAAATCTCAAAGTTTTCAGTTTTCTTCTGTTTTTCCAATATTATGCATAGCACACGAAAATCGTGAAATTTTCAAAATCTCAATTTTTCTAATTTTCATCAAATTTTTTATATTTTACATGATATAGCACATCAAAATAACGAATTTTTCAAAAATGTTAAAATTATCTGTCTTTTTGCTGTTTCAATATTCTTTCTGCAACAGTAAATGAAAATCACAAAAATTTTAACTGAACCTTTTTTCCTTCAAATTTTCAATATTTTACCTGCTATCGCACAAAAAAATTGTGAAATTTTTCAATATTTTCCAGTAAAACTTTAGTAGTGAGAGAAAAAATAGAAAAAAGATTTTTAAAAAATAGGTCAATCAGAGTTTTTCTACCATATAAATATAACTGTATTGGATAAAAGATTGATAAATATTAGATATACTAATACCTCATCCCATCCATATAGGCCTGTTAGACCCGGACCTGCTGACAAAATCCCGGTTATGTATAAGTTCTTCTAGACCCCGACCTAGACCCGACCCATACCCATTTAACTCCTTAATAAATGGGTCGGGTTTGGGTTTGTTTGGTTCGTACCCGTTTAGACCCGACCTATATATTTTACATATAATTAATTAATCTAAACCCTAACCTATTTGAAAGTAACATAGTTCTTAACTTCTAATTTTCTCTCGGTGTCTTTCATCTACATCTTTTTCACTATTTCTCCAATATGCACTGCTCATACCTCTCCACTCTTATGACGTCATACCTATCTTATCGTTTGCCTCGAACTTGAAGGACCTACAAGGTATATAAGTTAGAGTTTTTTTTGTTTTAAAATATTATTTAAATTCTTAAGGGTTTTTTGCTTTTTTTTTCTTTATATTTTCTCTGAGCCTAACTTTTGAAAATTATTCGTTAACTTTTGAGTTATAGTAATGACTGATAAAAAAATAGTTGATAGATGGGTTCGGGTAAACGGGTCTGACCCTATAAATAATGGGTCCAGGTTTGGGTCCACTCCATACAGGCCCGTCGGGTAAATGGGCTGGTCTGGATCCATAAAAAAATAAACGGGTATGGTATGAGATATGCTAGACCCGACCCAAACCCACCCATTCACAGGCCTAATCCATATGGAAATCTTGGTTCAAATTCTTCAATGTGGGATTCAAGATGTTCCCTTTTTGCATTTATTGCGATTCTTTCTTTACGAACATCATAAGTAGCAAGTAAATAAAAAAATTTATGACCCAAATATAATAAGAGAATTAAATAGGGGCTGGATAACAATTTTTTCGCTATAGTGCAAGCTAGATAAAGGAATATTCTAAAAAATATTCTTTCATATACTTTTATATATATTATATAGATTGATAGATGCTCAATATCATAATGCATAGCATCTGCTCTCTGTGTAACATGGTTTTAGTTGGGTGAAGCAAAAAGAAAACTAAATGCAACTCTTTTAATTTATTTATTCTGATTCTAACTGTTCATCTATTCAAGAAATAGAAATTATTAGAGAAGAAAATAGTCAAAAAGTTCAAATTAGTTTTAGCGCTATGCATCAACTTTTTGCATGTAACAAACATCGATTTGGTAAAGTCTACTGTTATCTTTTTTTCTCTTGAGTAAGAAGAGGATAAATTTGAAAAGGAAAAAAGCAAAGGCAGAGAAAATCAAGCAAGCAGCTACGGTGTGGGCCCAAGCAAGAAAGCAATCCCTGCTTTCCAAACTGATGATGCTCAAATCTCACCTAATTCCCACCTCAAAATTTCTTTTAATCAAAGCAAGACTCCTACTATCTCCATGAGTGGCCCCATTGCCTTTGAATTTCACGTCTCCTTTCATCATGATCACATCATGCACTACCGAATTAAATTCCACCAAACTATGCATCATTAGGGCCTCTCCTAGTTTTTGCCTTAAATTTTATTAATTGAGAAAGCAAAAAATGTCTAAATGATTTCGATGATAATAACATATTTTAATAGTTTGAACAAACAAGCCAGAAAGAAGCGCTTACATGAATATGGATGAAAGCGGTGTGTCACAAATGTTAAATTAAATTAATTGAGGAGGAGGATTAATAGTTGAACAGAAGACAGACATTCATGCAATTTATCAAAAATATTTGAAATAAAAATTCATCATTGTTATTTTCTTGTAAATTGCAGTGCATTTTAAACATAGAAGGTTTAAGTGCAAATGGCCCAGATGACAACATGGCTAAAAGTTAGAAAAATGAGGTGAGGTATGAGACTTGCTACTTCCAAAATAGGTTTTCACCTTTCGTTTTTATCAAAATTAATAATAATTTTTTTAAAAAAAAACATCATTGATATAATTTTATATTTTTAAACTTAAACTTCCTAAACATTTAACGAAAATGTCTTCTTTTTTTTTTTTTGAAAAATAAATAAATAGTGAGTCTATTATATGCATCAAAGTACCTACCATCATAAGATAAATCACTCTTTCATATGGCTTCTGTTATGAAGTGACACTATACTGGAACTAAAATGTCATGAGTTCAACATATCTTGAGATGTTATTTGTGATACTTCAGATCAACCAAAATAGCCATAACTATACAGATAAATGTAAAACCTTCAAATCACTCTTAATTGTCATCCACCTGCATAATATAAAAAGAGAAAACAGATTAAACAATGCCCATTATAATTGTTAAGACACGTGGCAATACACTATTCACCGGCCTATATGAATGTTTATTTTCCAACTACAAAAATGTTAAAAATTATAAAGAAAATAGTACACAGACATCGATCAATAAATAAAGTGCTGGTACCATCACGGTGCACCGTATACTATGAAAAGTTATATAAAAATTCCACAAAACAACATTACAAACTACACACACCTCCCTCTTGAACGGCGTACCGGCCCGCAAACGACTGGAACCCCCCTCTAAATAAACATCCGTACCAATGATAAATTTATTTATATGCCTAAGATCCATAGCTATATAGATTATCTAAGCTCCTTTCTTATTTCTCAAATCTAAAGTTTTAAGTAAGCCGTATTTTTTAGTCTTTTCTCTTTTCTTTTATCTTTCTTCTTCTTAAATTAAATATCATTTTAAAAAAAAAATTCCTTCATGAGATCCAAACTAATGTTTCAACTTTTAAGATCAAGAGATAGTAGAGCTGGAAGAAAGTTCGGAGTTTATGGTTCATTCGTTTATATCATATGAATTATATGTCGAATTTAATACGTGAAACCCGCTATTGCCCTAAATCGTGTTTAACCTGCCAAAACTAATAAAACCCGAACCCGAGCCTGAAACCAGCCCGAACCCGTTAGGTTTGGGTTCAAGTTTATCTACCCATTCCAACTTTTGGATTTAAAGTAGTAAGAAAACCTGCCCGTGCTAGCGGGTTCGAGTTCATTTATGGTCCAAAACCCGCTCAAACCGACCCGTGCACTCCCCTACTTGTACTTCATATCACATCATGCACACAAACTTCCATGTTCTCTCCCTAAGGGGTTGTTTGGTTGCAGCATTTTGAAATTTGGATTCCCAAATAATACAATTAAAAAAATATGGATTAGCTAATTTTGTGTTTGGTTGATATTGGATTTCTAGTATTAGATTTGTAGATCAATGTAATCCTTTTTAAGTTGGGAAAAAATAAGTGGGATTTGGATTTGAGGATTAGATAGAGAGATGGGGATTTTTTTAATAACATAAAGTACGTGGGCCCAATGTGAACAGTGCCAAATCTATAGTAATCCATAGATTTGTTTGGATTCAAGAATAAAAAAAAATGATGGCCCCCTCGTAAAAAACAAGCAAATCCGAAACCCAAAATCCTACAACCAAACAAGAATTAGTTAAGTGCGTGTTTGGTTGCAAGATTAGGGGAGGATTTGGCACTATTTGGATTCATGAATCCAAAAAAAAAGTATAAGGATTAGCTAATTGTTGTTTGGTTGTAGGATTTTGGGTTGTTGGATTTGCTTGTCTTTTGTGGGGCTCGCCGTTTATTAGGATTCATGAATCCTAAAAGAAAAATCAGGATTGCAAAGGATTAGCACTATTTACATAGTCCCACCGTACTTTAAATCCTCTTTCTCTATCTTTCTAAAATTCTTAAATTCAAATCCTACTTTCCTTTAGGGCCTGTTTGGTTGCAGGATTATGGAATTTGGATTCCAAAATAGTACGGTTGAAATTTCTGGATTTGGTTGGTTTTGGATTCCTAGTATTGGATTTGTAGATCCTTGTAATCTTTATTTGGTTGGTGAAAAAAGGTGGGATTTGGATTTGAGGATTTTAGAGAGAGATAGAGAGAGAGGATTGTTAAATAAATAAAATGCATAGGCCCCATCTAAAAGTACAATGAATAGTGCCAAATCCTTGAAAATCCTTGAAAATTTTTAGGATTCCATAATCCTTGTTTTGTGGTGGGCTCCCCCATAAAAAACAAAGGAATCCTAGAAATCCTAATCTTGCAACCAAACACAAAATTATGGAATCCTAGGATTCCACAATCCAAAATCCAAATCCAAACTCATAATCCTGCAACCAAACAGGCACGTGGTCCCACCGTACTTTAAATCCTCTGTCTCTATCTCTCTAAAATTCTCAAATTCAAATCCTACTTTTCTTTAACCAACCAAACTATAAAAGTCTACAAATACAATACTAGGAATCCAATACCAACCAAATAACAAATCACCAAGAAATTTTCAACCATACTGGTTTGGAACCCAAATTTTATAATTCTGCAAGCAAACCACGTCTAATTCTCACTCTTTTCTTTGATTCTTGGATTCAATCCGTGCAAAATCCATTGAATCCTCCAACCAAACAGCCCCTAATTCAATATTGAATGCCCACCTCCCAATATAAAACTCACCAATGAAAGTTTGCACCCCCATCAAAACCCCACATAATTTATCTCCTCCCCTAAACTCCTCAAAACAAAAAACAAAACTCAATATGAAGCCCCCTTCATCAACACAAAGAAAGTCCCCTATCTCTTCCTTCTATCTCATCACCCTTGGCTTCATCACTTTTGTAGCCATCATCTATTGGAAGGACTTGGCATGCATCTTTAGCCAACCTTTGCAATCTCCAACCCAACAAATTAGCAGTACTACTACTCCAGAAGGTAAGAAGTTGCAAAAAAAAAAGATGCTTATTGTTGTAAATATTGGAATTGTTTTGGGCTGACGTGAGAAAGTTTGTACCTTAGAGAAGGAGGAGGATGAGGCATGCAATATTTTCGAAGGGAGGTGGGTTTATGATAAAGAGAGGAGGCCGTTGTATGAAGAGGAGGAGTGCCCATACATACAGCCTCAGCTCACGTGCCAGGCACATGGGAGGCCTGAGACTGGGTACCAACACTGGAGGTGGCAACCCCATGGCTGCTCTCTTCCAAGGTTTTCTTTATTTTTTTGCTTTTTGCACCTTCAAATTAATTTTTTAGCAGTTTAGTAGTCATTAGCATGTGATATGCAAGATATTAAAGGGATATGTAAATATTAGATAAGTTAATTTTATAATTTTTATTTATTTATTTAAAATAGAGCTTTAGTAATCCTTAAAGGGCTAATATGCAAAATAGTAGATAAATTCTTAGCTGAACAAAGATTGGATAAATCTTTTTGTGTCCGGCGTATATGTTCGGTCATGAGCGAAAGAGAAATGAAAATCGATCCACAGTGGGTCTTTTTCGTACCCTAACGAATTATGCCTGAAAAATAGTACAATCATACAGAATTGGAAAGGTTTTCAGAACAAACAATCCCGACCATGAAATTTACAGACAAGTCATGATAATAATTCCTTGCCCTATACAAAACACGATAAAATTCAAGAAGCTTATAGCAGTGGAGATGCTCCAATATGAAATTTGTGATGATTTATAAAGAACTGAAAGGGGTCATGGGGAGGAGGGGTTTTTCATAAAATGACGATGATACTTGGCTGGGATTTGCAAAAGTAAAAGGATGAGGGGTATACTTGTTGATGGGTTGTTTTAAATAATATATTGTGCTTTGAATGGGCACAGCTGTTCCTCGATGACTACGCCCTTTCATTGCTTGTGATTGAATTAAAAATGTCGGTTTATCTTTTGTCGGTTGGGTGTCCCGTTCTATTTGGCTGGTTAAGTTTGTGATTCTAACACAGGATCAGAATGGTGTAGTGACTCAGTAATTTAATGGTGAAGTTTTGGGGATTCGGAGTGCCTGATATTACCATGACTCTGCCATAAGGAAAATACTAGATTCAACGGTGAGAGATGGGTATATCAGAAGGCTCATGGGTTTCTATATATCTTTGATGTGGCCAGGATTTAATAATAGCAGGGAAAATAGCAGCGCTAAGAGCATAATATTTGGTCTGAGTCGCGGATGTGAATTATAATGATGGTAGAACCAACTGCTAGGAGGTGCAGATAATGACAAAATTGTGTTTGGACCATTGTGTTTGCAACTTTTGAAAGGGAAGGAACATGTTTGTGGAGAAGTTAGTGAGGCCCCATTTATTGGCATTATTGCCATTCTGTAATTTCAAGGCATGTTTGCTTATTTTGGATTAAAATCTTGCGGATTTAATTTGAGGAGAAATTATTCGGTGTTCTGTGTACGGAGAATTTCAGGCTTTCTTCAGACAACTTGGTGGGGTCGGTATTGTGATTTTTCTTTCTCTCATGATCGGGGATATATGGCCGGCACATTGTAGAACAGAGTAGACCTATTTTCCTTCAAGTTATAGATCTTAGAGATTTTCATGCTAAATTCATGTTTTGATAGTTTGGGATAGGCTTTCAACTTCATATTTTTTTGGCTAAAATACTGGAAACCTCCCACACTTTTGCCCCAAAAGCAGGAAACCCCCATATACTTAAAAACATGCACTTTACCAGGTGTTAGCCAAAAATGGCCCTATAGTATTATCAATCGACTAACCTAATATTTTATTTTATTTTTCTTCATCCATTCCAAATTAGAGAGAAGATAGGTAATGTTTTCAATAAGAGATTTACGAAAGAAAAAATGATTAAAAAATGTTTGGAGAGGAAAAAATTTATTGAGAAGAAAGAGAGGATTTCGAGAAGAAAGGCTTAAGGGGCTTTTTGGGTAATATACACCTCAAAAACTAATGGTGTTGAATTTCGGGCAAAAGTGACGAGGTTTCTCGCATTTTAGCCTATTTTTCCTTATAATAATGTGGGTTGGAAATAAAAATAGATTGTTTGGATGTTACGATTAGAAACTTTGAAAGAGACCACGATAGGCTTAGGTACCAAGAAAAAGCTAACAAACAAACAAGCTTAGCATTGGAAAAATTAGCTTTGAGCTATTTTCTTAAAATACAGAGTAGTGGACTATTTTTTATTTACTCATAAAAAACCATCCAAAGCAAACCATTCTGTCGAATTGATTTAATCTAGAGTAATAATGGAATGTAGGGTCTTTAATTCAGCGGAAAATTTGTATCCACACAAGACTTCAAACTAGGCTTGTCAATGGGTCGGGTCTAGACCCGGACCCGAACCGGACCCGCTTCAAAAAGTAGGTCCAGTTTTGATTCTAAACCTGTTTATCCGGATCCAATCCAGATCCATTAAAAGCTTAAATAAATGAGCCAGGTCTGGATAACCTCCATTCAGACCTCCTTAACCCGAACCAATTATTTAATTAGATCTCAAATAATATTTTATAAACAAAATCATATCAAAAGATATATAATTACCTAACTAAATCATATCAACAAAATATTTAGTTGACTGAAAATATGTTTTACATCGGTTCAATTTCTTTTTTCTAGAGTTGTCACCACCTTCGATATTCCTTTATTTCTCTTCTTGTCTTAATTTTTTCAAATCCAAGGACATTAAATTCTCTTCTCTTGTAGACGAAAGGTAGAATTCCAAACCTCTTTGAGCCCTAGTAGCCTTGGATACACAGAACTAAGATCAAATCTTTAAGACGACTTATGTTGCTAGGTTATTTTTTCTTTATTTTTTTTGTTTTAAATCAAAACCTTTGCAGTTTCTTTTATGCTTGAGTGGATCTGGATAAATGGCTCGGCCAATTATTAATGGATCCGGCTCCATATCCATTCAGTATAGACCCGTTGGATAAATGGAAGGATCTTGATCTATTAAAAATATATGGATCCGAAACATGTCAGTCCGGATTCAACCCGATCCATTGACAGGCCTGCTTCAAACTATGAAGTTAAGATTTAAGAATATCAAAGAGCTATCCAGGGTTACAGACCACAAAAAAAGAAGTGAGCAACACTTTAACTATCACAATGAATAACAATAGTACCCTTGTATATACTAAGCTTCATAAAAGACCGCTTAACCAGATCTCTTATGTCACGGCCTCGGTCACGACTATATACTCAGACTCTATATTAGGTAAAGCAATTGCAGATTTCCGCGAAGCTTTATAACAAATGAAACCACCTCATATGGAACGAAACCTGTGATTAACCTTCACCTATCAAAATCACCAGCATAATCTGAATCATAATAAATGATCTGACTGTCACTGCCCCAACCAAACTCCAAACCAACATCAAAACTATCCTTTAAATATCTAAGCATTCATTTCACTGTCTTTCAGTGTGGCTTTTATCTGGAGATGTCATATGTCTACTAACAACTGTTAAGATATGTAGGATTAATAGTCCAACTGATAAAGAGGAAATTAGATATTTTATTATAATATCAAAAGATATAAAATGCTCTTCAATATATAGATGTTACAATATGTATACTCTCTCTATTTTCTCAATGTGGGACTAAAATCTTTCTTATATCAAACTTTAACACTTCTTCTCTAATTGGAGTATATATATCGTCCATACCCAACTTGTTATAAATAAATTGTATCCTCTCACGAGCAAGTGGTTAAGTGAGTATATCGTTAACTGGTGACCTCTGCACACATGTCGTGTCGCAGTCTCTGAAAACTCCTCCTCAGTTCCAACCACCTTATTTCGGACTACATGACAATCTACTTCGATATGTTTGTTCCACTCATAGAATACTGGATCTGAAGTAATATGGATAGCAGCCTGATTGTCGCAATATAACATCATCAAGTTGTGTTGAACCATACCTAGTTCTTCCAGAAATCGTTCGACTCATGCCATCTTACAAGTGATGTCCGCCTCAGCACGGTAGTCGGACTCTACACTAGAACGTGAGACCACACGTTGCTTCTTGCTTTTCCAAGTCACTAGGTTCTCACCTACGAACACACAATACCCTGTAGTGGATCTTCTAGTTATCAGACACCCTGCCCAATCAGCATCAAAAAACCCGCTATTTTATTGTGTCCTTCAGTATACAACAATTCTTTTCCGGCAAAACTCTTCAGATATTGTAGAATCCTAATAGCTGCATCCCAATGGCCTGTATGGGGTGATTTCAGAAACTGACTCGTAATACTAACAGGATATGAGATATCTGGTCGAGTGACAATGAAGTAGTTTAACTGATCAACCAACCTACTATATCTAGCTGGATCATCTAGTAACGTTCCATCATCTGGTAACAACTTGGAATTTGGATCCATCGGTTTGTGACGAGGCGTGCAATCTAACATTCTATTCTCAGAAAGTATCTCCAGTGTATATTTCCTTTGTGATAGATGGATTCCCTCCTTAGATCGAGCTATCTCAATCCATAAGAAGTACTTAAATCGGCGAAGATTTTTAGTTTGAAACTGCTTTTGAATATACGTTTTGAGATCACAAATACCTTCTTCATCATCACTTGTGATAACAATATCATCCACGTATACTACCAAATGATTTGGCGACCGTGGTGATATCTATAGAACACTGTGTAATCACCATTACTTCTCATCCTAAAACCTCTAATATTTTCTGTAAATTGTCCAAACCAGACCCTCAGAGATTGTTTGAGTCCATATAAAGATCTTTTCAATCGACATACCTTCGAGGACTCTTTCTGAACAATAAAAAAAGATGGCTGCATCATGTAAACCTCCTCCTCAAGAATACCATGCAAGAAAGCATTCTTAATATCAAGCTGATATAGGGACCAATGAAAGGTAGCAGCCAAAGAAACCAATAGGCGTACAGAAGCCATCTTTGCGACGGGAAAAATGTATCAGTAAATTCCTGTCTATAGATATGAGAATATCCTTTGGTTACTAACCTAGAATTTTAACCGAGTGAGGGAACCATCGGAGTTGAGCTTGATATAAAATACCCATCGACAACTAACGACATGCTTTCCAGGTGGAGGCAGAACTAGATCCCAAGTAGCATTCTGCCGAATAACAGTCATCTCCTCAATCATAGATTGTTTCCAGGATGTGTATGAGCCTCAGATACATTAATGGGAATGATATATTAATCCATAGATAAAATGAAACACTGTATGGAGAAGACAAATGAGCATGGGAGATAGAACGGTAAAGTGGATTGGCAGTGAAACGAGATGCTTTGCGGACCGTGATGGGAACATCAAGGTCAGAAGGTGTAGCTGGTGTGGGTTCAGAAATCGGATCAGAAGTAAAATCAGGGGTTGGTATAACAGGAGTAGGCTTAGGGGTTGGTATAATAGGAGCTAGGATCAAAGGAATATCTTGGTCCAGTGGAGGCGCCTCATGTGCTGGACCAGCATCAGCAGTGTCCAGAGATGGGTTGCATGCTTGAGTACGAACAGTCTTGTCCTGTGGAATTTCGGGCTATTCAAGAAATTTCACGTCACCGATGTCATTTGGGGATAGACTCACGGAAAGAAAGACCGCGACTCAAAAATGTGATATCAGCTGAGATAAAGTAACGACGAAGGGTGGGATGATAACAACGATATCCTTTATGGGAGCGAGAGTATCCTATAAAGGCACTTCGAAGGGAACATGTATCCAACTTAGTTCGATCAGGTTTATGTTCATGGACAAAGCACACAACCAAAAATTCGAAGAGGAGCAGAAAACAGAACAGAGTCATTAGGGAATAGGATAGAAAAAGGTGTTTGACCATCTAACACGGAGGAGGGCATACGATTAATGAGATAAGTGGCTGTAAAAACCGTATCTCCCCAGAAACGATGAGGAACCTGTCAATGAATAAATAGTGTTTGGGTGATTTCTAGCCGATGGCAATTTTTACGCTCAGCAATACTGTTCTATTAGGGGCATATGAACAAGAGACCTTATGAAGAATACCAGATACAGACATAATTTTGAAACTCAGGAGAAAGATATTCTTTCACATTATCACTATGGAGTATTTTCACAGAAACATCAAATTGTATATTAATTTTAGCACGGAATTTATGAAATACGAAAAAACTTCAGACCGAGATTTTATTAAATATAACCAAATTGCATGGGAAAAATCATTAACAAATGTGACAGTACCGATCACTAAATAATGACTCAACGGTACATGGTCCCCATCATTGAAATGAACTAAACTAAATGGAGTACTGACTCGCTTATTGACTCGAGAAGGGTAAGATACACGATGGTGCTTACCTAATGACAAGACACACAATAACTCGGTAGTCGCAGAAATTTCTGGATGTAACCTTTTCAGGTTTTGTAATGATGGATGTCCCAACTGACAGTGTAAACCTAAGCTATAGAATCATTCAAGCATGCAACCGAATCTGAAAAACTACTTATCCGATATAGACCATCAGACACATGTCCGGTGCCAATCGTCTTTCTTGTTCTCAGTTCTGAAATACACAGTGGTTAGGATAAAAGATAGCACATCAATTTATTTTGTGAGTTGACTAATAGAAAGCAAATTGAAGGGAAAAAGAAGCATATAAAAAATTGAGTACAAATGCATAGATTTAAAATCACTGAAGCTATACCACTAACAGGTGAAAAAAAACCATCAGCTAGTTTGACAGGTGTGGGAAATGTGAGAATTGGACAATATCCCTGAATTCCCAATCATGTGATTTGATACACTTCTGAGTCAATCATCTTTGACGTAGAAGGTACTGAGAATAGACAAGCAGTAGAATTACATGTCTTAGCAAATGTAGCACTAGGGGATGACTGTGACCGAGAGAGCCGAAACTGTCGAAACAATATGAAACTTTCCAATATCCCTACATCTATAGAATTAATGGTAGAGTCAGTACCAGAAACGACATGAGCTGTAGAACTGTTACTTTTCTTCGGACAAGCATACTTCATATATCCAAATTCATGACAATAATTACACTGAACCCCCTCTTGATTACCATCAGATCCTCTCTCTGAGTAACTAGCTCGGCTACTATCCCTACTAATTTCTTTTCCAGAATAACTACTATGACCTCCTCGACTAGAACAATCCATGTCTTGACTAAAACCGTCTCTCTGTGGCATAGCGGCCAATACAGACTTTTCTGTGACTGGTTCCGCTCTCGGGTGAGTTGGAAACATCTGTCGAATCAGATGGAATACCTTCTGAAGATTCTTTGACGACTCACTACCAATCATTAATGGTCGTACCGCATCATACGAAGAATTCAGACCCTCCAGGAAGGTCAGTACATCAAGCTTATCTTGGCGTATCTTTATTTCCTCCAAATCAGTTTCTAAAGGGAAAATATTCCATAACTCATCACATACCTTCTTGAAGGCAACATAGTGCCCCTCTAATATCCGACTCTCCTGATCTGATCTAGAATAAGTCTGAAAGATAGAATAAGCCCGAGACATGCTACTTTTCCCCGAATAAGTGAATTGCAACAAAATCCACATCTCCTTCATAGTGGAGCAAGTAAGAACCATCCATTACCTCCACCAAACTATTATTTTTTATCCAGGCAACAATTTTTGGAATAGGGGAATCATTGGTGAGATGATGAACTTTGCCCCTCCCAATTAAATTCATCATCACACTAATATGCCATTATTGCCAATTCAAACCATTGAATTTCCGATCCGACAACTTAACAGAAGGCAAGATCGGCCCAATAACAAATCACTCGACAACTTCCTTCTCAATATCACCCATAGCAGCAGCAACAGAGTCACAACATGAAAACTCCTAGCACCACCCTACTTCCCAATCGAATAAACAAATCCAAACATATGATCCACAACCGGATCTAAACAGATATCTAATCGAATAGATGATCGGCAACTGGATGTAAACTGAACAGATGATGAAGCAGATCATCGATGCGAAGGTGATGCAGTGATGATGCAACGGTGATGCGGTGATGTAGCGAGGTGATGCGATGGTGCAGGGTGATGCGGCGGTAGTGCAGGGTGATGCGGCGGCGGTGATGGTTTCTGCTAGGATTTGGTGGCTAGGATTTGGTGTTGGTGGCGAGCTAGGATTTGACGAAACATGGCTCTGATACCATGATAAAGAGGAAATTAGATACTTTATAATATCAAAAGATATACAGAGCCCCTCTATATATAGATGCTGCAATATGTAAATTCTTCTTATTTTCCCGATATGAGACTAAACTCTATCTTATATCAAACTCTTGACACAAACATTGGAGCAACTATGATAATTACATGGGTATAACATATAAATGGGCCATACCCTGGCAGGCTTAAGTTTATTTGGATGCAGCTCATTTATGTTGAAAACCAGTGTACACTCATATAAATAAATTAACTGATACCCCTCATATATTAAAATTAACAAATTAACAACATATCTCGGTAACAGCGGTTATCAGAAACAAGGTGGATGGGTGGAAGAAAATGGTTCCGGTGGTGTATGGCCCGTTGATACAAGAGTATCGAGAGGAGTTTTGGAGGGAGATCTGCCACTTGAGAAATAAGTGGGCGCTTCCGTGGGTTTTAGACAGATTTCAATGTGGTACGGTATGTGGATATAAGGATGGGGACATTAAGGGACGAGTGGAGGGTTTAACAAGTTAATCAATAATCTCAATCTTAATGAAATTTCAGTCATGGATTTCAAATTTACTTGGTCAAGTCATAGTCGGAGGGCATGATTAGCAAAGTTGGTCAGAAATCTGGTGTCTTTAGATTGTGAGCGTTGACATCCTCTTGCCTTCGCTAAATCTGTAACGAAGAACATTTTGGATCTTGTGCCGCTTGAACTTTCTGATGAAAGGCGAGAGTGTATGAGGGGAAAAGAAAGTTTAGATTTGAGAAGAGGTGTCTAGAAGAGGAGGACGCGTGTAACCTGATTAAGGAGAGCTGGGGTTGCCCGATGTTTTGTTTGGATGCCGCTAGCAATTTTGTAGCTAAGTTTCGATACCTTAGACGGCCTTTACGAAATTGGGATAGAAAGAGGTCCATCTTCGAGAGACGGAAGAAAGAGGAATTACTGGGGTATATTGAAGAATTAGAACTAAAAGAAGAAGGTAGAACCCTTTCGAATGGAGAGTTTGATTATTTTTGCAAATGGAGAGTGGAGCTTAAAGAAGTATATAAGAAGGAGGAGATAGCGTGGAGACAGAGATTAAGGGAGCGGTGGGGAAAGGGAAGAGAACACTGCTTTTTTCATAGAATGGCAAATGCAAAAAGGAGATCAGGAGGATAGAGAGAGTAGAGGCACAGTATTGACTGAGAAAGAGAAGATAAGAGAGGCGGCAGTGGAGTTCTATAAAGACCAAATGAGGGAAGGCCGGAGGTTTGGGGTGGAAGCTGCAGGCTGATTTCTTGGAGGACAAAGGACAATTGAAGGAAGAGCATAGTTCGATCTTAGTGGGAGGCTTCTCAGAAGAAATTGAAAAGACAATTTAGGACATTGGGGGCGGATAAATCGCCAGGACCCAATGGTTTCCCAATATTATTTTTATCAAAGGTTTTGGGAGATCATTAAGGAGGATGTTATACGGTTATTTACGGCTATGGAAGCTGATGGCCTAAGCTGGAAAAGACTCAACAGTTCAAGCATAATCCTTATATCAAAGAAGAACAACGCAAAGAACTTAAAAGATTATAGACCGATAAGCTTAATTAACCGTTCTTTGTAAAATTGTCTCAAAAGGCATTGGCTAATAGATTGAGTGTTCTGGGGGAAATTCTCAACGATACACAAACCGGTTTCATAGCAGGAAGATATATTATGGACGGGATATCGACGACTAATAAAGTGATCAGGATGCTAAAAGGAGGGGAAGAAAAGGGTATACGTTGAAACTGGATTTTGAGAAAGCCTATGGCACGGTAGATTGAAACTGTATTCTTGAATGTTTTGAGTTGAAAGGTTTTGCACCAAAATTGAAGAAGTGGATTAGTAGTTGGTTGAAGTCAGCGTCGACATCGGTGTGTATTAATGGAGGGGATTCTAACGAATTCTGATTCAAGCGCGGGCTTCGACAAGGGGATCCTCTGTCCACACTTATTTTTTCCTCGGTGGCGGATGGTCTAGCAACCATGATACAACGATGCGGAGCCGAATGGATTCTTGGAAGGTTTGGGGCCAGGGGATGCTCGGAAAGAGGTAATTAATTTACGGTGTGCGGATGGCACCTTTCTTTTTGGGCGTGCTTCCAAGCGGCAAGCGGGGATACTCAAAATGGATTTTGTATTCTTTCGAACCATGGTCGGGTTAAAATTAATTTTCATAAGAGTTCGGTGGTGTGTTTAGAAGTGGGAGGAGATTAAGAGGAACAATTAGCAAGTATATTTAATGGTAAGGTGGAAGATTTTCCAATAAAATATATGGGATTACCTTTGAGGCCGGGATGATTAAAAGGGAGGATTGGATGTCTTTGATAGATAAGGTGAAGGGCAGATTGGAGGGGTGGAAGGGAATATGACTGTCATTGGATGGAAGGGTGACACTGCTAAACTCAGTTTTAAGTTCAATTCCAATTTATTTTATGTCATTTAATTTGCTCCCGGAATGGGTTGTTAAAACAATTGTCGAATCAACCGAGATTTTCTTTGGAGAGGGGCTTCAGTGGAAAGGAAGAAGTATAATCTGGTGAAATGGGGGAAAGTTTGCAGATCAAAGGAACAAAGTGACAGGGAGTGAAGAATCTAAGGGATATGAATAGGGCACTTCTAGGCAAGTGGTGGTGGAACTAGATTGCGGGGAATAAGAAAGGTAGGTGGTGAGTATAAATGCAGCATATAGAAATAAGACATGAGCCATTAATGCGAGCAATAAGCATATTTCGTTTGCATCCTGGTTTTGGAAAGGGGTGATGTCTGTCCGAGGTATAACTTATACTATAGGTGATGGTTGATAATTACCTCTTGGCAGGATTACTGATGTGGGGGCCAAATATTACAAGAAATGTTCTCTAGAATGTTCGCATTAGTAAAGAATAAGGAGACGTCGGTATTTAGGTTGTGGAGAGCATATAAGTGGTGGCCGAAGTTTTCAAGGGGTTTGTCAGCTCAAGGGTGGCGGGAGAGGCGAGTAATGATTGAGTATGTTCAAGAGTGGAAGCCACTGGTAAGCGGGACGGAAAATAAGGCGACGTCGAGGTGGACGACAGATAAGGTTTTTTCAGTAAAGTCATTTTGTACAGTCCTAAATTATGGAGGTGTTAGAACTCCAGAACCGAATTCGATATAAAAATCCTCTGTACCACTCAAAATTAAAATCTTTATGTGGTTGGCTCTTAGTAATGCGATTCTTATAAGAGATAACCTGTACAAAAGAAAATGGATAGACCACTGAGGTGCGAAATGTGTGCGATGGATATGGAGTCAGTGGATCACTTGTTCATAACATGCGATTTTGCTAGAAATATTTGCGATAGGTTTGGGAGCAATGCAAGGGCTAGGATATATTTTGGGTTCTTCATTGATATTTGGAGTCAATGGAGGCATGGGTTGGATATGCGTTTACATAGGAAGTGGGATATAGTCGGGTCGGCAATTTGTTGGGGTATTTGGGCTGAGCGAAATAATAGGATATTTAATGATGTTAAACATTCTATGATGATATGATAAATGGTATTGAATCAAATATTGCATTTTGGTCAGATGGACGTCGACAAAGACAAGGAAGAAGTGAATGTACAAACGGTTGAGGCGGGGATATCGGACATGCATCATGATCAGCATGCAGCTGATATTACTGGGGATGGGGATCGTAACAACGACATGGGTGGTTGAGGTTGAAGCATGCACTTTCTGATGGATGGGGGTTTGGCAAAATAAATAGCTTGATGTTGGTTCGGCAATTTGTTGGCGTATTTGGGCCGGGCGAAATAATAGGATATTTAATGATGTTAAACATTCTATGATGCATATGATAAATGGTATTGAATCAAATATTGCATTTTGGTTAGATGGGCTTCGACAAAGACAAGGAAGAAGTGAATGTACAAACGGTTGAGGCGAGGATATCAGACATGCATCATGATGAGCATGCAGCTGCTATTACTGGGGATGGGGATCGTAACAATGACATGGGTGGCTGAGGTTGAAGCATGCACTTTCTGATGGATGGGGGTTTGGCAAAATAAATAGCTTGATGTCGGTTTATTTGTCCTTTTAGTTGTTTCGGTCCTTTTTCTTTTTCTTGCTTTTACGATTTGTTTTTATGGTATTTCTTTTGTTTTCCTTTGTTCTGGAGACTCTTTTGTAAGTTTTGTTAAAATTTTCATTTAATGAAACGCAGGGGCATTCGGCCTACGTTTTGGTAAAAAAACAAAAACAAAAACAAAATCAAATTAACCGAATGCATGAAAAATATTTGGACAAATATATACCGTGGCATATGTAATGCAACCAACTGCACTAGAGTAAGTAACATGCGACATATAATCAACCTCCTCATTTGTTTGTGGTGACAAAGCAGCCGAAAGTTTGAAGTGAGCAGCCAATAGAGTACTAATAGATTTCATGTTTGCTTTGCTGAAATGCTCCAAAACTTTTCAACATACATCTTTTCATATAAGTATATATAATTTTCTTGCTTGTCGATCGCGATGAATTTTCATACGAAGAATCTTCTTCGCCGCTTCTAAATCTTTCGTCTTAGATTTACTCTTCAATTGCATCTTCGACCGATTATTTTCAACCATATTCTTTCTACAATTAACATATCATCAATATAAAGCAACATATATATACGAAAGAATCATCGTTGACTTCCTAAAATAGACGCAGTTGTCGCTTGAGCTCCTTAAATACCCAAGGAATCAAACTTCTTGTATCAACGTCCAGGCGACTATTGTTAACCGTATAAGGATTCTTTTAACAAGCAGCTCTGCGTTTTAACACAGTCATTCAATCCATAACTATGCTTCTTGGCTGCTCAGTATCAAAAAAATGCTTATTGGTTGTTGTCGACTGGTGAGCATTTGGACCAGTAATCTGCATAAATTACTTGTCATTTTAAGGGTAAAGTGTCAAAAAAAACCCAAACAATTTTTCTCGCTGACAAAAAACCTGGCCTTGAAGCAGTTGTTAAAAACCCCTAAGGAAAATTTTCATGCGGTATGCTATATCTAAATAGGTCATAGATATCGTATGCAAGTGCATAAATATCGCATCATAACTAGATATAGTATAAAGCTATATAGTTATCGCAGGGTTTTTTTGACAGCTGAAAATTTTTCCAAGGGGTTTTGACAACCATTTTAACGCCACGGGTTTTTGTCAGCAGGAAAACCTGCTTGGGGGGTTTCGACAATTTACCCTTATTTTAATGACTATGGATCAGCTATCGCCTATTCAGAGTAATAAATACTAAAACCCTACATGAATCCATTAGCTGCTTTACGTTGTATATTTGTGTTCACATATATAATCCGGAGCAGCCAACCAAAAGCATGGTGTGCTCTCTCTTTGTTCGTGTTTCTTTGTATTCACCCATTGATCCTTCAAGAATCACTTTACCCAAAAGCTTAAGCTTTTAAATTGTGGGATAATAATGTATATCAAGATAACATAATACATAATACCCTCCTCACATGGGCCTTTGAATTGGGCCATGTTGAAAGAAAGGCATCTAGCGGAAATTCTCGCTAGTGTAGCCATTCTCGCTAGTGTAGCCAGATAAATGGAAGTAAACAAATATAATTTAAAGTGAGAATTACGAGGTTTGAACCCAGGACCTCTTGAGCCTGTTGTGCTTTAATACCATATCAAGAACCACTTTATCTAAAAAGCTTAAGCTTTTAGGTTGTGGGATAACAATGTATATCAAGAGAACGTAATACTTTAATAGATCTGACCATGTATGGCGTGCTTACCGTATTTACAGATTACCAATACACACCTCTCCACCGTAGAAGGGTTAGACCATGTGTACATATTTTAACACCCACTTAACTCCAGATTTTTAAAAATTGTGTTAATTTTTTTTTGCGCAGTAAAATTGACAAGTTGATTTCTAATTAAAATAAATTTGGGTCCTTGTCTCTTGTTATTTATGATATTACTCCAATTAAATTCTGTTCTTAAATAAGCCATAGATGATCTCTAATGGATTCGGTTTGCCATGTGTTACAGTTTCAATGCCACACAAATGTTAGAAACTCTTCGTGGGAAGCGGATAATGTTTATCGGGGATTCCTTGAATCGTGGTCAGTATGTTTCTTTTATCTGTCTCCTGCACAGAAACATCCATGAGAGTGCCAAATCCATGGAAACAGTTGATTCACTTACTATCTTCAGAGCCAAGGTAATATAATTCTTCAACTTGTTATAATATATTCTTGAACATTGTACATGTTTGTAGTGCAACTTCTTTTTAAAAGAAAGAAAGAAAGAAAGAAAGCAAGAAAGAAAAACTCATGTCAATCCTCTCTTAGTGTTGCTTCCTAGTAGTTGAAACTATGGACTAGAGCGGAGTTTTCCATAAGCCTAAATGTCTACCTGATGATCTCGATCCTCCTAGACTTGATGATGTAAATCTTAAAAAGGGGAAGATGAAAGGTTTATTATATATAGAGAATAAGGTTCACCTATACCAACAGTAAAACCGAAACCGAAACAGAGCACAATCCGATTTATTAGTGTACACAATTAGTTGTCAATAATTGATAAAAAGATTATTGATTTAAGATTGTAGTCAATTACTCGTGATCTTACATATTGTTTACATATTACATTACAGTTTTGTGAGTACACGTACAAAGATATATATAACAGGGACAACAAATATTGTTAACGGCCTTTTGGAAGAATGGATTATACTATTATTTTAATGATGATTGTAAAAATTCTTGGGGAGCAGAATTTGCATAGCAATTTTAAAACAATTTTTCTAATATTCTCAGGAATACAATGCTTCAATCGAGTTCTATTGGGCTCCATTTCTCGTCGAGTCCAACTCTGACAATGCGGTTGTACACAGGATTACAGATAGAATAGTTCGAGCTAGATCCATCAATAAGCATGCTCGATACTGGAAGGGAGCCGATATCTTGGTCTTCAACACTTACCTGTGGTGGATGACTGGATCTAAGATGAAGATATTGTAACTTTCTACGTTATCTCGTTCTTTTTTCCTTTTATCTCTTCATAGCTTCTTTCTACTCAAGTGTATTTGAATATAGGGTAAATTACACTCAAAAACCCTCAACTATCGTGATTTTTCACAAAACTACCTTACTTTTTTTTATTACAGCGAGTTACCTTAATGTGATGCTTTTGACGGTATTTGAGCAAGAAAACGATACTTTAGAACCAAAGCTAATGAGATTTTACTGTAACAGAAAAACATAGCAGTTTAGTGTAAAACCGTGATGGTTAAAGATATTTTAGCATAATTTACCTTGAATATCTAAACATACCCCTCTACCCCAACTCCTGAGTTTTGGTGCATTGGCCGGGATGTTAAGATGGTATTAGGGCCACATAAATTCAATCCCCTTGGGTACACAATTTAAGCGTATCAATCAGAAGAAAATATAGTTGCTCAAAATTTCAGGGTTCGGCCTACAAGAAAGGCTTGAGTGTTGGAATATAAAAAATACTTCTCAACCCTCACCTTAAGTTCAAATTTCTGGTGTAGTGACGACTAATAGAAAGTTTATAAAATTTTCATAATGCATGATTCAGTTGTATAATTGTGACTCCTAGGAAAGGGTCGTTTGGAAAAGACATGAAAGACATTGTAGAGATGGAGACGGAAGACGCGTATCGGCTGGCATTGCGGAGGATGGTGAAGTGGGTGGAGAAGAATATGGATCCTCACAACACAAGGGTGTTTTTTGCTAGCATGTCACCTTCTCATGGAAGGTAAGAAAGGTTGAGTTGCAAATGACATAAGATGGCCATCCAAGTTGATCTTAATTAACTAGTTAAAATTATGGCAGGAGCGAGGAATGGGGAGGCGAGCCAAATGGGAACTGCTACAACCAAACGACACCAATCGAGGACCTATCTTATTGGGGAAGTGCGAGCAAGAGCATGATGCATGTCCTTGGAGAGGTCTTTGGCAAGTCCAAAGTCCCCATAACTCTCCTCAACATCACCCAACTCTCCGAGTATCGGAAGGATGCTCACACCGCGATATACAAGAAGCAGTGGACCCCACTGACGCCTGAGCAGCTCGCTAACCCGAAGAGCTATGCTGACTGTGTGCACTGGTGTTTGCCGGGTCTTCAGGATACTTGGAATGAGCTCTTATATGCTAAGCTCTTTTTGCCTTAACAAGAGTCGGGTGATCTAATATTTTTTTTTGTATCTGGGTTTTTGATGTAGTTACATTACTGTGTAATATTTGTTCTGATATACTGAGAGAGGTCGAAATTGAAGGACCTATAGAATTGGTTCGAGGTATGCCTCGAACTTGTGATTAATTTTCTGTCACAAGCAAAGAAGCTTACGGAAATTCGTATTTTCGGGGATTAGTCGGAAGATTTTGTGATTGCATGAGCATTAAAATTGGGAGCTATATTGTTGTATTTGGAAAATTATTTATTCTTGATGGCTTCAAACGGTTTGATAATTTGGTGGCAACGCAATGCAGAGGTAAAAAGCCTACCAAGCCTCCTTGTTAAGCCTCCAGAATCATGCACCCACACACCTGTATGCATACGCATGCGAACACACTCGCATCGTGTGCGTTTGGCTCACAACACAAATAAGCTTAAAGAGAGCGGAAATAGAGACAAAAGAAAAGAAAATCTTCCACATGAAAAAAAGTCTAAAATATTGTTTTTCTTCTAAGGAAAAAGAATACTTAATTTACGTTCACCTTCTAACAACATTTTAAAATTTTCCAGATAAGCATGGCTCAATGTGAAATTCCGACGCTCAAGTCCTGTGATAAAAGAAATTTCAACCTTAACGTATTTTTGATTTTATTTTCTGTTCTAAAAGTATGAGTGAGTCCTAACTAGAGACGCAA
The DNA here is from genome assembly GCA_030015575.1 of Agapanthus africanus. Classification (NCBI taxonomy): domain Eukaryota; kingdom Viridiplantae; phylum Streptophyta; class Magnoliopsida; order Asparagales; family Amaryllidaceae; genus Agapanthus; species Agapanthus africanus. The sequence continues at coordinate 167,868,969 of JASDDO010000028.1, read as the reverse complement.
CTCGATGCAAAATCTATGTATGAACATAGATTTCATACAAGAAAAAGAAAGCTAGAAGAAAGAAATGATAGTGATCTTGCATCTAACATGTTATATACATATTAATGTTGGAACAATTCAATGTCTGAATTTTATTTTTGACTATGACCAACAAATCTTCTTTTAATGTCTAATTTCTGACCATTATATGATTTATGCTACAATCTCTTTCAACCTTCATAGATAATTTTTTTCTTAAATACTTGTCAATGCTCTCTCTCTCTCTCTCTCTCTCTCTCTGCACACGTGTGTGCAGGCATGTGCATGTCTCCCCGGTGACTACCTAATCAATTAATAACTAAGCCAGTCATACCCTTTGGATGTTTCAAAATTTTGAATATTCAACTAATGCCAGGTCCGAATGGGAGCTGACTGCTCAAAATTTTACTTTGGTCTCCAACCAATTTTTTTTCCCATGAGCTGTCTTCTTTAAATTGTAATATTATCTCTGTTTAATCTGTGTTTTACCTATATCGGTACACCTGATCTTTATCCTCGGTTATGCACACTATATGTATGAATGTAATATGTGTGCACGTGCATCGTATTACATCAAAACAATAGTATTAGTTGTGCATGCGTCGTTTATTTCAAGAAAGCTATTATAATTATACATGCATTACCTACAGGATCAACACAGAATCAAAAAGATTTAAAAAGAAAAAAAGAAAAAACCCATAATTGCATGGTACACTCATTGTGACCAGCTAAGCTCCCAGAAATGGGCACAACCAAAATTGTACGGATCTTATATAAACCTCCAACTGTTCCAGAAGTGGGCACAACCAAAATTGTACACATCTTATATAAACCCCCAACTAATGACCTTGAAATAAAATACCTGCACATGTTATTCCTCACTTCAGCCCATCATCCAACTCATAAACAACGGTTCTACTATAACCCCACTTGTTCTGTCTTCGAAATTAATCCTGAATATGTCAACAATTGATTATGCCGGGTATAAATCATAGATTTGGGAACAGAGAAAAATAATATTATTGATTAATTAAGAAGCAATGTACAATATATGTCTCTCTCTATACCACAAGATAAAACCCTGATACGTAATATACGTATAATACACATAAACCCCAATTCAAAAAGATAAATACAAAATAATATAAAAGATATGGTAAAAGATATGGAAAAAGGATATGTATATCTCAGCAGCCCCTCAAACTCATGGTGGCACATAAACCAGAGCTTGGACAAAAAATGTGAAAGTTGAGTATGTGTTTGAGGTTTCATAAAAAGATCGACGAATTGATTATTGGAATGGATGTAAGGAAGTGAAATCTGACCTCGGTCATAATCTTGACGAACTATATGATAGTCCACCTCAATATACTTAGTACGTTTATGAAAAATTGGATTCTCAGCAATAGGAGCACCACTTTTGTTGTCACATTAAAGTGGAACGCAAGAATGAATGACGTTACCCATATTAGTAAGTAAACTGCAAAACCATTTAAGCTCTGCAGGAATATCAACCATTGCACGGTAGTTAGTTTCAGTGCTAGAGTGAGAAACAGTATCTTGACGCTTACTACGCCGGGAAATCGAAGATGTACCAAATAAGACCCAGAACCTAATGGTAGATCGACGAGTATCAGGGTCGTCAGTCCATCCAGCATCAGAGTATGCGTGTAAAGTAAAGTCAGAATCAAAAGGAAACAATATTGACCGAGTATGAGTGCCACGAAGTTATCGAAGAACCCGTATGAGAGCTGCATACTGAACTGATGTAGGAGTACTTATAAATTGATTGAGAACCATATGCAATGTCTGGCCTAGTAAGAGAGAGGTAAATAAGTGCATCAACCAACTCACGATACCGAGTGGGGTTCGGCTGGGTTGCTCTATCTGCTTGACGAAGCTTCAGATGAAGCTCCATCGATATAGCTGTAGGAGTACTGGTAGTAATAATAGAATCACCAACCGTGGCTCGTGTAAGAAAATCGGAAATGTACTTCTGTTATGACAGAAGATAGCCACGAGAGAGTAAGCAACTTCGATCACCAAGAAATAACGCAAATATCCACGATCCTTTATCTCAAACTTCTGCTGAAGAAGTTTCTTTAGATATATGATATTATCCATGTCATCACCGGTGATAATCATATTATCAATATAAATCAAGAGAAAAGCTCGGCCTTCAGAGAAAGAGCGATAGAAGAGTGTATAATCAGTAAGACTCTCGGTGAATCTTGTAGTTAGAAGAGTTTGACGAAATCGCTCAAACCAAGCATGGGATGCCTACTTAAGACCATAAAGAGCACAACGCGGATGACACGCATACATAGGAGAAGCGGAGACACCAGGAGGTGGCTCCATTTAAATTGTCTCCGAAAGATCACCGTTAAAAAAATCATTCTTAACGTCCATATGAAATATAGGCCAGCAACGGGTTGCAACAACTGCAATAAGCGCACGAATGGTAGTGATCTTGGCAACAGAGCAAAATTCCCTTCATAATCAATACCATATTCCTGAGAAAATCCATGAGCCACAAGATATGCTTTATAATGTTCGACCGGTCCATCTGACTTGGTTTCGACCTTATAAATCCACTTACAGCAAAGCCTATAACGGGCAGGTGGCCGTCTTTCTCATGGAGGATTCCGATGGGGTGGAGGAGGAAAAATAGCATCTGGAGAAGACGGTACAGGCATGGGTAAATACTTGGTCGACACCGTATCAGTGAAGCGAACAATAGAAGTCATAGAAGCACCAGTAGGTGTAACAGAAGGTGGAGCGGGAGTGTATGTAGGCATAATAGTGTGTGTAACTGACGATGAGATAGAGAAATCAAAAAAGAACGCATCTAGCTCGGAATGAGCAAAATACAACATATTCTCAAAAAACGTGACGTTTCGATAAATGTGAAGTCGTCTACTAGTAAGATCATAATATCTATATCATTTATGAGACAGACTGTACCCTATCATAAAATACTTCACTGAACGAGAAGTGAGTTTATCTCGTTCATGAGAAAAAAGAAGAACGAAACAAACACAACCAAACGTGCGTAAAATGGAATAGTCAAAAGGTGATTTATAAATTCTCAAGTATGGAGTGGCATCAGGAAATAAAGATGGAGTAATGTTGATGAGAAGTACATCGGTCAAGAGAGCCTCAGTCCAATAAAAGCGAGGAACAAATGCAGAGAGTAAGAAGGCTCGTGTGGTGTCAAGGATATGTCATCCGCGCGACCCCGTCGAGAGAGGGAGTGTCGGTCAGGCCTGGTAACAGGCGAGCTGACAGACATCTCCTCGGGAGGGGCAGGTGCGCGAAGGATCTCGGGGTAAGGCGCTCTGGCGATGGACCTCGGCGTTGAACTGTAAGGCGCCCAGCGGACCTCAGAACGTATTGGCCTGGGAGATCTACGGCAGTGGGAGGTAGCGACACGGTGGTCGGCAGTGTCGATGCGGACGGAGTCTTCTCTCCCCCTGTAGGGGTCCCGGTCCCGAGGCGGGGTAGCGGCGACCTGGGGATCTTGCCCTGCCGTTTGGACGTGGATGAGCGCCTCTACAAAGGACACGAGTTGGTCTATTCGGCCGGCAAGGACGCTAATGGCATTTGGCGGAGGAGGTTCGTCCGCGCCTCCGTTGAGGGGGAGGCGGCGGCTAGTGCTTGGATCTTTGTGATGATCGCTCGCCATTGGATTGAGATCGGAAAGTGAACTTTTGTTTTTTGTGGAATCAAGGAGTTTCCCACAGACGGCGCCAGCTGACGCGACCTGGATCGCGCCAAGATGTTATCTTCCGTTGATCTGCTGATGGCGGCGATGGTGGCTGAGATTGGATCTGGAGGCTGTCGCTCCTGAAGCGTGTGGATCTCAATGGGTTTGAGGTTGTGGTTGCCGAGCTACCTGCAAGGAAGTCCCGGGGTGGTTGTACCACCAAGGACCCTCCGACGGTCAAGTTAGACTAGGGATCCGAGCAGAGTAACGACTTAGTGGAGTAAAAATGACTTACTTGAACCGTCTGAAGAAGGGGTTTGTATAGCGGTGGCAACAGGCAGAGCAGGCGCGAAAATCACGCCGGAAGTTACGCTCCCGACGTCACGCCCGCGTGATGAGCGGGATCTTCCCATTAATGGCGAGACAGGCTTGTTAATGGGGATCGTGATGGCGTGGAACGTGGGATGTGGCCGGCGGATATCTCATGCATGGCGAGATTCGCGGGATGGCGGTTGCGCCTATGAGCGGTGTCGTTGGTCGGTCGATGAGACCGAGGAAGATGACCTCGGCGGGAGAGCTCACGGCGGGAGAGCTCACGGACGAGCAGGAGAGCCGAGATATCTTGGTTCTGTGGTAGCCTGGAGACGAGCTGGTAGGCCGAGGAGGCCAATTGTGCAGGGGCTCGGAGCTTGTAGGACGAGCACATGAGTGGTCTGGTTGGCTACTGTAGGTCCTTTCTTGTGAGCCTGGGACACGCCATCTGCCACGTGTCTTGATCTGGGAGATCACCAATATCGAGCATCATCAGGAGTTGAGAATCCAACCAAGAGCTAATTGATCATGTAGGATCCATGACTGAAACGCAGGATTTGATGAATCTTTATCATCTTCAACAGTGAGAATAGGAAAAGGAGGGACAGAGATATCCTCGACGTGATCGAGCATTTGATAAGCCCGAAGAAAAGGCTTGAAGCGAGTCTTCCATAGGAGATAGCTCGTGTATTGAGATGAACTTCAATCGACGGGAGAGTTGAAGAGAGCAGAGGATTGAGAGAGAGATCAATGAGGCCGTCATTAATGGATAGGGAACCGAAAAAAGTGAGAAGGAGTCGTTGGACTTTTATCGCTACCATAAAATGTTTTTGGAATCAAATAGATTTCATTGATTGATTTTTCTTGACTACAAAGAGGCTGGATATGCAGCCATGAATCAAACAAATAATGGTATCCCACAAATTCAGCATGTAATTGTTATGTTTAGGGAATTGTTGTAGCAGTTGCCATCTTTAGGGATTTTGATTTGATTGCATCAGATTCAGTGAAGACATATAATACACGTAAAGCTCAATACAAAAAGATAAATACAAAATAATATAAAAGATATGATAAAAGATATGCATATCTTAACACTACCAATCCCAACCATTCCATTAATTTGCTGATTCACAAACATCTAACAACTCCATAGATTTGTTATATGGCTTCTGTTTGGCTAGTCCAAACAAATTAACAAAGTAAGAATTATGATGGGCAAGAAGAACATCAACAACTCCTTGGTTCTCTTGATGGTTTTTGCTGCTGTTTTCGTCGTCGTATCGACTGTGAAGAGAAACAGTTGGATGGAGAAGAACACAATGGTGGTCTTCAAGAATACGTCGTGCGATCTTTTTTCAGGAAAATGGGTGTATGATAACTCAACACGCCTGCTATACTCGGGTCTAAATTGTTCATATATGAATGATGAGATCGCCTGCGAAAAGTATGGGAGGAAGGATTTGAGGTATCGCAGCTGGAGGTGGCAACCACGTGGATGCAACCTTCCAAGGTAACTTTATAGTCTTTGTATTTAACTGCACATCTTTTTCGAACATATTCACTGTCTACTATTAGAGCAGACGGAAGTCTACTGGAATTGCGAAGGGAAACTATATAAGAATAAAAACTAAGTAACAAACAAATTTGTGTTGTGAATAATCTATTTCTGTTATGTACTAATGTTTACCCAATTAGGGATATAGATGGAAAACACAATTAATTAGTGAAATCCTATGAAGCATTACTTTTTTATGCCTCACAAATTCGTCCACGATCGGGTTTGGGAGTCCGAAACTCCCAGATTCTTTTGGATTTGCTCAGACTTGTAAATGTTTCACCAACCTCTCTCGAATCGACGTCTTTACTCTTTCTCTTGAAAATTAAGACTCCCAAAGTTTGAAAGTGTGTTGAATATCTAACATATTGCCATTATATATATATATATGTGTGTGTGTGTACACACACACACCTAAAAATATATTCATATTTATTTAATTTAAAATAGATTAAAAATGTACCATGTATACTAGGTTTTTGGAAAATTGCGAATCCACAAATCGTATATTTGTATCATATGATATTTCTTTACGAATCTGGCAGGTTTGATGCAAAGGATTTCCTAGAGAGGCTAAGGGGCAAGAGAATGGTGTGTGTTGGGGACTCTCTAAATAGGAACCAATGGGTTTCTATGGTTTGCCTTTTGGAGTCAGCCATATCTAGCGATCATCACAAGCCATTGATGTACAATGGATCTCTTTGGTCTTTCAAGGCTGAGGTAGCTAGCCTCCATGCCATGCCGTTGATTTAATTATTTGTTTTAGATTCTATATATTGGAGAGCTTCAAGATTGCAGCAAAAGAATTTAATTTATGTATTAAAAAACGAAATCACCATCCGATATGTGTGTTTTATGTACAAAAGTGCGCGTGCATACACATGTATCAGGCTTATATGACTACTAAACCTGCATGTGATATATAGGCATTAAGGCATCATATGTTTGCGCGCGTGCATGTGTAAATTTCTTATTTAAATGAATTTTACAAAATTTTACATGATTCAGACTAAAATTTCACATGATTCAGACTAAAATTTCTTAAAATTTATAGAATTGAACCTAACTATAAACACATTTAATTAAGTGTTCAATAACATCTTTAGGATAATGACAGGAATTCAACGCATCGATCGACTTCTATTGGTCTCCAGTGCTAGTGGAGTCCAATTGTGACAATCCAGTCAACCATAGAGTTTCAGATAGGATCATGCGAGCAGATGCCATTGAGAAGCATGCAAGGCATTGGACCGATGCTGATATTCTCATTTTCAACTCTTACCTTTGGTGGAGGAAGCCGGGGATGAAGATGAAGATCCTGTGAGTATGGTTTCCAAACTTATAGCATCTAAGTTGAAAAGAGAAATTTAACTCTTTTACAAAAATCTTTATGAAATGCAAGCAAAACCTTGCATTCTAAGTTAATTATTGATGTTACATTTATGCCGATAATATATTTCAACATTAAATATTAGTCATAAACTTCGTTCTTAATTGTATTCATCCATCAAACATTCGACAATTCAAACGGTATATAAAGCCATTATAATTTCTCAATATTTTTGATACTTAATTTTGTTGTATACTTAATTTTCTCACTATTATATGATACTTAAACATTTCCCCTACATTAGTGTAATATTATGACCAATGCCCCTCGTAAGTAAACCATGATCATGAAATTAAACATTTCATGAGCATGTCACAATTATCACTTCATAATTCATATGATACATTACTAACTACTATGTTATTATCTTCGATTATTGTAGGCATGGTTCATTTGAAGATCACAAGAAGAAAAATTACCAAGAAGTCGAAATGATAGAAGGCTTTGAGCAAGCACTGAACACATGGGCAAATTGGCTCCAATTCCATGTAAACACTCTCAAAACCAAAATTTTCTTTGTGAGCTTATCACCAACTCATGTATGGTAAGGAAATTCATACTACAACAAATGAAATTAATTTTCTCAATAAGCAACATAAAAGATTTAATCAAATGCTTTGATAGGGGAGAAGATTGGGGAATGGAAAGCAACCAAAATTGCTATGGCGAAACGGAGCCGATAACTAAAGAAGGATACACTGGCAGAGGAACCGACCACAAGTTTACGCGAAAGGTTGAGGTCGCGATCGAAAGATTGAAGAAGAAAGGAGTGAATGTGCAAATGCTTAATATAACGCAATTGTCGGAGTATCGGAAAGACGGGCATCCAGCGATATATCGAAAGCAGTGGGATCCTTTAAGGGAAGATCAAATTGCTAATCCAAGAAGTTATGCTGACTGCACTCATTGGTGCCTTCCCGGCGTGCCCGATGTATGGAATGAGATTCTATATGCCCACATTATCTCTAAATAATACAAACTTATTCAATTTTTCCTTTTTTATGATGGTCATCATGTTTGGTTCTTCGACAATCAAATAATCATACACTGGAATGAGAGAGTAAAGTAGATCAAGCTCCGATTATTAAGACATAATATCTGGAAGTTCTTCATTTTGACAACATATATTATGTAAATTTATACCAACCGCTATTTAAATTTAAATTAGAGACATATCTTATTCTATCTATACCAGCTGGTTTGGCTGAGATTTTGTTGGATTGAACCATATTAATGTGTAACCAGAAAGAAATGAATGTCTCAACTGCCCTTCTTTCCCTCTATATTTTGTCTAGTAGGTTTTGATCATCCTAGCTTGAAGAGAAAGCATAGAGTATTAATTTACAGAGAAAGCATGTTACTTGATTTTTAGATCATCCAAGATTCCCCAATGCATGTGTTTTGACCTCATTAAAATTATGAATCTAGTTTCCTCTCACTACTCAGCTTTTACACTGTATTTTATGACAAACATAATTTTTTAGAGAAATTTATAACCTTTTTTCGACTTTTAATTACTTCGGTAAAAAATTTGGAGGATTGCAACAGGTCGTCTAGACATTGTTTGATTGAAAAGAAAATGAGTCGGAAAGAATTAAAAAGAAATGAGAATGGTAGATAACAAAATGAAAGATAAATATATATGAAGCAACATTTACAGGTCAAACTTCAATGAGCATGGACCAAACATTTTTACAAGCTAAGTCTAGTTTTGAGGGTTTTTTGGCACTGATTATATTTTTCGGCCAGAAATCTAGCAGTTGATAGAGCATAGGTTGATATCATATCGTTTAGTGATCGTAAAACTTTGTCCAACTCCTATGAAGGGTTAGCTTTCAAAGAAAGAACAAAGTAGTATTCTTATGAGAATACTACATCAACATCATGGCCCATATCCATAATATTCTTGTTCCTTAACTTGTAGTTCATACTCTATACTATACAAGAAAATATATAGTAAACTAATATTTATTTTTAGGCGCACCAATATATTCTCCAACTTTGTAGATTCAACAACTCCTACCTAATACAAATCTACAAGTGTAAAGTAATCAAGAACAATTCAGCAATTGTATTAGGCTTGCATTGGCTTACAAGTTTGCCCTCCTTGATCTCAACAATGATATCTCAACTGCTATGATCCTTTCCTATTATTATGTTACACTTTGGGGCCTGAACTTTCAGTGACGACCAAGAACCAAAATTTTACTCCACATGTTCAACCAATTCATCATTAAGAGTAACATCACGTTGATGGCTTACCACAAAATCAAAAAACCTCAGCTGATGGATATTTTGGCTAGCATATGGATAACAACTAGCTAACATGTGATGTCAAATTCGGACAACAAGCTTGGATGATATATAGCTAGCACATGTAGTCAATATTTTGTCTATTCAAATGAAGAGACAAACTACTCGTTGAATCCATGATCCAACTAGTTAATACAGAACATTCAATCTCTAAGTATATCCTCGGTTTCGAGTTGGATCTCCAAAATTACCAAGGCATGCTTGATATTTTTGAATTTTTCTAACAAAGCATCAGAAAGGTTTTTACGCACATCGGAAAGGTTTTTGGATGCGACCCTCTTCAGGAATCGAACCGGCAATTTCTCATTTTGAAAAGAAAAGTTATACCAACTGAGTTAGACCCAGTTGGGAGCATATCCAATCCTACTACTAAGCCAAACCACATGTGCCCGCATTGAGCTAGTTTGACCGATTATTAAGATAACTACAAGCTAGTAATTATTATAACAAGAAGCAAATATTATATTACATCAAGTGGGCATTTTCAAGCATTACAATACTTCAAAACTTAAATAACATCGACACTCCAAACAAAATGCAGACCTTAAGAACTAATGGGCAAATTTGACTTTTCCAACAAACATAGACCCTCCATCCATCTTCCTATTGTACCATGCCATAAAATCTCAAAGAAAAAACAAACACCACTGTTTGAATCTCATTATGCCATGAGCCCAAACAAAAAGCATCAGCTATCTCCAAGGATCAAATGGAGCATCAGAGACAGATTCAACTCCTTCACTGCCATCTTCATGGCCTTCATTATAATCCTCACCATATCTATAACTGCAAAGAATGCAAGTAACTGGCCAGAGGAAGAAGGAGAAGAAGCAGAGAGATGCAACTTGTTTTCGGGGAAGTGGGTTTACGACAACTCGACGCATCCATTGTACTCGGAGAAGAAGTGTAGCTACATGTCGGATCAATCGGCATGCGAGAAATTCGGAAGGAAGGATTTGAGGTTTCAGAATTGGAGGTGGCAGCCTCATGGATGCAATCTTCCAAGGTATGAAAGATGCTTCTCTTTGTTCTCAGTTGTTGTATGAGTCATGGTCTATATTAGATGTTTCTGCATATTATTTCTAATTTTACTTTTTTAGATGTTTCTGCATAAGAGTTATGGGCTTAACGCAAACCGGTTAAAGTCTCACACTAGTTACGAATCGATTGTGCAGGTTCAATGCCACAAGACTATTGGAAAGGCTTAGAGATAAAAGGCTAACATTTGTTGGAGACTCACTCAATAGGAACCAATGGATCTCAATGGTTTGTCTCCTAGATTCAACCATACCCACGCCCTACAAATCCATGGAATCAAATGGATCACTCGCATCCTTCAAAGCCAAGGTGTTCCGATTTCTTTTCACTAAAAAGAAGTTCTCCAAATTAATTATAAAAGTTAGCAATTCGACTGATTGTTATTGGTTTCTCAGGAATACAATGCATCGATAGAATTTTATTGGGCTCCGTTGCTCGTGGAATCGAACTCCGACGACCCCATACACCACAGAATACCCGACAGGATTGTGAGGGCTCAGTCGATCGAGAAACATGCGAGGCATTGGATGAATGCCGATATTCTGGTTTTTAACTCTTATCTTTGGTGGAGGAGAGATACGATGAAGGTCCTGTAAGTATCATTTCTAGTAGATGCATCTTGTAAGTCTAAGTTTCACTAAACTACCATGAACTTTCAGTATTTTTCAGCTAAATTCTATAGAGTTATCAAGTTGTGAGCAACTACCACATTAAACTCAGCATATCCTCAAGTAGCTACCATGGGATTTTCGCATTTTCGGGTTTCAATATCGTATGCTGTTTTTATGAAATAATGAAAAGGCATATAAAGGAAGGAAAAAGGTTCTCTTGAATGACGTATGTTATTAGAAGACTGATTTCATTGTATTCGTTTGCAGTTTGCAAGGTATATGGTACTTGTCTGAAAAATGCCGAATTTTGTGCGCAACATTGAAACTATATATAGAAATGTTTAAAGCAAGAAAACTTCTGAAATTATCCAATTACTTCAATGTAATTTATTCTGATTCGAAGAATATTTATCATTGAGTTGATTTTTCAGGTGGGGATCATTTGAGGACAAGGAAGGTATCTACAAAGAGATCGAGACCTTGAGAAGCTATGAGCTTGCATTGAAGACGTGGTCAGATTGGCTCGAATTCAATGTAGATCCAATCAAGACTCGACTGTTTTTCGTGAGCATGTCGCCTACACATTTCTGGTTAGTGACTTCAATTCCTTAAACTTATCTTCTCGCTATAATAAACAATCAAAATTTTTTTTAACACCTTATATATGTTTTCTGCAATCTATTTGACACGTCCATCGCCAAACATCTTGATTCACCAAAGATCTTGCGGTTTACTTTTAAGTTGCTCATGAGTCTTAATTAAAGTGATAAATTAACGTTTTGTTATAGAAAATTTGGCATTAATCTATGAATCATCGTACAAAGATCAAAAGGTATTGATTTCAAAATATCACAATCATCCAATCAAGTAGTTAAAAGCGGTCTATTTTGCCATCATAGGAAGAAGAAGAAAAAATCTTCCTTCGTTGACTCATATTAAGAATCCTCACATCGCGCATGTTGTGTGTTCATGCATATGAAGGTTGTAGGAGTAATGCGTAATACGATCTCAAATTCTTTTAACTAATAAAATTTGTCGAGGTTTATTGGCTTTGACAATAAAACGCCAACTTTGGCAGGGGCGACGAATGGGGAATAGATAGCAGCTTAAACTGCTACAACGAAACAATGCCAATCACCAATGCTAACTACTGGGGTAGAGGATCGGATCGGAGAATGATGCGGGTAGTGGAAGCAACAATTGATAATCTGAGCAAGAGAGGCACCACCGTACAGTTACTGAACGTTACGCAGCTTTCAGAGTATCGGAAGGACGGGCACCCGTCGGTTTATAGGAAGCAGTGGGAGCCTTTAACCGAAGAGCAGATAGCAAACCCCAGTAGTTATGCCGATTGTATACATTGGTGCCTTCCCGGTGTTCCTGATGTATGGAATGAACTCCTATATGCTTACATTTTTTCGAAATAATGAAACCATTTTTTTTTATGTACATATCTCCAATCTGATTCCGGAGATATGAAAGTGTTGAGATATGTTTGAGAATAGGCCACGGTGAAAAAAGCACATGGTTATAAGATACTTGTATTTTGCACGTGCGATATACGTGTATTTATTTTAAACAACATATATACACAAGGTGTGTAAATTTTTTCAGTCTGAACATCAGATGAAAGTTTCCAAAGATATTTATGGTTTTTCTAAATTTAAATTAAATGAATGCGGTTAATGGTAATATTAGAATTGAGAAATTTATGGGTTATACAAAATGACAAAGATACAAGGGCTTATGTATAAATTTATAAATCATCTCTCTTTTTGGGTTTTGAAACATGGGAAAGAACGTGTAATGAATGAAAGAGAAAGTAAAATTGTAATGGGAGAACAAGCCACCATAAGGTTTAAGTCTTTTGGATAGATCCCGTTTATGTTGAAAGCCCATATGTACACTCATATAAATAAAAATAAAAATAAAAACTAATATGGTATCAGAGCTCTCAACACGGTGATCAAAGAAAGTAATCATCTCAGGAGTATGTTCTGTATGTAGAGATCCAAACCTAACATTATTAGTAGATAAAAGATGAGTGGTATTATTGTAGGCTATTGGTTATGAAAAAAGAAGGTTAAACGACAGAAAACCTCTAGTTTTTTTCTGGGAAAGCAGATAAATTTGCTTTTTATCCTATAAACCTAATAGTGTTGATAGTCCCATCCATAAACATTTTTTTATCCTGAAAATGCCCTCTAACACTAATTGATTGTCTATTTTCCTCTTCTTATTTCATATTATTCTTGAGTCCATTCTCAATCTTTGGAATGCAGAGTAGGTGAAGAAGAGATTAACACAAAATTTATAAGTTTTCCTTCGGATAATTGACCTTAATAATTTCCCTCCTCATAATTTTATTCTCGACAAAAAAAGGCAAGTTAGTGATGTAGGTTTATTTTAAAATTGAAAACAAAACATTTAAATTCCATAAGATAGAGCATATAGGTAATTAATAACTTCACTGTATATAATGACAATAAGTGGCCACAAATTAACGCTTTCGGGGTAAACACGTGGGTTTTCAGGATGCATGTGTGGGCTGTGTGCGTGAGTGTGGCGTGTTTGGGTGAGATTTACGGTCCAGTTCCCAAAAGAAAAAAGTTGGTAAAATATATATGGGCACACAGAAAAATATTTTTCTATTATATATAATGTAACTAATCAGGTGTTAGGAAATTTATTTAATCAAATACGCATTCATTCTAAAACCAAAATGCTTAAATAATACATTGCATAGATTATAAACATGCAATGTCTATCATGCCTATGTCGCATGCATCACATGGATGCAAAATACACTAGCTTAGATAATGTGAGGTCCATTTGCTGCTGTATTTCTCAATTTAGATGTAACCTATTTATTAAATAAAATTTTGAATTTCCCCTCTTATAATGTGAACTTAATTCGATTACTTTTATAAGACATTCTCAAATTTGTCCTCAAAAACAGAAAAATAGCAAAGGAATCAATGGATCACACACGGTCTGTTAAAAAAGCTCAAAGCTCGGAGCTCGGCTTGAGCTTAACTAAACAAGCCAAGCTTGAACAAAAACCTAAGCTCGGAGAAATAAACGAACAAATAATAACATGGCAGGCTTGAGCTCGGCTTCTATAAAGCTCATGTAAAATTGGATAACCTGTATCTTATTTGATATTCATTATGAATAAATATATGATTATTTATTCTTAAATTTAAATTATAATTATTCCCAGGTTGATGTTAACTTGGGCTTACATTATGATAAATATTGAATCAAATATTGGTATGCTAAAATATTAAATAATTTCAATAATTAATAACTTTAAATTTTGTCGACAAAGTTCAAAACAAGTTTTGAACTCGTTTATTTAATTACAATAATTACATTACTCACTGCTGACTTTATCAGATATAATATTAAACATTGATATGATGTTTTTAAATATTGATGTAATTATTTATAACTTTTTCGGATTTTAGATAGGTTCGATAAAGCTCGAGGCTCGTTCGGGCTCAATGAAGGCTCGGCTCTGGCTCGTTTGATAAATAAACAAGCCAAGTCTGGACAAGTTTTAAAAGGCGTTTAAATAACCGAGTACAGCCGAACAACCTAAAACTCCACTCGTTTGGCTCATTTAACGGCCCTAATCACATATCTCGTCTAAACAAACAATGATCATAAGAAACAGTTACTCTTGAAATTTATTTTATAAATCCCTTTATTTCAATGTGCTCTGTTAAGAAACAGTTACTCTTGAAATTAAAGAGACATGTCTCGGATGAAATTAAAGATTTATTTTATAAATCCGTTTATTTCAATCTGCTCCGATTATTTCAATCTTTTGAGATTTATGTAAACATGTTTTATAGGAAGAATTCCATTCTATCAAATTTATACAAGTGTTGCTAATTGGATGTACCGACGTTAGATCGGACTAAGAAGAATCTCAGAAGGAGTTTGCCACGGATAGAACAATGGACACAGCAGAGTACATAGCATAGATAGGACTAACCGGAGGAGGCTGCAGCCGATGAATAATGGCGACAATAAGTAAAGACTCGAGATGCTGATTTTATTCTTTTAGCTTTGGATGTTTTGGCATTTCATGTGTTTTAATTTGTAGGAGCCGTTTATGTGGGTGAACAGTTTGGATTCGATGTGCTTGCTCATTAAAATCTTTTCAATGAAATTAAAGAGGGCTAATGATCCCACTTTTTTTCTCAAAAAAAAAAGGTAAAATCATACACTCTGAATGAAAGTATCCGCGAACAAGCGCAAGACTTTCTAGAGTACATTATAGGGTTAAATGCCTACTTTAAAGCCACAAGAGACCGTCTAAGCACGACATGTTGTTTTTGCTTGGAATGAAAAGACGAGACATGCAGTCTATTTTTCGAACCTTTCTTTTTGAATCCAGATCTCCTACTTGGATTGTTTCCTGCTCTTGAATTTGGACGGTGGAGATCGGTGTAAAACAGAGAGGCCCAGGTTTGGTGGGGTCGATAAAGACAAGCACCCTGCTTGCGAAGGAGAGGATCCTAATCCTTTCTTTTCCGCACTTTTCCATATATAAAAGTTACTTCTACATTCAAAAGTATGCTTGATATGAGATATATATTTTACTTCCAACCACGCTGATGTTTCGAAAGAATTGACATATTAAAAAACATTGCTTTCCAATATTTTATCGATCAATGAAAGGCTAGAGTGTTGCTACGTGTTCCCACCAAATTCCAACAACATGTACTGCGTTCCCGCCAAATTCCAACCAAATGTACTGCTTAACGATGTAACTAAACACGCCACAAAACTAAAATTAATTTTAGCATTAATTGGTTTGGAGTATTTCTGATGCATGTGTACAGCCCACAATCTTAGAATCTAATCAAACATCCATCACGTGACAAATTCCAGCTACAATTATTAAAGACAATATTGAATTTGATCATCAAGGAAATTAAATGGGAAAAACTCAGAAAAAGGATCCGTGGAAATGATTGGTGGAAGCAATGAAGTTTTACCTGCTCAGTTATATTAGAGACTGTTTGGTTGCAAGATTATGAAATTTGGATTCCAAAACTGTACGGTTGAAAATTTCTGGATTTGGTAATTTGTTGTTTGGTCGGTTTTGGATT
Source organism: Agapanthus africanus (assembly GCA_030015575.1). Lineage (NCBI taxonomy): Eukaryota > Viridiplantae > Streptophyta > Magnoliopsida > Asparagales > Amaryllidaceae > Agapanthus > Agapanthus africanus. The sequence continues at coordinate 167,852,897 of JASDDO010000028.1, read as the reverse complement.
TCTAGTATTGGGTTTGTAGATTCATGTAATCTTTGTTTGGTTGATGAAAATAAAGTGGAATTTGGATTTGAGGATTTTAGAGAAAGATAGATAGAGAGAGGATTATTAAATAAATAAAGTACACGGGTCCCATCTAAAAGTGGAATCCATGTTTTGTAGTGGGCCCTCCATAAAAAACAAAGGAATCCTAGAAAACCAAATTTCCCAACCAAAGACAAAATTATGGAATCTTAGGATTCCACGGCCTAAATCCAAAGAAATCCTGCAACCAAACAGGCCCTGAGGTAAAAAGAGCCCATGCTCACCATTTACTGCTTGCATGCATAGATCATAGTCCTGAACAAGCTACAGTCCCTTGTAATGGCCACAGCCTCTGGGCATTACTTAGATTGGAAATTGATAGATAGATATGAGCAGGACTCCTGAGGAGTACTCTCAAGAAATTTATTAACAATCAAACAATTACCAAAGTTGATTTAAATCTGATCTCTAAATTAAATTCATATTTATTTCTAATTTAAATAGCATTTATATACCCTATGAGCCTTTCTATAGGTTTTTTAAAGTATACATAATTCTCTAATAATATAAGGTTTGATTAGAGTGGGAGAGCGCTGCCAAGCATGGTTGCGAATTGACAGTCGTAAAAGAGAATATTTCTTTGTAAGGAAGGGTGAGAAGTTGGTGTATTATCTTATAATTCTTTCTCAAAGTAGAAGTTTTCGTCATGGTTTGTAGGTTTCCGTGTTAGTTGCGCCGAATTTGGGTAAATCTTGTGTGTTTTTGTTGGTGTGTTCTTTCCGGGTATTTGGTATCTGTCGAATGGTCTTCAATCTATCCTACAACAAAGATCTTGGATTTCCGCTGCGCATGGATATATAATCCTTACAACAAGTTTAATATTTATGATTTAAATCTAATATCTTTAGTTTAGATTTAAATCTAATCTTTAAATTAAATTCATATTTATCTCTACTTTAAATATGGATTTATCTCTTACCGTTTATATACTCTATGTATATGAGACTTTCTCTAGATTTTTTAAAGTATCCATAATACTCTAATAACTTAAGGTTTAACTAAAGTGGGAGAGGACGGTCAAGCATGATTATGGATAGAGAGAGGTTTTCTAAGAAAATATTTTTTTGTAAAGGAGGGTAAGCAATGTAATCTCTTATAATTCTTTCTCATAATGGAAGTTTTCATCACGGTATGAAGGATTAGGAGCTAGTTGCGCTGAACCTGGGTAAATTTTGTATGTTTTTGTTTGTGTGTTCTTTTTATGTGATTTGGTACCCATCGGATGGTCTTTTTCAATTTACCCTAAAACAAAGATCTTGAATTTCCACTTCACATAGATATGTAATTCTTATAACAAGTGGTATCAGAGTATCAAGTTTGCTTTTTGGAGTCAATTGAGGAAATAACATTTACAAATTACGAGATCAAAAAGTTTGATTAGCGCAATAAATACAGTCTATGAAGATTGGAGATGACGGCGCTGCTGAAATAATAAGATGTACACAAGATTGTCTTTGCGAAAGACATGAATCCAGCAACAACCATGGTAGCAGAAAGTGTAGAGATAGAGGGCAAAACTCAAAGTTCAATCCAGCTTTTAATATCCGATAAGATTCTTTGCGAGGTGGCGCAAGAGACAACGGCGACAGAATTATGGAATATATTGGAGTTCTTTTACATGAAGAAATCTCTTACTAACCGATTCTATCTAAAGCAGTCCGGAAAGCGCGTAGAGGTTCTTCGATTCTGATTATATGGAGGGTTCGCTTCGCTGGAGTTCACAGGATTGTACGGGTCGAAGAGGATCAAGCATCAGTACACCACATTGGGAGATTCTCGGTTAAATGGCATTGCATAGCAGATGGTTCGGAAAGTTTGGAAGAACATAAATTTACGGCTTATGTTATACCCCAGAGCATTGCGGTCTTTGGACATCACGGTGATTTGCTCTGCCCAAACTCAGTGGGGTTTGTTGCGGACACATGGTGATCTGAGTATGGAGCCGCTTCAGAACAATGAGATCGAGTCCCTGAAGCATATTCCGAAAGAGAACTGAACTGCATTATAAATGTAATGATACCGCCCTCAATTACGAAAGTGCCTTTTGGATGAACAAGCACTCCAAGTTTGAAAAACTATGTAGTTAAACGTGCTCGGGTTAGGAAAATTCTAGGATAGGTGTCCTCCTAGGAAATGCCACATTCTTGAGTCCGGTTCGCTCCAAAGGACAAAACTGTGTGGTTTCGGCCAGAGCAGATAATACCATCCATACTGGGGCATGGGGCATGACATTTATGGTGGCCATGCAGGCCCCTCAGTAGTAGGTCTGTGGTTCAAGAAAGAACCATTGTTCTTAGGTGGGGTAATGTAATATCCCAGAGCAGTGCGGTTTTTGGACATCATGGTGATCTGCGCTGTCCACACTCAGTGCGATCCGTTGTGGACATATGGTAATTTGAGTGTGGAGCCGCTTTAAAACAATAGGTTCGGCTCTCTAAAGAACATTCTAAAAGAGGACCAAACTGCATTATAAATGTAATGATGACACCCTCAATTACGGATGTACCTTTTGGATGAACCGGCACTTCGGAGTTTGAAGAACTTCGTAGTTAAACGTGCTCGGATTAGGGAAATCCTAGGATGGATGACCTCCTTGGAAATGACCCCTTCTCGAGTCCGGTTAGCTCCAAAGGACAAAACCATGCGGATTCGACTAGAGAGGACAATACCATCCGTGCTAGGATGTAGGGCATGACATTTAATGTAATATCCCAGAGCAGCGCAGTCTTCAGACATCTGTTTCCCCGAATCAGAGCAAAGCTCTGTTTGAAATTTAAATTTCAAATTGAAGCAACGCTTCAGATGCAGCGCCAAGTGCGCTGTGCCCTAAGCAGCGCACCACGTGTAAGATATGGATGCGCTAGCGCTAGGTGCGCTGCGCTCTAAGTAGCGCACCACGAGTAAGACACGGATGCGCTAGCGCTAGGTGTGTTGCGCTCTGAGCAGCGCACCACGTGTAAGACACGGGTGCGCTGCGCTCTAAGCAGCGCACCACGTGCAAAGCACGGGTGTGCTCCTAAGCCACTTAGGAATCCTCACGATTCCTAAGGAGAAAATACACCTATGAGATCCTCTCAACTCGTAGGGAGAAAAATCTTTATGAGACCCTCACGGCTCATAAAGTTGAAAAGTCTTAGGTGACAGATCCTAGCCCTGTCTCCTAAGCCATCATTGCTCTGCATGGAGGTCAAGATAGACTATCTACGGGCCATATTCTCCAAAGTCGAACATCGGCAAGGAGGGAAATAATTACTTACGAGTCCTCTCGACTTGTAAGGGAGAAAATTCTCTTGTGAGATCCTTACGACTCTCAAGAGAAACCACACTTAGGAATCCTCGTGATTCCTAAGGAGAAAATACACCTACGAGATCCTCTCGACTCGTAGGGAGAAAAATCTTTATGAGAGACCCTCATGGCTCATGAAATTAAAAAGTCTTAGGTGACAGATCCTGACCCTGTTTCCTAAACCATCACTACCCTGCAAAGAGTCCAAAATGGACAGCTACGTACTATCTACAGTCCACACTTACTAAAATCACATGGCAACAACATAGCAAGGAGAAGAAAGCAACAGTAGAACAAAAATGTGTATCTTTTATTCATGAATTCAATTGAGTACAAGACGAATCATATAAAAGAATAAAAATGGATACATGTTATTCAAAAATTACAAGTGTTCAATCTATACAAAAACAGCTACTGAGAGGGAGGCGTCTTCGATAAATCAGCTAGCTGCTCGCGCACTCCTCTCAACTCCTTCTCACGATCAGCCGCCGCGGCCAACTCTGCTTCAATTTGGGCCCGTTGCTGCAGACAGGATGAAAGTTTCTGATCAATTTCCTACTGAGCAGCCTCCTGACTTTGCGCAACCTGCTCACTAAGATCGAGCTTCTTCCTCAGCACCAGCCCGTCAGAGATACATCGTTGAAGATTTTCAAAGATGGAGTTCAGCTGGGCAGCATTTGCTGTGACCTCAGCGCACAGTTGAACAGATTCAGCGGAAGTCGCCTCACGTTCCTTTCGCTTAAGGGTTGCCTGTCGTTCGAAATGGCGAAGGAACGGAGCGCTCTGCTCAACCCATGCAGCTCGCTGGGAGTTCAAAGCCAACATCTCCGGAACAGGACGCCTAAGCTCAAGCTCATACAGGCAGGCCTCAATCTTCCTGCAGTGATTAACCCAAGACTCAACGACGCCTTCGCTATGGAAGTTCACGAGCGTCGCTAGCATGGGATTAACCTCGGCAGCAAAATCTGTAGCAAATTTAGGGGCCTCCGCGTCAAGCTCCTCGATGTACTGACTTAACATGCGCAGGCTGGTCACGGCGCCCTTAGAAGATGGACGTCTGGAAAAGGGCCATGCCGGCATTAAGATCCGAGATTCGAAGGAAGCTGGAGTCGGCGCGATTGCTGCAAAACAAATCATAGTCAGATATTAGTTTAAGATACAAAGAAGATGCAAGAGCAATGAAGACTACTATACCGGCTACGGCAGGTGGCAGAGCTGGAAGTACGGGTGGCGCGACAATACTCTTGTCCCTTCCTTCAATTTGTAGCGTTGTAATCAATTTAAAGTTAACAACGGCAGGGTCACCCATTAAAGAAAAGAAAAGACGTCGGTTAGAGAAGATACTCACTGGCACCAGCAGGCAGACTAACTTCCGATTGGAAGGAGAAATACGGGTTCAACACTTGATACAGATGATCGAAGAGAACTCCTGCAAGGTTACGATGATACATAGTCAGTACACGAAAGATGCTGTCACCGATTTAAATTAATCTCAAACCCATACCTTCCAGCATTTCAGAGGATATAAGAGGAGATGAAGGGGAAGCTTCCGTCAAAACAGCAGCTGGTGTTGCTTCTTCAGGTGTCGCAACCTCAGTGCTCACCACACCTACATTTGAAAGGAACAAAATGTCATCAGAAGGGATTGCAAAACGAAAGGAATACAGCGACCTAAGACCTACCAGACAGGTCATCAGCCAAAACGGTGACGGAAACATCGCCAAGCATCATGACTTCTCGATCTCATTCGGGGGGATGGTTTCACCGCCCGTGGCTTCGTCCCCTGATTCCACGAGGGCCGTCGTGACACTCGCAATGCCAGGCGATGGCAGGGAACCATAGGTGGAAAGAGCGGCAATTGGAGCAGTCCTGGACTCCTGAGAAAGAGTAGCTGCTTCGGGTTCGGTAGTTGCCGTCATCTCGCCTGCCACCTCCTCACCCGGATTTAGCCCTGCAGGATACGATATATGAGAATCTGAAGATCAAACTCTAATAAAAAGACCCAGTGCTACGTTACCTTGAGACGGCTTTTCGATTGCCTCCCGAGCCGCGCGCAAAACCTGTCTACGAATGGGTGACAAGGCGGCTGGAGCATCTTCGGAGGAAATAATGACGGATGGAATAGCGCTTGAGCCTGCACCTATAGCCAAAGCGGCATCATGTTCCTTAGTTGCGTGGTTTCTACGCTTCTTGTCGGCCTTGGCAAAAAGAAGTGACCTCCTCAAAGCCTCCGTCAAGGAGATGTCATCATCCGAACCAAGTTCTGCCTCTAGAGCCTCTACGGCATCCGTCATCGGCTGTTTGAGCGAGGCTTCTTTCGGCAATACTGAGGGAGCTGGGACTTCGACAGCCGGCCTTAGGAGCGTCGCCGCGTCACCACTCGCGATTGACGTTGCACTTGGGATAACCTGAGTCAAGGTAGTCCCTGCAGTAAGGTGGAAAAGAAGAGTTAGTTTACCCATAAAAACGGGAATAGAGGCACAGTGAGCCAAAATTTACCAATGCCCAAGGAAGCACGAATCCTTTCCTCCTCTTCAAAACTCTTGAGAGAAGCCGCGAGAGCTTCTTCAGTGGAGATGCATGTTGAAGAAGAAGTGTCAGTCAAGGCATGATAATAAAAACGTAACAGCGAAAAGATACGACTGAAGTTTACCTGACTGTGCAAGGGTGACCAGTCCTACTTTGTGGCTTGCTAATCGCTCGGAAGCTGCAATAGCAGCCTCGAGGTCGGTATCATCCGGCGCCATGAATAAGCCTTCATTGGTCTCGAATTCACTTATGCCCTCACTGTAAGGAGCATGAGGCTCCTGGCCGAATGCAACGTCTGCAGAGAGTATTGACTTCTTTCTCTTCTGCGAGCGAGTGCCGGTAGCCGCTAGCACAAGTTTACGCTTGGTATACACCTTTGGGTGACAAGTCCCAATTTCCGTACCTACATCCGACTCGGGAGACACGGCAGCTACCTCTTTTTCAGGCACACTGGGTAGGGGCAGCTCACGTATAGCACGTGGAACCACAGCCGCAGCAGCTTCTCTCAAGGGAGGACGGACAATGGTCCGTCGCTTCAGAGGAACATTTGGATTACCAGCCGGGGCTGCACCCTTGCGATCAAGCAAAAGTCGCTTCTCTTCCCTGATAACGGCACCTACCGCATGTTGGTACCATGCCACATATACATTCAAGGCTTTTGGAACGCAGCTTGGCTCGCTGATAAAGAAATTAAACCCAGTGTTGAGCCGCATGAAATGGTGTAGCGCGTTGCGGATACCCTCTTCCGTGGCGACCGGCTCAGCTAAGAAGGCTTCAAGCGGGACAGCCTGATTGTAGCTTGATTGTTGAGCGAAGCGGTGAGGGTTGATCTCATGAACAACGCCGAATCGTTCTGCCTAAACACTAAAAAGTCTGGCCTTATCGAATATAAGTGAAGAATCTCCCGAGCTTTCAAGGTAGAAACCACATCTTTGAAGGTGTCCTGCAGTGGCTGCACTGTCTTAGCAGATTCCTTACTGATAGTCATAACCTTATCAACGAAGGTCATGCCATCCTCGACCGTACGCGGGCGAAGAATCAGACCCCGAGCCTCTTGCCGAGTCGGTTCCAAAACGAAAGCGTCAACCAGACGCATAACCCGAGGAAAGTTATAACTTTCGTAGAAACGGGGCCTCTTATGGATTCCGAAGGCACCGAGCACATGTAGCTCGAGCCACGAAGTGAAATAATGCATCAGGAAGTTTATGGGCTGCACCCCTGGCTGAGTGGTGTCTGCCGCCAAGCTAAGGCCATGGTATAAATAAGCCAACCCGGCAATCCCAACAGCAACCTGCATCCCTTCAACCATTCGGTGAGCCAGGTAGAAAACGGACGGCCTCATGTAGCGAGGGTACATGGGGAGCGCAAACCAACTTAACCATAAGCCGAGGAATCCAAAAAAGAACGTCTCTTCGTCGATGTTTGGGGCGGCGAGTCCCGCAAAGGGGACAACCGCGGCGTTCAGGAGAAAAAAATTCTTTTGATCCGCTTCCGCTATCGGCCGGCTATCCAAGCCAAAACCGAAAGGATCGTCGAGTTTAGCAAACTTCGCACCTTGTTTCAACAAGACTTCCAGGCGAAGAAAACAGGCGATGAAATCCGTAAAGCTGACCCCGTGACTTCCGGATTCGAGAAATAGGCTCTCGTAAATATTTAGCACCTTGATTAAGCTTGGGAATCGGTGCTGAATAGCATTCTCTGGGGTCAGACCCATCATTACTGAGCGAGTGGCGAAAATATACTCGTCAGGGGGTAATATCTCTCATAATGCTCCCCTCTGACAGGTAAGCTGGAGATCTCCGCGAACTCCTCTAAAGAGATTGAAACTTCCCAATCCAGTAGAAGGAAGGTGTGAGTTGGAACATTCCATTGTTCCAAAAAGGCTTTGACCCACCATACAGGAGGCATGGAATACTGGAAGAGAGAAGCATAAATAGTAGGGTATAGCCCAATCTTCAGCGGCTCTGACTTCTTTGCCCATAGGATATATCAGGCCCACTGCAGATATCCAGCTAAGTGACAGGGAGTTAAGCCTATGTTGTATGGCTGTCCCCAAGGACGCGACTCGCCCTGGCATATACACCGCCCTAGAATGTCCAAAGCCATCGGAGGCTGTACAGGAATCGCAGCCATAGAAAGATGAAGGAGACCCTCCGAAGTCCAATTAACCACCTCCATGGCATAGTTCACCGGGGGTGCATCTGCATAAGGGATCGCCGAGATAGGCTCCGAGGGCGTCGCGCAAGAAAAGCTCCGTCGGCCTCTGATAATTTGACTGTACCATCTACCCCATAGATGAAAATTCTTATGCTCTGGGTCATGATCCTTTATCAATGCGAAGACTTCCCTATTGTCACGACCCGAAAGAGCACGTGACTGGCACTTGAACCATATGAAGCCTATAGGACTCCATCTGATCCAAGTAAGCCAAAAGCCCAGAAATCTAAAACCATTTTGAAGAATAAATAAAGAAAACTGATTTAAAGAAGTGATGAAATACAGGTTTGAAATCAAGGTTTTTAAATAACTAAGCCGAATGTACGTTTTGAAAACAATAAGTCTTTTCTAAAAATTTCGGCATAGTTTCCTTTGTAAAACTGGCCCCGAATGGGGTACAACAAGGATAACAATATATATGCAATGATAAAGGCATCCCCAAGCGGGAGCTAGCTCTTCGTCAATCGACGGTCACAACCACACAATGATATGATAATATACAACGCCAAGTGGCGAGGATCAAATCCAAAAGAAAGCTCAAAAGCAACAAGGAAATCCGCAATACAACTAAGCGCGACTCTAAGGTCGAATAATACAACACTGTCTCTAAGTCTGAAAGAATATACAAGTTTTGGTTGATGGACAATTTCTAGATACAATGAAATACATGAATAAAATGGTGATTCTTGATACGAAAGAATCCACCTACCAAAGCAAATCACCCGCAAGAAGGCAGTGTGCCAGAAATGCCGCAATGAAACCTGTACAGCAGAACCTGCAAGGACTGTGGCACAACGGGGGTGAGCTGCCAACTCGTGAATAGAAATATCTACAAGCAGAAATCGAATGCAAGACATAAACCTAAGCCAACGATCAGTAATACAATCCACAAGAGTGCATCTGAGTGTAATAAGGTGGCAAGGTAACATCTAATCATGTATGTAGTGCCAGGTACTCAGGTAATAACATGACATCAGTATAAGGTATGTCTGCATGAAGTAGATATGATGAAATATCAAAGATATCAATACACATATATTAGCGTCCCATACCACTAATATTGGTGTAAGATAAGTGTAAATCCAGTCTGTATATGATCCATGTCTGTATATATGTGGAACCCGTCCACTCGTCACCCACTGACGATAAGCATCATGTATGCAATGTGAGGATATAAACAATATCATGGAAAACATCATGAAACCCGTGCCTAGCATCGACACGTAAATCCTCATCCATATGGGGCTCCGTCTGCGGTATCGGCCCTCGGCCCCGGCAGTACGAGTCAACCCATGTCCATCTCTGGGCTCCGTCTGCGGTAGCGGCCCGTCGGCCCCGGCAGTACGCCCATCTCTCGGCTCCAGGCGGTATCCCCCGGATATCCGCCGAGCTCAAATACAATCACCGGTAGGTACTCGCCCGCCTCCAGGCTCAATCGGCATAACCCATCGATCATCTCGCCGAGGGGAACCATACCGGGCCCACCACGAACCCGCAAACGGATCATCACTCCTCGAATCGGGTTTCAAGCACACGTCTCAGCACCGAGAAAACGCGTGGTGGACGCACCAAATATCATATCACGAGGTACCGGGTTTTTCATAAAAGAACATCTTTTCTTAAATAATCCCACGGTCCTCAAAACCAGAAATCACATGAAAATCCACATCAAGAAGTAAATCCAATGCAATGTGCTATGCAATCAATCCATGATGTATGCGACATGTAAAGAGAGATAATCATATCGGAAATCATGCAACATGGAATAGTAATGTACATATGTCGGGAGGAACCGCTCTTTTAGAATGAATCAGTTTTAAAGAATATCTTGCGGTCCTCAATCTCAATCAAGTCAGAATCATCTATGTTTGTGTACAGGTACATGTGTACAATATGCCAAGCAGTAATCATATCATGAATGCAACAGTACTACAGTGTAGTGGCATGGCAATTATCGATGATGAAGTGTGTGAGCCGGCAAATAGTGTACGTGAAACATACGCATCATCGATAATGGTGCTGGTGTCCTAACAGCATGAAGATAATATAACAATGAACATATGCCAGCAATGCGAATAGCAGAAAATGCAGATATCTAGTAGTCAACACCACAGTGAAGTATCTACTATGCAAACTACATCTAAGTATCCGGTCAATCAGGAGGGGTAGGTGTGGAAACCACCTAAAACTGAGTCAATGTATATATATATAGATATATAGTCGGTGATCCCGCCTCAATGTCATATCGTAAGATATCCTCGAGTTATGAGTGCGGATCTATCATCAATATCGGCTCGTACGGTAAATCATCGTACGGCATCCCCAAAAGCTGGGTACAGGTCAATATCTCACTATCTCGTCACATAACAGGTATCAGTATCATCAGATCATATAGTCTGGGGTACTACTCTATGTCTAGTACAAAACGATACCATCAAAGAAGTGTGCATGCGGGGGTAAACACATATCCCAAGCCCGCAAGGAATCACAAGTCATATCCCACATATGAATCGTATCAGATCACCGATCTCACGGCACCACGCCCACATCAGCGACTCATCTCCAAAGTCATCACAGTGCAAGTATAAGTGATAAGCAAGGGTGTGTGTGTATAGGTGTAATTCTATCCTAGGGTTCGCGACTATGACTACACTAGTCACTGCTAACCCTAAACTATCCAAAATACACCTATTATCACAATAAACTGCATAGTAATCTATCTACGGACTGCGGGGGTGCTATACGCCATCCACCCGACTTCCCCCTGTAGATATAATCTACTCACCTTGATTCTCGTGTGCCAATACCGATGTCGCTATCTTCACCTCCTTTGCCTCAACATCACGCGGGGTACCTACAAGTATATCACAATGCTAAAGCACATGAAAATCACATCGGAAACCAAAATAGCGCACGCTACCCACATAGGTAAAAACCTATCGACTCGCATGTAAACACAATCAATATCCACTTGTCGTTGACGTCCAAACGCCATCCGACAGGAATGAATCACCAAATACCAAAATCCATGCTAAATCAAGTCGTAAAACATACACCAACATAGGAAAATCAACCCAGATTTCACCCTAGATGGAATCAGTCAAAACTAGAAGTACCCAGGGTCAATACTAGAGGAAATGGGGGCATGCACAGAAAACGAGGCAATTCCTTAAAATACCTTATTTTAGAATTTTCCATAATTTTTCCCCATTTATCTGTATTTAATTATACCAGAATATTAAAATATTCATTAAAATAATATTAAATTATAAAATTTCCCAAAAATCATATTTTATTATTTTGAAGACGTTACAATCTACCCCCCTTAAAGAAATTCGGTCCCCGAATTTAAATTTAAACCCCCAAATACTAAAATATTTCAATACAAATTCCAAGTCATCGGGGCTCCGAAATCATCTATACATAAAACATCATAGCGCAATGCATGCGCATGAGTACTGAGTAGATAACTCAAAAGCAACACTCCATCAAGCATCCCGCGATCATCGGAGTCATGGTAAAGACACAAATGTCAAATCCAATACAAAACCAATATGATATGGATCAGACTATACATGTAGACATCCAATCTATACATGTAAATAGCTGATGCAAATGTATGCCAAATCTTTTTAAGTCGCTGTGCGATGCGCGTAACACTGCACAGTGGCGGACGTTTCTCATAAGAAAATAACTATATATGTGTATATATATCCTTTGTTTAATAAGCACGTTCCACCATTTTGAAGATAATCAGAAGGGTTTCCTTATTTTTAAAACGTTTTGTGTCATATCGGACACGTAGGTATATACTGAGACTATAGCTCGCTTTTCGGAAATCCCTTCGATAACTATCGATGCATGCAAAATATATCCAGGCACTGTCCACTGACTAGTCCTGCTCAGTATGAAAGCAAATATCCCACATCATAAAAATGTACTGCTCCAAAAGGAATGAATTCCAAAAATGCACATAACACCACCCTGTGCGTCTGACGCGCACGGAAATCAAAATCCATATATGCACTAAACATGTGCACAAAACAACATCTAGGTGCAACGGGTGTGCACGAAGCATCTGTCATAGGCAACGTGTGTGCCTGGCAGTCAAAAATCCAGTGCATCTGACATGCACGAAGAATCTCGATTTAGTGCATCTGGTGTGCCCCAAAATCGTATCTCAAAACATGCGCCCAACATGCGCGAAAATCCAAATCGGTGCATCCATCATGCACGAATGAAAATCTAAACCCTGCGCACTCAACATGCACGGAATCACAAAATCCAATAGCAACGCCGAATATGCGTAAGTCCATTCAAAAGCACGGAGTGCAAGAATCCACCTCAATATCACAATCAAAATCGACATACCGAAAGGCATCAAATCGAAGTCAGGTGCAATCGTAATGCACAAAATATAAATCCGGTGCAACAAAGGCACGAAATATAAATCTGATGCGATAAACGCAAGAAACATAAAACTGGTGCATCCCATGCACAAATACCAAGCAATAACTCAAATACGTAAGCAGCAACACCAAGTGTACCCAGATATAAGAAAATCATAAACCTGTGCAGCTGCGTGCACAAAACACATATCGATGCACTACGAGCACATATAAGCTATACCGAGTGCAAAATCAAAACACTAAAAGTACATGAAACTCTGCTGGAAGCGTAAATCAAATCACCGGCATAAAATAGGCATGAAATCGTAATCAACAGCTCAAGAGTAATAACTATGTACAAGGTATAAATACCCAGTAGGTGCAACCATGGTGCACAAAATCAAATATCATGAAACTCAGTCATCAAGACTAAATCATGCGAATAGATCGCCCAAAATACCGAAATCCAAAGCAACGGATACGTGATAATCAAATCACAAAATCACAAATCATAATTACCGTCGTCGGTATACCCTCCTTCAGGGTCGAGAAGGTACCGGTACATCCGATGCTAGCGGCACAAGATATCTACTTGCCTCTTACTCGCGGCTGGCGTCCTCTGCCTCTGGTTCCTGATCTTTCCTGTAGATTACCAACTCGCAATCCATCGGCTCATCGGCCCGGTCAGGTGTGCTGACAGGAACGATTCCGTTCTTGCACTTCCCTGGTCATCTCTCGGTCAATCCTCACGACCGCTCGTAAAGCAGCACATCTCTGGCGCCGACCTCGGGTCCTCTGAATGCATATCACACATCCGATCCTGGGTGCAACTCTTATTGCAGCAGTGTACTGGAAGGAATCCTACTCAAGGTCTCTTCTGATCTTGCCTATGCCGATCTGTACGGAGGCTGGCTCTCCTGCACAACCTCTTCTCGCTCAAAGGGCATCGGTGTCCTCAGCACAACATTTCTCGGAAACCGGTCGCATCCCAACGTCTCTGTAAGCATATCAGGTCTCTAGTCTCGACGAGAAGCAATGACAGCTCGTCGGTGTCCCACACGAACTTCTGGTTTCACCTGTCTCTATCGTCGTCCACTATGACGTCATGCCAGCTACTATGCACTGCACTGTTCTTGGCCACGGTCAATCCGAAGTCTCTCACACGGACTCGAAATCGCGTATTCTGTAGCTTCATCATTCTGTAGCAGATGTCAGGCCGAACAGGTCCTCGGGAACACGTCCCAACCATCGGAGGAAAACTCATCACTCATCCGTACTTGATCAATTCGCAACGCATCTGGGTAAGTTCCTTTATCCGATTCTGGTCAACTACCTCGTCGACAATGCCGAACTCTGGCCTGCTGGGTGTGCGCAACACGACCACTCCTGGCTAGGTCTTCTCGTATCGTACTCCAGAAAGGTCCTGTCGAGGTTCCTTTCTCAAATCTCAATCCTGCCGAAATGCCCGGAAGTCATCATCCAATGCTGAAGCTGAAGCTTATTCCGGAACGGCTGCATACTTATCACGCTTCTTTCTGGAAGATATATCCATATACCACGCCTCGGGGTGCATATCACATCTCTAATGTCAGCGGAGTGGGACGTCATCTCGTCGAAATCTCGTACGAACTCTTTTCTTCACTCTGCTCAAATGCCGACTGATTCGGACTTAACTCATCGTGGCTACACGAACTGCGCTCCGGCGGCTATGCTCGCATCTGGAGTCTCTCAAGCAGTGTCCCATCACGATATCCGAAAGATGTCGAACCATCCGATCGACTCGTCAGATCCTCATAATCCCCCAAGAGCTCACATCTCGGGTACAGTTTAATAGTATCGAGTACATGCCACAGCGTCGGTGGTCCAGCCGTAGAAGGGCAAACCCAAGCCTCACTAATGGCGCCGCGGAACCGCCGTAAACCCTAAGGTTCAAAGGCTGTCACACGGTCATTAAGTCGAGTTAGGGTTTCATTCTTCTAGAGGGTCCATAGAATCACCTGCATGTCTTTCCGTATACTTTAAACTTGGAAAATAGGCTCCTGACATTCGATCGTCTCAATCGACTCTCAACGAATCTGCGTGAAGTCGTCTCTAGCTGGAATCAATCAACCTGATGACCTCGCATCGGGGTAAGCGAACTCACTTCCTAGTCATCCATCCTCGGTGACTAGCAACTCGCTATCATCTCTCTAAGAACATGCCAATGCTGCAGTAGCTCCAATCATCTGGGCGATATCTTATCATTTGCGGCAACAACTGGCTCATACGCCTGTACGCCGAACAACGCCTCAATCCTCCAGGAAAGGCAATACATAAGCAGTCATCTCTGAATCAGCCTGCTCTAGATCTGAGTAAGACTCTCCACACTGGAAATCTTCAACTCAACTGGGCCCGCTCTGGCGCAAAATCGGACGAATCACCTTCGTCTCTCAAATCGGGTAGACTAGCTATCATCTGTCGCATATCTGCCTAAAAGCTCCGGCAATCTCAGCTCGTAAGCTCCGAAAGCAACATCCTGTCAATCTCAGCGACAGCTGGTCCATCTGTCTGCACGGTAGGCGACATCACAATCTCTGAGGTATGCTGTACATCAACAGTCCTCTCTCAACTGGCAGCTCTAACAATGGCCCGATCATCCGGTGCAAGACCAAGCACTCGCCTCCACTAGAGGTCACAATCACCAACACTAACTCGAGACGTTCCCATGTCACCAGAAAACACAAGGGTCGGCTCTCGTACCAAACGAGCTCACACCGGCCGTAACCCTAGCAGCAGCCCAAACTGCGCTCAAACACGGTGACAGGAATCTCAATCGAGTATCAAAGAGAGCACATCAGTGGCAAGAAGGAAAACAACAGATCCAAAGAGGATACATGATCATAGAAAGGAACAGTATCAATGAAGGTATGATCATGAAACTAATAGAATCGGGGATCTCAAATGGATGAATAATCCTGGATATGAAGAGAATCACTGATCTCGAAAGTATGTACATCCTAAGGTTCCTTAAGCGGAGTGGCGTGTCGTAAGTATGCCGCGGAACATACCAACGGTACGTCACTCTACTTTAGTCACCTAATCCATCAACCAAGGGTCATCCTAAAACGACGAAAGTTCGGGTTTACACCCCCTCGACCAAGTCTAAGTTCCGTAAGGTCAAGCCTAAGTTCCGTATATAAACAACTCCCTAGGCTCCACATAGTCAAACTTAGACTCGAACCAAGGTCAACCTAGCGCTCTGATACCAACTTTGTCACGACCCGAAAGAGCACGTGACTGGCACTTGAACCATATGAAGCCTATAGGACTCCATCTGATCCAAGTAAGCCAAAAGCCCAGAAATCTAAAACCATTTTGAAGAATAAATAAAGAAAACTGATTTAAAGAAGTGATGAAATACAGGTTTGAAATCAAGGTTTTTAAATAACTAAGCCGAATGTACGTTTTGAAAACAATAAGTCTTTTCTAAAAATTTCGGCATAGTTTCCTTTGTAAAACTGGCCCCGAATGGGGTACAACAAGGATAACAATATATATGCAATGATAAAGGCATCCCCAAGCGGGAGCTAGCTCTTCGTCAATCGACGGTCACAACCACACAATGATATGATAATATACAACGCCAAGTGGCGAGGATCAAATCCAAAAGAAAGCTCAAAAGCAACAAGGAAATCCGCAATACAACTAAGCGCGACTCTAAGGTCGAATAATACAACACTGTCTCTAAGTCTGAAAGAATATACAAGTTTTGGTTGATGGACAATTTCTAGATACAATGAAATACATGAATAAAATGGTGATTCTTGATACGAAAGAATCCACCTACCAAAGCAAATCACCCGCAAGAAGGCAGTGTGCCAGAAATGCCGCAATGAAACCTGTACAGCAGAACCTGCAAGGACTGTGGCACAACGGGGGTGAGCTGCCAACTCGTGAATAGAAATATCTACAAGCAGAAATCGAATGCAAGACATAAACCTAAGCCAACGATCAGTAATACAATCCACAAGAGTGCATCTGAGTGTAATAAGGTGGCAAGGTAACATCTAATCATGTATGTAGTGCCAGGTACTCAGGTAATAACATGACATCAGTATAAGGTATGTCTGCATGAAGTAGATATGATGAAATATCAAAGATATCAATACACATATATTAGCGTCCCATACCACTAATATTGGTGTAAGATAAGTGTAAATCCAGTCTGTATATGATCCATGTCTGTATATATGTGGAACCCGTCCACTCGTCACCCACTGACGATAAGCATCATGTATGCAATGTGAGGATATAAACAATATCATGGAAAACATCATGAAACCCGTGCCTAGCATCGACACGTAAATCCTCATCCATATGGGGCTCCGTCTGCGGTATCGGCCCTCGGCCCCGGCAGTACGAGTCAACCCATGTCCATCTCTGGGCTCCGTCTGCGGTAGCGGCCCGTCGGCCCCGGCAGTACGCCCATCTCTCGGCTCCAGGCGGTATCCCCCGGATATCCGCCGAGCTCAAATACAATCACCGGTAGGTACTCGCCCGCCTCCAGGCTCAATCGGCATAACCCATCGATCATCTCGCCGAGGGGAACCATACCGGGCCCACCACGAACCCGCAAACGGATCATCACTCCTCGAATCGGGTTTCAAGCACACGTCTCAGCACCGAGAAAACGCGTGGTGGACGCACCAAATATCATATCACGAGGTACCGGGTTTTTCATAAAAGAACATCTTTTCTTAAATAATCCCACGGTCCTCAAAACCAGAAATCACATGAAAATCCACATCAAGAAGTAAATCCAATGCAATGTGCTATGCAATCAATCCATGATGTATGCGACATGTAAAGAGAGATAATCATATCGGAAATCATGCAACATGGAATAGTAATGTACATATGTCGGGAGGAACCGCTCTTTTAGAATGAATCAGTTTTAAAGAATATCTTGCGGTCCTCAATCTCAATCAAGTCAGAATCATCTATGTTTGTGTACAGGTACATGTGTACAATATGCCAAGCAGTAATCATATCATGAATGCAACAGTACTACAGTGTAGTGGCATGGCAATTATCGATGATGAAGTGTGTGAGCCGGCAAATAGTGTACGTGAAACATACGCATCATCGATAATGGTGCTGGTGTCCTAACAGCATGAAGATAATATAACAATGAACATATGCCAGCAATGCGAATAGCAGAAAATGCAGATATCTAGTAGTCAACACCACAGTGAAGTATCTACTATGCAAACTACATCTAAGTATCCGGTCAATCAGGAGGGGTAGGTGTGGAAACCACCTAAAACTGAGTCAATGTATATATATATAGATATATAGTCGGTGATCCCGCCTCAATGTCATATCGTAAGATATCCTCGAGTTATGAGTGCGGATCTATCATCAATATCGGCTCGTACGGTAAATCATCGTACGGCATCCCCAAAAGCTGGGTACAGGTCAATATCTCACTATCTCGTCACATAACAGGTATCAGTATCATCAGATCATATAGTCTGGGGTACTACTCTATGTCTAGTACAAAACGATACCATCAAAGAAGTGTGCATGCGGGGGTAAACACATATCCCAAGCCCGCAAGGAATCACAAGTCATATCCCACATATGAATCGTATCAGATCACCGATCTCACGGCACCACGCCCACATCAGCGACTCATCTCCAAAGTCATCACAGTGCAAGTATAAGTGATAAGCAAGGGTGTGTGTGTATAGGTGTAATTCTATCCTAGGGTTCGCGACTATGACTACACTAGTCACTGCTAACCCTAAACTATCCAAAATACACCTATTATCACAATAAACTGCATAGTAATCTATCTACGGACTGCGGGGGTGCTATACGCCATCCACCCGACTTCCCCCTGTAGATATAATCTACTCACCTTGATTCTCGTGTGCCAATACCGATGTCGCTATCTTCACCTCCTTTGCCTCAACATCACGCGGGGTACCTACAAGTATATCACAATGCTAAAGCACATGAAAATCACATCGGAAACCAAAATAGCGCACGCTACCCACATAGGTAAAAACCTATCGACTCGCATGTAAACACAATCAATATCCACTTGTCGTTGACGTCCAAACGCCATCCGACAGGAATGAATCACCAAATACCAAAATCCATGCTAAATCAAGTCGTAAAACATACACCAACATAGGAAAATCAACCCAGATTTCACCCTAGATGGAATCAGTCAAAACTAGAAGTACCCAGGGTCAATACTAGAGGAAATGGGGGCATGCACAGAAAACGAGGCAATTCCTTAAAATACCTTATTTTAGAATTTTCCATAATTTTTCCCCATTTATCTGTATTTAATTATACCAGAATATTAAAATATTCATTAAAATAATATTAAATTATAAAATTTCCCAAAAATCATATTTTATTATTTTGAAGACGTTACACCTATCCACTGGCGCTGTAGGGAATCCGCCTTCTGAACGAACAAAGGGAATCGAAGTATCGATAGATATAGTACCTGCGCAGAAAAGAACAAAGTTAGCCGTCAATGCTACAAGTCAAGTTCGATACTTGGTACT
The DNA here is from genome assembly GCA_030015575.1 of Agapanthus africanus. NCBI lineage: Eukaryota > Viridiplantae > Streptophyta > Magnoliopsida > Asparagales > Amaryllidaceae > Agapanthus > Agapanthus africanus. Next base: position 167,833,830 of record JASDDO010000028.1, on the reverse strand, counting down.
TTAAATCCGTACCACACTGCAATGCAGTAAGAAGGGGCTAAAGGGGACCCATACAATCTAGATGATAACTCATCATTAATAAAACAATCTCATCATTTGATGAGACTATCATTAAATGAGGAAATCCTCAAAAAATTCTCATTTAATGAGGACCCTCGGGCCAAGGAGTAAATCTCCCATTGAGAGCAGCACTCTACAACAGAGTGACATTTGTCAACTCTGATGATGAAAGGAATAAAATTCCTCAAAAATCTTGAAGAGCCATGCTCTGTAAAATGATGGAATAACCCATCAGAAAATTTAAAGCAAAGCTTTTTAATGAATCAAAAATTCCGAGATCTTCAAGATCTATGAACAAACTCTAAGAGTTTTCATGAAAGATTAACAAAATCTATATGATTTAAAAAGAGCAAAGCTCTATTGAGAAAACCTAAAAATCTATATGATTTGAAAAGAGTAAAGCTCTGTTAATGGATGAAACCCTAGAAAGATTTAATCTTTACCTAAATTTTTGACAGAGTTTTGTCCCTAAGAAAATTCTTAAGACAAAGAGCTGTGATCTGAAGGAGAAATAATTCTCAGAAAAAAAGTAAGAAGATGAACAGAGATCATCTCAAAGGGCCAAGGGTCCTATTTATAGGCACTGAGAGCCGTTTCAACTTCTAAGTTGATCTAAGGGCGCAGATGCTGCCACCGCTGCACTCACGTGAGCCATGTGAGCGCAACGGGGGAGGGGGGGCATTTGTTTTCCCCAATCAGAGCAAAGCTCTGTTCAAATTTCAAATTTTGAAATGAAGCAGCGCTTCATAACAGCGCCAAAGCTGAGAGTCAAAGACTTTGATACAGTGCTCACGTGCAAAGCACATGAGCGCTAGCGCTAAGAGTGCTGCAGCGCACCACGTGCAAAGCACGTAAGCGCTAACGCTAAGTGCGCTGCACTCTAAGCAGCGCATCAGGAGAGCGCTAGCGTTGCAACTAAATGTTCCCAATCGTTGGATCAAAGATCCAACGAACATGATTAAAAAATCATCAGCTGACCAAAATAAAATTCTGTTAAGGAAACAATCCTCATAATCTTTCCAAGCAAAAAAAGATTTTGCTCTGCAAAATTAGAGCACCGTTGGATCAATGATCCAATGGTGATTAAAAAATCACCAAAGTACAGAATAAATTCTGTATTGGAAAAGATTTTCCAATCTTTTTAAAAACAAGAAGATTGCCTTATGTAAATCAGAAGCCCTTGGATCAAAGATCCAACGGGGGAAACATTTCCAAATCAATTAGAGAAAAAATCTCTTCAACTGATTGAACAAATCAGCCTTGCCTTATATAAGGACCCCAAGACTTCAAGTCTGATATAGAGGAACCCTCCCCCCCCCTAAACTTTGAAAAAAATTCAAAGACGAAGAGCAAGCTCTCAGAAGAAGAAGAAGATTTTCTTCAAGGTAAAAAAAAGGAACAGAGAGATCATCTCATATAAAAAGAAAAATTTATTTCTTTTTCTAAGATCATAGATCTATAAGACTAAGGTCTTTCACAACAGAGATCAAAGTATCTCATCACAAAAAATAGGGGGAAGAACTTAATCTTCTTAAGATCATAGATCTATAAGACAAATTGTCTTTCAGAGATTATAATATCTCATTATAAAAAGGGGGGAGAATAATTCAATTCTCTTAGGATCACAGATCCATAAAGGCAAAGCCTTTCACCAAGAATATAAGAGATTGAAACATCTCCTATAAAAATGAGAACTTTATTCTTAGATCCATGAGCGAGAATTTAATTCTCAGAGCGCAGAACGGCCTAAAAAGAGCCATAGCGCTTGTTCCCTGCCGGAAACCGGGAAGACGGACGTCTTGCCTGAGATTCAGGGCAGATACTAATTGGTGCTATCCGTCCACCTCTCCGAAGATGCCAAGTTGATTTATGGCACCCTGTATCAAAGGTTTAAACGGATGCGTCCGATGTAGTAGCCTTCGTCAGATTCCCCCTCGTTTGAGGGGTTTTTGATTGTGGGGACGCTCTTCCCTGCAGGCGCAAGCCCCTACAGTTAATTACGCTACCGCATCGCGGTAACAACTTTCTCCTTCTCCATGTGGTCACTTCGTGTCGTGGGTGTTTGTTTTGTGTTCGGTTGCCCGTGGATTGTATACGGAGACTAAGTTATACCGTCGCCCGTAAGATGTGGATTAGTCCAAATCCGTATCTTTCTTAGATTCGGGTTTGGGGTGTGTGTTTAAGGATACGTTAGCCTTATTTGAGGCTAAGATCAACTTAAACGTTCGTTAAGGACACGTTAGTCTAATTTTTAGACTAAGATCGACTTAACGGGATCATTTAAATCCGACAAGAGAGCAATTGGGGGCTCTATTGTTTAGTTTAGTGACGTTGCAGTCGATAACCAGTTTAAGGACATGATGGTCCATCATTGTCCGTGGAATGTATGGCCGTCGGGACCCGTCACCTCTCTGAAGACATTGAAAGATTACAACGACAAATATCAGAGGAGTTCAGAGATGTACCCTTGAACCAATGTTGGTTGGGAGATCTATAGTCCAATTTGGGACTAAAGTCTGTTTGAAAGTTTATGAGCATATGGGCTCAGTAATTAAATGCATAGCATTTGGCCTGTTAGACCTTTACTTGGGCTCTGCCCTTCTTTAATAATGCATAGCATTTAAATTGGTCTGATAGACTTTACTTGGGCTCTGCCCTTTTTTAATAATAATGCATAGCATTTTAGTGGTCTGACAGTGCGCCACGTGGCTTGTCAGGCGCTTTGCACCAATTAAGGAGCGCAAGGCGCTAGCGCATATGGAGGTGACACATGTCACGCTCTGCGCCAAGTGCAAGTCAGTTAGCGCAGTGCGCTGCGCCAGTGCGCCAGTGCGCTGCTGACACGTGGCGTGCTCTGGTGCAGTGCGCCAATCCAAGAGCGCAGTGCTCTGTTTTAGAAGCGCAAAGCGCAGATCATTCTGTGATTGACACGTGGCGCTCTCTGGTGACTTGCGCCAGTCCAAGGAGCGCAAAGGCGCATTTAAGAGTGCAGGGCACTGTACAATAGCGCAGAGCGTAACTTGATCCAATTCAGATCAAAGAAACAAGTTTTTCTTGTTCTAAAGAGGTTCTACCTCAAGATTCAATAACCAATGGTTCATCAAAAAGCTATGCCTTTATATAGATCAAAAGATCTAGGCATGAAATAAATTACTTCTTTAATCTTTTATGATTGGATCTTTATTGATCTTTTTCTTATTATTTTGAAGATCTTGATCTTGTTCTTAGATCTTTGATCTTTTTAGAAGAAATTCTTCTTTTTGTGAGGTGTTTTCATCTATGTTCTTCCAAGAATTTAATTCTTTACCTTGAAGAAGATGATCTTCTTTCTTCAAAGGCTTGCCTTTCAAATTTTTCAGAGGGTTCTCTCTTTTCTGTATGTGTGTATGTCTGAGACTTGGAGTCTGGGGGCCTTTATATAGGGCCAATTGGTTTGTTGAGTTAGTTACAGAGATCTTTCTCTGATTGATCTGGGGATATTTCCCAACCGTTAGATCTTTGATCCTAAGGCCTCTGTTTTACAGAAGATAATCTTCTTATTTTAATAAAGTTGAAAAGATCTTTCTAGAATTTTAATTCTGATTAATTAAATAATTTATTATTTAAATTCCAGTGCTGACGCAATTGGCGCCAGCGCACCTGCTCTTGACACGTGTCGTGTAGCGCAGAGCGCAGCGCAACTGCGCTGACACGTGTCGCAGCGCAGAGCGCAACACAACTGCGCTAGCGCACCACTGTTTGACACGTGGCGCGCAGCGCAGAGCGCAAGTTATCTGAAGCGTTGCTTCCTTTATTTAAAATTTGAATTTTAAAACAGAGTCTTGCTCTGGTTGGGGGTGCGCTGCTTTGGACACAGCGCTCCTTGCGCTGGCGTGTCTGCTTTTGACACGTGGCGCTCTGCGCGCAGCGCAAGGGTTCTGAAGCGTTGCTTCACCTTTTGAATTTTGAAATTCAAACAGAGCTTTGCTCTGATTGGGGAAAACAAATGCCCCACACCGTTGCGCTCACGTGGCGCACACGTGAGTGCAGCGGTGGCAACATCCAGACCGTTGGATCAACTCAGGAGTTAAAGAGGCGCTTTAGAGCCTATAAATAGGACCCTTGGTCCTCCTTAGATGATTATCATCTTCTCAAGATTTATATTTTCAGAGCCTTGCTCTCTTTTCCAAGAACTTCAGAGTTAAAACTCTAGAAAAATTTTAGGTAAAAAAATTTAACATAAATTAAATTAATTTTAATTAATAGAGCCTTACTCTCATAGATATTTTGATCTAAAGAAAACCCCTTTGGGGTTTCATAAACAGAGCTTTGCTCTCAAGAATTTGTTTCAGGGTTTCTTAACCCATGAACAGAGCTTTGCTCATTGACAGAATATAGATCTTTTGATCTTTTGATGATGAACTCTTAAGAGTTTTTTCATAGATCTTTAAGATCCCAGAACTTTAATTTTTAGGAATTAATTTTTTCTTTAATGGATTTTTCCATCATTATTACAGAGCTAGGCTCTTTAAGGAATTTTATTCCCTTGTGACCAGAGTTTGACAAGTGTCACTCTGTGACAGAGCTTTGGTCTGAAAGGGAGATTGTCTCCTTGTCTCAAGGGATTTCTCATTTAATGAGAATATTCTTTGAGGATTTCTTCATTAATTGACAGTCACATCCAATGATGAGGCTGTCTTATTAACTGATGCATTGTCATCTGGATTTTGTGGGTCCCCCTTTGGTTCCCTCTCCACTGCATTGCAGTGTAGTACAAATTTCAATGTACCAAGCGTCGGAATTTTTTAAAATTAAATTATGATACTGATCATTGAATTTCGCTTTTTCATGCAGGCAACATGTCTGCTGATCTTTCATTCCCATTCTTCCGCTCAGAGGGAGGATTCCCTGAGGCGCCGGTGGACCGGGAGGTTCTTGCTCTTATTAAGGATTTCGACCCGGAGTATAAGAACCTTCACCTGTAGGGTAGATGGTACAGTGAAATCATCAAGGGTCGCCGAAGCTTCTCTTGTGCGATGCCTTCAGAGCCGATCTCATCGATCCCATATGCGGATGCACCCTGTTCCCGCAAAAAATTTCTGCGCAAAAGAGCCCAAGGTATCAAATGGTGGTGATACGCCTAAGAAAATGGGAACCAGTATCTTCCGGGCTGTTTTTTGACAAACTCCCAAATGAGAAACAGATAAATTCTGATGGTATCGAAAGGGTCTCAAAAAACCCTTCGATTTGATATATAATGGGCCTCATAGTTCATCCGGGATCAAAAGTTATGAGGCATTACGTGTCCGCACGTGATGGACCTTTAAAAACCCGCGGGAGGAGTTAAAAGATATAATAAAAACTCAAAAAAGACTCCAATGGGGCATCATGTGCTCACACGTGATCATGGGCCACGTGCAGACACGTGATGAGCTCTTAAGGCCTCTAAAATTATGAATAGAATTAAATTCTAAAATCTGTTCCCTGATTAAAACTCAGAAGTTACCTCAATGAGGTATCACGTGCTCACACGTGACCAATGGTCACGTGTTGACACGTGGTGGTTAAAACAACAATATAAACGAGCGGCTGTTAAAGGGACCAATTTGGGGGTCACGTGCTCACACGTGACCAAGGGTCACGTGCCAGCACGTGACAGGCTTTGAAAGCCTTACAGTTTAATAGAATTAAAATTCTAAATTTCTCTAAAATCATTCGAAATAGAATTAAAATTCTAAATTTCTCTAAATCTTTCCAAATGAAAAAGAATTATAGGAACCGTTGGATTAAAGATCCAAGGGTGATTAAAAATCACCAATTTATGGAAAAATCTTAAAGAAGGAAAGATTCCCCCTAAATCTAATCGAGATAACAAGTGGAATATCTTTTGGATTTAAAATCCACAGTGAATAAAATTCACTGAATGATCTAAAGGCCCAGAATTAATGATAAATATAAATCAAATCTCTCAACAATCAAATCAAATCTTTCAATGAGAGATTTGCTAAACAAATTGATTCTTTTCCTTCTCCTATAAATAGGAGCCAAGAAGAGAAGAGAAGGAAACTACTTTTTTGGAGAGAAGAAACAGAGGGAGGAGAATTTAATTCTCAAGAGAAAAAAGAAAAGGGAGGAGAATTTAATTCTCTGCAAAAGAAAAACCCTAGGTAAGAAAAGGGAGGCTTAAAAAGAGAATTTAATTCTCAAAAGAGTTTAACTCTTATATAAAGAAAAGAACTTAGTTCTTTCTCTGGTGGAGGATCTGCAAAGTGCACATCTCCCCATGAATTGAGAATTTAATTCTCATTGGGTTGATATCCTGCCATGCAGATCCAAAACATAGAGGAGGAATTAAGTTTTGAGAATTCAATGGTCACAAAATTATAGGAATTTAATTCCTTTGGGATAAAATTAGGGTTTTACCCTAAATAAGAATTTAATTCTTTCACAATAGGAATTTAATTCCTCCAGAATCAAAATTAGGGTTTTACCCTAAATAAGAATTTAATTCTTAAAGATAAGGATACTTAAAAGATCTCTGTGCATGAAAAGACTAAGGTCACGTACCCCATATGACCCCTGAACAGATCCCCCAAAAATGAGAAGAGGAAAGCTTTGAAGCAATGCCTCACGTGTTCCCACGTGACCCTCATTATATATGGAACAAAAGCAAAGGCAGAAACAATTCTGGGCGCTCTCACGTGTTACCACGTGACCCCTAATAAATGTTCTAATAAATCAGGGCATGATTATACATCACGTGCCCACACGTGATGGCTATGAAAATTAAAAGTGTTTAACACTTGTTTGCAGAACAAAATAAAGTGGATCTGGCCCCACTTTTTGATGCCATCAAGTGCTCCCACGTGACTCCCAAAACGCAGAAAGAAAAAGCAAAGGAAATGAAAGCTTTGGACGCTCTCACGTATTATCACGTGACCCCTCAGCAAATGCTCTGACAATTGGCGCACAGATCCCCATCACGTGCCAACACGTGATGCTCTAAAATAAAAATAAAAGTGTTTAACACTTGTTCGCAGATTTGAGGATAAACCAAAAGGAGATCTGGCTCTACATTTAGGGCGCCCTCACGTGTCACCACGTGACCCCTAATGAGCATTCTAACAGACCAGAGCGGGGGCCTTCATCACGTGCTCACACGTGATGGCCGCCAGAATTAAAAGAGTTAAACACTAATCTGCAGAATAAAATAAAGGGAATCAGGGCGCTCTCACGTGTCCACACATGACCCCTCTCTCCTTAGTGTTTAACACTAATCTGAAGACTTTGTCCTTAGTGTTTAACACTGATTTTCTTAGTGTTTAACACTAATTTGGAAAACTCTATTGGCAGTGTTTAACACTGATTTGCTTAGTGTTTAACACTAATTTGAAAACTCTGTTCTCAGTGTTTAACACTGATTATCTTTTAGTGTTTAACACTAACTTGCTAATCTTATTCCCAGTGTTCAACACTGTTGGTCTTTAGTGTTTAACACTAGCTTTAGTCCAATTGGCTAAGTTTCTAGAGGCAAAGCCTCTCCTTCAATGGACCAACAGAGGGCCAATATTTCAAACATAATTGGACTTAGCCCAAACTGGCCATAAGTCCTCAAATCATCTTGAATTGAGCACATCTGCTCTTTCAACCAACCCATTGGTTTAGGGTACATCTCTGAACTCCTCTGATATTTGTCGTTGTAATCCTTCAACGTATTCAGAGAGGTGACGGGTCCCGACAACCACACATCAACACGGACTGTGGGGTCCTTAAACTCATGGACTTATGCGTCCTTAAACCAAGATACGGACTGCGGGGTTCTTAAACCCGCGGACTTATGCGTCCTTAAACTAACGGACTAATGCGTCCTTAAACACACCCATATGGACTGTGGGGTCATTAAACCCATGGACTTATGCGTCCTTAAACTACCATCGGACCACTATGTCCCTAAACTGGAATATGGACCACCATGTCCCTAAACTGGCGATGGACCACCACGTCCCTAAACTGGAACTTGGACCACCACGTCCCTAAACTGGCGGTGGACCTCCACGTCCCTAAACTGGAACAATAGAGCCCCCAAATGCTCTTTTGTCGAATCTAAACGAACCCGTTTAAGTTGATCTTAGCCTCAAATATGGCTAACGCATCCTTAAACCTTCAAACAGACTTTAGTCCCAAATTGGACTCTAGATCCCCCAATCAATTTTGGCTCAAGGGTACATCTCTGAACTCCTCTGACATCTGTCGTTGTAATCCTTCAATGTCGTCAGAGAGGTGATGGGTCCCGACGGCCATACATGTAATGGACCCCTATGTCCCTAAACTGGAACAATAGAGCCCAAACGCTCTTTTATCGGATCTAAACGATCCCGTTAATTCGATCTTAGTCCCAAACTGGACTAACGTATCCTTAACAACCGTTTAAGTTGATCTTAGCCTCAAATGCGGCTAACGTATTCTTAAACCTTCAAACAGACTTTGGTCCCAAATTGGACTATAGATCCCCTAAGCAACTTTGGTTCAAGGGTACATCTCTGAACTCCTCTGACATCTGTCGTTGTAATCCTTCAACGTCGTCAGAGAGGTGATGGGTCCCAACGGCCATACATGTAATGGACCACTATGTCCCTAAACTGGAACAATAGAGCCAATTGCTCTTTTGTTGGATCTAAACGATCCCGTTAAGTTGATCTTAGTCTCAAACTGGACTAACGTATCCTTAACAAACGTTTGAGTTGATCTTAGCCTCAAATATGGCTAATGTATCCTCAAACCAAAACACCAAACCCAAATCTAAGTAAATACGGATTTGGACTAATCCACGTCCTACGGGCGACGACATAAATCAGTCTCCGTATACAATCCACGGGCAACCACAAACAAAACAAACACCCACGACACGAAGTGACCAGCTGGAGAAGGAGAAAGTTGTTACCGCGATGCGGTAGCGTAATTAACTGCAGGGGCTTGCGCCTGCAGGGAAGAGCGTCCCCACAATCAAAAAAAAACCTCAAGCGAGGGGGAATCTGACGAAGTCTGCTACATCGGCCGCATCTGTTTAAACCTTCAATATATGGTGCCATAAATCAACTTGGCATCTTCGGAGAGGTGAACGGATAGCACCAATTAGCATCTGCCCCGAATCTCAGTGCCAAGACATCGCAGTCTTGTGCGCCGTCTTTCGGAAGGGAACAGATTCTGGCACGCCCGGTGGGACCTTTTCCTCTTTCCACTCCACACTTCGTGTGTCGTGTTCGCGAACGAATCGCGGTTTACTGTGGTTGCCTGTGGATTCGAGGTACTAAGATTTGGTGTCTTGCTCCGTGCAGAAAACAGAAGATCAATGGCTTCAAACTGCACTTCTTGCGACTGCAACTCTCACTCCGTCCTTGCTGGAGGAGTGACTTATGGGCCCCAAGCGGCCCTCCCTTTTCAAAATGCCAGTGGAGCAGGTAACTCAAGCCACCACTGGACTATTCTTCGGAACCCTGCTCCCACCGATGAGCTTCAATGCCCCAATGACAGCGCAAGAAGCTCCAAAGAAGTTAGTCTTTGATCGGCTTGCTACTGCCGCGGCCCCTCTCAACGGGTCGCCCAACTTCAATACCTCAGTTTCCAACAGACTGGGCCAGAACGTCTACGAGCCCGTGATACCCGAAGCTGCCATCCCAAAACGGATAGCCATCCCGGCTCAAGCGGAAGAAATCATTGGGAAGGCTCCTCCTTCCAAGAAGTCAGTTTTTACAAGGCTGGCCACTCCGGTTGCTGCTCCTGGTGAGGTCCTCAAGGTTGCTTCCCCTGCCCAGAGGGGGCATGACGAAGTCACCCTTATAGCTAAAACAACTCCATCCGCAAGACACGCTCGACGTCGCCACTGGCACCGAGTGAGGAAGGCTGGGGGCAACTCCCCCTCTAGGATAACTTCGCCAGCTCCAATGGTGGGGAGCGATGCACTGGGAACAGTTTTGAACCACTTAGGAGGGTACGCAAGAACTCTCTGACCGCTGCGCTGAAGAGATCTCCTTCACCTGTGAAGAATGCTGCATAGAAGAAGCCGGAGCAACCTCCTCAACGGCTATCCTCTGAAATTTACAAAGTTTGGCGACATGTCCGAGAGTCAGTGATCGATCAAGACTATCTCCGCCGACCGAAAAGGATGAAGGTTCAGCAGGAGAAGGACTACTCAAAGTCGCAAAAAGTGACAGCTGGCTGGGTGCCCACTACAACGGCTCCCTCAACGTCAATCACTCAAAAGAAAAGGAGGCCGCAAAGAGCCCATGTGAACATGGCGAACTGTAAAAGCGCTGAGCACAAACGCCACAAGTCTGGGGGCATAATGGTGCACACCGTTTATATGGCTTCCGAAAAGGAAGATAGCCGCGCTTCGACGGGTGACCGACCACTCACCCGATCCATGACCAAAGCTCAGGAGCAGCAACAGAAGCTTCAAGAGATGGTGACTGCTATGGCCGCACTAACCGGGCCAAAAGAAAGCCCGGAGGCATCATCAGAGCAGCGTCATGAACAAGAAACTGACGCTGACTACTTACGCAGAGTCCTCGAAAAGAAGGACAAAGAAGCCGCAGAACAAGCGGCTAACATAAAACAAATGGCGCTTCTTTTCCAAGATATGGTAGGTATGATGTTGCAGCCGGACCCTCCAGCTGATGACCCTCCAATCATTGTTGAAAACGATAGAAGGGAGACATCTAATCCTCCTCCGGCTCTTTCAGCAGCCAAGGAAGAAACCCTTTCCAAGGCCGCACTGGATGACTATATAGCTCAGCAAATACGGGCTCATCAGGCGAATGAAGCAGCTGCGCAAATTGTTAGAACCGGACGACCCAACCCAAGCTGGTATGACCAAATCAGTTACCCGCCGGGATATACGATCCCTAAGTTCCACATATATAAAGGGACAGGGAATCCACATCAGCATGTCGCCCAGTTCAGGGCCTTATGCGGCAATACTGGAGGCGACGACAAACTATTGCTTCGCCAATTCGTCGGCAGCTTAGCAGAAATGGCCTTTGAATGGTATTCGGAGCTACCTAATGACTCTGTCAAAACATTTGCGGAGATGGAGCTACTGTTTACACAAAGATTTGCAAGCGCCAGCGAACGCACCCCGATAACAGCACTGATCAACGCTAGGATAAGGCCAGGCGAAACGTGGGTTCAATACGCAACACGGTGGCGGAATCTGTGGTCGAAATGCGAACAGCAGATCGAAGAAGCACCTGCGGTAGGCATGTTCGTGGGCACTCTTGATCCGCAAGCGACCATCTCGCAGTTCATGATGTTCTTCAAGCCAACTACTTTCCAGGCCTTGATCGACAAGTTAGCCCAAATGGATCAGATGGGACATAAACCGTCTCCTCCAAAGCCAGACTCTCGAAATGAGAAAGGAAAAGAGAAAGCGATCGTCGTCGCCAATACTCAACAACGGCCGAGCAATTCAAAGCCGGTTGTTCGCCAAAGCAACGTGCGTCCACGCCCATCCCTCGAGGAGAGACTGGGACGTCCTTACTCGTTTCCTCAGAATAAAACGAGAAGACTGTTCGAGCTGGCAGTGCGCAACAGACTCATCAATCTGCCGAGTCCAAAACGCCCGTTGCAACCAGGCGATGTCAGCGATCTCAATTATTGCCCTTACCACCAAACGGTAAGCCATCCAATCGAGGATTGTTTCATCTTTAAGGGGTGGATCGAGGATCAGTACCTACAAGGAAAGTTCGCGCTGTCTGAAAAGTGGAAAGTAAACCCACCACAGCCGCACACTCCAAAGAAGACGGACGCACCGGGGGCAACTTGTCATGTGATCTCCCACTCATTTACGGACGATGAAAAAACTCCTTGCACTGAGAAACTGGGGGCAGAGCCTGAGCCGGAATTCGTGTGGCCGTTAGACGAAATGATCGACACTTTTCTAGATGAGATTCGTCTAAAAAGTAAAGCTGATCGGGAGCGCGAGATGACCATATTTGAAAAGGCCAAACGCCGGCGACTGGACAAAAGGGTCGAAACACTCCCACCAGATCAAAGTACATCCGCCGCAAATGAAAACAGGATCAAGACAAGGAAACGATTCGCCAAAGCCATATCAATGGGGATGAGGCCGCCCTCTTTCAGAGAAAATTCTCCTGGTGGTATACATTTTGATGAAACAGACGTACACCCCAACTTCTGCTTATATCATCAGAGGATCGCACATCCTACTGAAGACTGCAACTCCTTTAAGTGTTGGTGGCAAGGATATGTCGCTCATAGACATCACGTCAATAGAATAAAGCGGGAAGCTCGTAGACAGCGAAAAAATACGACAGATGAGCATAAAAGAGTTGGCGGCAATTGTCATAGGGACGAGCCCGGGGGATCACGAGTTCTCACCTTTGGAAGCGATTCTGACGAAGAAGCCGCCCTCAACCCTCTCTTCAAGGAATTCATTTCTAAAACAAAAGAATTGGAGAGTTGCGAGAACGTTCAGCCGTACAATCTCACGCTACCCGGAAAGAATCTCGGACCCGCAAACGACGGAGCAAACGAAATGAGAAAGGAAAAGGAAAAAACGGCCTTTGTTGCCAACACTCAACAACAGCCGAGTAACCCGAGGCCGTTTTGTCGTCAAAACAACAACCCGCGATACCTCAATGAGAAGTTGAAACGTCCTTACTCGTTTCCCAAAGATAAAACAAAGAGATTGTTCGAGCTAGCAGTGCGCAGCAGGCTCATCACTCTATCAGATCCAAAACGTCCATTGCAACCAGGTGACGTTAACAATCCTAACTATTGTCCCTACCACAGAGTAATGGGTCACTCACTCGAAAATTGCTACGTCTTCAAAAACTGGGTTGAAGACCAATACCAACAGGGCAAGTTCGCGCTGCCCGAAAAGTGGAAAGTAAACCCGCCACAACAGCATGCTCCGAAAAGGGTGGATATGCCGGGGGCATCATGCTCATTCATAGGGAAAGCCCCATAGACCGAAAAGTCAGTAAACTAGAGATGCGTCTCAAATACGACGGCGGCAGAACGAAACGTCCTTAAACTAACGGCGGACCGTAATGTCCTAAAACTTGCAAATGACCGAAACGTCGTTAAACTACTTCCAACCCGCATCATCTTCAAGTTGACGTGGTAAAAAAAAATGGTACGTCCACAAGCAAAATGGGCACGGATGAAAACCCGAAAGGGCTCCGTGAGTAAAAACAGCAGGGCTACCGCCGAATGTTCGTGAAAACCCGAAAAGGCGCGACCTCGTTTTAAAAAAAAAACAAAAAAAAATGGTATGTCCATAAGCAAAGGGGGCACGGATGAAAACCCGAAAGGGCTCCGTGAGTAAAAACAGCAGGGCTACCGGCGAGTGTTTGTGAAAACCCAAAAGGGCGCGACCTCGTGAAAAAAAAAACGGTACGTCCATAAGCGAAATGGGCACGGATGAAAACCCGAAAGGGCTCCGTGAGTAAAAACAGCAGGGCTACCGGCGAGTGTTCGTAAAAACCCGAAAGGGCGCGACCTCGTTAAAAAAAAAAACAAAAAAAAACAGTATGTCCATAAGCGAATTGGGCACGGATGAAAACCCGAAAGGGCTCCGTGAGTAAAAACAGCAGGGCTACCGGCGAGTGTTTGTGAAAACCCGAAAGGGCGCAACCTCTTTAAAGACACTTACGGGGTCCTCTCGACCTTCTAAGGAGAAACTACCCGCGTGAGATCCTTACGACTCACAGGGAAGCAACACACTTAGGGATCCTCACGATTCCTAAGGAGAAATTACACTTACGAGATCCTCACGACTCGTGAGGAGAACACTCTTATGGGACCCTCACGGCTCATAAGATTTGAAAGTCTTAAGTTACAGAGACCTGAACCTGTTCTTAAGCAACTCCGACAACCTCTATTAATGCCCTACAAGCAGCTCAATACTGACCCTTGTATACAATCCACGGGCGTGAATAAACATTTCTCTAACCAAGTCCCATCTGTGACTGGGGATATGTTCGCACGATGAACAACCCTTGTAAGTCCTCTCGACTTATAAGGAGAAAGCACTCTTGTAGGATCCTTACGACTTATAAGAGAACATACACTTAGGAATCCCCACGATTCCTAAGGAGAAAACACACCTACGAGATTCTCACGACTTGTAGGGAGAAATATCTTTGTGAGACCCTTACGGCTCATGAAGTCAAAAGCCTTAGTCGACAGGATCCTAACCCTGTTTACTAAGCCACCTTTGTTCAACATCGACAGAGGCAAATGATGATTCGCTCCTGCCAATATCTCAGTTGTAGCGATGCGAATGCCTAAACGAGTATCAAATTCCAAGTCCTGTCATAGCAAATGATGATTCGCTCCTGGCAATATCCCAGTCGTAGCGATGCTGATGCCTAAACCGATATCAAATTCCAAGTCCTTTTACGGCAAATGATGATTCGCTCCTGGCAATATTCCAGTTGCAGCGATGTTGATGCCAAGATTGGTATCAGATCCCAAATCCCCTACTCACGAGAAAAAAAATCAGCGAGCCAAAAAAAAATGCATATGAAATAGCCGAAATGATGGGGCAACTTGCAACAAAATCAGCAAGTAAAAATGTATGCATACAAAAACAGCCGGAATGATTGGGCAACTCGCAATAAAAAGCAGCGAGTAAAAATAAAAAAAATATAGCCGAAATGATTGGGCACCGCGAAAAATAGCCGAAATGATAGGGCAATCGCGACCTTCGTGATATAAAAGCTGAAATGATAGAGCATCGCGGAAAAAGAAATAAAATAAAAATGAAATTTCTGTCCTACAGGTGATGCTACATCAATCCCTGTATACAATCCAGGGGCACAAACGAAAAAAAGATCATACTCCTCCTCCCCAGGTTTCATCAGAAGAAGAAGCCGAATCTCGATGGGCCACAAATAATCTAGAGATCATCTCAACACTCGTCTCATTACAACGGACACATCATCAAGCAAAGCGGAACAGCAGCAACTCCCAGTTCCATGACTCAACGATGTACTCCCACAGAGAGTCAAATCCCAACTCCGTGAAATGCGGATATAATCAACAAAATTCCTGGTCACGTGGAACACGGATAACGTCACTCTTTGACCCCGTGGAAAACGTCCAGAGCGGATCCTGGTCCTCGCAGAGCACGGCAGTGAACCCGTGTGAAGCATCCAGAGCGGAGCCTAGTCCTCGCCTAACGCGGCAGTGAACCCGTGTGAAGCATCTAGTGCAAAATTCCTGGTCACGTGGAACGCGGATAATGTCACTCTTTGACCCCGTGGAAAACGTCCAGAGCGGATCCTGGTCCTCGCAGAGCACGGCAGTGAACCCGTGTGAAGCATTCAGAGTGAAGCCTAGTCCTCGCCTAACGCGGCAGTGAACCCGTGTGAAGCATCTAGTGCAAAATTCCTGGTCACGTGGAACACGGATAACGTCACTCTTTGACCCCGTGGAAAACGTCCAGAGCGGATCCTGGTCCTCGCAGAGCACGGCAGTGAACCCGTGTGAAGCATCCAGAGCGGAGCCTAGTCCTCGCCTAACGCGGCAGTGAACCCGTGTGAAGCATCTAGTGCAAAATTCCTGGTCACGTGGAACGCGGATAACGTCACTCTTTGACACCGTGGAAAACGTCCAGAGCGGATCCTGGTCCTCGCAGAACACGTCAGTGAACCCGTGTGAAGCATTCAGAGCGGAGCCTAGTCCTTGCCTAACGCGGCAGTGAACCCGTGTGAAGCATCTAGAGCAAAATTCCTGGTCACGTGGAACACGGATAACGTCACTCTTTGACCCCGTGGAAAACGTCCAGAGCGGATCCTGGTCCTCGCAGAGCACGGCAGTGAACCCGTATGAAGCATCCAGAGCGGAGCCTAGTCCTCGCCTAACGCGGCAGTGAACCCGTGTGAAGCATCTAGAGCAAAATTCCTGGTTACGTGGAACGCGGATAACGTCACTCTTTGACCCCGTGGAAAACGTCCAGAGCGGATCCTGGTCCTCGCAGAGCACAGCAGTGAACCCGTGTGAAGCATCCAGAGCGGAGCCTGGTCCTCGCAGAGCACAGCAGTGAACCTGTGTGAAGCATCCAGAGCGGAGCCTAGTCTTCGCCTAACACGGCAGTGAACCCGTGTGAAGCATCTAGAGCAAAATTCCTGGTCACGTGGAACGCGGATAACGTCACTCTTCGACCCCGTGGGAAACGTCCAGAGCGGATCCTGATCCTCACACCAACATGGAGTGATCACCACCGCGACATTCGTCTCGATACAGCAGACGCGATACCAGCAAACGAAGCGAAGGCCAAATTCCCAGCTTCAGGGTCTTGACGGCAAGTCATATAAAGCTTGAAAGACAATCGGAGATCATTCCACACCAGCACGGAGTGGTCACAACCTCGACGTTCGTCTCGATACAACAGATGAAATGTCACCCCAGCGTTCTTCCCCCAGCAGGATTCGGAAGCGACAAAGCAAACGAAGCGAAGGCCAAATTCCTAGCTTCAACGTCTTGACGGTAAGTCATATAAAACCGGAAAGACAAACAGAGATCATCCCAAATGGAGTGGTCACCACTACGACATTCGTCTCGATACAGCAGATGAAATGTCACTACAACGTCCTTCCTCCAACAAGATCCGGACACACCAAAGAAAACGAAGCGAAGGCCAAATCCCTAGCTTCAGGGTCTTAACGGTAAGTCATATAAAACCGGAAAGACAATCAGAGACCATCTCACACCAACATGGAGTGATCACCACCTCGACGTTCATTTCGACACAGCAGACGCAACATCACCGAAAGGAGTCACGGCAAAATCCCTGGTTCCAGAGCTCGACGGTTCACCAGCAACCTAGAGACAACCATGACATTCGTCTCGATACAGAGGACGCGATGCCAGCAAACGAAGCAAAGGCCAAATTCCTAGCTTCAGGGTCTTAACGGTAAGTCATATAAAACCGGAAAGACAATCAGAGATCATCTCACACCAACATAGAGTGATCACCACCTCGACGTTCGTCTCGACACAGCAGACGCAACATCACCGAAAGGAGTCACGGCAAAATCCCTGGTTCCAGAGCTCGACGGTTCACCAGCAACCTAGAGACAACCATGATATTCGTCTCGATACAGAGGACGCGATGCCAGCAAACGAAGCAAAGGCCAAATTCCTAGCTTCAGGATCTTAACGGTAAGTCATATAAAACCGGAAAGACAATCAGAGATCATCTCACACCAACATGGAGTGATCACCACCTCGACGTTCGTCTCGACACAGCAGACGCAACATCACCGAAAGGAGTCACGGTAAAATCCATGGTTCCAGATCTCGACGGTTCACCAGCAACCTAGAGACAACCGCGACATTCGTCTCGATACAGAGGACGCAATGCCAGCAAACGAAGCGAAGGCCAAATTCCTAGCTTCAACGTCTTAACGGCAAGTCATATAAAGCCTGAAAGACCATCAGAGATCATCCCACACCAGCGCGGAGTGGTCACCACCTCGACGTTCGTCTCGATACAGCAGACGAGATATCACGACAGCGTTCTTCCTCCAACAGGATTCGCACATGACAAAGCAAACGAAGAGAAGGCCAAATTCCTAGCTTCAACGTCTAAACGGCAAGTCATATAAAGCCTGAAAGACCATCAGAGATCATCCCACACCAGTGTGGAGTAGTCACCACCTCGACGTTCGTCTCGATACAGCAGACGAGATGTCACGACAGTGTTCTTCCTCCAACAGGATTTGCACATGACAAAGCAAACGAAGCGAAGGCCAAATTCCTAGCTTCAACGTCTTAACGGCAAGTTATATAAAGCCTGAGAGACAATCGGAGATCATCTCGAACCAATGCGGAGTAGTCACCACCTCGACGTTCGTCTCGATACAGCAGACGCAACATCACCAAAAGGAGCCACGGCAAAATCCCTAGTTCCAAACCTCGACGGTTCACCAGCAACCTAGAGACAACCGCGACATTCGTCTCGATACAGAGGACGCAATGCCGCCAAACGAAGCAAAGGCCAAATTCCTAGCTTCAGGGTCTTAACGGCAAGTCATATAAAGCCTTAAAGACTATCGGAGATCATCCCACACCAGCGCGGAGTGGTTATGACTCATCGGGGCTCTCCAAAATGAGCCTAACCTCAAGTAAAAAGCGGCATGGCAAATTCCTAACGCTTGCTCTTCCGACGGTCAAACTGCCTAGGAGGATTGCTTGAAGACGTCTTGTCCAGCCCCCGAAGGGATTAGAGACACGGCAGTCGCAGGGCTACTCGAACAGCACGATTGCCTATCGAGGGATACAACAGCCAATGCGACGGTACGACGGCCAAAACCCTAAGTACCACAGACCCTAACGGACTTCTGTCGTAAAGAGCAGAGGTTAACTGTGACGTTAGGATATTCTTGCGAGATCTGCTCGATCCGTTTCGACTCGTGAGGAAATTGATGTCTTTGCGAGAACTTCTCGATTCGTCTCGACTCATGAGATAAAGCCTTAGGCAATAGGGATTAAAAAACCTGCTTCCTAAGCACTGGGACCCTGCAAGTCGGCCTAAAACGGTCTCGTGCATACTATCCACAGGTCACACTCTCCAAAGTCGAATCTCGACAAGGAGGGAAACAACCGCTTACGGGTCCTCTCGACTTATAAGCGGGAAAATTATCTTGTGAGATCCTTACGACTCTCAAGAGAAAACACACTTAGGAGTCCTCACGAACCTTAAGGAGAAAATACACCTGCGGGATCCTCTCGACTCGTAGGGAGAAAAGCCTTTATGAGACCCTCATGGCTCATAAAGTTGAAAAGTCTTAGGTGGCAGATCTTAACCCTGTCTCCTAAGCCATCACCGCCCTGCAAAGTGGTCAAGATGGACCATCTATGAGCCACACTCTCCAAAGCTACATGCCACTGAAATGGAAAAGCTACTCATGAGCATATAAACTACTTCACGCCAGAGTAAGATATAAAGAGATAGAAGGGTGCGGCTCATGGAGTTAAGGGTTTGGAACTATATCTCTTAAGAGTCGAGATCTGAGTTAATGATAAATGACGACGCTTGTGTCCGCTCGTTATCTTCTCAGATCAAGATTCTGAAAGTAATATACCAACCCGAAACTTGTCATACGCTATGCATTACTTTGCACTACTTCTCCCACGTAAATACTTACGTGGGCAAAGTAGTGGGGGGCATTTGTTCCCGCCAAAAATTTCTGCGCAAAAGAGCCCAAGGTATCAAATGGTGGCGATACGCCTAAGAAAATGGGAACCAGTATCTTCCGGGCTGTTTTTTGACAAACTCCCGAATGAGAAACAGATAAATTCTGATGGTATCGAAAGCGTCTCAAAAATCCTTCGATTTGATATATAATGGGCCTCATAGTTCATCCGGGATCAAAAGTTATGAGGCATTACGTGTCCGCACGTGATGGACCTTTAAAAACCCGCGGGAGGAGTTAAAAGATATAATAAAAACTCAAAAAAGACCCCAATGGGGCATCACGTGCTCACACGTGATCATGGGCCACGTGCAGACACGTGATGGGCTCTTAAGGCCTCTAAAATTATAAATAGAATTAAATTCTAAAATCTGTTCCCTGATTAAAACTCAGAAGTTAGCTCAATGAGGTATCACGTGCTCACACGTGACCAATGGTCACGGGTTGACACGTGATGGTTAAAACAACAATATAAACGAGCGGCTATTAAAGGGACCAATTTGGGGGTCACGTGCTCACACGTGACCAAGGGTCACGTGCCAGCACGTGACAGGCTTTGAAAGCCTTACAGTTTAATAGAATTAAAATTCTAAATTTTTCTAAAATCATTCGAAATAGAATTAAAATTCTAAATTTCTCTAAATCTTTCCAAATGAAAAAGAATTATAGGAACCGTTGGATTAAAGATCCAAGGGTGATTAAAAATCACCAATTTATGGAAAAATCTTAAATAAGGAAAGATTCCCCCTAAGTCTAACCGAGATAACAAGTGGAATATCTTTTGGATTTAAAATCCACGGTGAATAAAATTCACTGAATGATCTAAAGGCCCAGAATTAATGATAAATATAAATCAAATCTCTCAACAATCAAATCAAATCTTTCAATGAGAGATTTGCTAAATAAATTGATTCTTTTCCTTCTCCTATAAATAGGAGCCAAGAAGAGAAGAGAAGGAAACTACTTTTTTGGAGAGAAGAAACAGAGGGAGGATAATTTAATTCTCAAGAGAAAAAAGAAAAGGGAGGAGAATTTAATTCTCTGCAAAAGAAAAACCCTAGGTAAGAAAAGGGAGGCTTAAAAAGAGAATTTAATTCTCAAAAGAGTTTAACTCTTATATAAAGAAAAGAACTTAGTTCTTTCTCTGGTGGAGGATCTGCAAAGTGCACATCTCCCCATGAATTGAGAATTTAATTCTCATTGGGTTGAGATCCTGCCATGCAGATCCAAAACATAGAGGAGGAATTAAGTTTTGAGAATTCAATGGTCACAAAATTATAGGAATTTAATTCCTTTGGGATAAAATTAGGGTTTTACCCTAAATAAAAATTTAATTCTTTCACAATAGTAATTTAATTCCTCCAGAATCAAAATTAGGGTTTTACCCTAAATAAGAATTTAATTCTTAAAGATAAGGATACTTAAAAGATCTCTGTGCATGAAAAGACTAAGGTCACGTGCCCCATGTGACCCCTGAACAGATCTCCCAAAAATGAGAAGAGGAAAGCTTTGAAGCAATGCCTCACGTGTTCCCACGTGACCCTCATTATATATGGAACAAAAGCAAAGGCAGAAACAATTCTGGGCGCTCTCACGTGTTACCACGTGACCCCTAATAAATGTTCTAATAAATCAGGGCATGATTATACATCACGTGCCCACACGTGATGGCTATGAAAATTAAAAGTGTTTAACACTTGTTTGCAGAACAAAATAAAGTGGATCTGGCCCCACTTTTTGATGCCATCACGTGCTCCCACGTGACTCCCAAAACGCAGAAAGAAAAAGCAAAGGAAATGAAAGCTTTGGGCGCTCTCACGTGTTATCACGTGACCCCTCAGCAAATGCTTTAACAATTGGCGCACAGATCCCCATCACGTGCCAACACATGATGCTCTAAAATAAAAATAAAAGTGTTTAACACTTGTTCGCAAATTTAGGATAAATCAAAAGGAGATCTGGCTCTACATTTAGGGCGCCCTCACGTGTCACCACGTGACCCCTAATGAGCATTCTAACAGACCAGAGCGGGGGCCTTCATCACGTGCTCACACGTGATGGCCGCCAGAATTAAAAGAGTTAAACACTGATCTGCAGAATAAAATAAAGGGAATCAGGACGCTCTCACGTGTCCACACGTGACCCCTCTCTCCTTAGTGTTTAACACTAATCTAAAGACTTTGTCCTCAGTGTTTAACACTGATTTTCTTAGTGTTTAACACTAATTTGGAAAACTCTATTGGCAGTGTTTAACACTGATTTGCTTAGTGTTTAACACTAATTTGAAAACTCTGTTCCCAGTGTTTAACACTGATTATCTTTTAGTGTTTAACACTAACTTGCTAATCTTATTCCCAGTGTTCAACACTGTTGGTCTTTAGTGTTTAACACTAGCTTTAGCCCAATTGGCTAAGTTTCTAGAGGCAAAACCTCTCCTTCAATGGACCAACAGAGGGCCAATATTTCAAACATAATTGGACTTAGCCCAAACTGGCCATAATTCCTCAAATCATCTTGAACTGAGCACATATGCTCTTTCAACCAACCCATTGGTTTAGGGTACATCTCTGAACTCCTCTGATATTTGTCGTTGTAATCCTTCAACGTATTCAGAGAGGTGACAGGTCCCGACAACCACACATCAACACGGACTGTGGGGTCCTTAAACTCATGGACTTATGCGTCCTTAAACCAAGATACGGACTGCGGGGTTCTTAAACCCGCGGACTTATGCGTCCTTAAACTAACGGACTAATGCGTCCTTAAACACACGCATATGGACTGTGGGGTCATTAAACCCATGGACTTATGCGTCCTTAAACTACCATCGGACCACTATGTCCCTAAACTGGAACATGGACCACCATGTCCCTAAACTGGCGATGGACCACCACGTCCCTAAACTGGCGGTGGACCACCACGTCCCTAAACTGGGAATGGACCACCATGTCCTTAAACTGGAACAATAGAGCCCCCAAATGCTCTTTTGTCGGATCTAAACGATCCCGTTTTAGTTGATCTTAGCCTCAAATATGGCTAACGCATCCTTAAACCTTCAAACAGACTTTAGTCCCAAATTGGACTCTAGATCCCCCAATCAATTTTGGCTCAAGGGTACATCTCTGAACTCCTCTGACATCTGTCGTTGTAATCCTTCAACGTCGTCAGAGAGGTGATGGGTCCCGACGGCCATACATGTAATGGACCCCTATGTCCCTAAACTGGAACAATAGAGCCCAAACGCTCTTTTGTCGGATCTAAACGATCCCGTTAAGTCGATCTTAGTCCCAAACTGGACTAACGTATCCTTAACAACCGTTTAAGTGATCTTAGCCTCAAATGCGGCTAACGTATTCTTAAACCTTCAAACAGACTTTGGTCCCAAATTGGACTATAGATCCCCTAAGCAACTTTGGTTCAAGGGTACATCTCTGAACTCCTCTGACATCTGTCGTTGTAATCCTTCAACGTCGTCAGAGAGGTGATGGATCCCAACGGCCATACATGTAATGGACCACTATATCCCTAAACTGGAACAATAGAGCCAATTGCTCTTTTGTTGGATCTAAACGATCCCGTTAAGTTGATCTTAGTCTCAAACTGGACTAACGTATCCTTAACAAACGTTTGAGTTGATCTTAGCCTCAAATATGGCTAATGTATCCTCAAACCAAAACACCAAACCCAAATCTAAGTAAATACGGATTTGGACTAATCCACGTCCTACGGGCGACGGCATAAATCGGTCTCCATATACAATCCACGGGCAACCACAAACAAAACAAACACCCACGACACGAAGTGACCAGCTGGAGAAGGAGAAAGTTGTTACCGCGATGCGGCAGCGTAATTAACTGCAGGGGCTTGCGCCTGCAGGGAAGAGCGTCCCCACAATCAAAAAAACCCCTCAAGCGAGGGAGAATCTGACGAAGTCTGCTACATCAGCCGCATCTGTTTAAACCTTCGATATATGGTGCCATAAATCAACTTGGCATCTTCGGAGAGGTGAACGGATAGCACCAATTAGCATCTGCCCCGAATCTCAGTGCCAAGACATCGCAGTCTTGTGCGCCGTCTTTCGGAGGGGAACACACCCCCGGTGAACTATGCCGTGGAGGTCATAAATTGGAATTCGGAGGATTTTCTTCAACCTTTGATTGCTACCATACCCGTGCAGCCGCCGGCAGCCATGGATATTTTAGGGCGGCGCATATGCCAGGGTGAGTCGTGCCCATGGGGATAACCTTATAACATTAGATTGACCCTTCTACATTCGGCCGGATATTTGCAGTGGGCCAGGTACATCTTGTCAGCGAAGAAGGCGCATTTGCTAAAGATTAGTCTGTACCCCGCAGTTTACGCCTCGCTCTTCGAGTACCCTGCTCCTCCGACGTGGTGGGTTAAGGCGTTCGTGGAACAATGGAATATCCCCACCCATACCTTTCTTCTGGTGGACAGGGAAGTTTCCATCCCCCTAGAAGAGTTTGCTAAGATTTCCGGTCTGCCGATGAGGGGGGAGCATTATGAGGAGCTACTTCCTCCGGATGAATATGTCTTCGCCACCAAGCCGTTGGTAATGGGCCTAACGCTGGAGAATGCTATTCAGCACCAGTTTCCGAGCCTGGTAAAGGTGCTGAATATGTATGAAAATCTCTACTTGGAATCGGGAGGCCGGGGAGTTAGTTTCGCAGACTTCATCGCCCGCTTTCTTCGATCGAAGATTCTATCGCGGCGGGGCAAAAAATTAGCCAAGCTTGATGATCCTTTCGGCCTGGGCTTAGATCGTCGACCGACACTGGAAGCCGATCAAACAGGTTTTTACCTCCCCGATGCCGCAATCATGCCCTTATCGGAAATCACCGCTCCGGGCATCGATGAGGAGACCTTCTTTCTCGGGTTTATCGGGTTATGGATGTGCTGGTTCGCGCTCCCCATGCACCCGCGCTACCTGAGGCCGTCCGTTTTCTACCTAGCGCATCGGATGGTGGATGGTATACAATTGTCGATTGGAATCGCTGGGTTAGCCCACCTGTACCATGGTCTCAGCGTGGCGGCAGACGCAAATGAACCGGGGGTGCAACCTGCCGATTTCCCGATGCACTACTTCACTTCGTGGATGGAAATGCATGTGCTCGGGGTATTTGGTATTCATAAGAGGCCCTCATTCTACGAGAAGTGCAGACTCCCAAGAGTTATGCGGCTGGTCGGCGCTTCTTTTGTGAATCCACCTCCGCGAGAGGCTAGGGGGCTGCTTCTTCGTCCGCGCACGGTCGGAGCAGGCATTTCTTTCACGGACAAGGTCATGACCATCGGCCCAGAGACCTCCAAGGCGGTGTTGGCATTGCGTGATAGTTTCAAGGACGGAGCCTCCGTATTGAAAGCCCGGGAGATTCTTCACTTATACTCCATCCAGACGGGCTTCCTGGTGTTCAGGCAGAATGATATGGCGCTTTTCATGAGATACAACCCCCATCGGTTCGCCCAACAACTCAGCTATAACCAGGGGGTCCCACTGGAGGCGTTTTTGGAAGAGCCTGCGGCCTCCAGGGAGGGAATATGGAGCGTGTTGCACCACTTTATGCGGTTAAACACGGGCTCCCATTTCTTCATTAGCGAGCCGAGTTGCGTTCCAAGGGCCCTAAACGTGTACGGGGCTTGGTATCAGCATGCGATGGGTGCTGTTATCCGAGAAGAGAAGCGGCTGCTGCTTGACCGCAAGGGTGTGCCCCCCGCCAGCGATCGCAAAGCCCCCTAAGGCCAAGGACCCATGTCGTTCCTCCGCTGAGAGGAGATGCTGGAGATGAGCCTCCGCGTGTGCTAAGCCCCCCGCGCGGATTGCCCCGTGATACTGTGGACGTGCCCCCAGCACCCTGTGCTCCGATAGAGATGGTGAATGTGGTTTCGCCTGAATCCGGCGTGGGCTCGGACATCGGGACCCGCCGTCCTAAGGTACCCACGAAACGTAAGTTGATTTTGGGTGCGTCCGGGGTTCGCGCGCAGAAGAGGAAGAAGAAGTCGGTTCTTTCTCTTGATGCCGTCCTCGGCTTAGAGCCTCAGGCCACTCTCACCGAAGGCTTAAGTGAGTATGGAACCAACAAGAGCTTCTTCGTAGAGCCAGAAGACACTGATATGGCGGCCGCCATCGCAGCTTCTGAGCGATTGGCAAGGCGCGATGCGTGGTTGGCCAAACTCGCGCAGTCAGGTAATCACCAGTTGTATTCTTCGTCATTTCATCTCACTTTTATCATTGTTTTTGACTAACACTTTTCCTTTTTTAAATAGGCATTTCTACTGAAGAAGCCATCGCTGCTTCTCTCAAAACCTTCGAGGAGGAGGAAAGGAAACGCGCTCTATCGGGCGTTGGTACGTCTCGGCTCATTGAGTCTTTATTCTCCTTTTTTATGGCCAATCTAACTTTTTCTTTGTCTCATTGCAGGGACCGCGGGACCTACTTCGCAAGCCGATGCGGGGATTCTCCCCAGGCCAGCTACCGAAGTCCCGGCCTCTTCGGGGTTGCCGCGAGAGGCCCTACTTAAAAAGTCGATGATGGATGCATTGAAGGCTCTGGAGGCAACCCTGAATGCGGACAACAACGCCTTGCTGAAGGAGGCTTCCAAAAGGTCTGTCGTGACGGCCCGGGAGGAGAGGAAGCGCCTGAGGTGCGCAGGGAGGGAGCGTAGCGCTGCTTTGGCCGTGGGAGCGGGCTCAAGCGTCGTTACTCCCGCTGCTACTCCTTCGGAGGAGCTCCCGGTCGCCTTGTCTGCTTCTCATAGACGGGCGGCGCGTGCAGCTCGGGAAGCCAACGGTAAATCCGTCTCAGGTAATGTGCTTTCGAGGGTTTGTTATCAAAATTTTAAAAACGTCGGTTCTTATATATCTTGTCTTGCAGGGCCGAGTCCTACTGAAGGAACGGCGGCGACCGTCGAGCCTGAGGGGACAGTAGAGAAGGTAGCAGCTGAACCTGAGGCGACGGTAGGCGGTGCAGTCGTAGTTGCCGGGCCCGAGCTAGTGGCTGACGAGACAGTCACAACCGCTATGCCCGAGAAGGTTGCCGATGCCGAGCCCGAGAGGGCGGCGGATGAGACGGCTGCTATGGCCAGGCCTGACGCAGCAGTGGATGAGACGGCTGCGACCGCTGAGCCCGAAGTGGTAGCAGGTGAGACGGTTGCTATGGCCGGGCCTGAGGCAGCAGCGGATGAGACGGCTGCGACCGCTGAGCCCGAAGTGGTAGCGGGTGAGACGGCTGCTATGGTCGCTGAGCAAGAGATGGCCGCTCTTTCTCAAGAGTCGGGCGCCACTCCGATCGCTCTCCCTACTTACAGTTCCTTGTCGTCTTCCGGCGTCGCGAGCGTGACGACATCTCCTGTAGAGTCGGGCGATGAGGCAACGGGAGGTGAGACCGTCCCAATGGAGGAGGAAGACGCCGCCGTTACATCAAGTAACGCCTTCGTTAGGGCTCTGGCCGGCGACTCTTCAGGTAAATCTTGGGTCACCGCCCTTCTTTTTTTTTATATTCTGAAATCTTTCCTAATAAAGTTTATCTTGTTTCTAATGCAGGTGCGGCGGGTATTGAAATCAAGCTACTCGAGACAGCGCCGTCAGCTACCGTTTTGACGGTGGCTACCTCTCTACCCTCTTTCATATCATCGCGGATGCTGGAAGGTATGGATTTTATGACTTATCAGTTTCATCTTTAGGCTGCATAATTTATGTACTGACGTTATACTATTGCGTCTTTGTAGGAGTCCTTTTTGACCACCTGTATCAAGTGCTGCATCCCCACTTCTCCTTCCTGTCGGAGCTTGCTTCATCCAGTGGCGCTGGTGAATATAGTTTTCAATTACTGCTCTTTCTTTTTCCGATAATGAACTTGTTTCTGATTCTTCCTTGCCCTGATTGCAGTGCTATAGATCGAAGGAGGGGATAAGAGATCAGTTGCGCCACCGGTCCTCCCGGCTTTGCCACCTGCTGCAGCTGGTATAGTAAATTTCATTGTTCATGAATCTCTTATATTTTTAGATCCGTCATCTGATTATGATTTGTTTTGCAGCTGTCGCTCCGACTCCGGTCCCTTTCGAGTCTCGCATCATGATGCCGGTAGGCCCATTTTCCAGACGTCCATCCTCAAAGGGTGCTGCGATGAGTTTGAGCATGCTGAGCGGATGTGTCGAGAAGCTTGACGTAGAAGCTCCCACCTCTGCCGCAGATTTCGCTGCCGAGGTTAATCCGATGCTGGCGACGCTTGTAAACTTCCATACTGAAGGCATCGTCGGGTCTTGGGTTAATCACTGTAGGGAGATCGAGGCCCGTCTGCATCAGCTTGAACTTATGCGTCCGGCACCTGAGATTTTGGCCACGAGCACTCAATGGGCAGCATGGATCGAGCAGAGCGCTTCCTACTTTCGCCATCTTGAATAAGAAGCGGCTTTAAAGTGGAGGGAATGCAAAGAAACCTCAAGTGAGTCTGATCGACTGCGTGCTGAGGTCGACGCGAACGTTGGCCGGGTGAAAGTTATCTTCGAGGGACTTCTGCAAAGTATCTCTGATGGGTTAACATTGAAGCAGAAGCTCGATGCCGTTGAGCGTGATGCCCAAGGTCGTGAAGCAGCTCAGCGAGCCGTTGAAGAACAACTTTCATCCTACTTGCAGCAGCGAGCCCAGGTGGAAGCAGAGTTGGCAGCGACAGCCGATCAAAAAGAGGCGTTGAAAGAAGTGCGAGAACAGCTTGCGAATTTGTTAAAAACGCTCCCTTCTCAATGACAATCTTGTATTATTTATAATTGTGCATAAAATGTATTTGTTTCTTTTATTCTTTAACACAATGTATCTTGTACTCAATCAAATTCATGAATAAAAGATATACATTCTTCATAATGTCTTGTGTCATTTCTCTGCTTTCTTCTTTCTTGTTGTGTTGTTTGCCATGCGATTTTAGCAAGTGCGGTCCGTAGATAGTATATAACTGTCAATCTTATGCTTTTTGTAGAGCGGCGATGGCTTAGAAGACAGGGTTAGGATCTGTCACCTAAGACTTTTTCAACTTTATGAGCCATGAGGGTCTCATAAAGAATTTTCTCCCTATGGGTCGAGAGGATCACGTAGGTGTATTTCTTCCTTAGGAATCATGAGGATTCCTAATTGCGTTTTCCCTTATAAGTCGTAAGGATCTTATAAGAGAATTTTTCCTCTTACAAGTCGAGAGGCCCCGTAAGCGGTTGTTTCCCTCCTTGTTGAGATTCGACTTTGGAGAGTGTGACCCGTGAATAGTATGCAGGAGTCAATTTCGGATCAACTTGCAGGGCCCCAGTGCTTAGGAAACAAGTTTTTCGACCCCCGCTGCCTAAGGCTTAACCTCACGAGTCGAGACGAATCGAGCTTTTCTCGGAAGAATATCCTAACGTCACAGTTAAGCTCTGCTCTTTACGACAGAGGTCCGTTAGGGTCTGTGGTACTATGGTTTTGTCCGTCATACCGTCGCGTTGGCTGATGTATTCCTCGATAGGCAACCTTGCTGTTCGAGTAGCCTTACGACTGTCGTGTCTCTGATCCCTTCAGGGGCTGGACAAGACGTCTTCAAGCAATCCTCCTAGGCAGTTTGACCGTCGGAAGAGCAAGCGTTAGGAATTTTGCCATGCCGCTTTTTACTTGAGGTTAGGCTTATTTTGGAGAGCCCCGATGAGTCATAACCACTCCGCGCTGGTGTGGGATGATCTCCGATGGTTTTTCAGGTTTTATATGAGTTACCATCGAGACCCTGTAGCTAGGGATTTGGCCTTCACTTCGTTTGATGGCATTGCGTCTGTTGTATCGAGACGAATGTCG
Organism: Agapanthus africanus; assembly: GCA_030015575.1. Classification (NCBI taxonomy): domain Eukaryota; kingdom Viridiplantae; phylum Streptophyta; class Magnoliopsida; order Asparagales; family Amaryllidaceae; genus Agapanthus; species Agapanthus africanus. The sequence goes on along the minus strand of JASDDO010000028.1, from coordinate 167,804,743 downwards.
CGGTTGTCTCTAGGTTGCTGGTGAACCGTTGAGGTCTGGACCTAGGGATTTTGCCGTGGCTTCGTTTGTTTGATTGTCGCGGCTGAATCCTGCTGGGGAAAGAACGCTGTGGTGACATCTCGTCTGCTGTACCGAGACGAACGTCGAGGTGGTGATCACTCCACGCTGGGGTGAAATGATCTCTGGTGGTCTTTCAGGTTTTATATGAGTTACAGTCAAGACCCTGAAGCTAGGAATTTGGCCTTCACTTCATTTGCTGGCATTGCGTCTGCTGTATCGAGACGAATGCCGCGGTGGTAAGGTAGAGCTGGGATTTTGCCATCACTCCGCTTTGTTTCGACCATGGAGTCTTTCATTGACGTTGCATCTGCATCCTGCTGGACTGCGAAGGAATGCCGTTGTTGACATCCCGTCTGCTGTATTGAGATGAATGCTGAGATGGAACTGGGATTTTGCCATAGCTCCGTTTGATGGTGTAACATCTGTGTCATGCTGGAATGAGGAGGCCCACCGTTGTTGGTCTCCAGGCTGCAGATGTGGCCATTGAGATTTGGAACTAGGGACTTTGCCATGGTTCTGTTTCGTTGTGACTCTGAGGTCGATTGTTGACGTCACGTCTGCATCTGGTTGGAGTGAGGAGAAACGCCGTTGGTGATCTCTAAGTTGTCGATGTTGATGTCGAAACTCTGAAGCTAGGGATCTTCCTTTGCTTCATTTGTTGACATTGTGTCTGCAATATTGCGACAAATGTCAATGTTGTCTCTAGGTTGTCTATGAACCGTCGAGATTTGGCTTCGCTTTCTGATGGAGCCTGATGGGATGATATGGTTCCCTCTTTGTTTGCGCCCCTGGATTGTATACAGGGATTGATGTGATAGCACCTGTAGGGCATAAATTTCATTTTTCTTTATTTCTTTCCGCGATGCTCTATCATTTCAGCTTTTGTATCGCGAAGTTCGCGATTGCCCAATCATTTCGGCTATTTTTCGCGGTGCCCAATCACTTCGGCTATTTGTCTTATTTTTACTCGCTGCTTTTTATTGCGAGTTGCCCAATCATTTCGGCTATTTGTTTTATTTTTACTCGCTGCTTTTTTTCGAGTTGCCCAATCATTTCGGCTATTTTGCATGCGTACATTTTTACTTGCTGATTTTGTTTGCAAGTTGCCCCATCATTTCGGCTATTTCGTATGCATGTGTGGCTCGCTGGTTTTCGCTGCAAGCTTGGAATTAGACACCGATCTCGGCATCAGCATCGCTACAACTGGAATATTGCCAGGAGCGAATCATTATTTGCCTCTGTCAATACCGAACAAAGGTGGCTTAGCGAACAGGGTTAGAATCCTGTCGACTAAGGCTTTTGTCTTCATGAGCCGTAAGGGTCTCACAAAGGTGTTTCTCCCTGCAAGTCGTGAGGATCTCGTAGGTGTGTTTTCTCCTTAGGAATCGTGAGGACTCCTAAGTGTATGGCTCCTTATAAGTCGTAAGGATCTTACAAGAGGGCTTTCTCCTTATAAGTCGAGAGGATTTATAAGGGTTGTTCGTCGTGCGAACATATCCCTAGTCACGGATGGGACTTGGTTAGGGAAATGTTTATTCGCGCCCGTGGATTGTATACAAGGGTCAATATTGAGCCACTTGTAGAGCAGTATCGGAGGTTGTGGAGGTTGCTTAAGAACAGGTTTAGGTCTCTGTAACTTAAGACTTTCAAATCTTATGAGCCGTAAGGGTCCCATAAGAGAGTTCTCCTTACGAGTCGTGAGGATCTCGTAAGTGTAATTTCTCCTTAGGAATCGTGAGGATTCCTAAGTATATTGCTCCCTTGTGAGTCGTAAGGATCTCACGCAGGTGGTTTCTCCTCACAAGGTCGAGAGGACCCTGTAAGTGTCTTTTAACGAGGTTGCGCCCTTTTGGGTTTTCACAAACACTCGCCGGTAACCCTGCCGTTTTTACTCACGGAGCCCTTTCGGGTTTTCATCCGTGCCCATTTTGCTTATGGACATACCGTTATTATTATTATTTTTATTCTTTCTCTCTTTTTTTTTTATATATAACGAGGTTGCGCCCTTTCGGGTTTTCACAAACACTCGCCGGTAGCCCTGCTGTTTTTACTCACGGAGCCCTTTCGGGTTTTCATCCGTGCCCATTTTGCTTATGGACATACCGTTATTTATTTTTATTTTATTTTATTTATTATTTTTTATATCAGCTTTGGGATGCTGTAATCTACGGTAGTTTATCAACGTCTCGGTCAACGGCCAGTTTTAGGACATAGTGGTCCATTGTTAGTTTAAGGACGTTTCGGTCCGTTGTCGCCGTATTTGAGGCGAATCTCTAGTTTATTGACTTCTCGGTCTATGAGGCTTTCCCTATGAATGAGCATGATGCCCCCGGCATATCCATCTTTCTCGGAGCATGTGGTTGTGGTGGGCTCACCTTCCAGTTTTCGGACAACGCGAACTTGCCCTGTTGGTATTGTTCTTCAACCCAGTTTTTGAAGACGTAGCAGTTTTCGATCGGATGGCCCAATACTTGATGGTAAGGACAGTAATTAAGATTGTTGACATCATTCAGTTGTAGCTGGTGTTTCGGCTCCGGTAGAGTGATAAGCCTGTTGCGCACCGCTAGTTCGAACAGCCTCCTTGTTTCATCCCGGGGAAATGAGTAAGAACGTTTCAACTTTTCATAGAGGGGTTGCCGCTTGTTGTTTTGGCGAACAACCTGTCTAGGGCCACTCAATTGTTGTTAAGCGTTGGAGATGAAGGCCGTTTTTTCCTTCCCTTTATCCTTTTTGTTCGATCCCTTGTTTGCGCGTTCGAGATTTTTTCGGGGTAGCGTGCAATTGTACGGCTGAATGTTCTCGCAACTCCTCAATTCTTTCGTTTCAGAGATGGATTCCTTGAAGAGAGGCCGAGGGCTACTATTTCGTCGGAGTCGCTCCCGAAGGTGAGAACTCGCGATCTCTCAGGGTCAACCCTATGACAATTGCCGGCAATCCTTTAATGCTCATCTGTCGCATTTTTCCGCCGTCTACGAGCTTCACGCTTTGTCCTGTTGAAGTGTTGCCTGTGAGCGACATATTCTTGCCACCAACACTTAAAGGAGTTGCAATCTTCTGTAGGATGTGTGATCTTCTGATGATATAAGCAGAAGTTAGGATGTACGTCCGCTTCATCAAGATGTATACTACCAAAAGAATTTTCTCTGAAAGAGGGCAGCCTCATCTCCATCGATATGGCTTTGGCGAATCGTTTCCTTGTCTTGATCCTTCTTTCATTTGCGGCGAATAGATTTCGATCTGGTGGGAGTGTTTCGACCTTTTTGTTCAGTCGCCGGCGTTTGGCCTTTTCAAATATGACCATCTCACGCTCCCGATTAGCTTTACTTCTCAGGAGAGCTTCGTTTAGGAATGCGTCGATCATTTCATCTGACGGCCCCAGAAGCTCCGATTCAGGCTCTGCCCCCAGTTTCTTTGTGCAAGGAGCCTCTTCATTGTCTATCGACGAATGAGAGATCACATGGCAACTTGCTACGTAATCCTCAGATTCGTCCGACGATTCTTCTCCATCATCTCCGTCCTCAAGAACGTTCAGCATCCTTTTGGTCTTGGCCGAAAGAGCCACCTCCCATGGAGCTTCCTCCACAAAAGAGCGCGTTGCCCCCGGTGTGTTTGTCTTCTTAGGAGTGTGAGGCTGTGGCGGGTTCACTTTCCAGTTTTCGGATAGCGCGAACTTGCCTTGTTGGTACTGATCTTCAATCCATCCCTTAAAGATGAAACAATCTTCGATTGGATGGCTTACCACTTGGTGGTAAGGGCAGTAATTAAGATCGTTGATATCACCTGGCTGCAACAAACGTTTTGGACTTGGCAGATTGATGAGTCTGTTGCGCACTGCCAGCTCGAACAGTCTCCTCGTTTTATCCTTAGGAAATGAGTAAGGACGTCCCAGTCTCTCCTTGAGGGATGGGCATGGACGCACGTTGTTTTGGCGAACAACCGGCTTTGAGTTGCTCGAACAACCGGCTTTGAGTTGCTCGGCCGTTTTTGAGTATTGGCGATGAAAGTTGCTTTTCCTTTCCCTTTTTCATTTCGAGAGTCCGTCTTTGGAGGAGATGGCTTATGTCCCATCTGATCCATTTGGACCAACTTGTCAATCAAGTCCTGGAAAGTAGTTGGCTTGAAGAACATCATGAACTGGGAGATGGCCGCTTGAGGGTCAAGAGTGCCCACGAACATGCCCACCGCCGGCGCTTCTTCAATGCGTTGTTCGCATTTTGACCACAGATTCCGCCATCGGATAGCGTACTGGACCCACGTCTCGCCTGGCTTCACCCTGGCATTAATCAGTGTCGTTATCGGGGCACGTTCACTAGCACTCGCGAATCTTTGTGTAAACAGTAGCTCCATTTCCGCAAATGTTTTGACAGAGTCGTTAGGTAGCTCCGAATACCATTCAAACGCTGTCTCTGATAAGCTGCCGACGAATTGGCGAAGCAACAGTTTATCGTCGCCTCCAGTGTTGCCGCATAAGGTCTTGAATTGAGCGACATGCTGATGTGGATTCCCTATCCCCTTGTACACATGGAATTTAGGGATCGTATATCCTGGTGGGTAACTGATTTGGTCATACCAGCCCGATAGGGTCGTCCGGTTCTAACAATTTGCCCAGCCGTTTCATTCGCCTGATAAACTCGTATCTGCTGAGATATATAGTCGTCTAGTGCAGCTTTAGAAATGGTTTCCTCCTTGGCTGCTAAATGAGCCGGAGGAGGATTAGATGTCTCCCCTCTATCGTCTTCAATAATGATCGGAGGGTCTTCAGCTGGAGAATCCGGCTGTAACATCATTCCTACCATGTCTTGAAAGAGAAGCGCCATTCGTTTTATATTGGCAGTTTGTTTCACTGCCTCTTTGTCTTTCTTCTCGAGGATCCTGCAGAGGAACTCCGCATCGGTTTCTTGTTCTTGATGTCATTCCGACGACGCCTCTGGGCTTTCTTTTGGCTTAGTGAGTGCGGCCATCTGTGTTAGCATCTCTTGGAGCTTCTGTTGCTGCTCCTGGGCCTTTGTTATGGATCTGGTGAGTGGTCGATGGCCCGTAGAAGCGCGGCTATCCTCTTTCCTGGATGCCATATAGACAGTGTGCATCACCATGCCCCCAGAATTGGGGCATTTAGATTCAGTGTCTTTGCGATTTGCTAAAGACACGGGGATCTTCTCCGACCTCCTTCTTTTGCGAGCGGTCGAAGTTGAGGGGGCCGTTGTAGTGGGCACCCAAGTAGATGTTGCTTTTTCTGGCTTGACAGAGTAGTCCTTCTCCTGCCGAACCTTCATTTTTTTCTGTCGGCGGAGATAGTCTTGATCCATTACGGAGTCTTGGACTTGACGCCAGACCTTGTAAATTTTAGAGGACAGCCGTTGAGGGGACTGCTCTAGTTTGGCTTCCGCAGCATTCTCCACCGGAGGAGGAGATATTTTCAGTACGGCAATTGGCGAGTTTTTGCGCACCCTTCTCAGCGGTTCAAAGCTATTCCCGGTCGGAACAGCAGTATTGATTTCCACCATCAGAGCTGGCGGAGTTAGCCCAGGGGGGGTTGCCCCCAGCCTTCCTTACCCGACGCCAGTGACGATGGTGAGCATGTCGTGCAATTGGAGTTGGTTTAGCCGTAGGGGTGACCTCCTCATGCTCCATGTGTTGGTCAGAACTCGTTGTTATCAGCCTTTTAAAGACCGACGTCCGTTGATTGGGGACGGCCAATCTATCAAAAGCAGACTTCCGAATAGGGGAAGCAACTTTGGTGATTTCGCCTGGAACGGGAGCAGAAATAGTCAGTCTTGTGAAGACCGACCCTTTGGGAGGAGAAACTGCTTTGACGATTTTAGGAGCAGGGATGGCTATCCGCTTCGGGATAACGCCTTCTGGTATTGCAGGCTTCTTCATGGGCCCGTTGGAGCTCTGGCCTAGTTTATTAAAAACCGAGGCAGTGGAGTTGGGCGACCCGTTGAGAGGGGCCGCAGTAGTAGCAAGCCGATCGAATACCGACTTCTTGGGAGCTTCTTGTGACGGTACAGGGGCGTTGAAGCTCAAGGGTAGGAGTATGGTCCCAAAGTGTAAATCCCCGTTACCATCTTAATAAAAGTTTTTCCTATTTCCTAAATCCCAGAGATTTACTTTTTCCTCGTATATTTTTTGAAGAAGGTGGTTGCTTGAATCCCAATATTTATATTTTTCCAAACCCTAAAGGTTAAAACCCCAAGATTTAAAACCAATTTGGAAAACCAAACACAAATCAAAAGTTAAAAACAAATAAAATATTTTACTAAACCACAAACCCAAACTATATTAAAATTACCCAGCCCGTTTAAACCTTTAATCAGCCATTTCTCCTCGGCCAATCCAAAAGAAAATCAAATTCAAAATTTTCAACCTATTTTCTTAAGCCGGCCCGTTCCTTCTCCTCAGCCCACACACTAAAAACCTTAAAATTAAAAAGAATTTAATTAATAAAACCTAAACCTAAGCCCATCACCAAGCCAGCCCACTCCTTCTCAGCCCAACATCTTTCCCTCTTCACCGCGCCCGCTTCACCCGACCCGCTACTGTTCATCTCCTTTTCCCTCCAACGGTAACTTTCCCCCATTCCCGCTCGCGACCGTCTCCTCCGCCGCAGCTCGCTCCCACGCCCATGCCCGTTATTGCGACGTTACACCCACGACTTCAACCCTCGTTCTCTTCCTCACACCCTCACCTCTCTCTTCTCTGCCATTTTCAAATTTTCCCCACCCCTCTCCACTCACGAAAACTCACCGAGCGCCATTGTCCCCCAACTCCGTTCATCTCCCCCGACGGCGACAACCCCTCAGCGACCCCTCACCAGCTCCTCCTCTACCAACAGAACTCCTCACCGCCACACTCCATAAACCCGAGCACCCCCTGCCGAGCATCCCCTGCACACCAACTTCTGCACTCGAGCTCGGCCACCTACGCTCGACGCCGGCGATCTCCACACCACATCGCCGACCACCCTACGACCTCCTCGTCATCAGCATCAACACCCACACATCCCCTAAACCTACACAACCGAGCCCACTATCCCTCTCTCTTTCAAGTCCTAACCACCAAGCCTACGAGCTCACTGTTGCTCTTCGCCGGAACACCGTCGTCGACCGCCGGCAATCCCAGCACTACTCAGGAGATCCACAGAGCCTACTTCACCCTTCCAGCGAGCAGAAGAAGTCTCTGGGAAATTCCGACACAATTCCGTATCGCGAGCCAAGCTCGCGCAAATCGTTTCGCGACGTACATCGCGCGCTCGTGACGCCGCTGCTGCCGTGCGACCCCGAGATATTTCCAGGCAAGTGTTTACTTGCTACATGCTAATATAATTGTGGTACAAACCTAAATCATATAGTTTATAAATTTACCGGTTCCCGATATATTATGCGACCTATATGTTCGATGCTAGACCCCAATGAAAATAATTGTTTAATTTGACGGAAATAGATATTTCCTGTTGTCCCTCATAATGATAAATATCGTGTATAAATATCACCGGAAAATACGATTGTTAGTGACTAAAACTGATACCCCCAAATATGCCGATAAAACTAGAATTTTTCCGTATCTGAAAACGATTAAAATCACCGTAAATTATATACATACTGGAATGATGCGTTCGAGGGATTAAATCGAAGACGACTCGACGAAATTTAACCCTATGTAAACTTCTAATGATTTCTGTTCTGTAACTGCGATGATATTTAGATCGGAGTGCGACTCTGGACTGCAGTCCAGAGCGGCTCTGATTACTGTGTACTGTCCCAAAATGTGTGTCACTGTGTTTCCTGAATTCTTATGTTACGGAACTCTGCAGTAGAATAAATATGATTCTGTTAGATAAACAAAACAAGTGGTTCCATTCCGTTTCATTGCCGTTTGCTATTTTAAACTGTAAATAAAAGGGCAGAACGTATAACTGTCCAGAACAGATTCAGAAGTGACACACTGATGTTAAACTGTGTATAACTTTCGACGTACAGACGCGATTGAGGATCCGTCTATTGAGTTGAATACTTTATTGGAAAACCTATATTTTATTCAACTGTAGTATCGCTAAAATCTGAACCCAACTGGGTACAATTCGTGTTACGAAACGGACGTTCAGTTCTGAAACTGAATTTCCAGCCGCGAGCACTTAAAATGAAACAGCTGTATCTTGAAAACCGGAATCCCGATTGAACTGAAACTAAATTTGATGAATTGCTGACTGAGCGTTCTATTTATCTTACTTGTATCGTTTTGCTGAATTCTTAACACATTAATTTATGCAATTTATGTAAGTTAATGACATGCATGTTGATTCATAACATACTTAGCTTATTGATAGCATACATACATATATCATACCCCATTTGCCATATACCTAGTGTTAGCGAGTGTTAGAGTCAGTGGACATTGCATTATCGTGCGTGATTGATGCTGGTTTAGGAGTGACGAGTACACCAATGGAAAGTGAATATTCGTGACAGTGATTGATACAGTGAACAGTGATAAAACCATGCCATTGGTATACTTGTACACGACTAAATCAAGATCATAAATAGTGTAAACCTGGGGATAAAGGGGAAATCGAAGTGGAAAGAGAATCGTATTTAGCAGGACCGTGTTTTAGAGGATGATCATTCGAGCAGTGATATATATATTAGGTAGGATCTAGCGATCCGGCTGACAGGGTTATGTCCCGGGCATGTGGGCCGTTGTCTCGGGTATGTACGAGACTCCTGTTAAACATGATCCTCCTTCCACTAAATGATTTCAAACATGACCTAAAGACCGATAGGGACACAGAACATATTCTGCATCATATAGTGACATAGTGATTACTTGCATTGTTCTTACACTAGTACTACCTCATTTACCTGTTTCATCTTATTATAATAATATTGTTATTGTGTCGCTCTGACGACCTGAGTATGCATGCTCAGATTCCGTGGAAGGACCAGCACAGGAGACGGATCTACCCTTCGAGTTCACGGAGATATAGTCTGGTGTACTTCCTATCTTTACTGCTTTCCATAAAAGTGATCGTGAAATTGAACTTGGTTAGTAATTGTTCTTGTTATCTGTAATTTGTGAACAATGGATTATTAATGTAATAAATTAGTGATGTGATTCCTTTACTACTGTGTTTTATCTACTGATTACCATGTAATGCTAGAAGCCGAAGTGTGACTACGGCGGGATGTTTCCCTGACCGTAGGAGCATGGCTGGCCTAGTCATCCCTCGTTTTCCGTATTTTGGGAAGCGGGGCGTGACACAAAGAATAGTCCAGTAGTGGCTTGAGTTACCTGCTCCACTGGCATCTCAAAAAAGGAGGCCGCTTGGGGCCCGTAAGTCACTCCTCCAACAAGGACGGAGTGAGAGTTGCAGTTGCAGGTAGTGCAGTTTGAAGCCATTGATTTTCTGTTTTCTGCACGGAGCAAGACATCAAATCTAAGTACCTCAAATCCACAGGCAACCATAGAAAACCGCGATTCGTTCGCGAATACAACACACGAAGTGTGGAGTGGAAAGAGGAAGAGCTCCCACCGGACGTGCCAGAATCTGTTCCCCACCGGAAACCGGGAAGACGGACGTCTTGCCTGAGATTCGGGGCAGATGCTAATTGGTACTATCCGTCCACCTCTTCGAAGATGCCAAGTTGATTTATGGCACCCTGTATCGAAGGTTTAAACGGATGCGTCCGATGTAACAGACTTCGTCAGATTCCCCCTCGTTTGAGGGGTTTTTGATTGTGGGGACGCTCTTCCCTGCAGGCGTAAGCCCCTGCAGTTAATTACGCTACCGCATCACAGTAACAACTTTCTCCTTCTCCTTGTGGTCACTTCGTGCCGTGGGTGTTTGTTTTGTGTTCGGTTGCACATGGATTGTATACGGAGACTAAGTTATGCCGTCACTCGTAGGACGTGGATTAGTCCAAATCCGTATCTTTCTTAAATTTGGGTTTGGGAGTGTGTGTTTAAGGATACGTTAGCCTTATTTGAGGCTAAGATCAACTTAAACGTTCGTTAAGGACACGTTAGTCTAGTTTTTAGACTAAGATCGACTTAACGGGATCGTTTAGATCCGACAAGAGAGCAATTGGGGGCTCTATTGTTTTGTTTAGTGACGTTGCGGTCGATAACCAGTTTAAGGATATGATGGTCCATTATAGTCCATGGAATGTATGGCCGTCGAGACCCGTCACCTCTCTGAAGACGTTGAAGGATTATAACGACAAATATCAGAGGAGTTCAGAGATGTACCATTGAACCAATGTTGGTTGGGAGATCTATAGTCCAATTTGGGACTAAAGTCTGTTTGAAAGTTTATGAGCATATAGGCTTAGTAATTAAATGCATAGCATTTGGCCTGTTAGACATTTACTTGGGCTCTGCCCTTCTTTAATAATGCATAGCATTTAAATTGGTCTGATAGACTTTACTTGGGCTCTGCCCTTTTTTAATAATAATGCATAGCATTTTAGTGGTCTGACAGTGCGCCACGTGGCTTGTCAGGCGCTTTGCACCAATTAAGGAGCGCAAGGCGCTAGCTCATGTGGAGGTGACACGTGTCACGCTCTACGCCAAGCGCAAGTCAGTTAGCTCAGTGCGCTGAGCCAGTGCGCTGCGCTAGTGCACTGCTGACACGTGGCGCGCTCTGGTGCAGTGCGCCAATCCAAGAGCGCAGTGCTCTGTTTTAGAAGCGCAGATCATTCTGTGATTGACACGTGGCGCTCTCTGGTGACTTGCGCCAGTCCAAGCAGCGCAAAGGCGTATTTAAGAGTGCAGAGCACTGTACAATAGTGCAGAGCGCAACTTGATCCAATTCAGATCAAAGAAACAAGTTTTCCTTGTTCTAAAGAGGTTCTACCTCAAGATTCAAGAACCAATGGTTCATCAAAAGGCTGTGCCTTTATATAGATCAAAAGATCTAGGGATGAAGTAAATTACTTATTTAATCTTTTATGATTGGATCTTTTTTGATCTTTTTCTTATTATTTTGAAGATCTTGATCTTGTTATTAGGTCTTTGATCTTTTTATAAAAAAATTCTTCTTTTTGTGAGGTGTTTTCATCTCTGTTCTTCCAAGAATTTAATTCTTTACCTTGAAGAAGATGATCTTCTTTCTTCAAAGGCTTGCCTTCTAAATTTTTCAGAGGGTTCTCTCTTTTCTGTATGTGTGTATGTCTAAGACTTGGAGTCTGGGGGCTTTTATATAGGGCCAATTGGTTTGTTGAGTTAGTTACAGAGATCTTTCCCTGATTGATCTGGGGATATTTCCCCACCGTTGGATATTTGATCCTAAGGCCTCTGTTTTACAAAAGATAATCTTCTTATTTTAATAAGGTTGAAAAGATCTTTCTAAAATTTTAATTCTGATTAATTAAATAATTTATTATTTAAATTCTAGTGCTGGCGCAATTGGCGCCAGCGCACCTGCGCTTGACACGTGTCGCGCAGCGCAGAGCGCAGGTGCGCTAGCGCAGCACTGTTTGACACGTGACGCGCAGCGCAGAGCGCAAGTTATCTGAAGTGTTGCTTTCTTTATTTAAAATTTGAATTTTAAAACAGAGCCTTACTCTGATTGGGGGTGCGCTACCTTGGGCGCAGCGCTCCTTGCGCTGGCGTGTCTGCTTTTGACACGTGGCGCTCTGCGCGTAGCGCAAGAGATCTGAAGCGTTGCTTCACCTTTTGAATTTTGAAATTCAAACAGAGCTTTGCTCTGATTGGGGGAAACAACGCTCCAATTAAAAGAAGCGCACATCACTCTAAATCTAGCGCACAGCTCTGCAGAGCCTTAGAGCTCCAAATTTCATAAGAAGCGCTCTGCGCTCATGGTTTGGCGCTCAGCGCCAAGCGCACCACGTACTCCTCACGTGTGCGCTACCTAAACAGAAGCGCAATACGCTCATTGACGGTCACTGCCAAGCACGCCAAGTGCTCCTTACGTGTGCGCTACTTCACCAGAAGCGCAATGCGCTCATTGTATGGCATACAGCGCCACGTGCTTCTCACGTGTGCGCTAAACGAACATAAACTGTTCTTTAAATAATAAAAGCCCCAGGGCTATAATGAGTGCTCAGCACTCAATAAAAGACAAAAAGGCTGTCAGAATCCAAACCAATGCTCGATATTGCTAAATGTTCAACATTTTAACTAAATGGGCCGAGCCCAAAGTGGCCACAGAACCCTACTTCAGATTAATTGAGCCCATATGCTCATAAATTTTTTATCTTAGTCCCAAATTGGACTACAGATCTTCCAACCAATATTGGTTCAAGGGTATATCTCTTCACTTCTCTGATATTTGTCGTTGTAATCCTTCAACATCTTCAGAGAGGTGATGAGTCCCGTCAACCAGACATTCCATGGACTGTGGGGTCCTTAAACTCATGGGCTATGATGTCCTTAAACTTTACGGACTGTGGGGTCCTTAAACTTATGGACTATGATGTCCTTAAACTTTATAAACTATGACGTCTTTAAACTGGACCGCAAAGTCCCTAAACTAAAACAATAGAGCCCAAATGCTCTTTTGTTGGATCTAAATGATCCTGTTAAGTAGATCTTAGTCTAAAATTATGCCAACATATTCTTAACAAATGGTTAAGTAGATTTTAGTCTAAAATTAGACTAACGTATTCTTATCAATTGGTTAAGTTGATCTTAGTCTAAAATTAGATTAATGTATCCTTAACAAATTGTTAAGTTGATCTTAGTCTAAAATTAGACTAACGTATCCTTAACAAACGTTTAAGATGATCTTAGTCTCAAATGAGACTAACGTATCCTTAAACCAAAATCAAAACCCAAATCTAAGAAAATACGGATTTGGACTAATCTACGCCCTACGGATGACAACATAAATTAGTTTCCGTATAAAATCCACGGGCAATCAAAAACAAAACAAACATACACGACACGAAGTGACCATCAGGAGAAGGAGAAAGTTGTTACTGCGATGCGGTAGCGTAATTAAATGCAGGGGCTTGCGCCTGCAGGGAAGAGCGTCCCCACAATCAAAAACCCTTCAAACGAGGGAGAATCTGACGAAGCCTGCTACAACGGCCGCATCCGTTTAAATCTCCGATACACGGTGCCATAAATCAACTTGGTATCTTCGGAGAGGTGGACGGATAAATCCAAATAGCATATGCCCCCAAATTCAGGCAAGACGTCAGTCTTCCCGGTTTTCGGCCGTGAACAATAAGCATATGAAAAACCATATATGTATAAGGCTTATTTACTAAAAACTCTCAGCAGGTTTGGACCAGAATCATAGAGCTTTTATTATCTTTGAAACTATTAAGAAACTTCTATGACTTGATGGTCAATATTGGTCAACGTTATTGTTCATATCAAATGACCATTTTGCCTTTTTCATAATATAATTACTTAATTATAAATTAATTTTAAATAATTTAATAGTTATTAAATATTAATTAAATGATTATTATACTTTTTTTGTGAGCCGGAACCATATGCTCGGTAGACAACGGCGGCGGCGGCGGGGTTGAAGAGGAGGAGGAGATTGATGATGATGGGGTTGAAGAGGAGGAGGAGGAGGTTGTTGATGATGGAGATCGGTCATGATGATGTTGATGATGAGAAGGAGAAGGTTGTTGATGATGGTGATCGTTGTTGATGATGACGATGATGAGAAGGAGGAGGTTGTTGATGATGGTGATTGTTGTTGATGATGACGTTGATGCTGATGAGGAGGGGTTGAGGAGGAGGAGGTTGTTGGTGATATGATAATGATGATCCGGAAAGGGGGTCAAGGAGGGAGGGGGTTGAGGGCGGGTGAGGGACAGGTCGGGGAAAGGGCGGGGTTGAGGGCGGAGCTGGAGGTCAGGACAAGGAAGGGGCGGGGCGGGATGATGATGAGGGGTGATGAACTGATGATGAAGATGTGATGAGGATGATGATAATGAAGGTAAGGGGGCGGGGCGGGATGATGATGAGGGGTGATGAACTGATGATGAAGATGTGATGAGGATGATGATAATGAAGGTAGAGGGGAAGGGGAAGGCGGCCAAATGGCGTCGGTGATTTATTTCCTCTAGCCTAGGAAGAATAATAATAATAATAATAATGTTTATTTTTATTTTTTAATAATTTCTTGAAATTAGGGTGAAGGTTAGATAGGGGTATTTTGGAGTTTTAAAAAAAATTGCTAACGTGTCACAGACAATATTGACGTGTCAGCATTAAGTTTGGTAGTTTTTTGATCATTTCAAAATTAATTAGAATTTTCTAATTCTGGTCCAAACCTTCTGGGATTTTTCAGTAAATAAACTAATATAACTGCAATGTATAAGCTTGGTCAAGGGAGACGTGACACTTTCTCTACCTCTCATTCTCACATTGGGCCTCCTATAAATAATAAAACCTTCTTGGCCTTGACCTCTCTCTCCTTGCCCATCTCTCTCTCTGTCCTCTCTCTCTCTCTCTAGAAAAAGAAAACAAAAAAGTAAGAAAGGATCCTTAAAGCTCAGGAGGGATAGCGCCATGGATGATGATGATGAAATATGAAAATCAATAGCTTTGATTGAATTTTTTTTTTCAGTTGTATGTTTGCGCTATCTATCCTGAGCATTATGGCTTCTTCATACTCCCCACCCCACCCCACCCCAAACATAATATGGGAGGCATAGCTTATGCATGCGTGGCTTTGTTCTCTTTATATTTGATCACTTAATTTGGCTTGTAATTATAATTCCTAACATTTGGCTTTTGCACTTACAATTTATGTTACTTGATCATGCATGGCCGGATAAAAGAAGTCAACTAGAAAACTGATCAATATCATCACACAACCCCCAAAAGACGATCACAAACTTCTAGGAGTTATTATATCAAATAAAACTCTCTGTTTTTCATGAATCTATATTTCTTAAATATGGGTGCTCTTATAATTAAGTAGTTTGCCAACAATGAATTATGAATTAGTCATGTTTTCATGTGTGTGTGTGTGTGTGTGTATAGGTTGCACTTTAAGAAGTTATCTAATTAGGAACACTTTTTCCTTCTTAATGATCATCTAATGTTTTTTTTAAAAAAATCTAATTTGCATTTTTCACTTGTTTGTGTCGATTGAACATCAGATTTTTATAGTTAAGGGGGAAAAGATAAGACGGCAATTACCGACTATTCTTCTAACAGCTTGGAGCTTGCATTGGATCGAAAGATTGGAAAAAAGGTATTTATTTTTTATTTTTATAATTTCTCTCTTTAATTTGAAGATATCATAAATCTCAATTATATATGATTCTTACATATTAATTTCTATTGTTGACATATTTATATATATGGTTCTCGTTGGGAAGTGATGATGCTCTATATTGGCAACCTCCGATATCAGGACACGTGGCAGATGACGTGTCCCGGAATTCAGAAGAGAGGGCCTACAGGGGGCCGACCAAGCCATCCCTGTACCCGACCTACAAGCACAAAGCTGGCTCAGCCCCCTGCAAATTGGCCTCCTCGTCCTCTCAGCTCGCCTCCGAGCTACCACAGGACCAAGATACCTCGGCCCTCCCGTTCATTCCCGAACTCTCCCGCCGAGGCCATCTTCCTCGTTCCCTCCGACCGACAAACTTTACCACTCACAAGCGTAACCGCTGCTCCGCAAATCTCGCCATGTGCGGATTCTCCACTGTAACATCCCACATTCCACGCCACCACGATCCCCATTAACGGGCGATCCACTTATTACGTAGGCGTGACGTCGGGAGCGTAACTGCCAGCGAGATTCTCGCGCCTGCTACTGCGTGCTGCCGCCGCTATAAAAAACCCCATCACAGAGGGGTCAGGTAAGCCATTTTTATGCCACTTAGCCGTTACTCTGCTCGGATCTCATGCTAACTTGATCGTCGAAGGGTCCTCGGTGGTATCAAACCACCCCGGGATTTCTTTGCAGGTACTCGACGCTAAACTCCTCAAATCACCAATCTCCTCAAACCCATTGAGACCCACACGTAACAGGAGATCACCTCCAAAATCCATCGGGAGATCGACGGAAGACAACATCTGACGGAGACCCGAAAAGGACCTCCATCAGGAAGTGAAACAATTTTGTCAGGAATTTAAATGATCAAGTCAGTTTAAAGTCGTATTAATTTGGAAATTAAACCATCTCCTAAAATATGATATTTTGTAAAATGTCCACCAGAAATGATCTGTTAACTAAAAAAGTCTTTCAATTGGTGGAGATAAGGTTTGACTTGGGTTAACCCAACCTAAGGGGAGCTCTGGATGGTACTATAGCTATCGTCAGATATCATGATCTCTCAATTCCTCGTAAAATAGGATTTTTTTAGGGAATTTAATTAGATAGGGTTAGCTGTGTGAGTAACCAAAATTAGGGTTTGACCTTGGTTTCTAAAGTTTTGCATGGTTAGATTATGAGATATTTGAAGATAACAGTATTAGATACTATGGTTATCATAAATCAGATAAGTTCTGATTTATTTTATTGAGATTATGATTAGTGTGTTAGATTGTTAGCATTATTAGTTATCAGTTAGATATGTTATTAGGTGTATAAATTGAGATGATTTATCTCTTAATAAAATGATCGAGTTCATATGATTCTTATCGTGGTATCAAAACCAATGGCTCGATCCAAAATTTATCTTCATTTATATTTTTAGTTTATTATTCTAAAATAAATAAAGAGCGTTAATATATAATTCGGATATGAGTTCTCTCAGTTTGATTATAAACCATTGTTTCCATCAAGTCTAAGCAGCTATTCTTTTTTTATGACATCTTCCCGCAACATGATCTTCTTTCATCCAAGCAGTTATTCTTTTCTTATGACGTCTTCTAGTAACATGATCTTTTTTGAGCATTTTCAGCGAAAGACACGGCAGGTTATTCGTTACACCTTACAATCCGCGAAAGAGACCAAAGGGTATTAGTCCGCCATGCTCGATACTTTAGATCTATTGTTTTTCTCCGTTGTTTTACAAGTTGTATATTTTGGTCCAATATGTCATCTAAACTCTCGGTTATCCACCGTGAGCCTGAGAGAGCCTGTTAGAATATAAGATATTTGAATATAATTGTAATAGATATTATGGTTATCATAAATCAGATAAGTTCTGATTTATATTGTTGAGATTATGATTAGTATATTAGAGTGTTAGGATTATTAGTTATCAGTTAGTTATGTTATGAGATGTATAAATTGAGATAATTTTTTTTAGCTCGTGTACACTTATAAATAAAATATATAATTGTCCCCTCTCTCGTGAATGTATAATTAAATTTAATATGATATCAGAGCTAGGTTGATAACATCCATGGATTTTCGGCCAAGAGCTGCTTGTTCCTTTATAAAAAAGGAGGGAGAGTCCTCAAAATTTGGCCTCACGTATTAAACACGTGGGCGCTCATATGCAAAGCATATGAGCGCTGAAAGAAAATAACTAGGGGCCAAACAGGTCTCACGTGTAAAACACGTGAGCGCTCATATGCAAAGCATATAAGCGCTGAAGATAACAACTAATGGGCAAATAGGACTCACGTGCAAAACACGTGAGCGCTCATATGTAAAGCATATGAGTGCTGAAAATGAACATGCTAAAACCCACACTAGGGGTCACGTGTTAAACACGTGAGTTCTCTTGCTACTCACATGCAAAGTATGTGAGCGCCTCAATTTAAAATGCTCCTGTCAAATTCTAGAATTAAATTCTATTTGGGAAATATTTTCCTGATTTTCCTCAAACTAGAAAGATCTCTGTTAAACAGAGGACCTTTGGATCAAAAATCCAACGGTGATCATCTGGTTGAATAAAGTTCTATCATAGGAAAATATTTTCCTAATCTTATTTAACTAACATTCATATGATAAGAATAAAATTTTATGTTAAACTAACGAGATATCCATATGATAGAATTAAATTCTATATTAAGAAAATATATTTCTGATCTTATTAAACTAAAAGATATGATAGAATAAAATTCTGATCTTATTAAAACTAACAAAATATTCATAATCTTGCTAAACAAACAAGAAATTTTCTCTGTTAAATAGAGAGCCTTTAGATTAAAAATCCAATGGTGAATAAAATTCACCGATTGATCTAAAAGATCATGAAATCAATCATGATCTCTCAATGAGGGATTTTCTTAACAAATTGATTCTCTTTCTTCTCATATAAATAGAAGCAAGGAGAGGAGAAAAAAGGAGGAGAGAGAGACATATACACAGAGAGGGGGAGAAAGAAAGAAAAATATAGAGAATTTAATTCTCTATAAAGAAGAGGAACCCCTCCCAAAAGCTCCCACAGAAAAAAAGAGAATTTAATTCTCAAACCAAGAGTTTAACCCTTCTCAAAAAACTTCGTTCTTCCTCTGGTTAAAATCTGCAGAAGCTGATCTCCCCACAAGTTGAGAATTTAATTGACATCGGGAAGATTCTGTCATGCAGATTCAAAACCTAGGGGAAGAACTGAGTTCAAAGAGTTTTACTCTTACAAAACATATAGGAATTTAATTCCTCTGAAATTAGGGTTTAACTCTTTAAAAAGAATTTAATCCCTGCAAAGAACAAAAAGAGAACTTGATTCCTCAGAACCATAGAAGAACAGCCTGGTGATTCATTAACGCTCAACGCTACGTAACAAAGATCACGTGTTCCCACGTGAGCATCTCCGAGGAACAAAAAGAAACAACTGACATCGAGTCACAAGATCCCACGTGACCTCCTAATAGTGTTTAGCACTTTCAAAAGAAAAAGGGGAATAAATCAAAGGCAGTTCCCATTTTGGGGCGCCTCACGTGATCCCACGCGACCCCCTAATAGTGCTTAGAACTTTCAAAAGGAAAAGGGGAATAAACCCAAGAAAGTTCTCATTTTTGGGCGCCTCACGTAATCCCACGTGACCTCCCAATAGGGCTTAGCATTTATAAAAGGAACAAGGGAATAAACCCAAAGAAGCAGTGCCCAATTCTCAGGCGCCTCACGTGCCACACGTGAGCGCTCCAAATTTCAGTGTTTAACACTGCTTTAGAGCATCACGTGGGAGCACGTGAGCGCCAAGCAGATGCTAGTGTTTAACACTATGAGAGGTTAACCTTAGCCTGAACATAGCCAAGTCTCCCGAGGCCAAAACCCTTTTTCAACTGAGTCTTCCTATGCTCAGGTCTCCCCAAATCGATCTTAGTTCCAAAGATGATTAATGATGTCCTAGCAGATGGTATCTAAAATGGCGTTCATTCCACCATGATCTCTCCCTTCAATCTGGAATTCGGTTCAAGGGTGTTCCCCTCCGAAAGACGCGACAGAGACGCGATAGACGTCTTTCCTGAAATTCGGGGCAGATGCTAATTGGTGCTATCCATCCACCTCTCCGAAGATGCCAAGTTGATTTATGGCACCATGCATCGAAGGTTCGAACGGATGCGGCCGATGTAGCAGATTTTGTCAGATTCCCCCTCGTTTGAGGGGTTTTTGATTGTGGAGACGCTCTTCCCTGCAGGCACAAGCCCCTGCAGTTAATTACGCTACCGCATCGCGGTAACAACTTTCTCCTTCTCCAGATGGTCACTTCGTGTCGTGTGTGTTTGTTTTGTCTTTGGTTGTCCGTGGATTGTATACGGAGACTAAGTTATGTTGTCGCCCATAAGGCGTGGACTAGTCCAAATCCGTATCTTTCTTAGATTTGGGTTTGGGGGGGTTTGTGTTTAAGGATACGTTGGCCTTATTTGAGACTAAGATCGACTTAAATGTTAGTTAAGGATACGTTAGTCTAATTTTAGACTAAGATCGACTTAACGGGATCATTTAGATCCGACAAGAGAGCAATTGGGGGCCCTATTGTTTAGTTTAATGACATTGCGGTCGATAAGTAGTTTAAGGACATTGCGGTCCAATGTTAGTTTTAAGACGTTGCGGTCAAGGTTAAGGACGTCATAGTCCGTGGATTTAAGGACTCCACAGTCCGGCGTTAGTTTTAAGACATCACGGTCAAGGTTAAGGACATCATAGTCCGTTGTTAATTTTAAGACATCCCGGTCAAGGTTAAGGACGTCATAGTCCATGAGTTTAAGGACCCCACAGTCCGTGAAATGTATGGTTGTTGGGACCCGTCACCTCTCTGAAGACGTTGAAGGATTACAACGACAAATATCTGAACCAAGGTAGATTAAGTGATCTGTAGTCCAGTTTGAAACCAAGACCAATTAATTATATTATGAGCCCATTGGCCCAGTTAAGTCTGAATTGAGGACTTATGGCCAACTTGGGCTAAATCCAACTGAGTTTGACCCTTTATTGGACTATTTGATATTTTTCTGGTTTTAGTCCACATTGTTTTCATCTTTAATTTCCTCAATTTTGAGATTCAATTGAAGGAGAGGCTTTGCCCTTAGAAAATTAGCCAATTGGGCTAAAGCTAGTGTTAAACACTAAAGACCAACAGCGTTGAACACTGGAGATAAGATTATTAGATTAGTGTTAAACACTAGAAATTGTGATTCTCAAGTTAGTGTTAAACACCAACAAATAACAGTGTTAAACACTGGCAACCAAATTATCAGTTTAGTGTTAAACATTAACAGAGAGGGGGGATCACATGGGAGCACATGATGGCCTCAGAAAGTGGGGCCGGATCCCCTTCATTTTGTTCTGCAGATAAGTGTTCAACACTTTTTTAATTCTCACAGTCATCACGTGTGGGCACGTGATGGGGGCTCATGCTTTGGTTTATTAGAATACTCATTAGGGGTCACGTGGTGACACGTGAGGGCGCCCCAGAGCTTCTTTTCTGTGGATCTTTACAGGGGTCACGTGGAGGCACGTAACCCTGGTTCTTTTCTGTTTAAAAAGCTGTTTGTCTTTTTAAGAATTAAATTCTTCATAGGGTTAAACCCTAGCAATAATTTTAGAGGAATTAAATTCCTATTTTCTTTTGAAGAATTATATTCTTAAGTAGGGTTAAACCTTTATTTTCTTTCTGTAGGAATTAGATTCTCATATGTGTAAAGAATCAAGTTCTGATATAGGGTGAAACCCTAATTTCATTTTAAGGAGAATTAAATTCCTGTGAGCTTGAGAGAATTAAATTCTCAATTAGGGTAAAACCCTAGTTCTGTCCATTTTGAAGGAATTAAATTCATATAATTTTGGAGAATTGAATTCTCATATAGGGTTAAACCCTAATTTTATCCTGGAGGAATTAAATTCCTATAACTTTATGAGAATTAAATTCTCAGAACTCAATTCCTCCTCTATATTTTAGATCTGCATGGCAGGATCTCGACCTAATGAGAATTAAATTCTCAACCTATGGGGAGATGTGCACTTTGCAGATCTTCACCAGAGAAAGAACTAAGTTCTTTATAGAAGAGTTAAACTCTGAGAATTAAATTCTCTTTGTGAAGCCTTTTTTCCCTTTCTTTTCTTACCTAAGGTTTTTCTTTGTAGAGAATCAAATTCTTCCTTCTTTTCTCTCTGAATTTTCCAAATTCCAAAGCTCTATCTCTCTCTCTTTTTATAACTCTCTCCCTTGGCTCCTATTTATAGGAGAAGGAACATAATCAATCTGTTTAGTAAATCTTTCATTGAAAGATTTGATTTATTTTCATCATTAATCTGGGCTTTTAGATTATTAGGTGAATTTTATTCACCGTTGGATTTTAAATCCAAAGATATTCTTTTTGTTATTTCGGTGAGATTTAGGGGGGATCTTTCCATGTCCAAGATTTTTCCATAAATTGGTGATATTTAATCACCTTCGGATTCTTAATCCAACGGTTTTACATAATTCTTCTCTATTTTGGAAAGATTTAAATGATCTTATTCAGAATTTAATTCTGTTGAACAGCAGGGCTTTTAAAGCCAGTCACGTGTTGCCACGTGACCTTTGGTCACGTGTGAGCACGTGCTCCTGGTCACGTGCAAGTACGTGACCCCCTGAAGGGACTCCTCTTCTGCGCTCTGTTCTCTGCCGCTGCTCTAACCATCACGTGCCAACACGTGACCACTGGTCACGTGTGAGCACGTGATGCTTCCTCTGACGCTCTTTCCTGATTTTTAATCAAGGAACAAATGCCCCCACAGCGTTGTTCTCACGTGTCAGCACGTGAGTGCAACGCTGTCACTTTTGTGACCGTTGGATCCATCTAGGGACTCGGGGAGATGAAGTGTTTCCATCACATTCTATAAATATAGGGGTCTCTTCAGAAGCTCTTCCACTCTTGCTTATCTTCTTCCTTGCAACTTTTCTTCTTGAGAATTTAATTCTCGTTTCCAGAGCTTAGTTCTCTGCCTCAAAAATTCCCAGAGTTTAACTCTGTTTAAGTAAGACCCATCTCTTCAGGTAATGTCTCCGGATGATCGAAGAACTTTCATACATAAAACTCTCTGGATTTTAAATCCACACCAAGGGTTTTCCCCCTTTAATCAAGAACCCATTTTTAAGTTCTTTTGAAACAGAAAACCACTCAATCTTTAATCCACAGACCTTTTAGGGTTTTCTCTGATCTTCAGGAGGCTAATGGTGGCGGTTGTCTTTTCCATGGACTTAAATCCCATCTCAAAAGTTTCATCTCTGAAAAAAATGCCTCTGGGAATTTAATTCCCCCCTTTTTTTAACAAGGAATTTAATTCCTATGAAGAACTCAATTCTTCCCAGGGGATTTCTTGGGGTCTTTCTGCCCTGAGTTGTCTTTTGCGCAACCAAGAAGAAGAAGTTTACAGTGTTGCTTTCTGGGAATTTAATTCCCTTAATTCTGTTTGATTTGTCACAGAGTCTTAGATGGATTTCTTTTGGGGGAATGTGTAAAGCCATTTGAAATTCACTGTTTATTTAATGAGAATCTTCCCTTTGTCTCATTATAATTGCTTGGCCTCATTATTAACGAGCCGCCATCTTGATTCTGTGGGACCTATGTGTTTTGTAGCCTATGGTCCCATAAAAAAGGAGTCTGCTGTCGCTTTCTTCAACTGTCTTTATATGCATATATATATTTATACTCATATATATATATATATATATATATATTGCTGGCTTCGCTTTTAATAGTTTTCCTTTATTTTATTTCAGGTACAATGGCTTCCGTTCCGTACTTTCCTTTCACTCGCACGGAGGCCGCTTTTCCTCAGTCACCATCTGATGAGGAAGCGATGGCGATGATCAGGGCTCATGACCCGAACTGCACCAACTTACTTT
Source organism: Agapanthus africanus (assembly GCA_030015575.1). Lineage (NCBI taxonomy): Eukaryota > Viridiplantae > Streptophyta > Magnoliopsida > Asparagales > Amaryllidaceae > Agapanthus > Agapanthus africanus. The sequence goes on along the minus strand of JASDDO010000028.1, from coordinate 167,781,515 downwards.
TGTAGGGGACCTGGTACAGCCATATCATCCGGGGTCGCCGGAGTTTCCTCTGCGAAGTGCCGACAGAGCCCACCTTTCCGTTCTTGCCGATGGATCCTCCGAGGACGGTCTTCACTGTGGAGATGCCAAATTGGACTCCAACAGGGCGGCTCGAGACTTCGACAACTGGCATCCCAAACCATCCGATCCCAGCTATAGACATTCTGGGACGACGTATTTGCCAGGGTGAGGCCCAACCATGGGGAAAAATCTATAAGATAGGGCTCACCCCTCGACACCCCACGGGCTACCTTCTCTGGGCTCGCTACATCCTTTCTGCCCATCGTGCGCAGTTGCAGAAGGTCGGGCTTTACCAGGCGATATACGCGTCGCTCTTTCACTACCAATCTCCGCACGTCTGGTGGGTTAAGGCGTTCTTGAACCAGTGGAATCTCCCCCACCAACACTTTTATTCTAGGGGACCGCGAGGTTTCGATCTCTCTTGAAGAATTTTATGAAATCTCGGGATTGCCAATCAGGGGTGCACTGTATGAGGAGTTGCTGCCTCCTGACGAGTATGTCTTTGAACCCGAGCCCGCACCGCTTGACGGCTTGTCTGCTGAGAATGCCGTCCGCCACAAGCGTCCCAGCTTGATCAAGGCGTTAGGTATCTTTGACCGATTGTTCACCGAATCTGAGGAGCAGGGTGTTACTTTTAAGAGCTTCATTGCCTGCTTCCTTCGCAAGGATGTCCTGTCGAAGACAGCTCCGAAGTTCGCAAACATCAAAGGCCCCTTTGGGTTTAGTCCGAAGAAGCTGCCGACCACTGAATCGGATCTACCACAGTACTATATCCCCATTATGTCGCCGATGTCTTTTGAATCCATTGCAGCTCCCGGCATGGATGAGGAGACATTCTTCGTGGGGTTTGTCAGTGTCTGGCTCAGCTGGTTTGTCATCCCCATGCATCGCCGCTTTATGAGAGCCTCGGTTATCTACCCGGCTCATTGTATCGCTGAGGGGACGCGGTTGGCCATCGGTATCCCGGCGCTGGCGCATCTATATCACGGGTTAGGCGCTGCGGCTAATACCTTGACTCCTGGCGTGAATGTAATAAACTTTTCTCTCCATTATTTCACGTCTTGGATCGAGATGCATGTGTTAGGGGCTTTTGCTATACATCAGAGGCCCGCATTTTATGATGCTTACACCTTTCCGCGACTTATGCTATTGGTGGATACTTCTGCTCCTGACCCGACTCAATTTGAGGCTATTCGGACGTTGATTTCTCCTTATGCTACTGCTGGCGGGTTGGTATTCACTGATCGGGTCTTATCTTCTCGCTCGGGTCCAGCTCAGCAACTTTGGGACCAGTCAAAAGACAATGCGTCTTCTTTGAGGCCCCGGGAGGCCGCGCATTTGTATGCAATCAGGCCAGGCTATCTGGTATTTCGCCAGGATAGTGCGGCCCTTTTCATGCGGTACAACCCGCATCGCTTCGCCCGGCAGCTTGGATACGACCAGGGCGTCCCTTTCGAGGCTTTCATAGTCGCGCCGGTCTCTTCGTCCGAAGCCGTTCGAGATGCCGCCCATCATTTTGTGAGGCTGAACACCGGCTCCCAGTTCATGATCCCCGATGCCGATTACATGCCCCGATGCGTGGGATCGTTTATGGGCTGGTATCTCCTTCGGGTCAACCCGATTATTCTTGAGGAAAGAAGGGTACTCCTTGGCCATGGTGCCCCTACTCGGGTTCCGGTCACAGGAGCTACGCTGGACCGCGCGCGCCGGTCCATTTTCCCTTGAGGGATACCGGTGTTGCGCTCATTCCGGGAGAGTTGGGGGTGGATCTTACCCCAACAGCCGATATGCCATTGGGCACCCGGTCGCGGGGTAAACGGGCTCCGGTAGCGGCACCACTACCCGCGGCAGCACCACCATCCATGGCATCGACAATGGCGGTGTCATCCTCGGTTGTGGCACCAAGCGAGGGTGATAGGGACGAGGGTGTTGAAGGTGACGTGGGCCGGCGCCGCACTCAGGCTCCACGGGGAAAGAAACGGTCGTCTTTGGCGGGCGGTTCTGGATCTAAGAGGCGGAGAAGGGTGGCCACCAACTTACTCGGCTCTTTAATAGAGTCTGAGCCCATTCTTGAGGATGAACCGTTGCCCCTGCAGGAATCAGATGCTGGACTACTTTTTCCGGGTTCGGCCGCCGAGGAAGCTGCACAGTTGGCTGAGGCTATAAGACGTTCCAAAGATGAAACTCAGAACGTCAGGGTTCCGAAGAAGCCCTATCCTGCAGTAATATTTTATGAAGACCCTTCGTGGATCCGGCGGCGATTCATTGGCCCTTTGGAGGAATGGGGAGAACGGGCCCTGAAGCAGGCTGTTTCGGAGGATGCCGCGGATGCACTTTCCTTATGGACCGGCGGCTACGAGTCCACCCTCGAACCTCGGCGAGCACGCCTCCTTGAGAAGGAGCATCAGCTTGAAGAAGCCATATTGAAGGCTTCGTTACGCATTGGTATGTTTTTATACTTCTTTGTAGCATTTCAGATTGTTTATACCTGTATGTATGTATCCTTATTCTTGCGTGAATTGTGCAGAGTCTTCGGCGATGGGGGAGGTTCCTACGGGCTTGTTGAGGATAAATCCTGTTGACGCCCCCAATGAAGCTTTGCTCAATGTGGAGGGGATTGACGATGCTGCGCTTCTCCCGATAGAGCCTCCTGTGGCGATTGTTGATCCTGGAGCACTTGCTCCTTTGGGGGAGGCACCTTTGGTGGTCGCCGTCCCACCGGCTCTTCCTGAGGGCGGCCCCGAGGCTGGGATAGAGGTAGTCAGGATCATCCTCCCTTCGTTGGAACCCGCGGCCACGGCGGAGGCCGCTGAAGCTGCTATCCCCCCGGCTCAGAATGGGAGGAGTGTCGAAGGTAACCTTCTATATTTTAAATTAGCAATCTTCCTGTTATCTGAACTCTTTTGTTTTTTCAGAATTGCGCGAACTAGCGGCTTCTATTGCCGATCTGTCTCCTCGGCAATCCTTTCAGCGTCTGCTGGAGATGGCCACTCCGCAGGCGATATCTCCTCAACGCATTGTCCTCTCATCTGGGTAAGGTTAGCGTCGTTCTCCATTTTTTATTATAGTATCGTTGTTATTTTGCTGAATGACATTGATGTCTTTTACAGTTTTAGAGGCCGATGACGAGGTCGAGGTCATTGAAGGGCCAGGGGAATCTTCAGCTCCTACGTGCATGAACGTAGGTAAGTGGCGTTTCAATGTGGGTCCACTTGTTCCTTTGCTTAAGATTTTCATTGACACATTTTTTTAAACAACCCTGCCAGCTCCCACAGCGCTGGAATCGCGTATCGCCATGCTGCCCGGCCCTTATGCTCTGCGAGCTTCAGAACGCTTGGTCCAATTAAGCCTTGTCTCCCTATCATCTTTGATCGAAGAGCTCCGTGCTGGCAGCGTAATCACAGCTGAAGCATTTGCTGCTGAAGCTAATGGTTCTCTCCCTTTTCTTGCTACATACCATAACGAAGAAGTGGTGCGAGTCTGGGTGGAGTTCTGTCGGCAAGTAGAGGCATGCTTGCACGCACTTGAGTGTTCCCGCCTTTCTTCGGAGGCCGTGGCTGCAAAGGCGGACTTGCGGGGGCTGATAAAGCGATGCGCGGCAAACATGGTATCATGCGAGAAGAGGCTCGGCCGCAAATTCTCAGAAAGGGAGCTGGCCTCTGAGGCGCTGAACGAGCTCCAAGCCAAACTTACCGCCAAGGCCAACAAAGCGTTTGAACTCTGGAGAGTACTCCAGGAGTCTATCAAAGAGGTGGTGGCCCTTGATAAAGCTGCCATGTTCACTCGCGAAAGGGTTGAGGCTCACAAGGCCACCGAAAAAGAGCTCGAAGGCCGGCTTGCCTCATATCAGGCCCAGCAGGCTCAGGCGGAGGCCCGTCTTCTGGCAATACTGAATCATGAAGCCGTGACCCAGCAAAAGAAGGATGAGCTAGTAAAATTGCTAAATCGCCCGTCGGCTTGAAGACTTGTATCTTTTCCTTTCTTTTTGTACATACTCCCGAATGAGAGTATATTCTTTTTGTTTTTTCATGAATTGTACTTTGTATCCATTTTGGTTTATGAATAAAGACATATTTTTTTCTTCTCAATGGTGTGTCTCTTCTACTTGAATGTGTTCTGCGGGTAATCTATCTTGATCTCTTTGCAGGACGATGATGGCTTAGGATTCAGGGTTAAAATCTGCCTCCTAAGACTTTTGAGCTTTATGAGCCGTAAGGGTCTCATAAAGAGTTTTTCTCCCTACAGGTCGAGAGGATCCCGCAGGTGTAAGTTCTCCTTAAGAATCGTGAGGATTCTTAAGCGGGTTTTCCCTTAGGAGTCGTAAGGATCTCACAAGAGAGTTTTCTTCCCTACAGGTCATGAGGACCCGCAAGTGCTGGGTGCGGTCGCCGTTATCCGTATTTCACGGGGTCAGGGGTTGCTTTGGGATGTTTTCCAGGGTACCGTAGTTTAAAGACATCGCGGTCAAGGTTAAGGACATCATAGTCCGTGGGTTTAAGGACTCCACAGTCCAATGTTAGTTTTAAGACATTACGGTCAAGGTTAAGGACATCATAGTCCATGGATTTAAGGACTCCACAGTCCAATGTTAGTTTTAAGACATCACGGTCAAGGTTAAAGACATCATAGTCCGTGGATTTAAGGACTCCACAGTCCGATGTTAGTTTTAAGACATCACGGTCAAGGTTAAGGACTTCATAGTCCATGGATTTAAGGACTCCACAGTCCAACGTTAGTTTTAAGACGTCACGGTCAAGGTTAAGGACATCATAGTCCGTGGATTTAAGGACTCCACATTCCACGAAATGTGTGGTTACCGGGACCCGTCACCTCTTTAAAGACGTTGAGGAATTACAACGCCAAATATCAAAGGAATGACAAGATGTACCCTTGAACCAAGGTAAAATCAGTCGAGAATCATCATGGTTGATCGTTAGTTTTAAGACATTGCGGTCGAGGTTAAGGACATCATAGTCCGTGGATTTTAAGGACTCCACAGTCCAATGTTTGCTCTGGATGCTTCACATGGGTTCACTGCCGTGCTCTGCGAGGACCAGGCTCCGCTCTGGATGTTTTCCACGGGGTCAAAGAGTGACGTTATCCGCGTTCCACGTGACCAGGAATTTTGCTCTGGATACTTCCCACGGGTTCACTGTCGTGTTCGGCGAGGACCAGGCTCCACTCTGAATGCTTCATACCGGTTCACTGCCGTGCTCTGTGAGGACCAGGATCCGCTCTGGATGTTTTCCACAGGATCAAAGAGTGACGTTATCCATGTTCCACGTGACCAGAAATTTTGCTCTGGATGCTTCCCATGGGTTCACTGCCGTGTTCAGCGAGGACCAGGCTCCGCTCTGGATGCTTCACACGGGTTCACTGCCGTGCTCTGCGAGGACCAGGATCCGCTCTGGACGTTTTCCACGGGGTTAAAGAGTGACGTTATCCGCGTTCCACGTGACCAGGAATTTTGCTCTGGATGCTTCCCACGGGTTCACTGCCGTGTTCGGCGAGGACCAGGCTCCGCTCTGGACGTTTTCCACGGGGTCAAAGAGTGACGTTATCCGCGTTCCACGTGACCAGGAATTTTGCGCTAGATGCTTCACACGGGTTCACTGCCGTGTTCAGCGAGGACTAGGCTCCGCTCTGGACGTTTTCTACGGGGTCAAAGAGTGACGTTATCCACGTTCCACGTGACCAGGAATTTTGTGCTAGATGCTTCACACGGGTTCACTGCCATGTTCGGCGAGGACTAGGCTCCGCTCTGGACATTTTCTACGGGGTCAAAGAGTGACGTTATCCGCGTTCCACGTGACCAGGAATTTTGCGCTAGATGCTTCACACGGGTTCACTGCCGTGTTCAGCGAGGACTAGGCTCCGCTCTGGACGTTTTCCACGGGGTCAAAGAGTGACGTTATCCGCGTTCCATGTGACCAGGAATTTTGCGCTAGATGCTTCACACAGGTTCACTGCCGTGTTCGACGAGGACTAGGCTCCGCTCTGAACGTTTTCCACGGGGTCAAAGAGTGACGTTATCCGCGTTCCACGTGACCAGGAATTTTGCGCTAGATGCTTCACACGGGTTCACTGCCGTGTTCGATGAGGACTAGGCTCCGCTCTGGATGTTTTCCATGGGGTCAAAGAGTGACGTTATCCGCGTTCCACGTGCCCAGGAATTTTGCTTTGTCTGTATTTCACGAAGTCGGAATTTGACTCTCGGTCAGCTGTACGCCGCCGAGTCATGGAACTGGGAGTTGCCGCTGTTCCGCTTTGCTTGATATTGTGTCTGCTGTATTGAGACGAATGTTGAGACGATTTCTAGGTTATTTGTGGCCCGTCGAGACTTGGCCTCTTCTTCTGATGAAACCTGGGGAGGAAGGGTGTGGCTCCTTCTTTGTTTGCGCCCCTGGATTGTATACAGGGATTGATGTAACATCATCTGTAGGGCATAAATTTCATTTTTATTTTATTTCTTTTCACGCAATGCTCTATCATTTCAGCTTTTATATCGTGAAGGTCGTGATTGCCCCATCATTTCGGCTATTTTTCGCAGTGCCCAATCATTTCGGCTATTTATTTCATTTTTACTCGCTGCTTTTTATTGCGAGTTGCCCAATCATTTTGGCTATTTCATGCATACATTTTTACTTGCTGCTTTTTATTGCAAGTTGCCCCATCATTTCGGCTATTTCATATGCATTTTTAGCTCGCCGATTTTTATCGCGAGTGTAGAGCTTGGAATCTGGTGCCAGTCTCAGCATCAGCATCGCTACAACTGGAATATTGCCAGTAGCGAATTATCATTTGCCATGAAAGGACTCGGAATTTGATACCGTTTTAGGCATCAGCATCGCTACAACTAGGATATTGCCAAGAGCGAATCATCATTTGCCTCTGTCAATGTCGAACAAGGGTGGCTTAGTAAGCAGGGTTAGGGTCCTGTCGACTAAGGCTTTTGACTTCATGAGCCGTAAGGGTCTCACAAAGGTATTTCTTCCTACAAGTTGTGAGGATCTCGTAGGTGTGTTTTCTCCTTGGGAATCGTGAGGATTCCTAAGTGTGTGTTCCCCTGTAAGTCGTAAGGATCTTACAAAAGGATTTTCCCCTTATAAGTCGAGAGGACTCGTAAGGGTTGTTCACCGTGCGAACATATCTCCAGTCACGGATGGGACTCGGTTAGGGAAATGTTTATTCACGCCCGTGGATTGTATACAAGGGTCAGTATGAGCCGCTTGTAGGGCAATATCGAAGGTTGTGTGGGGGTTGCATAAGAATAGGTTCAGATCTCTGTAACTTAAGACTTTCAAATCTTATGATCCGTGAGGGTCTCATAAGAGAGTTCTCCTTACGAGTCATGAGGATCTCGCAAGTATAATTTCTCCTTAGGAATCGAGAGGATTCCTAAGTGTGTTGCTCCTTTGTGAGTTGTAAGGATCTCATGCAGGTGGTTTCTCCTTATAAGGTCGAGAGGACCCTGTAAGCGTCTTTTAACGAGGTTGCGCCCTTTCGGGTTTTCACAAACACTCGCCGGTAGCCCTGCTATTTTTACTCACGGAGCCCCTTTCGGGTTTTCATCCGTGCCCATTTTGCTTATGGACATACCGTCTTTTTTTTTATATTCTTTTTATTTTTCTAACGAGGTTGTACCCTTTCAGGTTTTCACAAGCACTCGCCGGCAGTCCTGCTGTTTTTACTCACGGAGCCCTTTCGGGTTTTCATCCGTGCCCATTTTGCTTATGGACATACCGTTTTTATTTATTTTTTTTATTCCCTTTTTTTTGTATCGGTTTCGGGATGCCGGAATCCGTCGTACTTTATCGACATCTCGGTCAACAACTAGTTTTAGGACATAGTGGTCCATCGTTAGTTTAAGGACATTTCGGTCCGTTGTTAGTTTAAGGACATTTCGATCCGTTGTTAGTTTAAGGACATTTCGGTCCGCTGTTAGTTTAGAGACGTTTCGGTCCGTTGTTGCAGAAGGCCGGTCACTACTTATAAAGTTCGGGCTTAGGAAGATAGCGAGCAGACATAGTCGTCGTCATCTATCATTGACTTAGGCTATAACTCATTAAGCGTAGTATTTCTTTAGGAAGCGACCGTTTATTGGCCTGAAAGGCCTTTCACCGTGCATATCCATGAGTAGATAGGCTCCACCTTGGTAGACCTTGTCTATGATGTACGGGCCTTCATAGTTCGGCTCGAATTTTTCCCGCTTGGCGCGGTTGGGGATCATAGGTCTTTTGACCACTAGCACGAGTTCGCCTTGGCGGAATGTCCTTGGCCTGGTCAATCTTTCATATGAACGCGTCATCTTTGCTTTATAAGCCTCCAGATTTTGTTGCGCTATGAGCCGGGTTTCATCAAGAGCATCAAGCTCCTCAAGCCGAAGGTGAGCATTTTCTTCGTCGGTCAGCTCATAGTGGACTGCCACCCATAGAGAGGGTAACTCTACTCGAGGGGAAGTACTGCTTCTGTACCGAATACCAACGCGTACGGCGTTGTGTTCGTGGCCGTCTTGAACGTGGTTCGATACGCCTAGAGAGCTTCTTGCAGTCTCTCGTGCCAGTCCTTCTTATTTCGGGACACCGTCTTCTTCACAATCTTCGTCAAGGTCTTGTTGAAAGGCTCAGCTAGACCGTTAGCTGGGGAATATAAACTGAGGAATATCTCCAGTCTATGTTGTGTTGTTGCGTGAAGCGGCTGATCTTGTGGCTTCTGTAGGCTGGCCCGTTATCGGAGATGATCCGTCGCGGAGTTCCAAACCGATAAATGACGTGCGTCTTGAAGAAGTGGAGGATATTCTCCGTCTTCACTTCCCTCAGCGGTACTGCTTCCGCCCATTTGGAGAAGTATTCGGTCGTCGCCAAGATGAATCGATGTCCCCTAGACGATGCTGGCTCGATGGGGTCGATTACGTCAGTCCCCCACATTTCGAACGACCAGCTAGCCACTATTGGATGTAGAGGATTTGGGTGCTGATGGATAAAGTCTCCATGAATCTGGCATGAGTGACATTGCTTCGTATATTCAAGGCAGTCCTGAATCATTGTTGGCCAATAGTAGCCCATCCGTTTAATCTTCAACTTCATCTTTGGGCCTACTTGGTGAGAACCGCAGAGTCCGTCGTGAACTTCCTGAACGACTCTTTTCGCCTCTTCAGGTCCCAGACATCTCAACCACAGAGAATCAAATGACCTCTTGTACAGATTATCACTGACGAAAGCGAAAGACAGAGCTCGTTTCATAAGCTGATGTCTTGAAGACGCATCTTCAGGTGTTCGACGAGATTTGAAGTAGTCTATAAAAACTTCTCTCTAATCCTCGGCCTTTTCCTGATCTTTTATTTGTAGAGTAATTCGCTTGGTCGCTCCTTTTTCTTCGGACGATTCCGAAGATACTTCTGCCGGAGCAAGGACCCGACGGCTTTGCACAACGATCTTCACGTCATCGAGGCTCTCGTCGACCAGTTCTTTAGCGAGCTTGGCTAATGTATCCGCTTTGCTATTTTCCGCACGCGGTATGCTTTCCAAGGTGTAGGAGGGAATTTGAGTCAGCGGTCGTTGTACTCTCTTGCCATACTTCACCAGCTCTGGCTTACACGTCTGGTAGTCGCCGTTTACTTGACTAACGACTAGTTAGGAGTCTCCGTATATGAGGAGGTTTTCAATTCCCATGTCGATGGCGATCTCGAGGCCTGCTATCAAAGCCCCGTATTCAGCTTCATTGTTCGTTCTCGGCTCTGTCAAGGAGAAGGCGAAGCGCATTATCCCTCCTTATGGGTCACGAAGATAAGGCCTACCCCTGATTTCATTATAGGGGTGCTTTGTTTGCGCTTCTTTATGGAAGACGCTCCATCAAAATAGAGTTCCCATCGGGTATTACTACCGTCGATCGCATCAAACGCATGTTCGTCTGGCAGCTCACAATTCAGAGGGGAATCAGCCGGTATCGGATGCTCAGCGAGGAAGTCGGCGATGGCCTGGCCTTTCACTGCCTTAAGAGGCTGATAGGTTATCAAAAACTCCATTAAGAGCAAAGCCCATTTAGCGAACCGACCTGTCAGTATAGCCTTTGACATCAAATATTTGAGAGGGTCTACCTTCGAAATGAGACAGACTTCATGCGTCAACGCATAGTGCCTGAGCTTTGTTATCGCGAAGATCAACTCCAGGCAGTGTTTTTCGATCTGGGAATAGTTGCTTTCTGCCCCCATGAGAACTCAACTTAAGTAATAGAAAGCTCTTTCTTTCCCTTGGTCGTTCTCTCATGCCCATAATGCGCCTAAGGAACTTTCAAGGGCGGTTGTATAAAGAATGAGAGGCTTTCCCTTGACCGGAGCGGCTAGCACGGGCGGGTTCTGTAGATACTGCTTGATCTCGTCCAGAGCGCCTTATCATTTGTGATCCCAGACGAACGGGGTTCCCTTCTTCATCGGATGACTATAAGGATGGCACTTGCCAGAGAGATTGGCTATAAATCGCTGGATATACGTGAGCTTCCCTTGGAGAGACCGCAATTGTTTGAGAGTCCTTAGCGGGGACATTTCCGTGATCGCCTTGATTTTTGACGGATCTATCTCGATACCTCGGTACCGGACAATGAATCCTAGGAATTTACCTGAAGAAACCCCGAACGCGCATTTGAAAGGGTTCATCTTCAAGTTGTATTGCCGAAGTCGTTGAAACACGATCTTCAGATGCTCGAGATGTTCATCGTACGATTTGCTTTTCACCACGAGGTCGTCGATATAACATTCGACGATTTCATGTATGAGGTCATCGAAGATCTTCGTCATGGCCCTCTGATAGGTAGCACCAGCGTTCTTTAGACCGAAGGGCATCACTTTGTAGCAGAATATCCCCAGCGGGGTCCGGAAAGCGGTGTGCTTCTGGTCTTCAGGGTGCATCTTTATCTGATTATATCCCGATGAGCCATCCATGAAGGAGAAAACCTCGTGAGTGAACGTGTTATTTATCATCAGCTCGGTGACCGGTATTGGGAAATCGTCCTTCGGGCAGGCTTTATTGAGATCCCGGAAGTCCACACATATGCGCTCTGTCCCATTCTTCTTCATTACCGGGACGATGTTGGCGATCCAATCAGGGTACTGAACCTCTTGGATGAAGCCAGAGTCGATTAGTTTCTTGACTTCGGCATTGATGCTCATTTCAAGCTCAAGCCGCATTCTTCTCGGCGCCTGTTTGACTGGCTTGACGTCCGGAGATATGGCCAGTTTGTATACAACAATCTCTAGATCTAATCCTGGCATTTCGGAATAATTCCGCGCGAAGCAGTCTCTATGCTGCATAAGCACGTCTTTTAGTGCAGCCACCTTTTCTTCAGACAGCAGCTCGCTGACGAATGTCGGCCGCGGGTCGCTTGTCGTCCCCAGCTCAATTTTCTTGAGCTCATCTGCAGTGGTATGTATTCCATCTTCCAGCTCTTTCGGTGCCGGCGGAAACTCTGCAATCATCTCGTAATTATTGTTTTCGAAGCACCCGGGAAGGTTATCCATATCCTCGGGCTCTTCTTTTGATATCGTTATCATATGACAAGTACGAGTACGCTTCCAAGATCGATGTTGATCTGGTTCTATCCTCGCTGTATGCGCGGCTTTTGGTTCGTGCTTCTGTGGCAGACTTATCCTCCAGCTGCTGGATAGAGTAAACCTGCATTGCTGATACTGATCTTCGACCCAGTTCTTGAAGGTGAAGCAGTCTTCGAGAGGGTGTCCTATTGCTCGGTGATAAGAGCAATAGCCCGGATGAGAGACCTTATTAGCTTGCTCAGGGTGTTTGGACTCCGGAAGTGCAATCATTTGATGTCTTAAAGCGAGATCAAGTATCTTCTTTGTCTTGTCTTGAGGGAAAGAATATGCTCGACTCATCTTCTTCATGAGGGACAAATCTGGACCGCCCAATTCCCAATTACGTGACTTTCCGGTCCCGCTTTGTCGTTGTCGAATGCCTTTTCCGCTCCTTGCCTTATTTCTGCCTCTGTGTCGGGCTTTTTGCACAGCAGGTTGACAAGAAGGAGTATTTTTATCTTTCGCAGCCTGTTGAAGAAGGCGTTGCGTCTTGGCTTTCTCGTAGATGGCCATTTCGCGATTACGGTCTTCCCGAGCTTTTTGAACCGCTTTCCTGATAAGCTTGTCCATTCGTTCTTCAAATGACGGACTTGGCATTTCGATGGCAGGATCTAATTTTGGTATGGGGTTGGCGTTTTCTGACAGGGCGTCCTTTTCTTCATCAAAGTTATATATGATGTAGCTACCATAGACTCGTTCCCGTTTCCCAGATTTCATATATCCAAGCCCGAACGTTTCCATTCTCCCGTTGGGCAACTTGCGCTGAGTTCCAGGGACATCCCAAATCCTGTTGTAGAACCGAGCTTGTCGAATAGTCTGTTTTAAAGGTACCCCTTGGCGTTTCAATAGCCTTTTTAGTCCGTTCGTATAGTATCTGGGCAAATGGATGGGTTGGAGCCTGTCAAGCGTAGAATCTGCGCCGTGCCAGATTTCTTTCTCTACTCTTGTTTCCGTGGACCGATAGAATAGGATCACCCTTTCACCTTTTCGCCGGGGAGGGACGTAAAATATCTGCAGGTCTTGCACATTGTAAGCTTCAAGTGCGTCCAGATCTTTGTAGTGCTTCCGTGGAATTATGGTAATTTGCAAATTCTGATCATCACTAGGGAATGCTTGTATTGACGGCCGACTGGAGAACACAGCATTAACCTCATCTTCCGAGTCGCTTCCGAAGATCTATACAGGGGCGGACGGTCCCGGGTTGTTGCGTCGAGACGGCCCAGCGTAGACTATCTCTTCTTCTTCGGTATCACTCCCGAAAACAAGAATGGTGGCGACGGCTTTGTTCTCCGGTTTGCGACACCTCTTTGTGTCCTCGAAATCTGGCAAAAAGTATTTTGCATTTTCGTACTTGCGGACCTCGTTCACGGAGAATGGGTTCAGCTCTCCTGTTACGGTATACTTGAGACCATCCTTGAAATACTTCATACACTGATGTTGCGTAGAAGGGATGATGTTGTACTCGTGTAACCAAGGACGACTGAGCAAGGCATTGTAGCAGGTTTTGGCGTCAATGACGTGAAACTTAATATCTGTGATGAGTAGTCCGAAGTGTAATGTTAGTATTACAGATCCGAGAGTCCGTGATGACTGAGAATCGAAACCGGAGATGGTAATTTTATCACGAGCTAGGTGTTTGAACGCTCATGCAGATTTCCTTCAACACCCGAACATTAAGGAGATTGACGGAGGACACATTATCAACCAGGATTTTACCTATCTTGATGTCGTGGCAGTATCCAGAGACATATACGGAATGGTTGTGGTCGTACGTCCCAAGGAGAAGGTCTTCATCACCGAACGTGACATCGGCGGTGTGCACCTCTTCCAGTTCATCCTTCATTCTTTCTTCGGCGAGGAAGGCTTGGAATTGCTCGGGCTCTTGCAGTGCCCTAATTAACGAATCTCTCGCTTCTTTTGATAATAAGAGGGCATCGAGAATGCTGAGCTGAGAGGGTAGCTTTCTCAGGTGCGCTAGGATGTTGTAATCCACTTTACTCTTCTTGGGCGGGTCCTTGGCCGTCAGCTCTTTCATGACTTGCTCATCTAAAGCGATATCCTTAGCAACCTTTTCTTTTCCCTTATCTTTTCTAGTTGCGGGCCCGAGATTCTTTTCTGGAAGAGTACGATTGCGCAGCTGAATATTTTCGCAGGCCGCTGGTTCTTCCTCCTTCCCTAAGATGGATTCTTTAAAGAGAGGGCCAAGAGCCATTTTTTCGTCAGAGTCGCTCCCAAAGGTGAGAACCTGTGATCCTCCGGCGTTGACCGTAGCGACAGCTGCCGGTAGTTCTTTTGTGCTCCTTGGTCGTACTTCTCTGCTCCCGACGAGTTTTGCGTTTCATCCGTTTAAAATGTTGCCGGTGTGCAACATATCCCTTCCGCCATATTTTAAAAGCGTCACACTCCTCGGTGGGGTGTGAGATTTTTCGATGATATGAGCAGTAATTAGGATGCATCTCTGCTCCACCGAGAGTGTTTTCTTCCGAATGCGGTAGCTTCATTCCCATTGATATGACTTTAGCAAACCTTTTCCCCGTCTTGAATCTGTTTTTATCCGCATCGGATGTCTTTTGATTTGGCGAGAGTGCTTCGACTCTTTCGTCTAGTCGTTGGCGTTTGGCTCCTTCCGATATGGCCATCTCACGCTCTCGGTCGGCTTTACTTTTCAGACGAACCTCATTCAGAAAGGCGTCGATCATCTCGTCTGATGGCCACACAGATTCCGGCTCAGGCTCTACCCCCAGTTTTTCTATGCAGGGCGCTTCTTCACTGTCTAGCGATGAATGAGAGATCACATGGCAACTTGCTACGTAATCCTCAGATCCATCTGACGAGTCTTCCCCATCGTTTTCGTCCTCAAGGACGTGGCTGAGGAACTCTTGAAGCGTGATGGGGGTCCGCGCTTTCTGATTATATTCTTCCAGCGCGTCGATCTGTCTCTGCAAGCTCGTGCGCTTGTCATCAGGCTTCATGGGCTTTTTGGATCTCTTCTTCTTTTTCGCAGATTTCGACAGCTGGGTATGAATGCTGGGGATATCACCACCGGTCTTTGGAGTTGGGCGCGGCTTTAGTATCCCTTCGATGACTTGAGGTTCAAGCGGGTCATTCCATCTGACCGCCTGGCATGCATGAAGATCATTCAGCATCCTCTTGGTTTTGGATGAAAGCACGACCTCCCATGGGGCTTCTTCAATGAAAGAATAATTTTCCCCCGGTGTGTCCGTCTTCTTTGGAGTGTGCGGTTGTGGCGGGTTTACCTTCCACTTCTCGGACAACGCAAACTTGCCTTGTAGGTATTGATCCTCTATCCATCCCTTAAAGACGAAGCAGTCCTCGATCGGGTGACTTACCGTTTGATGGTAAGGGCAGTAATTGGGGTTATTCACCTCGTTGGGTTGTGGCGGTCGCCTTGGATTCGGCAAGTTAATAAGCCTGTTGCGCACAGCCAGCTCAAATAGCCTCTTCGTCTTGTCCCGTGCGAACGAGTAAGGACGCTTCATTTTTTCATTGTAATAGCGTCTTCTCTCCTCCAGTTGATCGGTTAGCTTTGGGGAACTGGGTTGCTGTTGAGCGTTCGCAACGAAGGTCGCCTTCCCTTTACCCTTGTCGTTCCGAGGTTCCGGTTTCGGGGGAGATGGCCTGTGACCCATCTGGTCCATCTGGGCCAGCTTGTCGATCAGAGCCTGGAACGTGGTCGGTTTAAAGAACATCATGAACTGTGAAATAGTTGCATGAGGGTCTAGAGTGCCCACGAACATGCCCACTGCTGGTGCTTCTTCGATGCGCTGCTCGTACTTCGACCACAGGTTTCGCCATCGGATTGCATATTGGACCCAAGTTTCACCCGGCTTCACTCTTGCATTGATCAGAGCCGTTATTGGAGTATGCTCGCTGGCGCTTGCGAAACGTTGGGTAAACAACAACTCCATTTCAGCAAATGTCTTGACGGAGTCGTTCGGAAGCTCGGAGTACCATTCGAACGCCGTCTCCGACAAGCTGCCGACGAATTGGCGGAGTAGGAGCTTATCGTCGCCGCCGGTGTTACCACAAAGAGCCCTGAACTGAGCAGCATGTTGATGGGGATTGCCAGTCCCCTTGTAGACATGAAATTTCGGGATCGTATAGTCCGGCGGGTATTTGATCTGATCGTACCAGCTCGGATATGGTCGTCCTGTTTTGACGACTTGGCCAGCTGCCTCGGTTGCCTGGTAGACTCGTATTTGCTGAGCAATGTAGTCATCCAGGGCAGCTTTGGAAATTGTTTCCTCTTTGGCTGCTGAAAGAGCCGGTGGAGGATTCGACGTTTCTCCTCTGTCATCTTCAAGGACAATCGGAGGATCTTCAGCAGGAGGATCTTGCTGGATCATCATACCTACCATATCCTGGAACAGAAAGGCCATTCGTTGTATATTAGCTGCTTGTTCCGCCGCCTCTTTATCCTTCTTTTCCAGTATTCTCCGAAGGAACTCGGCGTCGGTTCCTTGATCCTGGCGTTGATCCGAGGATGCTTCTGGGCTTTCTTTTGGCCCGGTGAGTGCGGCCATCGCAGTCATCATTTCTTGGAGCTTCTGCTGTTGCTCCTGAGCTTTAGTCACCGATCGCGTAAGCGGTCTATGACCTGTGGATATGCGGCTGTCCTCTTTCCCGTACGCCATGTAGACGGTGTGCACTACAACGCCTCAGGACTTAGGGCGTTTTGGCTTACTGTCTTTGACATTTGCCGCAGGCGTGGGGATTTTCTCCGGCCTTCTCCTCTTGTGGGCAGTTGACGTTGAGGGGGTCGTTGATGCGGGCACCCAGGTGGTTGTCGTCCTTTGCGGTTTGATCGGGCGATTCTTTTCTTCCTGAACTTTCACCCTCTTTTACACGTGAGAGTGATCTGGAATGATTACTGAGTCCTGAACTCGTCGCCAGACCTTGTAGATTTTGGAGGACAGCCGTTGAGAGGGCTACTCTGGCTTTTCTGGTTTTGGTTCCACGACAGTCTTTACTGGTGGAGGAGATCTTTTGAGAACCGCAGTTGGCGAATTTCTGCGTACCCTGTTTAGCAACTCAAAGCTGTTTCCGGTTGGAACAACAGCCTCAATTTCCACCGTTGGAGCTGGTGGGGTTAGCCCGGAGGGGGAGTTGCCCCCAGTTTTCCTTATCCGGCGCCATTGACGACATCGGGCGTGACGTGTTGTCGGTATTGGTTCAGTGATGGGAGTGTCTTGCCCCCTGTTCAGGTGAGGGGCTGTTGCCGGTGTCAGCCTCTCGAAGACTGACACCCGTTGAGAAGTTGTGTCCAACCGGTCAAAAAAGGATTCCGAGCGGGAGCAGGAGCAGGCGTAGTCAGTCTCGCAAAGACTGACCCTCTGGGAGGAGAAGCCGCCTTGATGACTTCAGGGGCAGCTATCTTCTTTGGGGTGGCTACCTCAGGTATTATGGGCTTCTTGGCGGGCCCATCAGAGTTCAGGCTCAGTTTGGTGAAGACCGAGGTGTTGGAATTGGACGACCCGTTGAGAGGGGCCGTGGTAGTAGCAAGTCGATCGAAGACCGACTTCTTTGAAGCTTCCGGTACGGGCACTGAGACGTTAACGTTTACCGGCGGGAGCATGGTCCTAAAGAATAGACCGGTGGTAGCCTGAGTTACTTGTTCTACTGGCATAGCAAAGATGGAGGCCGCTCGAGGCCCGTAAGCCACACCTCTAGGTGAGGCGGAGCGTTGGTTGCAGTTGCACTTGGAGCAGTTTGAGCAGTTGGACGCCATTGCTGTTTGATTTCTGCGCCAAGCAAGAGACCAAATCTTAGTAACTTGAAACCCGAGGGCAACCATTAACAAACCGTGATTCGTTCGCGAAGACGACACACGAAGTGTGGAGTGGAAAGAGGAAAAGGTCCCACCGGGCGTGCCAGAATCTGTTCCCCTCCGAAAGACGTGACAGAGATGCGATAGACGTCTTGCCTGAAATTCGGGGCAGATGCTAATTGGTGCTATCCGTCCACCTCTCCGAAGATGCCAAGTTAATTTATGGCACCATGCATCGAAGGTTTGAACGGATGCGGCCGATGTAGCAGACTTCGTCAGATTCCCCCTCGTTTAAGGGGTTTTTGATTGTGGGGACGCTCTTCCCTGTAGGCGCAAGCCCCTGCAGTTAATTACGCTACCGCATCGCGGTAACAACTTTCTCCTTCTCCAGATGGTCACTTCGTGTCATGTGTGTTTGTTTTATGTTTGGTTGCCCGTGGATTGTATACGGAGACTAAGTTATGTTGTCGCCCGTAAGGCGTGGACTAGTCCAAATCCGTATCTTTCTTAGATTTGGGTTTGAGGGGGGTTTGTGTTTAAGGATACGTTGGCCTCATTTGAGACTAAGATCGACTTAAACGTTAGTTAAGGATACGTTAGTCTAATTTTAGACTAAGATCGACTTAACGGGATCGTTTAGATCCGACAAGAGAGCAATTGGGGGCCCTATTGTTTAGTTTAATAACATTACGGTCGATAAGTAGTTTAAGGACATTGTGGTCCAATGTTAGTTTTAATACGTTGCGGTCAAGGTTAAGGACGTCATAGTCCATGGATTTAAGGACTCCACAGTCCGGCGTTAGTTTTAAGACATCACGGTCAAGGTTAAGGACATCATAGTCCGTTGTTAGTTTTAAGACATCCCGGTCAAGGTTAAGGACGTCATAGTCCATGAGTTTAAGGACCCCACAGTCCGTGAAATGTATGGTTGTTGGGACCCGTTACCTCTCTGAAGACGTTGAAGGATTACAACGACAAATATCAGAGGAGCGAAGAGATGTACCCTTGAACCAAGGTAGATTAAGTGATCTGTAGCCCAGTTTGGAACCAAGACCAATTAATTATATTATGAGCCCATTGGCCCAGTTAAGTCTGAATTGAGGACTTATGACCAACTTGGGCTAAGTCCAAATGAGTTTGACCCTTTATTGGACTATTTGATATTTGTCTGGTTTTAGTCCACATTGTTTTCATCTTTAATTTCCTCAATTTTGAGATTCAATTGAAGGAGAGGCTTTGCCCCTAGAAAATTAGCCAATTGGGCTAAAGCTAGTGTTAAACACTAAAGACCAACAGTGTTGAACACTGGAGATAAGATTATTAGATTAGTGTTAAACACTAGAAATTGTGATTCTCAAGTTAGTGTTAAACACCAACAAATAACAGTGTTAAACACTGGCAACCAAATTATCAGTTTAGTGTTAAACATTAACAGAGAGGGGGGATCACATGGGAGCACATGATGGCCTCAGAAAGTGGGGCCGGATCCCCTTCATTTTGTTCTGCAGATAAGTGTTCAACACTTTTTTAATTCTTACAGTCATCACGTGTGGGCACGTGATGGGGGCTCATGCTCTGGTTTATTAGAATACTCATTAGGGGTCACGTAATGATACGTGAAGGCGCCCCAGAGCTTCTTTTCTGTGGATCTTTACAGGGGTCACGTGAAGGCACGTGACCCTGGTTCTTTTCTGTTTAAAGAGCTGTTTGTCTTTTTAAGAATTAAATTCTTCATAGGGTTAAACCCTAGCAATAATTTTAGAAGAATTAAATTCCTATTTTCTTTTGAATAATTATATTCTTAAGTAGGGTTAAACTCTTATTTTCTTTCTGTAGGAATTAGATTCTCATATGTGTAAAGAATCAAGTTCTGATATAGGGTGAAACCCTAATTTCATTTTAAGGAGAATTAAATTCCTGTGAGTTTGAGAGAATTAAATTCTCAATTAGGGTAAAACCCTAGTTCTGTTCATTTTGAAGGAATTAAATTCCTATAATTTTGAAGAATTGAATTCTCATATAGGGTTAAACCCTAATTTTATCCTGGAGGAATTAAATTCATATAACTTTGTGAGAATTAAATTCTCAGAACTCAATTCCTCCTCTATGTTTTAAATCTGCATGGCAGGATCTCGACCCAATGAGAATTAAATTCTCAACCTATGGGGAGATGTGCACTTTGCAGATCTTCACCAGAGAAAGAAATAAGTTCTTTTTATAGAAGAGTTAAATTCTGAGAATTAAATTCTCTTTTTGAAGCCTTTTTCCCCTTTCTTTTCTTACCTAAGGTTTTTCTTTGTAGAGAATCAAATTCTTCCTTCTTTTCTCTCTGAATTTTCCAGATTTAGCTCTCTCTCTCTCTCTTTTTATAACTCTCTCCCTTGGCTCCTATTTATAGGAGAAGGAACAGAATCAATCTGTTTAGTAAATTTTTCATTGAAAGATTTGATTTATTTTCATCATTAATCTGGGCTTTTAGATCATTAGGTGAATTTTATTCACCGTTGGATTTTAAATCCAAAGATATTCTTTTTGTTATTTCGGTGAGATTTAGGGGGAATCTTTCCATGTCCAAGATTTTTCCATAAATTGGTGATATTTAATCACCTTCGGATTCTTAATCCAACGGTTTTACACAATTCTTCTCCATTTTGGAATGATTTAAATGATCTTATTCAGAATTTAATTCTGTTGAACAGCAGGGCTTTTAAAGCCAGTCACGTGTGAGCACGTGACCCCTGGTCACGTGCAAGCACGTGACCCCTTGTCATGTGTCAGCACGTGACCCCGAGTCACATGAACACGTGACCCCCTGAAGGGACTCCTCTTCTGCGCTCTGTTCTCTGCCGCTGCTCTAACCATCACGTGCCAACACGTGACCACTGGTCACGTGTGAGCACGTGATGCTTCCTCTAACGCTCTTTCCTGATTTTTAATCAGGGAACAAAGGGTACATCTCTCCATACCTCTGATACATGTCGTTGTAATTCTTCAACGTCTTCAGAGAGGTGGAGGATCCCGACAACCAACAGCTCTTTGGAGCACTCCTAAAACCATGAGCACTCCCATGTGGACCGCAACGTTCTTAAACTAGCTATGGACCGCAACGTCCTTAAACTACGACCTCACCGCCAAATGGTGATCTATGGACCGCAATGTCCTTAAACTAGCTATGGACCGCAACGTTCTTAAACTACGACCTCAACGCTAAATGGTGATCTATGGACCGCAATGTCCTTCAACTACGACCTCACCGCCAAATGGTGATCTACGGACCGCAACGTCCTTAAACTAGCTATGGACTGCAACGTCCTTAAACTACGACCTCACCGCCAAATAGTGATCTATGGACCGCAATATCCTTAAACTAGCTATAAATTGTAACGTCCTTAAACTACGACCTCACCGCCAAATGGTGATCTATGGACCGCAATGTCCTTAAACTAGCTATGTACCGCAATATCCTTAAACTACGACCTCACCGCCAAATGGTGATCTACGGATCGCGACGTCCTTAAACGAGCTATGGACCGTAACATTCTTAAACTAGCTATGGATCGAAAACGTCCTTAAACTAAAACAATAGAGCCCAAATGCTCTTTTGTTGGATCTGAATGATCGCAAAATCCTGTTGAGTAGATCTTAGTCTAAAATTAGACTAACGTATTCTCAACAACCATTTATGTTGATCTTAATCTCAAACGAGATTAACGATCCTTAAATCAACCCAAACCCAAATCTAAGAATATACGGATTTGGACTAATCCACGCCCTACGGGCGGCAAAATAAATTAGTCTCTGTACACAATCCACGGGCAACCAAAAATAAAACAAACACACACGACATGAAGTGAACATCTGGAGTAGGAGAAAGTGGTTATCGTGATGCGGTAATGTAATTAACTGCAGGGGCTTGCGCCTGCAGGGAAGAGCGTCCCCACAATCAAAAAACCCCTTACAACGAGGGGGAATCTGACGAAGTCTGCTACAACGGCCGCATCCGTCTAAACCTTCGACACACGGTGCCAAAATCAACTTGACATCTTTGGAGAGGTGGACGGATAAAACCAAATAGCATCTGCCCCCAAATTCAGGCAAGACGTTTGTCTTTCCCGGCTTTCGGCGGTAAACAAGGTACAAGTCGTCATGAGAGATGATCTCCCTGATGAGGAATATACGCCCAGACATCGTCGAAGGAACGCAAGATTGAGAGAAAACCAACACCCCCTCAAGGATGCACCTTCGATATTTATAGCTTCTACAAAATCTTCCAACGGACGAAATTTACTCGCAGAGCGACGCGAATCATGGGACGTCTCAATTTCCTGATATAGAACTACCACTGTCGGCCATGCCAGTCTTCACGAGCGGCTATGCGGGCCTCGGAAGGTTGAACGACGCCATCACTCCCGCCTATGCGGGCCGCGGAAGATTGAACGACGCCCTCACTCCTGCCTATACGGGCCGTGGAAGGTTGAACAACGTGTTGGATATGTATGCCCTAGAGGCCATTATTGTATAGTACTAGTTTGTATAATACATTTTGGAAGCTTGGGATATATATATACGGGTTTACGATAGTCTTGTTCAATATAGTAGTATGCTACTTGGTTTGTTTCTATCTTAATATGTGTATATGTTTCTTTTAACATATCGCTAATACATATTGATAGAGCCCTTAGGATCTTTGCTTGACTACCGGCGTTATGATGGCGACCACACTAGTGGGGGCTAGGTAGTCTATAAGCACATCCTCATACAGGTCCCTAGTCGTAGGATTATCGAGACAGGGCATCGATACTCCAGAGTAGACTGGTGCATACGCTTCTCGTTCCAGCAGGAGAGATGGTTTGTCCCATAGCCATCAGTACGTCGTACTGGAGATAGTATGCAGGTGCTTGTTAGGTTACGAGTACACTGGACAGGACTCGTCGGGAACTGTTGGTTGGTATTATACCTATCGTCAGTTAACAATTCCCAGGTGACATGAGTACAGTTTAGTCCGTTGACTTGACACTGTCACTCTGCCTTAAGTGTGCTCCCACTGTTCTTAGATTACTACCCTACCACGGCTCTATTAAGTCGTGCAAACAGGTAGTAGTTGGGTGCAGTCCCGAAGCACTTGGAGGCAGTAACGGTTAGACAGGATTCGTCTCTCTCGGTATTGGGAGTTGATATCGCGCTGTGTATAGGAGAGCCATTACACAAAGTCCCTGGCCAGGGCAAGTGAGATTTACTGGTAGTGTTTCCAGTAGTTTCTGAGGGTGTTCTGGGCTACACTCCGACACGACTTGTACCGCTATTAGGGGTCTGACGTTTACCGCCCCCTAGGCCCGACATGCGATACTCTTAGATGAACAGACCGGACTGTATGGAGATTGTCACATTCAGGCTCGGTAGGAGTTCAGATGGGTTCACCTCATCGGTCTTCTTATCGGCATCTACCTGGGGACCGTTACGTACAGCTAGTACCACTTGCGGCCTATGGTTAAACCCACTGCCAGCGTAGTGTCGAGTCTTTAGAGTCCCACACAGAGGGTTGTTCACCTTTGGGCGAAACGAGTAGAGGTCGTATGGTTTTACGACGGGGTTCGTTCACATATGCGTACTTGTGCGCGGTTGGTGTTCGGACAGTTGATACTAGTGGCTTTGGTTTAAGCTGGATCCTGGTATTTGATTTTGGCTTAGTTCAGTCTCATTGCATTCGTGTTCTTCGGAACGCGGAAGCGGGTATGTATATACAGTTGAAAGACACAAATGAAGGAGACATCTCATTAGGGTTTTTGACCATTGACTTGATTAAAATCTTAATAAGATGATGGTAATTGATTAATAGTTTTAATTAGTGATAATTGTGTTATGGTTGTTTGGATTGACCATTTGACTTGTTGACCAAAGTTGACTAAGATATTTTTCTTAAGCAAAAGATTCTTTTCTTAGCATTAATGGTGACATGATAATGGTCAAATCAAATGAACTATCACAACTTTTTTGCTAATTAAAATTATTATTGTTTTATGTTAATATGAGAGCTATCTCTTCATTCTATCATATTCATTCTCTCTCCTAGCTCTCTCTCCTTCATCCTCTCTCTCAAACCCTAACCTCTCATGTGTTAAGAACCAAGGGAAATTAAGATCAAACCATAAAATCACTCTCTACTCACTCTAGGGTTCTTAGTCTAGCAACCAAAGCACTCTAGTTACTTCATGATTGAGGTAGGAGCTCAAGGTAGAGGCCTTCGGGTGGATCTTCTTCGATATAGAGAAGCCGGTGAGGAGGAGCCATCTAGATCATTCCATGGAGCTCACAATAAGGAGAAGAAGGAGTTCAAGTTTAAGGTATAACTTTCTATCATAGTAGATAGAACTCTATTTAGTGCTAACTAGGTTTATGGTAAAGATCCGGTTAAGATTTATTCTAGCGCCAAGTTCGTTATCGCTACGAAATTTTTGTTCCGCATTTGGCCACGGAAGTTGGCCGGGACGCTAGTGTAACCCTTCATGGTATCAGAGCCTACCCATAAACCCTACTAGCTAGTTTGCACAAGGTTAAAATCTCGATTGACAAATTTTTCCGAATCACGAATCTATGTTCATGAGCTTGTTGTCGATTTTCGAAGTTGTCCTAAAATTTTTCTAAGTATCTTAGAATTACATGCAGGCGAAACTATAGCTACAGAAAATTTGGGGGCCTAAATCCAAAATTCCGCCGCGGAAAGTGAGCAAAATGGCGCATTTTGCGGCCCTTCCGCGGCGTTTTTTGGCTACAGTAACCAAAAGTTTTTCTGGGGCTCTAGTTCATGAAAATAAGATATTTGTGATATATAGTTTTGGCCCAGGTTTATTTGAGTGCTGAATTTGCTTTTGAGGCCTATTTGGAAAAGTTTAATCGATCGAAATTTTAAATGTGTATTTTACAGTTCATTCACTTTTATCTGCGACCGGGAATGTCATTTGATCGATAAAACTCGTCTAATCGCTATATGTTCCTTTAGACGGGTTTTGCGAACGTGACATTCGCGTTGATGTTGTGTGCTTGTTCTGTGATTGTGGTTGGATAGTCATGATGTATAGCATGTAATGAAATGTTAGTGGTACAGTTTATATTCATTTGTACATTTGTTATTGCGGGGCGAGCGTCCGACATGTGGACTGCCGTCTTTGCCGGGTTGTATATTATTTTGGGGCACGACCGGGTTGAGCTCGATGTCACCATTTGTACATTTTTTTCTTTTTCTGTACTAGGATTACCTGCGGTGGAGTGCACGAATAGCCGGGTTCTAGAAAGGCAGCAAGCCCGCATCTCATGGCGTTGAGACGGAGGGGGCTTCTTTCTCATGGTGTTGAGACGGAGGGGGCTTCATTCTAGAATTGGCGGGCTATTCGCCGCACTCGTAGGGGGTACAGTTTTTCATTGCATAGGCTATCCACACGACAGGGAACGTCGGGTTTTATTTGTGGCTCAAATGAAACCCGGGGCTCCAAGATTATCCACCATTCTGTATTGTTAGCTGTGTTTCTGTGATGTTGTTTACTATCATGCCTGCGACGAATGTTGTATATACATATATATATATATATATACTAGTAGATGTTGTATATGTTATGCACCCGCGCTAGTCCATCCCCCGGTCTGTCGTTAGTTAAGTAACCTAACGGGTGATGACGGGGCCCAGTGGCGAATCCGGATGGCATATACGTACATTGTATTTTCGTTCTTTTCTGGTGTGGTAGGTTACATTGATGGGACAACATTAATTTTGATTAATGCAAGTAAAACAAACCTAAAAGATGTTGTTGGAACCAAGTTTTAAAAACAGACATTACAGACGTTCTCTTTTGCTTTGCACAGTGGTATTCAGTTTGGAATATCCAGCACCTTATTCAACGAGGCAAGGGCCGAGATCCCTTCATCGGGAGCGACCCCTTGAGTAAAATTTTGCGTCAGCGTAATAACTTCACTATAGTCGATTATTTTTGCTTTGCATCGTGATATTCAGTTTGGAATATTCTGCACCTCATTCGACGAGGAAAGAGCCAAGATCCCTTCACAGGGAGTGACCTCTTTAGCAAATGTTTTCGCCACTATATATTTAAAAAACCGCTCAGGTTCCTTCAACAATATCAAGTTCATTACGTTAACGGGTTTTTTCGCCAAAAACCCAGCCGTAGCCCTCCGTCATTTCTTACAAGTATTACTTAGTATTCATGCTATGTATGTTGACCTCTGTCAAGGCATAGTGAATGGTAGCTAAGCAATGCTCGTATGCTGCATAGATAGATGCGATTATTTAGGACAGTCGCACAGTCATTTTGATCTCTGTCAAGGACTTGTGCAGGTGGGTCTAAATCAATCCAGGACAATGACGGGTTGAACTTGACTTGCGACTTATGACATGTTGACCTCTGTCAAGGTCATGAAGTCGCTTGGGGCAAAAACCACATTGGGAGTTTCATACATACAGGAAACTTGCAGATTCAGCATACCTTCTGGAGTGTGGTGACTAGAGTGGATTCCATCTAGGTCATCACACAATGATAGTTGGATCCCGATCCCACTGATGAGTTGGATTACTCTCGGGAGATTATTTTCACTTAACAATCAATGCTATAAACCAAGTGGGTGTCTATAACGGTGTTAGCGGGGCTACGCCTCCAGGGAAAAGATGTTATATAATTAAGGAACTTCGCGAAAGCGTTGGAAAACATCCCTCGAAGTACCAACACTAGACTGGCCGAAAGGTTAAGCAAGTATTGTAATGTGTGATTAATCCTGACTAGTTCTTCTTTTAAGGTTTGAAGAAGAATTCGAGGAAACAGTGGGAGCCATCCTAGTTAGATAAATTAATAACCAATCTAATCTTGCAAGAGCGCACGCTGAGTGTTTCTTTTCTCTCTCTCCAGGTAGCAACCATTTCACGCCCTAATCAAGATAATAAAATGTATAGCTTAACCGATCCGAATTCTTATTCGGGGCTGGGGAACGTCGGTTTGACTCTATCTTACGACAACAGTCATAAGTATGAGTAAGGGAAAGAGGATTGTATGGATTCCAAGGAGACCCAGTTGAAGAAGAAGTATAGTATTGCATTTACTTCAGGTGTTCTTGTAATTGAGAACTGCTTTTCGGTCAGCCCTACCTCCTGGGTACTTGATACCGGATCAGGATCTCATATCTGTAATTTATTGCAGGGACTGAGAAAAAGTAGGAAAGTTGCACCTGGTGATATGTCCCTCAGGGTAGGGAACGGAGCACAAGTTAATGCTGCAGCCGTCGGTGAATATCACCTAGTGTTGCCAAAAGGCAATACTATGATTTTGAACAATTGCTACTATGTACCTTCCATGGTTTGCAACATAATATCAGTGTCTTTACTTGATAAAGATGGATATAATTTTGTTCTTGATAGAAATATCATGAACATTTACCTTGATAAGGTACTGGTTGCAGAAGGTACACTGTGTAATGGTATATATGTTCTAAATCAGAATACAGTTCTCAATATACAAAACACACGCAAGAGGAAGAGTTCTGATACGAACGAATCCTACTTGTGGCATTGTAGACTTGGTCATATCGGAGAGAAAAGACTAAGTAAGTTGCATAAAGATGGACTCTTGAATACGTTCGAGTTTTCATCTTATGAAACTTGTCAGTCTTGTCTCAAAGGACAGATGACCAAATCTCCGTTCACCGGATATGGAGAAAGGGCATCAGAGATCTTGGGACTCATACTCAGTGATGTATGTGGTCCAATGTCTATACATGCAAGGGGTGGGTTCTCGTACTTCATCACATTCACTGACGATCTCTCTGGGTTCGGATATGTGTATCTGATGAAACACAAATCTGAAGCTTTTGAGAAATTCAAAGAATTTAGAAACGAAGTAGAGAACCAGACTGGCAAAAGTATCAAGATCCTCTGATCTGATAGAGGAGGGGAGTACTTAAGCACTGAATTCAGGGACTTTCTAAAAGAGAATGGCATTCTCTCTCAGCTTACTCCTCCATATACACCACAGCACAACGGCGTTATAGGAGCGGAGGAACCGTACCCTATTGGACATGGTTCACTCCATGATGAGTAGTGCTGAGTTACCTCTTTCTTTCTGGGGACTTGCACTTGAAACAACGGCATACTTGTTGAATCCGGTTCCGTCTAAATCTGTGCCTAAGACTCCATATAAAATATGGAGTGGTAGAAAACCATGTCTTAAACGGGTTAATATATGGGGTTGTCCGGTATATGTAAAAAAGCAGAATTCAGACAAACTTGAGGCACGGTCAGTTTTATGTAAGTTTGTAGGATATCCCAGGCATTCAAATGGATATCTGTTCTACCACACCGAGGAACAGAAGGTGTTTGTTGCTCAGCACGCCACCTTTTTGGAGTGGCAATTTCTTGCAAAAGAAATAAGTGGGAGCACGGTAGAACTGGATGAAACATCTGAACTACAAACTCAAACTGAGGATTTAGTAGAACCAGAAAATTCAATAGTCCCGGACGAACCTCAGCCACTCCGCAGATCTGGTAGGATTTCTCATCCGCCCGAGAGATACTACGGTTTTCTCATAGACGGGGATCGAGAAGATTGCATCTTGGAAGAAGATGATCCTACCAGTTTCAGGCAGGCCATTATCAGTAGGGACTCTGATAAGTGGCTGGATGCTATGCAATCCAAAATGGAGTCCATGTACACCAATAAAGTATGGACCTTGGATATTGCTCCACCTGGGGTCAAACCCGTTGGATGCAAATGGATCTACAAAAGAAAACTTGGTGTAGATGGGCAGGTGGAAACCTATAAGACTAGACTCGTTGCAAAAGGTTTTCGTCAAAGACCTGGTGTGGACTATGATGAAACTTTTTCTCCAGTGGCTATACTCAAATCCATCTGGATCCTGCTTACCATTGCTACCTTTCATGACTATGAAATCTGGCAGATGGACGTAAAACGGCTTTTCTAAACGGCAGTTTGGAAGAATGTGTTTATATGGATCAGCCAGAAGGTTTTGTAGACAGTGGGAGCAGCGGGAAGGTGTGCAAGTTGCTTAAATCCATTTATGGATTAAAGCAGGCATCGCGGAGCTGGAAAATCTGTTTTGATGAAGCAATCCAGGAATTTGACTTCATCAAGAACGAAGATGAGCCTTGTATTTATAAGAAGATTGTAAGATGAACTGTCGTATTCCTAGTCTTGTACGTGGACGATATTCTTTTAATAAGAAATGACATTCCTATGCTACAATCGGTCAAGCTATTCTTGTCACAACGGTTCTCCATGAAGGACCTGGGTGATGCCACATGCATACTGGGGATCAAGATCTACAGAGATAGATCCAAGAGATTACTGGGACTTTCGCAGTCTAGGTACATAGAGACCATACTAAAGAGATTTAGTATGGAAGATTCCAAACGCGGTAATATACCAGTATTGCACGGAATCACTCTCTCCAAGAAGATATCTCCCAAGACTGACGAGGAGAGGGTTCGCATGAGCATTATACCCTACACTTCGGCGGTAGGATCTATAATGTATGCGATGCTATGTACAAGACCAGATGTAGCCTACGCACTGAGCGTGGTGAGCCGGTATCAGTCAGACCCAGGTGAGAACCACTGGACGGCAGTGAAGAACATTCTCAAGTACCTGAGAAGGACTAAGGAGATGTTCCTAGTTTACGGTAATGGAGACCTCAGGGTCGAGTCCTTTACCGATTCAAGCTTCCAGAGTAACAAGGATGACAGCAAGTTTGTCTCGGGTTTTGTGTTTACCCTCAACAGAGAGGTGGTGTGTTGGAGGAGTTCCAAACAGGATACCATCGCAGACTCGACGATGGAGGCTGAATACATTGCTGCAAGCGATGCCGCAAAAGAGGCAGTCTGGATGAAGAAGTTCATTAGTGAACTTCAGGTGGTTCCATCCATTGTTGACCTAATACCTTTGTATTGCGATAACAATGGGGCTATAGTTTTAACGAAGGAACCAAGGTCCCATCAGAAGTCCAGACATATCTTAAGGCGGTATCACCTGATCAGGGAGATCATTGATCGCCAGGAGATCGAGGTACGGATAGTGGACACAAAAGACAACACGGCGGATCCATTCACAAAGGCCCTCCCTCAAACAAAGTTCGAGCGACTTTTTGAGCTATTGGGTATACGGTACGCCAGTAGCTGGCCATAGAGCAGACGTTGGGTATGCGGTACACCAATTACTGGCCTTTAGTGCAAGTGGGAGATTGTTGGATATGTATGCCCTAGAGGCCATTATTATATAGTACTACTTTGTATAATATATTTTGGAAGCTTGGGATATATATACGGGTTTACGACAGTCTTGCTCAATATAGTAGTATTCTACTTGGTTTGTTTCTATCTTAATATGTGTATATGTTTCTTTTAACAAATCGCTAATACATATTGATGGAGCCCTTAGGATCTTTGCTTGACTACCGGCGTTGTGATGGCGATCACACTAGTAGGGGCTGGGTAGTCTATAAGCACATCCTTATATAGGTCTCTGGTCGTAGGATTATCGAGACAGGGCATCGATACTCCAGAGTAGACTGGTGCATACGCTTCTCGTCCCAGCAGGGAAGATGGTCTGTCCCACAGCCATCAGTACGTCGTACTGGAGATAGTATGCAGGTGCTTGTTAGGTTACGAGTACACTGGACAGGACTCATCGGGAACTGTTGGTTGGTATTATACCTATCGTCAGTTAACAGTTCCCAGGTGACATGAGTACAGCTTAGTCCGTTGACTTGACATTGTCACTCCGCCTCAAGTGTGTTCCCACTGTTCTTAGATTACTACCCTACCACGGCTCTATTGAGTCGTGCAAACAGGTAGTAGTTGGGTGCAGTCCCGAAGCACTTGGAGACAGTGACGGTTAGACAGGATTCATCTCTCCCGGTATTCGGAGTTGATATCGCACTGTGTCTAGGAGAGCCATTACACAAAGTCCCTGGCCAGGGAAAGCGAGATTTACTGGTAGTGTTTCCAGTAGTTTCTCAGGGTGTTCTGGGCTACACTCCGACACGACTTGTACCGCTATTAGAGGTCTGACGTTTACCGCCCCTAGGCCCGACATGCGATACTCTTAGACGAACAGACCGGACTGTACGGAGATTGTCACATTCAGGCTCAGTAGGAGTTCAGATGGGTTCACCTCATCGGTCTTCTTATCGGCATCTACCTAGGGACCATTACGTACAACTAGTACCGCTTGCAGCCTGTGGTTAAACCCACTGCCAGCGTAGTGTCAAGTTTTTAGAGTCCCACACAGAGGGTTGTTCACCTTTGGGCGAAACGATTAGAGGTCGTATGGTTTTACGACAGGGTTCTTTCACATATGCGTACTTGTGCGCGGTTGGTGTTCGGACAGTTGATACTAGTGGGCTTTGGTTTAAGCCGGATCCTAGTATTTGATTTTGGCTTGGTTCGGTCTCATTGCATTCGTGTTCTTCGGAACGCGGAAGCGGGTATGTATATACAGTTGACAGAGACAAATGAATGAGACATCTCATTAGGGTTTTTGACCATTGACTTGATTAAGATCTTAATGAGATGAAGGTAATTGATTAATAGTTTTAATTAGTGATAATTGTGTTATGGTTATTTGGATTGACCATTTGACTTGTTGACCAAAGTTGACTAAGATATTTTTCTTAAGCAAAAGATTCTTTGCTTAGCATTAATGGTGACATGATAATGGTCAAATCAAATGAACCATCACAACTTTTTTGCTAATTAAAATTATTATTGTTTTATGCTAATATGAGAGCTATCTCTTCATTCTATCATATTCATTCTCTCTCCTAGCTCTCTCTCCTTCATCCTCTCTCTCAAACCCTAACCTCTCATGTGTTAAGAACCAAGGGAAATTGAGATCAAACCATAAAATTACTCTCTACTCACTCTAGGGTTCTTAGTCTAGCAAGCAAAGAACTCTATTTACTTCATGGTTGAGGTAGGAGCTCAAGGTAGAGGCCTTCGGGTGGATCTTCTTCGATATAGAGAAGCCGGTGAGGAGGAGCCATCTAGATCATTCCATGGAGCTCACAACAAGGAGAAGAAGGAGTTCAAGTTTAAGGTATAACTTTCTATCATAGTAGATAGAACTCTATTTAGTGCTAACTAGGTTTATGGTAAAGATCCGGTTAAGATTTATTCTAGCGCCAAGTTCGTTATCGCTACGAAAATTTTGTTCCGCATTTAGCCACGGAAGTTGGCCGGGACGCTAGTGTAACTCTTCACAAAGCCCCATGAAGGCGCAAAGGAGTCTCTAAAGCCCTCCTCGCGAGGCGGCCGAGCAACTTCCTGCCTGGTCCATCTCTAGCGGGTAGCTTTCTGCCCAACAATGTTGTGGATCAAAAGCCCCCATCACGAGGCCACCGAGCAGCTTCCTGTCGGTCCATCCCTAGTGGGTAGCTTCCTGCCCATCTACGCTAAGGATCTAAAGCCCTCCTCTCGAGGCCACCGAGCAGCTTCCTGCTCGGTCCATCCCTAATGGGTAGCTTCCTGCCCATCTACGCTAAGGATCCAAAGCCCTCTTCGCGAGACCGCCGAGTAGTTTCCTGCTCAGTCCATCCCTAGGAGGTAGCTTCCTGCCCAACAACGATAAGGATCTAAAGTCCTCCTCATGAGGCGGCCGAGCAGCTTCGTGCTCGGTCCATCCTCAGCGTGTAGCTTCCTGCCCAACTTACACCGTGGATCAAAAGCCCTCCTCTCGAGGCCGCCGAGCAGCTTCCTGCTCGGTCCATCCCTAGCGGGTAGCTTCCTGCTCGGTCCATCCCTAGCGGGTAGCTTCCTGCCTTTCTACGCTAAGGATCCAAAGCTTTCCACTCGAGGCCACTGAGCATCCTTCCGCTCGGTCCATCCTTAGCGGGTAGCTTCCTACCCATCAACGCTAAAGATCTAAAGCCCTCCTCTCGAGGCCACCGAGTAGCTTCCCGCTCGGTCCATCCCTAGCAGGTAGCTTCCTGCCCATCAATGCTAAGGATCTAAATCCCTCCTCTCGAGGCCACCGAGAAGCTTCCTGCTCGATCCATCCCTAGCGGGTAGCTTCCTGCCCATATACACTAAGGATCTAAAGCCCTCCTCTCGAGGCCACCGAGCAGCTTCCTGCTCGGTCCATCCCTAGCGGGTAGCTTCCTGCCCATCTACGCTAAGGATCTAAAGCCCTCCTCTCGAGGCCACCGAGCAGCTTCATGCTCGGTCCATCCTTAGCGGGTAGCTTCCTGCCCATCTACGCTAAGGATCTAAAGCCCTCTTCTCGAGGCCACTGAGTAGCCTCTTTCCCGGTCTATCCCCAGCGGGTAGCTTCCTGTCCATCTATGCTAAGGATCTAAAGCCCTCCTTCCGAGGCCACCGAGCAGCTTCCTGCTCGGTCCATCAGCAGCGGGTAGCCTTCCCAACAACGCTGTGGATCGAAAGCCCTCACCACGAGGCAGCTAACTAGAAAGGAAGATACCGACCTACATTAGGCCATCGACATGCGATAGCCACCTCAACTCCGGGGAAAAAGAGGGTACCGACCTTCCTACACTTAGCGCCATCGTTTGTCTCTACTCGATGAACGGTCAGCAAGTGCGGGGGTGGGAGGTGAGGGTGGACACCGGCCTGACACTTACAAGATAAAAAGTCTTACGAGCTAAAATTACTTGTGCAACGAGCAAACATTTGGGCCAAGGAAAAAGGAGTACTTTATTTATGATCCAAAAATAAATACAAGGTATTCTGGGCTCCTCAGTCTTACAAAATGCCCGGAGGCTTACAAAATTCGGAAAAAGAAAAAATCCCCAAGGAAGGAAAGTTCAGGCCGTCAGCTCGGGGAGGTTCTCGTCCTGCTCAACAACAACCTTGGGGACCAAAACTGCGACCTCTGGGTCAGCGCTTCCACCGAAAGCCTCACCCCCAATGGCCACCCCGACAACTTCCCCCTGCGGCTCCTCCTCGGCCATGGAATATTTAGCATGGAGCTCGCTGATATCAATCCCCAGCGCAGACTCCTTGATGGCGTCGAGGGCGCTGTGCCACACGTCGGCCGCGGATTCCGTGAGATCGGCGTAAAATTGGTTCGACACCTTATACGCCTCTATGGCCTTCTCCGCCCGGCACTCGGCGAGCTTCACCGCTTCCAGAGCCACCCGGACATCCCTCTTGAGGGTGTCCCTTGACTTCTTCACCGAGTGGTAGAAGCCGTTCACCTCCTCCAACTTGGCCTGAATAGCCCAGTTGGACTCGTCCAGAAGCCGATAAGACTCCTTCAGTTTAGAGTTTGTCAGCCCTTCAGCGATCAGACGAGTGTCGAGGAGGGTCGCCTTCTCCTCCGCTTTCCGCAGTTGGAGGCGGAGTTCCTCCTCCTGCTTGGAGGACTCGCCCGCCTTTTTCATGGCCGGGGCTACCTCCTCGGACTCCATGGCAACGAGGAGCGCTCAGTGGTGGAGGACCTGAAGAAATCAACACATGGGTTAGAAAGCTCAAACCGAGAAAACAAGACTTAAAATAATTTCTGAAAAAAGTCAAGAACCGACCTGAACCGTCTCCTGGGCTATGGCGGCCACCTGGACTTTCATGGTCCCCCAGGGTATTTTAACCTCGGCAGCTT
The DNA here is from genome assembly GCA_030015575.1 of Agapanthus africanus. Classification (NCBI taxonomy): domain Eukaryota; kingdom Viridiplantae; phylum Streptophyta; class Magnoliopsida; order Asparagales; family Amaryllidaceae; genus Agapanthus; species Agapanthus africanus. The sequence continues at coordinate 167,747,464 of JASDDO010000028.1, read as the reverse complement.
GCTCCATGTCGGAAAGCAGGCTGTCGGCGACGGAAAGCCCCGAGGGCACCTCAATGCAAAAGTCGCCCTCCTGCACTGGGGTCCCAGTAGAAGGCGCCCGAGATACCGTCCTCTTATGTTTCTTGAGTGGGGCTTTGGCAGGCTCAGCCTCCTCCTCCTCCTCTATCGCCCGGGGCGTCGGGTCCCGCGCATGCTTATGACCCCCCTCCCCTCCGCAGCGTTCTTCTGGGTCTCAGGGAGCGGCGGAAATCTTAGATGGTGGAGTTGGCCTCAGGGCCAAACTCAGACCAGGTCGGGCCGAGCTTGCGCATCGGGTCTTCTTTCCCTGGGTCCTAGCCGCCAAGGCGGCTAGGATTTTCGCTCGGTCCATGGGCTTTGCAAATAAAGGAACACAACAAACAAAGGGGGTTAGCAATGCCAAAACAGCAAAGGAAACTTGGTAAAGTCTAAACAGATCAACGAAAGCCCTAACTTACCCAAGAAACACAGCCCAGCTCAGTGCCTACTCTGATAGCAGGACATCCGCCCGTTGGATCGGCTCCCACTGAGACACCACCCTTGCTTCGGGGGAAGTCGACTGCTTTGCCCTCGGGCAGTCGGCCCTGTGCCACTGTATAGGCACAGGCCAATCCTCGCCCTCGGGCGGCCCGACGAATATAAACCTCTCCTTCCATTCATGGATGGAAGAAGGGACGACTACTACCCCCGACCCGGCTACTCCGCCCTTGCGTTTTTTGAACGAGAAATACACCCATCTCATCTCATCCTTACTGGTGCCGGGATGATTCTTATAACACGGGAAAGAGACAAGGAGAGTCAAGCTGAAAGGGTTATTTTCAAGTTTTAACCGGACCAGAAACCCGAGGAGAATTCTCCACGAGTTCGGAGTTAGCTGGCCCGGGGCAAAATGAAAGCAACGAAGTACCCCGCAGACCTCAGTTGGGAAAGACAGACGCATTCCTGCTCGGAACGCTTCCAAATACAGGGCAGTCTTCATGCCCTGCACCTGGTCTGCCCGCTCGCCCTCTCTAGCTAAATGGAGGGAATAGTTAGAGGGGGTGTGGAATCGAGCCCGAATTTCGGAAAGTTTATCCAGACTCTTCAAAACGGAGGGCACATCGTGGGTGTTCCCGATGCGCACCTTGAGGGCCCTTATTGCCGCCCGAAGGCGAGCGAGGGGGGCCCTGACTTTTGCGGGCGAACCTGACACGGAGGATGAAGAAGAAGAAGTACCCTCTTGGCTATCTAAAGCCGAAGAAGAGGAAGAACCACTGGACTCAACCCCAACAACGGGAACCTCATCGCCCGACTCTACCCTTACTACCACTACGGACTCCTCAGATGAAGACATCAACCCTGATTGAAAGGAAGGGACTCACCGAGGTAAAATCAACAAGGGATACGATCTAAAAGAATGAGCGCCGGGGAATTTTCAGCAATGAAAGAAAATATGAGCAAAGTATCAATCCTAGGATGGTCCCCTTCTATTTATACACCCTAAAGGGGAACATCCTACGGCCCTGATTGATTCCCGCCAAAACGAAACGTCGCGCCCAGCGACTGGCGGGGCTCCACGTGGCGATCGGCCAATAAGGAAGACTTTTCGACTGCAGGAGTCAGAGACAGCCTGTCATTTCCACCAACCGACATCCGACACGTGGCCCGTATCCCAACTGGCGATTGGCTGGAACGGCGCCCCTTCTTTAAAGTGCGATCTTTTTATTGATCCGCTGACGCCATCGGGGATACGCGTGAAGATTCAGGCGAACGACGAGGAGACACGTGGGCCTAAAGATCGAAATGACATAACCACCCAACGCCATGCTGTTCCCGGGCGATCCGCGTTATAATTCCTTGGCGCCAAAATGAACGAAAGAAAACCTAACAGGCCACTCTCAATCCGACCCATGAATAGGTCGGAATAAGAGTGGGGGGCTAATGATGATGCTCACAAGTGGTGTCTCCTCAGATTACGACACATGGCGGATGACGTGTCCCGAAGGCTACGGAGGTAGAATAGATGGGTTGCATTATGAGGATTCCTCGGGATCCCCTTCTCGAGAAACGTATCCGACCTTTCGAGAGACCTCCCTAAATACATACCACCTTCATCTAGGAAACTACCAGCAGCTTATCTCCGAGCTTTCTCAGTCTCCTTGCTCGTCTCCAAGCCATCTGACGTGCCGAGCCTCCTCGGCCTCCCAGCTCATCTCCGAGCCGACTGACGCGCCGAGCCTCCTCGACCTCCCCCGATCAACCAAGAGCGTGGATCCCATATGCCCCGCAACGGCTTCGCACATATCGCCAGGGCGAGATATCCGCCTCCCCACGATCTGCGTCCCATGCTAGCGCATCCCCCTATTAATGGGCGTATCCCGCCATTCAAGGCAAGGATAACGCTGGGGCGTAACTGACGGCGGTGATCTCGCAGCTGCTCGCTCCATGCGACCCCTATATAAACCCCTCTCTCAGACGACTCGGGTATCTCGAATTTATTTCCAATACGCCGCTACTCTGCACTTATTTCTCGGCTGTAACTTGATCGTCGAAGGGTCCTACGGTGGTCACCCACCCCGGGACTTCTTTGCAGGTATCTCGGCATCCAACATCAACCCACTGAGATCCACACTCAATAACTCCCAATCAAATCTCGGCCGTCAAAGACCACCATCAAAGGATCGACGAAGGACAATATCTGAAGGAAATCCCAGCCTCCATCAGTAGTTGTTTCTAGATTTTGTTTAATTAATGCATGGGTTTAAGTGGTAACCATATACTCCCCTCCATGTTCTCCATGTTTACGGATTCTTAATTTTGCTAGCAGACCGCAATAATAAATCATTGATGATTGATATGACGATGAAGTACCAACCGAGATCATAATTTTGCACCGAAAGCTTCAGTTTTTGGGCTGAAACCTCGAGAAGAATGCTGAAAAGAGAGGCTGAAGAATGCTGAAAAGAGAGGCTGAAGAATGTTGCATAAGTGTGCTGGTGTATTTACACGTGAAATGCACGTATATATTAAAATGGTTTTTGTATTTAATATCTTAATTACCTTAAGCGAAATTCTATAAAAGAAATCTATTATTTTAACCATCAATCTTTTATTTATCATGTTGAAGTTGATGATTTGAATCATCTTTAAATATTTTCCTCCTTTTTGAATATTTCATTCAAATAAATATGAAACTAGTATCTTGCATGTGTGATGCACGTGTTCAAAAAAATTATGTTTAATTTTTTCAATTTGAATTCAAAAAAAGGCTTATTTACTGAAAACTCCCAATAGATTTGAGCCATTTTAACAAAACTGCCAATATCTTTGAAACTATCGTGACTTGACGATCAACGTTGGTCAACATTGTTGTTCATATCAAATAACCATTTTTCCATTTTCATAGTATATTTAATTACTTATAAAATACATTTAAAATAACTTTTTAATTATTACCAATATTAACTAAATAATTAATTATTTTGTTTGGGGAGACAGGAGGTGATCTGGATGGGGGTCATCGGAGGAGAGGTGGGGTGGTGTCGGGGGAGGAGGCAAGGGTGGAGAAGATGAAGGAAGAGGAGGAGGAGGAAAAGAAGAAGAAGACGACGAGGAGGAGGAAGAGATGAGGGGAAAGGGTCGAAGTCCGGGGAGATGGAGGTGGAGAGATAATGAAGAAGAAGAAGAAGCAGTAGATGACGATGATGATAATCATGGACGGGGATGGGTGTTGTCATGTCCCGCTTCCCAAAATATGGAATATGAGGGTGACTAAGCCAGCCATACTTCTACGGTCAAGGGATAATCCCGCCGTAGTCATAATTCGGTTTCTAGCAATTGCATGGTAAGCAATATTCACAGCAAAAAGTAAAGAGATATAAAAGTCACTATGGTATAAGGATATAAGTGGTTAACTAAATAACTAACCAATGACGACAATTGCTCTCCTAAGAAAGCAGAAATGAACTATGAGCTGGTATCGCTAGTATGGGTCTCCGCAATCTCCTCGAAATAAGGCAGGTCCTGTTCTAGGCTGAGTCCACTTGTTTCTCTAAGCATGTATACTCAGGTCATCAGGGTGACACAATATAGCAATATAATAATATATCTCAATATGGCAAGGACAATAAATACGAACTAGAACTATAAAACGGTAACACAAGAATATATATGTCATGAGCAGTAAACAGTAATACATGTGAACTATAGCACTAGTCTAAGGTAATATGCATGTCACTAATCTAATAGTCTTTATGCCAGTTGAAATCGATCGGTGGAATGTATCCTCGTGTTTAGCAAGGGTCTCGTCATGTCTGAGACTACGGTCAAAACTGTGCCCGGGACATAACCCTGTTAACCGTGCTTCTAGGCACAACTACTTAAATATATCACCATCACTAATATCGAATAGTCATTCTCTAAATAACTGAATCTTGCTAAATATAAGTTCAATTCCACATTAATTTCCCCATTTCCCCCAAGTTATAGTATGTGTTCGGGTATTAGATGGGTTATGAACAAGTACGTATCTCATTCATTATTCAGTCATGCTTTCGCTTATCAGTATCACTTTCAATCACTGGTTCGCTATCGTATTTGGCACAACCCAGGCACTAACACTTATCAATCGACAACGCAAAACAATTGCTAGGGTTCCGATATAAATAGTCACTAATAGTAGGTATAAAGAAATCACAACATACGGTAGGAATGCATTAAATAAACATTCACTAAATTAAGGGCAACGGTGTCATGCAGTTTACAAAATTCCTAATAAATTATATGTGCAAAATCTAGCAAAACAATATAAAAGGCATATGAAGTTTACTTGATTATCTAATCAGTAAAATTAGTTTCATATCAATAGGTTTTCCGATTAAGGAGTTATGTTCATTTTAGAATGGGTGTAACCTGCTGGAATTCCAGTTTCAGAACTGAAAGTCCAACTTCGAGCAAGGTTTTCTATAGTTTATGATCAGATTCAGGGAGCGTTGCAGTTGAATAAAATCTAACCCTATCAGTTAGGTTTCCAATGCAATAGACAAATCAATAATATTTTCTGTATACGGGGAGATATGTTCATTTTAAAGTCTATGTGTATAAACTGTCACTGCAGAAAACTGCAGGACATGTTGACAATCTAAAATAGTTTTAAAATAGAAAACAGTACTTAAATTAAATGTAACCAACACCATTTATTATCTAACTTAATCATCTACGCAACGATATAGGGCTCCTCATATTTTTAGATGTGTACAGGGATGTATAGGTGTCTTAAATCAGGTATCGATAGAAGTTACTGTTTTGGACTGCAGTCTAGAGCCGTATTTCTATCCCATTTTCATTAGCGTAACATGTTAATATCCAGTAACTAATTATAGAGAGATGTAGATTATTCCTTTGGTTTTGATTGAGCCCTAGAACGCTACAATACGATTTATAGGCAATTTATTATGGATTTAATACGACGATAGGTTCAGTAAATTCCAGTCTTGACGTCGCTTCTTGGGGACATCACTTCTTGTGCGAAACTATATTATCTTGAATCTAAATTTCTAAACGACGTTAGTTAATAATAAAGGGATCCATTGATCACAAGTTCCGTCATTTTCAAGTGGGTTTCAGTCTAGAGTTTCATATCGAACACTTAGCATACTATACCAGTATCTCATCTTATCTAAACAATTTCACGAGATTTCGATCTATATATATATATATATCTATACAAATAGTCTCCGGTTCTAAACTCAAAGCCAAGCAATCTTTTAAATGATGATGGACGCCCGTATAATTTGCACGATTACAACTACCCGTGTGTGTGTGTGTGTGTGTTCGTGTATATAGTTAATTAACATTAGGTTATCTCATATAATAATAGTATGATTTAGCAAGAGAAGGATTCCACTTGCCTGGCGACGATCAACGGTGATAGCAATGGCACGGCAGCGCACACAACACTGCAACGACGACATCACAGCAGTTAGGTTCGATCTTGGCTCACGCTTGGGCTCAAGGCAAAGGGAAATGCTTGGCTCGGCCTCGGGCTTGGAGTGGTCGACGGTTAAGAGCTCTGGCAATGGCTTAGCGGCGATGGGGGGCTCAGGCGACGTGGGTGCTGGATTTTAGCTCGGCAGCAGGAGCTCGGGTTGTAGGGAAGTTGGTGAGCCTGGGAAGAGGAAGAGGGGGTTGCTGAGGAGCTCAGGGTTGTCAAGGTGGGATCATCAGAGACGAGTGCAGTGGCGGTAAGGTGCGCTGGCGAGGCTTTCAAGCGGTGAGAGCTCCAGCAATAGGAGCTCGGGTGCAGATGATGGAGAAGTTGGCGGTAAAGAAGAGGGGTGTTGTGCAAGGAGGTAGCGATGTCGTAGAGATGAGACGATGAGGGCGGCGGTGTAGACGGTGGTTGGTTTTGGAGGAAGAGTGGGGGAGCAGCTGAGGTGGTGCTGTTGAGGGAGGAGGAGACGATGGTGGTGGTGATGAAGGGGAGGTCGGCGGTGCTGGTTGGCCGGCAGCGGTGGAGGCTGTTGGGGTCAAGAATTACATCCCGGTTGACCAAGTCAAAGTCAAAGTCAACCCCAAGTGAGCGGGCCCAAGCCCAGGTCAAGTAGGCCCATGCCCAAGTTGAGCCCCGCGGTCGGTCTACCCCATGCCTAAATAAAAATTATGTAATAAATAATTTTGATATAATTTTTATGAATAAATGTAAGGAAAATGGGTATAAAACCAAATTTTTGTAAAGGCCACGTGTAAAAGAAATAAGCACATGAGGTATGGGATGGACAAAATACCACTTTGTAAAGCCCAAGAGGCTATATGTAAAATTGTAAGCCTATATAAAACAACATGATGATGAAATGAAGGACAATAATTCATTCCCCTCAAAAATTAGGGTTTCTGTACCTTTTTCTCCTTCTTCAAGGTTTTAAACCTTCTTCTTTTTTTTGAATTAAATCAAGAGTTTAACTTTTCTTTTTCCAAAAAAAAAAACAGTTTTCACCATAAAACTCTTGAAGGGGAATTCAGATCTTCCATCAAATCTCCAAAAGGGGAGATTTTTAAGTCTCGCCCCCCTTTCTCCAAGATCCAGCCAACAGAGAGGAGGAGGAAGGAGACCCATCTCCAAAAATCCCATTTTGAGAAGATTCAAGGCTCAAAAGAAGATTCAGGGCTAAAGGAGAGAAGAAAGAGATTCCTTTTAATCATCTCCAAAGATTTCTGGGAGTTCAACTCCATTGGTCAAGATCTTTTGAAGTTTAACTCTATAAATAAAACCATTTTTAGGAGTTTAACTCCATTCAACACCTTTTAGAGTTTAACTCCATAAATAAAAATCCTTTTGGAATTTTAACTCCACTCAAAATCTTTTGGAAATCAACTTCACAGATAAAATCCTTTTCGGGAGTTCAAATCCTTATTCCGGGGTAAGCCCCTTCTTTTTGCAGGTGCCCGGCACCCACGTGCCTGGCGCGTAAGGCGCTGACACCCGGTGCCTAGGCATGTACACAGCATATTGAGTTCGCATGACCAGTTTAACCCGTCAATCGGAGGTTCTCTCGCTTCAAAAGTGAGGGGTAATTAACAACAGCTTAGTCCGCGGCTGCCGGAGATTCGGATCCCCACAATCAATAAACCCCGGCCTGCCCCAAGCAGGGGGAATCTGTACATGCTTGACAAGCGCGTGCATTCCCATCTTAATGGGGTGACAAAAAACACCCTACAGAGGCGATGGCAGAGGTCGGTGGCGTTAGTTGGGTTGTGAGAGAGATTGAGAATTTTTTAGAGAGGGAGAGAGTGAGCGAGAGAGATTAAGAGAGAGAAGGATGGGAGCTGTTGAGAGAGAGGAGATTCGAAAGAGGGGATCTCAGGGTTAGTTGGGGTGAGCCTTGTCGTGGTGGCGAGCGGGTCTCAAGGGCGACGTTAAGGATAGTGAGGGCGAGTTTATGGGATGACGATGAGAAGAAGAAGAAAGCGTCGGTTGAGGGAGAATGTGAACGAGAGGAGAGAGAAAACAGAGAGGGAGGAAGGAAGAGAGAGAGTTTGGGCTTGGGTTTAGGGTTTGGATTGTGGGTTTGACTTAGTAGGCCGGGCCTAGGGAAAAATGAGGGAAGGGAAGATAGTCGGATTTGGGTGTGGGTAGGTTTAAGTTTTAATTTAGGTAAATAGTTAGTAAAAGTTAATTAGGAGATTAAAATAGGAAAAAATATTTAGAGGACAAATATTTCAAAAGAAATTTTTATTTAAAATACGGAAATTCAAACTTAAGGTACTGGCAGATGTTAGGATGAGGGCGGATGATTGGGAATCGAGAGCAGGATAAGGAGGGAGAGGAAGTGGTGGATGAAAAGTGGGAGATCAGGGGTGGGGGAAAGGCGTTGGGGGTTGAAATTGGTGAAAGGGGCGATGTAGGAGGGAGGAGGAGGAGGAAGAAGAGGAACACGATGATAGTGGTGGTGGTTGGGGGGTTGCAGAAAGAAGAGGAGGGGAGAGGTCGTTGGTGGTGCACCGGCGTTGAAATCATTGCCGGCGATGATGGCGAGGGGAGAAAGAAGGCTCGTGTTTTTTTATTTTTGTTTTTTTTTTAAAAAAAATTTGGAAATTAGGGTTAGGGTTAAAAGGGTATTTTAGGAATTTTATAATTTTTATGCTGATGTGGCAACTTGGTTGACGTGGTGCTGATTTGTCACAGAAGGTGCTGACATTACACCGTTAAATTTGGTAGTTTTTTTGATAGTTTCGAAGGTATTCATAGTTTTGTTAAAATGACCCAAATATGTTGGGAGTTTTCAGTAAATAAGCCTTCAAAAAAATAGAGAAGATTAAAATTTACATAGTAGGAGTTGTTAATTTATTTTCAAAATGATCTACAATAATTATGGTAGTTATTTAAGATTGATAGAGATGATTGTATAGTTATAATATTAAATATATATTATAGAAAATTTTGCATTTAACATTTTTTACTGCTGATGTGACGCTGTTTGAGGATCATCAAAATTGAAATCAATTTGGGTACCCAGGTTTTCTTAGGTTTTGTGGTTATAATAGCAGAGATAAAGATTAGTTAATTAACTAGGGGTTTATTTAGCTTAGTTATAGGTATTGGGGACGCGGATTAGATCGAAGCTGGTTTTGAATTTTTTTTGTCAAAACTAGTTATCCACCGTACTTGGTGCAATACTCGGTTGGTTAAGGTTTAGTAAGAAAGTAAATACATCTTAAAAAAAGATTTTTATTTTATTTCAATCTCAGTTATTCAGATATTAAACCATGGATGGTTGGTAACCAAACTTTGACAAACAATCTTTACAAAATCTGGGCCCAATAAAAAACCCATGTATATCAGTTGCCTGTACTATCTAAGCTTGCATGTAATATCTAAGCAGTTGCATGTTATATTACTATCCAAGAAGTTGTGAGAATGCAAGACCAAATAAAATACAACCCAGAGGTATTTTTACAAAGATTTTGAACGGCAGACCCTTCACAGCAATTTCGAAAATTACTTGTGATTTTAGACTACTCCTGAGTGAGCAAAGGCTTTTGACAATTTACCCAAAAACTAAAGATTTATTTAGTCATTTTATTGGGCGACAGATCCAAAAACCATGTGACATGTGTAATCAAGTCGGATCTAAATAATAAGCCATGACCCGACCCGACAACAGCAATAGCTGAGGGGAAACACAGATCTGAACCGTACTCGTCGTCGACATCCCCATTGACAACAGAACGAAGAAATGACGGAGATGCGGTGGTACTGGCCCTTAGTCGCGGCGGCGCTGGCCTTGAGGCTCGTGCTCATATTCTTCACCGGCGATCTCAACCTTGGCTCTCGCCCTGAGGTCGCCACACCCGTCACCAGCCTCCGCCGCCGTGAGCCTCTCTCGCTCTCGCTCTCGCCCCCCCCATCTCTAGGCTTTAGATCTCAGATTTGATAGTGATTCGTTGTTGGTATTTTGCAGTGGCAGAAGGCTACTGGCTCAAGCAGGCGTCTATGTCCCCTTATGCTGGTTAGTTCCCCTCTTCGTTTAATAATTACCATGATCGGAATTCAATTTGGACAAAAAAAATTGCACTTTGACACAAGATGTGGTTCTTAACCTTGAATGATTCAAGAAATCCTATTTCTACTACTCTTAAGGGATATAATCCTTTTACATGGATATCAAACTTCATCATAATCTGATAGAAAGGAACTTTTAGTTCTTTTGATTTTTTTAAATCTTGTTGGGTTTATGCTGTTAATGCGCCTTTACATTTTCCATTTGATATGGACATGGTTGCATCTTAATACTGCACTTCATATCTTATATACGAATGTGAACTTGAACATTGATGCATACTTGATGAGAATTTCCAAGTGAACAAGAAAATGTTCTTTTGCAGCCCTACATTCTACAAATTGGGTATTATGGATAACCCATGAGGTAGACATGCCATTCATTTGTCCGCATTGTAAATTTGAGAAAGCTTGATTAACTAATGCTGCGATATTCTAATCATTACTTTATTTTCCTTATATCAGAATCAAATTGTCACTCTGACTTGCTCCGGCACACTGTTTCATACACATGCTGTAGATGTCATGAATTTTTATTGTGTCTTAAATATATCCCGATTAAGCTGGAAGCAAGAAGCAATCATAACCTTCATTAACATGATGATCTATAGGTAGTCTCACAAATAGAAAGCAACAAACAATTCTCGTACTGCAATCCTTACTCCTTTCCTTTTCAGGATCAATGTACCATGGCTCTCCTTTGCTATTGTCAGTTCTTGGACCCTTAACTATGAAGAGGTAAAATATTATGGCTGAAGAAGATGAATGTCATGCTTTTAACTTCTCCGCCTTTTTATCTTATGTAACCTGGATTTAACCAAACAGTTTTTAATTTTTAATTTTTTGCAAGCGATATTGCGAAAAAAAAAGCATATGATGCTAAGAAAATTTATATGATAAACTAACTACTTACAACTATGTTCAAAATTATCTGGATAATTAGTTTCAAGAATTTAAACTTTGCATCACACCTTCATAAGCACTTCATATCCTCAACTATCACAGAGATGTTTAATCTTTTGTAAGTTTATATAATTATATGTCTTCCATTTGCAGAATTTTTGATGAACAACCTGCGCATATTTTCTGCAGGTAACTATATTATTCTCTATATTACCCCCTTCTTCTATTTGCTTCCATTTCTACGGCCATTTTAACGATTGCTGAAAACTTTGTGATGCAGTCAACACATCCTTCCATTACTGAAACTGTTTCGTACTTAAATTTGGTTAGCCTGGTTCTATATGTTTGTGCTTTCATCTAAAATATCATTATATGCTAAATCTGAAGCAACTTGAGTTCTCTTTTTTTAAAAAAAAAAATAGACGAAAAGCAACTTGAGTTCTTGTTAGCGGCTGAGTGGAAGCATTCCTTTTTTTTTACACATTAAGTTATGTGTTTAAGTTCCCAGACCAAATCCTGTTGCCTACCATGGATGGGAGGAGGAGGGGGGGAGGGGGAAGGAGACCAGATATTTTTGTTATGAATATATGAATGATATATGCCTTTTCTTTTTCTAACAAAGTTTTATAGCAATCATGATAGAACAGAACTTATTTAAAACTGCTCCTAAGTTCCAGTTTTTAACTTATTTAAAAGTGAAAAAGTAGTGCGGAAGAGGTGAAAGCAACTTGCATGAAAAACCTGGCAATGTGAAAGAGAAGAAACCAAAATTTCCATGTTCATTTTTGACTGTATAACCTCTGTGTGTTTATATATTGGATCTTTTTGCTTATTAATTCTCTTGAGTTTATTTCTTGTAGGCTGTCTATGGAATGCTTATAAATGCAAAGGCTAAATTGCACAAATGTACCCATCAACTTTTACGTTTTTTTGCGATTGATACTATGAACTTTAATAATTAGAGATAAGTAGACATGAACTATTTCTTTTGACATAACTACCATACGACGTTAACTTTTGTGCCTTAATGGAACATCATACCTCTCGAAATTTTAGGGGTTGACTGAGAACATAAGGGTAAAATGAGGAAAACAAGTCAAATATTGATGACGTGCCAGTTAAATATAACGTTTGTTGTCGGAAGAAAAGTTGATGGTATTTAGTTGCAATCGTGGATGATAGTTCATGGTACTCGTTTGTGATTAAATTACTTCATGGTATTAATTGCAAAAAACGTGAAAGTTGATGGGTACATTTGTGTAGTTTAGCCTAAATATAATACATAAACTACTGCTAGGGCCTATAAATATAATTTATCAAATACAGGTTTTTTTGGGGGGTTCTGACAGTCAACATCTTATGCAGCTTGATGTTGTTTATAAAGAATTTGTTAATGCTATCATCCTTATATATGCAAAAACAGTTTGATTTTTGTGATTGTAGATCTTGTTGCTGCTATGCTTATTCATTCAACTGGCCAGAAGCTTCTGGTGGCGTGCCGTCAAAATATGCAATTGTTGAACCTTTCAAAAGCGGATGATGCTTCAGGTAGGCACATATTTAATTTGGGCTTTTGTAATAGTCTAATAGTAATTTCCTCTCCATAAAATCATTTACATCCAAGCATAGTCATAAATTATTAGACAAAATTCTCTTTTTCCTTGTCCATGTTAGTTCAAAACGGAAGTTAATATGATGCTAACTATCCTTTTCATAAAAGATTTTGCACTGTAGCTCTAACAAATGCATCATATAGATATCTGGTGTGCTGATTAAATTATATTGCTCACTAATTCCAATGATAATTTCTTTGATAATATATTCTGATTCTATATACTGCCTTCTATAATCATTTGAATTTGCATGTTCTTACTTTCAGGAATTCGAAATGCTGGAGAGCTGGCTTCTCTTATATTTCTGTGGAATCCTTTGACAATAATAACTTGTGTGGGCTCCACTACATCGCCAATTGATAATTTGATGGTTGTCCTGGCCATCTATGGTGGTTGTTCACGTAAGCAAAATAACTTTCGTAGTTACACTTATTACATTTTGGCCTTCCGGTTATGCATCTCTTGTAAAAATTCTCTGTTCAAGTTTGGTGGAATTCATTGAATGTCTTTTTCTTCCATTTCAGGCTTCTTGTTCAGAGCCCTTTTTTGTTGTTGTAATTCTCGGAACTAGAGAACCACAAATTGTGCAGTGTTTGTACATTCCATACTGTTACCATAATATGAATGCCACAAACATTGTTGTCATAAAATGAAATAATAAGTTTTCATAATACAACAACAACAACAACTGAGCCTTTTATCCCAAGCATATGGGGTAGGCTACATGAACCAACATGAGAATCACGCCGGGTCCAGCACATGAATCCTCTGTCTCCACTCACTTCTATCGAACAATATACTTTCATTGAGTCCTTTGGCAACCATATCGTTTCGTATCACCTCCATCCATGTTTTCTTCGGTCTCCCTTTTGCCCTTTTGCCATTACCCATATCGAGAGTATCTATTCGTCGAACCGGTGCTTCCATAGGTCTGCGTCGCACATGACCAAACCATCTAAGCCGGTTTTCCCGCATCTTCTCCTCCACGGGTGCTACACCAACTTTTGCACGAATATCCTCATTTCGCACCTTGTCTTTTCTAGTGTTACCGCACATCCAACGAAGCATGCGCATCTCCGCTACGTGCATCTTCTGTGTATGATGTTTCTTAGGAGCCCAGCATTCTGTACCATATAATAAGGCAGGCCGAATAGCGCTCCGATAAAACTTCCCTTTCAATTTTAACGGAAAGTTACGATCACACAAAATCCCTGTTGCACCCCTCCATTTCAACCAACCAGCTTGGATCCTTTGATTAACATCACTATCGATCTCCCCATTCCTTTGGATGATAGAACCTAGATATCTAAACTGGTCGCTCGGTGATATCTCTTGCCCTTCCAATGTTATACCAATATGGTTTTGACTTCTCTGGCTACTAAATTTGCAGTGCATATATGCTGTCTTGGACCTGCTCAATCTGAATCCCCGAGATTCTAATGTTTGTCTCCATAATTCCAATTTGGCATTTACCCCTGCTTTCGTCTCATTTACTAGAACAATATCATCAGCGAATAGCATACACCAAGGAACCTCATCTTGGCTAGTTCTAGTAAGCTCATCCATCACGATGGTAAACAGGAAAGGACTTAATGCAGATCCTTGATGTAAACCAATAGTAATCGGAAAATCACTTGTTAAGCCACCGCAAGTTCTGACATTTGCCACTACTCCGTTGTACATATCCTTGATAATGTCAATATACTTGACGGGGACCCCCTTTTTCATCATTGTCCCCCATAATACCTCTCTAGATACCTTGTCGTACGCTTTTTCTAAATCAATAAATATCATATGCAAATCTCTTCTCCTTTCTCGAAAGCGCTCGACAAGTTGACGAAGCAAATGAATCGCCTCTGTCGTCGATCGTCCAGGCATGAACCCAAATTGGTTCTCTGTTATCTTAATATCCTTCCTTAGCCTGTGTTCAATCACTCTCTCCCAAAGTTTCATGGTGTGACACATTAGTTTTATTCCACGGTTGTTTGAGCAATTTTGAATGTCATCCTTATTCTTGTAGATAGGTACAAGAATACTTTTCCTCCATTCATTTGGCATCTTTTTTGTCTGCCAAATCTTATTAAACAGATCTGTCAGCCATTTAACGCCTATTTCTCCTAAGCATCTCCAAATCTCGATAGGAATCCCGTCAGGACCAACCGCTTTTCTTAAACTCATTCTGTTCAAAGCTTCTTTAACCTCAGTAAGTCTTATTTTACGCATGAAATCACGATTTATATCTTGAGATTGAATGACAAGTCCATCCAAATTCTTAGTAAAGCTCTCATTGAACAATTTGTCAAAATAATCTCTCCATCTTTCCTTGATATCCTCATCTCGAACTAAAACCTTCAGATTTTCATTTTTGACACACTTCACCGCACATAAGTCTCTAGTCTTCCTTTCCCGCATTCGAGCAATCCGGTATATATCATTTGCAGCCTCTTTAGTGTCTAATTTCTCGTACACCTCCTTGTAGACCTTAGATTTAGCTTCCAGAACAGCTTTCTTAACTTCCTTTTTAACCATTTTGTACTTCTCAAATCTCTCCACATCTCTACTTTTCTTCAAATCTTTATAAGAATCTCTTTTAATTTTAATAGCAGCCTTTACATCTTCATTCCACCATGATATGTCCTTAGATGGTGGAGCACAACCTCTCGACTCACCAAGTAGATCTCTAGCTACTTTCTTGATACAACTAGCCATTTTGTTCCATGTTTTGTCTGGATCATCTTCCGACTGCCAATCCGCTTCTTGTACTACACGATCTATAAAAGCCTTTTGATTACCTTCTTTCAATCGCCACCATTTAATTTTAGGCTCTACCTTACGTCTAATCTTCCTAGGTTCTCTTCTAAATCGAAAATCTAGAACTAAAAGTCTATGTTGAGTAGTTACACTCTCACCTGGCACTACCTTACAGTCGATACAACAACCTCTATCTATTCTTCTCGTCAGAAAAAAGTCTATTTGACTAGCATTTGATCCGCTCCTAAAAGTGATAAGGTGGGACTCTCTTTTCCTAAACCAGGTGTTTACTAAGATCAAGTCATAAGATAAAGCAAAATCTAGAATCGAGTCACCTACTTCATTCCTTTGTCCGAAACCAAAACCTCCATGGATAGTATCAAACCCACTACGACTAGTACCTACATGTCCATTAAGATCACCACCAATAAATAACTTCTCTCCACTAGGTATACTTTGCACCACCTCGTCTAAATCCTCCCAGAATAGACGCTTACTAGCGTCATCAAGACCTATCTGTGGTGCATAAGCACTAATAACATTAAAGATCTCTCCACCTAGAATAAGCTTAACCAGTAAAATTCTATCACCTTTTCTCCTAATCTCAACTACATCCTCAAGCAACCGTCTATCTATGATTATACCTACCCCATTACGATTTTTATCTCTACCCGTATACCAAAGCTTATAACCCCAAGGCTCTATGACTCTACTCTTTTCACCTACCCACTTAGTTTCTTGCAAACACATAATACCAACTCTCCTCCTAATCATCACCTCCACTAATTCTATTAGTCTACCCGTAAGGGAACCTATGTTCCAGGAAGCTAGACGGATCCTATGAAACCCTTGCTTATTTGTCACTACACCCGGGGTCCGATGTAGCGCGCCGTCTCTGGACGACGACCCTTGCTTATTTGTCACTACACCCGGGGTCCGATGTAGCGCGCCGTCTGTAGACGACGACCCTTGCTTATTTGTCACTACACCCGGGGTCCGATGTAGCGCGCCGTCTCTGGACGACGACCCTTGCTTATTTGTCACTACACCCGGGGTCCGATGTAGCGCGCCGCATCTGGACGACGACCAAGCCCTTGCATATTTAACACTACACCCGGGATCCGATGTAGCGCGTCGCTGAGTAGGGGACGCCCCAACGATATTCTTATTATGGTTCATGTCATAGAATGTGACAAATTTTACGTTGGCTGTCACAAGCCTACCACAACCCTCACCCTTTCTCATCCGGACTTGGGACCGGCAACGGTGGGTTTAATAAGTTTTCATAATATTCCCAATTATTTATTCATGTATGTTCTAGCCTCTTTCACTTGGTGTTGAAACCTTGCTAGATACAGTTCATGAAATATGTGCTGTAGTCTTTCACTTCATATTTTTTCGACAAGTTTCCATAAATATATAACATTATATAAGAAATATGTGATTTTAGAAACGAGTTCTGTAGTGGCACAAAGAGTAAATTACCGGACGGCAGTAATCTTAATATATGAATTCTGATTGGTACAAAACCTTCAATATTATGCATCGATATCTGTATCTGTATATCTGTATTATTTTTCATATATTGGCATGCCATCGCACATACCGGTTTATATCATTAGATTCCCTTCTCAAATACTATACTGGACATGGTTTTAGATGTTGTTCCACACATACTGAACACATTATTAAATTGATCCCTTGAAGTTCACAAGCTGTCAATCAGATTGGATGTACTAATAACACATTAGTGCGTGTGATAGCCAAACTCTAATGTGCTTTATCACACATATAATATGGTTGACATTACATCTGTGTCATTGTAATAAATGTGCAGAAGTAAATGCACTGCCACCAAGAGAGATTGTATCTAGGGTAGAGAGCCGATCTATTTGTGGTCATAATATGTTAGTAAGAAAAAGCAACACCCATTAGTAGATACATATTACTAAAAAGGCAACCAAAGGGAAAGTGGCAGAGAAGTAGGATGCCCCTAGAAGGTATTGAAATCTGTATAAGTGAGTTGCACAATGGATGAAAATGGATCCAAGAAATTTGGATATAGGCTTTGTTGTTGTACAGTGGAGCATTCTTCAAATGATGTCACTGATCAAGATTCTGGATGATTGTACTGTTAGCAGGATGATGTTTCTGTGCTTTGTTTGTAGTTCTATGGTTATGGATACGTGAAGCCCAATCCCGTTGCCCCCTCCCCCCCTTTCTTATGTATGGTTAGCAATTGTCTTCTTCGTTGGAAACTATGCTTCAAAATATGCTACTATATGCTTGGGGAATACATTAGTATTAGCTTATTTTCTATTTAACCCGAATACTTCTATTGATTAAAAGAAATTACAATTTTAGATGCAATTACTCTTCGTAAAGTCAGGGATTATGTATGCAGCGTGTGAGTTATAGCCCAATCTTTTAGAGATGCTAATTCATATGCATATTACAATGTAATCATGTTTTTTGGGTTGCGTTTTTCATGGTTGAACTTGTAATATGAAATAAACAATAGTTTCATTTCTTTAATCTGAACTCTTATTTGCAGGTAAAGCTCCTTTGGCAGCGTTTGGATGGGTTATGGCGACACATTTATCGCTGTACCCTGCAATTCTAATTGTACCGGTATGCCGTCTTTGTTCCAAATGCAAAAGCTAGCCTTCCTATGTATATGCGATGTGTCTTGCACTTATCCTTTCCCCCTTGATTTTTACTGCTTAATTATTCCATAACAGGTGGTTCTTCTATTAGGCTCCGGTATGGATTCCCCTCCTCCAAATCTGTTCCAGCTGAAAACTTCCACTGCAGGTGGAAGCAGTCCTTCAGATCTCGTTCTTCAGAAACATAAACTGACAAGTCAAATGGGCACTGCAATCCACTTTTACTCATGGAGACCAGTCATGCACTTCATATTATGGGCATCAATCTGGTCATTCTGCGTATTGTTCTTGAGTACTATTTCTCTTAAAGGGTTTGATGGCCTGCTGGAAATGTTCAGGAAGTATGATCCAATCATTCGTGCAACATCTTTCTTGTTCTACTTACTTTTTAGCACACTGGCAGCCACAAGCCGCAATATATCACATCTCCACAGAAATCACATTTTTAACCAGCAGGGTATTAGCTTGCATTTCACATGTAGTGTTTTTCTGGGATGCAGTTAGTTGTATTTCTAATCAAACTGGAAGTCTGAAAGTACCAAGGTGGCTGCTACATAAGATTTTGAGAACCTGAAGGCAGCAATATGCAAGGCAACATACTAATTAAATATTGAGATTATAACACACACACACACACACACACACAATGGATAGTACAAAACGGTGTAGTGATTTTATTTTATTTTTTGACAACAAGAAGAAACCTTCTTCTTTGTTTTGCTAGAAGACACCGATCCTGGAAGTGTTTCTGATTTTGGTGTTTTTCACGTCCAAATTTCTCGCAAATCTTGCATCTTTTTTCTTTATATCAATTCATCCTACCTTTCAAATGTAGTTGGAACAGCAGCAGTTATCTAGTTATAATGTAATGAGTTCATCTATCTGGTTATGTGCCATTTCTGTTTTACCGTTCGATCATCACATGCACATAAATAATCATATTATTTTTATTATGCAAGTATAGCATATAAATATTTATAGGCTCTCTGTCTTCCGTATTCTTGATCTCATGTACCTAAACCTCCTAGCATTCCTGCTATATTTTTATGCCACTCTTAGTTCGTAAACATGATTTAAATATTGACTGGTATGCTTCCTAATATTTTGTATGCACTTGCTAACATATATCGGCATCATGAATATTTAGTCTTTTCCGTACTTCTGATTTGACTTGTGTTTTGGTTTTGCACTAGGTTGCATGGATACTTCCAATGGGTTGCCGTATCCGTGTCCAACACGTATCGGACACCGATACTTGCACGACACGTATCGGAAGTGTTGTATATATATCATATATGTATAATATGTTCTATGTGTGTCGTATGTATATAAACATATTTTTAGTATGTTATTAGCGTGCAACATTTTAGACTTATTAATTTTTCCTTGTTTAATATTGACATAATAGTTTGATATCTTATTTATCTTTATAAGATTATATATATATAGCCGTGTCCCCAAATCCTATATTTTATGATTTTGCCGTATCTCCGTATCACATCGTGTCGTATCCGTGTCGCTGAATCCGTGTCCATGCAACCTTGGTTTTGCAGAACGCATGGATTTATTCTTACAGTGGAAGATCTGTCCCCAAATATAGGCGTTCTATGGTATGCTGAAAAACAATCCGGGATCTGTATGTTACTTGAATCCTCATTTCCCCCTTGTTATGCTTATATCGTAGTTGGACTAGTGCAGGTACTTTTTCGCAGAAGTCTTCGACTTCTTCAGGACTTTCTTTCTGATAGTATTCCATATCAATATACTCTTCATGATTTTGCCATTGGCCATACGGTTGAAACATCGGCCATGCTTTCTAGCCTTTGTGTATGTTGCGATCGCTTCAATGTTAAAATCCTATCCATCGGTAAGTATATTTTGCTAAATGCATCTTTAAACTATGTTTAGTTTTCAGTACTGTCTATTTTCATATTATCTTTTAACACACATGTAAGTTTGTAGGTACACTTATTCTACATTTCTTACTCTCTTACCCTGGCATCATTAAGAAGTAATTGTGCTTATTCCTGTTTCATCTGTTAGTTGCTTATTCACGTATGTTGCCAGCTCCAAATCTTAATATCTTTTATTCCTTCATGTTAGCAATCCTATAAAATCTGTTACTGACTGATTCTGCGTTCCCTAACTTGTTAAATAGTTTCCTCTATCCAGTATAGAAACAGTTAAACATGTAATCTGATATGTTATTGAGCTGCTTTATGTCATCATGTCATGTGGCGTGGGCTACGTTAACAACTATCTCAATTTTATTTATTCATGAAGCAACATATCACCTTGAGACAACAATTCTTCTTTGTTTAAGGCGGCCACATACACCTACCATAAGAAGTGTTATTCCATCCATTTGGAACATGTTAGTTTCCCTTTCAATTGCTTGCAATGAGCATACAACAGCTTTCATGGTGTCATGGGCATATCTGCAATACGTGAGTTGGCAAGGGACCATTATCAAATCTCTACTAATCCAGCTGTCAGATACTGGTAAATTAAAATGCCAATTCGGTTTTTACAACTACTATATTCTTGGTAAGAAATGGATCATTTTTCCTACCTTTTTACTGTTATAATATTATAAGTTGTATCTTGCTAGAAGTGTTAGAATCATAGGGGTCAACTACTCAAGCGGCTTAGCCAGATAGGAGTTGAGCATTTGTGCTTGTGACGTGCATTTGATTTTTCAAGTTTAAATAAGGATTAGAGCAAGGTTCGAGAACTCAGTTTCGGTTTCTCAAAATTTTATTAGTTTCGGTGGGTTACGGTTAGTTTCTCTTGGTTCACGTTTTAGTTTCGGTTTTGACGGTAATACATACATACATGTAGATATATTAAATTTATGGTTGTATATCACAAGACGATGATTTTAGTGTTAAAAAACCAGTCAAGACATGACCTAATGCAAAATACATTGAAAAGTTTATTTAGATAAGTATTAATATATGGTTTGGGTCGACTTTTGTGGCCTTCTTAGGATGAAAATAATCTGACCAACCATACCACAAATGAAAGCTATGGTCTCAATCGTCTTTGACGGACAAATAACGACTACTCACCACGAAAGCACCTCAAATTTAACGATGAAGACCTATAGTGATCACGATAATATAGCAAAAACAGCAAAAAAAATTAATTATTTGAGGTTTCGGCCGAAACCTGATTGTATGGTTGGTTTCGTATCGGTTTCCACCAAAACCTATATGAAACGATCACGTATCAGTGGTTTTGGACGAAACCTCGAACCTTGGATTAGAGTTACCCATTTCATTGCAATTGTCTAAAAAATTTCTCCTTCTTTAAGCTTTCCTACACATTAGGCCATCTTTTATGTTTCTGATGCTTTTGTTTTGGTTAGCAAGTTGCTGATCCTGATAGCTCTTTTAGCAAATCTACTGAACCAAGCAATAAAACTGTTGTCCGTAGTGTCACAGCACAACTTGCTGCCATCTGCATGCATGACTCTGCTTTTTTTTGTCACCTCTTGTTGCATAATGATTACTTTTACGTCCCTAAAAATGATTCTTCTTTTTTTGTCCTCTGCCTGATGCTTGAATACATGTTTGCTTTGTTGTCAGTCTCCTCTCTGTCACCCTATGCTTCCCCTAATGAGTTTTTGTACCTCTCGACTCCATAATATTTCATACTTTGATACTAACATTCAAATTTTAATGAAGGTTAAATTCAATTCCTCCAATCATTTAAATTGGTCAAAAAGCCATCTCCCATTGGTTACTCCATTTATTAAGTTATTCCAAAATTATTTTAATAGTTTTAACCCAAGTTGGGGAATATTCTCGATTTACTCTTGCTTGTAACAAGAGAAACCTACAAATTTGTGGTTTATCCAACTCAAATAGTTTGCGGCATCGATCCCCAAATATTAAGTTTTCAGTTGTTAATATGGACACATGAAAGAACTTTGTGTTTATTTTTTTGTTTCTTTTCTTTTCTTTCTTCTTCCTCCCTTTTTTTGGGTGGGGGTGTTAATATAAAATACCCTTTCTTAATTGGGAGAAGCATGTGTAATCACAAGAATTTCTTGTATCATATATTTCCAATCACGATAGTTTCTTTGAACTGTGCAGAATATTTAGAATATGTATTTATAACATTTTCACAATTATCTATATGTTCAATATTTAATCGACCTCATAGAATGGTTATCTCACTTCATTGTTATGTTCTGTATTGAAGGTTGGAGATTCAGCTCTATACTTGGGTCTTTTGGGCCTTTTTGCAAATGAGCTAGCAGGTAAATCATGGATCAACAACTACATGTCTTCCAATAGTTTTGAGAGATCTTATGTTAACTTTCTATGGTTTGCAGAGATGCACTTTTCATTCTTCTTATTTTGTGGATACATTGGAGTTTCTCTGCTAAGCCCTGTAATGCACAATCTGTGGATATGGAGGGTATGTCCTCTCTCTCTCTCTCTCTCTCTCTCACACACACACACACACACACACACATGCACGTGGTGCAGTGTGATAATCACATATCGATTGGAAACTAGCTGCTGTAAATTAAGTATTTGAAAGTCTTACATTTTAAAACTTCGGAAATATAGTATTATAAATAAATTTTGGTATTGGTGTAGCTAATCCATTTGTAAATAAAGAAATAGTGGTTTTTTGCATCTATGTTTTCACCATGGAAATCATGATGGATGAAAACAATCATAAAAAATAAAAATAAACGATGGATGACTTTTGAGTCTTGTACTGCCATAGGAGATTTCTACGGCGCGTTATACCCATTAACCTCAATGCCTCGTAAATAATACTAATACATATGAAATCTAATTAAATCGATATTGAAAGCCTTTTAAATCAGCCCGCTCCTTTTTTTTGGGAAAAAAATTTCTAGATGCTCTTGGGTATCATAATCATATTGTATCACTTGCTCTTAATTTATGTTTGGTAGAAAGTACTTTTCATTTTAGATTTGCTTGCGTAGTCAAGGATTTTATATCCAACTAAATAGCGAACACAAAACTGTTTTGATCCTTCTTCCCATTGAAATCTTTTGACGCTAAAGTTATGAGGAACATTAGCAACGAGGTATGACTCCTTGTTCAGATACTGTTAACTTCACAAGAAGTGAATATAGTAACAGCCAGTAGTGTGTGGGGTTTATTTATTTAATGAAGAGGTTTTTTTTGAACTGGCCCGTAAGCCTCACCCGAGAACACACCACACACACGCAAACAACACACACGCACTTAGAAGAGGTTATATATTAAACCCACATGTGAGCTCCTTCGTATGATTAAGATAAAAAAAGATGCGATAAATAACAGTTTTTTAAACATGCTCTTTTCTATGGTTAATTTCCAAGTAAAAAATTTATATGAGCTTTATCTTTGCAAGAGACGATCAATAGGTGAACAGTAAACTGTATTGACAAGTCTGCAAAACCGTTCCATTTAATTTATTAATTTTTCAAAACAATTTAAATTGAGAACAAAAGTGATAATATAAATGGAATTCATAACATTCATTATAAATTTATGATCAATAGGTGAACAGTAAACTGTATTGACAAGTCTGCAAAACCGTTCCATTTAATTTATTAATTTTTCAAAACAATTTAAATTGAGAACAAAAGTGATAATATAAATGGAATTCATTACATTCATTATAAATTTATAAATTTCTTCTCTGTCATCTCCTTGTAATTGTAATTTTTCTATTTCTTCGAATTCTGATTCCAATTCTAATTCATCCAACTCTTTTAATTTGTTTGAACTCACAGGGCACTGGCAATGCAAACTTCTACTTCGCTACTGGTATTGCATACGCTTGCTTGCAGGTACCTCTTTTTGATCTGCTTCAAGTTCCTAAACATGCTAACAGGTGCAGATGAAAAAATATTCATTTGAGGGGACACCAAACAAAGGAAGTCAAGTTAAATATTATATATAATTCATCAGATAATTTAGAATTAGAAGGCGGTAAGAAAATTTTAAGTTAAGTCGGGGTTACAAACATAGAAAAAATGCCTCCTTAATATATATCGAAAAAGATTATAAAGAAATTCATACCCATTTGAATATAATAAAATAATTCAAAAAATAATTCTGTTGGTATTGGGAATTTAACCTTTTAGACCTTTCGTTGGGAAACAAAAAGAATTACCATCTAAGCTAAAGCCTGCAATCCCTTTATTTATGTCATAAATACATATACTATATGTCCCAAAAATCCCAATTCGTCGCGTTTCTACTTGATATTAATCCCTTTTTTTTGTGGAAGTTCGAGTGGACACTCGTGTCCCCTCTGGGTCCTTCATAGGTCTGCCTTTGCTTGCTAACCTATCAACTTTGTTATTTAGATTAATGTAGTTGTTTTTCCTAGATTCCATTATACCGTAATCTCCAAATAGAGGCTTGTTGTAACTGAAAGGAATCTAATTAAATACTAATTATAAAGTTGGATCTTTCTCTGAGCCTGACCTCTTATTCGTACTGTTATTCAGACTGTATTGGTCGTCGAGAGTGTGAGCACGATGCTGAATCATGACAGGAAGTTAAGAAAGCAGCTGATTAAATGAGCAAAAATTTTGGTGGTCCACTTTTGATATATAAGCTGCGTAATTTAATTTCTGTTCTCTAATGCTATTAAAAGTGTGCAGAAGAGTAAATTTAATTTCTGTTCTCAAACGCTATTAAAAGTGTATTTGTGCAGAAGAGCAAATTTATCTTCAAAGTAAAGCGGTTATAAAGTGTGTGTCTTTACTTTAATGTACATCTAATTGCATTTGTTGTACTTGATACAATATGTTGTAGCCCTTTTTATGTGTTCAACCCCAATTATTTTAATCTCACTCTTTTATATTAATTACTTTCTCTGTTTCACAATGGAAAATTCTTTTTTCTACTGGCCCAAGTGATTCATATAGCCTATCAGGTATTTTATTGAATACAATGCGGGGTATGTTATCCACCAGCTAGGTAATTGCATCCTCCGTTTCTCGTTTTGTTGTCCAATCATGTTGTTTATATATAAACTTTTTTTTATTATAAAATGTAATGTTTATAGATAATGTATAGCCATAGATATATGTTGCTGATAAGTTGTGTAGTATTTGAGAACTTTCAGAGTAAATACATGCTTCAGGGTACATGCTGCTTGATAACTTGCAAGGGGCCTTTTGTCACAAAATCTCAGGCCATATCTCATATTCAAAGGGGTTTTCCATTAAAATTCCATGCAGTACAAATTATTGCTTAGCTGTTAGTTATATATATATAGAGAGAGAGAATAATGGAGGAAAAATGCCATAGGAGGGAATTTCCTCCTATGGCGTCGAAAAAATACCCCTCATTTTTACCGACGTTCTGCATCCACCATCTTCATCGTTATCATCTAAGATATGGGTACACCAAATTTCATGTGATTCTACAACTTTTTCACCGTTGATTTAGCAAGTTCAAAATTAACGGTTTACCGACAAGAGAACTTTTTACATTGCTAAATCAACGGTGAAAAAGTTATAGAATCACATGAAATTTGGTATACCCACATCTTAGATGATAATGATGAAGATGGTGGGTGCCGATCGTCGGTAAAAATGAAGGAGGGGTATTTCTTCGACGCCACTCTTTCCTCCATTATTCTGATATATATATAAAATAAGCTATTATTGACTTTTTTTTTATCATGACTTCCGCAATTATTTTTTTCTAATCATTCGTGCGCTTTCTAGGTCATCTGGCTAATGTGCCAAATCAAGAGAGACCGTCAATTCTCTTGTAGAGCATTTGACACACACAGAGGTACTTTGTATGCATATATTTGTATGCACATGTGTGCGCAACATACAAACAAATTACGAAGATGAATGACAATAAATAGTTTTATATGATAACTAAACAATCCGCATTGTTCAGTTAAAGCTCAAGGGTTTAATAAAAGAATTATCCGAGAAATATGGGCAGGGATAGGATATAAGCCTAAATTTGCAACATTGTATTTATATAATGAAATCAATTAAAGGTCTGACCAATTTAATACATCAGAGAATCCATTGAAGATTTATATGAAGTGATATATTGCACAAAAAAGAAGTTGGCCTAGGCTTTGAAATTAACAATAAATTATAGAAACCTCATCTGACTAATAAAAACGTACATGATTGCTAATTCATAAACAAATATTTATATTAATTCTATAAACCTCATCAGAAGCAAAAATGCAAAAAGCCTGTAAAACACTTTTTAAGTGAGATAAACATGCACAACTTGAAAATGCAAGAATCTCAACTCCATTGCTTGATAGATTAGTAACTTTACCATGTTCAATAATGAGAATTTACCTTGGAAAAATGCTTCGAGATTGAAGTTCAACTGATATCTGCAGGAGAGAACCATATAGGTTGGCCAATTTAGTTTCTCTTTCCCATCTCTAAGTTTGAAGTAATGGATGCTTCCATCTTTCAAATTAAAAACTCCAGTGTCACCAATGATTGTATGCCTGACAGAAGGCAAGAAATACCGAAGACGGTCGGTAAAGTATATAGAATCCGGCCGTAGCCCGGGGAAGCTACGCGCATCAACGGCAAAACTCGTATTATTCCCCACGAAGAACGTAAGGCCTCCTATGCTCTTGACCCGGCGCTAGCAGTCATCATCGTCGCAATCCTCGCAAAACGTACAAGTTCAAACACCTTAAAGTGCCTGGTGGTTAAAGAGTTGTTTTCATGTCTCGCCCTGTACACAAAGAACAGCCTTCCGTCCAGGGCTTACATGTAGCAGTCTGGATGTGGAGGGACTATATAATCCGGCGGGGCCGAGGGCTCATCCAGATCCACGATGGCAAGCCTCCCTCGGCCATCGGCGACAACGAGCATGCCCTTGAAATGAAAACTCTGGGTGGCGAGGATGCCGTCGTGCAAGGGCGCCCATAAATGAGACTCTAAATGGGAAGGCACAGGAGTCCATGACGAGATCCCGGTGTCGCCATCTAACCGAGCGAAATCTATGAATATTTGATCATGAAAGTTAGAGCGGAGGAGGACGATGGTGTCGAGGGCCGGGGAGAGGATGGCCTTGGCGGAAGCGAGGCGGAAGCGGTTCCAGTCCAGGTCGGCGGCGGTCCATTCGTCGCCGCAAGGGCGGGGGCGGAGGGTGGCGGAAGAAGGGATGGGGAGGCGGGACTCGATGGCGGGGTTGATGGCGGGGATGTCGGGGGAGTTGGTGATGAGGAAGTGATGATGCTCGGTATCGGTGATCTCCCAGATGGCGACACGTGGCAGATAACGTGTCCCGAAGCTCACAAGAAAGGACCTACAGTGGCCGACCAGACCGCTGCTATGTCCGTCCTACAAACAACCGCTGGCTCACCTCCGAGCCCCCTGCACAATTGGCCTCCTCGGCCCTCTCAGCTCGCTTCCGGGCTCTAGCAGAACCAAGATAGCTCGGCCTCCCACTCGTCCCCGAGCTTTCCCGCCGAGCTCATCTTCCTCGGTCTCATCGACCGACCAACGACACCATCCATAGGCGCAACCGTCATCTCGTGAATCTTGCCATAAGCGAGATATCCGCCGGCCACATCCCATGTTCCACGCCATCACGATCCCCCATTAACGAGCCTGTCTCTCCATTAATGCGGGATCCCGCCCATCACGCGGGCGTGACGTCAGGAGCATAACGGACGGCATGATTCTCGCGCCTGCCTTCCTGCTGCCACCGCTATTTAAACCCCTCCTTCAGACGGTTCAAGTAAGTCTTTTTCTCTCCACTAAGCCATTACTCTGCTCGGATATCCGGTCTAACTTGATCGTCCGAGGGTCCTCGGTGGTACAACCACCCTGGGACTTCCTTGCAGGTAGCTTGGTAACAACAACCTCAAACCCATTGAGATCCACACGCTTCGGGAGCCAGCCTCCAACTCCAATCTCAGTCATCCATCGTCGCTCCCAGAGGATCTACGGAAGGTAACATCTTGACGTGATCCGACATCCGTCAGCTGGCACCGTCTGTGGGAATATCTTGACTCTACAAAAACAAAAGTTCATCTTCCGATTTCAACCCAATGGCGAGCGGTCACCACGATGATCCAAGCACTAGCCGCCGCCTCCCCCACAATGGAGGCGCGGACGAATCTCCTCCTCCGAACACCATCATCGCCCTTGCCGCTCGAATAGATCGACTCGCGTCCGTCGTGAACGCGCTCGTCCGTGTCCAGACGGCAGGGCAAGCTCCCCAGGTCGTCGCTCCCCCACCTCGGGACCGGGACCCCTGTAGAGGGAGAAAAGACTCTGCTCGCGTCGGCACTGCCGACCACTGCTTTGCTGCCTCCCATGACCGCAGATCCCCCGGGCCGATACATTCCGCGACCCGCCGGGCGCCACACAGTTCAACATCGAGGTCCGTCGCCAGAGCGCATCGCCCCGAGATCTTTCGCGCACCTGTCCCTCCCGAGAAGATGTCGGTCAGCTCGTTTGTTACCAGGCATGACCGACGCCCCCTGCATCGACTGGGTCGCGCGGACGGGGCTCGTCACGGCAACTCAAAGACTACCTCACCCGGGAATCTAAGGAACCTCATTGAAAGGAATCGGAGCCGCGACCAAGCACATGTTTCCATCAGCGGAGGAAAAAGGTCAGAATGTGCCGAATCGTCGGGATACCACGGCCGACTCGACGCCCTCGAGAAGAAGATCGAAGGTATGCATCGGGAAGGTCACCGTTCGAGCGACGGGGCTAAGTACGCCGCCGACTCGCTCACAAAACCCTTTACCGAGGAGTTGCTCGCCGTCCGTGTCTCCTCCCGGAACAAGCCCCCGAAGGTCTCTCTCTTCGACGGTAATTCCGACCTGAAGGACCATTTGGATGCATTCACCACGGGGATGAGCTTCCAAGACAACTCCGATGCCGCCCAATGCCGAGCTTTCCCGGCCACTCTCATCCGCTCCGGACGAGACTGGTTCCGAAGACTCGCGCCACGCTCGATCTCAACTTTCGACGAGCTAGCCATCCAATTCCTCAGCCACTTCATCCGGAACAGGCGGCAGAAACGGACCGTCGACCATCTCTTCACAATCAAGAGCGGGGACAAAGAGACATTCAAAGTATACGTCACCCGCTTCTACAACGCCCTTCTCGAGGTCCCAGAGCACCGGGACGAGACGGTCATTACAACGCTCAGGTCTGGTCTTAGGCACAAGGAGTGGTTACGCTCTTTTGCATTAGCGCAACCTAAGACCATGGCCGAGGTGAAGGCCTGGACCGAACGTGAGGTCCAGCTGGAGTCCGAGGTGAACGCAAATCTCCCCGGGGCAGAGCAAGCCGACCAAAAGAAAATGGCGAGGGAAGAGAGAAGGAGACTCGAGCAGACAAAGCTCTACTCCCTAAAGTTTCAGGAGTACACCCCACTCAACGTCTCCCAAACTGTACTGCTAGAAGAGACTAAGGGCGAGGGGTTCTTCAAGCTTCCCCCGATCTCGCGCATGGCCTCAAAGCGCACCCGGGGCCCCTACCGCGGCTTCCACAGGTCGCAGGGCCACTCCATGGAGAGCTGCAAGCAGCTCCGAGACTACATCGAGGAGCTCATCCATTCGGGACACCTCGCAGTGTACTTGCGAGACAAGCGGCAAGCTGACCGCGAGCAGGAGCAGCGTCCCCCTCCCGGCGAGTTGACAATCGGCCAAATCATGGTCGTGTCAGCGGAGGGTACGTCGGATACCTACGAGGCTCAGCATCCCGCGCCGGAAGCGGAGGCCAACAGACATCCGAGGGGCTCAAGCTGCGCAAATAAAAAGAACATCTACTAGCGTGTACTTCTTTTTACTAAGACAATGTAAATCTTTCTCGAGATCTTTTTGTTTATATAATAAAGGGATCAATAAAACATTGCAAAAATAAGGATCTTATTCATTCAAAAAGTACTATGGGCTCCTCAGCCGTACATCGAAAAAGAAAAATTTACAGTAGCGGGGAAGGGGGTGCAGAGAACATTGCTCGTGGTACTCCGAGGATGTCTCCGCCAGCCGAGCCCTCGCGGCCTCAGACCTCCGCCCTCGATGCCGCCCGCGAACGTCAGCATCATGTCTCAATTGGTAGCATTCAAGAATGAGCGCTACAAAGCGGTCCCGCCGACTCGCGGAGATCAGGCCGAAGCGCTGCAGAGACCTTAACTTACCGACCGTCTCGTCCCTCAGCTGCTCGGATAAGGGGTTGTAGAGCCCCGGCGACGCCTTCCAGATGGAGTATATCAACAGCTGTAGCAGAGGGGAACGCCGGGGAAGCAGTCGGCCGAAATGATCCTCAATGCGGCCTATCACCAACTGCACCGTGTCCTCGGTGCAGTGCTGGTCGTAGAGGTAGACGTCCTCGAAGCTCACGATATCGGGGATGGTGAAAGGGAAGTCCTCCATTCTTACGTTTTGGGTGTGAAAGATGGAGTGATCCCTCCGTTTTATAGCAAACGACCCCTAGGAGTCTAACAGTCGCCCGCCCACAACTGTACTGCCACGCGGCAGACACCTAGCTTTTCTCGGCAAAATCGAAATGACGCGGCTCCAGCGCTTCGCTTCCACCGTACGTTCCTGACACGTGTCATCCATGACTGTCACCCTTCCCAATGTTCGCACGTCGTGGGGGTCGGACAAATCCCTGTGACAGTCCTGCTCGGTCCGTCCTTAGCAGGCATCATATGGCCACTCCCAAGCTAAGGACCAAAGCCCTCACCAAGAGGCAGCCGATCGGCTACCCCGCTCAGCTATCCCAGGCTGGTAGTTCCTTACCCCATAGCTCCAGGGATCAAAGCCCTCGCCAAGAGGCACCGAGCAGCTTCACTGCTCGGTCCATCCTTAGCAGGCCTCATACGGCCCATCCAGTACTAAGGACCAAAGCCCTCACCAAGAGGAGGCCGAGCGGCTACCCCGCTCGGCTATCCATGGCTGGTAGCTTCCTACCCTACAACGCCAGGGATCAAAGCCCTCACCAAGAGGCGGCCGAGCGGCTACCCCGCTCAGCTATCCCTGGCTGGTAGCTCCCTACCCCACAACGCCAGGGATCAAAGCCTTCACCAAGAGGCAGCCGAGCGGCTACCCTGCTCAGCTATCCCTGGCTGGTAGTTTTTATTTACAAAGTCAAAGATTTTACAAGGGTATTATAGGCTCCTCAGCCTTACAAAATGCCCGGAGGCTTACAAAATTCCCGATGCAACAAAAGAAGAGAAACAAGAAGACGAGGGGCTTCAGGCCTCAGGGCCAGGCGCAACCCCGGGGAGCTCAATATCTACCATGACTCGGGATGCGTCTGGTGGATCAGCGTCCATCACAGGAGCCTCGGCATCGCCCTTGCCGGGAGTCCCTTCCCCGGCAGTGCTCCCGGGGGCATCCCCCTGCGCGTCGTCCCCGCGAGGATATTCATTCCGGAGCTCTTCATCGGGGAACTCCGGAATCCAAGCCTTAACGGCGTCGAGGGCCTCATGCCAGATGAGGGTAGTAGCTGCGGCTAGGTCGGTGTAAAAATGGTCCGACTTTTTATAGTTCTCCACCGCCTTCGCCACCCTGAGCTCGGCTCACTTCGTCCCCTCTATCGCCTCCCCCAGCTCCTTCCGGAGGGTGCCCGCCGACTTCTTCAAGGTGCCGAAGAGCACCTTGGAGTCCTGAAGCTTGGCCTGGGTGGCCTCGCGGTACCTGGCGACCTCCCGCTTCCCGGCCGCAACCTCCTGCTTCCAGGCCGCCACCTCGCCCTCTCGGGCGATGACCTTCGCCATCGCCGCCTCCAGCTCCAACTTTGAGCTCTCCTCCAGCGAAGAGAGCTCGCCCGCGGCTCGCATCGCCGGGGCAATTTCCTCTTCCTCCATCTGGACGACGAGGGCGACGTGCTGGAGGACCTGAAGAAATCAGAGGGGGGTCAGAAAGAAAAGGGGGGCACCAAATCTCGCGAATGATGAGACGCTGAGTGAAAAATCAAGTGAGGTGCGAGCACTAACCTGCACGGCTTCTTGGGTGATGGCCACCATTTGCGCCTTGAGAGTCCCCCGAGGGACCTTGCCCCCGGCCGACCTCTCCATGTCGGCCAGTAAGCTGTCAGCGATGGAGAGCCTCGAGGGCACCTCAAAGTGGAGGTCCCCCTCGTCCACCAAGATCGGGGAGGACGGGGTTCGCGGAACCGTTTGGGGGAACCTCTTGAGAGACGATGGCGGGGAGGCGGTCTCTATCTCCGAAGCCTGGGCCTCCTATTCCCGAACCTGCTTTCGGCTCGGCGCCTGGCTGGGCTCCGGGGCACGGCCCACACTCGAACGCTGGGGTGGGATGGCTGCCGGGGGAGCCGGGACCGACATCGGACGAGAAGAGCTGGCACCTCCAGCCTTCGATCCCTTCTTCGGCTGGCGCATGGCTGCTCGAAGCTTGCTCGAGTCCATGGGTTCTACACAAGACAAGATACAATGGAGTCAGTAACACAAATAGAAATGAAAATAAGCGCAAGTCTAACAGATCGCCTGCAAGCTCCTAACTTACCGACGAACTGGGCGGGGCTGAGCCCAGCCCAACTAAGGGCCCGCTCAGAAAGTAGCACGTCAGCCCGGGGAATAGGCTCCCACTCCGCCACTTTCACCGCGTCGAGATCGTTGGACTGACTTTCCCGCCAGCATCTATCCCTAGACCACTGGGTGGGCACGGGCCAGTCCTCACCCTCTGGCGGCCCAACAAAGACAAACTTCTTCTTCCAATCGTGGATGGAAGAAGGCAAGACGATGACTCCCGACCCGGCTGCACTCCCGCGTTGTTTCCTAAAGGAGAGGTAAACCCACCTCGGGTCGCCCGCGCAAGTGCCGGAGTGACTTTTGTAGATAAGAGAAGAAGCAAGGGTGGACAGCCTGAAAGGGATCAACTGCAACCTCAAATGGATCAGGAACCCAAGGAGAATCCTCCAGGAGTTCGGCACTAGCTGGCCCGGGGCTAACCCAAAATGATTCAGCGCTCTAACGACCTCGGGAGAGAAGGACATGCACATTCCGGCCTAAAAGGCTTCCAAGTACAGGGCAATCTCCTCGCCTCGTACCTGATCTGCCCTCTCCCCTTTCTCGGCCAAACGTAGCGTGTAGCCGGGAGGAATATAGAAACACCTCCGAACGGTGGCAAGCTCATCCTCGTACCTCACCGTGGATGACACGCCAGGTGCATCCACGACCTCCGTTCTGGGGATCTCCCCCGTCGCGCGACCCCGGAAAGAGGATCTGACCCTAACTCCCTGGGGGGACTCCGATCCGAAAGAAGGAGAAGAAGAAGAAGAAGAAGAATGAGAAGAGGAAGAATCTACAGAGGGCTCCCCAGACTCTACCCCAACTACATCTACAGACTCCTCAGAGGAAGACATCTAACCTGATGAAGAGGAGTCCTCGGAAGAGAAAATGCGGGAATCCCGACTTAAAGAGGAGACCGCCGAGTTGACAAGACCAAAGACGAGGAAATTATGAAAAGGAATGGGCCCTCATGTGGACCCAACCTCTATTTATAGCAGCCGGCGTAACACATCCAACGGTGACAGTTATCTCCCGCCAAAACGACTCTTCGCACTCATTGGCCACCATCGCTCTACCTGTCATGCACACATTGGCTGCACCCCATCAGGCGCAGGAAACCTGCTGCCCGTCGCATCAGCCAACCGGCGTCCGACACGTGGGCAGTCACTTCGGTGAACGTAGGCATGATCCGGCGCATCCTCTTTAATGGAATATCTTATCCCTGATTCGTTGACGTCATCAAGATAATACGAAAGATTGCCCGGGAACACGCCCCGACGATATCTTCGAAAGGGAGCTCACCTCGGGTGACCCGGCAGACCACTCTCGACCCGACCCGTCAGCTGGTTGGGACGAGAGTGGAGGGCTAATGATGATGCTCGGTATCGGTGATCTCCCAGATGGCGACACGTGGCAGATGACGTGTCCCGAAGCTCACAAGAAAGGACCTACAGTGGCCGACCAGACCGCTGCTATGCCCGTCCTACAAATAACCGCTGGCTCATCTCCGAGCCCCCTGCACAATTGGCCTCCTTGGCCCTCTCAGCTCGCCTCCGGGCTCTAGCAGAACCAAGATAGCTCGGCCTCCCGCTCGTCCCCGAGCTCTCCCGCCGAGATCATCTTCCTCGGTCTCATCGACCGACCAACGGCACTACTCACAGGCGAAACCGCCATCCCGTGAATCTCGCCATACGCGAGATATCCGCCGGCTATATCCCATGTTCCACGCCATCACGATCCCCCATTAACGAGCCTGTCTCGCCATTAATGCGGGATCCCGCCCATCACGCGGGCGTGAAGTTGGGAGCGTAACGGCCGGCGTGATTCTCGCGCCTGCCTGCCTGCTGCCACCACTATTTAAACCCCTCCTTCAGACGGTTCAAGTAAGTCTTTTTCTCTCCACTAAGCCGTTACTCTGCTCGGATATCCGGTCTAACTTGATCGTCGGAGGGTCCTCGGTGGTACAACCACCCCGGGACTTCCTTGCAGGTAGCTCGGCAACAACAACCTCAAACCCATTGAGATCCATGCTTCAGGAGCCAGCCTCCAAATCCAATCTCAGTCGTCCATCGTCGCTCCCAGAGGATCTACGGAAGGTAACATTTTGATGTGATCCGACATCCGTCAGCAAGCCTTGCGGGGAGAATCCGATGCAGACGTGGTTGGCGATTCGAGGGAGATGGATCTTGCGGTTGAGTTTGATGCATTGAGAGGCGAAGACGTCGTAAAAGTAGCGGCGTTCAAGGTTTGGGGGGTTGGAGAGCATCAGCCATGGAGCGGCGACGTCTGTTTGTTGGGTTTTTCTGGTGGCGAAGGATCTACGTCCGCCGCCGCCGACGACTAGGACGGGGCTGGAATGGAGCAAGGGAGAGGCGGCGGCGGCTGAGAACAACATTGTTTTATTGTTAAAAAGGAGAGATCTTGCAGAAGAAGAACTAAAGATGGGCGGAGGCGGTGCTAGATATATTCCGTGAGAATATTTGTAGAAAAAGTGTTTTTATATACGCAATCTTATCTTACTATTTTCTAAAAACACCATCCAAAATTAAAGAGCCCTTTAACTAAATATAGTTATATACCCTTCAGTTAATTTATGAATCGGGTTATCTGTAACTAGGTTAGAATGAGAGCAACTATTGTTAAAGACTGGGGCATGCTGAGAGAAATTGCCGCAGGGCCAAGGGTCTGCGGTGCCAGCGATCACCAGATTGGGAGCTGCCCTATGAGGTCAGAGCGCAACGGATCCAACCAATAACAGAAAGCCCTTGTTTTCCAGAAGCAACTGTTTGATCAGAAATGAGGCAATACGGGTCGTGGCCAGGGACGAGCTTTTACCTCGACAGCTAAGCAGGCGGAGGTATCAGAGGATGTCGTCACAAGTACCATTTTAGTTTATTCAGTTCCTGCTAGAGCACTGTTTGATTCGGGGGCGTCACACTGTTTCATGTCCACCATCATCGCCACTACATATTCTATACCACATGGGACTTTGATCCCGGGCTGGGAAATACACACGGACAATAGAGTGGTTGTGTCTAGCAGATAGTGTAAATTCTGTCCTGTATTGATTTGTGGCAGGAAACTTTTTGCCGACTTCATACTAATCGGGACCGAAAATTGCGACGTTGTCTTAGGGATGGATCGGTTAGGCACCTTTCATGCACACATTGATTGTCGGGCCAAGACCGTGATCTTTTGTATCTCTAACCATCCAGAATTCGTGTTTATTGGGGGCAGACGAGAGCCCAACACCAGTTGTAGTTCAGGAATTCTTGGATGTCTTTTCTGAGAATTTACCCGGCCTACCCCCTCCTCGTGTTTTAGGGTTTTCAATTGAATTAATCCCAGGCACGACACCGATTTCTAAAGCCCTATATAGGATGGCGCTAGTCGAATTGGCCGAGTTTAAGAAGTAGATAGGGGAACTTCAGAGTAAGGGATTTATACGCCCAAGTACTTCTTCTTGGGGCGTTCCAGTTTTACTAGTAAAGAAGAAGGATGTTTCCTTACGCATGTGCATCGATTACCGTAAGTTGAACCAAGTTACGATCAAGAACAAGTATCTCATTGCACGTATTAATGATTTGTTTGATCGGCTCTGTGGTGTCCGAGTTTTCTTAAAGTTGGACCTTCGGTCAAGATACCACCAAGTCAGGGTTAAGGAAGAGGATATATGTAAGACAGCCTTTAGAACTCGGTATGGCCACTACGAGTTTCTAGTGATGCCATTCGGTGTTACTAACGCACCAGTCATGTTCATGGACCTGATGAACAAAGTTTTCTCGCAGTATCTCGCCAGTTCGTCGTAGTCTTTATCGACGACATTCTCATGTACTCGAAAAGGAAGGAAGAGCATGCCGAGCATTTTAGGATCGTGTTACAGATGTTAAGACAGGAGAAGTTATATGCTAAGTTTAGTAAGTGTGAGTTCTGGCTCGACCAAGTTCGATTTTTGGGCCACAGTGTTTCCGGAGACGGTATATCCGTAGACCCGACAAAAATTGAAGCAGTTAAGAATTGGCCAGCATCGAAATCAGTAGCAGAGATCAGAAGTTTCTTGGGACTCGCAGGTTACTATCGTAGATTTGTCAAAAATTTTGCACGAGCGGCTGAACCCTTGACAAGGCTTACTCGGAAATGAGAACCGTTTGTCTGGTCAGAGGAATGCAATCGAGCATTCAATTTGTTGAAGGAGAAACTTACCATGACACTGATACTAATTGTACCAGATAGGACATGAGAATTGGTGATTCACAGCGATACTTCAGGAAAAGGGTTAGGCTACATTCTGATGCAGCATGGTTGAGTAGTGGTGTATGCCTCGCGCCAATTGAGAATGCACGAGAAAAATTACCTGACTCATGATCTAGAGTTGGCCACGGTTATATTCGCTTTGAAGATTTGGAGGCTTTATCTTTTGGGAGAATGGGTTGAGATTTATACGGACTATAAGAGTTTAAAGTACGTGTTCACGCAAAAGGAACTCAACATAAAACAACGCAGGTGGTTGGAGTTTATGGCCGATTTTGATCTTGACTTACGGTATCATCCCGTGAAAGTAAATGTAGTATCCGACACCCTCAGCCGGAGACCAGCGGTTGTGATGTTGACTTGCCAGAAAGATATTCTTGATGATTTTCGGAGGTTTGATTTGGAAGTGGTTATACCGGGAACCTAAGGGTAGTATTGGCAGCACGCCTCATTTCCCAAAAGACAAGAGCAGAAAACATGACGAGGCCTGCGACGTATTTATTTCGATAAGGTTATTTCTCGAAACAAATATGCTAAACATAAAAAGCAATATAAAAGTAACAAGAAATTAACCTGGAATTGAAATTTTCAACAACTTTATTTACATTCACTTCAACAAACTTTAATTACAATGATAAATTCTCTGAAAAGGAAATAACATGAAATAAAACGCCTAACCAAGTGGCATACTGGTACTGAAAACTGATAAAGGAAATCTATGAATCGGCTTGTGCTGCGATTTGGTCGTAGTCCTCTGCAGTCGGTTCCACCTCCTCAGTTTTTAGATTATCGGACGAACATTCTAAAGAAACAAAGATGGATGGAATAACAGTCAGCGAATTTGCGCTCGGTAAGTCCCAAAAAGAGGTATGATGTGTGTGTGTGTGTGTAATGCAAGGTGGCATGTGATTTAGATGAAACATGAACAGGTATAACATGGTAATGTGACATAAGTACAACAAGCAAGCATAGCATGGATTTGAAATGTAGGTATATGGTACATGAAGTGCATGTAAGTGTCCTAAAATGTCTCTATAAGGTAATCTAATTAACCTAAGTTCAAGTATGAATAACAACCAATCTTAAGAGTATTAGGAATGTCGGGACCCAAACCTGTAGAGGAGTAGACCCAAATCAAGAATGTAGTATCGGGACTCCAAACCGTGGAGGAGTCAACTCGATCAAGAGTGTGGCATCGGGATCCCAAGCTGTGGAAGAGTCGCCTCGATCCAAGAGTTCATGTAATAGGAGGACTCCTGAGATTTCGTTAGATTCATACTCGAACTACCCCAACAGCCCGCGTATATTATTCTATGCTTAAAATTACAAGCCTTGATCGAATCCATGAATACAAAAGATGATGTATAAAGTCAAGTATTCAAGATTGAGTTCATGTTAAGATCATGTATTCATGTCAATTGCAAGTCATGTCAATTGTATTCACGGTTCGAGTCAAGTTGGATCAAAGCATAATGGTTGAGTACAAGTCATGGCAAGTGTTCATGTCAAGTTAAAATATTCCAGTTCAGGTTCGATTCAAATTTGAGTTCAAGTTTAAGTTCAAATTCGAGTTCGGGTTTATGTTCAAGTTCTATATGATTTGATTTTCCTGAAATTACGATCTACATTTAGAGAAAGGCAAGTGACGCATCATTATCTCCGACAACCCCGAGGCACTGATGAGAGAAAATGCCACTCAAACCAATCTATAACCTAAATACGAAACATAACTAGTCTTTTGATTCTTAGGGTATTTATGTGAAAAATGTCATTTAAAAATATCTCGAGGGGTTTTAATTCATCCTAAAATCTCGAGGGTGTTTTTGATAAAAACATGTTAATTAAAATGTCAAGATTTTTCATAAAACACGTATTTTATATTTTGTGGTATTTTATTGTCAAACCCCAACTTTTAAAGTTTATGGTATTTTAATGAAAAATACCACTTTTGGAAACTTGAGGGTATTTTATTAAAACTTTAATCTTTTCATTTTAGTGTATCTAATTTTACAAATTTGTTTTTCTTTGGACATTACGAATATATAAATTAAATTATTTTAAATTTGTTTACTTTGTAGTAAAATTTCGTATCTTCTTTAAAACTATATTTTATTCTTTTCGAGACCGAATTCTCTGTGAGGAGTTCTGCAACTCATTTTACTATTCCAATAATATGCGATAATCCGCACTGTCCACAAACGGGTCCTCTAAAGAGAGTTGCAGAGGCGTATTTGCAAAGGAAAAGTTATCGATCGTATTTTTATTTGAGGGTATTTTATTGAAAATCGATTTCTTTTCAAATAACGCTACAAGCATATGATTGTGCTATGATGTGCTTGTGGGGTAGGTCCATACCCCCGTGCAATATTAACATTTCACAAGGAAATATTATAAAGCTAGCATAAGAATATGATATTAAAATTTTAATTGGTATATATCGATTTATTAGTGTTTTCCTAACATGTCATAAAAATATTATTAAGAATATCAAACAATTTCATGTAAGGAAGAGTCATGAAAAGAGTGATGTATATAACATGTTTTGTAGTGCTCACCCAAATAATGAACAAGTTGCAGTATATTACTAACACATACAAATTGATCGTAATTATATTTATTGAGTTTGAATTAGTGTGCATGGTATCATAGGTGTAATGTCTAATATTATCAATATGATAACAAGGTGTTGGTTATATCGCACATGTAAGGGAAGAAAGAATACATCAAGATGGATGAAAAAAACGTTCAAGAGGAATGAGATGAGGGGAAAGAAATGGGTTAGGGACTTACTCACGGTGCGATACAGTATAACAACCGTATCACCAAATAAAAAGAGTAGCGTGCTTTCGAGTGGAACTTCGACTTTACTAGGCTTGGCAAGATCTTGGAAGATAAGAAAGTCGATCTGTGATTTCGATGCCGCACGGTACTAGTTTGAGGGAACAACGTCACGAGATGAAGGCGAGCTCGACTCCTTAAAAGGACTTGAGAGATAGAACTGATAGAAATATAGTTTTGAGAGTAATATGCATAGGGGAAGAAAGGTAGGACTGAGTGAGTATTTATAGGTGAAGGGAAGAGCGCTATGATTAATTAAAAAGATTAAAATTTTGATTAAAATAATTAAAATTAGGAATAAAAGAGATTAAATAGGTAACTGAAGGGTTTGAAAGTTTCAGAATTGAATTGGGAGTTTTAAAGTATTAAACAGGGTTGAGAGGAGGCCAAAGATCGCATGTGCAAAAGACGGAGCACAGTTGCACAAGGTTGGCCGACGGAGGCGGCTTTCTGGTGGCCAAGTCATGGGTGTTTACCTCGGGGGTTTGAGCCACCCACTCCACAGGGTTTAAATATCACATTTATATAATTTGTTTTTGTTGCAACTTTTCGTTTCACCGTGTAATGCCCGTGCAAACTCTTGGTCTTCCAAAAAGTTAAAAAAGAAAAATATTAAAATAATTAGGGCTGATGGAATTCGAATACGTAGGCTAAGGAACAACAGTGGAGGGTATTAACGAGTGAGCTACAAATAGTTTCTTGCACTTATTTCACAAGAATTTTCTTATAACTCGAAATCAGGATAGAATACATCCTTTTTCATGAACTAAAACGAAAGGGATGGTACATAGAATTCAGGGTCGTTACAGCAGTACTCATTAGTATATCGTATTAAGGCTGCACAGGCTAGAGACCCTCAGCTACAGAAGTTACGAAGTCAGATAGAGGCCGGTTTGAGAACGGATTTATTAATACACGAAGACGGTTCTTTGCGATTCGGCAGTCGGTTGTGTGTACCGAAGGGAGAGGTTTGAGAATAGGTATTGAAAGAAGCGCACAGCTTCGCTTATTCAGTGCATCCCGGGGGCGCCAAGATATATAGGGACTCAAGACAACATTTCTGGTGGAATGGCATGAAGAGGGAGATCGGCCGCTACGTGTCCAGATGCTTGGTGTGTCAACAGGTGAAGGTCGAATATCAGAGAGTGGCCGGTCTTTTGCAACCACTCTTTATTTCTCAGTGGAAGTGGGAACACATCACCATGGGCTTCGTGACGGTTTTGTCGCGGAGTCCTAAGGGCAATAATGCAATCTGGGTCATTGTCGATCGTTTCACAAAGGCGGCTCACATTCTACCATTTCGAGTGGGACAATCGACGGAGAATTTGGCAGAAAAGTACATGCAGTAGATTGTGAAGATACATGGAGTTCCCGTTAGTAATCAGACCAAGACAACATATTCCTCTTGCGGTTTTGGAGATGTTTATAAGAGAGTTTGGGTACACGTCTAAATTTCAGCACAGTTTATCATTCTCAGACGGACGAACAGTCTAAGAGAACCATACAGATACTAGAGGATATGTTGAGAGCTTGTATGTTGGATTTCAAGGGATCATGGGAAGATCACTTGCACTTAGTCGAGTTCTCCTACAATAACGGTTATCTGGTAAGCATACAGATGGCCCCGTTTGAAACACTTTATGAACGAAAATGTCGTTCCCCGCTTTGCTGGGATGAAGTGGGGGAGTGGCGATTTATAAGACCTGAGCTCATAGTTCAGACGGTCGATAAGGTCTAACTGATCAGAAACCGTATCAAGACAGCGCAAGATCGCCAGAAGAGTTGGGCAGACGCTAGTAGGAGGCCGTCTGAGTTCGAGGTTGGCGACCATGTGTTCCTAAAGATTTCGCCGACTCGAGGGGTGATTAGATTCGGTAGTCATGGGAAGCTTAGTACCCGATTTATCGTACCCTTTGAAGTTGTGGAGAGTGTCGGTGAGGTAGGCTATCGCTTGGCTTTATCTCCTTCCTTAGCAGGCGTGCGCGACGTATTCCATATTTCTCAACTACGTTGGTACATTCGAGATGATTGCTATGTCCTTGATCACTTCGAATTGATTTTGAGCACATATATTTCATATGAGGAACAACCTACAACTATCATGAACCACAGAGAGAAGGTGTTGAAGAACAAGGTTATTCCCTTAGTCCTTGTGTCTTGGGGTGGATGCTCACATAGAGAATCCACTTGGGAGCGTGAGAATGAAATCCGTCAAAAGTACTCTCATTTTTTCCCTTAATCTTTGTATTTTCGTTCTTTTAATTTCGAGGACGAAATTTCTTATAATGTGGGTAGGATGTAACATCCTGTACCTTGAAATCCTAAAAAAATAAGCGTTTTATGTATTTCTCTTGATTCTATATTCATTTGACATGTTTAGTGCAAAATCACTTCTGATATCAGCCAAAATATCAGCCCTTAGCCGGCTCAACCATGCCAGAAACGGCTCAGGAGTCTTTCCCAGTGATTATTTCTTCTCTAGGTGCTTGAAACGGATCTTGAGCCTGCTCAACACATTTAAGACGATTCGTGTGTTGGATATAGTGCCCTCAAAGTCAATTATTGGATCGCAGGTACGTGATTGCAATGATTGAGGAGGACCTATATCGGTAGGACAGTTTTACTCGAGATGATAGTATGCTATCTGGTTTGCCTTTATCAGTCGTGTATAGGTTCAGGTGACTGATCACGATTACACGTTGATAGAGCCCTTAGGATCTTGCTTGACTACCAACAGTATGATGGCGATCATATACGTGAGAGTTGGGTAGTCTATAAGCACATCCTTAATAGTGGTCCCTAGTCGTGGGAGTTTCGAGACAGGACATCGATACTCCGGAGTAGACTAGTGTATACAGTCGAGACCCCGACGAGGGGCGGTGGCCGGTCTCACAAGCCACTGGTGTCAGTTGGATCACCTAAGATGTATACAGGTGCTCATTGGGTTATGAGTACACCGGACAGGACACGCCGGGAACCTGCTAGTTGGTATTATACATATCGTCAGATAGCAGTTCCCTGGTGACATGTGTACAGGTTAGTTCATCGACCTGAGGTCGTTATTTGTCTCGTGTGAGTTCCCACTGTGCTTTGATTTCTACCCTACCACGGCTCAAAGGAGTCGTGCAAATAGGTAGTTTTTGGGTACAGTCCCGAGCCACATGGAAGCAAGTGAGCGGATCGTCAGGGGATTCGTCTCTCCCGGTATTGGGGGTGGAGATCGCGCTGTGTCTAGGAAAGCCATTACACCAAGTCCTTGGCCAAGGCAGGTGAGAATTACTGGTAGGTACTCCGGTAGTTTCTCAGGGTATTCAGGGCTTGTCTCCGACACGACTTATACCGCTATTGGGGGTCTGACGTTACTAGCCCCCTAGGCTGGATATGCGATACTCATAGACGAACGGACCGGACTGTATATACATTGTCACTGTTAGGCTCAGTAGGGTTTCCGGATGAGTTCGCTCATCGGCCTCCCTTGAGGTCAGTACATGGGCAGCCGTTACGCACAGCTAGTGCCGCTGACGGCTTGTGGTTAAACCACTGCCAGGGTACTGACGAGTCATTAGAGTCCCCCACAGATAGTTTCCCAAGTTCGGGCGAAACGTTGTAGAGGCCGTATGGTTTTATGGCAGGGTTCGGAAAATGCACGTGCGTTTACGCACGTGTCATATTTCGGGCAGATAATACTGGTGGACTTTGGTTTAAGCTGGATCCGAGTATTATACTGTGTAGATATAATATCTTTGTCTTAGTTGCATTTGTATTCGGTCGTAATACAAATGCGGGTATGTTTATACTGTTACGGGGTTATCCAGAAATTCGTTTCGGGATCGCTTTTGGAAGTTGCCAGTTTCCTGTTTTCTATCACCCGTATTTAACATTCGGTTAAATACGGATTTATCTTTTCGTCACTTGGGTGAGTCATGAGGTGAGTCGTGATTCTAGAAGGTTCTAGAAGGTGACTAGGATTAGTGACTCATGGTTGCTTTAAATGTTCATTTAATGTTATGCAAGGTGTCTTTTGTGAGTCATTCTTTTGCTTTAATGATTCTTATTCTTGCTAAGATCTTTTGTGAGAAGCTTTCCTTTGTGGTCACCTCCCTTGCTTCCTACACTCACTCCCCCACCTCCTTATAGTGGCCGGCCCATTCTTGATGGAAGATTATGGTTGTTGTTTTAAAAAGATGATAGTTTTAGGTGTATGGAAATTTCATAGCTCATTTCATTCCATCATCCGACTCAAATGGCAACTTCATTAACCGTTCGTCCATGGCTTTGGACGAAGTGAGACAAAGTGTTCTACTCATTCTCTACATTAATCTTGGTCATCTTTTTTAGCAAACTTGATGACCGAGTTGCCTAGGGTCAGAGGCGGGAGCCCGTTTAAAGATCCGATGACGTGGTGCCACCTGGACGAGCAGATCGGAGATCGACGAGATCGGAGTAGCCGCAACAGAGCGTGGAATGATGGTTAAAGAATGAAGGACTCGGATCGTTCGGTATAACCTTTCTACCCTCTTTACAGTTTGTTAGTTTAGTGTTAATGGCAGATCCGGGTTATAGTATGCGATAGCGCCAGTTATAAAAGTTTTTGTTCCGCATTTGGCGTCAGAATGACGGCCGCGGCGCTACCGTAGA
The DNA here is from genome assembly GCA_030015575.1 of Agapanthus africanus. Lineage (NCBI taxonomy): Eukaryota > Viridiplantae > Streptophyta > Magnoliopsida > Asparagales > Amaryllidaceae > Agapanthus > Agapanthus africanus. Next base: position 167,703,255 of record JASDDO010000028.1, on the reverse strand, counting down.
CTTACATGGTATCAGAGCCTCGCTGTTATCGCTTTACTAACTTGTTCTAACGCGTTTAAAATATCGATCGAACGGATTTTCGAAAATCGCAATTTTCAAGTCTAAAGTTTCTGTTGATTTTAAAAGGGGTCTAAAAATCATTTTGAGTATACCAGAAAATCAAGCAGGCTTTTTAAAGAACACTGGAGAAAAACGACAAACTGATCTGACCATACGGCCGCGGATCCGCCGCCAAAGCCATGCTTTGGCCGCGGAACTGCGGCCATATTGGTGAATCAGTGGGTCATTTTTCTTATGGGGCTTCTACTTGGGAAATTGTGGTTTCTGGAACTGTTCTTTAGGGCCCAGGTTTTGTTACTGTACAGCAGATATACGTGGGGCCCACTTCGGGAAATTTAGTCGATCGAAATTTAAACGTGTTAGTTTTCAGTACTTACATTATATCTCCGACCGTGAATGTCATTTGAGCTGTAAACTGCGTCTGATTGCTATAGTTCTTTTAGACGGGTTTGCGAACGTGACATTCGCGTTGATGTTCTGTGTTGTGCTGTGATGTTGCGGATTTGTCGTGGTGGATAGCAGTGTGAAATGGTAGTGCAGTTTGGATTTATTTGTACATTTGATATTGCGGAGCGAGCGTCCAACATGTGGACTGCCGTCTCTGTATGTTTGTATAATATTCTTTTGGGGCACGACCGGGTTGAGGTCGATGTACCCGTTGTACATATTTTTCATTTCTGTACTAGGTTTTACCCCGCGACGGAGTGCACGGATAGCCGGGTTCTAGAGGGCAACGGGTCCGCATCTCATGGCTTTGAGAGGCAGAGCGGCCTCACTCTAGAATTGGCAGACTATTCGCCACACTCGTACGGGGTACAGGTTGACCCAAGGAGGGGTGCTCAAGTTACCGGATTCCGTGAAGTGCTGGGTGGTCCATTCACTTTGTTGTAGGGGGCTGCCTCGCTTCAGGTTTTGGCGGGTAACTTGCCGTACCCGTAGGGGTCTATGTTTCATTGCACAGGCTATCCACACGACCAGGGGAACGTCGGGTTTCAGCAGCGGCTCTGTAAAACCCAGGAATCCCAGATAACTGTATTGTTCTGTGATGCTTATTACTTTTCTGTAATATTGCATATTATCATGCCTGGAGCGATTATTGTATATTGGTATATATACTAGTAGATGTTGTATATGTTTTACACCCGTGCTAGTCCAGTCCCCGCTCTGTCGTTAGTTAAGTAACCTAACGGGTGATGACGGGACCCAGTAACGAATGCGGATGGCATATACGTACATTTTATTTTCGTTCTTTTCTGGTGTGATTTAATGATGGGACTGCGTTGATTCTGATCAATGCAAAGGAAAACAAACCCGTTTGGATGTTGTTGGAACAAATTTAAAAAGTGTTATTACAAAGACGTTTCCTTTTGTTTTGCACAGTGGTATTCGGTTGGAATATCCTGCACCTCATTCGACGAGGCAAGGGCTGATATCCCTTCACCGGGAGAGACCCCTTGGGCAGAAGTTTGCGTCAGGGTAATAACTTCACTATAGTCGATTACAAGTTGCTTTGCATCGCGGTATTCAGTTGGAATATCCTGCACCTCATTCCACGAGGAAAGAGCCGAGATCCCTTCACCGGGGGTGACCTCTTTAGCAAAAGGTTTTCGCCACTATATTTTTATAAAAAGCTATCATGTTCCTTCAACGAGATCAAGTTCATTACGTTAAAGGTTTTTCGCCAAAAACTAGCCGTAGCCCTCCATCAAGTCTTATGGATGGTCAGTAGTATTCAAGCTATGTTTGTTGGCTTTTGTCAAGGCATAGTGTTTGGTAGCTGTTGGGGTATTCATTTGTTGCATAGATAGATGTGTTGGTTTGGGACAGTCGTATTACCTTGTTGGCTTTCGTCAAGGGTATGTACGGATGGGTTCAAATTGACAAGAATATGACGGGTAGAACTTGACATGTGACTTATGATTTGTTGGCTTTCGTCAAGGTCATAAGAACATGGGGTAAAAATCATATCGGGAGTTTCTAAAGAAACTGAAACTTGCCAGGCATGCGCATACCTTCTGGAGTGTGATAACGTGAGTGGATTCCGTCACATTATCATGCGATGAGCGTTGGATCCCGATTCCCACTGATGAGTTAGTTTACTCTTCGGGTGACCCCGATTGATTCTTCTTTTAGGTTTGGAGGAGAATTTGACAGTACAGTGGGAGGTTTCCGGATTAGATAAAGTGATAACCATTCTGATCTAGGTTAGAGTGCACGCAGAGTGTTTCTTTTCTCTCTCTCTTTGGCAGCGACCTTTGACTGACCCTAGACTATGATTCAGTGACCAAGTTGACCGAACCTTCTTAAAATACTGGCTTTTGAATTGTCTGAGTTGCATAAGTCATTGCCACTCCTTCTTTTACCCTTTGCATTTCTCAGAACACCCCGTATTACTACGGACATCCACTTCCATTGGATAGATCCATCGTATGGTTATATACGAACTCGAAGGGACTTCTTCGAGGATGGATCCAGGTTCAGAAGAAATAGAATTGGTTTATTCAGTTGTCTTTTATTATCACTTTCTCTCAGGTTGCGAGGGTTCCTTGGTTTAGGAGAGTACACCTATTACGCTTATTGGATAGTCTTCTTCCAAACCATAGGCAGGTGCCGAAAGGTCGGGAATGAAGAAAACCAATTAGCCTAAGTAGGGTGTACAGAAGGTAATATGTAAAGACAAAATAAAGGGATTAGAAAGAGGGCAAAGTAAATTGCGACTGCTATCGTTCACGACCAAACCGCGTACTTCATCGCCACTCCTATTTCACCTTTGCTTTTTTCCCCAGTTCGGGAGAAATAGAATAAGGTATTATTCAGTTGTCTTTTATCATCACCTTCTCTCAAGTTGCGAGTACTCCTTGGTTTAGGAGGGTACACCTATTATGCTTACTGGATAGTCTTCTTTCAAACCATAGGCTGGTGCCGAACGGTAGGGAAGGAAGAAAACCATTTAGCCTAACGATGGTGTACAGAAGGTAACGACTAAAGACAAATAAAGGGATTTGGAGAGAAGGCAAAGAAATATACGGTTAAAGTCATGAATTGGATTATGGAAGAGGCATTGCTAGGAATACCAGGATACCCCTACGAAACATTTTCATGTTTCAGTGCATTGTTAAAGGAAAATTGTTTTCCCGATTAGATACTTACTCCAGGGTATGTATTTACCAGGTATGATTCTCACATCTGTATGGTTTTACAGATGATGAGTGGGAGTAAGTTATTGGGAATTAGGCGATCATCCTCATTATATCGGAATTCGTTGTAATTGGTGATATTTGAGGAAGTCGCCTGGGTTATTGCCGACATGAATGTATTTGGTTTTGAGTACCCGTTGTTGTGCACCAATTTCAAAATGATATATCTGTACGTTTATTTCTATAAAGTGAGATATAACTTTTTGATATTATGTCGATGACATTTACCTACATCAGTTGACGATTGGGTAAGGAGCATTGAACAACGGAGTAGTTCTTAACCATAAGTACAGTTTTCAACCTACGATGCACAGGTTTTGAGTTATTGAACTCAGCGGACTTATACAGAGTATTGTATGTTGTCCAGTGTCCATCAGGACAAAGGGGTTTGTCCTCGTACTATGTTCTGTTTACTTATGACTTCTCTAGTTTTTAGAAAAGTGTTTCGTGGAAATACAAGGTCTAAGTTATGAGAAGTTGTGGGTATAAGAATAAAGTAGAGAACCAGATGTCGCAAGTATCGGGATTCTTCAAAGAGATCGAAGATGTAGATTCTTGTGATTGGTATTCAAGTAATGGTTTTGAGAAACTTGTTTCTCTTTCGGGTTACTCATAATTGGATGTATTCCTAAGTTGAGTAATGCTGATTAGCCTCTCTCCATTAAGTTGATATGCACTGGAGATAGATGCATGATTAGAATCTGGTTCCAATTAAATAAGTGCCAAAGTTTCTATATTGGATATAGAATGGTTCATATCTTAACGATGTTAAGGTACGGGGAGTTGTCCAGCTTATGCTTAAAACCAGACTCTGGATAACTCAGGGCACGTTTCTGTAATGGCAGTTTGTGGGTTGGCCCGGGCTATGTCGAGGGTTGACTTTCTACCATCTGGAAGATCAATAGTGATATTGTTCTTGACTCGCCACAGTTTTAGTAAAATGGATTTTTTCAGAAAACAGTAGTGGGAGTATAGTAGAACTGGAAGTGATTCCAGAACCACAAACGATTACGGAAAATTTAATAGGACCTAAAGATTCAATCAGGTTTGACATTCCATTAGCCACTCCGCAAATATGGTGGGTAACCTCAGACACCCGAGAGGTACTACGATAGCCTCAAGGACGGTGACAGGAAGGTTCTTGCTTACCCAGACTTGACACTACTGTTGTTCCAGACTATGAGACCCGGCAGGAGGATAAGTATAGCGTCATTCTAAACTAGCTTTAGAAGTGCACGTATATATTATTCTGCCAGAGGGTTGTTGTGGTCAGTGGGAGCAGCGGAAGCATAGTGGGCAAGTAGCTTATGTCTATTTATAGACTAGAGCAGTTATAGCGGAGATAGATCATCTAATTTTGATGTGACAGTCATAGTTTTGACTTCATCAGAATAGGGGATGGATCTGTTAAGAAGGTAGTAGGGTGTGATGTCCTGGTATTTGGATGACATACACAGAGTAGGAAGTAAAATTCCTATATTACGATCGGTTGTACTGTGGTCTTCACACAGTTGTTTCTCCAGACAGGATATGGATATAATATCTGACATTCTGGCTTCTAGATCTATGGTTTTAGATCTGGATTTGGGTAGTTTCCCAATGTGGGTACTTTGACAGTATTCTAATGGTTTTTAGAATAGATGACTCCTGGCATGGTGGTGTACCTGCAGGTGATGGAGTCACCCTCTCTAAAGGTGTCTTACAGACTAAAGGGGAGAGGGATGCGCATGATTGGCAGATCACTTGCTTAGGCAATTGAGTCAATCATGAGATGTCAAGTACCACACCAGATGTTGTTTTTGCACTAGATGCAATAAGTTTGTATTAATCCAATCCTGGAGAAACATAAGGAAGCAATTTTAGAACATATGTGAATGTTCTACGGATTTGATGACGGCAGCCTCCTTCGGGAGACGGTTATCATTCCAGGCTTCAAAGGTGACATAGATGACAGAGTGATTGTCAGAGTTATAGTTTTCCCTCTGACGAAGGGGGTAGTATTATGGACAGTTGGTCCAAGAGGATACTGTGGGAGGCATGGTGCAGGATACTGATTAGGTTCAGTTTACGATACAGTCTAAGAAGTTTGGATTTGTAGTTCATTTATGAACTAGGTTCCATCAGATATCCAGACATATTCTAAGACAGGTATTACTCAATTCGGGAGATGGCTTTCTCCGCGAACTTGAGATTAAGAGAGACATAGAAAGGAACATCAGGGCGGATCAACTCATTGAGGCTATTTCTCGAACACAATAGTTTTACAAACGGGCTTTGTGAAACTGATTAGTAGAGGAGTTGGATGTTCGGTATCACACGGGCTGTGAGTATGCGACATCGCAATAATTAGCCTTAAGTGCAAGTGGGAGATTGTTGGATATAGTGCCCTCAAAGTCAATTATTGGATCGCAGGTACGTGATTGCAATGATTGAGGAGGACCTATGCCGGTAGGACAGTCTTACTCGAGATGATAGTATGCTATCTGGTTTGCCTTTATCAGTCGTGTATAGGTTCAGGTGACTGATCATGATTACACGTTGATAGAGCCCTTAGGATCTTGCTTGACTACCAACAGTATGATGGCGATCATATACGTGAGAGTTAGGTAGTCTATAAGCACATCCTTAATAGTGGTCCCTAGTCGTGGGAGTTTCGAGACAGGGCATCGATACTCCGGAGTAGACTAGTGTATACAGTCGAGACCCCGACGAGGGGCGGTGGCCAGTCTCATAAGCCACCGGTGTCAGTTGGATCACCTAAGATGTATACAGGTGCTCATTGGGTTATGAGTACACCGGACAGGACTCGCCGGGAACCTGCTAGTTGGTATTATACATATCGTCAGATAGCAGTTCCCTGGTGACATGTGTACAGGTTAGTTCATCGACCTGAGGTCGTCATTTGTCTCGTGTGAGTTCCCACTGTGCTTTGATTTCTACCCTACCACGGCTCAAAGGAGTCATGCAAACAGGTAGTTTTTGGGTACAGTCCCGAGCCACATGGAGGAAAGTGAGCGGATCGGCAGGGGATTCGTCTCTCCCGGTATTGGGGGTGGAGATCACGCTGTGTCTAGGAAAGCCATTATACCAAGTCCTTGGCCAAGGCAGGTGAGAATTACTGGTAGGTACTCCGGTAGTTTCTCAGGGTGTTCAGGGCTTGTCTCCGACACGACTTATACCGCTATTGGGGGTCTGACATTACTAGCCCCTAGGCTGGATATGCGATACTCATAGACGAACGGACCGGACTGTATATACATTGTCACTGTTAGGCTCAGTAGGGTTTCCGGATGAGTTCGCTCATCGGCCTCCCTTGAGGTCAGTACATGGGCAGCCGTTACGCACAGTTAGTGCCGCTGACGGCTTGTGGTTAAACCCACTGCTAGGGTACTGATGAGTCATTAGAGTCCCCCACAGATAGTTTCCCAAGTTTGGGCGAAACGTTGTAGAGGCCGTATGGTTTTATGGCAGGGTTCAGAAAATGCACGTGCGTTTACGCACGTGTCATATTTCGGGCAGATAATACTGGTGGACTTTGGTTTAAGCCGGATCTGAGTATTATACTGTGTAGATATAATATCTTTGTCTCAGTTGCATTTGTATTCGGTCGTAATATAAATGCGGGTATGTTTATACTGTTACGGGGTTATCCGGAAATTCGTTTCGGGGTCGCTTTTGGAAGTTGCCAGTTTCCTGTTTTCTATCACCCGTATTTAACATTCGGTTAAATACGGATTTATCTTTTCGTCACTTGGGTGAGTCATAAGGTGAGTCGTTATTCTAGAAGGTTCTAGAAGGTGACTAGGATTAGTGACTCATGGTTGCTTTAAATGTTCATTTAATGTTATGCAAGGTGTCTTTTGTGAGTCATTCTTTTGCTTTAATGATTCTTGTTCTTGCTAAGATCTTTTGTGAGAAGCTTTCCTTTGTGGTCACCTCCCTTGCTTCCTACACTCACCCCCCACCTCCTTATAGTGGCCGGCCCATTCTTGATGGAAGATTATGGTTGTTGTTTTAAAAAGATGATAGTTTTAGGTGTATGGAAATTTCATAGCTCATTTCATTCCATCACCCGACTCAAATGGCAACTTCATTAACCGTTCGTCCATGGCTTTGGACGAAGCGAGACAAAGTGTTCTACTCATTCTCTACATCAATCTTGGTCATCTCTTTTAGCAAACTTGATGACCGAGTTGCCTCGGGTCAGAGGCGGGAGCCTGTTTAAAGATCCGATGACGTGGGGCCACCTGGACGAGCAGATCGGAGATCGACGAGATCGGAGTAGCCGCAACGGAGCGTGGAATGATGGTTAAAGAACGAAGGACTCGGATCGTTCAGTATAACCTTTCTACCCTCTTTACAGTTTGTTAGTTTAGCGTTAATGGCAGATCCGGGTTATAGTATGCTATAGCGCCAGTTATAAAAGTTTTTGTTCCGCATTTGGCGTCAGAATGACGGCCGGGGCGCTACCGTAGACTTACATCGTGACCATCTTGAGCCGGCTCATGGGTCCAAAGAATTGATTTTCATTCTCTGTGTGTATGAGACGGCTCATGATGAACTTGAGCCGGTTCAACACCTTGTGAGACGGCTTATGGCTATCTTATGATGGCTCAACGAATGCTTGGAGCAATTATTTTATTCTCTGTCTCTATGAAACGGTTTAAACATATCTTGAGCCGGCTCAACGCGGATCTAATCGAAATCCTGATATTTCGCACGATTATTATTTCCGTAACCGACCCAATCTCTACATAAACCTACGACCATGCACGAACAAAACCCTAATTTCTACAGCCTCCTTCCTCTCTAAAAACCCTAGATCTCTTCCTCTAAAAACCCTAACCACCCTCTATCGATCTCCACATCAATAATCAAGAATTCCTATCAACGTCAACGTTTCTCTTTCGCCATCATCGCCGATCAACCTTGTTGTCTCTCCTTCCTTCCTCGCGCGGCTACACCCTTCGATCCAAGCACAAGGGTTGAGATCGTTCATCGATATTATACGTCTTCGAGATCCCACGAACCTTCCGATATCAGGTAAGTACTCTTGCTCATTTCTTTCAACCGATGCAACATCGGCTATTCTCTCGATAAATCCCTCAATTTTTTAATGATCAGAATAAGATTGAATACGGTGAACATGTAATAATATGTAATTTCATAATTCTTATGTACATGACGGAAACCCAAGATTTTAGCACACCTATTAATCAATTCTTACATCCATGCTTAACCTGTGTTCGATTATATGATCAATCCATTGCCAAATAGAATTTCATGTATAATTTAGGCATATTCTTATTTATAATATTGCTATGACGAGTTTACCATATTATTGACATTTACAAGAACTCCTTGACATGCTTGATATATTCGAGACTATCATTGATTGACATGTATAAAACACCTTAATATGCCATACCTATTCATGATCCCTGTCTATTTATATAAAAACACAATCATTAATTAGAATACCGAAATTACATGTCTTGAACAATTATTCGTATTTACATGTCTCCATTCAGTACTATTATTGTGATTTTTCGTGATCCCTGTCTAGTCAACATTCTATATTTGTGATCGTGTTTTATTATCATGTTATACTTAGAAACGCGGGGTGTTAGGGTAGTTTAAGTATGGGTTCAATCAACAGAATCTCAGGAGTTCTATTGCCGGCTTACTTCCATTATAGTTTTTACCGGGTTTTGAACTGTCATATGTTATTATAGCCGGTACCGGGTTTAAAACTGTCACTTGTTCATATAGCTGTTACTGGGTTAAATCAGTCACTTATTACTTCTATATTTGGGTCCATGTTTCCTTGCCCTCCTTGCCCCTGGACCTAGCCTTGGGTAAGTGAATACTCCTGTGGTGGTTGACGTTTACGCTCGAACTCACGATAGGTTAGCTTACCCTTTTAGTAATCATCTAGGACATGACCTGACCTGTTTATATACTGTTTACCGCCGAAAATGGGAGACAGAACCGCGTAGGTCATCTTTCCTGAATTTGGGGGCAGATACTATTTAGGTTTATCCGTCCACCTCTCCGAAGATGCCAAGTTGATTTATGGCACCGTATATCGGAGGTTTAGACGGATGCGGCCGTTGTAGCAGATTTCGTCAGATTCCTCCTCATTGTGAGGGGTTTTGATTGTGGGGATGCTCTTCCCTGCAGGCGCAAGCCCCTGCAGTTAATTACATTACCGCGTAGCGATAACCACTTTCTCCTGCTCCAGAAGGTCACTTCGTGTCGTGTGTGTTTGTTTTATTTTTGGTTGCCCATGGATTGTATACGGAGACTAATTTATGTTGTCGCCCATAGGAAGTGGATTAGTCCAAATCCGTATATTCTTAGATTTGGGTTTGGTTTGATTTAAGGATCGTTAACCTTGTTTGAGATTAAGATCAACTTAAATGTTTGTTAATGATACGTTAGTCCGATCTTGGACTAAGATCTACTTAACGGGGGTTGGGGATCATTTTTGATCCAACAAAAGAGCATTTGGGCTCTATCGTTTTAGTTTAGGGACGTTACGGTCCGTAGATCACCATTTTTGGGGTGAGGGTTTAGTTTAAGGATGTTACGGTCCACAGCTAGTTTAAGGACGTTGCGGTCCATTGGGATATGCTCATTGGTTTTGGAGTGCACCCAAGAGCTGTTGGCTGTCGAGACCCTCCACCTCTCTGAAGACGTTGAAGAATTACAACGACATGGATCAGAGGTATGGAGAGATGTACCCTTGAACCAAACTACGGATTGAAGGGAGAGATCATGGTGGAATGAACAACATTTTAGATACAATCTGTTAGGGGATCATTAGTCATCTTTAGAACTGAGATCGATTCAGGGTGGCCTGAGCATAGGAAGGCTCGGTTAATTGGTGATCAAAGAGTTTTGGCCTCGGGAGACTTGTCTAGTTTAGGCTAAGGTTGTCCTATCATAGTGTTAAACACTAAAATTTGCTCGGCGCTCATGTGCTCCCACGTGAGGCTCTAGAGCAGTGTTAAACACTGAAATTTGGAGCACTCACGTGTGGCACGTGAGGCGCCTGAGGATTGGGCACTGCTTCTTTGGGTTTATTCCCTCTCTCTCTCTTATAAGTGCTAAGTATTATTGGGGGTCATGGGGGATCACGTGAGGCGTCCCAAAAATGGGAACTGTCTTTGATTTATTCCCTTTTTTTCTTTCATAAGTGCTAAGCACCATTAGGGGGTCACGTGGGGTCACGTGAGACGCCCCAAAATGGGAACTGTCTTTGATTTATTCCCCTTTTTTCTTTCATAAGTGCTAAGCACCATTAGGGGGTCACGTGGGATCACGTGAGGCGCCCCAAAATGGGAACTGTCTTTGATTTATTCCTCTTTTTATTTCATAAATGCTAAGCACCATTAGGGGGGTCACGTGGGATCACGTGACTTGATGCCAGTTGTTCCTTTAATTCCTCAGAGGTGCTAGAGGTGCTCACGTGGGGACACGTGATTTGTTGCTATAGCGTTGTACGCTAATCGTTTCTTTTATGTGCATGGGGATCTTGATCTTAGTTTTGAGAATTTCATGTCCCTTGTTTTATATGAATTAAATTCTTATATTGGGTTAAACCCTAGTTTTATCAGAGGAATTAAATTCCTATATCTTTGGGAAGAATTAAATTCTTCAAACTTAGTTCTTTTCTTTAGGTTTTGAGTCTGCCTGACAGAATCTCCCCGATGAGAATTAAATTCTCAACCTGTAGGAAGATATGCTTCTGCAGACCTCAACCAGAGAAAGAACTAAGTTCTTTTTAGAAGATTTAAACTCTTGAAATGGCGAAGAAGGGATAAAATGATCTCTATGTCTTTCTTCTTACCTAAGGTTTCTTTTTTTTTTTTTTATAAAAGAGAGCTCTTATTCTTTTTTCGTTTTCTCAAACCTTATGGGGGAGGGGGGGTTTCCTTGTCTACAAGACTTGAAGTCTTGGGTCCTTTATATAGTAGAGGCAAGTTTGTTGATTTAGTTAAAGAAATCTCTCATTGATTGATCTTAATTGGTTTGGAGATTTTATCCACCGTTGGATCTTTGATCCAAGGACTTCTGTTTTACAGAAGATATTTTTCTTGTTTTTAACAAAATTGGGGAAATATTTTTCCATACAGAGCTTATTCTGTAGCTTGATGATTTTTAATCACCATTGGATTTTTAATCCAACGGTGCTCTGTTTTACAGAGAGCAATCTTTCTTGTTTAGAAAGATTCAAGGAAATATTTTCCAAATAGGGTTTTGATCCCTTTACTTAGAATTTAATTCTATCGGCTCAGAAGGCATTTGAGACCACTCACGTGCAGCACGTGACCCCACAGAGTTAAACTCATTTGCTTATGTGCAACAGCCTAAAAAAGGCATCACGTGCTGACACGTGAGCTTCTCTAGCCTGTTATTTGTTTTAAAAAGGTGACTATATACTTTGTATATAGATGCTCACGTGCTTGCACGTGAGACTCGATTTCAGCCTTAATTGTTAAGCACAATGCCTATGAATTTTGTTTATAGGCGCATCACGTGTGGGCACGTGATGCACCATCAGGGGAATTTTTTCTTTGTGTTTTTTTTTCTTTTATAAGGGAACAAATGCCCCCACAGCGTTGTTCTCACGTGGCCTGCACGTGAGTGCAACACTGTCACCTTTATAGCCGTTGGATCTGCCTAGGGGAATGGGGAGATGAACCGCCCCCGTCATATCTTATAAATGCAAGGGTCCTATCTTTGGGAAGCCTATGTTCCTTCATCTTCTTCCTTCATTGTCTTCTTTGAGAATTTAATTCTCTTCTTCAGAGCTTAGTTCTCTGCCCATTGAAATTTCAGAGTTAAACTCTGTCAGAAAAAAGGAAACCTTTTTTTAGGTAAAGATCTTGAACAACAAAGAAACCCTTTTCTTAAAATTTTTTCTAGATTTTAAATCCACCATAAGAGCTTTGCTCTCTTCTGAAACCCATCTCTTAGAGATCCAAAGACGTGATCTTTGAGTAGTAAACCTCAATGTGTTGGGCATTCCTCCTCTGATCTTTAAGGATTCATGGCATTGTAATTTTATTTTTCGTTTCCTCATCATGGGGGTTTCCTGGAATTTAATTCCACAGCTTAAAAGGAATTTAATTTCTCACCAAAGAGCTTAGCTCTGAAAGATCAAGAGGGTCCTTCGGAAATTTCGTTCCCCTCTTAATAAAGTTGGCAGATATAAATTCTGTTTGTAGAGCACAGCCCTCGAGGGAGTTGAACTCCTTAGCTCAATGAGGTTTCTTATTAAAATGAGAATCCTTTTAGGATTCCCTCCTTAATGGGCGACTGCCCCATCAATGATGGAACGTCACCACTGTTTTTATTTTAGACTTTAAGAATCTTGATATTTAATTGCTAGTCTTTTATTAAATTTTCTTTCCAGATACTATGGATGTTTATCTGTATGATCTTGACGAGATTATCTCCTATGAAGACATTCGCGTCCAAGGTCGCTGCCAAGGCCAGGAGTTTACGAATGCCCAATGCGCTGAGGTGATGCGTCGCTTCGATGAATACAACGGCCGACTACTCCCCCGTCGTTCCGCTCTTTTGAAAATTATCGTGGGGGCGATTTGGGAAGCACTTCCCGAATTTAACAAGGCCATGCTGCTTGAGGCACTTGATGATACTGAAGATAAGGTGCACTTAGTATATCTGATGGGCTTGATCTCGAAGAGGCGGAGAGATGATCGTGTCGATATCTTGCATCAGGTCTTCCAACAGACGACGATAATCTCTGCCTACCAGAGGACGGACGATATCAGTGGGAATTCCGACGCTTGCATTCGTGAGAAAATGCGTAAGAAGATAGTCAGAGAAGCCAGAAGCATTTTACTTGGCCTTGCTTCTGAATTCCTAAATCCATGTCCGGGATTCAGTGTCTTGCCATTGTAAACATTTTGATGATACTTTGTTTGTTGTTATCACCGATGTATAAATTTTTCCCAAGTATGAATGGCAAAACTTCCCTTTCTTTTATACCACTGCTCATAGGTGCCTCATGTGAAATAGTAGTTACTCATATATATATAATGCTGGGGTCCCCGTGTTATACGTGCGAGGCACATGAGGCGCTGCCTCGTTACTGAAGATGTCTTTTCACCTTCTTTCTCTGCTTTTTCTGAGTTAATACTTCTCTTTCCCAATGCCTTCTTTTAACAGAGCTTGGGAATAGTCCATCATGCACAACCTTTTTCATGCCTAGACTTAAATGTCTCCCTTCATAATCTGAAGCAAGGCTTCTGTTCCCCTCCGAACGGCGGCCAAGACAGGGACGTCTTGCCTGAGATTCGGGGCAGATGCTAATTGGTTTTATCCGTCCACCTCTCCGAAGATGCCAAGTTGATTTATGGCACCGTGTATCGAAGGTTTAGACGGATGCGGCCGATGTAGCAGACTTCGTCAGATTCCCCCTCATTCGAGAGGCTTTTGATTGTGGGGACGCTCTTCCCTGCAGGCGCAAACCCCTGCAGTTAATTACGCTACCGCATCGCGGTAACAACTTTCTCCTTCTCCAGCTGGTCACTCGTGTCGTGGGTGTTTGTTTTGTTTGTGGTTGCCCGTGGATTGTATACGGAGACTATTTATTTCGTCGCCCGTAGGACGTGGATTAGTCCAAATCTGTATTTTCTTAGATTTGGGCTTGGGGTTTTGGTTTAAGGATACGTTAGCCATATTTGAGGTTAAGATCAACTTAAACGTTTGTTAAGGATACGTTAGTCTAAGTTCCAGACTAAGATTGACTTAACTGGATCGTTTAGATCCGAGAAAAGAGCATTTGGGGGCTTTATTGTTCCAGTTTAGGGACATAGTGGTCCATTGAATGTATGGCCGTCGGGACCCGTCACCTCTCTGACGACGTTGAAGGATTACAACGACAGATGTCAGAGGAGTTCAGAGATGTACCCCTGAACCAAAGTTGGTTGGGAGATCAATAGTCCAGTTTGGGACTAAAGTCTGTTTGAAGGTTTTAGTTTAAGGATACGTTAGCCATATTTGAGGCTAAGATCAACTTAAACGTTTGTTAAGGATACGTTAGTCTGATTTGAGACTAAGATCAACTTAACGGGATCGTTTAGATCCGACAAAAGAGCATTTGGGCTCTATTGTTCCAGTTTATGGACATAGTGGTCCAATACCAGTTTAAGGACATAGTGGTCCAATACCAGTTTAAGGACATAGTGGTCCATGAAATGTATGGTTGTCGGGACCCATCACCTCTCTGAAGACGTTGAAGGATTACAACGACAAATATCAGAGGAGTTCAGAGATGTACCCTTGAACCAATGAGTTGGTTGAAAGAGCAGATGTGCTCAGTTTAAGATGATTTGAGGACTTATGCCAGTTTGGGCTAAATCTAATTATGTTTGAAATATTGGCCCTTTGGGCCATTAGACATTTGTCTGGGTTCAGCCCCTCATCATTCAGCGATGCTAAACAGAGATTTGGGGGCTCTGATATCATTTTGTCTTTGATTTCCTCAATTTTGAGATTCATTTGGAGGAGGGACTTTTGCCTATGGAAAATTAGCCAATTTGGCTAAAAGTAGTGTTAAACACTTAGAGAACAATAGTGTTAAACACTGGAGATAGAACTCTCAAATTAGTGTTAAACACTGGAAATACAATCCCCAAATTAGTATTAAACACTAAAAAAAAGAGGGGTCACATGTGGACATGTGAGAGCGCCCAAAGGTGGGACCAGATCCCTTTTCTTCGTTCTGCAATTAAGTGTTAAACACTTTTTATTTTTATTTTAGAGCATCACGTGTTGGCACGTGATGGGGATTTATGCATCGATAATTACAACATTTGCTGAGGGGTCACGTGGGGACACGTGAGAGCGCCCAGAGCTTATATTTCCTTTGCTTTTTCTTTCTGCGTTTTGGGAGTCACGTGGGAGCACGTGAGGCATTGCCTCGAAGCTTCTTTCTTCAGGGATCTTTTCAAGGGTCACGTGGGGGCTCGTGACCCTAGTTCTTTTCATGAACAGAGATCTTTTAAGTCTCCTTATTTTAAGAATTGAATTCTTTGTAGGGTTAAACCCTAATTATGATTTTGGAGGAATTAAATTCCTATTGTGAAAGAATTAAATTCTTATTTAGGATAAAATCCTGATTTCTTTTTAAAGGAATTAAATTCCCAGATATGTAAAAGAATTAAATTCTTGATTAGGGTTAAACCCTAGTTTTGATTTAGGAGAATTAATTTCTCAAAACTCAATTCCCCTTCTAAATTTAGGATCTGCATGGCAGGATCTCGACCCGATGAGAATTAAATTCTCAACTTATGGGGAGATGTGCTCTGTGCAGATCTTCAACCAGAAGAAGAACTAAGTTCTTTTTTGTATAAGAGTTAAACTCTTGGATTTTGAGAATTAAATTCTCTGTTTGAAGTTTTGATTCCCTTTCTTTTCTCACCTAAGGTTTTCTTTGTTGAGAATTAAATTCTCCTTTCTTTTCTTCCCTCTTGAGAATTAAATTCTCCTCTCTCTGTTTTTCTCTCCAAAAGGGTTCCTTTCTCTTCTTTTCTTGGCTCCTATTTATAGGAGAAAGAAAAGAATCAATTTGTTTAGTAAATCTCTTATTGAAAGATTTGATTTGTTTTCATATTTTAATATGAGCCTTTAGATCATTCAGTGAATTTTATTCACCGTTGGATTTTAAATCCAAAAGATATTCTGTTTGTTATTTCGGTGAGATTTGGGGAAATCTTTTCTTGTCTAGGATTTTTCCATAAATTGGTGATATTTAATCACTCTTGGATCTTTAATCCAACGGTCCCCATAATCCTTTTCCATCTGGAAAGATTTAGAAGGTTTTAGAATTTAATTCTATTAACTGTAAGGCTTTCGAAGCCAGTCACGTGCTGACACGTGACCCTTGGTCACGTGTGAACACGTGACCCCCAACTGAGTTCTTTAACGGCCGCTTGTTTATGTTGTTGTTTTAACCATCACGTGTCAGCACGTGACCATTGGTCACGTGTGAGCACGTGATACCTCGTTGATGTATTTCCTTCAGCCATTTGTTTTTATTTCTGTTTTAACTATCACGTGTCAACACGTGACCATTGGTCACGTGTGAGCACGTTACACCTCATTGAGGTAATTCCTGATTTTTTAATCTGGGAACAGTGCATAGCATATTTGCTCATAACTTTTGATACCAGATGAATTATGAAGCCCATAATATATCAAATCGAAGGGTTTTTCGAGATGCTTCCAATACCATCAGAATTTAATAGTTCCTCCTTCGGAAGTTTATCAAAATACAGGCCGGAAGATACTGGTTCGCATTTCCTTAAGCGTATCGCTGCCATTTGATACCTTGGACTCCTTTGCGCAGAAATTTTTGGCGGGAACAAATGCCCCCCACTACTTTGACCACGTAAGTATGTACGTGGTTGAAGTAGTGCAGAGTTACGAGTAGTCATGGAATTGAGGGCTTAGGAGACAAGTTTAGGGTCCTTGTAGCCTAAGACTTTTCAACTTTATGAGCCGTGAGGGTCTCACAAAGACTTTTCTCCCTACGGATCGAGAGGATCTCGTAGGTGTATTTTCTCCTTAGGGGTCGTGAGGACGCCTAAGTGTGTTTTCTCTTATAAGTCGTAAGGATCTTATAAGAGAATTTTCCCTCTTACGAGTCGAGAGGACCCGTAAGCAGTTGTTTCCCTCCATGTCGAGATTCGACTTTGGAGAGTGAGACCCGTGGATAGTATGCAAGAGACCATTTTGGGCCGACTTGCAGGGTCCCAATGCTTAGGAACAGGTTTTTAATCCCTACTGCCTAAGGCTTTATCTCACGAGTCGAGACGAATCGAGAAGTTCTCGCAAAGACATCAATTTCCTCACGAGTCGAGACGAATCGAGCAGATCTCGTAAGCATATCCTAACGTCACAGTTAACCTCTGCTCTTTACGACAGAAGTCCGTTAGGGTCTGTGGTACTAGGGTTTTGTCCGTCGTACCGTCGCATCAGCTGATATATTCCTTGATAAGCAATTGTGTTGTTTGAGTAGCCCTGCGACTGCCGTGTCTCTGATCCCTTCGGGGGCTGGACAAGACGTCTTCAAGCAATCCTCCTTGGCAGTTTGACCGTCGGAAGAGCAAGCGTTAGGAATTTTGCCATGCCGCTTTTTACTTGAGGTTAGGTTCATTTTGGAGAGCCCCGATGAGTCATAACCACTCCGCGCTAGTGTGGGATGATCTCCGATGGTCTTTCGGGCTTTATATGACTTGCCGTTAAGAACCTGAAGCTAGGAATTTGGCCTTCGCTTCATTTGCTGGCATTGCATCTACTGTATCGAGACGAATGTCGCGGTTGTCTCTAGGTTGCTGGTGAACCGTTGAGGTTTGGAACTAGGGATTTAGCCGTGGCTCCTTTTGGTGATGTTGCGTCTGCTGTATCGAGATGAACGTCGAGGTGGTGACCACTTCACGCTTGTGCGAGATGATCTCCGATTGTCTTTCAGGCTTTATATGATTTGCCATTAAGACCCTGAAGCTAGGAATTTGGTCTTTGCTTCGTTTACTGCATTGTGTCTGCTGTATCGAGAGAATGTCGCGATTGTCTTTGGGTTGCTGATGAACCGTCGAGGTTTGGAACTAGGGATTTTGCCGTGGCTCCTTTTGGTGATGTTGCGTCTGCTGTATCGAGACGAACGCCGAGGTGGTGACCACTCCGCGCTTGTGCGAGATGATCTCCGATTGTCTTTCAGGCTTTACATGACTTTCCGTTAAGACCCTGAAGCTAGGAATTTGGCCTTCGCTTCGTTTGCTTTGTCACGTCCGAATCCTGTTGGAGGAAGAACGCTGGGGTGACATCTCATCTGCTGTATCGAGACGGACGTCGAGGTGGTGACCACTTCGCACTGGTGCAAGATGATCTCCGACGGTCTTTCAGGCTTTATATAACTTGCCGTTAAGACCCTGAAGCTAGGAATTTGGCCTTCGCTTCGTTTGCTTTGTCACGTCCGAATCCTGTTGGAGGAAGAACGCTGGGGTGACATCTCATCTGCTGTATCAAGATGAACGTCGAGGTGGTGACCACTCCGCACTGGTGCAAGATGATCTCCGACGGTCTTTTAGGCTTTATATGACTTGCCGTTAAGACCCTGAAGCTAGGAATTTGGCCTTCGCTTCGTTTGCTTTGGTGTGTCCGAATCCTGTTGGAGGAAGGACGCTGCAGTGACATCTCGTCTGCTGTATCGAGACGAATGTCGAGGTGGTCTCTAGGTTGTCCGGGAACCATCGAGATTTGGAACTAGGGATTTTGCCATGGCTCCGTTTTGTTTGACCGTGAGGTCTTTCGTTGGCGTTGCATCTGCATCCTGCTGGACTGCGAAGGAACGCCGTTGTCGACATTGGGTCTGTTGTATTGAGACGAATGCTGAGGTGGAGCTGGGATTTTGCCGTCACTCCGCTTTGTTTGGACCATGGGGTTTTTTGCTAATGTTGCATCTGCATCTTGCTGGACTGCAAAGGAACGCCGTTGTTGACATTGCGTCTGCTGTATCGAGACGAATGCTGAGGTGAAGCTGGGATTTTGCCGTTGCTTCGCTTTGTTTCGACCGTGAGGTCTTTTGTTGACGTTGTATCTGCATCCTGCTGGACTGCGGAGGAACACCGTTGTTGACATCTCGTCTGCTATATCGAGACGAATGCTGAGGTAAAGCTGGGATTTTGCCGCTGCTTCGCTTTGTTTCGACCGTGAGGTCTTTTGTTGACGTTGTATCTGCATCCTGCTGGATGGCGGAGGAACACCGTCGTTGACATCGCGTTCGCTGTAACGAGACGAATGCTGAGGTGGAGCTGGGATTTTGCCGTCACTCCGCTTGATGGTGTAACATCTGTGTCCTGCTGGAATGAGGAGGCACACCGTTGTTGGTCTCCAGGCTGTAGATGTGGCCATTGAGATTTGGAACTAGGGACTTTGCCATGGTTCCGTTTCGTTGCGACTCTGAGGTCGGTTGTTGACGTCACGTCTGCATTTGGTTGGAGTGAGAAGAAACGCTGTTGGTGATCTCTAAGTTGTCGATGTTGACGTCGAGACCCTGAAGCTCGGGATCTTCCTTTTGCTTCGTCTGTTGACATTATGTCTGCAATATTGCGACAAATGTCGAGGTTGTCTCTGGGTTGTCTATGAACCATCGAGATTTGGCTTCGTTTTCTGGTGGAGCCTGTTGGGAAGGTATGGTTCCCTCGTTGTTTATGCCCCTGAATTGTATACATGGATCGATGTGATCTCACTTGTAGGGCAAAAAGTTTCATTCTTTCATCATTTTTTTAATTCTTTCCGCGATGCTCTATCATTTCAGCTTTTTATATCGCGAAAATCGCGATTGCCCAATCATTTCGGCTATTTTTCGTGGTGCCCAATCATCTTGGCTATTTTTCTTTTTACTCGCTGCTTTTTATTGCGAGTTGCCCAATCATTTCGGCATTTTTTTTACTCGCTGCTTTTTATTGCGAGTTGCCCAATCATTTCGGCTGTTTTTGTATGCATACATTTTTACTTGCTGATTTCGTTGCAAGTTGCCCCATCATTTCGGCTATTTCATATGCATTTTTGGCTCGCTGATTTTTTATCGCGATTGTGGAACTTGGAATCTGGTGCCGATCTCAGCATCAGCATCGCTACAACTGGAATATTGCCAGGAGCGAATCATCATTTGCCATGAAAGGACTTGGAATTTGATACCGGTTTAGACATCAGCATCGCTGCAACTGGGATATTGCCAGGAGCGAATCATCATTTGCCGTAAAAGGACTTGGAATTTGATACCGGCTTAGGCATCAGCATCGCTACAACTGAGATATTGCCAGGAGCGAATCATCATTTGCCTCTGTCGATGTCGAACAAAGGTGGCTTAGTAGACAGGGTTAGGATTCTGTCGACTAAGGCTTTTTATTTCATGAGCCGTAAGGGTCTCACAAAGGTGTTTCTCCCTACAAGTCGTGAGGATCTCGTAGGTGTATTTTCTCCTTAGAATCGTGAGGATTCCTAAGTGTGTGTTCTCTTATAAGCCGTAAGGATCTTACAAGAGTGTTTTCTCCTTATGAGTCGAGAGGACTCACAAGGGTTGTTCACCGTGCGAACATATCCCTAGTCACGGATGTGACTTTGTTAGGGAAATGTTTATTCGCGCCCGTGGATTGTATACAAGGGTCAGCATTGAGCCGCTTGTAGGGCAGTATCGGAGGTTGTGGGGGTTGCTTAAGAACAGGTTCAGGTCTCTGTAACTTAAGACTTTCAAATCTTATGAGCTGTGAGGGTCCCATAAGAGAGTTCTTCTTACGCGTCGTGAGGATCCCGTAAGTGTAATTTCTCCTTAGGAATCGTGAGGATCCCTAAGTGTGTTGCTTCCCTGTGAGTCGTAAGGATCTCACGCGGGTGGTTTCTCCTTAGAAGGTCGAGAGGACCATGTAAGCGTCTTTTAACGAGGTTGCGCCCTTTCGGGTTTTCACAAACACTCGCCGGTAGCCCTGCTGTTTTTACTCACGGAGCCCTTTCGGGTTTTCATCCGTGCCCATTTTGCCTATGGACATACCGTTTTTTTTTTGTTTTTTTATTCTTTTTTTTTTATTTTTTTCTAACGAGGTTGCGTCCTTTCAGGTTTTCACAAACACTCGCCGGTAGCCCTGCTGTTTTTACTAACGGAGCCCTTTCGGGTTTTCATCCGTGCCCACTTTGCTTATGGACATCCCATTTTTTTTACCGTCAGCCTGAGGATACTGCGGTAGTAGTTTAAGGACGTTTCGGTCCTTTGCAAGTTTTAGGACACTGCGGTCCACTGTTAGTTTAAGGACGTTTCGGTCCGCAGCCAGTTTTAGGACATAGTGGTCCATGGGGCTTTCTCTATGAATGAGCATGATGCCCCCGGCATGTCCATCCTTTTCGGAGCATGTGGCTGTGGCGGGCTCACCTTCCAGTTTTCGGACAGCGCGAACTTGCCCTGTTGGTATTGGTCTTCAACCCAGTTTTTGAATATGTAGCAGTTTTCGATCGGATGGCCCAATACTTGGTGGTAAGGGCAGTAATTAGGATTGTTGATACCATTCAGTTGTAGCTGGTGTTTCGGCTCCGGTAGAATGATAAGCCTGTTGCGCACTGCTAGTTCGAACAGCCTCCTTGTTTCATCCCGGGGAAATGAGTAAGGACGTTTCAACTTTTCATAGAGGGGTTGTAGCTTGTTGCTTTGGCGAACAACCGGTCTAGGGTCACTCGATTGTTGTTGAGCGTTGGCGACGAAGGCCGTTTTTCCCTTCCCTTTATCCTTTTTGTTTGATCCCTTATTTGCGGGTCCGAGATTCTTTCCGGGTAGTGTGCGATTGCACGGCTGAATGTTCTCGCAACTCCTCAATTCTTTCGTTTTAGAGATTGATTCCTTGAAGAGAGGGCCGAGGGCTATTTTTTCGTCGGAGTCGCTCCCGAAGGTGAGAACTCGCGATCCCCCGGGATCAACCCTATGACAATTGCCGGCAATTCTTTTATGCTCATCTGTCGCATTTTTCCGCTGTCTACGAGCTTCATGCTTTGTCCTATTGAAGTGTTGCCTATGTGCGACATACTCTTGCCACCAACACTTAAAGGAGTTGCAATCTTCAGTAGGATGTGCGATCTTCTGATGATATAAGCAGAAGTTAGGATGCACGTCCGCTTCATCAAGATGTATACCGCAAGGAGAATTTTCTCTGAAAGAGGGCAGCTTCATCCCCATTGATATGGTTTTGGCGAATCGTTTCCTTGTCTTAATCCTGCTTTCATTTGCGTCGGATGTACTTTGATCCGGTGGGAGTGTTTCGACCCTTTCATCTAGTCGCCGGCGTTTGGCTTTTTCAAATATGGCCATCTCACGCTCCCGATCGGCTTTACTTTTCAGATGAATTTCACTCAGGAAAGCGTCGATCATTTCGTCTGACGGCCATAGAAGTTCTGGTTCAGGACCTGCCCCCCGTCTCTCGGTGCAAGGAGCTTCTTTATCGTCTATCGACGAGTGAGAAATCATATGGCAGCTTGCCACATAATCCTCAGGCTCATCTGACGAGTCTTTGTCATCATCTCCATCCTCAAGGACGTGGTTGAGGAACTCTTGGAGTGTGATGGGAGTCCGCGCCTTTTGATTGTACTCCTCCAGCGCGTCAATCTGTTTCTGCAAGTCCGTGCGCTTGTTTCCAGGCTTCACGGGCTTCTTGGATTTCTTCTTCTTTTTCTTTGAAGATTTTGACGGCTGGTTGTGAGTGCTCGGGCCATCATCACCGATCTTTGGAGTTGAGCGCGGCTTCAGCATCCCTTCAATGATCTGGGGTTCCAGCGGGTTCTTCCACCTGATCGCCGAGCATATCTGGAGCTCATTCAGCATTCTTTTAGTTTTTGCTGAGAACACGATTTCCCATGGAGCTTCTTCAATGAAAGAGCAAGTTGCCCCCGGTGCGTCCATCTTCTTAGGAGTGTGCGGTTGTGGCGGGTTCACCTTCCACTTCTCGGACAGCGCAAACTTGCCCTGTAGGTATTGATCTTCAATCAATCCTTTGAAGACGAAGCAATCCTCGATCGGGTGACTTACCGTTTGGTGGTAAGGGCAGTAATTTGGATTATTGACATCGCCTGGCTGCAACGGACGTTTTGGATTCGGCAGATTAATGAGTCTGTTGCGCACTGCCAGCTCGAACAGTCTCCTTGTTTTATTCTGAGGAAATGAGTAAGGACGTCCCAGTCTCTCCTCGAGGGATGGACGTGGACGCACGTTGTTTTGGCGAATGACCGGCTTTGAGTTGCTCGGCTGTTGTTGAATATTAGCGACGACGATCGCTTTCCCTTTTCCTTTCTCATTTCGAGAGTCTGGCTTTGGAGGAGACGGTTTATGTCCCATCTGATCCATTTGGGCCAACTTATCGATCAAGGCCTGGAAAGTAGTTAGCTTGAAGAACATCATGAATTGCGAGATGGTCGCTTGCGGATCAAGAGTGCCCACGAACATACCTACTGCAGGTGCCTCTTCGATGCGTTGTTCGCATTTCGACCACAGATTCCGCCATCGTGTTGCATATTGAACCCACGTTTCGCCTGGCCTTATCCTGGCGTTGATCAGCGCTGTTATCGGGGAGTGTTCGCTAGCACTCGCGAATCTTCGTGTAAACAGTAGCTCCATCTCCGCAAATATTTTGACAGAGTCGTTCGGGAGTTCAGAGTACCATTCAAAGGCTGTTTCTGCTAAGCTGCCCACGAATTGGCGAAGCAGCAGTTTGTCGTCGCCTCCAGTGTTGCCGCATAAGGCTCTGAATTGAGCGACATGTTGATGTGGGTTCCCTGTCCCCTTATATACGTGGAACTTAGGGATCGTATATCCCGGAGGGTAACTGATTTGGTCATACCAGCTTGGATAAGGTCGTCCGGTTCTAACAATTTGCGCAGCCGCTTCATTCGTCTGATGAGCCCGTATTTGCTGAGCTATATAATCATCCAGGGCGGCCTTGGAGATAGTTTCCTCCTTGGCTGTTGAAAGAGCCGGAAGAGGATTAGATGTCTCCCCTCTATCATCTTCGACAGTGATTTGAGGGTCGTCAGCTGGAGGGTCTGGCTGTAACATCATCCCTACCATATCTTGGAAGAGGAGCGCCATTTATTTTATATTAGCCGCCTGCTCTGCGGCTTCTTTGTCCTTTTTTCGAGGACTCTGCGTAAGAAATCAGCATCAGTCTCTTGTTCGTGACGATGTTCTGATGACGCCTCTGAACTTTCTTTTGGCCCAGTAAGTGTGGCCATTGCAGTCATCATTTCCTGAAGCTTCTGTTGTTGCTCCTAGGCTTTTGTCACGGATCGGGTGAGCGGTCGGTGACCCATCGAAGCACGACCTTCCTCCTTTCCGGAAGCCATATAAACAGTATGCACCACCATGTCCCCAGACTTGGGGCATTTAGATTCAGTATCTTTGCGGTTTGCCAAAGACATAGAGATATTCTCTGGCCTCCTTCTTCTGTGAGCGGTCGAAGTTGAGGGGGCCGTTGTAGTGGACACCCAAGTAGCTGTTGCTTTTTCTGGCCTGACAGAGTAGTCTTTCTCCTGCCGACCCTTCATCTTTTTCTGTCGGCGGAGATAGTCTTGATCAATCACCGTCACCTGGACCTGTCGCCAGACCTTGTAAATTTTAGAGGACAGCCGTTGAGGGGGCTGCTCCAGCTTCTTCTCTGGAGTATTCTCCACAAGTGAAGGAGTTTTCTTCAGCAATGCAGTAGGAGAGTTTCTGCGCACTTTGTTGAGCAGTTCAAAGCTGTTCTTAGTTGGAACAACGGCCTAGATCTCCACCATCGGAGCTGGCGGAGTCGTCCCAGAGGGGGAGTTGCCCCCAGCCTTCCTCACTCGGCGCCAGTGGCGATGTCGAGCGTGTCTTGCGGATGGAGTTGTTTCAGCTATAAGGGTGACTTCGTCATGCCCCCTGCTTTGAGGAGAGACTGTTATTGGTGCTAGCCTGTCGAAGACTGACACCCGTTGAGAAGCAATATCTAATCTGTCAAAGACAGACCTCTGGGCATTTTTGATGACCTCGCCTGGAGCAGCAACTGGAACGGCCAGCCTTGTAAAAACTGACTTCTTAGAAGGAGGAGCCTTTCCAATGATTTCGTCCGCTTGAGCCGGGATGGCTATCCGCTTTGGGATGGCAGCTTCGGGTATCGCGGGCTTGTAGATGTTCTGGCCCAGTCTGTTGAAAACTGAGGTATTGAAGTTGGGCGACCAATTGAGAAGGGTCGCGGAAGTGGTAAGTCGATCAAAGACCGACTTCTTTGGGGCTTCTTGCAACGTCATTGTGGCATTGAAGCTCAACGGTGGGAGCAGGGTCCCGAAGAATAGTCCAGCGGTGGCTTGAGTTACCTGCTCCACCGGCATTTTGAAAAGGGAGGCCGCTTGGGGCCCATAAGTCACTCCTCCAGCAAGGACGGAGCGAGAGTTGCAGTTGCAGGCAGTGAAGTTTGAAGCCATTGATCTTCTGTTTTCTGCACGGAGCAAGACACCAAATCTTAGTACCTCGAATTCACAGGAAACCATAGCAAACCGTGATTCGTTCGCGAAGACGACACACGAAGTGTGGAGTGGAAAGAGGAAAAGGTCCTACCGGGCGTGCCAGAATCTGTTCCCCTCTGAACGGCGGCCAAGACAGGGACGTCTTGCCTGAGATTCGGGGTATATGCTAATTGGTTTTATCCGTCCACCTCTCCGAAGATGCCAAGTTGATTTATGGCACCGTGTATCGAAGGTTTAGACGGATGCGACCGATGTAGCAAACTTCGTCAGATTTCCCCTCATTCGAGGGGCTTTTGATTGTGGGGACGCTCTTCCCTGCAGGCGCAAGCCCCTGCAGTTAATTACGCTACCGCATCGCGGTAACAACTTTCTCCTTCTCCAGCTGGTCACTTCGTGTCGTGGGTGTTTGTTTTGTTTATGGTTGCCCGTGGATTGTATATGGAGACTATTTATTTCGTCGCCCGTAGGACGTGGATTAGTCCAAATCTGTATTTTCTTAGACTTGGGTTTGGGGTTTTGGTTTAAGGATACGTTAGCCATATTTGAGGCTAAGATCAACTTAAACGTTTGTTAAGGATACGTTAGTCTAAGTTCCAGACTAAGATCGACTTAACGGGATCGTTTAGATCCGAGAAAAGAGCATTTGGGGGCTCTATTGTTCCAGTTTAGGGACATAGTGGTCCATTGAATGTATGGCCGTCGGGACCCGTCACCTCTCTGACGACGTTGAAGGATTACAATGACAGATGTCAGAGGAGTTCAGAGATGTACCCTGAACCAAAGTTGGTTGGGAGATCAATAGTCCAATTTGGAACTAAAGTCTGTTTGAAGGTTTTAGTTTAAGGATACGTTAGCCATATTTGAGGCTAAGATCAACTTAAACGTTTGTTAAGGATACGTTAGTCTGATTTGAGACTAAGATCAACTTAACGGGATCGTTTAGATCCGACAAAAGAGCATTTGGGCTCTATTGTTCCAGTTTATGGACATAGTGGTCCAATACCAGTTTAAGGACATAGTGGTCCAATACCAGTTTAAGGACATAGTGGTCCATGAAATATATGGTTGTCGGGACCCATCACCTTTCTGAAGACGTTGAAGGATTACAACGAAAAATATCAGAGGAGTTCAGAGATGTACCTTTGAACCAATGAGTTGGTTGAAAGAGCAGATGTGCTCAGTTTAAGATGATTTGAGGACTTATGGCCAGTTTGGGCTAGATCCAATTATGTTTGAAATATTGGCCCTTTGGACCATTAGACATTTGTCTGGGTTCAGCCCCTCATCATTCAGCGATGCTAAACAGAGGTTTGGGGGCTCTGATAACATTTTGTCTTTGATTTCCTCAATTTTGAGATTCATTTAGAGGAGGGATTTTTGCCTCTGGAAAATTAGCCAATTTGGCTAAAAGTAGTGTTAAACACTTAAGAACAGCAGTGTTAAACACTCGAGATAGAACTCTCAAATTAGTGTTAAACACTAAAAGACAATCAGTGTTAAACACTGGAAAATATAATCCCCAAATTAGTGTTAAACACTAAAAAAAGAGGGGTCACGTGTGGACACGTGAGAGCGCCCAAAGGTGGGACCAGATCCCTTTTCTTCGTTCTGCAATTAAGTGTTAAACACTTTTTATTTTTATTTTAGAGCATCACGTGTTGGCACGTGATGGGGATTTATGCATCGATAATTACAGCATTTGCTGAGGGGTCACGTGGGGACACGTGAGAGCGCCCAGAGCCTATATTTCCTTTGCTTTTTCTTTCTGCGTTTTGGGAGTCACGTGGGAGCACGTGAGGCATTGCCTCAAAGCTTCTTTCTTCAGGGATCTTTTCAAGGGTCACGTGGGGGCTCGAGGGTCACGTGGGGGCTCGTGACCCTAGTTCTTTTCATGAACAGAGATCTTTTAAGTCTCCTTATTTTAAGAATTGAATTCTTTGTAGGGTTAAACCCTAATTATGATTTTGGAGGAATTAAATTCCTATTGTGAAAGAATTAAATTCTTATTTAGAATAAAACCCTGATTTCTTTTTAAAGGAATTAAATTCCCAGATATGTAAAAGAATTAAATTCTTGATTAGGGTTAAACCCTAGTTTTGATTTAGGAGAATTAAATTCTCAAAACTCAATTCCCCTTCTAAATTTAGGATCTGCATGGCAGGATCTTGACCCGATGAGAATTAAATTCTCAACTTATGGGGAGATGTGCTCTGTGCAGATCTTCAACCAGAAGAAGAACTAAGTTCTTTTTTGTATAAGAGTTAAACTCTTGGATTTTGAGAATTAAATTCTCTGTTTGAAGTTTTGATTCCCTTTCTTTTCTCACCTAGGGTTTTCTTTGTTGAGAATTAAATTCTCCTTTCTTTTCTTCCCTCTTGAGAATTAAATTCTCCTCTCTCTGTTTTTCTCTCCAAAAGGGTTCCTTTCTCTTCTTTTCTTGGCTCCTATTTATAGGAGAAAGAAAAGAATCAATTTGTTTAGTAAATCTCTCATTGAAAGATTTGATTTGTTTTCATATTTTAATATGAGCCTTTAGATCATTCAGTGAATTTTATTCACCGTTGGATTTTAAATCCAAAAGATATTCTGTTTGTTATTTCGGTGAGATTTGGGGAAATCTTTCCTTGTCTAGGATTTTTCCATAAATTGGTGATATTTAATCACTCTTGGATCTTTAATCCAACGGTCCCCATAATCCTTTTCCATCTGGAAAGATTTAGAAGGTTTTAGAATTTAATTCTATTAACTGTAAGGCTTTCGAAGCCAGTCACGTGCTGACACGTGACCCTTGGTCACGTGTGAACACGTGACCCCAAATTGAGTTCTTTAACGGCCGCTTGTTTATGTTGTTGTTTTAACCATCATGTGTCAGCACGTGACCATTGGTCACGTGTGAGCACGTGATACCTCGTTGAGGTATTTCCTTCAGCCATTTGTTTTTATTTCTGTTTTAACTATCATGTGTCAACACGTGACCATTGGTCACGTGTGAGCACGTGACACCTCATTGAGGTAATTCCTGATTTTTTAATCTGGGAACAGTGCATAGCATATTTGCTCATAACTATTGATCCCGGATGAATTATGAAGCCCATAATATATCAAATCGAAGGGCTTTTCGAGATGCTTTCAATACCATCAGAATTTAATAGTTTCTCTTTCGGGAGTTTATCAAAATACAGGCCGGAAAATACCGGTTCGCATTTCCTTAAGCGTATCGCTGCCATTTGATACCTTGGACTCCTTTGCGCAGAAATTTTTGGCGGGAACAACTTATCTTCTCTCTCACTTTCAGAGAATCATTTTAACAGAGAAGTGCTATGGCTTGTAATCATCTATGTGCTTGCCGATAGCCATGGGAGGTGCCTATTGAGGGGATTGTTTCTCGTTTTGCTGCACGCTTGGTGAACCCTACTCGTACGGATGACCAATGTGATACGGTGCTGCTCGAGCTGTCGGCTCATAGAGGATCTCCTATCCCCATCGGCTCCATTTGGCTCCAGATGGTCTTTTTGTCCGTGACCGATGATATTCCCCGATACGCACTCTTGCTGTTCGAGTAACCCTGTGACTATCTTGTCTTTGATCCCTTCGGGGCTGGGCAAGACATTCTTAGATAATCTCCTAGGTTATATTAAATCGTGAGGATTTATAAGTGTTCATTGCCTCCGTGAGCCGTATGGATCTCATTCACATCGTGAGGACCCATAAATAGCTTTTTTATTTCAGTGGCATGTAGCTCCTGCAAATGTGGCCCATAGATAGTCCATCTTGACCTCCTGGTAGGGCAGCGATGGCTCATGAAATAGGTTTGGATCTGCTGCCTAAGACTTTTCAACTTTATGAGCCGCGGGGGTCTCATAAAGACTTTTCTCCATACGAGTCGTGAGGATCCCGCAGGTGTGTTTTCTTCTTAGGAGTCGTGAGAACTTCTAAGTGCGTTTTCTCTTGAGAGTCGTAAGGATCTCACAAGAGAATTTCCCCCCTTACAAGTCGAGAGGACTTGTAAGTGGTTATTTCCCTTCTCGTCGATATTCGACTTTGGAGAGTGTGGCCCGTGGATAGTATACAATAGTCTATCTTGGACCGACTTGCAGGGCCCCAGTGCTTAGGAGACAGGTTGATATCCCTGTTGCCTAAGGCTTTTTCCTACGAGTCGAGATGAGTCGAGAAGTTTTCACAGGAACATTATTTTACCCACGAGTCTAGACGAATCGAGATGTTCTCGCAAGGATGTCCTAACGTCATAGTTAACTCCTGCTAATAGAAGTCCGTTAGGGTCTGTGGTACTAGGGTTTTTTACCCGTCGTACCGTCGTATTGGCCGATGTATTCCCCGATATGCAATCTTGCTATTCGAGTAGCCCCGCGACTGTCGTGTCTCTGATCCCTTCGGGGGCTGGACAAGACTTCTTCAAGTAATCTTCCGGGTGATATTACCGTTAAAAGAGCAAGCGTTTAGGGATATTCCATGCCTCTTTTTACTTAAGGTTAGGCTCAATTTGGGAGCCCCGATGCGTTATGACTATTCCGCGCTGGTGTGGGATGATCTCCGATAGTCTTTCAGGTCTCATTTGAGTTGCCGTCAAAACCCTGAAGCTAGGGATCTTTCTTTGCTTCATTTGTTGACATTGCGTCTGCCATATTGCGACGAATGTCGAGGTTGTCTCTAGGTTGTCAGTGAACCGTCGAGGCTTAGAACTATGGACTTTGCCATGACTCCGTTGTTTTGACCCTGGGGTCGGTTGTTGACGTTGCATCTGCATCCTGCTGGAGTGAGAAGGAACGCCATTGTTGATCTCTTGGCTGTAGATGTTGCCATCGAAACTCTAAAGCTAGGGATCTTCCTTTGCTTCACTTGTTGACATTGTGTGTGCCATATTGCGATGAATGTCGAGGTTGTCTCTAGGTTGTTAGTGAACCGTCGAGTCTTGGAACTAGGGACTTTGCCGTGGCTCCATCGTTTTGACCCTGGGGTCGGTTGTTGACGTTGCATCTGCATCCCGCTGGAGTGAGAGGGAACGCGGTTGTTGATCTCTAGGCTGTAGATATTGCCGTCGAAACTCTGAAGCTAGGGATCTTCCTTTGCTTCACTAGTTGACATTGTGTCTGCAATATTGCGATGAATGTCGAGGTGGTTTCTAGGTTTTCAGTGAACCGTCAAGGCTTGGAACTAGGGATTTTGCCATGGCTCCATTGTTTCGATTCTGGGGTCGGTTGTTAACGTTGCGTCTGCATCCTGCTGGAGTGAGAAGGAACGCCGTGGTGATCTCTAGGCTGTCGATGAACCGTCGAGATTTGACTCTCCCTTTTGACAGAGCCCAGTGGGAAAATGTGGTTCCCTTTTTGTTTGTGCCCATGGATTGTATACAGGGGTCGATGCGGACTCACCTGCAGGCAAAAAATTTCATTATTTTTTATTTCTTCCCGCGATGCTCTGTCATTTCATCTTTTCATATCACGAAAGTCACGATTGCCCAATCATTTCGGCTATTTTTCGCGGTGCCCAATCATTTCGGCTATTTTCTTTTTACTCGCTGCTTTTTATTGCGAGTCGCCCAAACATTTCGGCTATGCATATATTTTACTCACTGATTTTTATTGCGAGTTGCCCCATCATTTCGGCTATTTCATATGCATTTATGGCTCGCTGATTTTTATTGTGAGTTTGGAACTTGAGATCTGATACCAATCTTAGCATCAGCATCGCTGCGACTGGAATATGGCCAGGAGCGAATCATCATTTGCCGTAAAAGGACTTGGAATTTGATACCAATTTAGGCATCAGCATCGCTGCAACTAGAATGTTGCCAGGAGCGAATCATCATTTACCTTTGCTGATTTGAACAAAGAGGGCTTAGAAAACAGGGTTAGGATCCTGCCAACTAAGGCTTTTGACTTCATGAGCCGTAAGGGTCTCATAAAGGTGTTTCTCCCTACAAGTCGTGAGGATCTCATAGGTGTATTTTCTCCTTAGGAGTCGTGAGGATTCCTAAGTGATATTTTCTCTTATGAGTCGTAAGGATCTCACAAGAGTGTTTTCTCCTTGCAGGTCGAGAGGACCTACAAGTGTTGTTCACCGAATGGGGAAATTTCTCGACATGGGTGGAACTAGGTGAGGGAACGTTTATTTGCGCCCGTGGATTGTATACAAGGGTCAATATGGAACCGATTGTAGGGCAGCTTTGGGAGTGTGATGGCTTAAGAACAGGTTCAGGTCCCTGTATCTTAAGGCTTTTGAATCCTATGAGCCGTGAGGGTCTCGTAGTGGGTAATTCTCCTTACGAGTCGTGAGGATCTTGTAGGTGTATTTTCTCCTTAGGAATAGTGGGGATCCCTAAGTGTGTTGCTCCCTTGTGAGTCGTAAGGATCTCACGCAGGTATTTTCTCCTTACAAGGTCGAGAGGACCTTGCAAGTATGCACGATTTTTTTTACGAGTCTGCGCCCTTGCGGGGTTTCACAAACTCGCCGGCAATCCTGCTGTTTTTACTCACGGAGCCCTTTCGGGTTTTCATTCGTGCCCATTTCGCTTGTGGACGTACCGTTTTTTTTTTGCGATCGCGGTGGGACTTCGCCACCGAGGTAGTTGTGTAGGAAGTGGGATTTGAGTTGCAGTCTTTGCCGCTGGGATCTGTGGACTTGATTTCCACTATCGCCGTGTTTGAGACGACGTATTTAGTTTAAGGACATTACGGTCCATTGTTAGTTTAGGGACATCCCGATCCATAGCTTCGAGGCAAAGTTTTGCCGGATACTGCTTACAGAGTGCTGACTCAGGAAGATAGCGAGCGGACACGAGCGTCGTCATCTATCATTAACCTGAGTTGTGACTTGTCAGGGGTAGTATTTCTTAAGGAAGCGGCCGTTTATTGGCCCGAAGGGTCTTTCGCCATGCATATCCATGAGCAAATAGGCACCACCTTGATAAAATTTGTCTATGATGTATGGGCCCTCATAGTTCGGCTCGAATTTCCCCCGTTAGGCACGGTTGGGGATCATAGGTCTTTTTACAACTAGCACGAGTTCGCCTTGGAGGAATGTTCTCGGCCTAGTCAATCTTTCGTATGAGCGTGTCATTCTTGCCTTGTAAGCTTCCAGGTTTTGTTCCGCCATGAGACAAGCTTCATCGAAGGCATCAATCTCCTCAAGCCAAAGATAGGCATTTTCTTCATCGAAGGTACCGCTTCCGTGCCGAATACCAACGCGAATGGCGTTGTATTCGTGACCGTTTTGAACGTGGTTCGATACACCCAGAGATTCATGCAGTTTCTTGTGCCAGTCCTTTTTGTTTCTGGACACCGTTTTCTTTATGATCTTAGTTAAGGTTTTGTAGAAAGCCTCAGCTAGATCGTTAGCTCGAGTATTATAGACTGAATAGTATCTCCAATCTATATTATGCTGCTGTGCGAAGCGACTGATTTTGTGGCTTCTGTAGGCTGGCCCGTTATCAAAGATAATCCGTCGCGGAGTGCCGAACCGGTAGAGGACGTATGTCCTGAAGAAATGGAAGATGTTCTTCGTCTTCACCTCCCTTAGCGGTACTGCTTGTGCCCACTTGGAGAAGTAATCGGTCGTTGCCAATATGAACCGATGTCCCTTGGATGATGTTGGTTTGATAGGCCCGATTATATCGGTTCCCCACATCTCGAACGGCCCCAGTGTTGGGTGTAGCGGATTCAGATGCTGATGGATGAAGTCCTCGTGAATCTGGCACGAGTGACACTGCTTTGTATATTCAAGGCAGTCCTGAATCATTGTGGGCCAATAGTAACCCATTCTCTTGATCTTTAACTTCATCTTTGGCCCAACTTGATGGGAACCACAGAGTTCGTCGTGAGTTTCTTGGACGACTCTCCTTGCTTCTTCTGGTCCCAGGCATCTCAACCACAAATAGTCGAATGATCTCTTATATAGAGTATCATTGACGAAGGCGAAAGACAGAGCTCGTTTCATGATCTGATGTCTTCAAGATGCGTTTTCGGGCATTCGATGGGATTTGAAGTAGTCCATGAAGACTTCTTTCCAATCCTTAGCCTTTTCTTCATCTTCTATTTGGAAGGCCGCTTGTTTGGTCACTTCCTCTTCTTCGGACGACTCATGAGATATTTCTGCTGGTGCGAGAATCCGACGGCTTTGCACAATGATCCTTACGTCATCGTGGTTTTCATCGGCCAGTTCTTTAGCGAGCTTGTCTAACGCATCTGTCTTGCTATTTTCCATCAGTGGTATGCTTTCCACGACGTAGGAGAGGATTTGAGTCAGCAGTTGCCGCACTCTTTCGCCATATTTTACCAATTCTGTCTTGCATGTCTGTTAGTCGCCCTTTACTTGGCTAACGACCAGCTGGGAGTCTCCATATATGAGAAGGTTCTTGATTCCCATGTCAATGGCGATCTCGAGACCTGCTACTAGAGCCTCATATTCAGCCTCGTTGTTTGTCCTTGGCTCTGTTAAAGAAAGGGCGAAACGCATTATCCCTCCTTGCGGAGTCACGGGGATAAGGCCCACCCCGGATTTGATTATGGGGTTATTTTTCTTTCGCTTCTTCATAGACGATGCTCCATCGAAATAAAGTTCCCATCGGGTATCACTCCCTTCTTTCTCCCCGTTGATTGTGTCGAACGCATATTCATCTGGCAGCTCGCAATTTAAAGGAGAGTCAGCGGGTATCGGATGCTCTGCGAGAAAGTCGGCGATGGCCTGGACTTTCACTTCCTTGAGAGGTCGATAGATTATCGAGAATTCCATCAAAAGGAGGGTCCATTTGGCAAACCTTCCCGTTAGTATGGCTCTTGACATCAAATATTTGAGAGAATCCACCTTTGATATGAGATGGACCTCATATGCCAAGGCGTAATGTCGGAGCTTCGTTACCGCGAAGATTAATACCAGGCAATACTTTTCAACGAGGGAGTAGTTGTTTTCTGCCCCCAGGAGAACTCGACTCAAATAGTAAAGGGCTCTCTCCTTTCCCTGATCGTTCTCATGTGCTCATAGCACGCCTAAAGAACCTTCAAGGGCTGTTGTGTACAGGATTGGGGGGCTTTCCTTTGACTGGAGCGGTCAGTACTGGCGGGTTCTACAGATATTTCTTGATTTCGTCCAGTGCACTTTGGCATGTACGATCCCAAATGAACAGGGTCCGCTTCTTCATTAGATGGCTGTAGGGACGGCATTTGCCGGAGAGGTTGGCTATGAATCGCCAGATATACGCGAGCTTTCCTTGGAGAGACCGCAGTTGCTTGAGAGTTCTTGGTGGAGGCATTTCCATAATCGTCTTGATCTTTGACGGGTCTATTTCGATGTCCCGATGTCGTACGATGAATCCCAGGAATTTGCCTGAGGAGACTCCAAACGCGCATTTCAGAGGGTTCATCTTCAGATTATATTTCCGAAGACGCTGGAACACTACCTTCAAATGCTCCCAGTGCTCCTCGTACGATTTTCTTTTCACCACGAGGTCGTCAATGGAACATTCGACAATCTCGTGTATGAGGTCATCAAAGATCTTCATCATGGCTCTCTGGTAGGTAGCGCCAGCATTCTTCAAGCCGAAGGGCACCACCTTATAGAAGAATATGCCTAGTGGAGTCCGGAAGGCGGTGTGCTTTTGGTCTTCAGGATGCATTTTTATTTGATTATACCCTGAAGATCCATCCATGAAGGAGAAAACTTCATGAGTGGACATGTTATCTACCATCATCTCGGTAACCGGTACTGGAAAGTCATCCTTTGGGCAAGCTTTGTTGACGTCCCGGAAGTCCACGCAGATGCGTACTGTCCCATTTTTCTTCATCACTGGGACAATGTTGGCAATCCAGTCGGAGTATTGAACTTCTTGGATGAAACCAGAGTCAATTAGCTTCTTGATTTCGGCATTGATGCTCATCTCGAGTTCGAGCCGCATTCTACTGGGCGCCTGTTTGACTGGCTTGACGTCCGGCGAGATAGCCAGTTTATGCACAGCTATTTCTGGATCTAATACCGGCATCTCGAAATAGTTCCATGCGAAGCAGTCTTTATACTGCATAAGCACGTCTTTTAGTTTAGTCACCTGCTCTTCGGACAGCAGCTCGCTAACGAACGTTGGCCTTGATTCATTTTCCGTCCTCAAGTCGATTTTCTTCATATTGTCTGCTGTGGTGTGTATCCCATCTTCCAGCTCTTTTGGCGCCGGTGGAAATTCTAAGATCACCTTGTCCTCATCTTCATTTGCGAAGCACTGGGAGAGGTCGTCCACATTCTCACGCTCTCCCTCCTTTAAGAATGTTATCATGTGACAGGTACGAGCTCGTTTCCAAGCTCGATGTTGATCTGAACTTACCCTCGCAGTGTAGGTTGCTTTTGGCTCATGCTTCCGTGGTGGGGCTACCCTCCAATTGTCGGACAGAGCAAACCTGCCTTGCTGATACCGGTCTTCGACCCAGTCTTTGAAGGTGAAGCAATCTTCCTATTGCTCGGTGGTAGGAGCAATAAGCCGGATGATAGACCTCTTTTATTTGCTCAGGGTGTCGAGACTCCGGGAGCGTCATCATTTGGTGCTTCATGACAAGGTTGAATATCTTTCTTGTCTTGTCTTGGGGGAAAGAATATTCCCGACCCATCTTTTTCATCAGCGATGAATTCCAGCGGACCTTTCCTCAATCGCGCGGCTTCTTAGACCCGCTTCGTTGTTTTGGGACGTCATTCCCATTCTTCACCTTGTTGTTGCTTCTATGTCGGGCTTTTTTGTTGCCACGAGAGTACACAGCGGGCTGGGGGTGAAGGGCATCGTCGTCCTCCGTAGTCTGTTGAATGTAACATTGCATTCCGGCTTTCTCGTAAATGGCCATTTCGCGGCTGTGGTCATCCTGAACCTTTTGACCCGCTTCCCTTATTAGCTTGTTGATATGTTCTTCGAATGACGGACTCGGTATTCTTACGGCGGGATTTCGCTCTGGTTCAATACCAGTGGTATCTGGACGAGCATTTCCTTCTCCACCGGAGTTGTTTATAACATGGCAGCCATGGAATCGCTCCCATTTCTTGGACTGGACGTATCCAAGCCCAGTCGTCTCCATCCTCCCGTTGGGCATCTTTCGCCGAGTCCCAGGAACGTCCCAAATCTTGTTATAGAACTGGGCTTGTCGAGCAGTCTGTTTGAAGGGTACGCCTTGGCATCTTAATAGCCTTTTCAGTCCCTCTGCGTAGTATCTGGGCAGACGGATTGGTTGAAGCTTGTCGAGCGCAGGTTTGGCGCTATGCCAGACTTCTCTTTCCACTTTGGTCTCCGTGGACTAGTAGAAGAGGATCGCCTTTTCATATTTCTGCCTAGGAGGGACGCAGAAGGTCTGCAGCTCTTGCACGCTGTATGTATCAAGCACATCGAGTTCTTTATAATGCCGCTGCTAAACCATGGTAATTTGTAAACTCTGATCAGCTCCAGTGAAGTTTTTCATTGATGGACGAACAGAGAATACTGTGTTGACTTCATCTTCAGAGTCGCTTCCAAAGACCAAAATAGAAGTAGATGGTCCTGGACTGCTGCCTTAGGGTTGCCCCGAGAAGACTATCTCTTCATCCTCCTCAGTATCGCTCCAAAAGATCGGGATGGTGGCGACGGCTTTCTGTTTATTCTCCAATTTACGACATCTTTTCGTGTCTTCGAAGTCTGGTAGGAAGTACTTAGCGTCTTCATACTTACGGACTTCATTTACGGAGAAAGGGTTTAGCTCCCCTGTAACTGTGCACTCGATGCCGTCTTTGAAATACTTCATACACTGATGTTGTGTAGAAGGGATGATGTTGTATTCATGTAACCAAGGCCGGCCGAGCAGGGCGTTATAGCAAGTCTTGGCTTCAATGACATGAAATTTGATGTCGGTGATGAGCATCCCGAAGCGTAATGTCAATATCACGGACCCAAGCGTCCGTGATTACTGCGAGTCGAACCCGGAGATGATAATTTTGCCCCGAGCCAGGTGCCGAACGTTCATGCAGATCTCCTTCAGCACCTTCACGTTGAGAAGGTTGACAGAGGACCCGTTGTCGACCAGGATCTTCTCTATCTTAATGTCGTGGCACTACCCGGGGACATATAAAGGACGGTTGTTCTCTCACGTTCCGAGGAGGAGATCTTCATCGCCGAATGTGATGTCAGCTGTATGAACCTCTGCCAGCTCGTCCTTCATCTTTTCCTCCGTAAGGAAAGCTTGGAACTGATCGGCCTCTAGTAATGCCTTGATCAGGGAATCTCGTGCCTCTTTAGATAGGAGAAGGGCATCCAAAATGCTCAATTGCGAGGGTATTTTCCTAAGGTGTGCCAGGACATTATAATCCACCTTGTTCTTCTTAGACGGGTCCTTGGCTGTGAGCTCTTCGACAACTCTATCATCGAGGGCAATCTCCTCAGGGACTTTTTTCCTTCCCCTTGTCTCTTTTGCCCAAAGCTTTGTTTGAGGGTCTGAGATTCTTTTCAGGCAACGTACGGTTACGCAGCTGGATGTTCTCACAGTTCTTCGTCTCTTCTTCTTTTCCGGAGGTGGATTCCTTGAAGAGAGGGCCAAGGGCTATTTCTTCGTCATAGTCGCTCCCGAAGGTAAGAACTTGAGATTTTCCTTTTGTCAAAATGGCATCAACCATATGACAGTTACCGGCTGTTCCTTTACGCTCATCTGTCGTGCTTCTCTGTTCTCGACGAGCTTTGCGCTTCATCCGCTTGAAGTGTTGTCGGTGGACGACGTATCCCTGCCACCACTTCTTGAAAGCATTGCACTCTTCGGTAGGGTGTGTGACTCTCCGATGGTACAAGCAGTAGTTCGGATGTACATCCGCTTCGTCGGGGAACATACTCCTGGAAGTATTTTCTTTAAAATGTGGCAGCTTCATTCCCATTGACAGAGCTTTCGCGAACTGCTTCTTTATCTTGATTCTGCTCTTGCTGGTGGCAGGGGCGCTTCGATTTGGTTGAGGTACTTTATGGCTTCTCATTACCGGAGCTTCTTCAGCCTGACACCGACGCTTGGCCTTTTCGTATATGGCCGCTTCATGTTCTCGGTCAACCTTGCTCTTTTGAAGAGCATCGTTCAGCGGCCCGTCGATCAGGTCGTCTGACGGTTCTAGGGATTTTGGCTCTGGTTTTGCCCCCAGTTTCTCTACGTCAGGAGCTTCTTTGCCATTTACCGACGAGTGAGAGATCATGTGGCAACTCGCCCCGTAATCCTCGGGTTCTTCTGACGAGCCGTCTCCTTCATCAATATCACTGTCTCCATTCTTAAGAATATGCTTGAGGAACTCTTCCAGTGTGACCGGGGTCCGCGCCTTTTGGTTGTATTCCTCCAGTGCGTCGATGTATTTTTATAGACCCGTACGATTGTCGTCCAGCTGCACGGGCTTCTTGGTTCTCTTCTTTTTCTTCGAAGACTTCGAAGGCTTGGCCTGGAGGTTTTGCCCATCGTTACCAACTTTCGGCGTTGGGCACGGTTTCAGTATTCCGTCAATGATCTCGGGCTCCAGCGGGCTTTTCCACTTGATTGCTGGGCATGCTTGAAGATCCTTCAGCATTCTTTTAGTTTTAGCTGAAAGGACAATTTCCCATGGAGCTTCTTTTATAAATGAGCATGATGCCCACGGCGTGTCCACCTTTTTAGGAGCGTGCTGCTGTGGCGGGTTTACCTTCCAGTTTTCGAACAGCGCGAACTTGCCTTGCTGGTACTGGTCCTCAACCCAGTTTTTGAAGACGTAGCAATTTTCGTTTGGGTGGCCCATTACTCTGTGGTAGGGGCAGTAGTTGGGACTGTTGACGTCACCCGGCTGCAGTGGGCATTTCGGATCCGGCAGAGTGATAAGCCTGTTGCGCACTGCTAATTCGAACAGCCTCCTCGTTTTATCCCGGGGAAACGAATAGGGACGCCTCAACTTTTCCTCGAGAGATCGTGGTTTGTTGCTTTGGCGAGCAATCGGTTTCGGGTCACTCATTTGTTGTTGAGCGTTGGCGACGAAGGTCGCTTTCCCTTTGCCCTTTTCATTCCGTAGATCCGATTTTGAAGAGGATGGCCTATGGCCCATCTGGTCCATTTGGGCCAGTTTTTCAATCAAGGCCTGGAAGGTAGTCGGTTTGAAGAACATCATAAACTGGGATATAGTTGTCTAAGGATCAAGGGTTCCCACGAACATGCCTACGGCAGGAGCTTCTTCTATGCGCTGTTCGCATTTTGACCATAGGTTACGCCACCGAATTGCGTATTGAACCCAGGTCTCTCCTGGCTTCACCTTGGCATTGATCAATGTCGTGATTGGGGTGCGCTCGCTTGCGCTCGCGAATCGCTGTGTGAATAATAATTCCATCTCCGTGAATGTTTTGATAGAATCATTTGGGAGCTCAGAGTACTATTCAAATGCCGTCTTCGACAAGCTGCCAACAAACCGGCGAAGCAACAGTTTGTCATCGCCCCCGGTATTACCGCACAAAGCTCTGAATTGAGCAACGTGTTGGTGTGGATTGCCCGTCCCCTTATACACATGGAATTTGGGGATCGTATATCCTGGCGGGTACTTAATTTGATCGTACCAGCCTGGATAAGGTCGTCCAGTCCTGACGACTTGGCCTGCTGCTTCGCTCGCTTGATGAGCTTGTATTTGTTCAGCTATGTAGTCATCAAGGGCCGCTTTGGAGATTGTCTCCTCCCTGGCTGCTGATAAAGCCGGAGGAGGGTTTGATGTCTCCCCTCTGTCGTTTTCAACGATTATTGGAGGGTTTTCGGCTGGAGGATCTGGCTGGATCATCATCCCCACCATATCTTGGAACAGGAGTGCCATTTGTTTTATATTAGCCGCTTGTTCTGTGGCCTTTTTATCTTTCTTTTCAAGCACTCTTCGTAAGAACTCCGTATCGGTCTCCTGATCCTGGTGCTGCTAAGACGATACTTCCGGGCTTTCTTTCTGCCCAGCAAGTGCAGCCATCTTTGTCAACATCTCCTGGAGCTTTTGTTGTTGGTCCTGAGCTTTTTTCACAGACCGTGAAAGTGGTCGATGACCCGTGGAAGTACGGCTTTCCTATTTCCCGGAAGCCATGTACGCCGTGTGTACTACCATGCCCCCAGACTTAGGGCGTTTAGGTCCACTGCCTTTGATATTTTCCGCCGGCACGGGGATCTTCTTTGGCCTTCTTCTCTTATGGGAGGTCGAAGTTGAGGGGGCCGTTGCGGCAGGCACCCTTGCAGATGATTTTTTCCGTGGTACGATGGAGGGATGGTCCTCCTCTTGCCGAGCATTCGTTTTCTTCAGCCGGCGAGTGTAATCTTTGTCAATTACAGAGTCTTGGACTTTCCGCCAGACTCTGTGGATCTTGGAGGACAACCGCTGAGGAAGCTGTTCCGGCTTCACCTGTTTCATGCTTTCAGCAGGCGGAGGAGACTTCTTTAATATGGCGGTTGGAGAGTTTTTATGCACCCTCCTGAGCAGCTCGAAGCTGTTCCCAGTTGGAACAGCAGCGTCAATTTCCACCGTTGGAGCTGGTGGGGTAAGTCCAGAGGGGGAACTGCCCCCAGCTTTCCTCACTCGGCGCCAGTAGAGACGTCGAGCACGTCGTGCAGACGCGACCACCTCTGTTGTGGAAGCGACCTCGTTATGCCCCTGCTTTGATGAGAGGTTGCTGTCGGTATCAGCCTGTCGAAGACTGACGTCCGCTGAGAGGGAACGGTCAATCTTTCGAAGGCAGACTTTCTGGCAGGGGAAGCATTTTTAAAGACCTCGCCTGCAGCAGGAGTTGGAACGGCCAGTCTTGCGAAGACCGATCTCTTAGCAGGAGAAGCCCCTTTATCGACTTCGTCTGTCGGAACAGGAAGGGCTATCCGCTTTGGGATAACCCCTTCAGGTATTGCGGGCCTCTTTACGGGCCCACTGGAGCTTTGGCCCAGTCTGTCAAAGACCAAGGCGTTGGAATCGGACGACCCGTTGAGAGGGGCCGTGGTAGTTGCAAGCCGATCGAAGACCGACTTCTTTATAGCCTCTTGTGATGGTATTGAAGCATTGAAGCTCATTGGCGGGAGCATGGTCCCGAAGAACAATCTAGTGGTGGCCTGAGTCACCTGCTCCACTGGCATTGCAAAGATGGAGGCCGCTTGGGGTCTGTAAGCCACTCCTACAGTCGGGGCAGAGCGAGAGTTGCTGTTGCAGTTAGCGCAGCTGGAGGCCATTGATATCTCCTTTTTTGCATGGAGCAAGACATCAAATCTTAGTACCTCGAATCCAGGGGCAACCATATTAAATCGCGATTCGTTCACAAACACAACACACGAAGTGTGGAGTGGAAAGAGGAAAAGGTCCCACCGGGCGTGCCAGAGTCTGTTTACCGCCGAAAACGGGAGACAGAACCGAGTAGGTCGTCTTGACTGAATTTGGGGGCAGATGCTATTTAGGTTTATCCGTCCACCTCTCCGAAGATGCCAAGTTGATTTATGACACCGTATATCGGAGGTTTGGACGGATGCGGCTGTTGTAGCAGATTTCGTCAGATTCCCCCTTATTGTGAGGGTTTTAGATTGTGGGGATGCTCTTCCCTGCAGGCGCAAGCCCCTGCAGTTAATTACGTTACCGCATAGCGATAACCACTTTCTCCTGCTCCAGAAGGTCACTTCGTGTCGTGTGTGTTTGTTTTATTTTTGGTTGCCCGTGGATTGTATACGGAGACAAATTTATGTTGTCGCCCATACGGCATGGATTAGTCCAAATCCGTAAATTCTTAGATTTGGGTTTGGTTTGATTTAAGGATCGTTAATCTTGTTTGAGATTAAGATCAACTTAAATATTTGTTAAGGACACGTTAGTCCGATCTTGGACTAAGATCTACTTAACGGGGGGTTGAGATCATTTTTGATCTAACAAAAGAGCATTTGGGCTCTATCGTTTTAGTTTAGGGACGTTACGGTCCGTAGATCACCATTTTTAGGGCGAGGGTTTAGTTTAAGGACGTTACGGTACACAGCTAGTTTAAGAACATTGCGGTCCATTGGAATATACTCATGGGTTTAGGAGTGCACCCAAGAGCTGTTGGCTGTCGGGACCCTCCACCTCTCTGAAGACGTTGAAGAGTTACAACGACATGTATGAGAGGTATGGAGAGATGTACCCTTGAACCAAACTCCGGATTGAAGGGAGAGATCATGGTAGAATGAACACCATTTTAGATACCATCTGTTAGGGGATCATTAGTCATCTTTGGAACTGAGATCGATTCGGGGATGCCTGAGCATAGGAAGGCTCGGTTAATTGGTGATCAAAGAGTTTTGGCCTTGGGAGACTTGTCTAGTTTAGGCTAAGGTTGGCCTATCATAGTGTTAAACACTAAAATTTGCTCGGCGCTCACGTGCTCCCACGTGAGGCTCTAGAGCAGTGTTAAACACTGAAATTTGGAGCACTCACGTGTGGCACGTGAGGCACCTGAGGATTGGGCATTGCTTCTTTGGGTTTATTCCCTCTCTCTCTTATAGGTGCTAAGTATTATTGGGGGTCATGTGGGATCACGTGAGGCGCCCCAAAAATGGGAACTGCCTTTGATTTATTCCCTTTTTTTCTTTCATAAGTGCTAAGCACCATTAGAGGGTCACGTGGGATCACGTGAGGCGCCCCAAAATGGAAACTGTCTTTGATTTATTCCCCTTTTTCTTTCATAAGTGCTAAGCACCATTAGGGGGTTACATGGGATCATGTGAGGCGCCCCAAAATATGAACTGTCTTTGATTTATTCCCCTTTTTCTTTCATAAGTGCTAAGCACCATTAGGGGGGTCACATGGGATCACGTGACTCGATATCAGTTGTTCCTTTTGTTCCTCAGAGGTGCTAGAGGTGCTCACGTGGGGACACGTGATCTGTTGCTATAGCGTTGTACGCTAATCGTGTCTTTTATGTGCATGAGGATCTTGATCTTAGTTTTGAGAATTTCATGTCCTTTGTTTTATAAGAATTAAATTCTTATACAGGATTAAACCCTAGTTTTATTAGAGGAATTAAATTCCTATATCATTGGGAAGAATTAAATTCTTCAAACTTAGTTCTTTCCTCTAAGTTTTGAGTCTGCATGACAGAATCTCCCCGATGAGAATTAAATTCTCAACTTGTGGGAAGATCTGCTTCTGCAGAGCTC
The DNA here is from genome assembly GCA_030015575.1 of Agapanthus africanus. NCBI lineage: Eukaryota > Viridiplantae > Streptophyta > Magnoliopsida > Asparagales > Amaryllidaceae > Agapanthus > Agapanthus africanus. The sequence goes on along the minus strand of JASDDO010000028.1, from coordinate 167,659,817 downwards.
AACCAGAGGAAGAACTAAGTTCTTTTTAGAAGAGTTAAACTCTTGAAATGGCGAAGAGGAGATAAAATGATCTCTATGTCTTTCTTCTTACCCAGGATTTCTTTTTTTTTTTTAAAAGAGAGCTCTTCTTCTTTTTTTGTTTTCTCAAACCTTATGTGTGTGTGTGGGAGGGGGGGGGGCGGGTTTCCTTGTCTACAAGACTTGAAGTCTTGGGTCATTTATATAGTAGAGACAAGTTTGTTGATTTAGTTAAAGAAATCTCTCATTGAGAGATCTTAATTGGTTTGGGGATTTTATCCACCGTTGGATCTTTAATCCAAGGACTTCTGTTTTACATAAGATATTTTTCTTGTTTTTAACAAGATTGGGGAAATATTTTCCCATACAGAGTTTATTCTGTAGCTCGGTGATTTTTAATCACCATTGGATTTTTAATCCAACGGTGCTCTGTTTTACAGAGAGCAATCTTTTTTGTTTAGAAAGATTTAAGGAAATATTTTCCAAATAAGGTTTTGATCTCTTTACTTTGAATTTAATTCTATCGGCTTAGAAGGCATTTGAGACCACTTACGTGCAGCACGTGACCCCACAGAGTTAAACTCATTTGCTTATGTGCAATAACCCAAAAAAGACATCACGTGCCGACACGTGAGCTTCTCTGGCATGTTATTTGTTTTAAAAAGGCGACTATATACTTTGTATATAGATGCTCACGTGCTTGCACGTGAGCCTCGATTTCAGCCTTAATTGTTAAGCGTAATGCCTATGAATTTTTTTTTATAGACGCATCACGTGTGGACACGTGATGCACCATGAGGGGAATTTTTTCATTTTGTTTTTTTTTTTGCTTTTTTTATAAGGGAACATATACTTGTTCATATTATTGTCATATCCATATTTACATGTGCATGCTGTTATTTCACGACACTCACATATTCATGCTATTACATACATACACATACACTTTACGATTGAGTACTTGTTGGGTGTTCTAATATTTTGGGACTTGCCATCTCAGGTTTAGAAACAGATTCACATGCAGAGCAAGATCAGAATTACTTTCAGAAGACGGCTGAAGATCAGTAGTTGGTAGTGTTTCCTTTCCATTTATTTCAGTTCGTATTGAGCATGTGGGCTCTCGTGGGACTAAGAGTTTATGTATCATTATTTTCGGATCTTGTATTATTTAGTCCGACTCTATTGTTATTTGAATCTATTATTCCGTGGACACATATTTGTATTCTTGTTATTATATGCTGCATTGACTATCACTATTATCTTTTGGGTATTAGATATTCTCATTGCAGGTTTAGCTGGATGGAAGGATTTTTCCGTACTGTAGGAGCGTGGCTAGCCTTGGTTGCACTCCGTATTTCCGTATTTTGGGAAGCGGGGCATGACTGTTTCACGATGGAAAATTCTTTTTTCTACCGGCCCAAGAGATTCGTATAGGCTATCAAGCATTTTATTGGATACAAAGCGGGACAAATTATCCACTAGCTAACTAGATAATTGCATCCTCGTGCATTTTTCATTTCGTTGTCCAATCATGTAGTATATATTAACTTTTTTATTATAAAATGTAATGTTTATAGATAATGTATAGCCATAGATATATGTTGCTGATAAGTTGTGCAGTATTTGATAACTTTCACAGTTGATACATGCTTCAGGGTACATGCTGCTTTGATAACATATACGGGCCTTTTGTCACAAACTCTCACGCCATAGCTCCATTTATCGGGTTTTTCCATTAAAATTCCATGCAGTACAAATTATTGCCTATCTGTTATATATATATAAGCTATTATTGACTTTTCTTTTATCATGACTTGAGAAATTATTTTTTTTCTAATCATTCCTGCACTTTATTAATCATTCCTGCGCTTTATAGGTAGTCAAGCTAATGTGAATCAAGGGAGACTCAATTCTCTTCTAGGGCATTTGACACGCGCACACAGAGATACTTGTATGTATGTATTTTTATGCACACGTGCACCCGTGAACATATATACAAACAAATTAGGAATGACCGATAATAAATAGTTTTAACTGACGGCTAAGCGACCTGCATTGTTCAGTTAAAGCTCAAGGGTTTAATAAGAGAATTATCGGAGAGATATGGGTCGAGATATAATTTAGCATTTTGATTATATTAGCTCTTGCTAATTTTAGCATTTGTTGCGTGTATTAAATAAAATTAATGACTAATTTAGTGTAAATAACTTGAGTTTTTCTCAGGAGCTCAAAAAAAATTTGATTTGAAAAACATCTAGCTAAATTTTGAACATGTTAAAAGCAACTCATAAAACGATTCTGTTATAGAATCTGTCCAATCAAATTTGGTTAAAGGTGTGAGTTTTTTCAAAAATAAAATTATAGGTTTTCCAGGTCTATACCACGGAAAAAAAATCATATAATTTTATAATAGTTTAGCATTAACTTGCTAAATAGTATCCATTTTCTGGAATCTTTGATATGAACACACAATCAAATAAACAAATTTTGAATAAATTTAGGCTGTAAGGGGCCAGGGACATTGCAAGCACATAACTGCAGCGTCCAGACTATAGATCTTGTGGGGCCCAAGGACTATATGTTAAAAAAAAAGACTTCGGGCTTCATAGGGACTGCAGGTTATGGGGTCTGCGGTGTCTTATAGGCCCTGTTTACCCATAACTTTATTGCTTGAATTGTTTCCATACATGCATATTGAATATGAGGAAACGGGGTCTGTATGAATCCTGCAGATCCAAACTGCAGTGATCTCTCACATGTCCCTTGGGTATTTTGCAGATAGGCCTCTAGACCTCACTGGCCTATATGAGAGGCCGCTGTGCGAGAGGCCTCTGCAGTTTTGGATCGATTTTCTCATTGAATATTCATACAAAAATCAAATCCTCAGTGATCGCAGGGCGTGTAGAGTGCATATTGATGTTTTCCTCTTTTATTATCAAATAATTATTAGATGCTTTGGTTTGTACTGACAAAATTTATTAATAGAAATTTTGATGATATGATCTTTCTTCAATATATAAAACTATCACATCCGAAAAAAATACACTAATAAAGCTAGAAAGGACGAAAATACTCTTGTATACACATCTTTTAGAAAGTTCATCAACATAAATATCTGTCATCGGATAGTTCAATTGTTTTACACCCCTGTAGCTCTCAAACAATTCATGATAATATAATTTTTTTATTTGAGTTAAAACTATGATATACCAAAGATCATTTGAAAGAGGACAGCTATCGGGATCCCACAAAATTGTTCGTAGGTGCTTAAATTATTGTCGTCTTTTTCTCTTTTTCTGCATGGATGCAGTATATTTGGTGTGCCGAATAATTTCTCATAGCATTTGGAACATGTATAATCACGCAAAAAAAAAAAAAAGAGACAAAAAAGAGAAGAAAAGACGTGTAGTTATTGCTATTTTAATAAACTAGACGTGGTAATAAATACTTTGTCTTTTAGGGGAGGGGGCAGACCATTAACTGTTTGTATGTGGGGTATTTTTGTATCATTAAAAATACAATAGGGTATATAAGTGCAACAATGGTGAAAAATTAGGGTATTTAATAGCAAATTTTTATTTGGAATGACAATTTATAGATTTCAAAACATTACAGCACTTCCACGTTTTGAATCGAAATTTCCAAAATGGAAAAAAACATTAATTATCTGGGGCCTAAATTTTGTGGTGGCCATGAGGCTGGTCCATTGCCATGCAAAATAGAAGAGCTTCCTTCATGTTGTAAAACTGAACCTAAAATAGAGATATTATGTCAGTGATGTTTTACTAATGGATCCATATATCATGTATGTAGGCCTGTAAAAGGGTATTGGATCGGGTCTAGCATGTAAATCCATGCCCATTTGTCTTTATAGATCTGGACCTACCCATTTATCAGGTGCCATTTTCATTGATAAATGGAATAGATTCATTTATGACTGATCCATTTATCTATCTTTTATTTTTATTGAACAAATAAAAAACTCATCAATTTCATCAAGCTCTATAACATGACATAATTGCATCATTATAACTGGCTTAAGAGTATATTTAAGAAGTCATCACAATTAAATCAACTAACCATAGTCTAATTTCTCAAATTTGCCATCACATTGACTTCAAAACTATAATCCATAACAAATAAAATAACTCAAAAGCAGTATCACATGGCTAAAAAATAGCAAATTAAAGTCCGCAAGTAATAGTACTAGGATATTTCTCAACTCTCTTCAAACCAACCAATAAAAAGAACTTCTATTATTATCTTGGTTAAGGATTATAAAAATTCGATTTAGAACCGATGAGAACAAGACCTAACTCATTTATTAGGCCATTAAATGAGTTTGGGTTGATCATGTTTGGGTCCAATTAAAACCTATACCGGACCTAGATTTTACCATCGGTTTCGGATCGGGTCCGAGTCTACAACGGATCCATTGACAGGCTTAATGTATGCCTAGGTATGGGGTTGGATCGGGCCGGATTGGATTAGGTGATTAGATCAGGTCTTGTCAGATCAATTAGATCCGACTAATTATACGGTAGAAACAATTAGTATCGGAGTTGGTATATTAAAAAAAATCAGATGGTTTTTTCATGTTAAATTAAAAAAAAAAAACAAAAGACAAGAGGAAAATCTCTAATTAAACATTCAATCAAAATTGACTTATTTCATAAAAACCATTCCGATGGTTTAAACCCCGCCCCTCCCCTCCCCTCTCCTGATGTTATCTTTTGTTAAACAACACCTCCCGTCGGCTAGTTTTCATACTTTGTCATCTCTTTTATCAAATTAGGATCCTTTGCTAATTTTTCCCAACGCAGGGTGTTCTGTCCTCTCCCAGCCGTTGGATCCAATTTTTGACCCCACACAATCATAAGCTCCCTATTATACCCTAATATCGAGCGGAGCATTTCACATACAGGATTTCACATACAGGGGAAAAATAGCAAAGGATCCCCATCCCTCTTTTATCCCAAACTTCTTATCTCTTCCTACATTAACTGTTTAAGAATTTAAGCACAGTTGGATCAATTTTAACGGTAAGAGGAATGTTGTTTAACAAAAGATTAACGTTCAAGGAATTTACTAATGCGTTTTAATCTCAGGATGATTTGGACAAGTTGAGTAAATTGCATGATGGTTTTTGACGAAATAAGTGATTTAATTTGAAGAGAAAAAAATCTAGCTGTGCCAACTATTTCAACCATCATGGTAGTTAAATACGTCAACATGTTTGCCATTTCTTAAATTAACAATAGGGTACTAGTCAAGGTGATTTATCATAATCCAATTTGTTCAATAAGCGCCAACACATTTCTTTTTACAATTAATGTAAAAGGGTTGGGTTCTGGAAACGGCTAATTTGATTTCTTGCTAGTTTTATTTTCATGACAGCATATAAGAAGACAAATTCTCCTAATTTTGAGAAATGCTGTGTAAAATAACCTTAACTGATTTTCTCAGACCAAATTTTAAAATATCCACTAAAAGTCTTTTAATTATTTTAACTAACATTATGTAAGAATTTTCTTAAATCTTTTGTTCACGATGTTAACACAACACCTGAAATATAACACATGCAAACTCCTGTGTCTTTGCTTATTTTGAATCAGATTTAAATTAGAATAACGGTTGCATCGTTTAATAATGCAAAAGTGAGAAAACTTTGTTTTTTGGTCATATGCTACGTCGACAATGGTCCAGCAAGAGGGCTAGAGGCCCTGTAGTAGAGATTATATTAGATGGATCGGTGATTCCCTCTGAGCGCCGTAGCGGCTGAAGGCAGGAGAGGTCCAAGATAAGAGGATGAGGTTGAACAAAAGGGGGAGATTTAAGGTTAGGCTCAGGCACACATGATAGAGGTCAAGTTTGGGGGTGAGGTTGTGCCGGCTCGTTTGAGAATGTTGGAGTTAAAACACTACTAATAATTTTGAATACTTAAATAAGTACGTATTCAATCAAAAACAAGGTCAATGATCAAGAATCGATCAATTAAAATAAAAATTGATGTAAACAACATTATAAACAAGTTAAAAACTTGTTTAAAATAGCCCAGGATCCATACATTGAGGATCCTGTCACGTCCCGCTTCACAAAATACGTAAATATGGAACATAACAAAGACAACCATGCTATATATAGAGAGAAAATACCCTTCCATAGTTACATTACGGCTTTCATATCAAGAACAGTAAATAAATATTTATCTATCTCATATCCAAACTGCCACAATAAATAATAATGAAAAAGTAGCGGAAACAAATAAAGATCCAACAAAAAAAATAATATTCTAAACCCGTCCCTTATGGGATCACAACGACAAATCCATAACTAGAAAATAAATCTAAAGAATCACTAAACTAAAATAAGCGGAAATCTTTTCACTGCTCGGCTTTCCTGTCAAAGTAATCCTGATCTTCATGTGATAAAATCAAAAGATCCAGGCCATGTAAAACCCAGACATCGGCGTGTCATAAATATCATAATAATAGTATAAACGGTATGCAATATAGGATGTCACGTGCAAGAATGACATATTATGAGTATAAACAACAGCAATCACAAGTGATATAGCGGCAGGCTATAGGTAGTCAGACATGTCACGTGCAACTTATGGGTCCATGTGTCTAGATTATCTATCCTACAGATATTTGAAACCAATTCATGTACTCCTTCATATAACTCAAAAGTATGTATCCCGTTATCTCCCGGGACCACGAATGCAAGATATATCCCGTTAACCCTCGGGACCACGGATGCAAGATGTATAAATCAATAATGATTTTGTTCCGTTAACCCCCGGAACCATGTAATATCACTTTGAGTTACACTCCAGTTAAACTTTTGATTTCCCAATTTTCCCAGGTTTCGTTTTCCAGGTCCGGTATGAATATAATATCTACCTGATGCTAACACAGGAATATGCAGGTACATGTTATGTCTATCAAGATAACTGGTCATGTCTATCAGAACAACAAGTCAGGATTGTTGGCATCAGTAAGTATTACAAGCAACATGTAATAACATGATAACAGAAATAGTAACAATCTGGCAGGTTACAAGCATGTCAATGATAGTATATTAAATCAGGTGAATCATTTATTTCGTAAGAATATCGTGTAAATAGATCATGATGAATACGGTTGTAACTGTTATCTAGATGCGAAAAAACAATGTAAAGAAATAACCATATCAATTCCTAACAATTCAATTTATCGATTTGACCAAACTAGAATAGTTTGTTATAATTACTAGTTATTATTAATAGATATAATTTGCATAAACATTATAAACTACAATTACAAAACTTGTTAATGTTATCTATCTAACGATATACAGATTATATATATAACAATATAATAATAATAATAAGAATAATAATATTACGACAATATGTGTGTGTGTGTGTGTGTGTGTGTGTGTGTGTGTGTGTAAATGTGTATGTGTATGTATATATATGTATATTACGTAGACTATATCATATAGCAAGTTAGAATCTTGCCTCGGTCTCGACAAATGCGGATACAAACATCAATGAACACGGAACAATGGAAAACACGAAGCCAAAATCCAAGCTTGCTCGGCTCGGAGATGAAGTTCGACGACGATTGGGTTGCTGCTCGTCTTGGTGGTCTCGGTGATGGTGGGTGACGGTGATTGCTGCGGCAAAGGTGAAGGTTGTGTCACCGGTGGTGATGATGGTACTGTGACGATGGCGAGGAGGTGTGTTCAAGGTGATCGAAGAGAGGGTGCTGGGGAATTTGGTGGTGATCGGAGGTGGGTTTCGAGGTCGGAGGGTCGAGGTGGCGACGGTTGTGAGGAGGTGGTAACGGCGATGGGAGTACGACAGACGGAGAGATGCTCTTGGTGGGTTCTCAACGTCGATGTGGGGTTGTGTGATGGAGGTTAGCGACGACGGTGAAGGTGGTGGATTGGGTTCTCGGATTTGAAGTTGGCACCGGTGATGGATGGTGATGGTGGCTGGAGTCGAGGGAATCAAAGAGGATGATGGAGGAAGGAGATGGATTCTTGGGTTATGGCTGGAGGCGTCGAGGGCGAGGTGAGGAAATGGGTTCTCGGTAGTTTTGGTGATGGCTCAAGCAAGGACAACTGATTGAAGAGGGAGATGAGGACGATGATGGTGGTCGGAGGTAGAGACGGGGGAGGTGACGAGGTGAAGGTGTCAGACTTGGTGATGAGAGAAAAAAAGAGGAATAGAGAGAGAGAGAGAGAGAGAGAGAGAGACAAGGGGGAAAGAGGGAGAGATGGGACAGAGAGGGGGGGGGGGAAGATTTTAATAAAAGGAATATATATATATATAAAACTAAATAACTAGTTAATATTATATAAAGATATCATAACCCCCTATCCGTCTCTACTAAATCTAAAAAATATGTCAGAAGTTATCTACACATAGGTATTATCTTAACAGCCCACTTAAAACATAATATAATGGTTAGGAAAATATATTCTAATCTAATATATTATACACGATATTTTAGGATGTTTAGAATTCATATGTAATAGATGACCGTCAATAAAATATCATGAGATATTTACATAAGATAAAAGCACACTAACAGTTAAATGTTAGATATAAAATACCCATAACGTATGGTTACCAAAATATATACAGTTTAAATATTATATATTTATTATTTGAGATTCATATAGATTTAGTTTATGGATAATTATTACTAAAAATATACTCTATCAAACTATCAACCTATAACGGATTTCATTCAAACGAGTCGGGTCCGATAAACACACATACTATCCAAACACCAATCACAACCCATATAATAATAATTAAAAGAAACTCAAAATATTAATTAATATCGTTAAATAACGTACGATCGTACTAAGGTGTTACATTATACCCAACTACAAAAAGAATTTCGTCTTCGAAATTCACGGAAACAAGAAAAAGACAAGAACAAAGAAAATACGGATCTAAGGAAAGAGGTGTGGAAACTTTTGTTGAATTTCGTCTTCACGTTCGCAAGTAGATTCTCCATGCAAACGATTTCTCCACGAAATAAGCACTAGAGAGATCACTCTATTCTTGAGAACCTTTTCTCGTCAATCTATAATATCCATCGGTTTCTCTTCATAAGTCAAATGATCCCTCATTGTCAATTCCGAGTGGTCTAGGACGTGCGTCTCATCTTGAACATACTTGCGAAACACGTCATGGACATCTACCAAGGATGGTGGTAAACCTAATCGATAAGCCACTTCTCCAATACACTCAATGATATCGAAAAGCCCCATAAATCGAGGACTAAGCTTGCCTCGACTACCAAACTGGATTACTCCCCTAGTGGGTGATATCTTCAAGAACACATGATCACTAACAACAAACTCTAATGGTCTTCTTCCAATATCAGTCCAACTTTTCTGTCGATCTTATACCATCTTCATATGATCATGAATCAAGTTAACCTTCTCCACAGTTTGCACAATCAGTTTCGGTCCCAACAATCTTCTTTCTCCAATATCGTCCCAACATACATGCAAGCGACACTTACGACCGTATAATACTTCAAATGGAGCCATCTATATAGTCGTCTGAAAACTGTTATTGTACGAGAACTCCACTAAATGTAAATGATCCTCTCATGAACCCTTAAAGTCTAACATACAAGCTCTCAACATATTTTCAGGAGTTTGGATCATACTCTCAGACTGTCCATCTGTCTGAGAGTGATAGGCCGCACTAAATTTCAAGCGAGTTCCCAAACTTTCTTGCAGACTCCTCCAAAAACGAGATAGGAACCGGGTGTCACGGTCAGAAACAATACTCACTGGTACTCCATGCAATCTCACAATCTTCAGCATGTACCTCTCTGCTAAAGCCTCCGTCGACTGACCGACTCGAAATAGTATAAAATGAGCTGCCTTAGTCAGTCGATCGACAATCACCTATACCGCGTTATTGCCCTTTGGACTCCGTGGTAATGCTGTCATAAAATCCATGGTTATATGTTCCCACTTCCATTGGGGAATCGGAAATGGTTGTAACAAACCAGCGACCCTTTGATGTTCAGTTTTGACTTGTTGACACACCAAGCACCTCGACATGTAATGAGCGATCTCCCTTTTCATGCCTTCCCACCAAAAGTGCTGTTGCAAATCTCTATACATTTTCATGTCTCCTGGATATACCGAATATGTAAAACTATGAGCTTCCATCATGACTTATTCACGAACTTCTCCTTTAGGCACACACAAACGAAATCTATACCTCAAAGAACTATCTTCATGAATCAATAAATTTGTTCGAAGTCCCACCTCTACTTATCCTCAAAATTTCTGCAATCTAGGATTGTGCAACTGCGCTGCCTTAATGCTATCAATCAACGATGAGTGAACTCGCAATTGCAACAACTGCCCCGAAGAATCTGGTGGTACGAGCTCCAACTCAAACTTCTGAAAATCCGTTATAATCTCCTTTTGTGAATCAACATCCATACTGCTGGCAACCGACTTAAAACATCCGGTACTATATTAACTTTTTCTGGATGGTATTTTAGATCAAGATCATAGTCATCCATCAGTTCCAACCACCTACGCTGTCTCATGTTGAGATCTTTCTGTGTGAACACATACTTTAGGCTCTTAAGATCAGTTAACACTTCGACCTTCTCGTCCAATAAGTAGTGTCTCCAAATCTTTAGCTCAAAGATAACTGCTGTTAGTTCCAACTCATGGGTTGGGTAGTTCTTCTCATGAGTCTTCAACTGCCACGACGCATAAGCTACAACCATTCCATGCTGCATCAAAACACATCCCAAGCCTTTCCCAGATGCGTCGCTGTGAATAACTAATCCTCCGGAACCATCCGACACGGTTAAAATAGGAGTGGTTGTCAACCTTTGTTTCAGCACCTCAAAAGCTAATGCACACTTCTCAGACTAAACAAACGGTACCTCCTTTCGTGTTAGCTTGGTTAAGGGTTCTGCTATCCGAGCGAAATTCTCTATAAACTTTCGATAGAATCCAATAAGCCCAAGGAAACTTCTGATCTCCCCTACATTCTTTGGAGTCGGCTAATCGTAAACAGCTACAATCTTTTCAAGGTCAACTGCGATTCCATATCCGGATACGACATGACCCAAGAACTTCACGCCATCGAGCTAAAACTCGCACTTACTCATCTTAGAATACAACTTTTCTTGTCTCAACGTCTGCAGTACAATCCTTAATGTTCTTTGTCACGCCCCGCTTCCCAGAGTACGCAAGATTGAGCACGTGACATAGCCAACCATGCTACCTGTGGGTAGGAAGTATCCATCCACAGTCACATTACGGCTGTAGAGATATCAAGAACAAGATAAATAAACTATCTAACACATGTCCAAATCCATAATAACCAGAGTCAATGATAAATAAGTGCGGAAGCAAATGATCCAATGCAATAATAGAAAGGTACGTCCCGTAATGCGGGATCACACCTGGAAATAAAATGCAATAAATGAACTAACCACTACAGAACTCACAAATCAGCCTGTTGGCTGAAGTACTCCTGCTCAGTCGTCGACAGTGGTAAAGAATCTGGGCCATGCAAAACCCAGACGTCAGCGCGTCATGTCAACCAACAATATAATATGAACATGGTAATAAGCAATGCAGGTATGAACATGAATAAAGCAGTACTAAGAAATAACAGTGCAGGGTAATGTGCAGTGGTAACTAAACTGTCCTATCAGGTTTCTACTCTATAGTCTTTGAAATCAATTGATGAATCGTCGATGTAACCCAATAGTATCCCGTACATACCCGGGACCACGGCCACAATATTCTCGGCGGCAGCCGAGACATGCCGTTAGGCACAGAATAGGAAGGTGTTAGTATCCCGTACATACCCGGGACCACGGCCACAATATTCTCGGCTGAAACCGAGACATGCCGTTAGGCACAGAATGGGAAAGTGTACACTCGGTATTACCCCGTACATACCCGGGATCACGGCCACAATATTCTCGGCTGAAACCGAGACATGCCGTTAGGCACAGAATAGGAATGTGTACACTCGAACGGTAGTGAACTGTCGAGTTACAAGTCAGGTTCATCTTTGATTTCCCCATACCCCCAAGCTATGTATGTCAGGTCAGGTATTCAGTAGTCAAGGACTAATGCCAACACAAAATCCGGTAAGAGTAGGTCTGTCTGGATAGACAGCAGGAATGGTCAGGTTTGTTGGCATTAGGCATGAGATCAGGTAACAGGTAAAGCCATAGTACATCAGGTCAACCAGGTAATGTATAAAGGTGTCATGTCATGTCAAGAGTGTACGGTACCATGTCATGTCAAGTAGGAAGTGTAATAGGTCATGTCAGGAAGCACAAGATGTCATGTGGGTGCTCATAATCAAACTAACATAAACATGTGTATAAATAAACAAGCATGAGTACTATCAGAACAATAACTGGAACATGTAATATGATATGCCAATAGATATAATTTCAAGGATATGGATGCACAGTTATCGATTAGGGTTACATTTATAGTTCCAATATTAATTAGGATACAATTTATTAAACATGGAGTGTTAATATCACATTATTATGTAGTGATGTGATCTATGGATGCAATTATATGTATCTTAAATGCGATGGATGCAAACGGGTATCCGAAAAGTTATAAAACTATAAAATGGTAATGTGGGATGTACAACTAAACAATATGTGATATAATAATATTAATATGGATAGCATATTCAAAGCGATTAGTAACTAAAAAAGATGTATTGATTAACCATGCACAAGAAGGTTCCGTTCAGAAATTTAGCGTCACCCTAATTTGTAAAATAGCTTAAAAATAACAAATGTTCTCCAAAAGAGACGTATCTTATACCAAAACAAATATAATTGAATAAGGTTTTCAGTTTTATAAGTATAAGCATCTCAGGTTATCCCTACAAAAAGTTATGAATATTCAAAGTTGAAAGTTTGCTGCTGGAATTTCCCTGGACAGCAGTTTAGAGACGTGTTCATTTGCATTTTACATTAATTAAACAATTTATTTTGCAAGTAAATATTTCATAGAGTTATAGTATTCTGAATTAGCTTCGTAACGAACTAAAGAACGTATCCTAATGATTTTTTTATGATTTATAATGAATTTTATAAGATAAGGTGTACAGTAAATTTCAGATTTGTCATATCCGATTTTTCAACGACATTTCATATGTAAACTATAAGATTTTCAAATGTATAATATTATAAAATGAAGATTATAAAAGTATATAGCATGTAGCAAGATTAACTTGCCTCGATGGGTCGCGAATCGGGAAAACGGAACGTTAACCGTCGGCGGGGAAAACTCGCGACGGCGCACGGTTCACGGAATGAACCCAAACGACGAACAAAGGAACCACACGGGTCGGGGTATCTCGCTGGAACGTCGAGAAACGTCACCGGCACGACGGAATTCCGGTAACAAAAGAACAGTTAAAAGAAATGAGAAACGAGACATGAAGCAAGAAGAGAAAAATGATAAAGAGAAGTACGAGAGAATATATAAGGGGTAGAGAGAGAGAAAGTGGAGAGAGAGAGAAGAAGGAGAGAGAGAAAGTGGGGACCACGGGGTTAAAGGGGAGGTTGCGATTGGCTGAGAGAATAAATTGAGAAGGATATAAAAGATTGTAAAAATATTATATGGTTAACTTAAAGATTTAAAAGATAGGTAATGAACAGTAAGATATCAGATTAGTTAGAAAAATATATGCGAAGGTTTTAATAATATTAAAAATTTGGGATTTTGGCGCCAAATGAAACATTTCCAAATTGCGCCCGGGTTGGGTCCAAAATTCGAAATTCAAATAATAGGATTTTAAGCGGGTTCCAAATTTTAAAATGAAATGTTTTATGATTAAAAAGCATACTCTCAAAACGGACACACGTGCGTGCACGTAGCCATCCAAACTTGCCCGTTTTACTGAACGGGACGAGAACACAATGCACGGACGCTACCACGAGGCTAGGGGTGTCAAGTAGGCCAAGATGAATATTTTCAATTTTATTTTAGATGCTAAAATTTGTTATATGTAGAAATGACTTTGCCGGGTAAATTTTACAGTAAGCAACAAACAAGCAAATTAAATGAAATGAGTACCACATTATGCTCAAACAGTAACTGAAAATAGTAGCATTGGGCTCGGGTGTTACATTATACCCAACTACAAAAGAATTTCGTCCTCGAAATTCCAAGAATACAAAGATAGATAACTACAAGAAAAGGTGAGGAAACTTCTGCCGGATTTCATCTTCTCGTTCCCAAGTGGATTCTCCATGCGATCGATTACCCCAAGAAACTAGCACAAGAGGGGTAACCTTGTTCTTAAGAACCTTTTCTCTTCGATCCTTGATTTCAACTGGTCGCTCTTCAAAAGTTAGGTCCTCCCGTACGGTCAACTCCGAATGATCCAATACGTGGGTTTCATCTCGAACATACCTCCGTAGTTGAGATACACGAACCACATCGTGCACACCTGCCAAGGACTGTGGTAACGCCAAACGGTACGCTACCTCTCCAACACGCTCCAATATCTCGAAGGGTCCAACGAATCGAGAACCAAGCTTTCCCCGACTCCCAAAGCGAATCACCCCTCTAGTCGGTGATATCTTCAAGAATACTAAATCACCCACGGTGAACTCCAGAGGTCTTATTGACGTATCTGCCCAACTCTTCTGTCGGTCCTGTGCTGCCTTCATATGATTTCTGATAGGGTTAACCTTCTCAACTGTCTGCACAACCAAATCTGGTCCCAATAATCTTCGTTCACCGACATCGTCCCAACAAACAGGTGAACGGCATTTACGACCATACAAAGCTTCAAATGGAGCCATCTGAATAGTTTCCTGAAAACTGTTGTTGTAAGACAACTCCACCAAAAGTAGATGATCCTCCCAAGACCCCTTGAAGTCCAACCTGCATGTTCTCAACGTATCCTCAAGAGTTTGGATCGTTCTCTCCGACTGACCATCAGTTTGAGGATGATAAGCTGTGCTAAACTTCAATCGAGTCCCCAAACTTTCCTGTAAACTCCTCCAGAAGTGTGATAAGAACCGAGTGTCCCGATCGGACATGATGCTCACCGGTACTCCATGCAATCTTATGATCTCCTGCATGTACCGCTCTGCCAAAGTCTCTATTGATTGACCAACCCGAAAAGGAATAAAGTGAGCTGCCTTGGTCAACCGATCAACAATCACCCTTACTGCATTGTTGCCTTTTGGACTCCGCGGTAAAGCCGTCACGAAATCCATGGTTATATGTTCCCACTTCCACTGAGGAATCGGAAATGGTTGCAATAAACCAGCAACCATTTGGTGTTCAGCCTTGACTTGCTGACATACCAAGCACTTAGCCACGAAGCGAGCAATCTCCCGTTTCATGCCTTCCCACCAGAAATGTTGTCGAATATCTTGGTACATCTTTGTCCCTCCTGGATGTACAGAGTAAACTGAATTGTGTGCCTCCTTCATAAGCTCTTCACGCACATCCCCTTTTGGCACACACACACGGCTACCATACCTCAACGAACCATCTTCGTGGATCAATAAATCTGTTCGTAGTCCGGCTTCAACCTGCTCTCGAAACTTTTGTAGTCTAGGATCCTGCGATTGTGCTGTTTTAATCTTCTCAACTAAGGACGACTGTACTTGCAACTGCATCGACTGTCCCGTAGCATGTGGTAGCACAACCTCCAAGTCAAATCTCCGAAAATCCGCAATGATCTCCCTTTGTGCGGTCAATACCTGAATTGCTGGTAACCGACTTAGCGCATCTGGCACGACGTTAACTTTTCCCGGATGGTACTTAAGATCAAGGTCGTAGTCGGCCGTCAGCTCCAACCATCTGCGTTGCCTCATGTTCAACTCCTTCTGCGTGAACACGTACTTCAAGCTCTTATGATCTGTAAAAACTTCGACTCTTACGCCCAAAAGGTAGTGTCTCCAAATCTTCAAAGCGAAAATCACAGCCGCAAGCTCCAAGTCATGAGTTGGATAATTCTTCTCATGGGTCTTCAGTTGTCTTGATGCGTATGCTACGACCTTCCCATGCTGCATCAAAACACATCCCAATTCTTTCCCAGATGCGTCGCTATGAATCATCAGTCCTCCGAAATTGTCTGGTACGGTCAGGATAGGGGCGGTTATCAACTTCTGCTTCAACGTCTCAAAGCCAACGCACACTTATCCGTCCATACAAAAGGTACCTCCTTACGCATAAGCTTGGTCAGCGGTTCTGCCAAACGAGCAAAGTTCTCCACAAATCTCCTGTAGTATCCGGCTAATCCAAGGAAACTTCTTATCTCAGCTACATTCCTTGGAATAGGCCAATCTCGAACTGCTGCAATCTTTTCGGGATGGACGGCGATTCCATCACCCGACACGACATGTCCCAGAAATTTCACTTCTTCCAGCCAGAATTCGCACTACTCATCTTCGCATAAAGCTTCTCCTGTCTCAACATCTGCAGGACCTAATGATATCCGGATCGCAAATCCAGTTTCGAGAATACTCTCGCGCCACTAAGCTGCTCAAAAGTCCTCCAATGCGAGGGATCGGGTACTTGTTCTTAATAGTCGCCCGGTTCAATTCTCGATAATCAATGCACATCCTTCTCGTGCCATTCTTCTTCTTTACTAAAAGAACTGGAGCTCCCAAGGCGAGTTGCTGCTTCGAATCCAACCCTTCTCAAGTAATTCACCAACTTGCTTCTTAACTCCTTCCAATTCCACTGGTGCCATTGGATAGTAAGCTTTAGACACTGGCGCTGCACCAGGACTAAGGTCAATCGTGAACTCCATGTCTCGCTTCGGCGGTAAGCCCGATATATCTTCAAACACGTCCATAGAATCACGAACAACAGCCGGCTCTTTACTTTCATCACTTCCATTGATGCAAGAACATTGTTTGTCGGCTTAGCCCTAAACTCGACCGGCCCGACAGAACTGCTTCCTTACCGCAACTGCTGTCTGCTGTGAACTCCCAATTTTCCTGATATGCTCTGCTGTTCTCGAGCTGCCGTAAGAACCTGTGAGAAAGTGGTCAAACCCAGGGAGACGGTTTGCCTTTGGATGTCCACATCCAAGCTGCGCATGGACCTTCGTGCCCTGTCTGCATCGTTGGCGACTAAAGGTCCAGCGAAACTGCTGAGTCTTGTCCACTCTGCTGCATGCACGTCCACGGGTGCTCCATTCTGCCTCAGCCCAATAAATTTCTCTTCCATTTCCTCCCGTGCAGTCCGCGGAAAGAACTTCTCCAGGAAACTCTTAGAGAAATCCGCCTAACTGCTTGGCTTGGGCAAACGGTTCTCCTCCACAAGCCACCACTCTCGGCGTAATCCACTAGTTGAATGCGCACCACATCAACTCCTTTGTCCTCTGGAATCTGTGCCGCAATCAGCGAATTCTCCGTGCTGACTAGCCACTGCTCGGCTGGCATGGCTCCTCCAAACCAGTGAAAGTAGTAGGACCCACACGTCTGAACTCTGCCACGGTCCCTACTCGGTCAACTGGTCTAGTTCCAATCTTGTTCACAGACTGCTGAACGATCTGCAAACCTTCCTGAAATGAGTCCGCTTGCTGCTGGATCAGCTCGGGCTGTTTCTTTGATTTCCAGCATTCCTCTTATCACTCCAAGCATGGCGGCTCCGTTCACACGCCTCTGGTACGTCTTCAACTTCTTACCTGTCATAATCCTGAACTCAAAACACCCAATATTAGCATGATGATTGATTCTGAATATGGATCAAGGCTAGAACTCCAAGATACTTAAATAGAGTACCGCATTGTAGCTATGCCGCGGTATCATAGCCGCAATTACTTAACTCCACCCAAGTCGCCTAAGTCCTAGGGATAACAAGAAATTAGGTTTTCGAGTTGACAATGCAAAGTAAGTTTGCATGTCGACATGATCCGGAAGAATGATTCAAGGATGGTAAAACGGTCAAGGTGGCAGGACATGTTTCCTAATCACGGGTATTATGATTCGTGTATTGGGTGCAATACCCAACTACAAAGAATCAACCCAATTAACCTATGGCTCTGATACCAAAAGAACCATGTCACGCCCCGCTTCCCAGAGTACGCAAGATTGAGCACGTGACATAGCCAACTATGCTACCTGTGGGTAGGAAGTATCCATCCACAGTCACATTACGGCTGTAGAGATATCAAGAACAAGATAAATAAACTATCTAACACATGTCCAAATCCATAATAACCAGAGTCAATGATAAATAAGTGCGGAAGCAAATGATCCAATGCAATAATAGAAAGGTACGTCCCGTAATGCGGGATCACACCTGGAAATAAAATGCAATAAATGAACTAACCACTACAGAACTCACAAATCAGCCTGTTGGCTGAAGTACTCCTGCTCAGTCGTCGACAGTGGTAAAGAATCTGGGCCATGCAAAACCCAGACGTCAGCGCGTCATGTCAACCAACAATATAATATGAACATGGTAATAAGCAATGCAGGTATGAACATGAATAAAGCAGTACTAAGAAATAACAGTGCAGGGTAATGTGCAGTGGTAACTAAACTGTCCTATCAGGTTTCTACTCTATAGTCTTTGAAATCAATTGATGAATCGTCGATGTAACCCAATAGTATCCCGTACATACCCGGGACCACGGCCACAATATTCTCGGCGGCAGCCGAGACATGCCGTTAGGCACAGAATAGGAAGGTGTTAGTATCCCGTACATACCCGGGACCACGGCCACAATATTCTCGGCTGAAACCGAGACATGCCGTTAGGCACAGAATGGGAAAGTGTACACTCGGTATTACCCCGTACATACCCGGGATCACGGCCACAATATTCTCGGCTGAAACCGAGACATGCCGTTAGGCACAGAATAGGAATGTGTACACTCGAACGGTAGTGAACTGTCGAGTTACAAGTCAGGTTCATCTTTGATTTCCCCATACCCCCAAGCTATGTATGTCAGGTCAGGTATTCAGTAGTCAAGGACTAATGCCAACACAAAATCCGGTAAGAGTAGGTCTGTCTGGATAGACAGCAGGAATGGTCAGGTTTGTTGGCATTAGGCATGAGATCAGGTAACAGGTAAAGCCATGGTACATCAGGTCAACCAGGTAATGTATAAAGGTGTCATGTCATGTCAAGAGTGTACGGTACCATGTCATGTCAAGTAGGAAGTGTAATAGGTCATGTCAGGAAGCACAAGATGTCATGTGGGTGCTCATAATCAAACTAACATAAACATGTGTATAAATAAACAAGCATGAGTACTATCAGAACAATAACTGGAACATGTAATATGATATGCCAATAGATATAATTTCAAGGATATGGATGCACAGTTATCGATTAGGGTTACATTTATAGTTCCAATATTAATTAGGATACAATTTATTAAACATGGAGTGTTAATATCACATTATTATGTAGTGATGTGATCTATGGATGCAATTATATGTATCTTAAATGCGATGGATGCAAACGGGTATCCGAAAAGTTATAAAACTATAAAATGGTAATGTGGGATGTACAACTAAACAATATGTGATATAATAATATTAATATGGATAGCATATTCAAAGCGATTAGTAACTATAAAAGATGTATTGATTAACCATGCACAAGAAGGTTCCGTTCAGAAATTTAGCGTCACCCTAATTTGTAAAATAGCTTAAAAATAACAAATGTTCTCCAAAAGAGACGTATCTTATACCAAAACAAATATAATTGAATAAGGTTTTCAGTTTTATAAGTATAAGCATCTCAGGTTATCCCTACAAAAAGTTATGAATATTCAAAGTTGAAAGTTTGCTGCTGGAATTTCCCTGGACAGCAGTTTAGAGACGTGTTCATTTGCATTTTACATTAATTAAACAATTTATTTTGCAAGTAAATATTTCATAGAGTTATAGTATTCTGAATTAGCCTCGTAACGAACTAAAGAACGTATCCTAATGATTTTTCTATGATTTATAATGAATTTTATAAGATAAGGTGTACAGTAAATTTCAGATTTGTCATATCCGATTTTTCAACGACATTTCATATGTAAACTATAAGATTTTCAAATGTATAATATTATAAAATGAAGATTATAAAAGTATATAGCATGTAGCAAGATTAACTTGCCTCGATGGGTCGCGAATCGGGAAAACGGAACGTTAACCGTCGGCGGGGAAAACTCGCGACGGCGCACGGTTCACGGAATGAACCCAAACGACGAACAAAGGAACCACACAGGTCGGGGTATCTCGCTGGAACGTCGAGAAACGTCACCGGCACGACGGAATTCCGGTAACAAAAGAACAGTTAAAAGAAATGAGAAACGAGACATGAAGCAAGAAGAGAAAAATGATAAAGAGAAGTACGAGAGAATATATAAGGGGTAGAGAGAGAGAAAGTGGAGAGAGAGAGAAGAAGGAGAGAGAGAAAGTGGGGACCACGGGGTTAAAGGGGAGGTTGCGATTGGCTGAGAGAATAAATTGAGAAGGATATAAAAGATTGTAAAAATATTATATGGTTAACTTAAAGATTTAAAAGATAGGTAATGAACAGTAAGATATCAGATTAGTTAGAAAAATATATGCGAAGGTTTTAATAATATTAAAAATTTGGGATTTTGGCGCCAAATGAAACATTTCCAAATTGCGCCCGGGTTGGGTCCAAAATTCGAAATTCAAATAATAGGATTTTAAGCGGGTTCCAAATTTTAAAATGAAATGTTTTATGATTAAAAAGCATACTCTCAAAACGGACACACGTGCGTGCACGTAGCCATCCAAACTTGCCCGTTTTACTGAACGGGACGAGAACACAATGCACGGACGCTACCACGAGGCTAGGGGTGTCAAGTAGGCCAAGATGAATATTTTCAATTTTATTTTAGATGCTAAAATTTGTTATATGTAGAAATGACTTTGCCGGGTAAATTTTACAGTAAGCAACAAACAAGCAAATTAAATGAAATGAGTACCACATTATGCTCAAACAGTAACTGAAAATAGTAGCATTGGGCTCGGGTGTTACATTCTTCATGCTCTTCTTTGCTTCTCGAGCAGACCAAAATGTTATCGATGAATACCACCACGAACTGATTTAGAATGGTGAAAAGATCTGGTTCATCAAATCCATAAATATCGCAGGTGCGTTAGTAACTCCAAATGGCATAACTAAATACTCGTAATGCCCATATCGAGTTCGGAACGCCGTCTTGCAAATTTCTTCTGTTTTCACCCGAACTTGGTGATGACCCGATTGCAAATCCAACTTCGAAAATACTTTCACGCCACTGAGTTGATCGAATAATTCGCCTATGCGGGGAATTGGGTACTTATTCTTGATGGTCACCCGATTTAACTCTCGATAGTTGATGTACATTCTCCGCATGCTATCTTTCTTCTTGACCAAGAGAACTGGAGCTTCCTACGGTGCACCACTGTTGTGAATCCAACCCTTCTCTAATAATTCAGAAACTTTTCTCTTCACCTCTTCCAGTTCTATCGGTGCCATCGGATAATAAGCCTTCGAAATTGGCACTGCTCCAGGAATAAGATCAATCGCGAACTCCACATCTCGTTTTAGCGGTAAACCCAACGAGATGTCCTTGAACACATCCATGAAATCCTGAACTACTACTAGTGGTTCCTTTTTGATCATTTCCATCGACGAAAAAACGACATTTGTCGGTTTAGCCTTAAATTTGACTGGCCCGACAGATTTGCTGCCTTCCAAGAATTCGAACTCTGGATGTCCGGGAATTTGAAAAATCACCTTCTTTGCTTTACAATCTATGTGAGCTTGGAAAATGTCAAGGAAGTCCATTCCCAAGACAACATCATAACTGTCTGTATCTATCACCAAGAAATCTGCGAACAACTCCCGTCCGCAAACAATGATAGGACAACCCTTGCATTCACCACTAGATATAATTCTTCCATTCCCAATGTGTATGTCCTAACTACTAGATAAGGTCGTGTGTGGAATAGAGTGTGCACCAATAAATTTGGACGACATAAAGCAATGGGATGCACCAGAATCAAATAATGCCAATACAAGAAAATTATAGACAAGTAGGATATCTGAAACAACATCGTATGAAGATTTGGCCTCTTCAACTGTCAGGGTGAAGGCCCGTCCCTGATTAGGCCTCTGAGCAATCTTCTTTAGCCCATAAGGCTGCTTTTGTGGTGTTTTCTGGACTTCATCTTTCAACTGTAGTTTCGAAGGGCACGTACCAATCAATGGTCAGCTGATCGACAAACTAAACAGAGTCCATGTTTCCTTCGACAATCCTTCTGCATGTGGCCGGGTAGACGGTAGAAATCATTAACCACACACCTTTTCTGATTTGACACGAAAGGCCTTTTCATAGGTACTATCCCCTGTCTATTGACCAGAATGCCCTTATGTCCAAGAACTCTGGTTGATGCATACATGATCTGTAAGTCAATATTGCTCACTCTACTGTGGTTGTAGAGAGGCGAAATGCACAAAAATTAAATTTTTAGCAAGCAATATCAACAAACTACCCAGAATATACCCTATGCCTAAACAAGAAAACAGCATAGGATTTAAAATACTATGATTAGAGGTTTATACCTATGAGATCAGGTCCTTCGGTCTTCTAAACTCTTCCTTCTTGTGTTCCTTGAGGTCTTTGATCAAACTTGCTAGGAACCCTTCTCGATCCTAGATGATCCACCCGAAAGAATATGGTTCAAGTTTGCATTTCAAAAAGAAATAACTAAACAAACTAGTTTGCTAATCTAGCTCATGTGGGAGATGTAGAGATTGTTAATAGTATTTAACTATCTCTAAACCCTATGGATCTCAACACATGAGAAGGTTAAGGGTTGAGGAAGAAGAGAGGAGAGAGAAGGAGCTAAGGAAAATGAGAGCTAGGCTGTGTAAAAATATCATAACCCTTTTCTTTTGTGAAATGAATTTCACAATTAAAAATGGCTACCATACTTGAATAGTATTACCAAATGAATTAAAAATTCATTTGACCATGCCTTACACCATTCTCATTTGCCATATAACCCTCCACTCCATTTCTAAATAAACGAATAAATGGAAAATGCAAGAATAAGGTGTTCTTCTTCTAGAATGTATTTTGTATAAATACAAAATATTTTCTACCGTATATACATACCCGTATCTATACCAAAATACGAATACCCTAGAGATAGAATAATACTACTAATATAATATTATCATTAAATCTATATTTTATTTAACAATCCGGTTTAATCCTAGGCCCACTGTTCCCGCCAAAAAATTTTTTCTGCGCAAAAGAGCCCAAGATATCAAATGGCAGCGATACGTTTAAAAAAAATATGAACCAGTATTTTCCGGGCTGTATTTTGACAAACTCCCGAATGTGAAACAGCTAAATTCTGATGGCATCGAAAGTGTCTCAAAAAATCCTTCGATTTGATATATTATGGGCCTCATAATTCATCTGGGATCAAAAGTTATGAGGCATCACGTGCCCACACGTGACCGGGCATCACGTGCAGACACGTGACCATTTACAGGCAAAGCCTGTAGGCACTAAATAAAATAAATAATTGGAAATAATTAATCAGTGGGGTCACGCGCCAACACGTGATAGGCTTTTAAACCCTCTGAAACAATAGAAGTAAATTCTAATCAAACAATCAATCAGTGGAGTCACGTGCACACGTGATGAGCCTTTAAACCCACTGAAAAGAATTAAAAGTATAATAAAACAACAAGGAAAAACCCTAATGGGGCATCACGTGCTCACACGTGACCAAAGGGTCACGTGCTGACACGTGATAATTCCTGAGTTCTTTAAAACAACAGAATTAAATTCTGGTTAAAAAGTTTAATCGGGGGGGGGGTGTCACGTGCCAACACGTGATAGGTTCCTAAGCTCTTTAATTAATAGAATTAAATTCTATTTAAATGATCAATCAGTGGGGTCACGTGCCAACACGTGATAGGCTCTTAAGCCTTCTGAACTAATAGAATTAAATTCTAATTAAGGGAAATCAAAGACCCTAACTGGAAAAATGTTTCTTTAAATTTTTCCAAACAAAAAAGATGGTGCTCTGTAAAATGGAGCACCGTTGGATTAAAAATCCAATGGTGATTAAAAATCACCAATTTATGGAAAGATTTTATACAAGGAAAGATTTCCCTGAAATTCACCAAGAATAACAGACAGAATATCTTCTGGATTAAAAATCCAATGGTGAATAAAATTCACTGAGTGATCTAAAAAGATCATGTTAGTTACAAAAACAACCAAAATCTTTTAATGAAAGATTGACTAAACAAATTGATTCTTTTCTTTCTCCTATAAATAGGAGCCAAGAAAAGAAGAGAAAGGATCTACATTTTTGGAGAGATACAACAACAGAGAGAAAAAAGAGAGGAGAATTTAATTCTCGAGAGAGAAAAAGATCTTTTCAGAAAAAAAAACCCTAGGTGAGAAAGGGAAAGAGATCTAAGCTCCATAAAACAAAAAGAGAATTTAATTCTCAATATAAGAGTTTAACTCTTCTGAATAAGAACTTAGTTCTTCCTTTGGTTGAAGATCTGCAAAAGAAGATCTCCCCACAAGTTGAGAATTTAATTTTCATCGGGGAGATTTTGCCATGCAGATCCAAAACTTAGAGGGAGAACTGAGTTTAGAGAATTTAATTCTCCCAAATTCATTGGAATTTAATTCCTCCAAATGAAATAAGGGTTTAACCCTAATTTAATTCTTCCAAATACATAAGAATTTATTTCCTCTAAACAGAACCAGGGTTTAACCCTATAAAAGAATTTAATTCTCAAACAAAGGACTTAAACTCTCCATGCACGTAAACCTGATCACGTGGCAACACGTGACCCTCCCTTCAATGATCAGAAAAGAAAGAATGAGACATGGTCACGTGCCCCCACGTGACCCTTAAATAGATTCTTCAAGATGATAAAGAAAAAACTTGGAGGCAATGCCTCACGTACTCACACGTGACCCTCAAAACAAAAGGGAACAAAGCAAAGGCAGAATAGATTTTGGGCGCCATCACGTGTCCTCACGTGACCCTAATAAACACTTTAATAATCAATGTATGGGTACCCACCACGTGTCCACACGTGATGGCTATTAAGATTAAGTGTTTAACACTTCTGTGAATATTCTGAGAACAAATAAAGGAAGTCTGGCCCTATTCTCAGGTGCCTCACGTGTCCCCATGTGACCACCTCATTTCTAGTGTTTAACATTATTTTAAGCGTTTTGTCTCTAGTGTTTAACACTATTTTAAGCGCATCACGTGGGAACACGTGATCACCAAATATCCTCTAGCGTTTAACACTCTTTTAAAAAACCAAGCATAGCCCAAATTGGCTAAGTTTTCCAGAGGCAAATCTACCCTTCAACTGAACCTTAAAATCCAGAGCTATAATGAATGGTTGGTGCTCAGCCAAAGACAAAATGTTGTCAGAGCCCCCAAACCCCTGTTTAGCATTGCTAAATAATGGGGGGAGGGAGGGGGGGTTGAACCCAGACAAATGATTCAACAGTCCAAACAAAGGTCCAACATTTCGAACCTAATTGGACTTAGCCCAAGTTGGCCGTAAGTCCTCAATTCAGATTTTACTGAGCCACTGTGCTCATAATCTAATTAATCGATCTTAGTTCCAAATTGGACTATAGATTTCCTAATCATCTTTGGTTCAAGGGTACATCTCTTCACTCCTTTGATATTTGTCGTTGTAATCCTTCAACGTCTTCAGAGAGGTGACGGGTCCCGATAACCAATCACTTGATGGACTGTGGGGTCCTTAAACTCATGGACTATGATGTCCTTAACCTGGACTGTGGGGTCCCTAAACTCATGGACTATGATGTCCTTAACTTCGGACTCTGGGGTCCCTTTAAACCCATGGACTATGACGTCCTTAACCTCGGACTGTGGGATCCCTTTAAACCCACGGACTATGATGTCCTTCATCTTGGACCACCATGTCCTTAAACTGGTAATTGACCGCAAAGTCCCTAAACTAGAACAATAGAGCCCAAATGCTCTTTTGTTGGATCTAAATGATCCTGTTAAGTAGATCTTAGTCTAAAACTAGACTAACGTATCCTTAACAAACGTTTAAGTTGATCTTAGTTTTAAATGAGACTAACGTATCCTTAAACCCAACCCCAAACCCAAATCTAAGAAAATACGGATTTGGACTAATCCACGTCCTACGGACGACAACATAAATTAGTCTTCGTATACAATCCACGGGCAACCAAAAACAAAACAAACACCCACGACATGAAGTAACCATCTGGAGAAGGAGAAAGTGGTTACCGCGATGCGGTAGCATAATTAAATGCAGGGGCTTGCTCCTGCAGGGAAAGCGTACCCATAATAAAAAACCCCTCAACGAGGGGGAATCTGACGAAGTCTACTACATTGGCCGCATCCGTCTAAACCTTCGATATACGGTGCCATAAATCAACTTGGCATCTTCGGAGAGGTGGACAGATAGCACCAATTAGCATCTGCCCCGAATTCAGGAAAGATGGACCTGTACGGTCCCGTCTCCGCATTTCGTAGGGGAACAGATTCTGGCACGCCCGGTGGGACCTTTTCCTCTTTCCACTCTACACTTTGTGTGTCATGTTTCCCGAATGAATCGCGGTTTGACATGGTTGCCCCTGGATTCAAGGTACTAAGATTTGGTGTCTTGCTCCGTGTAGAAAACAGAAGATCAATGGTTTCAAACTGCACTAACTGCAACTGCAACTCTCGCTCCGTCTCGTCCGGAGGAGTGACTTACGGGCCCCAAGCGGCCTCCATCTTCGCTATGCCGGTGGAACAGGTGACTCAGGCCACCACTGGATTGTTCTTCGGGACTATGATCCCGCCAACAAGCTTCAGCGCTCCTATGCCATCTCAAGAAGCTAAGAAGAAGTCGGTCTTTGATCGGCTTACAACTACAGCGACCCCTCTCAACGGGTCGCCCAAGTCCACTGCCTCAGTTTTCAACAGACTGGGCCGAAGCTCAGATGGGCCCGTGAAGAAGCCCACAATTCCTGAAGAGGTTATCCCAAAACGGATAGTCATTCCTACTCCTGAAGTCCCCAAGGCGGCTTCTCCTGCTAAGGGGTCGGTCTTCACAAGACTGGCCGTTTCAGCTCCCACTCCGGGTGGAGTAACCAAAGCCATTTCCCCTGCACGGAAATCGGCCTTTTCAAGATTGGCCATTCCCTCTCAACAAGCATCTGTCTTTGACAGGCTGGCGCCAACAACAGACTCTCATCAGAGCAAGGGGCATGAAAAAGCTGATCCAACAGCGGAGGTAATCCCGGCCGCACGACATGCTCGACGTCGCTACTGGCGCCGAGTGAGGAAAGCTGGGGGCAATTCCCCTTTTGGACTGACTCCGCCAGTTCCAATGGTGGAAGTTGATACTGCTGTTCCAACTGGGAACAGCTTTGAACTACTTAACAGGGTGCGCAGGAATTCGTCAACTGCTGTGCTGAAAAGATCTCCTCCACCTATGGAGAATACCCAAAAGGAGAAGCTGGAGCGCCCCCCTCAGCGGCTGTCTTCTAAAATTCATAAAGTTTGGCGACAGGTCCAGGACTCCGTGGTAGATCAAAACTATCCCCGCCAACAGAAAAAGATAAAGGTTCGGTGTTCAGTTGAAAATATTGCACTTTGGTATAAGTATTTTCCTTACATTTCTTAAATAATAAAAGGTGTTTATTATAAATATTAAACATATTTGGATTTATCTGCAAAATACTATTTGCCATATGTTTATATATTATAATTAATAATATGAAGGGAAATATATGCATATAATAATTATATAATATTTTGATAATTTCAATTTGCATATCATATCAAATATTCTAGTCAATATTCTTAAGATATAATATCATACAAATGATTAGAATAACATTTCAAAATATATGCATATCTTACCAAACAATCTTAATCAAGTTTCCTAAAAAGATATTTACCATACAAAAGATTAAGATTCTATCTCTAATTCTACTAAGATTAGTTGTTGAGATAGTGTGCAGAATTTATATCAGGTCTGAAATCATGGAAATTCGAGCTAGCAAGATTAAATCTGCCGAGATATTCAAATCAATCGAAGAAGTCAATTCTGGCAGTAAATTAAAGAAGTTTTCCAAAATCCAGATATTCAGAAGATCACCAAATATCAACAGAAAGAAACCCCAGAAATTGGAAGCCCCAACTCTCCCAAACAAGCGCTAAACCGCGGCCAAACCCTACCAATGGCGGCGGATCCGCGGCCCCATGATGGAATTGGAAATTGAGATTTTTGTGGAAGATATTTTGGGGATTTTCCTAACTAATGGAATCTAGGGTTTTCAAATTTCTGAGACTATAAATAAGACCGAGAGCCTTTTGGAAAAAATCATCAAGCCGAAGAGATCACGAAGCCCAAGACAGCTCACGCATCCAGGTTGATCATCAACTGTTCATCTACCTCCTTCGGAAGAGTTCGAGAAGCAAACCAAGTTTTTGTAATCATTTTATAAGGAATAAAGTGTAGATTGTTCAAGTTGATTAATAAAGGTAGTTGTTTTATTTAATTCTTTTGCATTTTACATTATGTTTTCCCTCTCTGTCTTTTCATCTTCTTTTCCCAACATGCGCGAGTAATTCTCCGCTTGTTAGGGTTCGTAGGTTTATGTAGATCAATGGATGATTAAAATCTTTTAACTCTTTTTAAGTCCTATAAAGTTTATAAACTTTATCTAAAGAATTGTTAACACCCTAATCGGGCGCGCTATCAATTCATTGGTAGTCACGACCACGATTTGAGATTAGTGTTAACAATTGTTTTGGTAAAGGCTAGGCATGAACGGAGATCCATGCAAAGATAAGGGTTAAGAGTGGGAACCCTATTCCATCCAAAAACCCTATTCTACATGCATCACCGTCAATCTAGTTTTAAATTTATTAAAGGATAAAATGAGTCATCTTTATTAATCATCCACGACTACTAAATCTTAACGAACCCTACAAGCCTTTTTTCTTATATAATTTACATCCGTAATTAATTTAGATCTTAAATAAACTATCCTCTTCTCTTCGTTTATTTTATTCAACACGTCTAAAGTAAGATAAAAAGATTCCACGTTTCCTTACGGACGACCCGTACTCATCTCGGCTAGCTACAAGCGACACCGTTATTGATTGCGATTATTTTTTACTACAAAAACACTTTTTTCATACCAATCAAATGGCGCCGTTGCCGGGGATACGTGCGTAATTTTTTATTCTTACTATTTGTGTTGAATTATTATTCGATCTATATCATAAAATAAAACAAACTGCATCTTGCATATTTAACGATTAGTGTGCGATTTTTGCGAGGGAATCTGGAGTCACAGAATTGAGGAAACAGAGAGACAGAGATATGCATCAAGATCCAGAGGAGTAGAGGAGGCCACGTAGCAAAAATCAACACCTGATCCCTCTTTATCGCGGTGGAACCGTGGCAAAAGAGCAAAATAGCGGCGGAAGCGCGGCGGGATTGGAGAATTAAGGTTCCAAACTTCTCTGGTAAGTTTCTCAACTCATTCTCTCTCCTCTGAAATCCAATAAACTATCTTTTCTGCAGGATTCTTTGCAAAATATCGCCGCTCAAAAATCTTTTTGCAAAGTTTTGTAATCGGTTGTTAATTCATATTTTAAAACGGATTTTTAAGGGGCAAAGACCAAATTCAGTTAGGTGGGGATTTTATCACCCTTCCTAAGCCCCACAAATCACAAAACGAGCATCTGCATCAACCCTACATTAATTTAAAAAATTTCTAGACAAGACTCTAAGGACTATCGCGCTCAATAAGGACAGAGGAAGGTCGTGGGTAATTTATCGCTTATCCGCATTACTTTTGTGGTGCCTAGGCAAGTGTGTCTAAGGTAAATGGTTACTTAATTAGGCCCACTATTTTCGGTGATTCGTATAGCGGATACCTCCCACTTACCTGGCACTTACCTGCCCACAAGAGTAGTAAAGAGGTGGTAGAGGATTGATCCTACGGCTTGTCCTTTGGAAGTCTAGGAGCGGTCTAGAGACTTGACCTAGGTAACCTTAGTTTCAGGGTTGTTTGTGCATTTTTGTGTGATTTGTCTAAGTCCGTGTTGGAGATAGTGCCCTCAGAGTCAATTATTGGATCACAGGCACGTGATTGCAATGATTGAGGGAGGACCTATCCCGGTAGAACAGTCTTACTCGAGATGATAGTATGCTATCTGGTTTACCTTTATCATCGTGTACTGCTTTAGGTGACCTGACAGGTCGCTATTGCACGTTGATAGAGCCCCTTGGATTCTTGCTTGACTGCCAGTAGTATGAGGGCGATTATATAAGTGAGAGCTGGAGTCTATAAGCACATCCTTAAAAGGTCCCTAGTCGTGGGAGTTTCGAGACAGGGCATCGATTCTCCAGAGTAGACTAGTGTATACAGTCGAGACCCCGACGAGGGGCGGTGGCCGGTCTCACAAGCCACTGGTGTCAGTTGGTTCACCTAAGATGTATACAGGTGCTCATTGGGTTATGAGTACACCGGACAGAACTCGTCGGGAACTTGCTAGTTGGTCTTATACCTGACGTCAGATAGCAGTTCCCAGGTGACATGTGTACAGGTTAGTTCATCGACCTGGGGATCGTCATTTGTCTCGTGTGAGTTCCCACTGTGCTTTGATTACTACCCTACCACGGCTCAAAGGAGTCGTGCAAACAGGTTTTAGTTGGGTACAGTCCCGAGCCACATGGAGGCAGTGAGCGGATCTTCAGGGGTTCGTCTCTCCCGGTATTGGGGGTGAGGTCGTGCTGTGTCTAGGAGAGCCATTATACGAAGTCCTTAGCCAAGGCAGGGGATTTACTGGTAGGTATTCCAGTAGTATCTCAGGGTGTTCTGGGCTACACTCCGACACGACTTGTACCACTTTTGGGGGTCTGACTTTTACCCACCCCCTAGGCCCGCCATGCGATGCTCATAGACGAACGGACCGGACTGTACGGATATTGTCACTGACAGGCTCAGTAGGGTGTCAGGATGAGTTCGCTCATCGACGTCCCTTTTGGTCAATAGCTGGTGGCCAGTTACGTATTGGCTTATACCTCTGACGTGCTAGTGGTTAAATCCACAGCCATAGTATTGACGAGTCTTTAGAGTCCACCACACTTTCAGTTACTCAGCTTTCGGACGAAACGCTGTAGAGGCCGTATGGAGATATGGCAGGGTCCGATCAGATACATGCGGTATTGCACGGATCAGGATCGGACGGTTTGTACTAGAGGCCATATAGATATATGGCAGGGTTCGATCAGATACGTGCGGTATTGCACGGATCAGGATCGGACGGATATTACTAGCCGGCTTTGGTTTAAGCCGGATCCTAGTTTAGTACAATGTAGATTTTGTCTCTTTGCATTTGTATCCGGACGGAATACAGATGCGGGTGTGTATGCACAGTATCGGGGTTTTCCTGTAATTTATTACGGGACCAGTTTTATGGAGTTGCCAGTTTGCATTCCGTTCCGGCCGGTTTTCCTTTGTTCTTTCCCGGCCGGACTTTTCCGATGGAGGGGGTTATTTGCAAGTTTGCAAATAACTTTTTGTGGAGGGTTTATTTGTGAGATGGGTGATTATGATAGCATCTTTAGATTCCTTTTCCATCTTTTCTTTTGTTGCACCATTACTTGCATTAATTGAGATATGAAAGGGTATGGTTTGGATGTAAGTTTGTTATGATGGTGTTTTGGTGTGGTCACCTCTTTTCTTCTCCTACCATCACCTCCCTTCATGCTTGATTTATCCCTCCACCATTCTCACATTTGTTATGGCCGGCCACCATTTTGAGAGGAAAAAAAATGAGAGTTTTCATTTTTGGTGAGGAAAATTTATCATCTCATACCATGCTTGATAAATGAGAGTTCCACTTGAAAGTTCCATTCGATTCCTCCATCAAGGCAACATAACCCCAAAGAGACAAAGCACTACACTTCCTACAGCACATCTTGGGCATGTCGACTTGCCAGCTTCATGCCCGAGTTGCCTCGGTATAGAGACGGGAGCCCGTAAAAGAAACAGGCGATGTGGTGCCCTTCCGGCAAGGAGGCGACGACCGGATATTCCGCGAGAGATCGGGACGATGACGAGAAGACCGGAGGACTCGGATCACTCGGTATATCTCTTCCCTATCTTGTCACTTTGCTAGAACTAGTTTAATGGCCCGATCCGGGGTTTAGTGCGCGGTGGTGCCGGTTTGCTAAGTTCGCAAAATTAAAGTTTTTCACCGTTTCCGCATTTGGCCGTCGGATTGACGACCGGGGCGCCGCCGTGCACCAACAGTGGTATCAGAGACTCGCTATTAACTTCGTCTAGCTTCGTTTGATGTGTTTTGAATTTCCGATCGACCAAAATTCCAAAACTTGCATATTTGTTCACATCAGTTTTCTGTTGAATTTTTTTGGTCTCGAAAATTTTTTCAAGTTGTAAAAAACTAATGTACTGGAAATTCTAAGACTACTGGAAAAATTCGACACAGTCAGTCGACCATTGAAGGCGGAACCGCGGCCAAACCCCCCCTTGGGCCGCGGTTCCGCCGCGCATTGGTGTCTTCACTGTATCATATTTTTCCAGTGGGCTTCTGGGCTAATTTTAGGGGTTTTGGAATATTAATATTGGGCCCAGATTTTCTGTGAGTGCTACAGTATTGTTTGGGGGCCCACTTGTTAATTTTTGATCGATCGGATATTTTAAACACATTATTTCACAGTATTTACATTATATCTGTGACCGTGAATGTCACTCGATCGGTAAATCCGGTCTAACTGCTATAGCCCGGTCAGACGGATTTGCGAACGTGACTTTCACGTTGATGTTCTGTATTTTGCTGTGATGTTGCGGACCGGTCGTGGGGGATAGCCTGGATGCAATGCTAGTACAGTTTCTGTTGTATTATGTACATTTGTTTTTGCGGGGCGAGCGTCCGACATGTGGACTGCCGTCACTGCCTGATTATATTATTATTTTGGGGCACGTCCTGGTTGCGGTCGATGTACCCGTTGTATGTATATTTTACTTTCTGTACTAGGATTACCCCGCGGAGGGGTGCACGGATAGCCGAGTTCAAGAGGGCAACAAGCCCGCATCTCATGGCATTGAGACGGAGGGGGCTTTACTCTAGGATTGGCGGGCTATTCGCCGCACTCGTAGGGGGACAGGTTGACCCAGGAGGGGTGCCCAAGTTACCGGATTCCGTGAAGTGCTGGGTGGTCCATTCACGGTGCTGAAGGGGGCTGCCTCGCTTCAGGTTTTGGCGGGTGACTTGCCGCGCCCGTAGGGGTCTAGGATTTCATTGCACAGGCTATCCACACGACCAGGGGAACGTCGGGTTTCAGTAGTGGCTCTGTGAAACCCGGGGCTTCCAGATATCTATATTGTTCTGTGATGCTGTACATTTCTGTGATGTTGCATTTTATCACGCCTTGAGCGAATATAATATATTGGTATATATATTAGTAGATGTTGTATATGTTTTACATCCGCGCTAGTCCAGTCCCCGCTCTGTCGTTAGTTAGCTAACCTAACGGGTAATGACGGGACCCAGTGGCGAATGCGGAT
Organism: Agapanthus africanus; assembly: GCA_030015575.1. Classification (NCBI taxonomy): domain Eukaryota; kingdom Viridiplantae; phylum Streptophyta; class Magnoliopsida; order Asparagales; family Amaryllidaceae; genus Agapanthus; species Agapanthus africanus. Next base: position 167,626,147 of record JASDDO010000028.1, on the reverse strand, counting down.
GGCATATACGTACATCAGTATATTTTCGTTCTTTGTGGTGTGATCAATTGATGGGACTGCGTTGATTCGGATCAATGCAAGTTAAAAACAAACCTATTCTGATGTTGTTGGAACATTTTTCAAAAAGCTGTTATTGCAAGGACGTTCACTTTTGTTTTGCATCGTGGTATTCATTTGGAATATCCTGCTCCTCAGTCGACGAGGCAAGGGCCGAGATCCCTTCACCGGGAGTGACCCTTTGGACAGAAGTTTGCGTCAGGGCATTAACTTCACTATAGCCGATTACTTTTGCTTTGCATCGTGGTATTCAGTTGGAATATCCTGCACCTCATTCTACGGGGAAAGAGTCGAGATCCCTTCACCGGGAGTGACCTCTTTAGCAAAGGTTTTCGTCACTATATTTTTATAAAAGGCTATGCAGTTCCTTCAACGATATCAAGTTCATTACGCTAAAGGTTTTTCGCCAAAAACCAGCCGTAGCCCTCCGTCATTTCTTACAAGTATTACTTAGTATTCGTGCTGCGTTTGTTGACTGTGTCAAGGCGTAGTGTGCGGTAGCTAAGTAGTGTTTGTTTGTAGCATATTAATGGGATTGGTTAGGACAGTCGTGCGGCCTTGTTGACTGTGTCAAGGGCTCGTACGGATGGGTTTAATGCAATCCAGAATAATGACGGGTTGAACTTGACTAGGACTCTTTGATTTGTTGACTGTGTCAGGGTCACTTGGGTCCTAGGGGTAAAAATCCACATCGGGAGTTTCAAAAGAACTGAAACTTGCCAGATATGCGCATACCTTCTGGAGTGTTATACCGTGAGCGGATTCCGTCACGTTATCATGCGATGATAGTTGGATCCCGATTCCCATTGATGAGTTGGTTTACTCCTCGGGTGACCCCGACTAATTCTTCTTTCAGGTTTGGAGGAGAGTTTGAGGAACAGTGGGAGGTTTCCTGATTAGATAAATTGGTAACCATTCTGATCTAGGTTAGAGTGCACGCTGAGTGTTTCTTTTCTCTCTCTCTCTGGCAGCGACCATTGACCTGACCCTAAGACTACGACTCAGTGACCAAGTTGACCGAACCTTCTTAACACTGGCTTTTGGATTGTCAGAGTTGCAGACCTCATTGCCACTCCTACTTTTACCCTTTTCTCCAGGACACCCCGTATTACTACGAACGTCCACTTCCATTGGACAAAACCATCGTATGGTTAGATACGAACTCGAAGGAATTCGAGGATGGTTTCCGGTTCTGGAGAAAACGGATAGGATTATTCAGTTGTCTTTTCCCTTTTACCTTCTCTCGGTTTAGGAGATAGTACACCTGTTATGCAAATTGGATAGTCTTCTTCCAAACCTTAGGCTGGTGCCGACCGGTAGGGAATGAAGAAAACCAATTAGCCTAAACGGTGTGCAGAAGGTATTAAGATTAAGACAAAATAAAGGGATTAGTAAGAGGGCAAAGTAAATTGCGACTGATATTCACGACCAAACCAAGTATTTCTTCTCCAATCCTAAATCACCTTTGTATTTCTCCAGGACACTCCGTATCACTACGAAGATCCACAGTTTATTGGATAATCCATCGTATGGTTATATACGAACTCGAAAGGAACTTGTTCCAGTTCGGGGATGGATTCTGGTCCAGGAGAAATAGGAATAATGTTTATTCGGTTGTCTTTTATCTTCACCTTCTCTCGCATTGCGAGTGCTCCTAGGATTAGGACAGTACACCCATTATGCTTATTGGATAGTCTTCTTCCAAACCATAGGCTGGTGCCGAATGCTAGGGAAGGAAGAAAACCAATTGGCCTAAAGGGGTGTGCAGAAGGTAATGACTAAAGACATATAAAGGGATTTGGAGAGGTAGCAAAGAATTATACGGTTACAGTTGTGAATCTGGATAATGGTAGAGGCATTACTAAGAATACCAGGATACCCTATCGAAACATTTCAATGTTTCAGTTCAACTGTGTACTGTTAAAAGAAAACTGATTTCCTGATTAGACACTTGCTCCAGTGTATGTATTTACAAGGTTTGATTCTCACATCTGTATGGTTTTACAGATGATGAGTGGGAGTAAGTTATTGGGAATAGGGTGATCATCCTCACTATATCGGGATTCGTTGTAATCGGTGATATTTGAGGAGATCACCTGGGATGTTTGCCGGTCGGCAAATATTTGGTTTTGAATATCCGCTGTTGTGCACCAATTTCAAATTGATATATCTGTACGTCTATTTTCATAGAGTGAGATATACCTTTTGATATTATGTCGATGGCATTTACCTATATCAGTGGATGGTTAGGTAAGGAGCATTGAACAGCGGTGTAATTCTTCTTAACCATAAGTACAGTTTTTAACCTACGACACACAGTGAAAGAGTTGTTAGACTCAGCGGACTTATACAGAGTATTGTATGTTGTCCAGTGTCCATTAGGACAGAGGGGTTGGTCCTCATACTATATTCTGTTTACTTTTAACTTCTCTAGTTCTTAGACATGTGTTTCGTAGAAACACAGGGTCTAAGTTTTGAGGAGTTATAGGTATTTGAATAGAGTGGAGAACCAGGTATAGCAAGTATCGGGATTCTTCAAAGTGATCGAAGATGTAGATACTTGTGTATGGTATTCAGTTGATAGTAATGATAAAGAGAAATTGCTTCTCTTTCAGGTTACTCATAATTGGAAGCATTCCTAAGTTGAGTAACGCTGATCGGCCTCCTTTCATTTAGTTGACATGCACTGCAGACAGCTGCATGATTTGAATCTGGTTCAATTAAATCAGTGCCTCTGGTTCTATATTGGATATAGTACAGTTCATATCTTAACATTGTTAAGGTACGGGGAGTTGTCCGGCTTATGATTAAAACCAGACTCTGGATAACTCAAGGCACGTTTCTGTAATGGCTGTTTGTGGGTTGACCCAGGCTATGACGAGGGTTGACTTTCTACCATAAGAAAGATCAATAGTGATATTGTTCTTGACTCGCCACAGTTTTATTAAAAATGGATTTTTTCAAAAACAGTAGTGGGAGTATAGTAGAACTGGAAGTGATTCCAGAACCGCAAACGATTACTGAAGATTTGATAAAGAACCTAAAGATTCAATCTGATTTGACATTCCATTGGCCACTCCGCAGATACGGTGGGTAACTTCAGGCACCCGAGAGGTACTCCGGTAGCCTCAAGGACGGTGACAGGGAAGTTCTTGTTTACCCACACTTGCCATTGCTGTTGTTCCAGGCTGCGAGACCCGGTGGGAGGATGAGTATAGCATCGTTCTAAACTAGCTTTAGAAGTACACGTCTATATGACTCTGCCAGAGGGTTGTCGTAGTCAGTGGGAGCAGCGGAAGCATTGGTGGACATCAGGCTTATGTCTATTTATAGACTAAAGCAGATGTAGTGGAGATAGATTATCTATTTCTGATGTGACAGTCATAGGTTTGACGTCATCAGAATAGGGGATGGATCTGTTGAGAAGGTAGTAGGAAGTGATATTCCTATACTACGATCGGTTATATTTTGGTCGTCACACAGTGGTTTCTCCACATGGGACTTGGACATTATATCAGACATACTGGTTACTAGATCTATGGTTTTAGATCTAGATTTGGGTGGTTTCCCAATCAGGGTACTTTGACAGCATTCTAAGAGTATTTAGAATGGACGACTCCTGGTATGGTAGTGTACCTGCAGGTAATGGAGTCACCCTCTCTAAAGGTATCTTATAGACTAAAGTAGGGAGGGATGTGCATGATTGGCAGATCACTTGCTTAGGCAATTGAGTCAATCATGAGATGTCAAGTACCACACCAGATGTTGTTCTTGCACTAGATGCAATAAGCTGATATTAATCCAATCCTGGAGAAACAGTCGGAAGCAGTTTTAGAACATAAGTTGATGTTCTAGGGATGTGATAACGACAGCCTCTTTTAGGAGACGGTTGTCACTCCAGGCTTCCAAGGTGACATAGATGGCAGAGTGGCTGTCAGAGTTATATTTTCTCCTTCTGACGAGGGGCAGTATTTTGGACAGGTGGTCCAAGGCAATACTGAGGGAGGCATGGCGCTGGGTACTGATTAAGTTCAGTTATCGATACAGTCTAAGAAGTTTGGATTTGGAGTTCATTTATGAGCTAGGTCCCATCAGATATCCAGACATATTCTAAGACAGGTATTGCTCATTTCGGGAGATGGCTTTCTCCGCGAACTTGAGATATAGAGAGACATAGAAAGAAACATCACAGCGGATCCACTCACTGAGGCTATTCCTTGAACGCAATAGTTTCGCAAACGAGCTTTGTGAGACTGACCAGTAGAGGAGTTGGGTGTTCGGTATCACACGGGCTGTGAGTATGCGACATCGCAATAAATAGCATTGAGTGCAAGTGGGAGATTGTTGGAGATAGTGCCCTCAGAGTCAATTATTGGATCACAGGCACGTGATTGCAATGATTGAGGGAGGACCTATCCCGGTAGAACAGTCTTACTCGAGATGATAGTATACTATCTGGTTTACCTTTATCATCGTGTACTGCTTTAGGTGACCTGACAGGTCGCTATTGCACGTTGATAGAGCCCCTTGGATTCTTGCTTGACTGCCAGCAGTATGAGGGCGATCATATAAGTGAGAGCTGGAGTCTATAAGCACATCCTTAAAAGGTCCCTAGTCGTGGGAGTTTCGAGACAGGGCATCGATTCTCCAGAGTAGACTAGTGTATACAGTCGAGACCCCGACGAGGGGCGGTGGCCGGTCTCACAAGCCACTGGTGTCAGTTGGTTCACCTAAGATGTATACAGGTGCTCATTGGGTTATGAGTACACCGGACAGGACTCGCCGGGAACTTGCTAGTTGGTCTTATACCTGACGTCAGATAGCAGTTCCTAGGTGACATGTGTACAGGTTAGTTCATCGACCTGGGGATCGTCATTTGTCTCGTGTGAGTTCCCACTGTGGTTTGATTACTACCCTACCACGGCTCAAAGGAGTCGTGCAAACAGGTTTTAGTTGGGTACAGTCCCGAGCCACATGGAGGCAGTGAGCGGATCTTCAGGGGTTCGTCTCTTCCGGTATTGGGGGTGAGGTCACGCTGTGTCTAGGAGAGCTATTACACGAAGTCCTTGGCCAAGGCAGGAGATTTACTGGTAGATATTCCAGTAGTATCTCAGGGTGTTCTGGGCTACACTCCGACACGACTTGTACCGCTTTTGGGGGTCTGACTTTTACCCACCCCCTAGGCCCGCCATGTGATGCTCATAGACGAACGGACCGGACTGTACGGATATTGTCACTGACAGGCTCAGTAGGGTGTCAGGATGAGTTCGCTCATCGACGTCCCTTTTGGTCAATAGCTGGTGGCCCGTTACGTATTGGCTTATACCTCTGACGTGCTAGTGGTTAAATCCACAGCCATAGTATTGACGAGTCTTTAGAGTCCACCACACTTTCAGTTACTCAGCTTTCGGGCGAAACGCTGTAGAGGCCGTATGGAGATATGGCAGGGTCCGATCAGATACGTGCGGTATTGCACGGATCAGGATCGGACGGTTTGTACTAGAGGCCGTATAGATATATGGCAGGGTTCGATCAGATACGTGCGGTATTGCACGGATCAGGATCGGACGGATATTACTAGCCGGCTTTGGTTTAAGCCGGATCCTAGTTTAGTACAGTGTAGATTTTGTCTCTTTGCATTTGTATCCGGACGGAATACAGATGCGGGTGTGTATGCACAGTATCGGGGTTTTCCTGTAATTTATTACGGGACCAGTTTTATGGAGTTTCCAGTTTGCATTCCGTTCCGGCCGTTTTTCCTTTGTTCTTTCCCGGCCGGACTTTTCCGATGGAGGGGGTTATTTGCAAGTTTGCAAATAACTTTTTGTGGAGGGTTTATTTGTGAGATGGGTGATTATGATAGCATCTTTAGATTCCTTTTCTATCTTTTCTTTTGTTGCACCATTACTTGCATTAATTGAGATATGAAAGGGTATGGTTTGGATGTAAGTTTGTTATGATGGTGTTTTGGTGTGGTCACCTCTTTTCTTCTCCTACCATCACCTTCCTTCATGCTTGATTTATCCCTCCACCATTCTCACATTTGTTATGGCCGGCCACCATTTTGAGAGGAAAAAAAATGAGAGTTTTCATTTTTGGTGAGGAAAATTTATCATCTCATACCATGCTTGATAAATGAGAGTTCCACTTGAAAGTTCCATTCGATTCCTCCATCAAGGCAACATAACCCCAAAGAGACAAAGCACTACACTTCCTACAGCACATCTTGGGCATGTCGACTTGCCAGCTTCATGCCCGAGTTGCCTCGGTATAGAGGCGGGAGCCCATAAAAGAAACAGGCGATGTGGTGCCCTTCCGGCAAGGAGGCGACGACCGGATTTTCCTCGAGAGATCGGGACGATGACGAGAAGACCGGAGGACTCGGATCACTCGGTATATCTCTTCCCTATCTTGTCACTTTGCTAGTACTAGTTTAATGGCCCGATCCGGGGTTTAGTGCGCGGTGGTGCCGGTTTGCTAAGTTCGCAAAATTAAAGTTTTTCACCGTTTCCGCATTTGGCCGTCGGATTGACGACCGGGGCGCCGCCGTGCACCAACAGTCCGACACACTTTTTCAAAAACAAACCATTTTTAAAAAGTACACACGCTGCCACTTGCGTTAAAAACCGTTTAGTGCATGCTTGGTTGGACACGGGATTCTAGTACCCGTCTTGTCCGCGTTCCTGCTATCGACTCCGAAGTCGGTGCTTCTTCATCTTCTTTTTTCCCACCATCCTCCACATCGACCGAGATGGATGGTACTCCATCAAATTATAATACCACCCTGCCACCGTCCGTAGGTGAGCAAAATACACCGCGCATATCTCTCCAAGAAAGATACTATCCTATACGTGGTCCACTTCCTACTTGTCTATCTATTCCACCAGCCAACGGGGATAATTTTGAAATTAAACCCCACTACATCAATCTTTTACCAAAATATCATGGTCTCGAGTCTGAAGACGCATACGTCTTTATTACCAAATTTGAAAATGTATGCGCTATGATAGGTACTTCACAGCTTTCTGTGGATGCTATGAGGTTACGTCTTCTCCCATTCACTTTATGCGATATAGCTGAGAAGTGGTTTTATAACACAGCCACACATTCTATTTCAAACTGGGGAGAATTCGTCACAGCTTTCCTAAAAAAATTCTACCCTAATCATAAGACAGCTCGAGTCCACAGCGAAATAAATCAATTTACCCAGCTTCCCAATGAACCATTTTCGAAGTGTTTTGAACGCTTCAAGGATCTGTTAGTTCAATGTCCTCATCACGGAATCCCTAGATGGGATCTGTACAGAATCGTATATGAGGGCATTAATCTGACAACAAAATAGATTCTTGAATCCATGTGTCAAGGCACCTTCATGACTAAAGATGATGGTGAAGCCTGGAGATTTTTAGAAGATTTCGCTGAAAAAACTTTACAGTGGGAGAGTGTAAACCAACCATCGTCTAGGGGTGGTATTCACCAATCTGATGTTTCCATTGGAGTTAGAGCTGAAATGGCAGCAATGCAAAAGAAACTCGAAGCTATGGAACATAAATTTTTAGCAGCCTCCCTAAATCAGATGTCACTCTTCAAAACTGTCTGTGGATGCTGTTCTGATCCATCTCATCTTACAGAAGAATGTTCTTTAAATTCTCCGTTTCAAGATCAAGAGCATACCAATGCTGCTTTTCTACAAAGACCTGGAAACGATCCTTATTTTTCCACTTATAATCAGGGTTGGAGGAATCACCCTAACTTTGCTTGGAACCAATCACAAACTCAAAACACGGTTCCAAATAATTTCTAAAGGGGTCCTCCACCACAACAGCAACCACTTCAAATAAGTCAGCACCCCTACCAATCACAAAATTTTCAAAATCCGGTCAACACTTCTGTACCGCACAACAATTCTTTGCAATTGACTGGTACTAATAACTCCTCTTCACTCGAACAAACCATGAATTTTCTTCTGACAAATTTCATGCAAGTTTCGGCTGAGATGAAGTCTTCTATCGATAAAATCCATAAAAACTCTGACTCCCAAAGTGAGAGTATTAAATCAATAGAAGCACAAATTGCCAGAATAAATGCCGAATTGAGTGCTAGAGAGAAAAGGGAAACTTCCAGCTCAACCTTTACCCAATTCTGGCTATTCACATCATGTGAACGCTATCACCACGTTGAGATCTGGAAGAGTGCTTGACAACTATGGTTGTGAAGAGATTGATAATAATGAAGAATCAATCGATGATACCCCGGCCGAGACTTTTCCTTCCACTTCTACTTCTCCTTCTGACCCCAGGTCGTCTACCCCACCATTTTCATCCGAGCCTATTCTCCGTTTTCCCCTAGGCTCGAACCCTCAGCCCACTTCCACAAATCTATCTAAAACGATCCCCACTCCAATTCTGGGATCCATTCCATCCCTACAATCCACTCTAATGTTGGACCCAACCTTTATTGATAAAGCACCTTATCCTAACAGGTTAAGGGACAACAAACCAAGTCCACAAATAGAGAAGATTGTGGAAATTTTTAAGCAAGTTAACATAAACATTCCTCTCCTAGATGCTATTCAACAAGTTCCGTCGTATGCGAAAATCCTAAAGGACCTGTGCACTAGGAAGAGAAAAATTCAAGTACCTAAAAAAGTTTTCCTTGCGAGTAATGTGAGCACTGCTTTTACACAACAACTACCCAAGAAACGAAAGGACCCCGGAAGTCCTATAATTTCTATTTCTATTGGGGGTAAAAATATTAATCGCGCTCTACTCGATTTAGGTGCTAGTGTTAACTTGCTTTCTTTCTCAGTTTATGAGCAGTTAGGGATTGGAGAGTTGAAACCAGCTCACTGCACTCTCCAGATGGCCGATCGATCAATCACCAAACTTAGGGGTGAATTAGAGGATGCGTTGATTAAAATCGGGGAATTTGTATTTCCTATGGACTTTATTGTTCTCGACACACAGCCTGTAGTGAACCCACGAAACCAAATTTCGGTGATTCTCGGTCGACCCTTTTTAGCCACTTCCAATGCTGTAATCAATTGTCGTAATGGCTCTGTGACCCTATCCTTCGGCAAGATGTCAATAGAGCTTAACATTTACAAGTTGGGAAGTGTACCCTCTGAACCTTCTGCTCAAACATGTTCTGTCGAATTTATGGATGTCGACAGCAGCGAATTTGATCAGCTTCATGATACTGATCGAGACTCTTTTCATATATTGTTGTTTGACCCAACTATGTATTATATACATACAGACTCTTCCATTGAGTTGTCCGGGTCAACATCTAGCACTGATTATGAACCTTTCATGGAGTCTGACGATCACCCCGTTTTTTTGATGAGATTATTCTTCAGGGTATCGACGAAAGCTTTGAGGAAATTTTCGCTGATGAACTCGTATTTTTAAAAGTCACGGGTGTTGAGATGAATCAACTCCAAGATAAAGAAATTGAACCTCTACCCCTTCCTCTGGACAATCACGATAATGCGAGTAATCCATCATCACTATCACTGTTTCGTCTCTACAAACCAAGACGTAAACCTTTTCCATTACACCTCTTATCTCCTCCCCACTTCTTCACGTCAATAGGTGACATGTTCTTCCACCAACCTTGGTGCTTCATCGATAAAATTTTTGAATGGTTTGTGTTGACTTTTGGTCTTTGTAAGGCTTTACTTTGACCAATAACTTTAACCCCCAATAATTTTAAATGCTTAATATGATTTTACTCAAGTTGGGGGGGGGGATATTTTGGCTTCTGAAAGAAAATGATTTTTACAAAATTGTGAGCCAAAAATAAGTTTGGGGGAGGATTTCACTTTCATTATTTCTTGTCCCCTTTTTCCTCCCAAGTCTACAGGTTTTTGAGCTTAACGGATGACATCAGTGAGGACACTGTTGTAAAAAGGTTTGGGGGAGGTTTGTGCTTATTTACGCGTTACTTTGCATTACACTTTGCATATGCACAAAAAAATTTGATAATGAAAGTTAGAAAGTGAAAAATTACATATGAAAGATATGAATAGTTTGAGAAAAATAAGAAAGTTAGATATTTTCTTAAATGAAACTAGTAATAAGTAGTTATGAGCTGTTGTCCCAAGGGTTAGTAAGATGAAGGAAATTACTAATCTGAGGATAAAAATAAGTCTGAAAAATAGTTCCTATTCTGGAAGCCAAACATTTGAACGTTTATACCCTACTATACGCACTTACACACATCTTGAAACTCGGGATAGTAGAGGATACCTTGAAATGCTTGTTCCCCTCCGAAACACGCGGCGGAGACGCATCGGACGTCTTGCCTGAATTTCGGGGCAGATGCTAATTGGTGCTATCCGTCCACCTCTCCGAAAATGCCAAGTTGATTTATGGCACCGTGCATCGAAGGTTGAAACGGATGCGGCCGATGTAGCAGACTTCGTCAGATTCCCCCTCGTTTGAGGGGTTTTTGATTGTGGGGACGCTCTTCCCTGCAGGCGCAAGCCCCTGCAGTTAATTACGCTACCGCATCGCGGTAACAACTTTCTCCTTCTCCATATGGTCACTTCTTGTCGTGGGTGTTTGTTTTGTGTTTGGTTGCCCGTGGATTATATACGGAGACCAAGTTATGTTGTCGCCTGTAGGGCGTGGACTAGTCCAAATCCGTATCTTTCTTAGATTTGGGTTTGGGGGGTTTGGGTTTAAGGATACGTTAGCCTCATTTGAGACTAAGATCAACTTAAACGTTTGTTAAGGATACGTTAGTTTAATTTTAGACTAAGATCAATTTAACGGGATCGTTTAGATCCAACAAGAGAGCAATTGGGCTCTGTTGTTTAGTTTAGTGACATTGCGGTCGATAATTAGTTTAAGGACATTACGGTCCATTGTTAGTTTAAGGACATCTCGGTCCAATGTTAGTTTTAATACATCGCGGTCAAGGTTAAGGACATCATAGTCCGTGGATTTAAAGACTCCACAGTCCGTTGTTAGTTTAAAGACATCACGGTCGAGGTTAAGGACATCATAGTCCGTGGGTTTAAGGACTCCACAGTCCATTGTTAGTTTTAAGACATCACGGTCGAGATTAAGGACATCATAGTCCATGGGTTTAGGGACCCCACAGTCCGTTGTTAGTTTTAAGACATCACGGTCGAGATTAAGGACATCATAGTCCATGAGTTTAAGGACCCCACAGTCCATTGTTAGTTTTAAGACATCACGGTCGAGATTAAGGACATCATAGTCCGTGGATTTAAGGACCCCATTGTCCATGAAATGTGTGGTTGTCAGGACCCGTCACCTCTTTGAAGACGTTGAGGAATTACAACGACAAATATCAAAGGGGTGAAGAGATGTACCCTTGAACCAAGGTGAGTTGGTTGAAAGAGCAGATGTGCTCAATTCAAGACAAGTTGAGGACTTATGACCAGAATTGGGCTAAGTCCAGTTAAAAATGTTTAACATTTTATTTTTGTTCTGGCCATTAGAGATTTATTTGGGCTCTGCCCTTTTAATAATGCTAAACATTGGTCTCTAACATTTTTTGTCTTCATCAGAACAAGTTGTGTTCTGACAGCGCGCCACGTGGCGCGCCAGGCGCTTTGCGCCAGTCAAAGAGCGTATTGCGCTTCTGTCAGGTAGCGCACATGAAGATGACACGTGTCGCGCTTAGCGCTAGTTTGTTAGCGCATTGCGCTTTTAGTTTATGAGCGCGTTGCGCTAGTCTGTTGGCGCACCAGTGAGTGACACGTGGCGCGCTTGGCGCTGAGCGCCAGCTCATGAGCGCAATACTCTGTTTCAGAAGCGCAAAGCGCAAGTAGTGTCTATGGTTGACACGTGGTATGTTTTGGCGCTGAGCGCAGGACGCATCTGATCAGCTTTAAGATCAAAGAACAAATTTATGTTCTTCAAAGGAGGCTTTTTTCCCTAAGATCCAAGAACAAAAGTTCTTATTTTTTATAAAAGACCTTGCCTTTATAGATCAAAAGATCTGTGAATGAAGTAAAATACTTCTTTTTATTATTTTATGATTAGATCTTTGATCTTTTCTTTTTTATTAAATACCTTAGTCTTTTTCTTATATCTCTGTTCTTTTTAGAAGATGGTTCTTCTTTTTACGAGATGGCTTCATCTATATTATTCAAGAACATGGTTCTTTTTTTTTTACCTTGAAGATGAAGAAAAATCTTCTTTTTTCTAAGAGCTTGCTCTTCTCTTTGCAGAGGGTTTTTCTCTCTCTTTTCTGTATTTTCTGTATCTCTCTATTTTCCTTTTTTTTATTGAAAAGAAGGATCATGGGTCGTTGGGACCCGCCACCTCTCCGACGACACTGAGAGATTACAGCGCCATATATCGAAGGTGTGGAGGGATGTACCCTTTGAACCATGTCCCACTCATTAGGGGGAAAGAATAGGCTGGAGCTTAAGCTTCTCGTTACTGAAAAAGGCTTCTTTGCGTTCGCGCACGTGCGTCGCACGTGTTGGACGCACGTGCGTCGCACGTGTTGGGCACACATATTTGCACGTAGCGCACATGGAGCTTGCGCATATGTGCATTATGGGGGGGAGCAAGCTCCTATAGAGAACGTATCTCCTTTTAATATTATTAAATATTCTCATATAGTGCGCACGTGCGTTGCATGTGGTGCGCACATGGCGCGCATGGCGCTTGCGCATATGCGCATTCTAGGGAGGAGCAGGCTCCTAACTTGGAGAACTAAGCTCTTATGGAGAACTAAGCTCCTTTTAATATTATTGAATATTCTCATGTGGTGCGCACGTGCATTGCACGTGGTGGGTGCATGGCGGGCACACGTGCGTTGCACGTAGCGCACGTGGCGCTTGCGCATATGCGTATTATGAGGAGGAGTATGTTCCTATCTTGGAGAACTAAGCTCCTATGGAGAACTAAGCTCCTTTTAATATTATTAAATGTTCTCATCTGGTGCGCACGTGCGTTGCACGTGGTGCGCACATGGCGGGCACACATATGCTTGCGCATATGCACATTATGGGGAGGAGCATACTCCTATCTTGGAGAACTAAGCTCTTTTGGAGAACTAAGCTCCTTTGAGAATTGAATCCTTTGAGTATTGAACTCTACCTTTTCTAAGAGGTATCCCCTCTTATTTATATGGGAATGGTAGAGAAGCCATCTCTCCTTTTCCCGATGTGGGACTAAAAATGCATTCCCCATGTAGTAGAGCATTACTTTAGATTACATGTGCATAGCACATTTGCTCATAACTTTTGATCTCGGATGAATTATGAGGCCCATAATATATCAAATCGAAGGTTTTTTCGAGATGCTTTCAATACCATCAGAATTTAGCTATTTCTCATTCGGGAATTTGTCAAAATACAGCTCGGAAAATACTAGTTCGCATCTTCTTCTTTAGGTCACATGTGCATAGACATTTGCTCATAACTTTTGATCCCGGATGAATTATGAGGCCCATAATATATCAAATCGAAGGTTTTTTCGAGATTCTTTCAATACCATCATAATTTAGCTGTTTCTCATTCGAGAGTTTGTCAAAATACAGTCCGGAAAATATAGGTTCACATTTTCTTAAGCGTATCGCTGCCATTTGATGCCTTGGGCTTTTTTGTGCAGAAATTTTTGGCGGGAACAAATGCCCCTCACTACTTTTCCCACGTAAGTATATACATGGGTGAAATAGTGCAGAGTAATTCATAGTGTATGACCAGTTTCAGGTTGGTATATAATTTTCAGAATCTTGATCTGAGAAGATAACGAGCGGACACAAGCGTCGTCATTTATTATTGACTCAAATCTCGACTCTTAAGGGATATAGTCCCAAATCCTCAGCTCCATAAGCCGTACCCTTCTATTCCTTTATGTTTTACTCTGGCGTGAAGTAGTTTATATGCTCATGAGTAACTTCTCCATTTCAGTGGCATGTAGCTTTGGCAAGTGTGGCCCATAGATGGTAGATAACAGTTATTCTTGAACTCTTTATAAGATAGTGATGGATTAGAAGACAGGGGTAGGATCTGTCACCTAAGACTTTTCAACTTTATGAGCCGTGAGGGTCTCATAAAGACTTTTCTCCCTACCGGTCGAGAGGATCCCGTAGGTGTAATTTTTCCTTAAGAATCGTGAGGATTTCTAAGTGTGTTTTCTCTTGAAAGTCGTAAGGATCTCACAAGAGAATTTACTCCCTTACGAGTCGTGAGGACCCGCAAGTGATGGGTGAAGTTGTCCTTATCCGTATTTCACGGAGTCAGGAGTTGCTCTGGATGCTTCTCACGGGTTCATTGCCGTGTTCTGCGAGGACCAGGCTCCGCTCTGGACGTTTTCCAGGATACCGAAGTTTAAGACATCACAGTCGAGGTTAAGGACATCATAGTCCGTGGATTTAAGGACTCCACAATCCCCTGTTAGTTTTAAGACATCACGGTCGAGGTTAAGGACATCATAGTCTATGAGTTTAAGGACCTCACAGTCCAATGTTAGTTTTAAGACATCACGGTCGAGGTTAAGGACATCATAGTCCATGGGTTTAAGGACCCCACAGTCCGATGTTAGTTTTAAGACATTACGGTCGAGATTAAGGACATCATAGTCTATAGGTTTAAGGACCCCACAGTCCAATGTTAGTTTTAAGACATCGCGGTCGAGGTTAAGGACATCATAGTCCGTGAGTTTAAGGACCTCACAGTCCAATTTTTGCTCTGGATGCTTCCCACGGGTTCACTGCCGTGTTCGGCGAGGACTAGGATCCGCTCTGGACGTTTTCCACGGGGTCAGGAGTGACATAATCCGTGTTCCACGTAGCCAGGAATTTTGTCTGGATGCTTCCCACGGGTTCACTGCCGTGTTCAGCGAGGACCAGGCTCCGCTCTAGATGCTTCACACGGGGTCATTGCCATGCTCTGCGAGGACCAGGATCCGCTCTGGGCGTTTTTCATGGGGTCAGGAGTGACATAATCCGCGTTCCACGTAGCCAGAAATTTTGCTCTGGATGCTTCCTACGGGTTCACTGCCGTGTTCGGCGAGGACTAGGCTCGGCTCTAGATGGTTCACACGGGGTCATTGCCGTGCTCTGCGAGGACCAGGATCCGATCTGGACGTTTTCCACGGGGTCAGGAGTGACATAATCCACGTTTCACGTGGCCAGGAATTTTGCTCTGGATGCTTTCCACGGGTTCACTGCCGTGTTCGGCGAGGACCAGGCTCCGCTCTGGATGCTTCACACGGGGTCATTGCCATGCTCTGCGAGGACCAGGATCCGCTCTGGACGTTTTTCACGGGGTCAGGAGTGACATAATCCGCGTTCCACGTAGCCAGGAATTTTGCTCTGGATGCTTCCCACGGGTTTACTGCCCTGTTCGGCGAGGACCAGGCTCCGCTTTGGATGCTTCACACGGGGTCATTGCCGTGCTCTGCGAGGACCAGGATCCGCTCTGGACGTTTTCCACGGGGTCAGGAGTGACATAATCCACGTTCCACATGGCCAGGAATTTTGCTCTGGATGCTTCCCACTGGTTCACTGCCGTGTTCGGCGAGGACCAGGCTCCACTCTGGATGGTTCACACGGGGTCATTGCCATGCTCTGCGAGGACCAGGATCCGCTCTGGACGTTTTCCACGGGGTCAGGAGTGACATAATCCGCGTTCCACGTGACCAGGAATTTTGCTCTGGATGCTTCCCACGGGTTCACTGCTATGTTCGGGGAGGACCAGGCTCCACTCTGGATGCTTCACACGGGGTCATTGTCGCGCTCTGCGAGGACCAGGATCTGCTCTGGATGTTTTCCAGGGGGTCAGGAGTGACATAATCTGCGTTCCACGTGACCAGGAATTTTGCTCTGGATGCTTTCCACGGGTTCACTGCCGTGTTCGGCGAGGACCAGGCTCCGCTCTGGATGCTTCACACGGGGTCATTGCCATGCTCTGCAAGGACCAGGATCCGCTCTGGACGTTTTCCACGGGGTCAGGAGTGACATAGTCCGCGTTCCACGTAGCCAGGAATTTTTTGACTTTATCCGCATTTCGCGGAGTCGGGGTTTGACTCTTCGGTCTTTTGTTCACCATCGAGTCATGGAATTGGGAGTTGCCGCTGTTCCATTTTGCTTGATGTTGTGTCCGTCGTAATAAGATGAATGTTGAGATGATCTCTATGCTGTTTATGAACCATTGAGATTTGGCCTCTCCTTCTGTCGAAGCTTGGGGAGGACGGGTGTGATTCTCTCTTTGTTTGCGTCCCTGGATTGTATACAGGGATTTACATGATATCACCTGTAGGGCATAAATTTCATTCATTCATTTTTTTTTATTTCTTTCAGCGATGCTCTATCATTTCAGCTTTTATATCGCGAAGGTCGCGATTGCCCAATAATTTCGGCTATTTTTCGCGGTGCCCAATCATTTCGGCTATTTTTTATATATTTTTACTCGCTGCTTTTTATTGCAAGTTGCCCAATCATTTCGGCTATTTTGCATGCATATATTTTTACTTGCTGATTTTGTCTGCAAGTTGCCCTATCATTTCGGCTATTTCGTATGCATGTGTGGCTTGCTGGATTTTGGCTGCAAGCTCGGAATTAGACACCGATTTCAGCATTAGCACCGCTACTACCGGGATATTTCCAGGAGCGAATCATCATTTGCCTCTGTCGATGTCGAACAAAGGTGGCTTAGTAAACAGGGTTAGGATCCTGTCGACTAAGGCTTTTGACTTTATGAGCCGTAAGGGTCTCATGAAGGTATTTCTCCCTACAAGTCGTGAGGATCTCGTAGGTGCGTTTTCTCCTTAGGAGTCATGAGGACTCCTAAGTGTATGTTCTCCTATAAGTCATAAGGATCTTACAAGAGGGTTTTCTCCTTATAAATCGAGAGGACTTACAAGGGTTGTTCACCATATAGACATATCCCTAGTCACGGATGGGACTTCGTTAGGGAAATGTTTATTCGCGTCCGTGGATTGTATACAAGGGTCAGCATTGAGCCGTTTGTAGGGCAGTATTGGAGATTGTGGGGGCTACTTAAGAACAGGTTCAGATCCCTGTAGCTTAAGACTTTTGAATCTTATGAGCCGTGAGGGTCTCATAAGAGGATTCTCCTTACGAGTCGTGAGGATCTCGCAAGTGTAATTTCTCCTTAGGAATCGTGGGGATCCCTAAGTGTGTTGCTCCCTTATGAGTCGTAAGGATCTCACGCAGGTGGTTTCTCCTTACAAAGTCGAGAGGACCTTAAAAGTGTCTTTTAACGAGATTGCGCCTTTTCGGGTTTTCACAAAACTCGCCGGTAGCCCTGCTGTTTTTACTCACGGAGCCCTTTCGGGTTTTCATCCGTGCCCATTTTGCTTGTGGACATACCATTTTCTTTTTTCTCTTTTTTTTTATTCTTTCTTTTTTTTTATTCTAACGAGATTGCGCCCTTTCGGGTTTTCACAAAACTCGCCGGTAGCCCTGCTGTTTTTACTTACGGAGCCCTTTCGGGTTTTCATCCGTGCCCATTTTGCTTATGGACATACCGTTTTCTTTTTTCTTTTTTTTTCTTTTTTTATATATATCAGCTTTGGGACGCTGCAATTCACTGTAGTTTATCGACATCTCGGTTAACGGCTAGTTTTAGGATATAGTGGTCCATTAGTAGTTTAAAGACGTTTCGGTCCGTCGTTAGTTTAAGGACGTTTCGGTCCGTTGTTAGTTTAAGGATGTTTCGGTCCGTTGTAAAGGAAGCCGGTTACTACTTATAGAGTTTGGGCTCAGGAAGATAACGAGCGGACATAGGCATCGTCATCTATCATTGACCTAGGCCGTGACTCGTCAAGCGTAGTACTTCTTCAGGAAGCGACCGTTTATTGGCCTAAAGGGCCTTTCATCATGCATGTCCATGAGTAGATAGACTCCACCCTGGTAGACCTTGTCTATGATATATGGGCCTTCATAGTTCGGCTCGAATTTCCCCCGCTTGGCACGATTGGGGATCATAGGTCTTTTAACCACTAGCACGAGTTCGCCTTGGCGGAATGTTCTTGGCCTAGCCAATCTTTCGTATGAGCGCGTCATTTTTGCTTTGTAAGCTTCCAGATTTTGTTGTGCTATGAGCCGGGTTTCATCAAGGGCATTGAGCTCCTCAAGCCGAAGGTGAGCATTCTCTTCATCCGTTAGCGCGTAATGAACTGCCACTCGTAGAGAGGGTAGCTCTATCTCGAGGGGGAGTACCGCCTCTGTACCGAATACCAATGCGTACAGCGTTGTGCTCGTGGCTGTTTTGAACGTCGTTCGGTACGCCCAGAGAGCTTCGTGCAGTCTCTTCGTGCCATTCCTTTTTATTTCGAGACACCGTCTTCTTTACAATCTTCGTCAATGTCTTGTTAAAAGCCTCAGCCAGACCGTTAGCTCGAGGATTATAGACTGAGGAGTATCTCCAGTCTATGTTATGCTGTTGTGCGAAGCGGCTGATCTTGTGGCTTCTGTAGGCTGGTTCGTTATCGGAGATAATCCATCGCGGAGTGCCAAACCGATAAATGACGTGTGTCTTGAAGAAATGGAGGATATTCTCCGTCTTCACTTCCTTCAGCGGTACTGCTTCTGCCCATTTGGAGAAGTAATCAGTTGTCGCCAAAATGAACCGATGTCCTCTAGACGATGCTGGATCGATGGGGCCGATTATGTCAGTCCCCCACATTTCAAACGGCCAACTAGCCACTGTCGGATGTAGCGGATTTGGATGCTGATGGATGAAGTCCCCGTGAATCTGGCACGAGTGGCACTGCTTCGCGTATTCGAGGCAGTCTTGGATCATCGTGGGCCAATAATAACCCATCCGTTTGATCTTCAGCTTCATCTTTGGCCCGGATTGGTGAGAACCACAGAGTCCGTTGTGAGTTTCTTTGATGACTCTCTTTGCCTCTTCAGGTCCCAGGTATCTTAGCCATAAAGAGTCAAATGATCTCTTATACAGGGTATCATTGACGAAGGCGAAAGATAGGGCTCGCTTCATGAGCTGATGTTTTGCGGACGCATCTTCAGGCGTTCGACGGGATTTGAAGTAGTCTATAAAGACTTCTCTCCAATCCTCAACCTTTTCTTGGTCTTTTATTTGTAGAGCCGCTGGCTTGGTCATTCCCTTTTCCTCGGACGTCTCTAGAAATATTTCTGCCGGTGCGAGGACTCGACAGCTTTGAACAACGATCCTCACGTCATCGAGGTTTTCGTCAGCCAGTTCTTTAGCGAGCTTGGCTAATGCATCCGCCTTGCTATTTTCCGCACGTGGTATGCTTTCCAAGGTGTAGGAAGGTATTTGGGTCAGCAGTTGCTGTACCCTCTCGCCGTACTTCACCAGTTCTGGTTTGCACGTTTGATAGTCGCCGTTTACTTGACTAACGACCAGTTGGGAATCTCCGTATATGAAGAGGTTTTCAATCCCCATGTCAATGGCGATCTCGAGACCTGCTATCAAAGCTTCGTATTCGGCTTCATTGTTTGTCCTCAGCTTTGTTAAGGAGAAGGCAAAGCGTATTATCCCTCCTTGTGGAGTTACGAAAATGAGGCCTACCCCTGATTTGATTATGGGGGTGCTTTGCTTGCGCTTATTTATGGAAGACGCTCCATCGAAGTAAAGTTCCCATCGGGTACCACTTCCGTCGATCGTGTCAAACGCATGTTCGTCTGGCAGTTCGCAATTCAGAGGGGAATCGGCAGGTATCGGATGATCAGCGAGGAAGTCAGCGATGGCCTGGCCTTTCACTGCCTTAAGAGGCTGATAAGTTATTGAGAACTCCATCAAGAGCAAGGCCCATTTAGCGATCCGTCCTGTCAATATGGCCTTTGACATTAAATACTTGAGGGGATCCACCTTCGATATGAGACGGACTTCATGCGGCAATGCATAGTGTCTGAGCTTCGTTATTGCGAAGATCAATGCCAGGCAGTGTTTTTCGATAGGAGAATAATTGCTTTCTGCCCCCAGCAGAACTCGACTCAAATAGTAGAGGGCTCTCTCCTTTCCTTGGTCATTCTCTTGTGCCCATAATGCGCCTAAGAAACCTTCAAGAGCGGTTGTATACAAAATGAGAGGCTTTCCTTTGACCGGAGCAGCCAGCACTGGCGGGTTCTGCAGGTACTGTTTGATCTCGTCTAGCGCGCTTTGGCATTTGCGATCCAAGACGAAAGGGGTTCCCTTCTTCATCAAGTGGCTGTAAGGACGGCATTTCCCTGAGAGATTGGCTATAAATCGACGGATATACGTGAGCTTCCCTTGGAGAAACCGTAATTGTTTGAGAGTCTTTGGCGGGGGCATTTCCATGATCGCCTTAATTTTCGACGGATCTATCTCAATGCCTCGGTGTCGGAGGATGAATCCTAGGAATTTGCCCGAGGAAACTCCGAACACACATTTGAGAGGGTTCATTTTCAAGTTGTATTTACGAAGGCGTTGAAATACGGTTTTCAGATGCTCTAAATGCTCCTCGTATGATTTGCTCTTAACCACAAGGTCATCGATATAGCATTCGACGACTTCATGTATGAGGTCATCAAAGATCTTTGTCATGGCCCTCTGATAGGTGGCACCAGCGTTCTTTAGACCGAAAGGCATCACCTTGTAGCAGAATATGCCCAAGGGGGTCCGGAAAGCGGTGTGCTTCTGATCCTCAGGGTGCATCTTTATCTGATTGTATCCTGATGAGCCGTTCATGAAGGAGAAAACCTCATGAGTGGACGTATTGTCTATCATTAGCTCGGTGACCGGTACCGGGAAGTCGTCTTTCGGGCAAGCTTTATTGAGATCCCGAAAGTCTACACATATGCGCACTGTCCCATTTTTCTTCATCACCGGGACGATGTTGGCGATCCAGTCAGGATATTGAACCTCTTGGATGAAGCCGGAGTCAATCAGCTTCTTGACCTCGGCGTTGATGCTCATCTCGAGCGCGAGCCGCATTCTTCTCGGCGCTTGTTTGATCGGCTTGACGTCTGGAGATATCGCCAATTTGTGCACAGCGATCTCTGGGTCTAGTCCTGGCATCTCGGAATAGTTCCACACGAAGCAATCCTTATGCTGCATAAGTACGTCTTTTAGTGTAGCTACTCTTTCTTCAGACAGCAACTCACTGACGAATGTCGGCCGCGGATCACTCGTCGTCCCCAAATCAATTTTCTTGAGATCATCTGCAGTAGTATGTATTCCATCTTCCAGCTCTTTCGGTGCCGGTGGAAACTTCGAGATCATCTCATCGTCGTTGTTTTCGAAGCACTATGGGAGGTCATCTATATCCTCGGGCTCTTCTTCTGATAGCGTTATCATGTGACAGGTACAAGCTCGCTTCCAAGACCGGTGTTGATCTGGTTCTACCCTCATGGATTTGGGTTCATGCTTCTGTGGCGGGGTTACCTTCCAGCTGCTAGATAGAGTGAATTTGCCAAGCTGATATTGGTCTTCGACCCAGTTCTTGAAGGTGAAGCAGTCCTTAAGAGGATGTCCTATTGCTCGGTGATAAGAGCAATAGTCTGGGTGAGATATCTCGTTGGCTTGCTCGGGGTGCTTGGACTCCGGGAGTGTAATCATTTGATGTTTTATAGCAAGATCAAGTATCTTCTTTGTCTTGTCCTGGGCAAACGAGTACGCTCAACCCATCTTCTTTATAAGAGATGAGTCATGGTTGCTCGGTTCTTAATTGCGTGGCTTCCTGATCCCGCTTTGTTGCTGTCGAACGCCTTTCCCATTCTTTGGTTTATTTTTGCCTCTGCGTTGGGCCTTTCGTACAACGGGTTGACAGGGAGGAGCATTTTCATCTTTCGCAGCCTGTTGAAGAAGGCGTTGCGTCCTGGCTTTCTCGTAGATAGCCATTTCGCGATTGTGGTCATCTCGAACCTTTTGACTCGCTTCCCTTATAAGCTTGTCCATTTGTTCTTCAAACGACGGACTGGGCATTTTTACGTCGGGAGCTCTTTCTGATTCAGGGTTAGCATTTTCCCAAAAAGCATCTCCTTCTTCATCAAAGTCATGTATGACGCAGCAGTCGCGGAGTAACTCCCGTTTCTTGGATTGAACATATCCAAGCCCGATCGTTTCTATTTTCCCGTTGGGCAACTTTCGCTGAGTTCCAGGGACGTTCCAGATCCTGTTATAGAACCGTGCTTGCTGAGCAGTTTGTTTAAGGAGTACACCTTGGCGTCTCAAGAGTCTCCTTAGTCCGTCTGTGTAATATCTGGGAAAACGGATCGGCTGGAGCCTGTCGAGTATGGAATCCGCGCCGTGCCAGATTTCTTTCTCCACTATAGTTTCCACTGATCGGTAGAATAGGATTGCCTTTTCACCTTCTCGCCTAGGAGGGACATAGAACGTCTGCAACTCTTCCACACTGTAGGTATCAAGCGCGTCTAGTTCTTTATGATGCTTGGGCGGAACCATGGCAACTTGCAAACTTTGCTCTTCATCAGCGAATGTTTGTATTGAAGGCCGAGCGGAGAATATAGTATGAACCTCATCTTCCGAGTCGCTGCCAAAGATCAACATAGGAGCGGACGGTCCTGGTTTGTCGCACTGGGGCGGACCTAGGTAAACTATCTCTTCTTCCACCTCGGTATCACTCCCGAAGACCGGAATGGTAGGGATAACTTTGTTCTCCGGTTTATGACATCTCTCCGTGTCCTCGAAATCTGGTAAGAAGTATTTTGCATCTTCGTATTTTCGGACTTCGTTTATGGAGAATGGGTTTAGCTCTCCTGTTACAGTATACTCGAGACCATCCTTGAAATACTTTATACACTGATGTTGTGTAGAAGGGATGATGTTGTACTCATGTAACCAAGGCCGGCCGAGTAAAGCATTATAGCAGGTCTTGGCGTCAATGACGTGAAATTTAATATCTGTGACGAGTAGTCCAAAGCGCAGCGTCAGTATCACAGTCCCGAGGGTCTGTGATGACTGGGAATCGAAGCCGGAGATGGTGATTTTATCACGAGCGAGGTGCTGAACGCTCATGCAGATTTCCTTCAACACTCGCACGTTGAGGAGATTGACGGAAGACCCATTGTTGATTAAGATTTTGCCTATCTTGATATCGTGACAATATCCGGAGACATATAGGGGACGGTTGTGCTCGCACGTCCCAAGGAGGAGATCTTCATCGCCGAAGGTAATATCGGCTGTGTGTACTTCTTCCAGCTCGTCCTTCATCTTTTCTTCGGCGAGAAAAGCTTGGAATTGCTCTGGCTCTTGTAGCGCCTTGATCAATGAGTCCCTTGCTTTTTTTGATAGTAAAAGAGCGTCGAGAATGCTGAGCTGCGAGGGTAACTTTCTCAAGTGTGCCAGAATGTTGTAGTCCACCTTACTTTTCCTTGGCGGGTCCTTGGCGGCCAGCACTTTCATGGCTTGGTCATCTAGGGCGATATCTTCAGAGACCTTCTCTTTTCCTTTATCTTTTCTGTTTGCGGGTCCGAGATTCTTTTCTGGAAGTGTACGATTGCGGAGTTGGATATTTTCGCAAGGCTTCGGTTCTTCCTCTTTTCCCAAAGTGGACTCTTTAAAGAGAGGGCCAAGAGCCATTTCTTTGTCAGAGTCGCTCCCGACTGTGAGAACTTGTGATCCCCCGGCGTTAATCACGCGAAAATTGCCGGTGGTTCTTTTATGCTCTTCGGTCGTATTTCTTTGCTCCCGGCGAGTTTTGCGTTTCATCCGCTTGAAATGCTGCCGGTGAGCAACATATCCCTCCCACCATCTTGTAAAAGCATTGCACTCTTCGGTGGGGTGCGAAATCTTTTGATGATATAGACAGTAGCTAGGATGTGTTTCTCCTTCATCAAGAGCGTTCGCTTCGGAGGATGGCAGCTTCATTCCCATTGATATGGCTTTAGCAAACCTTTTCTTCATCTTGGACTTGTTTTTGTTCGCGACGGATGTCCCTTGATTCGGCGGAAGTGTCTTGACTCTTTTGTCCAGTCGCCGACGCTTGGCCTTTTCAAATATGGCCATCTTACGTTTTCGATCGGCTTTACTTTTCAGAAGAGCTTCGTTTAGGAATGCAACGATCATTTCGTCTGACAGCTCTGGAAGCTCCGGTTCAGGATTTGCCCCCTGTTTCTTAGTGCAAGGAGCGTCTTCATCGTCTATCGACGAGTGAGAGATCACATGGCAGCTTGCTACGTAATCCTCAAATCCATCCGACGGGTCTTCTCCATCATCTCCATCTTCAAGGACATGGCCGAGGAACTCTTGGAGCGTGATTGGAGTCCGCGCCTTCTGGTTATATTCTTCCAGCGCATCAATCTGCTTTTGCAGGTCCGTGCGCTTATCGCCAGGCTTCATGGGCTTTCTGGATTTCTTCTTCTTTTTCGAAGATTTCGACAACTGGGTGTGGGAGCTTTGGCTATCGCCACTGGTCTTTGGAGTTAGGCGCGGCTTCAGCATTCCTTCGATGATTTCAGGTTCCAACGGATTCTTCCACCTGATCGCCGGGCACGTCTGGAGGTCATTCAGCATCCTTTTGGTTTTGGCCGAAAGAACGACCTCCCATGGAGCTTCTTCAACAAAAGAGCACGTTGCCCTCGGTATGTCCATCTTCTTAGGAGTGTGCGGCTGTGGTGGGTTTACTTTCCACTCCTCCGACAGCGCAAACTTACCTTGTAGGTACTGATCCTCGATCCATCCCTCAAAGACGAAGCAATATTCGATCGGATGGCTTACCGTTTGGTGGTAAGGGCAATAATTAGGATTATTCACTTCGCTGGGTTGCGATGGTCTGTAACAACTCCATTTTTAATGTACAAAGAATTGATTTAAATTCAATGTATATTTGGAGTATTTATTGCGGCTGATATCTCTTTAAGTATTTATTTCATTCCATAATTACAAGAAGAAACTTGTTGCTCATTGGTAATACCTTGCACTGCTGAACCAAGCCACCAGAGTTCAAATCCCATGCCCCATATTATTTTTATATTTATTTTGTTTTAAATTTTTGGAAAGTCAATAGTTAAAACGCTATAACCCACAAAACTTGAACTGAGGACCAAAAACTAAATATACCATAATTCCCCCCAAGCAAAACCCCACCCGACGACCTTCCGACTCGGCCCGACTCGGCCGAGTCGGCCGGCGGACCGGCCGACTCGGGCCGGCGCCGCTGGCCGGACTTGGCCGGACGGCCGAGTCGTCAATGGTGAAAACGTGCTTTTTGACTTGGTCTTCTCACCTGCATACACTAAATTTCTTGACCGGTTACAGAAAGCCCAATAAATCCCTTTTACTCCAAAATTTTAATGATTTTAATAATTTTTCATATATTTTTCAATATTTTTTTAATTAAAACCCTAACCTTAGCCCAACCCTATATAAACACCCTACCCTCTACCCTCTCATCCTAAATTCCTAAGTCCACTCTCCTAAAATCCCAAGATAACTTGGTACGTCGGAAAACGAGCGAAAGGCGAAGCGCTGACGAAATCGACGGCGACTTTCCGGTGATCGTACTAGGAGCTCTCGACGACGTTTCGACGCGCCGGCAAACCCTCTACCTCCTTCTCACTCTCTAGCGTTGTCCAAATCCGTAAGTCCCTCTTTTCTACCTTTCTTTTCTTCCATTAAAATACGACTTTTCAAACCCGACGGAAATCGGAACAAATCGATTTCCGATTCAGTTTTCTATCAAATCTCACTTATCACCAATTTCATAATGCTTAAACATCTTCATGTTGACTACTAATCACTTAAAAATTAATTTGAACAAGTTTTCACACATGAAATGATAGCTTTTGCAATATACCGTATTTTGCACTTAAATACCACCATGTTTAGTTTATCATATTTAACCCTTTAACATTGCTATACCTTAAAGCAGATCACGAGGTAATGACCTACCTCCACACACATGCAAATACAACCCTAATTGATATCATCAAAACTTAGAATATGATAATACAAGATTTTACATTTAAATACCCTTTTCTTAATAAAACCTTTTCTAAAAGTTCTAAGTTTTAAACAATTTTAAAACAATATCTTTTAATAGGAAAATACGATATGTCGTGGACATCGATCGTTTATTTAAACCTGACTTTGTGGTGTCTAGGCAAGTGTGTCTAAGACGAGTGGTTACTTAATTAGGACCACTACTTGTAGTGGAGAGCCTCCCACTCACCTAGCACTTACCTGGCCGCAATTGGCGGTGAAGAGGCGATTTGAGACTTCTAATGACTTATCGTTTAGACCATTTAGAAATAGGTTAGTTGGCTTAGGAAACCCTAGAATCTAAAATACAGAAATTTACACCCTTCTACAAATAAATACCTTATCTTTATAAAACCGTTTTCTAAATGATTAGTATTTATTAAATCTTTGTAAAGCGCCACTACAACCCACCTTTGGGGAACTCGTTAGGGATAGTATAGTTTATCGTGCACCCTAGGGCTTAGTAGTGCGAGATTCAGACCTCCGCAAGGAGCATTCGGTCTCGAAAGACTTAAGATACGACATTTAAGAAAAATAAGATTTTTGGAAAATAAAATAATTATTAAAAATTATTCTTGTATAAACATATGTATATTTATCATTTAAACACCTATTTTATTATAAGATAAAGTTTCCACCTTTTTCTAAAAAAATACAAGATTAAAAGTTACATTAAAATACCATGAATTTCAATTAAATCAATATTACAGATTAATATCTTTATTTATGTAATTAGGATATTTTCACTAGAAATAAGACAAAATAAAATTACGCTCATTATAACTATAATGATGAATAACAAATATTTGGGGTGTATCTTGAAAACTATACAAAAGTATTTTTACATAAAACCCCCTCAAGTTTTATAAATTACAATAATGAACCTAACAAATATAGAACTTCGACTTACATTTCTTTTAGTCTGACTCGGATTTGAGTCTGATTATTTCTGACTTGAATATGATTCAAGTCAATCTTTATTCTTTAATATTCCAACCCAATATGAATACATGAATCCCAGAATCCAGTTAACACTCTATACAATTTGACTGAATCAAACCATGGATATACATCCATTATTCCGTTATTCCATTTACCTGATTATGCAGTTACAATCTGTTTACTGATATCATGGTTTTGGTCAGTCACCCAACTTACACAATACAATACAACAATACAATCAAAACACTACGGGGTTTAAGGAGTAGATTGGTACGGAAGGTGTTAAAGGTGGCACGAGGTGGTCAGATTAAGACACCTAACCTATATTCCGTTGCTGTTGTACCGTGGCTTAACGGTTCCTTGTACATTTCATTTGCCCTGGTCTCTAGCATATAGAGACCCCTCTCGTATATACTGGCATCCTTCTGTACCAAGCTACAAACAACAGCGTTAACCCAATATTCTACAATATTATACAATTTCTTTAGAAGATACCTTTTATTCTGTCTTTTCTAATTCTTCATTATCTTTGGGACTTACCGAGCGACCTGTTCGCTGACGACATTCTATTTCTTTCTTCTTTGAATGTCGTCAGGTGCTTTGGACCCAGCAGAGATCGAGCCCACCGGTGAAGACTTGGAGCAGTTTCACGAAGACCTCAAGCTCTAGACATTGTACCTTGTTCTATTCAATATTTCCATTTCCTGTTATGCCATTGTTTAGGCATCGCTTTTCATTTCAGTTGTATTTACTTTTCATGCATTGTACAAAAGAATGTTATTAATAAAGTTGCTGTTATTTCTATATCTCTTGTCTCTTGTGATTTATTTTTATATTGCTTAGATACGCTTAGCGTATGTACTTCTAAATATATACGTAGCGGACCTCGTCGCGTCCCTTTCGCCGTACACCGCGAAGCGGGGCGTGACAGGTTTTGTTGGTGGCCCATGCAGGTCAGAGCTGTATGAATCCCCATAATGCAGTTCTGGTATGCGTGAACAACCTATGCAATATAACACACGAACCAGTAACTAAAACATTCTTTACAATTCATGTTTTTTGAATCTTACAAATTTCTATTCCTTGAATTTTATCATTTCATGTATTTGAATCTGTCCTAACCCAAATTTTTCTTCAAGGTTATGGATTCCCCGAACAACACCAGCACCAACGTCAACAACACACCTCCAGTACTACCTCTCACACAAGCTGTTCCTGCACCACCCACCGAGCAAACAGTGCTACTTGAGGCGATTCGCAGCCTTCTTGAGGGACAGCAACAACTCCTAAACCGTCCTGAGATCGACACACCAGGGGTAAAGCAATTCAGGGCTTTACACCCCAAGCAGTTCTCTGGTAAAGGAAGCCCTCTTGAAGCTGAAGAATGGGCACAAAGTATCGAAGACGATCTGGCAGCAGCTCAAGTGCCAGACATCACTTGGGTCCGTGTGGCGAAACTACAACTCACGGATAATGCTCGCAACTGGTGGAAGGCGGAAGAAAGCCGTCTGGTACAGCCTATTGAATGGAAGACTTTTCGCGAGAAGTTCGACGTGAAATACTTCCCTGTAACTGCCAGGTTTGCAATGGTGCAGCAGTTCATTCATCTACAAAGGGTTCAATGTGGGACAAATCAGTAGATGAATACGACGCTGAATTCACCATGTTAAGCCAGTAAGATATGTCACAATAGTTCAATTTTTAAATATCACATACTACACAGCTAACACAATCTTTAAACAGATTCGCGGCACACTTGATACCGACGGACGAGATCAGAGCCCGTCGCTTTCAACAAGGACTGGACACGGAGATTCAGGCTGCTCTAGCCACGGGAAAATTTTTGACTCATAAGGATGCTCTGGAAGCTGCCCACAGTTATGAGGCAGTGATAAAAGCAAGGGGCAGACCTCAGTCTGCAGGAGTCAAACGCCCTGCCAACCAGATGGTAGGTGGAGCCTCGTCCAGGCCACCTTTCGTGCCAAGACGACCCGGAGTACCAACCTATCGTCCCAACCCAGCCTTTTGCACCTACTGCAAGAGAACTAGACATATGTTGAAGGACTGCCGTCGAGCCAACCGCCTTTGCTTAGTCTGCGACTCAGCTACTCACGATATTGGGTCTTGTCCCCAAAGACAGAACCCAGTTACTGCACCCAGGCCAGCAATTACTTATCCGCAGCAACCAGCTCTTCAGGCACCTGCTCCTAGACCTGCACTACCTGCACCACCCAGAGGACCACAAGCTGCACCACCTCCTTGTCAGTTCCATCAAGCTCAAAGGAACGTTATGAGGAATGCTCCTCAGGCCAGGAGGAATGTACCAAGGCGCCAGGCTTTCACGATGTCCGTGGAAGAAGCTGAGGCCACTGGCCAAGTCATCACTGGTAAACTTTTCTTTTCAAACTTTGCTTTTCTATCCTGCTACTTACATATTTTCTATACCTAAAACAAATCCCACATACCTTAGGTACAATCTTAGTATCCTCAATCTTTGCACTTGCACTGTTTGATACTGGAGCATCACACTGCTTTATGTCGCAACGGTTTGTCCGAACCCATGTGATTCCAGTCTCACCGCTTATATCCAGCTGGAATGTCAGTTCAGGAAATGGCGTTCTAAAGGCAACTATGGGATACAGCCTGTGTCCAGTCGTCGTTTGCAGTCGAGAGTTTTATGCTGACTTCAAAGTACTGGAAATACCGAACTTTGATGTGGTTCTAGGAATGGAATGGCTTGGAAATTTTTATGCTACCATCGACTGTCGTCAAAGGAGGGTAGTATTCGAGATTCCAGACCATCTGGTCTTCTATTTTAAAAGCGGAGATCGTACGCTGGAGCCAAGTACCTACAAAGTGAAGCCAAGAGAAACAGTAGTTGCAGCAGCTCAAGCGGAGGAAGAATCAAGACTAGATGTGGTTCGAGAGTTCGACGATGTATTTCCTGACGATATATCAGGTTTGCCTCCCGATCGAGCTCTCAAATTCAGTATTGATTTAGTACCAGGAGCACAACCGGTGATCAAAGCACCCTATCGTTTAAGTCCGGAAGGTTTGAAGGAAGTCCGAACACAGTTGGACGAATTACTGGCGAAATGATGGATTCGTCCCAGCACTTCAAGTTAGGGATCACCTGTATTACTTGTGAAGAAGAAGGAAGGTTCATACAGAATGTGCATCGATTATAGAGCCTTGAACGAAGTCACTATAAAGAACAAGTATCCACTCCCGCGCATCGATGATTTATTCGATCAGCTAAGTGGATCTTGTGTTTTCTCTAAGTTAGATCTTCGTTCAGGTTATCATCAAGTAAAAATCAAGGAAGCTGATATTCACAAAACAGCTTTCAGAACTCGCTATGGACATTACGAATTTCTGGTGATGCCATTCGGAGTGACCAACGCACCCGCAATATTCATGAACCTTATGAATCAAGTTTTCCGGGAGTATTTAGACAGGTTTATTGTCATCTTCATTGACGACATCCTAGTGTATTCTAAGAGTCGGAAAGAACATGTAGAACATCTACGAATTGTCCTAGAAACTCTTCGACAACATCAGCTTTATGCCAAGTACAGCAAGTGCGAGTTTTGGCTAAATCAAGTTGGTTTTCTTGGACATATCGTATCAGGAGAAGGAATCTCTGTAGATCCAGCGAAAGTTTCGGCAGTTAGCGAATGGCCTACACCAAAGTCAGTGAAGGATATTCGAAGTTTCTTGGGTTTAGCTGGATATTACAGAAGGTTTATTGAAGGCTTTTCGAAGATAGCAACGCCCCTGACCAAGCTCACACGTAAAGATGAAGAATTTGTATGGTCAGAAGCATGCGAACAAGTTTTCGTAGAACTCAAGTCAAGGTTGACATCAGCACCTATTCTCGTCATACCGGATCAATCTGGAGGATTCGAAGTGCATTGTGATACATCCGGTAAGGGATTAGGATGTGTTCTACATCAGCACGGTAAAGTTGTGGCTTATGCTTCAAGACAGCTGAAGATTCATGAGCGCAATTATCCGACGCATGATCTGGAGTTGGCAGCCGTCATCTTTGCTCTTAAGATTTGGCGTCATTATCTACTTGGTGAACGAGTGAACATCTACACAGATCATAAGAGCCTGAAGTACGTGTTTACTCAGAAGGAGTTGAATATGCGGCAGAGAAGATGGTTAGAACTCATGGCGGACTTTGACATCAACTTGCAATATCACCCAGGGAAGGTGAATGTAGTACCTGATACTCTTAGTCGCCAACCATTAGCAATGAATCTCACCGCTCAGTGGAAGCTTCAACAAGACTTGCATCAGATGGAGATTGAAGTAGTCATACCAGGTGTAATACCCGGTTTTTCTTTCATACGCCAATGTCCGCAAAATTTTAGAAGTTTGTTAGTTTACATTTAAAACTATTTTAGTTAGTTTAAAAACCTTATTATCTATCCATTTTTATATTTTCCCAGAATCTTTTAATTGCTAATTCCAAACCGGCCCCTCTCCCTAACTTTTCCCTATCCTTATTTATTTCCAAACCCAAGCTCCTTCTCATCATTTTCCTTACTTTCCTTCAGCCATTCTTCTTCGTAAATAAATTTACACCTTTTCCAGCGAAGTCAGCCCGAGCCCAACACTCATTTTTCCCCAAAGAATTCTAAACATAAAATATTTTTCCCTAGCCCAGCACAATTTTACCCCAAGGCCCGATCATCACTCTTTTTCATTCACAAATCCCTTTTTATTTTCATAACTCAGCCCCATTTCTTTTAGTTAGAGCCCGGCCCTCTAAATCTTTCACCCAATTCTAATAAATCCCGCAGCCCAAGTGCTAGGCCCAACTCCCCGAGCCCACTTTTGTTTTTTGAATTCTTTAAAACATTTTCCTCGGCCCGAACCCACAAATTAATTCCCTTAATAAAATTCGTAATTTCTTCTTGGCCCGGCCCACTCTCCTCCAGCAACCCATTCCCACGCACACAACCCGACCCGGCCCGATACTTCTTCTCCTTCTTCCCGTTGCGTTTCTCCCGCGCGCGTTTTCCTTCGCGAGCGCGCTTCTCGCGCCGTCTCCTCCGCCTGCGCCACGTCGCCTGGGCATTACCCCCACGAAGTGCGAACCCTCATCCTCCTCACCTTCAACTCCTCCCTTCCTCTACACCTCGACCACCATCACCCCATCGCAGAACTCAAAATCCCTGCACCTCTTTTTCCCTCGTCGACGAAGACGACGACGACACCTCCACCGAGCTCAATCCCCTCGCTCAACCTCGTCTCTCCCATCACCTTTCCCTCAACCCTCATCTCGCAACTTCTCCCGCTCTTTTCTCCTTTACCCCGTTCCCGAGTTTCCCTAGCTCGAGTCCCCGCCTCCGTGCCTCCGTGGTCGATCCCCATCCGCCTCGCCTCCGTGGTCTAGCCCCCGTCGAAACCCTATCTTGCGATCGATCCCCCGTCGCCTCGCCTCCTCGGCCGCCGCCTCTCCTCTATGGCCGCCAACAACTCTGCCGACTCACCTCCAAGCTGCTGTTGATGTTGCTGCTGCTCATGCGGATTCAGCCTTGCAAAAAAAAAACAAGGAGGAGCTGGGAACTGTGGGTGATGAGATTGAAGGGGTGCCCCTAAAAATTCTACGATGAGGTGCACCCACATGCAACTCGCAGAGAGGAAGAGAGGTGGAAAGGGAGATTCGTATGCTACTCTCATAACTCAAATAAACTTGACACCTTTTATATTAAGAATGGAGACTTTAAAGAACCATGTACCAGCATTAGCTTCTAAGGACTTAAATGATGTGAGGAATATTGCCATACGATTTGAGGAGAAAACTTATACTGTTGCTACAAGTCAGAATGATTATCTGAGAAGAATTTTTATGAAACTGCTCTCTATGAAGTCAAAGACTCAACCATCAGTTCCAATTAATCCAGCAATATCAAGTGCTTCTGTTTGAACCGAAACCGTATAGGTCCAATCGGCCTCGACAGCATCAGCAATCTCCAGCCCCAACACCACCTGAACACGCAACAACCATCCTCAGACTCGAGCCAAACCCAAGCTTTGACGAGGCTCGTCGCACGTTTGTCACTCCGTGCCGGGACGTGTCACTACTGTCTTCGTTGCCGTGCTATCAATTCTTCGTGTCCAGGCAAGTTTTTACTTGCTTTCATGCTATTTATTATTAGGTTACAAATCAAAATCGTAGATATAATACATGTTTTGCTTGATGATAAATATAGCCAATAAACCGTTCGATGCTTGATCCCATAGAAGATCATTATCCAATTTGACGGAATTAGATATCATTGCTTGGCCCGTATTGTCGTGGACCTACTGTGTAAACTTCGCTGGAAAATGTGATCGTTTAAGATTAAAACAACTGCCCCCAAGTTTAACCGTAAAACTGTAATTCTGTTGCATCTGAAAATTGTTAAATTCGCCATAAATCATATACGTACTAGAATGGTGCGTTCGAGGGCTCAAATTGAAGCCAACTCGACGAACTTTAACCCTGTGCTAGTTTACGGATATTTCTATATTTAAACTGCGATGATATTCGGATCGGAGAGCGACTCTGGATTGCAGTCCAGAGCGACTCCAGTCATTACTTGCTGTTCCGTATTGGATACCACCGGTGTTCCTTAACTCATGGGTTGCGGAACTCCGCTGCTTATTGTAGGTAACTCTGTTAGCTAGACAACACGATTGGTCTCATTCTGTTTCGTTACCGTTTGATATTTAAACTGTAATTTAGAACATCGGGACACATAACAGTCCTAGCAGATTCAGGATTGACATGTTGATATTAAACAGATTATAACTCCTAACGTACAGACGCGATTGAAGATCCGTTTGTGGCGTTGAAAACTTTACTGAAAACCCTAGAATTCATCCAACTGTAGCGTCGCTAAATTATGATCCCAACTGGGGTTAAAATGCGTTGCGAAATGGATTCCTGATTCTGAAATTGGATTTCCAGCCGCGAGCGCTTAAAATGAAATGGTTATAACTTTTGATCCTGGAACCCGATTGGCTTGAAAAAAAATTCTAAGGATAGATAACTGAACATATTAAATACTACCTGTTTATCTTTCCGCTAAATTATATACATATGTTACATTATAAATCGTGCAAGTGATAGACTGTTGTTTTTATGAACCCTTAATTGTGCTTTTATACTGTCTTGCATCACATCATACCCATATCATGGTAGTGATAACCTAGTGGCATCGTGCATTTACCCAGTGTTAGATTTTAGTGTTGATTGTGGCAAGTACGTCAGTGTTCGTGTATTCGTGATTAAGTGAAAGTGATACGTACTTGTGCACAATCAGTGTCCCTTTTATTCTATTGCATTGTCGACGTCTGTGGGATGCGTGTACGTGTGACTATAAGTGGTATGGGACACTTATGGAAGCGCTTGCACGGATGTCACAGATAAGGCATCCGACACGGCCATTTATCTTAGGTATTAGTCGGGACGTGCTTGATGGAGGTCCTGCCTCCAGTTCTCGCGCAGACTTGTCACGGATCGATTAGTATTTAAGGTTATGGTTAGCGTTTGATGTAGACCTCGGGGTGTGGGGTAGTTCAAGTGTGAATTCAACAGAATCTCGGGAGTCCCATGCCGGCTTATATATTTAGGGAGTTATATGGAGATTTACAGGGTATGTGCTATAGACACCGTGATACATTCGTTACATGTTGGGCCCGTGGTCCCTTGCCCTTGGGTTCTACCCTTGGGTGGAGGACACTCGCGAGTGGTTGACTCTCACACTTGGACTGACGATAGGCTTATCGACCTGTGCAGTGAGACTTAGAGACTGATAGGGTTACTGTCGTTTACATTCCTTATATACTGTGTTGACATACATGACATATCGTTATACTGCTTTACTGCTTCGCTGCATTTATCTCTGCTCATTTATATTCATGTTGTTATTGATTTACTGTTATTCACATCCTTCACCACTATTAGAACTGTTACTTGATTATATACATTATACTGCTATTGTGTCGCTCTGACGACCTGAGTATGCATGCTCAGTGTGAGGAGAAGATTTAGCTTGGACCAGAACTAGACGTGCATCACAGGCTTCTTGACTCGCCTTCCCGAGTTACATTATTTTGTTCCACTTCAGGTCAGTCTTTACATCGTTTCTTTCAGTTACTGCATTTCTCATTACCTGTGCACTATTTACTGTTTACCATGAGAAACTAGAAGCCGAAGTGTGACTACGGCAGGACTTTTCCTTGACCGTAGGAGCATGGCTGGCCTTGTCTACCCCTCGTATTCCGTATTTTGGGAAGCGGGGCGTGACATGGTTTAGTTGGTATCAGAGCCAGGTTTTGCATCGATTGGGATTGCAGTTTTCCGTATTCAGTTTGGCAATCTAAGACGTCCCTCGGTCTAGATTGTAAACTTGTCACTCTTGATCCATATTCACATCGTGGGTTCAGCTATCTATTCGCTATGGTTTACTTAAAATCATACCGTTGATTCTTCACTTGTAATAGATTCATCACCTCTCATATTCTTGAATCTTTGTCCTATTCATATTACGTTTTGACTCATCTCTGATATTCTTGAATCCTTGTTCTATCCATATCATATTTTGATTCATTTAGCGTGTGACTTATATCATTCTCAAAATTGTTGTCCCAGGATCATGTCTTCCAACGACTCTTCGTCTTTATCGCTCCCCAGAATCAGACCGTTGAAATCCTGAGTGTACTGCAAGATTTGAAGGAAGCCCAAGAGCGAACAAGCGACTTATTAGCTGAAGGACTGTGAAGACAGGTGAGTCAGACCCCAGCGGGAACATCCTATCATAAAGGGATCCCTATTAGACGAGGAAAAGAGAAGAAGATGAAACGTCAACAGAAGCATCAGAAGAACCCTTGCTGTGGATATTGTAAGAGACCAGGACACTTTCAGAGGGATTGTCGCCGCGCCCAAGGGGAATGTCTGATATGCGGTTCCAACAAACATCTTATCAACGGTTGCCCTGAAAGGAAGGAGCTACAAGGAGGAGACTCATCCACACTCTCCACTTCTGCCAAGTAAGGATTATCGCGTAATTCGAATTCCAACGATAAGACGGACCTAACGCAGGATTCAACTCACGCGACGGGAATGCAACGTTATGGTAGTCGAAGAAGGGTTTTTCGTGTTATCTACTTTCAGCATTAATGTTGTCATCTTTTTATGAATATTTCTTTCCGTTTGAAATCTTGTATCCGCTGAACCTTTGGCTGAATGCAATAAAATTTGAATCGTATTATATATATCATTCTCTTGCTTTCTCTCTATCTAATTCTAATCATTATCACAGTATTTTAATCTTGATCTTTCAGTTCCTGCAACCGCATGTCTTCCTATTATTCGTACCCTAAACTTTTTCCTTGATGCATCCCAATATCTAATCATGACTTTTCTTTCAGACCATGGCCCATCCTGGAGCAGCGCCGCATCTAGATGAGGATGCACAGTCATGCGTTTCCTTAGATCGCACACTGATGAGTTCTGATGATGAAGTCAACGTTCCCCAGGTCAACTCCGGAAACAACGATTCAGAGGACGAAGGAGTAGCAGCCCCAGAGTTTGACATGATAGGCGATTCCGACGAAGAGGAAGAAGAACTTGAAGAAAACCTAATAGAAGAAGATCCCGATGAAGATCCAATAGAAGAAAATCCAGTGGAGGAAAATCCCGTGGAAGAGAACCCAGAAGGAGAGGAACACTTGGAATCGGATCTCGATGAAGAAGCTCCATCCGAGGAAGAAGGACCAGAAGATCAAGACCCTGCTGTGGAAGAACTTCCAATGGCGATGCCCGCGAAGCAATATGGGAATGGACGCCCCTACCTGAGTGCGCGAGCCAACCGCGACTGACGGAATTTCTTTTGATGTTGTCTTTCTGGCCAAATAAACTCTGTATAGTTTAAGGCCACCTTTCACCTTTGGGGATGCCTTGTTTCAAATTTTCTTGAATGAAATAAATCTTCCGAATTCGTAAACATTTTGATTATTGGTTCGCTTGATACTTGTTTATTGCCCGTATCCATCTATCTTTCTGCGGAGTTCCCTGACTGTCCATCCCTACCCATTGAAAAGTTTTCACCCCGTTTTGATTAGAAAGTACCGCCCCTTGATCCTTGGATTGAGCCACCATTCATTCTTCGCCTGTGCCTCGTTTGTAATCCTTCTGCTAGGAGAAAATTTTGGAGGAACTTCCGAGTTCGCTAACCCTTCACGTCTTGATTCATAAGTTATACCGACCACTATCCTACCCATACCTCTTCCCTCGTAGTCATTTGTTGTTCGCCCCTTCATCCTGTGCTGACCCGATCACAGTCTCCTTGATTTTCAACCTAAAGCCGCCACCCACCGACCTTTGGATGATTCACACTTCCTTGTAGTCATAACCTAACTAGCCTATGCAATTTTGTGTTCTTTCTATTACCCTAAGTATATATGGGGACTGTGTTATTCGAAAATTTAGTTTTCATTATTTTGGTTTGAGTTACTGATTACTCCGTTTTTGTATTTTAAGTACAACTATTATTATTTTCATTTTCAGTAGCGCAACCTTAACTGCGCACATTTCGTTCCATGTTTCTTACTTTCACTATATGAGTTTTCTAAGCTATTTTGAAACTATTTGACCGATGCATTATCCTAAAATGTTTTAACCTACCGACTAGATGTCCACTACTTTGTTCTTATTATTTTATTTTTGGGTTCCGTGCCTATGATTACTATTTTAAATGATTGTACCTTATATTTATCTTTCTGTCGTACTACCTTAAATATACTTGTATGTATCCCTGTTTGGGTTTCATTTTTATTGAATACGCTTTGACCATTATTGTTCGTTATTGTTACCTATATTCTCGTATACTTGTAGTTGCTCTTACGGTGTTCCTACATTATACTGATTAGATCTATATTTCGTATATGGTTCTTATATATATATATAAGTATCTTCAGATTTTGTTTAACCATTTAAAGTAAATCAGCATATATTAGTGTTCGATATGTTAACTCTTCGCTTATTATATTGTTTCCTTTAAATTTCGAGGACGAAATTTTTGTAAGGGTGGTATGATGTAATACCCGGTTTTTCTTTCATACGCCAATGTCCGCAAAATTTTAGAAGTTTGTTAGTTTACATTTAAAACTATTTTAGTTAGTTTAAAAACCTTATTATCTATCCATTTTTATATTTTCCCAGAATCTTTTAATTGCTAATTCCAAACCGGCCCCTCTCCCTAACTTTTCCCTATCCTTATTTATTTCCAAACCCAAGCTCCTTCTCATCATTTTCCTTACTTTCCTTCAGCCATTCTTCTTCGTAAATAAATTTACACCTTTTCCAGCGAAGTCAGCCCGAGCCCAACACTCATTTTTCCCCAAAAAATTCTAAACATAAAATATTTTTCCCTAGCCCAGCACAATTTTACCCCAAGGCCCGATCATCACTCTTTTTCATTCACAAATCCCTTTTTATTTTCATAACTCAGCCCCATTTCTTTTAGTTAGAGCCCGGCCCTCTAAATCTTTCACCCAATTCTAATAAATCCCGCAGCCCAAGTGCTAGGCCCAACTCCCCGAGCCCACTTTTGTTTTTTGAATTCTTTAAAACATTTTCCTCGGCCCGAACCCACAAATTAATTCCCTTAATAAAATTCGTAATTTCTTCTTGGCCCGGCCCACTCTCCTCCAGCAACCCATTCCCACGCACACAACCCGACCCGGCCCGCTACTTCTTCTCCTTCTTCCCGTTGCGTTTCTCCCGCGCGCGTTTTCCTTCGCGAGCGCGCTTCTCACGCCGTCTCCTCCGCCTGCGCCACGTCGCCTGGGCGTTACCCCCACGAAGTGCGAACCCTCATCCTCCTCACCTTCAACTCCTCCCTTCCTCTACACCTCGACCACCATCACCCCATCGCAGAACTCAAAATCCCTGCACCCCTTTTTCCCTCGTCGACGAAGACGACGACGACACCTCCACCGAGCTCAATCCCCTCGCTCAACCTCGTCTCTCCCATCACCTTTCCCTCAACCCTCATCTCGCAACTTCTCCCGCTCTTTTCTCCTTTACCCCATTCCCGAGTTTCCCTAGCTCGAGTCCCCGCCTCCGTGCCTCCGTGGTCGATCCCCATCCGCCTCGCCTCCGTGGTCTAGCCCCCGTCGAAACCCTATCTTGTGATCGATCCCCCGTCGCCTCGCCTCCTCGGCCGCCGCCTCTCCTCTATGGCCGCCAACAACTCTGCCGACTCACCTCCAAGCTGCTGTTGATGTTGCTGCTGCTCATGCGGATTCAGCCTTGCAAAAAAAAAACAAGGAGGAGCTGGGAACTGTGGGTGATGAGATTGAAGGGGTGCCCCCAAAAATTCTACGATGAGGTGCACCCACATGCAACTCGCAGAGAGGAAGAGAGGTAGAAAGGGAGATTCGTATGCTACTCTCATAACTCAAATAAACTTGACACCTTTTATATTAAGAATGGAGACTTTAAAGAACCATGTACCAGCATTAGCTTCTAAGGACTTAAATGATGTGAGGAATATTGCCATACGATTTGAGGAGAAAACTTATACTGTTGCTACAAGTCAGAATGATTATCTGAGAAGAATTTTTATGAAACTGCTCTCTATGAAGTCAAAGACTCAACCATCAGTTCCAATTAATCCAGCAATATCAAGTGCTTCTGTTTGAACCGAAACCGTATAGGTCCAATCGGCCTCGACAGCATCAGCAATCTCCAGCCCCAACACCACCTGAACACGCAACAACCATCCTCAGACTCGAGCCAAACCCAAGCTTTGACGAGGCTCATCGCACGTTTGTCACTCCGTGCCGGGACGTGTCACTACTGTCTTCGTTGCCGTGCTATCAATTCTTCGTGTCCAGGCAAGTTTTTACTTGCTTTCATGCTATTTATTATTAGGTTACAAATCAAAATCGTAGATATAATACATGTTTTGCTTGATGATAAATATAGCCAATAAACCGTTCGATGCTTGATCCCATAGAAGATCATTATCCAATTTGACGGAATTAGATATCATTGCTTGGCCCGTATTGTCGTGGACCTACTGTGTAAACTTCGCTGGAAAATGTGATCGTTTAAGATTAAAACAACTGCCCCCAAGTTTAACCGTAAAACTGTAATTCTGTTGCATCTGAAAATTGTTAAATTCGCCATAAATCATATACGTACTAGAATGGTGCGTTCGAGGGCTCAAATTGAAGCCAACTCGACGAACTTTAACCCTGTGCTAGTTTACGGATATTTCTATATTTAAACTGCGATGATATTCGGATCGGAGAGCGACTCTGGATTGCAGTCCAGAGCGACTCCAGTCATTACTTGCTGTTCCGTATTGGATACCACCGGTGTTCCTTAACTCATGGGTTGCGGAACTCCGCTGCTTATTGTAGGTAACTCTGTTAGCTAGACAACACGATTGGTCTCATTCTGTTTCGTTACCGTTTGATATTTAAACTGTAATTTAGAACATCGGGACACATAACAGTCCTAGCAGATTCAGGATTGACATGTTGATATTAAACAGATTATAACTCCTAACGTACAGACGCGATTGAAGATCCGTTTGTGGCGTTGAAAACTTTACTGAAAACCCTAGAATTCATCCAACTGTAGCGTCGCTAAATCATGATCCCAACTGGGGTTAAAATGCGTTGCGAAATGGATTCCTGATTCTGAAATTGGATTTCCAGCCGCGAGCGCTTAAAATGAAATGGTTATAACTTTTGATCCTGGAACCCGATTGGCTTGAAACAAAATTCTAAGGATAGATAACTGAACATATTAAATACTACCTTCTTATCTTTCCGCTAAATTATATACATATGTTACATGATAAATCGTGCAAGTGATAGACTGTTGTTTTTATGAACCCTTAATTGTGCTTTTATACTGTCTTGCATCACATCATACCCATATCATGGTAGTGATAACCTAGTGGCATCGTGCATTTACCAAGTGTTAGATTTTAGTGTTGATTGTGGCAAGTACGTCAGTGTTCGTGTATTCGTGATTAAGTGAAAGTGATACGTACTTGTGCACAATCAGTGTCCCTTTTATTCTATTGCATTGTCGACGTCTGTGGGATGCGTGTACGTGTGACTATAAGTGGTATGGGACACTTATGGAAGCGCTTGCACGGATGTCACAGATAAGGCATCCGACACGGCCATTTATCTTAGGTATTAGTCGGGACGTGCTTGATGGAGGTCCTGCCTCCAGTTCTCGCGCAGACTTGTCACGGATCGATTAGTATTTAAGGTTATGGTTAGCGTTTGATGTAGACCTCGGGGTGTGGGGTAGTTCAAGTGTGAATTCAACAGAATCTCGGGAGTCCCATGCCGGCTTATATATTTAGGGAGTTATATGGAGATTTACAGGGTATGTGCTATAGACACCGTGATACATTCGTTACATGTTGGGCCCGTGGTCCCTTGCCCTTGGGTTCTACCCTTGGGTGGAGGACACTCGCGAGTGGTTGACTCTCACACTTGGACTGACGATAGGCTTATCGACCTGTGCAGTGAGACTTAGAGACTGATAGGGTTACTGTCGTTTACATTCCTTATATACTGTGTTGACATACATGACATATCGTTATACTGCTTTACTGCTTCGCTGCATTTATCTCTGCTCATTTATATTCATGTTGTTATTGATTTACTGTTATTCACATCCTTCACCACTATTAGAACTGTTACTTGATTATATACATTATACTGCTATTGTGTCGCTCTGACGACCTGAGTATGCATGCTCAGTGTGAGGAGAAGATTTAGCTTGGACCAGAACTAGACGTGCATCACAGGCTTCTTGACTCGCCTTCCCGAGTTACATTATTTTGTTCCACTTCAGGTCAGTCTTTACATCGTTTCTTTCAGTTACTGCATTTCTCATTACCTGTGCACTATTTACTGTTTACCATGAGAAACTAGAAGCCGAAGTGTGACTACGGCAGGACTTTTCCTTGACCGTAGGAGCATGGCTGGCCTTGTCTACCCCTCGTATTCCGTATTTTGGGAAGCGGGGCGTGACACCAGGTAATGCTTCAAGTTTGATGAATTTACAAGTTCAATCAACCATTGTCAATCAGATCAATGCAGCTCAAGCAAGTGATGCTAAGTTGCAAAAGATCAGAGAACAAGTGGAGAATGGACTCAGAACAGATTTCATTATCCATGAAGACGGATCCTTGAGATACAGCAGCAGATTGTGTGTACCAAAATGTCCTGTTCGGGAAGAGTTAATGAAAGAAGCTCACAGCTCTCCCTATTCAGTACACCCTGGAGGTACCAAAATGTACAAAGATCTATGTCAGAATTATTGGTGGCATGGAATGAAGCGTGAAGTAGCCAGAAGCGTCGCAAAATGCTTGGTGTGTCAGCAAGTAAAGGCTGAACATCACAGGACTGCTGGATTACTTCAACCGTTGCCAATCCCAGAATGGAAGTGGCAACACATCACGATGGACTTTGTGACTGCTCTTCCTCGTAGCACAAAGGGTAACGATGCCATATGGGTCATTGTGGATCAACTCACAAAGTCGGCTCACTTCATCCCATTTCGAGTTGGCCAATCAACTGAGACACTAGCAAAGAAGTATATGGAGGTAATAATCTAATTTAGATTTAAAACTCTTCATAATGTACTATCTCTGATACCCATGAACTCATACAGGAAATTGTGAGACTCCATGGAGTACCGGTCTGCATTGTTTCCGATCGTGACACCAGGTTCCGATCGCAATTTTGGCAGAGTCCGCAAGTAAGCTTGGGAACAAGTCTGAACTTCAGCACGGCTTATCATCAACAAACAGATGGTCAGTCGGAACAAACTATTCAGATCTTGGAGGATATGCTCAGAGCATGTATGTTAGACTTCAAAGGATCGTGGGAAGATCACCTACATCTTGTGGAGTTTTCGTACAACAATAGCTACCAAGCAAGCATAAGAATGGCACCTTTTGCAGCATTGTATGGAAGGAAGTGTCGTTCGCCATTAAGTTGGGACGACATCGGAGATAGGGAACTTCTTGGACCAGAATGATAGTAGCAACTGTTGATGTGGTTCGTACTATCAGGGAAAGGATGCGCATAGCCCAAGATCGACAGAAGCACTGGGCTGATGCAAAGAGGCGACACTTGGAGTTCCAGCCAGGAGATCACGTATTCCTGAAGATATCTCCGAACCGCGGAGTGATCCGATTTGGAAGACGGGGTAAGCTAAGTCCGAGATATATTGGACCGTTCGACATACTCGAATGAGTCGGTGAAGTGGCATACCGCTTAGCGCTTCCACCTTCATTGGAAGGAGTGCATAATGTGTTCCACATATCCCAACTCAGAAAGTATGTGAGTGACCCCAGTCATGTTCTCGATCATTCCGAACTTACTATACAGTCCGATTTGTCTTGTGAGCAACAGCCTGTGGAAATCCTGGACAGAAAAGTGAAGACACTTCGGAACAAGGAAGTTAACTTGGTTCGAGTGATGTGGATGAAAGATACTCCAGGAGAGTCCACTTGGGAAAGGGAGGATGAAATGCGTACTAGATATCCACACCTCATTGTAAACTAGTCCTCAAATAAAAGTTGTAAAT
Organism: Agapanthus africanus; assembly: GCA_030015575.1. NCBI lineage: Eukaryota > Viridiplantae > Streptophyta > Magnoliopsida > Asparagales > Amaryllidaceae > Agapanthus > Agapanthus africanus. The sequence goes on along the minus strand of JASDDO010000028.1, from coordinate 167,582,600 downwards.
TTCGAGGACGAAATTTTTATACGGAGGGTAGACTGTAACAACTCCATTTTTATTATACAAAGAATTGATTTAAATTCAATGTATACTTGGAGTATTTATTGCGGCTGATATCTCTTTAAGTATTTATTTCACTCCATAATTACAAGAAGAAACTTGTAGCTCATTGGTAATACCTTGCACTGCTGAACCAAGCTACCAGAGTTCAAATCTCATGCCCCACATAATTTTTATATTTATTTTGTTTTAAATTTTTGGAAAGTCAACAGTTAAAACGCCATAACTCACAAAACTTGAACTGAAGACCAAAGCTAAATATACCATAATTCCCCCCAGGAAAAACCCCACCCGACTACCTTCCGACTCGGGCCGGCGCCGCCGGCCGGACTTGGCCGGACGGCCGAGTCGTCAACGGTGAAAACGTGCTTTTTGACTTGGTCTTCTCACCTGCATACACTAAATTTCTTGACCGGTTACAGAAAGCCCAATAAATCCCTTTTACTCCAAAATTTTAATGATTTTAATGATTTTTCATATATTTTTAATATTTTTTAATTAAAACCCTAACCCTAGCCTAACCCTAAATAAACACCCCTACCCTCTACCCTCTCATCCTAAATTCCTAAGTCCACTCTCCCAAAATCCCAAGAGAACTTGGTACGTCGGAAAACGAGCAAAAGGCAAAGCGCTGACGAAATCGACGGCGACTTTCCGGTGATCGTGCTAGGAGCTCTCGACGACGTTTCGACGCGCCGGCAAACCCTCTACCTCCTTCTCACTCTCTAGCGTTGTCCAAACCCGTAAGTCCCTCTTTTCTACCTTTCTTTTCTTCCATTAAAATACGACTTTTCAAACCCGACGGAAATCGGAACAAATCGATTTCCGATTCGGTTTTCTGTCAAATCTCACTTATCACCAATTTCATAATGCTTAAACATCTTCATGTTGACTACTAATCACTTAAAAATTAATTTGAACAAGTTTTCACACATGAAATGATAGCTTTTGCAATATACCGTATTTTTGCACTTAAATACCACCATATTTAGTTTATCACATTTAACCCTTTAACATTGCTATACCTTAAAGTAGATCACGAGGTAATGACCTACCTCCACACACACGCAAATACAACCCTAATTGATATCATCAAAACTCAGAATACGATAATATAAGATTTTACATTTAAATACCCTTTTCTTAATAAAACCTTTTCTAAAAGTTCTAAGTTTTAAATAATTTTAAAACAATATCTTTTAATAGGAAAATACGATATGTCATGGACATCGATCGTTTATCTAAATCTGACTTTATGGTGTCTAGGCAAGTGTGTTTAAGGCGAGTGGTTACTTAATTAGGACCACTACTTGTAGTGGAGAGCCCCCCACTCACCTGGCACTTACCTGGCCGCAATTGGCGGTGAAGAGGCAATTTGAGGCTTCTAATGACTTATCGTTTAGACCATTTAGAAATAGGTTAGTTGGCTTAGGAAACCCTAGAATCTAAAATACGGAAATTTACACCCTTCTACAAATAAATACCTTATTTTTATAAAACCGTTTTCTAAATGATTAGTATTTATTAAATCTTTGCAAAGCGCCACTACAACCCACCTTTGGGGATCTCGTTAGGGATAGTACGGTTTATCGTGCACCCTCGGGCTTAGTAGTGCGAGATTCAGACCTCCGCAAGGAGCATTCGGTCTCGAAAGATTTAAAATACGACATTTAAGAAAAATAAGATTTTTGGAAAATAAAATAATTATTAAAAATTATTCTTGTATAAACATATGTATATTTATCATTTAAACACCTATTTTATTATAAGATAAAGTTTCCACATTTTTCTAAAAAATTACAAGATTAAAAGTTACATTAAAATACCATGAATTTCAATTAAATCAATATTACAGATTAATATCTTTATTTATATAATTAGGATATTTTCACTAGAAATAAGACAAAATAAAATCACACTCATTATAACTATAAAGATGAATAACAAATACTTGGGGTGTATCTTGAAAACTATACAAAAGTATTTTTACATAAACCCCCCTCAAGTTTTATAAATTACAATAATGACCCTAACAAATATAGAACTTCGACTTACATTTCTTTTAGTCTGACTCGGATTTGAGTCTGATTATTTCTGACTTGAATATGATTCAAGTCAATCTTTATTCTTTAATATTCCAACCCAATATGAATACATGAATCCCAGAATCCAGTTAACAATCTATACAATTTGACTGAATCAAACCATGGATATACATCCATTATTCTGTTATTCTATTTACCTTATTATGCAGTTACAATCTGTTTACTGATATCATGGTTTTGGTCAGTCACCCAACTTACACAATACAATACAACAATACAATCAAAACACTACGGGGTTTAAGGGGTAGATTGGTACGGAAGGTGTTAAAGGTGGCACGAGGTGGTCAGATTAAGACACCTAACCTATATTCCATTGCTGTTGTACCGTGGCTTAATGGTTCCTTGTACATTCCGTTTTTCCTGGTCTCTAATATATAGAGACCCCTCTCGTATACACTGGCATCCTTCTGTACCAAGCTACAAACAACAGCGTTAACCCAATATTCTATAATATTATACAATTTCTTTAGAAGATACCTCTTATTCTGTCTTTTCTAATTCTTCATTATCTTTGGGACTTACCGAGCGATCTGTTCGCTGACGACATTCTATGTCTTTCTTCTTTGAATGTCGTCAGGTGCTTTGTACCCGGCAGGGATCGAGCCCACCGGTGAAGACTTGGAGCAGTTTCACGAAGACCCCGAGCTCAAGACATTGTACCTTGTTCTATTCAATATTTCCATTTCCTGTTATGCCATTGTTTAGGCATCGCTTTTCATTTCAGTTGTATTTACTTTTCGTGCATTGTACAAAAGAACGTTATTAATAAAGTTGTTGTTATTTCTATATCTCTTGTCTCTTGTGATTTATTTTTATATTGCTTAGATACGCTTAGCGTATATACTTCTAAGTATATACGTAGCGGACCTCGTCGCGTCCCCTTCGCCGTACACCGGGAAGCGGGGCGTGACATGGTTGCCTTGGATTCGGCAAATTGATAAGTCTGTTGCGCATCGCCAGCTCGAACAGCCTCTTCGTTTTATCCCGCGGGAATGAATAAGGACGCTTCATCTTCTCATTATAATAGCGTCGTCTCTCTTCCAGTTGATTCGCTAGCTTTGGGGCACTGGGCTGCTGTTGGGTGTTCGCAACGAAGATCGCCTTCCCTTTACCCTTTTCGGTTCGCGGTTTCGGCTTTGGGAGAGATGGTCTATGACCCATCTGGTCCATCTGGGCTAGCTTGTCGATTAAAGCCTGGAACGTGGTCGGCTTGAAGAACATCATGAAATGTGAAATAGTTGCATGGGGGTCTAAGGTACCCACGAACATGCCTACCGCTGGTGCATATTCGATGCGCTGTTCGCACTTCGACCATAGATTCCGCCATCGGATCGCGTACTGAACCTACGTCTCGCCCGGCTTCACCCTGGCATTGATCAGTGCCGTTATTGGTGTGCGTTCACTAGCACTTGCGAATTGCTGGGTGAACAAAAACTCTATTTCTGCGAAAGTTTTGACGGAGTCGTTTGGAAGTTCGGAGTACCACTCAAACGCCGTCTCCGATAAGCTGCCGACGAATTGGCGGAGCAAAAGTTTATCATCGCCACCGGTGTTGCCACAAAGAGCCCTGAACTGGACGACATGTTGATGGTGATTGCCTGTCCCCTTGTACACATGGAATTTCAGGATCGTGTAGCCCGGCGGGTACTTTATCTGATCATACCAGCCTGAATACGGTCGCCCAGTTCTAACAATTTGCCCAGCCGCTTCGTTCGCCTGGTGAACTCTTATCTGCTGAGCGATGTAATCATCCAGGGCGGCTTTTGAGATTGTCTCCTCCTTGGCTGTTGACAGAGCCGGCAGAGGATTCGATGTTTCTCCTCTGTCATCTTCAATTATTACTGGAGGATCTTCGGCTTGGGGATCCGGCTGGATCATCATGCCCACTATATCTTGGAATAGAAGGGCCATTTGCTTTATATTGGACGCTTGTTCCGCAGCCTCTTTGTCCTTCTTCTCGAGCATTCTCCGAAGGAATTCGGCGTCAGTTTCCTGCTCATGGCGTTGCTCCGAGGATGCCTCTGAGCTTGCTTTCGGTCCTGTGAGCGTGGCCATAGTAGTCATCATCTCCTGAAGCTTCTGCTGCTGCTCTTGGGCTTTTGTCATGGATCGCGTAAGCGGTCGATGACCTGTGGAGATACGGCTATCCTCTTTTCTGGATGCCATATAAACGGTATGCACCACTATCCCCCTAGACTTAGGGCATTTGGGCTCAGTGCCTTTGACATTTGTCGCAGGCATGGGGATTTTCTTCGGCCTTCTCCTCTTATGAGCGATCGAAGTTGAGGGGGCCGTTGCAGTGGGCACCCAAGTAGCCGTCGTCTTTTGTAGCTTAACAGGACGGTTTTCTTTCTGTCGGACCTTCAACTTCTTCTGCCGACGGGGATAGTCTTGATCAACCACTGACTCTCGAACTTGCCGCCAGATTTTGTAAACTTTGGAAGACAACCATTGAGGGGACTGTTCCGGCTTTATTTCTGTGACAGTCTCCACCGGTGGCGGGGATCTTTTTAGTACGGCAGTAGGCGAGTTCCTGCGCACCTTGTTCAGCAGCTCAAAGCTGTTCCCGGTTGGAACAGCAGTATTAACTTCCACCTTTGGAGCTGGTGGAGTTAGCCTAGAGGGGGAGTTGCCCCCGGCCTTCCTTACTCGGCGCCAGTGCCGACGACGAGCGTGTCGAGCTGTTGGGGCTGGTTCGGCGATGGGGATGGCTTTGTCTTGCCCCCTGTCCAGATGAGGTGCCGCTGGTGCCAGCCTCTTGAAGATTGACGTCTTTTGAGTAGCGGTATCCAATCTGTCAAAGACAGACCTTCGAGCAGGAACGGGAGCCGGAATAGTCAGTCTTGTAAAGACCGACTCTTTGGCAGGAGAAGCCGCTTTGACGACTTCAGGAGCAGGGATGGCTATCTTCTTTGGGATGGCCACTTTAGGTGTCATGGGCTTCTTGGCAGGCCCATCGGAGTTCAGGCCCAGTCTGGCGAAGACCGATGAGTTGGAGCTGGACGACCCGTTGAGAGGGGCCGTGGTAGCAGCAAGCCGATCAAAGACCGACTTCTTGGGGGCTTCCGGCGTTGGCACAGGAGTGGTGAAGCTCGTTGGCGGGAGCATGGTCCCAAAAAACAATCCAGTAGTGGCTTGAGTGACCTGTTAAAAGAGCAGATGTGCTCAATTCAAGACAAGTTGAGAACTTATGGCCAGAATTGGGCTAAGTCCAGTTAAAAATGTTTAACATTTTATTTTTGTTCTGGCCATTAGGCCTTTATTTGGGCTCTGCCCTTTTAATAACGCTAAGTATTGGTCTCTGACATTTTTTGTCTTCATCAGAACAAGTTGTGTTCTGACAGTGCGCCACGTGGCGCGCCAGGCGCTTTGCGCCAGTCAAAGAGTGCATTGCGCTTCTGTCAGGTAGCGCACACGAAGATGACACGTGTCGCGCTTAGCGCTAAGCGCTAGTTTGTTAGCGCATTGCGCTTTTAGTTTATGAGTGCGTTGCGCTAGTCTGTTGGCGCACCAGTGAGTGACACGTGGCGCGCTTGGCACTGAGCGCCAGCCCATGAGCGCAATGCTCTGTTTCAGAAGCGCAAAGCGCAAGTAGTGTCTATGGTTGACACGTGTCATGTTTTGGCGCTGAGTGCAGGGCGCATCTGATCAGCTTTAAGATCAAAGAACAAATTTATGTTCTTCAAAGGAGGCTTTTTCCCCCAAGATCCATGAACAAAAGTTCTTGTTTTTTTTATAAAAGACCTTGCCTTTATAGATCAAAAGATCTGTGAATGAAGTAAAATACTTCTTTTTATTATTTTATGATTAGATCTTTGATCTTTTCTTTTTTATTAAATACCTTGGTCTTTTTCTTAGATCTCTGTTCTTTTTAGAAGATGGTTCTTCTTTTTACAAGATGGCTTCATCTCTATTATTCAAGAACATGGTTCTTTTTTTTTTACCTTGAAGATGAAGAAAATTTTTCTTTTTTCTACGAGCTTGCTCTTCTCTTTGCAGAGGGTTTTTCTCTCTCTTTTCTGTATTTTCTGTATCTCTCTATTTTCCTTTTTTTTATTGAAAAGAAGGATCATTGGTCGTTGGGACCCGCCACCTCTCCGACGACACTGAGAGATTACAACGCCATATATCGAAGGTGTGGAGGGATGTACTCTTTGAACCATGTCCCACTCATTAGGGGGAAAGAACAGGCTGGACCTTAAGCTTCTCGTTGCTGAAAAAGGTTTCTTTGCGTTCGCGCACGTGCGTCGCACATGTTGGGCGCACATATTTGCACGTAGCGCACATGGAGCTTGCGCATATGTGCATTATGGGGGGGGGAGCAAGCTCCTATGGAGAACGTATCTCTTTTTAATATTATTAAATGTTCTCATGTAGTGCGCACGTGCGTTGCACATGGTGCACGCATGGCAGGCATGGCGCTTGCGCATATGCGCATTATGGGGAGGAGCAGGCTCCTAACTTGGGGAACTAAGCTCCTATGGAGAACTAAGCTCCTTTTAATAATATTGAATATTCTCATTCTCATGTGGTGCGCACGTGCATTGCACGTGGTGTGCGCATGGTGGGCACACGTGCGTTGCACGTAGCGCACGTGGCGCTTGCGCATATGCGCATTATGGAGAGGAGCATGCTCCTATCTTGGAGAACTAAGCTCCTATGGAGAACTAAGCTCCTTTTAATATTATTAAATGTTCTCATGTGGTGCGCACGTGAGTTGCACGTGATGCGCGCATGGCGGGAACACGTGCGTTGCACGTAGCGCACATGGCGCTTGCGCATATGCGCATTATGGGGAGGAGCCATTTGATTTAGATAGATTTTTTAGATCAAAAATATTTTTACCGCAATCAAGAACGGTGTCGCTTGGTAGCTAGCCGGTGAGTACGGGTCGGTCCACAGGGATTTTTTGTATTCTCTAATCGTTCTAACGAGTTAATTCCGAACGGTGTGAATGGATTGAATAATCTAAAAACTAAAATTGATCTAAATCTTGCAAGGGTTAGGTTTGGGTTAAGTTTGGAAAGTCAATATTCCTCACCGCTTTCTATGCCCATATTAAGATCTATTAGGTGTTATGGTAATTATTAATAAAGTGGATTAGTACCATCGGGAAGAAACGGTGTTTCTTGCTCTAGGTTCTTGTCCTTCCTTTCTTAATCCTTACCCTAACCTCCATGGAAGACACGCTCAACCGGTCCTTTATACTACGGTATCATCGCTACCTCGTGGTATAAGGTGCCGTAGGGAGCAGTGTGTGCATGTATGCATGGAGTCCTGTAAAAACGCGTGTGATAGGCAAGAAAGATGTGAGAGATCTTCATCTCTCAAGCCTTCCCCAAATCTAACCCTAACAAGCGAGGAGACTACTCACTCATTAGAGAATTGAAAAAAATTTCTAAATTAATTAAGTAGGGCAGAGAATTAAATCTAAACTAGGGCAAGAATAGAAAATTATACTAGGGAAGATAATAAAATTAACTAGGGCAAGAATTGAAAACTTACTCTAATTTGATGCACTTTTCATTCTTTACAGAAATTTACAGATCTGAATTTGAGATTTACAATGAGGCACAAGAAGAGGCATGCCTCCAAAAAGAGGCATTAGGGTTTCTATTTATAGAACATAGAAACCCTAGGGTTACAATCGGCTCACGCCTACAATTACAAGTTTACCCCCTAAGAAAAGAACTAGTCAACGCACGCCAGCTTCCTTAGAAATTTTCCACCGGCACGGGCGACGCACGGCTGCGGATCCGCGGCCAAAACCCCTGTTTGGCCACGGTTCCGCGGCCATAAAGTGAGCTTGTTGGTTCATTTTCTTAGGGCTTCTTTCTGTTGCTGTTGTCTTCTGTTTTCTTCAGTTGGTTCTTCAGAATGTCTTCTGGTTCTTTTCCAGATTTCCACAGTGAATAAATGTAGTGGACTTTTACCGCTTGCTTCGTGACGAAATCTTGAACGTTGCGCTGCCTTTGTTCGTACATTGATCTTCGTTTAGTTTTCAAACTGTAGGCTTGATCAAGATTCTTCCATTTGTTGGTCGTAGTCTCACTTTTGTATCGTCTTTTTATCTTTTCACCGTTTTTGTTCCGAGAACCTGTAACCTGCAACTATGTAGCAGACATGGGTTAAAAGCACTAGTTTATCTGTAAAATGAATGAGAATGGGGAATATAATAATGCAATACTATGATATGAACAAATACCCCCAAACTTATTTTTTGCTTGTCCTCGAGCAAACCTAATTTTATTCTCGAAAAAGACCTAGCCTCACTTTCACAGGGAAACGCGATTGCACTGAGCTCGTGCAACAAGCCGTTAAACCTCTAGGTGTCCATAGTAGGAGGAGTGTTGTCTCCTGAGGGTTTTCAGCGGATACTACCCACAAAATCCTATCAATTTGGCCTATTAACTTTTATTCTCCAATTAGGTTTTCCAACAAGGAATTCTATTATCTTCGACTCATAAATTATCCACCCGTATTTTTCACTCCTCCTTATTATTTAACTTAAGATTATATATATTCTTGTGAATTTACTTAGCTTTTGGCATCTTTCAAGTTTTCCTTCTAGGGTTCCATCTCAACTTAGGAATTTTTATCATCTTTATTAAAGATATAAGTCCTATTCTTCATTCCTATCTCTTATCTAAACCCCAATCACATACCCTTACGTGTGTGTATATATCACCCCTACACTTGGGAATTCAAATCAAGCTATCATACTCTTGTCCGTCGTCCAAAGCACTTCTTAATAGGAGAATTTTTAGATGAATTTTGCATACACACTCTTCATGCGATCGTTAATATTTCTTGAGGTACCAACAACCGATTATAAAATGTGTTTGCACATTAAAGCGTAATTCCTAGTCTTGTAACACCTGAGGCTTTAGCAGTGACTCCCAAACCTGTTGGTCTAAGGCACTAGGTGATAAAGCACCCTCGCTAAATATTTTTTCTATTTATGCAGCCTTAAGTAATTACAAAAACCAGTGTTCATTTTTTTTTATTCACACTTGCATTTTATTGTATTTTTCTTCGTACTAAGGACTTCAGACAAGAGTATTTCAAGGTCTCTTCTACTATTCCAAGTTTCAAGGTTCGTGTTTGTGCAATTTGTAGGGTATATATTTTCAGAATCTAGACTTAAGCTTAGAAATTATTTTTCAAACTTATATTTTAATAAAAATATCAATACTTTTCCCCTGTTTTAACTTAGCCAAAGAAGTCAACTCGAAATTTGCCTATTTCTAAATAAACTACAAAGACATATACTTTCTACCGTTAAACTCAAAGAAAGGTTATTTTTAGGGTTTTTAATTTACTAAGTCTAAGATCTAGTTGTTCCTATCTAGTTAACCTATTTGTCAAACTCAAGTCAAATAAGGCCAAAATTGAATACTTTAATTTTTATAATTTTTTAAAATTTTCAAGTTTTATAGGTTTTAAAATAAGTATGCAAATGCAAAAATACATGAATGCGAAGGAAGAAAGCTTACTGAGTACACCCCCAAACTTAAACTTGACAGTGTCTCACTGTCAGGCTACACCAAGAGGGTCAAAATGTCGGCACTTCCCTGTTTATTTATTTACAAATTTTTTTATTGTTAAAAGAAAAACAAAAATTAATATACAACAAGGTTCCCCCCAAACTTAAGTGAGACAGTGTTTCTACTGTTTTAAACGTTAAAGTTCAAAGTCAGGGAGGAGAAAAATCAAACTATATAAGGCCTTACACAGGCCAAAGGTTAGCACCAACTATTCAAAAATTCTATCGTGATAATGGTAAGGTTGGTGAAAGAATGGAGTGTAGAGAAAGGAGTTGAGAAACACACGAGACTGTATGGGAAGAAAGGTGGAATATGGTCTCGGTGGAGGAGAAGAATGGCGGAAAAAAGAAAGAAGTGTAGTACGAACTTGAGGGTGTAAATTGAGTGAATAAATTGGCGCAATTTGTGATGGCCGATGTGTTAAAAGCGATTGTGCTAATCTATCAACCCGTCGAGAAATGGGGTTAAATCCCTCAAGATTCGCAAGAAAACATGGGTACGTTGAACTTGGTAAACCATCCATTGAAAATGGAAGCGCGACGGATTCTTGCTCGATCGAAACGATAGGAAGGACGAAAGGGAGTGATTTAGGGATAGTCTTATTCTTACCTAAGTAATCTGTCTCGAACTTGAAGGATTCCATCAATGGTTCGAAATGACTGTAAGCAACCGAGTCTGCTGGTTCAACTAACTCATCTGAAAATTCAAAGGACTCAATCTCGGGCGGTGAGTCTTCAAAATCGTCCGAAAAAGTGAAACACTCATAATCGTTATCAGCTGTGAGAACCGTGTCAGATTCAAAGAGGAACGCACTAGCGGCGTCAAAACCGTTGTGATCAAACAGAAATTTTTCAAGCTCACAGTCCTCAAGCGTGATCATTTGCGTGGTCGGAACGATGGAAAGGAGGGGGTTTGATTTAGGAATTATAACGGTTAAAGATTCAGGAGGATGAATTGGAAAATCCGACTCATCAAACAAAAATGGTTCATCCTCAATAGTCTCCTCAATACTATCCTCATAATTCTCCTCAAAAGTTATCTCATCCATGCAATTATCATCAAAATCAAGACGCATATGAGGTTCGGGAGAAACATTTAATGATTCGGGATGATGAATTGGAGAGAAAATTTCAGTCAAATCTACGGGTTCATCATCCAAAATATTCTCTGCGTCAATATCCTCAATCAAGTGAAAATCAATTTTATCGGACACCTCATCAAAAGCATGGATGTTTATCAATTCAGGTTCTAGATTAGAGGTGTAGAGGTCGAAAGGATTGGTGACGGTTTCACTCGAAAGGGGCTCTTCACAATCTGGCAAATCAAGCACTACAAAGTCGCATAACTCATTAAACGTTTTATTTTCAACTGGTGAATCATTTGGGACACTTGATCGAAAACCGGAGTTGTGGGATTCAATTGGGTATGGATATGTTTGATTTGGAAGGGTATATAGCTCACTTTGTCCACTCAAATTATCGATCTGTCCAACTGCCGCATCATACATTAGAATTTTTGGAGCTAGTTGGAAACTAGCTACCGGTTCACTAGGTTGCATAAGGGCGGCCATGGATGCATCCACATTCCTCATCATTTGGTTTGTCGCTACCATATAAGCTTCTAATGACTGTTCCACACTAGACATGGGTTGTGAAGGGGTTTCAGTAAAAGATTCAAAATTGTATGGATTTAAGAAACTCCCAAATGGCTGTGTAGAAGCAATGTCTAGGGAAGGTGTGAAAGTTGGGTAGGACTGGTAGGAATTGAATGGTTGGCCAGGAGTAGGATCAACATTTGGATAAAAAGATGAATGGACTTGGTGATCCCAAGAACTGGAAGTGTTGAAAGGAGTGAAAGATCGGTTACGAGATTGTTCTATGTGTTCAGCAATAGACATGGGTTTAGGAGTTACAACAGGACTCGAAGAGGGAGTATCAACGTAGGAAGGTGGTGAAGGTTGAAATGGTTGATACAAAGTGGATTGTGGAGTCAAACTGTTTCTTTTAGACGCTTCTATTCGATCTTTCAAAGAAATTTTGGGCATGGAGGGGTTGTCCGTAATTCGACCAAAACAATTCGCGTATGAAGCAAAGTTTGGTTCAGGATACCAAAGTTCGGCAAGAGTTTTGTGAGGTGGGGTACCTATGATGTAGGAAAGGGGAAGAAAAAGAATGTAGGGAGCACGGATTTCTTCGCGACAAAATTGCAAGTTTTTGTAAAAAAAAAATTTCTTTTTTTTCTTTTTATGTTTTTTTATGGAGCTTTTTGCAAAAAGATTTTCGATAAAAGGTATAGACACACGTTTAATCAACCACAAATGCACAATCAGGCCTAAATCTAGGGTTACCTAGGTCAGCTAGACAGCTCCTAACTGTTCCAAAGGGCAAGAAGTAGGACCTCAAACCGCCTCTTCACCGCCAATTGTGGCCAGGTAAGTGCTAGGTAAGTGGGAGGTTCTCCACCACGTAAGTAGTGGACCTAATTAAGTAACCACTTGCCTTAGACACACTTGCCTATACACCACAAAGTCAGGTTAGGATCAACGGTCAATGCCTATAACTAGTCCTCTGTCCTATTGAGCGCGAAGTCCTTAGGGCTGAGTCTAATATTTTTTAATTAAAAGATGGTTAATGCAATATGCCTTATGTGATTTCTGGGGTCCTGGGAAGGGTGATGAAATCCCCACCCAATCTGGATTGGTTTCAAGCCCCTTAAAGTCAATTTAAAGAATGCAAAGCAGTAAACACAATCAAACACTTGCAAACAATTTTAGCACGGCACAAAGAATCCAGCACAAGATCAATTATTGGAAGGGGGAGAGATTTTTTTAGCGCAAAGAATCCTGCAGGAGATTTTACAGAGGAGATATTGGGATTTGCAGAGGAGGAGAGAGAAAACAAACAGAGATTTTTCCACGTGCTGAATCGACCAAGGCGCGGCGTTTTCGCGGTTGGAGGGGGCTTCGGGCAGCGGTTCCGCGGTGGAGGCGGCGGCTCGGTTCCCGAAAAAAATTTTGCTCCTCTGGTTTGACTTTTCTCTGTTGTTCAGATCTGCCGTTTTCTGTTTTGATCTCTGGATTTTTCCAGATCCGAACTTGTTCGTCGATCCTGCAAAATTCACATGAAAATACCCTTCACAAAATAACAAGATGATAAATTTTTATATTTTTATATTTTTCAGTTTTTATAATTTTTTTAATTTTATATTAACCCGAAATTGCAAAAAGAAAATAACACGCCATCCCCGGCATCGGTGCCATTTGATTTAGATAGATTTTTTAGATCAAAAATATTTTTACCGCAATCAAGAACAGCGTCGCTTGGTAGCTAGCCGGTGAGTATGGGTCAGTCCATAGGGATTTTGTGTATTCTCTAATCGTTCTAACGAGTTAATTCCGAACGGTGTGAATGGATTGATTAAATCTAAAAATTAAAATTGATCTAAATCTTGCTAGGGTTAGGTTTAGGTTAAGTTTGGAAAGTCAATATTCCTCATCGCTTTCTATGCCCATATTAAGATCTATTAGGTGTTATGATAATTATTAATAAAGTGGATTAGTACCATCAGGAAGAAACGGTGTTTCTTCCTCTAGGTTCTTATCCTTCCTTTCTTAATCCTTACCCTAACCTCCATGGAAGACACGCTCAACCGGTCCTTTATACTACGGTATCACCGCTATCTCGTGGGATAGGGTGCCGTAGGGAGCGGTGTGTGCATGTATGCATGGAGTCCTGTAAAAATGTGTGATGGGCAAGAAAAGGGTGAGAGATCTTCATCTCTCAAGCCTTCCCCAAATCTAACCCTAACAAGCGAGGAGACTACTCACTCATTAGGGAATTGAAAAACATTTATAAATTAATTAACTAGGTCAGAGAATTAAATCTAAATTAGGGCAAGAATAGAAAATTATACTAGGGCAGATAATAAAATTAACTAGGGCAAGAATTGAAAACTTACTCTAATTTGATGCACTCTTCATTCTTTACAGAAATTTACAGATCTGAATTTGAGATTTACAATGAGGCACAAAAAGTGGCATGCCTCAAAAAAGTGGCATTAGGGTTTCTATTTATAGAACATAGAAACCCTAGGGTTACAATCGGCTCACACCTGCAATTACAAGTTTACCCCCTAAGAAAAGAACTAGTCAATGCACGCCAGCCTCCTTAGAAATTTTCCACCGGCATGGGCGACGCACGGCCGCGGATCCGCGGCCATAAAGTGAGCTTGTTGGTTCATTTTTCTTAGGGCTTCTTTCTGTTGCTGTTGTCTTCTGTTTTCTTCAGTTGGTTCTTCAGAATGTCTTCTGGTTCTCTTCCAGATTTCCACAGTGAATAAATATAGTGGACTTTTACCGCTTGCTTCGTGACGAAGTCTTGAACCTTGCGCTGCCTTTGTTCATACATTGATCTTTGTTTAGTCTTCAAACTGTAGGCTTGATCATGATTCTTCCATTTGTTGGTCGTAGTCTCACTTTTGTATCGTCTTTTCTTCTTTATCACTGTTTTTGTTCCTAGAACCTGTAACCTGCAACTATATAGCAGATATGGATCAAAAGCACCTGTTTATTTGTAAACTGAATAAAAAAGGAGAATATAATAATGCAAAATTATGGTATGAACAACATGCTCCTATTTTGGAGAACTAAGCTCCTTTGGAGAACTAAGCTCCTTTGAGAATTGAATCCTTTGAGAATTGAAATTTACCTTTTCTAAGAGGTATCCCCTCTTATTTATATGGGAGTGGTAGAGAAGCCATCTCTCTTTTTCCCGATGTGGGACTAAAAATGTATTCTCCATGTAGTAGAGCATTACTTTAGATTACACGTGCATAGCACATTTGCTCATAACTTTTGATCTTGGATGAATTATAAGACCCATAATATATCAAATCGAAGGTTTTTTCGAGGTGCTTTCAATACCATCAGAATTTAGCTATTTCTCATTCGGGAGTTTGTAAAAATACAGCCCGGAAAATACAGGTTTACATTTTCTTAAGCGTATCGCTGCCATTTGATGCCTTGGGCTCTTTTGTGCAGAAATTTTTGGCGGGAACAATGCTCTTGTCTAAAAACCAAAGTATGAAGAAAATAAAAGTGGAGAATAAAAGATAAAATGGTGAAAAGAAAAATGAACACTGGTTTAGTTATCACCGAGACAGCAATAAAAAAATATAGCGAGGGTGCTTTATCACCTAGTTCTTTAGACCAACTGGTTTGGGAGTCACTGCTAAGCCTTAGGTGTTGCAAGACAAGGAAAAACACCTAATTAGCAAGCGTATGAGTAATCGGTCGGTTAGTACCTCAAGAAATATTAACGGTCGCATGAAAAATGTGTGAGCATATTCCATTTAAATATCGATTAAAAAGTACTAAGGTAGATGGACAAGAGTATGATAGCTTGAATTGAATTCTTTAAGTGTAGGGATGTCCTTTACACACATGTAGGGGTATATGATCGATGTTTGGATAAAAAAATGGGGAGGAAGAATAAAGGCGATGTTTTATTGAGGGATGATGTAATTTCTAACATCTTTTCACGACCATTGAGATATGGTTCATGGCAACTGAAAAGCTAGTATAGTTGGAAACTCTTATTTTCAAGTTCTTTCTTTTATAATTCAGATCTTTGTATGTAACATTCACCATCTTCCTTTTATTATGGGATTTTGTGGGTGTAATCCGCTGAAAACCCTCAGAAGACAACACTCCTCCTACTAGGGACACCTAGAGGTTTAACGGCTTATTGCACGTGCTCAGTGCAATCGTGTTTGCCTACGAAAGTGTGCTGCTTATATTTTTCTTTTTCTTTTTCTCTTTCTCTTGAATAACTAGTTTGCTCAGGACGATCAAAGTTAAGTTTGGGGGTATTTGTTCAGTTGAAAATATTGCACTTTGGTATAAGTATTTTCCTTACATTTCTTAAATAATAAAAGGTGTTTATTATAAATATTAAACATATTTGGATTTATCTGCAAAATACTATTTGCCATATTTTTATATATTATAATTAATATTATGAAGGGAAATATATGCATATAATAATTATATAATATTTTGATAATTTCAATTTGCATATCATATCAAATATTCTAGTCAATATTCTTAAGATATAATATCATACAAATGATTAGAATAACATTTCAAAATATATGCATATCTTACCAAACAATCTTAATCAAGTTTCCTAAAAAGATATTTACCATGCAAAGGATTAAGATTCTATCTCTAGTTCTACTAAGATTAGTTGTTGAGATAGTGTGCAGAATTTATATCAGGTCTGAAATCATGGAAATTCGAGCTAACAAGATTAAATATGCCGAGATATTCAAATCAATCGGAGAAGTCAATTCTGGCAGTAAATTAAAGAAGTTTTTCCAAAATCCAGATATTCAGAAGATCACCAAATATCAATAGAAAGAAGCCCCAGAAATTGGAAGCCCCAACTCTCCCAAACAAGCGCTAAACCGCGGCCAAACCCTACCAATGGCGGCGGATCCACGGCCCCATGATGGAATTGGAAATTGAGATTTTTGTGGAAGATATTTTGGGGATTTTCCTAACTAATGGAATCTAAGGTTTTCAAATTTTTGAGACTATAAATAAGACCGAGAGCCTTTTGGAAAAAATCATCAAGCCGAAGAGATCATGAAGTCCAAGACGACCCACGCATCCAGGCTGATCATCAATTGGTCATCTACCTCCTTCGGAAGAGTTCGAGAAGCAAACCAAGTTTTTGTAATCATTTTCTAAGAAATAAAATGTAGATTGTTCAAGTTGATTAATAAAGGTAGTTGTTTTATTTAATTCTTTTGCATTTTACATTATGTTTTCCCTCTCTGTCTTTTCATCTTCTTTTCCCAACATGCGCGAATAATTCTCCGCTTTTTAGGGTTCGTAGGTTTATGTAAATTAATGGATGATTAAAATCTTTTAACTCTTTTTAAGTCCTATAAAGTTTATAAACTTTATCAAAAGAATTGTTAACACCCTAATCGGGCGCGCTATCAATTCATTGGTAGTCACGACCACGCTTTGAGATTTGTGTTAACAATTGTTTTGGTAAAGGCTAGACATGAACGGAGATCCATGCAAAGATAAGGGTTAAGAGTGGGAACCCTAGTCCCTCCAAAAGCCCTATTCTACATGCATCACCGTCGATCTAGTTTTAAATCTATTAAAAGATAAAAGGAGCCATCTTTATTAATCATCCACGACTACTAAATCTTAACGAACCCTACAAGCCTTTTTTCTTATATAATTTACATCTGTAATTAATTTAGATCTTAAATAAACTATTCTCTTCTCTTCGTTTATTTTATTCAATACGTCTAAACTAAGATAAAAAGATTCCACGTTTTCCTGCGGACGACCCGTACTCATCTCGGCTAGCTACAAGCGACACCGTTATTGATTGCAGTTATTTTTTACTACAAAAACTCTTTTTTCACACCAATCATTCGGCAAGAAGGGGATCACCCTGTCAAACCACAGAAAGCGACAGCTACTTGGGTGCCCACTGCAATGGCCCCCTCAACCTCGACCACTCACAAGAGGAGAAAGCTGGAGAAAATCCCGGTGTCTGCGACGAATCGTGAGAACACTGAATCTAAATGCCCCAAGTCTGGGGTTATGGTGGTGCACACCATCTATATGGCATCCGGAAAAGAGGACAGCCGTATCTCTACAGGTCATCGACCGCTTATGCGATCCGTAACAAAGGCCCAAGAGCAACAACAGAAGCTTCAGGAAATGCAAACGCAAATGGCCGCACTTACGGGACCGAAAGGAAGCCCGGAGACATCCTCAGAGGAGCGCCGTGAGCAGGAAACTGATGCTGAATTTCTTCGGAGAATGCTTGAGAAGAAGGACAAAGAGGCCGCGAAACAAGCTGCCAATATAAAACAAATGACTCTTCTATTCCAAGATACGGTGGGCATTGATTGATAGGAATTAGCGTGCTTGCGCTTTCAAAAGATGAATCAAAAATATTTATAAACCGCAATCAAGAACGGCGTCGCTTGGTAGCTAGCCGGTAAGTACGGGTCGGTCCACAGGGATTTTGTGTATCTTCTAATTGTTCTAACGAGTTAATTCCGATTGGTGTCGGATTGATTAAATCTAAAAACTAAACTGATCTAAACTAAAATCTTGCTAGGGTTAGGTTTAGCTTAGCTTTGGAGAGTCAATATTCCTCACCGCTTTCTATGCCCAAATTAAGATCTATGAGGTGTTATGGTAATTATTAATAAAGTGGATTAATACCATCGGGAAGAAACGGTGTTTCTTCCTCTAGGTTCTTGTCCTTCCTTTCTTAATCCTTACCCTAACCTCCATGGAAAACACGCTCAACTGGTCGTTTATATTACGGTATCACCGCTACCTCGTGGGATAGGGTGTCGTAGGGAGCGGTGTGTGCATGTATGCATGGAGTCCTATAAAAACGTGTGATGGGCAAGAAAGGAGTGAGAGATCTTCATCTCTCAAGCCTTCCCCAAATCTAACCCTAACAAGCGAAGAGACTACTCGCTCATTAGCGAATTGAAAAACATTTCTTAACTATCTATCTAGGGCAGAGAATTAAATCTAAACTAGGGCAAGAATAGAAAATTATACCAGGGAATGGAAATAAAATTTAACTAGGGCGATGAAAAGAAAACTTACTCCTAATTTTTATTTGATGCTCTCTTCCTTCTTTGCAGAAATTTACAGATCTGAATTTTTGATAAAATGAAATGAGGCACAAGAAGAGGCATAACCTAAAAGAGGGTTTAGGGCTTCTATTTATAAATCATAGAAACCCTAGAGTTACAATTGACGCACATCTGCAATTACAAGTTTACCCCCTAAGAAAAGACTAGTCGACGCGCCGCCAGACTTCACAAGAATTTCGCACCGACACGGGCATTATATGGCCGCGGATCCGTGGCCAAAGCCCCTGTTTGGTTGCGGTTCCGCGGCCAAATAGAGTGATCTTGGTATGAGATTTTTAGGAAATATTCTGGTGGACTTTAGCTTCTTGTTTCTTGGCTTGTTTTCTCAGGTTGTCTTCTAGTTCTCTTCCAGATCTCCACAGTGAATAATGTAGTGGACTTTTACCGTTGCTTCGTGTTGAAGTCTTGAATCTTGCGCTGCCTTTATGCTTTTTGAACTTGTTTGTTGATCTTCGTTTAGTCTCCAAACTATACGCTTGATCAAGATTCTTCCATTTGTTGGTCGTAGTCTCACTTTTGTATCGTCTTTTCATCTTTTTCACTGTTTTTGTTCTGAGAACCTGTAACCTACAACTATGTAGCAGACATGGGTCAAAAGCACCTATTTATTTGTAAACTGAATAAGAATGGGGAATAAAATAATGCAAAATTATGGTATGAACAAATACCTCCAAACTTATCTTTTGCTCGTCCTCGAGCAAACCTAGTTTTATTCTCAACAAAATCCTAACCTCACTTTCGCAGGGAAACGCGATTGCACTGAGCTCGTGCAACAAGCCGTTAAACCTGTAGGTGTCCCTAGTAGGAGGAGTGTTGTCTCCTGAGGGTTTTCAGCGGATACTACCCACAAAATCCTATCAATTAGGCCCATTACAATTAGGTTTTCTAATAAGAAACTCTATTATCTTCGACTCGTAAATTATCCACCCGTATTTTTCACGCTTTCTTATTGTTTAACTTAAGATTATATATGTTCTGTAGACTTACTTAGCTTTCGGTATCTTTTAAGTTTTCCTTCTAGGGTTCTATCTCAACTTAGGAATTTTTATCATCTCTATTAAAGATATAAGTCCTATTCTTCATTCCTATCCCTTATCTAAACCCCAATCACATACCCCTACGTGTGTGTAAGTATCACCCCTACACTTGGAAATTCAAATCAAGCTATCATACTCTTGTCCGTCGTCCAAAGCACTTCTTAATTGATGAATTTTTAGATGAATTTCGCTCACACATCCTTCATGCGACCGTTAATATTTCTTGAGGTACCAACAACCGATTACAAGATGTGTTTGCACATTTAAAGCATAATTCCTAGTCTTGTAATCCCTAAGGCTTTTAGCAGTGACTCCCATACCAGTTGATCTAAGGCACTAGGTGATGAAGCACCCTTGCTAAATATTTTTTTTATTAATGCGGCCTTAAGTAATTACAAAAATCAGTGTTCATTTTTTTCTTTATTCACACTTGTATTTATTGTATTTTTCTTCATACTAAAGACTTTAGACAAAAGCATTTCAAGGTCTCTCCTACTATTCCAAGTTTCAAGGTTCGTATTTGTGCAATTTGTAGGGTATATATTTTCAGAATCTAGACTTAAGTTTAGGAATTATTTTTCAAACTTATACTTTAATAAAAATATCAATACTTTTTCCTTGTTTTAACTTAGCCCAAGAAGTCAACTCAAAATTTGCCTATTTCTAAATAAACTACAAAGACATATACTTTCTACCGTTAAATTTTAATTTACTAAGTATAAGATCTAGTTGTTCCTAGCTAGTTAACCTTTTTGTCAAACTCAAGTCAATTATGGCCAAAATTGAATACTTTAATTTTTATAATTTTTGAAATTTTCAGTTTTTATGGATTTTAAAATAAGTATGCAAATGCAAAAATATACACATGAATGCGAAGGAAGAAGTCTTACCGAGCATACCCCCAAACTTAAACTTGACAGTGTCCTCACTGTCATGCTACACCAAGAGGGTCAAAATGCCGGCACTCCCCTGTTTATTTATTTATATTTTTTTTTGAAAAGAAAAACAAATATATATATACACAAAAAGGCCCCCCAAACTTCATTGAAACAATGTTAAACGTTATTGCCAAACTTTGCAAAGACCAAACGTCAACACTAACCAGTTGAAAAATTTATCTGTGTAGAGTATCGGTCGGTGGATGAACATGTTGTACCGATCCAAAAGAATTGGGGAAGATAGAAGTGGTGGTATGGAAAGTGTGGAAGTGAATAGATAGGAGGTGATGATGAATCAAAACGAGAAGGTGAATGATCAAAAATCAGTGGAATATTGGCATTCTTGTAGCTTATTAAAAGAAAAGGGGGTGGTTCAACTTCTAAAGGAGGAGGTTGACTATCCACACTACCCCCAAGATATTTCTGTAGATCCTTTATCGACTTGGCATCATCCATCATATGCATATGATATTCAATTATGAGGGAACTAATCTCCTCGATGTCCGCCATAGTCCAGCCGAAAGCTTGCCGCTTATCTTGTAAGACCATTAAAAGGGCTTTCTCTTGCTCGAGGGCTAGAGAAGCCGATATGATAACGGGAAAGGTCTCACTCTCACCTAGGTAAGCGTATTTAAGGTGAGACGGCAAGGGCTTGAGTTCGAGTTTCGGAGGCGAAACAATCTAAGGTAAAATTGGGGAATCTACCTCGAACTCAAAGGATTCCAACAAGGGTTCGAAATCACTGCAAACAACCGAATCGGATGGTTCAACTAACTCATCCAAAAATTCAAAGGACTCATATTCGGGCGGCGAGTCGTCAAAATCATCCGAAAAAGTGAAACATTCATAATCAATATCGGTTGTGTCAACTGTGGTAGATTCAAGGAGGGACGCACTAGTGGCGTCAAAACTGTTGTCATCAAACAGAAATCTTTCAAGCTCGCAGTCCTCCTGTGTGATTTCGTGAATAGAGCAAACTTCTCGTGTAGTAGTTTTAGGCACGGGGGGTAGACTTCCTATCTTGTAAATATTGAACTCACTAGATATCTTCCCGAAGGATAGAGTCATGGAGCCATTGCGACAATTTATTACGGCATTGGAAGCGGCCAAAAATGGTCGACCGAGGATCACCGGAATTTGGTTCCGTGGGTTAGCAACAGGTTGTGTGTCCATAACAATAAAATCAACAGGGAATATGAAGTCCCCTACTTTGATCAACACATCCTCTTACTCACCCTTAGGATGGGTGATTGATCGATCAGCCATTTGGAGAGTACAACGAGTGGGTTTCAACTCTCCAACCCCTAATTGCTCATACACGGAGTAAGGAAGCAGGTTAACACTAGACCCAAGATCTAAAAGTGCTCTATTGATGTTCTTATCCCCAATTGTTATTGAAATTGTAGGACATCCAGGGTCCTTTCGTTTTTGGGGTAAGGGTTGACGTTGGTTAATAGCATTGCTCACGGCACTAGCTACTAGCACTTTCTTGGGTATTTGTGACTTTCTCTTCGAGGAGCATAAGCCCTTTAATATTTTCGCGTACGAAGGGACTTGTTGGATTGCATCCAAGAGAGGTATATTTATGCTAACCTGTTTAAATAACTCCACAATCTTCTCCATTTGTTGAGTTGGTTTATTGGGACTCAACCTATTTGGAAATGGAGCATTTTGAAAATCTGTTGAGTCCAATATCTGTGGAGTAGAATGTGGATTTGGAACGGATCCCAGTGTAGGTGTGTTCGTGAAGTGAGAAGTGGGTCCGTTCGGATTAGAAGAAGAAGAGCCTTTTGAATAATGAAGAATAGGCTCTAACGAAGAAGATGAAGGTGAAGAAGAAGAGGATGGAGAAGAAGAATAATAAGAAGAGGATGAAGAAGAACCACCAGCGGGGGTGTCATCACTAATACCCACGTTATTTTGCAACACTCTTCCAGATCTCAACGTGGTCACTGCATTTACATTATGATTTTGATATTCATATGCGACATGTGCGTTGTGTGTGTGACCGGGATTTGGCAATGGTAGAGATGGAAGCTTTCCCTTTTCTCTCTCGCTCAATGCAGCAGTTAGTTGTGCAATTTGTGCCTCAATAGATTTGATGCTTTGATCGTGTGAAGCATTGTTGTGCACCAAAGACTGGATGGAAGTCTCCAACCTTGCTGCAGATTGTGTAGATTGTTTGAGAAATGCATCTAGACTTCTTTCTAGCGAGATAACCTTATCATCATTTGGTTGAAATTTTTTTTTTGAGGGTAAAAGTTGTTAGGCACAACATTGTTCGTTTGATTTGGATAAGGTTGTGGTTGGAAAGGTTGCTGGTATTGAGTTTGTTGGGGTGCTTGTTGTTGTGGAGGAGGAGGCCTTTGAAAGTTGTTGTTTCCTTGGAATTGTTGATTTTGATTCCAAGAAAAACTTGGGTGACTCCTCCAACCCGGATTATAAGTCGAAGAGTAAAGATCATTTCTTTGTCGTTGCTGAAAGGCAGCATTGACTTGATCTTGTCCTTGAACAGGTGGATTGTAAGAACACTTTTCGGTAAGGTGTGATGGATCCGAACAACAAGCACAAACACTTCATGGGGGTAAAGCAGGGGCAGGAGAAGGCGATGAGATTTTGGTCTCAATGGCTTCTAGCTTTTTCGTAAGTGCGGCTATCTCGGCCTTCATAGCAATCGACATATCTAATTGATGTATGCTTGCCCTAGACTGACCAATAGAAGAAGATGAGGTGGTCTTGGTGCTTTCCCACTGAAGTGTTTGTTCAGCAAGATTCTCGAGAAACTGCCTCGCTTCCTCACTAGATTTGGTTAGAAAGTGACCTTGACAAATGGTTTCTAGCAACTGCTTCGTTGCTGGGTTCAATCCTTCGTATAATGTTTGGCAAAGTTGCCAATTTTCGATCCCATGGTGAGGGCATTGAACAAGTAGGTCTTTGAATCTTTCAAAACACTTCCAAAATGGTTCGGAAGGAAGCTGGGAAAATTGTATAATCTCATTGCGAATTCTCGCGGTCTTGTGATGAGGATAAAACTTTTTAAGAAAAGCTTTAACAAACTCGTCCCAATTTCTAATTGAATGTGATGCTGTGCTGTATAACCATTTCTAGGCTAAGTCACATAAGGTGAAAGGAATGACCCTTAGCCTTATAGCATCATCTGATAATTGGATTGTTTTCATCATGGCGCAAACGTTTTGGAATTTGTTTATGAAGATATAGGCATCTTCAGATTCCAGTCCGTGAAATTTTGGCAGCATATTGATGAAGTGGGGTTTGATCTGAAAATTGTCCCCATTTGCCGGTGGGAGTGAAAGACAAGTAGGTAAGGCGGTGCGGACAGGGTAGAAGAGATCCTGTAGCGCGATTCGTTGGGGCGCTTCAACAGGCGGGTGATTCGGGTTATTCGCACCTAACGGAGGTGGAATCAGTCTCGTGGGTAAGGTGTTGTTAGGATTATATCCCGACATACCTTCGGAAGAAGAATTTGAAGGTGAAGGTAAGGAAGTGGAAGGAATTTAGACTTCGGACTCGAAAGCTTCGTCGGTCGGTACCAACGAAACACGGACTAATCGGGCGCTAGTGTCCTTAGTCCAACCAGACATATACTAAAGAGGTAGTGTAGTCAAAAAGTGAAAAACAGAATGTGGGGGTAAGAAAACGTCAATGGAAAGAAGGTGAGTGGTGGTGGGGTGCACAGAATTTTAGCGACAAGTTGCAAGTTTTTTTATAAATTTTTTTTCTTTTTTCTTTATTTGGAACTTTTTGCAAAATTTTTTCTCGATAAAGGGCTTATACACACTTTCAATCAACCACAAATGCATAATCAGGCCTAGATCTAGGGTCACCTAGGTCAGCTAGACAGCTCCTAACTGTTTCAAAGGGTAAGAAGTAGGACCTCAAACCGCCTCTTCACCGCCAATTGTGGCCAGGTAAGTGCCAGGTGAGTGGGAGGCTCTCCACTATAAGTAGTGGCCCTAATTAAGTAACCACTCGCCTTAGACACACTTGCCTAGACACCACAAAGTCAGGTTAGGATAAACGGTCGATGCCTACAACTAGTCCTCTGTTTTATTGAGCGCGAAGTCCTTAGGGCTGAGTCTAATATTTTTTAATTAAGAAATGGTCAATGCATATGCCTTATGTGATTTCTGGGGTCTTGGGAAGGGTGATGAAATCCCCACCCAATCTGGATTGGTCTCAAGCCCTTAAAGTCCGATTAAATATACAAAACTATAACATCCACTTGCAAACAAATTTTTATTTTTAGCGCGGCGCAAAGAATCCTGCACAAGATCAATTATTGGAAGGGGGAGAGAATTTTTAGCGCAAAGAATCCTGCAGAAGATTTGACAGAGGAGATATTGGGAATTGCAGAGGAGAGAGAGAGGAATCTTACAGTGCAAATTTCACGCGCTGACGTCACCCCACTGCGGCGCTTCCGCGGCCAGAAGCAAGGTGCGGCGGCGGAATCACGGTCTCCTGGACTGTTTGGTGCCTGAAAATTTTTCTGGTTTGCGGATGACATCAGCAGACCGCGGATGCGCGGCCAAATGGTCCCTCCGGCAGCGGAAACGCGGTCATGTTGACGGTTCGGTTCTCCAGATTTGTTCTGTTGTTGAAATCCTCTGCTGTTCAGATCTTTCATTTTCTGTTTCACTTTCTGGATTTTTCCAGATCCGAACTTGATTGTAGATCCTGCAAAATTCAAACAAAAATACCCTTCAAACAATAAATGATGATAAAATTTTTATAATTTAAAAATTTTCAGTTTTTTATGATTTTTTTTAAATTTTATATTAACCCAAAATTGCAAAAAGGAAATATTACACCATCCCCGGCAACGGCGTCATTTGATTGATAGGAATTAGCGTGCTTGCGCTTTCAAAAGATGAATCAAAAATATTTATAAACCGTAATCAAGAACGGCGTCGCTTGGTAGCTAGCCGGTGAGTACGAGTCGGTCCACAGGGATTTTGTGTATCTTCTAATTGTTCTAACGAGTTAATTCCGATTGGTGTCGGATTGATTAAATCTAAAAACTAAATTGATCTAAACTAAAATCTTGCTAGGGTTAGATTTAGATTAGGTTTGGAGAGTCAATATTCCTCACCGCTTTCTATGCCCAAATTAAGATCTATGAGGTGTTATGGTAATTATTAATAAAGTGGATTAGTACCATCGGGAAGAAACGGTGTTTCTTCCTCTAGGTTCTTGTCCTTCCTTTCTTAATCCTTACCCTAACCTCCATGGAAAACACGCTCAACCGGTCGTTTCTACTACGGTATCACCGCTACCTCATAGGGTAGGGTGCCGTAGGGAGCGGTGTGTGCATGTATGCATGGAGTCCTATAAAAACGTGTGATGGGCAAGAAAGGGGTGAGAGATCTTCATCTCTCAAGCCTTCCCCAAATCTAACCCTAACAAGCGAGGACTCGCTCATTAGGGAATTGAAAAACATTTCTAAATTATCTATCTAGGGCAGAGAATTAAATCTAAATTAGGGTAAGAATAGAAAATTATACTAGGGCATGGAAATAAAATTTAACTAGGGCGATGAAAAGAAAACTTACACCTAATTTTTATTTGATGCTCTCTTCCTTCTTTGCAGAAATTTACAGATCTGAATTTTTGATAAAATGAAATGAGGCACAAGAAGAGGCATAACCTAAAAGAGGTTTTAAGGCTTCTATTTATAGATCATAGAAACCCTAGAGTTACAATCGACGCACATATGCAATTACAAGTTTACCCCCTAAGAAAAGACTAGTCAACGCGTCGCTAGACTTCACAAGAATTTTGCACCGACACGGGCATTATATGGCCGCAGATCCACGGCCAAAACCCCTGTTTGGTCGCGGTTCCGCGGCCAAATAGAGTGAACTTGGTCTGAGATTTTTAGGGAATATTCTGGTGGACTTTAGCTTCTTGTTTCTTGGCTTGTTTTCTCAGGTTGTCTTCTAGTTCTCTTCCAGATCTCCACAGTGAATAATGTAGTGGACTTTTACCGTTGCTTCGTGTTGAAGTCTTGAACCTTGCGCTACCATTGTGCTTTTTGAACTTGTTTGTTGATCTTCGTTTAGTCTCCAAACTGTAGGCTTTATCAAGATTCTTGCATTTGTTGGTCGTAGTTTCACTTTTGTATCGTCTTTTCATCTTTTTCACTGTTTTTGTTCTGAGAACCTGTAACCTGCAACTATGTAGCAGACATTGGTCAAAAGCACCTGTTTATTTGTAAACTGAATAAGAATGGGGAATAAACTAATGCAAAATTATGGTATGAACAGGCATGATGATCCAGCCGAACCCTCCTGCCGAAGACCCTCCAGTAATAATTGAAGATGATAGAGGAGAGACATCAAATCCTCTGCCATCTCTGTCAGCAGCCAAGGAGGAGACCATTTCTAAAGCCGCCCTGGATGATTACATCACTCAACAGATACGAGCTCATCAGGTGAATGAAGCGGCCGGTCAGATTGTTAAGACTGGACGACCCTATCCGGGTTGGTACGACTAAATAAAGTACCCCCCGGGATATACAATCCCTAAATTCCATGTAGATAAGGGGACGGGAAATCCACACCAGCACGTTGCTCAATTTAGGGTTCTGTACGGTAATACTGGAGGTGATGATAAACTATTGCTCCACCAGTTTGTTGGCAGCTTGTCGGAGACAGCATTCGAGTGGTATTCAGAACTCCCGAATGACTCTATCAAGACATTTGCAGAGATGGAGCTGCTATTCACCCAACATTTTGCGAGCGCTAGCGAACGTACCCCAATCACGGCACTGATCAATACCAGGGTGAAGCTGGGAGAAACATGGGTCCAGTACGCTATATGGTGGCGGAATCTATGGTCGAAATGCGAACAGCACATCAAAGAGGCTCCTGTGGTAGGCATGTTCGTGGGTACTCTCAACCCTCAAGCGACCATATCCCAATTCATGATGTTCTTCAAGCCGACTACCTTCCAGGACTTGATGGACAAGCTGGCCCAAATGGACCAGATGGGCCATAGGCCTTCCTCTTCAAAGACGGAGCCTTGGAATGAAAAGGCAAAAGGAAAGCGACCTTCGTCGCCAACGCTCAATAACAAACGAGTGTCCCGAGACCGGTTGTTCTCCAAAGCAACAAGCGGCAATCCCTCGATGAGAAGTTGAGACGTCCTTACTCGTTTCCCCGGGATAAAACAAGGAAACTGTTTGAACTGGCAGTGCGCAATGAGCTTATCACTCTACCGGAGTCGAGACACCCAACGCGACCGAATGACGTCAACGATCCTAATTACTGCCCCTACCATCGAGTATTGGGCCATTCGATCGAAGACTACTACGTCTTCAAAAACTGGGTTGAAGACCAATACCAACAGGGCAAGTTCGTGCTATCCGAAAACTGGAAGGTGAATCCGCCACAACAGCATACTCCTAAAAGGGTGGACACACCGGGGGTATTGTGCTCTTTTATAGAAGAAGCTCCATGGGAGGTCGCTCTTTCAGCCAAGACGAAAAGAATACTGAAGGATCTTCACACATGCCCGGCAATTAGGTGGAAAAGCCCGCTAGAGCCTGAGATCATTGAGGTAATGCTAAAACCGCGCCCGATGCCGAGAATTGGTAGCGATGGTCAAAACGCTCAGGCCTAGCCGTCAACGTCTTTAAAGAAGAAGAAAAAGCCCATGAAGCCTGATGACAAGCGCACGGATCTGCAAAAGCATATTGACGCGCTGGAGGAATATAACCAGAAGGCGCGGACCCCGGTCACAATCCAAGAATTTCTCAACAATATCCTTGAGAGCGGAGATAACGACAATAACGACGGGGATGACTCGTCAGAAGAATCTGAGGACTATGTGGCAAGTTGCCACATGGTCTCTCATTCGGCGTTAACTAATGAAGAAGCTCACTCGGCGATAGAAGACAGCATAAAAGAGCTGGGGGCAGGATTGAAGCCAAAACCTTTGGAACCGTCTGACGA
Organism: Agapanthus africanus; assembly: GCA_030015575.1. NCBI lineage: Eukaryota > Viridiplantae > Streptophyta > Magnoliopsida > Asparagales > Amaryllidaceae > Agapanthus > Agapanthus africanus. Next base: position 167,554,234 of record JASDDO010000028.1, on the reverse strand, counting down.
GATGATCGACTTGCTACTGAACGAAGCCCGTCAGAAAAGCAAAGCCAATCGAGAGCGTGAACTGGCTATATTCGAAAAATCCAAACGCCGACGACTGAGTGAAAAGGTCAAAGCACCCCAACCGGATCGAAGCATCCCTATCGTCAGCAAAAGAAAGTTTAAAGTAAGGAAATGATTCGCTAGAGCCCTGTCAATAGGAATGAAGTTGCCCTCTTTCAGAGGAAATTCTCCTGGCAGTATACATCTTGATGAAGCGGATATACATCCTAACTTCTGCTTATACCATCAGAGGATTGCACACCCAACCGAGGAGTGCATAGCCTTTAAAAACTGGTGGCAGGGATATGTTGTCCACCGACAACACGTTCAACGAGTGAAACGCAAGGCTCGTCGGGAACAGAAAAGCACGACAGATGAGCACAAAAGAGCTGCTGGCAACTGTCACATAGTCGACACCAAGAGATCGCAAGTTATCACCTTTGGAAGCGACTTTGAAGAAGAAATCGCCCTCAGCCCTCTCTTCAAGGAATCCGCCTCCGACACAAAAAATGCGAAGATTTGCGAGAAAATCTAGCTGCGTAATCGTACGTTGACCGAAAAATCTCGGACCTATGAACAAATGACCGAAATGTCGTTAAACTACTACCAACCCGCGGCATCCTCAGGCTGACGTGGTAAAAAAAAAAGAGAAATGGTATGTCCACAAGCGAGATGGGCACGGATGAAAACCTGAAAGGGCTCCGTGAGTAAAAACAGCAGGACTACCGGCGAGTTTTGTGAAAAACCGAAGGGCGTAATCTCGTTAAAAGACACTTGCAAGGTCCTCTCGACCTTGTGAGGAGAAAATACCTGCGTGAGATCCTTACGACTCACAAGTGAGCAATACACTTAGGGATCCCCACGATTCCTAAGGAGAAATCACACTTACGAGATTCTCACGACTCGTAAGAAGAATTCTCCTTTGAGACCCTCAAGGCTCATAGGATTCAAAAGCCTTAAGCTACAGGGATCTGAACCTGTTCTTAAGCCATCACAACCTCCAATGCTGCCCTACAAGCGGTTCAATATTGACCCTTGTATACTGTTCCCCTCTGAAAGACGCGGCAGAGACGCGACGGACGTCTTGCCTGAATTTCGGGGCAGATGCTAATTGGTGCTATCCGTCCACCTCTCCAAAGATGCCAAATTGATTTATGGCACCGTGTATCGAAGGTTTAAACGGATGCGGCCGATGTAGCAGACTTCGTCAGATTCATTCTCGTTTGAGGGGTTTTTGATTGTGGGGACGCTCTTCCCTGTAGGCGCAAGCCCCTGCAGTTAATTACGCTACCGCATGGCGGTAACAACTTTCTCCTTCTCCAGATGGTCACTTCGTGTCGTGGGTGTTTGTTTTGTGTTTGGTTGCCCGTGGATTGTATACGGAGACTAAGTTATGTTGTCGCCTCTAGGGCGTAGACTAGTCCAAATCCGTATTTTTCTTAGATTTGGGTTTGGGGGTTTGGGTTTAAGGATACGTTAGCCTCATTTGAGACTAAGATCAACTTAAACGTTCGTTAAGGATACGTTAGTCTCATTTTAGGCTAAGATCAACTTAACGGGATCGTTTAGATCCAACAAGAGAGCAATTGGGCTCTATTGTTTAGTTTAGTGACATTGCGGTCGATAATTAGTTTAAGGACATTACGGTCCAATGTTAGTTTTAAGACATCGCGGTCGAGGCTAAGGACATCATAGTCCGTGGATTTAAGGGCTCCACAATCCGTTGTTAGTTTTAAGACATCACGGTTGAGGTTAAGGACATCATAGTCCATGAGTTTAAGGACCTCACAGTCCAATTTTAGTTTTAAGACATCACGGTCGAGGTTAAGGATATCATAGTCCATGAGTTTAAGGACCTCACAGTCCAATTTTAGTTTTAAGATATCACGGTCGAGGTTAAGGACATCATAGTCTATGAGTTTAAGGACCCCACAGTCCATGAAATGCGTGGTTGTCGGGACCCGTCACCTCTTTGAAGACGTTGAAGAATTACAACGACAAATATCAAAGGAGTGAAGAGATGTACCCTTGAACCAGGATGAGTTGGTTAAAAGAGCATATGTGCTCAGTCCAATACAAGTTGAGGACTTATGGCCAGAATTGGGCTAAGTCCAGTTAAAAATGTTTAACATTTTGTTTTTGTTCTGGCCATTAGGCCTTTATTTGGGCTTTACCCTTTTAATAATGCTAAGCATTGGTCATTGAAATTTTTTTCTTCATCAGAACAAAGTTTATTCTGACAGTGCGCCACGTGGCATGCCAGGCGCGTTGCGCCAGTCAAAGAGCGCATTGCGCTTATGTCAGGTAGCGCACACGAAGAGGACACGTGCCGCGCTTAGCGCTAAGCGCTAGTTTGTTAGCGCATTGCGCTTTTAATTGATGAGCGCGTTGCGCTAGTCTGTTGGCGCACCAGTGAGTGACACGTGGCGCGCTTGGCGCTGAGCGCCAGCCCATGAGCGTAGTACTCTATTTTAGAAGCGCAAAGTGCAGGTTGTGTCTCTGGTTGACACGTGGCAGGTTTTGGCGCTGAGTGCCGGTCCAAAGAGTGCAAGGGCGCAATCCATGAGTGCATGGCACTTTTCAATAGTGCAGGGCGCATTTGATCAATTTTAAGATCAAAGAACAAATTTATGTTCCTCAAAGGAGGCTTTTTCCTTGAGATCCAAGAACAAAAGTTCTTGTTTTTATAAAAGGCTCTGCCTTTATAGATCAAAAGATCTGTGAATGAAGTAAAATACTTTTTTTTTCTATGATTAGATCTTTGATCTTTTCTTTTGTATTAAAGACCTAGGTCTTTTTCTTAGATCTCTGATCTTTTTAGAAGATGGTTCTTCTTTTTACGGGATGATTTTATCTCTATTATTCAAGAACATAGTTCTTTTTACCTTGAAGATGAAGAAAAATCTTCTGTTTTTAAGAGCTTTCTTTTCTTTTGCAGAGGGCTTTTCTATCTCCTTTTTATATATCTTCTTTTTTTTTTTGGAAAGGAGGATCATTGGTCGTTGGGACCCACCACCTCTCCAACGACACTGAGAGATTACAGTGCCATATATCGAAGGTGTGGTGGGATGTACCCTTTGAACCATGTCCCACTCATCAGGGGGAAGAACATGCTGGAGCTTAAGCTTCTCGCTGCTGAAAAATGCTTCTTTGCGTTCACGCACGTGTATCGCACGTGTTGGGCGCACATATTTGCACGTAGCGCACATGGAGCTTGCGCATATGCGCATTATGGGGGGGAGCAAGCTCCTATGGAGAATGTATCTCCTTTTAATATTATTAAATGTTCTCATGTAGTGCGCACGTGCGTTGCACGTGGTGCGCGCATGGCGGGCATATGTGCGTTGCACGTAGCGCACATGGCGCTTGCGCATATACTCATTATGGGGAGGAGCATGAGAACTAAGCTCCTTTTAATATTATTAAATATTCTCATGTGGTGCGCACGTGCATTGTACGTAGTGCGCACATGACGGGCATACGTGCGTTGCACATAACGCACATGGCGCTTGCGCATATGCGCATTATGGGGAGGAGCATGCTCCTATCTTGGAGAACTAAGCTCCTATGGAGAAGTAAGCTCCTTTGAGAATTGAATCCTTTGAGGATTGAACTCCACCCTTTCTAAGAGGTATCCCCTCTTATTTATATGGGAGTGGTAGAGAAGCGATCTCTCATTTTCCCGTTGTGGGACTAAAAATGCATTCCCCATGTAGTAGAGCATTACTTTAGATTATACGTGCATAGCACATTTGCTCATAACTTTTGATCCCGGATGAATTATGAGGCCCATAATATATCAAATCGAAGGATTTTTCGAGATACTTTCGATACCATCAAAATTTAGCTATTTCTCATTCCGAAGTTTGTCAAAATACAGCCCGAAAAATACAGGTTCACATTTTCTTAAGCGTATCGCTGCTATTTGATGCCTTGGGCTCTTTTGCGCAGAAATTTTTGGCGGGAACATATACAATCCACGGGCACGAATGGACATTTTCCTAACATAGTCCTACCAATGACTAGGGATATGCTCACACGGTGAACAAACACTTGTAGGTCTTCTCGACTTGTAAGGAGAAACACTCATGTAAGATCCTTACGACTTATAAGAGAACACACACTTAGGAATCCTCATGATTCCTAAGAAGAAAACGCACCTACGAGATCCTCCCGACTCGTAAGGAGAAACACTTTTATGAGACCCTTACGGCTCATGAAGTCAAAAGCCTTAGTCGACGGGATCCTAACCCTGTTTGCTAAGCCACCTTTGTTCGACATCGATAGAGGCAAATGATGATTCACTCCTGGCAATATCCCAGTTGTAGCGATGCTGATACCTAAATCGGTATCAAATTCCAAGTCCTTTCATGGCAAATGATGATTCGCTCCTGGCAATATTCCAGTTGCAGCGATGCTGATGCTGAGATTGGCACCAGAATCCAAGTTCCACACTCGCGATAAAAAATCAGCGATCCAAAAATGCATATGAAATAGCCGAAATGATGGCGCAACTTGCAACGAAATCAGCAAGTAAAAATGTATGCATACAAAATAGCCGAAATGGTTGGGCAACTCGCAATAAAAAGTAGCGAGCAAATAAAACAAATAGCCGAAATGATTGGGCACCGCGAAAAATAGCCGAAATGATTGGGCAATTGCGATTTTCGCGATGTAAAAAGTTGAAATGATAGAGCATCGCGGAAAGAATAAAAAAATGATGAAAGAATGAAACTTTTTGCCCTGCAGGTGAGGTCACATTGACCCCTGTATACAATCCATGGGCACAAATAAGAAGGGAACCATATCGTCCCACCAGGCTTCGTCGAAGCGAAGCCAAATCTCGACGGTTCATAGACAATCTAGAGACAATCTCGACATTCGTCGCAATATTGCAGACACAATGTCAACAAACGAAGCGAAGGAAGATCCCTAGCTTCAGGGTCTCGACGTCAACTTCGATAATTTAGAGATTAACACCGGCGTTCTTCCTCCCTCCAATCGGATGCAGACGCAACATCAAAAAATGGAGCCACGACAAAGTCCCCTAGTTCCAAATCTTGACGGTTCACAGAAAGCCTAGAGACTACCCCAGAACCATGACAAAGTCCCCTAGTTCCAAATCTCGATGGTTCACAGAAAGCCTAGAGATCACCAACGGCGTTTCTCCTCACTCCAACCAGATGCAGAAGTGACGTCAACAACCGACCTCAGAATCGCAACGAAGCGGAGCCATGGCAAAGGCCCTTGTTCCAAATCTCAATGGCCACATCTACGGCCTGAAGACCAACAACAGTGTGCCTCCTCATTCCAGCAGGACACAGATGCTACACCATCAATCGAAGCCATGGCAAAGTCCCCAGTTCCAAGACTCTACGGTCCACAGACAACCTGGAGTCATCCAATGACCCCATCTCGGAATCAAGTCAACTCAAAAACCTCGATTCAGGGAAATTAGCGTCCTTGGTAAGAGCATCTCGATTCGCGTCGACCCGCAAGGAAATCAGTGTCTTTGCAGGAAAACCTCGATTTGTCTCAACCCCAGGGAAATCAGTGTCCTTGTCAACCTCCTCTATTCTGGGAAATCAGCGTCCTTGACGAGAGCATCTCGCCCGCAGAGAAATCAGCGTCTTTGCAGGAATACCTCGATTCGTCTTAACCCCCCAGGGAAATCAGTGTCCTTGGCAACCTCCTCGATTCAGGGAAATCAGCGTCCTTGACCAGAGCATCTCGATTCACGTCGACCCGCAGAGAAATCAGCGTCTTTGCAGGAATATCTCGATTCGTCTCAACCCCAGGGAAATCAGTGTCCTTGGCAACCTCCTCGATTCAGGAAAATCAGCGTCCTTGACGAGAGCATCTCGATTCGCGTCAACCCGCAGAGAAATCAGCGTCTTTGCAGGAATACCTCGATTCGTCTCAACTCCGGGGAAATCAGTGTCCTTGGCAAAAACCTTGATTCAGGGAAATCAGCGTCCTTGACGAGAGCATCTTGATTCGCGTCGACCCGCAAGGAAATCAGTGTCTTTGCAGGAATCTCTCGATTCGTCTCAACTCCGGGGAAATCAGTATCCTTGGCAAATACATCGATTCAGGGAAATCAGCGTCCTTGACGAGAGCATCTCGATTCGCGTCGACCCGCAAGGAAATCAGTGTCTTTGCAGGAATCTCTCGATTCGTCTCAACCCCAGGGAAATCAGTGTCCTTGGCAACCTCCTCAATTCAGGGAAATCAGCGTCCTTGGTGAAAGCATCTCGATTCGCATCGACCCGCAGAGAAATCATTGTCTTTGCAGGAATACCTTGATTCGTCTCAACCCCCAGGGAAATCAGTGTCCTTGGAAAAAACCTCGATTCAGGAAAATCAGCGTCCTTGATGAGAGCATCTTGATTCGCGTCGACCCGCAGAGAAATCAGTGTCTTTGCAGGAATACCTCGATTCGTTTCAACCTCCAGGGAAATCAGTGTCCTTGGCAGAACCTCGGTTCAGGGAAATCAGCGTCCTTGACGAGAGCATCTTGATTCGCGTAGACCCGCAGAGAAATCAGTGTCTTTGCAGGAATACCTCGATTCGTTTCAACCCCCAGGGAAATCAGTGTCCTTGGCAAAAATTTTGATTCAGGGAAATCAGCGTCCTTGACGAGAGAATCTTGATTCGCGTCGACCCACAGAGAAATTAGTGTCTTTGCAGGAATACCTCGATTTGTTTCGACTCCAGGGAAATCAATGTCCTTAGAAAAAACCTCGATTCAGGGAAATCAACGTCCTTGACGAGAGCACCTCGATTCGCATCGACCCGCAGAGAAATCAGTGTCTTTGCAGGAATACCTCGATTCGTTTCAACTCCGAGGAAATCAGTGTCCTTAGAAAATACCTCGATTCAGGAAAATCAGCGTCCTTGACGAGAACATCTTGATTCGCGCCGACCCACAGAGAAATCAGTGTCTCTGCAGGAATATACGACGTCAGCAAAGCGGACCCGCGGTAAAGTTCCCAGTTTTATGACTCGGCGGTGCACAGACAACCCAAAGTCAACCCTCGACCTCCCTGTTGAAGCAATGCTTTGACTCGGGAGTAGGTCAACTCATCAATCACTTACGAGTCCTCTCGACTTGTAAGGAAGAAAATTCTCTTGTGAGATCCTTACGACTCTCAAGAGAAAACACACTTAGGAATTCTCACGATTCCTAAGAAGAAAATACTCCTACGAGATCCTCTCGACTCGTAGGGAGAAAAAAATCTTTATGAGACCCTCACGGCTCATAAACTTAAAAAGTCTTAGGCAGCAGATCAGAACTTGTTTCCTAAGCCATTGCTTCTTATCTCAATTCAAGGAAGTCAGCGTCCTCAGCGAGAACCTCTCGATTCGTTTCGACCCGCAAGGAAATCAGTGTCTTTGCGAGAATCTCTTGATTCGTCTCAACTTGTGGGGAAATTAGTGTCCCTACGCATAAAGAAAATTCTCTTATGGGATCCTTACGATTTTCAGGAGAAAACGCACTTAGGAGTCCTCACGACTCCTAAGGAGAAAAGACACCTACGAGATCCTCAGACTCGTAGAGAGAAAAGCCTTTGTGAGACCCTCACGGCTCATAAAGTTGAAAAGTCTTAGGCAACAGATCCTAACCCTGTTTCCTAAACCATCGCTACCTTATAAAGAGTTCAAGATGAACTGTTATCTACCATCTATGGGCCACACTTGCCAAAGTTACATGTCACTGAAATGGAGAAGTTACTCATGAGCATATAAACTACTTCACGCCAGAGTAAAACGTAAAGAAATAGAAGGGTGCGGCTCATGGAGCTGAGGGTTTGGAACTATATCCCTTAAGAGTCGAGATTTGAGTCAATGATAAATGACGACGCTTGTGTCCGCTCGTCGTCTTCTCAGATCAAGATTCTGAAAATTATATACCAACCCGAAACTAGTCATACGCTATGAATTACTCTGCACTACTTCACCCACATATATACTTACGTGGGCAAAGTAGTGGGGGGCATTTGTTCCCGCCAAAATTTTTTTTCTGCGCAAAAGATCCCAAGGTATCAAATGGCAGTGATACGTTTAAAAAAAATGTAAACCAGTATTTTCCGGGCTGTATTTTGACAAACTCTCGAATGTGAAACAACTAAATTCTGATGGCATTGAAAGCGTCTCGAAAAATCCTTCGATTTGATATATTATGGGTCTCATAATTCATCTGGGATCAAAAGTTATGAGGCATCACGTGTCCACACGTGACCGGGCATCACGTGCAGACACGTGACCATTTACAGGCAAAGCCTGTAGGCACTGAATAACATAAATAATTGGAAATAATTAATCAGTGGGGTCACGTGCTAACACATGATAGGCTCTTAAACCCTCTGAAACATAGAAGTAAATTCTAATCAAACAATCAATCAGTGGAGTCACGTGTCCACACGTGATGGGCCTTTAAACCCACTGAAAAGAATTAAAAGTATAATAAAACACCAAGGAAAAACACCAATGGGGCATCACATGCTCACACGTGACCAAAGGGTCACGTGCTGACACGTGATAATTCCTGAGTTCTTTAAAACAACAGAATTAAATTCTGGTTAAAATGTTTAATCGGGGGGGGGGGTCACATGCCAACACGTGATAGGTTGCTAAGCTCTTTAATTAATAGAATTAAATTCTATTTAAATGATCAATTAGTAGGGTCACATGCCAACACGTGATAGGCTCTTAAGCCTTCTGAACTAATAGAATTAAATTCTAATTAAGGGAAATCAAAGACCCTAACTGGAAAAATATTTCTTTAAATCTTTCCAAACAAAATGGATGGTGCTCTGTAAAATGGAGCACTGTTGGATTAAAAATCTAATGGTGATTAAAAATCACCAATTTATGGAAAGATTTTATACAAGGAAAGATTTCCCTGGAATTCACCAAGAATAACAGGCAGAATATCTTCTGGATTAAAAATCCAATGGTGAATAAAATTCACTGAGTGATCTAAAAAGATCATGTTGGTTACAAAAACAACCAAAATCTTTTAATGAAATATTGACTAAACAAATTGATTCTTTTTTTCTCTCCTATAAATAGGAGCCAAGAAGAGAAGAGAAGGGATCTACTTTTTTGGAGAGATACAACAACAGAGAGAAAAAAGAGAAGAGAATTTAATTCTCGAGAGAGAAAAAGAAGATCTCTTCAGAAAAAAAACCTAGGTGAGAAAAGGAAAGAGATCTAAGCTCCATAAAACAAAAAGAGAATTTAATTCTCAATTTAAGAGTTTAACTCTTCTGAATAAGAACTTAGTTCTTCTTTTGGTTGAAGATCTGCAAAAGCAGATCTCCCCACAAGTTGAGAATTTAATTCTCATCGGGGAGATTCTGCCATGCAGATCCAAAACTTAGAGGGAGAATTGAGTTTAGAGAATTTAATTCTTCCAAATTCATAGGAATTTAATTCCTCCAAATGAAACTAGGGTTTAACCCTATATAAGAATTTAATTCTTTCAAATACATAGGAATTTATTTCCTCTAAACAGAACCAGGGTTTAACCTAATAAAAGAATTTAATTCTCAAACAAAGGACTTAAACTCTCCATGCACGTAAACCTAATCACGTGGCAACACGTGACCCTCCCTTCAATGATCAGAAAAGAAAGAATGAGACATGGTCACGTGCCCCCACGTGACCCTTAAATAAATACTTCAAGATGATAAAGAAAAAACTTGGAGGCAATGCCTTACGTGCTCACACGTGACCCTCAAAACAAAAGGGAACAAAGCAAAGGCAGAATAGATTTTGGGCGCCCTCACGTGACCCCTAATAAACACTTTAATAATCAATGTATGGGTACCCTGTAGGGTTCCTAGGCATCCTAATGAGGTCTCACAAGGCATCAACCATGCCAATTTCAAATTTAAACGGTGCCGAGAAACCCTAGAACGGATCGTTGGCTAGATTTCTAGGCGAACAATGAAACTAGTTAACACTTAACTACTAGAATACGGAAATACAACCTTTGTAGATCCGGTGCTCCACCTCCATAGCTCCGCAACGAAGTCCCCTCGCTGTCCAAATGAATTCCCGGGCTCTAGCGTCGGCTTCGTCGGAGAAATGGCGAGCTAGGTCGTCGATGTCCATGCCGAAGATGATCTACGTCGAGGCATCGCTAGATCAAGCTCCAACTTCACCAAGTCAAGAAACTTGTGAAGAAAACACACTCTACTACTTGGCAAGAGGTAGAGGATGAAGAAATAGGAAGTGGGTACACTTTAGAATTGGATTTCTCACTCATTTTCATCAATCACCATTGATGAAGAAAGGTTTCTTCTTTGAAGATGAAGAAGAAGAAGAAGATAATGGATATGATAAGTTAATTAATCTTGAAAAGAAAATCAATACTTATCATATAATGAACCATGGTTAAGTGTAGAGATTTAATCATGGTTGAAAGGAATGGTTAGGGTTAAGCATGAGACAAAAATGGTCACTAGGTCAAAGCTTCATGAAGCTTCAATATGAAACAAAATTAGCCACCATTTTCTCTTTATGCCTTTTTATTTATTTCCAAAATGAATAAATAGATAAATAAATGAGAAAAGGAAATAAAACCCTAATCATAAGTTTAACCATGGTTTAATTCTTTACACTTAACCAAGTAAACATGTATCATCAAACATGATACAATAATATGCACAAAAAGTATATCACATATACAACTTGTACATCCAAGTGAGAAAATCCTTTAAAGTGAACCAATACTAGTTAATGCAAAGTAATATATCAAATATATAATTATGCATTAAATCATTAAATCAACACTTGATTCAATGATCCGGTCATATCGTATATAACCGACTAGTATCCAATGTATCGGCTTATCGAATCAATCCTCGATTCGATAACTAGGTTATATCGCATACAACCATTCGACACATTCATCGCGAGAATGAAATACGGTATCACATACACGCATTATTCTCGGTCCCGCACATATCTCATATGCGCTCCTATTTCGTTTCGCTTGAGCCAGGAAACCCCTGTGTAGGACTCTAAAGACTCGTCAATACGCCGGCAGCAGGTGATGTCATATCAAACACCCACAAGCCGCAAGCGGTCTGCTAAACGTAACGGCCACCCGGGTATTGAGCGATCTGAAGATCTACGAGCAAGCCCGCTCACACTTCAGTGAATCCAACCAGTAACACTACCGTACAGTCCGGTCTGATCGTCTGATATGTCGCATATCTCGCCTAGGGGTGGTAAACGTCAGACCCCAATAGCTCGATAAGTCGTGTCGATATGAGGTCTATAACAATTCGAGAAACTACTGGTAACACTTACCAGTAAATCTCAGCAACCCTGGCCAGGGATTTCCGGTTATAGCCAATCGAACACAGCGCAACATCAACCCCCTATACCGGGAGAGACGAATCCCCTCCTATCGCTCATTGCCTCCATGTGACTCGGGACTGTACCCAAAAACCACCATTTTGCACGCCCTCTTGGACGTGGTAAGATGGAAATCAAAGCACAGTGGGAACCACACGAGACTCTATGACGATCTCGGGTCAACAGACTACTCTGTACCAGTGTCACCAGAGAACTGCCATCTGACGTAAGGTATAATACCATCTGGGAGTTCTCGGCGAGTCCGTCCAGTGTACCCAGTCTCTACTGAGCACCCGTATATCATCTCTGATGTCAAACACCGATGGATATGGGATCATCCATCGCCCATCTGTATGGGTCGAGAAGGTACACGCTAGTCTACTCTGGTATATCAATGCCCCGTCTCGATACACCCACGACTAGGGACTTTGAAGGATGTACTTATGGACTACTATGTCCCCACTAGTATGATCCGCATCATAGTCCAGGTAGTTAAGTACACATCCTAAGGGCTTTACCAACATGTAACAGAAAGACAATCAATGTACACGTTAAGGTAAAGGGCAACCAGATAGCATACTATCATGTCGAGCAAGAAAGTCCTCCCTATATATGTCCCAGCATCCACTACAATATACATCCAATGTACAGTAATGGCCTCTAGGGCATACATATAACTAACAATCTCCCACTTGCACTAGGGCCATCTGTAGCAGTGGTTGTAGTATCTCATACTCAACCATCCCATAAAAGTCTCTCTCTGGGAAAAGGCCTTCGTGAGTGGATCCGCCGTGTTGTCCTCTGAGTCTACTCTCCTAACCTCGATCTCCCTGGAGATCAACCATCTCCATGATCAGATGATACTGCCTTAGAATATGTCTGGATCGCTGATGGGACCGGCATTCCTTGGCATAAGCCACAACTCCATTGTCTCACAATGGAAGGAACGAAGTTCATCTCATGAACTAATATACACCCAGACTGCCTCTTTAGTAGCATCTTAAGTAGCGATGTATCCAGCCTTTATCGTCTAGTATGTCACGGTATCTAGCTTGGAACTCTTCCAACATACCGTCCCTTTACTGAGGGTAAAGACAATGCCTGTGACTGACATTCAGTCGTCTTTATCACCATGGAACCCTTCCAGTGATTCTCCCCAGGATCGATTGATACCATCTCACTACAACTAGTGAGAATCCTAACATCCATTTAGATCTATCTCATAGATCCAAAATCCAGGATTTAGTAGGTATCACTTTGATCCTATATGGAGAATCCTTGTGATAATCGGAGATTGATCGAGCGTAGCATAGGAAACTTCTTCCCTATCAAGAGTATGTCATCCACGTACTCTACGAGAATCGTCACCATACTTCCTACTACCTTTTTGTTTATACAAGGTTCATCTACCATTTTGATGATGTCAAACTCTTTGACTTATCCATCAAAACAGATGTTCCAACTCCACGATGCCTGCTTTATCCTATAAAACATCTTGTACACGTTTCCGCTGCTCCCACTGTTTACGAAGCCCTCTGGCTGTGTACTTATAGACGTCCTCTTCTAAAACATCATTTAGAAAAGCAGTCATGGCCCCCAACCGCCAGATATCGTAGTCATGGTATGTAGCCGTGGCAAGTAGGATTTGGATGGACTTAAGCATAGTCACTTGAAAAGGTTTCATCATAATCCACGCCTGGTCGATGACGAAAACCTTTAACAAGTCTAGCTTTGAAAGTCTCAACTTTTCCATGTACACCAAGTAATCTTCTCAAGATATACTTGCTCCTGATGGGGATTTAACCCTTCAGATATAGCAACCAAAGTCCATACTTTGTTGGTGTATAAGGATTCCATCTCAGATCACTAAACATCCAGCCATTCTTACAGAGTCTTACTCCTGATGGCCAGCTCGAAAATAGTTGGGTCATCATCTCATGATGCAATCCTCGCTCCTACTGTCATCGAGAAACCGAAGTATCTCTCAGGTGGGTGAGGAACCCTACTAGATCGGCGGAGAGGCTGAGGTTCGTTGGTAACTATTGAATCCTTTGGTTCTTTCAAATCATCAGCTGTAGTTTGTATAGCTGGAACATTTCCAGTTCTACATAACTGACATTGCCTCGAGCTTGTCCGGATTTTGCTTTTAGACATAGGCCGGGCAACCCCAAATCTTAACTAACTTAAGATATGGGCTCTTCCCTTTCCATATCACATATGAAGTGGTAGGCAACTGATTTGATTCGAACCCTATTCAATAGGTATGCAGCTTCTCAAGCGCATATCTCCTAAAAATGAAACAGGTAACTCAGTAGTACTCATCATAGAGCACACCATATCATATAGGGTGTTATTGCTCCGCCCCGATATACCATCGTGCTATGGTGTATACGGAGGAGTAATGCTGAGAGATAATTTTATTCTCCTTTAGAATAATCCAGGAATTCCGTGCTCAAGTATTCTCCTCCTTGATCACATCAAAGGACATAATACTTATACCCGTGTTTTGGTTTTCTACTTCTAAATCATATTCTGTGAATATCTCAAAAGGTTCGGACTTGTGTTTCAACAGGAACATATGTCTGAATCTTGAGAGATTATCAGAGAATGTAACGAAGTACAAAGAACCAGTGCTGGCATATGTAGACAGGGGACCTGACATACATCAACATGTATCATCCCAAGAGTTCACTAACTCTTTCTCTGTTTCCAGTAAACAGAGCTATGGTCATCGTATCTTTGTGACATGACTGGCAAGTTTCACAAGATGTAAATTCAAACTGATTTAAATATGCATCTACATGTAACTTCAGCTAGTCGGGTCGCATTGATATGACCTAGTCTACAATGCCTCAAGAAAGATTCGTTCATTTCTGAACTCTTCCTCTTGTGTGTGTTCTGTATACTAAGAACTGTAGTTTGATTTAGAACATCAATGCTTTTAGATAACGTGCCTGAACCGATCAACTTTTGATATAGGAAATGTTCAAAACATTATCCAACAATACAAAATTATATCCTTTCTTTACTAATAAAGAGACTGATATGATTTTGTATATCAGGTTCGGTATCTAATAACATTCGTTCAGAATCAATGTATTGGTAATACAGGGTGACAATGACCAACAGACTTGGCTGCAACACTTGCCCCGTTTTCTGCCTCATGAAACTTATCACCCGTTCTCAGTTCTCTACCTTTCTGTAGCCCTATGTAACAGATTACATATCTGGGATCCTGATCTGGTATCACATACCCAGGACGTAAAGGATACTGAGAAACAGTTCTCTGTAATGAACACACCCGAAGATGATGCATCAGCATGCACTCTCTTCGTTTGGGCGGCATGGGAATTCTGGTAATCCCCAATTTCCTGCTCTGTCTTATAACAATTATAAGTTGGAGTGGGACCAACGTTCCCCAGCTCAGTATAACAAGCGGGTTCGGTCAATATATCCGTATTATTATCTTGATTAAGGCGTGATATGGTCGCTACCTGGAGAGAGAGAGAAGAAAACACTCAGCGTGCGCTCTTTCAAGAATAGATTGGTTATTATTTTATCTAATCAGGATGGCTCCCACTGCTTTTTATCAAATCTTCCTTCAAACCCTAAAAGGAAAGACTAGCCGGGATTAATTACACACTACAAGTTCGCCAATCTTTCAGCCAGGCCAGTGTCGGTACTTTGAGGGAGGTCCCCCGTGCTTTCGCACGAACCTAATTAATGTAAACCTCGTTTTCCCAGAGGCGTAACCTCGTTGACACCTTTCTAGACACCTACTTGATCGGCTAATTGTAATGTGTAAAACTCTCCCAGGAGTAACAATTACTCGCAGCGGGTATCGGGATCCAACTATCTCATAGAAGGTATGCAATCTCATTGCAAATTTCAACACTTGAAATTCCCGATAATATTTTGCCCCTAGCAGCTATATGACCTTAACATAGTCAACAAATCATAAGTGCTAGTCAAGTTCAACCCGTCATTTCCCGATTGAATTAAACCCACCCGCACGACCCTTAACATAGTCAACAAAGTCGCACGACTACCCTAATCCAATCACATCATATGCTTATGCAGATAAGCACTAATTAGCTACCGCACACTACGCCTTAACATAGTCAACAAACGTAGCACGAATACTAACTAGTACTTATCTGAAATGACGGAGGGCTACGACAGGTTTTTCTGAAAACCTATTGCGTAATGAACTTGATATCGTCGTAGAATCAAATGATTTTGAAATGGAGTGCTTTTGAAGCTTTTCTAGTTTTGCTAAAGGAGTCACTCCCGTTGAAGGGATCGTCGGTCCTTTCCTCGTCGAATGAGGTGCGGGATATATCATATATATCACTGTGCAAAGCAGAAGTCTTAAAAGCAATCAGAAGACAAACCGAGTGTGTAGCATCTGCCAGTTATTGCTAAAGGAGTCACTCCCGGTGAAGGGATCTCGGTCCTTTCCTCATCGAATAAGGTGCAGGATATATCACATATACCGCTGTGCAAAGCAAGAACTGTAGCTACCTGTTTTATTTTGAAATTCGATTCTACAACATCTTAGGTTTCTTTTATTTCATTAATCATATTAATGAAGTCCCATCATTTAATGTACCTAAACATCACAGATAAATACGACGTACACTTATGCCATCCGCATTCGTCTCGATGTCCCCTCGTGCACCGTTAGGTTAGGTAACTAACGACAGAGCGGGGCAGGGCTAGCGCGGGTGTAAAACATAAGTAACGCCTATATAATATATCATACATACTATATACTGTATCTATCATAGAACATCACATGATCACATCACAGATATCGCAGCAGAAGAAACATATGAAATATTGGATATACTAGGACGTCCGTGTTTTCAATACGAGCCAGTATAAAACACGGATTCCACGGTCGCGATGAATAGCCAAACCCACACCCCTAGACCCCTACGAGAGCGGCAAGCAACCCTACCAATTCTAGAGTTAGGAGACCCGGACTCGACCCCTCGAGTTGGTCTCCCACTGGACTCCAGAACCCGGTTACTTGTGCCCTCCTCCTTGGGTCTATCCTAGTGCGGAAAAATAAATAATATACAAAAGGTGACATCTTCCGCAACCTGGAAGTGCCCCAATAAAAGAATATTACATACAAGTTTTTTACATGAATGAAAATGAAAAACACTCATCTCACATAAAAACCCCCCGGCTATTCAAACACGACGATCCAATATAACATATCCAGCAACACATAACATCACATGTCATCAACGTAAGTAAATATGCGCATCCCAATTGTCGTTGACATATAGCAACGAAACCGGCGATATCACATATTACACTTACGGTCACAGAAAAGAAAGTGTAAAACTACAACAGTTGGAATCCGCAACCACCTCAGACATCGCATGCTTGACCAAATGAATTCCTTAGACATCGCATGCCTAACAATTATAAACCCCGCATTTTAGTCTCATTATCGAAAACACTTTTCAATATCAAGTCGGGCAATTCAACAAGATTCCCGACATCCTGATCGAATGCTCGTCGCAAACTTTAGTAGGCGGCCGCACCCCCGATACCGTCAACGAAGTGCACCAAGGCGGAACACCGCTACCGTGAGCACCCGAACGGATGCTTTCGGCGACGGGGTTCTCCTACAGTCACTTGGTCGGGGCTAAGGGATGTAGCTGTCTATTAAGTTTATCCGGCGAGTATCCGCGTACGCTACGTGATTGCGACGGACTTTTGATCACATCAAAATTCCGTGGCAACCGATCAAGTGAGACTAAATTGCAAGATTTACAACATTCATTCAGTTATCTCATAACTTATTGTGAATTCCAATTATTGTATCCCATTCCAGATAATTAGAAAATGTTAAACTTTCCGATCGAACAATCGAACACCCAAGTTTTCTCGATACAGATCAACACATGAAACAAGTCTAAAGAGATTCAGTTCGTGCCTCAGTACCAACGGTCCAGCCGTAGAAGGGTCAAGCCAACGCCTCACATGTGGCACGCCGTACTGCCCCAAACCCGAAGGTTCAAAGGGCAGTTCAAGACGGTCACATAATCGAGTTAAGGTTTGTTGTCTTCTAGAGGGTCCATCGCGTTACTTGCACTACTTAGAACGTCGTTAAACTACGGAAAAATCCAACACTTGGAAATTTCCCGACAGGGGAAAAAGTGGGTATTTATATCCGGTCGAACTTTTTAACATATTCATAAATTACCCGGAAAAACACATAGACAAAATTTGACAATCCGATCGAAACACCGAGCCCCCAAAACAACCCAGAAAATTCAACTCTTGAAAAAATATTAAAAATTCCCAGAAAAATCACCACAGGAAAATACGAATTACTGTGCAAAATGATTTACACACTGTGGCCGTACGGCCGCGGAACCGCCGCATGAGCCTTGCTCATGCGGGGGAAACGCGGTTAAAATGTGGAATTAGGCGGCCGAATTTCACAGTAACTCTTATATATTCCTGATGTATTTTCTGCATATTTTTAATCTGGAAAAAACCACGATTTTAGAAAATGTCCAGAGAGCATGGAAATTTTGGGGTTTCGGTTCGTTCGGACTTCAAATTGCGTCTAGTCTTCGCCTAAGGCTCTAGCTAGGCTCTGATACCACT
Organism: Agapanthus africanus; assembly: GCA_030015575.1. Taxonomy (NCBI): domain Eukaryota; kingdom Viridiplantae; phylum Streptophyta; class Magnoliopsida; order Asparagales; family Amaryllidaceae; genus Agapanthus; species Agapanthus africanus. Next base: position 167,536,186 of record JASDDO010000028.1, on the reverse strand, counting down.
GTAGGGTTCCTAGGCATCCTAATGAGGTCTCACAAGGCATCAACCATGCCAATTTCAAATTTAAACGGTGCCGAGAAACCCTAGAACGGATCGTTAGCTAGATTTCTAGGCGAACAATGAAACTAGTTAACACTTAACTACTAGAATACGGAAATACAACCTTTGTAGATCCGGTGCTCCACCTCCATAGCTCCGCAACGAAGTCCCCTCGCTGTCCAAATGAATTCCCGGGCTCTAGCGTCGGCTTCGTCGGAGAAATGGCGAGTTAGGTCGTCGATGTCCATGCCGAAGATGATCTACGTCGAGGCATCGCTAGATCAAGCTCCAACTTCACCAAGTCAAGAAACTTGTGAAGAAAACACACTCTACTACTTGGCAAGAGGTAGAGGATGAAGAAATAGGAAGTGGGTACACTTTAGAATTGGATTTCTCACTCATTTTCATCAATCACCATTGATGAAGAAAGGTTTCTTCTTTGAAGATGAAGAAGAAGAAGAAGATAATGGATATGATAAGTTAATTAATCTTGAAAAGAAAATCAATACTTATCATATAATGAACCATGGTTAAGTGTAGAGATTTAATCATGGTTGAAAGGAATGGTTAGGGTTAAGCATGAGACAAAAATGGTCACTAGGTCAAAGTTTCATGAAGCTTCAATATGAAACAAAATTAGCCACCATTTTCTCTTTATGTCTTTTTATTTATTTCCAAAATAAATAAATAGATAAATAAATGAGAAAAGGAAATAAAACCCTAATCAGAAGTTTAACCATGGTTTAATTCTTTACACTTAACCAAGTAAACATGTATCATCAAACATGATACAATAATATGCACAAAAAGTATATCACATATACAACTTGTACATCCAAGTGAGAAAATCCTTTAAAGTGAACCAATACTAGTTAATGCAAAGTAATATATCAAATATATAATTATGCATTAAATCATTAAATCAACACTTGATTCAATGATCCGGTCATATCGCATATAACCGACTAGTATCCAATGTATCGGCTTATCGAATCAATCCTCGATTCGATAACTAGGTTATATCGCATACAACCATTCGACACATTCATCGCGAGAATGAAATACGGTATCACATACACGCATTATTCTCGGTCCCGCACATATCTCATATGCGCTCCTATTTCGTTTCGCTTGAGCCAGGAAACCCTTGTGTAGGACTCTAAAGACTCGTCAATACGCCGGCAGCAGGTGATGATCATATCAAATACCCACAAGCCGCAAGCGGTCTGCTAAACGTAACGGCCACCCAGGTATTGAGCGATCTGAAGATCGACGAGCAAGCCCGCTCACACTTCAGTGAATCCAACCAGTAACACTACCGTACAGTCCGGTCTGATCGTCTGATATGTCGCATATCTCGCCTAGGGGTGGTAAACGTCAGACCCCAATAGCTCGATAAGTCGTGTCGATATGAGGTCTATAACAATTCGAGAAACTACTGGTAACACTTACCAGTAAATCTCAGCAACCCTGGCCAGGGATTTCCGGTTATAGCCAATCGAACACAGCGCAACATCAACCCCCTATACCGGGAGAGACGAATCCCCTCCTATCGCTCATTGCCTCCATGTGACTCGGGACTGTACCCAAAAACCACCGTTTTGCACGCCCTCTTGGACGTGGTAAGATGGAAATCAAAGCACAGTGGGAACCACACGAGACTCTATGACGATCTCGGGTCAACAGACTACTCTGTACCAGTGTCACTAGAGAACTGCCATCTGACGTAAGGTATAATACCATCTGGGAGTTCTCGGCGAGTCCGTCCAGTGTACCCAGTCTCTACTGAGCACCCGTATATCATCTCTGATGTCAAACACCGATGGATATGGGATCATCCATCGCCCATCTGTATGGGTCGAGAAGGTACACGCTAGTCTACTCTGGTATATCGATGCCCCGTCTCGATACACCCACGACTAGGGACTTTGAAGGATGTACTTATGGACTACTATGTCCCCACTAGTATGATCCGCATCATAGTCCAGGTAGTCAAGTACACATCCTAAGGGCTTTACCAACACGTAACAGAGAGACAATCAATGTACACGTTAAGGTAAAGAGCAACCAGATAGCATACTATCATGTCGAGCAAGAAAGTCCTCCCTATATATGTCCCAGCATCCACTACAATATACATCCAATGTACAGTAATGGCCTCTAGGGCATACATATAACTAACATACCCATCACGTGCCTATACGTGATGGCCATTAAGATTAAGTGTTTAACACTTCTGTGAATATTCTGAGAACAAATAAAGGAAGTCTGGCCCTATTCTCAAGTGCCTCACGTGTCCCCACGTGACCACCTCATTTTTATTGTTTAACATTATTTTGAGCGTTTTGTCTCTAGTGTTTAACATTATTTTAAACGCATCACGTGGGAACACGTGATCGCCAAATATCCTCTAGTGTTTAACACTCTTTTAAAAAACCAAGCTTAGCCCAAATTGGCTAAGTTTTCCAGAGCAAATCTACGCTTCAACTGAATCTTAAAATCCAGAGCTATAATGAATGGTTGGTGCTCAGCCAAAGACAAAATGTTGTCAGAGCCCCCAAACCCCTGTTTAGCATTGCTAAATAATGGGGGGTTGAACCCAGACAAATGATTTAACTGTCCAAACAAAGGTCCAACATTTTGAACCTAATTGGACTTAGCCCAAGTTGGCCATAAGTCCTTAATTCAGATTTAACTGAGCCAATGTGCTCATAATCTAATTAATTGATCTTAATTCCAAATTGGACTATAGATTTCCCAATCAACTTTGGTTCAAGGGTACACCTCTTCACTCCTTTGATATTTGCCATTGTAATCCTTCAACGTCTTCAGAGAGGTGACGGGTCCCGATAACCAATCATTCCATGGACTGTGGGGTCCTTAAACTCATGGATTATGATGTCCTTAACCTGTCACGCCCCGCTTCCCAGAGTACGCTAAAATGGGTACGTGACATAGCCAACCATGCTACCTATGGGTAGGAAGTATCCATCCGCAGTCACATTACGGTTGTAGAGATATCAAGAACAAAATAACACTATCTAAAACATGTCCATAATCCAAAATAACATGAGTCAATAATAAATAAATGCGGAAGCAAAAGATCCAATACAAAATAACTGGAATGTATGTTCCATAATGCGGGCTCACATCAGGAAATAAATGCAGGAAATAAAACTAACTACTACTGAACTCACAGCTCAGCCTGCTGGCTGAGTACTCCTGCTCGGACTGCAACAACGGTACGGAATCTGGGCTATGCAAAACCCAGACGTCAGCGCGTCATGTCATCAAGTAATATAATATGAACAGTGTAGCAGGCAATACAATATAAACATGAATAAAATGAGAGTAACAATAATATGAATCAAAGCAGAGCCGGGTAGTGTGCAGTGGGTAAACTAAACTGTTCTATCAGGTTTTCTATTCTAAAGTCTTTGAAACCAAATTGATGAATCATCGATGTAACTCAATAGTATCCCGTGCATTCCCGGGACCACGGTCTAAGACTCTCGGGCTGAAACCGAGACGTGCCGCTAGGCAGTAATAGGTAGCAGGTACAGGCGAGTGATGTCAGCATCATCACTCCGGGGCTGGCCTAGCCCGTAAGACTGATCAGAACAGGTAGTGAACTGTTGAGTTACAAGTCAGGTTTCACCTTTGATTTCCCCATACCCCCAAGTTATATGTGTCAAGTCAGGTATTCAGTAATCAAGAACTAATGCCAACACAGGATCAGGTAAAAGCAGGTTTGTCTGGATAGACAACAGGAACGGTCCATGAGGACTACATGTCAGGATTGTTGGCATTAGACACCAGATCAGGTAACGGGTCAGGTCATGGTACATCAGGTCAATTCAAGCAGTGTACGGTACCATGTCGGGTCAAGCACTATGTATGTAGCAAGTCAGGTCAAGAGGTAAACAATATCAGGTGTGCTCACAATCAGTTATATAATCAAGCATAGGCATCAATAACATGAGATAAGCAATGATTTAAGTAATAGGCAGTTTCATTCAATTAGCAATACCGTTATCAAGTGTGTCATAGATACGATCTGAACCATATAAGCATGCAGTAAGACAATGATAGCCGTTTAGTCATGTTAACCAGTTTAAGAACCCTTAGAGGTGCAATGATTTATATAACGGTTCAGTATAGCTATTTCAGGTTAAATGCATACGAGTGTCCGAATGGAACAAAACTACAGGGATGAATGCCACAAGCTATGTTAACATTAAAAATGTGATTAAACAGGTAAATATGGTTATTAGGTTCAATTTGCAAACTGTAGGTTCCAAGTGTAGCGGTAAAATGATATAATACAATATTGTACATGAAAATGAGGAATAATTGTACCAAAGCTAAATTTACAGGTTTAGGGTGTCATAATGTATGTGTAAATATTGTATAGCATGTAGTAAGGGGTACTTGCCTCAACGGGCCGCGAACCGGGAAAAACGGAACGTAAAATGTCGGCGGGGAAACTCGCGACGGGCGCACGGTTCACGGAATGAACCCAAACGACGAACAGTGGAACCACACGGGTCGGGGTACCTCGCTAGAACGTCGGGACGCGTCGCCGGCACGGCCGGATTCCGGCGAGAATGTGAGCAGTAAACCATTAATACATGCAATCAAGAATAAAGAGAAAACAAAGAAGCAAGGAAGAATGGGATGGAGAAAAAGGCTTACGGTGGTCTGCAGAGGGTCGTGAGGATCGACGGTCGTCGAAAAAACTCCGGCGATGGCCTACGACGGCGGCGGAAGAGGTCTGCAGATCAAGAATCGTGTTAGAAGAGAAGGAAATAAGAAGGAAGAGAGGAGGGGAGGTGGAACTCACCGAGGAGTGTGCGCGAGGGTCGGGGCTACAGGAAAGAGGTCACCGGCGGCGACTCCGGCGACGCAGATGTGTGCAGGGAATTGTAGGCGGCCGCGGCGCCGGTGCAGGGAGTACTGGTACATCGGGAAAGGAGGAGGAGGCTTGGTGAGGGGAGGGTGAGGAGGCGAGGGTGTTGGTGATGGCGTCGTCGGCGGTGGGCTGCAGCGGCGAAGGCACGGTGGTTTGGGTTTGCGAGGTGAAGGGTTTACGTTGGAAAAGAAATGAGAGGGGGGGAAAAGATTTGAAATATATAGAAGAGAGAGAGAGATATACTGGGGATAGAGAGAGAGAGAGATAGAGAAAGAGAGAGAGAGAGAGAGAGAGAGAGAGGAAAAGAGGTGTGGGGCCCGCGGGGAAAATAAAGAAGAGGGGATTGGCTGATGAATGATTTAGGTGTTAGGAAAAATATTTAAAAAGATTTAAAGATTCAGAGGAACAGTAATATGTATATAGGTTAAAGAAATATTCGAAGGTTATAAAATATTAAAATTTGGGATTTTGGCGCCAAATAAAACATTTCCAAATCGCGCCCGGGTCGGGTCCAAAAATTTGAAATTGAAATAATAGGATTTTAAGCGGGATCCAAATTTTAAAATGAAGTGTTTTATGATCAAAAAGCATACCCCCAAATCGGACACATGTACGCGCGCGTAGCCGTCCAAACTCGCCCGTTTCACTGAACGGGACGAGAATACGACGCACGGACGCTACCACAGGGTTAGGGGTGATAAGTAGGCCAAGATGACTATTTTTAATTTTATTTCAGATGCCAAAATTTGTTATATGCAGAAATGAATTTACCGGTTAAAATTTTACAGTAACTAACAAACAAGCAAGATAAGTGAAAAGAGTACCACATTACGCTCAAACAGTAACTGAAATGAGTAGCATTGGGTTCGGGTGTTATATAACCTGTACTGTGGGGTCCCTAAACTCATGGACTATGATGTCCTCAAACTCGGACTGTGGGGTCCTTTTAAACCCATGGACTATGATGTCCTTAATCTCGGACTGTGGGGTCCCTTTAAACCCACGGACTATGATGTCCTTAACCTTGGACCACCATATCCTTAAACTGGTAATTGACCGCAAAGTCCCTAAACTAGAACAATAGAGCCCAAATGCTCTTTTGTTGGATCTAAATGATCCTGTTAAGTAGATCTTAGTCTAAAACTAGACTAACGTATCCTTAACAAATGGTTAAGTTGACCTTAGTCTAAAATTAGACTAATGTGTCCTTAACAAACTGTTAAGTTGATCTTAGTCTAAAATTAGACTAACGTATCCTTAACAAACGTTTAAGTTGATCTTAGTTTCAAATGAGACTAACGTATCCTTAAACCCAACCCCAAACCCAAATCTAAGAAAATACGGATTTGGACTAATCCACGTCCTACGGGCGTCAACATAAATTAGTCTCCGTATACAATCCACGGGCAACCAAAAACAAAACAAACACCTACGACATGAAGTGACCATCTGGAGAAGGAGAAAGTGGTTACAGCGATGCGGTAGCGTAATTAACTACAGGGGCTTGCTCCTGCAGGGAAGAGCGTCCCCACAATCAAAATTCCCTCAACGAGGGGGAATCTGACGAAGTCTGCTACATCGGCCGCATCCGTCTAAACCTTCGATATACGGTGCCATAAATCAACTTGGCATCTTCGGAGAGGTGTACGGATAGCACCAATTAGCATCTGCCCCGAATTCAGGCAAGACGGACCTGAGCGGTCCCGTCTCCGCGTTTCGGAGGGGAACACCCGCTAGTATTCCAACCCGTCCGATTAAATTTCGTGCAACTAGTACACGTAATTAATTGGATCTCTGTACGTATAAACATATGGCCTCTACATCGTTTGGCCTGAACCAGGGAAATCCTTTGTGTGGGACTCTAAAGACTCGACAGTACGCTGGCAGTGGGTTTAACCACAAGCGTGTTAGCGGCACTACCTATACGTAACGGCTATCCAGGTACCCGTCGAAAAGAAGGCCGATAAGCAAACTCATCTAAACCCCTACCGAGCCTATCCGTGACAATATCCGTACAGTCCAGTCTGTTCGTCTAAGAGTATCGCATATCGGGTCTAAGGGGTGGTTAACGTCAGACCCCTACTAACCCGATAAGTCATGCTAGTGTGGCTCAAGACCATCCGAGAAACTACTGATTTAACTATTAGTAATTCTCAACTGCCTTGATCAGGGGCTTATGGTGTTAACCAACCGAACACAGCGCAATATCGACTCCCTATACTGGGAGAGATGAATCCTTAACAATCACTTACTGCCTCCATGTGGCTTGGGACTGTACCCAACTAAAACTTGTTTGCATGACTCAGTAGAGCCGTGGTAGGGTAGTAATCAAAGTATAGTGGGAACTCACATGAGAAAAATGACGATCTTAGGTCGACAAACTATATGTACTCATGCCACCAGAGAACTGCTATCTGACGATGGGTATAATACCATCTAACTAGTTCTCGGTGAGTCTGTCCAGTATACTCACCCCGGTGAGCACCTGTATACAATCTTAAATAAACCACACCAATGGCTGTAGGACCAACCACCACCCCTCGTCAGGGTCTAGAAACGTATACACTAGTTTACTCTGAAATATCGATGCCTTGTCTCCATATTTCCATGCCTAAGGACATTTAAGGATGTGCATATAGACCACCCGACCCCTATAAGTATGATCGCCATCACAACACTGGTAGTCAAGCAACAATCCTACATGCTTTATCAAAATGTATAAGAAACACGTAATAGCTAGTATAACATACACACATGTTAAGATAATGGCAAACCAGATAGCATACTATCATTTTGAGCAAGATTGTCCTATGTATATATATATATATCCATTGTATCCATTACAAATAATAGCCTCTAGGGCATACATATACTACAATCTCCCACTTGCACTAGGGCCAGTTATTTGCATAACGCATCCCCAATATCTCGAACAGTCGCTCGAAATGTGCTTGTGGTAAGACCTTCGTGAATGGATCCGTTGTATTGTTTTTGTGTTCATTCTCCGAACCTTGATCTCCTTACGATCCACGATCTCTCTGATCAGGTGATACCGCCTCAAGATATGTCTGGATTTCTGATGGGACCTTGGTTCCTTTTCTAAAACTACAGCCCAATTGTTATCGCAATACAACGGTATTGGATTGACAATGGATGTAATGACTCTGAACTTCCTGTACAGAAATTTCTTGTTATTGTACAGAAAAGGGTATTTCAGCCTGTGTAAGAGTTAAAAGTTATTTTTGTTAAATAAAAGCAAGAAACAACTTGTAGCTCATTGGTAAATCCTCTACACTGCTGTGACATAGCCTGTGCGTTCGATTCCCATTAGACCCAATTACTTTTAGATTTTTCTTTTAATTTTTCGGAAGCCAAAGAGTTGCACGTGCAATACACAGAGAAACGAAAAGTTTCAGAAAAATCAAACAGGTGCAATGAGGTGTACACACCAAACTTGACACGTGGTACGAATCTCGAGACGATTGGGCCAAATCCGACCGCCCATTTCTTGCTTATGGCCGGCGCCGACGGTCTAAGTTGCTCCAATCTCTTCCGTGTTTTGTACACACACCCCTTCAGCTCCCCTTAACTCCCCTGCACTGTTTGATTTTCCTGCAATCAAACAGTGACTCTTCAATTCACCATTTAACACCATTTAAATTCTTTTAATCCACATTTTTAATTCCCAAACCCAAATTCTTCACTATAAATACCACCCCATGCCCTAGCTCTTCTCCATTCTGAAATTTCTAGCAAAAAAATTCTCTCAAACTCTCTAAATACCAAGTGGAGTTAAGCCCCCAAGTGGAGTAGCAAGCTAAACTTGATGACCGGAGCATCTCCGATGAAACCATGACCCCCGAGGGCTTCTTCGTTATCTTATTAACCACCTAAAACTGTAAGTCCCTTCATCTCTATCCTTTTCCACCTCAAAACAATTTTTTAAAAACAAATCGACAAAAATGGAGTTATCTCCGATATAATCTTTTTTTTAATTTTTGTAATCCACTTGATAAGCAAATTAGATCAAACTAACATCCTATACTAATCTTAACCTTATTTCACATCATTTAGTTTTTAGTTTAACAAAATTCATGTGAAACAAACATATAACGAACTTTTTCATTAAAATACCATGAACTTTAGCATAACCCTCATTTCAATAATTATTTAGGAAAACTCCACAGGGTAACGACCTACCCCACACGCACACTATGGTTACATAGCACGATGTTCTAAATATATGGCTAATTTAAAGAATAACTTTTTCATTAAAATACCACAACTTTACAAAACGGGTTTTTTTATCGTTATTTCGAAATTCTTGGCAATTACGCCTCTACAACTTTCTTCAGGGGACCCGCTAACAGATGGTGCAGATTATCGCACATCCTTAGGATAGTAGAGCGATATGCAGAACACCTCACGGAGTATTCGGTCTCGAAAGGAAATAAAAATATGGTTTTAAAGAAATACGACTTTTCTAAATAAAACAAAACTAATTTTCGAAAAGTTATATTAAAAATTATGAATCCGTACTTTCAATAAAAACATGGTATGAAACTATATTATTTAAAATGAAAAGTTAGAATTTTTGATAAAATAACACCAAGTTTCCAAAAGTAGTAGTTTTCACAAAAGTACCATAAACTTTCAAAAAAAAGCAAGGTTTTATCACTAAAACACCACAACAATTAAAATACATGTTCATGAAAGCCTTAAATATTACAAATCACCTTCGAGGTTTATTTTTAAACCATATTAAAGTATTTTCATAAAACCCCTCGAGATATGCATACGATATTTTAAGTATTCTAAAATTAATATAGGCTTAAGCGGTATCATTTCTTTTGAGCCTCAGGGAGCCGGAGAAATTGAGTGCTTGCCTATTCAGGTTAGACAACTTAACGGAGTTATCAATGGTAATTGTCTTGGAAAAAAATACGAATCTTGCCGTCCATGTGCAACAGTTGCCGATTTCTCCCGAACATAAGATTTTAAAAAGTTTAAATCAATTTCTATGAAAAAGACATGAACTCGAATCCAATCTCGAATCTAAACTTGAACTTGAACACAAATTCGAACTCTAACCTAACTCAAATCTAAACTCGAATATGAACTCGAACCCAAACTACTCGAACTAACTTGACTCGAACCAAGATTGCAATTGTCATGACTCGTATATTACTCGACTCACTCGAATACATTCTACACCTTTTGCAATCTATAGTTTCGATCAAGACATGTTAATCAATCAATCAAACTAATTAAGTATATTAACCAGTTATAATAAATTATACTCGGGGTGCTTGGGATAGTTTCTTGTGTGAATCCAACGGAGCTTCAGGAGTCCCGTATTAACCTTTTTTTGTTTTACTCGAATATCAGTCGGGTTGACTCATTCACAAGCTAGAGCGCCGATGCTAACATATGAAATTGGCCCGTGTTTCCTTCTTCCTGGGGATACGATTGAGACGGAAGAAGTGGAAGCCATATAGGAGGACTACAACTAGATCGCTACTCAAGGCTAGCCCAGCTTCACTTTTCTTCAGTTTATGTATGCCACTTGTTTAGGCATTTTTTTTATTGTATTTACTTTCCATCATAAACTCATGTATTTGTAAATATTGGAAGTTTAATGTAAATGAAGATGCTTATTGAAAAAATTTACAGTCTCCATTTATTCTTGTATTGTGTATTATTGTTTCAATACGCTTAGTATATTTATTTAGAGAATGACCTTCTCTGGATAAATATGTCGCGGGCTTACTACGTTACCGTTTCCGTCTACTAGGAAGCGGGGCGTGACAGGTTTTGTTAGTGGCCCATGCATGTCAGTTCTACATGAAGTCGTAAACAATATACCACAAAAATTAATGAATTCAACAAATATTTACATTCCTTACATTTCAAATTTTTTGAATCTATCCTAACCTATCTTTTATATCAAGCCGATGGAATCTCCAAACAATACCATCACAAACGTCAACGGCAATACTCCACCGCCTACACTACCACCACCACCTATCGTTGCAGCTCCTATCAATGAGCAAACGGTACTGCTTGAGGCTATCAAAAGCCTATTGGAGGGTCAGCAGCAGCAGACTGCTATCCTTATGAACCGCCCCGAAGCGGAGGCACTTGGAGTCAAACAGTTTCGGGCCTTACACCCAATGAACTTCACGGGTAAAGAGAGTCCGCTTAAGACAGAAAAATGGGCTCAAGCGATTGAGGATGACCTGGCAGCAACTCAAGTGCCAGATATTGCCTGGGTGAGAGTTGCTAAGTTGCAACTAACCGATAACACCAGAGTTTGGTGGAAGGCTGAGGAGAGCCGTCTCGGACAACCGATAGAATGGAAAACATTCTGAGACCTCTTCGATACCAAGTACTTCCCAAAGACTGCCCACTTTGACATGGAGCAGCAATTCATCCATTTACAACAAGGCTCGATGTGGGTCAAGTCAGTGGATGAATATGATGTTGAGTTACCATGCTCAGCAGGTAAGATATAGTCTCAAATTCAATTTTCTGATCTCACTCATAACACTACTAACACAAGGTCATAACAGGTTCGCTGCACACCTTATTCCCACTGCTGAGATCCGGGCCCAGCGATTTCAATAAGGGTTGGACCCTAAAATCCAAGCTGCACTCGCTACAGGGGATTTTCTAACCCATGAGCTTACTTTGAAGGTTGCCCGACGCTATGAGGCAGTTGTGAAGAAGAAGGGCAGGTCGCAGACTGCCGGTGTGAAATGCCCTGTGAACCAGATCACAGGAGAGGCCTCTTCCAGGCTATATTTTAACGGACTATCTCGGAGGCTAGTAGGTTCGTTCACCAACAGCAGGCCAGACTTTTTCATCTACTGCAATAGAATATGGCATCTTGTGAAGAACTGTCGCAGGGTGAACAACTTGTGCCTGATCTGTAGGTCTTCTACTCACGCCATTGGAGCATGCCCACAGAACCGAGGACCCAACAACCCTCCAGCTAGACCGGCGATCTAAGCTCCTCCTACCTAGTTAGCTCTTCCAGCACCATCTGCCCGCACCCAGATCGCTCAACCCCAATGTCAAGTGTTTAACCAGGCACAGAGGAAAGTGTCGCGACGCCAAGCATTCATTATGTCAGTCGAAGAGACCGAAGCTACGGGTTAGGTTATCACCGGTAAATCTCTTCCCTATTCTCTTTTAAGACCATTCAATTCATAGACATCTTATATTTGTTATACCTAAACCTATCCCATGCGACTCAGGTACAATCTTAATAGCCTCCCTACCTGCATTCGCGCTCTTCTACACTGGGGCATCACATTGCTTTATGTCGCAGCGGTTCATCCAAACTCATGCGATCCCAGTTAAACCGCTTGTATCCAGCTGGAACGTTAGTTCGGGGAACGACGTTCTAAAAACAACTTTGGGATAGTCGTCTGTAGTCGAGAATTTTATGTGGACTTCAAAGTGCTGGACATACCAAATTTCGACGTAGTCTTAGGAATGGACTGGCTGGGAACTTTCTTCGCTACCATCGATTGTTGCCAAAGAAGGGTAGTGTTCGAAATACCAGATCATCCAGTATTCTATTTCAAGAGTGGAGACCGAACTTTGGATCCTAGCATCTATCGTGCAAAACCAAAGAAGACAGAGATTGCAGCGTTGCAAGCGGAAGAATCGAAGCCAGAGGTAGTTCGAGAGTTCAAGGCTTTATTCCCGGAAGATATATCAGGTTTGCTTCTCGATCGAGCTCTTGACTTCAACATCGATTTACAACCCGACGCACAATCAGTAATAAAAGCTCCATACCGATTAAGTCCAGAGGGATTGAAGGAGATCCACATTCAGTTGGATGAACTCCTGAAGAAAGGTTGGATTCATCCTAGTATTTCAAGCTGGGGATCTCCGGTGTTGCTAGTGAAGAAGAAGGAAGGTTCCTACAGGATGTGTGTGGATTATCGAGCTCTGAACGAAATGACAATTATGAAAAAGTATCCATTACCGCGTATCGATGACCTTTTCGATCAGTTAAGTAGATCTTGTGTCTTTTCAAAACTAAATCTTCATTCGGGTTACCATCAAGTGAAAGTCAAAGAGTCCGACATTCTGAAAACGGCGTTTAGGACTCGTTATGGTCATTATGAATATCTCGTAATGCCATTTGGAGTGACCAATGCACTTGCCATCTTTATGAACCTGATGAACCAAGTTTTCCGAAAGTACTTAGACAGCTTTGTTGTTATATCCATTGACGACATCCTGGTGTATTCAAAGAATCGGAAAGAGCATGCCGAGCACTTATGGATTGTCCTGAAGACATTACGACAACATCAGCTCTACGCTAAGTACAACAAGTGTGAGTTTTGGCTAGATCAAGTTGGATTTCTCGGATATATCGTTTCAGGCGAAGTAATCTCTGTAGATCCAGCTAAGGTGTCGGCTGTCAGTAAGTGGCCGACACCAAAAACGGTGAAAGATATACGAAGTTTCTTGGGTTTAGCAGGATACTACCGACGATTCATCGAAGGATTCTCAAAAATCGCAGCACCTCTGACCAAGCTCACACGTAAAGACGAAGCATTCGTGTGGTCAGAAGCATGTGAAAAGGTTTTTGTAGAACTCAAGTCGAGGTTAAGCTCTGCACCAATCCTTATAATACCGGATCAATATGGCGGATTCGTTGTGCATTGTGATGCGCCCGATAAAGGATTATGATGTGTTCTACACCAGTATGGAAAAGTTGTGGCTTTTGCATCAAGACAGTTAAAGGTACATGAACGCAACTATCCAACACATGATGTAGAATTGGCAGCCGTCATTTTCGCACTCAAGATTTGGCGCCACTATCTTTTGGGAGAACGAGTGGATATATACACCGACCACAAAAGTCTGAAGTATATATTTACTCAGAAAGAACTCAACATGTGGCAGAGAAGATGGTTAGAACTCATGGCGGAATTCGACATCAACCTACAATATCATCCTGGGAAGGTGAACATAGTTCTTGATGCACTTAGTCGCTAGCCATTAGCAATGAATCTCACCACTCAGCGGGAGCTACAACAAGAACTGCATGGATTGGAGATTAAAGTAGTTATGCCAGGTAACGCTTCATTTTTGATGAACTTACAAGTCCAGTCTACTCTTGTCAATCAGATCAAGAAAGCTCAAGCAAATGATGCCAAGCTACAAAGGATCCGAGAACAAGTAGAAAGTGGACTACGAACAGACTTCATCATCCACGAAGATGGATCCTTGCGATATGGGAGCCGTTTATGCCTGATAATCGGACTTATTCGAGAAGAGTTGATGAAAGAAGCTCACAGCTCTCCGTATTAGGTACACCCCGGTGGTAAAAAGATGTACAAGGATCTACGGCAACATTGCTGGTGGCATGAAATGAAACGCGAAGTAGCAAGAAGCGTAGCCAAGTGTTTGGTGTGTCAACAAGTGAAGGCTGGACATCACAGAACTGCTGGTTTACTTCAGCCGTTACCAATCCCAGAATAGAAATGGCAGCACATTACTATGGACTTCGTGACTGCATTCCCTCTCAGCACGAAGGGTAACGATGCAATTTGAGTTATTGTGGATCGACTCACCAAGTCGGCTCATTTTATTCCATTCAGAGTTGGCCAGTCAGCTGAGACGTTAGCAAGGAAGAACATGGAGGTAAGAAAAAAAATCTAAAGTAAGATTTATACCTTCAAGATGTACCCCACTTGTCTTGATACCCATAAACTTATGCAGGAGATCGTGAGATTACATGGAGTACTTGTTTGCATCGTTTCTGATCATGATACACGATTCCGATCACAGTTTTGGCAGAGTCTGCAAGCTAGCCTAGGAACAAATCTGAATTTCAGCACAGCGTACCATCCACAAACATACAGACAGTCCGAGCGAACAATTCAGATATTAGAAGATATGCTCATGTATGTTGGACTTCGGAGGTTCGTGGAAAGATCACCTACACCTTTTGGAGTTTTCATACAACAACAGTTATCAGGCAAGTATTGGGATGGCACCTTTCGCAGCACTCTACGGACGGAAGTGTCATTCCCCGCTGAGTTGGAACGACGTTGGAGATCATGAACTCCTTAGACCAGAGATGATCATGGCAACTGTAGATGTGGTTCGCACGATCAGGGAAAAGATGCACATAACCCAAGACCGACAAAAGCATTAGGTAGATGCAAAGCATTGACATCTGGAGTTTCAACCCGGAGAACATGTATTCCTGAATATCTCTCTAAACAGAGGAGTGATACGTTTTGGCAAAAGGGGTAAATTAAGTCCAAGATACATAGGACCGTTCGACATACTCGAACGAGTTGGAGAAGTGGCATACCGTTTATCACTACCACCCTCGTTAGAAGGAGTGTACAACGTATTCCACATATCCCAACTATGATGATATGTGAGCGATCCTAGCCATATACTTGATCACTCAGAGCTTACAGTACAGACTGACCTAACCTGCGAGCAATAACCAGTTGAGATCCCGGACCGAAAGGTGAAAACATTACGGAACAAGGAGGTAAACTTGGTCTGAATGATGTGGAGAAAGGATTCGCCAGGAGAATTAGTTGGGATTCCTCAGCATCCTACTAGGTTTTCTATGCATCTACCATGCCAATTCAAAAAATTCTAAGAGTGCTAAGGAACCCTAGACTAGGATCAAGCTAGAGTAATTAGACAATCAAAGGCATATAATCAAACATTACAACAAGTGAATGAGGAATACAACCTTTGTAGACCGGTCCTTCACTTCTAAAGCTCCGTGTAGTAGTCCCTTCACCGCGAGTAGTGATCTCCCGAACTCTAGTATGGGTTCCTTTAGAGAAATGAACAAGCTTGCTCGAAGTCTTCGAGGCCGAAGATAATCTACGTCGAGGAGACTCAAACCCTAGCTAACTCTTCACTAAATTAGGGTTTAGTGAAGAAAACACCCTATATTAAATGTCTAGTAGTAGAGAATGATGAAGTAGGAATTTTGCTCACTTTGGAAATAATTTTCTCACTCAATATCATCATCTCCCAAATGCTAGTGAGCTTTGAGGAAGGAGATGAAGAAATCTCTCATGGAAAAAAAAACAAGTGAAGAATGTGAACCATGGGTGAGTTAATATCATATATATTAACCCATGTAGAGACTAAAATCAACTAAGGATAATGGTTAGGTTTATAAATATTTTAAGTAAAACAAAAGTTGTGGACAAGTCAATGAAACCACCAAGCTTCTCAAAGCTTCTAGCCAAGACTTAATCCATGCAATTTTTGAATTACTTAATCAAATAAAAACCTAATTATTATCATAAGCATGTGTGAGTCTCATACACCCATATCACTTGTATCATCTAGCATGACACATATTTATGTACACTAATATATATCACATATATATTATGTGCACAAAATCAAGTGAGAAAAGAAATCTTAAGTGAATCAATATTAGTTAATATAAATTAATATATCAAATATATAATTATACATTAGATTATTAAATCAACACTTGACTTAATAATCCGGCTATATTACATATAACCGATTAATATCAAATGCAACAACTTATCGAATCAACACTTGATTTGATAACCCGACTATATCACATATAACCGACCGATGTCACATATCGCGAGAATAGAATACGGTATCACATATCGTATTAATCTCGGTCCCACACATATCACATATGTGCTCCTACTCTGTTTCTCTTAAGCCAGGAAACCTCTGTGTAGGACTCTAAAGACTCGTCAATACGCCGGCAGTAGGTGATGATCATATCAAACACTCACAAGCCGAAAGCGGTCTGCTAAACGTAACGTCCACCCGGGTATTGAGCGATCAGAAGATCAAAAAACAAGCATGCTCACACCCCTGCGAATCCAATCAGTAACACAACCATACAGTCCGGTCTCTTCGTCTGATATGTCGCATATCTAGTCTAGGGGTGGTAAACGTCAGACCCTAGTAACTTGAAAAGTCATGCCGATGTAAGGTCCATAACGGCTCGAGAAACTACTGATAACACTTACCAGTAGATCTCAGCAACCCTGGCCAGGGATTTCCTGTTATGGCCAATCGAGCATAGCGCAACATCAACCCCCAATACCGGGAGAGACGAATCCCCTCCTATCGCTCATTGCCTCCATGTGACTCGGGACTGTACCCAAAAACCACCTGTTTGCACGGCTCTGCAGAGCCGTGGTAGAGTGGAAATCAAAGCACAGTAGGAGACACACAAGACTCTATGACGATCTCGGGTCGACAGACTAAGCTGTACCGGTGTCACCAGAGAACTGCTATCTGACGCGAGGTATAATACCATCTAGGTGTTCTCGGCGAGTCCGTTCAGTGTACCCAGTCTCCACTGAGCACCCTTATACCATCTCTGATGTCAGACACCAATGGATATGGGATCATCCATCACCCATCACATAGGTTGAGAAGCTATATGCTAGTCTACTCTGGAGTATCGATGCCCTGTCTCGATATTCTCTCAACTAGGAACAATTAAAGGATGTACTCACAGACTACCCAGACCCCACTAGTATGATCTACATCATAATCCTGGTAGTCAAGTACATATCCTAAGGGCTTTATCAACATGTAACATAGAGACATCAAGTGTACATGTTAAGATAAAGAGCAACCAGATAGCGTACTATCATGTCAAGCAAGAAAGTTCTCCCTATATATGTCCAAGCATCTACTATAATATACATCATATGTACAATAATGGTCTCTAGGGCATACATATAACTAACAATCTCCCACTTGCACTAGGGCCATATGTTGTAGTATCCAATACCCAACAATCAGCAGTAGTTATAGTATCCCATACTCAACCATCCCATAATAGTCTCTCTTGGGAAAAGGCCTTTGTAAGTGGATCCGTCGTGTTGTCTTCTGAGTCTACTCTCCTAACCTCGATCTTCCTGGAGATCAACCATCTCTATGATCAGGTGATACTGCCTTAGAATATGTCTGGGTCACTAACGGGACGGGGGTTCCCAGGCCTAAACCACAGCTCCATTGTCACACAATAATAGGAACCTTGTTCATCTCATGAATAAATATACACCCAGATTACCTCTTTGGTAGCATCTTTGTTAGCGATGTATTTAGCCTTTATCGTCTAGTTTGTCTCGGTATTTAGCTTGGAACTCTTCCAACATACCGTCCTTCCACTGAGGGTAAAGACAGTACCTGTGACTGACTTTCAGTCAACCTTACCACCCTGGAAGCTCGAGTTGGCAAAGGACTCCCACTGGAGTTCACCGTTACCAAACTCCAAGAACATTCCTTTAGTGCTTCACAAGTACTTAAGAAGGTTCTCCAAAATTATCCAGTGATTTTCCCTAGGATCATTTGATACCATCTCACTACACCTAGTGAGAACCCTATCATCCATCCAGATCTATCATATAGATCAAAACCCAGGATTTAGGAGGTATCACCTTGATCCTACATGGAGAATCAATGTGATAAGGGGAGATTGTCCGAGCGTAGCATATGAAACACCTTTCCTATCAAGAGTATGTTATCCACGTAATATACGAGGAAGACCACCTTACTCTCTACTACCCTTTTGTATATACAAGGTTCATCTACCATTTTGATGAAGTCAAACGCTTTGACTATCACATCAAAACAGATGTTCCAACTCCGCGATTCCTGCTTTAACGCACAAAGAAACTTGCATACGTTTCCGCTGCTCCCTCTGTCTACGAAGCCCTCTGGCTGTGTACTTATAGATGCTCTCTTCTAAATCAGTATTCAGAAAAGTAGTCACGACACCCAACCGCCAGATATCATAGTCATGGTATGTAGCAATGACAAGTAGGATCCGGACGGACTTAAGCATAGCTATTGGAGAAAAGGTTTCATCATAATCCATACCTGGTCGATGACGAGAACCTTTTACAACAAGTCTAGCTTTGAAAGTCTCAACTTTTCCATTTACACCAAGTAATCTTCTCAAGATATACTTGCTCCTGATGGGGATTTAACCCTTCAGACGTAGCATACAAAGTCCATACTTTGTTGGTGTACATGGATTCCATCTCAGATCGCTTAGCATCCAGCCATTCTTACAGAGTCCCCACTCTTGATGGCCTGCTCGAAACTGGTTGGGTCATCATCTCATGATGCAATCCTCGCTCCCACTATCATCGAGGAAACCGTAGTATCTCTCAGGTGGATGAGGAACCCTACGAGATTGGTGGAGAGGCTGAGGTTCGTCGGGAGCTATCGAATCCACCGGTTCTACCAAATCATCAGCTGTAGTTTGTATTGATGGAACTGATTCCAGTTCTACCTCATGACCACAAATTTCTTTGCATAAAAAAATTCCTTTTTTCTAAAAAAGGTGGCATGCCGAGAAATAAAACACGTTTTTTTCCTCGGTGCGGTAGAAGATATTCGCTTACGAATGCTTGGGATATCCAACAAACTTCCACAGAACTGATCTTGCCTCGAGCTTGTCCGGATTTTCCTTTGACATAGGCCGGACAACCCTAAATCTTAACTTGCTTAAGACATGGGCTCTTCCCATTCCATATCTCATATGGAGTGGTAGGCACTTGATTTGATTGGAACCCAATTCAATAGGTATGCAGCTTCCTCAAGTGTATAACCCTAAAAGAAAATAGGCAACTCAATAGTACTCATCATAGAGCGCACCATATCTAATAGGGTGTGATTGCTCTGCCCCGATACACCATTGTGCTGTGGTGTATATGGAGGAGTAATGCTGAGAGAGAATCTCATTCTCCTTTAGAATAGTCTAGGATGTCCATGCCTAAGAATTTTCCTTCCCGATCACATCAAAGGACATAATACTTATACCCGTTTTGGTTCTCTACTTCTGACTTATATTCTTTGAATTTCTCAAAAGGTTCAGACTTGCGTTTCAACTGAAACATATGTCCGAATCTTGAGAGATCATCAGTGAATGTAATGAAGTACAAAGAACCAGTCCTGGCATTTATAGACAGGGGACCACATACATCATCATGTATCAATCCCAAGAGTTCACTAACTCTTTCTCTGTTTCTAGTAAACGGAGCTATGGTCATTTTATCTTTGTGACATGACTGGCAAGTTTCACAATATGTAAATTCAAACTGATTTAAATATGCATCTTAATGTAACTTCTCTAGTCGGGTCGCATTGATATGACTTAATCTACAATACTACAAGAAGGATTCGTTCATTTCTGAACTCTTCCTCTTGTGTGTGTTCTGTACATTAAGAAATGTGGTTTGATTTAGAACGTATATGCTATTAGATAACGTGCCTGAACCAATCAACACTTGATATAGGAAATGTTCAAAACATTATCCAGCAATACAAAATTATATCCTTCTTTATTTAATAAAGAGACTGATATAATGTTACATATCAGGTTCAGTATCTAATAATATTCGTTCAGAATCAATGTATTTGGTAATACAGAGTGATAACTGCCAACACCTTGGCTGCAACAATTGCACTGTTTCTAACTCTTAAAAATTATCACCCATTTCCAGTTCTCTACCTATCTGTAGCCCATGTAACAGATTACATATGTGGGATCCTGATCCGGTATCTCATACCCAGGATGTAGAGGATACTGAGAAAACAGTTCTCGATAATGAACACACCTGAAGAAGGTGCATCAAAATGTACTTTCTTCGTTTGGGCGGCACGAGAATCCGGGTAATCCCCTATTTCCTGCTCGGTCTTATAACAATTATAAAGTAGAGCGGGACCAACGTTCCCCAAGCTCAGTATAACAAACTGGTTCGGTTAATACATCCATATTATTATCTTGATTAAGGTGTGACATGGTCGCTACCTGGAGAGAGAGAGAGAGAGAGAGAGAGAGAAGAAAACACTCTGCGTGCGCTCTTGCAAAATTAGATTGGTTATATATTTTATCTAATCAGGATGGCTCCCACTGTTTTTATCAAATCTTCCTTCAAACCCTAAAAGGAAAGATTAGCCGGGATTAATTACACTTTACAAGTTCGCCAATCTTTCAGCCAGGCCAGTGCTGGTACTTTGAGGGAGGTTCCCCATACTTTCGCACGGACCTAATTAAAATAAACCTCGCTTTCCTAGGGGCGTAACCCCGTTGACACCTTTCTAGACACCTACTTGATCGGCTAATTGTAAGGTGCAAAACTCTCCCAGGAGTAACAATTACTCGCAGTGGGCATCGAGATCCAACTATCACATAGAAGGTATGCAATCTCATTGCAAATTTCAACACTTGAAACTCCCGATTATGGTTTTTACCCCTAACACCTATGACCTTGGCTATGGTCAACATATCATAAGCACTAGTCAAGTTCTACCCGTCATTTCATGATTAATTATACCCACCCACATGACCCTCGGCTATGGTCGACATAATCATGTGACTGTCCTAACTAATCGCATCATATGCTTTGTAGGAAGACATCAGTTAGCTACCGTACACTACGCCCTAACTATGGTCAATATACGCAGCACGAATACTAAGTACTCTACTTCCTATAATGATAGAGGGTTGTAGATGGTTTTATGAAAACCTTTAACGCTTTGAACTTGATATCGTTGCAGAATCAAATGGTTTTAAAAGGAGTGGCTTAAGCTCCGCTTTTTGAAACTTTGATTTTTCGTAAAAAGCCGAGTGGGTTTCAAATTCGATTTTACAACATCTTTAGGTTTATTTTCCTTCATTAATCACATTAATGAATGTCTCATCATTTAAGTTACCTAAATATCACAGATAAATACAATGTACGCTTATGCCATCCGCATTCGCCGCGAAGTCCCGTCATGCACCGTTAGGTTAGGTAACTAACGGCAGAGCGGGGCAGGGCTACCGCAGGTGAAAAACATAAGCAACGTCTATAATATATCATATATATTATATGTAAAGTATCTATCTCAGAATATAAAATGATCACATCACAGAATATCAGCAGCAGAAGACAACATATGAAATATTGGATATATTAGGATTTCTGGGTTTTAATTTAAGCCTGTATAAAACACGGATTCCACGGTCGTGATGAATAGCCAAACCCACATCCCTAGACCCATACGAGAGTGGCAAGCAACCCTACCAATTCTAGAGTTAGGAGACCCGGATTCGACATCTCGAGATGGTCTTCCACTGGACTCTAGAACTCGGTTATTTGTGCTCCCCTCCTTGGGTCTATCCTAATACAGAAAGGTAAATAATATACATCAACGGTGACAACTTCCTCAACCCGGAAGTGCCCCAATAAAAGAATATTACATACAAGTTTTTACATGAATGAAAAAGAAAAACTCTCATCTCACATAAAAACCCCGGCTATTCAAATATGACGATCCAATATAATATATCACAACAACACATAACATCACATGTCATCAACGTAAGTAAATATGCGTATCCCAATTATCGTTGATGTATAGCAACGAAACTGGCGATACACCACATATTACACTTACGGTCACAGAAAAGAAAGTGAAAACTATAACAGTTGGAATCCGCAACAACCTTAGACATCATAAACCCAAAATATCTCATATTTCGGATTTCATGCCTAACAATATGAATTCCTTAGACATCGCATGCCTAACAATTATAAACCCCGTATTTTAGTCTTAATATCGAAAACACTTTTCAATAACAAGTCGGTTAATTCAACAAGATTCCCGACAACCTGATCGAATGCTCGTCGGAAATTTTAGTAGACGAACGCACCCCTGATACCGACGACGAAGTGCACTTAGGCGGAACACCGCGGCCGCGAGCATCCGGATGGATGCTTTTGGCAATGGAGTTCTCCTACAGTCACTTGGTCGGGGCTTTGGGACGTGGCTATCTAGTAAGGTTACCCGACGAGTATCGGCGTACGCTACGTGATTGCGACGAACTTTTGATCACATCAAAATCCCGTGGCAACCAATCAAATGAGACTAAATTGCTAGATTTATAAAATTCAAATATTGTGGATTCCATGTATTGTATCCCATCACAAATATCCGGACGACGTTAAACTTTTCGATCGATTCATCAAAGTCCCACAATTCCCCGAGAGCTCGACACTTGAGTACAGTTTAATAATACCCAGAACATGCCACAACACCTATGCACCAACCGTAGAAGGGCAGACCCAAGCTTCATTAATGGCACCGCGGAACTACCGCAAACCCTAAGGTTCGAAGCGATTCTATGGTCATTATGTCGGTTTCATTCTTCTAGAGGGTTCACAGAATGACTTGCATGATTTTCCGAATACCCTAAACTTGGAAAAATGGGTTTTTGACATTCGATCGAACTTTTTAACTTCGCCTAGATAATATGTGAAAACCCAAAACCAATGTTAAACTACGAATACGAAACACTCCGAGTTGCCTATACAGTAAGACTGCATCACATGAAATCTTATAAAAAACAAACAATACCTGAAACACCAAACCCCAGAGCTTGGAACACAGAAAAAATTTGAGGCCAAAATACTCAAATTGGGCTGAGCCCACCGGTTTCTCTACATGTCTGGCCGGCCACTTTTCAGCCAATTGTGCTCAAATTTCTTCTGTGTTCATGTCATATCTCATACAACATTCTGCACTTGTTTAAAAAAATTTTTGAAGCCATTTTAAAATTGACAGAAACTAGGGTTTGATATCGGGTGTTTCGGAGTCGTTTCAGTTTCGTAATTTAACAAATATCGTCTAATACTCTAGCCCGGCTCTGATACCACTGTTGGGATTTTTCAGCACCCTACTGGGTTTTCTATGCATCTACCATGCCGATTCCAAAAATTCTAATAGTGCTAAGGAACCCTAGACTAGGATCAAGTTAGAGTAATTAGATAATCAAAGGCATATAATCAAACATTACAACAAGTGAATGAGGAATACAATCTTTGTAGATCGGTCCTTCACTTCGAAAGCTCTGTGTAGTAGTCCCTTTGCTGCGAGTAGTGATCTCCCGAACTCTAGTATGGGTTCCTTTGGAGAAATGAACAAGCTTGCTCGAAGTCTTCGAGGCCGAAGATGATCTACGTCGAGGAGACTCAAACCCTAGTTACCTCTTCACTAAATTAGGGTTTAGTGAAAAAAACACCATATACTAAATGGCTAATAGTAGAGAATGATGAAGTAGGAATTTTGCTCACTTTGGAAATAATTTTCTCACTCAATTTCATCATCTCCCAAATGCTAGTGAGCTTTGAGGAAGGAGATGAAGAAATCTCTCATGGAAAAAAATCCAAGTGAAGAATCCGAACCATGGGTGAGTTAATATCATATATATTAACCCATGTAGAGACTAAGCTCAACTAAGGATAATGGTTAGGTTTATAAATATCTTAAGTAAAACAAAAGTTGTGGACAAGTCAATGAAACCACTAAGCTTCTCAAAGTTTCTAGCCATGACTTAATCCATGCAATTTTTGAATTACTTAATCAAATAAAAACCCAATTATTATCATAAGCATGTGTGAGTCTCATACACCCATATCACTTGTATCATCTAGTATGACACATATTTATGTACACTAATATATATCACATATATATTATGTGCACAAAATCAAGTGAGAAAAGAAATCTTAAGTGAATCAATACTAGTTAATATAAATTAATATAATTAATATATCAAATATATAATTATACATTAGATTATTAAATCAATACTTGACTTAATAACCCGGCTATATTACATATAACCGACTAATATCAAATGCAACAACTTATCGAATCAACACTTGATTCGATAACTCTACTATATTACATATAATCGATCGATATCACATATCGCGAGAATAGAATACAGTATCACATATCGTATTAATCTCAGTCCCGCACATATCACATATGTGCTCCTACTCCGTTTCTCTTGAGCCAGGAAACCTCTGTGTAGGACTCTAAAGACTCGTCAATAGCCGGCAGTAGGTGATGATCATATCAAACACCCACAAGCCGAAAGCGGTCTGCTAAATGTAACGGCCACCCGGGTATTGAGCGATCAGAAGATCAACAAGCAAGCCTGTTCACTCTCCTACGAATCCAATCAGTAACACAACCGTACAGTCCGGTCTCTTCGTCTGATATGTCGCATATCTAGTTTAGGGGTGGTAAACGTCAGACCCCAGTAACTTGATAAGTCATGCCGATGTAAGGTCCATAATGGCTCGAGAAACTACTGATAACACTTACCAGTAGATCTCAGCAACCCTGGCCAGGGATTTCCTGTTATGGCCAATCGAGCATAGCGCAACATCAACCCCCAATACCGGGAGAGACGAATCCCCTCTTATCGCTCATTGCCTCCATGTGACTCGGGACTGTACCCAAAAACCACCTGTTTGCATGACTCTGCAGAGCCGTGGTAGAATGGAAATCAAAGCACAGTGGGAGACACACAAGACTCTATGACGATCTTGGGTCGACAGACTAAGCTGTACCGGTGTCACCAGAGAACTGCTATCTGACATGAGGTATAATCCCATCTAGGAGTTCTCGGCGAGTCTGTTCAGTGTACCCAGTCTCCACTGAGCACCCGTATACTATCTCTGATGTCAAACACCAATGGATATGGGATCATCCATCGCCTATCACATAGGTCGAGAAGCTATACGCTAGTCAACACTGCTGTGATATAGCCTGTGCGTTCGATTCCCATTAGACCCAATTATTTTTAGATTTTTCTTTTTAATTTTTCTGAAGCCCAAGAGTTGCATGTGCAATATACGGAAATGAAAAGTTTCAGAAAAATCAAACAGGCCCAACGAGGTGTACACACCAAACTTGACACGTGGCACGAATCTCGAGACGATTGGGCCAAATCGACCGCCCATTTCTTGCTTATGGCCGGCGCCGACGGTCCAAGTAGCTCTAATCTCCTCCGTGGTTTGCACACACACCCCTTCAGCTCCCCTTAACTCTCCTGCACTGTTTGATTTTCCTGCAATCAAACAGAGACTCTTCAATTCATCACTTAACACCATTTAAATTCTTTTAATCTTCCCAAACCCTAATTCTTCACTATAAATACCACCCCATGCCCTAGCTCTTCCCCATTCTGAAATTTCTAGCAAAAAATTCTCTCAAACTCTCTAAGTACCAAGTGGAGTTAAGCCCCCAAGTGGAGTAGCAAGCCAAACTCGACGACCGGAGCATCTATGATGCAACCATGACCCCCGAGGGTTTCTTCGTTCTTTCTTTAACCACCTAAAACTATAAATCCCTTCATCTCTATCCTTTTCCACCTCAAAACAATTTTTTAAAAACAAATCGACAAAGGTGGAGTTATCTCCGATATAATCTTTTTTTTAAATTTTTGTAATCCATTTGATAAGCAAATTAGATCAAATTAATATCCTATACTAATCTTAACCTTATTTCACATCATTTAGTTTTTAGTTTAACAAAATTCATGTGAAACAAACATATAACGATCTTTTTCATTAAAATACCATGAACTTTAGTATAACCCTCATTTCAATAATTGTTAAAAATAGCTTTAGGAAAACTCCATTGGGTAACGACCTACCCCACACGCACACTATGGTTACATATCATGATGTTCTAAAAATATGGCTAATTTAAAGAATAACTTTTTCATAAAAATACCGCACCTTTACAAAACGGGTTTCTTTTGATCGCTATTTCGAAATCCTTGGCAATTACGTCTCTACAACCCTCGTCAGGGGACTCGCTAATGGATGGTGTGGATTATCACACATCCTTGGGATAGTAGAGCGAGATGCACAACTCCTCATGGAGTATTCGGTCTCGAAAGGAAATAAAAATACGGTTTTTAAGAAATACGGCTTTTCTAAATAAAACAAAACTAATTTTCAAAAAATTATATAAAAAATTATGAATTCGTACTTTCAATAAAAACATGATATGAAACTATTTTCTTTAAAATGAAAAGTTCGAATTTTTGATAAAATACCACCAAGTTTCTAAAAGTAGTAGTTTTCACAAAAGTACCATAAACTTTCAAAAAAAGCTAGATTTTATTACCAAAACACCACAACAATTAAAATACATGTTCATGAAAACCTTAAATATTACAAATCACCCTCGAGATTTATCTTTAAACCATATTAAAGTATTTTTCATAAAACCCCCTTGAGATATGCACACTATATTTTAAGGACTCTAGAATTAATATAGGCTTAAGCGGTATCATTTCTCTTGAGCCTCAGAGAGCCGGAGAAAGTGAGTGCTTGCCTATTCAGCTTAGATAACTTAACGGAGTTATCAATTGCAATTTTCTTCGAAAAAGACACAAATTCTGCCGTCCATATGCAACAGTTGCCGATTTCTCCCGAACATAAGATTTTTAACAGTTTAAATCAATTCCTATGAAAAAGACATAAACTCGAATCCAACCTCGAATCTAAACTTGTACTTGAACTTGAACACAAACTCGAACTCTAATCTAAGTCGATTCTAGACTCGAACTCAAACTACTCGAACTAACTTGACTCGAACCAAGATTGCAATTGTCATGACTCGCATATTACTCGACTCACTCGAATACATTCTACACCTTTTGCAATCTATGGTTTCGATTGTTCACCGCCGAAAACAGAGACGAACTGGGATTGATCGTCTTGCCTAAATTTAGGGGCAGATTCTATTTGGACTTCTCCATCCATATCTCTGAGGATACCAAGTTGATTTATGACACTATGTATCAAAGGTTTGGACAGATGCGACCGTTGTAGCAGACTTTATCAGATTCCCCCTCATTTGCGAGGTTTTTTTTTATTGTGGGGACGCTTTTCCCTGCACGTGTAAGCCCCTGCAGTTAATTATGCTATCGCGTTGCGATAACCACTTTCTACTGTTCCAGCAGTTCACTTTGTGTCGTGTGTATTTTTGGTTATTTTGGTTGCCCGTGGATTGTATACGGAGACTATTTTATGTCGTCGCCCGTAAGGTGCAGATTACTCCAAATCCGTATATTTTAGATTTGGGTTTGGGTCAAGGATTAACTTGATGGGGTTTTGAACTTAGGTTGTATATTCTTTGGGTTCAAAAATATCTTTGTTTATTTACGGACCGTTAATCTAGTTTGAGATTAAGATCAAATTAAATATATAAGTGAGAATTTGGGCTCAGTTATTTTAGTTTAAGGACATCATGGTCCAACACTCCCATTTTGAGGACGAATGTTAGTTTAAGGACATTTCGGTCGATTTTTAATTTAGGGACGTTTCGGTCCACTATCGCCGTGTTTGGGGCGAAAATTAGTGTAAGGACATTTCGGTCAAACATTCCCATTTTAGGGACGAATGTTAGTTTAAGGACATTTCGGTCCATTTTTAATTTAGGGACGTTTTGGTCCATTATCGCCGTGTTTGGGGCGAAAATTAGTGTAAGGACATCTCGGTCCAACATTCCTATTTTGGGGACGAATGTTAGTTTAAGGACATTTCGGTCCAGTTTTAGTTTAGGAACGTTTCGGTCCATTATTGCCATGTTTGGGGCGAAAATTAGTTTAAGGAAATTTCGGTCCATCTTTCATCTTGCACGCACGTGTATTTTTTACGTGGCGGAGTAAATGATAGTGACATGAAATGGGCCCAATTTGGGGCACGATCCGATTTGAGGTATGTACGTCAATTTGGAAGTGTATCAATATGAGATATATTATTCCCTGTCTTGATGAAATTTTACATCAAGTTAAGATGAGTAGAGTTGTTGGTTGTCGGGACCCGCTACCTCTCTGAAGACGCTGAGGAATTACAATGACATATATCAGAGGTGTGAAGAGATGTACCCTTGAACCAAATCTCGTATTTGAGAGAAAAAGGAGTTGTGGTGGACCTAAGATTCGTTAGTCATATTTAAGACTAAGATCATCTTAGGAGAGATAAGATGAATATCATTTTGAATATCATCAATGAGAGATCATTAGTCATGTTTGAGACTAAGATCGGTTTTGGAAATTACGAGCATATGAGCTCGGTTGATTTAAAATAAAAGAGGTTTAACCTCAGGAAACCTAGCCATTGGGCTGAGATTGGGTTTCTATACTACATAGCAATACTAAGCACTAATATATATAGTGCTCACGTGTGTTTCACGTGGGGCGCTGGAATAGTGCTAAGCACTAATTTTCTCTGGTCCTCACGTGTGAAACATATGAGACGCTCAGATATGGGCGCTGCCCAATCAGTGCTAAGCAGTTAGTCATTTTGACCAAACGTAGAGTGCTAATCATTTTGTTTGGCACTCAAGTGGGAAGCACGTGAGTGCTGAGCATTGATTTCGGGTTTTGTTTGTTCCCCCTTTTTCCTCTGATAGAAGTGCTAAGCACTTGGCTAGAGCTTTGGCACTCACGTGTGTAGTACATGAGGTGCCAGATTTCATCAAGTTTCCAAGAGTGTTTCACGTGTATTTCACGTGACTACTTTATTTTTAGGGTACTGGGCTGCTTTATTTGGTGACTGCCCAAATGAGTTTTTTCCTTGTTTTTTTATGGACACTCACGTGGGAAGCATGTGAGGCGCTTTAACTCTTCTTTTGTTTGTTTTAGGCACTCACGTGGGAAACACATGAGGCACTATAATGGTGTTGAACACTAATTTTTCTTATGTGTGTTTCACGTGAGACGCTAAGTACTTGTTTATACAGATGTTAATATCCGTTAATGACATTTTGGTCATTGATGATCATCAAGATTTCTGTTTTGAAAATCTTGGATCATTATTTTTAATTGGAGAAATAAGTTCTTATTTTATTTTTTTATAATAACTAAGTTCTTTATGTAGGTTTAAACCCGAATTTTGGAGGAATTAAATTCCCAGAGCATGCGTTTTTTTCTTTTTCTTTCTGTTTAACCTAGTTATTTTTTGAATCCTTGATTCTTAGGAACAAGATCTTCCCGATGAGAATTAAATTCTCAACTTGTAGGAGACTTGTCTTGCGGATCTCTGATCCAGAGAAAGAACTAAGTTCTTGAGAAGGGTTAAACCTTATATAAGTAAAAAGAGATATTTTGATCTCTGTGTTTTCTTTACCTAGGGTTTTTGAGGAGGAAAGTATTCTTCTTTGACAATTAAATTCTCTGTTCTTTTTTTTAGAGCTCACTGTATTTTTGCAGATCTTATAGGTTTTTTTTTTCTATATGAGACTTGAAGTCTCGGGTCCTTTATATAGTGGAGGCATGCTTGTTAATTAATTTTGAGAAAATTTTTCATTGAGAAATTCCAATTGATTTAATTGGACTCAAAATTGATTTAAGGAATTTTACCCACCGTTGGATTTTTGATCCAATTGTTTGTCTTACAGAATATGTTTTCTTGTTTTAACAAGATTGGGGGAATATTTTCTCATATATAGAATTTTATTCTATTGAACGGTGATATTTTTATCACCAATGGATTTTTAATCCGAGGGTGCTCGGTTTAAAAGAGCACAATCTTTCTCTGTTTAGAAAGATATAGAAAATATTTTCTATCTCATTGAATCTTTGATCCACCAACTTTCTGTTTAACAGAATATATTCTACGTAAGGAGGCGCCCTCACTTGTTTAACACATGAGGCTTACTTAGCTTCTCTCATTTGGCACCCATATGCTTTGCATATGGACGCTCACGTGTTTAACACGTGAGATCAATTTGGCCTTTGGCCATTTACTCTTAATGCTCATATACTTTGCATATAAAAATAGAATTTAATTCTATGCATAGAGTTTAACTCTATCTGAAGCTAATGATTTAAAAGGGTATTCTTACGTGTTTAACACGTGACCCCAGTGTGGGGGTTTTCCTTTGTGCTTATGGACGCTCACGTGTTTAACATGTGAGGCCCATTTAGCCTTTAGTTGTTTGATTGCAGCGCTAATATGCTTTGCATATAGACGCTCACGTGTTTAACACGTGAGGCTTATTTAGCCTATAGTTGTTTGATTGCAGCGCTAATATGCTTTGCATATAGACGCTCACGTGTTTAACACGTGAGGCTTATTTAGCCTATAGTTGTTTGATTGCAGCGCCTATATGGTTTGCATATAAGCTCTCACGTGTTTAATACGTGAGCTTTGAGTCGTGGGGAATTTTCTCCTCTTTTCTCTCTTTTATGAGGGAAAAAATGCCCCCAGCGTTGCTCTCACGTGCATGCACGTGAGTGCAACGCTGTCCATCCTTACCACCGTTGGATTGCTTAGGGGAACGGGAAAATGAACCACTCCCCATCACGTCTTATAAATGGGGCCTTTGGCCCTTGAGATGACCACTGTTTCTTCATCTTCTTCCTTAATTCTTTTCTTGAGAATTTAATTTTCCTTTCAGAGCTTAGCTCTCTGTCATAGAACTCCAGAGTTAAACTCTACAAAAACCTTTTTATTTTTTAGTAAGGATTATGAACGGAATTCATCTCTTAGGAAAACTCCTTTTTTTGTTTTGGATTTTAAATCCATTAACAGAGATTTGCTCTTTTCTTGAACAGATCCATTAGAGGTCTAAAAAAAACTCATTTTTTAAAGTAGACGATGAGTCTTGAATCAATGAGGATCGTTGGTTCTCCTCTTAGGGTTTTACCCTATCACTGATCTTTGAGGATCTTTGAAATTTAATTCTATTTTTTTTGTTTCCCTCCTGTTTCCCCCACTCAGAGCAAAACTCTGTTTGAAATTCAAAAAATTCAAAAATTGAAGCGACGCCTCAGATCCCTTGCGCTGCGCGCAATGCGCCACGTGTCAGAAGTTGATAAGTCAGCGCTGCGCCCAAGGCAGCGCGCCCAATCAGAGCAAGGCTCTATTTAAAACAAAAATTAAAAGGAAGCAACGCTTCAGTTGCGCTGCGCTGTGCGCTGCGCGACACGTGGCAGCGCAGTTGCGCTGCGCTGTGCGCTGCGTGATACGTGTCAAGCGCTGGTGCATCTGCGCCAAACAGAATTAAAATTCTAGTAAGATCTTTCTGTTCTTGTTAAAACGAGAAGATTTTCTTCTGTAAAATAGAAGCCCTTGGATCAAAGATCCAACGGTGGGGAAAATTCGCCAAATCACTCAGAGAAGGATCTCTTTAACAAATTAAACAAATTAATGGGCACTATATAAAGGCCCCTAGACCCCAATTCAAAGAACATCAACATCAAGATCAATAAACAACACAGATAATAGAGAGAGCTCTGAAAAATTATGAAAAGAACTCAAGAAGAGAAAACAGGTAAAAACCTTTATAAAAAAAAAAGAATTTCTTCTGAATAGATCATTGATCTAAGAACAAGATCATTGATATTCAATAAATAAAAAAATAAAAAACAGTGCCTTGCACTTTTTTATGAACCATTGGTTCTGGAATCTTAAAAATTCTTTTCTTGAATCCAAAATTGGATCAAGTTATTAAACAGTGCCCTGCACTTGCAAAATCTGCACTGTTGTGCTCCTGGGTTGGCGCAAGCCACCAGAGAGCGCCACGTGTCAGCTCCAAGACCACCTGCGCTGTGCGCTTTTAAGATAAAGTATTGCTCTCTGAAGTTGGCGCAACTCACCAGAGCGCGCCACGTGTCAGCAGCGCAACAGCGCAGCGCACCGCGCTGTTGCGCTTGCGCTCACCCGAGCATGGCACGTGTCATCTCCATATGCGCTTGCGCTCTATAA
This sequence comes from Agapanthus africanus, assembly GCA_030015575.1. Classification (NCBI taxonomy): domain Eukaryota; kingdom Viridiplantae; phylum Streptophyta; class Magnoliopsida; order Asparagales; family Amaryllidaceae; genus Agapanthus; species Agapanthus africanus. Next base: position 167,503,639 of record JASDDO010000028.1, on the reverse strand, counting down.
TTGGCGCAAAAGCGCCTGACAGGCCACATGGCCACTGTCAGTTTGATTAATGCACTGCATTATTTACAGAAGGGCCAAGCCTAATTAAGAAAGGCTTAATAGGCCTAATTAAATGCAATGCATTATTTTAAAGAAGGGCAGAGCCCAAACAGATGCTCTCCATCATTTATAAAGGGACAGAGCCCAAATCAAAAAGGCCTAGCAGGCCAGAATAAATTGCAGTGATTATCAAACATGGGCAAAGCCCTAGCACAGGCCTAATAGGCGAAAGATAAAAACGTTGAATATTCTCAACTGGACTTAGCCTAATCATGGCCGTAAGTTCTCAAATTAAATTGACTGAGTAAGACTGCTCTCTTAAATCAATTTACATCCGGTTCAATGGGACATCTCTGAACTCCTCTGACACCTATCGTTGTAATCCTTCAACGACGTCAGAGAGGTGATGGGTCCCAACAACCACACATCGATATGGACTGCTGGGTCCTTAAACTCATGGACCGAAACGTGCTTAAACTAATATTCGTCCCAAAATGGGAACATTGGACCGAAATGTCCTTAAACTAATGTTCGTCCCCAAATGGGAATGATGGACCACCATGTCCCTAAACTGGAACATGGACCACTATGTCCCTAAACTGGAATAACAGAGCCAATTGCTCTCTTATCGGATCCAAACGATCCCGTTAAGTCGATCTTAGTCTGGAGATTAGACTAACGTATCCTTAACAAAAGTTTAAGTTGATCTTAGCCTTAAATAGGGCTAACGTATCCTTAAACGAAAACCCCAAACCCAAATCTAAGAAAATACGGATTTGGACTAATCCACGTCTTACGGGCGACGCATAACCTAGTCTCCGTATACAATCCACGGGCAACCACAAACAAAACAAACACACACGACACGAAGTGAAATTCTGGAGAAGGAGAAAGTTGTTACCGCGACACGGTAGCGTAATTAACTGCAGGGGCTTGCTCCTGCAGGGAAGAGCGCCCCCATAATCAAAAAGCCCTCAAGCGAGGGGGAATCTGACGAAATCTGCTACATCAGTCGCGTCCGTCTAAACCTCCGATACATGGTGCCATAAATCAACTTGGCATCTTCAGAGAGGTGGACGGATAAAACCAAATAGCATCTGCCCCGAATCTCAGGCAAGACGTTTATCGCGTCTCCGCCGCGCCATTCGGAGGGGAACAAATTCTGGCACGCCCGGTGGGACTTTTTCCTCTTTCCACTCCACACTTCGTGTGTCATCTTCGCGAACGAATCGCAGTTTGTTAATGGTTGCCTTTGGATTTTAAGTTACTAAGATTTGGTCTTTTTCCTGGCGCAGAAATCAAGCATCAATGGCCTCCAACTGCTCGAGCTGTTCAAAGTACCAGTGCAACCGACGCTCCACCTCACCTGGAGGTGTAGCTTATGGGCCTCAAGCGGCCTCCATCCTTGCCATGCCGGTAGAACATGTGACCCAGGCCACCACCGGCCTGTTTTTCGGGACCATGCTCCCGCCTGCAAGCTTCACCATGCCAGTGCCCGCACCAGAAGCGAACAAGAAGTCGGACTTCGATCGGCTCACTGCTACAACGGCCCCTTTCAACGGGTCGTCCAATATCAAACCAGCAACCTCAGTCTTTGCCAGGCTGAGCCAGAACCCTGATGGGCCCACCAAGAAGCCCATGAACCCTGAAATGGCCGTCCCGAGGAAGAGAGCCACCCCTACTCCTGAAGTCGTCAAGGCGGCTTCTCCTATTAAAGAGTCAGTCTTTTCAAGGCTGACTATTCCGGCTCCTGCTCCTACTCGAGGATCTGTCTTTGACAGATTGAACATCGCCACTCAAAGGACAACATCAGTATTTAAGAGGCTGACACCAGCAGCACCTCATTCGGACAGAGGGCAAGATGAAGCTGTCCCTATCACCGAGCCAGTCCCAACGGCTCGTCATGCTCGACGTCGCCACTGGCGCCGAGTAAGGAAGGATGGGGGCAACTCCCCCTCAGGGCTAACTCCACCTGCTCCAGTTGTGGAAGTTAATACTGCTGTTCCAACTGGGAACAGTTTTGAACCACTTAGGAGGGTACGTAAGAACTCTCTAACTGCTACGCTAAAAAGATCTCCTCCACCTGCGGAGAGGGTTCCGGAAACGAAGCTGGAGCAGTCCCCTCAGCGGCTATCCTCCAAAATTTATAAAGTTTGGCGAAGGGTTCAAGACTCCGTAATTGACCAAGGTCACTCTCGTCAGCAGAAAAGGGCGAAAGTGCAGGAAGAAAAGGACCGTCCAATCAAACAGCAAAGGACGACAGTCACCAGGGTACCCGCTGCAACGGCCCCCTCAACTTCAATGGCCCACAAAAGAAGGAGGCCGGAGAAAATTCCCACGCTTGCAGCAAATGTCAAAGGCGGTGAGCCTAAACGCCCTAAGCCCGGGGGCATCGTGGTCCATACTGTATACATGGCATCGGGGAAGGAGGACAGCCGTGCATCTACAGGTCATAGACCGCTTACACGGTTAGTGACCAAAGCTCAGGAGCAACAGCAAAAGATCCAGGAAATGATGAATGCGATGGCTGCACTCACTGGGCAAAAAGAAAGCCCCGAAGCGTCCTCAGATGAACGCCAGGAGCAAGAAACTGATGCTGAATTCCTTCGTCGGATATTGGAGAAGAAGGATAAAGAGGCTGCTGAACAAGCAGTCAATATAAAGCGAATGGCCCTCCTGTTCCAGGACATGGTGGGAATGATGATTCAACAAGATCCTCCTGCTGAAGATCCTCCAATCGTCCTTGAAGACGACAGGGGGGAAACGTCAAATCCTCAACCGGCTCTGTTAACAGCCAAGGAGGAGACAATCTCCAAAGCCGACTTGGAAGAATATATAGCTCAGTAGATACGGGTTCATCAGGCGACTGAGGCAGCCGGCCAAGTTGTCAAGACGGGGCGGCCGTATCCAAGCTGGTACGATCAGATTAAGTACCCGCCGGGCTATACAATACCGAAATTCCATGTCTATAAGGGGACGGGCAATCCCCACCAGCATGTTGCCCAGTTCAGAGCGCTTTGCGGCAACACCGGCGGTGATGATAAGTTGTTACTTCGCCAGTTCGTTGGTAGCTTATCGGATACAGCATTCGAGTGGTACTCCGAGCTCCCAAACGACTCTATCAAGACCTTCGCGGAGATGGAGCTGCTGTTTACCCAGCGTTTCGCAAGCGCCAGCGAACGCACCCCGATAACGGCATTGATTAATGCCAGGGTAAAGCCGGGCGGGACATGGGTCCAATATGCTATACGGTGGCGGAACTTGTGGTCAAAATGCGAGCAACGCATTGAAGAGGCTCCGGCAGTAGGGATGTTTGTGGGAACTCTTGATCCGCAGACGACCATATCCCAATTCATGATGTTCTTCAAGCCGACTACCTTCCAGGCCCTGATCGACAAGCTAGCTTAGATGGATCAGATGGTCCATAGACCTCCCCCTCCAAAGCCGGACTCTCGAAATGAGAAGGGGAAGGGAAAATCAATTGTTGTCGCTAATGCTCAACAACAGCCGAGCAACTTGAAACCGGCTGTCCGTCAAAATAATATGTGTCCACACCTATCCCTTGAGGAGAGGCTAGGACGTCCTTACTCGTTTTCCCGAGATAAAATGAGAAGACTATTTGAGCTAGCATTGCGCAACCGACTCATAAATCTGCCGGATCCAAGACGTCCGTCGCAGCCCAATGATGTCAACGATCCCAACTACTGTCCCTATCATCGAGTACTGGGTCATCCGATCGATGATTGCTACGTCTTCAAAAATTGGATTGAGGACCAGTACCAACAGGGCAAGTTCGCGTTGTCCGACAGATGAAAGGTGAACCCGCCACAACCTCATACCTCTAAAAAGGTGAATACGCCGGGGGCAACATGCTCTCTCGTTGAAGAAGCTCCATGGGAGGTTGTATTATCAGCTAAAACAAAGAGGATGCTAAACGATCTTCAAACATGCTCAGCGCTCAGATGGAAGAACCCGTTGAAACCTCAGATCATTGAAGGGATGTTGAAGCCGTGCCCAATTCCGAAGACCGGTGGTAATGGCCCAAGCACTCACAACCAGCCGTCAAAATCTTCAAAGAAGAAATCCAAGAAGCCCGTAAAGCCTGGCAACAAGCGCACAGACTTACAAAAACAAATTGACGCACTGGAGGAATATAACCAGAAAGCACGGACTTCCATTACACTCCAAGAGTTTCTCAACCACGTCTTTCAAGAGGAAGATGAGGAGACAGTTCGTCGGATGAATCCGAGGAATACGTGGCGAGCTGTCATATAATTTCCCATTCGTTTACAGACAATGAGGAAACTCCTTGCACTGAAAAGCTGGGGGCAGATCCTGAACCGGAAATTCTAGGGCCATCGGATGAAACAATTGACGCATTCCTCAATGAAGCTCTTTTAAAAAGTAAAGCTGATCGGGAACGCGATGCGGTCGTATTTGAAAGGGCCAAACGCCGGCGACTAGACGAAATAGTTGAAGCACTCCCGCCAAATCAAAGTACGTCCATCGCAGATAAAAGCAAATTCAAGATGAGGAAAAGGTTTGCTAAGGCCATATCCATGGGTATGAAGCTACCATCCTCTGAAGGAAGCATTACTGGTGAAGAGAAAATGCACACTTCCTACTGCTTGTATCATCGGAAGATTTCGCACCCCACCGAAGAGTGTAGAGCTTTCGATAAATGGTGGCAGGGATATGTTGCTCATCGACAACATTTTAAGCGGGAGAAGCGCAAAACCCGTCGGGAGCAGAAAGGTACGACCGAGGAGCTTAACAGAACTACCGACAATTGTCGCATGGTTAACGCCGGGGGATCACAAGTGCTCACATTTGGGAGCTATTCTGATGAGGAGCTGGCTCTTATCCCCTCTTTAAAGAGTCCACCTCGGGAAAAGAAGAAGAGCAGAAGGTCTGTGAAAATATCCGGCTGCGTAATCGGACTCTATCCGAAAAGAATCTCGGACCCTAAAACATAAAAGATAAAAGGAAAGAAAAGGTCTCTGAGGATATCGCCCTAGATGACCAAGTCATAGAAGAGCTAACTGCCAAGGACCCGCCGAAGAAAAGTAGGATGGATTACAACGTTCTGGCGCATCTGAGGAAGCTACCCTCGCAGCTCAGCATTCTTGATGCCCTTTTACTATCAAAAGAGGCAAGGGATTCGTTAATCAAGGTACTACAGGAGCCGGAACAATTCCAAGCTTTTCTCGCCGAAGAAAAGATGAAGGATGAGCTGGAGGAAGTACACACAGCCGATGTCACTTTTGGCGATGAAGACCTTCTCCTTGGGACGTGCGAACACAATCGCCCCCTCTATGTCTCAGGATACTGCCATGATATAAAGATAGGCAAAATCTTGGTTGACAATGGATCTTCCGTTAATCTCCTCAATGTGCGGGTGTTAAAGGAAATCTGCATGAGCATCCGGCACCTTGCTCGGGACAAGATCACCATCTCCGGGTTCGACTCCCAATCATTGAGAACTCTTGGGTCTGTGATACTGATGCTACGCTTTGGGCTGCTCGTCACAGATATTAAATTCCACGTCATAGACGCCAAGACATGCTACAATGCTCTGCTTGGCCGACCATGGTTACACGAGTACAACATCATCCCTTCTACACAGCATCAGTGTATGAAATATTTTAGGGATGGTCTCGAGTATACCGTGACGGGAGAACTGAATCCATTCTCCGTGAACGAAGTTTGCAAATATGAAGATGCCAATTACTTCTTACCGGATTTCGAAGACACGGAAAGGTGTCATAAGCCGGAGAACAAAGCTAACGCCACTATCCCTGTCTTCATCAGTGATACCGAAGAGGAAGTGGAGATAGTTCATTCGGGTCCGCCCCAATACAATAAGCCGGGACCATCTGCTCCTACGTTGATCTTTGGTAGTGACTCAGAAGATGAGGTCCATGCTGTATTTTCCGCTCGACCTTCAATACAAACATCCGCTGATGAAGAGCAAAGTCTACAAGTCGCCATGGTTCCACTTAAACATCATAAAGAACTGGATGCGCTCAATACCTACAGCGTAGAGGAGCTGCGGACGTTCTATGTCCCTCCTAGGCGAGAGGGCGAATAGGCTATTCTATTCTACCGTTCCGGAGAAACCAAGGTGGAAAAAGAAATCTGGCACGGTGCGGATTCTACGCTTGACAGGCTTCAGCCCATCCGTTTGCCTAGATATTATACAGAAGGCTTGAAGAGGCTGTTGAATCGCCAGGGGATACCTTTTAAGCAGACCACTCGAAAAGCCAAATTCTATGACAGGGTCTGGAACATTCCCGGGACTCAACACAAGTTGCCTAGTGGGAGGATGGAAACAATCGGGCTTGGTTACATTCGGTCCAAGAAACGAGAGCTACTCCGTGATTGCTACGTCGTACATGACTTCAATGAAGAAGCGGATGCTCAATGGGAGGACGCTAATCCCGAACCTGTAAAAGTTCCTGATGCAAAAGTGCCCAGTCCGTCGTTCGAAGAACAAATGGACAAGCTTATAAGGGAAGCTGGTCAAAAAGTCCGAGACGACCATAACCGCGAAATGGCCATCTACGAGAAAGCCAAAACACAACGCCTCCTACAGCAGGCCACGAAAAATGAAAGTGCCGCTCCCTGTCAACCTATTATAAAAAAGGCTCGACGCAGAGGCAGAAACAAGTCAAAAGGCGAAAAAGACTCTCAACAGCAACAAAGTGGGACTAAGAAGCCACGCAAGCGGGAATCGAGCGGTTCTGATCTATCCCTTAGGAATAAGATGAGTCGAGCGTACTCTTTTCCTCGGGACAAGACGAAGAAGATTCTTGACCGAGCTATAAAATACCAGATGCTTACACTGCCAGAGTCCAAGCACCCTGAGCAAGAAGGCGAAGTCTCACACCCGAACTATTGCTTTTATCATCGAGCAATAGGGCACCCTCTCGAAGACTGCTTCACCTTCAAGAACTGGGTCGAAGATCAGTATCAGCTCGGCAAGTTTGCTCTGTCTGACAGCTGGAGGGTAACGCCGCCATAGAAGCATGAGCCCAAAGCTACGAGAGCAGAACCAGATCCACATCGATTTTGGAAGCGAGTGCGTACCTGTCATATGATAACAATATCAAAAGAAGGGCCCGAGAATATGGATGACCTTCCTTGGTGCTTCGAAAACAGCAATGACGAGGTGATCTCAGAATTTCCACCAGCACCGAAAGAGCTGGAAGATGGAATACATACCACTGCAGATAACCTCAAGAAAATTGAGTTGGGGACGGCGAACGACCCACGACCGACATTCGTCAGCGAGTTGCTATCTAAAGAAAGGGTGGCTTTATTAAAAGACGTGCTTATGCAGTATAGAGATTGCTTTGCGTGGAATTATTCCGAAATGCCAGGACTAGATCCAGAAATCACTGTGCATAAATTGGCGATATCCCCGGACGTCAAACCAATCAAACAGGCGCCGAGAAGAATGCGTCTCGAGCTTGAGATGAGTATCAACGCCGAGGTCAAGAAGCTGATCGACTCTGGGTTTATCCAGGAAGTTCAGTATCCCGACTGGATCGCCAACATCGTCCCAGTGATGAAGAAAAATGGGACAGTGCGCATATGCGTGGACTTCCGGGATCTCAATAAAGCATGCCCGAAGGATGATTTCCCAGTACCAGTCACCGAATTGATGATAGATAACACGTCCACTCACGAGGTTTTCTCCTTCATGGACGGCTCATCAGGATATAATCAGATAAAGATGCATCCTGAAGACCAGAAGCACACCGCTTTCCGGACCCCTCTGGGGATATTCTGTTACAAGGTGATGCCCTTCGGTCTAAAGAACGCTGGTGCCACCTATCAGAGGGTCATGACGAAGATCTTCGATGACCTTATAAATGAAATCGTCGAATGCTATATCGACGACCTCGTGGTTAAAAGCAAATCATACGAGGAACATCTCGAGCATCTAAAGACCGTATTTCAACGCCTTCGACAATACAACTTGAAGATGAACCCTCTCAAGTGTGCATTCGGAGTTTCCTCGGGCAAATTCCTGGGATTCATCGTCCGACACCGGGGTATCGAAATAGATCCGTCAAAGATTAAGGCGATCATGGTAATGCCCCCGCCAAGAACTCTGAAACAGCTGCGGTCTCTCCAAGGGAAGCTCGCGTACATACGACGATTTATAGCCAACCTTTCAGGCAAGTGCCGTCCTTACAGCCACCTGATGAAGAAGGGAACCCCGTTCGTCTGAGATCAAAAGTACCAAAGCGCGCTAGACGAAATCAAGCAGTACTTGCAAAACCCGCCAGTGCTGGCTGCTCCGGTCAAGGGAAAACCCCTCATTCTTTATACAACCGCCCTCGAAGGCTCTTTAGGCGCATTATGGGCACAAGAGAACGACCAAGGGAAAGAAAGAGCACTCTACTACTTAAGTCGAGTTCTGCCGGGGGCAGAAAGCAATTATTCTCCCATTGAAAAACACTGCCTAGCGTTGATCTTCGCGGTAACAAAGCTCAGGCACTATGCGTTGGCGTATGAAGTCTGTCTCATTTTAAAGGTGGAACCCCTTAAGTATTTAATGTCGAAGGCCATATTGACAGGACGACTCGCTAAATGGGCCTTACTCTTGATAGAGTTCTCGATAACCTACCAACCTCTCAAGGCAGTGAAAGGCCAGGCCATCGCCGACTTCCTCGTTGAACATCCGATACCTGCTGATTCTCCTCTGAATTGCGATCTGCCAGACGAACATGCGTTTGACGCGATCGACGGAGGTGATACCCGATGGGAGCTTTATTTCGATGGAGCATCCTCCATGAAGAAGCGCAAACAAAGTACCCCTATAATCAAATCAGGGGTAGGCCTTATCTTTGTGACTCCACAAGGAGGGATAATGCGCTTTGCCTTCTCCTTGACAGAGCCGAGGACGAATAATGAGGCTGAATATGAAGCTTTGATAGCAGGCCTCGAGATCGCCATCGACATGGGAATTGAAAACCTCCTCATATACGGAGACTCCCAACTGGTCGTTAGTCAAGTAAACGGCGACTACCAGACGTGCAAGCCAGAGTTGGTGAAGTACGGCGAAAAGGTGCAACAACTGTTGACCCAAATTCCTTCCTACACTTTGGAAAATATACCGCGTGCGGAAAACAGCAAAGCGGATGCGTTGGCCAAGCTCGCTAAAGAACTGGCTGACGAGAACCTTGATGACGTCAGAATCATGGTACAAAGCCGTCGGGTGCTTGCCCCAGCAGGAATATCTCCGGAATCATCCGAAGAAAAGGGAGCGACTGAGCAGACGACCTTGCAAATAAAAGACCGGGAAAAGGCCGAGGATTGGAGAGATGTCTTTATAGACTACTTCAAATACCGTCGAACGCCCGAAGATGCGTCCTCAAGGCATCAGCTTATGAAACGAGCTCTGTCTTTCGCCTTCTTCAATGATACTCTGTACAAGAGGTCGTTTGATTCTCTGTGGTTGAGATGCCTGGGACCTGAAGAGGCAAAGAGAGTCATCCAAGAAGTTCATGACGGACTCTGCGGTTCTTACCAAGCAGGCCCGAAGATGAAGTTGAAGATAAAACAGATGGGTTACTACTGGCCCACGATGATTCAGGACTGCCTCGAATATGCGAAGCAATGCCACTCATGCAAAATCCATGGGGACTTCATCCACCAGCATCTAAATCCATGACATCCAACGGTGGCTAGCTGACCGTTCGAAATGTGGGGAACTGACATAATCGGCCCTATCGAACCAGCATCGTCCAGGGGACATCGTTTCATCCTGGCGACGACTGATTACTTCTCTAAATGGGCAGAAGCAGTGCCGTTAAGGGAGGTAAAGACGGAGAATATCCTTCATTTCTTCAAGACGCACGTCATATATCGGTTTGGAACTCCGAGACGGATCATCTCCGATAACGGGCCAGCTTACAGAAGCCACAAAATCAGTCGCTTCGCGCAACAACACAATATAGACTGGAGATATTCCTCGGTTTATAATCCGCGAGCTAATGGTCTAGCCGATGCCTTCAACAAGACCCTGATGAAGATCATGAGAAAGACGGTGTTTCGAAATAAGAAGGACTGGCATGAGAGACTGCAAGAAGCTCTCTAGGCATATCGAACTACGTTCAGGACAGCCACGAACACAACGCCGTACGCGTTGGTATTCGGTACAGAAGCAGTACTCCCCCTCGAGATAGAGTTGCCTTCTCTACGAGTGGCAGTCCACTACGAGCTGACGGACGAAGAAAATGCTCACCTTCGGCTTGAGGAGCTTGACGCCCTTAATGAAACCCGGCTCATAGCACAACAAAATCTGGAGGCTTATAAAGCAAAGATGACGCGCTCATTTGAAAGGTTGACTAGGCCGAGGACATTCTGCCAAGGCGAACTCGTTCTAGTGGTCAAAAGACCTATGATCCCCAATCGCGCCAAGCAGGGAAAATTCGAGCCGAACTATGAAGGCCCGTACATAATAGACAAGGTCTATCAGGGTGGAGCCTATCTACTCATGGATATGCACGATGAAAGGCCTTTCAGGCCAATAAACGGTCGCTTCCTGAAGAAATACTACGCTTGATGAGCCACAGCCTAGGTCAATGACAGATAACGACGACTATGTCCGCTCGTTATCTTCCTAAGCTCAAGCTCTGTAAGTAGTAGCCGGCCTTCTAATGACGGACCGAAACGTCCTTAAACTAATGACGGACCGAAACGTCCTTAAACCACTACCGCAGCATCCTTAGGCTGACGAGATGAATATAAAAAAATATATATATAAAAAAAAATAAAAAAAATAATAAACGGTATGTCCATAAGCAAAATGGGCGCGGATGAAAACCCGATAGGGCTCCGTGAGTAAAAACAGCAGGACTACCGGCGAGTGTTTATGAAAACCTGAAAGGGCGTAACCTCGTTAAAAGACACTTACTGGGTCCTCTCGACCTTGTAAGGAGAAACCACCCGCGTGGGATCCTTACGACTCACAAGGGAGCAATAAACTTAGGGATCCTCACGATTCTTAAGGAGAAAATACACTTGCGAGATCCTCACGACTCGTAAGGAGAACTCTCTTATGGGATCCTCACGGCTCATAAGATTTGAAAGTCTTAAGTTACAGAGACCTAAACCTGTGCTTAAGCAACCCCCACAACTTCCGATATTGCCCTACAAGTGGCTCAATACTGACCCTTGTATACAATCCACGGGCGCGAATAAACATTTCCCTAACGAAGTCCCACCTTTGATTAGGGATATGTTCGCATGATGAACAACCATTATAAGTTCTCTCGGCTTACAAGGAGAAAACCCTCTTGTAGGATCCTTACGACTTACAGAGGAACATACACTTAGGAATCCTCACGATTCCTAAGGAGAAAATACACCTACAAGATCCTCACGACTTGTAGGGAGAAATACCTTTGTGAGACCCTTACGGCTCATGAAGTCAAAAGCCTTAGTCGACTGGACCTTAACCCTGTTCGCTAAGCCACCTTTGTTCGACATCGACAGAGGCATATGATGATTCGCTCCTGGCAATATTTCAGTTGTAACGATACTGATGCTGAGATTGGTGCCAGATTCCAAATTCCACACTCGCGATAAAAAATCAGCGAGCCATACATGCATACGAAATAGCCGAAATGATGGGGCAACTTGCAATAAAAATCGGCAAGTAAAAATGTATGCATGCAAAATAGCCGAAATGATTGGGCAACTCGCAATAAAAAGCAAGGAGTGAAAATAAAATAAATAGCCGAAATGATTGGGCACCGCGAAAATAGCCGAAATGATTGGGCAATCGCGACCTTCGCGATATAAAAGCTGAAATGATAGAGCATTCCGGAAATAAAACAATAAAAAAATATATGAAACCTTTTGCCCTACAGGTGAGATCACATCGATCCCTGTATACAATCCAAGGGCACAAACAAAGAGGGAACCACACCTTCCCAACAGGCTCCGCCAGGAAGCAAAACCAAATCTCGACGGTTCGCCAACGGCCTAGAGACAACCACAACATCCGTCTTGATGTAGCAGACGCAGTGACAGCAAACGAAGCGAAGATCAAATTCCTAGCTTCACGGTTCTGACGGTAACTTACATAAAACCTGAAAGACCACCACAAATCCTTCGACTTAGGGAAACCAGTGTCCTTGACGAGAACATCCTGATTCACGTCGACCCGCAGAGAAACTAACGTCTTTGCAGGAATACATCGATTCGTTTCAACCCCAGGGAAACCAGTGTCCTTGGCAAATACCTCAATTCAGGGAAACTAGCATCCTTGATGAGAACATCTTGATTCGCGTTGACTCACAGAGAAACTATCGTCTTTGCAGGAATACATCGATTTGTTTCAACCCCAGGGAAACCAGTGTCCCTGGCAAATACCTCAATTCAGGGAAACTAGTGTCCTTGATGAGAGCCTCCTGATTCGCGTCGGCCCTCAGAGAAACCAGTGTCTCCGCAGGAATACTCCGATTCGTTTCAACCCGGAAGAAACCAGTGTCTTCGGCAAAATCCTTCGACTCAGGGAAACCAGTGTCCTTGACAAGAACATCCTGATTCGCGTCGACCCGCAGAGAAACTAGCGTCTTTGTAGGAATACATCGATTCGTTTCAACCCCAGGAAAACCAGTGTCCCTGGCAAATACCTCAATTCAGGGAAACTAGCGTCCTTGATGAGAGCCTCCTGATTCGCGTCGGCCCTCAGAGAAACCAGTGTCTCCGCAGGAATACTCCAATTCGTTTCAACCCCGAAGAAACCAGTGTCTTCGGCAAAATCCTTCGACTCAGGGAAACCAGTGTCCTTGACGAGAACATCCTGATTCGCGTCGACCCGCAGAGAAACTAGCGTCTTTACAGGAATACATCGATTCGTTTCAACCCCAGGGAAACCAGTGTCCCTGGCAAATACCTCAATTCAGGGAAACTAGCGTCCTTGATGAGAGCCTCCTGATTTGCGTCGGCCCTCAGAGAAACTAGTGTCTCCGCAGGAATACTCCGATTCGTTTCAACCCCGAAGAAACCAGTGTCTTCGGCAAAATCCTTCGACTCAGGGAAGCCAGTGTCCTTGACGAGAACATCCTGATTCGTGTCGACCCGCAGAGAAACTAGCGTCTTTGCAGGAATACATCGATTCATTTCAACCCCAGGGAAACCAGTGTCCCTGGTAAATACCTCAATTCAGGGAAACTAGCGTCCTTGCTGAGAGCCTCCTGATTCGCGTCGGCCCTCAGAGAAACCAGTGTCTTCACAGGAATACTCCGATTCGTTTCAACCCTGAAGAAACCAGTGTCTTCGGCAAAATCCTTCGACTCAGGGAAACCAGTGTCCTTGACGAGAACATCCTGATTCGCTTCGACCCGCAGAGAAACTAGCGTCTTTGCAGGAATACATCGATTCGTTTCAACCCTAGGGATACCAGTGTCCCTGGCAAATACCTCAATTCAGGGAAACTGGCATCCTTGATGAGAGCCTCCTGATTCGCGTCGGCCCTCAGAGAAACCAGTGTCTCCACAGGAATACTCCGATTCGTTTCAACCCCGAAGAAACCAGTGTCTTCGGCAAAATCCTTCGACTCAAGGAAACCAGTGTCCTTGACGAGAACTTCTTGATTCGTGTCGACCCGCAGAGAAACTAGCGTCTTTGTAGGAATGCATCGATTCGTTTAAACCCCAAGGAAACCAGTGTCCTTGGCAAATAACTCAATTCAGGGAAACTAGCGTCCTTGATAAGAGACTCCTGATTCGCGTCGGCCTGTAGAGAAACCAGTGTCTCCGCAGGAATACTCCGATTCGTTTCAACCTCAAGGAAACCAGCGTCCTCGGCAAAATACTTCAACTCAGGGAAATTAGTGTCCTTGACGAGAACTGCTCGATTCGTCTCGACCCATGAAGAAATTAGTGTCTTCGCAAGGACTTCCCGATTCGTTTCGACTTGGAAGATAAAGCCTTAGGCAGCAGGGATTAAAAAACTTGTTTCCTAAGCACTGGGACCCTGCAAGTCGGTCTAAAATGGTCTCTTGCATACTATCCACGGGTCTCACTCTCCAAAGTCGAATCTCGACAAGGAGGAAAATAACCACTTACGAGTCCTCTCGACTCGTAAGAGGGAAAATTCTCTTATAGGATCCTTACGACTTATAAGAGAAAACGCACTTAGGAATCCTCATGATTCCTAAGGAGAAAATCCACCTACGAGATTCTCTCGATCCGTAGGGAGAAAAGTCTCTATGAGACCTTCACGACTCATAGAGTTGAAAAGTCATAGGCAGCAGATCTGAACCTGCAGCCTAAGCCATCGCTATCCCTTAAAGAAACCAAGATGCTTACCCTATTATCTGTCAACCATATTTATCAAGACAGCATGCCGATAATAAGAGAAGGAAGAAAGCAAAGAAATAGTACAAGACATTGCAAAGAAAAAATGCGTATCTTTATTTATTAATTCAATCAAGTACAAGGTGAATCATACAAAAGAATAAAGAATGGATACATCTTATTCGAAAAAGAATTTTTTTTAAAAGTATATTGATATAAGGGCAACTATTGGGAAGGAAGCTTCTTAAATAACCCCATCAGTTGTTCGCATACTTCCTTCCATGCCTTTTCCTGATCGGTCGTCACCGCCAGTTTTGCTTCCACTTGAGTCCGCTGCTGCAAGAAGGATGCAAGCTGCTTCCCGACGGCCTGCTGAGCTACTTCGCGGCCTTGGGCATCACGCTCGATGGCTTCGAGCTTCCGCTTCAGTGTTAGCCTATTAGAGATACGCTCCAGAAGGCCCTCGAAGATAGCCTTCACCTGGGCAGCGTTCGCCTTAACTTCAGCACGTAGGCGAGCAGTCTCGCTTGAAGACTCTTGACATTCCTTCATCCTTAAGGCTGCTTCTTGTTCCAAATGGTGGAAGTAAGAAGCGCTTTGCTCGAGCCATGCTGCCCGTTGAGTACTCACGGCCAAAACCTCAGGGGCAGGACGCATCGACTCCAGCTGATGCAGGCGGGCCTTGATTTCCCTGCAATGATCAACCCAAGATTCAACGACGCCTTCGTTATGAAAATTTACAAGTGCCGCCAACATTGGGTTAACCTCCATAGAGAAATCTGCGGCAGATAGGAGAGCGTCTGCGTCAAGCTCTTCGATGTATCCGCTCAACATGCCCAAACTCATCACGGCACCCTTTGAAGATGGACGTTTCAAGAAGGGGCCTGCCGGCATTAGGATGCGAGACTCAAGAGGGACCGGGATCGGAACGACGGCTGAAAAAACAAAATACGATTAGATGACGGTTCAAGAAATAAAAAAAAGGTCATCGATGCGATAGTTTACTATACCAGCTGCAGCAGGTGGCAAGGCCGGTAGCGCGACCGATCTTTCATCCCCCCTTCGATTTGCAGCACTGCAATCAGGCCGAGGGAAAGTTAGAAATAATTCCATTACTGAAAAAAAATACATCATTTGGAAACTACACTCACCAGCGCCACTGGAGGAAGAAGCGAGTTCAGATGGGAAGGAGAAGTGTGGGTGCAACACCTGATAGAGATGATCAAAAAGCACTCCTGAAAAGATGCAATAGTACGACATTAGTACATAAATTATGCGGCCGAAAGATAAAACTAATGGGTTGCAAATCCATACCTTCCAACATCTGCGATGGTACAAGGGAAGGCTGAGAGGCGACCACCGCCAAAGCAGCAGTTGACGGCGCTCCCTTGAGCAATAGAGCATCAGCACTGGCCGCACCTGCATTAAAAACAAAGATAAACTTGTCAGAAAAAATCGCAAGATAAAATAAGATGGGACGGTAACCCGAAATTTACCTGATGAGCTGCCAGCCGAGACGGAGGCGTCTCCCTCCTCCATCGATACGAGTCTACCTCCGTGGCCTCATCACCGGACTCAACAGGGGCTATCATCATACTCGCCCGACCAGGAGACGGCGGAAGACCGTAGACGGGGAGAGCAATAATTGGAGTATTGCCAGACTCTTGAGAAAGAGCGGCTGGCTTTTCCCCAAGAGTGGTGCCTGTTGGGGTAAAAATTTACACCCCGGTTGACCAAGTCAAAATCGAAGTCAACCTCAAGCCAAGTGGGCCCAAGCCCAGATCCAGTAGGCCCATGCCCGGGTCGAGCCCGAACATGAAGCGGCCAGCCTCCCCCCATGCCAAGATAAAAATTTTGTAATAAATAATTTTGTTGTATTTCTTTTATTTTTATTTTATGGACAAATGTAAGGAAAAATAGGCATAAAGCCAAATTTTTGTAAAGCCCATGGCTTATGTGCAAAATGAAATGGCACATGAGCCATGGGATAGGCAAAATGCCATTTTGTGAAGCCCAAGGGGCTATGTGTAAAATGTATAGCCTATAAAGGCAAAGGATAATGAAATATCCCAACAACTTTTCATTCTCTCCACAAAAATTAGAGCTGAGCTCTTTCTTCCTTCTTCAAGGTTCCAAAACCCTCTTCTTTCTCTTGAATTAAATCAAGAGTTTTACTCTTCCTTTTTCAAAACTAAATAGTTTTCCACCACAAAACCCACAAAGGGGAACTTGGATCTGCCATCAGATCTTAAAAAGGAGAGATTTTGAGATTTTACATCTCTTGATCTTCAAGATCCAGCAAGCAACAGGAGGAAGAAGAAGAACCCTTCCATTAACCCAACAAAAAAAAAAAAACACTCAGGAGTCTAACTCCTCTTTGATTTCTCTTCAGAGAAATCTTTTTAGGCTAAAAGCCTGTTGTGTGCGCAAGTCGCCCGTGTGCCGACACGTGGCGCGCGCGCTTGCGCAACTGCGCAAGTGCGCAAGTCGCCCGCGTGCCGACACGTGGCGCGCGCGCTTGCGCAACTGCGCAAGTGCGCAAGTCGCCCGCGTGCCGACACGTGGCGCGCGCGCTTGCGCAACTGCGCTTGTGCGCAAGTCGCCCGCTTGCCGACACGTGGCGCGCGCGCTTGCGCAACTGCGCAGTTGCGCAAGTCGCCCGCGTGCCGACACGTGGCGCGCGCGCTTGCGCACCTGTGCATCCCTTGGATGTCTTTTCCCCCTCTTTTGTGTACATACATACACATATACATATGTATACAAATTTATACATACACGTACTCCACGACACTGTCCCTGTTAGAAAAAAATTTCTAACGGGGCGCTGCCCCGCACCCCGCAAGGGGGCTGCTAGCCCCCTTGACCCCCAGCCCGCTATCCGGGTAGCGGGACCCCCGTAAAAACTCTGCGTGGCTCCCGATATATCCAAAACCCCCTTTCAAAACAAAACACACGCACACTGCACATTGAGTTCGCATGACCAATTTAACCCGTTAATCGGAGGTTCCCTCGCCCCAAAGGCGGGGGGGTAATTAACGGCAGCTTAGTCCGCGGCTGCCGGAGATTCGGATCCCCACAATCATTAAACCCCGGCCTACCCTAGGCCGGGGAAATCTGTAGTACGCCTGACAAGTGCGCGCGTATTCCCATCTCAATGGGGTGACGAAAAACACCCTACAGATTCTGGCACGCCCGGTGGGACCAATCTCTCCTCCCATATTTCGGGTTAAGCATTCATGCGAACTCAATCAATTTACATGTCTATATTTATACTAAAATAATGCTCTTTCATGCAGATTTTCAAGCAATCACCTTCCGACGATGTCTTCGATGATGAACTCAGCTCCTGTCTCCTACACGATGAAGATAGACTCCAGGACGGTCCTTCCGGCCAGTCTCGGGCGACAATGGGAGGAGCCGCTGCTACCATTCGGCTCTATTGTGTTCATGCCAGTTGGCGCCATCCCAGCTCCTCAAGCCCCGGTGGCGGACAAACCGGTCTCGAAAGGCAGGAGACCAAATGTGGTGGTCGCGAGGGCACCTCAGCCCAAGCACAAATCCGTTTCCGAACGACCCTCCATCGCTCCAGCTGGGGGCATGGCCATCAACGTCAACGAAGCAACTGGGCATCTCGGGCAAGCTCCAGCGGTACCCCCGACAACTGCTCGATCGGGTGTCTTCTCTAAGCTCCCCGCTAATCAACTCACAATGGCTTCCCAAAGAGCAGAAGCCTGCCAAGCGCTTAAGGCAGAGAAGTTGAGGCAGAAGCGGCTCAGATATAGAGCCAACAAAAGGGCTAGGGCTCTGGCCATGTTAAAATTTATGAATTTCCAAAGCCCGGACCGCTCCGCGAAACCAGCTGCCAGTGATGAAAGAATGGCTGAATGTGTTATCCACACTGTCTACATGGCCGGACATGAAGAAACGAACCCTCTTCTTCTTCACAGCCATGGTGATGATACGGTTGACGCTACCCAGTATCGGCTCGATCTAAATGATGAAGAGCCCGCTCAGGCCGATAAGCCAGAGGATCCCGTGGTTCCTATGGAATGGAGCTCAGGCAATAAAGATTACCCGGTTGTCATAGCCGGAACTATAGAACATGCATTATTCCAATGGCTTCAAAGGCAATTTCAGGACAGGGATGAGAAGATGGCCGAGGTCCATTCCAAAGTCGACGAGCTGGCAAACGTCGTGGCAGATCTCACGACCCAAGTCGCCCGATTACAATCGCAGCAGAATCAAATTTTGGCTCATGAGCCAGGGATTGGTACCCGGGGGCAGCCAGCTGATATCCCTTTAAATCTAAAAGCGGAGCGCCTTCGCGAAAAACGGCCGCAGTTAGCCTCCAGTCCCTCTGATACATACGCCGGGGGGGAATCGCCTCTGAAAGAGAAGCTGGAAAAGGTCTATTCCTTCAAGAGGGAAAAGGTCCACAAGATATTCAGGGACGCCCTAAGAAACGGTCTACCACTGCCAGAATCAAGGAGACCGCAAGAAGAGAATATGATCGACGACCCACATGTATTGCTTTTCGACCCAATCTTTGAAGACGAAGCAGTCCTCAATGGAATGACCTATCACCCTATGATAGGGGCAATATTTTGGGTCGTCGATCATATTCTCTTCTTGCGGTCTCCTTGATTCTGGCAGTGGTAGACCGTTTCTTAGGGCGTCCCTGAATATCTTGTGGACCTTTTCCCTCTTGAAGGAATAGACCTTTTCCAGCTTCTCTTTCAGAGGCGATTCCCCCCCGGCGTATGTATCAGAGGGACTGGAGGCTAACTGCGGCCGTTTTTCGCGAAGGCGCTCCGCTTTTAGATTTAAAGGGATATCAGCTGGCTGCCCCCGGGTACCAATCCCTGGCTCATGAGCCAAAATTTGATTCTGCTGCGATTGTAATCGGGCGACTTGGGTCGTGAGATCTGCCACGACGTTTGCCAGCTCGTCGACTTTGGAATGGACCTCGGCCATCTTCTCATCCCTGTCCTGAAATTGCCTTTGAAGCCATTGGAATAATGCATGTTCTATAGTTCCGGCTATGACAACCGGGTAATCTTTATTGCCTGAGCTCCATTCCATAGGAACCACGGGATCCTCTGGCTTATCGGCCTGAGCGGGCTCTTCATCATTTAGATCGAGCCGATACTGGGTAGCGTCAACCGTATCATCACCATGGCTGTGAAGAAGAAGAGGGTTCGTTTCTTCATGTCCGGCCATGTAGACAGTGTGGATAACACATTCAGCCATTCTTTCATCACTGGCAGCTGGTTTCGCGGAGCGGTCCGGGCTTTGGAAATTCATAAATTTTAACATGGCCAGAGCCCTAGCCCTTTTGTTGGCTCTATATCTGAGCCGCTTCTGCCTCAACTTCTCTGCCTTAAGCGCTTGGCAGGCTTCTGCTCTTTGGGAAGCCATTGTGAGTTGATTAGCGGGGAGCTTAGAGAAGACACCCGATCGAGCAGTTGTCGGGGGTACCGCTGGAGCTTGCCCGAGATGCCCAGTTGCTTCGTTGACGTTGATGGCCATGCCCCCAGCTGGAGCGATGGAGGGTCGTTCGGAAACGGATTTGTGCTTGGGCTGAGGTGCCCTCGCGACCACCACATTTGGTCTCCTGCCTTTCGAGACCGGTTTGTCCGCCACCGGGGCTTGAGGAGCTGGGATGGCGCCAACTGGCATGAACACAATAGAGCCGAATGGTAGCAGCGGCTCCTCCCATTGTCGCCCGAGACTGGCCGGAAGGACCGTCCTGGAGTCTATCTTCATCGTGTAGGAGACAGGAGCTGAGTTCATCATCGAAGACATCGTCGGAAGGTGATTGCTTGAAAATCTGCATGAAAGAGCATTATTTTAGTATAAATATAGACATGTAAATTGATTGAGTTCGCATGAATGCTTAACCCGAAATATGGGAGGAGAGATTGGTCCCACCGGGCGTGCCAGAATCTGTAGGGTGTTTTTCGTCACCCCATTGAGATGGGAATACGCGCGCACTTGTCAGGCGTACTACAGATTCCCCCGGCCTAGGGTAGGCCGGGGTTTAATGATTGTGGGGATCCGAATCTCCGGCAGCCGCGGACTAAGCTGCCGTTAATTACCCCCCCGCCTTTGGGGCGAGGGAACCTCCGATTAACGGGTTAAATTGGTCATGCGAACTCAATGTGCAGTGTGCGTGTGTTTTGTTTTGAAAGGGGGTTTTGGATATTAACGGCAGCTTAGTCCGCGGCTGCCGGAGATTCGGATCCCCACAATCATTAAACCCCGGCCTACCCTAGGCCGGGGGAATCTGTAGTACGCCTAACAAGTGCGCGCGTATTCCCATCTCAATGGGGTGACGAAAAACACCCTACAGTGCCCATCTCACCCGCTACTTTTTCGGGTTCGGCGGCCGCCATTGTCTCATCCACCATCGCCGTAGGGTCATCGGTCTCGGGCGCTCCATCCGCCGCTGCCCCAAGCTCGGTTATAGCAGTCGTCTCATTTGCCGCTACCTCAGGCTCGGCATCAACGACCTTCTCTGGTGCGGCTCCCTCAGTCCCCGGCTCAGGTCCAGCAACCCCGACGACGTCGCCCATCGTCGGCTCGGGTTCAGTCGGTGCCTCTTCCTCGGTCCCCTTAGGTTCGACGGTTTCCGTCTCCCCTTCGGTTGGACTCGGCCCTGCAGGACAAGATATATCAAATTCACACTCCTTACATCAAAATCTTGAAAGATAAATTACCTGAGGTGGACTTATCATTAGCCTCCCTATTTGCATGCGGCGCCTGTCTGTGAGCTGTAGACAAGGCGACCAGAGGCTCTTCCGAGGGTGTATCAGCACGAGGGACGCTGCTTGGGCCCGCTCCCACGGCCAAAGCAGCCCTGCGTGCCTTCGCCTCGCACCTCGACCTCTTTCTCTCCTCCCGGGCCATCACGACGGACCTCTTTGACGCTTCCTTCATCAAGGCGTCTTCGTCCTCGTATAGAGTTGCCTCCAGAGCCTTCAGAGCGTCTCTCATCGGCGTCTCAAGTCAGGTTTCTCGCGGTGGCCCTGATGAAGTCGGGACTTCAGTAGTCGGCCCAGGGAGAGTCCCCACGTCGGCTTGCAAAGTAGGTCCAGCAGTCCCTGCAATAAAACAAAGGAAAGGTTAGATTGACCACAACAAAAGGAGAATAAAGACTGAATGAATCGAAATGTACCGAGGCCTAGGGATGTTTTGAGTCGTTCTTCCTCTTGAAAAGTTTTGAGGGAAGCAGCGATGGCTTCTTCAGTGGTGATGCCTGTTTGAAGAAAAGAAAGGAAAAGCATTAGTCAAAGACAATAATAAAAGTATGATGCAATAAAGAAAATGTGACTAGTAATTATCCGATTATGCAAGCTTAGCTAGCCATGCGTCGCGCCTCGCCAATCGCTCTGAAGCTGCAATGGCGGCCGCTAGATCAGTGTCATCCGACGGCATAACCAATCCTTTATTGGTCCCGTACTCGCTCAAGCCCTCGCTATAGGGAGCATGGGGTTCCTGACCGAATACAACGTCAGCTGAGAAGAGCGACTTCTTCTTCCTCTTCTGCCCGCCAGCCTTGGGTGCACCCAAGATCAACTTGCGCTTTGCAGGCACCTTAGGGCGGCGGGTCCCGATATCCGCACCCACGCCGGACTCCGGCGATACCACATTGACCGTTTCCGCTGGAGCACGGGGCGCTGGTGGCGCATCTACCGTATCGGGAAGCGGCAATCCGCTCGGGGGGCTCAACACGCACGGTGGCCTAGCTCCGGCATCTTTCAGCGGAGGAATGACCGGGGTCCTTGGCTTCAAGGGAGCCTTGCGATCGCCGCCAGGAGGCACACCCTTGCGGTCAATCAGCATGCGCTTCTCCATAAGGATAACTGGACCCATTGCATGTGCGTACCAAGCCACGTACGTGTTGAGCACCTTGGGGACGCAGCTCGGCTCGCTGATGAAGAAATAGGAACCCGTGTTAAGCCGCATGAAATGGTGCATTGCATTCCTTATCCCCTCTCGGCTGGCCACGGGCTTTTCCAAGAAAGCTTCCATCGGGATCCCCTGGTGATAGCTCGATTGCTGAGCGAACCGGTGAGGGTTATACCTCATGAAGAGTGCTATCTCATTCTGCCTAAATACCAGGTAGCCCAGCCGAATATAGTAGAGGTGGAGGATCTCCTGAGCTTTCAATATGGAGGCCCCATCCTTAAAATCATCGCGCAGCGGCACTACCAACTTGGCGGTCTCTGGGCCTATGGTTATGACTTTATCCAAAAAAGAAACCTTCGCTCTGACCAGGTGTGGACGAAGGAGCAGCCCCCTAGCCTCCCCTGGAGGTGCAACCACGATCGAAGTGCCGACTAACCGCATGACTCTTAGGAGTCTGCACTTGTCAAAAAACGGAGGGATCTTATGGGCGCCGAACACCCCGTGCACATGCATTTCCATCCAAGAGGTGAAGTAGTGCATCGGGAAGTTAGCAGGCTGCACCCCAGGCTCATTAGCGTCCGCCGCTACGCTAAGTCCATTATAAAGGTGAGCCAGCCTGGCGATTCCTATTGTCAACTGCAAACCAGCCACCATCCGATGCACTGGGTAGAAAACAGATGGCCACATGTGGCACGGGTGCATGGGTAGCGCAAAGCTGCACAGCCACAATCCCAGGAACCCTACAAAAAAGGTCTCCTCATCCATGCCCGGGACGGCGATTTCTGACAAGGACATGACGGCGGTGCTAGGGAGATAAAAGTCCTTGTGATCATCCTCCGATATGGGTTGGCGGTCTAAGCCGAAGCCAAAAGGGTTATCAAGCTGGGCGAACTTCTCGCTCCGCTCCGATAGGAACTCCGGTCGAATGAAGCGGGCGATAAAATCTGCGAAACTGACTCCCCGGATGCCCGATTCCAGATAGAGCCCTTCATAGATCTCCAGCACCTTCACCAAGCTCGGAAATTGGTGCTGAATAGCGTTCTCCGGCGTCAGATCAAACACCAGCGGCTTGGTAGCAAAGACGTATTCATCAGGAGGAAGCAGCTCCTTGTAATGCTCCCCCCTCATCGGCAGACGCAAGATTTCAGCAAATTCCTCCAAGGAGATAGAGACTTCCCGGTCCGTCATCAGGAAGGTGTGGGTGCGGATACTCCATTGCTCGATAAAAGCCTTAATCCACCACGTTGGAGGAGAGGAATACTCAAAGAGTGAAACGTAGATGGCCGAATACAAACCAATCTTCATCAGATGAGTCCTCTTCGCTGATAAGATGTACCGGGCCCACTGCAAATACCCGGCGGGCGGTCGCGGGATCAATCCAATGTTATAGGCCTGTCCCCAAGGGCGTGCTTCACCCTGACAGATTCACCTCTCCAAAATGTCTATTGCCGGCGGTGGCTGCACGGGAACAGCACCAATTGCAGGCTGGAAGAGGTCATCCAAATTCCAATTTTTGACCTCCACGGCATACTTCACCGGGGGTTCATCCGCATAGGGGATCGAAAATATGGGCTCAGACGGCGTAGCGGAACCGAAGCTTCGGCGACCCTGAATGATCTCGTTATACCACCTACCCCACAGGTGAAGGTTCTTGTGCTCAGGGTCATGAGCCTTGATGAGAGTGAGCACCTCTCGGTCCACTGGTGCCTGGGGAAATTCTCCCTCCGAGCGAACAAACGGGAATGATAAGTCAGTAGTTATGTTTCCTGTAGAGGGACAAAAGTTAGCCGTCAGTGTTGTAATTCCAACGCTTGACATTTTAAAATTTATACTACATTGCAATGCTGTGGGTAGGGGACCAAATGGGGACCCACAAAATCTGGATGACAGTGCTTCATTTAATAAGACAGCCCCATCATTGGATGAGACTGTCAATTAATGAAGAGATCCCCAGGAGAATATTCTCATTGATGGGAAATCCCTAGAGACAAGGAGAAAAACTCCTCTTCCAGAGCAAAGCTCTGTCACAGAGTGACATTTGTCAAACTCTGGTCTCAAGGGAATAAAATTTCCTAAAAAAAGCCTAGCTCTGTAATAATGATAGAAAGATCCATCAAAAGAAAAAATTTAACTCTTGAAAGAATTAAAAATTTTGGGATCTTAAAGGTCCATGAAAACTCTTAGGAGTTCTTCATTTTCAGATCAAAAAGATCTACATTTGATCCATGAGCAAAGCTCTGTTCATGGGTTAAAACCCATAAAACAAGATCTCTGTAGATCTATAGATTTTTGAGAGCAAGGCTCTGTTGATGAAACCCCAAAGGGGTTTTCATTAGATCAAAGATCTATAAGAGCAAGGCTCTGTTAATTTAATTTAATTTAAATTTTACCTAAGTTGTTTTAAAAATCTCAACTCTGGAGTTCTTGGAAAGAAACGAGAGCAAGGCTTTAAAATTCTTAAACAAGAGCAAGGCTCTGAAAATTCAAGTTCTTGAAAAATGGTAAAACATTTACTAAGGACCAAGGGTCCTATTTATAGGCGCATGCGTCCCTTCAACTCACCTGTTGATCTAACGGCCAAGATCTTACCACCGCTGCACTCACGTGTGCGCCACGTGAGCGCAACGGTAGGGGGCATTTGTTTCCCCCAATCAGAGCAAAGCTCTGTTTGAATTTCAAAAAATTCAAAAATTGAAGCGACGCCTCAGATCCCTTGCACTGCGCGTAATGCGCCACGTGTCAGAAGTTGATAAGTCAGCTCAGCGCCCAAGGCAGCGCGCCCAATCGGAGCAAGCCTCTATTTAAAACAAAAATTAAAAGGAAGCAACGCTTCAGTTGCGCAGGCGCTGCGCTGTGCGACACGTGGCAGCGCAGTTGCGCTGCGCTGTGCGCTGCGCGACACGTGGCAGCGCAGTTGCGCTGCGCTGTGCGCTGCGCGACACGTGGCAGCGCAGTTGCGCTGCGCTGTGCGACACGTGTCAAACGCTGGTGCATCTGCGCCAAACAGAATTAAAATTCTAGTAAGATCTTTCTGTTCTTGTTAAAACGAGAAGATTGTCTTCTGTAAAACAGAAGCCCTTGGATCAAAGATCCAACGGTGGGGAAAATTCCCCAAATCACTCAGAGAAGGATCTCTTTAACAAATTAAACAAATTAATGTGCACTATATAAAGGCCCCTAGACCCCAATTCAAAGAACATCAACATCAAGATCAAAAAACAACAACACAGAGAATAGAGAGAGCTCTGAAAAATTGTGAAAAGAACTCAAGAAGAGAAAAAAGGCAAAAACCTTTATAAAGAAAGAAGAAAGTCTTCTGAATAGATCATTGATTTAAAAACAAGATCAATGATCTTCAATAAATAAAAAATAAAAAACAGTGCCTTGCACTTTTTTATGAACCATTGGTTCTGGAATCTTAAAGATTCTTTTCTCGAATCCAAAATTGGATCAAGTTATTGAATAGTGCCCTGCACTTGCAAAATCTGCACTGTTGCGCTCCTGGGTTGGCGCAAGCCACCAGAGAGCGCCACGTGTCAGCTCCAAGACCACCTGCGCTGTGCGCTTTTAAGATAGAGCATTGCTCTCTAAAGTTGGCGCAACTCACCAGAGCGCTCCACGTGTCAGCAGCGCACTGCGCTGTTGTGCTTGCGCTCATCCGAGCATGACACGTGTCATCTCCATATGCGCTTGCGCTCTACAATTGGCGCAAAAGCGCCTGACAGGCCACATGGCCACTGTCAGTTTGATTAATGCACTGCATTATTTACAGATGGGCCATGCCCAATTAAGAAAGGCTTAACAGGCCTAATTAAATGCAATGTATTATTTTAAAGAAGGGCAGAGCCCAAACAGATGCTCTCTATCATTTACAAAGGGACAGAGCCCAAATCAAAAAGGCCTAGCAGGCCAGAATAAATTGCAGTGATTATCAAACATGGGCAAAGCCCTAACACATGCCTAATAGGCCAAAGATAAAAACGTTAAATATTCTCAACTGGACTTAGCCCAATCATGGCCGTAAGTCCTCAAATTAAATTGACTGAGCAAGACCGCTCTCTTAAATCAATTTACATCCGGTTCAAGGGTACATCTCTGAACTCCTCTGACACCTATCGTTGTAATCCTTCAACGACGTCAGAGAGGTGATGGGTCCCAACAACCACACATCGATATGGACTGCGGGGTCCTTAAACTCGTGGACCGAAACGTCCTTAAACTAATATTCGTCCCAAAATGGGAACATTGGACCGAAATGTCCTTAAACTAATGTTCATCCCCAAATGGGAATGATGGACCACCATGTCCCTAAACTGGAACATGGACCACTATGTCCCTAAACTGGAATAACAGAGCCAATTGCTTTCTTATCGGATCCAAACGATCCCGTTAAGTCGATCTTAGTCTGGAGATTAGACTAACGTATCCTTAACAAAAGTTTAAGTTGATCTTAGCCTTAAATAGGGCTAACGTATCCTTAAACGAAAACCCCAAACCCAAATCTAAGAAAATACGGATTTGGACTAATCCACGTCCTACGGGCGACGGCATAACCTAGTCTCCGTATACAATCCACGGGCAACCACGAACAAAACAAACACACACGATACGAAGTGAAATTCTGGAGAAGGAGAAAGTTGTTACCGCGACATGGTAGCGTAATTAACTGCAGGGGCTTACGCCTGCAGGGAAGAGCGTCCCCACAATCAAAAACCCCTTAAGCGAGGGGGAATCTGACGAAATCTGCTACATCGGCTGCATCCGTCTAAACCTCCGATACACGGTGCTATAAATCAACTTGGTATCTTCGGAGAGGTGGACGGATAAAACCAAATAGCATCTGCCCCGAATCTCAGGCAAGACGTTTATCGCGTCTCCGTCGCGCCATTCGGAGGGGAGCACCTCCATGGGGATTTTTGGGATTTAATCCCATTATTGGAGGAATTTAATTCTATTTTCTTACAGAGCTTAGCTCCAAGAGATTTTGGAACTTTTGAGAATTTTATTCCCTTTCCTGTTTTTGAGCATTTTCCTCCTTAGGGTTTTAATACCCTTTTTATAGATTTGAATCTGTTGTTTATTTTCAACATCGCTTTTCGAGGATGTTAAGAGGTTTTTAAACTCCACTGTTTATTGAATGAGAATTCTTTTGGATTCTCACAATGATCATCTTGCCTCATCATTGATGGGCTGCCAATTTGATTTCGTGGGGCCTACTGGTTTCGTTGTTAGGAGTCCCATAAAACAAACTCACACCTTTTGTTAATGGATTTTTTTTGTTGTCCCCTTTCTTTAGGTACAATGGCCTCACTTTCCTACTTTTCCCACAGTCGCCATTAGACGAGGAGGCTATGGCTATGATTAGGGAACATGATAAGGACAAAAAGAGCCTTCTCCTATGGGGAATTTGGTATGGTTATATTATCAGGGGCCGTCGTAGTTTTACATGTAGAGTACCAACAGAACCCATCTGCTCGATTTCATTTATGGAGTGTCTGCGTACTGCTTAAGCAGTGGTGGCGGCTAATTGGACTCCCGAGGGCCGGCTTGAGCCATCAACGATAGGGATACCCAATCAATCCTTGATGGCTATCGATATTTTGGGACGCCGAATATGTCAAGATGAAGCTCGACCTTGGGGGCATGTCTATAAGATAGGTGTTACCGCACGGCATCCAGTGGGCTACCTTCCTTGGACCCGGTACATTGTCTCCTCCCAACCGTCACGGTTGCAGATAGTTGGGTTGTATCAAGCGGTGTACGCGTCGCTATTCTACTACTATGCTCCCCATGTCTGGTGGGTCAAGGATTTTTTAAACCAGTGGAATCTTCCAACGAATACATTTCTACTAGGGGACCGCGAAGTCTCCATTTCGCTGGAGGAATTCCGAGAAATTTTAGGGCTGCCAATTAGGGGAGAGTACTACGAAGAATTATTACCCCTTGACGAGTATATTTTTGCTACAGTGCCAGCCATGCTTGAAGTCTTGACAACCGAGAATGCCGTTCTGCATAAGCACCCAAGTCTAATCAAGGCCTTAGGTATTTTTAAGATCCTGTTCGTGGCATCAGAAGGGCAAGGTGTTCCTTTTGATGCTTTCATTGCTTTCTTTCTTCGTAAAGATGCTCTATCAAATAAAGTGCCGAAATTTGCAAAGGTCGACGATCCCTTCGGATTTGTCTTGGAGAAATTTCCGGCTAAAACAAAAGATCTGCCGCAATTTTATATTCCAAATTCGTCAGCCGTGACTTTTGACTCAATCGCTGCTCTTGGAATAGACGAAGAAACATTCTTTGTAGGCTTCATCAGTCTCCGGCTCAGCTGGTTCGCCATGCCAATGCACCGCCGATTTATGGAGCCTTCGTCTTCTACCCTACACATCGCATAGCCGAAGGAGTGCGATTGGCCATTAGCGTTGCAGGGTTATCACACCTATACCATGGTTTAAGTACCGCCGCCAACACTTCAAACCCAGGTGCAGACACTGTGAATTTCTCCCTCCACTACTTCACGTCCTGAATCGAGATGCATATGTTAGGCGCGTTTGTTGTGCACCGGCGACCTGATTTCTATGAGTCATACACCTTCCTGCAAGTCATGAGATTAGTTGATGCCTCCACTCCTGATCCGACTCAGTTAGGGGTTTTACGCTTGTTTCTTAACCCGTATTCAAACGAAGACGGTATGGTTTTCAATGATCGGGTCATTTCTGGGCCAGCGGGGCCTATTCAACAGTTATTCGATTTATTGAAGAATGGGGCGCCGGCTTTAAAACACAAAGAGATCATGCATTTATAATTAATCATGCCGGGGTACTTAGTGTTCCGCCTAAATGACACTTCTCTCTTCATGCGGTATAATCCGCATCGCTTTGCCCAGCAGCTGGGTTACAACCAGGGCGTGTCCCTTGAACCCTTTTAGTTGAGCCTACTCTCTCGCTGGAGACCGCCCTTGACATTATTCATCATTTCATGCGGTTAAATACTGGTTCCCTCTTCATGATCCTCGAGCCCGACTACATTCCAAGGCCCGTGGGACCCACCAAGGGCTGGTGTTCCCACCAAAAATTTCTGCACAAAAGAGCCCAAGGCATCAAATGGCAACGATACGCTTAAGAAAATGTGAACCTGTATTTTCCGGGCTGTATTTTGACAAACTCCTGAATGAGAAACAGCTAAATTCTGATGGTATTGAAAGCATCTCGAAAAAACCTTCGATTTGATATATCATGGGCCTCATAATTCATCCGGGATCAAAAGTTATGAGCAAATGTCTATGCATATGTGATCTATGGAAGAAGATGCGAACCAGTATTTTCCGAGCTGTATTTTGACAAACTCCGGAATGAGAAATAGCTAAATTTTGATGGTATCGAAAGTGTCTTAAAAAATCCTTCGATTTGATATATTATGGGCCTCATAATTCATCCGTGATCAAAAGTTATGAGCAAATATCTATGCACATGTGATATAAGGAAGAAGATGCGAACCAGTATTTTCCGAGCTGTATTTTGACAAACATCGGAATGAGAAACAGCTAAATTTTGATAGTATCGAAAGTGTCTCGAAAAATTCTTCGATTTGATATATTATGGGACTCATAATTCATCTGAGATCAAAACTTATGAGCAAATGTGCTATGCACGTGTAATCTAAAGTAATGCACTATTACATGGGGAATGCATTTTTAGTCCCACATCGGGAAAATGAGAGATCGTTTCTCTACCACTCCCATATAAATAAGAGGGGATACCTCTTAGAAAGGGGGAGTTCAATTCTCAAAGGATTCAATTCTCAAAGGAGCTTAGTTCTCCATAGGAGCTTAGTTCTCCAAGATAGGAGCATGCTCCTCCCCATAATGCGCATATGCGCAAGCGCCATGTGCGCTATGTGCAACGCACGTATGCCCGCCATGCGCACACCACGTGCAACACACGTGCGCACCACATGTGAACATTTAATAATATTAAAAGGAGCTTAGTTCTGCATAGGAGCTTAGTTCTCCAAGATAGGAGCATGCTCCTCTCCATAATGCGCATATGCGCAAGCGCCATGTGCGTTACGTGCAACGCACGTGTGCCCGCCATGCACGCACCACGTGCAACGCATGTGTGCACTACATGAGAACATTTAATAATATTAAAAGGAGATACGTTCTCCATAGGAGGTTGCTCCCCCCATAATGCGCATATGCGCAAGCTCCATGTGCGCTACGTGCAAATATGTGCGCCCAACACGTGCGATGCACGTGCGCGAACGCAAAGAAGCATTTTTCAGCAGCGAGAAGCTTAAGCTCCATCATGTTCTTCCCCCCTGATGAGTGGGACATGGTTCAAAGGGTACATCCCTCCACACTTTCGATATATGGCACTGTAATCTCTCAGTGTCGTCGGAGAGGTGGTGGGTCCCAACGACCAATGATCCTCCTTTCCAAAATTAAAAAAAAGAAGATATACAAAAAGGAGAGAGAAAAGCCCTCTGTAAAAGAAGAGAAAGCTCTTAGAAAAAAGAAGATTTTTCTTCATCTTCAAGCTAAAAAGAACTATGTTCTTGAATAATAGAGATGAAATCATCCCGTAAAAAAAAGAACCCTGTTCTAAAAAGATCAGAGATCTAAGAAAAAGACCAAGGTCTTTAATAAAAAAGAAAAGATCAAAGATCTAATCATAGAAAAAAAGAAGTATTTTACTTCATTCACAGATCTTTTGATCTATAAAGGCAGAGCCTTTTATAAAAACAAGAACTTTTGTTCTTAGATCTCGAGGAAAAAGTCTCCTTTGAGGAATATAAATTTGTTCTTTGATTTTAAAATTGATCAGATGCATCCTGCGCTATTGAAAAGTGCCTTGCACTCATGAATTGCGCCCTTGCGCTCTTTGGACCGGTGCTCAGCGCCAAAACCTGCCACGTGTCAACCAGAGACACAACCTGCGTTTTGGGCTTCTAAAACAGAGCACTGCGCTCATGCGCTTGGCGCTCGTGTCACTCACTGGTGCGCCAACAGACTAGCGCAACACGCTCATAAATTAAAAGCGCAATGCGCTAACAAACTAGCGCTTAGCGCTAAGCGCGACACGTGTGCTCTTCGTGTGCGCTACCCGACATAAGCGCAATGTGCTCTTTGACTGGCACAACGCACCTGGCGCGCCACGTGGCGCACTGTCAGAACAAACTTTGTTTCTGATGAATGCTATGCACTCAATACGAGACAAAAATGTCAGAGCCCAATGCCTAGCATTATTAAAAGGGCTGAGCCCAAATAAAGGCTTAATGGCCAGAACAAAAAATAAAATGTTAAAACATTTTAATTGGACTTAGCCCAATTTTGGCCATAAGTCCTCAACTTGTTTTGAATTGAGCACATCTGCTCTTTCAACCAACTCACCTTGGTTCGAGGGTACATCTATTCACTCCTCTGATATTTATCGTTGTAATTCCTCAACGTCGTCAGAGAGGTGACGGGTCCCAACAACCACATATTACAACGGACTGTGGGGCCCCTAAACCCATGGACTATGATGTCCTTAAGCTCGACCGTGATGTCTTAAAACTAACAACGGACTGTGGGGTTCCTAAACCCATGGACTATGATGTCCTTAACCTCAACCGTGATGTCTTAAAACTAACAACGGACTGTGGGGTCCCTAAACTCACGGACTATGATGTCCTTAACCTCGACCGTGATGTCTTAAAACTAACATCGGACTGTGAGGTCCTTAAGCTCGCGGACTATGATGTCCTTAACCTCGACCGTGACATCTTAAAACTAATATCGGACTGTGGAGTCCTTAAATCCACGGACTATGATGTCCTTATCCTCGACCGCGTTGTCTTTAAACTAACAATGGACCGTAATGTCCTTAAACTAACAACCGACCGCAATGTCGCTAAACTAAACAATAGAGCCCAATTGCTCTCTTGTCGGATCTAAACGATCCCGTTAAGTTGATTTTAGTCTAAAATTAGATTAACGTATCCTTAACAAACGTTTAAGTTGATCTTAGTCTCAAATAAGGCTAACGTATCCTTAAACCCAAACCCTCAAAACCCATATCTAAGAAAGATATGGATTTGGACTAGTCCACGCCCTATGGGCGACAACATAACTTAGTCTCCGTATACACTCCAAAGGCAACCAAACACAAAACAAACACCCACGACACGAAGTGACTATCTGGAGAAGGAGAAAGTTGTTACCGTGATGCGGTAGCGTAATTAACTGCAGGGGCTTGCTCCTGCAGGGAAGAGCGTCCCCACAATCAAAAACCTCTCAAATGAGGGGGAATCTGACGAAGTCTGCTATATCGGCCGCATCCGTTTAAACCTTCGATACATGGTGCCATAAATCAACTTGGCATCTTCAGAGAGGTGGACGAATAGCACCAATTAGCATCTGCCCCGAATTTCAGGCAAAGCGTTCGCCGCGTCTTTCGGAGGAGAACAGATTCTGGCACGCCCGGTGGGACCTTTTCCTATTTCCACTCCACACTTCGTGTGTCGTGTTCACGAACGAATCGCGGTTTGCTAATGGTTGCCCTTGGGTTTCGAGATACTAAGATTTGGCATTTTGCTTGGTGCAGAAATCAAAGGATCAATGGCATTCACCTGCTCGAAGTGTTCCAAATGCAACTGTAACCCTAGTTCTGCCTCAACTGGAGGCATAGCTTACGGGCCCCAGGCGGCTTCCCTGTTCACGATGCCGGTGGAACAGGTCACCCAAGCCACCACAGGATTGTTTTTCGGGACCATGCTCCCGCCAACGAGCTTCAGCGCTCCTATGCCAGCACCGGAAGCTCCCAAGAAGTCGGTCTTCGATCGGCTTGCTACTACCACGGCCCCTCTCAACGGGTCGTCCAGCTCCAACTCCTGGGTCTTCGCCTGATTGAGCCTGAACTCCGATGGGCCTGCCAAGAAGCCCATGACACCTGAAGTGGCCATCCTAAAGAAGATAGCCATCTCTGCTCCTGAAGTCGTCAAGGCGGCTTCTCCTGCCAAAGAGTCGGTCTTTACAAGACTGACTATTCCGGCTCCCGTTCCTGCTCGAAGGTCTGTCTTTGACAGATTGGATACCGCTACTCAAAAGACATCAATCTTCAAGAGGCTGGCACTAGCGGCGCCTCATTTGGACAGGGGGTAAGACAAAGCCATCCCCATCGCCGAACTAGCCCCAACAGCTCGACACGCTCGACGTCGCCACTGGCTCCGAGTAAGGAAGGCCGGGGGCAACTCCCCCTCTGGGCTAACTCCACCGGCTCCAACGGTGGAAATTAATGCCGATGTTCCAACTGGGAACAGCTTTGAGCTGCTGAACAAGGTGCGCAGGAATTCGCCTACCGCCGTATTAAAAAGATCTCCGCCGCCGGTAGAGACCGTCATAGAAATGAAGCCGGAACAGTCCCCTCAACGACTGTCTTCTAAAGTTCACAAAATCTGGCGACAAGTCTGAGAGTCGGTGGTTGATCAAGACTATCCCCGCCGGCAGAAGAAGCTGAAGGCCCGACAGGAAGAAAACCGTCCTATTAAGCCAGAAAAGACGACGGCTACTTGGGTGCCCACTGCAGCGGCCCCCTCAACTTCGACCGCTCATAAGAGGAGAAGGCCGGAGAAAATCCCCATGCCTGCGACAAATGTCAAAGGCACTGAGCCCAAAAGCCCTAAGTCTGGAGGCATGGTGGTGCATACCGTCTACATGGCATCCGGGAAAGAGGATAGCCGTGCTTCTACGGGCCACCGACCACTCACCCGATCCATCACGAGAGCTCAGGAACAGCAGCAACAGAAACTTCAGGAGATGCTGACTGCGATGGCCGCACTCACCGGGCCAAAAGAAAGCCCGGAGGCATCATCAGAACAGTGTCACGAACAAGAAACTGATGCTGACTTCCTTCGCAGAGTCCTCGAAAAGAAGGACAAAGAAGCCGCGGAGCAAGCGGCTAACATAAAGCGAATGACACTTCTTTTCCAAGACATGGTGAGCATGATGATCCAGCCGGATCCCCCAGCCGAAGATCCTCCAGTAATAATTGAAGATGATAGAGGAGAAACATCGAATCCTCTGCCGGCTCTGTCAACAGCCAAGGAGGAGACAATCTCTAAAGCTGACCTGGATGACTATATTGCTCAGCAAATAAAAGTTCACCAGGCGAATGAAGCGGCCGACCAAATTGTTAAAACTGGGCGACCGTGTCCAGGATGGTATGATCAGATAAAGTACCCGCCGGGCTACACGATCCCCAAATTCCATGTGTACAAGGGGACATGCAATCCCCATCAACATGACGCTCAGTTCAGGGCTCTCTGTGGAATCACCGGTGGCGATGATAAACTTTTGCTCTGCCAATTTGTCGGCAGCTTATCAGAGACGGCGTTTGAGTGGTACTCCGAACTTCCAAATGACTCCGTCAAAACTTTCGCAGAAATGGAGTTGTTGTTCACCCAGCGATTCGCAAGTGCTAGTGAACGCAACCCAATAACGGCATTGATCAATGCCAGGGTGAAGCCAGGTGAGACATGGGTCCAATACGCCATACGATGGCGGAATATGTGGTCGAAGTGCGAACAGCGCATCGAAGAAGCACCAGCGGTGGGCATGTTCGTAGGCACCCTAGACCCTCATGCAACTATTTCACAGTTCATGATGTTCTTCAAACCGACCACATTCCAGGCTTCAATCGACAAGCTGGCCCAGATGGATCAGATGGGTCACAGACCGTCTCCTCCGAAACCGGAGCCACGAACCGAAAAAGGTAAAGGGAAGGCGACCTTCGTTGCGAATACCCAACAGCAGCCCAGTGCCCGTAAACTGACGGATCAACTGGAAGGGAGACGGCACTATTATAATAAGAAAATGAAGCGTTCTTACTCGTTCCCACGGGACAAAACGAAGAGACTCTTCGAACTGGCGATGCACAACAGGCTCATCAATTTACCGAATCCAAAGCGACCATTGCAACCCGGCGAAGCGAATAATCCCAATTATTGTCCTTACCACCAAACGGTAAGCCATCCAATCAAAAATTGCTTCGTTTTTAAGGGATGGATCGAGGATCATAACCTACAAGGCAAGTTCGCGCTGTCTGAGAAGTGGAAAGTAAACCCACCACAACCGCACACTTCTAAGAATACGGATACAACGGGGGCAACGTGCTCTTTTGTTGAAGAAGCTCCATGGGAGGTGGCCCTTTCGGCCAAAATCAAAAGGATGCTGAATGATCTCCAGACATGCCCGGCGATCAAGTGGAAGAATCCGCTAGAACTCCAGGTCATCGAAGGGATGCTGAAGCCGTGCCCAACTCCAAAGGTTGGTGGTGATAACCAAAGTGTTCATATCCAGCCGTCGAAATCTTCGAAAAAGAAGAAGAAATCCAAAAAGCCCGTGAAGCCTGGCGACAAGCGCACGGACCTGCAGAAACAGATCGACGCGCTGGAAGAGTATAACCAGAAGGCGCGGACTCCAATCACGCTCCAGGAATTTATCGGCCACGTCCTTGAAGACGGAAATGATGGAGAAGACTCATCTGATGAATCTGAGGATTACATAGCAAGTTGCCATATGATCTCTCACTCATCTGCAGACGATGAAGAAGCTCCTTACACAGAGAAACTGGGGGAAAATCCCGAACCGGAGCTTCCAGGGCCATCAGATGAAATGATCGATGCATTCCTAAACGAAGCTCTTTCGAAAAGCAAAGCTAATTAAGAGCGTGAGATGGCCATATTTGAGAAAGCCAAACGCCGGCGGCTATACGAAAGAGTTGAAACACCCCCGCTAGATCAAAGTACATCCGTCACGAACAAAAACAAGTCGAAGATGAAGAAAAGGTTTGCTAAAGCCATATCAATAGGGATGAAGCTGCCATCCTCCGAAGCGAACGCTCTTGGTGAAGGAGAAACACATCCTAGCTACTGTCTATATCATCGAAAGATTTTGCACCCTACCGAAGAGTGCAACGCTTTTACAAGATGGTGGCAAGGATATGTTGCTCACCGGCAGCGTTTCAAGCGGATGAAACGAAAAACTCGTCGGGAGCAGAGAAGTACGACCAAAGAGCATAAAGGAACCACCAGCAACTGTCGCGTGGTCAACGCTGGGGGATCATGAGTCCTCACCTTCGGAACTGACTCCGACGAGGAGATGACTCTTTTCCCTCTTTTCAAAGAATCTACCTCGGGGAAAGAGGAAGAGTCGAAGACCCGTGAAAATATCCAGCTGCGCAATCGTACGCTGCCCGAAAAGAATCTCGGGCCCGCGAATAGAAAAGATAAGGGAAAAGAAAAGGTCCCTGAGGATATCATCCTTGATGACCAAGCCGTTGAAAAGCTGATAGCCAAGGACCCGCCAAAGAAAAGTAAGGTGGACTACAACGTTCTGGCGCACTTGAGAAAGTTACATTCGTAGCTCAGCATTTTTGATGCCCTTTTACTATCAAAAGGAGCAAGAGATTCATTGATCAAGGCACTACAAGAGCCAGAGCAATTCCAAGTTTTCTTCGCCGAAGAAAAGATGAAGAATGAGCTGGAAGAAGTGCACACAGCCGATATCACCTTCGGCGATGAAGATCTCCTCCTCGGGACGTGTGAGCACAACCGTCCCGTTTACGTCTCCGGATACTGTCACGATATCAAGATAGGGAAGATCCTGGTCGACAATGGGTCTTCCGTCAATCTCCTTAACGTGCGAGAATTGAAGGAAATCTGCATCAGCTTTCAGCACCTTGCTCGGGATAAAATCACTATCTCCGATTTCGACTCCCAGTCATCACGGACTCTCGGATCTATGATACTGACGCTGCGCTTCGGGCTACTTGTCACGTATATTAAATATCACGTCATTGATGCCAAGACCTGTTAGAACGCTTTGCTCGGCCGGCCTTGGTTACATGAGTACAGCATCATCCCTTCTACACAACATCAGTGTATGAAGTATTTCAAGGATGGTCTCGAGTACACTGTGACGGGGGAGTTGAACCCATTCTCCGTAAACGAAGTCCGAAAGTACGAAGAAGCAAAATACTTCATACCAGATTTCGAGGATACGGAGAAATGCCACAAGCCGAAGGACAAAGCTATCACCACTATTTCAGTCTTCGGGAGTGATACTTAGGATGAAGAAGAGATAGTTTATTCAGGGCCGCCTCAACGCAACAACCCGGGACCGTCCGCCCCCATGTTGATCTTCGGCAGCAACTCGGAAGACAAGGTTAACGCTATATTTTCCGCTCGGCCATCAATACAAGCCTGCGCTGGCGATAGTCAGAATCTGCAAATTACCTTGATTCCACAAGAGCACTACAAAGATCTCGATGCACTTGAAGCTTATAGTGTGCAAGAGCTACAGATGTTTTATATCCCCCCAGACGAAAAGGTGAACAAGCAATCCTATTCTACCGATCCTGGGAAACTAAAGTGGAGAAAGAAGTTTGGCATGGCGCCGATTTTACGTTCGACAAGCTCCAGCCCATTCGTCTGCCTAGATATTACACGGAAGGCTTGAAAAGGCTATTGAAGCGCCAAGGGGTACCTTTCAGACAGACCACTCGACAAGTTCGATTCTACAACAGGATTTGGGACATCCCCAGGACTCAACGAAAGCTGCCTAACGGGAGAATGGAAACGGTCGGGCTCGGATATGTCCAATCCAAGAAACGGGAACGAGCCCATGGTAGCTACGTCATATATGACTTTGATGAAGAAGAGGACGCCCTGTTAAAAGACGCTGATCCTGAACCAAAACAAGATCCGGTCATCAAAGCACCGAGTCCGTCATTTGAAGAACGAATGGACAGGCTAGTAAGGGAAGATCCGGGATGACCATAACCGCAAGATGGCCATTTACAAAAAAGCCAGGACACAGCGCCTCCTCCAACAAACCGCGGAGAACAGCAATACTCTTCCTTATCAATCCGTCATACAAAAGGCCCGACACAGAGGCAAAAATAAGTCAAAAAGCGGGAAAAGCGTTTGAGAGCGCCAAAGCGGTACCAAGAAGCCACGCGATCGGGAATCGGGCAATCCAGATTCGTCTCTTATAAAAAAGATGAGTCGTGCATACTCTTTTCCTCAGAACAAAACGCGGAAGATACTTGATCTTGCCATAAAACATCGAATGATTACGCTTCCGGAGTCCAAGCACCCCGACAAGCGAACGAGGTCTCTCACCCAGACTATTGCTCTTATCATCGAGCATTAAGACATCCTCTCGAAGACTGCTTCACCTTCAAGAATTGGGTCGAAGACCAATATCATCTCGGCAAGTTTGCTCTATCCAGCAGTTGGAGGATAAATCCGCCACAGAAGCACGAACCGAAAGCCGCACCTACAGCGAGAGTAGAACCAGATCAACACCGGTCTTGGAAGCGAGCTCGTACTTGTCATATGATAACGCTATCAAAAGAAGAGCCCGAGGATATGGATAAACTCCCCTGGTGCTTTGAAAACAATGATGACGAGGTAATCTCAGAGTTTCCACCGGCACCAAAAGAGCTGGAAGATGGAATACATACTACTGCAGATGATCTTAAGAAAATTGATTTGGGGACGACAAGTGACCTGCGGCTGACATTCGTCAGTGAGTTGCTGTCTAAAGAACGGGTGGCCACATTAAAAGACGTGCTTATGCAACATAAAGATTGTTTCACCTAGAACTATTCCGAGATGCCAGGACTAGATCCAGAGGTTGCTGTGCACAAATTGGCGATATCGCCGGACGTCAAGCCGATCAAACAAGCGCCGAGAAGAATGCGGCTCGAGCTTGAGATGAGCATCAACGCCGAGGTTAAGAAGCTAATCGACTCCGGCTTTATCCAAGAGGTGCAATATCCTGACTGGATCGCCAACATCGTCCCGGTAATGAAGAAGAATAGGATGGTGCGCATATGTGTGGACTTTCAGGTTCTTAATAAAGCCTGTCCGAAGGATGACTTCCCGGTACCGGTCACCGAGCTGATGATAGACAATACATCCACCCACGAAGTCTTTTCCTTCATGGACGGATCGTCAGGATACAATCAGATAAAGATGCATCCCGAGGACCAGAAGCATACCGCCTTCCGGTCCCCTTTGGGTATATTCTGCTACAAGGTGATGCCCTTCGGTCTAAAGAACACCGGTGCCACCTATCAGAGGGCCATGACGAAGATCTTCGATGACCTCATACATGAAATCGTCGAATGCTATATCGACGACCTTGTGGTTAAGAGCAAATCATACGAAGAGCATTTAGAGTATCTGAAGACCGTATTTCAACGCCTTCGTAAATACAACTTGAAGATGAACCCTCTTAAATGCACGTTCGGAGTTTCCTCGGGCAAATTCCTGGGGTTCATCGTCCGACACCGAGGCATCGAAATAGATCCATCAAAGATCAAAGCGATCATGGAACTGCCTCCGCCAAAGACTCTCAAGCAATTGCGGTCTCTCCAAGTAAAGCTCGCGTATATTCGGCGATTTATATCCAATCTCTCAGGAAAGTGTCGTCCTTACAGTCACCTAATGAAAAAGGAAACCCCTTTCATCTGGGATCACAAATGCCAAAGCGCGCTAGATGAAATCAAGCAATACCTGCAGAATCCGCCAGTGCTGGCTGCTCCAGTCAAGGGAAAGCCTCTCATTCTGTATACAACCGCCCTTGAAGGTTCCTTAGGCGCATTATGGGCACAGGAGAACGACCAAGGGAAGGAGAGAGCCCTCTACTATTTGAGTCGAGTTCTGCTGGGGGCAGAAAGCAATTATTCTCCCATCGAAAAACACTGCCTGGAATTGATCTTCGCGATAACGAAGCTCGGCACTATGGGTTGGTGCATGAAGTCCGTCTCATATCGAAAGTGGATCCTCTCAAATATTTGATGTCAAAGGCCATATTGACAGGGC
This sequence comes from Agapanthus africanus, assembly GCA_030015575.1. Lineage (NCBI taxonomy): Eukaryota > Viridiplantae > Streptophyta > Magnoliopsida > Asparagales > Amaryllidaceae > Agapanthus > Agapanthus africanus. The sequence continues at coordinate 167,463,497 of JASDDO010000028.1, read as the reverse complement.
GGCTCGCTAAATGGGCCTTGCTCTTGATGGAGTTCTCAATAACTTATCAGCCTCTTAAGGCAGTAAAAGGCCAGGCCATCGCCGACTTCTTCATTGAGCATCCGATACCTGCCGATTCTCCTTTGAATTGCGAACTGCCAGATGAGCATGCGTTTGACACGATCGACGGTAATGATACCCGATAGGAACTTTATTTTGATGGAGCATCTTCCATGAAGAAGCGCAAACAAAGCACCCCCATAATCAAATCAGGGGTAGGCCTCATCTTCGTAACTCCACAAGGAGGGATAATGCGCTTTGCTTTCTCCTTAACAGAACCGAGGACAAACAATGAAGCCGAGTATGAAGTTTTGATAGCAGGTCTCGAGATCGCCATCGACATGGGGATTGAGAACCTCCTCATATACGGAGACTCCCAATTGGTCGTTAGTCAAGTAAACGGCGATTATCAAACGTGCAAACCAGAGTTGGTAAGGTACGGTAAGAGGGTGCAGCAACTGCTGATCCAAATATCTTCCTACACCTTGGAAAGCGTACCGCGTGCGGAAAATAGCAAAGCAGATGCGTTAGCCAAGCTTGCTAAAGAATTGGTTGACGAAAACCTCGATGACGTAAGAATCGTGGTACAAAGTCGTCGGGTTCTCGCACCGGCAGAAATATCTCCAGAGTCGTCCGACGAAAAGGGAGCGACCGAGCAAACGGCCCTACAAGTGAAAGATCAGGAAAAGGCTGAGGATTGGAGATAAGTCTTTATAGAATACTTCAAATCCCATCGAACGCCCGAAGATGCGTCCTCAAAACATCTGCTTATGAAGCGAGCCCTGTCTTTCGCCTTCGTCAACGATACTCTGTACAAGAGGTCATTTGATTCTTTATGGCTAAGATGCTTGGGACCTAAAGAAGCAAAAAGAGTCGTCCAAGAAACTCATGACGGACTTTGCGGTTCTCACCAAGCCGGGCCGAAGATGAAGCTGAAGATCAAACGGATGGGTTATTATTGGCCCATGATGATCCAGGACTGCCTCGAGTATGCGAAGAAATGCCACTCGTGCCAGATCCATGGGGATTTTATCCATCAGCATCCAAATCCGCTACATCCAACGGTGGCTAGCTGGCCGTTCGAAATATGGGGGACTGACATAATCGACCCCATCGAGCCAGCATCGTCCAGGGGACATCGATTCATTTTAGCGACAACCGATTACTTCTCCAAATGGGCAGAAGCAGTACCGCTGAGGGAAGTGAAGACGGAGAATATACTCCATTTCTTCAAGACGCATGTCATTTATCGATTCGGCACTCCACGAAGGATTATCTCCGATAACGGGCCAGCCAACAGAAGCCACAAAATCAGTCGCTTCGCACAACAACACAACATAGACTGGAGATACTCATCAGTCTACAATTCCCGAGCTAACGGTCTAGCTAAGGCTTTCAACAGGACCTTGACAAAGATCGTGAAAAAGACAGTGTCACGAAATAAGAAAGACTGGCACGAGAGACTGCATGAAGCTCTTTGGGCGTATCGAACTACGTTCAAGACGGCCACGAACACAACTCCATACGCATTGCTATTCAGTACAGAAGCGGTACTCCCCCTCGAGATAGAGTTACCCTCTCTACGAGTGGCAGTTCATTACGAGCTAACGGACGAAGAGAATGCTCACCTTCGGCTTGAGGAGTTTGATGCCCTTGATGAAACCCGGCTCATAGCGCAACAAAATCTGGAGGCTTACAAAGCAAAGATGACGCGTTCATATGTGAGATTGACTAGGCCGAGAACGTTCCGCCAAGGAGAACTCTTGCTAGTGGTCAAAAGACCTATGATCTCCAATCGCGCCAAGCGGGGGAAATTCGAGCCAAACTATGAAAGCCCGTACATCATAGACAAGGTCTATCAGGGTGGAGCCTATCTACTCATAGACATGCATGACGAAAGGCCCTTCAGGCCAATAAATGGTCGCTTCTTGAAGAAATACTATGCCTGACGAGTCACGGCCTAGGTCAATGACAGATGACGACGACTATGTCCGCTCGCTATCTTCCTAAGAGCAAACTCTATAGGTAGTATCCGGCTTCCTTAACAACGGACCGAAACGTCCTTAAACTAACGACGGACCGAAACGTCCTTAAACTACCAATGGACCACTATATCCTAAAACTAGCCGTTGACCGAGATGTCGATAAACTACGGTGGATTGCAGCGTCCCAAAACTGATATATAAAAAAAAGAATAAGAATAAAAAAAAAGAGAAAAAAGAAAACGGTATGTCCATAAGAAAAATGGGCACGGATGAAAACCCGAAAGGGCTCCGTGAGTAAAAACAGCAGGGCTACCGACGAGTTTTGTGAAAACCCGGAAGGGCGCAACCTCATTAGAAAAAAAAAGAAAGAATAAAAAAAAGAGAGAAAAAAGAAAACGGTATGTCCACAAGCAAAATGGGCACGGATGAAAACCCGAAAGGGCTCCGTTAGTAAAAACAACAGGGCTGCCGGCGAGTTTTGTGAAAACCCGAAAGGGTGCAATCTCGTTAAAAGACACTTGCAAGGTCCTCTCGACTTTGTAAGGAGAAACCACCTGTGTGAGATCCTTACGACTCACAAGGGAGCAACACACTTAGGGATCCCCACGATTCCTAAGGAGAAATTACACTTGCGAGATCCTCACGACTCGTAAGGAGAACCCTCATATGGGACCCTCACGGCTCATAAGATTCAAAAGTGTTAAGCTACAGGGATCCAAACCTGTTCTTAAGCACCCCCCACAACCTCCAATACTGCCCTACAAGCGGCTCAATATTGACCCTTGTATACAATCCACGGGCGCGAATAAACGTTTCCCTAACAAAGTCCCATCCGTGACTAGGGATATGTCTACATGGTGAACAACCCTTATAAGTCCTCTCGATTTATAAGGAGAAACTCTCTTGTAAGATCCTTATGACTTACAGGAGAACATGCACTTAGGAATCCTCACGATTCCTAAGAAGAAAACACACCTACGAGATCCTCACGACTCGCAGGGAGAAATACCTTTATGAGACCCTTACGGCTCATGAAATCAAAAGCCTTAGTCGACAGAATCCTAACCTTGTCTACTAAGCCACCTTTGCTCGACATCGACGAAGATAAATGATGATTCGCTCCTGGCAATATCCCAGTTGTAGCGGTGCTGATGCCGAAATCGGTGTCTAATTCCAAGCTTGCAGCAAAAAGCTAGCGAGCCATACATGCATACGAAATAGCCGAAATGATGGGGCAATTTGCAAAAAAATTAGCAAGTAAAAAAAATATATGCATGCAAAATAGCCGAAATGATTGGGCAGCTCGCAACAAAAAGCAATGAGTAAAAATAAAAAAAATAGCCGAAATGATTGGGCAATCGCAACCTTTGCGATACAAAAGTTGAAATGATGGAGCATTGCGGAATAAAATAAAAAAATATAATATGAATGAAATTTTTGCCCTACAGGTGATATTACATCAATCCCTGTATACAATCCAGGGGCGCAAACAAAGAGGGAATCACACCTTTCCTTCCCAGGCTTCATCAGAAGAAGAAGCCAAATTTCAACTGTTCATAGATAGCCCGGAGATCATCTCAACATTTGTCTCATTACAACAGACACAACATCAAGCATAGCGGAACAGTGGCAACTCCCAGTTCCATGACTCGGCGGTGCACAGATGACCGAGAGTCAAACCCCGACCCCATGAAATGTGGATAAAGTCAGAAATTCCTGGCTACGTGGAACGCGACTTATGTCAATCCTAACCCCGTGGAAAACGTCCAGAGCGGAGCCTGGTCCTCGCCGAACACGGCAGTGAACCCATGGGAAGCATCCAGAGCAAAATTCCTGACTACGTGGAATGCGGCTTATGTCGAACCTGACCCCGTGGGAAACGTCCAGAGCGGATCCTGGTCCTCGCAGAGCCCAGCAATGACCCCGTGTGAAGCATCCAGAGCGGAGCCTGTTCCTCGCCGAACACGACAGTGAACCCGTGGGAAGCATCCAGAGCAAAATTCCTGGCTACGTGGAACGCGGTTTATGTCAATCCTGACCCCGTGGGAAATGTCCAGAGTGGATCTGGGTCCTCGCAGTGCACGGCAAAAACCCCGTGTGAAGCATCCAGAGCGGAGCCTGGTCCTCGCCGAACACGGCAGTGAACCCGTGGGAAGCATCCAGAGCAAAATTCCTGGCTACGTGGAACGCGGCTTATGTCAATCCCGACGTCATGGGAAACGTCGCGGATCCTGGTCCTCACAGAGCACGGTAATGACCCCGTGTGAAGCATCCAGAGCGGAGCCTGGTCCTCGCCGAACACGGCAGTGAATTCGTGGGAAGCATCCAGAGCAAAATTCCTGGCTACGTGGAACGCGGCTTATGTCAATCCTGACCCCATGGGAAACGTTCAAAGCGGATCTTGGTCCTCACAGAGCACGGCAATGACCCCATGTGAAGCATCCAGAGCGGAGCCTGGTCCTCACCGAACACGGCAGTGAACTCGTGGGAAGCATCCAGAGCAAAATTCCTGGCTACGTGGAACGCGGCTTATGTCAATCCTGATCCCATGGGAAACGTCTAGAACGGATCCTGGTCCTCTCAGTGCGTGACAATGACCCCATATGAAGCATCCAGAGCGGAGCCTGGTCCTCGCCGAACACGGCAGTGAACCCGTGGGAAGCATCCAGAGCAAAATTCCTGGCTACGTGGAACGCGGCTTATGTCAATCCTGACCCCGTGGGAAACATCCAGAGCGGATCCTGGTCCTCCCAGAGAACGGCAATGACCCCGTGTGAAGCATCCAGAGCAGAGCCTGGTCCTCGCCGAACACGGCAGTGAACCCGTGGGAAGCATCCAGAGAAAAATTCCTGGCTACGTGGAACGCGGCTTATGTCAATCCTGACCCCGTAAGAAACGTCCAGAGTGGATCTTGGTCCTCGCAGAGCATGGCAATGACCCCGTGTAAAGCATCCAGAACGGAGCCTGGTCCTCGCTGAACATGGCAGTGAACCCGTGGGAAGCATCCAGAGCAAAAATTCCTGGTTACGTGGAACGCGGCTTATGTCAATCCTGACCCCGTGGGAAACGTCCAGAGCGGATCCTGGTCCTCGCAGAGCACGGCAATGACCCCGTGTGAAGCATCCAGAGTAGAACCTGGTCCTCGCCGAATACGGTAGTGAACCCGTGGGAAGCATCAAGAGCGAAAATTCCTGGCTACGTGGAACGCGGCTTATGTCAATCCTGACCCCGTGGGAAACGTCCAGAGCGGATCCTGGTCCTCGCAGAGCACGGCAATGACCCCGTGTGAAGCATCCAGAGCAGAGCCTGGTCCTCGCCGAACACGGCAGTGAACCCGTGGGAAGCATCTGGAGCAAAAATTCCTGGCTACGTGGAACGCGGCTTATGTTAATCCTGACCCCGTGGGAAACATCCGGAGCAAAAATTCCTGGCTACGTGGAACGCGGCTTATGTCAATCCTGACCCCGTGGGAAACATCCAGAGCGGATCCTGGTCCTTGCAGAGCACGGCAATGACCCCGTGTGAAGCATCCAGAGCGGAGCCTGGTCCTCGCCGAATACGGTAGTGAACCCGTGGGAAGCATCCAGAGCAAAAATTCCTGGCTACGTGGAGCGCGGCTTAAGTCAATCCTGACCTTGTGGGAAACGTCCAGAGGGGATCCTGGTCCTCGTAAAGCACGGCAATGACCTCGTGTGAAGCATCCAGAGCGGAGCCTGATCCTCGCCGAACACAGCAGTGAACCCGTGGGAAGCATCCAGAGCAAAATTCCTGGTTACGTGGAACGCGGCTTATGTCAATCCTGACCCCGTGTGAAACGTACAGAACGGATCCTGGTCCTCGCAGAGTACGGCAATGACCCCGTGTGAACCATCCAGGGCGGAGCCTGGTCCTCGCCGAACACGGCAGTGAACCCGTGGGAAGCATCCAGAGCAAAATTCCTGGCTACGTGGAACGCGGCTTATGTCAATCCTGACCCCGTGGGAAACGTCCAGAGCGGATCATGGTTCTCGCAGAGCACATCAATGACCCCGTGTGAAGCATTCAGAGCGGAGCCTGGTCCTCTCCGAACACGGCAGTGAACCCGTGGGAAGGATCCAGAGCAAAATTCCTGGTCACGTGGAACGCGGATAATGTCAACTCTGATCCCGTGGGAAATGTCCAGAGCGGAGCCTGGTCCTCGCAGAACACGGCAATGAACCCGTGGGAAGCATCCAGAGCAACTCCTGACTCCGTGAAATGCGGATAAGGACAACTTCACCCATCACTTGCGGGTCCTCATGACTCGTAAGGGAGTAAATTCTCTTATGAGATCCTTACGACTTTCAAGAGAAAACACACTTAGGAATCCTCACGATTCTTAAGGAGAAATTACACCTACGGGATCCTCTCGACCGGTAGGGAGAAAATTTTTTATGAGACCCTCACGGCTCGTAAAGTTGAAAAGTCTTAGGTGACAGATCCTACCCCTGTCTCCTAAGCCATCACTATCTTATAAAGAGTTCAAGATTAACTGTTATCTACCATCTATGGGCCACACTTGCCAAAGCTACATGCCACTGAAATGGAGAAGTTACTCATGAGCATATAAACTATTTCACGCCGGAGTAAAACATAAAGGAATAGAAGGGTATGGCTCATGGAGCTGAGAGTTTGGGACTATACCCCTTAAGAGTCGAGATTTGAGTCAATGATAAATGACGACGCTTGTGTCCGCTCGCTATCTTCTCAGATCAAGATTCTAAAAATTATATACCAATCCGAAACTGGTCATACACTATGAATTGCTCTGCACTACTTCACCCACGTATATACTTACATGGGCAAAGTAGTGGGGGGCATTTGTTCCTATTAAAAATTTCTGCACAAAAGTGCCCAAGGTATCAAATGGCAGCGATACGCTCAAGAAAATGTGAACCTGTATTTTCCGAGCTGTATTTTGACAAACTCCTGAATGAGAAATACCAAATTCTGATGGTATTGAAAGCATCTTGAAAAAACCTTTGATTTGATATATTATGGGCCGCATAATTCATCCGGGATCAAAAATTATGAGCAAATGTTTATACACATGTGATCTATGGAAGAAGATGCGAACCAGTATCTTCCGAGCTTTATTTTGACAAACTCCAGAATGAGAAATAGCTAAATTTTGATGGTATCAAAAGTGTCTAAAAAAATCCTTCGATTTGATATATTATGGGTCTCATAATTCATCCGGAATCAAAAGTTATGAGAAAATGTCTATGCACAAGTGATCTAAGGAAGAAGATGCGAACCAGTATTTTCCGAGCTGTATTTTGACAAACTCCGGAATGAGAAACAGCTAAATTTTGATAGTATTGAAAGCGTCTCGAAAAATCCTTCGATTTGATATATTATGGGCCTCATAATTTATCCGAGATAAAAAAATTATTAGCAAATGTGTTATGCACGTGTAATCTAAAGTAATGCTCTACTACACGAGGAATGCATTTTTAGTCCCACATCGGGAAAATGAGAGATCGCTTCTCTACCACTCCCATATAAATAAGAGGGGATACCTCTTAGAAAGGGGGGAGTTCAATCCTCAAAGGATTCAATTCTCAAAGGAGCTTAGTTCTCCATAGGAGCTTAGTTCTCCAAGATAGGAGCATGCTCCTCCCCATAATGCGCATATGCGCAAGCGCCATGTGCGCTACGTGCAACGCACGTATGCCCGCCATGCGCACACCACGTGCAACGCACATGCGCACCACATGAGAACATTTAATAATATTAAAAGGAGCTTAGTTCTCCATAGGAGCTTAGTTCTCCAAGATAGGAGCATGCTCCTCCCTAAAATGCGCATATACGCAAGCGCCATGTGCGTTACGTGCAACCCACGTGTGCCCGTCATGCGCGCACCACGTGCAACGCACGTGCGCACTACATGAGAACATTTAATAATATTAAAAGGAGATACGTTCTCCATAGGAGGTTGCTCCCCCATAATGCGCATATGCGCAAGCTCCATGTGCGCTACGTGCAAATATGTGCGCTCAACACGTGCGCGAACGCAAAGAAGAATTTTTCAGCAGTGAGAAGCTTAAGCTCCAGTATGTTCTTCCCCCCAGATGAGTGGGACATGGTTCAAAGGGTTCATCCCTCCACACCTTCGATATATGGCACTGTAATCTCTCAGTGTCGTCGGAGAGATGGTGGGTCACAATGACCAATGATCCTCCTTTCCAAAATAAAAAAAAGAAGATATACAAAAAGGAGAGAGAAAAGCCCTCTACAAAAGAAGAGAAAGCTCTTAGAAAAAAGAAGATTTTTCTTCATCTTAAAAATAAAAAGAACTATGTTCTTGAATAATAGAGATGAAATCATCCCGTAAAAAGAAGAACCATCTTCTAAAAAGATCAGAGATCTAAGAAAAACACCAAGGTTTATAATAAAAAAGAAAAGATCAAAGATCTAATCATAAAAAAAAAAGAAGTATTTTACTTCATTCACAGATCTTTTGATCTATAAAGGCAGAGCCTTTTATAAAAAACAAGAACTTTTGTTCTTGGATCTCGAGGAAAAAGCCTCCTTTGAGGAACATAAATTTGTTCTTTGATCTTAAAATTGATCAGATGCGCCCTGCGCTATTGAAAGTTCCTTACACTCATGAATTGCGCTCTTGCGCTCTTTGGAGCGGCGCTCGGCGCCAAACCTGCCACGTATCAACCAGAGACACAACCTGCGCTTTGCGCTTCTAAAACAGAGCACTGCGCTCATGGGCTGGCGCTCAGCGCCAAGTGCGCCACGTGTCACTCACTGGTGCGCCAACAGACTAGCGCAACGCGCTCATAAATTAAAAGCGCAATGCGCTAACAAACTAGCACTTAGCGCTAAGCGCGACACGTGTCATCTTCGTGTGCGCTACCCGACATAAGCGCAATGCGCTCTTTGACTGGCGCGCCACGTGGCACACTGTCAGAACAAACTTTGTTTCTGATGAATGCTATGCACTCAATACAAGACAAAAATGTCAGAGCCCAATGCCTAGCATTATTAAAAGGGCTGAGCCCAAATGAAGGCTTAATGGCCAGAACAAAAAATAAAATGTTAAAACATTTTAATTGGACTTAGCCCAATTTGGCCATAAGTCCTCAACTTGTTTTGAATTGAGCACACCTGCTCTTTCAACCAACTCACCTTGGTTCGAGGGTACATCTTTTCACTCCTCTGATACTTGTCGTTGTAATTCTTCAACGTCGTCAGAGAGGCGACGGGTCCCAACAACCACATATTACAACGGACTGTGGGGTCCCTAAACCCATGGACTATGATGTCCTTAATCTCAACCGTGATGTCTTAAAACTAACAACGGACTGTGGGGTCCCTAAACCCATGGACTATGATGTCCTTAACCTCGACCGTGATGTCTTAAAACTAACAACGGACTGTGGGGTCCCAAAACCCATAGACTATGATGTCCTTAACCTCGACCGTGATGTCTTAAAACTAACATTGGACCGTGAGGTCCTTAAACTCACGGACTATGATGTCCTTAACCTCGACCGTGATGTCTTAAAACTAACATCGGACTGTGATGTCCTTAAACTCACGGACTATGATGTCCTTAACCTCGACCGTGATGTCTTAAAACTAACATCTGACTGTGAGGTCCTTAAGCTCACGGACTATGATGTCCTTAACCTCGACCGTGACGTCTTAAACCTAACATCGGACTGTGGAGTCCTTAAATCCACGGACTATGATGTCCTTAACCTCAACCACGATGTCTTTAAATTAACAATGGACCGTAATGTCCTTAAACTAACAACCGACCGCAATGTCGCTAAATTAAACAACATAGCCCAATTGCTCTCTTGTCGGATCTAAACGATCCCGTTAAGTTGATCTTAGTCTAAAATTAGATTAACGTATCCTTAACAAAAGTTTAATTTGATCTTAGTCTCAAATAAGGCTAACGTATCCTTAAACCCAAACTTCTAAAACCTAAATCTAAGAAAGATACGGATTTGGACTAGTCCACGCCCTATGGGCGACAACATAACTTAGTCTCCGTATACAATCCAAAGGCAACCAAATACAAAACAAACGCCCACGACACGAAGTGACCATCTGGAGAAGGAGAAAGTTGTTACCGCGATGCGGTAGCGTAATTAACTGCAGGGGCTTGCGCCTGCAGGGAAGAGCGTCCCCACAATCAAAAACCTCTCAAATGAGGGGGAATCTGACGAAGTCTGCTACATCGGCCGCATCCGTTTAAACCTTCGATACATGGTGCCATAAATCAACTTGGCATCTTCGGAGAGGTGGACGGGTAGCACCAATTAGCATCTGCCCCGAATTTCAGGCAAGACGTTCGCTGCGTCTCCGCCGCGTCTTTCGGAGGGGAACCGCTGGTATCGTCACTGGGTTAGTCCCATCATCGCAGAGGAGAGACGGGTGCTCTTCGAGTGTAAGGCCTCTATTCCAGCTCAAGACATCAACGCTCCATTGCGGCCATGGTCGGTCATTCGCCCTCCCCTGAGGGACATCGATTCAGTGCTTATTCCTAAAGCCGCTCGAACAGAATCGGTCCCCCGTACCGCTGGTATGCCGGTTCGCACTGGAACCGGGGTAGAGACTCTTGATAAAGCACCAACAACGGCATCACCAAAGTAGGATACCGAATGCGAGATTGGGCAGCGCCGTGCAAAAGTGCCGAAGGGGAGGAAGCGTCCCTCTACCAGTGCTAGCTCGGGCCCTAAAAGGAGGAAGAAATCGGCCGCCGGTTTACTCGATACTTTGCTCGAGTCTGAGCCTCTCACTCATGATGAGCCTATATCTTCGCATGAACCGGACGATGGTCTCCTCTTTTCTGGTACATCTGCCGAGGAGGCCGCTCAGTTGGCCGAGACTTTGAAGTGTTCACAGGATGAAATCGAAAACGTGCGCCCCAAGAAGGGATGCTTTCCCCCTGTTGAATTCCGTGATGTTAACCCGGCTCCTGCTATGTTACCAGTAGTTCATTTAACGCTGGAAGAAGAATGGGCTCTCAAACAACCAATATCGACCGCTTCTGAAGACGAGGCTGCTCTGAAGGTGGGTAGGGATTTATCTTCGATCGAAGGTCGACGAGCGGGATTAACTTGAAAAGAGCAGCGGCTCGAAAAGTCTATACTTCAGGCTCCCTGGCATATTGGTAGATATCTTTTACATCCTTTTTAGTAAATAATTTATATAGCTTTCATATTGCATTCGTCTTTACACATTTTTCATTTGTAGGGCCTTCTACGGCAGGCACAGTTTCGAGCCCAGATCGCGTCTTAGAGCCTCCGGCGACGGCTTTTATTCCTTCAGTGGAGGTTGCCTGACCGGCCATAGATTCTTTAAATATTTCCAGTGACGCACCGGAGGGTGTAAAGGAGATTACTGAAGCTGCTATCCCTCCAGTCCAGAATGGACGAAGTATTGAAGGTAATATTATATATATATATATATATATATATATATATATTCTTTTTTTAACGACTTTTCCATATGTTTGGCCTTTTTTTTCCTTCCAGAACTGCGAGAGCTGGCGTTCTCTGTTATAGATCGTTCCCCGGAGGAAACCTTCCTTCGTCTACTTAACATAGCGGCCCCGCACGCGATACCCCCCAGTGCATCGTCCTTTCCTCCGGCCAAGGTTGGTATTCCTTTGCCTTCCGTATTATATTTTCATAATGACGTTGATGTACCCTTTACTTTAAACCACAGTTCTACAGGCTGAGGATGAAGTTGAAGTTCTTGATGGGCCTGAGGATTTCTCAGATTTGCCTTCTGTGGCTATGAGTAAGTGACGCTTTAGCCCTGGTATTCTTTTACTTATTCCTCGTTCAGAAAGGTGATTAACCATACATGTATCTTCACAGCTTTGCTAATCCTGACCCCACTAGAGTCCCATATTTGCATGCCACCAGGCCTTTACGCTAGACGTATGTCTGAGAGGATGGCAAAACAGAGTATTCATTCACTAGCAACTCTTATTGAGCATCTTCGTGCTGGCACTTCCGTCAAGGCTGAGGAAATTGCTGTTGAAGCTAACGCTTCTTTGTCTGTCCTTGCCACCTACCACAATTGTAACAATTCAGAAAAATAAAATATTATTTTTTTGGGAATTTATAAAATTAAATAATAAATATTATGAATATTTGATAATGCGGTATAATTAATTTCCAATAAATTGGGAAATATTTAGAAAATTATAGGAAATTTCTGAAATGAGGGTGTTTTATGTGATTTAGGCAAATTATGAACTTTTACAATTAATTATATACAATTTTAATGCTAATCGCGATTAAATATCACTAATCGTGCATTAAGCTTGTTTTGTGCATGTGATATGCACCAAGTTATTTTTCTCATTTGCTACATGTTCCTACCATGGTCTTTTCTTATTTTTCATGCATGCTTTGTTTTAAATGAAAAGAAAAGAAAAGATAAAGAAAAAGGAAAAGAAAAGAAAAGAAAAGAAATGGGAATAAAGAATGAGGTATGGGCAACAGAGAGAAGAGTGAGAGAGAGGTGAGGGGTCAACCTTGAACCTTGGTCATTGTTTCTTCATTCATCTTCATCATTTTCTTTCCCTCTTCTTCCTCATGGCTGCCCTATCTCCCTCCTCCACTAAACCCTCACAAACACCCTCAATCCTACCTCAAAACATCATCCTCACTTCATTAAAAACATGCAAAAGCTCCCTACAAGCACTTTGGACCAAGAAAAATTAGATTTTGAAGATTTGGGGAAAATCAAGAAAATTCTTGAGTTGTCAAATGAGATAATTTTTGCACCAATGGAGTAGTATTATATTCACTTTAGCATTCATGTTAGTTTAGAAGTGAATTAGTGTTGATTTGTAGACCTTGAAAATTTCAAGTTAGGGTTAGGGTTTGAATTGAATCCAAAAGTGTAGTTGAGCTTAGTAGAGACCTTATAACCCCTCTAGTGTTAGTTTCAAGGACTGAAACCATAGACTAAACCCCGAAACATAAACTTAGAAACCCCGATATCTGAAAATTGTGAGAATTGTGATGGTATATTGACATCTGCTACAACCTGGGTGACCTGAAATTTTTTTAGCAAACACAGAGAGATGTGCAGGCAAAGTGGAGAATACCCTTGAGACTCGAGCCCCTAACCCTCTACCCTGGCCGCAAATATATTCATTCTGGCCGCAATTTGCGGCCACAGCAGTGGTGTTGGGATCCGTGTTTGTTCCATAGCTTTATTTGCAGTAAAATAGACCCTTTACATATGCAAAATTGGCTAATTTCACCTAGGGTAAAATCTGGAAGTGTTTTACGTAGTTTCTGATTTTGTTTTGCGGCTTTTAATGAATTGAAGTTTTGATATTCGTGTTTTTATCGGTCGATTCACATTTATACGTCAATCGTCGAGAGTTGTTGGTTATTCTTGCATGCGTAGACATAGGTTTTAACCTATGTACGATTCGTGTGCCGTTTTGGTTTTCGTGCGTGATTTCCGTTTACGATACTGTATGTGTATATATGTAGGTACCCCTACGTGGACTTCGGATGAAGAAGAAGAGGGTGACGACATCGACTTCGACGAGCGATGATCAAGGTGAGTAGATATATATCTACTGGGGAAGTCGGGTGGATGGCGTATAGCACCCCAGCAGTTCGTAGTGTAGTATATTGTTGGAGATAGTGCCCTCAGAGTCAATTATTGGATCACAGGCACGTGATTGCAATGATTGAGGGAGGACCTATCCCGGTAGAACAGTCTTACTCGAGATGATAGTATGCTATCTGGTTTACCTTTATCATCGTGTACTGCTTTAGGTGACCTGACAGGTCGCTATTGCACGTTGATAGAGCCCCTTGGATTCTTGCTTGACTGCCAGCAGTATGAGGGCGATCATATAAGTGAGAGCTGGAGTCTATAAGCACATCCTTAAAAGGTCCCTAGTCGTGGGAGTTTCGAGACAGGGCATCGATTCTCCAGAGTAGACTAGTGTATACAGTCGAGACCCCGACGAGGGACGGTGGCCGGTCTCACAAGCCACTGGTGTCAGTTGGTTCACCTAAGATGTATACAGGTGCTCATTGGGTTATGAGTACACCGGACAGGACTCGCCGGGAACTTGCTAGTTGGTCTTATACCTGACGTCAGATAGCAGTTCCCAGGTGACATGTGTACAGGTTAGTTCATCGACCTGGGGATCGTCATTTGTCTCGTGTGAGTTCCCACTGTGTTTTGATTACTACCCTACTACGGCTCAAAGGAGTCGTGCAAACAGGTTTTAGTTGGGTACAGTCCCGAGCCACATGGAGGCAGTGAGCGGATCTTCAGGGGTTCGTCTCTCCCGGTATTGGGGGTGAGGTCGCGCTGTGTCTAGGAGAGCCATTACACGAAGTCCTTGGCCAAGGCAGGAGATTTACTGGTAGGTATTCCAGTAGTATCTCAGGGTGTTCTTGGCTACACTCCGACACGACTTGTACCGCTTTTGGGGGTCTGACTTTTACCCACCCCCTAGGCCCGCCATGCGATGCTCATAGACGAACGGACCGGACTGTACGGATATTGTCACTGACAGGCTCAGTAGGGTGTCAGGATGAGTTCGCTCATCGACGTCCCTTTTGGTCAATAGCTGGTGGCCCGTTACGTATTGGCTTATACCCTTGACGTGCTAGTGGTTAAATCCACAGCCATAGTATTGATGAGTCTTTAGAGTCCACCACACTTTCAGTTACTCAGCTTTCGGGCGAAACGCTGTAGAGGCCGTATGGAGATATGGCAGGGTCCGATCAGATGCGTGCGGTATTGCACGGACCAGGATCGGACGGTTTGTACTAGAGGCCGTATAGATATATGGCAGGGTTCGATCAGATACGTGCGGTATTGCACGGATCAGGATCGGACGGATATTACTAGCCGGCTTTGGTTTAAGCCGGATCCTAGTTTAGTACAGTGTAGATTTTGTCTCTTTGCATTTGTATCCGGACGGAATACAGATGCGGGTGTGTATGCACAGTATCGGGGTTTTCCTGTAATTTATTACGGGACCAGTTTTATGGAGTTGCCAGTTTGCATTCCGTTTCGGCCGGTTTTCCTTTGTTCTTTCCCGGCCGGACTTTTCCGATGGAGGGGGTTATTTGCAAGTTTGCAAATAACTTTTTGTGGAGGGTTTATTTGTGAGATGGGTGATTATGATAGCATCTTTAGATTCCTTTTCCATCTTTTCTTTTGTTGCACCATTACTTGCATTAATTGAGATATGAAAGGGTATGGTTTGGATGTAAGTTTGTTATGATGGTGTTTTGGTGTGGTCACCTCTTTTCTTCTCCTACCATCACCTCCCTTCATGCTTGATTTATCCCTCCACCATTCTCACATTTGTTATGGCCGGCCACAATTTTGAGAGGAGGAAAAATGAGAGTTTTCATTTTTGGTGAGGAAAATTTATCATCTCATACCATGCTTGATAAATGAGAGTTCCACTTGAAAGTTCCATTCGATTCCTCCATCAAGGCAACATAACCCCAAAGAGACAAAGCACTACACTTCCTACAGCACATCTTGGGCATGTCGACTTGCCAGCTTCATGCCCGAGTTGCCTCGGTATAGAGGCGGGAGCCCGTAAAAGAAACAGGCGATGTGGTGCCCTTCCGGCAAGGAGGCGACGACCGGATTTTCCGCGAGAGATCGGGACGATGACGAGAAGACCGGAGGACTCGGATCACTCGGTATATCTCTTCCCTATCTTGTCACTTTGCTAGAACTAGTTTAATGGCCCGATCCGGGGTTTAGTGCGCGGTGGTGCCGGTTTGCTAAGTTCGCAAAATTAAAGTTTTTCACCGTTTCCGCATTTGGCCGTCGGATTGACGACCGGGGCACCGCCGTGCACCAACAGTGGTATCAGAGCCTCGCCATTAACTTCGTCTAGCTTCGTTTGATGTGTTTTGCATTTCCGATCGACCAAAATTCCAAAACTTGGATTTTTGTTCACATCAGTTTTCTGTTGAATTTTTTTGGTCTCGAAAAATTTTTCAGGTTGTAAAAAACTAATGTACTGGAAATTCTAAGACTACTGGAAAAATTTGACACAGTCAGTCGACCATTGAAGCGCGGAACCGCGGCCAAACCCCCCCTTGGGCCGCGGTTCCGCCGCGCATTGGTGTCTTCACTGTATCATATTTTTCCAGTGGGCTTCTAGGCTAATTTTAGGGGTTTTGGAATATTAATATTGGGCCCAGATTTTCTGTGAGTGCTACAGTATTGCTTGGGGGCCCACTTGTTAATTTTTGATCGATCGGATATTTTAAACACATTATTTCACAGTATTTACATTATATCTGCGACCGTGAATGTCACTCGATCGGTAAATCCGGTCTAACTGCTATAGCCCGGTTAGACGGATTTGCGAACGTGACTTTCACGTTGATGTTCTGTGTTTTGCTGTGATGTTGCGGACCGGTCGTGGGGGATAGCCTGGATGCAATGCTAGTACAGTTTCTGTTGTATTATGTACATTTGTTTTTGCGGGGCGAGCGTCCGACATGTGGACTGCCGTCACTGCCTGATTGTATTATTATTTTGGGGCACGACCTGGTTGCGGTCGATGTACCCATTGTATGTATATTTTACTTTCTGTACTAGGATTGCCCCGCGGAGGGGTGCACGGATAGCCGGGTTCAAGAGGGCAACAAGCCCGCATCTCATGGCATTGAGTCGGAGGGGGCTTTACTCTAGGATTGGCGGGCTATTCGCCGCACTCGTAGGGGGACAGGTTGACCCAGGAGGGGTGCCCAAGTTACCGGATTCCGTGAAGTGCTGGGTGGTCCATTCACGGTGCTGAAGGGGGCTGCCTCGCTTCAGGTTTTGGCGGGTGACTTGCCGCGCCCGTAGGGGTCTAGGATTTCATTGCACAGGCTATCCACACGACCAGGGGAACGTCGGGTTTCAGTAGTGGCTCTGTGAAACCCAGGGCTTCCAGATATCTGTATTGTTCTGTGATGCTGTACATTTCTGTGATGTTGCATTTTATCACGCCTTGAGCGAATATAATATATTGGTATATATATTAGTAGATGTTGTATATGTTTTACATCCGCGCTAGTCCAGTCCCCGCTCTGTCGTTAGTTAGCTAACCTAACGGGTAATGACGGGACCCAGTGGCGAATGCGGATGGCATATACGTACATCAGTATATTTTCGTTCTTTGTGGTGTGATCAATTGATGGGACTGCGTTGATTCGGATCAATGCAAGTTAAAAACAAACCTATTCTGATGTTGTTGGAACATTTTTCAAAAAGCTGTTATTGCAAGGACGTTCACTTTTGTTTTGCATCGTGGTATTCATTTGGAATATCCTGCTCCTCAGTCGACGAGGCAAGGGCCGAGATCCCTTCACCGGGAGTGACCCCTTGGACAGAAGTTTGCGTCAGGGCATTAACTTCACTATAGCCGATTACTTTTGCTTTGCATCGTGGTATTCAGTTGGAATATCCTGCACCTCATTCTACGGGGAAAGAGCCGAGATCCCTTCACCGGGAGTGACCTCTTTAGCAAAGGTTTTCGTCACTATATTTTTATAAAAGGCTATGCAGTTCCTTCAACGATATCAAGTTCATTACGCTAAAGGTTTTTCGCCAAAAACCAGCCGTAGCCCTCCGTCATTTCTTACAAGTATTACTTAGTATTCGTGCTGCGTTTGTTGACTGTGTCAAGGCGTAGTGTGCGGTAGCTAAGTAGTGTTTGTTTGTAGCATATTAATGGGATTGGTTAGGACAGTCGTGCGGCCTTGTTGACTGTGTCAAGGGCACGTACGGGTGGGTTTAATGCAATCCAGAATAATGACGGGTTGAACTTGACTAGGACTCTTTGATTTGTTGACTGTGTCAGGGTCACTTGGGTCTTAGGGGTAAAAATCCACATCGGGAGTTTCAAAAGAACTGAAACTTGCCAGATATGCGCATACCTTCTGGAGTGTTATACCGTGAGCGGATTCCGTCGCGTTATCATGCGATGATAGTTGGATCCCGATTCCCACTGATGAGTTAGTTTACTCCTCGGGTGACCCCGACTAATTCTTCTTTCAGGTTTGGAGGAGAGTTTGAGGAACAGTGGGAGGTTTCTTGATTAGATAAATTGGTAACCATTCTGATCTAGGTTAGAGTGCACGCTGAGTGTTTCTTTTCTCTCTCTCTCTGGCAGCGACCATTGACCCGACCCTAAGACTACGACTCAGTGACCAAGTTGACCGAACCTTCTTAACACTGGCTTTTGGATTGTCAGAGTTGCAGACCTCATTGCCACTCCTACTTTTACCCTTTTCTCCAGGACACCCCGTATTACTACGAACGTCCACTTCCATTGGACAAAACCATCGTATGGTTAGATACGAACTCGAAGGAATTCGAGGATGGTTTCCAGTTCTGGAGAAAACGGATAGGATTATTCAGTTGTCTTTTCCCTTTTACCTTCTCTCGGTTTAGGAGATAGTACACCTGTAATGCAAATTGGATAGTCTTCTTCCAAACCTTAGGCTGGTGCCGACCGGTAGGGAATGAAGAAAACCAATTAGCCTAAACGGTGTGTAGAAGGTATTAAGATTAAGACAAAATAAAGGGATTAGTAAGAGGGCAAAGTAAATTGCGACTGATATTCACGACCAAACCAAGTATTTCTTTGCCAATCCTAAATCACCTTTGTATTTCTCCAGGACACTCCGTATCACTACGAAGATCCACAGTTTATTGGATAATCCATCGTATGGTTATATACGAACTCGAAAGGAACTTGTTCCAGTTCGGGGATGGATTCTGGTTCAGGAGAAATAGGAATAATGTTTATTCGGTTGTCTTTTATCTTCACCTTCTCTCGCATTGCGAGTGCTCCTAGGATTAGGACAGTACACCCATTATGCTTATTGGATAGTCTTCTTCCAAACCATAGGCTGGTGCCGAACGGCAGGGAAGGAAGAAAACCAATTGGCCTAAAGGGGTGTGCAGAAGGTAATGACTAAAGACATATAAAGGGATTTGGAGAGGTAGCAAAGAATTATACGGTTACAGTTGTGAATCTGGATAATGGTAGAGGCATTACTAAGAATACCAGGATACCCTATCGAAACATTTCAATGTTTCAGTTCAACTGTGTACTGTTAAAAGAAAACTGATTTCCTGATTAGACACTTGCTCCAGTGTATGTATTTACAAGGTTTGATTCTCACATCTGTATGGTTTTACAGATGATGAGTGGGAGTAAGTTATTGGGAATAGGGTGATCATCCTCACTATATCGGGATTCGTTGTAATCGGTGATATTTGAGGAGATCACCTGGGATGTTTGCCGGTCGGCAAATATTTGGTTTTGAATATCCGCTGTTGTGCACCAATTTCAAATTGATATATCTGTACGTCTATTTTCATAGAGTGAGATATACCTTTTGATATTATGTCGATGACATTTACCTATATCAGTGGATGGTTAGGTAAGGAGCATTGAACAGCGGTGTAATTCTTCTTAACCATAAGTACAGTTTTTAACCTACGACACACAGTGAAAGAGTTGTTAGACTCAGCGGACTTATACAGAGTATTGTATGTTGTCCAGTGTCCATTAGGACAGTGGGGTTGGTCCTCATACTATATTCTGTTTACTTTTAACTTCTCTAGTTCTTAGACATGTCTTTCGTAGAAACACAGGGTCTAAGTTTTGAGGAGTTATAGGTATTTGAATAGAGTGGAGAACCAGGTATAGCAAGTATCGGGATTCTTCAAAGTGATCGAAGATGTAGATACTTGTGTATGGTATTCAGTTGATAGTAATGATAAAGAGAAATTGCTTCTCTTTCAGGTTACTCATAATTGGAAGCATTCCTAAGTTGAGTAACGCTGATCGGCCTCCTTCCATTTAGTTGACATGCACTGGAGACAGCTGCATGATTTGAATCTGGTTCAATTAAATCAGTGCCTCTGGTTCTATATTGGATATAGTACAGTTCATATCTTAACATTGTTAAGGTACGGGGAGTTGTCCGGCTTATGATTAAAACCAGACTCTGGATAACTCAAGGCACGTTTCTGTAATGGCTGTTTGTGGGTTGACCCAGGCTATGACGAGGGTTGACTTTCTACCATAAGAAAGATCAATAGTGATATTGTTCTTGACTCGCCACAGTTTTATTAAAAATGGATTTTTTCAAAAACAGTAGTGGGAGTATGGTAGAACTGGAAGTGATTCCAGAACCGCAAACGATTACTGAAGATTTGATAAAGAACCTAAAGATTCAATCTGATTTGACATTCCATTGACCACTCCGCAGATACGGTGGGTAACTTCAGGCACCCGAGAGGTACTCCGGTAGCCTCAAGGACGGTGACAGGGAAGTTCTTGTTTACCCACACTTGCCATTGCTGTTGTTCCAGGCTGCGAGACCAGGTGGGAGGATGAGTATAGCGTCGTTCTAAACTAGCTTTAGAAGTACACGTCTATATGACTCTGCCAGAGGGTTGTCGTAGTCAGTGGGAGCAGCGGAAGCATTGGTGGACATCAGGCTTATGTCTATTTATAGACTAAAGCAGATGTAGCGGAGATAGATTATCTATTTCTGATGTGACAGTCATAGGTTTGACGTCATCAGAATAGGGGATGGATCTGTTGAGAAGGTAGTAGGAAGTGATATTCCTATACTACGATCGGTTATATTTTGGTCGTCACACAGTGGTTTCTCCACATGGGACTTGGACATTATATCAGACATACTGGTTACTAGATCTATGGTTTTAGATCTAGATTTGGGTGGTTTCCCAATCAGGGTACTTTGACAGCATTCTAAGAGTATTTAGAATGGACGACTCCTGGCATGGTAGTGTACCTGCAGGTAATGGAGTCACCCTCTCTAAAGGTGTCTTATAGACTAAAGTAGGGAGGGATGTGCATGATTGGCAGATCACTTGCTTAGGCAATTGAGTCAATCATGAGATGTCAAGTACCACACCAGAAGTTGTTCTTGCACTAGATGCAATAAGCTGATATTAATCCAATCATGGAGAAACAGTCGGAAGCAGTTTTAGAACATAAGTTGATGTTCTAGGGATGTGATAACGACAGCCTCTTTTAGGAGACGGTTGTCACTCCAGGCTTCCAAGGTGACATAGATGGCTGAGTGGCTGTCAGAGTTATATTTTCTCCTTCTGACGAGGGGCAGTATTTTGGACAGGTGGTCCAAGGCAATACTGAGGGAGGCATGGCGCTAGGTACTGATTAAGTTCAGTTATCGATACAGTCTAAGAAGTTTGGATTTGGAGTTCATTTATGAGCTAGGTCCCATCAGATATCCAGACATATTCTAAGACAGGTATTGCTCATTTCGGGAGATGGCTTTCTCCGCGAACTTGAGATATAGAGAGACATAGAAAGAAACATCACAGCGGATCCACTCACTGAGGCTATTCCTCGAACGCAATAGTTTTGCAAACGAGCTTTGTGAGACTGACTAGTAGAGGAGTTGGGTGTTCGGTATCACACGGGCTGTGAGTATGCGACATCGCAATAAATAGCCTTGAGTGCAAGTAGGAGATTGTTGGAGACAGTGCCCTCAGAGTCAATTATTGGATCACAGGCACGTGATTGCAATGATTGAGGGAGGACCTATCCCGGTAGAACAGTCTTACTCGAGATGATAGTATGCTATCTGGTTTACCTTTATCATCGTGTACTGCTTTAGGTGACCTGACAGGTCGCTATTGCACGTTGATAGAGCCCCTTGGATTCTTGCTTGACTGCCAGCAGTATGAGGGCGATCATATAAGTGAGAGCTGGAGTCTATAAGCACATCCTTAAAAGGTCCCTAGTCGTGGGAGTTTCGAGACAGGGCATCGATTCTCCAGAGTAGACTAGTGTATACATTCGAGACCCCGACGAGGGGCGGTGGCCGGTCTCACAAGCCACTGGTGTCAGTTGGTTCACCTAAGATGTATACAGGTGCTCATTGGGTTATGAGTACACCAGACAGGACTCGCCGGGAACTTGCTAGTTGGTCTTATACCTGACGTCAGATAGCAGTTCCCAAGTGACATGTGTATAGGTTAGTTCATCGACCTGGGGATCGTCATTTGTCTCGTGTGAGTTCCCACTGTGTTTTGATTACTACCCTACTACGGCTCAAAGGAGTCGTGCAAACAGGTTTTAGTTGGGTACAGTCCCGAGCCACATGGAGGCAGTGAGCGGATCTTCAGGGGTTCGTCTCTCTCGGTATTGGGGGTGAGGTCGCGCTGTGTCTAGGAGAGCCATTACACGAAGTCCTTGGCCAAGGCAGGAGATTTACTGGTAGGTATTCCAGTAGTGTCTCAGGGTGTTCTGGGCTACACTCCGACACGACTTGTACCGCTTTTGGGGGTCTGACTTTTACCCACCCCCTAGGCCCGCCATGCGATGCTTATAGATGAACGGACCGGACTGTACGGATATTGTCACTGACAGGCTCAGTAGGGTGTCAGGATGAGTTCGCTCATCGACGTCCCTTTTGGTCAATAGCTGGTGGCCCGTTACGTATTGGCTTATACCTCTAACGTGCTAGTGGTTAAATCCACAGCCATAGTATTGACGAGTCTTTAGAGTCCACCACACTTTCAGTTACTCAGCTTTCGGGCGAAACGCTGTAGAGGCCGTATGGAGATATGGCAGGGTCCGATCAGATACGTGCGGTATTGCACGGATCAGGATCGGACGGTTTGTACTAGAGGCCGTATAGATATATGGCAGGGTTCGATCAGATACGTGCGGTATTGCACGGATCAGGATCGGACGGATATTACTAGCCGGCTTTGGTTTAAGCCGGATCCTAGTTTAGTACAGTGTAGATTTTGTCTCTTTGCATTTGTATCCGGACGGAATACAGATGCGGGTGTGTATGCATAGTATCGGGGTTTTCCTGTAATTTATTACGGGACCAGTTTTATGGAGTTGCCAGTTTGCATTCCGTTCCGGCCGGTTTTCCTTTGTTCTTTCCCGGCCGGACTTTTCCGATGGAGGGGGTTATTTGCAAGTTTGCAAATAACTTTTTGTGGAGGGTTTATTTGTGAGATGGGTGATTATGATAGCATCTTTAGATTCCTTTTCTATCTTTTCTTTTGTTGCACCATTACTTGCATTAATTGAGATATGAAAGGGTATGGTTTGGATGTAAGTTTGTTATGATGGTGTTTTGGTGTGGTCACCTCTTTTCTTCTCCTACCATCACCTCCCTTCATGCTTGATTTATCCCTCCACCATTCTCACATTTGTTATGGCCGGCCACAATTTTGAGAGGAGGAAAAATGAGAGTTTTCATTTTTGGTGAGGAAAATTTATCATCTCATACCATGCTTGATAAATGAGAGTTCCACTTGAAAGTTCCATTCGATTCCTCCATCAAGGCAACATAACCCCAAAGAGACAAAGCACTACACTTCCTACAGCACATCTTGGGCATGTCGACTTGCCAGCTTCATGCCCGAGTTGCCTCGGTATAGTGGCGGGAGCCCGTAAAAGAAACAGGCGATGTGGTGCCCTTCCGGCAAGGAGGCGACGACCGGATTTTCCGCGAGAGATCGGGACGATGACGAGAAGACCGGAGGACTCGGATCACTCGGTATATCTCTTCCCTATCTTGTCACTTTGCTAGAACTAGTTTAATGGCCCGATCCGGGGTTTAATGCGCGGTGGTGCCGGTTTGCTAAGTTCGCAAAATTAAAGTTTTTCACCGTTTCCGCATTTGGCCGTCGGATTGACGACCGGGGCGCCGCCGTGCACCAACATATATGATATATATGTTATATATATGATTATGTGTTGTGAAACTTGGATGATTAGTAAGTAAGACTTTTGATGTTCATGAGTTAGTTTTAGTGTATTAGAAGTAACTTGGTTATTTTCTTAGACGCGAACCCTAGAATAAGGTTTATATACACGCACACACACTCATGCATACATTTTATTACTTGTGCATATATGGGGATATGTATATATATACGCACATAGGTATGGGACTATGTATATATATACGTATACATATACATGGATAATGAGGATAGTATATGGTACTTGAAGATGAGTTGATGTGATTGGGCACGATGCCATGAGATCGGTGATGTGATTTGGTTCGTATTTTGAGATACGACATGATTTTATAGCAGATCTTTAGGCGATGTGTTTCAGACACACGCATACATATTTTTTATGGTATCAGTATGTAGTAGACATAGATCAGTACCCAGCTCATGATATATGATGATAAGGATACCAGATAAATAATGAGATAAATGTGATATTTTACCAGTACCCAGATTTAGGATGCCGTACGATGGATTTACCGTACGAGCTATATATTGATGATAGATCTGCACTCTTGACTTGAGGATGTCATATGATATATATATTGTATCGTACGCGATACTATTGAGGCGAGATCACCGATTATATATATATATATATATATATATATATATCGACTCAGATTTAGGTGGATTTCTTTACCCTTTCGACTAGTCTGTTAGTTTAGTCCTGTAGTTACTTAGTAGATGTTAGATTGAGCACGAGTCATACTTATTTCCAAAACTAACGAATTGTGAGTATTTTAAAAACAGGCCAAGGGATACTACGGATATTTCAAAAGATGTACTTTTTTATAAGAACACCGTAGCCCTATTTTCTAAACACCACGATTCGTGCGATTTCAGATATCAAAAACTGTATGACTCGTATATAGGAATGTATATTTCATTATTGCTGCATTTACTATTCATTGCCATTTATTCTGCTGTTCGCATTGCATTGCATGCCTATATATATATTTTCATGAGTAATGATGAAACCTGTTGTTAGGACACCCGCACCATTACCGATGATGTGTATGCTCCACGTACACTTGCTTGCCGGCTCACACACATTTTCATCGGTAATTGCTATGTCACGTACGCTTTAGAGAATATTATTTCATTGACATAGCTTGCTAGCTGATAGTTCCTATATGTTATTGCTTTCATGTGCTAGTTTAGATATTGCATTCTTTATTTAGATACCCATGCATTTTATATTCATTTGTCATGCAATAGTTTGGGCCAGTCCGGATTGCCAGAGCCCAGTATTCATTATTTATTTACATCGTTATTTATGATTTCGGATTTCCATGAGATTTCTGGATTTAGAGAAACCGCAAAGATTTTATAAACTTATCATCTTTTAAAAGATAGAAAATACGGTTTTCTCATGATATGATATGAGATATGTCCACCATGAGTTTTCTCGGCTCTTGAGCGATATCATACATCCGACTCGAGGAGGAGGAGGAACCGTCTGTGGGTGCATGGTGGACCCTGTGTGGTACCCCGGGACAAGATTGTCGCAGATGATGGCGTTGAGCCTGGCAGGGGAGCACTACCGACCGGTGATTTTATTGTGACTCGACGGATATCCGGAGGATTCCAATCGAAGTATGGTCCAGTCCGGATAGCCGGAGCCCTAGATATTAAGATTTGATGATTTGGGCCAGTCCGGATAGCCGGAGCCCTAGATATTGAGATTCGAGGATACAGGCCAGTCCGGATTGCCGGAGCCTGAGATATTGAGATATTGGGATTTATTTATGTTTTTTGTCGATGCTTGACACTGATTCTATCTTGATTTCATTAATGATACCTCGATTTAAATATACTGAAATCTCACTAAATTAAGAAAACAGTTTTCTCATTCATGATGTATTCTGTTTTTATTATATTGCATTCATACCTCATATTCATGATATGTTGCTACCTGAGGCACAGACACGAGCACATGGTATTATACTTATGTATAGATGTTTACCTTTGCCACCTTATCATGCTTCAGGCTTTATCATTTTGAGGATATATATTTTGATCGTATTGACCTAGGATTGAGTCATACATACGATTTCTGGTCGGTGATGTTTTCTACTCACGAGTTGGCAACTCACCCCCATTGTGCTATAGTTTCTTGCAGGTTTTGCCGTACAGGTTTCGTTGCGGTTTTGCTGGCACACTGCTCCTTTTTGGGTGATTGCTTTGGTAGGTGGGTTCACTCGCATCGTGACCAACCTTGCATTTTATTTACATTGTTGTATCTAGTAACTCCATCAACCAGACTTGTATATTTATTTGACTTAGAAAACCAGTTGCTATTCTTTCGACCTTAGAGTCGCGCGTTGTATTATTATGGGTTTTCTTGATGATATTGAGTTTTCTTTTGAGTTTTGATCCTCGCCCATGGCGTTGTATATTATATTGCTTGCGTGGTTGTGACCGTCAATTGACGAAGAGCTACCATCCGCTTGGGGATGCCTTTATTCATATTATTCATGTTGTACTCCTTTTGGGGCCAGTTTTTACAAAGGAAACTCTGCCGAAATTTTCAGAAAAGACTTGAGATTTTAAAAATGCATACTTCGACTTATGTTATTAAAACCACTTGCTTTAAAATAAGTTTTCTTCACTTCTTCCTTTAAAATGGTTTAGATTTCTGGGATTTTTTTAGCTTACTTGAATTAGATGGGGTCTTATAAACTTCATATGATTCAAGTGCCAGTCACGTGCCATTTCGAGTCGTGACAAAGTTGGTATCAAAGCGCTAGGTTAACCTTGGTTCGAGTCTATGTTTGACTATGCGGAGCCTAGGGCGTTTGTATATATATGGAATCTAGGCTTGACCTTACGGAACTTAGACTTAGTCGAGGGGGTATTAGATCCGAACATTCGTCGCATAGGTTGACCTTGGTTGATGGTGTAAGTGACTTATGTAGAGTGATGTACCGTGTGTATGTTCCGCGGCATACTTACGATACGATACTCCGCTTAGGAAGCTTTAGAATGTACATTTCCTTGCACAACATTATATTCATTCATATGATCTATCCTCATCGATATCAGTTTATGGTTTTTGCTGCCACGATTACACGGATAGAGAGAGCTACGGCTAGAGTTGCGTCAGCACGAGCTCGTCACGGACGAGGACTGACCAGGGAATGCTTCCAGGTATACACGATTGTGTAGATGTGTCATTTTATTGTGTTTTTGCGCCTTGAGCGTTTGATGGATCGCTTTTACAAGATTTCTCGGATGTGCAGATCAGCACCAGAGGATTAGGCCACTGCTAAAGGCCAACCAGCATGTGATGACCGTCAATGCACCGATTATACTTGATGATTGAGGAACTGTTCAGCGTGCGGACGAATGATTCAGTTGTTGATGCGACTGACGAGATGTTGCCCAGATGTTTGAAGCTAATGCCGCATGAGTTGTACTAAGAGATATGATAGAAGATCGCTAGTCACCCAAGGAGGAATGACTAGAACATGTGATTCGTTTCCTACCCGGATACAAGGTCATCAGATTGATTGATTCCAGCTAGAGACGATTTCACGCAGGTACGTTGAGAGTCGATAGAAGACGATCGAATGTCAGAAACCCATTTTTCCAAGTTTAAAATATTCGGAGAAACATGCAAGTAATTCCGTGGACGCTCTAGATGAATGAAACCCTAACTCGATATAATGACCATGAGAACGCTTTGAAACCTTAGGGTTTGCAGCAGTTCAGCGGTGCCATTAATGAGGCTTGGGTTTACCCTTCTACGGCCGGTCCATAGATACTGTGGCATGTACTGGAATACAATTAAACTGTACTCAAGATGTTGAGCTCTTGGGGGAAATTATGGAACTTTGACGAATCGATCGAAAAGTTCGACGTCTTTCGGATATCATGTGATAGGATACATTTCTTGGGAGACTTCAGATACGAGTATAGCCGTTGGAGCGCAGTCCATGTAGCCACGAAGAGACGAGTCCGAATCAGTTGACATTAGAGAAAAGTGGAGTAAGAGATTCGTACGAGATCTTGATGAGATGACGTTCCACTCCGCTGACATCAGAAACGTGGTACGCAGGCAGAGGCGTTGTATATGGATATATCTTCCAGAAGAAGTCGCGATGTGTATGCAGCCGTTCCGGAACAAGAAATGGATTTAGTAAAAGATGATAACTTCCGGGCAGTTCGACAGAAAAGAGATTTAGGAGAGACTTCGACAGAACCTTTCTGGAATACAATACGAGAAGACTTGGACCCAGGATCGGTAATGTTACGCACACCCAGTAGGCCAGAGTTCGGCATCGTCGATGAGACATGTTATGAGTGACCATGACAGTTGGCCAGAGACCTTTAGAGGATGTGCTAGAAAGGGACTATTTTTGCCACCTTTGATTTCGGTATTTTGGGCGATTTATTTGCATGATTGAGATTTTTTGCACCACAGTTGCACTTAACTTCGATTTGATGTCATTCGAGATGTTGATTCTGATTTCATGCCTATGGTATGCATATGATTTGACTTATACTTTCGTCTTAGTTTTCATGCACTTTTAGCATTTTGATTCGATTTTGTGCACGCTAATGCACATGGTTGTGAGGTTATATACCACGGTACACCTGATTTGGATTTGGATTGAAATGTGTTGTATACCGTCGATTTCGATTGTGATACTTGATATTTGTTTTCGTGCACCTTATGCACTTGATTTGAATTTTTGCGCAGACTTGACGCGCTTGATGCGATTTTGGTGCACATCAGATGCACTAAATCGAGATTTTTTGTGCATATCAGATGCACCTGATATTGCTGTCAGACACACCGTTGCCTTGACAGGTGTTTCGTGTACACCCGTTGCACTCAGATTTTGTTTCTGTGCACATGTATGGCACATACATGAATTTCTATTTCCGTGCGCACCAGACGCACGTGGCATTCTTATGCACATTTTGGGATTGATTTTCTTGAGCAGTATGTTTTATGATATTTACTATTTAGTATAGTAGCTGAGCAGGACTAGTCCGAGGACAGTACCTGAATATATTTTTGCATGCATTGATAGTTATCGAAAATTTCCAAAAAAAAGGAGCTATAGTCTCAGTATTTACCTCCGAGATGACACGAGACATTTAACCAAAGGAAACCCTTCTAAATTATTTTTTTTCAAAACAGCGGGACGTGTATGTTAAACAAAGAGTATATATATATATATAGTTATTTTCTTGCAATAGACGTCCGCTCTGTGCAGTGATACGCGCATCGCACAGCAACTTGAAAAGGTTTGGCATGCATTTCTTTCAGATGTTTTGACGAATTTACCACGATGTTTACATGTATAGTGTTGATGTATATCATGTTGGTTTTCGTATTGGGTTTTGACATTGGTGTCTTCGCCATAACTCCGATGATTGCGGGATGCTTGACGGAGTTCTGATTTTGAGTTATATGCTCATTTTTCATGCACCTGCATTGCGCTATGATATGTTTTATGTATTTATGATTTCGGAGCCCCGACGACTTGATCATTTTACTGAAATGTTTTAGTATTTGAGGGGTTTAAATTTAAATTCGGGGACCGAATTTCTTTAAGGGGGGAAGGCTGTAACATTTCAGAAAAATAAAATATTATTTTTTAGGGAATTTATAAAATTAAATAATAAATATTATGAATATTTGACAATGCGGTATAATTAATTTCCAATAAATTGGGAAATATTTGGAAAATTATAGGAAATTTCTGAAATGAGCGTGTTTTATGTGATTTAGGCAAATTATGAATTTTTATAATTAATGATATACAATTTTAATGCTAATCGCGATTAAATATCACTAATCGTGTATTAAGCTTGTTTTGTGCATGCGATATGCACCAAGTCATTTTTCTCATTTGCTATATTTTCCTATCATGGTCTTTTCTTATTTTTCATGCATGCTTTGTTTTAAATGAAAAGAAAAAAAAAGATAAAGAAAAAGGAAAAGAAAAGAAAAGAAAAGAAAAGAAATGGGAATAAAGAAAGAGGTATGGGAAAGAGAGAGAAGAGTGAGAGAGAGGTGAGGGGTCAACCTTAGACCTTGGTCATTGTTTCTTCATTCATCTTCATCATTTTCTTTCCCTCTTCTTCCTCATAGCTGCCCTCTCTCCCTCCTCTACTAAACCCTCACAAACACCCTTAATCCTACCTCAAAACATCATCCTCACTTCATTAAAAACATCCACAAGCTCCCTACAAGCACTTTGGACCAAGAAAAATCGGATTTTGAAGACTTGGAGCAACTCAAGAAAATTCTTGAGTTGCAAAATGAGATAATTCTTGCACCATTAGAGTAGTATTAGATTCACTTTAGCATTCATGTTAGTTTAGAAGTGAATTAGTGTTGATTTCTGGACCTTGAAAATTTCAAGTTAGGGTTAGGGTTTGAATAGAATCCAAAAGTGTAGTTGAGATTAGTAGAGACCTTATAACCCCTCTAGTGTTAGTTTCATGGACTGAAACCATAGACTAAACCCTGAAACATAAACTTAACCCCGATATCGGAAAATTGTGAGAATTGTGATGGTATATTGACATCTGCTATAACCCAGGTGACCTGAAAATTTTTTAGCAAACACTGTGAGATGTGCAGGCAAAGTGAAGCATACCCTTGAGACCCGAGCCCCTAACCCTCTACCCTGGCCGCAAATATATTCATTCTGGCCGCAATTTGCGGCCACAGCAGTGGTGTTGGGATCCGTGTTTGTTCCATAGCTTTATTTGCAGTAAAATAGACTCTTTACATATGCAAAATTGGCTAATTTCACCTAGGGTAAAATCTGGAAGTGTTTTACGTAGTTTCTGATTTTGTTTTGTGGCTTTTAATGAATTGAAGTTTTGATATTCGTGTTTTTATCGGTCGATTCACGTTTATACGTCAATCGTCAAGAGTTGTTGGTTATTCTTGCATGCGTAGACATAGGTTTTAACCTATGTACGATTCGTATGCTGTTTTGGTTTTCGTGCGTCATTTCCGTTTATGATGCTGTATGTGTATATATGTAGATACCCCCACGTGGACTTCGGATGATGAAGAAGAGGATGACGAAATCGATTTCGGCGAGCGATGATCAAAGTGAGTAGATATATATCTACGGGGGAAGTCGGGTGGATGGCGTATAGCACCCCCGCAGTTCGTAGTGTAGTATATGATATATATTTTATATATATAATTATGTGTTGCGAAACTTGGATGATTAGTAAGTAAGACTTTAGATGTTCATGAGTTAGTTTTAGTGTATTAGAAGTAACTTAGTTATTTTCTTAGTCGCGAACCCTAGAATAAGGTTTATATACACGCACACACACTCACGCATACATTTTATTACTTGTGCGTATATGGGGATATGTATATACACACACACATAGGTATGGGACTATGTATGTGTGTGTGTGTGTGTATATATATATACACACATACATGGATAATGAGGATAGTATATGGTACTTGGAGATGAGTCGATGTGATTGGGCATGATGCCATGAGATCGGTGATGTGATTTGGTTCGTATTTTGAGATACGACATGATTTTATACCGGATCTTTAGGCGATATGTTTTCAGACACAGCATACATATTTTTGATGGTATCAGTATGTACTAGACATAGGTCAGTACCCAGCTCATGATATATGAAGATAAGGATACCAGATAAATAATGAGATAAATGTGATATTTTACTGGTACCCAGATTTGGGATGCCGTACGATAGATTTACCATACGAGCTATATATTGATGATAGATCCACACTCTTGACTCGAGTTTTTCATATGATATATATATTGTATCGTACGCGATATTATTGAGGCGAGATCACCGACTATTATATACATATAGATCGACTCAGATTTAGGTGAATTACCTTACCCTTTCAACTAGTCTGTTAGTTTAGTCCTGTAGTTACTTAGTAGATGTTAGACTGAGCATGATTCATACTTATTACCAAAACTAACGAATTGTGAGTATTTTAAAGACAGGCCAAGGGATACTACGGATATTTCAAAGGATGTACTTTTTCATAAAAACATCGTAGCCCTATTTTCTAAACACCACGATTCGTGCGATTTCAGATATCAAAAACTGTATGACTCGTATATAGGAATGTATATTTCATTATTGCTGCATTTACTATTCATTGCCATTTATTCTGCTGTTCGCATTGCATTTCATGCCTATATATATATTTTCGTGAGTAATGATGAAACCTGTTGTTAGGACACCCGCACCATTACCAATGATGCGTATGCTCCACGTACACTTGCTTGCCGGCTCATACACATCTTCATCGGTAATTGCTATATCACGTACAATTTAGAGAATATTATTTCATTGACATAGCTTGCTAGCTGATAGTTCCTATATGTTATTGTTTTGATGTGCTAGTGTAGATATTGCATTCTTTATTTAGATACCCATTCATTTTATATTCATTTATCATGCAATAGTATGGGCCAGTCCGGATTGCCGGAGCCCAGTATTCATTATTTATTTACATCGTTATTTATGATTTCAGATTTCCATG
Source organism: Agapanthus africanus (assembly GCA_030015575.1). Lineage (NCBI taxonomy): Eukaryota > Viridiplantae > Streptophyta > Magnoliopsida > Asparagales > Amaryllidaceae > Agapanthus > Agapanthus africanus. The sequence goes on along the minus strand of JASDDO010000028.1, from coordinate 167,431,094 downwards.
AGATTTCTGGATTTAGAGAAACCGCAAAGATTTTATAAACTTATCATCTTTTAAAAGATAGAAAATGCGGTTTTCTCATGATATGATATGAGATATGTCCACCATGAGTTTTCTCGGCTCTTAAGCGATATCATACACCCGACTCGACGAGGAGGAGGAACCGTCTGTGGGTGCATGGTGGACCCGGTGCGGTACCCCGGGGCCAGATGGTCGCAGATGATGGCATTGAGCCTGGCAGGAGAGCACTACCGACCGGTGATTTTATTGTGACTCGACGGATATCCGGAGGATACCGATCGGAGTATGGTCCAGTCCGGATAGCCGGAGCCCTAGATATTAAGATTTGATGATTTGGGCCAGTCCGGATAGCCGGAGCCCTAGATATTGAGATTCGAGGATACATGCCAGTCTAGATTGCCGGAGCCTGAGATATTAAGATATTGGGATTTATTTATGTTTTTTATCGATGCTTGACACTGATTCTATGTTGATTTCATTGATGATACCTCGATTTAAATATAAAGAAATCTCACTAAATTAAGAAAACAGTTTTCTCATTCATGATGTATTCTGTTTTCATTATATTGCATTCATACCTCATATTTATAATATGTTGCTAGCTGAGGCACTGACACGAGCACATGGTATTACGCTTATGTATAGATGTTTATCTTTGCCATCTTATCATGCTTCAGGATTTATCATTTTGAGGATATATATTTTGATCGTATTGACCTAGGATTGAGTCATACATACGATTTATGCTCGGTGATGTTTTCTACTCACGAGTTGGCAACTCACCCCCGTTGTGCCACAGTTTCTTGTAGGTTTTGCTGTACAGGTTTCGTTGCTTTTTTGCTGGCACATTGCTCCTTTTTGGGTGATTGCTTTGGTAGGTGGGTTCACTCGCATCGTGACCACCCTTGCATTTTATTTACTTTGTTGTATCTAGTAACTCCATCAACCAGACTTGTATTTTTATTTGACTTAGAAAACCAGTTGCTATTCTTTCGACCTTAGAGTCGCGCGTTGTATATTATATTTCTTGCGTGGTTGTGACCGTCAATTGACGAAGAGCTAGCTCCTGTTTGGGGATGACTTTATTCATATTATTCATGTTGTAGTCTTTTTAGGGCCAGTTTTTACAAAGGAAACTCTGCCGAAATTTTCAGAAAAGACTTGAGATTTTAAAAATGCATACTTCGGCTTATGTTATTAAAACCACTTGCTTTAAAATAAGTTTTCTTCACTTCTTCCTTTAAAATGGTTTAGATTTTTGGGATTTTTTTGGCTTACTTGAATTAGATGGGGTCCTATAGATTTCATATGATTCAAGTGCCAGTCACGTGCCATTTCGGGTTGTGACAGGCGCTGGTGCGTATCTGGGTCGAATATTGCCGTCAAGTGGAGGCTTCTCTACATAGAGTCGAATGCGTATGCTTTTCTTCTAATATCCTATCTGTAATGGCCCGCTTGCATGAATGGATTGATCGGTGTGTGGCCAATCTCCGGTCTTGCGAGAAAAGGCTCAACCGGATGTTTTCGGAGAGGGAGTTGGCTTCAAAGGCTTTGGAGGAACTCCAAGCCCAGCTCACAACCAAGACTACTTAGGCCTATGAAATTTGGCTGTTTCTTCAGGAGGCAATTATGGAGGTGGTGGCTCCTGGTAAAGCCATCATTTTTAGATACGAAATGGTTGAGACCCACAAGACTGCCGAGAAAGAGTTTAAGCATTGGTTTTCTTTATACCAAAAACAACATGCATAGGCAGGGGCTCAGCTTGCGGCATTGCTAGAGCTTGAGGCGGAGGTCCGGCGGAAAAAATGATGATCTAGCTGGCTTATTGAACCACCGGTCGTCGTAAAAATTTCGTTGCTGTATTTCCCCCCTTTTTTGTATTTGGTATTCGTTTTGATTTATGAATAAAAAACATATTTTATTTCATGCTTGCATCTTTCTATCCTTTGACATCTTGCTTTGGTGTGAAGTAGTTTATGTACTCGTTTTGGAGTTTGTAGTTTATGTACTCGTTTCGGAGTCTCTGGTTTATGTACTCGTTTCGAAGTTTGTAGTTTATTCACTCGTTTCAGAGTCTCTAGTTTATGTACTCATTTCAAGTTTGTAGTTTATTCACTCGTTTCGGAGTCTCTTTAGTTTACCTCCCTTGGATTTACAGGCAAACTTGTCCTGACATTGTATGTAGACAACCCCCATTTTTTTTACGACAGAGGTCCATTAGGTTTATTGTACTAGGGTTTTAGTCCGTGGTACCGTCGCGTTGGCTGATGTATTCCTCGATTTGCAGTCTTTAAGCCGTTGTTTGAGTAGCCCCGCGACTGTCGTGTCTCTGATCCTTTCGGGGGTTGGACACGACGTTTTCAAGTAATCTCCTTAGATCATATTACCGTCGGAAGAGCAAATGTTAGGAATTTGCCATGATGCTTTTTTTTACCTGAGGTTAGGCTCAATTTGGAGCTCCGATGAGCCATAACCACACCCTTCTGGGTTGGGATGATCTCCAATGGTCTTTTAGGCTTTATATGAGTTGCCATCAAGACCCAAAGCTGGGAATATGCCGCCACTTCGTTTTTTACTTTGACGATGTCGTGCCGAATCTTTGCTGAAATAGGATAGACATATGTAGGACCTCTATGCTGTATGTATTGCAATTGAATTCCGAAGCTAGGAATATGCCATTGCTCGAATTTCATTTAATAGTTGCGTCCGCATCCTGCTGAAATGAGGGGGAATGCCGAGATAGTCTCTAGGTTGCATATGAACCGTCAAGACTTGGAGCTAGGATTTTGCCATTACTCCATTTTTATTTGACCCTTGGGGCTTTGTTGACGTTGCGTCCACTTCCTGCTGGCATGAGAAGTAACGCCGGGATAGTCTCTGGGTTGTATATGTACCATCAAGACTTGGAGCTAGGATTCTGCCATCGCTCCTCTTTTATTCTACCCTATGGACTTTGTTGGCGTCGTGTCTACACCCTACTGGCATGAGAAGCACGTCGAGTCGATCTTTAGGCAGTAGATGTTGCCATCAATATCTGGCTCTCCTTTTGACGGAGCCTGGTGGAAAAATATGGTTCCCTTTCTTTCATTTATGCTCATGGATTGTATACAGGAGTCGTTGTGGACCTACCTGCAGGGACGAAAAGTTTCATTTTCATTTTTTTCTTTCCGCGATGCTCTATCTTTTTAGCTTTTATGTCGTGAAAGTCGTGATTGCCCAATCATTTCGGCTATTTATCGCGGTGCCCAATCATTTCGGCTGTTTTTGTTTTTACTCGCTGCTTTTTATTGCGAGTTGCCCAAACATTTCGGTTTTTTTTGGGAATTTGAAGTCTGATATCAATCTTGGTATCAGTATCGCTACCACTGGGATATTGCCAGGAGCGAATCATCCTTTGCCTTTGTGAGAACTTGAAATTTGATACCTATTTAGGCATCAATATCGCTACAACTGGGATATTTCCAGGAGCAAATCATCATTTTCCTTTGTTGATTTGAACAAAGATGGCTTAGCAAATAAGGTTAGGATCCTGTCGACTAAGCCTTTTTGACATTATGAGACGTAAAGGTCTCATAAATGTATTTCTCCCTACGAGTCGAGAGGATTTCGTAGGTGTACGTTCTCCTTAGTAGTCGTGAGGACTCCTAAGTGGTGTTTCCCCTTGCAGGTCGTAAGGATCTTACAAGAGTGCTTTCTTCTTATAAGTCGAGAGGACTTACAAGTGTCGTTCACCATATGAGATATTTCTCGCCATTGGTGGAACTTAGTGGGGAATTGTTTATTCATGCCCGTGGATTGTATACAAAAGTTAATATTAGACCGTCTGTAGGGCAACTTGGGAGATATGACGGCTTAAGAACAGGTTTAGATCCATGTAACCTAAGACTTTCGAATTCTATGAGCCGTGAGGGTCTCATAGGGGGAATTCTCCTTACGAGTCGTGAGGATCTCGTAAGTGTATTTTCTCCTTAGAAATCGTGTGGATTTCTAAGTGTGTTGCTTTTTTATGAGTCATAATGATCTCACGCAGGTATTTTCTCCCCACAAGATCGAAAAGACCCTGCAAGTGTATTTTATTTATTTTTATATATTTTTTACGAGATTGCGCCTTTCCAGGTTTTTACAAGCTCGCCGGTAATCCTATTGTTTTTACTCACGGCACCCTTTCGGGTTTTCATCCGTACCCATTTCACTTGTTGACATACCCTTGTTTTTAATGGAGAAACTCTCGAAAGTATTTTCATCGCAGGTGACCCACCTGTTTGCCGGTGGGATTTTGGGGTGGCTTCATTGCTGGAATAGCTGTGTAGCCAGTAGGACTTGAGTCGCAACCTTCGCCGTTAGGACTTCGATTACAATATAGATATCAAGAGAGCATATCACCGTATTTGGGGGTGATGTGCTAGTTTAGGGACATCTCGGTCCGTTGCGCCATGTTTGAGGTGAAGTTCTAGTTTAAAGACATCTCGGTCCATTGTTTCCATGTTTGAGGCGTATAGTTAGTTTAAGGATTTCTCGGTCCGTTGTTGCCATGTTTGAGGCGAAGTTCTAGTTTAGGGACATCTCGGTCTGTTGTCGCCGTTTTTGAAGCGACTGAGCTTTTTGTATACTACTCTCGGAGTTCTGACTCAGGAAGATAGCAAGCGGACACAAGCGCCGTTATCTACTATTGACCTAAGTCGTGACTCATCAAGCGTAGTATTTTTTGAGGAATCGGCCTTTTATTGGCCGGAAGTGTCTCTCGCCATGCATATCCATGGCAGGTAGGCTCCACCCTGATAGACTTTGTCTATAATGTATAGGCCTTCATAGTTCGGCTCGAACTTTCCCCATTTTGCACGATTGGGGATCATGGATCTTTTGACGGCTAACACGAGTTCGCCTTGGCGGAATGTTCTCGACCTAATCAGTTTTTCGTATGACCGCATCATCTTTGCCTTATAAGCTTCCAGGTTTTGTTGTGCTATAAGGCAAGTTTCGTCGAGGGCATCATGCTCCTCAAACCGAAGATGATCATTTTCTTCATCTGTGAGCTCATATCGAATCGCCACTCGTAGAGAAAGGAGTTCTATTTCCAGAGGAAGCACTGCTTCCGTGCCAAATACCAACGCGTATGGTGTTGTATTCGTGCCTGTTTTGAACGTTATTCGGTACGCCCAGAAAGCTTCGTACAGCCTTTCGTGCCAGTCTTTTTTATTTCTGGACACCGTCTTTTTTATAATCTTTATAAAGGTCTTGTTGAAAGCTTCAGCTAGACCGTTAGCCTACGGATTATAGATGGAAGAGTATCTCCAATATATTTTATGCTATTGTGCGAAGCGGCCGATTTTATGACTTCTATAAGCTGGCCCATTGTCCAAGATTATTCGTCACGAAGTGCCGAACCGATAGATGACATGTGTTCTGAAGAAATGGTGGATATTCTTTGGCTTCACCTCCCTTAGTGGTACTGCTTCTGCCCACTTAGAGAAGTACTCGGTCGTTGCCAGTATGAACCGATATCTTTTGGAAGATGCCAGTTCAATGGGGCCAATTATATCGGTTCTCCACATTTCGAACGACCAGCTAGCCACTGCTGGGTGTAGCGTATTTGAATGTTGGTAGATGAAGTCCCCATGAATTTGGCATGAGTGACACTGCTTCGCATATTCGAGGCAGTCCTGAATCATTGTGGGCCAATAGTAACCCATTCTTTTTATCTTCAACTTCATCTTTGGCCCAGCTTGATGAGAACCGTAGAGTCCGTCGTGAGTTTCTAATACGACTTTCTTCGCTTCTTATGGTACGAGGCATCTTAACCACAGACAGTCGAATGATCTCTTATATAGAGTATCATTGACGAAGGCGAAGGACAAAGCTCGTTAATGAGCCGATGTCTAAACGACGCAATTTTGGGCGTTCGTTGGGATTTGAAGTAATCTATGAAAACTTCCCTCCAGTCCTTGACCTTTTCTTCGTCCTCTATTTGAAGGGCTACTTGTTCGGTCGTTTCTTTTCTTTTGGATGGCTCTATCAGGTCTTCCGAAGATATATTTGTTGGCACGAGAATCCTGCGGTTTTGCACAATGATCCTTACATCATCGAGGTCTTCATCGGCTATTTCTTTAGCCAATTTGGCCAATGCGTCTACCTTGCTGTTTTCTACACGTGGTATACTCTCCAAGATGTAGGAGGGGATTTGCTTCAGCAGTTGCTGCACTCTTTCGCCATATTTTATCAGCTCTGGCTTGCTTGTCTGATAGTCGCCATTTACCTGCTAACGATCAGCTGGGAGTCTCCATATATGAGGAGGTCTTTGATTCCCATGTCGACAGTGATCTCGAGACCTGCTATCAAAATTTCATATTTATCTTCGTTATTAGTCCTTGGCTCTGTTAAGGAGAGGGCATAATGCAATATCCCTCCTTGCGGAGTCACGAAGATAAGGCCCACCCTAGCTTTGATTATAGGGGTGTTTTGCTTTCGTTGCTTCATGGAGGATGCTTTGTTCCCTCATAAAAAGATAGAAAAGGGGAGAAAATTCCCTACTACTCATGCATCACGTGTTAAACACGAGAGCGCCTATATGTAAAGCATATAGATGCTGCAATCAAACAAGTATAGGCTAACTAAGTTTCACGTGTCAACCACGTGAGCGCCTATATGCAAAGCATATAGGCGCTGCAATCAAACAACTATAGGATAAATAAGCCTCATGTGTTAAACACGTGAGCGCCTATATGCAAAGTATATAGGCGCTGCCATCAAACAACAATAGGCTAAATAAGCCTCACGTGTTAAACACGTGAGCGCCTATATGCAAAACATATAGGCGCTGCAGTGAAACAACTAAAGGCTAAATGGGCCTCACGTGTTAAACACGTGAGCGCCCATAAGCATAAAGGAAAATCTTCACTAAGGATCACGTGTTAAACACGTAGGAATACCCTTTTGAAGCATTAGCTTCAGATAGAGTTAAATTCTTTGCATAGAATTAAATTCTATGCAAAGCATATGCGCATTAAGAGTAAATAGCCAAAGGCCAAATTGGCCTCATGTGTTAAACACGTGAGCGCCCATATGCAAGGCATATGGGCGCCAAATTAGAGAAGCTAAGTAAGCATCACGTGTTAAACACGTGAGGACGCCTCCTTATGTAGAATTAAATTCTACTCTTTGGAAATACTTCCATGGATTTTTCTAAAAGAGAAAGATCCTCTCTGTTAAACAAAGAACCGTTGGAGCAAAGATCCAATGGTGATTAAGCATAAAAATAAATTCTATTGGGAAAGATATTTTCTGTTAAACAGAAAATTGGTGGATTAAAGATCCAATGAGATGGAAAATATTTCTTATATCTTTCTAAACAGAGAAAGATTGTGCTCTGTTAAACCGAGCACCCTTTGATTAAAAATCCAATAGTGATAAAAATATCACCATTCAATAGAGTAAAATTCTATATATGGGGAAATATTCTCCCAATCTTGTTAAAACAAGAAAACATATTCTGTAAGATAGAAACACTTGGATTAAAGATCCAACGGCGGGTAAAATTTTCCAAATCAATTTTGAGTCTAATTAAATCAATTGGAATCTCTCAATGAGAGATTTTTTCAAAATTAATTAACAAACATGCCTCCACTGTATAAAGGACTCGAGACTTCAAGTCTCATATAGAAAATACTCCCTATAAGCTTCTTCCGAAATTCAATGAGCTCTAAAAGAAAAGAATAGAGAATTTAATTCTCAAAGAAGAAGACTTTCCTCCTCAAAAACCCTAGGTAAAGAAACACAGAAATCAAAATATCTCTTTTTACCTATATAAGGGTTTAACCCTTCTCAAAGAACTTAGTTCTTTCTCTGGACCGTAGATCCTTAAGACAAGTCTTCCACAAAATGAGAATTTAATTCTTGTCGGGATGATCTTATTCCCGAGAATCAAAGATTCATAAAAGAGCTAGGTTAAAAAGAAAGAAAAAGAAAAGAACCATGCTCTGGGAATTTAACTCCTCCAAAATTAGGGTTTAACCCTACATAAAGAACTTAGTTCTTATATAAAAAAAAGAAGAACCCAGTTCTCCAATTAAATAAAAAAAATGATCCAAGATCTTCAAAACAGGAATCTTGATGATCATCAATGACAAAAATGTCATTAACAGAGATTAATATCTCTAAAAACCAAAAGAACTTAGCGTCTCGCATATTTCCCACGTGAGTGCCTAAAACAAACAAAAAAAAGGGCTAAAACACCTCACGTGCTTCACACATGAGCGTCTCATTTGTGTTGATTAGGCAGCCGCCAAATAAAGCAACCTGGCACCTCAAGAATAAAGCAGTCACGTGAAACACTCTTGGAAACCCAAAATCTGGTGCCTCACGTGCTTCACACCAAAGCTCTATCCAAGTGCTTAGCACTTCTGTCTAAAGAAAAAGGGGGTGAACAAACAAAACCCGAAATCAATGCTTAGCACTCACGTACTACCCACGTGAGTACCATGCAAAGTGCTTAGCACTCTATGTTCATTCAAAATGACTAAGTGCTTAGCACTGATTGGACAACGCCTATATCTGAGTACCTCACCTGTTTCACACGTGAGCGCCAGAGAAAATTAGTGCTTAGCACTATAGTAGCCTCTCACGTGAAAAACACATGGGCACCAGAAAAAGGTTAGTGCTTAGCACTATTCTAGTATCCCATGTGAAACATACGTGAGCACTATATATATTAGTGCTTAGCACTGTTGGGTAGTATAGAAATCCAATCTCAGCCCAAATTGGCTAAGTTACCTGAGGTTAAACCTCTTTGATTTTAAATCAACCAAGCCCATATTGCTTATGATTTCCTAACTAATTTTAGTCTCATACATGACTAAAGATCTCTCATTGATGATATCCAAAATGATATTCATCCTATATCTCCTAAGATAATCTTAGTCTCAAATATATCTAACGATTCTTAGGACCATCACCCCCGTTTCCCTCAAATATGGGATTTGGTTTAATGGTACATCTCTTCACACCTCTGATATATGTCGTTGTAATTCCTCAGTATCTTCAGAGAGGCGGCGGGTCCCGACAACCAACAACTCTTTTCTCGGCCCAGCTTGATGTAAAATCTCATTAAGACAGAGAATGATACATCCCACATTGATGCACTTCCAAATTGACGTGCACACCTCAAATCGGAATGCGTCCCAAATTGGGCACATTCCATGTCACCGTCATTCACTTCGCCATGTAACAAATACACATGCGCGCAAGATGAATGATGGACCGAAATGTCCTTAAACTAGCATTCGTCCCCAAAACGGGAATGTTAGACCAAAATGTCCTGAAACTAACATTCGTCCCCAAAACGGGAATGCTGGACCGAAATGTTCCTAAACTAATATTCACCCCAAATATGGCGATAATGGACCGAGATGTTCTTAAACTAAAATAATTGGGCCTAAATGCTCATATATTTAAGTTGATCTTAATCTTAAACCAGATTAATGATCCTTAAATAAACCAAACCCAAATCTAAAATATATGGATTTGGTCTAATCCACGCCCTACGTGCGACGACATAAACTAGTCTCCGTATACAATCCACGGGCAACTAAAACAAACAAAAACACACACGGCACAAAGTGAACTGCCTGAGCAGGAGAAAGTGGTTATCGTAATGCGGTAATATAATTAACTGCAGGGGCTTGCGCCTGCAGGGAAGAGCGTCCCCACAATTAAAAACCCCTCACAAACGAAGGAGAATCTGATAAAATCTGCTACAACGGTCGCATCTGTCCAAACCTCCGATATATGGTGCCATAAATCAACTTGGTATCTTCGAAGAGATGGATGGAAAAGTCCAAATAGTATCTACCCCTAAAATTCAGGCCAGACGCCCCAACGTCTCGGTCTTTGTCTTTCGGCGGCGAACAGATTCTGGCATGCCCGGTAGGACCTTTTCTTCTTTCCACTCCACACTTCGTGTGTCGTGTTTTGCGAACAAAAACGTTGTTCGCTATGGTTGCCCTTAGATTCGAGGTACTAAAATTTTGTTTCTTGCTTCTGTGCAGAGAAATCGATGGCTTCCAACTGCACCTCTTACAACAGCAACTCTCGCTCCACCCCAACTGGAGGAGTGACCTACGGGCCCAACACGGTTTCTAACTTTTCAATGCCGGTGGGGCAATCTATGCAAGCCACTACTGGATTGTTCTTTAGGACCATGCTCCCACCAGTGAGCTTCGGTGCCTCAGCGCCGCAAGAGGAAGCTCCCAAGAGGTCGGTCTTCGATTGACTGGTGACCACAACGGCTTTTCTCAATGGGTTGTCTAAATCTGGTGTCTTAGTCTTCAACAGGTTGAGCGAAAGCTCAAACTGGCCTGCAAAGAGGCTCATGGTACCTGAAGGGGCTGCCCCAAAATGGATAGCCCTCTCAACTCCTACAGGCGAAGCCATCAAAATCGCTTCCCCATCAGAAGATCGGTCTTTGAATGATTGGCCGTTTCTCTCCAAACTTTAATCAAGACGTCGGCCTTCAACAGGCTGACACCAACAACAGCCCCACAGCAAAGCCGGAGGCACGACGAAGCCGCTTCAACAACTGAGGCGGTCCCTTTTGGAAGGCACGCTAGACATCGCCACTGGCGCTGAATGAGAAAAGCTGGGGGAAACTCCCCCTCTGGACTTACTCCGCCAGCTCCAATGGTGGAAGTTGATGCTGCTGTTCTAACCGGAAATAGTTTTGATCTACTCAGGAGTGTGCGTAAGAACTCTTCAACGGCGGTGCAAAAGAAATCGCCCCTTCCTGTAGAGGCCACTGTTCAGGTAGAACCAGAGCGCCTCCATCAGCGGATCTTCTCCCAAATTCATAGGGTCTGGCGAAAAGTCCATGACTTCATGATTGACCAGAATTACTCTCGTCGACCGAAGAAATCGAAGGCTCGGCAAGAGAAAAATCATCTCTCTGTCGTACAGCGAGGGATTTCTTCTACACGGGTGCCTGTCATAACGGCTCCTTCAACTTCGACCACCCATAAAAGGATGAGGCCGAAGAAAATCCCACCGCATGCGGCAAATTCCAAAGGCGATGGACCCAAACGCCCCAAGTCTGGGGGCATGATCGTAGATACGGTCAACATGGCTTCCGGAAAAGAAGAAATCCGCGCTTCCGTAGGTCATCGACCGAAAACTGGGTCGCTGACGAAAGCTCAAGAGCGGCAACAAAAGCTCCAGGAAATGCTGACCAAAATGGCAGCACTTACCGGACGAAAGAAAGTCTTAATCCAGCAGCCGAACAGCACCAGTAGCAGGAGACCGATACAGAGTTCCTGCGAAGGGTGCTTGAAAGAAAGGACAAGGAAGCTGTTGAACATGCTGCTAACATAAAACAGATGGCTCTCTTGTTCCAAGACATGGTTAGAACGATGATCCAGCCAGAACCCCAGGCCGAAGATCCGCCGATAATCGTCGAGGATGACAGAAGGGAAACATCAAACCCTCATCCGGCCTTATCTGCAGCCAAAAAGGAAACGATCTCTAAGGCCTCTCTTGATGATTATATTGCTCAACAAATACGAGCTCATCAAGCTAGTGAAGCATTTGGCTAAATCGCCAGAACCGGCTGACCGTATCCAAGCTGTAATGACCAAATCAAATACCCGCCGGGATATACGATCCCCAAGTTCCATGTGTACAAAGGGATATGCAACCCACACCAGCACGTCGCATAGTTCAGAGCTTTGTGCGGTAATACTGGAGGAGACAACAAACTGTTGCTTCGCCATTTCGTTGGTAGCCTATCAGAAACTCCTTTGCCTCCTTCAAACTTAGACTCTGATCTTCGACATTTGAATGGTACTCGGAGCTCCTAAATGACTTCATAAAGATATTCACAGAGATGGAACTGTTGTTCACATAGCGGTTCGCCAGTGCGAGCGAGCGCACCCCGATCATGACATTAATCAATACCAGGGTAAGGCCAAGAGAAAGCTTGGTCCAATACTCGATCCTGTAGCGGAACCTTTGGTCAAAGTGCGAACAACACATCGAAGAATCTCCTGCCGTATGCATGTTCATCAGAACCCTTGATCCTCAAACGACTGTGTCCCAGTTCATGACATTCTTCAAACCAACCACCTTGCAGGCTCTGATTGATAAACAGGCCCAAATGGACCAGATGGGCCACGAGCCTTCCTCCTTAAATAAGGACCATCGAAATAACAGGGGTAAAGGAAAAGCGACCTTCGTTTCCAACACGCAACAACAACCGAGTGGCCTAAAACCGGTTGCTCGCCAAAATAACGCGTGTCCACGTCCATCCTTGGAGGAAAGATTAGGACGCACTTACTCGTTTCCCCACGATAAGATGAGGAGACTATTCTAATTGGCAGTGCGTAATAAACTCATCACATTTCCAGACCCGCGGCGTCCACCGCAGCCCGGCGACATCAACAACCCCAATAACTGCTCCTATCACAGAATGGGGAGCCACCCAATTGAGAATTGCTACATCTTCAAGAACTGGGTCGAGGACCAGTATCAACAGAGGAAATTCGCGCTGTCTGAGAACTGGAGGGTAAACCCGCCCTAGAAGCACACTCCCAAAAAGGTGGATGCGCCGGGAGCATCATGCTCGCTCATGGAAGAAACTCCATGGAAAGTCGTTCTTTCAGCTAAAACCACAAGAATGCTGAAGGATCTACAAGCATGTCCAGCAGTCAGGTGGAAAAGCACACTTGAACCCGAAATCATCGAAGGGATGCTGAAACCGCTTCCCATACCGAAAGTTGTTGACAAAGGGCAAAACACCTAAGTCAAGCCTTCAAAGTCTTCGAAGAAAAAGAAGAAGACCAAGAAGCCTGTGCAGCCTGCCGAGTATGATGACAAGCGCACAGACCTACAAAAGTACATCGACACGCTGGAGGAGTACAACCAGAAGGTGCAGACACCGGCCACGCTCGAAAAGTTCCTCAAGCATATTCTTGAGAATGAAGATAGTGACAACGATGAGGAAAATGACTCATCAGAAGAAATCGAAGACTATGTAGAAAGTTTCCACATGCTCTCCCATTCGTCGTTAAATGACGAAGAAACTCCCTCGGCATCAGAAAACAATGCAGAGGAACTGGGGGCAGGATCGGCGCTAAAAGCCCCGGAACTGCCAGAAGATGCGATCGATAGGCTAATAAACGAAGGCTTTCGTAGGAAGCACACCTGCTATAAATAAGAGCAGGATCAAGGCAGAGAAGTGGTTTGCCAAAGCCCTGTCAATGGGAATAAAGTTGCCGCCTCTCGTAGGAAGCACTCCCGGGGTCATATGCCTCAATGGAGAAGATTCACATCCAGACTACTGCCTATATCATCGGAGGGTTACTCACCCCACCGAGGAATGCAGTGCCTTCAAGAAGTGGTGGCAAGGATACATTGCCCATCAGAAACACTTCAAGAAGATGAAGGGCGATGCTCGTCGACGGCAAAAAAGTGCGACAGATACGCATGAAAAAACGACTGGCAACTGTCATATGGTTGATACCAGTTCGGAAGGGGAAAAACCCCAGGTTCTTACTTTCAGGAGCGATTCTGAGGACGAAATACCTCTCAGCCCTCTCTTCAAAGACTCCATCTCCGAAAAAAGAAGAGGAGGAGAAGAGCTGCGAAAATATTCAGCTGGGTAACCGCACGCTGCCTGAAAAGAACCTCGGACCTACAAACAAAGGTTCGAGCAAAAAAGATTAAGGGAAAGAGAAAATATCTGAGGAAATTACCCTCGACGGTGGTGTGGTCAAAGAGCTCGCAGCAAGGGACCCGCCTAGGAAAAACAAGGTGGATTACAACGTCCTAGCACATCTAAGGAAAATACCCTCACAACTGAGCATATGAGATGCTCTCCTCCTGTCCAAAGAGATGCGAGATTCTCTGATCAAGACATTACAAGAGCCCGATCAGTTCAAAGCCTTCTTCATGGAAAAGAAGATGAAAGGTGAACCGGCAGAGGTCCACATGGCTGTCATTATATTCAGCGATGAAGACCTCCTCCTCGGTACGTACGAACATAATCCCCCGTTATACGTCACGGGTACTGCCACGACATCAAGATAGGGAAAATTCTTGTCGACAACGGATCCTCCGTCATCCTTCTCAACGTGATAGTGCTGAAGGAGATTTGCATGAACGTTCAGCACCTGCCTCGAGACAAAATTACCATCTCCAGGTTCGACTCACAGTCGTCACGGACGCTCAGGTCTGTAATACCGATGCTGCGCTTCGGGTTGCTCGTCACTGAAATCAAATTTCATGTCATTGACGCCAAGACTTGCTATAACGCTTTGCTCGGCAGGCCCTAGTTACATGAATATAACGCCATCTCTTATACACAATATCATTATATAAAGTATTTCAAAGACGGCTTGGAATACACCATCACAGGGGAGCTAAATCCGTTCTCCGTAAACGAGGTCCGAAAATAAGAAGACGCAAAGTACTTCCTACCAGACTTCGAGGATACAGAAATGTGTTATAGGCCGGAGGATAAACAGAAGTCTATTGCCACTATCCCGATCTTTTTGAGCAATACCGAGCAAGATGAAGAAATAGTCTACTCGGGGAAACCCTAAAAAGAAAAAAACAGGCATGGACCATCTAATCCTATTCCGGTCTTTGGCAACGACTCTGAGGACGAGGCCAACGCAGTGTTCTCCATCCGCCAGTCAGTGCAAACCCTCGCCGGAGCAGATCATAGTCTGTAAATCACAATGGCTCCGCCTCGACATTACAAGGAATTTGATGCGCTCGATACATACAGCGTACAAGAACTACATACTTTCTACGTCCCTCCCAGGTGAAGTGGTGAAAAAGCGATCATCTTCTACCAATCTACGGAGACCAAAGTAGAGAAAGAAGTCTGGCATGGTGCCGATTTCTCACTTGATAGGCTTCAACCAATCCATCTACCAAGATACTACGCGAACAAACTGTTCGACAAGACTAATTCTACAAAAAGATTTGGGATATTCTCGGGACTCAGCGAAAGATGCCCAACGGGAAGATGGAGACAACCGGGCTTAGATACATTCCGTCCAGAAAACAGGAGCAATTCTATAGTTGCCACGTCATAAACAGTTATAGTGAAGGGAAAAACGCTCTTCTAAATAGCTGTGACGTTGAAACAGAGCAAAATCCCGCTCTAAGAACGTTAAGTCCGTCGCTCGAAGAACAAATAGACAAGCTAATAAAAGAAGCTTGTCAAAAAATCGGAGACAATCACAGTCGCGAAATGGCCATTTATGAAAAGGCCAGGGTGCAACGTCTAAATCAGCAGTCTGCGGAGAAGGAAGACTATAATGCTTTTCATCCCTGGCCCGCTGTATGTCCTCGCGAAAGGGGAAAATCCCGAAATAGAGGCAAAAACAGGGCAAAGAACACAAATAACGTTCGAAAACAACAAAGCGGATCCAAGAAGCCGTGCAATCGAGAAAAACTCGGTTGGAAACCGTTTTTTATAAAGAAGATGTGTCAGGATTACTCTTTCCCCCAAGACAAGACAAGGAAAATAGTCAACCTAATCATGAAGTAACAATTAATGACACTTTCGGAGTCTCAGCACTCCGAACAAATAAACGAGGTCTGTCATACGGATTATTTCTTTTACTACCGAGAAATAGGACATCCCCTCGAAGACTGCTTCACTTTCAAAGACTGGGTGGAAGACCACTATCAACAAGGCAAGTTCGCTTTATCCGACAGCTGTAGGGTAACCCCGCTGTAAAAGCATGAGCCAAAGAGGACCTATACCATGAGGATAGGACCAGCTCAACATCAAGAATGGAAGCGAACTCGTACCTGCCATGTGATAACACTCTCAAAAGAGAGAGGGCACGAGACTATGGATGACCTCCATATGTGCTTTGCAAATGAAGTTGAGAATGAGGTGATCTCAGAGTTTCCACCGGCACCTGTTAGTGTATATGCCCTAGAGGCCATTATTGTATCATACTAGCTTGTATATTACTTAATGGAAGCTTGGGATATTCACAGTTGTGTTAACAGTCTTGCTCAAAATGGTAGTATGCTACATGGTTTGTTTCTACTTCAATATGTGTATGTGTTTCTTTTAGCGTATTGCTTATACATATTAGTAGAGCCCTTAGGATCTTTGCTTAATTACTAGCATTGTGATGGCAGTCATGCTAGTGGGGGCTGGGTAATCTACAAGCACATCCTTATACAGGTCCCTGGTCGTAGGATTATCGAGACGAGGCATCGATACTCCGAAGTAGACTAGTGTATACGCTTCTCATTCCAGCAGGGGTGATGGTCTGTCCCACAGCTATTAATACGTCGTACTGGAGATAGTATGCGGGTGCTCGTTAGGTTACGAGTACACTGGACAGGACTCATCGGGAACTATTGGTTGGTACTATACCTATCGTCAGATAACAGTTCCCAGGTGACATGAGTACAGCGTAGTCTGTCGATTTGACACTGCCACTTCGCCTCGAGTGTGTTCCTACTGTACTTTGATTACTACCCTACCACGGCTCAAAGGAGTCGTGCAAACAGGTAGTAGTTGGGTGCAGTCCCGAAGCATTTAGAGGCAGTGGCGGTTAGATAGGATTCGTCTCTCCCGGTATTGGGGGTTGATATCGCGCTGTGTTTGGAGAGCCATTACACAAAGTCCCTGGCCAGGGCAAGCGAGATTTACTGGTAGGTGTTCCAGTAGTTTCTCAGGGTGTTCTGGGCTACACTCCGACACGACTTATACCGCTATTAGGGGTCTGACGTTTACCGCCCCCTAGGCCCGATATGCGATACTCTTAGACGAACAGACCGGACTGTACGGAGATTGTCACACTCAGGCTCAGTAGGAGTTCAGATGGGTTTTCCTCATCGGCCTTCTTTTCGACATCTACCTGGGGACCGTTACGTACAACTAGTACCGCTTGCGGCCTGTGGTTAAACCCACTGCCAGCATAGTTTCGAGTCTTTAGAGCCCACACAGAGAGTTTCGCTGCACTGGGCAAAAGGTGTAGAGGCCGTATGGTTTTTTGGCAACGCTACGATCACTTACATGCACTTGTGCGCGTATGATGTTCGGGCGGATAATACTAGTGGGCTTTGGTTTAAGCCGGATCCTAGTATTATATTGATGGATTAGTTTTGTCTCTTAGTATTTGTATTCTTCGGAATGCGGATGCGGGTGTGTATGTACGGATGTGAGGAGCAAAGAAGGAGATGCCTCATTAGGGTTTTGACCATTGACTTGATTAAAACCATTATGAGGTGGTGGAAAATGTTTACTAATCTTTTTAGTGATAATTGTGTCATGGCTAATTAGGTTTGACCATTTGACCTTGTTGACTTTTGTTGACTTAGATATTTTTGTTAAGCACTAGATATTTTGGCTTAGCATTTATTGTGACATGATAATGGTCAAATCAAATTTAGCCATCACAATTATCATGATAAAAGATTTGTTTTCTTTTTTCCATGGATCATTATCTCATTCACCTTCTCTCTCTTCAAGAGAGCTCCCATGTTTGCTCTCCTTCTTCTTCCTCACTAGAAATCCCTTAAGCTCTCATGTGTTGAGAAAATTAGGGATCCAATAGACAAAAAAATCCATCATCAAACTCTACATCACCTATGACATCAAGCTTAGCAAACTTGTTGCCCTAGTTACCTCGGTTCTTGAGGTGGAGCTCGGATTATAGACTCTCGGATGGATTGTCTTCAACTCAAGAAGGCCGTGGAGGTGGCTGCGATCCGGATCGATCCTTGGAGCCTACGTAGACGAGGGGGACATCGGAGAAGACCCGAAGGACTAGTAGCATGAGGTATAATCTTCTAGCATAGTAGATAAAACCTCCAGCTTGTTTGTTAGCAATGGTTTGGCAAAGATCCTTAAGCAAAGTCTATGTTACCTTGTATGAAAATTTTGATTTTTACCTATTCCGCCTCCCCGCTAGCTAGCGGGGTGAGTGACATAGACTTACAGCACCAAAGGAGCTGGAAGATGGGATGCACACTACGGCGAACAATCTAAGAAAAATTGACTTAGGGACGGAAAATGATCCGAGGCCGACATTCGTCAGTGAGCTACTATCTGAAAAACAGATAGCCACGTTAAAAGACGTGCCCATGCAATATAAAGATTACTTTGCGTGGCACAATTCCGAAATGCCAGGTTTAGATCCAAAGGTAGCAGTACATAAACTGGCCATATCGCCGGACATAAATCCAGTCAAACAGGCGCCAAGAAGAATGCGGCTCGAACTTGAGATGAGTATCAATGCTGAAGTCAAGAAACTAATCGACTCCGGATTCATTCAAGAAGTTCAATATCCCGACTGGATCGCCAACATCATTCCGATGATGAAGAAAAATAGGACGGTGCGCATCTGCGTAGACTTTCGGGACCTCAACAAAGCTTGCTCGAAGGATGATTTCCCAGTACCTGTTACCGAGCTAATAATTAATAACATGTCTACCCATGAGGTCTTCTCCTTTATGGATGGATCTTCAGGATACAATCAAATAAAAATGCATCCTGAAGACCAAAAGCATACTGCCTTCCGGACTCCGCTAGGTATATTCTGCTATAAGGTGATGCCCTTCGGTCTGAAAAACGCTGGCACTACCTACCAGAGGGCCATGACAAAGATCTTCGATGACCTCATCCACGAGATCGTCGAATGCTACATTGACGACCTTATGGTAAAGAGAAGATCTCACGAGGAATATTGGGAACATCTAAAAATAGTGTTCCGACGTCTTCGGAAGTATAATCTTAAGATGAATCCTCTAAAATGACGTTTGGAGTCTCCTCAGGCAAATTCCTAGGATTCATCATACAGCACCGGGGTATCGAAATCGACCCTTCAAAGATCAAGGCGATTATGGAAATGCCCATGCCAAGAACTCTCAAACAATTGCGATCTCTTCAACAAAAGCTTGCATATATCCGGCGGTTCATAGCCAAGCTCTCTGGAAAATACCGTCCCTATAGTTATCTAATGAAGAAGGAGACCCCGTTTGTCCTGGATCAAAAGTGCCAAAATGAACTAGAAGAAATCAAGCAATACATGTAAATCCGCTGGTATTAACCACTCCGGTAAAGAGAAAACCCCTTATTCTATATACAACAGCCCTTGAGGGTTCTCTAGGCGCGCTATGGGCATAAGAGAACGATCAGGGAATGGAGAGAGCTCTGTACTGTTTGAGTCGATTTCTCCTCGGGAAAGAAAACAACTACTCCCCCATCGAAAAGCATTGCCTGGCACTGATCTTCGCAATAACGAAGCTCAGATATTACGCCTTGGCACATGTGATCCATCTCATATCAAGGGTGGATCCTCTCAAATATCCGATGTCAAGAGCCATACTAATAGGAAGGCTTTCTAAATGGCCATCCTCCTGATGGAGTTCTCGATAACGTATCGCCCCGTCAAAGGAGTAAAAGGCCGGGCAATTGCCGACTTTCTCGCGGAGCATCCAATACCACCCGACTCCCCCTTAAATTGCGAGTTGCCTGATGAACATGCGTTCGAAACAATCGAAGAAGAGAAGGAAGAAAATGATTTCCAACGGGAACTCTACTTCGATGGAGCATCTTCCATGAAGCGGCAAAAGCAAAACACCCCCATAATCAAAACTGGGGTGGGTCTTATCTTCATGACTCTGCAAGGAAGGATATTGCGTTATGCCCTCTCATTAACGGAGCCAAGGACTAATAACGAAGCTGAATATGAAGATTTAATAGCAGGTCTCAAGATCGCTGTCGATATGGGAATCAAACACCTCCTCATATATGGAGATTCCCAGCTGATTGTTAGCCAGGTAAATGGCGACTATCAGATATGCAAGTCAGAGCTGATAAAGTATGGCGAAAGAGTGCGGTAACTGCTGACACAAATCCTCTCCTATATCCCGGAGAGTATACCGCGTGCAGAAAATAGTAAGGCGGATGCATTGGCCAAATTGGCTAAGGAACTGGCCGATGAAGACCTCGATGACATAAAGATCATTGTGCAAAGCCGCAGGGTACTCGCGCCAACAGATATATCTTCAAAAGACTTAATAGAGCCATCCAAAAGAAAAGAAACGACCGAACAAGTAGCCCTTCAAATAGGGGACGAAGAAAAGGTCAAGGATTGGAGGGAAGTCTTCGTAGACTACTTCAAATCCCAACGAACGCCCAAAAATGCGTCGTCTAGACATCAGCTGGTGAAACGAGCTCTGTCCTTCACCTTCGTCAATGATACTGTATATAAGAGATCGTTCGACTGTCTGTGGCTAAGATGCCTGGGACCGGAAGAAGCGAAGAGAGTCTTCCAAGAAACTCACGATGGACTCTGCTGTTTTCATCAAGCTGGGCTAAAAATGAAGCTGAAGATAAAGAGAATGGGGTACTATTGGCCCACAATGATTCAGAATTGCCTCGAATATGCGAAGCAGTGTCACTCGTGCCAAATTCATTGGGACTTCATCCACCAACATCCAAATCCGCTACACCCAACAGTGGCTAGCTGGCCGTTCGAAATGTGGAGAACCGATATAATCGGCCTTATTGAACCGGCATCATCCAAAGGACATCGGTTCATACTGGAAACGACTGACTACTTTTCTAAGTGGGCAGAAGTAGTACCACTAATGGAGGTGAAGATGGAGAATATTTCCATTTCTTCAGAACACATGTTATCTATAGGTGCGACACTACGCGACGAATTATCTCGGATAATGGGCCAGCCTATAAGAGTCATAAAATCAGCCGCTTCGCACAGCAATATAAAATAGACTGGAGATACTCTTCTGTCCATAATCCTCGTGCCAATGGTCTACCTGAAGCCTTCAACAAGACCTTGATAAAGATTATAAAGAAAACGGTGTCCAGAAACAAAAAAGACTGGCACGAAGCTCTCTGGGCGTACCAAACAACGTTCAAAACGGCCACGAATACAACACCATACGCGTTGGTATTCGGCACGGAAGCAGTGCTTCCCCTGGAAATAGAACTCCCTTCTCTATGAATAGCGATTCGATACGAGCTGACAGACGAAGAAAATGCTCATCTTCGGCTTGAGGAGCTAGATGCCCTCGACGAAACTCGCCTTATAGCATAGCAAAATCTGGAAGCTTATAAGGCAAGGATGACGCGGTCATATGAAAAACTGGCCAGGCCGAGAACATTCCCCTAAGGCGAACTCATGCTAGTCGTCAAAAGACCCATGATCCCCAATCGTGCAAAACGGGGGAAGTTTGAGCCGAACGATGAAGGCCCACACATTATAGACAAAGTCTACCAAGGTGGATCCTACCTGATCATGGATATGCATAGCGAAAGACCATTCCGGCCAATAAACAGCCAATTCCTTAAAAAATACTACGCTTGAAGAGTCATGACTTAGGTCAATGATAGATGACGACGCTTGTGTCCGCTTGCTATCTTCCTGAGTCAGAACCTTGAAAGTAGTATCTGTTGGAAATAGTGCCCTCAGAGTCAATTATTGGATCATAGGCACGTGATTGCAATGATTGAGGGAGGACCTATTCCGGAGGACAGTCTTACTCAAGATGATAGTATGCTATCTGGTTTATCTTTATCATCGTGTACTGCTTTAGGTGACCTGACAGGTCGCTATTACACGTTGATAGAGCCCCTAGGATTCTTGCTTGACTGCCAGCAGTATGAGGGCGATCATATACGTGGGAGCTGGTAGTCTATAAGCACATCCTTAAAAGGTCCCTAGTCATGGGAGTTTCGAGACAGGGCATCGATACTCCAGAGTAGACTAGTGTATACAGTCGAGACCCCGACGAGGGGCGGTGGCCGGTCTCACAAGCCACTGGTGTCAGTTGGTTCACCTAAGATGTATACATGTGCTCATTGGGTTATGAGTACATCGGACAGGACTCGCCGGGAACATGCTAGTTGGTCTTATACCTGACGTCAGATAGCAGTTCCCTGGTGACATGTGTACAGGTTAGTTCATCGACCTGAGGATCGTCATTTGTCTCGTGTGAGTTGCCACTGTACTTTGATTACTACCCTACCACGCTCAAAGGAGACGTGCAAACAGGTTTTAGTTGGGTACAGTCCCGAGCCACATAGAGGCAGTGAGCGGATCTTCAGGGATTCGTCTCTCCCGGTATTGGGGGTGAGGTCGCGCTGTGTCTAGGAGAGCCATTACACAAAGCCCTCGGCCGAGGCAGGAGATTTACTGGTAGGTATTCCAGTAGTATCTCAGGGTGTTCTGGGCTACACTCCGACACGACTTGTACCACTTTTGGGGGTCTGACTTTTACCAACCCCCTAGGCCCGCCATGCGATGCTCATAGACGAATGGACCGGACTGTACGGATATTGTCACTAACAGGCTCAGTAGGGTGTCAGGATGAGTTCGCTCATCGACGTACCTTTTGGTCAATACCTGGTAGCCCGTTACGTATAGGCTAATAACTCTGACGTGATAGTGGTTAAATCCACAACCAAGATGTTGACGAGTCTTTAGAGTCCCCCACAGACCAGTTTCTCAAGTTTCGGGCGAAACGCTGTAGAGGCCGTATAGAGATATGGCAGGGTTCGATCAGATACGTGCGGTATTGCAGGGATCATGATCGGACGGTTAATACTAGCGGGCTTTGGTTTAAGCCGGATCCTAGTATAGTACAGTGTAGATTTTGTCTCATTGCATTTGTATTCGGTCGAAATACAAATACGGGTATGTATATACAGTAGCGGGGTTTTCCTGTAATTTATTACGGGATCAGTTTTTGGAGTTGCCAGTTTGTTTTCCGGTTTCGGCCATTTTTCTTTGTATCTTTCTTTGGCCGAAAAATGGTGGAGGAGGGCTTATTTGCAATTGTGCAAATAAGCATTGTGGGAGGTGGTCTTTTGCATATTGTTGTGTCATGATGATTGCACCATCCCTTGACATCTTGACTTCTTCATGATTGCTTGACTTTGTGATGAGATGATTGGTTAATGGAGTGTGGGTTTTAGTGGGTGATCATTTCTTTTTCATGATGGCCCTTTCTCTCTCTTGCATTATTCTTGTGGCTCCTCATCCATAGACCTCTCTCTCATTCTCACTCCCTTCACCATGTTTTGGCCGGCTATAGAAGGAGGGGGCTGCCAAAATTTTTGGTGGGGGATTTTTTGTTCTCTTATGCTGGCAAAAATCCCTAACTTCATCTCCAAAATGTTATCATATCATTTCTCCACCAAAGGCAACTTCCTAAAACCCCAAAGAGACATAGAGTTCTACAGTTAACCTACAGCACCCTTGGGCACGTCGGCTCGCCAACTTCGTGTCCGAGTTGCCTCGGTCCAGAGGTGGGAGCCCGTAAAAGAAGCCGGCGATGTGGTGCCCTTCCGGCGAGGAGGTGGAGACCGGACATTCCGCGGGAGATCGGGACGACGACAAGAAGACCGAAGGACACGGATCGCTCGGTATATCTCTCTACCCTTTCTCTTGTTAGCTAGGACTAGATTAATGGCCCGATCCGGGAATTTTTGTGCGCGGTGGTGCCGGTTTACAAGTTCGTAAAAAGTTTCGTTTCCGCATTCCGGCGTCGGATTGACGGCTGGAGCGCCGCCGTGCACTTACACTGGTATCAGAGCCACGCCATTAACCTAGTCTAGCTTGCACTAGTATGTTTAAAGTTTCGATCGAACAAAAATCCCAAAACCGCATTTTCATGTATATCAGTTCTCTGTCGAAATTTTTTTGGCTCCAAAAATTTTTCAGGTTGTTGCAGAATGATGTGCAGAGTTTTATAAGATCACTGTAAAAATTTGGTGACATGATCTTTCAATAGGGCCGCGGAACCGCGGCCATAACCCCACTTTGGCCGCGGTTCCGCCGCAGGAATTAAGCTTCAGTTCACCAATTTTTTCCAGTGGGCCTTTGGGTTGAAAATAGGGTTCTTGGGATATTCTTTTTGGGACCAGAATTTCTGTGAGTGCTACAGTAGTGCTTGGGGCCCACTTCGATAATTTTGATCGATCGAAAATTTTAAACACATTAGTTCACAGTATTTACATTATATCTGCGACCGTGAATGTCACTTGATCGGTAAATCCTGTCTAACTGCTATAGTCCGGTTAGACGGATTTGCGAACGTGGCATTCACGTTGATGTTCTGTGATTGTGCTGTGATGTTGCGGATTGGTCGTGGAGGATAGCCTGGATGCAATGTTAGTACAGATTTGGTTGTATTATGTACATTTGTTATTGCGGGGCGAGCGTCCGACATGTGGACTGCCATCACTGCCTGTTTGTATCATTCTTTTGGGGCACGACCGGGTCGAGATCGTTGTACCTGTTGTATGTTTATTTTACTTTCTGTACTAGGATTACCCCGCGGAGGGGTGTACGGATAGCCGGGTTCTAGAGGGCAACGAGCCCGCATCTCATGGCATTGAGACGGAGGGGGCTTTACTCTAGAATTGGCAGGCTATTCGCCGCACTCGTAGGGGGTACAGGTTGACCCAGGAGGGGTACCCAAGTTACCGGATTCCGTGAAGTGCTGGGTGGTCCATTCACGTTGCTGAAGGGGGCTGCCTCGCTTCAGGTTTTGGCGGGTAAGTTGCCGCGCCCGTAGGGGTCTAGGATTTCATTGCACAGGCTATCCACACGACCAGGGGAACGTCGGGTTTCAGTAGCGGCTCTGTGAAACCCGGGGATCCCAGATATATGTATTGTTCTGTGATGCTGTACATTTCTGTGATGTTGCATTTTATCACGCCATTGAGCGAAATATTATATATTGATATATATACTAGTAGATGTTGTATATGTTTTGCATCCGCGCTAGTCCAGTCCCCGCTCTGTCGTTAGTTAACTAACCTAACGGGTAATGACGGGACCCAGTGGCGAATGCGGATGGCATATACGTACATCATTATATTCGTTCTTTGTGGTGTGATCAATTGATGGGACTGCATTGATTCGGATCAATGCAAACTAAACAAACCTAATTGATGTTGTTGGAACATTTTTCAAAAAGCTGTTATTGCAAGGACGTTCACTTTTGTTTTGCACAGTGGTATTCAGTTGGAATATCCTGCTCCTCAGTCGACGAGGCAAGGGCCGAGATCCCTTCACCGGGAGTGACCCCTTGGGCAGAAGTTTGCGTCAGGGCAATAACTTCACTATAGTCGTTTACTTTTGCTTTGCATCATGGTATTCAGTTGGAATATCCTGCACCTCATTCTACGGGGAAAGAGCCGAGATCCCTTCACCGGGAGTGACCTCTTTAGCAAAGGTTTTCGTCACTATATTTTTCTAAAAGCTATCCAGTTCCTTCAACGATATCAAGTTCATTACGTTAAAGGTTTTTCTCCAGAAACCATTCGTAGCCCTCCGTCGTTTCAGACAGGTAGCAAGTAGTATTCATGCTATGTTTGTTGGCCTTCGTTAAGGCATAGTGTATGGTAGCTGCTTGTTGCCTTTCTGCAGCATATATAGATGTGTTGGTTTGGGACAGTCGTATAGCCTTGTTGGCCTTCGTCAAGGGCTTGTACGGGTGGATTCAAATTAACCTGGAGAATGACGGGTAGAACTTGACATGTGACTTATGATTTGTTGGCCTTCGTCAAGGTCATAAGAGCATGGGGCAAAAATCACATCGGGAGTTTCTAAAGAAACTGAAACTTGCCAGATATGCGCATACCTTCTGGAGTGTGATAACGTGAACGAAGTCCGTCACGTTATCATGCGATGATAGTTGGATCCCGATTCCCACTGATGAGTTGGTTTACTCCTCGGGTGTTCCCGACTAATTTTTCTTTCAGGTTTGGAGGAGAATTTGACGTTACAGTGGGAGGTTTCCTGATTAGATAAATTGGTAACCATTCTGATTTAGGTTAGAGTGCACGCTGAGTGTTTCTTTTCTCTCTCTCTTTGGCAGCAACCATTGACCCGACCCTAGACTATGACTCAGTGACCAAGTTGACCGAATCTTCTTATAAGACTGGCTTTTGGATTGTCAGAATTGCACACCTCATTGCCACTCCTGCTTTTACCCTTTTCTCCAGAACACCCCGTATTACTATGAACGTCCACTTCCATTAGACAAAACCATCGTATGGTTATATACGAACTCGAAGGAATTTATTCGAGGATGGTTTCCGATTCTGGAGAAAACGAATAGGACTATTCAGTTGTCTTTTCCTTTTACCTTCTCTCAGGTTGCGAGTACCCCTTAGATTAGGGGATAGTACACCTATTACGCAAATTGGATAGTCTTCTTCCAAACCATAGGCAGGTGCCGACCGGTAGGGAATGAAGAAAACCAATTAGCCTAACGACGGTGTACAGAAGGTATTAGGTTAAGACAAATAAAGGGATTAGAAGGAGTGCAAAGTAAATTGCGACTGCTATTCACGACCAAACCAAGTACTTCATTACCACTCCCACTTCACCTTTGTATTTCTCCAGGACACTCCGTATCACTATGAAGATCCACAGTTTATCTGGATACTCCATCGTATGGTTATATACGAACTCGAAAGGAACTTGTTCCTGTTCGGGGATGGATTCTGGTTCAGGAGAAATAGGAATAAAGTTTATTCGGTTGTCTTTTATCTTCACCTTCTCTCGCATTGCGAGTGCTCCTAGGATTAGGACAGTACACCCATTATGCTTATTGGATAGTCTTCTTCCAAACCATAGGCTGGTGCCGAAAGGTAGGGAAGGGAGAAAACCATTTGGCCTAAAGGGGTGTGCAGAAGGTAATGACTAAAGACATATAAAGGGATTTGGAGAGGTGGTAAAGAATTATACGGTTACAGTCGTGAATCTGGATAATGGAAGAGGCAATACTAGGAATACCCGGATACCCCTACGAAACATTTCAATGTTTCAGTTTCACTATGTACTGTTAATAGAAAACTGATTTCCCAATTAGACACTTGCTCCAGGGTATGTATTTACCAGGTATGATTCTCACATCTGTATGGTTTTACAGATGATGAGTGGGAGTAAGTTGTTAGGAATTAGGTGATCATCCTCATTATATTGGAATTTGTTGTAATTGGTGATATTTGAGGAAGTCACCTGGGTTGTTTGCCGGACGGCGAATATTTGGTTTTGAATATCCGTTATAATGCACCAATTTCAAATTGATATATCTGTACGTCTATTTTTATAAAGTGAGATGTACCTTTTTGAAATTTTGTCGATGACATTTACCTATATCAATGGATGGTTAGGTAAGGAGCATTAAACAGCGGTGTAATTCTTCTTAACCATAAGTACAGTTTTCAACCTACGACACACAGGGAATGAGTTATTAGACTCAAGGGACTTATACAGAGGATTGTATATTGTCCAGTGTCCATTAGGACAGAGAGGTTGGTCCTCGTACTATATTCGATTTACTTATGAATTCTCTAGTTTTTAGACAAGTGTTTCGGAGAAACGCAAGGTCCGAATTTTGAGAAGTTATAGGTATATGAATAAAGTAGAGAACCAGGCGTTGCAAGTATCGGGATTCTTCAAGGTGATCGAAGATGTAGATACTTGTGTATGGTATTCAGTTGATAGTAATGATTAAGAGAACTTGCTTCTCTTTCAGGTTACTCATAATTGGAAGCATTCCTAAGTTGAGTAACGATGATCGATCTCCTTCCATTTAGTTGACATGCACTGGAGACAGCTGCATGATTTGAATCTAGTTCAATTAAATCAGTGCCTCTGGTCCTATATTAGATATAGAACAGTTCGTATCTTAACGACGTTAAGGTACGGAGAGTTGTCCAGCTTATGCTTAAAACTAGACTCTGGATAACTCAAGGCACGTTTCTGTAATGGCTATTTTTGGGTTGACCCAGGCAATGACGAGGGTTGACTTTCTACCATCTGGAAGATCAATAGTGATATTGTTCTTGACTCGCCACAGTTTTAACAAAAATGGATTTTTTCAGAAAAACAGTAGTGGGAGTATGGTAGAACTGGAAGTGATTTCAGAACCGCAAACGATTACTGAAAGTTTGATAAGAACCTAAAGATTCAATCTGGTTTGACATTCCATTGGCCACTCCGCAGATAAGGTGGGTACTCAGGCACCCGAGAGGTACTCCGGTAGCCTCAAGGATGGTGACAGGAAGGTTCTTGTTTACCCAGATTTGCCATTGCTGTTGTTCCAGGCTGCGAGACCCAGCAGGAGAATGAGTATAGTATCGTTCTAAACTAGCTTTAGAAGTGTGCGTCTATATGACTCTGCCAGAGGGTTGTCGTAGTCAGTGGGAGCAGCGGAAGCATTGGTGGACAAGTGGCTTATGTCTATATATAGACTAAAGCAGATATAGCGGAGATAGATCATCTATTTCTGATATGACAGTCATATGTTTGACTTCATCAGAATAGGGGATGGATCTGTTAAGAAGGTAGTAGGGTGTGATGTCCTGGTATATTGGATGACATACACAGAGTAGGAAAAGAAATTCCTATACTACAATCGGTTATATTTTGGTTGTCACACAGTGGTTTCTCCACATGGGACTTGGATATAATATCAAGACATTCTAGTTACTGGATCTATGGTTTTAGATCTGGATTTAGGTAGTTTCCTAATCAGGGTACTTAGACAGCATTCTAAGAGTTTTTAGAATGGACAACTCCTGGCACGGTAGTGTACCTGCAGGTGATGGAGTCACCCTCTCTAAAGGTGTCTTACAGACTAAAGGGGAGAGGGATGTGCATGATTGGCAGATCACTTGCTTAGGCAATTGAGTCAATCATGAGATGTCAAGTACCACACCAGATGTTGTTCTTGCAGTAGATGCAATAAGTTGATATTGATCCAATCCTGGAGAAACATTTGGAAGCAGTTTTAGAACATAAGTGGATGTTCTAGGGATATGATAACGATAGCCTCATTCAGGAGACAGTTATCATTCCAGGCTTCCAAGGTGACCTGAACGGCAGGGTGACCGTCAGAGTTGTAGTTTTCCCTCTGACGAGGGGCAGTTTTTTGGACAGGTGATCCAAGCAGATACTGAGGGAGGCATGGCGCAGGATACTGATTAAGTTCAGTTGACGATACAGTCTAAGAAGTTTGGATTTGGAGTTCATTTATGAACTAGGTCCCATCTGACATCCAGACACATTCTAAGACAGGTATTGCTCATTTCGGGAGATGGTTTTCTCCACGAACTTGAGATATAGAGAGATATAGAAAGAAACATCAAAGCGGATCCACTCACTGAGGCTATTCCTCGAACGCAATAGTTTCGCAAGCGGGTTTTGTGAGACTGACTAGTAGAGGAGTTGGGTGTTCGGTATCACACGGGCTGTGAGTATGCGACATCGCAATAATTAGCCTTGAGTGCAAGTGGGAGATTGTTGGAAATAGTTCCCTCAGAGTCAATTATTGGATCACAGGCACGTGATTGCAATGATTGAGGGAGGACCTATTTCGGTAGGACAGTCTTACTCAAGATGATAGTATGCTATCTGGTTTATCTTTATCATCGTGTACTGCTTTAGGTGACCTGACAGGTCGCTATTACACGTTGATAGAGCCCATAGGATTCTTGCTTGACTGCCAGCAGTATGAGGGCGATCATATACGTGGGAGCTGCTAGTCTATAAGCACATCCTTAAAAGGTCCCTAGTCGTGGGAGTTTCGAGACAGGGCATCGATACTCCAGAGTAGACTAGTGTATACAGTCGAGACCCCGACGAGGGGGGGTGGCCGGTCTCACAAGCCATTGGTATCAGTTGGTTCACCTAAGATGTATACATGTGCTCATTGGGTTATGAGTATACCGGACAGGATTCGCCGGGAACATGCTAGTTGGTCTTATACCTGACGCCAGATAGCAGTTCCCTGGTGACATGTGTATAGGTTAGTTCATCGACCTGCGGATATTGTCACTGACAGGCTCAGTAGGGTGTCAGGATGAGTTCGCTCATCGACGTCCCTTTTGGTCAATACCTGGTAGCCCGTTACGTATAGGCTAATACCTCTGACGTGCTAGTGGTTAAATCCACAACCAAGGTGTTGACGAGTCTTTAGAGTCCCCCACAGACCAGTTTCTCAAGTTTCGGGCGAAACGCTGTAGAGGTGTATGGAGATATGGCAAGGTTCGATCAGATACGTGCGGTATTGCACGGATCATGATCGGACGGTTAATACTAACGGGCTTTGGTTTAAGCCGGATCCTAGTATAGTACAGTGTAGATTTTGTCTCATTGCATTCGTATTCGGTCGGAATACAAATGCGGGTATGTATATACAGTAGCGGGGTTTTCCTGTAATTTATTACGGGATCAGTTTTTGGAGTTGCCAGTTTGTTTTCCGGTTTCGGCCATTTTTCTTTGTATCTTTCTTTGGCCGAAAAATGGTGGAGGGGGGCTTATTTGCAATTGTGCAAATAAGTATTGTGGGAGGTGGTCTTTTGCATACTGTTGTGTCATGATAATTGCACCATCCCTTGACTTCTTGACTTCTTCATGATTGCTTGACTTTGTGATGAAATGATTGGTTGATGGAGTGTGGGTTTTACTGGGTGATCATTTCTTTTTCATGATGGCCCTTTCTCTCTCTTGCATTATTCTTGTGGCTCCTCATCCATAGACCTCTCTCTCATTCTCACTCCCTTCACCATATTTTGGCCGGCCATAGAGAGAGAGGGCTGCCCAAATTTTTGGTGGGGGATTTTTTGTTCTCTTATGCTTGCAAAAATCCCCAACTTCATCTCCAAAATGTTATCATATCATTCCTCCACCAAAGGCAACTTCCTAAAACCCCAAAGAGACAAAGAGTTCTACAGTTAACCTACAGCACCCTTGGGCACGTCGACTAGCCAACTTCGTGCCCCAGTTGCCTCGGTCCAGAGGTGGGAGCCCATAAAAGAAGCCGGCAATGTGGTGCCCTTCCGGCGAGGAGGTGGAGACCGGACATTCCGCGGGAGATTGGGACGACGACGAGAAGACCGAAGGACACGGATCGCTCGGTATATCTCTCTACCCTTTCTCTTGTTAGCTAGGACTAGATTAATTGCCCGATCCGGGAATTTTTGTGCGCGGTGGTGCCGGTTTACAAGGTCGTAAAAAGTTTCGTTTCCGTATTCCGGCGTCGGATTGACGGCCGGAGCGCCGCCGTGCACTTACAGTATCCAAAAAGCTCCATCGCCTCAAATATGGCGACAATGGACCGAGATGTCCCTAAACTAGAACTTCGCTCTAAATATGGCGACAACGGACTGAGAAGTCCTTAAACTAACTATCCGCCTCAAACATGCCGACAACGGACTGAGATGTTCCTAAACTAAAAACGGACCGAGATGTTCTTAAACTAAAATTTCTCCTTAAACATGGCGCAACGGACTAAGATGTCCCTAAACTAGCACATTGCCCCCCAAAAAATGGTGATATGCTCCCTTAAGATCTATATTGCAATCGAAGTCCTAACAGCGAAGGTTGCAACTCAAGTCCCACTGGCTACATAGCTTCTCCAGCGATGAAGTCTCCCCCAAATCCCACCGGCAAACAGATGGGTCACCTGCGACGAAGCTACTTTCGAGAGTTTCGCCAAGAAAAAGGGTATGCCCACAAGCAAAATGGGCACAGATGAAAACCAAAAAGGGCGCCGTGAGTAAAAACAGCCGGACTATTGGCGAGCTTGTGAAAACCCAAAAGGACGCAATCTCGTAGAAAAAAATAATTTACTTGCGAAGGAGAATCCTCCTATGAGACCCACACGGCTCATAGGATTCAAAAGTTTTAAGTTACAAGGATCTGAATCTGTTCTTAAGCCGTCATACCCCCAAGTTGCCCTGCAGGCGGTCCAATATTGACCCTTATATATAATCCACGGGCACAAATAAATATTCCCTTACCAAGTTCTACCAATGGTGAGAAATGTCCCCATATGGTGAACGACACTTGTAAGTCCTCTCGACTTATAAGGAGAAAACACTCTTGGAAGATCCTTCCGACTTACAAGAGAAAATATCACTTAGAAATCCCCACGATTCCTAAGGAGAAAATACACTTACGAGATCCTCTCGACTTGTAGGGAGAATTACCTTTATGAGACCCTTACGGCTCATAAAGTCAAAAGCCTTAGTCGACAGGATCCTAACCCTATCTACTAAGCCATCTTTGTTCAATTCGACAAAGGCAAAAGGTGATTCACTCCTGGCAACATTCCAGTTGTAGCGATACTAATGCCTAAATATGTGTCAAATCCCAAGTCCTCTCAAGGCAAATGATGATTCGCTCCTGGCAATATTCTAGTGGTAGCGATGTTGATGCCAGGATTGGTATCATATTTCAAATCCCTTAAAAAAAGGCTAAAATGATAGGGCGACTCGCAATAAAAGCAGCGAATAAAAACAAAAAAAACTGAAATGATTGGGCACCGCGATAAATAGCCAAAATGATTGGGCAATCACGACTTTCGCGACATAAAAGCTGAAAAGATAGAGCGTCGCGGAAAAAATGAAAATGAAACTTTTCTGCCTTGCAGGTAGGTCCATACCGACCCCTGTATACAATCCATGGGCACAAATGAAAGAAAGGGAACCTTATTTTCCCGCCAGGCTCCGTCAAAGGGAGAGCCAGATCTCGACGGCAACATCTATAGCCTAGAGATCAGCTCGACGTTCTTCTCATTCCAACAGGATGCAGACGTGACGTCAACAAAGCTCCAAGGAGCCAAATCAACACGGAGTAATAGAAAAATCCTCGCTTCAACCCGGTGTTCCTTCTCATTCCAGCAGGATGCAGACACAACGTCAACAAAAGACCCAAGGGTCAAAACAAAAATAGAACCATGGCAAAAATCCTAGCTCAAAGTCTTGACGATACATATACAACCTAAAGACTATCCCGTCGTTCCCCCTCATTTCAGCAGGATACGAACGCAATTATCAAATGAAATTAGAGCAATGGCATATTCCTAGCTCCGGATTTCAATTGCAATACACGCAGCATAGAGGTCCTACAGATTTCTACCCTATTTCAGCAAAAGAATCGGCGTGACATCATCAAAACAAAAAAAACAAGGTGATGGCATATTCCTAGCTTCGGGTCTTGACGGCAACGCATATAAAGCCCAAAAGGCCATTGGAGATCATCCCACCCCAGAAGGGTGCGGTTATGACTCATCGGGGCTCCAAATCGAGCCTAACCTTAAGTAAAAAGCGTCATGGAAAATTCCTAACACTTGCTCTTCCGACGGTAATATGACCTAAGGAGATTACTTGAATACGTCTTATCCATCCCCCGAAGGGATCAGAGACACGACAGTCGCAGGGCTACTCGAACAACGGCTTAAAGACTGCATATCGAAAGATAAATTGGCCAACGCGATGGTAGCACAGACTAAAACCCTAGTACCACAAACCTAATGGACCTCTGTCGTAAAAGGAATGGAGGTTATCTACATACAACGTTAGGACAAGTTTTCCTATAAACTTAAGGGGGTAAACTAAAGATACTCTGAAATGAGTGAATAAACTACAAACTCTGAAATGAGTATATAAACTAGAAACTCCGAAATGAGTACATAAAGTAGAGACTTCGAAACGAGTGAATAAAATACAAACTCCGAAACGAGTACATAAACTAGAGACTCCAAAATGAGTAAATAAACTATAAACTCCAAAATGAGTACATAAACCACTTCGCGCCGAATCAAGAAAATCAAGAAAAGGAAAGTGCAGATATAAAAAAGGGAGGGCTTATCATTCATACTTCACAAAAGATTACACAGTGATGATAAGAACGACGAAGAAAGAAAAAACAAAAAAAATCGCTACTACATTATCTGAGGTCTACAACGGCAAGACACTAAACTCCGGACACGGATTCTCAAACTCAAAAGCAAGTTTGAGCAGTGCGCCTTCAGCTTCATCGACCATCTTTTTATGTATCTTCTCTCGGATGCAAGCGTCAGGGTCACCACTGATGCCCTCCACCCTCTGATATGCCGATACTATTGCTTTCTGCTGAAAGACGCGGTGCAAGATGGCGACAAGATTATCTCTCCATCTCTTTGAGATCAACCCCATCAAGTACACTTAATGTACCTTATCCTCAGCATCATCGAGCACTTTAAGCGGCATAACCTCAAGGCGCCCGGGTATAGCTTTCCAGATCGACCCAATGATGATCTTTAAAAGAGCAGAACATGGAGGAAGCAATCGGCCGTTGTAATCATCGAAACGACGCATCACCGCGTTGCATTGGGCTTTAATAAACTCCTGGCCTTGGCAGCGGCCTTGGATGCGAATCTCCTTGTAAGAGATAATCTCTTCAAGATTGTATAGATGACCGGCCATGGTACCTTAAAAAAAGAAAGGAAAGTTAACGATTAACATACTAAAGTCACTACAGTAAGCCTCATAAAATCAAGGTGATGGCTTAGCAATGATGAGACATGTGCCCATTATAAGAATCCGAAAGGATTCACATTAAATAAATAGTGCCCATTAAACAGTGGGGGTTAAAAACTCCTAATATTCCTTAAAAAGCGGGCTCTTTAAAACAAACAACAGATTCAAATTTGTAAAAAGGGTAGTAAAACCCTAAAAAGGAAAATGCTCAAGAACAGGAAGGGGAATCAAATTCCCAAAAGTTCCTAGATCTCTCAGAGCTAAGCTCTGTAAGAAAATGGAATTAAATTCCTTCAATAGTTGGATTAAATCCCAGATACTCCCAAGACGGGGAAGCAAAGAAAATGGAATTAAATTCCAAGGATCCTCAAATATTAGTGATAGGATAAAACCTTAAGAGGAGAACCAACAATCCTCATTGATTCAAGACCCCAGGGTCTACTTAAAAAAAGAGTTTTTTAGATATCTAAGAGATCAGTTCAAGAAAAGAGCAAAATTCTGTTGATGGATTTAAAATCTAAGACAAAACCAAAAAATGGTTTCCTAAGAAATGATTTCCGTTCATAATCCTTACCAAGAAGAAGTTTTTACAGAGTTTAACTCTGAAGTTCTATGGGCAGAGAGCTAAGCTCTGAAAGGAGAATTAAATTCTCAAGGAAAGAATTAAGGAGGAAGATGAAGATACAGTGGTCATCTCAAGGGCCAAAAGCCTATTTATAAGACGTGATAGGGAGCGGCTCATCTTCCCGTTCCCCTAGGAAATCTAACGGTTGTAAGGATGGATAGCATTGCACTCACGTGCAAGCCACGTAAGAGCAACGTTAGGGGGCATTTGTTCCCTCATAAAAGATAAAAAGGGGAGAAAATTCCCCACGACTCAAGCCTCACGTGTTAAACACGTGATCGTCTATATGCAAAGCATATAGGTGCTGCAATCAAACAACTATAGGCTAAATGAACCTCACTTGTTAAACACGTGTGCGCCTATATGCAAAGCATATAGGCGCTGAAATCAAACAACTGATAGGCTAAATAAGCCTCACTTGTTAAACACGTGAGCGCCTATATGCAAAGCATATAGGCGCTGCAATCAAACAACTGATAGGCTAAATAAGCCATTCGTATTAAACACGTGAGCGCCTATATGGTTTGCATATAGGCGCTACAGTCAAATTGTTAGTGATATATGCCCTAGAGGCCATTATTGTATAGTATTAGTTTGTATATTATATTTTGGAAGCTTGGGATATACACGGATTTTATGATAGTCTTGCTCAATATGGTTGTATGCTACTTGGTTTGTTTCTATCTTAATATGTGTATATGTTTGTTTTAGCGTATCGCTAATACATATTGGTAGAGCCCTTAGGATTTTTGCTTGACTACCAGCGTTGTGATGGCAGTCACACTAGTGGGGGCTGGTGTTACGTCCCGAAAGTATGGAACATAACCGGCACTTAAATTACGAAATGTCTCGAGGCGTACGTAATCTAAGTAAGCCGAAACCCAGAAATCCAAACCAAGAAAAGTAGTAGAGTGAATGAAAAACCAATTTAAATCAAGTAGTTTTAATAGCATAAGTCGAATTATGCGTTTTTAAAACATCAAATATTTCTTGAAAATTTCGGCAGAGTCTCCTTTGTAAATACTGGCTCCCAAATGGGATACAACATGAATA
This sequence comes from Agapanthus africanus, assembly GCA_030015575.1. NCBI lineage: Eukaryota > Viridiplantae > Streptophyta > Magnoliopsida > Asparagales > Amaryllidaceae > Agapanthus > Agapanthus africanus. The sequence goes on along the minus strand of JASDDO010000028.1, from coordinate 167,395,080 downwards.
GTATACGAAATCAATAAAAGGCATCCCCAAGCGGGAGCTAGCTCTTCGTCAATCGACGGTCACAATCACACAAGCAATATAATATACAACGCCCAGGGCGATGATCAAAACTCAAAAGGAAACTCAAAACAGCAAGAAATCCATAGAAATACAACGCGCGACTCTAAGGTCGAAAGAATAAACATCACTGGTCTCTATCTCTGAAATAAAATACATGTTTGGTTGATGGAACTTCTAGATACAACAGAATAAAAGTATACAAGGTATAATGATGGGTACGATACAAATAAACCCACCTACTAGCAAATCACCCAGAAATGGAAGTAGTGCCAGCAAAGCCGTAATGGAACCTGTATGGCAAAACCTGCAAGAACTGTGGCACAACGGGGGTGAGTTGCCAACTCATGAATAGAATACATTTACGAACAGAAATCGCATGTATGACGCAATCCTAGGTCATACGATCATAATATATCCTTAAAATATAACCAGCAGCCGATAACCATGGCTAGGGTATACCACTAAACAACAGTAATACCAAGTGCTCGTGTCAGTGCCTCAGATAGCAATATATCATATGGATAATGTAGGAATGCATGAAAACAGAATACATGTACTGAAGAAAATGCTTTCATAACTTTGTGAGATTACTTTATTTTTAAAGCGAGGTATCATAAATGAAATCAGCATAAACAGTGTCTAGCATCGACACAAAACATAAATCCCAATGTCTCAAAAATCCGAGGCTCCGGCTATCCGGACTGGCCTGTATCATCAAATCTCAGTACCTCAATATCACTATCTAGGACGCCGTCAGTCCTGACCGGCCCCTACCATCAATCTCAAGACCACGACGGTATCCTCCGGATATCCGACGCGTCGGGTAAAATCACCGATCGGTAGTGCTCCCCTGCCAGGCACAACGTCAACAACACGGCCTTCTCGCCCCGAGGTACCGCACCGGGCCCACCATGTACCCGAAACGGTTCATCCAACTCCTCGAATCGGGTCTCGAAATCCATCAGCAAACTCATGGTGGACGACTCAGACATCATGGGAAAGCCGCACTTTTCATTTAAAAGAGAGAGAAAAGAAGTTTATAAATGTTTTTGCGGTTTTCCCCCAAATCCAGGAAATCTCATGAAAATCCGAATCCAAATCCTCAATAGCATGTAAACAGTGAATATAGGCATGAGAATCCATGAATGTGGCATAACAGTGAATAATAACATGCATGAAGTAGCACGTAATAACTACAATGTCTGAACTAGCATATAAGGCAAGTACACTAATATCATATCTAAACTGTTAGCTAACAAGCTATATCAATGTAATAGTATTTTCTAAGTGTACGTGACATGGCAATTACCAATGAAGATGTATGTGAGCCGGCAAGTAAGTGTACGTGGTACATACGCATCATCGGTAATGGTGCCGGTGTCCTAACAGCATAATATCAACAATGGCATATGAAATCACAATATGAATATGCGATGCGGAGCGAACAGCAATAATGTGCGGGAGAAGAATACTAGACACAACGATAACTATAAGTCAAACAATGATGCCTTTTAAAAATAACACGAATCGCGGTGTTTTGAAAATAAGGGCTACGGTGTTTTTAAGAAAAGATACGTCTTTTGAAATATCCGTAGAATCCCTTGACCTGTCTTTTAAAATACCGGCGATTCGTTAGCTTTTTAAATAGGTAAGAGTCGAATCTAGTCTACCAACTATACTAACTATAGGGCTATGCTAATAGGCTAACTGAAGGTAAGGAAACCGCCTAACATCTGAGTCGATACACACACACACACACACACATATATTAGTCGGTGATCCCGCCTCAATAATATCACATCCGATACCATATCTATAATCAGACATTCCCAAGTCAAGAGTGCGGATCAATCATCCATATATAGCTTGTACGTAAATCCGTCGTACGGCATCCCAAATCTGAGTACGGGTCAATATCACATTCATCATACCATTCATCTGGTATCCTCTTTATCAAATATCATGATCGGGGTACTGATCTACGTCTAGTACACTACTTATATCACCTAAGTATGCATGCACGTGTGTGAAACACTACGTCAAGGACCCGCTACAACGTCATGTCGTATCTCAAATACGAACCCGGCCATATCACTGATCTCATCGACTTATCTCAAATCCCAAGTACTATCCTCATCATCCATGCATGTGTATATGAATGTATATATGCATAGTCCCATACCTACGCGTATATATATATATACACACACATCCCCATTTACGCATGAGAAAGTAATGTATACAAGTATGTGTGTGCGTATGTGGGTATAACAACTACTCTAGGGTTTCGCAACTAACCCAAAGCTAATCCATGAACACATAATCATATCATGAATAAAAATTCTCGTATCATAAAACACCTATATAAACATATATATATGAACTATACTACGGACTGCGGGGGTGCTATACGCCATCCACCCGACTTCTCCCCGTAGATATAAATCTACTCATCTGGTCCTCGCTCGCCGGTGCCGACGTCGCCACGCGCTTGCTTGTCGTCTCGAAATCCACATGGGGTACCTACATATCATAACGCACCGTATCACATTAAAATCAAATTCGAAATCGAAACGGCATACGAAAATCAAATCGGCACGCGTATCACGCATAGGTCAAAACCTATCGCCTATGCATGCAAGAATAGCCAAACCAATCCTTGATGTCGATGTACAAATGTCAAACCATCGAGAAAACCCAAACACACTCATTTGCGCATTCACGAACACTAATTATAATATAAAATAAGTTAAAATTCACAAAAACCCCAAACTCACTTTAAAAGCCATTTTTCCGAAAATCCAGCAAGCAAAAATTTACCGTTTTAATTCGAAACTTGATGTTTTAACAAAACTAATGGCCATAATATCCACTAAATATCATAATTATGTCATATAAACCATTTTCACATTTTAATCCCATCAATTTTTATAAAACTAAAAATTCTAGTTTCGCAATTTTAACAAATTTTAACAATTCCAAGTAGAAATGCACAAAACAACAACTAAGCTTGGTTTTGCATGAATCAAAGGTATTAAACCACTCATTATAATATTAATAATGACATGAAACCTTAATTATATTTTAATCTAAGTATTTAATAATTTTCCAAAAACCCTAGTTAGCAAAATAGCTTAAATATAACAATATCAACCTAACAATTTGCAAACTAGCAATTAGATTAGTTTTTACAATTCCACAAGATGATAATCTACACTTGATTATCCTAATAGTGATGGTTAAACCCAAATTAGTTTCAAACCATATTCTTGAATTTTCAAAATTAGCAACAAGAACCAAATTAACACTTAATTATGTTAGATTAAGCAATATAAACAACAATTTCAATATAGGGTCAAGGTTTATACCTCCCAATTTTAGACATCTAGCTTGGAAATTAGCCTCCAAAACACCAACTTCCCTCCAAGATCCAACTTAGAATAGGTCATGGGGAAATGGGTAGAGATTGGATTTGGAATTAGCCTTGATTTTGTAGGGATTTTGAGGCATTTTTGTGGATTTTTTAATGCAAAAATGGAGTGGATTTGGGGGAGGGGCTGTTGCTGTTGAGGGGAATGGATTTTCGGCCAGGAAATTGGGGGAGTGAGGAGAGAGAGGGAGGGGTTGAAAGTGAGGAGAAAAGTCAAGGCCCACACCCTTTTGACTTTCTTTCATTTTCCTTTCATTTCTTTTCTTTTCTTTTCAAACAAGAGGTGATTGGAGAGAGAGGGGGGGAGGGCTGTCAAGGTGGGGCCGACCACATGGGGAGGGGAAGAGAGGGTGAGGTGTGGGTGTGTGGGTTAGGGAAAAGATAAATGTATTACCCCAATTCCCATTAACACTAATTTCGCTAATTAAGCCATTTTTCTTCGATATTTTCTAAACCGTTTTGGCAAAACATATCATTTCAAAAACTACATGATAAAATTTTATTTAATGTGCTATGATGCACAAAATTTGTTTCAACTCATTCCAATTTGTAATTTTCCCTAATTAAATGTATTAGTGACGGCTTAAAATAATATTAAAATAATTAATTTCGGAAAACTTTTCAGGAAATTTGAAATTTCACCAGTGGCTCAATAAACACCAATTAATAGCAATTACACAGCTATAATATGTGTATTTAATTTTTATAATAAAGATATTTGTATTTTGACTTTTTACGGAAAACCCCCTTATTTTACCGATTTTTCGAAATTTCACCGAAACGATTTTCAAAACGTTACAGCTGGGTAGTCTATAAGCACATTCTTATACAGGTCCTTAGTCGTAGGATTATCGAGACAGGGCATCGATACTCCAGAGTAGACTAGTGTATATGCTTCTCATCCCAGCAAAAGAGATGGCCTTTCCTACAGCCATTAGTACGTCGTACTGGAAATAGTATGCAGGTACTCATTGGGTTATGAGTTACACTAGATGGACTCGTGGGGAACTATTGGTTGGTACTATAAATATCGTCAGGTAGTAGTTCCCAGGTGACATGAGACAGCATAGTCCTTTTGTAACACCCTAGTTCATTTATACCAATTCTGTTTTGGGTTTTTCTTTATCTATGGATATTTCTTGATTTATTGCTGTTTTCAGTGCGAATAGTATAAATGGTATCTGTGTTTGCATCCTACCGGACCCGTATGCTTAGAACCCGTCTTGATTCTTGTTTATGATTGATCCCGGCTAGTTATGAGAATCCGTGCACTTTCCTGTTGTATATTCTGCATATTTGCATTATATCGGGCATCTTCATTTTTTTAATAATACAAATATAACTAAACAATATATTTTAAAAAATATCTAGCATAGCCTGCATCATACCCCTGACCTTGTGGTAGCATCCGTACATCTTATTCTCGTTCCGTTTAGTGAAACGGACCCGTTTGAATCACTGCATGCATGCTACGTATATCCGTTCTTGGGGGTATGCATTTTCGTTACTCGGATATCCTATTTTGGTTTTGGTTAACACGTTTATTATCTGTATTTTCAAACCGTAATTTTAGACCCAACCCAGGTATATATTGGAGTAAGTTTGTATTATCCAAAATCTCAGATTTAACTAATATTATATTCTCATAATATAATTCTGTTTAAATATATATATATATATATATATATATATATATATTAAACGTTTAAAATTTTTCCTAACCAATTATATATTGTAAAAAGATTTTTAAAATCCTAAATCTCTAATCTATCAGCTATCTCTCCCTCTCTCTCTATATATATATATATATGTGTGTGTGTGTGTGTGTGTATATATATTAATCATATCTTTTCACCCCTTAAAATTTTCCCCACGTACACGCTCACACTCTCTCTCCTCCTTCATCTCATTTTCGTTTTCCCGCCTTCGCCTCGTCTTTGTCTTGAACCTACGCCCCTCGCTCGCCGTCGCCGCCTAACCCCGACCTCCCCTCGCCGGCAAACCTCACCGGAAAACCCACGACTCACCGTCGTTGTCCCCTTTCCACCTCCTCTGACCCCAGAGTACGAACCCAGAGAGTTCACCCCTTCTCTTTCTTCTTCTTCTTCTTCTCTTTCTCTTTCTAGTTTCTTGGTTTTCCGGTGATAGCCGGAGCCGTGCCGTTGCCGATGATCCGGGAAACCCAGTGGATGTTCCCATCCAGCATGGTCACATTCTTGCTTTGCCTGGTTCAGTTCTGTACGTGCGCGTGTGCATTGCGACGTTTACCCAACGTCGGACGCAGCGTACGCACCCTGTCGTAAGATCCGATCAGGCAAGTTTACCTTGCTACATGCTATGCTAATACATCTATATTCTTATGAATAAAAATATCACCTGTTTACTGCATCACAGTTTTACAGTTTTAATACCCGCACGTATCCATACCGTTATTTACATATCTAGTCGCATGCAAGTTTATCTTGCTACATGCTATGTCTATATATTTTCATTTATATAAATAAAAATATTGCATGTTCATTTCTTTGTCCATCCCTGTTATAGTTTACCGTTTTTACGACACCCGTTCATATCCGTACTGTATATTACATATTTAGTTGCATGCCGGAACCTGATTGCTTCATGTTACTGCTAGATTCATATATCATGCTTGCAAGTATGCATCATACGACTCATGAACTCATTATATGTTATCACTGATTACTATTCATGCATCCGTGCTTTTAACATGTTTCGATATTTGCTACATTTTACTGTTGGGCATCCATTTGATACTTTTGCACTACCTGACATGACCTGATACACCATTACTTGACTTGATACCTGATCTCATTACTAATGAAGATAACCCTGACTTGTTGTCCCGATAGACATATCCTGTTGTCTATTTAGACAAAACATGTACCTGCTTGATCCTGTGTCGGCATTAGCTCCAGATTTATCAATACCTGACCTGAACACATAATCTTGGGGGTAAGGGGAAATCAATAATGAAACCTAACTTGTAACTCAACAGTTCGATGCTTATACTGATCAGTTTTGGGGGCTAGGCCAGTCCCAGGATGATACTGCTGACATCATTCGTCTGTACATGTTTCCTGTTTTGTGCTTAGCGGCACGTCTCGGATTCAGCCCCGAGAGTCTGGACCGTGGTCCCGAGCATGCACGGGATACTATTGATTTACATCGACGATTCATTAAATTGATTTCAAAGACTTGATAGTAATTAACCCTGTAGCATAGATTACTCACCGCATGCACTTACACTTCACTGTTCCATATTCGTGTTACTGTTATACACTCATTACTGTTCATACTCATGCCTTCATATCTTGTTACCTCCTGATTATATTTTATTGTTTGATATTATGACATACCGACATCTGGGTTTTACATGGCCCAGATCCTCTGTCTCTTTCGCAGGCTGATCAGGAGTATTTCCGCCGTCAGGCCGAGCAGTGAGGATCCTGTTAGTATCTAGTTTAGTTTAGTTTTATTGCCGTACTTTCATTTCCCGTTGTGAGCCCGTATTTGGGACGTACTTTCCAGACGTTATTGTTTATTGGATTTATTGCTTCCGCATATGATTTCTTGACTCGTTTATTCTGGCATATGGACATGTACTAGATAGTTTATTTTATTTTACTGTTCTTGATATCTTATAGACAGCCGTAGTGTGACTGTGGAGGGATGTTTCCTAGCCACAGATAGCATGGTTGGCTCTGTCACGTGCCGATCTTAGCGCACTCTGAGAAGCGGGGCGTGACAGGGTTTGTTTGGTATCAGAGCCATATGATTTAGGTTAATCGGGTTTGATTCTTTTGTAGTTAGGTATTGGACCCAATACATGAATCAGAAAGCCCGTAATTAGGAGCATGTCTTGCCATATTGTTATCGTAATTCTTGAATCATATCTTTCTCTTGACCTTTTGTCTTGACGATATGCAAACAACTTTTCATCTCGGCTTGAAATCTTTTGGTTCCCTATTTTTTCTCCCTTCCTATTCCTTTGATTCTGATACTAGAATTTGGGCGACTTGAACGGAGTTATGTGATTGTAACTATGAACTGTAGCATGGTTACAATGCGGTACTCTATTTAAGTAATTTGGAGTCCTGGTCTTGATTCATTTCCTTGATTTATGGTCGTGATATTACCTTGCTTCTCTCGGTTTCATTGCTTACCAGTTCATGTTTTATCGCAAGCTTGAATCCTATTTACCGTGCTTATCTTCTTCAGTGTTTGGCTTCAGGTGAAGTCATTTCGGGTATCCCACTTGTTCATGTTTTTCCTGCACTAGAATTATTCAATTCAAATGCATCCCATTGTTGTATGTCGTCCAAGTTTATTGTTACACGCTCAATTTCTTGCACGGCCCTATCTAGTTGTTGGGACATACACACTGGGAACGGGAAGATCATATCTATTAGTGAGTGCAAGGATTGTTCAGTTGTTATTTGTGGATGAGAGTTATTTACAAATTTCTTGGTGATCGATACCGGCAGTTATGATGTTGTCTTGGGAATGGATTTTCTCGGCACTTTCCATGCTCACATTGATTGTAGGGCAAAGAAAGTGATTTTCCAGATTCCCGGACATCCGGAATTTGTTTTTGCTAGAGGTAGCAGTTCTATCTGGCCAGTCGAGTTTAGGGCTAGGCCGACAGCGCAGTTCTTGCATCGATGGAAGTTGATAAGGAGGAAGCGCCAGCAGTAGTTCGAGAGTTCATGGACGTGTTCGAAGACATCTCGGATTTACCGCCAAAACGAGATGTGGAGTTTGCGATCTATCTTGTTCCTGGTGCAGCGCCAATTTCAAAGGCATATTATCCAATGGCACCAATGGAGTTAGAAGAAGTAAAGAAGCAGGTTACCGAATTGCTAGAGAAGGGTTGGATTCGCAGCAAAAATTCACACCGGGGAGCTCCAGTTCTTCTAGTCAAGAAGAAAGATGGCACAAGAAGGATGTGCATCGATTAACGAGAATTAAACCCAGTGACTATTAAGAACAAGTACCCGATCTCTCGCATTGGCGAATTTTTCGAGCAACTCAGTGGCGCAAGGGTATTCTCGAAGCTAGATTTGCGATCTGGATATCATCAAGTTCGAGTTAAATCAGAGTATATCTGCAAGACGACGTTCCGAACTCGATACGGACATTACGAGTATTTAGTGATGCCATTCGGAGTCACGAATGCACCGGTGATATTTATGGACTTGATGAACCGAATATTTTCACCATTCTTGGACCAATTTATAGTGGTGTTTATCGATAATATTCTGGTCTACTCGATGAGCCTAGAAGAGCATGCAGAACACTTGAAGATCGCACTGTAGACATTGAGGCATGAAAGATTGTATGCAAAGATGAGTAAGTGCGAGTTTGGCTTGAAGAAGTTAAGTTTTTGGGGTATGTCGAATCCAGAGATGGAATCGCCGTTGACCCTGAGAAGATTGCAGTAGTTCAAGATTGGCCGATTCTGAGGAATGTAGCGGAGATCAGAAGTTTTCTGGGACTTGTAGGATACTACAGAAGATTCGTGGAGAATTTTGCTCGATTGGCTGAGCATTTGACCAAGTTTACACGGAAGGATGTACCGTTCATATGAACGGATAGTTGTGCATCAGCTTTTGAGCCGTTGAAGCAAAGGTTGATAACCGCTCCTATTTTGACTATACCAGACGGTTCTGGAGGATTGGTGATTCACAGCGACGCATCTGGGAAAGGTTTAGGATGTGTTTTGATGCAGCATGGGAAGGTTATAGACTACGCATCGAGACAGTTGAAGACCCATGAGAAGAATTACCCAACTCATGATTTGGAGCTTGCGGCAGTGATTTTCGCTTTGAAGATTTGGAGACACTATTTATTGGGCGAAAGGGTCGAAGTATTCACCGATCACAAAAGCCTAAAGTATGTGTTCACGCAGAAAGAGCTTAACATGAGACAGCGTAGATGGTTGGAGCTGATGGATGACTATGATCTTGATCTCAAGTACCATCCCGGGAAAGTTAATGTAGTACCGGATGCGCTTAGTCGGTTGCCAGCAATTCGGATGTTGACTGCACAGAATGAGCTTATCGAAGATTTTCAGAGATTTAAGTTGGAGATCGTGTTACCGCATTCTTCAGGACAGTTGATGCAGCTGCAGGTACAGTCGTTGTTAATCGAGAGTATTAAAGCAGCGCAATCACAGGATCCAAGGTTGCGGAAGTTTCGAGGACAGGTAGAAGCGGGACTTCAAACGGACTTGTTGATTCATGAAAATGGTTCGTTGCGATACGGTAGCCGTTTGTGTGTGCCGAAAGGAGACATTCGCGAATAAGTTATGAAGGAGGCGCACAGTTCTGAATATTCCGTACATCCAGGAGGCACGAAAATGTACTGTGATCTACGACAGCATTTCTGGTGGGAAGGCATGAAAAGGGAGATTGCTCGCTTTGTAGCGAAGTGGTTAGTATGTCAGCAAGTTAAGGCTGAACATCAAAGAGTAGCTGGTTTATTGCAACCACTTCCGATTCCTCATTGGAAGTGGGAACAAATAACCATGGATTTCGTGACAGCTTTACCGCGGAGTCCAAAGGGTAACAATGCAATTTGGGTGATTGTTGATCGATTAGCCAAGGCAGCTCATTTCATACCATTTCGGGTTGGTCAGTTGATCAGTCGAAAATATTGTATTCTTAACACATCAATTTCCCTACTCTTTATAATCATCTAAAGGTGTTTGGTATAAATATAGCACATATTAGCAATTCGTCTGCAAAATATCAAATAACATGTGCTATACATTATAACCGGCATTATGAGGGAAATTGAGTGTTTATTACTACATGTATGATTTTGTATATCTCAACACTTTCATTAAGATTGTGTGCAGGAAATTCTTCAGGTCAAAGAACTGGAATCGCAAAAGTGCCGATAAATCACAGCAACTCAAAGACTTAAAATCTGGCAGCAACCAAGCAAACATTAGAAGATTACAGACATCAAAACAACACCCAAAGACCAACACCAAGATACCCCAGAAATACTATGCAGAGATCCAGTCATATGGCCGCGGAACCGCGGCCGAGTTGGCCGAGTTGCCGTGGATCCGCGGCCGCGTAGGGCCGTCAGCGTTCTACATCTCTCCAGAAGCTTCATTCTTACCTCCTATCTTCTTTGAGACGCTTCATTACCACGTGGGTTCTTCTGGAAGGTTCCTTGTAACAACCTCATTCTAGAAGGCTCCTTGTAACAACCTCATTCTAGAAGCCTCTCTCTAATAACCTAGCTTTGGAGGGAAGATTCATTTGAATTTTATAAAAGGGGATGTAGAACTAAGGTTGAGGGTTGTTCATTAATTGGGGGTTCAATAATTTCACACACAAGTTGAGTGACACAACTTGTGATCCAATCCAAACCCTAACCCAAATTCAAGATCCAAAGCAAAATCAAGATCCATTGAGAAGCAAATCAAGCGAGCAATCAACGATCCTTCATCGCAACGCCGATCATCATCTTAGCAAGAGATCTACGACGATCCACGACTCACGGCGATCGAGCTTCGCAAAGATCGACGACAAATTCACTTCTTCAAAGGAGCGATCGAGAGCTTAATCTTGTACCTCGAATCGAGGAGTTGTGTAAATTTGAAGAAGATTTAATGAAGGTGATAAATTGTTAATTCTCGTTTTCATTACATTCTTGCATTATGAAATTTCTTGATTCTTGATTCATTAATTTTCATGATGTGTGAGTGAAATCTCCGCTTGTAACGGAATCGAGAGAATCGGTAGATCTAATGATGATGAAATCATTTTACCAATCTTAAGTCTTATGAGAATTGTAAACTCTAGGAAAAAGAATTGTCAATGACCTAATTTGGATCGAAATCAATGTTCTTGATTATTTCGTTGTAAATTAGGGATCAAATGATTGATGATCCTCTTTGCTAGAGGCTAGAATTGAATGAGGATCAATGAAAAGACAAGGGATAGTGAAGGAGAAACCCTAGTTTGTTCAATAGATCCCTAATCTTCATTCATTCATCATCGATCTAGCTACAATCCATCAATAGATAAGATTCGTCATAATTAGTATTCATCATAGCTACTAATTCGATCGATTCCTACAAGCTATTCTACAAATCTTGATAACTAAATTGATTTGGACATCTTCTTGATTCTTGATCTATTTCTTTATATTTCTTAAAATCAATTCTCACAAATCTTGAATCAACTTTCTTAAATTTTCTTTTATATTTCAATTCGACTCATCTAAAGCAAAATCGAACAAGTACTCGCATCTCAGTGGACGATTCGTATTCATTAACACGCTACATCGACACCGTTAATTGATTGCGGTTTATAAATTCTTTGATTGTGACAACATATTTTCATACACATCAAGACTTTAGATCAATCAAATGGCGTCGTTGCCGGGGATTGTGTGCTAATTTGTTCGTTTTTGTTATTTGAGTTGAAATTTTATTATTCCATCAGAATTTCTTAGATCAAAATCGCATCAAGTGCTTGACGATTTGTTGTGATTTTTGCTAGGGAATCTGGAGCCATTGAAGCAAGAGGAAAAATATTCAGATCATCTCAAGAAGTCCAATGAGGTAACAGGATCATCCGTACAAAATTTTGTGTAGAGAACTATTCATTCCACTGCGGAACCACGGCATTATGCAGGTTTTCGCGGCGGATCCGCGGTGATCTTGAGGAATCGGAGCTCTGTTTCTCTGTGGTAACTTCTATACTTTCTAATCTCCTCCCTGCTCTTGTCTATTAACCAATTTCTGCAGGATTCTTTGCAAAAATTCGCAGCGCCGCTAAAGAAAAAATTGTTGCATGTTTGATCTTAGTTGTTTGCATATTTTAACACAGAAATTAAGTGGCAAAAACCAAATTCAGATTAGGTGGGGAGTTCATTACCCTTCCTAAGCCCCAAAAATCACAAAACTAGCATCCGCAGCACTCTCATTAACTAAAAAATATCTAGACATGACTTTAAGGACCGTCGCGCTCAATTAGGACAGAAGGGGGTCATGGGTAATCTACTGTTTATCCGCATTTCTTTTGTGGTGTCTAAGGCAAGTGTGTCTAAGGCAAGTGGTTACTTAATTAGGCCAACTACTTAAGTAGTGGAGAACCTCCCACTTACCTAGCACTTACCTGGCCATAGGAGGGATAAAGAGGCAGTAGAGGATCTATCCTGCGATTTTTCTTCTGGAAGTCTAGGAGCGGTCTAGAGACTTGACCTAGATGACCATTAGATCTAGGGTTGCTTGTGCATTGTTTGTGTGATTTTTCTAAAATCCGTCTTTTTCAAAAAGCAAACACCAATCCAAACTTTTCTCTAATTATCACAACGCTGCCACTTGTGCATGCTCGGCTGGACACGGGATTCTAGTGCCCATCTTGTCCGCGTTTCTTCTATCGACTCCGAAGTAGGTATTTCTACATCTTCTTTTTCCTCACCACACACCACATCCACTTCGATGGACGGATCTCCATCGAACTTCTTTAACACTACTCTGCCACCGTCCGCAGGTGCGCAGAATCCATCCCGCATCTCTCTCTAAGAGAGATGCTACCCTATTCGAGGTCCTCTTTCTACCTGTCTTTCCATTCCACCAGCAAATGGGGACAATTTCGAAATCAAATCTCAATACATCAATCTTTTACCCAAATTTCACGGTCTCGAGTCTGAAGACACATACGTCTTTATTACCAAATTTGAAAATGTATGCGCTATGATGGGTACTTCACAGCTTTCTGTGGATGTTATGAGATTACGTCTTCTCCCGCTCACTTTGTGCAATTTAGCTGAGAAGTGGATTTATAACACAGCCGCACATTCTATTTCAAACTGGGATGAATTCATCGTAGATTTCCTCAAGAAATTTTACCCTAATCATAAGACAGCTCAAATCCGTAGCGAAATAAATCAATTTACCCAGCTTCCCAATGAACCATTTTCGAAGTGTTTTGAACGCTTCAAGGATCTATTAGTTCAATGTCCTCATCACGGAATCCACCGATGGGATCTGTGCAGAATCATATATGAGGGCATTAATCCTACAACAAAACAGAATCTTGAATCCATGTGTCAAGGCAACTTCATGACTAAAGACGATGGTGTAGCCTGGAGATTTTTAGAAGATTTCGCTGAAAAATCTTTACAGTGGGAGAGTGTAAGTCAACCATCGTCTAGGGGTGGTATCCATCAACTGGATGTTTCCATAGGAGTTAGAGCTGAAATGGCAGCAATGCAAAAGAAACTCGAAGCTATGGAACACAAATTTTTATTAGCCTCCCTAAATCAGATGACACTCCCTAAAACTGTCTGTGGATACTGTTCTGATCCATCACATCTGACGGAAGAATGTCCATTGAATTCTTTGTTTCAACGTCAAGAGCATACTAATGCTGCTTTCCAGCAAAGACCTAGAAACGATCCATATTCTTCCACTTATAATCAGGGTTGGAGGAATCACCCTAATTTTGCTTGGAACCAACACCAAACTTAAAACACGGTTCCAAACCAAAACAACTTTCAAAGGGTCCCTCCACAACAACAGCAACCACTACAACTGACTCAGCACCCCTATCGATCACAAAATTTTCAAAATCCGGTCAACACTTCTGCACCGTATAATTCTTTGCAATTGACCGGTACTGATGATTCCTCTTCACTCGCACAAACCATGAATTTGATTCTGAAAAATTTCATGCAAGTTTCGGCTGAGATAAAGTCTTCTGTCGATGACATAAAAAAGAACTCCGCCTCACACGGCGAGAGTATTAAATCGATGGAAGCACAAATTGCACGATTGAATGAAGAAATGAGTGCTAGAGAGAAAGGGAAACTTCCGTCTCAACCCCTCCCGAATCCTGGGCATTCACAACACTACAATGTGAATGCCATTACAACGTTGAGATCCGGAAGAGTGCTGAATAATCAAGTCGGTGAAGAGATTGATAATCATGATGAATTAATCAATAACACCCCGGTTTTCACTTCCACTTTTACTTCCACTTCTGATCCTTGTTCGTCTACCCCACCACCTTCTTGCAAGCCTATTCTTCGTTTTCCCCAAGGCTCGAACCCTCAGCATACCTCTTCTAGTCCACCAAAGACGATCTCCACTCCTATTCTGGGATCAGTTCCACACACACCACCTTCTCCAATGTTGGACCCAGCTATTATTGCGAAAGCTCCTTATCCGAATCGGTTAAGGGGAAATAGACCATGTCCGCAAATGGAGAAGATCACTGAAATCTTTAAAAAGGTTAACATCAATATCCCTCTCTTAGATGCTATACAACAAGTCCCGGCTTATGCGAAAATTCTCAAGGACTTGTGCACTAGGAAGAGGAAGACTCAAGTGCCAAAAAGGTGTTCATGTCGAGTACTGTAAACACAGCTTTTCCCCAACAATTACCAAGAAAACGTAAAGACCCTGGCTGTCCTACAATTTCTATTTCTATTGGGGGTAAAAACATTAACCGTGTTCTACTTAACCTTGGCGCAAATGTTAACCTGCTTCCTTACTTGGTTTATGAGCAATTAGGTATCGGAAAGTTAAAGCCCTCAAACACAACTCTCCAGATGGCCGACCGATCAATCACCAAACCTAGGGGTGAACTGGAGGATGTGTTGATAAAAGTCGGGGAATTTGTATTCCCTGTGGACTTTATTATTCTAGATACACAACCTATAGCAAACCCACGGAACCAAATTCCGGTGATTCTCGGTCGACCCTTTTTAGCTACTTCCAATGCTATAATCAACTGTCGTAACGGCTCTATGACCCTATCCTTCGGGAAGATGTCAATTGAGATTAACATTTACAAGTTGCGAAGTGTACCCTCCGAAACTTCTGCTCATGCATGTTCTGTCGAATTAATGGATGTCGACAGCAGCGAATTTGATCAGCTTCACGATACTGATCTAGACTTCTTTCATACGTTGTTGTTTGACCCAATTATGTATTATACACATACGGACCCTTCTTTCGAGTTATCCGGGTCAACATCTAATGCTGATTATGAGTCTTTTATGGAGTCTAGAGATCATCCCGCTCTTTCTGATGACATTATACTTCGGGGTATCGATGAAAACTTTGAAGAAATTTTAGCTGATGAGCTCACATTTTTAGCAAACACGGGTGTTGAGATGAATCAACTCCAAAAAGAAATTGAACCTCCACCCCTTCTTCTTGACAATCACAAAAATGCGAGTAATCTATCATCACAATCACTGTGTCGTCTCTCCAAATTGAGACGCAAACCCTTTCTATCACACCACTTACCTTTTCCCCACTTCCTCCTGGCTCTCTACAACATGCTCTTCCACCAACCGGTTTGTTACACTGATAAAATTTTCGAATTGTTGGTGTTGACTTTCGGTCTTTGTAAAGCTTTGCATTGACCAGTAACTTTACCCTCCTCTTATGATTTTAAAAAGATTAACATTGTTTAACTCAAGTTTGGGGGAGGGGGAGAGGGGGTATATTTGGCTCTTGAAAATAAAAGTTGTCCTCAAAATTGTGAGCCAAAAATAAATTTGGGGGAGGATTTTCACGTCACTTATTCTTGTCCCCGCTAATAAATTTCCTCCGAAGCTTACAGGTTTTCAAGATTTAACAGATGGTAACAGTGAGGATACTATTATAAACAAGTTTGGGGGAGGTTTGTGTTTATTTGCGCATCAATTTGCATCATACTTTGCATAAGCACAAAACATATAATAAAAATAAAAAAATAAAAAATGTGTACATAAATAAGATAATAAAAGATAAGAAAATGAAAAATTACATCTAAAAGATTAGAAAATTTTAAGAAAATCAAGAAAGTTAGAAGTTTTCTTAAACGAAACTAGTAATAAGTAGTTATGAGCCATTGTCCCAAGGGTTAGTAAGATGAAAGAAGTCACTAATCTGAGAATAAAAATAAGCCTGAAATATAGTTTCTATTCTGGAAGCCAAACATTTGAATGTTGATACACTACTATATGCACTTACACACGTCTTGAAATTCGGGATAGTAGAGGATACCTTGAAATGCTCTTGTCTAAAAGCCAAAAGTATGAAGGAAATAATAAATGGAGAATAAAAAGATAAAATGGTGAAGAAAAATGAACACTGGTTTTGTAATCACCAAGGCAGCAATAAAAAATATAGCGAGGGTACTTCATCACCTAGTACCTTAGACCAACTGGTTTGTGAGTCACTGGTAAGCCTTAGCTGTTGCAAGATGAGGAAAATACTAATACACCTAATAAGCAAGCACATGAGTAATCGGTCGGTTAGTACCTCAAGAAGTATTAACGGTCGCATGAAAAATGTGTGAGCAAATCCATCTAAATATTCACAGATTAAAAAGTACTGAGGAAGATGGACAAGAGTATGATAGCTTAAATTGAATTCTCCGAGTGTAGGGATGTCCTTTACACACACGTAGGGGTATATGATCGATGTTTGGAAGAAAGGTATGAATGAAGAATAAAGATGATGTTTTATTGAGGGATGATGTGATTTCTGACATCTTTTCATGACTATTAAGATAGGGCTCATGACAACCGAAAAGCTAGTGTAGTTGGAAACTCTGATTTTCAAAGTCTTTCTTTTACAATTCTTATCTTTACGTGTAATTTTCACAGTCTTCCTTTTATTATAGGATTTTGTGGGTGCAATCCGCTGAAAACCCACAGGAGACAACACTCCTCCTACTAGGGACACCTAGAGGTTTAAAGGTTTGTTGCACGCGCTCAGTGCAATCGTGTTTGCCTACGAATGTGTGCTAGTTAGTTTTTCTCTTTCTTTCTATTTTCTCCTTCTCTTTAAAATAAAAGATGTTTGCTCGAGACGATCAAAATTAAGTTTGGGGGAATTTGATCAGACGAAAATATTGCATTCTTAACACATCAATTTCCCTACTATTTCTAATCATCTAAAGGTGTTTGGTATAAATATAGCACATATTAGCAATTCGTCTGCAAAATATCAAATAACATGTGTTATACATTATAACCGGCATTATGAGGGAAATTGAGTGTTTATTACTACACGCATGATTTTGTATATCTCAACACTTTCATCAAGATTGTGTGCAGGAAATTCTTCAGGTCAAAGAACTGGAATCGCAAAAGTGCCGATAAATCGCAGCAAGTCAAAGACTTAAAATCTGGCAGCAACCAAGCAAACATTAGAAGATTCCAGACATCAAAACAACACCCAGAGACCAACACCAAGATACCCCAGAAATACTATGCAGAGATCCAGTCATATGGCCGCGGAACCGCGGCCGAGTTGGCCGAGTTGCCGCGGATCCGTGGCCGAGTAGGGCCATCAGCGTTCTATATCTCTCCAGAAGCTTCATTCTAACCTCCTAGCTTCCTTGAGACACTTCATTACCACGTGGCTTCTTCTGGAAGGCTCCTTATAACAACCTTCTTCTAGAAGGCTCCTTGTAACAACCTCATTCTAGAAGGCTCCATGTAACAACCTCATTCTATAAGCCTCTCTCTAACAACCTAGCTTTGGAAAGAAGATTCATTTGAATTTTATAAAAGGGGATGTAGATCTAAGGTTGAGGGTTGTTCATTAATTGGGGGTTCAATAATTTCACATACAAGTTGAATGACACAACTTGTGATCCAATCCAAACCGTAACCCAAATTCAAGGTCCAAAGCAAAATCAAGATCCATTGAGAAGCAAATCAAGCGAGCAATCAACGATCCTTCATCGCAACGCCGATCATCATCCGAACAAGAGATCCACGACGATCCACGACTCACGGCGATCGAGCTTCACAAAGATCGACGACAAATTCACCTCTTCAAAGGAGCGATCGAGAGCTTAATCTTGTATCTCGAATTAAGGAGTTGTGTAAATTTGAAGAAGATTTAATGAAGGTGATAAATTGTTAATTCTTGTTTTTATTACATCCTTGCATTATGAAATTTCTTGATTCTTGATTCATTAATTTTCATGATGTGTGAGTGAAATCTCTGCTTGTAACGGAATCGAGAGAATCGGTAGATCTAATGATGATGAAATCATTTTACCAATCTTAAGTCTTATGAGAATTGTAAACTCTAGGAAAAAGAATTGTCAATGACCTAATTTGGATCGAAATCAATGTTCTTGATTATTTCGTTGCAAATTAGGGATCAAATGATTGATGATCCTCTTTGCTAGAGACTAGAATTGAATGAGGATCAATGAAAAGACAAGGGATAGTGAAGGAGAAATCCTATTTTCTTCAATAGATCCCTAATCTTCAATCATTCATCATCGATCTAGCTACAATCCATCAATAGATAAGATTTTTCATAATTAGTATTCATCATAGCTACTAATTCGATCGATTCCTACAAGCTATTCTACAAATCTTGATAACTAAATTGATTTGAACATCTTCTTGATTCTTGATCTATTTCTTTATGTTTCTTAAAATCAAGTCTCACAAATCTTGAATCAACTTTCTTGAATTTTCTTTTATATTTTCAATTCGACTCATCTAAAGCAAAATCGAACAAGTACTCGCATCTCAGTGGACGATCGGTATTCATTAACGCGCTACATCGACACCGTTAATTGATTGCGGTTTATAAATTCTTTTATTGTGACAACATATTTTCATACACATCAATACTTTAAATCAATCATCAGTCGACGGAAGTGTTAGCAGAGCGGTACATGCAGGAGATTATGAGATTACATGGAGTACCAGTGAGCATCGTTTCCGATCGTGATACATGATTTTCGTCGCACTTCTGGAGGAGTTTACAGGAAAGTTTGGGAACGCAATTGAAGTTTAGCACTGCTTATCATTCCCAGACAGATGGCCAGTCGGAATGAACGATCCAAACTCTTGAAGACATGTTGAGGGCTTGCATGTTTGATTTCAAGGGTTCGTGGGAGGATTACCTACACTTGGTGGAGTTTTCTTACAATAACAGTTTTCAGGCGACTATTCAGATGGCTCCATTCGAAGCGTTGTATGGTCGTAAGTGTCGATCACACGTCTGTTGGGACGATATTGGAGAACGAAAATTGTTGGGACCGGATTTGATAGTGCAAACAATAGAGAAGGTTAATACTATCCGGAATCACATGAAGGCAGCACAGGATCGGCAGAAGAGTTGGGCAGATATATCAAGAAAACCTCTAGAGTTCGTTGTTGGTGATCTTGTATTCTTGAAGATATCACCGACTAGAGGAGTGATTTGTTTTCCGAGTCGAGGCAAGCTTAGTCCTCGATTTGTGGGGCCTTTAGATATTATTGAGCGTGTTGGAGAAGTGGCTTATCGATTGGCTTTACCACCATCTTTGGCGAGTGTTCATGACATATTTCATGTATTTCAACTCCGTAAGTATGTTCGAGATGAGACGCACGTACTGGATTATTCAGAGCTGGCAGTAAGGGAGGACTTGACATATGAAGAACAACCGATGTCGATTGTTGATCGAAGAGAAAAGGTGCTCAAGAACAAGGTTATCCCTCTCGTACTTGTTTCATGGGGAAATCGCTCGCACGGAGAATCGACTTGGGAACGAGAAGATGAAATTCGACAGAAGTTTCCACACCTCTTCTTGTAGATTCATGTTTGTTTATCTTTTCTTGTTCCGGGAATTTTGAGGACGAAATTCTTTTTGTAGTTGGGTATAATGTAACACCCTAGTTCATTTATACCAATTCTGTTTTGGGTATTTCTTTATCTATGGATATTTCTTGATTTATTGCTGTTTTAGGTGCGAATAGTATAAATGGTATCTGTGTTTGCATCCTACCCGACCCGTATGCTTAGAACCCGTCTTGATTCTTGTTTATGATTGATCCCGTCTAGTTATGAGAATCCATGCACTTTCCTGTTGTATATTCTGTATACTTGCATTAAATCGTGCATCTTCATTTTTTTAATAATACAAATATAATTAAACAATATATTTTAAAAAATATCTAGCATAGCCTGCATCATACCCCTGACCTTGTGGTAGCATCCGTACATCTTTTTCTCGTTCCGTTTAGTGAAACGGACCCGTTTGGATCACTGCGTGCATGCTACGTGTATCCATTCTAGGGGGTATGCATTTTCGTTACTCAGATATCCTATTTTGGTTTTGGTTAACACGTTTATTATCCGTATTTTCAAACTCTAATTTTAGACCGAACCCGGGCATATTTTGGAGTAAGTTTGTATTATCGAAAATCTTAGATTTAACTAATATTATATTCTTATAATATAATTCTTTTTAAATATATATATATATATATATATATATATATATTAAATGTTAAAAAAATTTCCTAATAAATTATATATTTTAAAATGATTTTTAAAATCCCAAATCTCTAATTATCAGCTCTCTTTCCCTCTCTACATATCTATATATATATATATATTAATCATATCGTTTCACCCCTTAAAATTTTCCTCGCGTACACATTCACACTCTCTTTCCTCCTTCATCTTATTTTCGTTTTCCCGCCTTCGCCTCGTCTTCGTCTCGAACCCATGCCCTTCGCTTGCCGTCGCCGCTTAACCCCGACCCCCCTAGCTGGCAAACCTTGCCGGAAAACCCATGACTCACCGTCGTCGTCCCCTTGCCACCTCCTCTGACCCTAAAGTACGAACCCAGAGAATTCACCCCTTCTCTTTCATCATCTTCTTCTTCTCTTTCTCTTTCTAGTTTCTTGGTTTTCCGGTGATAGCCGGAGCCGTGCCGTCGCCGACGATCCGGGCAACCCAGTGGACGTTCCCAGCCAGTGTGGTCACATTCTTGCTTTGCCTGGTTCAGTTCTATACGTGTGCGTGTGCATTGCGATGTTTACCCGATATCGGACGCAGCCTACACACCCTGTCGTGAGATCCGATCAGGCAAGTTTACCTTGCTACATGCTATGCTAATACATATATATTCCTATGAATAAAAATATCACATGTTTACTGCATCACAGTTTTACAGTTTTAATACCCGCACGAATCCATACCGTTATTTATATATCTAGTCGTATGCAAGTTTATCTTACTACATGCTATGTCTATATATTTTCATTTATATGAATAAAAATATTGCATGTTCATTTCTTTGTGCATCACTGTTAAAGTTTACCGTTTTAACGACACCCGTTCATATCCGTACTGTATATTACATATTTAGTTGCATGCCGGAATCTGATTGCTTCATGTTACTGCTAGATTCATATATCATGCTTGCTAGTATGGATCATACGACTCATGAACTCATTATATGTTATCACTGATTACTATTCATGCATCCGTGCTTTTACTATGTTTCGATATTTGCTACATTTTACTGTTGGGCATCCATTTGATATATGTGCACTACCCGACATGACCTGATACACCACTGCTTGACTTGATACCTGATCTCATTACTAATGCCGATAACCCTGACTTGTTGTCCCGATGGACATATCCTGTTGTCTATTTAGACAAAACATGTACCTGCTTGATCCTGTGTCGGCATTAGTTCCAGATTTATCAATACCTGACTTAAACACATAACCTTGGGGGTAAGGGGAAATCAATAATGAAACCTGACTTGTAATTCAATAGTTCGACGCTTATACTGATCAGTTTTGGGGGCTAGGCCAGTCCCGGGATGCTGCTGCTGACATCATTCGTCTGTACATGTTTCCTGTTTTGTGCTTAGCAGCACGTCTCGGATTCAGCCCCAAGAATCTGGATCGTGGTCCCGGGCATGCACGAGATACTATTGATTTACATCGACGATTCATTAAATTGATTTCAAAGACTTGAGAGTAATTAACCCAGTAGCATAGATTACTCACCGCATGCACTTACACTTCACTGTTCTATATTCGTGTTACTGTTATACACTCATTACCGTTCATACTCATGCCTGCATATCTTGTTACCTCCTGATTATATTTTATTGTTTAATATTATGACGCACCGACGTCTGGGTTTTGCATGGCCCAGATCCTCTGTCTCTTTCGCAGGCTGATCAGGAGTATTTTCGCCTTCAGGCCGAGCAGTGAGGATCCTGTTAGTATCTAGTTTAGTTTAGTTTTATTGTCGTACTTTCATTTCCTATTATGAGCCCGTATTTGGGACGTACTTTCCAGACGTTATTGTTTATTGGATTTATTGCTTTCGCATATTATTTCTTGACTCGTTTATTCTGGCATATGGACATGTACTAGATAGTTTATTTTATTTTACTGTTCTTGATATCTTATAGACAGCCGTAATGTGACTATGGAGGGATGTTTTCTAGCCACAGGTACCATGGTTGGCTCTGTCACGTGCCGATCTTAGCGCACTCTGGGAAGCGGGGCGTGACACCGTTGACTTGACACTGCTACTTCGCCTCGAATGTTTTCCCACCGTTCTTTGATTACTACACTACCATGGCTCTGATGAGGCGTGGAAATAGGTAGTAGTTGGGTGCAGTCCCAAAACACTTGGAGGCAGTAGCGGTTATATAAGATTCGTCTCTCCCGATGTTGGGGGTTGATGTCACGCTGTGATTCGGAAAGCCATTGCATAAAGTCCCTGGCCAGGGAATGCGAGATTTACTGGTAGGTACTCCAGTAGTTTCTCTGGGTGTTTTAGTCTACGCTCCGACACGACTTATTGCACTATTAGGGGTCCGACGTTTACCGCCCCTAGGCCCGATACGCGATAATCTTAGACGAACAGACCGGACTGTATGGAGATTGTCACTGATAGGCTCAGTTGGAGTTCAGATGAGTTTGCTCATCGGCCTTCTTATCGACAGATACCTGGGTAGCCGTTACGTGCAGCTAGTACCGCTGACGGCTTGTGGTTAAACCCATTATCAGCGTAGTGTCGAGTCTTTAGAGTCCCATACAGAGGGTTTTCCTGCTTCGGGCGAAACGATGTAGAGGTCTTATGGTTTCATGACAAGGTTCGAACATATACATGTACTTTTGCACGGATCATGTTCAGACGTATAATACTAGTGGGCTTTAGTTTAAGCCGGATCCTAGTATTAGATTGTTGGATTAGTTTCGTCTCATTGTATTCGTATTTCTTGGAATACGGATACGAGTATGTATATACGGATGAGGGGCATTTTTGAAATTTTTCAAGATAGCTTCTAGAAGGAGACACCTCATTAGGGTTTTTATATTTTGATTAAAACATTTATGAGGTGGAGGAAATGAGGTGTTATTTGTATGATAATTGAAGCATGGCTACTTGGTGACTCATGGTTGACTTTTGAGGTAAGGGTAGATTTAGATATTTTGTGAGATATTTTGGGATACCATATAGTCATAAAAATAGCCATATTCATTTATCATTATCAAAAACACTCTCTTTCCTCAAGCACTCTTCTTCTTCCTCTCAAACCCTAATTGTCTTACGTGTTGAGAATCCTAGGGTTAGTGAGACCAATCTATCTATAATCAGTCTCTACTTCCTCTAGGCTACTTAGATTAGCACACTAAGTACCCTAGTTACCTCATCTTAGAGGTAGAAGCTCAAGGTAGATACTCTCGGGTGGATCTTCTTCGACTCAAGTTGGTCGACGAGGAGGCGCGATCCGTACACACTCCAAGGAGCTCACAAGGAGGAGGAGGACAACAAGAACAAGAAGGACTAGTATCTTGAGCTATAACTTTCTTACATAGTAGTTAAACCTTTTAGTTAGCTTGTTACTTAGGATTTAGTATCGATCCTGGAGTTTAGTCGATGTTACGAAGCATATAAAATCGTTTTTTGCAATCTCCGCCTCCCCACAGACCCACGGGGTGTGTGGCATCGACTTACAGTGGTATCAGAGACTACTAAACCTTTACTAGCTTGTTAGCAAGTTATTAGAACTTCGATCGCCAGAAAATCGTGAAAACAATACACCCGCACCATCTAGTTTCTGTCGATTTTTAAACTACCAGAAAAAAATATTTCGGAGCTATGAAAATTCAGTGCAGGGTATTATAAGAACACCCAAGAAAAACGAGCTAATGAATCGCCAAGACAACCGTGGAAGCGTGGCAGAACGGTGCGTTCCGCCGCGGTTCCGCGGCCGAGTCGATGCCGATTCAACTCGTTCTTCTTCTGTTGTTCTAAATGTTGGGTGTATTGTTCTCTGGTATATTTGGTTTCTACCCAGCATTTTTCTGTGTGCTGGTTTGCACTTGGGGTAGATACGGATAATAGTTTTTGATAGAAATTCTAAAGTTCTTGGCTAATCGGGTTTTATCTGTATTGTGATATATGTGTTCGTAAACTTCAGCTAATTGCTATATGTCGGTTAGTTTGGGGTTGCACATATCTGTGATGTTGGTTTGTGTATATGAACTTAGTGGATCATTGTGGATGAATATCCGGGGATGTGAGATGAGAGTTTCTTTCATTCGATGTAAATTGTAATTTGATGTAATATTATTTTGCGGGGCACATCCGGGTTGAGATTGTAGCCACCGTTGTATTATTTCATTTACCGTTTTTTGCTCCTAGGATAGACCCAAGGTGGGGTGCACAAACTACCGGGTTCATTCAAGTGCTGAGTGGCTTACACATTTTACTGATGGAGGTTACTTCACTTCGGGAATTTGGCGGGTAGTTTGCCGCACCCGTAGGGGTCTAGGGTGGGATTTGGCTATTCATCACGATCGTAGAATCTGTCTTTCATTACAGGCTTAAACGAAATGCGGAATTCCTAGTATATCCAATATGTTCATCTGTGATTTGGAATGCCTATTATTGCATAAGACGGATGTATATATTATATATGTTATATAATAGATGTTGCTTATGTTTTGCATCCGCGCTAGTCCAGCCTCCGCTCTGGCGTTAATTAAGTAACCTAACGGTGTTAGACGGGGCCCAGTGGCAAATGTGGATGGAATAAGCATACGTCATATTTTCGTTTCTCTCTGTGATGATAGGTGTAAATGATGGGACTGCATTACATTAATGCGAAGCAAACAAACCAAAGCTAAATCGTTGGAACAATTTTAAAACCAGTCGGTTTTTTCAAAACAACAAACTTTTAAAATGCGGAGTTTAAACCACTCCTTTGAAAGCTATCAGGTTCCTTAGATTAAATCAAGTTCATTACGTTCACGGTTTTGCCAAAACCAGCCGTAGCCCTCCGTCATTTCAGATGGGTATTCAGTAGTATTCAAGCTATGTATTTTGACCTTCACCAAGGCATATGCTGAATATTCATCTGTAGCATAGATAGATGCGTTGGTTTGGGACAGTCGTACTACTATTTTGGCCTTCGTCAAGGGTATGTACGGATGGGTTCAAATTAACCTGGAAAATGACGGGTAGAACTTGACATGTGACTTATGATATGTTGGCCTTCGTCAAGGTCATAAGAGCATGGGGCAAAAATCTACATCAGGAGTTTCTAAAGAAACTGAAACTTGCTAGTGTTGCATACCATTTGGAGTGTGATAATGTTGGTAGGATTCCTTCAGGATTATCATAAAATGATATTTAGATCCCGATCCTACCGTGAGTATATGCTACTTCTTGGGAGATTTTTTCACTTAACGATCAATGCTATAAACCAAGTAGATGTCTAGAACAATGTTAGCGGGGCTACGCCTCTAGAGAAAAGAGGTTATTTAATTAAGGAACTTCGCGAAAGCGTTGTAAAACTTCTCTCAAATTACCGACCCTAGCCTGGCCGAAAGGTTAAGCAAAAATTGTTCGGTGAGATTAATCCTGACCAATTCTTCTTTTATGGTTTAAGAAAGGATTCGAGAAACAGTGGGAGCCATCATGTTTAGATAAACTAAAATCTAATCTAAACTTGCAAGAGTATCATGCTAAAGTGTTTATTCTCTCTCTCATAATTACACCGACCAAGATGACCGGCCTTAAGTTACTTTTAGATAAAAACATATTGACGAGGCCAAACTATAAAGATTGGCTCAGGAATGTCCAGATGGCCATCACATATGAAAAACTGGGCTATCTTCTTACTACTAAACCCCCCCCCCCCCCGTCCCAGGTCCAGATTCCAGCGTCACGGATAAGCAAATCCGTAAGACCTGGGAAATTGACAATGCGAAAGCCAGGTGCCTCGTGCTGGCCTCTATTGATAATGAACACCAGAGACGGCATGAGAAGATGGATCTTGAATCCATCTTCTTCCATACCAAGGACTTATATAGAGAGCAATCTCGTATCGCAAGATACAAGACCTCAAAGAAACTATTTCAAGCGATGTTGGCTATCGGGTCATCTGTAGGGGACCATGTCCTTAAGATGATCAGCTTGATCGAAGAGCTCGCGGACCTAGGGACCACGTTGGAGAACGAGCTGTATACAGACTTGATTCTACAGTCCCTCCCCTCTACCTACGCCCAGTTTATCTTGAATTTTAACATTCAAGGGAAGGAAGTTACAATTCCAGAACTCCTCAACATGTTGAGGAGCACTGAGGGCACCCTGCAGAAGTCCAGGGAGACACCCGCTCTGCTTGTTGGAGGATCTTCCTCTTCTAGATCCAAGGTGAAAGCCAAAGGGAAGAAGAAGAAAGCCCCCACCAAGCCGAAAGGCGGTGATAGTAAGGTAGATGCAAAGGGCAAGGCAAAAGTTGGGAGGTTGACGGTAGGGAATGAAGAATTCTTCTACTGTCATAAGAAGGGCTATTGGAAGAAGGATTACAGGGTCTGGAAAGCCCAGAACCAGGGTGCGAAGTAGGTTGTGGCTTCAGCTTCAGGTGTGTTTGTGATTGAAAACTGTTTGCCAATCAACTCTACTTCCTGGGTATTGGATACCGGATCATGATCCCATATCTGTAATTCTTTGCAAGCACTGAGAAGCCGTAGAGTTTTGAAGGCGGGTGATATGACCCTCAGGGTTGCTAACGGAGCGAGCGTAGATGCTGTGTCCATAGGGGATTATCACTTAGGATTGATAAGTAGACATATTTTGGTTTTGCACAACTGTTTTTGTATACCTAGTTTGACTTGTAATATCATTTATGTATCTTTGTTATCTAAAGAAGGTTATGATTTTACATTTGTAAGAGATGTCATAAACATCCACCTTAATCATGGTTTGATTGGGTCAGGTACACTAAACAACGATATATACGTATTAAACCAACTGCAAGTTTTCAACGTCCAGAACACACACAAAAGAAAGTCTCCAGAATTAAATCAGGTTTTCTTATGGAATTATAGACTGGGTCACATCAATGAAACACGGTTGACCAAGTTACATAAAGAGGGATATTTGGATCCGTTCGAATATCAGTCTTATGCAATTTGTCATTCATGTCTCAAAGGAAAGATGACAAAGACTCCGTTCTCTGGACACGGAGTAAGAGTGAGCGAGCTCTTGGGACTCATACACAGCAACGTGTGTGGTCCAATGTCTATACATGCAAGAAGTGGTTATTCCTATTTCATTACTTTTACGGATCATTTATCTAGGTATGGACATGTCTTCTTGATGAAACATAAATCCGAGGCCTTTGAGAAATTTCGAGAATATAAGAATGAAGTGGAAAAACAAACCGGAAAAAGTATCAAGACACTGAGATCTGGTTAAGGTGGTGAATACTTAAGTGCCGAGTTCCTGGATTACTTAAAAGAGAATGGAATTCTCTCTCAGCTTACTCTTCCATACACACCACAACACAACGGTGTATCGGAAAAGCGGAACCGAACCTTATTGGAT
Organism: Agapanthus africanus; assembly: GCA_030015575.1. NCBI lineage: Eukaryota > Viridiplantae > Streptophyta > Magnoliopsida > Asparagales > Amaryllidaceae > Agapanthus > Agapanthus africanus. Next base: position 167,366,926 of record JASDDO010000028.1, on the reverse strand, counting down.
GTGTTACATTCCATGATGAGTAACGCTGAGTTACCACGATCCTTCTGGGCTATGCACTAGAATCAACTGCATATATTTTGAACAAGGTTCATACCAAGACTGTGCCTACTACACCATATCAGATATGGAGTGGGAAGAAACCCTATCTTCAGTATCTGAAGATATGGGGATGTCCATCTTTTGTTAAAAAGCAGCATACGGACAAGCTTGAGGCACGCTAAGTACTGTGTAAGTTTGTGGGATACCCAAAGAACTCCAGGGGTATCTTTTCTATTCGCAGAGGAACAAAAGGTTTTTGTTTCTCGTCATGCCCACTTCTTGGAAACTCAATTTTTAGAAAAAGAGATAAGTGGGAGTATAATAGAACTGGAAGAAATTCCAGAACTACAAGCTATTACTGAAAGCATAGTAGAACCAGAAGTTTTAAAAGAACAGGATATCCCCGCGCCACTCCGTAGGAGTAGTAGGCTGTCTCATCCGCCCGATAGATACTACGGTTTTCTCATAGACGGGGATAGAGAGGATTGCCTCATTGACAATGATGAGTCAACTAACTTCCAGCAAGCCATTCAGAGCAGAGACTCGGTAAAATGGATGGATGCAATGCGGACCGAGATGGAGTCTATGTACACCAACAAAGTATGTACTTTAGACATTGCTCCAGAAGGGGTAAAACCCGTAGGCTGCAAATGGATCTTCAAAAAGAAGATTGGTGTAGATGGACATGTTGAAACCTATAAGGTTAGACTTGTTGCAAAAGGTTTTCGTCAAAGACCAGGTTTGGAATATGATGAAATTTTTTCTCCAGTGGCTATGCTCAAATCCATTCGGTTCCTTCTTGCCATTGCTGCCTTCCACGATTATGAGATTTAGCAGATGGACGTAAAGACCGCTTTTCTAAATGGAAATTTAGAAAAGTGCGTCTATATGGATTAGCCAGAGGGTTTCATTCAGAGTGGGAGCGGCGAGAAAGTGTGCAAGTTGCTTAAATCCATTTATGGATTAAAGCAGGCATCGCAGAGTTGGAACATCTGTTTTGATGAGACGGTCAAAGAATTTGACTTTATCAAAAATCCAGATGGACCATGTATTTATAGTAAGATTGTAGCAAGAACTGTTGTATTCCTCGTCTTATACGTGTATGACATTCTCTTGATAGGAAATGACATTCCTATACTACAATCAGTCAAAGGATTCTTGTCACAAAGGTTCTCCATGAAAGACCTGGGTGATGCCTCTTACATTCTGGGGATCCAGTTCTATCGTGATAGATCTAAGAGGATGTTGGGACTTTCACAGTCCAGGTACATCGACACCATACCGAAAAGATTCAGTATGGAAGATTCGAAGCGCGGTAATCTAATTTTCTCATGTGTTGAGAATCCTAGGGTTAGTGAGACTAATCTATCCATAATTACTCTCTACTTCCTCTAGGCTACTTAGATTAGCACACTAATTACCCTAGTTACCTTATTTTAGAGGTAGAAGTTCAAGATAGACACTCTCGAGTGGATCTTCTTTGACTCGAGGAGGACGATGAGGAGGCGTGATCCATACACACTCCAAGGAGCTCACAAGGAGGAGGAGGACAGCAAGAACAAGGACAAGTAACTTGAGTTATAACTTTCTTACATAATAGTTAAATTTTTTAGTTAGCTTGTTAGTTAGGGTTTAGTATCGATCCTGGAGTTTAGTCGATATTACGAAGCATATAAAATCGTTTTTTGCAATCTCCACCTCCCCACGGACCCACTGGGTGCGTGGCATCGACTTACACAAACAAATAAAGGCCAAATTGGTCTCACGTGTTAAACACGTGAGCGCCCATATGCAAGGCATATGGGCGCCAAATCAGAGAAGCTAAATAAGTCTCACGTGTTAAACACGTGAGGGCACCTCATTACATAGAATTAAATTCTACTCTTTGGAAATACTTCCATAGATTTTTTTAAAAGAGAAAGATTCTCTCTGCTAAATAAAGAACCGTTGGATCAAAAATCCAATGGTGATTAAGCATAGAATTAAATTCTATTGGTAAGGATATTTTCTGTTAAACAGAAAGTTGGTGGATCAAAGATCCAATGAGATGGAAAATATTTCCGATATGTTTCTAAACAGAGAAATATTGTGCTCTGTTAAACCGAGCAACCTTGGATTAAAAATCCAATTGTGATAAAAATATCACCGTTCAATAGAGTAAAATTATATATATGGGAAAATATTCCACCAATCTTGTTAAAATAAGAAAACATATTCTGTAAAACAGAAACACTTGGATCAAAGATCTAACGGTGGGTAAAATTCCCAAAATCAATTTTGAGTCCAATCAAATCAATTGGAATCTCTCAATGAGAGATTTTCTCAAAAATTAGTTAGCAAACCTGCTTCCACTATATAAAGGACCTGAGAATTCAAGTCTCAAAATAGAAAATACCCCCTATATGCTTCTGCCAAAATACAGTGAGCTCTAAAAGAAAAGAACAGATAATTTAATTCTCAAAGAAGAAGACTTTCCTCCTCAAAAACCATAGGTAAAGAAACACAGAGATCAAAATATCTCTTTTTACCTATATAACGGTTTAACCCTTCTCAAAGAACTTAGTTTTTCCTCTGGATCAGAGATCCTCAAGACAAGTCTCCTACAAGTTGAGAATTTAATTCTCATCGGGAAGATCTTATTCCCGAGAATCAGAGATTCAGAAAAGAGCTAGGTTAAAAAGTTAGAAAAAGAAAAAAACACATGCTCTAAGAATTTAATTTCTCTAAAATTAAGGTTTAACCCTACATAAAGAACTTAGTTCTTATATATAAAAAAGAAGAACCTAGTTCTCCAATTAAACAAAAAAATGATTCAAGATCTTCAAAACAGGAATCTTGATGATTATCAATGACTAAAATGTTATTAACAGAGATTAACATCTCCAAAATCCAGAAGAACTTGGCATCTCATATGTTTCCCACGTGAGTGCCTAAAACAAAAAAAGAGCTAAAACACCTCACGTGCTTCCCACGTGAGCATCTCATTTGTGTTGATTAGGCAGCCACCAAATAAAGCAGCCCAGCACCCCAAGAATAAAGCTGCCACGTGAAATACACATGAAACACTCTTGGAAACCCAAAATCTGGTGCCTTACGTGCTTCACGCGTGAGAACCAAAGCTCTAGCTAAGTGCTTAGCACTTCTGTCTAAAGAAAAAGAGGGTGAACAAACAAAACCCGAAATCAATGCTTAGCACTCACGTGCTTCCCACGTGAGTACCATGCAAGGTGCTTAGCACGCTATGTTCAGTCAAAATGACTAAATGCTTAGAACTGATTGGGCAGCGCCCATATCTGAGCGCCTCACATGTTTCACACGTGAACGCCAGAGAAAATTAAGTGCTTAACACTATAGTAGCATCTCACGTGAAAAACACGTGGGCGCCAGAAAAATGTTAGTTCTTAGCACTATTCCAGTGCCCCACGTGAAACACACATGGGTACAATATATATTAGTGCTTAGCACTGTTGGATAGTATAGAAACCCAATCTCAGCTTAAATTGGCTAAGTTACTTGATGTTAAACATCTTTGATTTTAAATCAACCAAGCCCATATTGCTTTTAATTTCCAAACTAATTTTAGTCTCATACATGACTAAAGATCTTTCATTGATGATATCCAAAATGACACTCATCCTATATCTCCTAAGGTAATCTTAGTCTCAAATATGACTAACGATTCTTAGGACCATCACCCCTTTTTCCCTCAAATACAGGATTTGGTTTAATGGTACATCTCTTCACACCTCTGATATATGTCATTGTAATCTCTCAGCGTCTTCAGAGAGGTGGAGGGTCCTGACAAACAACAACTCTTTTCTCGTCAAAGCTTGATGTAAAATCTCATCAAGACAGGGAATGATACATCCCACATTGATGCACTTCCAAATTGACGTGCATACCTCAAATTGGGTCGCGTCCCAAATTGGGCGCATTCCATGTCACCGCCGTTCACTCCGCCACATAACAAATACACGTGCGCGTAAAATGAATGATGGACCGAAATGTCCTTAAACTAGCATTTGTCTCCAAAACGGAAATGTTGGACCAAAATTTCCTTAAACTAACATTCATCCCCAAAACGAGAATGTTGGACCGAAATTGCCCTAAACTAATATTTGCCTAAAACATGGCAATAATGGACCTTGATGTCCGTAAACTAAAATAATTGGGCCCAAATGCTCATATGTTTAAGTCGATCTTAATCTCAAACCAGATTAACGGTCCTTGAATAAACCAAACCCAAATCTAAAATATACGGATTTGGATTGATCTGCGCCCTACGGGCAACGACATAAACTAGTCTTCGTATACAATCCACGGGAAACCAAAACAAACAAAACACACACGACACGAAATGAACTGCCAGAGCAGGAGAAAGTGGTTATCGCAATGCAGTAACGTAATTAACTGTAGGGGCTTGCGCCTGCAGGAAAGAGCGTCCCCACAATCAAAACCCCTCACAAACGAGGGGGGATCTGATAAAGTCTGCTACAACGGTCGTATTTGTCCAAACCTCCGATATATGGTGCCATAAATAAACTTAGTATATTCGGAGAGGTGGATGGAGAAGTCCAAATAGTATCTGTCCCTAAATTTAGGCAAGACGATCTATCCCAGTTTGTCTCTGTTTTCGGCGGCGAACATGCTCCATCGAAGTAGAGTTCCCATTTGGAATCATTTTTTTCTTTGATTGCGTCGAATACATGTCCGTACGGAAATTCGCAATTTAATAGGGAGTAAGCTGGTATCGGATGCTCCGCAAGAAAGTCAGCAATGACATGTCCTTTCACTGCTTTAAGGGGACGATACGTTATTGAGAACTCCATCATGAGGAGGTCCCATTTGGCAAGCCTTCCTGTTAGTATGGCTCTTGACATTAGATATTTGAGAGAATCCACCTTTAATATGTGATGGACCTCATATGCAAAGGCATAATGTCTGAGCTTCTTTATCGCAAAAATCAGTGCTAGGCAATGCATTTCGATAGGGGAGTAGTTGTTTCTACCCCCTAGGAGAACTCGACTCAAATAGTACAGAGCTCTCTCCTTTACCTTATCGTTCCCTTGTGCCAATAACACGTCTAGAGAACCCTCAAGGGCTATTGTATATAGGATAATGGGTTTTCCCTTAACTGGAGCGGTCAATACCGGTGGATTTTGCAGGTATTCCTTGATTTCGTCTAGTGCATTTTGGCAATTTTGATTCCAAACAAATGGGGTCCCCTTCTTCATTAGATGACTGTAGGGACGACATTTTCCAGATAGGTTGTCTATGAACCATCGGATATATGCGAGCTTTCCTTGAAGAGATTGCAACTGTTTGAGAGTTCTTGGCATGGGCATTTCCATAATCGCCTTGATCTTTGAGCGATCGATTTCGATACGCCAGTGCCGTATGATGAATCCTAGGAATTTGCCTGAGGAGTTTCCAAACACGCATTTTAGAGAATTCATCTTCAGATTATACTTTCGAAGACGTCGGAACACTATTTTTAGATGCTCCTAATGTTCCTCGTGAGATCTGCTCTTTACCATAAGGCCGTCAATGTAGCATTCAACGATCTCGTGTATGAGGTCATCGAAGATCTTTGTCATAGCCCTTTGGTATGTAGCGCCAGCGTTCTTTAAACTAAAAGGCAACACCTTATAGCAGAATATGCTCAGCGGAGTCCGGAAGGCGGTATACTTTTGGTCTTCAGGATGCATTTTTATTTGATTGTATCCTGAAGATCCATCCATGAAGGAGAAGACCTCATGGGTAGACATATTATCGATCGTCAACTCAGTAATAGGTACATGGAAGTCATTCTACGGACAAGCTTTGTTGAGGTCCTGAAAGTCCACGCAAATGCACACCATTCCATTTTTCTTCATCGCTGGAACGATGTTAGCGATCCAGTCGAGACATTGAACTTCTTGGATGAAGCCGGAGTTAATTCGTTTCTTGACTTCAGTGTTAATACTCATTTCAAGTTCGAGCCGCATTCTTCTTCGAGCCTGTTTTACTGGCTTTATGTCTGGAGATATGGCCAGTTTATGTACTGCCACCTTTGGATCTAGACCCAGCATCTCGGAATAGTTCCCTGCGAAGAATTCTTTATATTGCATTAGCACGTCCTTTAATGTGGCTACCTATTTTTCAGATAGTAGCTCACTGACGAATGTCGGCCTCGGATCATTTTCTGACCCTAAGTCAATTTTTTTAGGTTGTCCGCCATGGTATGTATCCCATCTTCCAGCTCCTTTGGTACCGGTGGAAATTCTGAGATCACCTCATCCTCGTCTTCGTTTGCGAAGCACATGTGGAGGTCATCCATAGTCTTGTGCCCTCTCTCTTTTAAGAGTGTTATCATATGGCAGATACGAGTTCGCTTCCATTCTTAATATTGAGCTAGTCCTAACCTCATGGTATAAGTCCTCTTTGGCTCATGCTTTTGCGGCGGGGTTACCCTCCAGCTGTCGGATAAATCGAACATGCCTTGTTGATTTTGGTCTTCCACCCAAGATGAAGCAGTCTTCGAGGGGATGACCTATTACTCGGTAATAGGAGCAATAATCCGGATGACGGAACTCGTTTATTTGTTCGGGGTGCCGAGACTCCGGAAGTGTCATCATTTGGTGCTTCATGACAAGGTTGAATATTTTCTCTGTCTTGTCTTGGGGGAAAGAGTATTCTCGACCTATCTTCTTTATAAAGGATGGGTTCCAACCGAGTTTTTCTTGATTGCACGGCTTCTTGGATCCGCTTTGTTATTTTTGAAAGTTGTTTGCGTTCTTTGCCCTGTTTTTTCCTCTATTTCGGGATTTTCCCCTTTTGCGAGGACATACAGCGGGCCGGGGATGAAGAGCATTATAGTTTTCCTTCTCCGCAGATTGCTGATTGAGCCGCTGCGTCCTGGACTTTTTATAAATGGCCAATTTGCGGCTGTGATTGTCTCGGCTCCTTTGACAAGCTTCTTTTATTAGCTTGTCTATTTGTTTTTCGAGTGACGGACTTAACGTTCTTAGAGCAGGATTTTGCTCTGTTTCAACGTCACGGCCATCTGGAAGAGCGTTTTCCCCTTCATTGGAGCTATTTATGATGTGGCAACTGTAGAACCGCTCCCGTTTCTTGGACTGAACGTATCCGAGCCCGGTTGTCTCTATCTTCCCGTTGGGCATCTTTCGCTGAGTCCGGAGAATATCCCAAATCTTTTTGTAGAATTGGGCTTGCCGAACAGTTTGTTCGAGGGGTACAGCTTGGCATCTTAATAGCCTTTTCAATCCCTCTGCGTAGTATCATGGCATACGAATTGGTTGAAGCCTGTCAAGTTCAAAATCGGCACCATGCCAGATTTCCTTTTCTACTTTAGTCTCCGTAGATTGGTAGAAGAGGCGCTGTTAAACACGTGATCGCCTATATGCAAAGCATATAGGAGCTGCAATCAAACAAGTATAGGCTAAATAAGCCTCACGTGTTAAACACGTTAGCGCCTATATGCAAAGCATATAGGCGCTGCAATCAAACAACTATTGGCTAAATAAGCCTCACGTGTTAAACACGTGAGCGCCTATATGCAAAGCATATACTGTAAGTCCACGTTGCCCATCCCGGTGCTTGCGGGGAGGCGGAAAACGGAATAAAAATCGGATTTTTATGAGCTTAGGCAACATGGACTATAGCTAGAAGGATCTTTGCTAAGCAAAAACTTGCTAAAGCTAACTAGTAACTAGCTAAGTGCTAGAAAGGTTATACCTTGAGCTTTAAGTCCTTCTCTCCTTGCTCCTTGGAGTGGTGGAAGGAGGTCACCTTGGTCGTCTTCTCACGTCGAAGAAAGATCCACCCGAAAGCCTCAACCTTTGGCTTCAACTCCAAGCTAGAAGTAACTAGGGTGCAAGAAGTGCTAGTCCTTGAACCCTAGATGAGAGTAAAGATGATCAAGAGAGGGTTTTTCTCAAGCTCAAGTGTTTCTCAACATATGAGAGGGAGAGAGCTTGAGGGAGAGGAAGAACAAGAGAGAGAAAGGATATGATAGAATGAGAAAATAATATGAGCCATTCTCACATATATGTGAATTATTGTAATTAGATAATTAGTGAGATAATTGTCATGGCTAAATCAAGACATGACCATTATCATTTCATTTTTAATGCAAATTGCATGGATCAAAGAGCATCTTCCAAATGAAATGATGATGGTCAAAGTGTCAACAAGGTCAACAAGTCAAGGTGGGTCAAATGGTCAACAACCATAACCATGCACAATTATTAAACTAATATCAATTAACAATAATACACATATAAGCATTAGGGTTAATAAAATGACAATAGTCATTAACCCTAATCAAAGTCCTCTCCCTCAGTCTCAAGCAACTGTGCATACGCACCCGTATTTGTGATCCGAGGAACACGAATACAATGAGAAAAACCAATCCCAAATCATATACTAGGATCCGGCTTAAACCAAAGCCCGCTAGTATAAACTGTCCGGATAGCAAACGTGCACAAGTGCGCGAATGTGAACGAACCCTGTCGCAAAACCATGCGACCTCTACTCATTTTGCCTAAAGGCGAATAGCTCTCTGTGTGGGACTCTAAAGACTCGACACTACGCTAGCAGTGGGTTTAACCACAGACCGCAAGCGGCACTAGCTGTACGTAACGGTCCCCAGGTAGATGTCGATAAGAAGACTGACGAGGTGAACCCCATCCGAACTCCTACTGAGTCTGTATGTGACAATCTCCGTACAGTCCGGTCTGTTCGTCTGATACATCGCATGGCGGGCCTAGGGGGCGGTGAACGTCAGTCTCCTAATAGCGGTACAAGTCGTGTCGGAGTGTAACCCAGAACACCCTGAGATAATACTGGAAACCTACCAGTATATCTCGCTTGCCCTGGCCAGGGACTACTCGTGTAATGGCTCTCCTGGACACAGCGCGATGTCAACCCCCAATACCGGGAGAGACGAATCCTATCTAACCGTCACTGCCTCCAAGTGCTTCAGGACTGCACCTAAAAACTACCTGTTTGCACGACTCCTTTGAGCCGTGGTAGGGTAGTAATCAAAGTGCAGTGGGAATACACTCGAGGCGAAGTGACAGTGTCAAGTCAGCGGACTAAGCTGTACTCATGTCACCTGGGAACTGATAACTGACGATAGGTATAATACCAACCAACAGTCCCCGACGAGTCCTGTCCAGTGTACTCGTAACCTAACGAGCACCCGCATACTATCTCAAGTACGACGTACCGACGGCTGTGGGACAGACCGTCTCCCACGCTGGGATGAGAAGCGCATACGCTAGTCTACTCCGGAGTATCGATGCCCTGTCTCGATAGTCCAACGACTAGGGACCTGTGTAAGGATGTGCTTATAGATCACCCAGCTCCCACGAGTGTGAGCGCCATCACAACGCTGGTAATCAAGCAAAGATCCTAAGGGCTCTACTAATATGTATATCAGCAATATGCTAAAAGAAACACATGCACATATTAAAGCAGAGACAAACCAAGTAGCATACTACCATTTCGAGCAAGATTGTATATACAACTGTGAATATCCCAAGCTTCCATCAAGTAATATACAAACTAGTATGATACAGTAATGGCCTCTAGGGCATATACACTAACAATCTCCCACTTGCACTAAGGCCATGTACTGGCGTATCGAAGACCTATCATCTCGATCAGCCGCTCGAACTGAGTCTGGGGCAAGGCCTTGGTGAATGGATCTGCAGTGTTATCCTCTGATGCAACTCTCCGGACCTCGATCTCCTGGCGATCTACGATCTCCCTGATCAGGTGATACCGCCTTAAGATGTGTCTGGATTTCTGATGGGACCTGGGTTCCTTCGCTAAAGCTATAGCCCCGTTGTTGTCGCAATACAGAGGTATTGGGTCAATAATGGACGGAACCACCTGAAGTTCTCTCAAGAACTTTCTCATCCAGACAGCTTCTTTTGCGGCATCAGATGCAACGATGTATTCCGCTTTCATAGTCGAGTCAGCAACGGTTTCCTGTTTGGAGCTCTTCCAACACACCGCCCCTCCATTGAGGGTAAAGACAAAACCCGACATGGACTTGGAATCATCCTTGTCACTCTGGAAGCTGGAGGCAGCAAAGGCCTCAATCTGCAGGTCTTTTCCCGCCATACACCAAGAACATCTCCTTAGTCCTTCTCAGGTACTTGAGAATGTTCTATACTGCTATCCAATGTTTCTCCCCAGGGTTTGACTGATACCTGCTTACCACACTCAGTGCATAAGCCGCATTCGGTCTGGTACACAACATCGCATACATTATAGAGCCTACCGCAGAAGCGTAGGGTATAATAGACATGCGATCCCTCTCCAAATCAGTCTTGGGAGACATCTTTTTGGAGAGGGTGATCCCGTGACAAGCCGGTAGATTACCGCGCTTGGAATCTTCCATACTGAATCTCTTCAGTATGGTGTCGATGTACCTGGACTGTGAAAGTCCTAATATCCTCTTGGATCTGTCACGGTAGATCCGGATACCCAGAATGTATGAGGCATCACCCAGGTCTTTCATGGAGAACCTGTGTGACAAGAACCCCTTGACAGATTGTAGCATAGGAATGTCATTTCCTATTAAGAGAATGTCATCCACGTATAAAACGAGGAATACTACAGTTCTCGCTACAAATCTACAATAGATGCATGGTTCATCTGGATTTTTGATAAAGCCAAATTCCTTGACCGTCTCATCAAAACAGATGTTCCAACTCCGCGATGCCTGCTTTAGTCCATAAATGGACTTAAGCAACTTGCACACCTTTCCGCTGCTCCCACTTTGAATGAAACCCTCTGGCTGATCCATATAGACACACTCCTCTAAATGTCCATTTAGAAAAGCTGTCTTTACGTCCATCTGCCAAATTTCATAATCGTGGAAGGCAGCAATGGCAAGAAGGATCCGAATGGATTTCAGCATAGCTACTGGAGAAAAGGTTTCGTTATAGTCCAAACTAGGTCACTGACGAAAACCCTTTGCTACCAGTCTAGCTTTAAAGGTCTCAACCTGTCCATCTACACCAATCTTCCTTTTGAAGATCCACTTGCATCCTACGGGTTTTACCCCATCTGGAGCAATGTCCAACGTCCATACTTTGTTGGTGTACATGGACTCCATTTCGGTCCGCATTGCATCCAGCCATTTTACCGAGTCGACGCTCTGAATGGCTTGCTGGAAGCTAGTAGGCTCATCAAAGTCTATGATGCAATCATCTCTATCCCCGTCAATGAGAAAACCGTAGTATCTCTCGGGCGGATGAGACTGCCTACTACTCCTGCGGAGTGGCGTGGGAATGTCCTGATCTTTCGAACCCTCTGGTTCAACCAAGATTTCAGTAATAGCTCGTGGTTCTGGAATTTCTTCCAGTTCTATTGCGCTCCCACTTAATTCTTTTTCTATGAACTGGTGTTCTAGAAAGTGGGCATGGCGAGAAACAAGGACTTTTTGTTCCTCTTCGCAATAGAAGTAATATCCCTTGGAGCTCTTTGGATATCCCACAAACTTGCACTGTACTGAGCGTGCCTCGAGCTTGTCCGCAATGCTGCTTTTTTACAAAAGCTGGACATCCCCATGTCTTAATGTGATTAAGATAGGGTCTCTTCCCACACCACATCTGATATGGTGTAGTAGGCACAGTCTTAGTTGGAACTCGGTTCAAAAGGTATGCAGCTGATTCTAGAACATATCCCCAGAACGATCGCGGCAACTCAGCATTACTCATCATGGACCGTACCATATCCAATAGGGTTCGGTTCCGTCTCTCCGATACACCGTTATGTTGCAGAGTTTATGGAGGAGTAAGCTGAGAGAGAATTCCATTCTCTTTTAAGTAACCCAGGAACTCGGCACTCAAGTATTCACCACCTCGATCAGATCTCAGTGCCTTGATACTTTTGCCTGTTTGTTTTTCTACTTCATTCTTATATTCCTGGAATTTTTCAAAAGCCTCGGATTTATGTTTCATTAAGAAGACATAACCGTACCTTGAAAAGTCATCCGTAAAAGTAATGAAGTAAGAATAACCGCTTCGTGCATGTGTAGACATTGGACCGCACACGTCGCTGTGTACGAGTCCCAAGAGCTCGCTCGCTCTTACTCCGTGTCCAGTGAACGGAGTCTTTGTCATCTTTCCTTTGAGACAGGATTGACAAGTTGCATACGATTGATATTCGAACGAATCCAAATATCCTTCTGCATGTAACTTAGTCAACCTTCTCTCATTGATGTGACCCAGTCTACAATGCCATAAGAAAGTTTTATCAATTTCTGGAGACTTTCTTTTGTGTGTATTCTGGACATTGAAAATCTGTGGCTGGTTTAATACGTATATACCGTTGTTCAATGTACCTGACCCAATCAAAACTTGATTAAGGTGAATGTTCACTACATTACTTACAAATGCAAATTCATAACTTTCTTTAGATAATAAAGATACAGAAATGATATTACAGGTTGCATTTGGTACATAATAACAACTACGTAAAACCAAAAAGTGTCCATCCGACAATCCCAGGTGATAGTCCCCCACGGCCTCAGCATCCATGCTAGCACCGTTTGCAACTCTGAGGGTCATGTCACCTGCCTTCAAAACTCTACGCTTTCTCAACGCCTGCAAAGAATTACATATATGAGATCCTGATCCGGTATCCAATACCCAGGACGTAGAGTTTATTGATAGACAGTTTTCAATAACATACACACCTGAAGCTGAAGCTGCAACTCGCTTCAAATCCTGTGTTCTAGCTTTCCAAGCCTTGCAATCCTGTTTCCAGTGACCACTTTTATGACAATAGAAGCATTCTTCCTTCCCCACCAGCTTTCCCGCTACCTTTGTTGCTTTTCCTTTTCCCTTCGTATCCACTTTACCGACACCGCCTCTTGGTTTGGCGGGGGCTTTCTTCTTCATGCCCTTGGCTTTCGCCCTGGACCTAGAAGAGGAAGATCCTCCTACAAACAAAGTGGATGTCTTCCTACCCTTCTGTAGGGTGCCCTCAGCACTCCTCAACATGTTCAGAAGCTCGGAAAGTTCAACCTCCTTTCCTTGCATGTTGAAGTTAAGAATAAACTGGGCGTAAGTGGAAGGAAGGGACTGGAGAATCAAATCAGTATAGAGTTCATTCTCCAACGTGGTCCCAAGGTCCGCGAGCTCCTCAATGTAGCCAATCATCTTAAGCATGTGTTCCGCTACCGATGATCTGACGGCCAACCTTGCCGAAAAAACTTCTTCGACACTTCGTATCTTGCGATACGAGACTGCTCTCCATACAGTTCTTTTGTATGAAGAAATATGGACTCAAGGTCCATATTCTCGTGCCTCCTCTGATGTTCGTTGTCCATCGAGGCAAGTACGAGACATCTGGCCTTCGCGCAATCTATTTCCCAGGTCTTGTAGATTTCCCTATCTACGACACTGGTTTTGGGACCTGGGACAGGGGGAGCTTTGGTGGTAAGGACATACCCCAACTTGTCGTAAGTGATTGCTATCTTGACATTCCTGAGCCAATCTTTGTAGTTTGGCCCTGTCAATATGTTTTTATCTAGTAATAACTTAAGTCCGGTCATGTTGAATGGTCGCTGCAATTAGGAAAGAGAAAAGAAACACTTTAGCATGATGCTCTTGCAAGTTTAGAGTGGTTTTTAATTTGTCTAAACTGGATGGCTCCCACTGTCTCTCGAATCCCTTCTCAAACCGTAAAGAAAGGATTAGTCAGGATCAATCTCACCGTACAATACTTGCTTAACCGTTCAGCCAGGCCAGTGTCGGTACTTCGAGGGAGGTTTTCCAACGCTTTCGCGAAGTTCCTTAATTAAGTAACTTCTTTTCCCTGTGGGCGTAGCCCCGCTAACACCTTTCTAGACACCTACTAAGTTTATAGCATTGATCGTTAAGTGAGAGTTTTCCCGAGGAGTAGCATATACTCACAGTAGGATCGGGATCCAAATATCATCGCGTGATAAAACCGAAGGAATCCTACCAGAATCATCACACTCCAAATGGTATGCAACGCTAGCAAGTTTCAGTACATATGAAACTCCCGATGTGGATTTTTGCCCCATGCTCTTATGACCTTGACTTTGGCCAAAATATCATAAGTCACATGTCAAGTTCTACCCGTCATTCTCCTGGTTAATTTGGACCCACTCGTACCTACCCTTGACTTTGGCCAAAATGGCAGCACGACTGTCCCAAACCAACGCATCTATCTATGCTGCACATGAATACCCAATAGCTACCAATCACTATGCCTTGACTTTGGCCAAAATACATAGCTTGAATACTTTTTGACCATTCATGTGGAATGACGGAGGGCTACGAATGGTTTTGGCGGAACCGTGAACGTAGTGAACTTGATCTAATCGATGGAACGAGATAGCTTTTAAAAGGAGTGGTTCAAGCTCCGCGTTTAAAAGTTTAGTTTTGAAAAGAACCGAGTGGTTTTCAAAGTGTTCCAATCGACTTTTACTTGGTTTATTTTCTTGCATTAGTTCTTTTAATGCGTCCCATCATTTAATCCTACCATTGCAGAAAACAACCAAAATATGACGTACGCTTATGCCATTCGCATTCGCCACGGGGTCCCGTCATCACCCGTTAGGTTACTTAACTAACGACAGAGCGGGGGCTGGGCTAGCGCTGCTGTAAAACATAAGCAACGCCTAAATAGTTATCATATATAAATATATAGCAATGATAGACATTACAGATCACAGATGAATACATTGGATATACTAGGAATCCGCAATCCGTTCGAGCCTGCAAATAAAAGCGGATTACACGGTCGCGGTGAATAGCCAATACCCCACCCAAGACCCCTACGGGTGCGGCAAACTACCCGCCAAGTACCCGAAGCGAAGCAACCTCCCTCACCACCGTGAGTAGGCCACTCGGCACTTCGAGATACCCGGTAGTTTGTGCACCCCCTCCATGGGTCTATCCTAGGAGCAAAAACAGTAAAAAGAATTATACAATGACGGCTACAACCCCGACCCGGTTGTACGGCCAAACAAATAATAATATTACATCAATTTACATATTACAATGAATGAAAGAAAAAGCAACACTCATCTCACATCCACCCCGGCTATTCATCCGCGACAATCCAACCCATTCATATACACAAACCAGTATCAATCACAGATCACAGATATGTATAACCCCGACTAATCGACATATAGCGATTAGCCGACGTTCAATACATTCAAACATCACAGATATAACCCTTATAATCAAAGTGTATTGAAGTTCGAAAAAAAATACGAATTTATAGGCCCCCAAAAACAAATTTCTATTTTGGAAAATCTGGACACATATAAACCATCTTAAAAATCCTAAAACAAGGCCAGAGATACACTGCACCAAACTCGACCAAGTGAAGAGCTAAGACGGCCGCGGTTGCGCGGCAATAGCTTGCTATTGCCGCGGAACCGCCGCACGTTGGTCGATTCACTTGATCGTTTTTGGTGGCTATCTTTACAAAACCCTGAGATGATTTTTGGATTATAACAAATTTTGTTTTGACCAGAAAAAAATTTAACAGAAAACTACGGTTTTGATATTTTGGTTTTTCGATTTTTCCGTTTCGAACTTCGACACACTTCACTACCTAGCTAGTTTATATTTAGTTAGGCTCTGATACCACTGTAAGTCCACGTTGCCCATCCCGGTGCTTGCGGGGAGGCGGAAAACGGAATAAAAATCGGATTTTTATGAGCTTAGGCAACATGGACTATAGCTAGAAGGATCTATGCTAAACAAAAACTTGCTAAAGCTAACTAGTAACTAGCTAAGTGCTAGAAAGGTTATACCTTGGGCTTTAAGTCCTTCTCTCCTTGCTCCTTGGAGTGGTGGAAGGAGGTCACCTTGGTCGTCTTCTCACGTCGAAGAAAGATCCACCCGAAAGCCTCAACCTTTGGCTTCAACTCCAAGCTAGAAGTAACTAGGGTGCAAGAAGTGCTAGTCCTTGAACCCTAGATGAGAGTAAAGATGATCAAGAGAGGGTTTTTCTCAAGCTCAAGTGTTTCTCAACACATGAGAGGGAGAGAGCTTGAGGGAGAGGAAGAACAAGAGAGAGAAAGGATATGATAGAATGAGAAAATAATATGAGCCATTCTCACATATATGTGAATTATTGTAATTAGATAATTAGTGAGATAATTGTCATGGCTAAATCAAGACATGACCATTATCATTTCATTTTTAATGCAAATTGCAAGGATCAAAGAGCATCTTCCAAATGAAATGATGATGGTCAAAGTGTCAACAAGGTCAACAAGTCAAGGTGGGTCAAATGGTCAACAACCATAACCATGCACAATTATTAAACTAATATCAATTAACAATAATACACATATAATCATTAGGGTTAATAAAATGACAATAGTCATTAACCCTAATCAAAGTCCTCTCCCTCAGTCTCAAGCAACTGTGCATACGCACCCGTATTCGTGATCCGAGGAACACGAATACAATGAGAAAAACCAATCCCAAATCATATACTAGGATCCGGCTTAAACCAAAGCCCGCTAGTATAAACTGTCCGGACAGCAAACGTGCACAAGTGCGCGAATGTGAACGAACCCTGTCGCAAAACCATGCGACCTCTACTCATTTTGCCTAAAGGCGAATAGCTCCTTGTGTGGGACTCTAAAGACTCGACACTACGCGGGCAGTGGGTTTAACCACAGACCGCAAGCGGTACTAGCTGTACGTAACGGTCCTCAGGTAGATGTCGATAAGAAGACTATTGAGGTGAACCCCATCCGAACTCCTACTGAGTCTGTATGTGACAATCTCCGTACAGTCCGGTCTGTTCGTCTGATACATCGCATGGCGGGCCTAGGGGGGCGGTGAACGTCAGTCCCCTAATAGCGGTATAAGTCGTGTCGGAGTGTAGCCCAGAACACCCTTAGATAACACTGGAAACCTACCAGTATATCTCGCTTGCCCTGGCCAGGGACTACTCGTGTAATGGCTCTACTGGACACAGCGCGATGTCAACCCCCAATACCGGGAGAGACGAATCCTATCTAACCGTCACTGCCTCCAAGTGCTTCGGGACTGCACACAAAAACTACCTGTTTGCACGACTCCTTTGAGCCGTGGTAGGGTAGTAATCAAAGTGCAGTGGGAACACACTCGAGGCGAAGTGACAGTGTCAAGTCAGCGGACTAAGCTGTACTCATGTCACCTGGGAACTGATAACTGACGATAGGTATAATACCAACCAACAGTCCCCGACGAGTCCTGTCCAGTGTACTCGTAACCTAACGAGTACCCGCATACTATCTCAAGTACGACATACCGACGGCTGTGGGACAGACCGTCTCCCACGCTGGGATGAGAAGCGCATACGCTAGTCTACTCCGGAGTATCGATGCCCTGTCTCGATAGTCCAACGACTAGGGACCTGTGTAAGGATGTGCTTATAGATCATCCAGCTCCCACGAGTGTGAGCGCCATCACAACGCTGGTAATCAAGCAAAGATCCTAAGGGCTATACTAATATGTATATCAGCAATATGCTAAAAGAAACACATGCACATATTAAACCAGAGACAAACCAAGTAGCATACTACCATTTCGAGCAAGATTGTATATACAACTGTGAATATCCCAAGCTTCCATCAAGTAATATACAAACTAGTATGATACAGTAATGGCCTCTAGGGCATATACACTAACATATAGGCGCTGCAATCAAACAACAATAGGCTAAATAAGCCTCACATGTTAAACACGTGAGCGCTTATATGCAAAGCATATATGCATTGTAGTCAAACAACTAAAAGCTAAATGGGCCTCACATGTTAAACACGTGAGTGCCCTTAAGCACAAAGGAAAATCTTCACTAAGGATCAGGTGTTAAACACTTAGGAATACCCTTTTGAAGCATTAGCTTCAGATAGAGTTAAATTCTATGCATAGAATTAAATTCTATGCAAAGCATATGAGCATTAAGAGTAAATAGCCAAAGGCCAAATTGGCCTCACGTGTTAAACACATGAGCGCCAATATACAAGGCATATGGGCGCCAAATCAGAGAAGCTAAATAAGCCTCACGTGTTAAACGCGTGAGGGCACCTCCTTACATAGAATTAAATTCTACTCTTTGGAAATACTTCCATGGATTTTTCTAAAAGAGAAAGATCTTCTCTGTTAAACAAAAAACCGTTGGATCAAAGATCCAATAGTGATTAAGCATAGAATTAAATTCTATTGGAAAAGATATTTTCAGTTAAACAGAAAGTTGGTGGATTAAAGATCCAATGAGATGAAAAATATTTTCTATATCTTTCTAAACAGAGAAAAATTGTGCTCTGTTAAACCGAGCACCCTTGGATTAAAAATCCAATGATGATAAAAATATCACCGTTCAATAGATTAAAATTCTATATATGGGGAAATATTCCCCCAATCTTGTTAAAACAAGAAAACATATTCTGTAAGACAGAAACACTTGGATCAAAGGTCCAATGGTGGGTAAAATTCCCCAAATCAATTTTGAGTCCAATTAAATCAATTAGGATCTCTCAATGAGAGATTTTCTCAAAATTAACTAACAATCATGCCTTCACTATAATAGACCCGAGACTTCAAGTCACATATAGAAAATACCCCCTATAAGCTTCTGCCAAAATACAGTGAGCTCTAAAAGAAAAGAACGGAGAATTTAATTCTCAAAGAAGAAGACTTTCCTCCTCAAAAAACCTAGGTAAAGAAACACAGAGATCAAAATATCTCTTTTTACCTATATAAGGGTTTAACCCTTCTCAAAGAACTTAGTTCTTCTTCTGGATCAGAGATCCTCAAGACAAGTCTCCCACAAAATAAGAATGTAATTCTCATCGGGAAGATCTTGTTTCCGAGAATCAAAGATTCAGAAAAGAGCTAGGTTAAAAAAGAAAGAAAAAGAAAAGAACGCATACTCTAGGAATTTAACTCCTCCAAAATTAGGGTTTAACCCTACATAAAGAACTTAGTTCTTATATATAAAAAAAAAGAACCTGGTTCTCCAATTAAATAAAAAAAATAATCCAAGATCTTCAAAACAGGAATCTTGATGATCATCAATGACTAAAATGTTATTAACAGAGATTAACATCTCTAAAAACTAGAAGAACTTGGCGTCTCACGTGTTACCTACGTGAGTGCCTAAAAAAACAAAAAAAGCTAAAACGCCTCACGTGCTTCACACGTGAGCGTCTCATTTGTGTTGATTAGGCAGCCACCAAATAAAGCAGCCCAGCACCCTAAGAATAATGCAGTCACGTGAAACACTCTTGGAAACCCAAAATCTGGTGCCTCACGTGCTTCACACGTGAGCACCAAAGCTCTATCCAAGTGCTTAGCACTTCTGTCTAAAGAAAAAGGGGGTGAACAAACAAAACTCGAAATCAATGCTTAGCACTCATGTGCTTCCCACGTGAGTACCAAGCAAAGTGCATAGCACTCTATGTTCAGTCAAAATGACTAAGTGCTTAGCACTGATTGGGCAGCACCCATATCTGAGCGCCTCACCTGTTTCACACGTGAGCGCCATAGAAAATTAGTACTTAGCACTATATCAGAATCTCACTTGAAAAACACGTGGGCGCCAGAAAAAGGTTAGTGCTTAGCACTATTGCAGCGCCCCACGTGAAACACACGTGGGCACTATATATATTAGTGCTTAGCACTGTTGGGTAGTATAAAAACCAAATCTCAGCCCAAATTGGCTAAGTTACCTAAGGTTAAACCTTTTTTGATTTTAAAGTAACCAAGCCCATATTGCTTATGATTTCCAAACTAATTTTAGTCTCATACATGACTAAAGATCTCTCATTGATGATATCCAAAATGATATTCATCCTATATCTCCTAAGTTAATCTTAGTCTCAAATATGAGTAACGATTCTTAGGACCATCACCCCTTTTTCCTTCAAATACGGGATTTAGTTTAAGGGTACATCTCTTCACACCTCTGATATATGCCATTATAATTCCTCAGTATCTTTAGAGAGGTGGCGGGTCCTGACAACCAACAACTCTTTTCTCGTCCCAGCTTGATGTAAAATCTCATCAAGACAGAGAATGATACATCCCACATTGATGCACTTCCATATTGACGTGCACACTTCAAATTGGATCACGTCCCAAATTGGGCGCATTCCATGTCACCGTCGTTCACTCCGCCCTGTAATAAATACACGTGTGCGCAAGATGAATGATGCACCGAAATGTCCCTAAACTAGCATTCGTCCCCAAAACGGGAATGTTGGACCGAAATGTCCTTAAACTAACATTCGTCCCCAAAACGGGAATGTTGGACCGAAATATCCCTAAACTAATATTCGCCCCAAATATAGCGATAATGGACCGTGATGTCCTTAAACTAAAATAATTGGGCCCAAATGCTCATATATTTAAGTTGATCTTAATCTCAAACCAAATTAACGGTCCTTAAATAAATCAAACCCAAATCTAAGATATACGAATTTGGTCTAATCCGCGCCCTACGGGCGATTAGATAAACTAGTCTCCGTATACAATCCATGGGCAACCAAAACAAACAAAAAACACACACGAAACAATGTGAACAGCCAGAGCTAGAAAAAGTGGTTATCGCAATGCGGTAACGTAATTAACTGCCGGGGCTTGCGCCTGCAGGGAAGAGCGTCCCTACAATCAAAAACCCATCACAAACGAGGGGGAATCTGGTAAAATCTGCTTCAACGGCTGCATCTGTCCAAACCTCCTATATATGGTGCCATAAATCAACTTGGTATCTTCGGAGAGGTGGATGGAAAAATCTAAATAGCATCTGCCCCTAAATTTCAGACCAGACGTCCTAACGTCTCAGTTTCTGTCTTTCGGCGGCGAACAGATTCTGGCATGCCCGGTGGGACCTTTTTCTCTTTTCACTCAACACTTCGTGTGTCGTGTTTCGCGAACAAAATCACGGTTCGCTACGGTTGCCCTTAGATTCGAGGTACTAAAATTTGGTGTCTTTCTCCTGTGTAGAGAAATCGATGGCTTCTAACTGCACCTCTTACAATTGCAACTCTCGCTCCACCTCGACTGGAGGAGTAACCTATGGGCCCAACGCGGTCTCTATCTTTTCAATGCCGGTGGGGGCAAGTTACGCAAACCACTACTGGATTGTTCTTTGGGACTATGCTCCCACCAGTGATCTTCGGTGCCTTAGCGCCGTAAGAGGAAGCTCCCAAAAGGTCGGTCTTTGATTGACTGGCGACAATAACGGACTTTCTCAACGGGCCGTCTAAATCTGGTGTCTCAGTCTTCAACAGGCTGAGCGAAAGCTCTAATGGGCCCGCAAAGAAGCTCGTGGTACATGAAGGGGCTACCTTAAAATGGATAGCTCTCTCAACTCCTACAGGCAAAGCCGTCAAAAGTGGTCCCCCATTAGAAGACCGGTCTTTGAAAGATTGGTCGTTTCTCCCCAAACTTCAATCAGGTCGTCGGTCTTCAACAGGCTGACACTAACAACAGCCCCTCAGCAAAACCGGAAGCACGACGAAGCCGCTTCCACAACTGAGGCGGTCCCTTCTGGAAGGCACGCACGACGTTGCTACTAGCGCCGAGTGAGAAAATCAGGGGGCAACTCCCCCTCTTGACTTACTCTGCCAGCACCAATGGTGGAAGTTGATGCTGCTGTTCCAACCGGGAACAGTTTTGATCTACTCAGGAGAGTACACAACTCTCCAATGGCGGTGCTAAAGAAATTGCTCCCACCTGTAGTAGTCACTGTTCAGGTAGAACCGGAGCGCCCTTATCAGCGGCTCTCCTCCCAAATTCATGAAGTCTGGCGAAAAGTCTAGGACTCCGTGATTGACTAGAACTACTCTCGTTGACCGAAGAAATTGAAGGCTCGGAAAGAGAAAGAACATCCCTCTGTCATACATCGAGGTGCTTCTTCTACACGGGTGCATGTCATAACTGCTCCTTCAACTTCGACCTCCCACAAAAGGATGAGGTCGGAGAAAATCCCATCGCCTGCGGCAAATTCCAAAAGCGATAGACCCAAACGCCCCGAGTCTGGGGGCATGATCGTAGATACGGTCCACATGGCTTTTGGGAAAGAAGAAAGTCGCGCTTCCGTAGGTCATCGACTGCAAACTCGGTCGTTGACAAAAGTTCAGGAGCAGCAACAAAAGCTCCAGGAAATGCTGACCAAAATGGCAGCACTTACCAGACAGAAAGAAAGTCCGGATCCAGCGGCTGAACAGCGCCAGGAGCAAGAGACCGATACAGAGTTCCTACGAAAGGTGCTTGAAAGAAAGGACAAGGAAGCTGCTGAACAGGCTGCTAACATAAACCAGATGGCTCTCTTATTCCAAGACATGGTTGGAACGATGATCCTGCCAGAACCCCAGGCCGAAGATCCGCCGATAATCATCGAGGATGACAGAAGGGAAACATCAAACCCTCCTCCGGCCATATCAGCAGCCAAAGAAGAAACAATCTCCAAGGACGCTCTTGATGATTATATTGCTCAAAAAATACGAGCTCATCAAGCTAGTGAAGCAGCTGGCCAAATCGCCATAACCGAGCGACCGTATCCAGGCTGGTATGACTAAATCAAATACCCGCCGGGATATACGATCCCCAAGTTCCATGTATACAAATGGATATGCAAGCCACACCAGCACGTCGCGTAGTTCAGAGCTTTGTGCGACAACACTAAAGGAGACAACAAACTGTTGCTTCGCCAGTTGAAACGACCTTTGAATGGTACTCGGAGCTCCCAAATGAATTCATAAAGACATTCACAGAGATAGAACTGCTGTTCACATAGCGTTTCTCCAGCGCGAGCGAGCGCACCCCGATCACGACATTAATCAATTCCAGGATTAGTCCAGGAGAAACCTAGGTCCAATACTCGATCCGGAGGCGGAACCTGTGGTTAAATTGCGAACAGCGTATTGAAGAATCTCCCGCCGTGGGCATGTTCATCGGGACCCTTGATCCTCAAACGTTTGTGTCCCAGTTCATGACATTCTTCAAACCAACCACCTTCCAGGCTCTAATTGATAAACTGGCCCAATTGGACCAGATGGGACACGGGCCTTCCTCCTCAAATAAGGACCCTCGAAATAACAAGGGTAAAGGGAAAGCGACATTCGTTGTCAACACACAACAACAACCGAGTGGCCTAAAACCGGCTGCTCACTATAATAACTCGTGTCCACCTCCATCCTTGGAGGAAAGATTAGGACACGCTTACTCGTTTCCCCACGATAAGACGAGGAGACTATTCTAATTGGCAGTGCGTAATAAACTCATCACATTACCAGACCCGTGGCGTCTACCGCAGCCCGATGATATCAACAACCCTAACTACTACTCCTATCACAGAATGGTGAGCCACCTAATTAAGAATTGATACATCTTCAAGACTGGGTCGAGGACCAGTATCAACAGGGGAAATTCGCGCTGTCTGAGAACTGGAGGGTAAACCCACCCCAGAAGCACACCCCCAAAAAGGTGGATGCGCCGGGGCATCATGCTCGCTCATGGAAGAAACTCCATGGAAAGTCGTTCTTTCAGCTAAAACCAAAAGAATGCTGAAGGATCTACAAGCATGTCCAGCAGTCAGGTGGAAAAGCTCACTTGAACCTGAAATCATCGAAGGGATGCTGAAACCGCATCCCATACCGAAAGTTGTTGACAAAAGGCAAAACCCCCAAGTCAAGCCTTCAAAGTCTTTGAAGAAAAAGAAGAAGACCAAGAAGCCTGTGCAGCCTGCCGAGTATGACGACAAGCGCACAGACCTACAAAAGTACATCGACGCACTGGAGTTGTACAACCAGAAGGTGCGGACACCAGTCACGCTCGAAAAGTTCCTCAAGTATATTCTTGAGAACGAAGATAGTGACAACGATGAGGAAAATGACTCATCAGAAGAAACCGAAGACTATGTAGCAAGTTGCCACATGGTCTCCCATTCGTCGTTAAATGACGAAGAAACTCCCTCGGCATCAGAAAAAACTCAGAGGAACTGGGGGCAGGATCGGCGCTAAAAGCCCCGGAACTTCCAGAAGACCCGATTGATAGGCTGTTAAACGAAGTCTTTCGAAAATGCAAAGCTAACCAAGAACGCGAAACAGCTATATACGAAAAGGCTAAGCGTCAGCGTCAGGATGAAGAAGTTACGGCAAGGATGAGTCATAAAATACTCCAACCAAACCAAAGCACACCTGCTACAAATAAGAGCAGGATCAAGGCTGAGAAGCGGTTCGCCAAAGCCCTGTCAATGGGAATGAAGCTGTCGCCTCTCGTAAGAAGCACTCCCGGGGTCATATACCTCAACGGAGAAGATTCACATCCAGACCACTGCTTATATCATCAGAGGGTTACCTACCCCACCGAGGAATGCAGTGCCTTCAAGAAATGGTGGCAAGGATACGTTGCCCATCAGAAACACTACAAGAAGATGAAGCGCGAGGCTCGTCGACGGCAAAAAAGTGCGACAGATGCGAATGAAAAAACGACCGGCAGCTGTCATATGGTTGATACCAGTTCGGAAGGGGAAAACCCCCAGGTTCTTACTTTCAGGAGCGATTCTGAGGACGAAATACCCTGCAGCCCTCTCTTCAAAGACTCCATCTCCGAAAAAGAAGACGAGGAGAAGAACTGCAAAAATATTCAGCTGCGTAACCGCACGCCAGAAAAGAACAAACAAAGGTTCGAGCAAAAAAGACAATGGGAAAGTGAAAATCTCTGAGGAAATTACCCTCGACGGTGGAGTGGTCAAAGAGCTCACAGCAAGGGACCCGCCTAGGAAAAACAAAATGGATTACAACGACCTATCACATCTGAGGAAAATACCCTCACAACTGTGCATATTGAATGCTCTCCTCCTATCCAAAGAGATGTGAGATTCTCTGATCAAGGCATTACAAGAGCCCGATCAGTTCCAAGCCTTCTTTGCGGAAGAGAAGATGAAAGGAGAACTGGCAGAGGTCCACACGGCTGACATTACATTCAGCGATGAAGACTTCCTCCTCGGTACGTGCGAACATAATCCCCCGTTATATATCACGGGTACTTCCACGACATCAAGATAGGGAAAATTCTTGTCGACAATGGATCCTCTGTCAACCTTCTCAACGAAAGAGTGCTGAAGGAGATTTACAGAACATTCAGCACCTGCCCTGAGACAAAAATACCATCTCCGGGTTCGACTCACAATCGTCACGGACGCTCGGGTCCGTAATACCGACGCTGTGCTTCGGGTTGCTCATCACTGACATCAAATTTTATGTCATTGACGCCAAGACTTGCTATAACTCTTTGCTCGACAGGCCCTAGTTACATGAGTACAACGTCATCCCTTTTACACAACATCAATATATGAAGTATTTCAAAGACGGCTTGGAATACACCGTCACAGGAGAGCTAAATCCGTTCTTCGTAAACGAGGTCTGAAAATATGAAGACGCAAAGTACTTCCTACCAGACTTCGAGGATATGTAAATGTATCATAAGCCGGAGGATAAACAGAAGTTCGTCACCATTATCCCGATCTTTAGGAGTGATATCGAGCAAGATGAAGAAATAGTCTACTCGGGGCAACCCCAAAAAGAAAACAACAGGCCCAGACCATCTACTCCTATTCTGGTTTTTGGCAGCGACTCTGAGGACGAGGCCAACGCGGTGTTCTCCATCAGCCCGTCAGTGCAAACCCACGCCGGAGCAGATCATAGTCTGCAAATCACAATGGCTCCACCTCGGCATTTCAAGGAACTTGATGCGCATACAGCGTACAAGAACTACAGACTTTCTACGTCCCTCCCAGACGAAGAGGTGAAAAAGCGATCCTCTTCTACTAATCTACGGAGACCAAAGTAGAGAAAGAAGTCTGGCATGGTGCTGATTTCGCACTTGACAGGGTTCAACCAATCCTTCTACCAAGTTACTACGTGGAGGGATTGAAAAGGTTGTTAAGATACCAAGATGTACCACTCGAACAAACTGTTCGACAAGCCTAATTCTACAAAAAGATTTGGGATATTCCCGGGACTCAGCGAAAGATGCCAAACGGGAAGATGGAGACAATTGGGCTCGGATACGTTCGGTCCAGGAAACGGGAGCAGTTCTACAGTTGCCACATCATAAACAACTCCAGTGAAGGGGAAAACGCTCTTTCAAATAACTGTGACGGTGAAACAGAGCGAAACCCGGCTCTAAGAATGTTAAGTCCGTCGCTCGAAGAACAAATAGACAAGATAATAAAAGAAGCTTGTCAAAAAAGTCGAGACAATCACAGTCGCGAAATGACCATTTATGAAAAAGCCAGGGCGTAACGTCTCAATCAGCAGTCTGCGGAGAAGGAAGACTATAATGCTCTTCATCCCCGGCCCGCTGTATGTCCTCGCGAAAGGGGAAAATCATGAAATAGAGGCAAAAACATGGCAAAGAACGTGAACAACGTTCAATAACAACAAAACGGATCCAAGAAGCCGTGCAATCGAGAAAAACTCGGTTGGAACCCGTCCTTTATAAAGATGATGGGTCGGGAATACTCTTTCCCCCAAGAAAATACAAGGAAAATATTCAACCTTGTCATGAAACACCAAATGATGACACTTCCGGAGTCTCGGCACCCCGAACAAAGAAATGAGGTCCGTCATCCGGATTATTGCTCATACCACCGAGCAATATGGCATCCCCTCGAAGACTACTTCACCTTCAAAGGCTGGATGGAAGACCACTATCAACAAGGCAAGTTCGCTTTATCTGACAGCTGGAGGGTAACCTCGCAGCAAAAGCGTGAGCCAAAGAGGACCTATACAATGAGGATAGGACCAGCTCAACATCAAGAATGGAAGCGAACTCGTACCTGCCATGTGATAACACTCTCAAAAGAGGGAGGGCACGAGACTATGGATGACCTCCACATGTGCTTCGCAAATGAAGACAAGAATGAGGTGATCTCAGAGTTTCCACCGGCACCAAAGGAGCTGGAAGATGGGTTACACACCACGGCGGACAATCAAAGAAAAATTGACTTAAGGATGGAAAATGATCTGAGGACGACATTCGTCAGTGAGCTAATATCTGAAAAACAGATAGCCACGTTAAAAGACGTGCTCATGCAATATAAAGTTTGCTTCGCATGGAACTATTCTGAAATGCCAGGTTTAGATCCAAAGGTAGCAGTACATAAACTGGCTATATCGCTAGACATAAATGTTGGGGTCAAAAATTACACCCCAGTTGACCAAGTCGAAACCAAGGTCTACCCTAAGTCAAGTGGGACCGAGCCCAAACCTAAGTCAAGACCAAGAAAGGAAGGGGCCGGCTCCATGCCCAAAAAGAGGCAATAAATTAGTCTAAATGTAATTTTTTACAGAAATAAATATATGTAATGTGGGCAGAAAGCCAAAATTTTGTAAACCCCATGGCTTATGTGCAAAAAATAAATAAGCACATAAGGCATGGGGTGGCACAAGTGACATTTGGTAAAGCCCCCCTTTTCTCCAAGATCCGGCCAATAGAAGAGGAGGAAGAAGGAGACCCACCTCCAAAAATCCCACTTTGGGGAAGATCCAGGGCTAAAGGGGAAAAGAAAGGGGTCCCCTTCGGTCATTTCAAAAGATTTCTAGGGGTTTAACTCCATTCACGATCTGTTGGAGTTGAACTCCATAAACAAAACCGTTTTAGGAGTTTAACTCCAAATCTATACATAATCCCTTGGGAGTTCAACTCCCAGCCCTTTCGCTAGTGTTTCCAGCGGTCGCGTGCCGCGCACGTGACCCGCGGGCGCCCAGCGGTTGCATGCAGGGCACATGACCCACGGACGCTCAGCGCCCACGTGCGCCTCACGGGATCCGCAGGAGCTCAGCGCTAAGCGGTCGCGTGCAGGGCACGTGACCCGTGGGCGCCCAGTGCCTACGTTCCTGGCATGTGACCCACGGGCGCCAAGTGCCCATGCACCCATGCGCTAGGCACGTGACCCGCGGGTGCCAAGTGCCCACGCGCCATGCACGCATCTTTTAAGACGCACCTCACTCCTCATTTTCAATGCACTCCACACCCAAAACACATCCCCCGTTGGAAAAATTTCTCATGACCTACGGGACTCCCGTAAACTCTGCGAGGCTCCCGATATATCCAAAACCCCTCAATGCACAACACACGCACACTGCACATTGAGTTTGCATGACTAGTTTGACCTGTCAATCAGAGGTTCCCTCGCTCTAAAAGTGAGGGGTAATTAACGACATCTTAGTCCGTGGCCACCGGAGATTCAGATCTCCACAATCAATAAAACCCCGCATACCCTAGGTAGAGGGAATTTATAATACGCCTGACAAGCGACGCGTATTCCCATCTCAATGGGGTGACGAAAAACACCCTACAATAAACCCAGTCAAACAGGCGCCAAGAAGAATGCGGCTCGAACTTGAGATGAGTATCAACGCTGAAGTCAAGAAACTAATCGACTCCGGCTTCATCCAAGAAGTTCAATATCCCGACTGGATCGCCAACATCATTCCGATAATGAAGAAAAATGGGACGGTACGCATCTGAGTAGACTTTCGGGACCTCAACAAAACTTGCCCGAAAGATGATTTTCCAGTACCTGTTACCGAGCTAATAATCGATAACACGTCTACCAATGAGGTCTTCTTATTCATGGATGGATCTTTAAGATACAATTAAATAAAAATGCATCCTGAAGACCAAAAGTATACTTCCTTTTGGACTCCGCTGGGCATATTCTGCTATAAGGTGATGCCCTTCGGTCTGAAGAACGCTGGCGCTACCTACCAGAGGGCCATGACAAAGATCTTCGATGACCTCATCCACGAGATCGTCGAATGCTACATTGACGACCTTGTGGTAAAGAGCAGATCTCACGTGAAACATTGGGAACATTTAAAAATAGTATTCTGACGTCTTCGGAAGTATAATCTGAAGATGAATCCTCTAAAATGCACGTTTAGAGCCTCCTCAGGAAAATTCCTAGGATTCATCATACGGCACCGGGGTATCAAAATCGACCCTTCAAAGATCAAGGCGATTATCAAAATGCCTACGTCAAGAACTCTCAAACAGTTGTGATCTCTTCAAGGAAAGCTAGCATATATCCGGCGGTTCATAGTCAAGCTCTCCGAAAAATGCCGTCCCTACAGTTATCTAATGAAGAAGGAGACCTCGTTCGTCTGGGATCAAAAGTGCCAAAATGCACTATACGAAATCAAGCATTACATGTAAAATTGTCGGTATTGACTACTCCGGTTAAAGGAAAACCCCTTATCCTATATACAACAGCCCTTGAGGGTTCTCTAGGCGCGCTATGGGCACAAGATAACGATCAGGAAAAGGAGAGAGCTTTGTACTATTTGAGTCGAGTTCTCCTGGGGGCAGAAAACAACTACTCCCCCATCAAAAAGCATTGCCTGGCATTGATCTTCGCAATAACGAAGCTCAGAGATTACGCCTTGGTACATGTGGTCCATCTCATATCAAAGGTGGATCTTCTCAAATATCTGATGTCAAGGGCCCTACTAATAGGAAGGCTTGCCAAATGGGCTCTCTTTCTGATGGAGTTCTCGATAATGTATCGCCCCGTCAAAGGAGTGAAAGGTCAGGCAATTGCCGACTTTCTCGCGGAGTATCCAATACCAGCCGACTCCCCCTTAAATTGCGATTTTCCGGATGAACATGCGTTCGACACAATCGAAGAAGAGAAGGAAGAAAATGATTCCCAAAAGGAACTCTACTTCTATGGAGCATCTTCTATGAAGAGGCGAAAGAAAAACACCCCCATAATCAAAGGTAGGGTGAGTCTTATCTTAGTGACTCTGCAAGGAAGGATATTGTGTTACGCCCTCTCCTTAACGGAGCCAAGGACTAATAACGAAGCTGAATATGAAGCTTTGATAGCAGGTTTCAAGATCGCTGTCGACATAGGAATCAAACACCTCCTCATATATGGAGACTCTCAGCTGATCGTTAGCCAGGTAAATGGCGACTATCAGACATGCAAGTCAGAGCTGATAAAGTATGGCAAATGAGTGCAGCAACTGCTGACACAAATCCCCTCTTATATCCTAGAGAGTATACCGCGTGCAGAAAAGAGTAAGAAGGATGCATTGGCCAAATTGGCTAAGGAACTGGCCGATGAAGACCTCGAGGATGTAAAGATCATTGTGCTAAGCCGCCGGGTTCTCATGCCAACAGATATATCTTCGAAAGACTTAATAGGGCCATCCGAAAGAAAAGAAATAACCGAACAAGTAGCCCTTCAAATAGGGATGAAGAAAAGGTCAAGGATTGGAGGGAAGTCTTCATAAACTACTTCAAATCCTAACGAACGCCCAAAAATGCGTCGTCTAGACATCAGCTCATGAAACGAGCTCTATCCTCCGCCTTCGTCAATGATACTCTATATAAGAGATTGGTCGACTGTCTGTGGCTAAGATGCCTGGGACCAGAAGAAGCGAAAAGAGTCTTCCAAGAAACTCACGACGGACTCTGCGGTTCTTATCAAGCTGGGCTAAAAATGAAGCTGAAGATAAAGAGAATGGGTTACTATTGGCCCACAATAATTCAGAATTGCCTCGAATATGCGAAGCAGTGTCACTCATGCCAATTCAAGGGGACTTCATCCACCAACATCCAAATCCGCTACACCCAACAGTAGCTAGCTGGCCGTTCGAAATGTGGGCAACCGATATAATCAGTCCCATTTTACTGGCATCGTCCAAAGGACATCGGTTCATACTAGCAACGGCCGACTACTTTTCTAAGCAGGTAGAAGAAGTACCACTAAATGAGGTGAAGACGGAGAATATTCTCCATTTCTTTAGAACACATGTTATCTATCGGTTGGGCACTACGCGGCGAATTATCTTAGATAATGGGCTTGCCTATAAGAGTCATAAAATCATCCGCTTCGCACAGCAGCATAAAATAACTGGAGATACTATTCTGTCTATAATCCTTATGCCAACGGTCTAGCTGAAGCCTTCAACAAGATTTTGATAAAGATTATAAAGAAAACGGTGTCCAGAAATAAAAAAAAGACTGGCATGAAAGGCTGCACGAAGCTCTCTAGGCGTACCGAACAATGTTCAAAACGGCCACGAATACAACACTATACATGTGTGTATTAAGCACGGAAGCAGTGCTTCCCCTGGAAATAGAACTCCCTTCTTTACGAGTAGCGATTTGATACGAGCTGACAGATGAAGAAAATGCTCATCTTCGGCTTGAGGAGCTCGATGCCCTCGACGAAACTCGCCTTATAGCACAAAAAAATCTGGAAGCTTATAAGGCAAGGATGACGTGGTCATATGAAAAATTGGCCAGGCCGAGAACATTTCGCTAAGGCGAACTTGTGCTAGTCGTCAAAAGATCCATGATACCCAATCGTTCAAAATGGGGGAAGTTTGAGCCGAACTATGAAGGCCCGTACATCATAGATAAATTCTACCAAGGTGGAGCCTACCTGCTCATGATATGCATAGTGAAAGACTATTCCGGCCAATAAACGGACAATTCCTTAAAAAATACTACGCTTGAAGAGTCATGACTTAGGTCAATGATAGATGACGACGCTTGTGTCCGCTCGCTATCTTCCTGAGTCAGAACCTCGAAAGTAGTATCCAAAAAGCTCCGTCGCCTCAAACATGGCGACAACGGACCGAGGTGTCCCTAAACTAGAACTTTACTCCAAACATGGCGACAACGGACTGAGAAGTCCTTACACTAACTGTCCACCTCAAACACGGTGACAACGGATCGAAATGTTCCTAAACTAACAACGGACCGAGATGTCCATAAACTAAAATTTCGCCTCAAACATGGCGCAACGGACTAAGATGTCCCTAAACTAGCACATCGCCCCCAAAAAATGGTGATATGCTTCCTTGAGATCTATATTGCAATCGAAGTCCTAACAATGATGGTTACAACTCAGGTTGCACTGGCTACATAGCTACTCCAGCGATGAAGTCGCCCCTAAATCCCACCGGCAAACAGATAGGTCACCTGCGACGAAACTACTTTCGAGAGTTTCCCAAAAAAAAGGGTATGTCCATAAGCAAAATGGGCACGGATGAAAACCCAAAAGGGCATCGTTAGTAAAAACAGCAGGACTACTGGCGAGCTTGTGAAAACGCGGAAGGGCGCAATCTTGTAGAAAAAAAGTAATTTACTTGCGAAGGAGAATTCCCCCTATGACACCCATACGGCTCATAGGATTCAAAAGCCTTAAGCTGTAAGGGATCTAAACCTGTTCTTAAGCCGTCATACCCCACCCTAAGTTGTCCTACATGCGGTCCAATATTGACCCTTGTATGCAATCCACGGGCACGAATAAATATTCCCTTATCAAGTTCTACCAATGGTGAGAAATGTCCCCATATGGTGAACGACACTTGTAAGTCATCTTGACTTATAAGGAGAAAATACTCTTGGAAGATCCTTACGACTTACAAGAGAAAATATCACTTAGGAATCCCCACGATTCCTAAAGAGAAAATACACTTACGAGATCCTCTCGACTCGTAGGGAGAAATACCTTTATGAGCCCCTTACGGCTCATAAAGTCAAAAGCCTTAGTCGATAGGATCCTAACCCTTTCTACTAAGCCATCTTTGTTCAAATCGATAAAGGCAAATGGTGATTCGCTCCTGTCAACATTCTATTTGTAGCGATACTGATGCCTAAATAGGTGTTAAACCCCAAGTCCTCTCAAGTCAATGGATGGTTCGCTCCTGGAAATATTCCAGTGGTAGCGATGCTGATGCCAGGATTGATATCATATTTCAAATCCCTTAAAAAAAGGCCGAAATGGTAAGGCAACTCGTAATAAAAAGCAGCAAGTAAAAAAAAAATAGTCGAAATGATTG
The DNA here is from genome assembly GCA_030015575.1 of Agapanthus africanus. Taxonomy (NCBI): domain Eukaryota; kingdom Viridiplantae; phylum Streptophyta; class Magnoliopsida; order Asparagales; family Amaryllidaceae; genus Agapanthus; species Agapanthus africanus. Next base: position 167,334,003 of record JASDDO010000028.1, on the reverse strand, counting down.
GGCACCGCGATAAATAGCCGAAATGATTGGGAAATCACGACTTTCATGACATAAAAGTTGAAAAGATAGAGCATCGATGAAAAAAATGAAGATGAAACTTTTCTGCCCTGCAGGTAGGTCCACACCGACCCCTGTATACAATCCATGGGCACAAATAAAAGAAAGGGAACCATATTTTCCCACCAGGCTCCGTCAAAGGGAGAGCCAGATCTGGACGGCAACATCTATAGCCTAGAGATCAGCTCGATGTTCTTTTCATTCCAACAGGATGAAGACATGACGTCAACAAAGCTCCAAGGAGCCAAATCAAAACGGAGTAATGGAAAAATCCTAGCTTCAACCCGGCGTTCCTTCTCATTACAACAGGATGCAGACACAACGTCAACAAAAAACCCAAGGGTCAAAGCAAAAATAGAGCCATGGCAAAAACCCTAGCTCCAAGTCTTGACGGTACATATACAACCTAGAGACTATCCTGGCTTTTCCCCTCATTTCATCAAGATGCGAACGCAATTATCAAATGAAATTGGAGCAATGGCATATTCCTAGTTACGGACTTCAATTGCAATACACGCAGCATAGATATCCTATAGATGCCTACCTTATTTTAGCAAAAGAATCGGCGTGACATCGTCAAAACAAAAAAAACAAGGTGACGGCATATTCCTAGCTTCGGGTCTTGACCGCAACGCATATAAACCCCAAAAGGCCATTGGAGATCATCCCACCCCAGAAGAGTGCGGTTATGACTCATCGAGGATTCAAATCGAGCCTAACCTCAAGTAAAAAGCGTCATGGCAAATTTCTAACGCTTGCTCTTCCGACGGTAATATGACCTAAGGAGATTACTTGAAAACGTCTTGTCCAGCCCCTGAAGGGATCAGAGACACGACAGTCACGGAGCTACTCGAACAGCGACTTAAAGACTGCATATCGAGGGATACATCGGCCAACATGGCGGTATCACGGACTAAAACCCTAGTACCACAAACCTAATGGACCTCTGTTGTAAAAGGAATGGAGGTTATCTACATACAACGTTAGGACAAGTTTGCCTATAAACCCAAGGGGTAAACTAAAGATACTCCGAAATGAGTGAAGAAACTACAAACTCCGAAATGAGTACATAATCTAGAAACTCCAAAATGAGTGAATAAACTAGAAACTCTGAAATGAGTGAATAAACTACAAACTCCGAAATGGGTACATAAAGTAGAGACTCCGAAACGAGTGAAGAAACTACAAACTCTGAAACGAGTACATAAACTAGAGACTCTGAAATGAGTAAATAAACTATAACTCCGAAATGAGTACATAAACGACTTCGCGCCGAATCAAGACAATCAAGAAAAGGAAAGTGCAGATATAAAAAAAGGGAGGGCTTATCATTCATACTTCAGAAAAGATTACACGGTGATGATAAGAACGACGAAAAAAACAAAAAAAAATCGCTACTACATTATCTGAGGTCTATAGCGGCAAGACGCTAAACTCCAGACACGGATTCTCAAACTCAAAAGCAAGTTTGAGCAGTGCGCCTTCAGCTTCATCGACCATCTTTTTGTGTATCTTCTCTCGGATGCAAGTGTCAGGGTCACCACTGATGTCCTCCACCCTCTGATATGCCGATACTATTGCTTTCTGCTGAAAGACACGGTGCAAGACGGCAACAAGATTATCTCTCCGTCTCTTTGAGATCAACCCCATCAAGTACACTGAATGTACCTTATCCTCAGTATCATCGAGCGCTTGAAGTGGCATAACCTCAAGGCGCCCGGGTATAGCTTCCCAGATTGACCCAACGACGATCTTCAAAAAAGCAGAACATCGAGGAAGCAATCAGCCGTTGTAATCATTGAAACGATGCATCACCGTGTCGCATTGGGCGTCAGTAAACTCCTGGCCTTGGCAGCGGCCTTGGATGTGAATCTCTTCGTAAGAGATAATCTCTTCAAGATCGTACAGATGACCAACCATGGTACCTTAAAAAAAAGAAAGGAGAGTTAGCGATTAACATACTAAAGTCACTACAGTAGGCCCTACAAAATCAAGGTGATGGCTTATCAATGATAAGACATGTGCCTATTATAAGAATCCGAAAGGATTCTCTTTAAATAAATAGTGCCCATTAAACAGTGGGGTTAAAAACTCCCAATATTCTCTAAAAGACGGGCTCTTTAAAACAAACAACAGATTCAAATCTGTAAAAATGGTATTAAAACCCTAAAAAGGAAAATGCTCAAGACCAGGAAGGGGAATCAAATTCCCAAAAGTTCCTAGAAAATGGAATTAGATTCCTTCAGTAGTTGAATTAAATCCCAGAAACCCCAAAGGTGGGGAAACAAAGAGAATGTAATTAAATTCAGAGTATCCTCAGAGATCAGTGATAGGGTAAAACCCTAAGAGGAGAACCAAAAATCCTCATTTATTCAAGACCCCAGGGTCTACTTTAAAAAAAAGAGTTCTTTTTATATCTTTAAGAGATCAGTTCAAGAAAAGAGCAAAGCTCTATTGATGGATTTAAAATCAAAGACAAAAACAAAAAAGGGTTTCCTAAGAAATGAATTCCGTTCAAAATCCTTACCAAGAAGAAGTTTTTGCAGAGTTTAACTCTAAAGTTCTATGGGCAGAGAGCTAAGCTCTGAAAGGAGAATTAAATTCTCAAGGAAAGAGTTAAGAAGGAAGATGAAAAAACGATGGTCATCTCAAGGGCCAAAGGCCCCATTTATAAGACGTGATGGGAAGCGTTTCATCTTCCCATTCCCCTAGGCAATCCAACGGTTGTAAGAATGGGCAGCATTGCACTCACATGCAAGCCACTTGAGAGCAACGTTAGGGGGGCATTTTTCCCTCATAAAAGAGAAAAAAGGGGAGAAAATTCCCCATGACTCAATCCTCACGTGTTAAACACGTGAGCGCCTATATGCAAAGCATATAGGCGCTGCAATCAAACAATTATAGGCTAAATGAACCTCACGTGTTAAACACGTGAGCGCATACATACAAAACATATAGGCGCTGCAATCAAACAACTGATAGGCTAAATAAGCCTCACTTGTTAAACACGTGAGCGCCTATATGCCAAGCATATAGGCCCTGCAATCAAACAACCGATAGGCTAAATAAGACTTACGTGTTAAACATGTGAGCGCCTATATGCAAAGTATATAGGTGTTGCAGTCAAACAACTAAAGGCCAAATTGGTCTCACGTGTTAAACACGTGAGCGCCTATATATAAGGCATATGGGTGCCAAATCAGAGAAGCTAAATAAGCCCCACGTGTTAAACACGTGAGGGCACCTCCTTAAGTAGAATTAAATTCTACTCTTTGGAAATACTTCCATTGATTTTTCTAAAAGAGAAAGATTCTCTCTGCTAAACAAGGAACCATTGGATCAAAAATCCAATAGTGATTAAGCATAGGTAAGGATATTTTATGTTAAACAGAAAATTGGTGGATCAAGAATCCAATGAGATGGAAAATATTTCCTATATCTTTCTAAACAGAGAAAGATTGTGCTCTGTTAAACCGAGCACCCTTGGATTAAAAATCCAATGGTGATAAAAATATCACCGTTTAATAGAGTAAAATTCTATATATAGGAAAATATTCCCCCAATCTTGTTAAAATAAGAAAACATATTCTGTAAGACAGAAACACTTGAATCAAAGATCCAACAGTGGGTAAAATTCCCCAAATCAATTTTAAGTCCAATCTAATCAATTGGAATCTCTCAATGAGAGATTTTCTCAAAATTAGTTAACAAACCTGCCTCCACTATATAAAGGACCTGAGACTTCAAGTCTCAAAATAGAAAATACCCATTATAAGCTTCTGCCAAAATACAGTGAGCTCTAAAAGAAAAGAATAGAGAATTTAATTCTCAAAGAAGAAGACTTTCCTCCTCAAAAACCGTAGGTAAAGAAACACAGAGACCAAAATATCTCTTTTTACCTATATAAGGGTTTAACCTTTCTCAAAAATCTTACTTCTTCTTCTGGATCAGAGATCCTCAAGACAAGTCTCCCACAAGTTGAGAATTTAATTCTCATCGGAAAGATCTTGTTCTCGAGAATCAGAGATTCAGAAAAGAGCTAGATTAAAAAGAAAGAAAAAGAAAAGAACACATGCTCTGAGAATTTAATTCCTCCAAAATTAGGGTTTAACCCTACATAAAGAACTTAGTTCTTATATAAAAGAAGAAGAACCTAGTTCTCCAATTAAATAAAAAATTGATCCAAGATCTTCAAAACATGAATTTTGATGATTATCAATGACTAAAATGTTATCAACAGAGATTAACATCTCCAAAAACCAAAAGAACTTTGCATCTCACGTGTTTCCTACGTGAGTGCCTAAAATAAAAAAAAGAGCTAAAACACCTCACGCGTTTCCCAGATGAGCGTCTCATTTGTGTTGATTAGACAGCCACTAAATAAAGCAGCCCAGCACCCCAAGAATAAAGCAGTCACATGAAATACACGTGAAACACTCTTGGAAACCCAAAATCTGGTGCCTCACGTGCTTCACACATGAGCACCAAAGCTCTAGCTAAGTGCTAAGCACTTCTGTCTAAAGAAAAATGGGGTGAACAAACAAAATCCGAAATCAATGCTTAGCACTCACGTGCTTCCCACTAAGTACCATGTAGCACTTTATGTTCAGTCAAAATAACTAAATGCTTAGCACTGATTGGGCAGTGCCCATATCTGAGCGCCTCACATGTTTCACACGTGAGCTCCATAAAAAATTAGTCCTTAACACTATAGTAGCATCTCACGTGAAAAACATGTGAGCGCCAGAAAAATGTTAGTTCTTAGCATTATTCCAGCACCCCACGTGAAACACACGTGGACACTATATATATTAGTGCTTAGTACTGTTAGGTAGCATAGAAACCCAATCTCAGTCTAAATTGGCTAAGTTACCTGAGGTTAAACCTCTTTGATTTTAAATCAACCAAGCCCATATTGTTTATGATTTCCAAACTAATTTTAGTCTCATACATGACTAAAGATCTCTCATTGATGATATCCAAAATGATACTCATCCTATATCTCCTAAGGTAATCTTAGTCTTAAATATGACTAACGGTTCTTAGGATCATCACCCATTTTTCCTTCAAATACAAGATTTGGTTTAAGGGTACATCTCTTCACACCTCTGATATATGTCATTGTAATCTCTCAGAGTCTTCAGAGAGGTGGCGGGTCCCGACAACCAACTACTCTTTTCTCGTCCCATCTTGATGTAAAATCTCATCAAGACAGGGAATGATACATCCCATATTGACGCACTTCCAAATTGACGTGCACACCTCAAATTAGACCGCGTCCCAAATTGGGCGCATTCCATGTCAACGTCGTTCACTCCGCCACATAACAAATACACGTGCGGGCAAGATGAATGATGGACCGAAATGTCTTTAAACTAGCATTTGTCCCCAAAACGGGAATGTTGGACTAAAATGTTCTTAAACTAACATTCATCCCCAAAACGGGAATGTTGGACCGAAATGGCCCAAAACTAATATTCGCCTCAAACATGGCAATAATGGAGCTTGATGTCCTTAAACTAAAATAATTAGGCCCAAATGCTCATATGTTTAAGTCGATCTTAATCTCAAACAAGATTAACGGTCCTTAAATAAACCAAACCCAAATCTAAAATATAAGAGTTTGGACTGATCTACGCCCTACGGGCGAAGACATAAACTAGTCTCCGTATACAATCTACGGGCAACCAAAACAAATAAAACACACACGACACGAAGTGAACTGCCGGAGCAGGAGAAAGTGGTTATCGCAATATGGTAACGTAATTAACTGTACGGGCTTGCGCCTGCAGGAAAGAGCGTCCCCACAATCAAAACCCCCTCACAAACAAGAGGGAATCTGATAAATTCTGCTACAACGGTCGTATTTGTCCAAACTTCCGATATATGGTGCCATAAATAAACTTGGTATATTCGGAAAGGTGGATGGAGAAGTCCAAATAGCATCTGCCCCCAAATTCAGGCAAGACAATCTATCCCAGTTTGCCTCTGTTTTCGGCGGCGAACATGCTCCATCGAAGTAGAGTTCCCATTTGGAATCATTTTTTCCTTCGATTGCGTCGAATGCATGTTTGTCTAGCAATTCACAATTTAATAGGGAGTCAGCTGGTATCGGATGCTCCACAAGAAAGTCAGCAATGACATGTCCTTTCACTGCTTTGAGGAGACGATACGTTATTGAGAACTCCATCAGGAGGAGGGCTCATTTAGCAAGCCTTCTTGTTAGTATGGCTCTTGAGATCAGATATTTGAGAGAATCCACCTTTAATATGAGATGGACCTCATATGCAAAGGCGTAATGTCTGAGCTTCGTTATCGCAAAACTTAGTGCCAGGCAATGCATTTCGATAGAGGAGTAGTTGTTTTCTACTCCCAGGGGAACTCGACTCAAATAGTACAGGGCTCTCTCCTTTCCCTGATCATTCTCTTGTTCCCATAGCGCGCCTAGAGAACCCTCAAGGGTTGTTGTATATAGGATAAGGGGTTTTCCCTTAATCGGAGCGGTCAATACCGGTGGATTTTGCAGGTATTACTTGATTTCGTCGAGTACATTTTGGTACTTTTAATTCTAAAAGAACGGGGTCCCCTTCTTCATTAGATGACTGTAGGGACGGAATTTTCTGGAGAGGTTGTCTATGAACCGCCAGATATATGCGAGCTTTCCTTCAAGATTGCAACTGTTTAAGAGTTCTTGGCGTGGGCATTTCCATAACCGCCTTGATCTTTGAGCGATCGATTTCGATACCTCGGTGCCGAATGATGAATCCTAGGAATTTGCCTTAGGAGTTTCCAAACGCGCATTTTAGAGGATTAATCTTCATATTATACTTCCGAAGACGTCGGAACACTATTTTTAGATGCTCCCAATGTTCCTCGTGAGATATGCTCTTTACCACAAGGTTGTCAATGTAGCATTCAACGATCTCATGTATGAGGTCATCGAAGATCATTGTCATGGCCCTTTAGTAGGTAGCGCCAGCATTCTTTAAACCGAAGAGCATCACCTTATAGCAGAATATGCCCAGCGGAGTCCGGAAGGCGGTATGCTTTTAGTCTTCAGAATGCATTTTTATTTGATTGTATCCTGAAGATCCATCCATGAAGAAGAAGACCTCATGGGTAGACGTATTATCGATCATCAGCTCAGTAACAGGTACTGGAAAGTCATCTTTCGAGCAAGCTTTATTAAGGTCCCGAAAGTCCATGCCAATGCGCACCGTCCCATTTTTCTTCATCACTGGAATGATGTTAGCGATCCAGTCGGGATATTGAACTTCTTGGATGAAGACGGAGTCGATTAGTTTCTTGACTTCAGCGTTGATACTCATCTCAAGTTCGAGCCGCATTCTTCTTGGCGCCTATTTGACTGGCTTTATGTCCGACCATATGGCCAGTTTATGTACTGCCACCTTTCGATCTAGACCCGGCATCTCGGAATAGTTCCACGCGAAATGGTCTTTATATTGCATGAGCACGTCTTTTACGTGGCAACCTGTTTTTCAGATAGTAGCTCACTAACGAATGTCGCCCTTGGATCATTTTCTGTCCCTATATCAATTTTTTTAGGTTTTCCACCGTGGTATGTATCCCATCTTCCAGCTCCTTTGGTGCCGGTGGAAATTCTGAGATTACATCATCCTTGTCTTCATTTGCGATGCACATGTGGAGGTCATCCATAGTCTCGTGCCCTCTCTCTCTTTTGAGAGTGTTATCATATGGCAGGTACGAGTTCGCTTCCATTCTTGATATTGAGCTGGACCTATCCTCATGGTATAGGTCCTTTTTGGCTCATGCTTTTGCAGCGGGGTTACCCTCCAGCTGTCGGATAAAGCAAACCTGCCTTGTTGATATTGGTCTTCCACCCAGTCTTTGAAGGTGAAGCAGTCTTCAAGGGGATGACCTATTACTCGGTGATATGAGCAATAATCCGGATGACGGACCTCGTTTATTTGTTCGGGGTGCCAAAACTCCAGAAGTGTCATCATTTGGTGCTTCATGAAAAGGTTGAATATTTTCCTTTTCTTGTCTTGGGGGAAAGAGTATTCCCGACCTATCTTCTTTATAAAGGACGGGTTCTAACCGAGTTTTTCTCGATTGCACGGCTTCTTGGATCCCCTTTGTTGTTTTCGAAATTTGTTTGCGTTCTTTGCCCTGTTTTTGCCTCTATTTCGGGATTTTCCCCTTTTGCGAGGACATACAGCGGGCCGGGGATGAAGAGTATTATAGTCTTCATTCTTCGCAGATTGCTGATTGAGGCGCTGTATTCTGTCCTTTTCATAAATGGCCATTTCGCGGCTATGATTGTCTCGGATCCTTTGACAAGCTTCTTTTATTATCTTGTCTATTTGTTCTTCGAGTGACGGACTTAACGTTCTTAGAATGGGATTTCGCTCTGTTTCAACATCACGGCCATTTGGAAGAGTGTTTTCCCCTTCACTGGAGCTGTATATAACGTGGCAACTGTGGAACTGCTCCCGTTTTTTGGACTGAACGTATCCGATCCCGGTTGTCTCCATCTTCCCGTTGGGCTTCTTTCACTGTGTCGCGAGAATATCCCAAATCTTTTTGTAGAATTAGGTTTGCCGAACAGATTGTTCGAGGGGTACACCTTGGCATCTTAACAGCCATTTCAACCCCTCCATGTAGTATCTTGGCAGACGGATTGGTTGAAGCCTATCAAGTGCAAAGTCAGCACCATGCCAGACTTCTTTTTCTACTTTGGTCTCCATAGACTGGTAGAAGAGGATCGCCTTTTTACCTCTTCGCCTGGGAGGCACATAGAAAGTCTGTAGTTCTCGTACGCTGTATGTATCGAGCGCATCAAGTTCTTTGTAATGCCGAGGCGGAGCCAATGTGATTTGCAGACTCTGATCTATTTTAACGAGGGTTCCCACTGACGGGTGGATTGTGAACACTGCGCTGGTCTCATCCTCAGAGTGGCTGCCAAAGACCAGAATAGGAGTAGATGGTCCGGGCCTATTGTTTTCTTTTTAGGGTTGCACCGAGTAGACTATTTCTTCATCTTCCTCGGTATCGCTCCCAAAGATCGGAATAGTGGCGACGAACATCTGTTTATCCTCCGGCTTATGACACCTTTCCGTATCCTCGAAGTCAGGTAGGAAGTATTTTGCGTCTTCATATTTTCGGACCTCGTTTACGAAGAACAGATTTAGCTCCCCTGTGACTGTGTATTCCAAGCCGTCTTTGAAATAATTCATATACTAATGTTGTGTAGAAGGGATGACATTGTACTCATGTAACCAAGGCCTGCCGAGCAAAGCGTTATAGCAAGTCTTGGCGTCAATGACATGAAATTTGATGTCAGTGATGAGCAACCCGAAGCGCAGCGTCAGTATTACAGACCCGAGCGTCCGTGACGACTGTGAGTCAAACTCGGAGATGGTAATTTTGTCTCGGGTCAAGTGTTGAACGTTCATGCAAATCTCCTTCAGTACTCTTACGTTGAGAAGGTTGATGGAGGATCCGTTGTCGATGAGAATTTTCCCTATCTTGTTGTCGTGGCAATACCCGATGACGTATTACGGACGATTATGTTCACACGTACCGAGGAGGAGATCTTCATTGCTGAATGTAATGTCAGCCGCGTGGACCTCTGCCAGTTCATCTTTCATCTTCTCTTCCGTGGAAAAAAGCTTGGAACTGATTGGGCTCTTGTAATGCCTTGATCAGAGAATCTCGTGTCTCTTTGGACAGGAGGAGATCATCCAATATTCTAAGTTGTGAGGGTATTTTCCTCAAATATGCTAGGACATTGTAATCCACCTTGTTTTTCCTAAGCGGGTCCCTCATTGCGAGCTCTTTGACAACTCCACTTTCGAGGGCAATTTCCTCAGAGATTTTTTTTTTCTCTTTGTCATTTTTGCTCGAACCTTTGTTTATAGGTCCGAGGTTCTTTTCAGGAAGCATGCGGTTACACAGCTGAATATTCTCGCAATTCTTCTCCTTTTCTTCATTTTCGGAGGTGGAGTCTTTAAAGAGAGGGCCGAAGGGTATTTCATCCTCAGAATCGCTCCCGAAAGTAAGAACTTAGGGTTTTCCCCTTCCAATTTGGTATCAACCATATGACCGTTGCCAGTCGTTTTTTCATGTGCATCTGTCGCACTTTTTTGCCGTCGACGAGCTTCGCGCATCATCCTCTTGAAGTGTTTTTGATAGGCAACATATCATTGCCACCACTTCTTGAAGGTATTGCATTCCTCGGTGGGGTGGGTAACCCTCTGATGATATAGGCAATAGTTTGGATGTGAATCCTCTCCGTCAAGGTATATGACCCCGGGAGTGTTTCTTATGAGAGGTGGAAGCTTCATTCCCATTGACAGGGCTTTGGCAAACCGCTTCTCTGTTTTGATCATGCTCTTATTTGTCACAGATATGCTTTGGTTTGGTTAGAGTACTTTACAACTCATCATTGCCGCAACTTTCTCATCCTAACGCTGACACTTAGCCTTTTTGTATATGGCGGTTTCGTGTTCTCGGTCAGGTTTGCTTTTTCGAAAGACTTCATTTAACAGCCTATCGATCGGGTCTTCTGGAAGTTCTAGGGATTTTAACGCTGATTCTGCACCAAGTTCCTCCGCGTTGTTTTCTGATGCTGAGGGAGTTTCTTCATCATTTAACAACGAATGGGAGTGTAGGGTGTTTTTCGTCACCCCATTGAGATGGGAATAGGCGCGCGCTTGTTAGGCGTACTACAGATTCCCCCTGCCTAGAGTAGGCGGGGGTTTAATGATTGTGGGGATCCGAATCTCCGGCAGCCGCGGACTAAGCTGCCGTTAATTACCCCTCGCCTATGGAGCGAGGGAACCTCCGATTGACGGGTTAAACTGGTCATGCGAACTCAATATGCAGTGTGCGTGTGTTGTGTTTTGAAAGAGGGGTTTTGGATATATCGGGAGCCACACAGAGTTTTTACGGGGATCCCGCTACCCGGATAGCGGGCTGGGGGTCAAGGGGGCTAGCAGCCCCCTTGCGGGGTACGGGGCGGCGCCCCGTTAGAAATTTTTTTTCTAACAGGGACAGTGTCGTGGAGCACGTGTGTGTGCAAATATGTATACATATGTATGTATATATGTATATATGTATATATATAAAAGAAAGAAAGGGGGAAAAGGCATCCAAAGGATGTGTGGGGGCAGCACCTTGGGCGCTGTGCGCCTAGGTGCTGTGCGCTCAGGCGCTAAAGTGCCACGTGTCGGCACGTGGGCGCTCTGCGCTTGAGCGCTGGGAGCTTGAGCGCAAGCGCGCCATGTGTCGGCATGTAGGCGCTTTGCGCTTGAGCGCAAGCGCGCCACGTGTCGGCACGGGGGAGACTTGCGCTCGAGCGCTTGCGCTTGAGCGCAAGCGCGCCACGTGTCGGCACGGGGGAGACTTGCGCTCGAGCGCTTGCGCTGGGGCGCAAGCGCGCCACGTGTCGGCACCGGGGCGACTTGCGCTCGGGCGCTTGCGCTTGAGCGCAAGCGCGCCACGTGTCGGCACGTGGGCGACTTGCGCTCGGGCGCTTGCGCTTGAGCGCAAGCGCGCCACGTGTCGGCACGTGGGCGACTTGCGCTCGGGCGCTTATGAGCGCTCTGCGCTTGAGCGCCGGCGAGAAAAAGTGGCTTTTAGCCTAAGAAACAGAAGCTATGCTTCAGAAAGGAAATATTTGTTATGTATATATGTATGGAGTTAAACTCCTTGGATGTTTTGAAGCTGATGAAGGGGGTTCTTCTTCTTCCTTCTGTTGTTTGGACGGATCTTGAAGATTAAGAAGTAGGAGATTTTAAAAATCACTCATTTTTGAGATCTGATGGGAGATCTGAGTTCCCCTTTGTGGGTTTTGTGGTGGAAAACTACTTAGTTTTGGAAAAGAAAGAGTAAAACTCTTGATTTAATTCAAAAGAAATGAGAAGATTTAGAACCTTGGAGAAGGAGCAGGAGGCACAAAGAACCCTAGGTTTTGGGGGAATGAAAAGTGTTTTTTTTTATCCATCATGTTGCCTTTTATAGGCTTACATATTTACATATAGCCCCTTGGGCTTTAAAAAAATGGCATTTTAGCCATCCCATGGCTCATGTGCCATTTTATTTTTGCACATAAGCCATGGGCTTACAAAATATTGGCTTTATGCCCATTTTGCATACATTCATGTATAAAAAATTACCTAAAAATTATTTATTACATGGTCTATTTTGGCATGGAGGAGGCTGGCCGCGGGCTCGACTTGGGCATGGGCCCGCTTGACCTGGGCTTGGGCCCACCTAGCTTGGGGGTTGACCCTGACTTTGACTCGGTCAACCGGGGTGTAAATTTTTACCCCAACAAAGTGCCCCCCATCAATAAATGCACACCGCACATTTGAGTTGTGTGCATGAAATTGATGGATCTTGAAGTTGGACTTCGAGGTAGAACATCATTCCAGGGGCGGAGCATCATCCCGGGGAGCCTGATTCCCGGGGATCGGAGCATCATTCTGATTCGTGGAGCATAATTCCAGAGATCAGAGCATCGTTCCGAGGGGCGGAGCATGATTCTAGGGTTCGGAGCATCATTCCGAAGAGCGGAGCATAATTATAGGGTTTGGAGCATCATTTCGATGGGCGGAGCATGATTCCAGGATTCGGAGCATCTTTCCGAAGGGCGGAGCATGATTCCAAGGTTCGGAGCATCTTTCCGATGAGCGGAGCATAATTCCAGGATTCGGAGCATCATTCCGAAGAGCGGAGCATCATTCCAGGATTCGGAGCATCATTCCGAAGAGCGGAGCATGATTCCAGGGGATCGGAGCATCATTCCGATGAGCGGAGCATGATTCCAGAGTCGGAGCATCATTCCGATTTGCGGAGTATAATTCCAGGGGATCGGAGCATCATTCCGATGAACGGAGCATCATTCCAGGATTCGGAGCATCATTCCGAAGAGCGGAGCATGATTCCAGGGGTTCGGAGCATCATTCCGAAGAGCGAAGCATGGTTCCAGGGATCGGAGCATCATTCCGATGAGCGGAGCATCATTCCAGGATTCGGAGCATCATTCCGAAGAGCGGCAGACATTCTGACCGAAGCATGATTTCGATGCAGAGGTAGATTCTTAGGCGGAGCGTAATTTCGACAAGGAAGGCAGATATTCCGAGGCGAAGCATTGATTTCGACACGGGATACATTCTGAGACGGAGCATGATTCCGGCGCAGAGCTTCTTGGCTGACTTGATTCCGAGACGAAGCATAATTTCGACAGGGAAGGCAGGTACACTGAGGCGAAGCATCATTTCGACACAGGGTGCATTCTGAGACGAAGTATAATTCCGACGCAGAGCTTGCTGGTTGACTTGATTCCGAGGTGGAGCATAATTCCGACGAGGAGGTCATTGGTTGATTCCGAGCCGAAGCATAATTCCGACAGGGAAGGCAGGTACACCGAGACGAAGCATCATTTCAACACAGGGTGCATTCTGAGACGAAGTATAATTCCAACGCAGAGCTTGCTGGTTGACTTGATTCCGAGGTGGAGCATAATTCCGACGAGGAGGTCGTTGGTTGATTCCGAGCCGAAGCATAATTCCGACAGGGAAGGCAGATACATCGAGGCGAAGCATCATTTCGATACGGGGTGCATATTCTGAGACAAAGCATGATTCCGACGCAGAGCTTGTTGGTTGATTTGATTCGGGTTGACATCAGCATCGCTACACTGGAATATGGTACCATGAGCGAATCATCATTTGCGTTTGCTTATTAGGAAATGATGGCTTAGGAGACAGGTTTAGATCCCTTATCACCTAAGACTTTTCAATTTTGTGAGCCGTAAGGGTCTCACAAAGCATTTTCTCCTTACGGGTCGTAAGGATCCCGTAAGTGTATTTTCTCCTTCGGAGTCGTGGGGACTCCCAAGTGTGTTTCTCCTTTGTGAGTCGTAAGGATCTCACGCGGGAATTTTCTCTTCACAAAGTCGAGAGGACTTTGTGAGTGCATTTCATCTCTTTCTCATGAGTTTGCGCCCTTTCGGGTTTTCACAAACTCGCTGGCAGTCCTGCTGTTTTTACTCACGGAGCCCTTTCGGGTTTTCATCCGTGCCCGTCTTGCTTGTGGACATACCTTTTTTTATTTTATTATTTTTGGAGAGATTGGGATTGTTTTACGCCCATGGATTGTATACGGTTTTGCAGGATGTATGATCCAGACCGTAGGGCCATAAAAAATTTTGGGACTTTGTTGGCGTCTGCATCGCTGCACTGGAATATGGTACCAGGAGCGACTCATCATTCGCCGTTGGGGTATGGGATTTGGAACTTGGTTGGCGTCTGCATCGCTACACTGGAATATGGTACCAGGAGCGACTCATCATTCGCCGCTTGGGGTATGGGATTTGGAATTTGGAATTTGGCTGGCGTCTGCATCGCTGCACTGGAATATGGTACCAGGAGCGACTCATCATTCGCCACTTGGGGTATGGGATTTGGAATTTGGAATTTGGCTGGCGTCTGCATCGCTGCACTGGAATATGGTACCAGGAGCGACTCATCATTCGCTACTTGGGGATTGGGGAGCGATTGCTTAGAAGACAGGTTTAGGTCCCTGTCATCTAAGGCTTTTCAATTTTATGGGCCGTGAGGGTCCCATAAAAGCATTTTCTCCCTACGAGTCGTAAGGATCCCGCAGGTGTATTTTCTCCTTATGAGTCGTGAGGACTCCTAAGTGTGTTTTTCCTTTATGAGTCGTAAGGATCCCACAAAGGTTTGTTCTCCTCATATATCGTGAGGACACATGAGTGGGTCTTCTCAATGGAGCATAATTCCACAGGCGGAGACAAGTCACGTAACTGGTGATTGCGGTGGGGCATGGGTATGCTGAGAATTATTTGAGCCCGTAGATTGTATACGGCAGTCAATTTGGGGACTGGCCGTAGGGCTGGGAGAATTTTGAAAAATTGGATTTTGGTTGGCGTCTGCATCGCTGCACTGGAATATGGTACCAGGAGCGACTCATCATTCGCCGTTTTTTTTGTTGTTGTTGTTGTTGTTTTTTTTACCGCGATTGCTATATCATTTCATCTTTTCTTATCGCGAAGGTCGCGATCGCCCCATCATTTCGGCTTTTATTCGCGGTTGCCCCATCATTTCAGCTTTATTTTCATCTTTATTTTACTCGCTGATTTTTATTGCGAGTTGCCCCATCATTTCGGCTTTTCTTTATTTTTCTTTTATTTACACATTTTTTTTATATACACACATTTTTTTTTACATTCCCAGTTTAACGACTTAGAGGTCGACTGTTCCCAGTTTAATGACGTGGTGGTCGATTGTTTTCAGAGAAAGGAAGATGTCTGAGAGAATCAGTTTCACGAAGAACTTCGGTCTCCGTTTGTATGAAATTGGCGGTCGCAGCTGGACTGTTTGTTAACACGTCTTTAGACAGTTCTATCTCTCCTGCCTTGTATTGCTTTTCGACCCAATCTTTGAAGACGAAGCAGTCCTCAATGGCATGACCTATCACTCTGTGATAGGGGCAGTATTTGGGGTCGTCGGTCCTATTCGCTTCCTGCGGTCTTTTTGACTCTGGCAGTTGTAGACCGTTCTTTAGGGCTTCTTTGAATATTTTACGGATTTTGTCCCTTCTGAAGGAATAGACCTTATCCAGCTTCTCTTTCAGTGGAGATTCTCCTCCCTCTCCAAACACTGGCTTCCGAGACTGGTTGGCGCTAGGCCCGCTCATCCCTTGCTTATTTCGGTTAGCCGAAATGTTGAAAGATTCAGAATCATCGGAGTTTCCGCCTTTGCGATTATCGTCCTTTCGGTTTCTCCAGGACCTATTGTTATTTTGGGAGTCAGAAGAGGACTCCTGCTTTGAGCGTTCCAACATCTGGACTTTTCTGGTCAGCTCTTGGAATGTTTTGAGACCCGCGGTACATAGAAATGGGGCCATCCAGTTGTTGAGATTTCCGACAAGGAGACTGACAGATTGGTCCTGCTCTATCGGCGGTTCACATTTGACGGAGAGATTGCGCCATCGGGTTATAGAATCCGTGCTGCTTTCGTTGTTCTTGGGCTTGGTCCTTACGAGCTCGGCAATGGTGATCTTATCGCTGACGCTCATGAATCTTTGTCGAAACAAAAACTCCATTTGGACGAAAGTAGTAACGGAGCCATCCGGTAGGCTCGCGTACCAGTCGAAAGCAACATCGGTCAAGCTATTAACGAACTGGCGGAGGAGAAGCGCATCATTGCCCCCAGTATTCCCGCATGAGGCTTTGAAGTGGGCGATGTGCTGATTCGCATTTCCCGTCCCATCGAATCTTCCGAATTTGGGGATGACATAGCCGCTAGGAAATTCTACCAGATCATACTGAGCAGGATATGGTCTCCCACTACTGCTGATATCTTTTTGCGCTTCGGCTTCGGCTACCAAGGTTTTGACTTTGTTGGCAACCAAATCCATGATTTGATCTTGAGTTAGCGGGCTACTGTCATCGGTAGCCAAGAGATTTGCTGAGATAGGATGCGACTGATTTTCATGCGGTCCGCCCACTTTTGGATTTGAGGGAACGGGCGTCGGCTGTCTCGGGACACCATTTCCCGGTTCATGAGCTGAGCCCTGTGCTTGATTGGGCGGCTGAGAGGTAAGTTGGGCCGTAAGCCGTAAGACGACATTTGTCAAGTCGTCGATCTTTGAGTAGAGCTTGGCCATCTCCTTATCTTTGCTTCTGAGCTGTTTTCGGAGCTCTTGGAGAAGTTGCTGATCTGCGGTCTTAGGACGGAAAGTTGGCTCATCTTCGCTTTCCGAGCCTGACTCCTCATGAATTGAGGGCTCTCTCTGCCTATCAGCCTCATCGAGAGGGTTTTCATCATCCAGCGGAGGCGGCTGTTCTTAGGAAGTGGCAACCACATTCAAGCCAGATTAGATTTGAGATGTGGTGGCCCCATCCTTGCTCTTGCTGCGCGTGCCCACCACGTAGACAGTGTGGATAACACATTCAGCCATCCCCTCATCTTTGGCGGGGTAACCCTGTTCTTCGAACCTCATGAGGTTTAGCCTGGCAGTAGCCCTAGCCCTTTTGTTGGCTCTATATCTGAGCCTTTTCTCCCTCAGCTTCTCGATTTTGAAGGTTTGGCGGGCATCTGCTACCCGGGAAGCCATTGTGAGTTGATCAGAGGGAAGCTTAGAGAAGACACCCGATCGAGCAGTGGTCAAGGGCACCACTGGAGCTTGCTCGGGATGCGTTGTAGCTTTATTGGTGTTGATGGCCTTGCCCCCAGCCGGGGCCAAGGAAATTCGTTCAGACACCGACTTGCGTTTGGGTTGGGGCGCCCTTGAGATCACCACATTTGGTCTCCTGCCTTTCGAGACCGGTTTGTCTGCCACCGGGGTTTGAGGATCTGGGATGGCGCCAACTGGCATGAACATAATAGAGCCAAATGGTAGCAGTGGCTCCTCCCATTGTCGCCCGAGACTGGCCGGAAGGACCGTCCTGGAGTCTATCTTCATCGTGTAAGAGACGGGAGCTGAGTTCATCATCGAAGACATCATCGGAAGGTGATTATTTGAAAATCTGCATGAAAGAGCATTATTTTAGTATAAATACAGGTATGTATAATGATTGAGTTCGCATGAATGCTTAACCCGAAATATGGGAGGAGAGATTGGTCCCACCGGGCGTGCCAGAATCTGTAGGGTGCTTTTCGTCACCCCATTGAATACGCGCGCGCTTGTCAGGCGTACTACAGATTCCCCCTGCCTAGGGTAGGCCGGGGTTTAATGATTGTGGGGATCCGAATCTCCGGCAGCCGCGGACTAAGCTGCCGTTAATTACCCCTCGCCTTTGGAGCGAGGGAACCTCCGATTGACGGGTTAAACTGGTCATGCGAACTCAATGTGCAGTGTGCGTGTGTTGTGTTTTGAAAGAGGGGTTTTGGATATATCGGGAGCCATACAGAGTTTTTACGGGGGTCCCGCTACCCGGATAGCGGGCTGGGGGTCAAGGGGGCTAGCAGCCCCCTTACGGGGTGCGGGGCAGCACCCCGTTAGAAATTTTTTTTCTAACAGGGACAGTGTCGTGGAGCACGTGTGTGTGCAAATATGTATACATATATATGTATATATGTATATATATAAAAGAAAGAAAGGGGGAAAAGGCATCCAAAGGATGTGTGGGGGCAGCACCTTGGGCGCTGTGCGCCTAGGTGCTGTGCGCTCAGGCGCTAAAGTGCCACGTGTCGGCACGTGGGCGCTTTGCGCTTGAGCGATGGGCGCTTGAGCGCAAGCCCGCCATGTGTCGGCACGTAGGCGCTTTGCGCTTGAGCGCCTGCGCTGGAGCGCAAGCGCGCCACGTGTCGGCACGGGGGAGACTTGCGCTCGAGCGCTTGCGCTTGAGCGCAAGCGCGCCACGTGTCGGCACGGGGGAGACTTGCGCTCGAGCGCTTGCGCTTGAACGCAAGCGCGCCACATGTCGGCACCGGGGCGACTTGCGCTCGAGCGCTTGCGCTTGAACGCAAGCGCGCCACGTGTCGGCACCGGGGCGACTTGCGCTCGGGCGCTTGCGCTTGAGCGCAAGCGCGCCACGTGTCGGCACGTGGGCGACTTGCGCTCGGGCGCTTGCGCTTGAGCGCAAGCGCGCCACGTGTCGGCACGCGAGCGCTCTGCGCTTGAGCGCCGGCGAGAAAAAGTGGCTTTTAGCCTAAGAAACAGAAGCTATGCTTCAGAAAGGAAATATTTGTTATGTATATATGTATGGAGTTAAACTCCTTGGATGTTTTGAAGCTGATGAAGGGGGTTCTTCTTCTTCCTTCTGTTGTTTGGACGGATCTTGAAGATTAAGAAGTAGGAGATTTTAAAAATCACTCATTTTTGAGATCTGATGGGAGATCTGAGTTCCCCTTTGTGGGTTTTGTGGTGGAAAACTACTTAGTTTTGGAAAAGAAAGAGTAAAACTCTTGATTTAATTCAAAAGAAATGAGAAGATTTAGAACTTTGGAGAAGGAGCAGGAGGCACAAAGAACCCTAGGTTTTGGGGGAATGAAAAGTGTTTTTTTTATCCATCATGTTGCCTTTTATAGGCTTACATATTTACATATAGCCCCTTGGGCTTTACAAAAATGGCATTTTAGCCATCCCATGGCTCATGTGCCATTTTATTTTTGCATATAAGCCATGGGCTTACAAAATATTGGCTTTATGCCCATTTTGCATACATTCATGTATAAAAAATTACATAAAAATTATTTATTACATGGTCTATTTTGGCATGGAGGAGGCTGGCCGCGGGCTCGACTTGGGCATGGGCCCGCTTGACCTGTGCTTGGGCCCACCTAGCTTGGGGGTTGACCCTGACTTTGACTCGGTCAACCGGGGTGTAAATTTTTACCCCAACAGGGAGACCATGTGGCAACTTGCTACACGGTCCCCGCTATCTCCTGATGAGTTATTTTCCTCATCGTTGTCACTATTTTTGTTCTCAAGAATATACTTGAGGAAATCTTCGAGCGTGACCGGTGTGCGCGCCTTCTAGTTGTATTCCTCTAGTGCGTCAATGTACTTTTGTAGGTCTGTGCACTTGTCATCATACTCGGCAGGCTGCACAGGCTTCTTGGTCTTCTTCTTTTCCTTCAAAGACTTTGAAGGCTCGACTTGGGGGTTTTGCCCTTTATCAACAACTTTCGGTGTGGGACATTGTTTCAGCATCCTTTCGATAATTTCGGGTTCAAGTAGGCTTTTTCACCTGACTGCTGGACATGCTTGTAGATCATTCATCATTCTTTTAGTTTTTGCTGAAAGAATGACTTCCCATGGAGTTTCTTCCACGAGTGAGCATTATGCCCCCGGCGCATCCACCTTTTTAGAAGTGTGCTTCTGGGGCGAGTTCACCCTCCAGTTATCAGACAACGCGAATTTCCCCTGTTGATACTGGTCTTCGACCCAGTTTTTGAAGCCGTAGTAATCTTCAATTGGGTGGCTCACCATTCTGTGATAGGAGCAGTAATTAGGGTTATTGACGTCACCGGGTTTCGGTGGACGCTGGGGGTCTGGCAATATGAGGAGTTTATTACGCATTACCAACTCGAACAATCTCCTTGTCTTGTCGCGGGGAAACGAGTAAGCGCGTCCTAGTCTTTCCTCCATGGATGGGCGCGGACGCACGTTGTTTTAGTGATCAGCCAATTTTAGGCCACTCGGTTGTTGTTGCATGTTGGTAACAAAGGCCACTTTCCCTTTACCCTTGTTATTTCAAGGGTCCTTATTTGAGGAGGAAGGCTCGTGGCCCATCTGGTCCATTTGGGCCAGTTTATTGATAGGGGCCTGGAAGGTCGTTGGTTTGAAGAATGTCATGAACTAGGACATATTCGTTTAAGGATCAATGGTCCCAATGAACATGCCCACGGCAGGAGATTCTTCAATGCGCTGTTCGCACTTAGACCATAGGTTCCGCTACCGGATTGGAGTGCGCTCGCTTGCGCAGGAGAAACGCTGTGTGAACAACAGTTCCATCTCTATGAATGTTTTTATAGAGTCATTTGGGAGCTCCGAGTACTATTCAAAGGCCGTTTCTGACAGGCTGCCAATGAACTGGCGCAGCAACAGTTTTTCGTCACCTCCAGTGTTGCCGCACAGAGCTCTGAACTGCACAACGTGCTGGTGAGGATTGCATGTTCCTTTGTACACATGGAACTTGGGGATCTTACATCCCGGTGGGAACTTGATTTGGTCATACCAGCCTGGATACGGTCGCCAAGTTCTGACGATTTGGCCAGCTGCTTCATGGACTTGATGAGCTCTTATTTGCTGAGCGATGTAGTCATCCAGGGCCACCTTGGAGATTGTTTCCTCTTTTGCTGCCGATAAGGCCGGAAGAGGATTTGATCTTTCCCCTCTGTCATCCTCGATGATTATCGGCGGATCTTCGGCTGGGGGTTCTGGTTAGATCATCATTCCAACTATGTCCTGAAACATGAGCGCCATCTACTTCATGTTAGCAGCTTGTTCCGCGGCTTCTTTATCTTTTCTTTGAAGCACCCTTCGCAGGAACTCTGAATCGGTCTCCTGCTCCTAGAGTTATTTGGCCGCTGGATCTGTTTGTGTGATATGCCCTAGAGGCCATTATTGTATCATACTAGATTATATATTACATATTGGAAGCTTAGGATATTCATAGTTATGATAACAGTCTTGCTCAAAATGGCAGTATGCTAATTGGTTTGATTCTACCTCAATATGTGCTTGTGTTTCTTTTAGCATATCGCTTATACATATTGGTAGAGCCCTTAGGATCTTTGCTTGATTACTAGCGTTATGATGGTAGTCACACTAGTGGGGACTGGGTAGTCTATAAGCACATCCTTATACAGGTCTCTAGTCGTAGGATTATCGACACGGGGCATCGATACTTCAGAGTAGACTACTGTATACGCTTCTCATCCCAGCAGGGGAGATGTTCTGTCCCACGGTTATTAGTACGCCATGCTGGAGATAGTATACAGGTACTCATTAGGTTATGAGTTATACTGGACAGGACTCGATGGGAACTGCTGGTTGGTATTATACCTATCGTCAGGAAGTAGTTCCCAGGTGACATGAGTACAGGTTAGTCCGTTGACTTGCCATCGCTACTTCATCTCGAGTGTGTTCCCGCTACATTTTGATTACTACCCTGCCACGGCTCAAAGGAGTCGTGCAAATAGGTAGTAGTTGGGTGTAGTCCCGAAGCACTTAGAGGAAATAGCGGTCGGATAGGATTCATCTCTCCCGGTATTAGGGGTTGATATCGCGCAGTGTTCGGAAAGCCATTACACAAAGTCCCTGGCCAAAGCAGTCGAGAAATACTGGTAGGAACTCCAGTAGTTTCTAAGGGTGTATTGGGTTCTCCTTCGGCACAACTTATTGGGCTGTTAGGGGTCTGACGTTTAACATCCCCTTAGGCCCGATATACAAGTATCTTAGACGTTTACTACCCCGTGCAGATCTACTGGGGTTTGACGTTTACCACCCCTAAACTAGAAATGCGACATATCAGACGAAGAGACCGGTCTGTACGGTAGTGTTACTGACAGGCTTTACAGGAGTATGAGCAGACTTGCTTGTTGATTTTCTGATCGCTCAATACCCGGATATCTGTTACGTCCATCTAGTACCGCTGACGGCTTGTGGTGACTGATATGATCATCACCTATTGCCGGCGTATTGACGAGTCTTTAGAGTCCTACACAGAGGTTTCCTGGCTCAGGCGAAACGAAATAGGAGCACATATGTGATATGTGCGGGACCGAGATTAATACGTGTATGTGATACCATATTCTATTCTCGCGATATGTGATATCAGTCGGTTATATGTAATATAGCCGGGTTATCGAATCAAGTGTTGATTCGATATGTTGATACATATGATATTAGTCAGTTATATGTGATATAGCCGGATTATTAAATCAAGTGTTGATTCAGTAATTTAATGTATAACTATATATTTGATATATTAACATACATTAACTAATATTTGCTCACTTGCGCATTTCTTTTTCTCACATGTGCACGCTTAATATATATGTGATATATATTATTTGTGTTTTCTTTTTTGTGTCATGCTTGATGATACACACTACATGGGTGTATGAGACTCACACTATGCTCATGATAATGTGAGGTTTATCTATTTAAAGTAAATCAAAAATTAGTTGGAAATTAGCTTATAGTTGAAGCTTGTAGAAACTTGTAGATCCATTGACTTAGTCCACTAATTTTGTTTTACATAAGATATTTATTAACCCAACTATTCTCATTAGCCATGGTTAAGTCTCTACATGAGTTATATGAGATATTATCTCACCCATGGTTGCCTCATTCACTCATTCATTCTATCTCTTCATCTTCTTCTTCATCAAGAGCTTAGCTCTCTAGGTTTTTGAGAAGTGAAGAAAAATAGTGAGAAAAAGAATTCTAAAGTGAGCAATATTCCTATTTCATCATCCTCTACTAGATTAGCCATTTAGTTTAGGGTGTTAGCTTCACTAATCCCTAATTAGTGAAGAGGTAGCTTGGGTTAGTGTCTCTTCGACGTAGATCATATTCGGTCTCGAAGACTTCGTGCAAGCTTATTCCTTTCATCTTGTGGAGCCATTTTAGAGTCTGGAAGATCACTACTCGGAGCGAAAGGACTACTACACGGAGCTATTGAAGTGAAGGACCGGTCTACAAAGGTTG
Organism: Agapanthus africanus; assembly: GCA_030015575.1. Lineage (NCBI taxonomy): Eukaryota > Viridiplantae > Streptophyta > Magnoliopsida > Asparagales > Amaryllidaceae > Agapanthus > Agapanthus africanus. The sequence goes on along the minus strand of JASDDO010000028.1, from coordinate 167,310,768 downwards.
TATTCCTTGTTCACTTAGTTGGAAAGTTGTTTACACTTTGTATTGTCTAAATCACTAGTTAAGATTCTAGGGTTAGGTTTGTTTAGCATGGCAAAATTTTGAAAATGGCATGGACGATACCTCCCGAAACCTTGCTGTCGTGCTAGGTAATCCCCCAATCCTAGTACTGTATTATTGGATTGTTTTTCGTCTCAGTGTATTCGTATTTTTCAGAATACGGATACAAGTATGTATATACGGTGAGGGGTATTCTTGTAATTTTCTCAAGAATGGTTCTAGAAGAAGACACCTCATTAGTTGGTATTATTCATTTTCTTAAATGGATTAATGAGGTGGAAATGGAGGAGACATTTTTGTGGTATGGTGTAAAGCATGGCTATTGCATTATTTTATTGATTTGGGATCACTATTGAAGCATGGGAGGATTTTATATTGTGGGATATTTCCATGGTTTAATAAGTGAGTTTATTTTGATATCCATTCTCTACACTTTGGAGGATCCTAGCTCGTTTATTCACTTCTCATTCTCTTTCTTCATTTCATCTCCTTCTTTCTCAAGGTAAACCCTTACACTCACATGTGTTGTGAAACAAAGGGTTTAGTGAGATAATACAATCCATTAGACATTCTCTACATCACCTAGGCTACTTGGATTAGCGAACCATTTACCCTACTTACCTCAGTTTAGAGGTTGAAGCTTGAAGCACAAACTTCCGGGTGGATCATCTTTGACGCGAGGAGGCCGATCATGCAACCTTCATCCGTTCACCGAGGAGCCAAGGAGAAGAGGACAAGAAGACCCGAAGGACCGGTTCTAGGAGGTATAACACTCTTACCGAGTAGCTAAAACTCCTAGATAGTTTAGTTAGTTAAGGTTTTAGTATAGATCCTGGAGTTAGCCGGTGTTGCGTAGTTCGTTAAAATCGTTTTTTGAAAATTCTGCCTCCTCGCGAACCCGCGGAGTGCGTGACATTGGCTTACAGTGGTATCAGAGCCTACAAAACCTTAGCTATATAGTTAGCAAGTAGTTAGACATTCGATCGTCGAAAAAATTCCAAAATCACTATCAAAAACCCATGTTTCTGTCGATTTTAAAAACTGATCTAAAAATTATTTCAGAGACCTTAAAATATAAGCAGGGTTTTCTAAGAACACTCAAGAAAAACAAGGTCGTAACTCGCCATGACCGCCGCGGAAGCGCGGCGAAATAGTTCATTTCGCCGCGGTTCTGCGGCCGAGTCGAGACCGAGTTGACTCGGTTTTCTTCTGTGGGTCTATTTTCTAGAATTGTGATTTTGGGAATATTTGGTTTCTACCCAGTATTGTTTGTGTGCTGGATTGTGCATGGGGTAGACTCGAATTTGGCTTATCGATCGAAATTCTAAGATTCTTCACTAATCGAGATTCTGTGTTTGTTTATATGATGCTAAACGTCTACTGATCGCTATACATCGATTAGTGGGGGTTGCACATATCTGTGATGTGATGATGGTTTGTGTATATGGAGTATTGGGTTGTCGTTGATGAATAGCCGGGGGGGATGTGAGAAGAGTGTTTTCTTTTCTTTCATTCATGTAATTTGTAAAAGTGATGCAATATTATTTTGTGGGGCACATCCGGGTTGAGATTGTAGCCACCGTTGTATTATTTCTTTTACTGTTTTTGCTTCTAAGATAGACCCAAGGTAGGGTGCACAAACTACCGGGTTCTCGAAGTGCCGAGTGGCCTACTCATTTTATTGAGGGAGGTTGCTTCACTTCAGGAATTTTGTGGGTAGTTTGCCGCACCCGTAGAGGTCTAGGAATCCGTCTTTCGTTATAAGCTTAAACGAAACGCGGAATTTCTAGTATATCCAATATATTCATCTGTGATCTGGGATGCCTATTATTGTGTGAGACAAATGGATATATATATATATATGATATTTAGTAGGCGTTGTTTATGTTTTGCACCCGCACTAGTCCAGCCCCTGCTCTGCCGGTAGTTAAATAACCTAATGGTGCATGATGGGGCTCTATGGCGAATGCAGATGGTATAAGCATACGTTGTATTTTCATTTCTTTTTCTGCAATGATAGGGTTAAATGATGGGACCGCATTAACATTGATCAATGCAAGGAAAAACAAACCAAAGCTTAATCGTTGGAACAGTTTCAAAACCACTCGGTTTTCTTCAAAAAGAAAATTTTAAATGCGGAGCCTAAACCACTCCTTTTAAAAAGCTATCATGGTTCCTTCGACTATATCAAGTTCATTACATTCACGGTTTCGCCAAAACCATTCGTAGTCCTCCGTCATTTCATATGGGTATTCAGTATTCAAGCTATGTATTTTAACCTTCGCCAAGGCATAGTGATTAGTAGCTGCTGGGTATTCATATGTAGCATAGATAGATGCATTCGTTTGGGACAGTCGTACTACTATGTTGGCCTTCATCAAGGGTATGTACGAGTTGGTTCAAATTAACCTGGAAAATGACGGGTAGAACTTGACATGTGACTTATGATATGTTGGCCTTCGTCAAGGTCATAAGAGCATGGGGAAAAATTCCATATCGGGAGTTTCTAAGGAAATTGAAACTTGCTAGTGTTGCATACCATTTGGAGTGTGATGATTTTGGTAAGATTCCTTCAAAATTGTCACACGATGATATTTGGATCCCGATCCTACTGTGAGTATCCGCTACTCTTTGAGAGATTTGTTCACTAAACAATCAAAGCTATAAATCAAGTAGGTGTCTAAAACGGTGTTAGCGGGGCTATGCCTCCAGGAAAAAGGGGTTATGTAATTAAGGAATTTCACGAAAGTGTTGGAAAACCTCCCTCGAAATACCGACACCAGCCTAGCTGAAAGGTCAAGCAAGAATTGTAAGAGTGATCCTCATTAATTCTTCTTTTATGGTTTGAGAAAAGATTCAAGGAATAGTGGGAGCCATCTTGTTTAGATAAATTAATAACCAATCTAAACTTGCAAGAGTATCATACTGTGTGTTTCTTCTCTCTCTCCTAATTGCAGTGACCACAATGACCGGACTGAAGATATTAGATAATAATTTGACTGGGACAAACTTTATTGATTGGCAAAGGAATGTCCAGATGGCACTTACATATGACAAGCTGGACTACCTCCTTACTACCAAAGCCCCGCCGTCCCAGGTCCAGATTCCACCGTCGCGGATATTGATATCCGTAAGACATGGGAAAAGGATTGTGCGAGAGCCAAGTGCCTCGTGTGAACCTCAATGGATAGTGAACACCAGGGGTAGAACGAGAAGATGGACTTAGCTTCCATTTTCCTCCATACCAAATTTTTATATAAAAAGCAATCTCGTATCGCAAGATATGAGACCTCGAAGATTTTTCTTCAAGCGAGGTTAGATGTCGGGTCATCTGTAGGGGACCACATCCTTACGATGATTAGTTATATTGAACAGCTCATGGACCATGCGACCTCATTGGAGAACGAGTTATTTACTGACTTGATTCTACAGTCGCTCCCCTCCGCCAACGCCCAGTTTATCTTGAATTACAATATTCAAGGGAAGGAAGTTACACTTCCAGAACTCCTCAACATATTGAGGAGCTCAGAGGGCACCCTGCAGGAATCCAGGGAGTCACCTGCTCTGCTCATTGGAGAATCTTCCTCTTCTGGATCCAAGGCGAAAGCCAAGGGAGAGAAGAAGAAGGCATCCACCAAGCCGACAGACGGTGTCAGTAAGGTAAAAGGAAAAGACAGGGCAAAAGTTTCGGGGCTAACAGTAGGGAAGGAAGGATGTTTCTATTGTCACGGGAAAGCGCACTGTCAGAAGGACTGCAGGGCTTGGAAAGCCAGAAACCAGGATTCGAAGTAAGTTGTAGCTTCAGTTTCAGGTATGTTTATGATTGAAAACTGTATGTCAATTAACTCTACTTCCCGGATACTAGATACCGGATCAGGATCTCATATTTGCAATTCATTACAGGCTTTGAGAAACCATAGAGTTATCAAGGCAGATGATATGACTCTCAGGGTTGCTAACGGAATGAGCATGCATGCTGTATCCATAGGGGAATATCACCTAGGATGGACAAGTGGTCAGATTTTGATTTTACATAACTGTTTGTGTGTACCTAGTCTGACTTGTAATATCATATCTGTATCTTTACTTTCTAAAGAAGGATATGATTTTACAATTGTAAGCGATGTGGTACATATCCACCTTAATCAAAATTTGATTGGGTCAGTTACATTAGATAACGGCATATACATATTCAAGCTCAAGGATTCAGCATCCAGAACACACTTAAAAGAAAGTCTCCAAAATTAAATCAAGCTTTCTTATGGCATTGTAGACTGGGTCATATCAATGAAACACGGTTGACGAAATTACATAAAGAGAGATATTTGGATGCGTTCGAATATTCATCCTATGCAACTTTTCAATCATGTCTCAAAGGAAAGATGATAAAGACTCCGTTCACTGGACACGGAGAAAGAGCGAGCAGGCTCTTGGGACTTATACACAACGATGTGTGTGGTCCAATGTCTACACATGCAAAAAGTGGTTATTCTTATTTCATTACTTTTACGGACGATTTCTCAAGATATGGACATGTATTCTTGATGAAACATAAATCCGAGGTCTTTGAGAAATTCTGGGAATATAAGAATGAAGTGGAAAAACAAACCGGCAAAAGTATCAAAACACTAAGATCTGATCGAGGTGGTGAATACTTAAGTGTCGAGTTCCTGGACTATTTAAAAGTGAATAGAATTCTCTCTCAGCTTACTCCTCCATACACACCTCAGCACAACGGTGTATCGGAAAGACGGAACAGAACCTTATTGGATATGGTACGTTCCATGATGAGTAACGCTGAGTTACCGCGATCTTTCTGGGGCTATGCACTAGAATCAGCTGCATATATTTTGAATAAGGTTCCTACCAAGACTGTGCCTACCATACCATATCAGATGTGGAGTAGGAAGAAACCCTCTCTTCAGTATTTGAAGATATAGGGATGTCCAGCTTTTGTAAAAAGGCAGCATGCGGACAAGCTTGAGGCACGCTCAGTACCGTGTAAATTTGTGGGATATCCAAAGAACTCTAGGGGGTATCTTTTCTATTACGCAGAGGAACAAAAGGCCTTTGTTTCTCGGCATGCCCACTTTTTGGAAACTCAGTTTTTACAAAAAGAGATAAGTGGGAGCGCAATAGAACTGGAAGAAATTCCAGAACCACAAGCTATTGCTGAAAGAATGGTGGAACCAGAAGTTTCGAAAGAACCGGACATCCCCGCGCCACTCTGCAGGAATAGTAGGTGGTCTCATTCGCCCGAGAGATACTACGGTTTTCTCATAAACGGGGATAGAGAGGATTGCATCATCGACGATGATGAACCAACTAGTTTCCAGCAAGCCATTCAGAGCAGAGACTCGATAAAATGGCTGGATGCAATGCAGACCGAAATGGAGTCCATGTACACCAACAAAGTATGGACTTTGGACATTGCTCCAGAAGGGGTAAAACCCGTAGGCTGCAAATGAATCTTCAGAAAGAAGATTGGTGTAGATGGACGGGTTGAAACCTATAAGGCTAGACTTGTTGCAAAAGGTTTTTGTCAAAGACCTGGTTTAAACTATGATGAAACCTTTTCTCCAGTGGCTATGCTCATATCCATTCAGATCCTTCTTGCTATTACCGCCTTCCACGATTATGAGATTTGGTATATGGACGTAAAGACCACTTTTCTAAATGGAAATTTGGAAGAGTGTGTCTATATGGATCAGCCGGAGGGTTTCATTCATAGGGAGAGCAGCGGAAAGGTGTGCAAGTTGCTTAAGTCTAATTATGGATTAAAGTAGGTATCGTGGAGTTGGAACATCTGTTATGATGAGACGATCAAGGAATTTGACTTTATCAAAAATCCAGATGAATCATGCATCTATAGTAAAATTGTAGCGAGAATTGTGGTATTTCTCATCTTGTACGTGGATGACATTCTCTTGATAGGAAATAACAATCCTATGCTACAATTAGTCAAAGAATTCTTATCACAAAGGTTCCCCATGAAGGACCTGGGTGATGTCTCCTACATTCTAGGGATCCAGATCTATCGTGATAGATCTAAACGGATGTTGGGACTTTCACAGTCAAGGTATATCGACACCATACTGAAAAGATTCAGTATGGAAGATTCAAAGCGCGGTAATCTACCGGCTTGTCACGGAATCACCCTCTCCAAAAAGATGTCTCCCAAGACTGATTTGGAAAGGGATCGCATGTCTATTATACCCTACGCTTCTGTGGTAGGCTCTATAATGTATGCGATATTGTGTACCAGACCAGATGTAGCTTACGCCATGAGCGTTGTAAGCAGGTATCAGTCGAACCCAGGGGAGAAGCACTGGACAGCAGTGAAGAACATTCTCAAGTACCTGAGAAGGACTAAGGAGATGTTCTTGGTGTACGGCAGAGAAGACCTCTAGATCGAGGCCTTCGCTGACTCCAGCTTCTAGAGTGACAAAGATGACTCCAGGTCCATGTCGGGTTATGTTTTTACCCACAATGGAAGGGTGGTCTGTTGGAAGAGCACCAAACAGGACATCGTTGCTGACTCGGCGATGGAAGCAGAGTATATCGCTGCATGTGATGCCGCGAAAGAAGCAGTCTGGATCAAGAAGTTCGTGACAGAGCTTCAGGCGGTTCGATTCATTGTTGATCCAATACCGCTGTATTGTGACAACAACGGCGCTATAGCTTTGGTGAAGGAACCAAGGTCCCATCAAAAGTCCAGACACATCTTGAGGCGGTTCCACCTGATCAGGGAGATCATTGATCGCCAGGAGATCAAGGTGCAGAGAGTAGAGACAGAGAACAACAATGCAGATCCACTCACAAAGGCCATCCCTCTGACACAGTTCGAGAGGCTGATCGAGATGATAGGTCTGCGATATACCAATACACGGCCTTAGTGCAAGTGGGAAATTGTTAGTGAGATATGCCCTAGCGGCCATTATTGTATCATACCGGATTGTATATTACATATTGGAAGCTTGGAATATTCACAGTTATGATAACATTCTTGCTCAAAATGGTAGTATGCTACTTGGTTTGATTCTACCTCAATATGTGCATGTGTTTCTTTTAGCATATCACTTATACATATTAGTAGATCCCTTAGGATCTTTGCTTGATTACCTGTGTTGTGATGGCAGTCATACTAGTAGGAGCTGGGTAGTGTATAAGCGCATCCTTATACAGATCTCTAGTCATAGGATTATCGAGATGGAGCATCGATAGTCCAGAGTAGACTAGTGTATACGCTTCTCATCCCAGCAAGGGAGATGGTCTGTCCCACAGATATTAGTACGTCATACAGGAGATAGTATACAGGTGCTCATTAGGTTATGAGTTACACTGGACAGGACTCGATGGGAACTGCTTTTTGGTATTATACCTATCGTCAGGAAGTTGTTCCCAGGTGACATAAGTATAGGTTAGTCTGTTGACTTGCCATCGCTACTTCGTCTCGAGTGTGTTCCCACTATACTTTGATTACTACCCTACCACAGCTCAAAGGAGTCGTGCAAACAGGTAGTAGTTGGGTGTAGTCCCGAAGCACTTGAAGGCAATAGTGGTAAGATATGATTCGTCTCTTCCGGTATTGGGGGTTGATATCGTGCAGTGTTCGGAAAGACATTACATAAAGTCCCTGGCCAGGGCAGTCGAGAAATACAGGTAAGCACTCCAGTAGTGTCTCAGGGTGTATTGGGCTCTCCTCTGGCATGACTTATTGGACTGTTATGGATCTGACGTTTACCATCCCCCTAGGCCCGATATGTGAGTTTCTTAGACGAACAGACCGGACTGTACGAAGATTGTCACAGACAAGCTCAGTAGGAGTTCGGATGAGTTTGCTCATCGACCTTCTTATCGACAGATACCTGGATAGCCGTTACGTGCAGCTTGTACCACTGACTTGCTTGTGGTTAAACCCACCGCCAGCGTACTATCGAGTCTTTAGAGTCCTACACAGAGGGTTTCCTTGCTTCGGGCAAAATATATAGAGGCCGTATGGTTTTACAGCAGGGCAATGATCACATACGTGTACTTGTACACGGATGATGTTCGGGCGGACAATACTAGTGGGCTTTGGTTTAAGCCGGATCCTAGTATTGTATTATTGGATTATTTTTTGTCTCAGTATATTCGTATTTTTCGGAATACGGATACGAGTATGTATATACGGTGAGGGGTGTTCTTGTAATTTTCTCAAGAATGCTTCTAGAAGGAGACACATCATTATTTGGTATTATCCATTTTCTTAAATGGATTAATGAGGTGGAAATGGAGGAGACATTTTGTGGTATGGTGTAAAGCATGGCTATTGCATTATTTTATTGATTTAGGATCACTATTGAAGCATGGGAGGATTTTATATTGTGGTATATTTCCATGGATCAATAAGTGAGTTTATTTTGATAGCCATTCTTTACACTTTGGAGGATCTTAGCTCATTTGTTAACTTCTCCTTCTCTCTCTTCATTTCATCTCCTTCTTTCTCAAGCTAAACCCTTACACTCATATGTGTTGTGAAACAAAGGGTTTAGTGAGATAATACAATTCGTTTGACATTCTCTACATCACTTAGGCTAATTGGATTAGCGAACCATTTACCCTAGTTATCTCGGTTTAGAGGTTGGAGCTTGAAGCACAAACTCTCAGGTGGATCAACTTTGACGCGAGGAGGCCGATCATGCAACCTTCATCCATTCACCGAGGAGCCAAGGAGAGGAGGACAAGAAGACCCGAAGGACCGGTTCTAGGAGGTATAACACTCATACCGAGTAGCTAAAGCTCCTAGATAGTTTAATTAGTTAAGGTTTTAGTATAGATCCTGGAGTTAGCCGGTGTTGCGTAGTTCGTTAAAATCGTTTTTTAAAAATTTTGCCTCCCCGTGAACACGCGGGGTGTGCGACATCGGCTTACAGGATCCGGACTTTTTTTTCTGTCCGGTAAGTGCTGCTATTTTGGTCAGCATTTCCTGGATCTTTTGTTCTTTCTTCTGAGCTTTTGTCAGCGACCGAGTTTGCGGTCGATGACCTCGGAAGCACGGCTTTCTTTTTTCCCGGAAACCATGTGGACCGTATATAGGATCATACCCCCAGACGTGGGGTGTTTGGGTCCATCACCTTTAGGATTTGCCGTATGCGGTGGGATTTTCTCCGGTCTCGTCCTTTTGTGGGAGGTTGAAGTTGAAGGAGCCATTGTGACAAGCACCCATATGAAAGAAGTCCCTCGCTGTATGACGGAGGAGTGGTCTTCCTCTTGCCGAGCCTTCGATTTTTTCGGTCGACGAGAGTAGTTTTGGTCAATTACACAGTCCTGGACTTTTTTCCAGACCCTATGAATTTGGGAGGAAAGCCGCTGATGGGGACACTCCAGTTCTTCCGGAACAGTGACTTCAGCAGGCGAGGGTGATTTCTTTAGCACCGCCGCTGGAGAGTTCTTCCACACCCTCTTAAGAAAATCAAAGTTATTCTCTGTTGGAACAGCAGCGTCAACTTCCACCATTGGAGCTAGTGGGATAAGTCCAGAGAGGGAGTTGCCCCAGCTTTTCTCACTCGGCGCCAATGGCGACGTCGAGCGTGCCTTCCATAAGGGACCGCTTCAGTTTTGGAAGCGGTTTCGTCGTGCCCCCGGCTTTGCTGAGGGGCTGCAATTGGCGTCAGCCTGTTGAAGATCAACACCCTTATTGAAGTTTGGGGTGGGCCGGCCAATCTTTTGAAGACCGACTTTCTGATGGGGGAAGCACTTTTGACGGCTTCTCCCGTAGCAGAAGTTGGGAGGGTTATCCGTTTTAGGGCAGACCCTTCAGGTATCACGAGCCTCTTTGCGGGCCCATTTAGGTTCTTGCTCAGCTTGTCGAAGACTGAGACGTCGGATTTGAATGGCCCGTTGAGAGGGGCCATTGTGGTCGCAAGTCGATCGAAGACCGACCTCTTGGGAGCTTCCTCTTACAGCGTTGAGGCACCAAAACTTATTGGTGGGAGCATGGTCCCAAAGAACAATCCAGTAATGGCTTGTGTAACTTGCCCCATCGGTATTGAAAAGATAGAGGCCGCGTTGGGCTCGTAGGTCACTCCTCCTGTTGGGGTGGAGCGAGAGTTGTTGTTGCAAGAGGTGCAGTTGGAAGCCATCGATTTTCTCTGCACATGAGCAAGACACCAAATTTTAGTACCTCGAATCCAATGGCAACTATAGCGAACCGCGATTTTGTTCGCGAAACACGACACATGAAGTGTGGAGTGGAAAAAGGAAAAGGTCCCACCGGGCGTACCAGAATCTATTCACCGCAGAAAACAGAGACGAATTGGGATTGATCGCCTTGCCTGAATTTGGGGGCAGATGCTATTTCGACTTCTCCATCCACATCTCCGAAGATACCAAGTTGATTTATGGCACCATGTATCGGAGGTTTGGACAGATGTGACCGTTGTAGCAGACTTTATCAGATTCCCCCTCATTTGCGAGGCGTTTATTGATTGTGGGGACGCTCTTATGTTAGTTATATGTATGCCCTAGAGGCCATTACTGTACATACGATGTATATTGTAGTGGATGCTTGGACATATAGAGGGAAGACTTTCTTGCTCGATATGATAGTATGCAATCTGGTTGCTCTTTATCTTAACATGTACACTGATTGTCTCTCTATATTACATGTTGATAAAGCCCTTAAGATAAATACTTGACTACCAGGATTATGATGCAGATCATACTAGTGGGGACAGAGTAGTCACTAAGTACATCCTTCAAATGTTCCTAGTCGTAGGCGTATCGAGACAGGGCATCGATATACCAGAGTACACTAGCGTATGGCTTCTCGACCCATATAGATGGGCGATGGATGATCCAATATCCATTGGTGTTTGACATCAGAGATAGTATATGGGTGCTCAGTGGAGACTGGGTACCCTGGACAGGCTCGCCGAGAACTCCTAGATGGTATTATACCTATCGTCAGATAGCAGTTCTCTGGTGACACTGGTACAGGTTAGTCTGTAGACCCGAGATCGTCATAGAGTCTTGTGTGATTCCCACTGTGCTTTGATTTCCACCTTACCACATTCAAGAGAACGTGCAAAACGGTGGCTTTTGGGTTCAGTCCCGAGTCACATGGAGGCAATGAGCGATAGGAGGGGTTTCGTCTCTCCCGATATTGGGAGTTGATGTTGCGCTGTGCTCGATTGGCTATAACAGGAAGTCCCTGGACAGAGCTGCTTCAGAGATATACTGGTAAGTGTTATCAGTAGTTTCTCGACCCGTTATGAGCCTCACACCGACACGACTTATCGAGTTACTGGGGTCTGACGTTTACCACCCCTAGATGAGATATGCGACATATCAGACGAAGAGACCGGACTGTACGGTAGTGTTACTGATTGGATTCGCAGGAGTATGAGCAGGCTTGCTTGTTGATCTTCTGATCACTCAATACCCGGGTGGCCGTTACGTTTAGCAGACCGTTTGCGGCTTGTGGGTGTTTGATATGATCATCACCTACTGCCGGCGTATTGACGAGTCTTTAGAGTCCTACACAGAGGTTTCCTGGCTCAAGCGAAATGGAGTAGGAGCACATATGTGATATGTGCGGGACCGAGATTAATACGATATGAGATACTGTATTCTATTCTCACGATTTATGACATCGGTCGGTTATATGCGATATAGCCGGGTTATCGGATCATGTGTTGATTCGATAAGTTGTTACATATGATATTAGTCGGTTATATGTGATATAGCCGGATTATTAAATCAAGAGTTGATTTGATAATCTAATGTATAATTATATATTTGATATATTAATTTACATTAACTAGTATTAGCTCACTTAAGATTTCTTTTCTCACTAGTTTGTGCACATTGTATATATGCGATATATGCAAGTGTACATGTTTGTTTCATGCTAGGTTACATATGCAACATGTATGTATGAGACTTATACCATGCTAGGGTTAGGTTAGGGTTTATGATTTATTCAAAGTTAAACAAATTTGTGGAGAATTAGTTTAATGTTCAAAGCTTATAGAAGCTTGTATGAACCTTTGACTAAGTCCACTCTTTTTCTAGCTTAGGATATTTATTAACCCAACCCTTTAACCCATGGCCATGATTAACTCTCTACAAGGGTTAAGCATGACATGCTTAACCCTTGGTTGCATTTCTAACCTCAACATGAATTCATTCATAACTTCATCACTTCCTTCATCTTCTTCTTCCTCTCAAACTTTCTAGCTTCAATGGAAAATGATAAAAGCTTGTGAGAAAATTAAATCTAAAGTGAGCCCACTTTCTACTTCATCATCCTCTACTACTTGCTTTTTAGTATAGGGTGTTTGCTTCACTAATTCCGTAATTAGTGATGAGATAGATTGCGTTAGTGTATCCTCGACGTAGATCATCTTCGGCCTCGAAGACTTCGATGCAAGCATGTTCATTTCTTCAAGGGAGCCTCTCTAGAGTCCGGAGTTCACGATCGCAGCGAAGGGACTACTACACGGAGCTATTGAAGTGAAGGACCGGTCTACAAAGGTTGTATTTCTCGCTCTCTTTACTTGCAAAGTGTTTGCATTTCATTCCGTCGATTTTTCTAGTATACGATTCTAGGGTTAGGGTTAGCTAGAACGGAATTTTTTTTAATATGGCATGAATGATGCCTTCCGAAACCTTGCTGTCGTGCTAGGTAACCCTGCAGTGGTATCAGAGCCATACTAGAAAATTATACGGATTTTGTTAAGATTACGAAACCGAAATACTCCGAAACTTGAAACGCGAAAATGTAGTTTCTGTCGAATTTAAAATGTTGTCAAAATTTTTTTTAAACAAGTACAGAATGTTATATGGGATATATCATGAACACAGTTAAAATTTCAGAGGGTTTGCTCGGATTTTGGCCGAGATCAATGTACATGGGGCCAGCAACTTTGGTCCAGTTTTGCATGAAATTTTTACTGTGTTCTAGTGACTGGGTTTTGGTGTTTCAGGTGTTGTTTGTTTTTGCTAATTTTGCATGTGATGTAATCTTACACTATAAGAAATTCGGAGTGTTTCGTATTCGTAGTTTTAACAATGTTTCGGGTTATACACATATTGTCTAGGCAAAGTTTAAAAGTTCGATTTAATGTCAAAAACCCATTTTTCCAAGTTTAACGTATTCGGAAAAACATGGAAGTAATTCTATGAACTCTCTAGAAAAATGAAACCCTAACTCGACTTTTTGGATCGCAGAACCGCGGTCATACCCTAGGGTTTGCCACAGTTCCGTGGCGACATGAGTGAGGCTTGGGTCTGCCTTTCTATGGCTGGTGTATAGGTACTGTGGCATATTCTGCGTATTATTGAACTGTGCTCAAGTGTTGAGCTGTTGGGAAATTGTGGGACTTTGATGAATCGATCAAAAAGTTTAACGTCGCCCGGGTATCATGTGATGAGATACAATACTTAGAATCAAAACTAATTTGAATGTTATAAATCTAGCAATTTAGTCTCATTTGATCAGTTGCCACGGAATTTTGATGTGATCAAAAGTCCGTCGCAATCACGTAGTGTACGCGGATACTCGCCGGGTAACATTATTAGATAGCCATACCCCATAGCCCCGACCAAGTGACTATAGGAGAACCCCGTCGCCAAAAGCATCCGTTCGGGTGCTCGCGGCAGCGGTGTTCCGCCTTAGTGCACTTCGTCGACGGCATCGGGGGGTGCGGCCGTCTACTAAAGTTTCCGACGAGCATTCGATCAAGATGTCGGTAATCTTGTTGAATTGCCCGACTAGATATTAAAAGGTGTTTTGAATATCGAGACTAAAATGCGGGGTTTATAATTGTTAGGCATGTGATGTCTAAGGAATTCATTTGGTTAGGCATAAAATCCAAAGTATGAGATACGTTGGGTTTATGAAGTCTAAGATGGTTGCGGATTCCAACTGTTGTAGTTTTTCACTTTCTTTTCTGCGACCGTAAGTATAATATGTGGTGTATCGCCGGTTTCGTTGCTATATGTCAACGACAATTGGGATATGCATATTTACTTACGTTGATGACATGTGATGTTATGCGTTGCTGTGATATGCTATATTGGATCGTCGTGTTTGAATAGCCGGGGGTTTTTATGTGAGATGAGAGTTTTTCATTTTCATTCATGTAAAAACTTGTATGTAATATTCTTTTATTGAGGCATTTCTGGGTTGAGGAAGATGTCACCGTTGATGTATATTTTTTACTTTTCCACATTAGGATAGACCAAAGGAGGGGAGCACAAGTAACCGGGTTCTATAGTCTAGCGGGAGACCGTCTCGAGGCGTCGAGACCGGGTCTCCTAACTCTAGAATTGGTAGGGTTGCTTGCCGCTCTTGTAGGGGTCTAGGGATGTGGGGTTGGCTATTCATCATGACCGTGGAATCCGTGTTTTATACAGGCTTAATTTAAAACACGGAAATTCTAATATATCCAATATTTCATATGTTGTGTTTTGCTGCGATTTATCTGTGATGTGATCACTGTATATGTTGAGATAGATACTGGATATAGTATATGTGATATATTATATAGACGTTGCTTATGTTTTACATCCGCGCTAGCCCTGCCCCACTCTGCCGTTAGTTACCTAACCTAACGGTGCACGAGGGGACATCGAGGTGAATGCGGATGGCATAAGCGTACATTGTATTTATCTGTGATGTTTAGGTAATTTAAAATGATGGGACTTCATTAATGAGATTAATGAAATTAAAGAAATCTAAAGATGTTGTAGAAACTTGTCTTGAAAACTGGTAGCTCTAGTTCTTGCTTTGCATAGAGGTATTCCCAGTAGAATATCCAGCACCTTATTCGATAAGGAAAGAGCCGAGATCCCTTCACCGGGAGTGACCTCTTTAGCAAAACTAGCAGATGCTACAAACTCAGTTTATCTTTTGATTGCTTTTATAGTTTTTGCTTTGCATAGTGGTATTTGTGAAATATCCTGCACCTTATTCGATAAGGAAAGAGCCGAGATCCCTTCGCCGGGAGTGACCTCTTTAGCAAAACTAGTTAAAGCCTAAAAAATGCTCTATTTTAAATCACTCGATTCTACAACGATATCAAGTTCATTACGCAAAAGGTTTTCTTAAAAACCTGTCGTAGCCCTCCGTCATTTCAGATAAGTACTTCATAGTATTCGTGCTACGTTTGTTGGCCTGTGTCAAGGCGTAGTGTGCGGTAGCTATTTTTGCTTATCTGCTAAAGTATATGATGCGATTGAGTTAGGGTAGTCGTGCGACTTTGTTGGCCTGCGTCAAAGGTCGTGCGGGTGGGTTTAATTCAATCGGGAAATGTACGGGTTGAACATGACTAGAGGACTATGGTTTGTTGGTCTGCGTCAAGGTCATGGGACGCTAGGGGCAAAACATTATCGGGAATTTCAAGTGTTGAAATTTGCTATGAGATTGCATACCTCCTATGAGATAGTTGGATCCCGATACCCACTGCGAGTAAGAGCTAGTCCTCGGAAAGTTTTACACATTATAATTAGCCGATCAAGTAGGTATCTAGAAAGGTGTTAACGGGGTTACGCCCCTGGGAAAATGAGGTTTATTTTAATTAGGTCCGTGCGAAAGCACGGGAAACCTCCCTCAAAGTACTGGCACTGGCCTGGTTGAAAGATTGGCAAACTTGTAGCGTGTAATTAATCCCGGCTAGTCTTACCTTTTAGGGTTTGAAGGAAGATTTGACTAAAACTGTGGGAGCCATCCTGATAAGATAAATTAATAACCAATCTAATCTTGCAAAAGTATACGCTGCGTGTTTTCTTCTCTCTCTCTCCAGGTAGCGACCATGTCACGCCTTAATCAAGATAACAATACGGATGTATTGACCGAACCTGGTTGTTATACTGAGCTAGGAAACGTTAGTCCCACTCCAACTTATAATTGTTATAAGACCGAGCAGGAAATAAGGGGATTACCAGGATTCTCGTGCCGCCCAAACGAAAAAAGTGCATGATGATGCATTGATTGGAAGAATTAAAGTTAACCGCAATCAAGACGGTGTCGCTATGCAGCTAGCCGGTTGAGGACGGGTCGATCCACAGGGAGATGGTTGTATGTCCTTTCTTGTTTTAGACGAGTCAATAAAGAATGAGTATGTGTTTGTTCGATTCTAACCTATGTGTATTTATTTGCAAGTATGGAGTTGTTAAGAAAAAGATACGAGATTGTAAGCTAAAGAAATCCGTACTCAAAACCATTGAGCCGAGTCTTGACCGATTGAAGCTAGAGCAATCGGCAACAACGTGGATTAGGGGATTTAAGCGCGGTATTTGTGGAATACGGCTTATTTACCCTTGTCCTTCCGTTCTTGTCTCTTGCTTTCGCCTCCGGCCAAACCGAACGCAACCGGTCGTGGTTAGGAATCACCGTTACCTTGTCAGGGTAGGGTGCCTAACGGAGCGCTTGCGTAACGTTTGGACGGAGTTCAATGGAAAATAAAGGGAAAAGGAAATGAGCAAAGAAATATTAACTTACAATACCGTATTTATTCTTAACAACGATAATTACAACCATTCACAAACTGAACAAAAGAGAGGAAAAGAAAAGAACAAAGAAAAGAAAAGATTACAAGTAATTAAGTGCATGAATTAAAATGCAAGAAAGTAAAGCAAGATAATAATAAGCAAGTAATAAAAAGCGATAAAAAGAACAAGAAACTAGAACTCAAGACAAGCATGTGATCAATAGCCAACCCTTAAACTTGCAAGCTCAATCAAGAGGTTGCAAGATCAAGGGAAGGGTAGAGAACGCATGTGAAATGAAGCGCTAATTCCATAAGAAAATACGACCCTTGAGATCAATAACTAACCCTTAACCATTCAAGCTCAATGAAGAGGTTGAATGATCAAGAGAAAGCAAGAATCTCAAGGGGAAGAAGAAACAAAAGAGAATGATACAAAAAGCCCTCATCTTCATTGATCTCCCACTCAAAAAGCTCTCACTACAATTTTCATAGAAAAAGAATGAAGAAGAAGAAGAAAAAGACTAAATCCTAAAAAGAAAGAAGAACAAAGAATGAACACCCTCATCTTGGCAAGTTCTGGGGTATTTATAGGAGGGGAATGGGAAACCTAGAGCAACAATCTGCCTTTAAATGAAAAGACCAACAGGCCCCCAAAAGATGACAGAGTGAGGAGACAGAACGGCCGCGGATCCGCGGCCTAGACCCCCTATTGGCCGCGGATCCGCGGCCATATGGTGGAGTTGGGTCATGGCGTTTTGTCGTGTTCCCTGGTTTACTTTTTCCTCGTGTTTGAACACTTCATACTGCACAAAAGTCTTCCAGAATATCTTCAGTTTTCATAGTCCAAGATTGCACTCTTTCATTTTACTTTTGACTTTATCTCCCTCGAGCTCCGCGCACCCATTGATTCTTGTGCGGCCCCCTCTCGTGCTCTGTGCTTGTCCCAGACACGAATGACCACTGTCATATGTCTTGTCTCAGGAACTGGTACTCGGCACCGGACGAATATGGATGACTGGAACCCGGCTTTTATCTGCTGTCAACAGATGTTCTGTATTTGGTGTAACTGTGGAGATTTTGTCTTGATTTGCAATATTTGTACTGGAAACCTGTAATCTGTAAATATGTAACAAACACGAATTAAAAGCACCTACATATAAACACACGAGCATAAGAATGGGCGGTATAAAATGCAGTATTCTGTTATGAACAAATACCCCCAAACTTAACTTTTGCTCGTCCCGAGCAAAACCAATTATTCACAAAAAAAGAAAATCCTAACCGCACTTTCGCAGGGAACGCGATTGCACTGAGCGCGTGCAACAAGCCGTTAAACCTCTAGGTGTCCCTAGTAGGAGGAGTGTTGTCTCCTGAGGGTTTTCAGCGGATACTACCCACAAAATCCCGTCAAGCTAGTGTCATAAGTCAACGTCGATTCTACTCCTATAGTTTAGTATTTACGTTAGAAACTCTATCATCCTAAGTTAGGAATATCCAACCCTTATGTTTCACACCTCCTATCTGTTTTAACTTTAGATCATATACGTTCCAAAAAAGTTTAGAAAGATGTTGGTTCCCCTGAGTTTTCCTTCTAAAGTGCGGCCTCAAATTAGGGATTTTTATCAACTTTACAGAAAACACAAGTTTTATTCTTTATTTCTATCTTTTATTCAAACATCGATTGTATACCCCTACGTGTGTGTATATTTGCACCCCTACACTCAAGAATTCAATTCAAGCTATAATACCCTTGCCCTAATACCTAATACTACTTCTTTTCATTAAGGATGGACGGATTTGCTCACACACCTTTCATGCGACTATTAATGCTTCTTGAGGCACTAACGGCCGATTACTGAATGTGTGAGCTTAAAGCGTAAATAGCAGTTTCCAGGTCTTGACTTTATTCTATTTTTCTTTTTCTTTTTCTTTTTCTTTTTCTTTTTCAAGACCAGATATATTTTTCAACATGCTCTTTTGGTGTTTAGCTTTAAATACCGTTTTTTCTTTCATACTAGGCTTTCAGGCAAGAGTATTTCTAGGTATCCTCTATTATCCCAAGTTTCAAGGTGTGTGTAAGTGCAGTTTGTAGGGTATATACTTTCTAAATTTGAACTCGAGAAAAGAAACTATTTTTCAGACTTATCCTTCAGTAAAGCATCAATACTTTCCCTTCATCTTGACTTAACTCAAGAACTGAACTCAAGATTAACTATTTCTCAAAAAAAACTGTAAGGACGTATACTTACCAAAGTTAGACAGAATGAGGGTTATTTTTAGGGTTTTCAATCCCTAAGCCTAGAATTTAGTTATTTCTATCATATCAACTAAACTTTCGGAATAAAGATCTAAGTTACCCTATTAGCTAACAAAGTTTTTATATTTTTTGGAAAATTTTTAATTTTTGTGGGTTTTTAATACGATATGCAAATGCAAAATATACAAATGAGTGCGAAGGAAGAAAG
The DNA here is from genome assembly GCA_030015575.1 of Agapanthus africanus. Classification (NCBI taxonomy): domain Eukaryota; kingdom Viridiplantae; phylum Streptophyta; class Magnoliopsida; order Asparagales; family Amaryllidaceae; genus Agapanthus; species Agapanthus africanus. Next base: position 167,291,768 of record JASDDO010000028.1, on the reverse strand, counting down.
CTTACCGAGCACACCCCCAAACTTAAACTTGACAGTGCCCTCACTGTCAGGCTATACCAAGAGGGTCAAAATTGTCGGCGCTCCCTAGAAACAAATTATGTACAAAACAAAAAGGAAAATAAAAAATATATACAAAAAAGGAGTCCCCCCAAACTTAAGTAAAACAGTGTTTCCACTGTTAAGCGTTGAAATTCAGGATTAGGGGGGAAAGAGAACAGTATCAAGCTATACAAGGCCTTACACAGGCCAAAAGTTAACACCAATCATTCAAAGATTTTATCGCTATAATGTACCGGTTGGTGGAAGAAGGCGTAGAGAAAAGAGATGGAGAATACGCGAGACCATATGCGAAGAGAAGCGGGATATGGTCTCGGTATATGAGAGGAGGAAGAATGGCGGAAGGGAAAAAGAAGTGGAATACGAACTTGAGGGTGCAAATGGAGTAAATAGATTAGCACAATTTGTGATGACCGATGTGTGAAAAGTGATTGTGCTAATATATTTATCCGTCGAGAAATGGGGTCAAATCCCTCAAGATTCGTGAGAAACCATGGGTACGCCGAACTTGGTAAACCAGACATACGAAATGAAAGTGAGACGGTTTCTTGCATGGTCGGAACGATGGAAAGGGTAGGGGGAAGTGATTGAGGAAGGTTATCGGTTAAAGGTTTGGGAGGGTGTACACAGTCAGTGGAAGGGACAGGATGAATTAGAAAATCCGACTCATTAATTAAAATCGGTTCATCCTCAAAGCTATCCTCAAAATTCTCCTCAAAATTTAGCACATCCATGCATTTCTCTTCAAAATTCAGACGCATATGGGGTTCGGGAAAAACAGTGAATGACTCGGGATGATGAATTGGAGAGAAAAACTCTGCCAGATCTACAGGTTCATCATCCAAAATATTCCCGGCGTCAATATCCTTAATCAAGTGAAAGTCAATTTTCTCCGACATCTCATCAAAAGCATGGATTTCAATCAATTCAGGTTCTAAGATGGAGGTGTAGAGGTCAAAAGGATTGTTTGTGGTTTCACTTGGCAAGGTCCCTTCATAATCTGGCAAATCAAACCTTACAAAGTCGCACAACTCATTGAACATTCTATCTTCAATTGATAATGCAGTTGGGAGACTTGATAGACTTTCAACACAGGAGTTGTGGGATTCAATTTGAAACGGGTAGGTTTTATTTGGAAGGGGGTACAGCTCACTCTCTCCACTCAAATTCACAGCCTGTCCGACCGCCTCTTCATACATTGGAAAATTTGGAGCTAGTTGAAAACTAGCTACCGGGTCACTAGGTTGTATGAGGGAGGCCATGGACGCATCCAAATCCATCATCTGTTGGTACGACCCTACCCTAAAGTCTTCCAAAGACTGTTCCAGACTAGACATGGGTTGGGAAGGGGTTTCAGTAAAAGATTCAAAATTGTTTGGATACTGAAAACTCCCAAATGGCGGTTCTGAAGCAATGTCTAGGGAAGGTGAAAAAGTAGGGTAGGAATGGTAGGAATTGAATGGCTGGACAGGGGTAGGATCAACATTTGGATAAGAAGGTGAATGAAATTGTTGATCCCAAGAATTTGAAGTGGTGACAGGAGTGAAAGATCGGCTACGAGATTGTTCAATACGTTCTGCAATAGACATAGGTCTTGGAGTTGCAACATGACTCGAAGAAGGGGTATCAACGTAAGAAGGGGTGAATGTTTGAAATGGTTGATACGAAGTTGATTGCGGAGTCAAATTGTTTGTCCTAGACACGTCTATCCGATCTCTTAATGAAATTTTTGGCATGGATGGATCGTTCGAAGTTCGGCCAAAGCAAGAACCGTAAGAAGTAATGTCTGGTTGGGGGTACCAAAGTTCGGCAAGAGTTTTGCGAGGTGGAGTACCCATGATATGAAGAGAGAAAGAGAGAAAGGCAGAGAAAAGGAAGGGAAAAAGAATGTGATATTTTTTTTTTTTAGTTTATATATTAATAGAAGAATGAAATATACACACAAAAAGAATACGGACAAAAACAATCACGACACAAAAATACCACACACCTAATCGTTCTAGGGTTCACCTAGGTCAACTAGACCTGCTCCAGAACTTGATTGTCGAAGTAAAACTGTGTCGAGAAACTGGCTCAAGATACACTGATCACGAGGCCAGGTAAGTACAGAGATAAGGGGAGGTTTTCCAACGCTTTCGCGAAGTTCCTTAATTAAATAACCCTTTCTCTTTTGGCGGTTTCGCCGTTAACACTTTCCTAGACACCCCGTAAACAATATACCGTTAAGCGAGGTTCCAAACACAGTTGACTTCTCCTAGTGAGCGCGAAGTCCTTAAGGCTTAAAGTCTAATTTCTTTTAAATTTAGTGCGGGTAAACGTTATGCTCAAGTTCGTGATTTGTGGGCCATGGAAAAGGTGATGAAATCCTTTACCGTATATTGTGGGGTTCGCTTGCCCTTAAGTCCGTATTAATTGATGCAATGCGCAATTCAATAAAAATTCTATAAAGAATCAAAAAATCGTTTTTTAGTTTAAGCGCGGCACTGCAAGAAATACGGGTTAGTCAAATTTTTTAGCGTTTGCTAGCGAACTTGCAAAGAATCCTGCAAAGAATAGTATATTGGATGCGTCGGATTTAAGAAGGAGGTGTTAGTAAAGTACGTACCGTTAAGTTTTTGAGTTAGGAAACCCCCGTTGAATCAAATCCGGTAAGCTTGAAAAGTTCGCTTGCGCGGGTCAAACTACCCGGATCTTTGGCACTGTACTTTGCAATCACCTTAGCCTTGAATGTACACTTTGCTCCCCACAATCGCAGTTTGCAAATCTGCAAAAATCTGCACTCTTGCCCACAAAAATGATCAAAAAAAACAAAAAGATATATATATATATTTTTTATATATACAAAAAGAATATTAACCCGAATAATAAGAAAGAAAATACGCTACCGTCTCCCCGGCAACGGCGCCATTTGATTGGAAGAATTAAAGTTAACCGCAATCAATACGGTGTCGCTATGCAGCTAGCCGGTTGAGCACGGGTCGATCCACAGGGAGATGGTTGTATGTCCTTTCTTGTTTTAGACGAGTCAATAAAGAATGAGTATGTGTTTGTTCCATTCTAACCTATGTGTATTTATTTGCAAGTATGAAGTTGTTAAGAAAAAGATACGAGATTGTAAGCTAAAGAAATCCATACTCAAAACCATTGAGCCGAGTCTTGACCGATTGAAGCTAGAGCAATCGGCAACAACGTGGATTAGGGGATTTAAGCGCGGTATTCGTGGAATACGGCTTATTTACCCTTGTCCTTCCGTTCTTGTCTCTTGCTTTCGCCTCCGGCCAAACCGAACGCAACCGGTCGTGGTTAGGAATCACCGTTACCTTGTCAGAGTAGGGTGCCTAACGGAGCGCTTGCGTAACGTTTGGACGGAGTTCAATGGAAAATAACGGGAAAAGGAAATGAGCAAAGAAACATTAACTTACAATACCGTATTTATTCTTAACAACGATAATTACAACCATTCACAAAATGAACAAAAGAGAGCAAAAGAAAAGAACAAAGAAAAGAAAAGATTACAAGTAATTAAGTGCATGAATTAAAATGCAAGAAAGTAAAGCAAGATAATAATAAGCAAGTAATAAAAAGCGATAAAAAGAACAAGAAACTAGAACTCAAGACAAGCATGTGATCAATAGCCAACCCTTAAACTTGCAAGCTCAATCAAGAGGTTGCAAGATCAAGGGAAGGGTAGAGAACGCATGTGAAATGAAGCGCTAATTCCATAAGAAAATACGACCCTTGAGATCAATAACTAACCCTTAACCATTCAAGCTCAATGAAGAGGTTGAATGATCAAGAGAAAGCAAGAATCTCAAGGGGAAGAAGAAACAAAAGAGAATGATACAAAAGCCCTCATCTTCATTGATCTCCCACTCAAAAAGCTCTCACTACAATTTTCATGGAAAAAGAATGAAGAAGAAGAAGAAAAAGACTAAATCCTAAAAAGAAAGAAGAACAAAGAATGAACACCCTCATCTTGGCAAGTTCTGGGGTATTTATAGGAGGGGAATGGGAAACCTAGGGCAATAATCTGCCTTTAAATGAAAAGACCAACAGGCCCCCAAAAGATGACAGAGTGAGGAGACAGAACGGCCGCGGATCCACGGCCTAGACCCCCTATTGGCCGCGGATCCGCGGCCATATGGTGGAGTTGGGTCATGGCGTTTTGTCGTGTTCCCTGGTTTACTTTTTCCTCGTGTTTGAACACTTCATACTGCACAAAAGTCTTCCAGAATATCTTTAGTTTTCATAGTCCAAGATTGCACTCTTTTCTTTTACTTTTGACTTTATCTCCCTCGAGCTCCGCGCACCCATTGATTCTTGTGCAGCCCCCTCTCGTGCTCTGTGCTTGTCCCAGACACGAATGACCACTGTCATATGTCTTGTCTCAGGAACTGGTACTCGGCACCGGACGGATATGGATGACTGGAACCCGGCTTTTATCTGCTGTCAACAGATGTTCTGTATTTGGTGTAACTGTGGAGATTTTGTCTTGATTTGCAATATTTGTACTGGAAACCTGTAATCTGTAAATATGTAACAAACACGAATTAAAAGCACCTACCTATAAACACACGAGCATAAGAATGGGCGGTATAAAATGTAGTATTCTGTTATGAACATGCATCATCTACGGGTGTATTCAATACCGAGAACTGTTTCTCAGTTTCCTTTACGTCCTGAGTATGAGATACCGGATCAGGATCCCACATATGTAAACTGTTACATGGGCTACAGATAGGTAGAGAACTGAGAATGGGTGATAAGTTTCAAGAGTTGGAAAAGGTGCAAGTGTTGCAGCCAAAGCAGTTGGCAGCTATCACCCTGTATTACCAAATACATTGATTCTGAACGAATGTTATTAGATACCGAACCTGATATACAATATCATATCAGTCTCTTTATTTAGTAAAGATGGATATAATTTTGTATTGTTGGATAATATTTTGAACATTTCCTATATCAAGAATTGATCGGTTCAGGCACGTTATCTAAAAGCATATACGTTCTAAATCAAACCATAGTTCTTAACGTATAGAACATACACAAGAGGAAGAGTTCAGAAATGAATGAATTCTTCTTGAGGCATTGTAGACTAGGTCATATTAATGCGACCTGACTAGCTGAAGTTACATAAAGATGCATATTTAAATCAGTTTGAATTTACATCTTGTGAAACTTGCCAGTCATGTCACAAAGATAAGATGACCATAGCTCCGTTTATTGGAAACAGAGAAAGAGTTAGATGAAATCTTGGGATTGATACATGATGATGTATGTAGGTCCCCTGTCTACACATGTCATGACCGGTTCTTTGTACTTCATTATATTCACCGATGATCTCTCAAGATTCGAGCATATGTTCCTGTTGAAACACAAGTCTGAAGGTTTTTGAGAAATTCAAAGAATATAAGTTAGAAGTAGAGAACCAAAACGGGTATAAGTATTATATCCTTTGATGAGATCAGGGAGGAGAATACTTGAGCACGGAATTCCTGGACTATTCTAAAGGAGAATGAGATTCTCTCTCAGCATTACTCCTCCGTATACACCACAACACGTCGGTGTATCGGGATGGAGCAATCGCACCCTATTAGATATGGTGTGCTCTATGATGAGTACTACTTAGTTGCCTATTTCCTTTTTGGGGGTTATGCACTTGAGAAGCTGCATACATATTGAATAGGGTTCCAATCAAATCAGGTGCCTACCACTCCATATGTGACATGGTATGGGAAGAGCCCATTTCTTAAGGATGTTAAGATTTGGGGTTGTCCGTCCTATGACTAAAAGCAAAAATTCGGACAAGCTCGAGGTAAGGTCAGTTCTGTGGAAGTTTGTTTGATATCCCAAGCATTCGCAAGGGAATATTTTCTACCACAATGAGAAGCAAAAGGTGTTTTGTTTCTCAGCATGCCACCTTTTGGAAAAGGATTTTCTTGTGAAGAAATTAGTGGTCATGAGGTAGAACTGGAAGGAGTTCCAGCTATACAAACTGCAGCTGATGATTTGGTAGAACCGCAGGATTCAATAGCTCCCGACGAACCTCAGCCTCTCCGCCGATCTGGTAGGGTTCCTCATCTGCCTGAGAGATACTTCGGTTTTCTCAATGACAGTAGGAGCAAAGATTGCATCATGAGATGATGACCCAACTAGTTTCGAGCAGACCATCAAGAGTGGTGACTCTGTAAGAATAGCTGGATGCTAAGCGATCTGAAATGGAATCCATATACACCAACAAAGTATGGACTTTGGTTGCTTTATCTGAAGGGTTAAATCACCATTAGGAGTAAGTATATCTTAAGAAGATTACTTGGTGTAGATGGAAAAGTTAAGACTTTCAAAGCTAAGGCTTGTTTCAAAAGGTTTTCGTCATTGACCACGTGTGGATAATGATGAAACCTTTTCTAGTCCCTATGCTTAAGTCCATCCGGATCCTACTTGCCATTGCTACATACCATGACTACGATATCTGGCGGTTGGGTGTCATGACTGATATTCTATATAGTGATTTAGAAGAGAGCGTCTATATGTACACAGCCAGAGGGCTTCGTAAACAGTCGGAGCAGCGGAAACATATGCAAGTTGCTTTATGAGTTAAAGCAGGCATCGCGGAGTTGGAACATCTGTTTTGATGTAGTTGTCAAACCGTTTGACTTCATCAAAATAATAGATGGACATTGTATATACAAAAAAGTAGTAGAGAGTATGGTGGCGATCCTCGCATTGTACGTGGATGACATACTCTTGATAGGAAAGGAGTTTCCTATGCTACACTCGGTCAATCTCCTCTTATCACATAGATTCTCCATTTAGGATCAAGCTGATACCTCCTAAATCCTGGGTTTTGGATCTATGAGATAGATCTAAATGGATGTTAGGATTCTCATTAGGTGTAGTGAGTTGGTATCAATCGATCTTGGGGAGAATCACTGGATAGCTTGTAGGGTGGTAAGGACGACTGAATGTCAGTCACAGGCATTGTCTTTACCCTCATTGGAGGGACGGTATGTTGGAAGAGTTCCAAGCTAGATACCGTGACATACTAGACGATAAAGGCTGGATACATCGGTACCTAGGATACTACCAAAGAGGTAGTCTGGATGTATATTAGTTCATGAGATGAACTTCGTTCCTACCATTGTGTGACAATGGAGTTGTGGCTTTGACCTAGAAACCCCCGCCCCATCAGTGATCCAGACATATTCTGAGGCAGTATCACCTGATCATGGAGATAGATGATCTCCAGGGAGATCGAGATTAAGGAGAGTAGATACAGAGGACAACACAGCGGATCCACTCACAAAGGCCTATTCCCAGGAGAGACTTTTATGGGATCGTTGAGTATGTGATACTTCAACCACTGCTGATTGTTGGGTATGGGATACTACAACAGATGTCCTTAGTGCAAGTGGGAAATTGTTAGTTATATGTATGCTCTAGAGGCCATTACTGTACATACGATGTATATTGTAGTGGATGCTTGGACATATATAGGGAGGACTTTCTTGCTCGACATGATAGTATGCTATCTGGTTGCTTTTTATCTTAACATGTACACTGATTGTCTCTCATGTTACATGTTGATAAAGCCCTTAGGATAAGTTCTTGACTACCAGGATTATGATGTAGATCATACTAGTGGGGACAGTGTAGTCGCTAAGTACATCCTTCAAATGTTCCTAGTCGTAGGGGTATCGAGACAGGGCATCGATATACCAGAGTAGACTAGCGTATAGCTTCTCGACCCATGTAGATGGGCGATGGATGATCCCATATCCATTGGTGTTTGACATCAGAGATAGTTTATGGGTGCTCAGTGGAAACTGGGTACACTGGACGGACTCGCCGAGAACTCCTAGATGGTATTATACCTATCGTCAGATAGCAGTTCTCTGGTGACACTGGTACTTGTTAGTCTGTAGACCCGAGATCGTTATAGAGTCTTGTGTGATTCCCACTGTGCTTTGATTTCCACCTTACCACGTTCAAGAGAACTTGCAAAACGGTGGCTTTTGGGTATAGTCCCGAGTCACATGGAGGCAATGAGCGATAGGAGGGGTTTCGTCTCTCTCGGTATTGGGAGTTGATGTTGCGCTGTGCTCGATTGGCTATAACAGGAAGTCCCTGACCAGAGCTGCTTCAAAGATATACTGGTAAGTGTTATCAGTAGTTTCTCGACCCGTTATGAGCCTCACATCGGCATGACTTATCGAGTTACTGGGGTCTGACGTTTACCACCCCTAGACGAGATATGCGGCATATCAGATAAAGAGACTGGACTGTACGATAGTGTTACTGATTGGATTCGCAGGAGTATGAGCAGGCTTGTTTGTTGATCTTCTGATCGCTCAATACCCGGGTGGCCATTACGTTTAGTAGACCGCTTGCGGCTTGTGGGTGTTTGATATGATCATCACCTACTGTCGGCGTATTGATGAGTCTTTAGAGTCCTACACAGAGGTTTCCTGGCTCAAGCGAAACGGAGTAGGAGCACATATGTGATATGTGCTGGACTGAGATTAATACGATATGAGATACCGTATTCTATTCTCGCTATTTATGACATCGGTCGGTTATATGCGAAATAGCCGGGTTATCAGATCATGTGTTAATTCGATAAGTTGTTACATATGATATTAGTCGGTTATATGTGATATAGCCGGATTATTAAATCAAGAGTTGATTTGATAATCTAATGTATAATTATATATTTGATATATTAATTTACATTAACTAGTATTAGCTCACTTAAGATTTCTTTTTTCACTAGTTTGAGCACATTGTATATATATGATATATGCAAGTGTACATATTTGTTTCATGCTAGGTTGCACATTCAACATGTATGTATGAGACCTATACCTTGCTAGGGTTAGGTTAGGGTTTATGATCTATTCAAAGTTAAACAAATTTGTGAAGAATTAGTTTAATGTTCAAAGCTTGTAGAAGCTTGTATGAACCTTTGACTAAGTCCACTCTTTTGTCTATCTTAGGATATTTATTAACCCAACCCTTTAACCCATGGCCATTGTTAACTCTCTACAAGGGTTAAGCATGACATGCTTAACCCTTGGTTGCATTTCTAACCTCAACATGAATTCATTCATAACTTCATCACTTGCTTCATCTTCTTCTTCCTCTCAAGCTTTCTAGCTTCAATGGAAAATGATGAAAGCTTGTGAGAAAATTAAATCTAAAGTGAGCTCACTTCCTACTTCACCATCCTCTACTACTTTCCTTTTAGTATAGGGTGTTTGCTTCACTAATTCTGTAATTAGTGAAGATATAGCTTGGGTTAGTGTCTCCTCGACGTAGATCATCTTCGGCCTCGAAGATTTCGATGCAAGCATGTTCATTTCTTCATGGGAGACTCTCTAGAGTCCGGAGTTCATGATCACAACGAAGGGACAACTACACAGAGCTATTGAAGTGAAGGACCAGTCTACAAACGTTGTATTCCTCGCTCTCTTTACTTGCAAAGTGTTTGCATTTCATTCCGTCTATTTTTCTAGTATACGATTCTAGGGTTAGGATTAGCTAGAACGGCAAAAATTTTAATATGGCATGAATGATGCCTCCCAAAACCTTGTTGTCGTGCTAGATAACCCTGCATCTTCTCTGTAGGCGCAAGCCCTTGCAGTTATATACACTATCGCGTTGTGATAACCACTTTCTCCTGCTCCAGCAGTTCATTTCGTGTCGTGTGTATTTTTGTTTATTTTGGTTGCCAGTGGAGTGTATACGGAGATTAGTTTATGCCATCGCCCTTAGGGCGCGTATTAGTCCAAATCCGTATATTTTAGATTTGGGTTTGGGTCAAGGATTAGCTTGACAGGGTTTTGAACTTAGGTTGTATATTCCTTCGGTTCAAAAATATCTTTGTTTATTTAAGGACCATGAATCTAATTTGAGATTAAGATCAACTTAAATATATAAGTGAGCATTTTGGCTCAGTTATTTTAGTTTAAGGATATCACGGTCCAACACTCCCGTTTTGAGGACGAATGTTAGTTTAAGGAAATTTTGAACCATTTTTGGTTTAGGGACTTTTCGGTCCGCTATAGCCGTGTTTGGGGCGAAAATTAGTTTAAGGACATTTCGGTCTAAAATTCCCATTTTGGGGACGAATGTTAGTTTAAGGACATTTCGGTCAATTTTTAGTTTAAAGACGTTTCGATCCATTATCGCCGTGTTTGGGATGAAAATTAGTTTAAGGACATTTCGGTCCAACATTCTCATTTTGGGGACGAATATTAGTTTAAGGACATTTCGGTCCATTTTTAGTTTAGGGACGTTTCGTTCCATTATCGCTGTATTTGGGGTGAAAATTAGTTTAAGGACATTTCGGTCCATCATTCATCTTGCACGCACGTGTATTTGTTACGTAGTGGAGTGAAGGATAGTGACATGAAATGTGCCCAATTTGGGGCACGATCCGATTTGAGGTATGCACGTTAATTTGGAAGTGTATCAATGTGGCATGTATCATTCCATATCTTGATAAAATTTTACATCAAGTTGATATGAGAAAAGAGTTGTTGGTTGTTGGGACCCGCCACCTCTCTGAAGACCCTGAGGAATTACAACGACATATATCAGAGGTATGAAGAAATGTACCCTTGAACCAAATCCCGTATTTGAGGGGAAAAGGGGTTGTGGTGGACCTAAGAATCGTTAGTCATATTTGAGACTAAGATCGAGAGATAAGATAAATATCATTTTGGATATCATCAATGAGAGATCATTAGTCATGTTTGAGACTGAGATCGGTCTTGGAAATTACGAGGATATGGGCTCAGTTGATTTAAAATCAAAGAGGTTTAACTTTAGGAAACCTAACCAATTTGGGCTGAGATTGAGTTTGTATACTATCCAGCAATGCTAAGCACTAATATATATAGTGCTCACGTGTGTTTCCCGTGGGGCGCTGGAATAGTGCTAAGGACTAATTTTCTCTAACGCTCACGTATGAAACATGTGAGATGCTCAGATATGGGCGCTGCCCAATCAGTGCTAAGCACTTAATCATTTTGACTAAACATAGAGTGCTAAACAATTTGTATAGCACTCACGTGGGAAGCACGTGAGTGCTGAGCATTGATTTCGGGTTTTGTTTGTTCACCACCCTTTTTCTTTGACAGAAGTGCTAAGCACTTAGCTAGAGCTTTGGCACTCACGTGTGAAGCACGTGAGGCACCAGATTTCATGTTTTCAAGAGTGTTTCACGTGTATTTCACATGACTACTTTATTTTTGGGATACTGGGCTGCTTTATTTGGTGACTGCCCAAATGAACTTTTTCTTTGTTTTTTTTTTGGACGCTCACGTGGGAAGCACGTGAGGCGCTTTAACTCTTCTTTTGTTTTTTTAGGCACTCACGTATGAAACACGTGAGGCACTATAATAGTGCTAAGCACTAATTTTGCTCATGTGTGTTTCACGTGAGACGCCAAGTTCTTATTTATAAAGATGTTAATCTCTGTTAATTACATTTTGGTCATTGATGATCATCAAGATTTCTGTTTTGAAGATCTTAGATCATTTTTTTAATTGGAGAACTAATTTCTTCTTTTATTTTTTTTATAAGAACTAAGTTCTTTATGTAGGGTTAAACCCTAATTTTGGAGGAATTAAATTCCCAGAGCATGTGTTCTTTTCTTTTTCTTTCTTTTTAACCTAGCTCTTTTTTGAATCCTTGATTCTTAGCAATAAGATCTTCCCGATGAGAATTAAATTCTTAACTTATGGGAGACTTGTCTTGTTGATCTCTGATCCGGAGGAAGAACTAAGTTCTTGAGAAGGGTTAAACCCTTATATAGGTAAAAAGAGATATTATGATCTCTATGTTTTCTTTATCTAGGGTTTTTGAGGAGGAAAGTCTTCTTCTTTAAGAATTAAATTCTCTGTTCTTTTATTTAGAGCTCGCTGTATTTTTGCAGAAAGTTATAGGTTTTTTTTTTTCTATATGAGACTTGAAGTCTCGGGTCCTTTATATAGTGGAGGCAAATTTGTTAATTAATTTTGAGAAAATCTCTCATTGAGAGATTCCAATTGATTTAATTGGACTCAAAATTGATTTAAGGAATTTTACCCACCGTTGGATTTTTGATCCAAGCGTTTCTGTTTTACAGAATATGTTTTCTTGTTTTAACAAGATTGGGGGAATATTTTCCTATATATAGAATTTTATTCTATTGAACGGTGATATTTTTATCACCATTGGATTTTTAATCTGAGGGTGCTCGGTTTAACAGAGTACAATCTTTCTCTGTTTAGAAAGATATAGGAAATATTTTCCATCTCATTGGATCTTTGATCCACCAACTTTCTGTTTAACAGAAAATATCTTTCCCAATAGAATTTAATTCTATACTTAATCACCATTGGATCTTTGATCCAACTGTTCCTTATTTAACAGAGAGGATCTTTCTCTTTTAGAAAAATCCAGAGAAGTATTTCCCAAGAGTAGAATTTAATTCTACGTAAGGAGGCGCCTTCACGTGTTTAACACATGAGGCTTACTTAGCTTCTCTCAGTTAGTGCCCATATGCCTTGCATATGGGCGCTCACGTGTTTAACACGTGAGGTCAATTTGGCCTTTGGCCATTTACTCTTAATGCTTATATGTTTTGTATATAAAAATAGAATTTATTTCTATACATAGAGTTTAATTCTATCTGAAGCTAATGCTTCAAAAGGGTATCTTCACGTGTTTAACACGTGACCCCAGTGTGGGGTTTTCCTTTGTGCTTACGGGCGCTCAAGTGTTTAACAAGTGGGGCCCATTTAGCCTTTAATTGTTTGATTGCGGCACCTATATGCTTTGCATATAGGCGCTCACGTGTTTAACACATGATGCTTATTTAGCCTATAGTTGTTTAATTGCAGCACCTATATGCTTTGCATATAAGCGCTCATGTGTTTAACACGTGAGGCTTGAGTCGTGGGGAATTCCCCCCCTTTCTCTCTTTTTATGAAGGAACATCAATCAAGACATGTTAATCAATCAATCAAATCAATTAAGTATATTAACCAGTTATAATATATTATACTCAGGGTACTTAGGATAGTTTCTTGTGTGAATCCAACAGAGCATCAGAAGTCCCGTATTAACCTTTTTTTTTATTTTACTCGAATATCAGTCGGGTTGACTCATCCACAGCCTAGAGCCCCGATACTAATACATGAAATGGGCCCGTGTTTCCTTGCTCCTGGGCCCCACTCTTGAGCTCGTGAATATTTCTGCGTCTGCGTTGACATTCACACTTGGAACTTAACGTTAATATAATGACCATATAGAGACCTATAATATATACTTACTCCTGAACATATACTCTTACTCGTCATATATATTCTACACTTGTCATTTTCTTTACTCTTGCTTCTGTTTGCGACTTACCGAACGCTAGTTCGCTGACGGGCATTCCACCCACTTTTCTTCTCTTAGAATGTTCGTCAGATATGGTCGAGACGGATGAAGTGGAAGCTACAGGGGAGAACTATAACCAGATCTCTACTCAGGGCTAGCTCAGCTTCACTTGTCTTCAGTTTATGTATACCACTTGTTTAGGCATTTTCCTTATTGTATTTACTTTCCAGTATAAACTCATATATTTGTAAATATTGGAAGTTGAATGTAAATGAAGATGCTTATTGAAAAATTTTACAGTCTCCATTTATTTTTCTATTGTGTATTATTGTTTCAATACGCTTAGTATATTTATTTAGGGAATGACCTTCTCTGGATAAATATGACGCGGGCTTGCCACGTTACCATTTCCGTCTACTGGAAAGTGTGGCGTGACAGGACGGATGCACCTGAAGTTCAGAAATGAACTTTCTCATTCAGATTGCCTCTTTTGCGGCATCGTTAACAGCTATGTACTCAGATTCCATCGATGAGTCTACTACGGTGTCCTATTTAGAACTCTTCCAACACACCGCCCCTCCATTGAGGATAAACACATAACCCGAGACGGATTTAGAGTCATCTTTGTCATTTTGGAAGCTAGAGTCGGTAAAAGCCTCCACCTGGAGACCTCTATTACCGTACACTAAGAACATCTCTTTAGTTCTTTTGAGGTACTTAAGAATGTTCTTTACTGCTATTCAATATTTCTCACCTGGGTTCAACTCATTGTTAGTTGTATGTATGCCCTAGAGGCCATTACTGTACATTGGATGTATATTGTAGTGGATGCTGGGACATATATAGGTAGGACTTTCTTGCTCGACATGATAGTACGCTATCTGGTTGCTCTTTATCTTAACGTGTATACTTTCTGTCTCTCTGTTACATGTTGATAAAGCCCTTAGGATGTGTACACAACTTCCAGGACTATGATGTAGATCATACTAGTGGGGCCTGGGTAGTCCATGAGTACATCCTTGAAATGTTCCTAGTCGAGGGAATATCGAGACGGGGCATCGATATTCCAGAGTAGACTAGCGCATATTTTCTCGACCCATGCGATGGGCGATGGATGATCCATATCCATTGGTGTTTGACATCAGAGATGGTATACGGGTGCTCAGTGGAGACTGGGTACACTGAACGGACTCGCCGAGAACTCCCAGATGGTATTATACCTCACGTCAGATGGCAGTTCTCTGGTGACAGTGGTACAGCTTAGTCTGTTGACCAGAGATCGTCATAGAGTCTTGTGTGTCTCCCACTGTGCTTTGATTTCCACCCTACCACGGCTCTACTGAGTCGTGCAAACAGGTGGTTTTTGGGTACAGTCCCGATTCACATGGAGGCAATGAGCGATAGGAGGGGATTCGTCTCTCCCGGTATTGGGGGTTGATGTTGCGCAATGCACGACTGGCCATAACAGGAAATCCCTGGCCAGGGTTGCTGTGATATACTGGTAAGAGTTATCAGTAGTTTCACGAATCTTATGGACCTCAAGTCGGCATGACTTATCGAGCTACTGGGGTCTGACGTTTACCACCCCTAGGCGAGATATGCAACATATCAGACGAACAGACCGGACTATACGGTAAGTGTTACTGGTTGGATTCACAGGAGTGTGAGCGGGCTTGCTCGTCGATCTTCTGATCGCTCAATACCCGGGTGGCCGTTACGTTTAGCAGACCGCTTGCGTCTTGTGGGTGTTTGATATGATCATCATCTGCTGCCGGCGTATTGACGAGTCTTTAAAGTCCTACACAGAGGTTTCCTGGCTCAAGCGAAACGAAATAGGAGCGCATATGAGATATGTGCGGGACCGAGAATAATACGTGTATGTGATACCGTATTTCATTCTCGCGATGAATGTGTCGAATGGTTGTATGCGATATAACCTAGTTATCGAATCAAGGATTGATTCGATAAGCCGATACATTGGATACTAGCCGGTTATATGCGATATGACCGGATCATTGAATCAAGTGTTGATTTAATGATTTAATGTATAATTATATATTTGATATATTACTTTGCATTAACTAGTATTGGTTCACTTTAAATGGATTTACTCACTTGGTTTGTGCACATTGTATATGTGATATATTTTGTGCACATGATTGTATCATGTTTGATGATACATGCAAGCTAGGGTTAGTGTAAAGAATTAGACCATGGTTAAGTTTATGATTAGGGTTTTCTTTTTATTTTCTTATTCATTTATTTATTCTTTTTGTTTAGTTTGGAAAAAGGAAATGATAAAGAATATAGAATGGTGGCTTGATTTGTTTGTAGTTGAAGTTTCTTGAAACTTTGACTAAGTCACCATTCTTGTCTCATCCTTAACCCTAACCATTCAAGTTAACCATGGTCCATTCTCTACAACTAACCAAGGGTTAGTAAATGATAAGTATTGATTTATTTATCATTTACATATACTTATCATATCATCTTCTTCTTCATCTCCAACTTGAAGAAAGCTTGCACCATCAATGGCAACTAGCCAAAATGAGTGAGAAATCCAAATCTAAAGTCTACCCACTTCCTATTTCTTCATCCTCTACCTCTTGCCAAGTAGTATAGGGTGTTTCCTTCACAAGTTTTCTTGACTTGGTGAAGTTGGAGCTTGATCTAGCGATGCCTCGACGTAGATCATTTTCGGCATCGTCGTCGATGACCTAGCCCGTTTTTCTCCGATGAAGCCGACGCTAGAGCCCAAGATATGATTTGGACAGCGAGGGGACTTCATCACGGAGCCTAGGAGGTGGTGGACCGGATCTGCAAAGGTTGTAGTCACTTTCCCTTAGCATTTAATTCGATTACATGCTCGCTTCGCCTATATATCTAGTTAACGATCCGTTCTAGGGTTTCTCGGCACCGTATTTTTAGAAATTTGCATGGATGATGACTTGTGAGACCTCACTAGGGTGCCTAGGAACCCTGCAGTGGTATCAGAGACTAGCTAGAGCCTTAGGCGAAGTCCCGACGGAATTAGAAGTCCGATCGACCCAAAACCCCGACTTTAAAAATGCTCTCTGGACATTTCTGTAAAATGTGGATTTTTGTAGATTAAAAATATTCAGAAAAATCAGCAGGGGATTGTAAGGGTTACTGCAAAATTCGATCGCCTAATTCCTTAAAAGCACCACGGATCCGCGGCATGAGCATGCTCATGCGGCGGTTCCGCGGCGGTTTTGTCCTTTTGTGCATCGAAGTTTGCACCGTAATTCTCAGTAAAATGTGCTGGTTTTCCTGGGAATATTTTAATATTTATTCCAGAGTTTTATTTTCTGGGTTGTATTGGGACTCGGTGTATTCGATCGGACTGTCTAATTTTTGTCGGTGTGCTTTTCCGGGTATTTTTTAGAATATGTTAAAAAGTTCGACCGGATATAAATACCCACTTTTTCCCCTGCCGGGAAATTTCCAATTGTTGGATTTTTCCGTAGTTTAACGACGTTCTAAGTAGTGCAAGTAACGCGATGGACCCTCTAGAAGACAACAAACCTTAACTCGATTATGTGACCGTCTTGAACTGCCCTTTGAACCTTCGGGTTTGGGGCAGTACGGCGTGCCACATGTGAGGCGTTGGCTTGACCCTTCTACGGCTGGACCGTTGGTACTGAGGCACAAACTGAATGTTGTTAGACTTATTTCATGTGTTGAGCTGTTTCGGGAAAACTTGGGTGTTCGAATGTTCGATCGAAAAGTTTAGCATTTTCTATTTATCCGGAATGTGATACAATACTTGGAATTCACAAATTGTTATGAGATAACGGAATGAATATTATAAACGTAGCAGTTTAGTCTCACTTGATCGGTTGCCACGGAATTTTGATGTGATCAAAAGTCTGTCGCAATCACGTAGCGTACGCGGATACTCGCCGGGTATACTTGATAAACAGCCTCACCCCATAGCCCCGACCAAGTGACTGTAGGAGAACCCCGTCGCCGAAAGCATCCGCCCGGGTGCTCGCGGCAGCGGTGTTCCGCCTTGGTGCACTTCGTCGACGGCATCGGGGGTGTGGCCGCCTACTAAAGTTTGCGACGAGCATTCGATCAGTTTTTCGGGAATCTTGTTGAATTGCCCGACTTGATATTGAAAATTGTTTTCGATAATGAGACCAAAATGCGGGGTTTATAATTGTTAGGCATGCGATGTCTAAAGAATTCATTTGGTCAGGCATGCGATGTCTGAGGTGGTTGTGGATTCCAACTGTTGTAGTTTTACACTTTCTTTTCTGTGACCGTAAGTGTAATATGTGATATCGCCGGTTTCGTTGCTATATGTCAACGACAATTGGGATGCGCATATTTACTTACGTTGATGACATGTGATGTTATGTGTTGCTGGATATGTTATATTGGATCGTCGTGTTTGAATAGCCGGGGGGGTTTTATGTGAGATGAGTGTTTTTCATTTTCATTCATATAAAAACTTGTATGTAATATTCTTTTATTGGGGCACTTCCAAGTTGCGGAAGTTGTCACCGTTGATGTATATTATTTACTTTTCTGCACTAGGATAGACCCAAGGAGGGGAGCACAAGTAACCGGGTTCTAGGGTCCAGAGGGAGACCATCTCGAGGAGTCGAATCCGGGTCTCCTAACCCTAGAATTGGTAGGGTTGCTTGCCGCTCTCGTAGGGGTCTAGGGGTGTGGGATTGGCTATTCATCACGACCGTGGAATCCGTGTTTTATACTGGCTCGTATTGAAAACACGGACCTCCTAGTATATCCAATATTTCATATGTTTCTTCTGCTGTGATTTATCTGTGATGTGATCATGTGATATTCTGTGACAGATATTATATATAGTATATATGATATATTATATAGACGTTGCTTATGTTTTACACCCGCGCTAGCCCTGCCCCGCTCTGCCGTTAGTTACCTAACCTAACGGTGCAGGCAGGACATCGAGGCGAATGCGGATGGCATAAGCGTACGTTATATTTATCTGTGATGTTTAGGTGGACTTAAATGATGGGATATTCATTAATGAGATTAATGAAAGAAAATAAACCTAATTGATGTTGTGGAATCGAATTTCAAAATAAAACAGGTAGCTACAGTTCTTGCTTTGCATTGCGGTGTTCATTATAGAACATCCTGCACCTTATTCGATGAGGAAAGGACCGAGATCCCTTCACCGGGAGTGACTCCTTTAGCAATAACTGGCAGATGCTACAACCCTCGGTTTGGCTTTGATCGCTTCTATAGTTTCCGCTTTGCACAGTGATATATATGATATATCCCGCACCTCATTCGACGAGGAAAGGGCCGACGATCCCTTCACCGGGAGTGACCCCTTTAGCAAAACTAGAAAAGCCTCGAAAATATTCCATTTAAAAACCATTTGATTCCGCAACGAGATCAAGTTCAAAGCGTTAAAGGTTTTCACAAAAACCATTCGCAACCCTCCGTCATTTTAGGAAGTAGAGTACTTAGTATTCGTGCTGTGTTTGTTGACCATAGTCAAAGCACAGTGTACGGTAGCTAAGTGATGTCTTCCTACACCGCATATGATGCGATTAGTTAGGACAGTCGCGTGACTTTGTTGACCTTAGTTAAGGGTCATGTGGGTGGGTCTAATTAATCACGAAATGACGGGTAGAACTTGACTAGTACTTATGATTTGTTGACCATAGTTAAGGTCATAGGTGCTAGGGGTAAAAACAATTATCGGGAGTTTCAAGTGTTGAAATTTGCAATGAGATTGCATACCTTCTATATGATAGTTGGATCCCGATACCCACTGCGAGTAATTGTTACTTCTGGGAGAGTTTTGCACTTTGCAATTAGCCGATCAAGTAGGTGTCTAGAAAGGTGTCAACGGGGTTACGCCTCTGGGAAAACGAGGTTTACTGTAATTAGGTCCGTGCGAAAGCACGGGGAACCTCCCTCAAAGTACCGACACTGGCCTGGCTGAAAGATTGGCGAACTTGTAGAGTGTAATTAATCCCGGCTAGTCTTTCCTTTTAAGGTTTGAAGGAAGATTTGATAAAAACAGTGGGAGCCATCCTGATTAGATAAAATATATAACCAATCTGATCTTGCAAGAGCGCACGCTGAGTGTTTTCTTCTCTCTCTCTCCAGGTAGCGACCATATCACGCCTTAATCAAGATAATAAAATGGATGTATTGACCGAACCCGCTTGTTATACTGAGCTGGGGAACGTTGGTCCCGCTCCAACTTATAATTGTTATAAGACAGAGCAGGAAATAAGGGGAATACCAAAATTCCTATGCCGCCCAAACGAAGAAAGTGCATATGATGCATCTCCTTCGGGTGTGTTCATTACAAAGAACTGTTTCTCAGTATCCTCTGAATCCTGGGTATTTGATACCGGGTCAGGATCCCAGATATGTAATCTGTTACATAGGGCTACAAAAAGGTAGAAAAACTGAGAACGGGTGATAAGTTTCATGAGACAGAAAACGGGGCAAGTGTTGCAGCCAAGTCTGTTGGTCACTGTCACCCTGTATTACCAATACATTGATTCTGAACAAATGCTATTAGATACTGAACCTGATATACAAAATCATATCAGTCTCTTTATTAGTAAAGAAATGATAAAATTTTGTATCGATGGATAATGTTTTGAACATTTCCTATATCAAAAGTTGATCGGTTCAGGCACGTTATCTAAAAGTATTGACGTTCTAAATCAAACTACAGTTCTTTAGTATACAGAACACACACAAAAGGAAGAGTTCAGAAATGAACGGATCCTTCTTGAGGTATTGTAGACTAGGTCACATCAATGTGACCCGACTGGCTGAAGTTACATTTTAGATGCATATTTAAATTAGTTTGAATTTACATCTTGTGAAACTTGCCAGTCATGTCACAAAGATTAGATGACCATAGCTCCGTTTGCTGAAAACTGAGAAAGAGTTAGTAAACTCTTGGGACTGATGCATGATGATGTATGTAAGGTCTCCTGTCTACACATGCCAGGACTGGTTCTTTATACTTCATTATATTCTCTGATAATCTCTCAAGATTCAGTCATACGTTCCTGTTGAAACATAAGTCCAAACCTTTTTAGATATTCACAAAATATAATTTAGAAGTAGAGAACCAAAATACGGGTATAAGTATTATGTCCTATGATGAGATCAAGGAGGAGAATACTTGCGCATGGAGTTCCTGGACTATTCTAAAGGAGAATGAGATTCTCTCTCCGTATTACTCCTCTGAATACGCCGCAGCACAACGGTGTATCAGGGAGGAGCAATCGCACCGTATTAGATATGGTGTGCTCTATGATGAGTACTACTGAGTTACCTATTTCCTTTTGGGAGTTATGCGCTTGAGAAGCTGCATACCTATTGAATTAGGTTCAAATCAAATCAGTGCCTACCACTCCATATGAGGTATGGTGTGGGAAGATCCTATCTCTTAAGTAAGTTAAGATTTGGGATTGTCCGGCCTATGTCAAAAGCAAAATCCGGACAAGATCGAGGCAAGGTCAGTTCTGTAGAACTGGAAAGGTTCCAGCTATACGAAACTACAGCTGAAGATTTGACAGAACCAAAGGATTCTATAGTCCCCGACGAACCTCAGCCTCTCCGCCGATCTGGTAGGGTTCCTCGCCTGCCTGAGAGATACCTTGGTTTCTCGATGACAGTGGGAGCAAGGATTGCATCATGAGATGATGACCCAACCAGTTTCGAGCAGGCCATCGAGAGTAGGGACTCTGTAAGAATGGCTGGATGCTTAGTGATCTGAGATGGAATCCTTATACACCAACAAAGTATGGGCTTTGGTTGCTATAACTGAAGGGTTAAATCCCAATCAGGAGTAAGTATATCTTGAGAAGATTGCTTGGTGTACATGGAAAAGTTGAGACTTTCAAAACTAGACTTGTTAAAGGTTTTCGTCATCAACCAGGCACGGATAATGATGAAACCTTTTCCAGGGACTATGTTTAAATCCATCCAGATCCTACTTGCCACGGCTACATACCACGACTACGATATCTGGTGATTGGGTGCCATGACTACTTTTCTAAATATTGATTTAGAAGAGAACGTCTATAAGAACACAGCCAGAGGGCCTCGTAGACAGTGGGAGCAGCGGAAACGTGTGCAAGATTCTTTATAGGATAAAGCAGGCATCGCGGAGTTGGAACATCTGTTTTGATGGATTAGTCAAAGAAGTTGACATCATCAAAATGGTAGATGAACCTTGTATAAACAAAAAGGTAGTAGGGAGTATGGTGACGATCCTCGTAGAGTACGTGGATGACACACTCTTGTTAGGGAAGGAGTTTCATATGCTACGCTCGATCAATCTCCGCTTATCACAATGATTTTCCATATAGGATCAAAGTGATACCTATTAAATCCTAAGCTTTGGATCTATGAGATAGATCTAATTGGATGTTAGGATACTCACTAGTTGTAGTGAGATGGTATCAATCGATCCTGGGGAGAATCACTGGAAGGGTTCCAGAGTGATAAAGACGACTGAATGTCAGTCACAGGCATTGTCTTTACCCTCAGTAAAGGGACGGTATGTTGGAAGAGTTCCAAGCTAGGTACCGTGACAAACTAGACGATAAAGGCTGGTAACATCGCTATTAAAGATACTACCAAAGAGGCAGTTTGGGTGTATATTGGTTCATAAGATGAACTAGGTTCCTACCATTGTGTGACAATGGAACTGTGGCTTTGGCCAAGGAACCATGGTCCCGTCAGTGACCCAGACATATTCTGAGGCAGCATCACCTGATCATGGAGATAGCTGATCTCCAGGGTGATCGAGGTTAGGAGAGTAGACTCAGAGGACAACACGGCGGATCCACTCACGAAGGCCTTTTCCCAAAGAGAGACTTTTAGGGGATGGTTGAGAATGCGATACTGCAACCACTGCTACAGATGGCCCTAGTGCAAGTGGGAGATTGTTAGTTGTTTGTATGCCCTAAAGGCCATTACTGTACATTGGATGTATATTGTAGTGGATGCTGGGACATATATAGGTAGGACTTTCTTGCTCGACATGATAGTACGCTATCTGGTTGCTCTTTATCTTAACGTGTATACTTTCTGTCTCTCTGTTACATGTTGATAAAGCCCTTAGGATGTGTACTCGACTTCCAGGACTATGATGTAGATCATACTAGTGGGCCCTGGGTAGTCCATGAGTACATCCTTGAAATGTTCCTAGTCGAGAGAATATCGAGACGGGGAATCGATATTCCAGAGTAGACTAGCGCATATCTTCTCGACCCATGCGATGGGCGATGGATGATCCCATATCCATTGGTGTTTGACATCAGAGATAGTATACGGGTGCTCAGTGGAGACTGGGTACACTGAACGGACTCGCCGAGAACTCCCAGATGGTATTATACCTCACGTCAGATGGCAGTTCTCTGGTGACACTGGTACAGCTTAGTCTGTTGACCCGAGATCGTCATAGAGTCTTGTGTGTCTCCCACTGTGCTTTGATTTCCACCCTACCACGGCTCTACTGAGTCGTGCAAACAGGTGATTTTTGGGTACAGTCCTGATTCACATGGAGGCAATGAGCGATAGGAGGGGATTCGTCTCTCCCGGTATTGGGGGGTTGATGTTGCGCAATACACGACTGGCCATAACAGGAAATCCCTGGCCAGGGTTGCTGTGATATACTGGTAAGAGTTATCAGTAGTTTCACGAATGTTATGGACCTCAAGTCGGCATGACTTATCGAGCTACTGGGGTCTGACGTTTACCACCCCTAGGCGAGATATGCAACATATCAGACGAACAGATCGGACTATACGGTAAGTGTTACTGGTTGGATTCACAGGAGTGTGAGCGGGCTTGCTCGTCGATCTTCTGATCGCTCAATACCCGGGTGGCCGTTACGTTTAGCAGACCGCTTGCGGCTTGTGGGTGTTTGATATGATCATCATCTGCTGCCGGCGTATTGACGAGTCTTTAGAGTCCTACACAGAGGTTTCCTGGCTCAAGCGAAACGAAATAGGAGCGCATATGAGATATGTGCGGGACCGAGAATAATGCGTGTATGTGATACCGTATTTCATTCTCGCGATGAATGTGTCGAATGGTTGTATGCGATATAACCTAGTTATCGAATCAAGGATTGATTCGATAAGCCGATACATTGGATACTAGCCGGTTATATGCGATATGACCGGATCATTGAATCAAGTGTTGATTTAATGATTTAATGTATAATTATATATTTGATATATTACTTTGCATTAACTAGTATTGGTTCACTTTAAATGGATTTACTCACTTGGTTTGTGCACATTGTATATGTGATATATTTTGTGCACATGATTGTATCATGTTTGATGATACATGCAAGCTAGGGTTAGTGTAAAGAATTAGACCATGGTTAAGTTTATGATTAGGGTTTTCTTTTTATTTTCTTATTCATTTATTTATTCTTTTTGTTTATTTTGGAAAAAGGAAATGATAAAGAATATAGAATGGTGGCTTGATTTGTTTGTAGTTGAAGTTTCTTGAAACTTTGACTAAGTCACCATTCTTGTCTCATCCTTAACCCTAACCATTCAAGTTAACCATGGTCCATTCTCTACAACTAACCAAGGGTTAGTAAATGATAAGTATTGATTTATTTATCATTTACATATACTTATCATATCATCTTCTTCTTCATCTCCAACTTGAAGAAAGCTTGCACCATCAATGGCAACTAGCCAAAATGAGTGAGAAATCCAAATCTAAAGTCTACCCACTTCCTATTTCTTCATCCTCTACCTCTTGCCAAGTAGTATAGGGTGTTTCCTTCACAATTTTTCTTGACTTGGTGAAGTTGGAGCTTGATCTAGCGATGCCTCGACGTAGATCATCTTCGGCATCGTCGTCGATGACCTAGCCCGTTTTTCTCCGATGAGGCCGACGCTAGAGCCCAAGATTTGATTTGGACAGCGAGGGGACTTCATCACGGAGCCTAGGAGGTGGTGGACCGGATCTGCAAAGGTTGTAGTCACTTTCCCTTAGCATTTAATTCGATTACATGCTCGCTTCGCCTATATATCTAGTTAACGATCCGTTCTAGGGTTTCTCGGCACCGTATTTTTAGAAATTTGCATGGATGATGACTTGTGAGACCTCACTAGGGTGCCTAGGAACCCTGCACTCATACCTTCTTATCACACTAAGTTCGTAAACTACGTCTGGTCTGGTATATAATATCGGATACATTATAGATCCTACAGCCTAAGCGTAGGGTATAATACTCATGTGAGCCCTCTCTTCATCGGTCTTTGAAGATATCTCTTTGGAGAAGGTGATCCCGTGACAAGCGGGTAAATTACTATGCTTGGAATCTTCCATACTAAATATTTTTAGTATGGTGTCAATATACCTAAACTGTGAAAGTCTCAACATTCTTTTAGACCTATCACGAAAAATCTTAATCCCCAGAATGTAGGAGGCATCACCCAAGTCTTTCATGGAAAACTTTTGTGACAAGAAGTGCTTCACCGATTGTAGCATAGGGATGTCATTCCCTATCAGGAGTATGTCATCCACGTATAATATGAGGAAAACGACTGCTCCTCCTATAATCTTGAAATAAATGGATGGTTCATCTACATTTTTTATAAAGTCAAATTCTTTGACCATCTCATCAAAATAGATGTTCCAACTCTGCGATGCCCGTTTTAATCCATAAATGGATTTAAGCAACTTGCACACTTTTCCGCTGCTCCCATTGTCCAAAAAACCCTTTGGCTGATCCATATAAACGCACTTTTCTAAACTTCCATTTAGAAAAGCGGTTTTCACGTCCATCTGCCAGATATCATAGTCATGGAAAGCAACAATAGCAAGTAGGATCCGAATGGATTTAAGCATAGCCACCGAAGAAAAGGTTTCATCATAATCCAATCCTGGTTTTTGATGAAAAACTTTTACAACAAATATAGCTTTATGGGTTTCCACCTATCCATCTGCACCAATCTTCTTTTTAAATATCTATTTGTATCCAACGGGTTTTACCCTAGGAGGAGCAATATCCAAAGTCCATATTTTGTTGGTGTACATGGATTCCATCTCGGATCTCATAGCATCCAGCCACTTCACCGAGTCTTTACCCGTGATAGCCTGCTGAAAACTAATAGGCTCATCATCTTCGATGATGCAATCCTCTCGATCCCCGTCTATAAGAAACCCATAGTATCTTTCAGGTGGATGAGAATGCTTACTAGATCTGCGGAGTGGCGTCGATTCGTCAGGCTCTATTGAAACCTCAGGTTTTACTAAGTCTTCAGCAGTAGTTTGTGATTCTGAATTTCTTCCAGTTCTACCCCGCTCCCATTAATTTCTTTTGCAAGAAATTTGTTCTCTAAAAAGACTATGTGGCGAGCGACAAACACCTTTTGTTCTTCAGTGTGATAGACAAGATATCCCCATGAATTCTTGGGGTATCCCACAAACTTGCATAAAACCGATCGTGCCTCGAGCTTGTCCGGATTCTGCTTTTTGACAAAAACTGGACACCCACATATCTTAAGATACTTAAGACACGGTCTATTCCCACTCCACATTTTATATGGAGTGGAAGGCGCAGACTTAGTTGGAACCCTATTCAGCAGCTATGCAGCTGATTCTAGTGTAAGACCCCAGAAAGAAAGTGGAAACTCAGCAATACCCATCATGAAACGCATCATATCGAGTAGGGTGCAATTCCTTCTTTCTGATACACCATTGTGCTATGGAGTATATGGAGGAGTACGCTGAGAGAGAATTTCATTCTCTTTTAAATATTTAAGAAACTCGGTACTTAAGTATTCTCCAACCCGATCAGATCGAAGTATCTTGATAATTTTTCCTGTTTGTTTCTCCACTTCATTTTTATACTCTTTGAATTTCTCAAAGGTCTCGGATTTATATTTAATTAAGAATACATGTCCATACCTTGAGAAATCATTAGTAAAAGTGATGAAGTAGGAGTAACCGCTTCGTGCATGTGTAGATATCGGATCACATACATCACTGTGTATGAGTCCCAAGAGCTCGGTGGATCTTTCTCCGTGTCCTGTGAATGAAGATTTGGTCATCTTTCCTTTGATACATGATTGACAAGTTGCGTATGATGCATATCCGAACGGATCCAAATATCTATTTTTATATAATTTAGTCAACCTTGTTTCATTAATATAACCAAGTCTACAATGTCATAAGAAAACTTGGTTTGAATCTGGAGCCTTTCTTTTGAGTGTGTTTTGGACGTTGAAAACTTGATGTTGATTGAGTACATACATACCGTTATCTATTGTTCCTGACCCAATCAGTTCTTGATTTAGGTGAATGTTCATGACATTACTTTCAAGTACAAAATTATATCTTTCATTAGACAATAAAGATACTGATATAATATTACACAGCATACTAGATACACAAAAACAGCTATACAATACCAAAATGTGTCCACTCGTCAAACCCAGGTGAAAATCTCCCACTGCAACAACATCTACGTTTGCTCCGTTGCCAACCTTGAGGGTCATATCACCTGTCTTCAGCACTCTACGGTTTTTCAGTGCCTGCAAAGAATTAAATATGTGAGAACCAGAATCGGTATCTAGTACCCATGATGTAGAGTTAACTGAAAAACAGTTTTCAATCACAAACATACCTGAAGCCGAAGCATCAGCTTACTTTGCGTCCTTACCTTTGGCTTTAAAAGCCTTGCAATCCTTCTTCCAGTTGTTGGATATATGTATGCCCTAGAGGCCATTATATGATAGTGGATGTATTTATACATGTATATATATTCAGTATACATTCTTGCTCGACATGATAGTATGCTATCTGGTTCTTCTTTATCTGACATGTTGATTTGATCATGCTTTTATTCATTCATACATGCTGATAAAGCCCTGAGGATATCGGCTTGACTACTCTGATTATGATGGAGATCATACTAGTGGGACATCTGTAGTCTATAAGCATATCCTGGAAAGTCCCTAGTCGTAGGTATATCGAGACGGGGCATTGATATACCAGAGTAGACTAGCGTATATGATACTAGACCCGTACGATGGGCGATGAATGTTCCCATATTCATCGATGTTTGACATCAAGATCTGTACGGGTGCTCAGTGGTGACTGGGTACACTGGACGGACTCACCGAGAACTCCTATATGGAATTATATCTATCGTCGGATAGCAGTTCTCAGGTGACACTGGTACAGGTTAGTCTGTAGACCCGAGATCGTCATAGAGTCTTGTGTATTCTCCCACTGTACTTTGATTGCCACCCTATCACGGCTCTACTGAGTCGTGCAAACAGGTGGCCGTTGGGTACAGTCCCGAGACACACAAAGGCAATGAGCGATAGGAGGGGTTCCATCTCTCCCGGTATTGGGAGTTGATGCTGTGCCCGACTGGTTATATCAGTAAGTCCCTGGCCAGGGCTGCTGAGATTTGTTGATAAGTGTTATCAGTAGTTTCTCGATCTGTTATAGACCATTCACTGGCACGACTTATTGAGTTATTGGGGTCGACGTGACCGTCCCTAGGCTCGATATGCAGCATATCTGACGAAGAGACCGGACTGTACGGTAGTGTTGTCGGTTGGCTCGACGGGAGTTGTAGCAGCTTCGCTTGTTTTCTTCTGATCGCTCAATACCCGGATGGCCGTTACGTTTAGCTGACCGCTTGCGGCTTGGGGGTGCTAGATGTGATCATCACCCACTGCCGGCGTATTGACGAGTCTTAGAGTCCCACAAAGGAGTTACCTAGTCCAGGCGAAACGTTGTGGTGCGCGTATGCGATATGCGCATGGACCCGATTAAAATGCGCGTATGGGATACCGTATATTAATTGGGCGGCTTGCTTTTGGTCGGGTCGTATGTGATATGACCGGATTGATGAATCAAGTGTTCATTTATCATTAGCTTTTCACTAGAAATCCTATCTTGTTTCTTTTGGATGTATGCATGCATGTATGCATTCATTCTTGTTCATGCACATATGGATGTGCATGCATACATGCATACATACATCATTCTATCATGGTTGCTTATACATTGAGAATGGCGGCAATATAAGAATCACACCATGGTTTTTATATGGATTATTATTGCATTTGTATTAAAACAAAAAAAGGAAAAGAAAAAGGGTTAAATCATGGAGTGTTTCTACACTCTTCTTCACCTTACCATGCTCACCTACTTTTTAACCCTTGGTTTATTTTCCTTTTGTGTTTTTAACTCCAATACAATAATATCTTTATAATTAACCATGGTTTTAAATGAGAGATGGAAAATATATATACTTATATTTTTCATTTTTCTCATTAGAGTTTTTCTTCTCTTCTTCTCAAAAAGCCATCATCTTCTTCAACCTTGATCTCTTGCTCTCTAGACTTTTCAAGTGAGCAAAATACTCATAAAAATAGGATTTTGAAGTGAGAAAGAGAACCACAACATCATTCTACACAAGTCTAGCCCACTTGTTTAGAGTGTTATCTTCTTTTCTTATCTTGGAAAGTGAAGTCGATAGCTTGGACGAAGGAGCTTCGGGTGGATCGTCGTGGACACTAGAAGACTTCAAGAGAACCTTCCTCCAACACTCAAGAGGCCAAAGAGTCTAGCGAAGGGAGCTACAAAGGTTGTAGTCTCGAAACCCTAGTCTTTTGTTGCATTTATTGTTTAGAAACCCTAATTTTCTAGGATCGATCCTATGTATGCTTGCTTAGCACCATAAAAACTTGAACTTTGTGGCATATGATGCTTCCAAACTCTTCATAGGGTGCTAGGTAAACCTAACATTGGTATCAGAGCCAACCTAGAACATTAGGCGACACTTTTACGAAGTAAAAACTCCGATCGAACCAAAATACGACGTTTCGAGACCTTCTCTGGACATTTTTTAAAATCTGACATTTTTCAGAATTAAAAATACTTAAAAAATACAGCAGGAAAATATAAGAAATACTGTGAAATACGAACCCATGATCTGTACAAACCGCCGCGGAACCGCGGCAAGTCCTTGCTTAGGCCGCGGCTCCGCGGCCGTACAGAGGCTTCATGGCTTCGTTTTTGCACAGTAACTCCTTAAACTGCTTGTATATTGTTTTAGGTATGTTTAATCTGAATCCAGTACTGTAAATTCTGGAGATGGTTTTGGACTCGACGATTCGATCGGAATTTTCATTTCGTTTCTTTTCCGGGTAAACTAGAAAGTATTGAAGTGTTCGAACGAGTATCATTTGCTCACTATTCACGAGGTTTAAATATTTTGGAGATACGTGCAAGTTTTGTGGTGGACCCTCTAGAAGACAACAAACCTTAACTCGATTATGTGACCGTCTTGAACTGCCCTTTGAACCTTAGGGTTTGGGGCAGTACGGCGTGCCACATGTGAGGCGTTGGCTTGACCTTTCTACGGCTGGACCGCTACTACTGTGTCACACTCCGGGTTTTTGAACTCCGCTCAAGTGTTGAGCTTTAGGGGATCTTGGGTGTTTGATTATTCGTTCGAAAACTTTAATACTGTCTATTTATCTGGAATGTGATACAATATGTGGAATTCATATAGTTTAGGCATGAAATACGAAGTATGTGATATTTCGCATTTATGATGTCTAAAGAGAATGTGGATTCCAAATATTGTAGTTTTACACTTTCTTTTCTGTGACCGTAAGTGTAGTATGTTCGATATCGCCGGTTTCGTTGCTATACATCAACGACAATCGGGGTACGCATACTTACTTACGTTGATAATATGAGATATTATGTGTTGCTGAGATATGATGTGCAGGATTGTCGCGATCGAATAGCCGGGGGGTTTTATGTGAGATGAGAGTTTTATATTTTCATTCATGTAAATTCAAATGTAATGTAATATTCTTTTATTTGGGGCACTTCCGGGTTGAGGTTGTGTCACCAGTGTTGTATATTATTTACTTTTCCGCATTAGGATGGACCCAAGGAGGGGAGCACAGGTGACCGGGTTCTGGGGTTCAGTGGGAGGCCATCTCGAGGAGTCGAGACCGGGTCTCCTAAACTCCAGAATTGGTAGGGTCGCTTGCCGCTCTCGTAGGGGTCCAGGGTGTGGGCTTGGCTATTCATCGCGACTGTGGAATCCGTATTTTCTATTCTGGCTAAATACTAAATACGGACGTCCTAGTATATCCCACATTATATCTATGTTTCTGCTGCCTGTGTTCTGTGATATCTGAGACGAATGACATATTATATATATGATATATAGTAGACATTGCTTATGTTTTACACCCGCGCTAGTCCCGTCCCGGTATGCCGTTAGTTAAGTAACCTAACGGTGCATAACGGAACATTGCGGCGAATGCGGATGGCATAAGCGTACGTGTTATTTTCGTTTCTTTTCTGTGATTGGCTTAAGGACTTAAATGATGGGATTACATTAATGTGATTAATGTAAAGAAAATAAACCTAAAAAGATGTTGTAGAATCGGATTTGAAAACCACTCGGCTATTTATGAAAAAGCTATATTTCAAAACTGCGGAGCTTAAGCCACTCCTTTTGAAAACCATTTGATTCTACAACGATATCAAGTTCAAAACGTTAAAGATTTTCTTAAAAATCATCCGCAACCCTCCGTCATTTTAGAAAGTAGAGTACTTAGTATTCGTGCTACGTTTGTTGACTATAGTTAAGGCGTAGTGTACGGTAGCTAAGTGATGTCTTCCTACATTGCATATGATGCAGATTAATTAGGACATTCTTATGACTTTGTTGACCATAGTTAAGGGTCATATGAGTGGGTCTAATTAATCAAGAAATGACGGGTAGAACTTGACTGGTACTTATGATTTGTTGACCTTAGTTAAGGTCATAAGTACTAGGGGTAAACACCACATCGGGAATTTCAATAGTTGAAATTTGCAATGAGATTGCATACCTTCCATGTGATGGTTGGATCCCGATCCCACTGTGGGCAATAGTTGCTCCCAGGAGAGTTTTACAGTTTACAATTAGCTAACTCATTAGGTGTCTAGAAAGGTGTTAATGGAGCTCCGCCTCTGGGAAAACGAGGTTTACTCTAATTAGGTCCGTGCAAAAGCACGGGGAACCTCCCTCAAGTACCGACACTGGCCTGGCTGAACGGTTAGCGAAGTTGTAGACTGTAATTAATCCTGGCTAGTTTTTCTTTTTAAGGTTTGAAAGAAAAACTCGATAAAAGCAGTGGGAAATATCGATTAGACAAGATAATAACCAATCTGATCTATGCAAGAGCTTTCGCTGAGTGTATTCTTTTCTCTCTCTTAATGGCAGATACCCATGACTGGACTCAAGCTTCTACTAGATAAAAACAAACTGAATGGGACCAATTATAAAGACTGGCTGAGGAATCTGAAAATTGCCTTGACTTATGATAAAGTATCATATGTCCTCACGGCTTCAGCCCCGCCCGTCCCAGGTCCAAAATCCTCAGTTGCGGACATTGAAGTCCGCAAGACATGGGACGCTGACTGTGCCACGGCCAAATGCCTCGCGCTTGCATCGATGGATAAGACACATCAAAAGCAGCATGAGGATATGGACATTCACGGTATATTGCTCCATACAAAGGAGTTGTATGGAGAGCAATCCCGCGTATTACGATACGAAGCATCAAAGAAATTGTTTCAGATGCGAATGGCCCCTGGCACACCAGTAGGAGACCATGTTCTGAAGATGATAGCCCTTATAGAAGAGCTTGAGGACCTTGGATGGAAGATGGACAATGAACAATATACGGATATTATTCTGCAGTCCCACCCCTCCACCTTTGCTCAATTCATAGTGAACTTCAATATGCATGGCATGGAGAAGGAACTCCCTGAACTCCTTAATATGTTAAGGAGTGCAGAGAGCACTATGAAATCAGCAAAAACTCCCGTTATGACTGTTGGACAGTCTTCCTCTTCTCGCCCGAAAGCTAAGGCCAAGGGAAAGAAAAAGATGAAGCCCACCAATCCTAAGGGTGGAGTTAAAAAGGTGAAGGGAAAGGAAAAGTCCAAAGCTGGAGACTCGGGGAAAGGCGAATGTTTTCATTGCCACAAGACAGGATATTGGAAGCGCAACTACACGGAGTACTTAAATCTCAAGAAGAAGCATGGGGATGCTTCTGCTTCAGGTGCGTTTGTGACAGAAAACTGTTTTTCAATAAACTCTGCTTCCTGGGTATTGGATACCGGTTCAGGTTCTCACATTTGCAATTCTATGCAGGGGCTGAGAAATAGCAAAGTTTTGAAGACAGGTGACCATACTCTCCACGTTGGAAATGGTTCCAATGTACATACAGTCGCAGTGGGAGAGTATCACTTGGGGTTGCCATCTGGATGTATTTTGGTTTTGAATCCATGTTATTTTGTACCAAGTATGCTATGTAATATAATATCAGTTTCTTTGTTAGACAATGAAGGATATAACTTTATATTGCAGAACAATGTTATGAACATTCACCTGAATCAAATGTTGGTTGGGTATGGTACACTTAATAACGGGATATACGTCCTAAATCAACACACAGTTTTCAGTATACAACGCACTAATAAAAGAAAACTTTCAGAATTAAATGAAGCTTTTCTTTGGCACTGTAGACTTGGTCATATTAACGAAACAAAATTAAACAAGTTACACAAAGATGGATATTTAAACTCTTTTGAATATAAATCTTATGCGACTTGCCAGTCTTGTATCAAGGGTAAAATGACCAAAACTCCGTTTACCGGACACGGAGAAAGAGCTACTGAGCTCCTAGGCCTCATACATAGTGATGTATGTGGGCCAATGTCTACACAGGCTAGAGGCGGTTTTTCATACTTCATTACATTCACTGATGATTTCTCCAGATTCGGTCATGTATTTTTATTAAAGCACAAGTCCGAAGCTTTCGAGAAATTCGTTGAATATAAACAAGAAGTAGAAAAACAAACCGGCTTGAGTATCAAGATGCTTCGATCAGATCGAGGTGGTGAGTATCTCAGCACAGAATTTGCAAACTTCCTAAAAGAGAATGGGATTCTCTCTCAGCTCACTCCTCCCTACACACCACAGCACAACGGTGTGTCTGAACGATGGAATAGGACCCTATTAGATATGGTCCGGTCCATGATGAGTGACGCTGAGTTACCCGTCTCGTTTTGGGGGCATGCATTGGAGACTGCAGCGTTTCTACTAAACAGAGTTCCAACCAAAACCGTGTCTACCACGCCATATGAGATATGGCATGGGAAGAGACCATCTCTTAAGAGAATTAAGATTTGGGGTTGCCCGGCCTATGTTAAAAAGCAGAATCCGGACAAACTCGAGACACGGTCAGTCATGTGTAATTTTGTGGGGTATCCAAAGAATTCTTATGGATATCTATTCTACCACAAAGAGGAACAAAAGGTATATGTTTCTCAGTATGCCACATTCTTTGAAAAAGAGTTTTTCACAGATAAAGATGATGGTAAGGTGGTGGATCTAGAAGAGCTTCTAGAGACACAAACTACAAATGACGATTTAGTTGAACCGGCTATTGCAGTAGAAACTGAGGAACCTCGGCCACTCCGTAGGTCTGGTAGGAATTCTCGCCCACCGGAGAGGTACTACGGTTTCCTCATTGATGGTAACGGAGAAGACTGCATCATGGATGATGATGATCCTACCAGCTTTCAGCAAGCTATCACGAGTGGAGACTCTGTGAAGTGGCTGGATGCCATGAGATCCGAAATGGAGTCTATATACACCAACAAAGTATGGACTTTGGACGTTGTACCCCCTGGGGTAAAACCTGTGGGGTGCAAATGGATCTTTAAAAGAAAGATTGGTGTAGATGGGCAGGTGGAGACCTATAAGGCAAGACTTGTGGCGAAGGGTTTTCGTCAAAGACCAGGTTTGGACTATGACGAGACTTTTTCTCCCGTAGCCATGCTTAAATCCATTCGGATCCTACTTGCTATTGCTGCTCACTACGACTATGAAATCTGGCAGATGGACGTTAAAACCGCATTTCTAAATGGAAATTTAGAAGAATGCGTTTATATGGATTAGCCAGAGGGCTTCATTGACAGTGGGAGCAGCGGGAAAGCATGTAAATTGCTTAAATCCATATATGGGTTAAAGCAGGCATCACGGAGTTGGAACATCTGTTTCGATGATGTCATCAAAGAGTTTGATTTCATCAAAAATCCAGATGAACCTTGTGTTTATAAAAAGGCTGTAGGGAGAGCTGTCACATTCCTCGTATTGTACATGGACGACATTCTTCTGATAGGAAATGATATTCCTATGCTACAGTCGGTCAAATCTTTCTTATCACTGAGGTTCTCCATGAAGGACCTGGGTGATGCCACATACATCCTAGGCATAAGGATCTATAGGGATAGATCCAAAAGGTTATTGGGATTATCCCAAACCAGGTACATTAACACCATCCTAAAAAGGTTTAGTATGGAAGACTCCAAGCGGGGTGCCTTACCCGCTTGCCATGGGGTCACTCTCTCCAAGGATTCTTGCCCAAAGACCGATGAAGAGAGAGCTCGCATGAGTGTTATACCCTATGCTTGGGCAGTAGGATCTATAATGTATGCGATGTTATGTACACGCCCAGATGTAGCATATGCACTTAGTGTTGTAAGCAGGTATCAATCAAACCCAGGGGAGAATCACTGGACAGCTGTGAAGAACATTCTTAAGTACTTACGAAGGACTAAAGAATTATTCTTGGTGTATGGTAATGGAGATCTCCAAATGGAGGCCTTTACCGATTCGAGCTTCCAGAGCGATAAGGACGACAGCAAATCTATCTCTGGGTTTGTATTTACCCTCAATGGAGGGGCGGTAAGTTGGAAGAGTTCCAAACAAGATACCGTTGCAGACTCAACAATGGAAGCTGAGTACATTGCTGCGAATGATGCCGCCAAGGAAGCCGTCTGGATGAAGAAGTTCGTCTCGGAGCTAGGAGTAGTTCCAACCATTATTGATCCAATACCTTTGTATTGTGATAATAATGGGGCTATGGCGTTAGCCAAGGAGCCCAGATCCCATCAACGGTCCAGACACATCCTGAGGCGTTTTCATTTGATCCGGGAGATTGTAAATCACCGCGAGATCGAGATTAGGAGAGTAGACACAAAGAATAACGCCGCGGATCCATTCACCAAGGCCCTCCCTCAGCCGCAGCATGAGCGACTTTTTGAGATGTTGGGTATGAGATACGCCAATAACTGGCCTTAGTGCAAGTGGGAGATTGTTGGATATATGTATGCCCTAGAGGCCATTATATGATAGTGGATGTATTTGTACATGTATATATATTCAGTATACATTCTTGCTCAACATGATAGTATGCTATCTGGTTCTTCTTTATCTGACATGTTGATTTGATCATGCTTTTATTCATTCATACATGCTGATAAAGCCCTGAGGATATCGGCTTGACTACTCTGATTATGATGGAGATCATACTAGTGGGACATCTGTAGTCTATAAGCATATCCTGGAAAGTCCCTAGTCGTAGGTACATCGAGACGGGGCATTGATATACCAGAGTAGACTAGCGTATATGATACTAGACCCGTACGATGGGCGATGAATGTTCCCACATTCATCGATGTTTGACATCAAGATCATATACGGGTGCTCAGTGGTGACTGGGTACACTGGACGGACTCACCGAGAACTCTTATATGGAATTATATCTATCGTCGGATAGCAGTTCTCAGGTGACACTGGTACAGGTTAGTCTCTAGACCCGAGATCGTCATAGAGTCTTGTGTGTTCTCCCACTTTACTTTGATTGCCACCCTACCACGGCTCTACTGAGTCGTGCAAACAGGTGGCCGTTGGGTACAGTCCCGAGACATACGAAGGCAATAAGCGATAGGAGGGGTTCCGTCTCTCCCGGTATTGGGAGTTGATGCTGTGCTGTGCCCGACTGGTTATATCAGTAAGTCCCTGGCCAGGGCTGCTGAGATTTGCTGATAAGTGTTATCAGTAGTTTCTCGATCTGTTATAGACCATTCACCGGCACGACTTATTGAGTTATTGGGGTCGACGTGACCATCCCTAGGCTCGATATGCAGCATATCTGACGAAGAGACCGGACTGTACGGTAGTGTTGTCGGTTGGCTCGACGGGAGTTGTAGCAGCTTCGCTTGTTTTCTTCTGATCGCTCAATACCCGGATGGCCGTTACGTTTAGCTGACCGCTTGCGGCTTGGGGGTGCTTGATGTGATCATCACCCACTACCGGCGTATTGATGAGTCTTAGAGTCCTACAAAGGAGTTACTTAGTCCAGGCGAAACGTTGTGGTGCGCGTATGCGATATGCGCATGGACCCGATTAAAATGCGCGTATGGGATACCGTATATTAATTGGGCGGCTTGCTTTTAGTCAGGTCGTATGTGATATGACCGGATTGATGAATCAAATGTTGATTTATCATTATCTTCTCACTAGAAATCCTATCTCTTTTCTTTTGGATGTATGCATGCATGTATGCATTCATTCTTGTTCATGCACATATGGATGTGCATGCACACATGCATACATACATCATTCTATCATGGTTGCTTATACATTGAGAATGGTGGCAATATAAGAATCACACCATGGTTTTTATACGGATTATTATTGCATTTGTATTAAAACAAAAAAAGGAAAAGAAAAAGAGTTAAATCATGGAGTGTTTCTACACTCTTCTTCACCTTACCATGCTCACCTACTTTTTAACCCTTGGTTTATTTTCCTTTTGTGTTTTTAACTCTAATACAATAATATCTTTATAATTAACCATGGTTTGAAATGAGAGATGGAAAATATATATACTTATATTTTTCATTTTTCTCATTAGAGTTTTTCTTCTCTTCTTCTCAAAAAACCATCATCTTCTTCAACCTTGATCTCTTGCTCTCTAGACTTTTCAAGTGAGCAAAATACTCATAAAAATAGGATTTTGAAGTGAGAAAGAGAACCACAACATCATTCTACACAAGTCTAGCCCACTTGTTTAGAGTGTTATCTTCTTTTCTTATCTTGGAAAGTGAAGTCGATAGCTTGGACGAAGGAGCTTCGGGTGGATCGTCGTGGACACTAGAAGACTTCAAGGGAACCTTCCTCCAACACTCAAGAGGCCAAAGAGTCTACCGAAGGGAGCTACAAAGGTTGTAGTCTCGAAACCCTATTCTTTTGTTGCATTTATTGTTTAGAAACCCTAATTTTCTAGGATCGATCCTATGTATGCTCGCTTAGCACCATAAAAACTTGAACTTTGTGACATATGATGCTTCCAAACTCTTCATAGGGTGCTAGGTAAACCTAACACCAGTGACCTCTCTTGTGATAGCAGTAGCACTTATCTTTTCCAGCTTTCACTCTTCCCGAATTGTTCGGTCCTTGCACCTTTTGACACCTCCTTTCGGTTTGGTGGGGTCTTCTTCTTCCCCTTAGTTTTAGCCTTGGATTTAGAGGAAGAAGATTCCCAAATAATAAGAACATGTGTATACTCCTTTTTCAAGGAGCTCTCAGCTACCCTCAATATGTTTAGGAGCTTTGGAAGATCAGCTTCCATCCTGTGTATGTTGAAATTCATCACGAACTGAGAGAGGTGTGATGAAGGGACTGTAGAATCAAGTCGATGTATAACTCATTCTCTAACACGCATCCCAAGTTTGCAAGCTCTTCAATGAGACTGATCATCTTTAGGACATGTTCTCCTACAGGTGATCCGACAGCCAAGGTCATCTGGAATAATTTCTTTGAGGTCTCATACCTTCCGATACGAGAGTGCTCTCCATACAAATCTTTGCAATGGAGAAAATTAGATTTTATGTCCATTTTTTCATACTGCTTCTAAAGTTCATTATTCATTGAAGCCGGCACGATGCACCTAGCTTTTTCGCAATCCAGGTCCCACGTTTTGCGACCTCGATGTCCACAACCATGGAATCCGGCCCTGGGATCTGGGGTGCGGTACTGATGAGGACATATGCCACTTTGTCATAAGTAAGTGCAATATTGACGTTTCTCAGCCAATCTTTATAGTTTGGCCCAGTCAGTATATTTTTTCAAATAATAGTTTAAGTCCCGTCATGGTTGCTGCCAGAGAGAGAGAAAAGAAACACTCAGCGTATGCTCTTGCAAGATAAGATTGGTTTATTATTTTATCTAATTAGGATGGCTCCTGCTGTTTTCTCGAATTCTCCATTGAACCTTAAAAAGAGAATTAGTCAGGATCATTTACACTTTATAAGTTCGCTAACCGTTCAGCCAGGTGGGTGTGGTTCTCTGAGGGAGGTTTCCGTGCTTTCACGTGGACCTAATTAAAATAAACCCTGTTTCAGTTGAAAACCCTCAGGACACAACACTCCTCCTAGTAGGGACACCTAGAGGTTTAAAGGCTTGTTGCACATGCTCAGTGCAATCGTATTGCCAACGAAAGTGTGCTAGGTTTTTCTTTTTCTTCTTGTTCTCTTTAATAACTAGTTTGCTCAGGACGATCAAAATTAAGTTTGGGGTTTTTTGAATAGTCTGAAATATTGCACATTTGAATGATTATTTTCCCCACGATTGTTAAGTTATTAAAGGTGTTTATTATAAATATAGAACATATGAAGGTTTATTTGTAAAAAGATTATTATCATATGTTTCTACATTATAATTAACATAATGAGGGAAAATACATGCATGAAATATTGTAATTAAAATATGCATATCATATCAAATATTTCTAATCAATATTCTTAAGATTTAAATCATATAAAATGATTAGGATAATATCTCAAAATAATAACAAATACAACTAACACTATGACTTGAGATATTGTGCAGATATTAGCTCAGGTCTAGAGATCCGAGATGTCGGAATCAAATCTACCGAAATATTGAACTAAATTATAAGATCTAGCAACGGCAGAGACTCAGAGTTAGATTCTCAAAATCCAGATATCTAGAGGATCTCCACATGTCAACACCAAACAGAAGAAGAAATCCCAAGTCCTGATCCCACTATATCGCCGTGGTTGGGCGGCCAAACTACCATATTCGTGGCGGATCCACGGCCTCTTGATGGCCGTAGGATTTAAGATTTTGTGGGTAGGAGTTTAACAACATATATTATTATATGGAATCTAGGTTTTCTGTCTATCGTGACTATATAAGAGACCGAGAGTTTCACATGAAAGATCATCGAACCAAAGTGATCAAGAGGTCCAAAACGATCCACGCATCCAGGTGATCATCAGCTAGCCATCTACCTCCAACAAGAGAGAGAGCGAGAGCAAAAACTAGGCTTCTTGGAAATCTACTTTGTACGGAGAGTTGTATGCAATAGTTGATTAATAAAGGTAGTCTTTTTATTAGTCTTTTCGCATTTATTTTCTGCATTTAATTTCTGCATCTTAATCATATTTTCTTCTTCATCCTTTCTTCTATCTCAAACCATGAAAAGAGTAATTCCTAACTTGCTAGGGTTCGTAGGCTAGAGTAGATCAATGGATGATAAAATCGTTTAACTTCTTTTATACATTTTAAAGTCTATAAACATTACCAAAATAAATGTTAACATCCTTATCGGGCGCACTACCAATTTTTTGCTAGTCACGACCACGATTTGAGATTGGATTAATACTTATTTTGGTAAAGGCT
The DNA here is from genome assembly GCA_030015575.1 of Agapanthus africanus. NCBI lineage: Eukaryota > Viridiplantae > Streptophyta > Magnoliopsida > Asparagales > Amaryllidaceae > Agapanthus > Agapanthus africanus. The sequence goes on along the minus strand of JASDDO010000028.1, from coordinate 167,251,699 downwards.
AGACATGAATAAAGATGAATGCAAGGACAAGAGGTAAGAGTGGGGAAACCCTAGTTTCTTCCAAAAGAACCCTAATTTACATTCATCACTATCGATCTAGTTTTAAACTATTAAAAAATAAAATGAGTCATTTTAATTAGTCATCCATTACTACTAAGTCATATGAACCCTACAAGCCTCTTCTTCATAAATCTAACATCCGTAGTATATCCGTAACTACAACCAATCATCGTTCTTCCATCAACTCGTCTAAACCAAGAAAAAGGTTCACATTTCCCTGCGGACGACCCGTACTCTTCGTGGCTAGCTACTAGCGACACCGTCCTGATTGCGGTTACTTTATTTACAAAACACTCTTTTAAGCTGACAGTCAAATGGCACCGTAGCCGGGGAAAGGTCTATAATTTTTTTTCTTGATATTCTGGTTGATTTCTTATAAAATCCAGTAAACATGTTATAAACGAGAACAAAAACCGCATCTTGTATATTTAACGATTATTGTACGAGATTTTCAAGGGATTCTGAAGTTACTGGAGCAAGCCAACAGAGAGTTAGAGAATTTAAACATATCCCAAAGGAGCCTAGAGGTGCACTGAAGAAATCTCAGCAAGAGAGCCCTCCATAGTGCGGCGGAACCGTGACGAAAAGAAAGAGTTTGCGACAGAACCGCGGCAGAGTGGGGGAGTCAGGCGCACAAAATTCCCTGGTATCTTTATAAAATCTTTCTCTCTCCTCTAAAGCTCCAATAATTTGATTTTGACTGCAGGATTCTTTGCAAATATCGCTGCTCAAAAATCTTTTTGCGTGTTTTAATATTGGTTTGTTTGTGCATATCTTAACCGGACATTAAGGGGAAATAACCCATATCAAAATTAGGTGGGGATTTCATCACCCTTCCTCTGCCCCCAAAAATCACAAAACGAGCATACTTTAACCTTATATTAATTAAAAAATATCTAGACCAAGTCTCTAAGGACCGTCGTGCTCAATTAGGAAAGAGAAGGGTCATGGATAATCTATCGCTTATCCGCATTTCTCTTGTGGTGTCTAGGCAAGTGTGACTAAGGAAAGTGGTTACTTAATTAGGCCCGCTATTTTCGGTGATTCGTATAGCGGATACCTCCTACTTACCTGGCACTTACTTGGCCACAAGAGCGATAAAGAGATGGTAGAGAATTGATCCTGCGACTTGTCCTTTGGAAGTCTAGGAGCGGTCTAGTAACTTGCCTAGGTGACCCTAGTTCTAAGGATTGATTGTGCATTTTTGTGATTTGTTGAGTCAAGCCTCACGTCTGACACTTTTTCAAGACAAACCTTTTCTAAAAATCGTTCTCACACACGCTGCCACGTGCGCTAAACCCGCTCAGTGCATGATTGGCTGGACATGGGATTCTAGTGCCCGTCTTGTCCGCGTCATTGCTATCGAATCCAAAGTTGGTACTTCTTCATCCTCTATTTCCCCTCCAGCCACCACATCTCCCGCAATTGATGGATCTCCATCGGGATTTCACGATACCACCGTTCCACCACCCATAGGTGCGCAGAATCCACCGCGCATCTCTCTCTAAGAAAGATGCTACCCCATATGTAGACCCCTTCCTACTTGTCTGTCTCTTCCACCGGCCAATGGGGATAATTTCAAAATTAAACCCCACTTCATGAACTTGTTGCCCAAATTTCACGGGCTTGAATCCGAAGTCAGATACGTTTTCATAACCAAATTCGAAAACGTATGCACAATGATGAGCACAACCCAACTTTCAGTGGATACTATGCGATTACATCTTCTCCCTTTTACCTTATGTGACCTAGCAGAAAAATGGCTTTATAGCACTGCCGCACATTCTATCGCTAAATAGGACGAATTCGTTATAGCATTCCTTAAGAAATTATATCCCAATCACAAAACCGCCCGTGTTCGAAGCGAGATTAACCAGTTTACCCAATATCCCAATGAACCATTCTGAAAATGTTTTGAGCGGTTTAAGGATCTTCTTCTACAATTCCCCCATCACGGAATTGATAGAGAGAAACTTTGCCGAATTATATATGAGGGTGTTAATCCTACCACGAAACAAATGCTTGAAAGCATTTGTCAATGCCATTTCATGTCTAAAGACGATGGCGAAGCTTGGCAGTTCCTGGAAGATCTCACCGAACAAACCTTACATTGGGAAAGCGTTAGACCAACTTCATCTTCATTTAGGGCAGATATTCATCAGCTCGATGTTTCCATCGCAGTAAAAGCCGAAGTGGTCGCGATGCAAAAGAAACTAGACGCTATCGAAAACAAATTCTCGTCTGCCTCCCTAAACCAAGCTACGCTCCCCAAAACCGTGTGTGGTTGCTATTCTGACCCATCACAATTAACGGAAGAATGTACTTTAAATCCTCCGTTTCAAGGTCAAGAACAAACTAATACTGCTTTTCAGCAACGATCTAGAAACGATCCTTATTCTTCCACATACAATCAGGGATGGAGGAACCATCCTAATTTTGCTTGGAACCAAAACCAAACACCAAATCAAGGCCTCCCCCACAACAAAAGCAACCACCACAAAAAAATCAGCACCCCTATCAACCGTAATTTTTTTCAAAAGCCGACCAACAATTTTGGTCCTCATAATAATATTTCAACGGCCGGTACCGATAAACCTCTGCGCTCGAACGTAACTTAGAAACGTTCATTAAACAATCCACTCAAATGACGGCTAATTTAACATCTTCTATCCAAACGTTAGTACAGCACACTGCTTCCTACAGTGAAAGCATAAAATCGATAGAAGCACAACTTGCACAGTTAAATGCCGCGATGAGCGAGAGAGAGAAAGGGAGACTTCCATCTCAACCTCTACCGAACCCCGGCCACTCACAAAGCGCGAATATCATCCTTCAAAATCATAATGTGAGTGTTGTAACCACGTTGAGATCAGGAAGAGTGCTGAATAACAATATGGGTAAACAAGTTGTTGAGGATGGATCAGATGAAACCCCGGTTACTACTTCTAATCCTACTTCATCTAGTCCACCATCTTCTTCCGAGCCTATTCTCCGTTTTCCACTAGGCTCGAACCCTCATCCCACTTCCTTGAAGGAATTACCATCTACAACCATCCCAAATCCAATTTTGGGATCCATTCCATCCCTACAAACTTCTCCTCAAAAGTTGGACCCAACCCTTATTGATAAAGCTCTTTTTCCACATAGGTTGAGAGCCAACAAACCAAGTCCCCAAATAGAGAAGATTGTGGACATTTTTAAGTAAGTTAACATAAATATCCCTCTCCTAGATGTTATCAAACAAGTTCCGTCCTATGCGCAAATTTTAAAGGACTTGTGCACTCGGAAGAGGAAAACTCAAGTACCTAAAAAGGTTTTCTTAGCGAGTAATATGAGCAATTCTCTTACCCAATTGGTGCCCACGAAACGTAAGAACCCCGGTTATCCTGCAATATCTATAACTATTGAGGGTAAAAATATCAATCGTGCTCTACTTGATTTAGGAGCTAGTGTTAACTTGCTTCCATATTCTATTTATGAGCAATTTGGGATAGGAGAGTTGAAACCTACGCATTGCACTCTCCAGATGGCCGATCGATCTATCACCCAACCTCGGGGTGAGCTAGAGGATGTGTTAATCAAAATCGGGGAATTTATATTCCCTGTGGACTTTATAGCCATAGATACACAGCCTGTAGCGAACCCATGGAACCAAATTCCGATGATTCTAGGTCGACCTTTCCTAGCAACTTCAAACGCGATAATCAATTGTCGTAACGGTTCAATGAACCTGTCTTTTGGGAAGATGACAATTGAGCTTAATATCTACAATCTAGGAAGTCAACCATTAGAACCCTATGCTCATGTATGTTCTGTCGAAAAGATAGCTTCCGACAGTTGCGAATTTGAGGAGCTTCACGATTCTGATCTCGACGCCACTAGTACGTTGTTGTTTAATCCTACCATCTATTATACAAGTGAAGACCCTTCTGTCGACATGTCCGCACCTAAGTCCAAACCCTTTGACTTGTCGAATGATTTAGTCGAGCTATCCGAGTTTCATAACTCTTTTTCCGATGAAATTATCGTTCGTAATCTTGATGAAAGTTTTGAAGATATTTTTGCTGAAGAACTCGCATTCATAAAAGACATGGGAGTTGTGATGAATCAACCCCTACCTAAAGAAGTCGAACCGCCACCCCTTCTTCTTATCAAGAACAAGAATGCGAGTAATGCACCATCACTGTTTTGTCTCTACCAACCGAGATGTAAACCCGAACGATTACGTTTCTTATCTCCCTACTTCTTCACATCTATGATCTTCCACCAACCATGGTATTACATCGATAAAATATTCGAATGGTTGGTGTTGACTTTTGGTCTCTGTAAAGCTTTGCATAGACCAATAACTTTACCCACCCTCTCTTATAATTTTAAATGCTTAATACTATTTTTTGGGGGGGGAAGAAAGAACAAAGCAATTTGGCTCTTAAAAGAAAAACAAAATTTTTTAAAATTGTAAGCCAAAAATAAGTTTATGGGAGGATTTCAATGTCATTAATTCTTGCCCCCGTTACTAACTTTTCCTCCCAAGTCTACAGGTTTTAAGCTTAACAGATGATATCAGTGAGGACACTGCTGCAAATAGGTTTGGGGGAGGTTTGTGTTTATTCGCGCATCATTTTTTTGCATTATACTAAATAAAAGCATAAAAAAAATTTGATAATGAAAGTTAGAAAGTGAATAATACATATGAAAGATTGGAAGAGATTTAAGAAAAGCAAGAAAATTAGATGTTTTATAACGAAACTAGTAATAAATAGTCATGAGCAGTTATTCCAAAGGTCAGTAAGATGAAGGGAATCACTAATCTGAGGATAGAAATAAGTCTGAAAAATAGTCCCTATTCTTGAGTCCAGACATCTGAACATTGATTACCTACTATTTGCACTTGCACACATCTTGAAACTTGGGATAGTAGAAGATACCTTGAAATGCTCTTGTCTAAAAGCCTTAGTATGAAGGAAAATAAATATACAAACAAAAATATAAATGAAAAAAATGGTGAAGAATACTGGTTTTGTAATTACTTAAGACAGCTTAAAAAAAATATAGCGAGGGTGCTTTATCACTTAGTGTCTTAGACCAACTGGTTTGGGAGCCACTGCTAAGCCTTAGGTGTTGCAAGACGAGAATATTGCTAATTACGCCTAAAAGATTGAGCACATTTGGTAATCGGTTGGTTAGTACCTCAAGAAGTATTAACGGTCGCATGAAAAATGTGTGAGCAATTCCATCTATAAAATATTCACCGACTAAAAAGTACTAAAGAAGATGATCAAGAGTATAATAAATTGAATTGAATTCTCTAAATGTAGAGATGTCTTTTACACACACGTAGGGGTATATGATCGATGTTTGGAAGAAAGGTAGGGAGGAAGACTAAAGGCGAAGTTATATTGAGAGATGATGTGATTTCTGATATCTTTTCATGACTATTAAGATAGGGCTCATGACTACTGAAAAGCTAGTGTAGTTTGAAGCTCTTATTTTCAAGTTTTTTTCATATGTTTTTTATCTTTGTATGTAACTTTCATCGTCTTTCTTTTATTATGGGATTTTTTGGGTGTAATCCGCTGAAAACCCTCAGGAGACAACACTCCTCCTACTAGGGACACCTAGAGGTTTAAAGGCTTGTTGCACGTGCTCAGTGCAATCGTGCTGCCTACGAAAGTGTGCTAAGTTTTTCTTTTTCTTCTTCTTCTCTTTAATAACTAGTTTGCTCGGGACGATCAAAGTTAAGTTTGGGGGTATTTGATTAGTCTGAAATATTGCACATTTGAATGATTATTTTCCCTACTATTGTTAAGTTCTAAAAGGTGTTTATTATAAATATAGAACATATGAGGGTTTATTTGTAAAAAGATTATTATCATATGTTTCTACATTATAATTAACATGATGAGGGAAAATACATACATGAAATATTGTAATTAAAATATACATATCATATCAAATATTTCTAATCAATATTCTTAAGATTTAAATCATATAAAATGGTTAGGATACTATCTCAAAATAATAACAAAAACTACTAACACTATGACTTGAGATATTGTGCAGATATTAGCTCAGGTCTGGAGATCAAGAGATCCGAGATGTCGAAATCAAATCTGCCGAAATATTGAAGCAAATCATAAGATCTAGCAATGGTAGAGACACGGAGTTAGATTCTCAAAATCCAGATATTTAGAGGATCTCCACATATCAAAACAAAACAAAAAAGAAATCCCAAGTCCTGATCCTACCATTTCGCCGTGGTTGGGCGGCCAAACTACCATATTCGCGGCGGATCCGCGACCTCTTAATGGCCGTAGGATTTAAGATTTTGTGGGTAGGATTTTAACAGCATATATTATTATATGGAATCTAGGGTTTCTGTCTATGGTGAGTATATAAGAGACCGAGAGCTTCACATGAAAGATCATCGAACCGAAGTGATCAAGAGGTCCAAAGCGATCCACGCATCTAGGTGATCATCAGCTAGTCATCTACCTCCAACAAAAGAGAGAGCGAGAGCAAAAAATAGGGTTCTTTGTAATCTACTTTGTACGAAAAGTTGTATGCAATAGTTGATTAATAAAGGTAGTCTTTTTATTAGTCTTTTCGCATTTACTTTCTGCATTTAATTTCTGCATCTTAATCATGTTTTCTTTTTCATCCTTTCTTCTTTCTCAAAGCATGAGAGGTAATTCCTAACTTGCTAGGGTTCGTTTGCTAGGGTAGATCAATGGATGATAAAATAATTTAACTTCTTTTATACATTTTAAAGTCTATAAACTTTACCAAAATAAATGTTAATAACCTTATCGGGCGCTCTACCAATTTGTTGCTAGTCACGACCACGATTTGAGATTGGATTAACACTTGTTTTGGTAAAGGCTAGACATGAATAGAGATCAATGAAAGGACAAGGGTTAAGAGTGGGGAAACCCTAGTTTCTTCAAAAAGAACCCTAATCTACATTCATCACTATCGATCTAGTTTTAAACTATTAAAAGATAAACGGAGTCATTTTTAATTAGTCATCCATTACTACTAAGTCATATAAACCCTACAAGCCTCTTCTTCATAAATCTAACATCCGTAGTATATCCGTAACTATAACCAATCATTATTCTTCCATCAACTCGTCTAAACCAAGAAAAAGGTTCACGTTACCCTGCGGACGACCCGTACTCATCGCGGCTAGCTACTAGCGACACCGTCCTGATTGCGGTTACTATATTTATAACACTTCTCTTTAAAAACACATCAATCGGTTAGCTAATTGTGAAGTGAAAAATATCTCCCAAGAGTAATCATACTCATCAGTGGGATCGGGATCCAACTATCATCATGTGATGACTTAGATGGAAGCTACTCTAGTCATCAAACTCTAGAAGGTATGCTCAATCCACAAGTTTCCTTTTTGTTTGAAACACCCGATGTGGTTTTTACCCCAAGCTCTTATGACCTTGACGAAGGCCAAAAAATCATAAGGCGTAAGTCAATTTCTTCCTATCGTTGTTGTTGGATATAATACCCTCAAGGCAATTATCGTAGTCACAGGTACGTGATTGTGATAATTGAGGAAGGCCTATACCGATAAAACAGTCTTACTCGAGATGATAGTATGCTATCTGGTTTGTCTTTATCATCATGATAGAGCCCATAGGATTCTTGCTTAATCACCAGAATTATGATGGCGATCATATACGTGGGAGCTGGGGTCTATAAGCGCATCCTTAAATGTCCCTAGTCGTGGGAGTATCGGAGACTGGGCATCGATACTCCAGTGTAGACTGGTGTATACTTATCTAGACCCTGACGAGGGGCGGTGGCCGGTCTCACAAGCCATTGGTGTTAGTTGTTCACCTAAGATAGTATACAGGTGCTCAATGGGTTATAAGTACACTGGACGGACTCGCCGGGAACATACTAGTTGATATTATTGCAAGTCTACGGTAGCACCCCGGCCGTCTTTCAAACGCCAAATGCGGAACAAAAACTTTTTAACTGGCGCTATCGTATACTATAACCCGGATCTGCCATTATCGCTAAATTAACAAACTACAAAGTGGGTAGAAATGTTATACCGAACGATCCGAGTCCTTTGGTCTTTAACCATCATCCCACGCTTTGTTACGGCTGCTCCGATCTCGTTCGATCTCCGGTCTCCCCGTCCAGGTGGCACCACGTCAACGGATCTTTAAACGGGCTCCCGCCTTTGACCCGAGGCAACTCGGTCATTAAGTTTGCCAAAAGAGATGACCAAGATTGATGTAGAGAATGAGTAGAATACTTAGTCTCGTTACATCCAAAACTATGGATGAACGGTTAATAAAGTTGCCTTTTGGATTGAAATGAAATGAGAAATTTTGCTATCTAATTTCCATGAATCCAAAACTATAATCTTTTTTCAAATCAACAACCATAATCCTCCACAAGAAATGGCCGGCCAATATATGAGGTGGGGGGGTGAGTGTAGGAGGAAGGGTGACCATAAGTGAAGCGTATCATCTAAAGGAATTAATGCAAAGGGTGACTCATTTAAACACCTCATCAAAACAATCAATGCAAACAATGAATCACTAATCCTAGTCATCAACCATTAATGCAAAATGGTGACTCATAAACCTAGTCACCAAAACAAGAAGCTTCCTCATGACTCACCCTCATGACTCACCCAAAAGAAGAAAAGATAAATCCGCATTAAACCGAATGTTTAAGATGGGTGATAGAAAACTGGAAACTGGCAACTTCCAAAAGCGATCCCGAAACGAATTTCAGGATAACCCCGTAACAGTATAAACATACCCGCATTTGTATTACGACCGAATACAAATACAACTGAGACAAATATATTATATCTACACAGTATAATACTCGGATCCGGCTTAAACCAAAGCCCACCAGTATTATCTGCCCGAAATATGATACGTGCGTAAACGCACGTGCATTTTCCGAACCCTGCCATAAAACCATACGGCCTCTACAACTTTTCGCCCAAACTTGGGAAACTATCTGTGGGGGACTCTAATGACTCCTCAGTACGCTGGCAGTGGGTTTAACTACGAACCGTCAGCGGCACTAGCTGTGCGTAACGGCTGTTTATGTACTGACCTCAAGGGAAGCCGATGAGAGAACTCATCCTGGAACCCTACTGAGCCTAACAGTGACAATGTATATACAGTCCGGTCCGGTCGTCTATGAGTATCGCATATCGGCCTAGGGGGCTGGTAACGTCAGACCCCCAATAGCGGTATAAGTCGTGTTGGAGTGAAGCCCAGAACACCTGAGATACTACTGGAGTACCTATCGGTAAATCTCCTATCTCGGCCGAGGATTTGTGTAATGGCTCTCCTAGACACAGCGCGATCTCATCCCCAATACCGGGAGAGACGAATCCCCTGCCGATCCGCTTACTTGCCTCCATGTGGCTCGGGACTGTACCTAAAAAAGACCTGTTTGTACGACTCCTTTGAGCCGTGGTAGGGTAGAAATCAAAGCACAGTGGGAACTCACACGAGACAAATGATGACCTCAGGTCGATGAACTAACCTGTACACATGTCACCAGGGAACTTCTATCTGACGATAGGTATAATACCAACTAGCAGGTTCCCGGCAAGTCCGGTCCGGTGTACTCATAACCCAATGAGCACCTGTATACATCTTAGGTGATCCAACTGACACCAGTGGTTTGTGAGATCGGCCACCACCCCTCGTCGGGGTCTCGACTGTATATACTAGTCTACTCTGGAGTATCGATGCCCTGTCTCCAAACTCCCACGACTAGGGACCAAAATTAAGGATGTGCTTATGGACTACCCAACTCTCATGTATATGATCACCATCATACTGTTGGTAGTCAAGCAAGATCCTAAGGGCTCTATCAAAGTGTAACAGTGATCAATCACCTGAACCTGTACACGACTGATAAAGGCAAACCAGATAGCATACTATCATCTCGAGTAAGACTGTCATACCGGTATAGGTCCTCCTTAATCATTGCAATCACGTGCCTGCGATCCAATAATTGACTTTGAGGGCACTATATCCAAAAATCTTCCACTTGCACTTAAGGCTAATTATTGCGATGTCGCATACTCACAGCCCGTGTGATACCGAACATCCAACTCCTCTACTAATCAGTTTCACAAAGCCGGTTTGTAAAACTATTGTGTTCGAGAAATAGCCTCAGTGAGTGGATCCGCTCTGACGTTTCTTTCTATGTCTCTCTTAATCTCAAGTTCGCGGAGAAAGCCATCTCCCGAATTGAGTAATACATGTCTTAGAATATGTCTGGATATCTGATGGGACCTAGTTCATAAATAAACTCCAAATCCAAACTTCTTAGACTGTATCGATAACTGAACCTAATCAGTATCCTGCACCATGCCTCCCACAGCATCCTCTTGGACCACCTGTCCATAATATTGTCCCTCATCAGAGGGAAAACTATAACTCTGACAATCACTTTGTCATTCATGTCACCTTTGAAGCCTGGAATGATAACCGTCTCCCGAAGAAGGCTGCCGTCATCAAATCCGCAGAACATCCACTTATGTTCTAAAACTGCTTCCTTATGTTTCTTCAGGATTAGATTAATACAAACTTATCGCATCTAGCGCAAAAACAATATCTGGTGTGGTGCTTGACATCTCACGATTGACTCAATTGCCTAAGCAAGTGATCTGCCAATCATGCGCATCCCTCTCCCCTTTAGTCTGTAAGACACCTTTAGAGAGGGTGACTCCATCATCTGCAGGTACATCACCATGCCAGGAGTCATCTATCCTAAATACCTTTAGAATATTGTCAAAGTACCCACATTGGGAAACTACCCAAATCTAGATCTAAAACCATAGATTTAGTAACTAGAATGTCTGATATTATATCCATATCCTGTGTGAAGAAACAACTGTGTGACGACCACAGTATAACCGATTGTAGTATAGGAATTTTACTTCCTACTCTGTGTATGTTATCCAAATACCAGGACATCACACCCTACTACCTTCTTAACAGATCCATCCGCTATTCTGATGAAGTCAAACCCATGACTTTCACATCAAAAATAGATGATCTATCTCCGCTATATCTGCTTAAATCTATAAATAGACATAAGCTACTTGCCACTATGCTTCCGCTGCTCCCACTGACCACAACAACCCTCTGGCAGAATAATATATACGTGCACTTCTAAAACTAGTTTAGAACGACGCTATACTTAACCTCCTGCCGGGTCTCATAGCCTGGAACAACAGTAGTGTCAAGTCTGGGTAGATAAGAACCTCCCTGTCACCGTCCTTGAGGCTACCGGAGTACCTCTCGGGTGTCTGAGGTTACCCACCACATCTGCGGAGTGGCTAATGGAATGTCAAACTTGATTGAATCTTTAGGTCCTATTAAATTTTCCGTAATCGTTTGTGGTTCTGGAATCACTTCCAGTTCTACCATACTCCCACTACTGTTTTCTGAAAAAATCCATTTTACTAAAACTGTGGCGAGTCAAGAACAATATAACCATTGATCTTCTAGATGGTAGAAAGTCAACCCTCGACATAGCCCGGGTCAACCCACAAACTGCCATTACAGAAACGTGCCTTGAGTTATCCAGAGTCTGGTTTTAATCATAAGCCGGACAACTCCCCGTACCTTAACATCGTTAAGGTATGAACCATTCTATATCCAATATAGAAACTTTGGCACTTATTTAATTGGAACCAGATTCTAATCATGCAGCTGTCTCCAGTGCATATCAACTTTATGGAAAGAGGCTAATCAGCATTACTCAACTTAGGAATACATCCAATTATGAGTAACCTGAAAGAGAAACAAGTTTCTCAAAACCATTACTATCATCTGAATACCAATCACAAGAATCTACATCTTCGATCTCTTTGAAGAATCTCGATACTTGCAATATCTGGTTCTCTACTTTATTCTTATACCCACAACTTCTCAAAACTTAGACCTTGTATTTCTACGAAACACTTGTCTAAAAACTAGAGAAGTCACAAGTAAATAGAACATAGTATGAGGACCAACCCCTTTGTCCTGATGGACACTGGACAACATACAATACTCTGTATAAGTCCGCTGAGTTGAATAACTCAAAACCTGTGCGTCGTAGGTTGAAAACTGTACCCAGGCGATTTCCTCAAATATCACCAATTACAATGAATTCCGATATAATGAGGATGATTACCTAATTCCCAATAATTTACTCCCACTCATCATCTGTAAAACCATACAGATATGAGAATGAAACCTGGTAAATACATACCCTGGAGTAAGTATCTAATCGGGAAAACAGTTTTCCTTTAACAATGCACTGAAACATGAAAATGTTTCGTAGGGATATCCTGGTATTCCAAGTAATGCCTCTTCCATAATACAATTCATGACTATAACCGTATATTTCTTTGCCATCTCTCCAAATCCCTTTATTTGTCTTTATTCATTACCTTCTGTACACCCCTTTAGGCTAAGTGGTTTTCTTCCTTCCCTATCGTTCGGCACCAGCCTATGGTTTGGAAGAAGACTATCCAGAAAGCATAATAGGTGTACTCTCCTAAACCAAGGAGTACTCACAACTTGAGAGAAGGTGATGATAAAAGACAACTGAATAATACCTTATTCTATTTCTCCCGAACTGGGTAAAAAAGCAAAGGTGAAATAGGAGTGGCGATGAAGTACGCGGTTTGGTCGTGAATGATAACAGTCGCAATTTACTTTGCCCTCTTTTCTAATCCCTTTATTTTGTCTTTACATATTACCTTTCTGCACATCCTACTTAGGCTAATTGGTTTTCTTCATTCTCTACCTTTCGGCACCTGCCTATGGTTTGGAATAAAACTATCCAATAAGCGTAATAGGTGTACTCTCCTAAACTAAGGAGCCCTCGCAACCTGAGAGAAGGTGATAATAAAAGACAACTGAATAAACCAATTCTATTTCTCCTGAACCTGGATCCATCCTCGAAGAAGTCTCTCTGAGTTCGTATATAACCATACGATGGATCTATCCAATGGAAGTGGATGTCCGTAATAATACGGGGTGTTCTGAGAAATGCAAAGGGTAAAAGAAAGAGCGGCAATGACTTATGCAACTTGGACAATCCAAAAGCCAGTATTTTAAGAAGGTTCGGTTAACTTGGTCACTGAGTCATAGTCTAGGGTCGGTCAATGGTTGCTGCCAAAGAGAGAGAGAAAAGAAACACTCTGCGTGCACTCTAACCTAGATCAGAATGGTTATCACTTTATCTAATCAGGAAACCTCCTACTGTATTGTCAAATTCTCCTCCAAACCAGAAAGAAGAATCAATCGGGATCACCCGAAGAGTAAACCAACTCATCAGTGGGAATCGGGATCCAACTCTCATCGCATGATAACGTGGCGGAATCCACTCACGTTATCACACTCTAGAAGGTATGCCCATACTTGGCAAGTTTCAGTTTCTTTAGAAACTCCGATATTATTTTTGCCCCATGCTCTTATGATCTTGGCATTGGTCAAAATGTCATAAGTCACATGCTAAGTTCTACCCATCATTATCTTGTCAATTTGAACCCACCCGCGCATGCCCTTGACGTTGGCCAAAATGGCAGAACGACTATCCCAAACCAACTCATCTATCTATGCAACAAATGAATATCCAGTAGCTACCAAACACTATGCCTTGGCGTTGGTCAAAATACATAGCTTGAATACTACTGAATACCCAAAAGAAATGACGTAGGGCTACGGCTGGTTTTTGGCGAAAAACCTTTAACGTAATGAACTTGATATCGCTGAAGGAACCTGATAGCTTTTTATAAAAATATAGTGGCGAAAACCTTTGCTAAAGAGGTCACTCCCGGTGAAGGGATCTCGGCTCTTTCCCCGTGGAATAAGGGGCAGGATATTCCAACTGAATACCGCGATGCAAAGCAACATGTAATCGACTATAGTGAAGTTATTACCCTGACGCAAACTTCTGCCCAAGGGGTCATTCCCGGTGAAGGGATCTCGGCCCTTGCCTCGTCGAATGAGGTGCAGGATATTCTAACCGAATACCTCTATGCAAAACAAAAGGAAACGTCTTTGTAATAACACCTTTTAAAATTGTTCCAACAACAGCCAAACAGGTTTGTTTTCCTTTGCATTGATCAGAATCAACGCAGTCCCATCAATTAATTACACCAGGAAAGAATGAAAATAAAATGTACGTATATGCCATCCGCATTCGTCACTGGGTCCCGTCATCACCCGTTAGGTTACTTAACTAACGACAGAGCGGAGACTGGACTAGCGCGGGTGTAAAACATATACAACATCTACTAGTATATATACTAATATACAATAATCGCTCCAGGCGTGATAATATGCAACATTACAGAAAAGTAATAAGCATCACAGAACAATACAGATAATCTGGGATCCCCGGGTTTCACAGAGCCGCTACTGAAACCCAACGTTCCCCTGATCGTGTGGATAGCCTGTGCAATGAAACCTAGACCCCTACGGGTGCGGCAAGTCACCCGCCAAAACCTGAAGCGAGGCAGCCCCCTTACAGCATAGTAAATGGACCACCCTGCACTTCACGGAATCCGGTAACCTGGGCACCCCTTCTTGGGTCAACCTGTACCCCCTACGAGTGCGGCGAATAGTCTGCCAATTCTAGAGTGAGGCCCCTCTGCCTCTCAAAGCCATGAGATACGGACCCGTTGCCCTCCAGAACCCGGCTATCCGTGCATTCCGTCACGGGGTAAAACCTAATACAGAAAAGAAAAATATGTACAACGGGTACATCGACCTCAGCCCGGTCGTGCCCCAAAAGAATATTATACAAACAGGCAGTGACGGCAGTCCACATGTTGGACGCTCGCCCCGCAATATCAAATGTACAAATAAATCCAAACTGCACTACCATTGCACACTGCTATCCACCACGACAAATCCGCAATAACACAGAACATCAACGCGAATGTCACGTTCGCAAATCCGTCTAAAAGAACTATAGCAATTAGACGCAATTTACCGCTCAAATGACATTCCCGGTCGGAGATATAATGTAAGTACTGCAAACTAACAAGTTTAAAATTTCGATCGACAAAACATACCGAAGTGGGCCCCTCGTACATCTGCTGTACAGTAACAAAATCTGGGCCCAAAATAAATATACCAAAAACCACAATTTACTGTGTAGAACTTACTGTAGAAAATTGGAGTACCAATCTCACAAAACGGCGGCGGATCCGCGGCCAAACCCTTGTTTGGGCCGCGGATCCGCGGCGGTACTTGATTCGTATGTCAAAAACTATCTAAAACCGCAATCAAGAACGGCGTCGCTTTGCAGCTAGCCGGTGAGTACGGGTCGGTCCACAGGGATGTTGTGAATCTCCTAATCGCGCTAACGAGTTAATTCCGAAGGGTGTTCGGATTGATTATTAAAATCTAAAATCTAACTCTATCTATCTAAGATTATCTAGATCTAGTCTTGCTAGGGTTAGGTTTAGGAATGGTTTGGAAATGTAAATAAATCTCAACGCTTTCTATACCCAAATTAGGATCTAAGAGGAGTTATGGTAATTATCAATACAGGGGATTAGATCCATTCGGGAAGGTGTTCCTTCCTCTAGGTTCTTGTCCTTCCTTTAGAGATCCTTACCCTAACCTCCATGGAAAACGCGCGCAACCGGGCCTTTATACTACGGTATCATCGTTATCTTGAGGGGTAGGATACCGTAAGGTGCGGTGTGTGCGTGTATGCATGGAGTCCTATTGAAAATATATAATGGGTAAGAAAGGGATGAGAGATCTCATCTCTCAAAATCCTTCCCCAAAGCTAACTCTAAACAATTTCCTAGGGCAAGAAATTAAATCTACCTAGGGCAAAGAATTGAAATCTAAACTAGAGAAAGGAATTAAATCTACTTACAGATGCATCTCTCCAATCATCAACGCAGGTTTGTCAAATCTGAATTCATGAGTTGAAAAGAAACACCGATGCTCTCCATAAAGAGATCTGAATTTATTATTTAAAAGGAGGCATAAAGAGTTACAATGATTAGAGTTCTATTTATAGAAAATAGAAACCCTAGGTTACATTTTGATCCGCATGTCTAAATTTACAAATATAGCCCTAGAAAGACCAGTCAACGCCGACACTGCATTTTGGTAAAAAATATTTTGCATATGGGCCCTATATGACCGCGGAACCGGGGCCCGAGGCATGGTTTGGCCGCGGTTCCGCGGCCAAACAATGGAGTTGGCCCATGTGCTCTTCTGGGCAGGCTCTGGTTGTTTTGGGCTTCCTGTATATATATATATATATCTTTTTCCATTTGGGCCTCTAGGTTGGTTCCAGATCTTCAATGAACAATTTGCAATGGATTTTTAACCGTTCGCTTTGAGTCGATGTCTTGAATCTTGCTTTGTGAATTGTTCCTTATGTAGGCTTGATCAAGATTCCCTGTTTGTTGGTTAAAGTCCACATTTTCATCGTCTTTACATCGTTTGCACTGTTTTCTGTCCAAGAACCTGTAACCTGTAACATGTAGCAGACATGCGTCAAAAGCACCTGTTTATTTATAAAAAGAATAAGAATGAGGAATATAATAATGCAATATTATAGTGTGAAAAAATACCCCCAAACTTATCTTTTGCTCGTCCTCGAGCAACTTATTTTTATTCACTAAAATCCTAACCGCACTTTCGCAGGGAAACGCGATTGCACTGAGCATGTGCAACAAGCCGTTAAACCTCTAGGTGTCCTTAGTAGGAGGAGTGTTGTCTCCTGAGGGTTTTCAGCGGATACTACCCATAAAATCCTATCAATTCGGCCCATTAACTTTTGTTCTCCAATTAGGTTTTCTAACTAAGAATTCTATTATCATCGACCCGCAAATTATCCACCCATATTCTTCACACTTCCTCATTATTTAACTTAAGATTATATATATTTTATAGACTTGCTTAGCTTTCGGCATCTCTTAAGTTTTCCTTCTAGGGTTCCATCTCTACTTAGGAATTTCTATCAACTTTACTAAAGATATAAGTTCTATTCTTCACTCCTTCTCTTATCTAAACTCCAATCATATATCCCCACGTGTGTGTAAATATCACCCCTACACTTGGAAATTCAAATCAAGCAATCGTACTCTCGTCCATTGTCCAAAGCACTTATTAATTAGTGAATTTTTAATTGAATTTCGCTTATACATCCTTCATGCGACCGTTAATACTTCTTGAGGTACCAAGAACCGATTACAAGATGCGTTAGCACTTTAAAGCGTACTTCCTAGTTTTACAACACCCAAGGCTTTAGCAGTGACTCCCAAACCAGTTGGTCTAAGGCACTAGGCGATGAAGCACCCTCGCTAAATATTTTTCTATTTTTGCAGCCTTAAGTAATCACAAAAACCAGTGTCCATTTTTTTATTCTTTATTCATACTTTTTTTTTCTTTTTTTTCATTGTACTAAGGATTTTAGACAAGAGCATTTCAAGGTCTCTTCTACTATTCCATGTTTCAAGGTGCGTGATTGTGCATTTTGTAGGGTATACGTTTTCAGAATCTAGACTTAAGCTAGGAATTATTTTTCAAACTTATACTTTAATAAGAACATCAATACTCTTCCCTCATTTTGACTTAACCCAAGAAGTGAACCCAAAATTTGCCTATTTCTAAATAAACTACAAGGCATATACTTTCTACCGTTAAACTTTAAGGAATGTTATTTTTAGGGTTTCTAATTTACTAAGTCTAAGATCTAGTTGTTCCTAACCAGTTAACCTATTTGTCAAACTCAAATCAAATATGGCCAAAATTGAATACAATTATTTTTATAATTTTTTGAAATTTTCCAATTTTTATGGGTTTTCAAATAAATATGCAAATGCAAAAATATGTACAAATGAATGCGAAGGAAGAAGACGTACCGAGCATACCCCCAAACTTGAACTTGACAGTGTCCTCACTGTCATGCTACACCAAAAGGGTCAAAATGCCGGCACTCCCCTGTTTATTTATTTATAATTTTTTTTATTTTATTGTTTTGAATTTTTTTATATATTTTTTATAGAAAAAGAAAACAAAAAATATATATATATACATATATACAACAAGGTTCCCCCCAAACTTAAGCTTGGCCCTACACAAGCCAAAAATTAGCACCAACCATTCAAAAATCTTATCATGGTAATGGCTAAGTTGGTGAAATAATGGGGTGTAGGAGAAAGAAATGAGAAACACGCGAGACCATGTGGAAAGAAGAATGGTAGAATATGGTCTCGGTGGAGGAGCAGAATGGCGGAAAGGAGAAAAAAGGGTCGCGCGATCTTGAGGGTGTAAATCGAGCGAATAAATTAGCGCAATTTGTGATGACCGATGTATTAAAAGCGATTGCGCTAACCTATCAACCCGTCGTGAAATGGGGTCAAAACCCTCAAGATTCGCAAGAAAACATGGGTACGCCGAACTTGGTATTGGAGATGAAAGCGTAACGGTCTCTTGTACGGTCGGAACAATAGGAATGACGACAGGGAGTGAATTAGGGATTGTCTCTTTCTCACCGTAGTAAACTGTTTCGAACTTGAAAGTTTCCATCAATGGTTCGAAACTACTGTAAACCACCGAGTCTGATGGTTCAACTAATTCATCTGAAAATGTAAAGGACTCAAACTCGGGCGGGGAGACATCAACATGGTCCGAAAAAGTGAAACACTCGTCTGTGAGAACTGTGTCAGATTCAAAGGAAAATTTTTCAAGCTCAAAGTCTTCAAGCGTGATATTAGGCGTGGTCGGAACGATGGAAAGGAGGAAGGGTGATATAACAGTTAAAGGTTCAAGAGGATGAATTGGAAAATCCGACACATCAAACAAAAATGGTTCAACATCAATATGATCCTCAAAACTCTCCTCAATACTATCATCATAATTCTCCTCAAAATTCAACTCATCCATGCCATTATCATCAAAATCAAGACGCATATGAAGTTCGGGAGAAACATCTAATGACTCGGGATGATGAGTTGAACATAAAATTTCACTCAAATCGACAGGTTCATCATCCGAAATATTCCCGGCTTCTATATCCTCAATCAAGTGAAAATTAATTTCTTTAGACACCTCATCAAAAGCATGGATATTTATCAATTTAGGTTCTAGAGTGGAGGTGTAAAGGTCAAACGGATTAGGTGCAGTTTCACTCGAAAGGGGTTCTTCATAATTTGGCAAATCAAACACTACAAAATCACACAACTCATTTTTATTTTGAACTAGTAAATCATTTAGGACATTCGATGAAAAACTGGAGTTGTGGGCTTCAATTGGGTAAGGGTAGGTTTGATTTTGAAATCCTCTCTCATTCTCACTCTGTCCAACTGCCGCCTCATACATTGAAAAATTTTGAGCTAGCAGGAAACTAGCTACCGGTTCAGCAGGTTGCATAAGGGCGGCCACGGACGCTTCCACATTCCTAGTCATTTTATTTGTTGCTGCAATGTACGCCTCCAACGACTCTTCCAAACTAGACTTAGGTGGTGAGGGGGTTTCGGTAAAAGATTCAAAATTGGTTGGATATGTGAAACTCCCTAATGGCTGTGTAGAAACAGTGTCTAGTGAGGGTGGAAAGGTCGGGTAAGACTGGAAGGAAGTGGGTGGTTGGACAGGGATAGGGTCAACATGTGGATAAAAAGATGAAAAGTCGTGTGGATCCCTAGAACTAGATGAGTGGAGAGGGGTGAAAGATCGACTGCGAGATTGAGCAATATGCTCATCAATGGACATCGGCTTAGGAGTGACAGAAGGACTTGAAGAAGTGGTATCAACATATGTACGTGGTAAAGGTTGACTCGGTTGACACAAAGTGGGTTGAAAAGTCAAACTGTTTCTCCTAGACGCCTCTATTTGATCTTTCAAAGATATTTTAGGTAAGGAAGGATCGTCTTTAAATTGACCGAACAAATTGACGTACGACGCGAAATTAGGTTCGGGATACCAAAGTTCGGCAAATGATTTATTATGTGGGGTACCCATGTTAGAAGAAAGGGGGAAAGAAGGAAAGTTGGTTTGTGCAAGGATCTAATTGCGGCCAAAAATTTTGCAAGTTTCTAATAAAATTTGTCCTTTTATTTTTATTCTTTTTCTCTTTATTTGGAAAAATTTTGTTGCAAAAAGATTTTAGAGAAAAGATATGCAACAACAAAATATTACTTGCAATCAATTTTATTTCAAGCGGGACCCAAAAATCCTGCACAAGATTGTTATTTGGAAGCGGAAATATTTTTATAGCACACGAAATCCTGCAGGCATTTTTCAGAAAATATCTTAAAATTTGCAGAGGAGAAATAACAGAGGAGCTTACAGTGCAAATTGCAGAGGATGATGTCACCAAAAGGGCGCGTTTCCGCGGTCAAAGGGGGTCTACCGCGGCGGAAGGGCGGCGGTCTAAGCGGCGCAGATCCCCAAAATTTTTTCTGTGCATCAACTCGACAAGACGACCGCGTTTCCGCGGCCTAAGGCAGGTTTTGACCGCGGAAACGCGGCGGGGTAGGGATTTTAAGGCTCCAAAATTTTTCTGCCTCTCTGTTGTTTAAAATCCCTTCTGTTCCGATATCTCGTTTTCTGTTTTACTTTCTGGAAATTTCCAGATCTGATTTTGTATATCCTGCAAAAATTCAAACAACAAAGTATCCCTTTCCAAGAATAACAATTGATATATTTTTATAATTTTTTTGTTTTTTCAGATTTTTATGATTTTTTAATTTTAAGATTAACCCGAAATCGCAAAAAGGAAAGTTCTACGCCATCCCCGGCAACGGCGCCATTTGATTCGTATGTCAAAAAATATCTATAACCGCAATCAAGGCGTCGCTTTGCAACTAGCCGGTGAGTACGGGTCGGTCCACAGGGATGTTGTGAATCTCCTAATCGCGCTAACGAGTTAATTCCGAAGGGTGTTCGGATTGATTATTAAAATCTAAAATCTAACTCTATCTATCTAAGATTATCTTGATCTAGTCTTGCTAGGGTTAGGTTTAGGAATGGTTTGGAAATGTAAATAAATCTCAACGCTTTCTATACCCAAATTAGGATCTAAGAGGAGTTATGGTAATTATCAATAAAGGGGATTAGATCCATTCGGGAAGGTGTTCCTTCCTCTAGGTTCTTGTCCTTCCTTTAAAGATTCTTATCCTAACCTCCATGGAAAACGCGCGCAACCGGGCCTTTATACTACGGTATCATCGTTACCTTGAGGGGTAGGATGCCGTAAGGCGCGGTGTGTGCGTGTATGCATGGAGTCCTATTGAAAATATATAATGGGTAAGAAAGGGATGAGAGATCCCATCTCTCAAAATCCTTCCCCAAAGCTAACTCTGAACAATTTCCTAGGGCAAGGAATTAAATCTACCTAGGGCAAAGAATTGAAATCTAAACTAGAGCAAGGAATTAAATCTACTTACAGATGCATCTCTCCAATCATCAACGCAGGTTTGTCAGATCTGAATTCATGAGTTGAAAAGAAACACCGATGCTCTCCATAAAGAGATCTGAATTTATTATTTAAAAGGAGGCATAAAGAGTTACAATGATTAGAGTTCTATTTATAGGAAATAGAAACCCTAGGTTACACTTTGATCCGCATGTCTAAATTTACAAATATAGCCCTAGAAAGACCAGTCAACGCCGACACTGCATTTTGGTAAAAAATATTTTGCATATGAGCCCTATATGGCCGCGGAACTGCGGCCCGAGGCATGGTTTGGCCGCGGTTCCGCGGCCAAACAATGGAGTTGGCCCATGTGCTCTTCTGGGCAGGCTCTGGTTGTTTTGGGCTTCCTGTATATATATATCTTTTTCCATTTGGGCCTCTAGGTTGGTTCCAGATCATCAGTGAACAATTTGCAATGGATTTTTAACCGTTCGCTTTGAGTCGATGTCTTGAATCTTGCTTTGTGAATTGTTCCTTATTTAGGCTTGATCAAGATTCCCTGTTTGTTGGTTAAATTCCACATTTTCATCGTCTTTACATCGTTTGCACTGTTTTCTGTCCAAGAACCTGTAACCTGTAACATGTAGCAGACATGCGTCAAAAGCACCTGTTTATTTATAAAATGAATAAGAATGGGGAATATAATAATGCAATATTATGGTGTGAACAGTACTGTGGAGTTGGGCCACCAAATTTCACCATTTTTCTTATAAAAGCCTGCTCAATTTTCTGTGATATGCAAAATAATTTTTAGACTTGATTAAAAATCGACAGAAACTTTGAACAGAAAATTGTAGTTTTCGAAATTCCGTTCGATCGATATTTTAAACGCGTTAGCACAAGTTAGTAAAGCTTAATAGCATAGCTCTGATAACACTGTAAGTCTACGGTAGCGCCCCGGCCGTCTTTCAGACGCCAAATGCGGAACAAAAACTTTTTAACTGGCGCTATCGTATACTATAATCCGGATCTTCCATTATCGCTAAACTAACAAACTACAAAGTGGGTAGAAATGTTATACCGAACGATCCGAGTCCTTCGGTCTTTAACCATCATCCCACGGTTTGTTGCGGCTGCTCCGATCTTGTTCGATCTCCGGTCTCCTCGTCCAGGTGGCACAACGTCAACGGATCTTTAAACGGGCTCCCGCCTCTGACCCGAGGCAACTCGGTCATCAAGTTTGCCAAAAGAGATGACCAAGATTGATGTAGAGAATGAGTAGAACACTTTGTCTCGTTACAACCAAAGCTATGGATGAACGGTTAATGAAGTTGCCTTTTGGATTGAAATGAAATGAGAAATTTTGCTATCTAATTTCCATGAATCCAAAACTATAATCTTTTTTTAAATCAATAACCATAATCCTCAACAAGAAATGGCCGTCCAATATATGAAGTGGGGGGTGAGTGTAGGAGGAAGGGTGACCATAAGTGAAGCTTATCATCTAAAGGAATTAATGCAAAGGGTGACTCGTTTAAACACCTCATCAAAACAATCAATGCAAACAATGAATCACTAATCCTAGTCATCAACCATTAATGCAAAATGGTGACTTATAAACCTAGTCACCAAAACAAGAAGCTTCCTCATGACTCACCCTCATGACTCACCCAAAAGAAGAAAAGATAAATCCGCATTAAACCGAATGTTTAAGACGGGTGATAGAAAACTGGAAACTGGCAACTTCCAAAAGCGATCCCAAAACGAATTTCAGGATAACCCCGTAACAGTATAAACATATCCGCATTTGTATTACGACCGAATACAAATGCAACTGAGACAAAGATATTATATCTACACAGTATAATACTCGGATCCGGCTTAAACCAAAGCCCACCAGTATCATCTGCCCGAAATATGACACGTGCGTAAACGCACGTGCATTTTCCGAACCCTGCCATAAAACCATACGGCCTCTACAAGTTTTCGCCCGAACTTGGGAAACTATCTGTGGGGGACTCTAATGACTCCTCAGTATGCTGGCAGTGGGTTTAACTACGAACCGTCAGCGGCACTTGCTGTGCGTAACGACTGTTTATGTACTGACCTCAAGGGAAGCCGATGAGCGAACTCACCTTGGAACCCTACTGAGCCTAACAGTGACAATGTATATACAGTCTGGTCCGTTCGTCTATGAGTATCGCATATCGGCCTAGGGGGCTGGTAATGTCAGACCCCCAATAGCGGTATAAGTCGTGTTGGAGTGAAGCCCAGAACACCCTGAGATAATACTGAAGTACCTACCAGTAAATCTCCTACCTCGGCCGAGGATTTGTGTAATGGCTCTCCTAGACACAGCGCGATCTCACCCCCAATACCGGGAGAGACGAATCCCCTACCGATCCGCTCACTTGCCTCCAGGTCGCTCGGGACTATATCCAAAAAAGACCTGTTTGTACGACTCCTTTGAGCCGTGGTAGGGTAGAAATCAAAGCACGGTGGGAACTCACACGAGACAAATGACGACCTCAGGTCGATGAACTAACATGTACACATGTCACCAGGGAACTGCTATCTGACGATAGGTATAATACCAACTAGCAGGTTCCCGGCGAGTCCTGTCCGGTGTACTCATAACCCAATGAGCACCTGTATACATCTTAAGTGATCCAACTGACACCAGTGGCTTGTGAGACCGGCCACCGCCCATCGTCGGGGCTCGACTATATACACTAGTCTACTCCGGAGTATCGATGCCCTGTCTCGAAACTCCCACGACTATGGACCAAAATTAAGGATGTGCTTATGGACTACCCAACTCTCACGTATATGATTGTTTCCCCCAATCAGAGCAAAGCTCTGTTTGAATTCAAATTTTGAAGCAACGCTTCAAATCCCGTGCGCTGCGCGCAACGCGCCACGTGTCAGAAGTTGATACGTTAACGCAACGCCCGAGACAGTGCGTCCAATCAGAGCAGAGCTCTTTTAAAAAACAAAAAGTAAAAGAAAGTAACGGTCAATTGCGCAAGCGCTGCGCTGCGCGACACGTGTCTGCGCAGTTGCGCAAGCGCAGGTGCGCAAGCGCTGCGCTGCGCGACACGTGTCACGCGCTGGGGGAGTTGCGCAAAAACAAAATGGAGACTTAAGGAAATATTTTCTGTTCTTGTTAAAACAAGAAGATTTTCTTCTGTAAAACAGGGGCCTTTGGATCAAAAATCCAACGGTGGGGAAAATTCCCCAAATCACTTAGAAAAGGATTTCCTTAACAAATTTAACTAATTTATGAACACTATAAAAAGGACCCCAGACCTCAATTCAAGAGGATCAACTTCTGGCTAAAAAATAACGAGAAGAGAAGAGAACTCTTGGGCACTCCTCAAGAACATAAAAAAAAGGTAAAGACCTTTAAAAGAAAAGAAAAATCTCTGATCATTGATCTAACAACAAGATCATTAATCTTCAATAAATAAATAAATAAATAAAAATAGTGCATTGCACTTGTTATGAACCTTTGGTTCTCTGAGATATGGAAAAACAAGAGAAAAACTTGTTTTTTCTTTGATCTGAATTTAGATATAAAAAAAAGAAGTGCTTTGCACTTCTGTTCTTGAATCTACAAAGATTCTTGGGGCTTTGCACAAATGCAATGCATTACTTGAAGGGCCAGGCCCAAGTCAAAAAGACCTAACAGGCCAAAATAAATTGTAAAGCAATAAAAAGGGCAAAGCCCAAATGAAATTGATGCCCTGCATCATTTATAAAGGGCAGAGCCCAAAACAAACTGATGCTCTGCATCCTTTCTGGGCAAAGCCCAAATAAAAATAAAAAAAGAAATGTAATGCAAAAGCAAATAAAATGTTGGACATTTCCAATTTGACTTAGCCCAATTTTGGCCATAAGTCCTTAAATTAAATTGACCGAGCAAGATTGCTCTCCTTAACCAATTTACCTCCGTTCGAGGGTACATCTCCGAGTTCCTCTGACGCCTATCGTTGAAATCCTTCAACGACGTCAGAGAGGTGACGGGTCCCGACGACCACACATCAATACGGACTGCGGGTCCTTAAACTCGTGGACCGAATCGTCCTTAAACTAATATTGGACCGAAACGTCCTTAAACTAATATTCGTCCCTAAATGGGAATGATGGACCGGAACGTCCTTAATCTAATGTCGGACCGGAACGTCCTTAAACTAATGTTGGACCGAAACGTCCTTAAACTAATATCGGACCGAAACGTCCATAAACTAATAATGGACCACCACGTCCGTAAACTGGAATATGGACCACTACGTCCCTAAACTGGAGCATGGACCGCAACGTCCCTAAACTACCTATGGACCACTACGTCCCTAAACTGGCAGTGGACCCCCATGTCCCTAAACTGGAACACGGACCACTACGTCCCTAAACTGGAACAATAGAGCCTTCAAATGCTCTTTTGTCGGATCTAAACGATCCCGTTTAAGTTGATCTTAGTCCCAAACACGGCTAACGTATCCTTAAACATTCAAACGGACTATAAAACTCCAAATCAATCTTGGTTCAAGGGTACATCTCTGAACTCCTCTGACATCTGCCGTTGTAATCCTTCAACGACGTTAGAGAGGTGACGATTCCCGATGGCCAGATATTAAATGGATTATCCCGTTAAGTTGATCTTAGTCTCAAAACAGGACTAACGTATCCTTAACGAATGTTTAAGTTGAATTTAGCCGCGACGCGACTAATGCATCCTTAAACTAAAAACACCAAACCCAAATCTAAGTAAATACGGATTTGGACTAGTCCACGTCCTACGGGCGACGGCATTACTCAGTCTCCGTATACAATCCACGGGCAACCACAAATCAAACAAACACACACGACACGAAGTGAAATTCTGGAGAAGGAGAAAGTTGTTACCGCGATGCGGTAGCGTAATTAACTGCAGGGGCTTGCGCCTGCAGGGAAGAGCGTCCCCACAATTAAAAACTCCTCATGCGAGGGGGAATCTGACGAAGTCTGCTATATCGGCCGCATCCGTCTAAACCTCCGATACACGGTGCCATAAATCAACTTGGCATCTTCGGAGAGGTGGACGGATAAAACCAAATAGCATCTGCCCCGAATCTCAGCGTCAGGACATCGCGGTCCTATGCGCCGCCATTCGGAGGGGAACAGATTCTGGCACGCCCGGTGGGACCTTTTCCTCTTTCCACTCCACACTTCGTGTGTCGTCTTCGCGAACCAATCGCGGTTTGTTAAATGGTTGCCTTTGGATTTTCAAGTTACTAAGATTTGGTCTTTTGCCTGGCAGAGAGAACTCAATAATCAATGGCCTTCAACTGCACCAACTGCTCGAAGTGCCACTGCAACGGACGCTCCACCTCCCCCGGAGGTGTAGCATATGGGCCCCAAGCGGCTTCCTTCCTCACTTTGCCGGTAGACCAGGTGACCCAAGCCACCACTGGCCTGTTCTTCGGGACCATGATCCCACCTACAACCTTCTCTATGCCAATACCTACATCGGAAGTGAACAAAAAGTCGGTCTTCGACCGGCTCACTGCTACGACGACCCCTGTCAACGGGTCGCCCGCTACCAAACCGACAGCCTCTGTTTTCACCAGGCTAAATCTGAACTCTAAAATAGCTGTCCAAAGGAAGGCAATAACTGCTGCCCCAGAAGTCGTCAAGGCGGCTTCCCCTATCAAAGAGTCAGTCTTTTCAAGACTGACGATTCCTGCTCCTACCCCTGCTCAAGGATCCGTCTTCGGCAGGTTGAATATCACCCCTCAGAAGACAACCTCGGTCTTTAAGAGGTTAACATCGGCGGTGCCTCATTCAGACAGGGGGCAAAAAGAAACTATCTCAATCTTTGAGCCAATCCCAACGGCTCGCCGTGCTCGACGTCGCCATTGGCAACGAGTGAGGAAGGCAGGGGGCAACTCTCCCTCAGGGCTAACTCCACCGGCTCCAGTGGTGGAAGTCAACGCTGCTGTCCCAACTGGGAACAGCTTTGAACTGCTGAGGAGCGTACGGAAAAACTCTCCAACCGCTACACTGAAGAGATCTCCTCCACCTGCGGAGAGAGTTCCAGAAATGAAACGAGAACAGCCCCCTCAACGGCTGTCCTCAAGAATTTATAAAGTTTGGCTGAGAGTTCAAAACTCCGTGATTGACCCAGGTCACTCTCATCACCAGAAAAAGGCGAAGGTGGAAAAAGACAAGGACTGCCCTATTAAACAGCAGGGGACAGCAGCTGCAAGGCTGCCCCCTTCAACGGTTCCTTCAACCTCAACGGCCCACAAAAGAAGGAGGCCAGAGAAAACTCCCGCGTCAGCGGAAAAAGTTAAAAATAGTGAACCTAAACGCCCCAAGTCAGGAGGCATAACAGTTCATACGGTTTACATGGCATCGGGAAAAGAAGATAGCCGCATATCAACAGGTCATAGACCGCACACAAGGTCAGTGACCAAGGCTCAGGAGCAGCAGCAGAAGCTCCAAGAAATGATGAACGCTATGGCCGCACTTACAGGGCCAAAAGAAACCTCTGAAAAATCCTCGGACGAGCGTCAAGAACAAGAAACGGACGCAGAATTCCTTCGTCGCGTACTAGAGAAGAAAGATAAAGAAGCTGCGGAGCAGGCAGCCAACATAAAGAAAATGGCCCTCCTGTTCCAGGATATGGTGGGTATGATGATTCAACAAGATCCACCTGCTGAAGATCCCCCCATCATTCTTGAAGACGATAGGGGAGAGACATCGAATCCTCCACCAGTTTTGTCCACAGCTAAAGAGGATACAATCTCCAAAGCTGATTTGGATGAATACATTGCCCAGCAAATACGGGTTCATCATGCAACCGAAACAGCCGGCCAGGTCGTGAAAACGGGGAGACCATATCCGAGTTGGTACGATCAAATCAAGTACCCGCCAGGTTATACGATTCCCAAGTTCCATATCTACAAGGGGACGGGCAATCCTCATCAGCATGTTGCCCAGTTCAGGGCACTTTGCGGCAATACCGGTGGAGATGACAAGCTTTTACTTCGCCAGTTTGTTGGAAGTTTATCAGATACGGCGTTCGAATGGTACTCTGAGCTCCCGAACGACTCTATTAAAACCTTCGCGGAGATGGAGCTGTTGTTTACTCAGCGTTTTGCAAGCGCCAGTGAACGTACCCCGATGACAGCACTGATTAACGCCAGGGTAAAACCCGGCAAGACGTGGGTTCAGTACGCTATACGATGGCGGAACCTATGGTCAAAATGTGAGCAGCGCATTGAAGAAGCTCCCGCGGTGGGTATGTTTGTGGGAACCCTCGATCCACAAGCAACCATATCGCAGTTTATGATTTTTTCAAGCCGACTACCTTTCAGACCTTGATTGACAAACTAGCGCAAATGGATTAAATGGGCCATAAACCCCCTCTTCCAAGGCCAGACACCCGAAGTGACAAAGGGAAGGGAAAAGCGATCGTCGTCGCTAATGCTCAACAACAACCGAGCGACTCGAAACCGGTTGCTCGTCAAAATAATACGCGACCGTACGTGCCCCTTGAGGATAGGATAGGACGTCCTTATTCCTTTCCCAGCGATAAAACGAGGAGGTTATTCGAGCTGGCATTGCGCAAAAGACTCATAAATTTACCGGATCCAAAACGTCCGTTGCAACCAAGTGACGTCAACGAGCCCAACTACTGTCCTTACCATCGAGTACTAGGCCATCCGATTAAAGATTGCTACGTTTTCAAAAA
This sequence comes from Agapanthus africanus, assembly GCA_030015575.1. Lineage (NCBI taxonomy): Eukaryota > Viridiplantae > Streptophyta > Magnoliopsida > Asparagales > Amaryllidaceae > Agapanthus > Agapanthus africanus. Next base: position 167,222,496 of record JASDDO010000028.1, on the reverse strand, counting down.
TTGGCTTGAAAACCAGTACCGACAGGGCAAGTTCGCTTTATCTGACAAATGGAAGGTGAATCCCCCGCAGCCCCACACCTCTAAGGGGACGAATACACCGGGGGCAACATGCTCCGTCATTGAAGAAGCTCCTTGGGAGGTTGTATTATCAGCCAAGACAAAGAGGTTGCTAAACGATCTTCAGACATGTCCAGCGATCAAGTGAAAGAACCCGTTGGAACCGCAGGTCATTGAAGGAATGTTGAAGCCACGTCCGACTCCAAAGACCGATGGTGATGGTTCAAGCACTTGCAGCCAGCCGTCAAAATCTTCGAGAAAGAAGAAGAAGAAATCTAAGAAGCCCGTGAAGCCTGGCGATAAGCACACGGACTTACAAAAGCAAATTGACGCGCTGGATGAATACAACCAAAAGGCACGGACTCCCATTACGCTCCAAGAGTTCCTCAATCACGTCTTTCAAGAAGAAGATGAGGGAGAAAGTTCATCGGATGAATCCGAGGAATATGTGGCGAGCTGTCATATGATTTCCCATTCGATCATGAACGATGAGGAGACTCCTTGCACCGAAAAGCTGGGGGCAGATCCTGAACCAAAAGTTCTGGGGCCATCAGATGAAGTAATTGACGCATTCCTTAATGAAGCTCGGTTGAAAAGTAAAGCTGATAGGGAGCGCGAGGCGGCTATATTTGAAGGGACCAAACGCCAGCGACTTGATGAAGGAGCTGAAACGATCCCGTTGGAGCTAAACACCTCCTCTACCGACAAAAGCCAACTCAAGATGAGGAAAAAGTTTGCTAAGGCCATATCAGTGGGCATGAAGCTACCATCCTCTGAAGGAAACATCACCGGTGAAGTGGAAACGCACCCCTCCTATTGCTTATATCATCAAAAGATTTCGCACCCCACACAAGAGTGCAAAGCTTTCGATAGATGGTGGCAAGGATATGTTGCTCATCGACAATGCTTTAAGCGGGAGAAGCATAAAACTTGTCGAGAGCAAAGAAATACGACCGAAGGGAGTAAAAGAACTACCGGCGATTGTCGCGTAGTTAACACCGGCGGGTCACAAGTGCCTACATTCGGGAGCGATTCTGATGAGGAGCTGGAACTTGCCCCTCTCTTTAAAGAGTCCGCTTCGAGAAAAGAAGAAGAACCGAAGGTTTGCGAAAATATCCGGCTACGTAATCGCACGCTGCCCGAAATGAACCTCGGACCCTCGAACAAAAAAGATAAAGGGAAAGAAAAGGCCACTGAAGATATCGTCTTAGATGACCAAGTGGTGGAAGAGCTGGCTGTCAAAGACCCACCAAAGAAGAATAAGGTGGATTACAATGTCTTAGCACATCTGACGAAGCTGCCTTCACAGCTCAGCATTCTCGACGCCCTTTTTCTATCAAAAGAGGCGAGAGATTCGTCGATTAAGGCGCTCCAAGACCCAGAACAATTCCAAGCATGCCTGGCCGAGGAAAAGATGAAGGATGAATTGGAGGAAGTACGCACGGCTGATGTCACTTTTGGCGATGAAGACCTTCTACTTGGGACGTGCGAACACAATCGCCCTCTCTATGTCTCGGGATACTGCCATGATATAAAGATAGGCAAAATCCTGATCGATAACGGGTCGTCTGTTAACCTACTCAACGTGCGGGTGTTGAAGGAAATCTGCATGAGCGTCCAGCACCTTGCTCGGGACAAGATCACCATCTCCGGGTTCGATTCCCAATCGTCAAAGACTCTTGGATCTGTGATACTGACGCTACGCTTCGGGCTACTCGTCACGGACATTAAGTTCCACGTCATAGACGCCAAGACATGCTACAACGCTTTGCTCGGCCGACCATGGTTTCACGAGTACAACATCATCCCTTCTACACAACATCAGTGTATGAAATATTTTTAAGGATGGTTTCGAGTATACCGTGACGGGAGAACTGAACCCGTTCTCCGTGAACGAGGTCCGCAAATATGAAGACGCCAAATACTTCTTACCGGATTTCGAAGACAAAGAGAAGTGTCACAAGCCGGAGAATAAAACTAACGCTACCATCCCTGTCTTCGGCAGTGATACTGAGGAGGAAGAGGAGATAGTTTATTCAGATCCGCCCCGACACAACAAGCCAGGACCATCGGCTCCTACATTGATCTTTGGCAGCGACTCGGAAGATGAAGTCCATGCCGTATTCTCTGCTCGACCTTTAATACAAATGTCCGCTGACGAAGAGCAAAGTCTACAAGTCGCCATGGTGCCGCTTAAACACCCTAAAGAACTGGATGCACTTAATATCTACAGTGTAGAAGAGCTGCGGACATTCTATATCCCTCCCAAACGAGAAAGCGAAAAAGCAATTCTATTTTACCGCTCTGAATAAACCAGGGTAAAAAAAGAAATCTGGCATGGCGCGGATCCTGCGCTCGACAGGCTTCAGCCTATCCGTCTTCCCAGATACTATACAGAGGGTTTGAAGAAGCTGCTGAAACGCCAGGGGATATCCTTCAAACAGACCGTTAGAGAGGCCAAATTCTATGACAGGGTCTGGAACGTTCCCGGGACTCAACGCAAACTGCCTAGTGGGAGAATGGAAACAAAAGGGCTTGGATACATCCGGTCAAAGAAACGAGAGTTACTGCCCAGCTGTTACGTCGTGTATGATCTCGATGAAGATGCGGATGCTCAAGAGGAGGACGCTAATCCTAAGCCGGTGAAAGATCCAGATGCAAAAGAGCCCAGTCCGTCATTCGAGGAACAAATGGACAAACTTATAAAGAAAGCTGGTCAAAAAGTCCGAGATGATCACAACTGTGAGACGGCCATCTATGAGAAAGCCAAGACGCAACGCCTTCTCCAACAGGCCGTAAAGGATGAAAATACCGTTCCTTGTCAACCTGTTATAAAGAAAGCTCGGCGCAAAAGCAGAAATAAGTTGAAAGCCCAAAAAGGCGCTCAACAACAACAAAGCAGGGCTAAGAAGCCACGCAAACGGGAGTTGAGCGTTATTAATCTATCTATCATGAAGAAAATGGGTCGAGCGTACTCGTTTCCTCGGGACAAGACGAAGAAGATACTTGATCTTGCTCTAAAGCATCAATTGCTTACATTACCGGAATCCAAGCACCCCGAGCAAGCAAGCGAGGTCTCTGGCCCAAACTATTGCTCTTACCATCGAGTAATAGGGCACCCGCTCGAAGATTGCTTCACCTTTAAGAATTGGGTTGAAGATCAGTACCAGCTCGGCAAGTTCGCTCTGTCTGACAACTGAAAGGTAACGCCGCCACAGAAGCACGAACCCAAGGCCACGAAAGAAGAACGGGTTCCACATTGGGATTGGAAGCGAATTCGCACCTGTCACATGATTACAATATTAAAAGAAGAGCCCGAGGACATAGATGAGCTCCCTTGGTGTTTCGAAAACAGCAACGACGAAATAATCTCAGAATTTCCGCCAGCTTCGAAAGAATTGGAGGATGGAATCCATACCACTGCAGATAACCTTAAGAAAATTGAGTTGGGATCAGCAGACGATCCGCGACCGACATTCATCAGCGAGCTACTATCTGAAGAAAGGGTAGCTGCGTTAAAAGACGTGCTTCTACAGTATAGAGATTGCTTCGCGTGGAATTATTCCGAAATGACGGGACTAGATCCAGAAATTGCCGTGCATAAATTGGCGATATCTCCGGACGTCAAACCGGTAAAACAGGTGCCGAGAAGAATGCGACTTGAGCTTGAGATGAGCATCAACGCTGAGGTCAAAAAGTTAATCGAGTCTGGCTTTATTCAGGAGGTTCAATATCCTGAATGGATCGCTAACATCGTCCCGGTGATGAAGAAAAATGGAGCGGTGCGCATATGCGTGGATTTTCGGGATCTCAATAAAGCTTGCCCGAAGGATGATTTCCCAGTTCCAGTCACCGAACTAATGATAGACAACACGTCTACTCACGAGGTTTTCTCCTTCATGGATGGCTCATCAGGGTATAATCAAATAAAGAAGCATCCCGAAGACCAGAAGCACACAGCCTTCAGGACTCCTCTGGGTATATTCTGCTACAAGGTGATGCCCTTCGGTTTAAAGAATGCCGGCGCCACTTATCAGAGGGCCATGACGAAGATCTTCGATGACCTTATACACGAAATCGTTGAATGTTATATCGACGATCTCGTGGTTAAAAGCACATCATATGAGGAACATCTCGAACATCTGAAGACCGTATTTCAACGCCTTCGACAATACAATTTGAAAATGAACCCGCTCAAGTGTGCATTCGGGGTTTCCTCAGGCAAATTCCTGGGATTCATTGTTCGACACCGAGGTATTGAAATAGATCCGTCAAAGATCAAAGCGATCATGGAAATGCCTCCGCCAAGAACCCTTAAACAGTTGCGATCTCTCCAAGGGAAACTCGCATACATACGGCGATTCATAGCCAATCTTTCAGGCAAGTGCCGTCCTTACAGCCACCTGATGAAGAAAGGAACCTCGTTCGTCTGGGATCAAAAGTGCCAAAGCGCACTAGACGAGATCAAACAGTACCTGCAAAACCCTCCAGTGTTGGCTGCTCCGATTAAGGGAAAGCCTCTCATTCTTTATACAACCGCCCTCGAAGGTTCTTTAGGCACATTATGGGCGCAAGAGAACGACCAAGGGAAGGAAAGAGCACTCTACTACTTAAGTCGAGTTCTACTGGGGGCAGAAAGCAACTATTCTCCCATTGAAAAACACTGTCTGGCATTGATCTTCGCGATAACAAAGCTCAGGCACTATGCATTGGCGCACGAAGTCCATCTCATCTCAAAGGTGGACCCCCTTAAATACTTAATGTCAAAGGCCATATTGACGGGACGACTCGCTAAATGGGCCCTACTCTTGATGGAGTTTTCGATCACGTATCAACCTCTCAAGGCAGTGAAAGGCCAGGCCATCGCCGATTTCCTCGCTGAGCATCCCATACCCGCCGATTCTCCTCTAAATTGCGATCTTCCAGACGAACATGCGTTTGATGCAATCGACGGTGGTGATACCCAATGGGAACTCTATTTTGATAGCGCGTCTTCCATGAAGAAGCGCAAACAAAACACCCCTATAATCAAATCGGGGGTAGGCCTCATCTTTGTAACTCCACAAGGAGGGATAATGCGCTTCGCATTCTCCTTAACAGAGCCGAGGATAAACAATGAAGCTGAATATGAAGCCTTGATAGCAGGTCTCGAGATCGCCATCGACATGGGAATTGAAAACCTCCTCATATACGGGGATTCTCAACTGGTCGTTAGTCAAGTAAACGGTGACTACCAAACATGCAAACCAGAATTGGTGAAGTATGGTGAAAAGGTGCAACAGCTGTTGACCCAAATCCCCTCTTATACTTTAGAGAACATACCGCGCGCGGAAAACAGCAAAGCAGACGCATTGGCCAAACTTTCTAAAGAACTGGCTGACGAGAATCTCGATGACGTTAGAATCGTGGTACAAAGCCGTCGGGTGCTTGCCCCAGCAGAAATATCTCCGGAATCATCCGAAGAAAAAGGAGCGAGCGAGCAGACGACCCTGCAAGTAAAAGACTGGGAAAATACCGAGGATTGGAGAGAAATCTTCATAGATTACTTCAAGTCCCACCGAATGCCTGAAGAAGCGTCCACAAGACATCAGCTTATGAAAAGAGCTCTGTCTTTCGCCTTCGTCAATGATATTCTGTACAAGAGGTCGTTTGATTCTCTGTGGCTGAGATGCTTAGGACCTGACGAAGCGAAAAGAGTCGTTCAGGAAGTTCACGACGGACTCTGCGGTTCTCACCAAGCGGGCCCAAAGATGAAGTTGAAGATAAAACGGATGGGCTACTACTGGCCCACGATGATTCAAGACTGCCTCGAATATGCGAAGCAGTGTCACTTGTGTCAAATTCATGGGGATTTCATCCACCAGCAACCAAATCCATTATATCCAACGGTGGCTAGCTGGCCATTCGAGATATGGGGGACTGATATAGTCGGCCCCAACGAACCAGCATCGTCTAGAGGGCATCGTTTCATCCTGGCGACGACTGACTACTTCTCCAAATGGGCAGAAGCAGTACCGTTAAGAGAAGTGAAGACGGAGAATATCCTCCATTTCTTCAAAACGCACGTCATATATCGGTTTGGAACACCGAGACGGATTATCTCCAATAACGGGCCAGCTTACAGAAGCCATAAGATCAGTCGCTTCGCGCAACAACACAATATAGACTGGAGATATTCCTCGGTTTATAATCCGCGAGCTAAAGGTCTCGCCGAGGCCTTTAACAAGACCTTAACGAAAATCATAAAGAAAACGGTGTCCCGAAATAAGAAAGACTGGCATGAAAGACTGCAAGAGGCTCTTTGGGCGTATCGAACTACATTCAAAACGGCCACGAACATAACGCCCTACGCGTTGGTGTTCGGCGTGGAAGCAGTACTCCCCCTCGAAATAGAATTACCCTCTCTGCGAGTGGCAGTTCACTACGAGCTGACGGATGAAGAAAATGCTCACCTTCGGCTTGAGGAGCTTGACGCCCTTGAAGAAACACGACTCATGGCGCAACAAAATCTGGAGGCCTATAAAGAAAAGATGATGCGCTCATATGAAAGACTGACCCGACCGAGGACATTCCACCAAGGCGAACTTGTGCTAGTAGTCAAAAAGCCTATGATTCCCAATCACGCTAAGCGGGGAAAATTCGAGCCAAACTATGAAGGCCCGTACATCATAGATAAGGTCTACCAGGGTGGGGCCTATCTGCTTATGGATATGCACGGTGAAAGGCCTTTCAGGCCAATAAATAGTCGCTTCCTAAAGAAATACTACGCTTAATGAATCACGGCCTAGGTCAATGATAGACGACGACGACTATGTCCTCTCGCTATCTTCCTAAGCTCGAACTTTATAAGCATGTAGCCGGTCTTCTCAATGTCGGACCGAAATGTCCTTAAACTAACGGTAGACCGAAACGTCTTTAAACTACTACCGCAGCATCTTTAGGCTGACGAGATATAAAAAAAACATATAAAAAAAACAAAAAAAAACGGAATGTCCATAAGCAAAAAGGGCATGGATGAAAACCCGAAAGGGCTCCGTGAGTAAAAACAGCAGGGCTACCGGCGAGTGTTCGTGAAAACCCGAAAGGGCGCGACCTCGTTAAAAAAAAGAGAGAGAGAAAAAGAAAATAAAAAGAATAAAAAAAAACGGTATGTCCATAAGCAAAATGGGCACGGATGAAAACCCGAAAGGGCTCCGTGAGTAAAAACAGCGGGACTACCAGCGAGTGTTTGTGAAAACCCGAAAGGGCGCAACCTCGTTAAGGGGCACTTATAGGGTCCTCACGATCTTGTAAGGAGAAACCACCCACGTGAGATCCTTACGACTCACAAGGAAGCAACACACTTGGGAATCCTCACGATTCCTAAGGAGAAAATACACTTGCGAGATCCTCACGACTCGTAAGGAGAACTCTCTTATGGGACCCTCACGGCTCGTAAGATTTGAAAGTCTTAAGTTACAGAGACCTAAACCTGTACTTAAGCAACCCCCACAACTTTCGATACTGCCCTACAAGTGGTCCTATATTGGCCCTTGTATACAATCCACGGGCGCGAATAAACATTTCCCTAACCAAGTCCCATCCGAGACTAGGGATATGTTTGCATGGTGAACAACCCTTGTAAATCCTCTCGACTTACAAGGAGAAAACCCTCCTGTAGGATCCTTACGACTTACAGAGGAACAATACACTTAGGAACCCTCACGATTCCTAAGAAGAAAATACACCTATAAGATCCTCACGACTTGTAGGGAAAAATAGCTTTGTGAGACCCTTACGGCTCATAAAGTCAAAAGCCTTAGTCGACAGGACCCTAACCCTGGTCGCTAAGCCTCCTTTGTTCGACAACGACAGAGGCAAATGATGATTCGCTCCTGTCAATATCCCAGTTGTAGCGGTGCTGATGCTAAAATCGGTGTCCGAGTTCAGGTTTACGGCGAAAAGCCAGTAGGCCGCACATGCATACAAAATAGCCGAAATGATGAGGCAACTTGCAATAAAAAAAGCAGCAAGTGAAATGTATGCATGCGAAATAGCCGAAATGATGGGGCAACTCGCAATAAAAAGCAGCGAGTAAGAATAAAATAAATAGCCGAAATGATTGGGCAACGCGAAAAATAGCCGAAATGATTGGGCAATCGCGACCTTCGTGATATAAAAGCTGAAATGATGGAGCATCGCGGAAATAAAAAAAAAATGAAAAATGATGATGATAAAACTTTGGCCCTACAGTTAAGATCACATCGGTCCCTGTATACAATCCAAGGGCGTAAACAAACAGGGAACCATATTTTCCCAACAAACTCCGTCGGAAGACAAAGCCAAACCTCGACGGTTCATTCCAACTCCGAAGAAACCAGTGTCTTCGGCAAACTAGTCAACTCACGGATACAAACACTCCTTGACGAGAGCTTCCTGACCCGCGTCGACCTGCAGAGCCACCAGTGCCTCCGTGGGAAACCCTCGACTCGTTTCAAACCCCAAGTAAACAAATAATCCTTGGCGCTTGGGAAACAAATAATCCCTAGCAAAACTCCTCAACTCACGGATACAAACACTCCTTGACGAGAGCTTCCTGATCCGCGTCGACCTGCAGAGCCACCAGTGCCTCCGTGGGAAACCCTCGACTCATTTCAAACCCCAAGGAAGCAAATAATCCTTGGCGCTTGGTAAACGAATAATCCCTAGCAAAACTCCTCAACTCACGGATACAAACACTCCTTGACGAGAGCTTCCTGATCCGCGTCGACCTGCAGAGCCACCAGTACCTCCGTGGGAAATCCTCGACTCATTTCTGTAGGGTTCCTAGGCACACTAAGGAGGTCTCACAAGGCATCAACCATGCCAATTTCTAATTTTACGGGTGCCGAGAAACCCTAATACGGATCGTTAACTAGATATATAGGCGACAAATGAAACTAGTTAACAACTTAACTACAAGAACGGAAATACAACCTTTGTAGATCCGGTCCTCCACCTCCATAGCTCCGCAATGAAGTCTCCTCGCTGTCCAAATCGAATCCCGGGCTCTAGCGTCGGCTTCATCGGAGAAATGGGCGGGCTAGGTCATCGACTACGATGCCGAAGATGATCTACGTCGAGGCATCACAAGATCAAGCTCCCACTTCACCAAGTCATGAAACTTGTGAAGAAAACACCCTATACTACTTGGCAAGAGGTAGAGGATGAAGAAATAGGAGGTGGGTTCACTTTAGAATTGGATTTCTCATCATTTTCCCAAGTTGCCATTGATGGAGGCAAGCTTCTTCTTGAAGAAGAAGAAGAAGAAGAAGAAGATGAAAAATGTTATGATAAGTATATGTCAAAAAGAAAATAAAATGAATACTTATCATAATCCAACCATGGTCAATTGTAGAGAATAAACTAGGGTTAGTTCAATGGTTAGGGTTAAGCATGAAGACAAAAATGGTGACTTAGTCAAAGCTTCATGAAGCTTCAACATGCATCCAAAGAAAGGCACCATTTTTATTTTCTTTTGCCAAAAAGAAATAAATAAATAAATGAATAAATAGATATGAAAAACAAAACCCTAACCATTTAAATAACCATGGTTTAATCTTTACACAAACTCAAGTAAGCATGTATCATCAAACATGATACAATCAAGTGCACAAAAGTATATCACATACACAACTTGTGAACTTCAAGTGAGAAAATCCATTTAAAGTGAACCGATACTAGTTAATGCAAAGTAATATATCAAATATATAATTATGCATTAAATCGTTAAATCAATACTTGATTTAACGATCCGGTCATATCGCATATAACCGACTAATATCCAATGTATCGGCTTATCGAATCAATCCTTGATTCGATAACTAGGTTATATCGCATATAACCAGTCGATACATTCATCGCGAGGATAGAATACGGTATCACATACACGCATTATTCTCGGTCCCGCACATATCTCATATGCGCTCCTATTTCGTTTCGCTTGAGCCAGGAAACCTCTGTGTAGGACTCTAAAGACTCGTCAATACGCCGGCAGCAGGTGATGATCATATCAAACACCCACAAGCCGCAAGCGGTCTGCTAAACGTAACGGCCACCCGGGTATTGAGCGATCATAAGATCGACGAGCAAGCCCGCTCACACTCCTGTGAATCCAACCAGTAACACTTACCGTACAGTCCGGTCTCGTCGTCTGATATGTCGCATATCTCGCCTAGGGGTGGTAAACGTCAGACCCCAATAGCTCGATAAGTCGTGTCGATATGAGGTCTATAACAGTTCGAGAAGCTACTGGTAACACTTACCAGTAAATCTCAGCAACCCTGGCCAGGGATTTCCGGTTATAGCCAATCGGACACAGCGCAACATCAACTCCCTATACCGGGAGAGACGAATCCCCTCCTATCGCTCATTGCCTCCATGTGATTCGGGACTGTACCCAAAAGCCACCGTTTTGCACGCCCTCTTGGACGTGGTAAGGTGGAAATCAAAGCACAGTGGGAACCACACAAGACTCTATGACGATCTCGGGTCAACAGACTACTCTGTACCAGTGTCACCAGAATACTGCCATCTGACGTAAGGTATAATACCATCTGGGAGTTCTCGGCGAGTCCGTCCAGTATACCCAGTCTCCACTGAGCACCCGTATATCATCTCTGATGTCAAACACCAATGGATATGGGATCATCCATCGCCCATCTGTATGGGTCGAGAAGGTATACGCTAGTCTACTCTGGTATATCGATGCCCCGTCTCGATATACCCATGACTAGGGACCTTGAAGGATGTACTTATAGACTACCATGTCCCCACTAGTATGATCCGCATCATAGTCCAGGTAGTCAAGTACACATCCTACGGGCTTTACCAACATGTAACAGAGAGACAATTAGTGTACACGTTAAGGTAAAGAGTAACCAGATAGCATACTATCATGTCGAGCAAGAAAGTCTCCCTATATATGTCCCAGCATCCACTACAATATACATCCAATGTACAGTAATGGCCTCTAGGGCATACATATAACTAATAATCTCCCACTTGCACTAGGGCCATCTGATAGCAGTGGTTGTAGTATCTCATACTCAACCATCCCATAAAAGTCTCTCTCTGGGAAAAGGCCTTTGTGAGTGGATCCGCCGTGTTGTCCTCTGAGTCTACTCTCCTGACCTCGATCACCTGAAGATCAACCATCTCCATGATCAGGTAATACTGCCTTAGAATATGTCTGGATCACTGATGGGACGGATGTTCCTTGGCATAAGCCACAACTCCATTGTCACACAATGGGAGGAACTCAGTTCATCTCATGAATAAATATACACCCAGACAGTCTCTTTGGTAGCATCTTGAGTAGCGATGTATCCAGCCTTTATCGTCTAGTATGCCACGGTATCTAGCTTGGAACTCTTCCAACATACCGTCCCTTTGCTAAGGGTAAAGACAATGCCTGTGACTGACATTCAGTCGTCCCTATCACCCTGGAACCTTTCCAGTGATTTTCCCCAGGATCAATTGATACCGTCTCACTATAACTAGTGAGTATCCTATGTGGAGAATCATTGTGATAAGTGGAGATTTACCGAGCGTAGCATAGGAAACTCCTTTCTTATCAAGAGTATGTCATCCACGTACTCTACGAGGATCACCACCATACTCCCTACTACCTTTTTGTATATACAAGGTTCATCTACCATTTTGATGATGTCAAACTCTTTGACTACTACATCAAAACAGACGTTCCAACTCCGCGATGCCTGCTTTATCCTATAAAGCATCTTGTACACGTTTCCGCTGCTCCCACTATTTACGAAACCCTCTGGCTGTGTACTTATAGACGTTCTCTTCTAAAACATCATTTAGAAAAGCAGTCATGGCACCCAACCACCAGATATCGTAGTCATGGTATGTAGCCGTGGCAAGTAGGATCTGGATGGACTTAAGCATAGGCATTGGAAAAAGGTTTCATCATTATCCACGCCTGGTCGATGACGAAAACCTTTAACAAGTCTAGCTTTGAAAGTCTCAACTTTTCCATATACACCAAGTAATCTTCTCAAGATATACTTGATCCTGATGGGGATTTAACCCTTCAGATATAGCAACCAAAGTCCATACTTTGTTGGTGTATAAGGATTCCATCTCAGATCACTAAGCATCCAGCCATTCTTACAGAGTCCCACTCCTGATGGCCAGCTCGAAACTAGTTGGGTCATCATCTCATGATGCAATCCTCGCTCCCACTGTCATAGAGAAAACGAAGTATCTCTCAGGCGAACCCTACCAGATCGGCGGAGAGGCTGAGGTTCGTTGGTAACTATTGAATCCTTTGGTTCTTTCAAATCATCAGCTGCAGTTTGTATAGCTGGAACATTTCCAGTTCTACATAACAGTCCTTGCCTCGAGCTTGTCCGGATTTTGCTTTTAGATATAGGCCGGACAACCCCAAATCTTAACTAACTTAAGATATGTGCTCTTCCCTTTCTATATCAAATATGAAGTGGTAGGCAACTGATTTGATTCGAACCCTATTCAATAGGTATGCAGCTTCTCAAGTGCATAACACCCAAAAGGAAATAGGTAACTCAGTAGTACTCATCATAGAGCACACTTTATCACATAGGGTGTTATTGCTCCGTCCCGATATACCATCGTGCCATGGTGTATACGGAGGAGTAATGCTGAGAGAGAATCTCATTCTCCTTTAGAATAGTCCAGGAATTCCGTGCTCAAGTATTCTCCTCCCTGATCGCATCAAAGGACATAATACTTATACCCGTATTTTGGTTCTCTACTTCTAACTTATATTCTGTGAATATCTCAAAAGGTTCGGACTTGTGTTTCAACAGGAACATATGTCTGAATCTTGAGAGATTATCAGAGAATGTAACGAAGTACAAAGAACCAGTCCTGGCATATGTAGACAGGGGACCTTATATATATCAACATGTATCATCCCAAGAGTTCACTAACTCTTTCTCTGTTTCCAATAAACAGAGCTGGTGTCATTATATCTTTGTGACATGACTGGCAAGTTTCACAAGATGTAGATTCAAACTGATTTAAATATGCATCTACATGTAACTTCAGCTAGTCGGGTCGCATTGATATGACCTAGTCTACAATGCCTCAAGAAGGATTCGTTCATTTCTGAACTCTTCCTCTTTTGTGTGTTCAGTATACTAAAGAACTGTAGTTTGATTTAGAACATCAATGCTTTTAGATAACGTGCCTGAACCGATCAACTTTTGATATAGGAAATGTTCAAAACATTATCCAACAATACAAAATTTTATCATTTCTTTACAAATAAAGAGACTGATATGATTTTGTATATCAGGTTCGGTATCTAATAACATTCGTTCAGAATCAATGTATTTGGAATACAGGATGACAGTGACCAACAGACTTAGCTGCAACACTTGCCCCGTTTTCTGCCTCATGAAACTTATCATCCGTTCTCGGTTTTTCTACCTTTTTGCAGCCCTATATAACAGATTACATATCTGGGATCCTGATCTGGTATCAAATACCCAGGATGCAGAGGATACTGAGAAACAGTTCTTTGTAATGCACACATCCGAAGATGATGCATCAGCATGCACTCTCTTCGTTTGGGCGGCACGGGAATTCTGGTAATCCCCAATTTCATGCTCTGTCTTATAATAATTATAAGTTGGAGCGGGACCAACGTTCCCCAGCTCAGTATAACAAGCAGGTTCGGTCAATATCCGTATTATTATCTTGATTAAGGCATGATATGGTCGCTACCTGGAGAGAGAGAGAAGAAAACACTCAGCGTGCGCTCTTTCAAGAATAGATTGGTTATTATTTTATCTAATCAGGATGGCTCCCACTGTTTTTATCAAATCTTCCTTCAAACCCTAAAAGGAAAGACTAGCCGGGATTAATTACACGCTACAAGTTCGCCAATCTTTCAGCCAGGCCAGTATCGGTACTTTGAGGGAGGTCCCCCGTGCTTTCGCACGAACCTAATTAATGTTAACCTCGTTTTCCCAGAGGCGTAACCTCGTTAACACCTTTCTAGACACCTACTTGATCGGCTAATTGTAATGTATAAAACTCTCCCAGGAGTAACTCTTACTCGCAGTGGGTATCGGGATCCAACTATCTCATAGAAGGTATGCAATCTCATTGCAAATTTCAACACTTGAAATTCCCGATAATTTTGCCCCTAGCAGCTATATGACCTTAACATAGTCAACAAATCATAAGTGCTAGTCAAGTTCAACCCATCATTTCCCGATTGAATTAAACCCACCCGCACGACCCTTAACATAGTCAACAAAGTCGCACGACTACCCAAATCCAATCGCATCATATGCTTATACAGATAGGCACTAATCAGCTACCGCACACTACACCTTAACATAGTCAACAAACGTAGCACGAATACTAACTAGTACTTATCTGAAATGACGGAGGGCTACGACAGGTTTTTCTGAAAACCTATTGCGTAATGAACTTGATATCGTTGTAGAATCAAATGATTTTAAAAATGGAGTGCTTTTGAGAATTTTCTAGTTTTGCTAAAGGGGTCACTCCTGGTGAAGGGATCGTCGGCCTTTTCCTCATCGAATAAGGTGCGGGATATATCATATATATCACTGTGCAAAGCAGAAACTATAGAAGCAGTCAAAACAAACCGAGTGTGTAGCATCTGCCAGTTATTGCTAAAGGAGTCACTCCCGGTGAAGGGATCTCGGTCCTTTCCTCATCGAATAAGGTGCAGGATATATCATATATACCGCTGTGCAAAGCAAGAACTGTAGCTACCTGTTTTATTTTGAAATTCGATTCTACAACATCTTAGGTTTCTTTTACTTTCATTAATCTCATTAATGAAGTCCCATCATTTAACCACCTAAACATCACAGATAAATACGACGTACACTTATGCCATCCGCATTCGCCTCGATGTCCCCTCGTGCACCGTTAGGTTAGGTAACTAACGGCAGAGTGGGGCAGGGCTAGCGCGGGTGTAAAACATAAGTAACGTCTATATAATATATCATATATACTATATACAGTATCTATCACAGAACATATCACATGATCACATCACAGATATCACAGCAGAAGAAACATATGAAATATTGGATATACTAGGACGTCCGTGTTTTCAATACGAGCCAGTATAAAACACGGATTCCACGGTCGTGATGAATAGCCAAACCCACACCCCTAGACCCCTACGAGAGCGGCAAGCAACCCTACCAATTCTAGAGTTAGGAGACCCAGACTCGACTCCTCGAGTTGGTCTCCCACTGGACTCCAGAACCCGGTTACTTGTGCCCTCCTCCTTGGGTCTATCCTAGTGCGGAAAAGTAAATAATATACAAATGGTGACAACATCCACAACCTGGAAGTGCCCCAATAAAAGAATATTACATACAAGTTTTTACATGAATGAAAATGAAAAACACTCATCTCACATAAAAAAAACCCCGGCTATTCAAACACGACGATCCAATATAACATATCCAGCAACACATAACATCACATGTCATCAACGTAAGTAAATATGCGCATCCCAATTGTCGTTGACATATAGCAACGAAACCGGCGATATCACATATTACACTTACGGTCGCAGAAAAGAAAGTGTAAAACTACAACAGTTGGAATCCGCAACCTGCATAGACATCGCATGCCTAATCATATGAATTCCTTAGACATCGCATGCCTAACAATTATAAACCCCGCATTTTAGTCTCATTATCGAAAACACTTTTCAATATCAAGTCGGGCAATTCAACAAGATTCCCGACATCCTGATCGAATGCCCGTCGCAAACTTTAGTAGACGGCCGCACCCCTGATACCGTCGACGAAGTGCACCAAGGCGGAACACCGCTACCGCGAGCACCCGAACGGATGCTTTCGGCGACGGGGTTCTCCTACAGTCACTTGGTCGGGGCTATGGGGTGTAGCTGTCTATTAAGTTTATCCGGCGAGTATCCGCGTACGTTACACGATTGTGACGGACTTTTGATCGCATCAAAATTCCGTGGCAACCGATCAAGTGAGACTAAAGTGCTTGATTTATAACATCCAAATCAGTTATCTCATAACTGCTTGTAGATTCCAATTATTGTATCACATTCCGGATAAATAGAAAATGTTAAACTTTCCGATCGAACAATCGAACACCCAAGTTTTCCCGAAACAGCTCAACACATGAAATAAGTTTAAAAACATTCACTTCGTGCCTCAGTACCAACGGTCTAGCCGTAGAAGGGTCAAGCCAACGCCTCACATGTGGCACGCCGTACTGCCCCAAACCCTAAGGTTCAAAGGGCAGTTCAAGACGGTCACATAATCGAGTTAAGCTTTGTTGTCTTCTAGAGGGACCATCGCGTTACTTGCACTACTTGGGACGTCATTAAACTACGGAAAAATCCAACACTTGGAAATTTCCCGACAGGGGAAAAATTGGGTATTTATATCCGGTCGAACTTTTTAACATATTCAAAAATTATCCGGAAAACACCATAGACAAAATCTGATAATCCGATCGAATAAACGAATCCCAAAACAACCCAGAATATTCAACTCTTGAATAAATATTAAAAATTCCCAGAAAATCCAGCACCTGAAAACATGAATTACTGTGCAAAATTCATAAATTGATGTGACAAAATGGCCGCGGAACCGCCGCACAAGCCATGCTTGTGCCGCGGTTCCGCCGCTCTTTAGTTGAATCATGGGTCCCGTTTTGTACAGTAATTCTTATAATCCCCTGCTGAGTTTTCTGCATATTTTTAATATACAAAAATCCACAAATTTGAAAAATGTACAGAGAGTAATATTAGGGTTAGGGTTTCGGTTCGATCGGATTTCTAACTCCGCCTACACATCGCCTAAGGCTCTAGCTAGGCTCTGATACCACTGTAGGGTTCCTAGGCACACTAAGGAGGTCTCACAAGGCATCAACCATGCCAATTTCTAATTTTACGGGTGCCGAGAAACCCTAATACGGATCGTTAACTAGATATATAGGCGACAAATGAAACTAGTTAACAACTTAACTACAAGAACGGAAATACAACCTTTGTAGATCCGGTCCTCCACCTCCATAGCTCCGCAATGAAGTCTCCTCACTGTCCAAATCGAATCCCGGGCTCTAGCGTCGGCTTCATCGGAGAAATGGGCGGGCTAGGTCATCGACTACGATGCCGAAGATGATCTACGACGAGGCATCACAAGACCAAGCTCCCACTTCACCAAGTCATGAAACTTGTGAAGAAATCACCCTATACTACTTGGCAAGAGGTAGAGGATGAAGAAATAGGAGGTGGGTTCACTTTAGAATTGGATTTCTCATCATTTTCCCAAGTTGCCATTGATGGAGGCAAGCTTCTTCTTGAAGAAGAAGAAGAAGAAGAAGATGAAAAATGTTATGATAAGTATATGTCAAAAAGAAAATAAAATGAATACTTATCATAATCCAACCATGGTCAAGTGTAGAGAATAAACTAGGGTTAGGTCAATGGTTAGGGTTAAGCATGACGACAAAAATGGTGACTTAGTCAAAGCTTCATGAAGCTTCAACATGCATCCAAAGAAAGGCACCATTTTTCTTTTCTTTTGCCAAAAAGAAATAAATAAATAAATGAATAAATAGATATGAAAAACAAAACCCTAACCATTTAAATAACCATGGTTTAATCTTTACACAAACTCAAGTAAGCATGTATCATCAAACATGATACAATCAAGTGCACAAAAGTATATCACATATACAACTTGTGAACTTCAAGTGAGAAAATCCATTTAAAGTGAACCGATACTAGTTAATGCAAAGTAATATATCAAATATATAATTATGCATTAAATCGTTAAATCAATACTTGATTTAACGATCCGGTCATATCGCATATAACCGACTAATATCCAATGTATCGACTTATCGAATCAATCCTTGATTCGATAACTAGGTTATATCGCATATAACCAGTCGATACATTCATCGCGAGGATAGAATACGGTATCACATACACGCATTATTCTCGGTCCCGCACATATCTCATATGCGCTCCTATTTCGTTTCGCTTGAGCCAGGAAACCTCTGTGTAGGACTCTAAAGACTCGTCAATACGCCGGCAGCAGGTGATGATCATATCAAACACCCACAAGCCGCAAGCGGTCTGCTAAACGTAACGGCCACCCGGGTATTGACCTATCAGAAGATCGACGAGCAAGCCCGCTCACACTCCTGTAAATCCAACCAGTAACACTTACCGTACAGTCCGGTCTCGTCGTCTGATATGTCGCATATCTCGCCTAGGGGTGGTAAACGTCAGACCCCAATAGCTCGATAAGTCGTGTCGATATGAGGTCTATAACAGTTCGAGAAGCTACTGGTAACACTTACCAGTAAATCTCAGCAACCCTGGCCAGGGATTTCCGGTTATACCCAATCGGACACAGTGCAACATCAACTCCCTATACCGGGAGAGACGAATCCCCTCCTATCGCTCATTGCCTCCATGTGATTCGGGACTGTACCCAAAAGCCACCGTTTTGCACGCCCTCTTGGACGTGGTAAGGTGGAAATCAAAGCACAGTGGGAACCACACAAGACTCTATGAAGATCTCGGGTCAACAGACTACTCTGTACCAGTGTCACCAGAGAACTGCCATCTGACGTTAGGTATAATACCATCTGGGAGTTCTCGGCGAGTCCGTCCAGTGTACCCAGTCTCCACTGAGCACCCGTATATCATCTCTGATGTCAAACACCAATGGATATGGGATCATCCATCGCCCATCTGTATGGGTCGAGAAGGTATACGCTAGTCTACTCTGGTATATCGATGCCCCGTCTCGATATACCCACGACTAGGGACCTTGAAGGATGTACTTATAGACTACCATGTCCCCACTAGTATGATCCGCATCATAGTCCAGGTAGTCAAGTACACATCCTACGGGCTTTACCAACATGTAACAGAGAGACAATTAGTGTACACATTAAGGTAAAGAGTAACCAGATAGCATACTATCATGTCGAGCAAGAAAGTCTCCCTATATATGTCCCAGCATCCACTACAATATACATCCAATGTACAGTAATGGCCTCTAGGGCATACATATAACTAACAGTTTCAAACCCCAAGGAAACAAATAATCCTTGGCGCTTGGGAAACAAATAATCCCTAGCAAACTCCTCGACTCACGGATACAAACACTCCTTGATGAGAGCCTCCTGATTCGCGTCGGCCTGCAGAGCCACCAGTGCCTCCGTGGGAAATCCTCGACTCGTTTCAAACCCCAAGGAAACAAATAATTCTTGGCGCTTGGGAAACAAATAATCCCTAGCAAACTCCTTGACTCACGGATACAAACACTCCGTGACGAGAGCCTCTTGACCCACGCAGAGCCACCACTGTCTCTGCGGGAGAATTCCCGGTTCGTCTCAACTTACAAGATGAAGTCTCAGGCAGCAAGGATTGAAAAGCTTGCTTCCTGAACGATGGGGCCCTGCAAGTCAATCCAAAATGGTCTCTTGCATACTATTCACGGGTCTCACTCTCCAAAGTCGATTTTCGACAAGGAGGGAAACAACCGCTTACGAATCCTCTCGACTCGTAAGAGGGAAAATTCTCTTATAGGATCCTTACGACTTATAAGAGAAAACCACACTTGGGAATCCTCACGATTCCTAAGGAGAAAACCCACCTACGAGATCCTCTCGATCCGTAGGGAGAAAAGTCTTTATGAGACCCTCACGGCTCATAGAGTTGAAAAGTCTTAGACGGCAGATCTGAACCTGCGGCCTAAGCCATCGCTATCTCTTGGAGAAATTAAGTTATCCGCCAATCAGGTTCATCGAAAACATCATAATGAAAAGGGAGAAAGCAAAGAAATAGTACAAGACATTGCAAGAAGGAATGTGTATCTTTATTCATAAATTCAATCAAAATACAAGGCGAATCGTATAAAGAACAGAGAATGTATATATACTATATACAAATTACAAGTGTGAAAATGATACAAAATATTCAGGGAGAAGGAAGCTTCTTGAACAGCTCTATCAATTGCTCGCGTACTTCCTTCCACGCCTTCTCTTGATCAGCCGCCACCGCCAGTTCGGCCTCTACTTGAGCCCGCTGCTGCGTGAAGGATGCGAGCTGTTCCCCAACGACCTGCTGAGCTGCTTCTTGGCCTCGGGCATCACGCTCAGCGGCATCGAGCTTCCGCTTCAGTGCTAGCCCATTAGAGATACGCTCCAGAAGGCCTTCAAAGACGGCTTTCACCTCAGCAGCATTCGTCCTAACTTCAGCACGCAGGCGAGCGGTTGCGCTTGAAGATTCCTGACGCTCCTTCAACCGTAAAGCTGCTTCTTGCTCCAAATGGCGGAGATAAGAAGCGCTTTGCTCGAGCCAAGCTGTCCGTTAGGTGCTCATGGCCAAAACTTCAGGAGAAGGATGCGTCGACTCCAGCCGATGCAGGCAGGCCTCGATCTCTCTGCAGTGGTTAACCCAAGATTCGACGACGCCTTCATTGTGAAAGTTGACGAGCGCCTCCAACATTGGGTTAACCTCGACAGTGAAATCTGCAGCAGAGGGGAGAGCGTCCGCATTAAGTTCTTCGACATACCCGCTCAGCATGCCCAAACTCATCACGGCACCCTTTGAAGATGGACGTTTCAAGAAAGGGCCTGCCGGTGAAAGGACACGAGACTCAAGAGGGACCGAAGCCGGAACGATAGCTGCAAAACAAAACATGGTTAGACGATGGTTCAAGAGATGTTGAAGGGTCATAAAAAAAGGGGGGAGATTTACTATACCAGCTGCAACGGAAGGTAAGGCCGGAAGGGCCGGTGGCGTGGCAGGCCTTGCACCCCCTCCTTCGATTTGTGGCACTACAATAAAGAAGAGGAAAAGTTAGAAATAATCCTAAAAAAAAGGGGGGAAAGAAAGACATCGAAATGAAAATATACTCACCGGCACCACTAGAAGGAGAAGCGAATTCGGATGGGAAGGAGAAGTGTGGGAGCAACACTTGGTATAGATGATCAAAGAGCACTCCTGAAAGGACACAGTGGTATAACGTTAGTACATAAGCTACACGTTTAAAAGATCAACTCATGAGTCATAAATCCATACCTTCCAACATCCGCGATGGCAAAAGGGAAGGCTGGGAGATGACCATCGCCAAAGCAGTAGTTGACGGTGCTCCTTCGAGCAATGGAGCATCGGCACTGGCCGCGCCTGCGTTAAAAACAAAGACAGACTTGTTAGAAAAGATCGCAAGATATATATATAAAAAAAAGGGGGAATGATGGTAACTCGAAGTTTACCCGACGAGCTGCAAGCCGAAACTGAGGCGATTCCCTCCTCCATCGACATGAGGCCGCCACCCGTAACCTCATCACCCGACTCGATAGGGACCGTCGTCGTGCTCGCGCGACCAGGAGACGGCAGAAGATCGTGGATGGGGAGGGCAATGATTGGAGCGTTGCCGGACTCTTGGAAGGAAGCAGCTGACTCTTCCCCAAGAGTCATACCCATCTCACCTGCTACTTTCACGGGCTCCGCTGTCTCCATCGGCTCATCTACCGTCACCACGAGGTCGCCAGCCTCAAGTGCCTCGTCCGCCATCACCCCGGACTCAGTTGTAATGATCATTTCATATGCCGCCACTTCAGGCTCGGCATCAACGACCTTCTCGGCTATAGGCCCCTCAACCTCCGCATCAGGCTCCATGGCCTCAACGATGTTGCCCACTGTCGGCTCGAGTTCGGCAGGCACCGCCTCCTCTGTTCCCCTGGGTTCAACGGTCTCCGCCTCACCCTCGGTCGGACTGGGCCCTGCAAAATAATAGATATAAGAACTGTCGGCATTATAACTCCCACAATAAAAATTCTGAAAGAAATGTTACCTGAAGTGGACTTATCATTTGCGCTTCCAACGGCGCGCGCCACTTGTCGGCGAGCAGTGGATAGGGCGACAGGGGCCTCTCCGGAAGGAGTATCTGCCCGAGGGACGGTGCTTGGGCCCGCTCCCATAGCCAAAGCAATCCGGCGCGCCTTCGCCTCGCGCCTCAGCCACTTTCTCTCCTCCTGGGCCGTTGAGACGGACCTCACCAGAGCTTCTCTCATTGAGGCGTCTTCGTCCGTGAGTAGGGATGCCTCCAGATTTTTCAAGGCATCCCTCGTCGTTTTGTCAAGTCGAGGCTCTTACAGCAGCCCCGACGAGATCGGGACTTCAATAACAGGCTTGGGGAGGATCCCCGCATCAACTGATATAGCTCCTACAAAGAAACAAAAGAAGAAGGTTAGGTTGACCATCAGAAGAGATAACAAACTTTCCTTATAAAAGAGAAAGGGGTGGGTCATACCAACGCTGTTAGTTGTATGTGTGCCCTAGAGGCCAGTATTGTACAGATGATGTATATTATATTGGATGCTTGGACATATATAGAGATGACTTTCTTGCTCGACATGATAGTATGCTATCTGGTTGCTCTTTATCTTAACATGTACACTAGTCTCTTTATACTGTCTTATAGTTACATGTTGGTAAAGCCCTTAGGATTTGTACTTGACTACCTGGACTATGATGCAGATCATACTAGTGGGGACATGGTAGTCCATAAGTACATCCTTCAAGGTCCCTAGTCGTGGGTGTATCGAGACGGGGCATCGATATACCAGAGTAGACTAGCGTATACGCTTCTCGACCCATGTGATGGGCGATGGATGATCCCATATCCATTGGTGTTTTACATCAGAGATGGTATATGGGTGCTCAGTGGAGACTGAGTACACTGTACGGACTCGCCGAGAACTCCCAGATGGTATTATACCTCACGTCAGATGGCAGTTCTCAGGTGACACTTGTACATGTTAGTCTGTAGACCCGAGATCGTCATAGAGTCTTGTGTGATTCCCACTGTGCTTTGATCTCCACCTTACCACGTCCATGAGGGCGTGCAAAACGGTGGTCTTTGGGTACAGTCCCGAGTCACATGGAGGCAATGAGCGATAGGAGGGGTTTCGTCTCTCCCGGTATTGGGAGTTGATGTTGCGCTGTGCTCGATTGGCCGTAACAGGGAAGTCCCTGGCCAGGGCTGATCAGAGATTTGCTGGTAAGTGTTACCAGTAGTTTCTCGACCCGTTATGAGCCTCACATCGGCACGACTTATCGGGTTATTGGGGTCTGACGTTTACCACCCCTAGACTTGATATGCGACATATCAGACGAAGAGACCGGACTGTACGGCAAGTGTTACTGGTCGGATTCGCAGGAGTGTGAGCGGGCTAGCTCGTCGATCTTCTGATCGCTCAATACCCAGGTGGCCGTTACGTTTAGCAGACCGCTTGCGGCTTGTGGGTGCTTGATATGATCATCATCTGCTACCGGCGTATTGACGAGTCTTTAGAGTCCTACACAGAGGTTTCCTAGCTCAAGCGAAACGAAATAGGAGTGCATATGAGATATGTGCGGGACCGAGAATAATGCGTGTATGTGATACCGTATTTGATTCTCGCGATTAATGTTTCGATTGGTTGTATGAGATATGACCTAATTATCGAATCATTGATTCGATAAATCGATGCATTGAATACTGGTCGGTTATGTGCGACATGACCGGATCATTGAATCAAGTGTTGATTTAATGATTTAATGTATAATTATATATTTGATATATTATTTTGCATCAACTAGTATTGGTTCACTTTAAACAGATTTTTCTCACTTGATTTACACATTGTATATGTGATATACATTTGTGCACATATAAGTATCATGTTTGATGATACTTGATCATATGGTTAAGTGTATGGAATTAAACCATAGTTAACTTGAGATTAGGGTTTTAATTATGCATTTATTCATTTAATTATTTATTCATTTATTTGGATAAAGCTTAAGTGGAGAATGGTGGCATTTCTTGTTTTATGTTGAAGCTTCAAGAAGCCTTGACTTTATGCAACCATTCTTGTCCACTAGCTTAACCCTAACTCTCAAAATAACCATGGTTGATTCTCTACACTTAACCTTAGTTAGTATTATGATAAGTATAGATTTTTCTTTTCATTTTAAAATAACTTATCATAATTCTAGCTCTTCTTCTTCTTCATCTTCAAAAGAAAAACTTAGATGCCATCAATGGCAACTTGAGTTCTAGTGAGAGAATTCCAAATCTAAAGTGAACCCATCTCCTATTTCTTCACCCTCTACCTCTTGCCAAGTTGTTTTGGGTGTTCTCTTCACAAGTTTCACAACTTTGTGAAGTCGGAGCTTGAACTAGTGCAACCTCGACGTAGATCGTCTTTGACACGAAGCCGACGAACTATTCCGCTCACTTTTCCGATGAAGCCGACGAATGAGTCGAGGATTCATGATGGACAGCGAGGGCATGACCACGTGGAGCTAAGGAGGTGGAAATCCGGATCTACAAAGGTTGTAGTTTCCGACCTTTAGTTAATTTGCTAACTAGTTTAGTTTTTCGCCTAGAATTCTAGTCTAAGATCCGTGTTAGGGTTTCTCGGCACCATAATTTTTGTAAAATAGCATGTTCGATGTCTTGTGAGACCTCTATAGGGTGCCTAGGAACCTTTCAGTGGTATCAGAGCCAAGCTAGAGCCTTAGGCGAAGTCTAGACGCGATTTGAAGTCCGAACGAACCCGAAACCCCAAATCTATAATGCTCTCTGTACATTTTCTAAAAACCGGGATTTTTCCAGATTAAAAATGCCTAAAAAATTCAGCAGGAGTATCTAAGAGTTATGGTGAAACACGATCTCCTGATTCATCTATACAGCCGCGGAAACGCGGCAGAAGCATGCCTTCTGCCGCGCTTCCGCCGCTCACTGTTCATATTGCGCAATAATGTTTGCACAGTAACTCATATTTTATTATGCTGGATTTTCTGGGAATTTTTAATATTTATTCAAGAGTTGAATTTTCTGGAATTAATTTGGGGATTCGGTGTTTCGATCGGAGTATCAAATTTCGTCTTTGTGTTTTTCCGGATAATTTTTAGAATATGTTAAAAAGTTCGACCGGATATAAATACCCAATTTTTCCCCTGTCGGGAAATTTCCAAGTGTTGGATTTTTCCGTAGTTTAACAACGTTCTAAGTAGTGCAAGTAACGCGATGGACCCTCTAGGAGACAACAAACCTTAACTCGATTATGTGACCGTCTTGAACTGCCCTTTGAACCTTCGGGTTTGGGGCAGTACGGCGTGCCACATGTGAGGCGTTGGCTTGACCCTTCTACGGCTGGACCGTTGGTACTGAGGCACGAACTGAATGTTGTTAGACTTATTTCATGTGTTGAGTTGTATCGGGAAAACTTGGGTATTCGATTGTTCGATCGGAAAGTTTAACATTTTCTGTTTATCTGGAATGTGATACAATAATTGGAATTCACAAGTAGTTATGAGATAACTGAATGTATGTTATAAATCTAGCAATTTAGTCCCATATGATATTGAAAAAAGTTTTCGATAATGAGACTAAAATGCGGGATTTATATCTGTTAGGCATGCGATGTCTAAAGAGGTTGCGGATTCCAACTGTTGTAGTTTTACACTTTCTTTTCTGTGACCGTAAGTGTAGTATGTTCATATCGCCGGTTTCGTTGCTATACGTCAACGACAATTGGGGTATGCATACTTACTTACGTTGATGACATGTGATGTTATGTGTTGCTGGATATGTTATATTGGATCGTCGTGTTCGAATAGCCGGGGGTTTTTATGTGAGATGAGTGTTTTTCTTTTTCATTCATGTAAAAACTTGTATGTAATATTCTTTTATTTGGGGCACTTCCAGGTAGCGGAAGCTGTCACCCTTTGTATATTATTTACTTTTCCGCATTAGGATAGACCCAAGGAGGGGAGCACAAGTAACCGGGTTCTGGGGTCCAGTGGGAGACCAACTCGAGGAGTCGAGTCCGGGTCTCCTAACCCTAGAATTGGTAGGGTTGCTTGCCGCTCTCGTAGGGGTCTAGGGGTGTGGGATTGGCTATTCATCACGACCGTGGAATCCGTGTTTTATACTGGCTCGTATTGAAAACACGGACGTCCTAGTATATCCAATATTTCATATGTTTATTCTGCTGCGATATCTGTGTTGTGATTCTGTGATGGATATAGTATATAGTATATATGATATATTATATAGACGTTACTTATGTTTTACACCCGCGCTAGCCCTGCCCTGCTCTGTCGTTAGTTACCTAACCTAACGGTGCACGAGGGGACATCGAGGCGAATGCGGATGGCATAAGAGTACGTCATATCTATCTGTGATGTTTAGGTATTTAAATGATGGGACTTCATTAATGTGATTAATGAAAGATAAGAAACCTATGATGTTGTGGAATCGAATTTTAAAATAAAACTGGTAGCTACAGTTCTTGCTTTGCATAGCGGTATATGTGATATGCCCTGCACCTTATTCGATGAGGAAAGGACCGAGATCCCTTCACCGGGAGTGACTCCTTTAGCAATAACTGGCAGATGCTACACACTCGGTTTGTTTTTGACTGCTTCTATAGTTTCTGCTTTGCACAGTGATATATATGATATATCCCGCACCTCATTCGACGAGGAAAGGGCCGACGATCCCTTCACCGGGAGTGACCCCTTTAGCAAAACTAGAAAAGCCTCAAAATCACTCCATTTCAAAACTTTATTTGATTCTACAACGATATCATGTTCATTACGCTCATGGTTTTTATGAAAAACCTCCGTAGCCCTCCGTCATTTCAGATAAGTCCTGTTTAGTATTCGTGCTGCGTTTGTTGACCTTGTCAAGGCGCAGTGTGCAGTAGCTAACTAGTATTTATCTGCTTATGCATATGATGCAGATTGAGTTAGGGTAGTCGTACGGCCTTGTTGACCTTGTCAAGGGTCGTGCGGGTAGGTTTGATTCAATCAAGAAATGACGGGTTGAACTTGACTTGCGGTCTATGGTTTGTTGACCTTGTCAAGGTCATAGATCGTTCGGGGCAAAATATTATCGGGAATTTCAAGTGTTGAAATTTGCAATGAGATGCATACCTTCTATGAGATAGTTGGATCCCGATACCCGCTGCGAGTAAGAGTTACTCCTGGGAGAGATTTACACACTACAATTAGCCGATCAAGTAGGTGTCTAGAAAGGTGTCAACGGGGTTACGCCTCTGGGAAAACGAGGTTTACAGTAATTAGGTTCGTGCGAAAGCACGGGGGACCTCCCTCAAAGTACCGACACTGGCCTGGCTGAAAGATTGGCGAACTTGTAGTGTGTAATTAATCCCGGCTAGTCTTTCCTTTTAGGGTTTGGAGGAAGATTTGATAAAAAGCAGTGGGAGCCATCCTGATTAGATAAGATAATAACCAATCTGATCTTGCACGAGCATATGCTAAAGTGTTTTCTTCTCTCTCTCTCTCCAGGTAGCGACCATTTCATGCCTTAATAAAGATAATAATATGGATGTATTGACCGAACCCGCATGTTATACTGTGCTGGGGAACGTTGGTTCCGTTCTTTCTTATAAGAGTTATAGGAATGAACAGGATATAGGGAAATGCCAGGATTCCCATGCCACCCGAATGAAGAAAGTACATGTTGATGCATTTTCTTCGGGTGTGTTCGTTACTGAGAACTGTTTCTCCATTTGCTCTACGTCCTGGGTATTGGATACCAGGTCGGAATCCCATATATGTAATCAGTTACATGGGCTAAGGAAAGGTAGAAAACTTGGGGAAGGTGATAAAGACATTAGAGTTGGAAATGGTGCAATTGTTGCAGCTAAGACTGTCGGGAAATATCACCTTGGATTACCAACTGGTAATACATTGGTTCTGAACGAATGCTATTACATGCCGAACCTGATATGCAACATTATATCGGTTTCTTTATTGAGTAAAGAGGGATATAATTTTGTATTACAGGATAATGTTATGAACATTTTCCGTAACCAAAAGTTGGTTGGATCAGGCACGTTATGCAATGGTATTTATGTTCTAAATCAATCAACAGTTCTGAGCATAACAAACACACACAAGAGGAAGAGTTCTGAACTCAATGAATCCTTCTTGTGGCATTGTAGACTGGGTCACATCAATGTGACACGACTGGCTAAGTTGCATAAGGATGGATATTTGAAACCTTTCGAATTTTCATCTTATGACACTTGCCAGTCATGTCTCAAAGGCAAGATGACCAAAACTCCGTTTACGGGACACGGGGAAAGAGTTACCGAACTCTTGGGACTTATACATAGTGATGTATGCGGTCCCATGTCTACACATGCCAGGGATGGTTCTTCATACTTCATTACATTCACTGACGATCTCTCTAGGTTCGGGTATGTGTTCCTGATGAAACACAAATCAGAAGCTTTTGAGAAATTTAGGGAATATAAACAAGAAGTTGAGAACCAAACCGGAAAAAGTATTAAAATCCTTCGATCTGATCGAGGAGGGGAATACTTGAGCAATGAATTCCTGGACTTCCTAAAAGAGAATGGGATTCTCTCTCAGCTGACTCCTCCATATACACCACAGCACAACGGTGTATCTGAACGAAGGAATCGCACCCTATTAGATATGGTGCGCTCTATGATGAGCACAGCTGAGTTACCTATTTCCTTCTGGGGTTATGCGCTGGAAACAGCAACATACCTATTGAATCAAGTTCCATCTAAATCTGTACCTACCACACCATATGAGATATGGAGTGGGAAGAGACCATATTTTAAACGAGTTAAGATATGGGGTTGTCCGGCCTATGTCAAAAGACAAAATCCGGACAAGCTCGAGGCACGGTCAGTTCTCTGCAAGTTTGTGGGATATCCAAAGAATTCTTATGGGTATTTTTTCTACCACAGTGAGGAACAAAAAGTGTTTGTTGCTCAACATGCCACCTTTTTAGAAAAGGAATTCCTTGAAAAAGAAATTAGTGGCAAAGTGGTAGAGCTGGAAGAGGTTCCAGATACACAAACCGTAACTGAAGATTTAGTGGAACCAGAAGATTCAGTAGCTCCCAATGAACCTCAGCCTCTCCGCCGATCAAGTAGGGTTCCTCGCCAGCCTGAGAGATACTACGGTTTTCTCATGGACGGTGGGAGCGAGGATTGCATCATGGAGGATGATGACCCAACTAGCTTCGAGCAGGCCATCACGAGTGGGGACTCAGTGAAATGGCTGGATGCTATGCGGTCCGAGATGAAATCCATGTACACCAACAAAGTATGGACTTTGGAAGTTGCTCCTGAAGGGGTAAAACCCATTGGGAGCAAGTGGATCTTCAAGAAGAAACTTGGTGTAGATGGGAAAGTGGAGACTTTCAAAGCTAGACTTGTAGCAAAGGGTTTTCGTCAAAGACCAGGTGTGGACTATGACGAAACCTTTTCTCCAGTGGCTATGCTTAAATCCATCCGAATCATGCTTGCCATTGCTGCTTTTCATGACTACAAAATCTGGCAAATGGATGTTAAGACCACCTTTCTAAATGGTGATTTAGAAGAGTGCGTGTACATGACTCAGCCGGAGGGCTTCGTAGACAGTGGGAGCAGCGGGAAGGTGTGCAAGCTGCTTAAATCCATTTATGGATTAAAGCAAGCATCGCGGAGTTGGAACATCTGCTTTGACGTCGTTATCAAAGAGTTTGATTTCGTCAAAAATCCAGATGAACCTTGTATCTACAAGAAGGTGGCAGAGAGTAAGGTTGTCTTCCTCGTATTGTACGTGGACGACATACTCTTGATAGGAAATGATATTTCTATGCTGCAATCGGTCAAGCTCTTCTTATCACAAAGATTCTCAATGAAAGATTTTGAGTCTGATAACTCATTCACTGTGTGTCGTAGGCTGAAAACTGTACTTATGGTTAAGAAGAATTACACCGCTGTTCAATGCTCCTTACCTAACCATCCACTGATATAGGTAAATGTCATAGACATAATTTCAAAAAGGTATATCTCACTCTATGAAAATAGACGTACAGATACATCGATTTGAAATTGGTGCATAACAGCGGATATTCAAAACCAAATATTTGCCGACCGGCAAACAGCCCAGGTGATTTCCTCAAATATCACCGATTACAACGAATCCCGATATAATGAGGATGATCACCCAATTCCCAATAACTTACTCCCACTCATCATCTGTAAAACCATACAGATGTGAGAAACGTACCTGGTAAATACATACCCTGGAGTAAGTATCTATTCGGGAAATCAGTTTTCCTTTAACAGTACACAGTGAGACTGAAACATTGAAATGTTTCGATGGGGTATCCCGGTATTCCTAGTAATGCCTCTTCCAGATTCACGATTGTAACCGTATAATTCTTTGCCACCTCTCCAAATCCCTTCATATGTCTTTAGTCATTACCTTCTGCACACCCCTTTAGGCCAAATGGTTTTCTTCCTTCCCTACCGTTCGGCACCAGCCTATGGTTTGGAAGAAGACTATCCAATAAGCATAATGGGTGTACTGTCCTAATCCTAGGAACACTCGCAATGCGAGAGAAGGTGAGGATAAAAGACAACCGAATGAACTTAATTCCTATTTCTCCTGGACCATAATCCATCCCCGAACTGGAACAAGTTCCTTTCGAGTTCGTATATAACCATACGATGGAGTATCCAATAAACTGTGGATCTTCGTAGTGATACGGAGTGTCCAGGAGAAATTCAAAGGTGATTTTAGGATTGGAGAAGAAATACCCGGTTTGGTCATGAATATCTGTTGCAATTTACTTTGCCCTCTTACTAATCCCTTGCTTTATCTTAACTTAATACCTTCTGCACACCATCGTTATGCTAATTGGTTTTCTTCATTCCCTACCGGTCGGCACCAGCCTAAGGTTTGGAAGAAGACAATCCAATTTGCGTAATAGGTGTACTACCCCTAAACCAAGGAGTACTCACAACTTGAGAGAAGGTAAAAGGAAAAGACAACTGAATAATCCTATTCGTTTTCTCCAGAACCGGAAACCATCCTCGAATTAATCCCTTCGAGTTTGTATCTAACCATACGATGGTTTTGTCCAATGGAAGTGGACGTTCGTAGTAATACGGGGTGTCCTGGAGAAAAGGGAAAAAGTAGGAGTGGCAATGAGGTTTGCAACTCTGACAATCCAAAAGCCGGTGTCAAGAAGGTTCGGTCAACTTGGTCACTGAGTCATAGTCTTAGGGTCGGGTCAAAGGTCGCTGCCAAAGAGAGAGAGAAAAGAAACACTCAGCGTGCACTCTAACCTAGATCAGAATGGTTACCAATTTATCTAATCTGGAATCCTCCCACTGTACCTCAAATTCTCCTCCAAACCTGAAAGAAGAATTAGTCGGGGTCACCCGAGGAGTAAACTAACTCATCAGTGGGAATCGGGATCCAACTCTCATCGCATGACAACGTGACGGAATCCGCTCACGGTATCACACTCCAGAAGGTATGCGCATATCTGGCAAGTTTCAGTTCTTTTGAAACTCCCGATGTGATTTCTGCCCCATGCTCTTATGACCTTGACGAAGGCCAACAAATCATAAGTCACATGTCAAGTTCTACCCGTCATTCTCCAGGTTGATTTGAACCCACCCGCACAAGCCCTTGACGAAGGCCAACAAGGCTATACGACTGTCCCAAACCAACGCATCTATCTATGCTGCAGAAAGGCAACAAGCAGCTACCATACACTATGCCTTGACGAAGGCCAACAAACATAGCATGAATACTACGTGCTACCCGTCTGAAACGACGGAGGGCTACGAATGGTTTCTGGCGAAAACCTTTAACGTAAAGAACTTGATATCGTTGAAGGAACGGATAGCTTTTTGAAAATATAGTGACGAAAACCGTTGCTAAAGAGGTCACTCCCGGTGAAGGGATCTCGGCTCTTTCCCCGTAGAATGGGATGCAGGATATTCCAACTGAATACCACGGTGCGAAGCAAAAGTAGTCGGCTATAGTGAAGTTAATGCCCTGACGCAAACTTTTTGTCCAAGGGGTCACTCCCGGTGAAGGGATCTCGGCCCTTGCCTCGTCGACTGAGGAGCAGGATATTCCAACTGAATACCACGATGCAAAACAAAAGTGAACGTCCTTGCAATAACAGCTTTTTGAAAAGTGTTCCAACAACATCAGATTAGGTTTGTTTTTAACTTGCATTGATCGGAATCAACGCAGTCCCATCAATTGATTACACCACAAAGAACGAAAATAATATGACGTACGTATATGCCATCCGCATTCGCCACTGGGTCCCGTCATTACCCGTTAGGTTAGCTTACTAACGACAGAGCGGGGACTGGACTAGCGCGGATGCAAAACATATACAACATCTACTAATATATATACCAATATATAGTATTTCGCTCAAGGCGTGAATAAAATGCAACATCACAGATATGTACAGCATCACAGAAACAATACAGATATCTGGGATCCCCGGGTTTCACAGAGCCGCTGAAACCCGACGTTCCCCTGGTCGTGTGGATAGCCTGTGCAATGAGAACCTAGACCCCTACGGGCGCGGCAAGTCACCCGCCAAAACCTGAAGCAAGGCAGCCCCCTTCAGCGCCGTGAATGGACCACCCAGCACTTCACGGAATCCGGTAACTTGGGCACCCCTCCTGGGTCAACCTGTACCCCCTACGAGTGCGGCGAATAGCCCGCCAATCCTAGAGTGAAGCCCCTTCCGTCCCAATGCCATGAGATGCGGGCTTGTTGCCCTCTAGAACCCGGCTATCCGTGCACCCCTCCGCGGGGCAATCCTAGTACAGAAAGTAAAATATACATACAACGGGTACATCGACCGCAACCAGGTCGTGCCCCAAAATAATAATACAAACAGGCAGTGACGGCAGTCCACATGTCGGACGCTCGCCCCGCAATATCAAATGTACATAATACAATCACAACTGTACTAGCATTGCATCCAGGCTATCCCCCACGACCGATCCGCAACATCACAGCAAAAACAGAACATCAACGTGAAAGTCACGTTCGCAAATCCGTCTAACCGGGCTATAGCAGTTAGACTGGATTTACCGATCAAGTGACATTCACGGTCGCAGATATAATGTAAATACTGTGAAAAATGTGTTTAAAATATCCGACCGATCAAATTTTTAACAAGTGGGCCCCAAGTGTTACTACAGCACATCAAGAATTTCTGGGCCCAATATTAATATTCCAAAAACCCTGTTTCCAGCCCATAAGCCCACTGGAAAATTTCGACCAACTAAAGATTCCAAACTGCGGCGGAACCGCGGCCCAGAGTGGGATTTGGCCGCGGTTCCGCGCTCCACTTAATCGATCACTTTGTCGAATTTTTCCAGAAAGCTTAGAACTTCCTGTACAGTACTTTTATACAACCTGAAAAAAATTTCGAGACTGAAAAATTTCAACAGAAAACTGTCACTTTGAAAAACACGGTTTTGGAACTTTTGATCGATCGGAAATGCAAACACATTACACAAAGCTAGACTAAGTTAATGGCGAGGCTCTGATACCACTGTAAGTGCACGGCGGCGCCCCGGCCGTCAATCCGACGGCCAAATGCGGAAGCGGTGATAAACTTAAATTTTTCTTGAACTGGCAAACCGCCGCGCACTAATACCCGGATCGAACCATTAATTAGTCCTAGCTAACTATAAGATGGGAAAGAGATATACCGACGATCCAAGTCCTCCGGTCTTCTCATCATCGTCCGGATCTCCTGCAGAATGTCCCGTCTCCTCCTCGTCGCCGGAAGTGCACCACATCGCCTACATCGTTTACGGGCTCCCACCTCAATGCCGAGGCAACTCGGGCACGAAGCCGGCTACTCGACGTGCCCAAGGTTCGCTGTAGAATGTGTAGTGAAGAAGTCTCATTTTTGGGGTTGTGGAATTGCCTTTGTGGTGGAGGAAAAGGAACTTAACTCTTGAGATGGAAAGATGAGGGAATTTTTGGAGCAACAAGAGAACAACCAAAAATTACCCACCCCAAGCCAATTGGCAGCCCCCTATATGGCCGGCCCATGTAGGAAAGGGAGAGAGGGAAAAGTCAAGGGGGAGGTGACCATATGAATCATGCAAGAGAGAGAGAGAGAGGAATGGTTATCATATGGAATAATCACAAGATAAACTCAACACTCAACACCACCATCATCACCTCACAAAGTCCAACCATCATGAACCATGATGACTCAAAAAGTCATGCCATCATGAAGAAATCAAGTCAAAGGATGGTGCTATAATCATGACATGATAAAAATGCAAAGACCCCCTCCACAATTGCTTATTTGCAACAATGCAAATAAACCCTCCTCCACCAATCTTCGGCCAA
This sequence comes from Agapanthus africanus, assembly GCA_030015575.1. Lineage (NCBI taxonomy): Eukaryota > Viridiplantae > Streptophyta > Magnoliopsida > Asparagales > Amaryllidaceae > Agapanthus > Agapanthus africanus. The sequence continues at coordinate 167,188,151 of JASDDO010000028.1, read as the reverse complement.
TGAACGGAACAAAGGAAATCGGCCGAAACTAAAAGCAAACTGGCAACTCCAGAAAACTGGTCCCGTAATAAATTACAGGAAAACCCCGATACTGTGCATACACACCCGCATCTGTATTCCGACCGAAATACAAATGCAATGAGACTAAATCTACACTGTACTATACTAGGATCCGGCTTAAACCAAAACCGGCCAGTGATGTCCGTTCGATCCTGATCCGTGCAATACCGCACGTATCTGATCGAACCCTGCCATATAACCATACGGCCTATAGTACAAACTGTCCGATCCTGATCCGTGCAATACCGCACGTATCTGATCGGACCTTGCCATATCTCCATACGGCCTCTACAACCTTTCGCCCGAAAGCTGAGTAACTGAAATGTGGGGGACTCTAAAGACTCATCAACACCTTGGTTGTGGATTTAACCACTAGCACGTCAGAGGTATAAGCCAATACGTAACGGGCTACCAGGTACTGACTAAAAGGGACGTCTGTGAGCGAACTCAGCCTGACTCCCTACTGAGCCTGTCAGTGACAATATCCGTACAGTCCGGTCCGTTCGTCTATGAGCATCGCATGGCGGGCCTAGGGGGTTGGTAAAAGTCAGACCCCCAAAAGCGGTACAAGTCGTGTCGGAGTGTAGCCCAGAACACCCTGAGATACTACTGGAATACCTACCAGTAAATCTCCTTGCCTCGGCCGAGGGCTTCGTGTAATGGCTCTCCTAGACACAGCACGACCTCACCCCCAATACCGGGAGAGACGAACCCCTGAAGATACGCTCACTGCCTCCATGTGGCTCGGGACTGTACCCAACTAAAACCTGTTTGCACGACTCCTTTGAGCCGTGGTAGGGTAGTAATCAAAGTACAGTGGGAACTTGATCAGTCGAAAATATTGTATATTTTAGCCGGCAATTTCCTTAACATTTGCATACACTTAGAAGTGTTCGGCATTCATATTCTACATATTAACAAATCTATCACAAAATATGAGATTTCATGTAGTAGACTTTTAAACCGACACTTTAAAGGAAATTAACCGTATTTCATGGCATTGCATCATTTCTGTATTTGCGCAACACTTGTCTTGAGTCTATGCAGGAAATACGGAAGAAAATCAAACGAAGCTGATCAAACAATACGCCAACTAAATCATTTCAGATCTGGTAGCAATACAAAAGGATATATTAAATTCTATATATCAGATAAAGCCCAATACAACAGTCCAAGACTACCACAGAGAGAACAAGCCCCAAGGCTCCAAGAGAGCCGCGCTTCCGCGGCGGGAACTAGGCTTGAGCCGCGTAAGCGCGGCGGTTATGCCACGTCAGCATGAAAGTTTTACAGCATAATTCCACTCTCTGGGTCCACAGTGCTTTCAGATATGTAGAGCTCCAGAACTCTCTCGAACCTACTACCAGATCAGCAAAAGACAATTAGAAAGGCTAATCCTAAATTAAGCTCCTAAACTAATCCTCTTCTAGAAGCTCCTCCTAACTAATCACACCTAGAACCTTCTCCCCTAACTAACTTTTGGAGGGAAATTTGAATTCCCTCAACAAACTTTTGGAGGGAAAGTTAGAATTTGAAACCCTAGATCTAGGGTTAGTTATCTATAAATAGGAACCTAAACCTATGGTTATTGGTTAATCTTCATTAGTTAAAAAATTCCCTCTTTCATCATCTTCTTCCACAAGTCTAGTGACAAGGCTTGTGCGAAACCCTAACCCTAATTCCACTCCAAATCCAAGATCTTGAGTACCAAATCAAGTGAGAAGCCTTCAACCTTTTAGGAGCCGAGCCGATCTTCAATCGGGCAAGTGATCCAAGCCGATCCGCGATCCACGGAGACGAGCAAAGCCAAGTCGACGATCGAATTCTTCCTCTTGTAGTTCTTGAGCGAATGTAATGAAATTGTTGATATAAATAAAAGGTGAAATTCTTTAATCTTGCTTTCTTTTAATTCTTGCATCATGATTAGATCTCAATTTGTAATTGTTGTTCTTGTTGTGATGTTTGAGTAAAACTCCGCTCGTAAAGGAGTCGAGACGATTGTAGAATGATGATGTAACAAATCTTAATACTATTTTTAAGTCCTACGAGTTTTGTAAACCTTAGCAAGTTCAAGAATCGATGACCTAGTTTCGTAGCGATGCTTTCTTGATTGTGATCGCTCGAAATTAGGGATCTACTATCGTTTCTTGAATTTACTAGAGGCTAGAATATGAATGATATCGACGAAAGAACAAGAGATAAGATGAAACCCTAGTTTCACAAGAAATCCCTAATTCTCATCGATTATCATCGATCTAGTATCAATTCATCGAAGGATAAGAATACGTAATTGTAAGATTACATCACATCTATCATCCGATCGATTCCTACGAGCCTCATTTCGATTCTTGATATTTGGTTTGGAAAAATCATCAAACTATCAATTCTTGATTCTATCTTTTCTTGTTATTAGATCTAGATTTTCTAATTCTTGAACTTCAAATATAAAATCATGAATTGTTTGTTTTCTTTTCTTTAAAGTTTCAACTCATCTAAATTCGAAAGACGAAATATTACACTGTCCCTGTGGACGATCCGCACTCACTTACAATCTACATCCGACACCGTAGTTGATTGCGGTCAATATAATTTTTTGATTGTCGTTACTTTTTACATATACACGTCAGAAAATATTTCAATCAAAATGGCGCCGTTGCCGGGGATAGTGCGCTAATAGTTCGTATTTTGAAATTTGAGTTGAACAATTTATTCCATTATAATTTTTAGATCAAAAATTCGTGCAAACACTAATACGTGTGTTGTGATTTGTTGCGAGAAAATCTGGAATCATTGGAGCTGGGATAAAATTTTTCTGAGCATTCCAGAGAGCTGTGTAGGTGAACGGAAGCTTGTGCACAAATTTCTGTGCACTGATCCCAACATCGGACCGCTCTTCCGCGGCAATAACCCCTAAATAGCGGCGTTTCCGCGGCTTCCTTGAGGCTTTACTGCACCAAACTTTCTCTGGTAACTCCTCACTTTCTTATCTTCTCCTTTCTCTGCTCCAACTAATATTTTGTGCAGGATTCTTTGCAAATAAATCGCAGCGCCGCAAAGCTAAATAAATTTGTGCGTGTTTTTGATTCTTGTGGTTGTTGCATATTAATACGGAATTTAAGGGGCACGACCAAATCCAAATTAGGTGGGGATTTCATTACCCTTCCTAGGCCCCGAAAATCGCAAAACTTGCATCCGCATTGACCCTCATTAATTAAAAGAAATCTAGAGATGACTCTAAGGACCGTCGCGCTCATTTAGGACAAGAGAAGGCCGTGGGTAATTCATTGTTTATCCGAGTTTTCTTGTGGTGCCTAAGGCGAGTGTGTCTAAGGCTAGTGGTTATTAATTAGGCCCACTGTAGTGGTGGTTCCTTCCCACTTACCTGGCACTTATCCGGCCACAGGGGGACAAAGAGGCAGTGGAGGATTTATCCTGCGACTTGTCTTTTGGCAGTTAGGAGCGGTCTAGAGTTTGACCTAGGTGACCCCTAGATTTTAGGGTTTTGTGTGTTGCATTTGTTTTGTTGCATCATATTTTTTCAAAAATCCGTATCTTTTCAAAACAAACACCGCATACATCATTTCCCCTAATTATAAATTCACGCTGCCACTTGTACTAACCCTTTTTAGTGCAAGATAGGCTGGACAACAGGTTTCTAGTGCCCGTTAAGTCCGCGTTTCCCTCATCGACCCAAAGTCGGTATTTCTCCATTTACCTTTCTTTTACCCACCACCACACCCACATCGATGGATCCACATCCATCGAACTTCTTTTCCACTACCCTGCCGCCGCCCGTTGGTGCGCAGAATCCACCTCGCATCTCTCTCCAAGAGAGATGTTATCCTACACGAGGCCCACTTTCCACCTGTCTTTCCATTCCACCAGCCAACGGGGAAAATTTTCAAATAAAACCCCAATACATCAACCTTTTACCAAAATTTCACGGTCTCGAGTCTGAAGACGCATACGTGTTTATCACGAAATTTGAAAATGTATGCGCAATGATGGGTACTTCACAGCTTTCTGTGGATGCTTTCCGTCTTCGTCTTCTCCCATTCACCTTGTGCGATTTAGCCGAGAAGTGGCTATATAACACTACCGCACATTCCATTTCAAATTGGGACGAATTCGTCAAAGCATTCCTTAAGAAATTCTACCCACATCAAAAGACAGCTCGAGTCCGTAGCGAAATCTATCAATTCACCCAGCTTCCAAATGAAACATTTTCAAAATGTCTTGACCGCTTCAAGGATCTGTTAATCCAATGTCCACATCACGGCATCCCGAGATGGGATCTTTGCCGAATCATTTATGAGGGCATTACTCCTTACACAAGACAGACCCTTGAATCCATGTGTCAAGGCAATTTTATGACCAAAGATGATAGGGAAGCCTGGGAATTCTTAGAAAATTTCGCAGATAAATCTTTACAGTGGGAGGGTGTGAGTCAATCATCTAGGGATGGCAATGATATTTCCATAGAAATTAGAGCTGAAATTTCAGCTTTACACAAGAAATTTGATGCTATGGAAAACAAATTTTTAGCTGCCGCCCTAAGTCAAATATCACTCTCCAAAACTGTATGTGGCTGTTGTTCTGATCCGTCTCACTTGACGGAAGAATGTCTGTTTTCAGGTCATGAGCATACCAATGCCGCATTTCAAAGACCTAGAAACAATCCATCTTCCTCCACATATGATCAGGGTTGGAGGAATCACCCCAATTTTGATTGGAACCAATCCCAATTTCAAAACACGGTTCCAAACCAAAACAATTTCCAAGGGATCCCTCCACCACAACAGCAGCCACCACAATTGAGTCAGCACCCCTTTCAAGCACAAAATTTTCAAAATCCAGTCAACACTTTTGTTCCATCTAGTCCTTTGCAGTTGACCGGAGCGGATGAATCCTATTCAATTGCACAATGCATGAATTTGGTCTTAACAAATATCATGCAAGTTTCGGCTGAAATGAAGTCTTCTGTCGATTATATAAAGAAAAACTCTGCGTCCCAAAGCGAGAGTATTAAATCGATGGAAGAAGAAATTGCACGTTTAAAAGCTGAAATGAGTGCAAGAGAGAAGGGGAAACTTCCAGCTCAACCTTTACCCAATTCTAGCTATTTACATGATGTGGATACAATCACGTTGAGATCTGGAAGAGTGCTTGACCATCACCTTGGGGAAGAGTTTGATGATACTGATAAATCAATCAATAACACCCCGGCTGAGATCTTTCCTGACACACACAATTCTAACCCCAGTTCTTCTACCCTACCATCTTCTTCCGAGCCTATTCTCCATTTCCCAAAAGGCTCGCCACTACAGCCCACCTCTTTTACCCCTCCACGGACGATTCCCACTTCTATTATGGGATCGGTTCCACACACACTTCCTTCTCCTATGATGGACCCAGCGCTTATTGCTAAAGCACCTTATCCTAATCGGTTAAGGGCTAACACACCGAGTCCACATATGGAGAAGATTATGAACATTTTTAAGCAAGTAAACACCAACATCCCTCTCCTAGATGCCATCCAACAAGTTCCGTCTTATGCAAAAACTCTTAAGAACTTGTGCACTAGGAAGAGGAAGAATCCAGCGCCCAAGAAGATATTCATGGAAAAGACAATAGACACGGCTTTCCCCCAACAATTACCGAGGAAACGTAAGGATCCAGGATATCCTACTATTTCTGTTTCTATTGGGGAAAAACACATTAACCGTGCTCTACTAGACCTTGGCGCTAGTGTTAACTTGCTTCCTTACTCAGTCTATGAGCAATTAGGGATCGGAGAGTTGAAGCCAACCAATTGCACTCTCCAGATGGCTGACCGATCAATCACCAAACCTAGGGGTGAACTGGAGGATGTGTTAATAAAAATCGGAGAATTTATATTCCCGGTAGATTTTATTGTAATTGATACACAGCCTGTAGCGAACCCACGGAATCAAATTCCGGTGATTTTAGGTCGCCCCTTTTTGGCCACTTCCAATGCAATAATCAACTGTCGTAATGGTTCTATGACCCTATCTTTCGGGAATAGGTCAATAGAGCTGAACATTTACAAGTTGGGAAGTGTACCCTCCGAACCTATTGCTCAGCTATGTTCTGTCGACTTAATGGATGTCGACAGCAGCGAATTTGATGATCCTCCTATTATCGATCTTGACTCTTTTCATTCGTTATTGTTTGACCCAACTATGTATCATACACATACGGACTCTTCCACCGAGATGTCCGGGTCAACAATTAACACGGATTATGAACTGCTTTTAGAGTCTGAAGATCACCCCGCACTTTGTGATGACATTATTCACCGGGGTATGAATGGAACTTTTGAGGAGATCTTCGCTGATGAACTCGCATTTTTGAATGACACGGGTGTTGAGATGAATCATGTCCCAATCAATGAAATTGAACCTCCACCCCTTCTTTTGAACTGTAAGAAGAATGCGAGTAATCCATCACATACATTGCATCGTCTCTCCAATATGAGACGCACATACACTCTCTTCCACCACTTAACCTTTCCCCACTTCTTCTTCCACCAACCCGAGCACTGCATTGATAAAATTTTTGAATGGTTGGTGTTGACATTCGGTCTTTGCAAAGCTTGGCATCGACCAATGATTTTTGACCCCCACTTGTGATTTTAAAAGATCAACATTGCATAACTCAAGTTTGGGGGGATATTTTTTCTGGCTCTTGAAAAGAAAAGTTTTACAAAATTTTGAGCCAAAAATAAGTTTTGGGGAGGTTCTTCACTTAAATATTTTGCCCCCACTAATAAATTCCTCCCAAGCTTACAGGTTTTTTTTCGAGATTTAGCAGAAGGCAACAGTGAGGACACTGTTGAAAACAAGTTTGGGGGAGGTTTGTGCTTATTTACGCATCATTTGCATCATACATTGCATAAGCACAAAACATTTTTTTTGAAAAAACCCATAAAAATTTAAAAAATTTCAAAATTATAAAAATATTTTTTGTACATAAATAAGATAATAAAAGTTTAGATAATGAACAATTACATCCATGAGATTAGAAAAATTTTAGAAAACTAAGAAAATTAGAAGTTTTCTTATACGAACTAGTAATAAGTAGTTATGAGCCGTTGTCCCAAGGGTTAGTAAGATGAAGGACGTCACTAATCTGAGGATAAAACTAAGTCTGAAAAATAGTTTCTATTCTGGAAGCCAAACATTTTGAACGTTGCTACCCTGCTATTCGCACTTACACACGTCTTAAAGCCTGGGATAGTAGAGGATACCTTGAAATGCTCTTGTCTTAAAGCCAAAAAGTATGAAAAAAATATGGTGAGAAAAATGGACACTGGTTTTGTTATCACCAAGGGAAATAAAAAAAATATATAGCAAGGGTGCCTTTTCATCTAGTGCCCTAAGGCCAACTGGTCTGGGAGTCACTGCTATACCTGAGGTGGTGCAAGACTAGGAAAATACACCAAATAAGCAATCACATGAGTAATCGGTCGGTTAGTACCTCAAGAAGTATTAACGGTCGCATGAAAGTGTGTGAGCTCATCGAGAAAAAAAATATATACTGAGGCTGAAAGGCAAGAGTATGATAGCTTGAATTGAATTCTCCGGGTGTAGGGATGTCCTTTACACACACGCAGGGTTATATGATCGATGTTTGGAAGAAAGATAGGAATGAAGAATAAGACGATGTTTTATTGAGGGAGGACGTGATTTCTGACATCTTTTCATGACCATTAAGATAGGGCTCATGACAACCGAAAAGCTAGCTTAGTTGGAAACCCTAATTTTCAAAGTTTTTCTTTTACAATTCTTTTCTTTAAATGTAATATTCATGATCTTTCTTTTATTATTGGATTTTGTGGGTGCAATCCGCTGAAAACCCTCAGGAGACAACACTCCTCCTACTAGGGACACCTAGAGGTTTAAAGGCTTGTTGCACGTGCTCAGTGCAATCGTGTTGCCTACGAAAGTGTGCTAGTTAGTTTTACTCTTTCTTTATTTTCTCCTTCTCTTTTTAATAAAACATTCGCTCGAGACGATCGAAATTAAGTTTGGGGGTATTTGATCAGTCGAAAATATTGTATATTTTAGCCGGCAATTTCCTTAACATTTGCATACACTTAGAAGTGTTCGGCATTCATATTCTACATATTAACAAATCTATCACAAAATATGAGATTTCATGTAGTAGACTTTTAAACCGACACTTTAAAGGAAATTAACCGTATTTCATGGCATTGCATCATTTCTGTATTTGCGCAACACTTGTCTTGAGTCTATGCAGGAAATACGGAAGAAAATCAAACGAAGCTGATCAAACAATACGCCAACTAAATCATTTCAGATCTGGTAGCAATACAAAAGGATATATTAAATTCTATATATCAGATAAAGCCCAATACAACAGTCCAAGACTACCACAGAGAGAACAAGCCCCAAGGCTCCAAGAGAGCCGCGCTTCCGCGGCGGGAACTAGGCTTGAGCCGCGTAAGCGCGGCGGTTATGCCACGTCAGCATGAAAGTTTTACAGCATAATTCCACTCTCTGGGTCCACAGTGCTTTCAGATATGTAGAGCTCCAGAACTCTCTCGAACCTACTACCAGATCAGCAAAAGACAATTAGAAAGGCTAATCCTAAATTAAGCTCCTAAACTAATCCTCTTCTAGAAGCTCCTCCTAACTAATCACACCTAGAACCTTCTCCCCTAACTAACTTTTGGAGGGAAATTTGAATTCCCTCAACAAACTTTTGGAGGGAAAGTTAGAATTTGAAACCCTAGATCTAGGGTTAGTTATCTATAAATAGGAACCTAAACCTATGGTTATTGGTTAATCTTCATTAGTTAAAAAATTCCCTCTTTCATCATCTTCTTCCACAAGTCTAGTGACAAGGCTTGTGCGAAACCCTAACCCTAATTCCACTCCAAATCCAAGATCTTGAGTACCAAATCAAGTGAGAAGCCTTCAACCTTTTAGGAGCCGAGCCGATCTTCAATCGGGCAAGTGATCCAAGCCGATCCGCGATCCACGGAGACGAGCAAAGCCAAGTCGACGATCGAATTCTTCCTCTTGTAGTTCTTGAGCGAATGTAATGAAATTGTTGATATAAATAAAAGGTGAAATTCTTTAATCTTGCTTTCTTTTAATTCTTGCATCATGATTAGATCTCAATTTGTAATTGTTGTTCTTGTTGTGATGTTTGAGTAAAACTCCGCTCGTAAAGGAGTCGAGACGATTGTAGAATGATGATGTAACAAATCTTAATACGATTTTTAAGTCCTACGAGTTTTGTAAACCCTAGCAAGTTCAAGAATCGATGACCTAGTTTCGTAGCGATGCTTTCTTGATTGTGATCGCTCGAAATTAGGGATCTACGATCGTTTCTTGAATTTACTAGAGGCTAGAATATGAATGATATCGACGAAAGAACAAGAGATAAGATGAAACCCTAGTTTCACAAGAAGTCTCTAATTCTCATCGATCATCATCGATCTAGTATCAATTCATCGAAGGATAAGAATACGTAATTGTAAGATTACATTACATCTATAGATCCGATCGATTCCTACGAGCCTCATTTCGATTCTTGATATTTGGTTTGGAAAAATCATCAAACTATCAATTCTTGATTCTATCTTTTCTTGTTATTAGATCTAGATTTTCTAATTCTTGAACTTCAAATATAAAATCATGAATTGTTTGTTTTCTTTTCTTTAAAGTTTCAACTCATCTAAATTCGAAAGACGAAATATTACACTGTCCCTGTGGACGATCCGCACTCACTTACAATCTACATCCGACACCGTAGTTGATTGCGGTCAATATAATTTTTTGATTGTCGTTACTTTTTACATATACACGTCAGAAAACATTTCAATCAGAACTCACACAAGACAAATGACGATCCCCAGGTCGATGAACTAACCTGTACACATGTCACCAGGGAACTGCCATCTGACGTCTGGTATATGACCAACTGGCATGTTCCCGGCGAGTCATGTCCGGTGTACTCATAACCCAATGAGCACCTGTATACATCTTAGGTGATCCAACTGACACCAGTGGCTTGTGAGACCGGCCACCGCCCCTCATCGGGGTCTCGACTGTATACACTAGTCTACTATGGAGAATCGATGCCCTGTCTCGAAACTCTCACGACTAGGGACCTTTTAAGGATATGCCTATAGACCCCCAGCTCCCACTTATATGATCGCCCTCATACTGCTGGTGGTCAAGCAAGAATCCTAGGGGCTCTACCAACGTGTAATAGCGACTTGTCAGGTCACCTGAAGCAGTACACGATGATAAAGGTAAACCAGATAGCATACTATCATCTCGAGTAAGACTGTCCTACTAGGATAGGTCCTCCATCAATCATTGCAATCACGTACCTGTGACCTAATAATTGACTCTGAGGGCACTATCTCCAACACCTGGGACAGCGATTTTTGAGAAAGCGGCGATGGCAGCGCTGGGAAGATAAAAATCCCTCTGGTCATTTTCCGATACGGGTCGGCGGTCCAAGCCGAAACCAAAAGGGTCATCAAGCTGAGCGAACTTCTCACTCTGCTCTGATAGGAACTCCGGGCGAATGAAGCGAGCAATAAAATCTGCGAAACTGACGCCCCGGTCGCCCGATTCCAGATGGAGTTCCTCATAGATCTCGAATACCTTCACCAAGCCCGGATACTGATGCTGAATGGCGTTCTCCGGAGTCAAGTCAAACACCAGCGGCTTGGTGGCAAAGATGTATTCGTCAGGAGAAAGCAGCTCCTCGTAGTGCTCCCCCCTCATTGGTAGACCCGAAACTTCAGCAAACTCCTCTAAGGAGATGGAGACCTCCCTATCCGTCATCAGGAAGGTGTGGGTAGGGATATTCCATTGTTCAACAAAGGCCTTGATCCACCACGTTGGAGGAGAGGGATACTCGAAAAGCAAAACGTAAATGGCCGAATATAAACCAATCTTCGTTAGATGAGTCCTTTTCACCGATAAGATGTACCGGGCCCATTGCAAATATCCGGCGAGCGGTCACGGGATCAGTCCAATATTGTAAGCCTGTCCCCAAGGGCGTGCTTCACCCTGACAGATTTGCCTCCCCAGAATGTCTATCGCCGGCGGCGGCTGCACAGGGATGGCACCGATTGCAGGCTGGAGGAGGTCGTCAGAATTCTAATTTTTAACCTCCACGGCATACTTCACCGGGGGTTCGTCCGCATAAGGGATCGTAACTATGGGCTCACAAGGCGAGGCGGAACTGAAGCTGCGACGGTCTTGGATGATCTGGCCATACCACCTTCCCCACAGGTGGAGCTTTTTGCACTCAGGGTCATGATCTTTAATGAGAGCGAACGCCACCCGGTCCACTGGCGAATGGGGGAACCCTCCTTCCGAGCGAACGAAGGGGAAGGACAAGTCATCAGACATGTTTCCTGTGGAAAGACAAAAATGACCATTAGTGTTCTAACGCTTGGCATTTTAAAATCTTACTCCACACTGTGATGCAGTGGGTAGGGGACCAAAGGGGGACCCACAAAATCTGGATGACGGTGCATCATTTAATGAGACGATCCCATCATTAGATGAGACTGTCAATTCATGGAAAAAGATCCACAAAGAATATCCTCATTGATGGGAAATCCCTAGAGACAAGGAGAAAATCTCCTCTTTTAGAGCAAAGCTCTGTCACAGAGTGACATTTGTCAAACTCTGGTCTCAGGGGAACAAGATTCCTCAAAAGAGCATAGCTCTTTGGTAATAATGGAAAGATCCATCAAATTTTTTAACACACTTAAAAGAATTAAAATTTTGGAATCTTGAAAAATCCATGAAAACTTATAAAAAAATTCTTCATTTTTCAGATCTAAAAAAAATCTACATTTGATCCATGAGCAAAGCTCTGTTCATGGGTTAAAACCCATGAACAAGATCTCTGTAGATCTATGAACTTTAAGAGCAAGGCTCTGTTGAGGAAACCCCAAAAGGGTTTTAGATCAAAGATCTATGAGAGCAAGGCTCTATTAATCAACTTTAATTTAATTTAATTTAATTTTATTAATACCTAAGATGGTTTTAAGTTCTGAACTATGGAGTTCTTGGGAAGAAGCAAGAGCAAGGCTCTAAAATTCTTAACCAAGAGCAAGGCTCTGAAAATCAAGATTCTTGAAAATGGTAAGGACCAAGGGTCCTATTTATAGGCGCCTGCGCCCCTTCAGATCGCCCATTGATCCAACGGCCAGGATCTTGCCATCGCTGCACTCACGTGCGCGCCACGTGAGCGCAACGGTGGGGGGCATTTGTTTCCCCCAATCAGAGCAAGGCTCTGTTTGAATTCAAATTTTGAAGCAACGCTTCAAATCCCGTGCACTGCGCGCAATGCGCCACGTGTCAGAAGTTGATACGTCAACGCAACGCCCGAGGCAGTGCGTCCAATCAGAGCAGGGCTCTTTTAAAAAACAAAGAGTAAAAGAAAGTAACGGTCAATTGCGCAAGCGCTGCGCTGCGCGACACGTGTCTGCGCAGTGCGCAAGCGCTGCGCTGCGCGACACGTGTCACGCGCTGTGGGAGTTGCGCAAAAACAAAATGGAGACTTAAGGAAATCTTTTCTGTTCTTGTTAAAACAAGAAGATTTTCTTCTGTAAAACAGGGGCCTTTGGATCTAGATCCAACGGTGGGGAAAATTCCCCAAATCACTTAGAAAAGGATTTCCTTAACAAATTTAACAAATTTATGAACACTATAAAAAGGACCCCAGACCTCAATTCAAGAGGATCAACTTCTGGCTAAAAAAAAAAGAGAAGAGAAGAGAACTCTTGGGCACTCCTCAAGAACATAAAAAAAAAAGGTAAAGACCTTTAAAAGAAGAGAAAAATCTCTGATCATTGATCTAAGAACAAGATCATTAATCTTCCAAAAATAAATAAATAAATAAAAATAGTGCCTTGCACTTGTTATGAACCTTTGGTTCTCTGAGATAAGGAAAAACAAGAGAAAAACTTGTTTTTTCTTTGATCTGAATTTAGATAAAAAAAAAAAAGAAGTACTTTGCACTTCTGTTCTTGAATCTACAAAGATTCTTGGGGCTTTGCACAAATGCAATGCATTACTTGAAGGGCCAGACCCAAGTCAAAAAGACCTAACAGGCCAAAATAAATTGCAAAGCAATAAAAAGGGCAGAGCCCAAATGAAATTGATGCCCTGCATCATTTATAAAGGGCAGAGCCCAAAACAAACTGATGCTCTGCATCCTTTCTGGACAAAGCCCAAATAAAAATAAAAAAAGAAATGCAATGCAAAAGCAAATAAAATGTTGGACATTTCCAATTTGACTTAGCCCAATTTTGGCCATAAGTCCTTAAATTAAATTGACCGAGCAAGATTGCTCTCCTAAACCAATTTACCTCCGGTTCGAGGGTACATCTCCGAGTTCCTCTGACGCCTATCGTTGTAATCCTTCAACGACGTCAGAGAGGTGACGGGTCCCGACGACCACACATCAATACGGACTGCGGGGTCCTTAAACTCATGGACCGAAACGTCCTTAAACTAATATTAGACCGAAACATCCTCAAACTAATATTCGTCCCTAAATGGGAATGATGGACCGGAACGTCCTTAAACTAATGTCGAACCGAAACGTCCTTAAACTAATGTTGGACCGGAACGTCCTTAAGCTAATATCAGACCGAAACGTCCCTAAACTAATAATGGACCACCACGTCCGTAAACTGGAATATGGACCACCACGTCCCTAAACTGGAGCATGGACCGCAACGTCCCTAAACTACCTATGGACCACTACGTCCCTAAACTGGAAATGGACCCCCATGTCCCTAAACTGGAACACGGACCACTACGTCCCTAAACTGGAACAATAGAGCCTTCAAATGCTCTTTTGTCGGATCTAAACGATCCCGTTTAAGTTGATCTTAGCCCCAAACACGGCTAACGTATCCTTAAACATTCAAACGGACTATAAAACTCCAAATCAACCTTGGTTCAAGGGTACATCTCTGAACTCCTCTGACATCTGCTGTTGTAATCCTTCAACGACGTTAGAGAGGTGACGAGTCCCGATGGCCAGATATTAAATGGATTATCCTGTTAAGTTGATCTTAGTCTCAAAACAGGACTAACGTATCCTTAACGAATGTTTAAGTTGATTTAAGCCGCAACGCGACTAATGCATCCTTAAACTAAAAACACCAAATCCAAATCTAAGTAAATACGGATTTGGACTAGTCCACGTCCTACGGGCGACGGCATTACTCAGTCTCTGTATACAATCCACGGGCAACCACAAATCAAACAAACACACACGACACGAAGTGAAATTCTGGAGAAGGAGAAAGTTGTTACCGCGATGTGGTAGCGTAATTAACTTCAGGGGCTTGTGCCTGCAGGGAAGAGCGTCCCCACAATCAAAAACCCCTCATGCGAGGAGGAATCTGACGAAGTCTGCTACATCGGCCGCATCCGTCTAAACCTCCGATACACGGTGCCATAAATCAACTTGGCATCTTCGGAGAGGTGGACAGATAAAACCAAATAGCATCTGCCCCGAATCTCAGCGTCAGGACATCGCGGTCCTGTACGCCGCCATTCGGAGGGGAACAATGATCGCCATCATACTGTTGGTAGTCAAGCAAGATCCTAAGGGCTCTATCAAAGTGTAATAGTGATCAGTCACCTGAACCTGTACACGACTGATAAAGGCAAACCAGATAGCATACTATCATCTCGAGTAAGACTACCATACCGGTATAGGTCCTCCTCAATCATTGCAATCACGTGCCTGTGATCCAATAATTGACTTTGAGGGCACAATATCCAACAATTATACCAATTGTCAGATAGCAGTTCCCTGGTGACATGTGTATAGGTTAGTCTGTCGACCTGGGATCGTCATTTGTCTCGTGTGAGTTCCCACTGTGCTTTGATTACTACCCTACCACGCTCAAAGGAGACGTGCAAACAGGTTTTTGTTGGGTACAGTCCCGAGCCACATGGAGGCAGTGAGCGGATCATCAGGGATTCGTCTCTCCCGGTATTGGGGGTTGATGTCGCACAATGCACGGGTGGCCATCACCTGAAATCCTCGGCCGGGGTAATGAAGAATTACTGATTTGGATCAGTAGTTTCTCAGGAGGTGATGGGTTTCATACCGACACGAATTATCGCGTTATTAGGGGTCTGATTTTATCCACTCCCCTAGACTCGATATGCGATACTCTTAGACGAACAGACCAGACTGTACGGATATTGTCACTGACAGGCTCAGTAGGGGTTCGGATGAGTTTGCTCGTCGGCCTTCCTTTCACTCAATACCTGGGTAGCCGTTACGTACAGCTAGTGCCGCTGACGTGCTTGTGGTTAAACCCACTGCCAGCGTATTGACGAGTCTTTAGAGTCCCACACAAAGAATTTTCACGGTTCAGGCAATATCGTGTATGTGACGTATGTTGAAACATACAGGTGTCCGATTGAATATGTGCACAGGCTGCACAGACTTTAATCGGACGGTAGATAATACTAGCGGTTTAGGATTAAGCCAGATTGTTAAATCAAGTTTTGATTTAATAATTTACATATATATTTATATATATATATATATGTATGTATGTATGTATTCTAGTATTATTGCTCACTATTTATTTTCTCTCTTTGGCTATTCGTATTTTCGTACGAATACGCGTATGTGTATTTCGATACATGTACCGGGAAGCATTCCGTATTTATACGGAGTGGCTTCTAAAAGGTGCCACCTCATTATTGATTTTCTTTAGAAAATCATTTGTTCAAGGTGAGGTGGAAATGGTAACATGGAATAAGCATGGGTTTTGGTCAAAGCATGGCTTTTGCTCATGTAGAGATTGGTATGGGTATTTGTTTAATGAAATTGAGAATGACATTTTTTTTGAGTGGGCATGAGAAGGGGGGCCGGCCATAATATGGTGGCAAAATTGGCTTGCTCATTTTTGATCATTCATTTGGGCTCTCACTCTCATGCTCACACAATAATTACTTAGCCAATTTTCCATGCCATCCTTGCTATCATCACACCTTCTTCATCTTCTTCTTGAGATCATGGATGAGAGAGAGAATCATGGTGAGACTATCCTACATCCCCCCCCACTCTCCACTACTAGCGATCTTGGAGAGTCGGTTGGTCCGTTTGGCAAACCTGGAGTTTGTGTCGTTTCTCTCGGGTGGATCATCGGAGATGAAGGAAGACCGGCGATCAACTTCGTTCAAGCACACCTCAAGGAGCCATGGAGAAAGATAAAGACCGAAGGACATGGTTCTATTCGGTATAATCTTTCAAACTTGTAGTTTAGCACCTTTTGTTTGCTAGTATAGTGTTTATGGGTTCGATCTTGGGATTGGGTTCCGTCGGCGCCAAATTTTTACTCGTCGTTTTTGTTCCGCACCGGCCACTTTTGATGGCCAGAGCGCCGGCATAACCCAGCAGTGGTATCAGAGCTACCCATAAACCATTACTAGCTAGGTTGCACAAGTTAGAATATCGATCGAACGAATTTTCCGAATCATTATTCCAAATTTGCCAAGTTTCTGTCGATTTCTGAAAGTGCTCCAAAAATTATTTCCAGTGGCTTAAAAATCCGTGCAGGCGATTTCATGAGTGTAGAAAAAATTTGGGCTCCTAAAGCCTCCAAAGCGCCGCGGAACCGCCGCACTTACCCCCTATTGGCGGCGGTTCCGCGGCCATTTAGTGGCGACGGGCCATGAAATATTTCCTGTAGCTCAAAACATGGAATTGTGATTTTTTGTGATATATGGTTTTGTCCCATAATCTTTTGAGTACTGGATTTGATTTTGGTGCCTTTGCGGATAAATTTATTCGATCGAAATTTTAACTATGTAATTATCAGTACTTAGTTTAGCATCTGCGACCGTGAATGTCATTTGATCGGTAAACCCGTCTAATTGCTATATGTCCTTTTAGACGGATTTGCGAACGTGACATTCACGTTGATGTTCTGTGTTGTGCTGTGATGTTGTGGATTGTCGTGGTGGATAGCTTGTGTGCAATGGTAGTGCAGTTCGGATTTATTTGTACATTTGATATTGTGGGGCGAGCGTCCGACATGTGGACTGCCGTCACTGCCTGTTTGTATATTATTCTTTTAGGGCACGACCGGGCTGAGGTCGATATCACCCTTGTATATTATTTTCTTTTCTGTATTAGGATTACCCCGCGGTGGAGTGCACGAATTGCCGGGCTCTAGAGGGCAACAGATCAGCATCTCATGGCGTTGAGACGGAGGGTACCTTACTCTAGAATTGACGGGCTATTCGCCGCACTCGTAGGGGGTATAGGTTGACCCAAGGAGGGGTGCCCAAGTTACCAGATTCCGTGAAGTGCTGGGTAGTCCATTCACTTTGCTGAAGGGGCTGCCTCGCTTCAGGTTTTGGCGGGTAACTTGCCGCGCTCGTAGGGGTCTAGGACTTTCATTGCACAGGCTATCCACACGACCAGAGGAACGTCGGGTTTTCATTTATGGCTCAATGAAAACCCGGGGGTCCCAGATTATCTGTATTATTCTGTGATGCTTATTACTTTTCTGTGATGTTGCATTTATCATGCCTGGAGCGATTATTATATATTTATATATACTGGTAGATGTTGTATATGTTTTGCACCCGCGTTAGTCCAGTCCCCGCTCTGTCGTTAGTTAAGTAACCTAACGGGTGATGACGGGACCCAGTGGCGAATGCGGATGTCATATACATACATTATATTTTCGTTCTTTTCTGATGTGATTAATTTATGGGACTGCATTGATTCTTATCAATGTAAGGATAAAACAAACCTATATTTGATGTTGTTGGAACCAATTTTAAAAACTGACATTACAGACGTACGCTTTTGCTTTGCACAGTGGTATTCGGTTATGAATATCCAGCACCTCATTCGACGAGGCAAGGGCCGAGATCCCTTCATCGGGAGTGACCCCTTGAGTGAAAGTTTGCATCAACGTAATAACTTTACTATAGTCGATTATTTTTGCTTTGCATCGTGGTATTCAGTTTGGAATATCCTGCACCTCATTCGACGAGGAAAGAGCCGAGATCCCTTCACCGGGAGTGACCTCTTTAGCAAAGGTTTTTGCAGCTATATTTCTATAAAAGCTATCCGGTTCCTTCAACGATATCAAGTTCATTACGTTAAAGGTTCTCCAAAAACCATTGTAGTCCTCCGTCATTTCAGACGGGTAGCACTTAGTATTCATGCTATGTTTGTTGGCCTACGTCAAGGCATAGTGTATGGTATCTATTTGTTACTTTTCTGTTGCATAGATAAATGCGTTGGTTTGGAACAGTCGTACTACCTTGTTGGCCTACGTCAAGGGTATGTACGGGTGGATTCAAATTAACCTGGATAATGACGGGTAGAACTTGACATGTGACTTATGATTTGTTAGCCTACGTCAAGGTCATAACAGCATGGGATAAAAATCACATCGAGAGTTTCAAACATACAGGAAACTTGCCAGGCATGCGCATACCTTCTGGAGTGTGATAACTTGAGTGGCTTTTATCAAGTTATCATGCGATGATAGTTGGATCCCGATTCCCACTGATGAGTAGGATTACTCCTCGGGTGATTGCGACTAATACTCCTTTTGGGTTTGGAGGAGAATTCGAGAAAACGGTGGGAGCCATCCAGATTAGATAAAGTGATTATCCATTCTGATCTAGGTTAGAGTGCACGCTGAGTGTTTCTTCTCTCTCTCTTTTTGGCAGTGACCATGGCCCGACCCTAGACAATAACTCAATGACCAAGTTAACCAAACTTTCTTAAAAACACTGGCTTTTGGATTGTCCGAGTTGCATATATCATTGCCGCTCCTTCTTCTACCCTTTGTATTTCTCCAGAACACCCCGTATTATTACGAACATCCAATCCTACTGGATAAAACCATCGTATGGTTATATACGAACTCGAAGGAACTTTTTCGAGGATGGTTTCTGGTTCTGGAGAAAATGAACAGGATAATTCAGTTGTCTTTTCCTTTTACCTTCTCTCAGGTTGTGAGGGCTCTTAGGATTAGGAGACGGTACACCTATTACGCTTATTAGATAGTCTTCTTCCAAACCATAGGCTGGTGCCGAACGGTAGGGAATGAAGAAAACCAATTAGCCTAAGTGAGGTGTACAGAAGGTAATAAGTAAAGACAAATAAAAGGGTTAGAAAGAGGGCAAAGTAAAATGCGACTGTTATTCACGACCAAACCAAGTCTTTCATTGCCACTCCTACTTCACCTTTGTATTTCTCCAGAACACCCCGTATCACTACGAACATCCAATTCCATTAGATAAATCCATCATATGGTTATATACGAACTCGAATGAACTTTTTCGAGGATGGATTCTGGTTCAGAAGAAATAGGAATAAGTTTTATTCAGTTGTCTTTTATCATCACCTTCTCTCCGGTTGTGAGTACTCCTAGAATTAGGAGAGTACACCTATTACGCTTATTGGATAGTCTTCTTCCAAATCATAGGCTGGTGTCGAACAGTAGGGAAGGAAGAAAACCATTTAAGCCTAACGAAGGTGTACAAAAGGTAACGACTAAAGACAAATAAAGGGATTTGGAGAGATGGCAGAGAAATATACGGTTACAGTCATGAATCTGGATAATGGAAGAGGCATTACTAGGAATACCCGGATACCCCTCGAAACATTTTCATGTTTCAGTTTCACTGTGCATTGTGAATTGTAAACTGATTTCCCAATTAGACCCTTTCTCCAGGGTATGTAATTACCAGGTATGATTCTCACATCTGTATAGTTTTACAGATGATGAGTGGGAGTAAGTTATTGGGAATTAGATGACCATCCTCACTATATCGGAATTCGTTATAATTGGTGATATTTGAGGAAATCTCCTGGGTACAGTTTTCAACCTACGACGCACAGGGTCTGAGTTATTCAACTCAATGGACTTATACAAATTATTGTATGTTGTCCAGTGTCCATTAGGACAAAGGGGAAGGTCCTCGTACTATATTCTGTTTACTTGTGACTTCTCTAGTTTTAGACAAGTGTTTCATAGAAATACAAGGTCTAAGTTTTGAGAAGTTATAGGTGTAAGAATAAAGGAGAGAACCAAGTGATGCAAGTATCAGGATTCTTCAAGATGATTGAAGAAGTAGATACTTGTGTTTGGCATTTAGTTGATAGTAATGGTTTTGAGAACCTGATTCTCTTTCAGATTACTCATAATTGGATACACTCCTAAGTTGGGTAATGTTAATCGGCCTCTCTCCATTTAGTTGACATGCACTGGAGACAGCTGCATGATTTTGAATCTGGCTCCAATAAAATTAGTGCCTTTGTTTCTGTATGGTATATAGAATCAATTTGTATCTTAACGATGTTAAGATATAGGGAGTTGTCCGGCTGATGCTTAAAACTAAAATCTGGACAAACTCACGGCACGTTTCAGTAATGGCCGATTGTGGGTTAACCCGGGCTTTTACGAGGGTTAACTTTCTACCATCAGGAAATCAATAGTGATATTGTTCTTGACTCTCCACCAGTTTTAATAAAATGGATTTTTTCAGAAAACAGTAGTGGGAGTATGATAGAACTGGAAGTGATTCCAGAACCGCAAACGATTACTGATAATTTAATAGAACCTAAGGATTCAATTGAATTTGGCATTCCATTAGCCACTCCGCAGATATGGTGGGTAACCTCAGGCACCTGAGAGGTACTTCGATCTTCTCAGAGACGGTGACAGGGAGGTTCTTGTTTACCCAGACTTGCCATTGCTGCTGTTCCAGATTATGATACGCGGCAGGAGGATGAATATAGCGTCGTTCTAAACAAGCTTTAGAAGTGTTCGTATATATGACTCTGCCAGAGGGTTATTGTGGTCAGTGGGAGCAGCGGAAGCATAGTGGACAAGTAGCTTGTGTCCATTTATAGACTAAAGCAGATATAGCGGAGATAGATCATCTATCTTTGATGTGATAGTCATGGGTTTGACTTCATCAGAAGGTAGTAGGGTGTGATGTCCTGGTATTTGGATGACATACACAGAGTAGGAAGTAAAATTCATATACTACGATCGGTTATACTGTGGTTGTCACACAGTGATTTCTCCACAAAGGATTTGGATATTATATCTGGCATTCTGGTTACTAGATCTAAAGTTTTAGATCTAGATTTTGGTAGTTTCCCAATCTGGGTACTTAGACAGTATTCTGAAAATATTTTAGAATGGACGGCTCCTGGCATGGTGGTGAACCTGCAGGTGATGGAGTCACCCTCTCTAATGGTGTCTTCCAGACTAAAGGGGAGAGAGATATGCATGATTGGCATATCACTTGCTAAGGCAATTGAGTCAATCATGAGATGTCAAGTACCACACCAGATGTTATTTTTGCACTAGATGCAATAAGTTGATATATTGATCCTATCCTGGAGAAAAACGAATGGAAGCAGTTTATGAACATAAGTGGATGTTCTAGGGATTTGAAAACGGCGATCTCCTTTGGGAGACGGTTATCATTCCAGGCTTCCAAGGTGACCTGGATGACAGAGTGACTGTCATAGTTATAGTTTTCCCTCTGACGAGGGGCAGTAGTTTGGACAGGTGGTCCAAGTGGATACTGAGGAAGACCTGGCGCAGCGTACTGATTAAGTTCAACAGACGATACAGTCTAAGAAGTTTGCTGGATTTGGAGTTCATTTATGAACTAGGTCCCATCAGATGTCCAGACATATTCTAAGACAGGTATTACTCAATTCGGGAGATGGATTTCTCCGCGAACTTGAGATAAAGAGAGACAGAGAAAGAATCATTGGAGCGGATCCACTCACTGAGGCTATTCCTCTAACATATTAGTTTCACAAACAGGCTTTGCGAAACTGATTGGTAGAGGAGTTGGGTGTTCGGTATCACACGGGCTATGAGTATGCGACATCGCAATAATTAGCCTTAATTGCAAGTGGGAGATTGTTGGCTATAATGCCCTCAAGGCAATTATCGTAGTCACAGGCACATGATTGTGATGATTGAGGAAGGGCCTATAACGCTAAAACAGTCTTACTCGAGATGATAGTATGGTATCTGGTTTCTTTTTATCATCATGATAGAGCCCATAGGATTCTTGCTTGACCACCAGCATTATGATGGCAATCATATACGTGGGAGCTGGGGGTCTATAAGCGCATCCTTAAATGTCCCTGGTCATGGGAGTATCGAGACTGGGCATCGATACTCCAGTGTAGACTGGTGTATAGTTATCTAGACCCTGACGAGGGGCGGTGGCCGGTCTCACAAGCCATTGGTGTTAGTTGTTGACCTAAGATAGTATACAGCTGCTCATTGGGTTATGAGTACACAGGACGAACTCGCCGGGAACATGCTAGTTGGTATTATACCTATTGTCAGATAGCAGTTCCCTAGTGACATGTGTATAGGTTAGTCTGTCGACCTGGGATCGTCATTTGTCTCGTGTGAGTTCCCACTGTGCTTTGATTACTACCCTACCACACTCAAAGGAGACGTGCAAACAGGTTTTAGTTGGGTACAGTCCCGAGCCACATGGAGGCAGTGAGCGGATCATCAGGGATTCGTCTCTCCCGGTATTGGGGGTTGATGTCGCACAGTGCACGGGTGGCCATCACCTGAAATTCTCGGCCGGGGTAATGGAGAATTACTGATTTGGATCAGTAGTTTCTCAGGAGGTGATGGGTTTCATACCGACACGAATTATCGCGTTATTAGGGGTCTGACTTTATCCACCCCCTCCCAAGACTTGATATGCGATACTCTTAGACGAACAGACCAGACTGTACGGATATTGTCACTGACATCCTCAGTAAGGGTTCGGATGAGTTTGCTCGTCGGCCTTCCTTTCGCTCAATACCTGGGTAGCCGTTATGTACAGCTAGTGCCGCTGACGTGCTTGTGGTTAAACCCACTGCCCGCGTATTGACGAGTCTTTAGAGTCCCACACAGAGGGTTTTCACGGTTCAGGCGATATCGTGTAGGTGACATATGTTGAAACATACAGGTGTCCGATTGAATATGTGCACAGGCTGCACAGACTTTAATCGGACGGTTGATAATACTAGTGGTTTAGGATTAAGCCAGATTGTTAAATCAAGTTTTGATTTAATAATTTACATATGTATTTATATATATATATATATATATTCTAGTATTATTGCTCACTATTTATTTTCTCTCTTTGGCTATTCGTATTTTCGTACGAATACGCGTATGTGTATTTCGATACATGTACCGGGAAGCATTCCGTATTTATACGGAATGGCTTCTAGAAGGTGCCACCTCATTATTGATTTTCTTTAGAAAATCATTTGTTTAAGGTGAGATGGAAATGGTGACATGGCATAAGCATGGGTTTTGGTCAAAGCATGGCTTTTGCTCATGTAGAGATTGGTATGGGTATTTGTTTAATGAAATTGGGAATGACATTTTTTTTGAGTGGGCATGAGAAGGGGGGCCGGCCATAATATGGTGGCAAAATTGGCTTGCTCATTTTTTATCATTCATTTGGGCTCTCACTCTCATGCTCACACAATAATTACTTAACCAATTTTCCATGCCATCCTTGCTATCATCACACCTTCTTCATCTTCTTCTTGAGATCATGGATGAGAGAGAGAATCATGGTAAGACTATCCTACACCCCCCCACTCTCCACTACTAGCGATCTTGGAGGGTCGGTTGGTTCGTTTGGCGAACCTAGAGCTTGTGTCGTTTCCCTCGGGTGGATCATCGGAGATGAAGGAAGACCGGCGATCAACTTCGTTCAAGCACACCTCAAGGAGCCATGGAGAAAGATGAAGACCGAAGGACATGGTTCTATTCGGTATAATCTTTCAAACTTGTAGTTTAGCACCTTTTGTTTGCTAGTATAGTGTTTATGGGTTCGATCTTGGGATTGGGTTCCGTCGGCGCCAGATTTTTATTCGTCGTTTTTGTTCCGCACCGGCCACTTTTGATGGCCAGGGTGCCGGCATAACCCAGCAATTGTCCTGATTAATTTAAACCCACCTATACTCTCCCTTGATGAAGGCCAACAAGACTATACGACTGTCCTAAACCAATGCATATATCTATAATACAAATAAGTAATACACCGCTACCATTCACTATTCTTTGACGAAGGCCAACAAACATAGCATGAATACGATGTGTTACTCATTTGAAATGACAGAGGGCTACGGCTGGATTTTGTGAAAACCTTGAATGTAATGAACTTGATATCATTGAAAGAACGATAGATTTGAAACGGAATGGTTCAAGCTCCGCTTTTTAAACGAGTGTTTTGAAAAGAACCGTGTGGTTTTTCAAATTGTTCCAGCAACATCTTTTTAGGTTTATTATCTTTCATTAATCAAGATTAATGCGGTCCCATCAATTAAATCCTATCACACCGGAAAATAACGAAAATAAAATGTACGTATATGCCATCTGCATTCTCCACGGTGCCCCGTCATGTACCATTAGGTTACTTAACTAACGGCAAAGCGGGGACAGGGCTGGCGCGGATATAAAATATATACAACATTTATTTATATATATAAATATATATATATATAAAAGCATCACCGAAGATAAAAAATAGATTAACAAGGAGTTCATGCGCTTGCATCGAGCCACAAAAGAAACACAAGTCTCCGTGGCCATATGAATAGCCGAGTGTGAACTAACCTAGACCCCTACGAGTGTGGCAAGCTATCCGCCAATCCTAGAATTGGGTGATCCGAGTCTCGACTCCTCGAGATAGTCACCCACTGAATTCTAGAACCCGGTAGCTTGTGCACCCTTCCTCTGGTCAATCCTAATACTTGAAAATGAAATAAAATACAGCCAGTGATATCTTCCTCAATCCGGATGTATCCCAATAAAAGAATATTACATCACAAATATTACATGAATTACATAGAAATCTCATCCTCACATCTAAAATTCACACGGGGCTATTCACAAGACAATCCATCAATCCATTACCAACATCAACAAGACTAGATATGTGTAACCTCTTCTAATCGACGTATAGCGATTAGAAGACGTTTACCAACATATATACGCATCACATAAGCAAGTAACGAATACATGACATTAGAATTGCACACACACACACGAAGCAAACACTCAAATTTTTCACCAATGAAAAACTAGTGAACTCCAACTTCCAAAAAATCCAACCTTTTGCATCCAAAGGAGTCCCAAGCGACTCAAAAATCACACGAAAGACCAGGGGCACCCAAGGGATAGAATTAAAGATACTTGAGGAGGCCTAGGGGGTAGCATGCCTCCGAGACCACCACGAGGTGGCCTTGGAGGCATGGCAGACCCGAGACCACTTATTGAAGTGGTCTTGGGTCGCCAACCCCCAAGACCACCTTGTGGTGGTCTTAGGGAGATGGCCCCTTCCTTCGGCCCCTTTGGGGTATCTTGGGGTACCCTAGAAGCACCCCATAGGTTCTCGGTTCAGACCATGAGCCAACGGGGAGTGCAAACTTCAAGAAACTTAGATTTTTGGACAGGTTTTCTCGGCAGTTTTGAGTGCCGGAAAAACCGTGAATTTTAACAGCATAGCAACTTGTTTAGGCTTAGGGAGTGGATATGATACCATGTAAGTCAATGTTGCTCACTCTACCATGATTGTAGAGAGGCGGAATGCACAAAAAATTAAATTTTTAGCAAGCAACATCAAGTTCTTCGGTCTATGCCTAAACAAGAAAACAACATAGGATTTAAACTACTATGATTAGAGATTTATACCTATGAGTTCAAGTCCTTCGGTCTTCTAAACTCTTCCTTCTTGTGCTCCTTGAGGTCCTTGATCAAACTTGCTAGGAAGCCTTCTCGATCCTAGATAATCCACCCGAAAGAATATGGTTCAAGTTTGCACTTCAAAAAGAAGCAACTAAATAAACTAGTTTGCTAATCTAGCTCATTTAGGAGATGTAGAGATTGTTAATAGTATTTATCTATCTCTAAACCCTATGGATTTCAACATATGAGAAGGTTTTGGGTTGAGGAAGAAGAGAGGAGAGAGAAGGAGCTAAGAAAAATGAGAGCTGGGTTGCGTAAAAATATCTTAACCCTTTTCTTTTGTGAAATGAATTTCACAATTAAAAATGGGTACCATACTTGAATAGTATTACCAAATAAATTAAAAATTCATTTGGCCATGCCTTACACCATTCTCATTTTCCACATAACCCTCCACTTCATTTCCAAATAAATGAATAAATGGAAAATGCAAGAATGAGGTGTCCTCCTTCTAGAATGTATTTTGTATAAATACAAAATACTTTCTACTATATTTACATACCCGTATTGGTACAAAAATACGAATGCCCTGGAGGTAGAATAATACTACTAATATAATACTAGCATTAAATCTATATTTGATTTAACAATACGGCTTAATCCTAAGCCCGCTAGTATTACAACCCGTCCGATTAAATTTCGCGCAAGTAGTACACGTAATTAATCAGAACCCTGCATGTATAAACATACGGGCTATACATCGTTTCGCCTGAACCAGGGAAACGTTCTGTGTAGGACTCTAAAGATACACTGGCAGTGGGTTTAACCACAAGCGCGTCAGCGGTACTAACTATACGTAACAGCTACCTATCGAAAAGAAGGCCGACGAGCAAACTCATCTAAACCCCTACTGAGCCTATCCGTGACAATATCCCTACAGTCTGATTTGTTCGTCTAAGAGTATCGCATACCCTGTCTATGGGTGGTTAACATCAGACCCCTACTAACCCGATAAGTCGTGCTGGTGTGGCTCAAAACTATCCGAGAAACTACTGATCTAACTATCAGTAATTCTCAACTGTTCTGGCCAGAAGCTTATGGTGTTGACCAACCGGACATAGCGCGACATCGACTCCCTATACCAGGAGAGTTAAATCCCTGACAATCACTTACTGTCTTCATATGGCTCGGGACTGTACCCAAGTAAAACCTTTTTGCACGACTCAGTAGAGCCGTGGTAAGGCAGTAATCAAAGCACAGTAGGAACTCGCACGAGACAAATAACGATCTCAGGTCGACAGACTATTTGTACCCATGTCGCCAGAGAACTGCTATCTGACGATAGGTATAATACAATCTAGCCAATTCTCGGTGAGTTCGTCTAGTGTACTCACCCCGGTGAATACATGTATACAATCTTAGGTGAACCCACCAATGGCTGTGCGGCCAACCACCACCCCTCATCAGGTCTAGAAATGTATACACTAGCCTACTCCAGAATATCTATACCCTGTCTCGATATTCCCACGACTAGGGACATTTAAGGATGTTCTTATAGACTACCCAGTCCCCACAAGTATGATCGCCATCATAACGCTGGTAGTCAAGCAACAATCCTATGGGCTTTATCAACATGTATAACCAACATGTAATAGCTAGTATAACATACGCACATGTTAAGATAAAGGCAAATTAGATAGCATACTATCATTTTGAGCAAGATTGTCATATATATATACCATCCATTACAAATAATGGCATCTATGATATACATATCCTACAAGGTCTTCCGCGCCATAACCTCGTGCTGTTGGGTACCCTTTACTCTCATCGATAATCTCTGTTATTCCCTGGCCACCGTAAGAACTTGAGAGAAAGTGGTCGATTCCAATGATGTGATATGCCCCTGAATCTCCACATCCAAAGTGCGCATGAACCGTCTTACCCTATCTACCTCGTTGGCAACCAAGGGCCCCACAAATTGACTGAGCTGGGTCTACTCAGCTACATGTGTATCAACAAATCGGTCGCTTTGCTTTAAGCTAATAAACTTCACTTCCATTTCCTCCCTAGCAGATTGCAGAAAGAACTTCTCAAAGAAACTCCGTGTAAAAGTTCCCCAGCTAATTGGCTCTGCCAAACGGGTCTCGTCAACAAGCCACCATTCATGAGTATAATCCATCAACTAGATGCGTACTACATCCACCCTTTTCTCACCCAGGATATGTGCAACAACTGAAAGATTTTCTGTATCCACCAGCCATTGCTCCACCGGTAATGGCTCCTCTAATCCTGTAAACGTTGCCAGACTAAGCTTCCTAAAGTCCGCCACAGTACCCTCATACTGAGCTGGTCTACGAACTGCCACTCTCTCAGCTGCCATCATAGTCTGTTGGGCCGTCCTCAAGTCCTTTTGGAAAATCTCATCCTGTCGCTGGTTTAGCTCTTTCTGATGTTTCTGGTTCTCCGGCATACCGCGTATGACCTCAAGTAGTGCGGCGTCGTCTATTGCCTCTGATATTGTAATACCCTAGTACGGTTCTACGATATTAATTGGTATTTTAAAACTTGCTATATATTTCTTTTATTTTATTCTTTTGGGTTGCGATCGATTCGAATAGTAAAGATGGTATCCGACCCGACCCGCATGTGTGAAACCCAGTATGGTGCTAGATTAAGATTTGTTTAATATTTATCCGTAAACTAAATCTATGAGAATCTAGTATATCATACATAATATCTAAATTATAAGCATATATCTTTTGTAGCCACAAGTTAAGCATAATTTATATTGGCTAACTGTCATCATATGGTTAGCATCGCATACCTTTTTTTTGCGTTTATCTATTACGTGTAAATCTCAAGATATCTAATATCAAATATTTATTAAATTTAGATATATTTTATGAATCCTTTTAAATCTTATATTAGGGGTAAGAGTTATTTAAAATATATTCTTGCGTTATGGTTAAGAAGTTTAAGCATGTGAATTATTTTCCAATATATATTTTTGATGAGATTTTGGTGAAGTTTGGTTGTAGTTTGATATTATCTTTATTAATAGTTTTAAAATATGATACACATACACACACACAAATTATATATACAATACCACACACACACACACACACACACACACACACACACACACACACTTCATAAATATTTATATTATAAATAAACCTCTATCTCTTTCCCCTCTCTTTCGATGTCTCTCTCTCCCCCATCTCTCACACACACACACACTTCATATATATTTATATTATAAATAAACCTCTCTCTCTTTCCCCTCTCTTTCGATGTCTCTCTCTCCCTCATCTCTCTCTCGTCTTTCCCCTCTCTTTCTCTGTCTCACTCTTTCTTTTCCATCTCCCTCTCTCTTCTTTCTCCTCACCTCGACCACAGCCTCGCCACCATCATATCCTTCATCCTCGATCTCACCTCCTTCCATCTGTGTCGTCGTTCCCTTGCCTTCGAGCATCGCCACCACCTCTATCTCCTTTCCTCCCTCGTTTTTTCCCCGAGCCAAAACCCCTCGCACCTATCCTCGAATTCACCTCCGACTTTGTCACCGTCGCCTCCTGCCCATCACTAGTAACTTCTTCTTCTCCCTTCGACCCTCGTCGATTCACCTTCACTATTACTTCTCCTCCTCAACTACAGCTGACTTTTCCTCACCGCCGCACCCAAGCTCGACAGAGAAACCCATCAACCCACGCTTCCTTCTCCATAAACTCGATACCACCATCACCCCTTGTCATCGCCTCACCGCACCAGCGCCATCTTCTCCCTCAACCGCAGCCCTTGCACCCCTAGAAACCTGGCCATCTCCATCTTCTTCTTCTTTGTTCTTTCTTCAATCCTAGAACTCACCAACAGCCACTTCATCGCTGCACCATCACTGGAGTACACCCATTATCTTAACCCGCGACTCTCCATTGTTTCTATCGATCCTAACCGAGCACTATCAAGGTCGAAGCATCCTTTAGCCTAGCCGAAGTCCAAGATTCTATCTTGCATCGCTTTGCGTTTATGTACCGTGTCTTCATGTTGTTTCCATGCACGAGTTCATCTCCGTGATCGCGATCGAGATAAGTTTTAACTTGCAGCATGCTAGTTTACATATACCAGTTTATACATATTTATGATATATACATATGGTTACTATATTGCAAAGTATTACCAACATAAAGTTTTATAGAAATAATCCGTAATTTTATTAATTAGTTAACATTAGCACGTGTATAGTTACAATTTATAAATTGATGGAAAATTACATCTATCATTAGACTTTACGAACTATTCTAATTATTTAATCGAAGAGTAGGAATGGATACAGTTTGATTTATAATATTGAACAAACGTAAAATGTTTTTTTAAAAATGGATAGATCTATTGTACAGTATATAAATAATCAGATCTTACAATTTAAACTGTATGCATTATTTATTTTGCACAGTGGTTTAATAAATTTTTCATTGATATTCCTTGATTATGATACTCCTAATAATCCTAGTTATTATAAATGGTTTGCACAAGCAAATATTTCACCCGGTTAGTACATAATACCTGACATGCCTGCGACCTACTGCTATTGCTACATTGCTTATACCTGTTACCTGTATTGGTTACCGATGCCAACAATATTAACTTGTTATCCTGATTGACCTGACTTGTTGTCTTGCTAGACAAGACATGTTCACGATTGTTCCTGTGCGGGAACTAGGTACACATTCTATTGATACCTGACTAGCACATGAAATTTGGGGAAAGGGGAAATCAAGAATGAAATCTGACTTGTAACTCAATAATTCATTACTTTCCAGAGACTGATCAATCGATACGAGCTTTAGGCTCCAGAATAATGATGCTGACATCATTCATCTGTACATGACATTGTTTTACTTCGTAGCAGCACATCTCAGATTCAGCCTCGAGAATCATGACCGTGGTTCCGGGCACGCATGGGATACTAATGAGTTACGATGAAAGTTAAATTAATTGGTTTCAAATACCGTTAGGATAGATAACCTAGAAACACAGATTTTAGGATACATGTGAAATAGCTATAGTCTGTTGTTATATCACCTATGATTGTTTGTTTATAATTATATAATATTATGCACATAACACCCTATATAGTACATTGCTCAGTTTAATATTATGATATTTATGATGCACTGATGTCTGGGTTTTGCATGGCCAAGTTCCTTTAACCTTGTCGCAGGAAGATCGAGAATATTTTAACAAGCAAGCTGAGAAGTGAGGAGCTTTGCTGATTAGTTTAGTGATATTTAGTTTATTTTATTTTCTAATTATGGTTTAACGTTGTGATCCCATAAAGGATGTAGCTAGGATATTATTTTCATTGGATTCTTATTCGTTTCAGTTACTGTCTTGTTATTATTTTATCGTGGCAGTTGTGTTGGATATATATGCCCTGAAGGCTATTATTGTATATGTATACATGTGGATGCAAGGGATATGTATGTATAGGAAAATCTTGCCCAGTTATATAGTATATTATTTGAGTTATCTTTATCAGGATATGTGTATTTGTTTCTATTGATGTTTTATTCAGCTTGCACATATTGATAAAAACTCGATACAGTAGTATACTATTATAGTTTGACTTTATCTTAACATGCACATATGTTATATATGTCAACCACGTGTTGATAAAGCCCATAGGATCTTGCTTGACTACCAGCGTTATTATGGCGGTCATACTTGTGGAAGCTGGGTAGTCTATAAGCACATCCTTAAATGTCTCAAGTAGCAGGAGTATCGAAATCGGGCATCGATACTCCAGAGTAGACTTGCGTGTACTTTTTAAGACCCCAACGAGGGGCGGTAGTTGATCCCACAACCATTAGTGTGATCACCTAAGATTGTATACGGGTGCTCACTGGGGGTGAGTACACTGGACGAACTCACTGAGAACCTCTAGATGGTATTATACAAATCGTCGGATAGCGGTTCTCTTATGACATGTGTACAGGTTAGTCTTTGGACCTGAGATCGTCATTTGTCTCGTGTGAGCTCCCATTGTGCTTTGTTAACTACCCTACTACGGCTCTACTGAGTTGTGCAAATAGGTTTTGGTTGGGTACAGTCCCGAGCCAGAGTGATTGTCAGGGATTCGTCTCTCCATGTATTGGGAGTTGATATCGCACTGTGTTCGATTGGTCAGGACCATAAGACCTTGGCCAAAGCAGTTGGGATTTACTGATAGGTTGATCAGTAGTTTTCTGGATTGGTCTTGATCCGCATCAGCACGAATTATCGGGTTATTAGGGTCTGACAATTACCACCCCCTAGATCCGGTATGCGATACTCTTAGACGAAGAGACCGGACTATATGGAGATTGTCACGGATAGGCTCAGTAGGGATCCGGATGAGTTTGCTCGTCAGCTTTCCTTTTCGACATGTACCCGGGTAGCCATTACGTACAGCTAGTGCCGCTGACATGCTTATGGTTATGGATTTATCCAGTAACGCACTGCCGGCGTACTATCGAGTCTTTAGAGTCCCACACAGAGGGTTTCTCTGCTTCGGGCGAAATGATGTAGAGGCCGTATGGTTTTACGGCAGGGTTCTATCACATACGTGTAGTTGTGGACATATGATGTTCGAACGGATAATACTAGTGGGCTTTGGTTTAAGCCGGATGCTTGTATTATATTGTTGGATTATTTTCGTTTCTTTTGTATTCGTATTTTTTGGAATACGGATACGGGTATATATATACGGTGAGGGGTATTCTTGTAATTTGTTATAATAGTGCTTTTAGAAGAAGACACCTCCTTATTTGTTTTAACCATTTAGTTAAATGGTCAATGAGGTAGAGGGTGAGGTGTTATCATTCATTGAATGAGGCATGGCTACTTGTTGACTCACTTAGTGAGTCATCGATTACTATTGAGGCAAGGTGGCATCTAGATATTTTGTGGAAAATATCTAGATATTTTGTGGTTAAAATATTTTTTTATTATTTTGGGGAGCTAGCTTTATTAGTCACAAGAAATAGCTATTCTTCATTTTATCATGCTCACTACAACACTCTCATCTCCTCCAAGCTTTTTTCTTCTACCTCAAACCCTAAATGTCTCATGTGTTGAGAAACCTAGAGTATCTTGAGACTAATAAATCTATCATCAATCTCTACATCCTCTAGGCTACTTAGATCAGCATATTAAGTAACCTTTTTACCTTAGTTTAATGGTAGGAGCTTAAAGTAGACACTCTCAGGTGGGTAATCTTTGACGTGAGGAAGCTATCGATCAAGCTCGATCATGGAAGCCACTAGGAGCATGCTAAAGGAGAGGAGTGAAGACCCAAAAGACTTGAGCCTCTTGGTATAAACTCTTTTCATAGTAGATAGCTTCTTTTTTAGCTAATTAGGTTTATGGTAGATCCGGTTTAGGGTTATTCTAGCGCCAGTTATCAATCATAGTAGAATTTTTGTTCTGCAATCGGTCTCGGATGATGGCCAGGACGTTAGCATAACCTTTCATAGTATCAGAGACAGCCCATAAACCCTATACTAGCAGTTTTAAACAATGTTTAAAGTAACGAAACCGAAACAACTCCGAAATAATGCGGCGAATATTCAAGTTTCTGTCGATTTTAATTTGTCTTCAAAAAATTTTTTAAACAATTGCAGAAGACTACTCTTATTGTAACTAGAACACACCTTAAAAACGAGATCCTAACTCTTATATCTGGCCGGCGAGACAAAAGGAAAAACCGGCACCGCCGGTTCTGTGGTGGAGTTAGGGCTTGAGTTTTTTTGTGTGTTCTGAATTCTTGAATATTGATTCTCTGGTATTGTTTGTTTTTGCCTAGGTTGGATATTCTGTTATCTTGTGTTTTGGGGAAATTCGGGGTATTTCGAAGTCGTTATTTTTAACACTATTTAATAGTTTCAGTACATACATTACTATCTGCGACCGTGAATGTCATTAGAGTGGTATAGCTCGTCTAACTGCTATATGTTCTTTTAGACGGGTTTGCGAACATGACATTCACGTTGATGTTCTGTATTTGTGCTGTGGTTGTGGTTGGATAGTCGTGGTGGATAGCTTATGGTGCAATGATAATAGTACAGTTAAGATTCATTTGTATATTCATATTGCGGGACGAGCGTCCGACGTGTGAACTGTCGTCTTTGTCGGATTGTATATTATTTGTTTAGGGCACGACCGGGTTGAGGTCGATGTCACCATTGTACATATTATTTTTATTTTCTGTACTAGGATTACCCCACGGTGGAGTGCACGAATAACCGGGTTCTAGAAAGCAACAAGCCCACGTCTCATGATGTTGAGACGGAGGGGGCTTCACTCTCGAATTGGCGGGCTATTCGCCACACTCGTAGGGGGTATAGGATGACCCATGAAGGGGCGCTCAAGTTACCGGATCCCGTGGAGTGCTGGGTGGCCCATTCACTTTGTTGATTGGGGTTGCCTCACTTCTAGCATTGGCGGGTATCTTGCCACGCTCGTAGGGGTCCAGGTTTTCATTGCACAGGCTATCCACACGACCAGGAACGTCGGGTTTTATTTGCGGCTCAAGTGAAATCCGAGGCTCCGAGATTATCCACTACTCTGTGTTGCTTGCTGAGATTCTGTGATGTTGATTATATCATGCCTGGGATGAATGTTATATATATTTATATATATACTAGTAGATGTTGTATATGTTTTGCACCCGCGCTAGTCTAGACACGCTCTGCTGTTAGTTAAGTAACCTAACGGTGCATGACGGGGCCCCATGGCGAACGCGAATGGCATATACGTACATTGTATTTTCGTTCTTTTCTAGTGTGATAGGTTAATTGATGGGACCGCATTAATTTTTATTAATGCAAGAAAAGAAACCTAAAAAGTTGTTGTTGGAACAAATTTTGAAAAACTATAGTTATATTCTTTCGCTTTGCATAGTGGTATTCGGTTGTGAATATCCAGCATCTCATTCCAGGTGGCAAGAGCCAAGATCTCTTCACGGGGAGTGATCTCTTGAGCAAAAGTCTACACTATAAATTACTCAGTTTTTCAAAACCAGAAGTTTTCAAAAGCAGAGCCTAAACCACTCCTTTTCAAAACTGCTCAGGTTCCTATAACGATATCAAGTTTATTACGGTAAAGGGTTTTTCGCCAAAAACCCAGCCGTAGCCCTCCGTCATTTCGGATGAGTAATACCTAGTATTCGTGCTGCGTTTGTTGGCTTTTGTCAAGGCGTAGTGTACGGTAGCTAGATATTGCTTATCTGTTGCATTTAGATGCAATTTTCTAGGACAGACGTATAGCCTTATTGGCCTTTGTCAAGGGTTTGTACGGGTGGGTCTAGGTTAATCCAAGATAATGACGGGTTGAACTTAACTAGTGGTTTATGATTTGTTGGCCTTTGTCAAGGTCATGAACCGCTAGGGGCAAAAACCACATCGGGAGTTTCAAATATAGAGGAAACTTGCAGTTTTAGCATACCTTCTGGAGTGTAGTGACTAGAGTGGATTCCATCTAGATCATCACACAATGATAGTTAAATCCCGAAACCACTGATAAGTAGGATTACTCTTGAGAGATTATTTCACTTAACAATCAATGCTATAAACCAAGTAGGTGTCTAGAATGGTGTTAGCGGGGCTACGTCTCTAGGGAAAAGAGGTTACATAATTAAGGAACTTCGCGAAAGCGTTGGAAAACCTCTCTCGAAGTACCGACACTAGCCTGGCTGAAAGGTTAAGCAAGTATTGTGACATACGATTAATCCTGACTAGTTCTTCTTTTAGGGTTTGAAGAAGAATTTGAGGAAATAGTGGGAGCCATCCTGATTAGATAAACTAATAATCAATCTAATCTTGCAAGAGCGCACGCTAAGTGTTTCTTTTCTCTCTCTCTTCAGGTAGCAACCATTTAACGCCCTAATCAAGATAATAAAATGTATCGCTTGACCGATCTGAATTCTTATTCGGGGCTGGGGAACGTTGGTTCGGCTCTAAACTATGACAGCTGTCATGAGTATAAGTAAGAGAAAGAGGATTGCATGAATTCCTTGATGACCCCAACGAAAAAGAAGCACACTATTGCGTCTTCTTCAGGTGTTCTTGTTATTGAGAACTGTTTTTTGGTCAATCCTATCTCCTGGGTATTAGATACCAGATCAGGATCTCATATCTGTAATTTATTACAGAGACTAAGAAAAAGTAGGATGGTTGGACCTGGTGATATGTCCCTCAGAGTAAGGAACGGAGCACAGGTTGATGCTGCTGCCGTCAGTGAATATCACCTAGTGTTGCCAAATGGCAACACTATAATTTTGAACAATTGCTACTATATACCTTCCATGGTTTGCAACATAATATCAGTTTCTTTACTCAATAAAGATGGATATAACTTTGTTCTTGATAGAAATATCATGAACATTTACCTTGATAAGATATTGGTTGCAGAAGGTACACTGTTTATTGGTATCTATGTTCTAAATCAAAACACGGTTTTTCATGTACAAAACACACGCAAGAGAAAGAGTTCAGATACGAACGAATCCTACTTGTGGCATTATAGACTTGGTCATATCGGAGAGAAAAGACTAAGTAAGTTGCATAAAGATAGATATTTGAATACGTTCGAATTTTCATCTTATGAAACTTGTCAGTCTTGTGTCAAAAAGAAGATGACCAAATCTCCGTTCACCGGATATGGAGAAAGAGCGGCAGAGCTCTTGGGACTCATACACGGTGATGTATGTGGTCCAATGTCTATATATGCAAGGGGTGGGTTCTCGTACTTCATCACATTCACCGATGATCTTTTTAGATTCGGGTATGTGTATCTTATGAAACATAAATCTGAAGCTTTTGAGAAATTCAAAGAATTCAAAAAGGAAGTAGAGAACCAGACAGGCAAAAGTATCAAGATCCTGAGATCTGATAGAGGAGGGGAGTACTTGAGCATGGAATTTCTAGATTACCTAAAAGAGAATGGAATTCTCTCTCAGCTTACTCCTCCGAATACACCACAGCACAATGGTGTATTGGAGTGTAGGAATCGTACCCTATTGGACATGGTTCGCTCCATGATGAGTAGTGTTGAGTTGCATCTTTCATTCTAGGGATACGCGCTGCAAACAGCGGCATACCTTTTGAATCAGGCTCCTTCTAAATCTGTGCCTAAGACTCTGTATGAAATATAGATTGGAAAGGAACCATGTCTTAAGCGTATTAAGATATAGGGTTATCTGACCTATGTGAAAACACAGAAACCGGACAAATTAGAGGCACGATCAGTTCTTTGTAAGTTTGTGGGGTATGCATTGCATTCGCATGGATATATGTTTTACCATACTGAGGAACAGAAGGTGTTTGTATCTCGCCACGCTACCTTTTTGAAAAGGGAATTTCTTGCAAAAGAAATTAGTAGGAGTACGGTAGAACTGGAAGAATCTTCAGAACCACAAACTGAAACTGAAGATTTGGTGGAACCTCAGGATTCAGTAGTCCCAGACGAGCCTCAGCCACTCCACAGATCTAGTAGGATTTCTCATCCACCCGAGTGATACTACGGTTTTCTTATTGACGGGGATCAAGAGAATTGCATCTTGGAAGAAGATGATCCTACTAGTTTCAGGAAGGCCATTATCAGTAGGGACTCTGATAAGTGGCCGGATGCTATGCAATCTGAAATGGAGTCCATGTACGCCAATAAAGTGTAGACCTTGGAAATTGCTCCGCCTGGGGTAAAACCCGTTGGATGCAAATGGATCTACAAAAGGAAGATTGGTGTAGATAGGCAGGTGGAAACCTATAAGGCTAAACTTGTTGCAAAAGGTTTTCGTCAAAGACCGGGATTGGACTATGACGAAACTTTTTCTTCAGTGGCTATGCTCAAATCCATTTGGATCCTACTTGCCATTGCTTCTTTCTATGACTATGAAATCTGGCAGCTGGACGTAAAAACGGCTTTTCTAAACCGAAGTTTGGAAGAGTTCGTTTATCTGGATCAGCCATAAGGTTTTGTAGACAGTGGGAGTAGCGGGAAGGTGTGCAAGTTGCTTAAATCCATTTATGGATTAAAGCAGGCATCGCGGAGCTGGAACATCTGTTTTGATGAAACAGTCAAGGAATTTGACTTCATCAAGAACGAGGATGAGCCATGTATTTATAAGAAGATTGTAGGACGAACTGTCGTATTCCTAGTCTTGTACGTGGACAACATTCTTTTGATAGAAAATGATATTCCTATGCTATAATCGGTCAAGTTGTTCTTGTCACAAAGGTTCTCCATGAAGGACCTGGGTGATGCCCCGTATATTCTGGGGATCAGGATCTATAGAGATAGATCCAAGAGATTACTGGGACTTTCGCAGTCCAGGTACATAGAGACCGTACTAAAGAGATTTAGTATAGAAGATTCCAAGTACGGTAACATACTTGCATTGCACGGAATCACTCTCTCCAAGGAGATGTCTCCCAAGATTGATGAGGAGAGGGTTCGCATGAGCACTATACCCTAAGCTTCGGCGGCAGGATCTATAATGTATGCGATAGTATATACAAGACCAGATGTAGCTTACGCGCTAAGCGTGGTGAGACAGTATCAGTCGAACCCAGGTGGGAACCACTGGACAGCAGTGAAAAACATTCTCAAGTACCTGCGAAGGGCTAAGGAGATGTTCTTGGTTTTCAATAATGGAGACCTCAAGGTCGAGTCCTTTACCGATTCAAGCTTTCAGAGTGACAAGGATGACAGCAAGTCTGTCTCGGGTTTTGTGTTTACCCTCAACGGAAGGGTGATGTATTGGAGGAGTTCCAAATAGGATACCGTCGCAGACTCGACGATGGAGACTAAATACATTGCTGCGAACGATGCCGCAAAAGAAGCGGTCTGGATGAAGAAGTTCATTGCTGAACTTCAGGTATTTTCGTCCATTGTTGATCTGATACCTTTGTATTGCGATAACAATGGGGCTATAGCTTTAGCAAAGGAACCACGGTCCCATCAGAAATCCAGACACATCTTAAGGCGGTATCACCTGATCAGGGAGATCATAGATCGCCAGGAAATCGAAGTCTGGAGAGTGGATACAAAAGAGAATACGGCGGATCCATTTACAAACACCCTCCCTTAAGCGCAGTTCGAGCGACTTTTTGAGATGTTGGGTATGCGGTACGCCAGCAGCTGGCCTTAGAGCAGACGTTGGGTATTCGGTATGCCAATTACTGGCCTTTAGTGCAAGAGGGAGATTGTTGGATATGTATGCCCTATAGGCCATTATTGTATATGTATACATGTGGATGCTGGGGATATGTATGTACAGGACAATCTTGCTCGGTTATATAGTATATTATTTGAATTATTTTTATCAGGATATGTGTATTTGTTTCTATTGATGTTTTATCCAGCTTTCATATATTGATAAAGACTCGATACAGTAGTATACTATTATGGTTTGACTTTATCATAACATGCACATATGTTATATATGTCGACCACATGTTGATAAAGCCCGTAGGATCTTTCTTGACTACCAGCGTTATGATGGTGATCATACTTGTGGGAGCTGGGTAATCTTTAAGCACATCCTTAAATATCCCAAGTCACAGGAGTATCGAGATCGGGCATCGATACTCCAGAGTAGACTTGCATGTACGTTTCTAGACCCCGACGAGGGAAAGTGGTTGGTCCTACAACCATTGGTGTGATCACCTAAGATTGTATACGGATGCTCACTGAGGTTGAGTACACTAAACGGACTCACTGAAAACCTCTAGATGGTATTATACCTATCGTCAAATAGCGGTTCTCTAGTGACATGTATACAGGTTAGTCTCTTTCGACCTGAGATCGTCATTTGTCTCGTGTGAGTTCCCACTGTGCTTTGATCACTATCCTACCACGGCTCTACTTAGTCGTGCAAACAGGTTTTGGTTGGGTACAGTCCTCGAGTGTGTTCCCACTGTACTTTGATTACTACCCTACCACGGCTCAAAGGAGTCGTGCAAACAGGTAGTAGTTGGGTGCAGTCCCGAAGCACTTGGAGGCAGTGACGGTTAGACAGGATTCGTCTCTCCCGGTATTGGGGGTTGACATCGCGCTGTGTCTAGGAGAGCCATTACACGAGTAGTCCCTGGCCAGGGCAAGCGAGATATACTGGTAGGTTTCCAGTGTTATCTCAGGGTGTTCTGGGCTACACTCCGACACGACTTGTACCGCTATTAGGGGACTGACGTTCACCGCCCCCTAGGCCCGCCATGCGATGTATCAGACGAACAGACCGGACTGTACGGAGACTGTCACATACAGGCTCAGTAGGAGTTTAGATGGGTTCACCTCGTCAGTCTTCTTATCGGCATCTACCTGGGGACCGTTACGTACAGCTAGTGCGGCTTGCGGTCTGTGGTTAAACCCACTGCCAGCGTAGTGTCGAGTCTTTAGAGTCCCACACAGAGAGCTATTTGCCTTTTGGCAAAATGAGTAGAGGTCGCATGGTTTTGCGACAGGGTTCGTTCACATCTGCGCACTTGTGCACGTTTGCTGTCCGGACAGCTTATACTAGCGGGCTTTGGTTTAAGCCAGATCCTAGTATATGATTTGGGATTGGTTTTATCTCTTTGTATTCGTGTTCCTCGGATCACGAATACGGGTGCGTATGCACAGTTGATTGAGACAGAGGGAGAGGACTTTGATTAGGGTTAATGAACATTGTCATTTTATTAACCCTAATGCTTATGTGTGTATTATGATTAATTGATATTAGTTTA
Organism: Agapanthus africanus; assembly: GCA_030015575.1. Classification (NCBI taxonomy): domain Eukaryota; kingdom Viridiplantae; phylum Streptophyta; class Magnoliopsida; order Asparagales; family Amaryllidaceae; genus Agapanthus; species Agapanthus africanus. The sequence goes on along the minus strand of JASDDO010000028.1, from coordinate 167,147,534 downwards.
ATATAATTGTGCATGGTTAGGGTTGTTGACCATTTGACATTCTTGACTTGTTGACCTAGCTTGACACTTTGACCATCATCATTTCATATAAAAGATGCTCTTTGATCCTTGCAATTTGCATTAAAAATGAAATGATAATGGTCATGTCTTGATTAAGCCATGACAATTATCTTGCTAATTATCAATTTACATAATTCACCCATATATGAGAGAATGGTTCATTTTATTCTCTCATTCTATCATATACTTTCTCTCTCTTGTTCTTCCTCTCCCTCAAGCTCTCCTCTCTCATGTGTTGAGAAATACTTGAGCTTGAGAAAAACCTCTTCTTGATAATCTCTACTCTCATCTAAGGTACTAGGATTAGCACTTCTAGCACTTTAGTTGCTTCTAGCTTGGAGTTGAAGCCAAAGGTTGAGGCTCTCGGGTGGATCCTTCTTCGACTCAAGAAGACGACAAGGAGATCACTTCCGTTCACTACAAGGAGCAAGGAGAGAAGGACATAAAGCCCAAGGTATAACCTTTCTTCCATGTAGCTAATTTCTAGTTAGCTTTAGTTAGTTTTTGTTTAGCAAAGATCCTTCTTTTGTTAGTCCATGTTGCCTAGCATGATAAAAATCCGATTTTTATTCCGTTTTCCGCCTCCCCGCAAGCACCGGGGTGGGCAACGTGGACTTACAGTGGTATCAGAGCCTAACTAAACATAAACTAGCTAGGGTAGTTTGCCGCACCCGTAGGGGTCTTGGGTGGGGTATTGGCTATTCACCGCGACCGTGTAATCCGCTTTTCGTTGCAGGCTCGAACGGATTGCGGATTCCTATATGTATTCATCTGTGATCTGTAATATCTATCATTGCTATATATCTATATACTATAACTATTTAGGCGTTGCTTATGCTTTACAGCCGCGCTAGCCCAGCCCCCGCTCTGTCGTTAGTTAAGTAACCTAACGGGTGATGACGGGGCCCCGTGGCGAATGCGAATGGCATAAGCGTACGTCATATTTTGGTTGTTTTCTGCAATGGTAGGATTAAATGATGGGACGCATTAAAAGAACTAATACAAGAAAATAAACCAAGTAAAAGTCGATTGGAACACTTTGAAAACCACTCTGTTCTTTTCAAAACTAAACTTTTAAACGCGGAGCTTGAACCACTCCTTTTAAAAGCTATCTCGTTCCATCGATTATATCAAGTTCACTACGTTCACGGTTTCGCCAAAACCATTCGTAGCCCTCCGTCATTCCACATAAATGGTCAAAAAGTATTCAAGCTATGTATTTTGGCCAAAGTCAAGGCATAGTGATTGGTAGCTATTGGGTATTCATGTGCAGCATAGATAGATGCGTTGGTTTGGGATAGTCGTGCTGCCATTTTGGCCAAAGTCAAGGGTAGGTACGGGTGGGTCCAAATTAACCAGGAGAATGACGGGTAGAACTTGACATGTGACTTATGATATTTTGGCCAAAGTCAAGGTCATAAGAGCATGGGGAAAAAATCCACATCGGGAGTTTCATATGTACTGAAACTTGCTAGCGTTGCATACCATTTGGAGTGTGATGATTCTGGTAGGATTCCTTCGGTTTTATCACGCGATGATATTTGGATCCCGATCCTACTGTGAGTATATGCTACTCCTCGGGAAAACTCTCACTTAACGATCAATGCTATAAACCTAGTAGGTGTCTAGAAAGGTGTTAGAGGGGCTACGCCCACAGGGAAAAGAGGTTACTTAATTAAGGAACTTCGCGAAAGCGTTGGAAAACCTTCCTCGAAGTACCGACACTGGCCTGGCTGAACGGTTAAGCAAGTATTGTACGGTGAGATTGATCCCGACTAATTCTTTCTTTATGGTTTGAGAAGGGATTCGAAAGACAGTGGGAGCCATCCTGTTTAGACAAACTAAAAACCACTCTAAACTTGCAAGAGCATCATGCTAAAGTGTTTCTTTTCTCTCTCCTAATTGCAGCGACCATTCAAGATGACCGGACTTAAGTTATTACTAGATAAAAACATACTGACAGGGCCAAACTACCAAAATTGGCTCAGGAATGTCAAGATGGCAATCACTTACGACAAGTTGGGGTATCTCCTTACCACCAAAGCTCCCCCTGTCCTAGGTCCCAAAACCAGTGTCGCGGATAGGGAAATCCGTAAGGCCTGGGAAATAGATTGCGCGAAGGCCAAATGCCTCGTACTTGCCTCGATGGACAACGAACATCAGAGGAGGCACGAGAATATGGACCTAGAGTCCATATTTCTTCATACAAAAGAACTGTATGGAGAGCAGTCTCGTATCGCCAGATACGAAGTGTCGAAGAAGTTGTTTTCGGCAAGGTTGGCCGTCGGATCATCGGTAGCGGAACACGTGCTTAAGATGATTGGCTACATAGAGGAGCTCGCGGAACTTGGGACCACGTTGGAGAATGAGCTTTATACGGACTTGATTCTCCAGTCCCTTCCTTCCACTTACGCCCAGTTCATCCTGAACTTCAACTTACAGGAAAAGGAAGTTGAACTTTCAGAGCTCCTCAACATGCTGAGGAGTGCAGAGGGTGTAGGGTTCCTAGGCACGCTAGTGAGGTCTCCCAAGCCATCAACCATGGCAATTTCAAAAATTATGGTGCCTACAAACCCTAAACTACGGATCGATAACTAGATGTCTAGGCGAACAATGAACTAGTTAACACTTAACTAATGAGAAAACGGAAATACAACCTTTGTAGATCCGGTGCTCCACCTCCATAGCTCCGCAACGAAGTCCTCTCCGCTGTCCAAAACAAATCCGGGCTCTAGAGTCGGCTTCGTCGGAGAAAAATGAGCTAGGTCGTCGATGTCCATGCCGAAGATGATCTACGTCGAGGCATCGCTAAATCAAGCTCCACCTTCACCAAGTTCATGAAACTTGTGAAGGAAACACACTCTACTACTTGGCAAGGGGTAGAGGATGAAGAAATAGGAAGTGGGTAGACTTTAGTTTTGGATTTCTCACTCATATGTATCAATCACCATTGATGGAGGTGAACTTTCTTCACTTGAAGAAAGGAAGAAGAAGAAGTAATATGTTATGATAAGAATAATTAGTTAATTCAAAAATGAATAGAATAATTAGTTCTTATCATCACATAACCATGGTAAAGTGTAGAGAGTGAACTAGGGTTAGTGGAGTGGTTAGGGTTAAGAATGAGACAAAGTGGTCAAAGTCTTCATGAAGCTTCATGAATGAATAAAGAAAGCCACCACTTTGCTCATTCCTTTTTATTTTCCAAAAAGGTTATTAATGAATAAATAAAAGAAAAAGGAAATTAAACCCTAACCATTCATAAACCATGGTTCATTCTTTACACAACCAAAGAAGCATGTATCATCAAACATGATACATCCAAGTGCACAAAATCATATCGGATATGGAATGCGCACACCCGAGTGAGAAAATCCATTTAAAGTAAACCGATACTAGTTAATGCAAAGTAATATATCAAATATATAATTATGCATTAAATCATTAAATCAACACTTGATTTAACGATCCGGTCATGACGCACATAACCGACTGGTATCATTAGTAACAACTTATCGAATCAACACTTGATCCGATAACTCGGCTATATCGCATATAACCGATCAATGTCACATCGCGAGAATCAAATACAGTATCACATACTGGTATTATTCCCGGTCCCGCACATATCTCATATGCGCTCCTATTTCGTTTTGCTTGAGCCAGGAAACCTCTGTGTAGGACTCTAAAGACTCGTCAATACGCCGGTAGCAGATGATGATCATATTAAACATCCGCAAGCCGCAAGCGGTCTGCCAAACGTAACGGCCACCCGGGTATTGAGCGATCAGAAGATCGACGAGCAAGCCTGCTCACACTCCTGCGAATCTAACCAGTAACACTTACCGTACGGTCCGGTCTGTTCGTCTGATATGTCGCATATCTCGCCTAGGGGTGGTAAACGTCAGACCCCAATAGCTCGATAAGTTATGCCGACTTGAGGTCCATAACATTCGTGAAACTACTGATAACTCTTACCAGTATATCACTGCAACCCTGGCCAGGGATTTCCTGTTATGGCCAGTCGAGCATAGCACAACATCAACCCCCAATACCGGAGGAGACGAATCCCCTCCTATCGCTCATTGCCTCCATGTGAATCGGGACTGTACCCAAAAACCACCTGTTTGCACAACTCAGTAGAGCCGTGGTAGGGTGGAAATCAAAGCACAGTGGGAGACACACAAGACTCTATGACGATCTCGGGTCAACAGACTAAGCTGTACCAGTGTCACCAGAGAACTGCCATCTGACGTGAGGTATAATACCATCTGGGAGTTCTCGGCGAGTCCGTTCAGTGTACCCAGTCTCCACTGAGCACCCGCATACCATCTTCGATGTCAAACACCAATGGATATGGGATCATCCATCGCCCATCGCATGGGTCGAGAAGATATGCGCTAGTCTACTCTGGAATATCGATGCCCCGTCTCGATATTCCCTCGACTAGGAACATTTCAAGGATGCACTCATGGACTACCCAGGCCCCACTAGTATGATCTACATCATAGTCCTAGAAGTCGAGTACATATCCTAAGGGCTTTATCAACATGTAATCAGAGAGACAGAAAGTATACATGTTAAGATAAAGAGCAACCAGATAGCATACTATCATGTCGAGCAAGAAAGTCCTCCCTATGTATGTCCAAGCATCCACTACAATATACATCCAATGTACAGTAATGGCCTCTAGGGCATACATATAACTAACAATCTCCCACTTGCACTAGGGCCATCTGTAGCAGTGGTTGTAGTATCTCATACTCAACCATCCCATAAAAGTCTCTCTCTGGGAACAGGCCTTTGTGAGTGGATCCGCCGTGTTGTCCTCTGAGTCTTCTCTCCTAACCTCGATCACTCTGGAGATCAACTATCTCCATGATCAGGTGATGCTGCCTCAGAATTTGTCTGGGTCACTGATGGGACCAGGGTTCCAGGGTCGAAGCCACGCTTCCATTGTCATACAATGGCAGGAACCTAGTTCATCTTATGAACCATTATACACCCAAACAGCCTCTTTGGTAGTATCTTTAATAGCGATGTTACCAGCCTTTATCGTCTAGTTTGCCACGGTATCGAGCTTGGAACTCTTCCAACATACCGTCCCTTTACTGAGGGTAAAGACAGTGCCTGTGACTGACATTCAGTCGTCTTTATCACCCTGGAACTCTTCCAGTGATTCTCCCCAGGATCGATTGATACCATCTCACTACAGCTAGTGAGTATTCTAACATCCATTTAGATCTATCTCATAGATCCAAAATCCAGGATTTAGTAGGTATCACTTTGATCCTATTTGGGGAATCTTAGTGATAATAGGAGATTGATCGATCGTAGTATAGGAAACTCTTTTCCTATCAAGAGTATGTTGTCTACGTACAATACGAAGATGACCACCTTACTCTCTACTACCCTTTTGTATATACAAGGTTCGTCTACCATTTTGATGAAGTCAAACACTTTGACTATCACATCAAAACAGACGTTCCAACTCCGCAATGCCTGCTTCATTATGTAAAGCAACTTGCACACGTTTCCGCTGCTCCCACTGTTTACGAAGACCTCTGGCTGTGTTCTTATAGACGTTCTCTTCTAAATCAGTATTTAGAAAAGCAGTCATGGCACCCAACCGCCAGATATCGTAGTCATGGTATGTAGCCGTGGTAAGTAGGATCTGGATAGACTTAAGCATAGCTACTGGAAAAAGGTTTCATCATTATCCACGCCTGGTCGATGACGAAAACCTTTAACAAGTCTAGCTTTGAAAGTCTCAACTTTTCCATGTACACCAAGTAATCTTCTCAAGATATACTTGCTCCTGATGGGGATTTAAACCTTCAGATATAGCAACCAAAGTCCATACTTTGTTGGTGTATATGGATTCCATCTCAGACCGCTAAGCATCCAGCCATTCTTACAAAGTCCCTACTCTCGATGGCCTGCTCGAAACTAGTTGGGTCATCATCTCATGATGCAATCCTTGCTCCCACTGTCATCGAGAAAACGAGGTATCTCTCAGGCGGATGAGGAACCCTACTAGATCGGCGGAGAGGCTGAGGTTCGTCGGGAACTATAGAATCTTATGGTTCAGTCAAATCATCAATTGCAGTTTTGTATAGCTGGAACCTTTCCAGTTCTACAGAACTGATCCTGCCTCGATCTTGTCCGGATTTTGCTTTAAACATAGGCCGGACAACCCCAAATCTTAACTCACTTAAGAGATAGGCTCTTCCCATACCATATCTCATATGGAATGGTAGGCAGTGATTTGATTCGAACCTAATTCAATAGGTATGCAGCTTCTCAAGCGCATAACACCCAAAAGGAAATAGGTAACTCAGTAATACTCATCATAGAGCACACGATATCTAATATTGTGTGATTGCTCCGCCCCGATACACCGTTGTGCTGTGGTGTATGCAGAGGAGTAATACTGAGAAAGAATCTCATTTTCCTTTAGAATAGTCCAAGGATTCCATGCTCAAGTATTCTCCTCCCTGATCTCATCATAGGACATAATACTTTTACCCGGTTATTGGTTCTCTACTTCTCACTTATATTCTGTGAATACCTCAAAAGGTTCGGACTTATGTTTCAACAGGAACATATGACTGAATCTTGAGAGATTATCAGAGAATATAATGAAGTAAAAAGAACCAGTCCTGGCATGTGTAGACAGGAGACCTTACATACATCATCATATATCAGTCCCAAGAGTTTACTAACTCTTTCTTTGTTTCCAGTAAACAGAGCTGGTGTCATTATATCTTTGTGACATGACTGGCAAGTTTCACAAGATATAAATTCAAACTGATTTAAATATGCATCTAAATGTAACTTCAGCCAGTCGGGTCGCATTGATGTGACCTTGTCTACAATGCCTCAAGAAGGATTCGTTCATTTCTGAACTCTTCTTCTTGTGTGTGTTCTGTATACTAGGAACTGTAGTTTGATTTAGAACTTCAATGCTCTTAGATAACGTGCCTGAACCGATCAACTTTTGATATAGGAAATGTTCAAAACATTATCCATCAATACAAAATTATATCATTTCTTTACTAATAAAGAGACTGATATGATTTTGTATATCAGGTTCGGTATCTAATAGCATTTGTTCAGAATCAATGTATTCGTAATACAGGGTGACAGTGACCAACAGACTTGGCTGCAACACTTGCCCCGTTTTCTGTCTCATGAAACTTATCACCCGTTCTCAGTTTTTCTACCTTTTTGTAGCCCTATGTAACAGATTACATATCTGGGATCCTGATCCGGTATCATATACCCAGGATGCAGAGGATACTGTGAAACAGTTCTTTGTAATGAACACACCCGAAGGAGATGCATCATATGCACTTTCTTCGTTTGGGCGGCATAGGAAATCTGGTATTCCCCTATTTCCTGCTCGGTCTTATAACAATTATAAGTTGGAGCGGGACCAACGTTCCCCAGCTCAGTATAACAAGCGGGTTCGGTCAATTCACCCATTTTATTATCTTGATTAAGGCGTGATATGGTCACTACCAGGAGAGAGAGAGAAGAAAACACTCTGCGTGCGCTCTTGCAAGATCAGATTGGTTATATATTTTATCTAATCAGGATGGCTCCCACTGTTTTTATCAAATCTTCCTTCAAACCCTAAAAGGAAAGACTAGCCGGGATTAATTACACTCTACAAGTTCGCCAATCTTTCAGCCAGGCCAGTGTTGGTACTTTGAGGGAGGTTCCCCGTGCTTTCGCACGGACCTAATTACAGTAAACCTCGGTTTCCCAGAGGCGTAACCCCGTTGACACCTTTCTAGACACCTACTTGATCGGCTAATTGTAAAGTGCAAAACTCTCCCAGGAGTAACAATTACTCGCAGTGGGTATCGAGATCCAACTATCACATAGAAGGTATGCAATCTCATTGCAAATTTCAACACTTGAAACTCCCGATAAAGGTTTTTTACCCCTAGCACCTATGACCTTAACTATGGTCAACAAATCATAAGTACTAGTCAAGTTCTACCCGTCATTTCGTGATTAATTAGACCCACCCACATGACCCTTAACTAAGGTCAACAAAGTCACGCGACTGTCCTAACTAATCGCATCATATGCGGTGTAGGAAGACATCACTTAGCTACCGTACACTGTGCCTTGACTATGGTCAACAAACACAGCACGAATACTAAGTACTCTACTTCCTAAAATGACGGAGGGTTGCGAATGGTTTTTGTGAAAACCCTTAACGCTTTGAACTTGATCTCGTTGCGGAATCAAATGGTTTTTAAATGGAATGTTTTTGAAGCTTTTCTAGTCTTGCTAAAGGGGTCACTCCCGGTGAAGGGATCGTCGGCCCTTTCCTCGTCGAATGAGGTGCGGGATATATCATATATATCACTGTGCAAAGCAGAAACTATAGAAGCGATCAAAAGACAAACCGAGGGTTGTAGCATCTGCCAGTTATTGCTAAAGGAGTCACTCCCGGTGAAGGGATCTCGGTCCTTTCCTCATCGAATAAGGTGCTGGATGTTCTTTAATGAACACCGCGATGCAAAGCAAGAACTGTAGCTACCTGTTTTATTTTGAAATTCGATTCCACAACATCAATTAGGTTTATTTTCTTTCATTAATCTCATTAATGAATATCCCATCATTTAAGTCCACCTAACCATCACAGATAAATATAACGTACGCTTATGCCATCCGCATTCGCCTCGATGTCCCGTCTGCACCGTTAGGTTAGGTAATTAACGCCAGAGCGAGGCAGGGCTAGCGCGGGTGTAAAACATAAGCAACGTCTATATAATATATCATATATACTATATATAATACCAGTCACATAACACAGAACATCGCATGATCACAGATAAAACACAGCAGAAGAAACATATGAAATATTGGATATACTAGGACGTCCGTGTTTTCAATACGAGCCAGTATAAAACACGGATTCCATGGTCGTGATGAATAGCCAAACCCACATCCCTAGACCCCTACGAGAGCGGCAAGCAACCCTACCAATTCTGGAGTTAGGAGACCCGAACTCGACTCCTCGAGTTGGTCTCCCACTGGACTCCAGAACCCGGTTACTTGTGCCCTCCTCCTTGGGTCTATCCTAGTGCGGAAAAGTAAATAATATACAACGGGTGACGACTTCCGCAACCTGGAAGTGCCCCAATAAAAGAATATTACATACAAGTTTTTACATGAATGAAAATGAAAAACACTCATCTCACATAAAAAACCCCGGCTATTCAAATACGACGATCCAATATAACATATCCAGCAACACATAACATCACATGTCATCAACGTAAGTAAATATGCGCATCCCAATTGTCGTTGACATATAGCAACGAAACCGGCGATATCACATATTACACTTACGGTCACAGAAAAGAAAGTGTAAAACTACAACAGTTGGAATCCGCAACCTTCTCAGACATCGCATGCCTGACCAAATGAATTACTTAGACATCGCATGCCTAACAATTATAAACCCCGCATTTTAGTCTCAATATCGAAAACACTTTTCAATATCAAGTCGGGCAATTCAACAGGATTCCCGACATTCTGATCGAATGCTCGTCGCAAACTTTAGTAGGCGGGCGCACCCCCGACGCCGTCGACGAAGTGCACCAAGGCGGAACACCGCTACCGGGAGCACCCGAACGGATGCTTTCGGCGACGGGGTTCTCCTACAGTCACTTGGTCGGGGCTATGGGGTGAGGCTGTCTATTAAGTTTACCCGGCGAGTATCCGCGTACACTACGTGATTGCGACGGACTTTTGATCACATCAAAACTTCGTGGCAACCGATCAAATGAGACTAAACTGCTATGTTTATAACATTCATTCCGTTATCTCATAACTTTTGCGAATTCCAATTATTGTATCCCATCCCAGATAAATAGAAAATGTTAAACTTTTCGATCGAACAATCGAACACCCAAGTTTTTCCCAATACAGATCAACACATGAAATAAGTCTAACAACATTCAGTTCGTACCTCAGTACCAACGGTCCAGCCGTAGAAGGGTCAAGCCAACGCCTCACATGTGGCACGCCGTACTGCCCCAAACCCGAAGGTTCAAAGGGCAGTTCAAGACGGTCACATAATCGAGTTAAGGTTTGTTGTCTTCTAGAGGGACCATCGAGTTACTTGCACTACTTAGAACGTCGTTAAACTACGGAAAAATCCAACACTTGGAAATTTCCCGACAGGGGAAAAATTGGGTATTTATATCCGGTCGAACTTTTTAACATATTCTAAAATTTATCCGGAAAGCCACACAGACAAAATTTGATACTCCGATCGAAACACCGAATCCCTAAAACAACTGCAGGAATTCAACTCTTGAAAAACAATTAAAAATTCCCAGGAAAACCAGCATAGCAAAAGTGGAATTACTGTAGAAAATGAGATGCGCAAAACGACAAATGGGCCGCGTTTCCGCCGCACGAGCCAGGCTCGTGCCGCGGAAACGCGGCGCAATAAAGGAATCAGTTACTCGAATTTTGCAGAATTCCTTAAAATTTCCTGCTGATTTTACTGAATATTTTTAATATGGAAAAATGCACTCTTTTGAAAAAAGTACAGAGAGCAAGTTTAGTTTGGGGTTCCGGGTTCGTTCGGACTTCAAATTCCGTCTGGACTTCGCGTAAGGCTCTAGCTAGGCTCTGATACCACTGTAGGGTTCTTAGGCACGCTAGTGAGGTCTCCCAAGCCATCAACCATGGCAATTTCAAAAATTATGGTGCCTACAAACCCTAAACTACAGATCGATAACTAGATGTCTAGGCGAACAATGAACTAGTTAACACTTAACTAATGAGAAAACGGAAATACAACCTTTGTAGATCCGGTGCTCCACCTCCATAGCTCCGCAACGAAGTCCTCTCCGCTGTCCAAAACAAATCCGGGCTCTAGAGTCAGCTTCGTCGGAGAAAAATGAACTAGGTCGTCGATGTCCATGCCGAAAATGATCTACGTCGAGGCATCGCTAAATCAAGCTCCACCTTCACCAAGTTCATGAAACTTGTGAAGGAAACACACTCTACTACTTGGAAAGGGGTAGAGGATGAAGAAATAGGAAGTGGGTAGACTTTAGTTTTGGATTTCTCACTCATATGTATCAATCACCATTGATGGAGGTGAACTTTCTTCACTTGAAGAAAGGAAGAAGAAGAAGTAATATGTTATGATAAGAATAATTAGTTAATTCAAAAATGAATAGAATAATTAGTTCTTATCATCACATAACCATGGTAAAGTGTAGAGAGTGAACTAGGGTTAGTGGAGTGGTTAGGGTTAAGAATGAGACAAAGTGGTCAAAGTCTTCATGAAGCTTCATGAATGAATAAAGAAAGCCACCACTTTGCTCATTCCTTTTTATTTTCCAAAAAGGTTATTAATGAATAAATAAAAGAAAAAGGAAATTGAACCCTAACCATTCATAAACCATGGTTCATTCTTTACACAACCAAAGAAGCATGTATCATCAAACATGATACATCCAAGTGCACAAAATCATATCGGATATGGAATGCGCACACCCGAGTGAGAAAATCCATTTAAAGTAAACCGATACTAGTTAATGCAAAGTAATATATCAAATATATAATTATGCATCAAATCATTAAATCAACACTTGATTTAACGATCCGGTCATGACGCACATAACCGACTGGTATCATTAGTAACAACTTATCGAATCAACACTTGATCCGATAACTCGGCTATATCGCATATAACCGATCAATGTCACATCGCGAGAATCAAATACAGTATCACATACTGGTATTATTCCCGGTCCCGCACATATCTCATATGCGCTCCTATTTCGTTTTGCTTGAGCCAGGAAACCTCTGTGTAGGACTCTAAAGACTCGTCAATACGCCGGTAGCAGATAATGATCATATCAAACATCCGCAAGCCGCAAGCGGTCTGCCAAACGTAACGGCCACCCGGGTATTGAGCGATCATAAGATCGACGAGCAAGCCTGCTCACACTCCTGCGAATCCAACCAGTAACACTTACCGTACGGTCCGGTCTGTTCGTCTGATATGTCGCATATCTCGCCTAGGGGTGGTAAACGTCAGACCCCAATAGCTCGATAAGTTATGCCGACTTGAGGTCCATAACATTCGTGAAACTACTGATAACTCTTACCAGTATATCACTGCAACCCTGGCCAGGGATTTCCTGTTATGGCCAGTCGAGCATAGCACAACATCAACCCGCAATACCGGGAGAGACGAATCCCCTCCTATCGCTCATTGCCTCCATGTGAATCGGGACTGTACCCAAAAACCACCTGTTTGCACAACTCAGTAGAGCCGTGGTAGGGTGGAAATCAAAGCACAGTGGGAGACACACAAGACTCTATGACGATCTCGGGTCAACAGACTAAGCTGTACCAGTGTCACCAGAGAACTGCCATCTGACGTGAGGTATAATACCATCTGGGAGTTCTCGGCGAGTCCGTTCAGTGTACCCAGTCTCCACTGAGCACCCGCATACCATCTTCGATGTCAAACACCAATGGATATGGGATCATCCATCGCCCATCGCATGGGTCGAGAAGATATGCGCTAGTCTACTCTGGAATATCGATGCCCCGTCTCGATATTCCCTCGACTAGGAACATTTCAAGGATGCACTCATGGACTACCCAGGCCCCACTAGTATGATCTACATCATAGTCCTGGAAGTCGAGTACATATCCTAAGGGCTTTATCAACATGTAATCAGAGAGACAGAAAGTATACATGTTAAGATAAAGAGCAACCAGATAGCATACTATCATGTCGAGCAAGAAAGTCCTCCCTATGTATGTCCAAGCATCCACTACAATATACATCCAATGTACAGTAATGGCCTCTAGGGCATACATATAACTAACAGAGGGCACCCTACAGAAAGGTAGGGAGACATCCACTTTGTTTGTAGGAGGATCTTCCTCTTCTAGGTCCAGGGCGAAAGCCAAGGGCAAGAAGAAGAAAGCCCCCGCCAAACCAAGAGGCGGTGTCAGTAAAGTGGATACGAAGGGAAAAGGAAAGGCAACAAAGGTAGCGGGAAAGCTGGTGGGGAAGGAAGAATGCTTCTACTGTCACAAAAGTGGACACTGGAAACAGGATTGCGGGGCTTGGAAGGCCAGAACCCAGGATCTGAAGCAAGTTGCGGCTTCAGCTTCAGGTGTGTATGTTATTGAAAACTGTCTATCAATAAACTCTACATCCTGAGTATTGGATACCGGATCAGGATCTCATATCCGTAATTCTTTGCAGGCGTTGAGAAAGCGTAGGTTTGTGAAAGCAGGTGACATGACCCTCAGAGTTGCAAACGGAGCTAGCATGGATGCCGAGGCCGTAGGGGACTATCACCTGGGAATGTCAGATGGACACTTTTTGGTTTTACGTAGTTGTTATTTTGTACCAAATGCAACCTGTAATATCATTTCTGTATCTTTATTATCTAAAGAAGGTTATGAATTTGCATTTGTAAGTAATGTAGTGAACATTCACCTTAATCAAGTTTTGATTGGGTCAGGTACATTAAACAACGGTATATACGTATTAAACCAACCACAGATTTTCAATGTCCAGAATACACACAAAAGAAAGTCTCCAGAAATCAATAAAACTTTCTTATGGCATTGTAGACTGGGTCACATCAATAAGAGAAGGTTGACTAAGTTACATACAGAAGGATATTTGGATCCGTTCGAATATCAATCGTATGCAACTTGTCAATCCTGTCTCAAAGGAAAGATGACAAAGACTCCGTTCACTGGACACGGAGTAAGAGCGAGCGAGCTCTTGGGACTCGTACACAGCGATGTGTGCGGTCCAATGTCTACGCATGCACGAAGCGGTTATTCTTACTTCATTACTTTTACGCATGACTTTTCAAGGTACGGTTATGTCTTCTTAATGAAACATAAATCCGAGGCTTTTGAAAAATTCCACGAATATAAGAATGAAGTAGAGAAACAAACAAGCAAAAGTATCAAGGCACTAAGATCTGATCGAGGTGGTGAATACTTGAGTGCCGAGTTCCTGGGTTACTTAAAAGAGAATGGAATTCTCTCTCAGCTTACTCCTCCATACACTCCACAACATAACGGTGTATCGGAGAGACGGAACCGAACCCTATTGGATATGGTACGGTCCATGATGAGTAACGCTGAGTTGCCGCGATCGTTCTGGGGATATGCGCTAGAATCAGCTGCATACCTTTTGAACCGAGTTCCTACTAAGACTGTGCCTACTACACCATATCAGATGTGGTGTGGGAAGAGACCCTATCTTAATCACATTAAGACATGGGGATGTCCAGCTTTTGTCAAAAAGCAGCATGCGGACAAGCTCGAGGCACGCTCAGTACAGTGCAAGTTTGTGGGATATCCAAAGAACTCTAAGGGATATTTCTTCTATTGCGAAGAGGATCAAAAGGTTTTTGTTTCTCGCCATGCCCACTTTCTAGAACACCAGTTCATAGAAAAAGAAATAAGTGGGAGCGCAATAGAACTGGAAGAAATTCCAGAACCACGAGCTATTACTAAAAGCTTAGTAGAACCAGAGGGTTCGAAAGATCAGGACATTCCCACGCCACTCCGCGGGAGTAGTAGGCAGTCTCATCCGCCCGAGAGATACTACGGTTTTCTTATTGACGGGGATAGAGAGGATTGCATCATAGATTGTGATGAGCCTACTAGCTTCCAGCAAGCCATTCAGAGCGTCGACTCGGTAAAATGGCTGGATGCAATGCGGACCGAAATGGAGTCCATGTACACCAACAAAGTATGGACGTTGGACATTGCTCCAGATGGGGTAAAACCCGTAGGATGCAAGTGGATCTTCAAAAGGAAGATTGGTCTAGAAGGACAGGTTGAGACCAATAAAGCTAGACTGGTTGCAAAGGGTTTTCGTCAGCGACCTGGTTTGGACTATGACGAAACCTTTTCTCCAGTAGCTATGCTGAAATCCATTCGGATCCTTCTTGCCATTGCTGCCTTCCACGATTATGAGATTTGGCAGATGGACGTAAAAACCGCTTTTCTAAATGGACATTTAGAGGTGTGTATCTATATGGACCAGCCAGAGGGTTTCATTCAGAGTGGGAGCAGCGAAAAGGTGTGCAAGTTGCTTAAGTCCATTTATGGACTAAAGCAGGTATCGCGGAGTTGGAACATCTGTTTTGATGAGACGGTCAAGGAATTTGGCTTTATCAAAAATCCAGACGAACCATGCATCATTGTAGATTTGTAGCGAGAACTGTAGTATTCCTCGTTTTATACGTGGATGACATTCTCTTAATAGGAAATGACATTCCAATGCTATAATCTGTCAAAGGGTTTTTGTCACATAGGTTCTCCATGAAAGACCTGGGTGATGCCTCATACATTCTGGGGATCCGGATCTACCGTAACAGATCCAAGAGGATTTTAGGACTTTCACAGTCCAGATACATCGACACCATACTGAAAAGATTCAGTATGGAAGATTCCAAGCGCGGTAATCTACCAGCTTGTCACGGGATCACCCTCTCCAAAGAGATGTCTCCCAAGACTGATTTAGAGAGGGATCGCATGTCTATTATACCCTACGCTTCTGCGGTAGGCTCTATAATGTATGCGATGTTGTGTACCAGACCAGATGTGGTTTATGCACTGAGTGTGGTAAGCAGGTATCAGTCAAACCCTGGGGAGAAACATTGGATAGCAGTAAAGAATATTCTCAAGTACCTGAGAAGGACTAAGGAGATGTTCTTGGTGTATAGCGGAAAAGACCTCCAGATTGAGGCATTTGCTGACTCCAGCTTCCAGAGTGACAAGGATGATTCCAAGTCCATGTCGGGTTTTGTCTTTACCCTCAATGGAGGGGCGGTGTGTTGGAAGAGCTCCAAACAGGAAACCGTTGCTGACTCGACTATGGAAGCGGAATACATCGCTGCATCTGATGCCGCAAAAGAAGCTGTCTGGATGAGGAAGTTCTTGAAAGAACTTCAGGTGGTTCCGTCCATTGTTGATCCAATACCTCTGTATTGCGACAACAACGGGGGCTATAGCTTTAGCGAAGGAACCCAGGTCCCATCAGAAATCCAGACACATCTTGAGGCGGTATCACCTGATCAGGGAGATCGTGGATCGCCAGGAGATCGAGATTCGGAGGGTTGCTTCAGAAGATAACACTGCAGATCCATTCACGAAGGCCTTACCCCAGACTCAGTTCGAGCGGCTGATCGAGATGATAGGTCTTCGATACGCCAGTACATGGCCTTAGTGCAAGTGGGAGATTGTTAGTGTATATGCCCTAGAGGCCATTACTGTATCATACTAGTATGTATATTACTTGATGGAAGCTTGGGATATTCACAGTTGTATATACAATCTTGCTCGAAATGGTAGTATGCTACTTGGTTTGTCTCTGCTTTAATATGTGCATGTGTTTCTTTTAGCATATCGCTTATATACATATTATTAGAGCCCCTAGGATCTTTGCTTGATTACCAGCGTTGTGATGGCGCTCACACTCGTGGGGGCTGGGTAATCCATAAGCACATCCTTATACAGGTCCCTAGTCGTTGGACTATCGAGACTGGGCATCGATACTCCGGAGTAGACTAGCGTATGCGCTTCTCATCCCAGCGTAGGAGACGGTCTGTCCCACAGCCGTCAGTACGTTGTACTTGAGATAGTATGCGGGTGCTCGTTAGGTTACGAGTACACTGGACAGGACTCGTCGGGAACTGTTGGTTGGTATTATACCTATCGTCAGTTATCAGTTCGTAGGTGACATGAGTACAGCTTAGTCCGCTGACTTGACACTGTCACTTCGCCTCGAGTGTGTTCCCACTATACTTTGATTACTACCCTACCACGGCTCAAAGGAGTCGTGCAAACAGGTAGTAGTTGGGTGCAGTCCCGAAGCACTTGGAGGCAGTGACGGTTAGACAGGATTCGTCTCTCCCGGTATTGGGGGTTGACATCGCGCTGTGTCTAGGAGAGCCATTACACGAGTAGTCCCTGGCCAGGGCAAGCGAGATATACTGGTAGGTTTCCAGTGTTATCTCAGGGTGTTCTGGGCTACACTCCGACATGACTTGTACCGCTATTAGGGGACTGACGTTCACCGCCTCCCTAGGCCTGCCATGCGATGTATCAGAAGAACAGACCGGACTGTACGGAGACTGTCACATACAGGCTCAGTAGGAGTTCAGATGGGTTCACCTCGTCAGTCTTCTTATCGGCATCTACCTGGGGACCGTTACGTACAGCTTGTGCCGCTTGCAGTCTATGGTTAAACCCACTGCCAGCGTAGTGTCGAGTCTTTAGAGTCCCACACAGAGAGCTATTCGCCTTTAGGCAAAATGAGTAGAGGTCGCATGGTTTTGCGACAGGGTTCGTTCACATCCGCGCATTTGTGCACGTTTGCTGTCCGGACAGCTTATACTAGCGGGCTTTGGTTTAAGCCAGATCCTAGTATATGATTTGGGATTGGTTTTATCTCTTTGTATTCGTGTTCCTCGGATCACGAATACGGGTGCGTATGCACAGTTGATTGAGACAGAGGGAGAGGACTTTGATTAGGGTTAATGAACATTGTCATTTTATTAACCCTAATGCTTATGTGTGTATTATGATTAATTGATATTAGTTTAATATAATTGTGCATGGTTAGGGTTGTTGACCATTTGACATTCTTGACTTATTGACTTAGGTTGACACTTTGACCATCATCATTTCATATAAAAGATGATCTTTGATCCTTGCAATTTGCATTAAAAATGAAATGATAATGGTCATGTCTTGATTAAGCCATGACAATTATCTTGCTAATTATCAATTTACATAATTCACCCATATATGAGAGAATGGTTCATTTTATTCTCTCATTCTATCATATACTTTCTCTCTCTCATTCTTCCTCTCCCTCAAGCTCTCCCCTCTCATGTGTTGAGAAACACTTGAGCTTGAGAAAAACCTCTTCTTGATAATCTCTACTCTCATCTAAGGTACTAGGATTAGCACTTCTAGCACTTTAGTTGCTTCTAGCTTGGAGTTGAAGCCAAAGGTTGAGGCTCTCGGGTGGATCCTTCTTCGACTCAAGAAGACGACAAGGAGATCACTTCTGTTCACTACAAGGAGCAAGGAGAGAAGGACATAAAGCCCAAGGTATAACCTTTCTTCCATGTAGCTAATTTCTAGTTAGCTTTAGTTAGTTTTTGTTTAGCAAAGATCCTTCTTTTGTTAGTCGCTGTTGCCTAGCATGATGAAAATCCGATTTTTATTCCGTTTTCCGCCTCCCCGCAAGCACCAGGGTGGGCAACGTGGACTTACAGTAACTATGTACCGCAGCATAGTTACAATGCGATACTCTATTTGGGTAATCTGGAGTTCTATTTTAATTCATTTTCCTGACTTTTATTCGTTGTACTACTTTGTCTTCGCTCGGTATCATTGTTTACAAGTTTATGTGTTATCGCGAGCTTGAATCCAACAACCGCGTTATATCTTCATCTTGTCTTGTAATGACCTATCCGTCTGCGTTTCGAAGAACAAGGAGAAACACAGTAGAGCATTTGATGATTTCAGTAGTTCGACATTAACCCCAGCAGGAGTTGGTATAAACCACTTCAAGGTCGATCAGGTGTAAGATATTTCTTTAAAGAAGTTCTGACAAACCTGCCTCAATTTATCAGAGTAGCGCAGCGAAAGTGCGGCAGGGCTGATAACCCACAAGTTTTAGAACATACTTACAAATTAAAGATTAAGGGAACCATTTACTAAAAAATGAAATTCGTAAACAAGTTGCAGATGAAGCGCTAGTAATAGTTCGGGATTTTATGGATGTATTCAAGAAAATCTCGGGCGTATCGTCTAAACGAGATGTGGAGTTCGCAATTGATCTTATTTCAGAAGCAACGCCAATTTCAAAAGTTTATTATCATATGGCACCAGTAGAACTGGAAGAGATAAAGAGACAAGTTTCCGAGTTACTAGAGAAGGGTTGGTTTCGCAGCAGCGATTCACCTTGGGAAGCTCCAGTTCTTCTAGTCAAGAAGAAATATGGCACGCGGAGGATGTGCAGCAACTATCGAGAGTTAAATCGGGTGACTATTAAGAATAAATACCCAATCTCTCACATAGGAGAATTATTTGATCAACTCAATGGTGCGAGAGTATTCTCGAAGTTGGATTTGCGATCAGGGTATCATCAAGTTCGGGTGAAAAAAGAAGACATTTGCAAGACGGCATTCCGAACTCGATATGAGCATTACGAGTATTTAGTTATGCCATTTGGAATTACTAACGCACCGGCAATATTTATGAACTTAATGAACCAGATCTTTTCTCCAGTTCGTGGTAATATTCATTGATGATATTCTGGTCTATTCAAGAAGCAAAGAAGAACATGAAGAGTACTTGAGAATAGCACTGCAGATATTGAGACAAGAAAAATTATATGCTAAGATGAGCAAGTGCAAATTTTAGCTCGAAGAAGTGAAGTTCTTGGGTCATATTGTATCCGGAGATGGAATTGCAGTTGACCCCGAAAGGATTGCAGCTGTTCATGATTGGCCAATTCCAAAGAATGTGGGGGAGATCATAGGTTTCCCTGGACTTGCTAGATACTATAGAAGGTTTGTGGAGAATTTCGCTCGGA
Source organism: Agapanthus africanus (assembly GCA_030015575.1). Classification (NCBI taxonomy): domain Eukaryota; kingdom Viridiplantae; phylum Streptophyta; class Magnoliopsida; order Asparagales; family Amaryllidaceae; genus Agapanthus; species Agapanthus africanus. Next base: position 167,127,814 of record JASDDO010000028.1, on the reverse strand, counting down.
TAGCAGAACTTTTGACCAAGCTAACACGAAAAGAGATACCGTTTGTTTGGACCAAGAAGTGTGCATTAGGTTTGAAGCGCAGAAGCAAAGATTGACAACCGCTCCTATTTTAACAGTGCCAGATGGTTCCGGAGGATTAGTTATTCACAGCAACGTATCTGGGAAAAGTTTGGAATGTGTTTTGATGCAGCATGGGAAGGTTGTAACTTATGCGTCAAGGCAGTTGAAGACTCTTGAGAAAAACTACCCAACTCATGATTTAGAGCTAACAGCAGTTATTTTTGCACTGAAGATTTGGAGACACTACTTATTAGGCAAAAGGATAGAGGTGTTTACTGATCATAAGAGCCTAAAATACGTGTTCACACAGAAAGAGATTAACATAAGGCGGCGTAGATGGTTGGAGCTGATGGCTGACTATGATCTTGATCTAAAGTACTATCCGGGGAAAGTTAATATAGTACCGGATGCTTTAAGTCGGTTTCCAGCGGTACGGATGTTGACTAAACAGAAGGAGATTATAACAGATTTTTAGAGATTCGAGTTAGAACTTGTACAACCAGATTCTTCAGGACAGATGATGCAGTTGCAAGTACAGTCATCCTTGATTGATAGCATTAAGGCAGCACAGTCACATGATCCTAGATTACAAAAATTTTGAGGACAAGTGGAAGCGGGACTTCGAACAGATTTATTAGTTCATGAAGATGGTTCGTTAAGATATGAAAGTCGTTTGTGTGTGCCTAAAAGAGATGTTCATGAAGGAAGCTCATAGCTCCGCATGGCACAAAGATGTATAGAGATTTGCAACAACACTTTTGGTGGGAAGGCATGAAAAGAGAGATTGCTCATTACGTGTCGAGGTGCTTGGTGTGTTAACAAGTCATGGATGAATATCAAAGGGTAGATGGTTTGTTGCAACCACTTCAGATTTCTCAATAGAAGTGGGAACATATTGTAACACCCTAGCCCAATGCTACTAATTTCTGTTACTTTATGAATGGAGAGTGTGATCTTCATTTCATTTATCTTGCTTGATTGTTACTTTTACCCCGTCAATTCAATTTTGCATATAACATTTTAAGGCATCTAAAATAAAATTAAAAATATTCATCATGGCCTGCTTGACACCCCTAACCCCGTTGTAGCGTCCGTGCATCGTGTTCTTGTCCCGTTCAGTGAAACGGGCGAGTTTGGACGGCTACGCACACGTACGTGTGTCCGTCTTGGGGGTATGCTTTTTGATCATAAAATACCTCATTTTAAATTTTGGACCCCGCCTAAAATTTTATTATTTCAATATCAAATTTTTGGACCCGACCCGAGCGCAATTTGGAAATGTTTCACTTTGCGCCAAAATCCCAAATTTTAATATTTTTTAAAAACGTCATATATTTTTAACTTAACCATCTAAGATTTTTTTTTATATACGTAAATCTTTTTTTAAATAATTTTTTTCTAACCAAATTCTTTCCCCGGCCTATCACCTCTCTCCTTTTCCCGTGGGCCCTACCTCATTTCTTTCTCTCTATCTATCTATCTCTCTCTCTCTCCCCCCCCCCATATCTCTCTTTCTCTCTCTCCTTTATATAAATTGTTTCCCTCCTCCCTTTCCTTTTAAAAACGCAGACACCCATCACCTCGCGAACCCTACCGCCGTCTTGCCCCTAGCCGCCGCAGCCCAACGCCGACGCCATCACTACCGGACCCCTCGCCTCCTCGCCCTCGTCACAGCCGCGTCCACCTCCTTCCTCCTTTCTCCTCTTTTCCCGCGCCTGCAAACTGCCTTGCACCAGGCAACCGCGGCCGCCTACACCTCGTAGGATCGCCGCCGGCGATCTCGATCCGTTCCCCCGACCTCGTGCATTCCCAGTAAGCTTTTCCTCCTCTCCTCCTCCACTTCTTCTCCTTCCTTCCTTTTCTTTTCTTTTCTTGCGTCGGTTTCCATTCTTGATCGCTGGTGTTTGCTGCAGGTATCTCCGCCGGAGCTCCGTCGACGTCGTCGGCGATCACCACCCCTCCACAGATCTGAGTGAGCACCCTCTCCTCTCCTCTCCTCTCTTCTTGATTACTCTCTATCTTTCATGCAGTTTTTAGTATGGTTGTTCACTGTTTTTATCTCGCCGGAATCCAGCCGTGCCGGCGACGCGTCTCGACGTTCCAGCGAGGTACCCCGACCCGTGTGGTTCCGTTGTTCGTCGTTTGGGTTCATTCCGTGAACCGTGCGCCCGTCGCGAGTTTCCCCGCCGACTTTTATCGTTCCGTTTTTCCGATCCGCGACCCGTCGAGGCAAGTACTCCTTGCTACATGCTAAATAATATTTACATACATATTGATAACACCCTAAACCTGTAAATTTAACTTTGGTACGATCATTTCTCATTTTCATGTACAATATTGTTATATATCATTTTATCTTTAAACTTGGAACCTACGGTTTGCAATTTAACCTAATAACCACATTTACCTATTTAATCACATTTTTAATATTGACAGAGCATATGGCATTTATCTCTATAGTTTTGTTCCATTCGGACACTCGTGTGCATTTTAACCTGTAATAGCTGTATTGAACCTTTATATAAATAATTACACCTCTAAAGTGCCTAAACTTGTTAACATGATTAAAAGGCCATAATTGTCATACTGCATTCGCATAACATTGAAATCATCTCTGTGACACAGCTGACAACTGTACTGCTAATTCAGTGAATCTGCCTATTGCTTACTTCATTGCTTAGATCATGTTGCTGATAACCATGCTTGATCATGTAACTGAGTATGAGCACACCCATGATATTGTTTATATCTTGACCTGACTTGATACATATATATTGATCTACCCGACATGGTACCGTATACTGCTTGACTTGACCTGATGTATCATGACCTGACCCGTTACCTGATCTTGTGTCTAATGCCAACAAACCTGACATGTAGTCCTCTTGGACCGTTCCTGTTGTCTATCCAGACAAACCTGTTTACCTGATCCTGTGTTGGCATTAGTTTCTTGATTTCGAGATACCTGACTTGACTTACACATATAACTTGGGGGTATGGGGAAATCAAAGGTGAAACCTGACTTGTAACTCAACAGTTCACTACTTGTACTGATCAGTTTTAGAGGCCAGGCCCGCCTCATGACGATGCTGCTGACATCGTTGGTCTTTATCCTTTCCCTGTTAGTACCTAGCGGCACGTCTCGGTTTCAGCCCGAGAGCCGTGGTCCCAGGCATGCACGGGATACTATTGAGTTACATCGATGATTCATCAATTTGATTTCAAAGACTTTGGAACAGAAAACCTGATAGAACATTTAGTTTACCCACTGCACACTACCCTGCACTGCTCTGACTTATATTATTGTTACCCTTGTTTTATTCATGTTTATATTGCATTGCCTGCTACACTGTTCATATTATATTACTTGATGACTTGACGCGCTGACGTCTGGGTTTTGCATGGCCCAGATTCCGTACCGCTGTCGCAGTCCGAGCAGGAGTACTTCAGCCAGCAGGCTGAGCTGTGAGTTCTATAGTAGTTAGTTTTCTAAACTGCATTTATTTCCTGATGTGAGCCCGCATTATGGAACATACATTCCAGTTATTTTGTATTGGATCTTTCGCTTCCGCATTTTATTATTCTTGACTCATGTTATCTTGGATTATGGACATGTTTTAGATAGTTTTATATTGTTCTTGATATCTCTACAGCCGTAATGTGACTGTGGATGGATACTTCCTACCCACAAGTAGCATGGTTGGCTATGTCACGTGCCCATTTTAGCGTACTCTGGGAAGCGGGGCATGACACATATAACCATGGATTTTGTGATAGCCTTACCATGGAGTCCAAAGGGTAATACCGCAGTTTGGGTGATTGTCGATCGACTGATCAAGACAGCTCATTTCATACCATTTCGAGTTGGACAGTCGACAGAAGCTTTATCAGAGAGATACATGCAGAAGATTGTGAGATTGCATGGAGTACCAGTGAGTATCGTCTCTGATCGTGACACTCGGTTCTTATCACACTTTTGGAGGAGTCCACATAAAAGTTTGGAAAATCGCTTGAAGTTTAGTACGGCCTATCATCTTCAGACAGATGGACATTCCGAGAGAACGATCCAAACTCTTGAAGATATATTGAGAGCTTGCACGTTAGACTTCAAGGGTTCGTGAGAAGATCATTTACATTTAATGGGGTTTTCATACAATAACAGTTTTCAGAAGACTATACAGATGGATCCATTCGAAACGTTGTACGGTCGTAAGTTTCGCTCGCCAGTATGTTAGGACGATGTTAGAGAAAGAAGATTGTTGGGACCGGAACTCATTGTGCAAACTGTGGATAAAGTTAACTTGATTCGTGATCATATAAAGGTGGCACAAGATCGACAGAAAAGTTGGACTGATACTGGAAGAAGACCTTTGGAGTTTTCTATTAGTGATCTTATGTTCTTGAAAATATCACCGACTAGGAGAGTAATCCGATTTGATAGTCGAGGAAAGTTTAGTTCTCGATTCATGGGGCCTTTCGATATTATTGAGCATGTTGGAGAGCTGGCTTACCGATTGGCTCTACCACCATTCTTGGCGGGTATTCATGACGTGTTTCATGTATCTCAGTTTCGCAAGTATGTTCGAGATAAGATGCATGTCCTTCATCACTCGGAACTGACAGTGAGAGAAGATTTAATTTATGAAGAGCAACCGATGGATATTGTAGATTGACGAGAAAATATTCTCAAGAATAAAGTAATACCTTTAGTACTTATTTCAAGGGGAAATCGTTTGCATGGAGAATCTACTTGGGAACGTGAAAACGAGATTCGACAAAAATTTCCATACCTCTTTTCTTAGATCTGTATCTTTATTGTTCTTGTCTTTTCTAGTTTCATGAATTTCGAGGATGAAATTCTTTTGTAGTTGAGTATAATGTAACACCCTTGTATGGTTATATAATATTAATTGGTATTTTAAAACTTGCTTTATATTTCTTTTATTTTATTCTATTGGGTTGCGATCGATTCGAATAGCAGAGGTAGTATCCAACCCGACCCGCATATATGAAACCTAGTATAGTGCTAGATTAATATTTTGTTTAATATTTATCCATAAACTAAATCTATGAGAATCTAGTATAGCATATATACATAATATCTAAATTATAAGCACGTATCTTTTGTAGCCATAACTTAAGTATAATTTATATTGGCTAACTATGATCATATGGTTAGCATCTCATATCTTATTTTTTTGCATTTATCTATTACGTTTAAATCTCAATGTATCTAATATCAAATATTTATTAAATTTATATATATTTTACGAATCTTTTTAAATCTTGTATTAGGGGTATGAGTTATTTAAAATATATTCTTGCATTATGGTAAAAAAGTTTACGTATGAGATTTTGGTAACGTTTGGTTGTAATTTGATATTATCATTATTAATAATTTTAAATTATGATATATATATATACTTTATATATATTTTTATTATAAATAAACCCCCCTCTCTCTCTCTTTCCCCTCTCTTTCTCTCTCTCTCTCTCTCTTGTCTTTCTCCTCACCTCGACCACGGCCTCGCCCCCATCATCTCCTTCATCCTCGATCTCTCCTCCTTCCACCTATGTCGCCGTCCTCTTGCCTTCAAGCATCGCCACTGTTCACCGCTGAAAGACCGGACCGAGATATCGGGGTGTCTTGCCTGAATTTTAGGGGCATATGCTATTTGGACTTCTCCATCCACCTCTCCGAAGATACCATATTGATTTATGGCACTGTATATCGGAGATTTGGACAGATGTGACCGTTGTAGCAGACTATATCAGATTCCCCATCATTTTATGAGGGGTTTTTGATTGTGGGAACGCTCTTCCCTGCAGGCATAAGTCCCTGCAGTTAATTACGTTACCGCATTGCGATAACCACTTTCTCCTGCTCCGGCAGTTCACTTCGTGTCGTGTGTGTTTTTGTTTGTTTTGGTTGCCCGTGGATTGTATACGAAGACTAGTTTATGTCGTCTCCTGTAGGGCGCGAATTAGTCCAAATCCGTATATTTTTGATTTGGGTTTGGGTCAAGGATTTGCTTAACGGGGTTTTGAACTTAAGTTTTATATTCTTTCATTTTAGAAATATTTTTGTTTTCTTTAAGGACCATTAATCTAGTTTGAGATTAAGATCAACTTAAATCTATAGGTGAGCATTTGGGCTCAGTTTGTTCTTGCTAACGATACGTTAGTCTTATTTGAAACTAAGATAAACTTAACAATATTCTATGATCATTTTTGCTTAAGATCCAGCAAAAGAGCATTTGGGCTCAGCTGCAAGAAAACTTCAGAGACTTAGCCAATTTGGGTTTAGTCTACTTAGTCTTTTTTTATCCAAAAGTGCTAAGCACTTATTTGGGCTCTGTTTGTTCAGCCCTCTTTTTATGTAAAAATGCTAAGCACTTATTTGAGCTCTGACGCCCACATGTATATCATGTGAAGCATTCAGTCATGGGCGCTGCCCAATAAGTGTTGAACATTTTAGTCGTTTTGACTAAATGTGAAGTGCTAAGCACTTCTTATGGCGTCCGCGTGAAGAGCACGTGCGACGCTGGGCGCTGCCTAATCAGTGCTAAGCACTTAACTATCTTCGGCTGTATACGGAGTGCTAAGCACTTTTATTCAACACCCACGTGTGTTTCACATGAGGTGCTGGCCTTTTGTTTTGGACGCCCGCGTGTTTTTAACGTGAGGCGCTAGGCGCTGTTAAAAGGGCGTTCACGTGGGAAAAACGTGAGGCGCTAATCTTTTTTTTATGGATATTTAATCTCTGTTGATGTTTTTAGAGAGGTTAAACCTCTGTCAATGGTATTTTGACCATTAACGCTCACCAAAATCACTATTTTTTAGGATTTCGGGTTGAGTTTTTAAAGAACTGAGTTCTTGATTTGAAAGAACTGTGTTCTTGGAGTATTATGGACTCCGTCTTCTTTCTTTTTAAGTTTGTTCTTCCCTGAATGTTTGATTCTCAAGAACAAGATCTTCCCGATGAGAATTAAATTCTCAACTTATAGAAGACTTGTCTTGTGGATCTCAGATCCAGAGAAAAAACTTAGTTCTTTTAAAAGGGTTAAACTCATAGATGTGATAGAGATATTTTGATCTCTGTGTTTTCTTTACCTCGGTTCTTTTTGAAAGGGAAGTCTTCCTCTTTGAGAATTAAATTCTCTGTTGTTTTGAAAACTTTCTGTATTTTTTTTAGAAGCTTATAGGGGGTTTCTTCTATATGAGACTTGAAGTCTCGGGTCCTTTATATAATGGAGGCAGATTGTTAATTGGTTTTGAGAAAATCTCTCATTGAGAGATTCCAATTGATTTAATTTGTCTCAAAATTAATTTGGGGAATTTTACCCACCGATGAATCTTTGATCCAAGTGTTTCTGTTTTTACGGAATATGTTGTTCTTGTTTTTAACAAGATTGGAGAAATATTTTTTCATATACAGAATTTATTCTGTCAAATGGTGATTTTTAATCGCCATTGGATTTTTAATCCAAGGGTTCTCTGTTTTACAGAGAGTGGTCTTTTTTTTTGTTTAGAAAAATTGAGGGAATATATTCCCAAAATAGAATTTTATTCTATTATTGGATCATTGATCCAACCGAGAGTATCTTTCTTATTTAGAAAGATTTGGAAGATATTTTCTCCTAATAGAATTTGATTCTATATTTTGATAATTTATCATCTCCGTTGGATTTTTGATCCAACGGCTCTGTTTAACAGAGAGTATCCCAACTTTTTGTTAGGGAAACGTAGAATTTAATTCTACTTGGGCACCGGCGCTCACGTGTTGTGCACGTGGGCGCCACTTAAGAATTTAATTCTTATGATGGGTACTCCTGTGCTTTGCACATTGGCGCCCGCATGATGAGCACGTACTTCGCCATATAAGAATTTAATTCATACTCAAAAAGCGCTTCTGTGCTTTGCATATTGGCGCCGGCGTGAGGAGCACGTACGGCGCCGTATAATGATTTAATTCTTACTCGGAAGCGTTTCTGTCCTTTGCACATTGGCGCTGGCGCCCTCATGAGAAGCACGTGGGGCGCTGCCCCATTAAATTTCAACAGAATTTTGCTCTTTTAATATGTTTAAATATTGGGGGAACAAATGCCATCCACCGTTGCTCTCACGTAGCTTACACGTGGGTGTAACGGTGTCACTTTTTTCCACCGTTGGATCTTCTAGGGAGTTCACATTCTATAAATAGGACCTTTGGCCCTTGAGATGACTGTCGTTTCTTCATCTTCTTTCTTCTTTCTTCTTCCTTGAGAATTTAATTTTTTTCTCGGAGCTTAGATCTCTGCCCAAAGAAACTCTTAGGGTTTAACTTTGTTTAAGAAAATTGGTAAGGATTATGACCAATTTTTAATCTATTAACAGAGCTTGGCTCTTTTTCTTGAAATGATCTCTTAAATATCTAAAAAAAATTATTTAGGTAGACCGTGGGTCTTAGAGATTTCTGAGATTTGACCCCACTGTTTAGGGAAATTTAATTCCATTTCTTTTACAGATCTTGGCTCTGATTTGGATTTTAAGAACTTTGGGAATCTCATTCCCTTTTTCGTTCTTGTATTTTTTATTATTATTTTTATTTTTGGGGTTTTAATCCTTTCTTTTTAATCTGTTGTTTGTTTTAAAGAGCCTGCTTTTAGGGAATATTGGGAGTTTTTAACTCCACTATTCAATGGGCACTCTTTATTTAATGAGAATCCCTTCGGATTCTCACGATGGGCACATGTCTCATCATTGATGAGCCATTCCCTTTATTTTATGGGGCCCACTATAGTGATTTTAATATACTAATCGCTAACTCTCAACCCTTTTTTTAAATACCATGGCTAGTCATCTATACGATCTTGAAGAGATTATCTCCTATGAGGAGATTCGTATCCCAGGCCGCTGCTAGGGCCAAGAGTTTACTGACGCCCAGTGCGACGCGGTGATGCATCACTTCGATGGCTACAACAGTCGATTGCTTCCCCGCCGTTCTGCCCTTTTGAAGATCGTCGTTGAGTCGATCTGGGAAGCTATACCCAGACGTCTTGAGGTTATACCGCTTCAAGTGTTCGATGACGCTGAGGATAAGGTCCATTCTGTGTACTTGATGGGGTTGATCACAAAGAAACGGAGAGATAATCTCATCACTATCTTGCACCGCGTCTTTTAGCACAAAGTAACAGTATCGGCATATCAGAGAGTGGAGGACATCGGTGGTGACCCTGACGCTTGCATCCGAGAGAAGATGCACAAAAAGATGGTCGATGAAGCTGAAGGCGCACTGCTAAAACTTGCTTTTGAGTTTGAGAATCCGTGTCCGGAGTTCAGTATTTTGCCGTTGTAAACATTTTGATGGTGTTTCTTTTTTTATCACCAATGTATAAATTTCTTCGAAGTATGAATGACAAAGCTCCCCATTTTCTTTATGCCAATGCTCATATGTTCCTCACGTGAAGTGTTGTTATATATATATATATATATATATATATATATATATATATATATATATATATATATATATATATATATATATATATATAAACTAGTGCTAGCACTCACGTGTCATGCGCATGAAGCGCTGCTACAGGATTTAATCCTGAACTAGCGTTGGCGCTCACATGTTATGCGCGTGAGGCGCCGCTACAAGTTCTAATCCTGTAAATAATCGGCGCCGGCGCTCACGTGTCATGCACGTGAGGCGCTGCGGAGGGAATCGTTTCACCTTCTTACTCTGATTTCCATGAGTCAACTTTTTCTTTTCCCATGCCCTTTTTGTCAGGACTTGGATATAGCTCCACCATGTACAACACTTTCTGTGCCTAGACTTGAATGCTTCTCTTTATAATCTGAAATTATGTTTTCCTCCTTCTTCATAACGAGAGAACCATTTTTAACAAACCAAGGGTTATGGTTTGCAATCGTCCGCGTGCTCGTCGGCAACCGTAGGAGGTACCTATCGAAGGAATTGTTCCTCGTTTTGCTGCGTGTTTAGTGAATCCCATTCTTACAGATGACCAATGTGACACGGTGATGTACGAGCTTCTGGCTCGTAGAGGCTCTCCTCTTCCTATCGGCTCTATTTGGCTCCGGATGATCTTCCTATCTGTGCTTGCTGGCATCCCCCTTCATCCAGCGGAGATGACTCTGGTGATGCTCGACGCAGCGGAGGACAAGATCAAGTGCTTTTATGAGGCACATCTGATTACCCAGCTTCTGAAGGGCCGTTCTGTTCAGTTGCTAATCAGATGCAGGCTCAGCGGGCCATCATGCCCAATTTCGCTGATGGGCATGCCGCTGACAGATGGGGAGCGACTCCTCGCGAAGATCGCCGCTTCGACATGATGGAGAAGACAGAAAGGGAGTTGGAGAATCTTTTTTATTTTTTTGTTAATCCCTGTATCACTGATTTTATATTTGGTGATCTTTTTCTGTGGAAGAAAAAAAATTTATTGACCGCTGAACATTTCACCCCAGCACATATCCATATGGGAATCTTGCCTCTGCACATATACTTTGCATTTTAACATTAGAAGTTTCTGATGCATGTATCTAGACATAGGTGAACACTGGACTGATGCGAACAAATGCTTCCCCCTACCACCTTACTCACGGAAGTATACCCGTAAGTGAATTAATGAATAGCATATAGCTGGTCTCTGGTTGGCATGTCATACACGATTTTTTTTACAGAATTTTGATTTGAGAAGATAGCGAGCAGGCACAAGCGTCGTCATCTATCGTTAACTCAGATCTCGATCCTTAAGAAATGTAGTTCTGGGCCCTGAAGCCTATGAATTGCTCCTTTCTATTTCTCGACATATTGATCTGGCGCAGAGTAGTTTATGTACTCGTTTTGGAGTCTATAGTTTATATACTCATTTCGAAGTTTGTAGTTTATGTACTCATCTCAGAGTTTATAGTTTATTCACTCGTTTCGGAGTCTCTAGTTTATGTACTCATTTTGGAGTTTGTAGTTTATTCACTCATTTCAGAGTTTATAGTTTATTCACTCGTTTCGGGGTCTCTAGTTTATGTACTCATTTCGGAGTTTGTAGTTTATATACTCATCTCGGAGTCTCTAGTTTATTCACTCGTTTCGGAATCTCTAGTTTATGTACTCATTTCGGAGTTTATAGTTTATTCACTCGTTTCGAAGTTGTCACGACCCAATTTAGGAACGCAACCGGCACTTAAATCACGCAACATCTAAAGGCGTACGTAATTCAAGTAAACTGAAAACCTAGAAATCTAAACCATGAAATGAAGTAGAGTGGTAAAACATTTGTTTTCAAAACATCAACCTTTTTAAAACCTCAAGTTGTTACTAAAAATTTCGGCAGCATCTCTTTTGTAAAAACTGATCCGAAACGGATACAAAACATAATATATGCCAAAAGCATTCCTACTTGGTAGAAATCTCACACCTAAAGGCGGAACACCGCCACATAACAGATATACGACACCAAAGGCGAAGAAATAAGCAAATATGAAAAAAAACAACATCACAACATAAAACAAAAGTCGGCTCACATGAGCTCAACACCCAGAGTCACATATAATACAAATATAGAATCTCTCAATCTTGTATCTAAGTCAAAATATACATATGGTAGATGGAAAGTACTAGATACAAGGATAAGAGTACAAATAGAAGCATACGGATACTCGCAAAACTCACCTACAAAATATCTCACGCCCAAAAGTAGCGGTATCTGCAGAATAGAAGAAGTAGAATGCCTCACCGTGACTACACTGAGGATCAGCCCTGCAAGAAACTATAGCACAACGAGGGTGAGTTTCCAGCTCGTGAATGGTAAATAACATCATACGTGTAATCGCAAGCATGCACGAAATAGCGACAATTCCTAATATGAGGTTATGATGGCATATGTATAACAATGTGAATGCAACTTAATCATGAGTAAGGTACAACATTAGGATGCAACAACTATATGAACAGGGTATGTCATAATAAGTCCTGAATGTGAAATAAAACTGAGATACCATCAATAAATCATCATCATAAAAACCGGTGTCAATCAACAACACCCAAATCCCAACGGGCGCCGTCAGTCTAATCGACCCTCATATCCGTCTCATCATATAACTCTGATCGGTATCCTCTGGATATCCGCCGAGTTTCCATACATTCACCGGTAGGTAATACTCCCCTTCTGGGCTCAACGTCTTTTTATACGATCTTCTTGCCCCGGGGTACCATACCGGGCCCACCATGTACCCACAGACGGTTCCTCCTCACTCCTCGAATCGGGTATACTCATCACTCAGAACCGAGAACAACTATGGTGGATATCAAATATCATGTCAGGAAAACCGCAAATCTCATGAAACGTCATATGAGAACATAGTACTAATAGCAATGTATGTATGATGCTGACATGATATGTACTAGTACAATAACGAGAGTATAACTATCAATTAAGAATGTAATCCAATGTAGTTATTCATAGCAATTTCTATAGTGTGCGTATTATGGCAATTACCAACAGTGTGTGTGGGCATATGAATCAGTGCTTGTGCTAAATGAACCGTTGGTAATGGTGCAGTGTCCTACTGAGGATATGTCAATGCATAACAGGTAATAGGATGTACACTATGATACTCATGCACAATCACAAATGTATAAGCTTGCAGTATAAAGTTTGTAACTAGAATCTCGCCATCAGCGCTTAACGCCATACAAGCGACTTCCCCGTAGATGTTAAATCTACTCACCGGACGGTCTCGGGCTAATGGAATCCGACCACTTCCTTTCCTTTGCTTGCTGCATCCGAAGTCCTCGCAAACGATCCTAGCATCGCACAAAACCATAACGCGTGAGATTAATAAACTTTCCGATAAGACATGGACACATACGCAAAAGTAACGAACCAACTCCCACAAGCTATCATATATTAGCTTAGCGGGCTAAACGTGTGCAGCGACATCCTAGACCGCCCCTAATGCTGCTAACCACACGAAACACCTAAATGAGAGTCGGATAAATTCGTATCGCGCATTATCGAAACACTTGAAATATAGTAAAATCGTCCCAGATTTTCTTATAAAAGAAATCAGAGAAAGTTGCATATGTCATAGGCCTACATGTAGCTCCAGAGAACCCACGACCAAGACTTACACCCCAACTCCCCAGATTGGCCGCAATTTGCGGCAGGAAGCAATAAATCTGTGGCCAAAAAAGATGAAGGGAAGGCTCAAGTTTTTGGGTTGTGTTTGTGGACTCTAGACTAGCTCTCAATGATGGAAACTTCTCAAAAAGATCTCGGGGTTGATAGCATATTTGAACAGAAACCCTAGGCTTAACTAAATACGATATTAACCACTAAACCAAAACTTTAAGGTTATTAGTGAAACTAGATAACAAGAAGACTTCCCTTAGAGCCTAATTAGGAGTTTTAGATCATTACCTCACCAAAAACTTGAAGGAACCCTAACCATGTAAGCTCCAAGGCATCTCAAGAAGGGTTAAACATGATTAATGAAGGGTTTAGTGAAGTTTTATGGTGGTTTAGGCTCAAGGTTGAGGTAGAGAATATTTTCAAAAGAGGGATTTTTGTTGAAGAAGAAGAAGAATGAGAAATGAGAGGGTGAGTTGAGAGAATGAGAGAGTGGGAAAATGAGGGGAGAGGGATGGCTCTTGAGAGCCATGCTCTCTCTCTCTCTCTCTCTTTTCATTAAATACCCCCCTCACTTCTATGTCTCCCCCATGCCTTCATTCTTTATCTTTTCTTTTTTTAAAATAAAAACTAAAACCTTTTATTTACTTATTATAAATATATAACATAACATATGGTTAATGTGCCATGGCTAGCAAAACATGATTAACATATTCTTAATGCTAGATTAGCATGCACATGTGTGTGCCTAAAAATACCGCAAGTACATAAATAATTAAATAAAATATTAATTAATTATATAAAATATGTGAAAAATAATTATTAGTTAAGTTTATCAAAAACCCACGTCATATCGCTTAATTAACTCTAAACGTGTTTTAAGGTGTTATAGGAGTCTCTAGTTTATGTACTCATTTCGGAGTTTGTAGTTTATTCACACATTTCGGAGTATCTTTAGTTTACCTCTCTTGGGTTTACAGGCAAACTTGTCCTAACGTTGTATGTTGATAACCCCCATTCTTTTTACGACAGAGGTCTGTTAGGTTTGTGGTACTAGGGTTTTTGTACGTGGTACCGTCACATTGGCCGATATATTTCTCGATATGCAATCTTTAAGTTGTTGTTCGAGTAGCCCCGCGACTGTCATGTCTCTGATCCCTTCGGAGGCTGGAAAAGATGTTTTCAAGTAATCTCCTTATGTCATATTACCGTCGGAAGACCAAGCGTTAGGAATTTGCCATGACGCTTTTTACTTGAGATTAGGCTCAATTTGGAGCCCCGATGAGTCATAACCGCACCCTTCTGGGGTGGGATAATCTCCAATGGTCTTTTAGGTTTTATATGAGTTATCGTCAAGACCTGAAGCTGGGAATATGCCGTCGTTTCATTTTTTGTTTTGACGATACCGCGCCGATTCTTTGCTGAAATAGGGTAGATATCTGTAGGACCTCAATGTTGCATGTATTGCGATTGAAGTCCGGTGCTAGGGATATTCTACCACCCCAATTTCATTTGATAGTTGCGTCCGCATCCTGCTGAAATGAGGGGGAATGCTGGGATAGTCATTAGGTTGTATATGTACCGTCAAGACTTGGAGCTTGGATTTTGCCATTACTCCCTTTTTTTTTGCTTTGACCCTTGGGTCTTTTGTTGACGTTGTGTATGCATCCCGCTGGAGTGAGAAGAACATCGAGCTAATCTCTAGGCTATAGATGTTGCCGTCGAAATCTGGCTCTTCCTTTGACGGAGCCTGGTGGGAAAATATGGTTCCCTTTCTTTCATTTATGCTCATGGATTGTATACAGGAGTCGTTGTGGACCTATCTGCAGGGCAAAGGAAATTTCATTTTATATATTTTTTCCATGATGCTCTATCTTTTCAGCTTTTCATATCGCGAAAGTCGCAATTGCCCAATCATTTCAGTTATTCTTTGCGGTGCCCAATCATTTCGGCTATGTATTTTTTATTTTTACTCGCTGCTTTTTATTGCGAGCTGCCCAAACATTTCAGCATTTTTCATACACATTTTTTGCGACTCCCTGAGTTTTATGATGAGTTAGGAACCTGAGATCTGATCCCAATTTTGGCATCAGCATCACTGCAACTGGAATATTATCAGGAGTGAATCACCATTTGTCGTAAGAAGACTTGAAGTTTGACACCTGTTTAGGCATCAACATCGCTACAACTGGAATGTTTCCAGGATCGAATCATCATTTGCTTTTATCGATTTGAACAAAGATGGCTTAGTAGATAAGGTTAGAATCCTGTCGACTAAGGCTTTTGACTTTATGAGCCGTAAGGGTCTCACAAAGGTATTTCTCCCTACGAGTCGATAAGTTCTCGTAAGTGTATTTTCTCCTTAGGAATCGGGGGATTCCTAAGTGATATTTTCTCTTGTAAGTCGTAAGGATCTTCCAAGAGTGTTTTTACCTTATAAGTCGAGAGGACTTACAAGTATCGTTCACCATATGGGGACATTTCTCGCCATTGGTAGAACTTGGTAAGGAATTGTTTATTTATACCCGTGGATTGTATACAGTGGTCAATATTGGACTGCCTGTAGGGCAACTTGGGGATATGACGGCTTAAGAACAGGTTCATATCCCTGTAGCTTAAGGCTTTTGAATCCTATGAGCCATGTGGGTCTCATAGGGGGAATTCTCCTTACGAGTCGTGAGAATCTCGTAAGTATATTATTTTTTTACGAGATTGCGCCCTTCCGGGTTTTCACAAGTTTGCCAGTAGTCTCGCTGTTTTTACTCACGGTGCCCTTTTGGGTTTTCATCCGTGCCCATTTTTCTTGTGGACATATCTTTTTTTTTTTTTGCAAAACTCTCGAAAGTAGCTTCGTCGCGGGTGACTCATCTGTTTGTCGGTAGGATTTAGGGGTGGCTTCATTGCTGGAGCAGCTATGTAGCCAGTAGGACTTGAGTTTCAATCTTTGCTACTAAGATTTTAATTGCAATATAGATCTCAAGAGAGCATATCGCCGTATTTGGGGCGAAGCGCTAGTTTAGGGACGTTCCAGTCCATTATCATCATGTTTGATGTGAAGTTTTAGTTTAGGGCCTTTTCAGTCCAATATCGCCATGTTTGAGGCGAATTGTTAGTTTAAGGACTTCTCGGTCCGTTGTCGCCATGTTTGAGGCGGATAATTAGTTTAAGAACTTATTGGTCCGTTGTCGCCGTTTTGGGGGCAACGGAGCTTTTTTGTATACTACTCTTAAAGTTCTGACTCAGGAAGATAGAGAGCGGACATGAGCATCGTCATCTATCATTGACCTAAGTCGTGACTCGTCAAGCGTAGTATTTTTTGAGGAATCAGCCGTTTATTGGCCGGAAGAGTCTTTCGACATGCATATCCATGAGCAGGTAGGCTCCACCTTAGTAAACTTTCTCACGGGCCTTCATAGTTTGGCTCGAATTTCCCCCGTTTTGCACGATTAGGGATCATAGGTCTTTTAACGACTAGCACGAGTTCGCCTTGGCGGAATGTTCTCGGCCTAGTCAGTTTTTCTTATGACCGCGTCATCCTCCCCTTGTAAGCTTCCAGATTTTTCTGTGCTATAAAGCGAGTTTCGCCGAGGGCATCAAGCTTCTCAAGCCGAAGATGAGAATTTTCTTCATCTGTCAGGTCGTATCGGACCGCTACCCGCAGAGAAGGGAGTTCTATTTCCTTGGGAAGCACTACTTCTGTGCCAAATACCAACGCGTATGGTGTTGTATTCGTAGCCATTTTGAACGTTGTTCGGTATGCCCAGAGAACTTCGTGCAGCCTTTTGTGCCAATCTCTTTTGTTTCTGGATACTGTTTTCTTTATAATCTTTATCAAGGTCTTGTTGAAAGCTTCAACTAGACCGTTAGCACGAGAATTATAGACTGAAGAGTATCTCCAATATATTTTATTCTGTTGTACGAAATGGATAATTTTATAACTTCTATAAGCTGGCCCATTATCCGAGATAATCCGTCGCGGAGTGCCGAACCGATAGATGACATGTGTTCTGAAGAAATAGAGGATATTCTCCGTCTTCACCTCCCTTAATGGTACTGCGTCTGCCCACTTAGAAAAGTAGTCGGTCGTTGCCAGTATGAACCGATGTCCTTTAGACGATGCCGGTTCAATGGGGACAATTATATCGGTTTCCCACATTTCGAACGACCAGCTAGCTACTGTTCGGTGTAGAGGATTTGGATGCAGGAGGATGAATTACCCGTGAATTTGGCACAAGTGACACTGTTTCACATATTCGAGACAGTCCTGAATCATTGTGGGCCAATAGTAACCCATTATTTTTATCTTCAGTTTCATCTTTAGCCTAGCTTGATGAGAGCCACAAAGTTCGTCGTGAGTTTCTTGGACGACTTTCTTCTCTTCTTCTGGTCCCAAGAATCTTAGCCACAGATAGTCGAACGATCATTTATATAGATTATCATTGACGAAGGCGAAAGACAGAGCTCGTTCATGAGCTGATATCTAAACGACGCATTTTTGGGCGTTCGTTGGGATTTGAAGTAGTCTATGAAGACTTCCCTCCAATCCTTGACCTTTTTTTGTCCTCTATTTGAAAGGCTACTTGTTCGATCGTTTCTTTTCTTTCGGATGGCTCTACCAAGTCTTCCGAAGATATATTTGTCGGCGAGAGAATCCTACGGCTTTGCACAATGATCCTTACGTCATCGAGGTCTTCATCGGCCAGTTCCTTAGCCAATTTGGCCAATGAATCCGCCTTGTTGTTTTCTGCACGCGATATACTCTCCAGGATTTATGAGGGGATTTGTGTCAGCAGTTGCTGCACTCTTTCACCATACTTTATCAGCTCTAGCTTGCACGTCTGATAGTCACCATTTACTTGGCTGACGATCAGCTGGGAGTCTCCATATATGAGGAGGTCTTTGATTCCCATATCGATAGCGATCTCGATTCCTGCTATCAAGGCTTCATATTCAGCTTCGTTATTAGTCCTTGGCTCCGTTAAGGAGAGGGCATAACGCAATATCCCTCCTTGCGGAGTCACAAAGATAAGGCCCATCCCGGCTTTGATTATGGGGGTGTTTTGCTTTCGCCTCTTCAGGGAAGATACTCCATCGAAGTAGAGTTCCCATTAGGAATCATTTTGTTCCTTCTCTTCTTCGATTGTGTCGAACGCATGTTCATCCGGCGACTCGCAATTTAAAGGGGTGTCGGCTGGTATCGGATGCTCGGCGAGAAAGTCGAAAATGGCTTGGCCTTTCACTGCTTTGAGGGGTCGATACGTTATCGAGAACTCTATAAGGAGGAGGGCCCATTTGGCGAGCCTTCCTGCTAGTATGGCCCTTGACATCAGATATTTAAGAGAATCCACCTTCGGTATGAAATGGACCTCATGTGCCAAGGCGTAATGTCTAAGCTTCGTTATCGCGAAGATCAGTGTCAGGCAATGCTTTTCGATGAGGGAGTATTTGTTTTCTGCCCCCAGGAGAACTCGACTCAAATAGTATAGAGCTTTCTCCTTTCCCTGATCGTTCTCTTGCGCCCATAACGCACCTAAAGAACCCTCAAGGGCTACTGTATATAGGATGAGGGGTTTTCCCTTAACCAGAGCGGTCAATACCGGTAAATTTTGTAGGTATTGCTTGATTTTGTCTAGTGCAATTTGGTACTTTTGATCCCAGACGAACGGGGTCCCCTTCTTTATCAGATGACTGTAGGGACGGCATTTTCCGGAGAGATTGGCTATGAATTGTCAGATATATGCGAGCTTTTCTTGAAGAGATCGCAACTGTTTGAGAGTCCTTAGCGTGGGCATTTCCATAATCGTCTTGATCTTTGAGGGATCAATTTCGATACCCAGGTGCCGTATGATGAATCCTAGGAATTTTCCTGAGGAGACTCCAAATGCACATTTTAGAGGATTCATCTTCAGATTATACATCTGAAGACGTCAGAACACTATTTTTAGATGTTCCCAATGTTCCTCGTGAGATCTACTCTTTACCACAAGGTCGTCAATGTAACATTCGACAATCTCATGGATGGGGTCATCGAAGATCTTTGTCATGGCCCTCTGGTAAGTAGCGCCAGTGTTCTTTAAACTGAAGGGCATCACCTTATAGCAGAATATGACTAGTGGAGTCCGGAAGGCGGTATGCTTTTGGTCTTCTGGATGCATTTTTATTTGGTTGTATCCTGAAGATCCACCCATGAAGGAGAAGACTTCATGGGTAGATGTGTTATCGATCATCAGCTCGGTAATAGGTACTAAGAAATCATCCTTCGGGAAAGCTTTGTTGAGGTCCCGAAAGTATACGGAGATGCGCACCATCCCATTTTCTTCATCACTGGAATGATGTTCGCGATCCAGTCGAGATATTGAACATCTTGGATGAAGCCGGAGTCGATTAGTTTCTTGACATCAGCGTTTATACTCATCTCAAGTTCGAACCGCATTCTTCTTGGCGCCTGTTTGACGGGCTTTATATCCGGCAATATGGCTAGTTTATGTACTGCCACCTTTGGATCTAGACCCGGCATCTCAGAATAGTTCCATACGAAGCAGTCTTTATATTTCATGAGCACATCTTTTAACGTGGCTACCTATTTTTCAGATAGTAGCTCACTGACGAACGTTAGCCTCTGATCATTTTCCGTCCCTAAGTCAATTTTTCTTAGGTTTTCCGTCGTGGTAGTGTTGGGGTCAAAATTTACACCCCGGTTGACCAAGTCAAAATCAAAATCAACCCCAAGCCAAGTGGACCCAAGCCCAGGTCAGAACCGAGCATAGAAGGGACCGGCCCCATGACAAAAGGAATGAAGCAATAAATTAGTTTTAATTAATTCCTTTTTTAGAAATAAATGTATGAAAATGGGCAGAAAACCAAAATTTTGTAAAACCCGTGGCTTATGTGCAAAAAGAAACAAGCATATAAGGCATGGGATGGCACAAGCGCCATTTGGCAAAGCCCAAAGGGCTACATCTAAAGTGTGTAGCCTATAAAGGCAAAGATGATGAAAATATCTCAACAACTTTTCCATTCTCTAAAATTCTAAGGTTTGTACCTCCTCCTCCTTCCTCAAGGTTCTAAACCTTCTTCTTTTCTTTTGAATTAAATCAAGAGTTTAACTCTATTTTTTCCAAAAATAAATAGTTTTTCACCATAAAACCCTTGAAAGGGAGCTCGGATCTGCCATCAAATCCCTAAAAGGGGAGATTTTAAGTCTCACCTCCCCTTTTCCCCCTAAGATCCAGCCCACAGAGAAGAAAAAGAAGGATACCCATCTCCAAAAATCCCATTCCGGGAGGATCCGAGGCTCGAAAGAAAATCCAAAGATTTCTAGGAGTTTAACTCCGTTCAAGATCTGTTGGAGTTTAACTCCATAAATCAAACCCCTTTTGAGGAATTTAACTCCAAATCTATACATAATCCTTGTTAGGAGTTCAACTCCAAAAAACCTCTTAGGAGTTCAACTTCTAACCCAGGGGCTAAGCCCCTTTTCCGCTGGTGTTTCCAACGGTCGCGTGCCGCGCACGTGACCCATGGACGCCCAGCGGTCGCGTGCCACGCACGTGACCCGCAGGCGCCCAGCGGTCGCGTGCATGGCACGTGACCCACGAGTGCTAAGCGCCCACGTGCGCCTCACGTAACCTGCGGGCACTCAGCGTCTAGCGGTCGCGTGCCACTCACGTGACCCGCTGGCGCCCAGCGGTCGTGTGCCGCGCACGTGACCCTCTGGCGACCAGCGGTCGCGTGCTGTGCATGTGACCCGTGGGCGCCCAGCGCCCACACGCTGTGCACGTGACCTATGGGCGCCAGGCGCCCTCGTGCCCGGCACTTGCCCCGAGGAGGCCAAGCGCCCGCGCGTTAGGCACGTGACCCGTGAGCGCCTAGCACCCACGTGCCATGCACGCATCTTTAAGACACTCCTCACCCTTCATTTTCCATGCACTCCACACCAGAAACACGTCCCCCGTTAGGAAAATTTTTCTAACGGGGGGCTGCTAGCCCCCTTGACCCCCAGCCTGCTATCCGGGTAGCAGGACCCCCGTAAACTCTGCGAGGCCCCCGATATATCCAAACCCCTTTCAAAACACAACACATGTACACTGCACACTGAGTTTGCATGACTAGTTGACCCGTCAATCGGAGGTTCCTTCACTCCAAAGGCGAGGGGTAATTAAAGACAGCTTAGTCCACGGCTGCCGGAGATTCGAATCTCCATAATCAATAAACCCCGGCCTACCTTAGGCAGGGGGAATCTGTATACGCCTGACGAGCGCGCGTATATTCCAATCTTAATAGGTAATGAAAAAAACCCTACAGATTCTGGCATGCCCGGTGGGACCTTTCTCTCCTCCCATATCTCGGGTCAAGTGTTCATGCAAACTCATTTAACATATATATCGACGTTTGTACTGAAGTGACGTTCCTTTCGTGCAGCAATAAACATTCAACGACGATGTCTCCCAAGATGAATTCATCTTCCAACGTGACCCTGATCTCGTACGTAGTCAAGATCAATGCCCGTGTGGTTCCTCTGCCAGTCTCAGCCGGCAATGGGAGGAGTCATCCCGTCAATTTGGTTCGGTCATCATCTATCCTGCTGGAAGCGCTCATCTGGCGGAAGTCCCGACAAACCAAGCGGCCAAACGAACCTCGAGGGGCCAGAGGCCAAACGTCGTGGTCTTCAGAGCATCCCACCCCAAATGCAAATCCGTATTCGAACGACTCTCCATTGTTCCAACTGGGGGCAAGGCCGTCAACACCAATAGGGCCACAAAGCAGCTCCAGCAAGCTCAGATGGTGCCCTTGACAATCGCACGAGCAGGCATCTTCTCTGGGCTCTCGGTCAATCAGTCTACGGCGTCTTCCCGAACAGCCAAAGTCTGCTAAGTGCTTAAGACAAAAAAGTTAAGGCAGAAGCGGCTCAGGTATCGAGCCAACAAGAGGGCCAGGACTTCAGCCATGTGGAATCTTATGAGGTTCCAAGAGCAGGGTTACTCCGTGACGATGGCTGGGTCGGTCATAAAAGTCAGCAATTCCTTCGAATCTCCTAAGTGGGTTCAGAAAAATGCCATGACCGCCAGAAGACAGCGGTCCGAACAATGCCATAAAGGGACGTGTCCCAGCCCCAAAAGAGAAAGCATGACACCATCTCTTCAAGAGTCTATCAGGCGCTCCACGCCGCGCGTAAACAGCGAGACAAATCCAAAAAGGAAGCGGCAGCACAACTCAAGAATTCGGTCAGGCCAGCCATCTCCAATCGATTGTCCGCTACCAAAACAGAAGGGCCAAGATGGTGTTCCATAAAATCAGCTATCAATAATGAAATGATGGCCGGATATATTATCCATACGGTCTATATGGTGGGCGGGCGTCCCAGCGACAACTTGCGTAGCAAGAGCAAGGATGGGGCTACCACATCCCAAGCCCGATCTAGCTTGAATGTGGTTACCTCTTCCCAAGATGAGCCGCCTTCACTAGATGAGGAAAACCCTCTCGATGAAGACGATAGGCAGAAAGACCCCTCAGTCCATGTAGAGTCAAGCTCGGACAGTGAAGAAGAGCCAAATTTCCGCCCCAGGACCGCAGAGCAAGAGCTGCTTCAAGAGCTTCGAAAACAGCTCAGGAGTAAAGATAAAGAAATGGACAAGCTTTACTCCAAAATCGACGACCTGACGAATGTTGTGATGCAGCTTACGGCTCAAATTGCTCGGGTACCTCCCAATCAAGCACAAGTCTCTACTCATGAGCAGGGAAATGACAACCCGAAGCAATCGATGCCTGTCCCTTTGGGTCCAAGATTGGGTGAGCCGCACAAAAGCCGGCCACATTCCGCTTCTGGGGACACCTTGGCCCCAGATAGCACCATCCCGCTAACACAAGATCGGATGATGGATTTGGTCACCAGCAAGGTTAAAACATTGGTGGCCGAAGCTGAAGCTCAGAAAGAAATTGGCAGTAGCGGGCGACCATATCCCGCACAGTACGATCTGATTGAGTTCCCCAGCGGCTACGTCATTCCTAAGTTCGGAAGATTTGATGGGACGGGAAATGAAAATCAGCACGTCGCCCACTTTAAAGCATCGTGCGGAAATACAGGGGGTAATGATGCGCTCTTTCTTCGTCAGTTTGTCAATAGCCTGACCGGTGTTGCTTTTGACTGGTACGCAAGCATACCAGACAAGTCCGTCATTACTTTTTCCCAAATGGAGTCTCTGTTTTGTCAAAGTTTCATGAGTGTCGGTGACAACATCTCCATCGCTGACCTCGTAAGAACTAAGCCGGGGAAAAATGAAAGCAACACGGACTTTATTGCCCGATGGCGCAACCTCACTGTCAAGTGCGAACCGCCGTTAGAGCAAGACTAGTCCGTCAGCCTCCTCATTGGGAACTTCATCAATTGGATGGTCCCATTCTTATATACAGCAGGCCTCAAGACGTTTCAGGAGCTAACCAAGAAAGTCCAAATGCTGGAACGCTCGAAGCAAGAGTCTACCCCGGACTCTCAGAGAGACCAGACTTGGAAAAGCAAGCGGGACGGCAGCCGTAAAAGCGGGAATTCCAGCAATACCAATGTCTTCAATGCGTCCGATAATGAAGACAAGCGAAAGGCAGGCGAAACTAAAACCAACCGGTCTCGAAAGCCAGTGCTGGGAGGAGAAGGGCTTTCCCTAGAAGAGAAAAAGAACAAGGTTTACTCTTTCAGAAGGGACAAGGTTCGCAAGATATTCAAAGATGCCTTGAACAACGGCCTACAATTGCCGGGGTCGAAGAGACCGCATTAAGCAAAAATGACCGACAATCCCCTATATTACTCGTACCATAGAGTACTGAGCCAGGCGATCGAGGATTGCTATATTTTCAAAGACTGGGTCAAGAAGCAGTATAAGACTGGAGAGATCGAGCTGTCTAAGAGTGTGTTGGTAAACAACCAAAATGCAACCACCAACTTCATACAGACACAAGCTGAAGCCTTCTGGGAGCAGACAGCTGACCCGCTGTCCTGAGAAATGAAACTGACTCACCGCAGC
Organism: Agapanthus africanus; assembly: GCA_030015575.1. NCBI lineage: Eukaryota > Viridiplantae > Streptophyta > Magnoliopsida > Asparagales > Amaryllidaceae > Agapanthus > Agapanthus africanus. The sequence continues at coordinate 167,103,609 of JASDDO010000028.1, read as the reverse complement.
CTCCGTGGAGTACGCATATATCTAATAAGACGAAGAAGATGTTAAAGCTACTTTGGAAAGATCCCAGAACAGAATGGGAAGGGCAGAAGAAGCCCACCATTCTAGCTGCCAATTCGGCTCAATCAGGCTCAAAATCCAAAAAGCTCAAGAAGAAGAAAAATATAGCTCGACGTGAAAAAGAGTCTGCAGGGAGATCGAACATTCAAAAATATATCGATTCTCTCGAAGATTATGAACAAAAAGAAAGATCTCTAATTCAATTGAAAGAGTTCTTCCCTGTAGAAGCGGCTGAGATTCTGGAGGAGCTAGAAGAAGACTCCGATGAAGAGATCCTTATAGTGACCTGCTACACCATCCATCTTAGCAGCGACTCTGAAGAGGAGCTTTATTTTCCCGAAGAGGACGAGGAGCTCGTCACAAAGGCCAACCAAATTCAGCTCAGAAGTGGCAAGGCTCTACCGCCAAATCAGGTAAATGCCCCAAAAAGAAAGGAAAAACAGGTGGCTAACGAGGAAGATGGTAGAGAACCGGCTAATGAAAACTCAAGTCCTTCCTCAGTGGACTACAACATCTTGGCTCATCTCCGGAAGCTTCTGTCTCTCCTGAGCATCTACGATGCCTTGGTCCTATCTAAGGAGCTTAGAGATGTTCTCATCCACGCTGTACAAAACCCCAAACGGTATCAGGCTCGCTTTGCGGAAATTAATATGAAAGTATCCCAGTACGCTCTGCATGCCACCGCAGTCACGTTTAAGCACGAAGACTTGCTACTAGAAACGGCTAAGCATAATCGGCTGCTTTACATGACCGGGTATAGCGACGGTGATCAGATTAATCGTATATTGATTGATCCAGGATCCTCAGTGAACATCATGAACTTGCGGACTCTGAAGAGTTTGTCAAAGGACGCCCGACACCTGTCAAGGGAAAGGATTGTCATTTAAGGCTTCAATCAAAATTGCCAGCAAGTTCTGGGATCCATAGCTCTGCCGATCTGGTTTGAGGACCTACAAACTAAAGCCAAAATATATGTGATTGACGCCGACACGTCTTATAAAATTCTCTTGGGACAGCCATGGTTCCACGATTACGGCATTGTTCCGTCAACTCTCCATCAATGCATGAAGTATACTAAAAAAGGCGAAGAAAGACGTATTGACGGAGACATCCAACCGTTCGGTGTGCATGAGGTCCGATATGAAGATTCTCAATACTTTGTGAACCCCAAAAATGCTAAGCCACAATGGACCAAGGACAGAACGGACCCCAAACTCAAAAGCAAATCTGAGCCGACTGTCACTTTCAAAAGCAAAAAACCCCATGTGTGTCCGCGTTTCGGAAGCGACACTGATGAATCTGACGCTGGAAGTCCGTCCTTCCGTAAAACTCGCCCTAATTTCGATAGCGATACGGACGAATCTGATATTAAAGGATCATCCGGCAGAAAAATCCGCCCTCGTTTAGGCAGTGACACTGAAGAATCAGAAGAAGAGAACCTGACTCGCAACAGCTATGCAGATTGGGCCCCCACGCAATAAGAAAAGCTACGAGAGACCTTCGAAGTTGCAGAAGGGTCCCTAGCTGTCACAAGGGTGCCAGAGCAGATGTGCAAAGAGCTCGATGCATTTTCAGTCTCCACCGTGGACCAGCTGAAAACTTTCTACGTTCCCGGAAGGAAAAGTGGACAGAAGGGCATCCTGTTTTATGGGTCAAATCCTATCGCACACTCAGACAATTTGTCTGTGACATGCTTTCCATACGAGAGAGGCATAAGAACCATCCTAAACCTAAGATATGCTGCGCCCAAGATACGGGAATACTTTAAAAAGTGCAGATGCTGGTTATATCAAACGAAATCCGAAGCGAAGTTTTATGAGGAGCTATGGCATCTGCCTCAGGTCCGAGCACTTATCGATGGACGAATTCCAAACAGACGGGGAATAGGTTTCATTCAACCTAATTCCAAAGTATGCTACATGATCCAGGTTGGTGAAGCCAGCGAAAGGTCAAATGATGACAACGAGATAGCCGAGCCAGAAGAAGCCCCTCAAGAGCTCGAAGACGGCGGACAAGCAACCTTTGACGAGCTAACCGAGATTGATTTAGGAACACCTGATGATCGAAGACCGACCTACATTAGCTCACTCTTGTCATAGGAAATGAAAAAGCAGATAGTCATCCTACTGCATGAGTTCGCCGACTGCTTCGCATGGATGTACAAAGAAATGCCTAGCCTTTCCCCTGAAGTGGCCGTGTATAAGCTAACTATATCTCCTGATGCTAAGCCAGTCAAAAAAGCTCCTCGAAGAATGAGAAGGGAGCTGGAAGAAAAGGTCATCGAGGAAACTAAGAAAATTATCGATGATGGCTTCATCAGGGAAGAGAAATACGCAGACTGGATTGCATGCAATATCCCAGTAAAGAAGAAAAATGGGCAGATCCGGGTCTGCGTCGATTTCAGGGACCTTAACAAGGAATGCCCTAAAGATGATTTCTCACTTCCAGTCATGAAAATGATGGTCGATGACACCTCAAATTACGAGTTGTTCACCTTCATGGCCGGTTCGTCTAGATACAATCAGATAAAAGTGTCGCCTGAGGACGAGAAGCATAAAGCATTTCAAACCTCGATCGGCATATACTGTTACAAAGTGATGCCATTCAAACTGAAGAATGCAGGTGCTACATATTAAAGGACAATGACCAATATCTTTGATGACCTAATCCATAAAAGTCGTCAAATATTATGTTGATGATTTGGTCGTTAAGACTAAAGCCAAGGCCGATCACATCCAAGATCTTGGAACCGTTTTCACCAAATTGAGGGAATACGATCTGAAGATGATCCTCTAAAGTGCGCTTTTGGCGTGTCATCAGAAAAATTCCTGGGCTTCATAGTCCAACATCGAGAGATCAAAGTTGACTCATCAAAAATAACGGCCATCATGGAGATGCCCCCTCCGAAGAATCTGACACGGCTGAGATCTTTTCAAGGCAAGCTTGCTTATATACGAAGGTTTATCTCAAATTTATCCGGGAGATGTAGGCCCTTCTCAAAGCTCATGAAGAAAGGAGGATGCCGAATGTCAAGAAGCGTTCGAAAGCATCAAACAGTACTTATTGCACCCTCCAGTGCTGTCCGCTCCCATTCCAAATAAACTGATGATTCTCTACACTACCGCGCTAGATGAATCACTCGGTGCACTTCTTGCCCAGAACAATGAGGAGGGAAAAGAAAATGCCCTCTGCTACCTCAGTCGAACTTTTGTTGGGGCGGAACACAACTATTCCCCGATCGAAAAGCAATGCCTGGCTCTGATATTCGCTGTGAAGAAGTTGAGGCACTATCTGCTTGCTCATCGGGTTATGCTGATTTCCATGGTCGGCCCGCTCAAACACTTAATGACCAAAGTAAGCCTAGCCGGCAGAATCGCGAGAAGGGCTGTCATGCTGCTTGAATTTGACATAATTTATACTCCTCAGAAAGTAGTAAAAGGGCAAGCCCTCGCCGACTTTCTCGCTGATCATCCCGTACCAGAAGGGTCATCGCTCAATTGCGAGTAACCCGACGAACAAGTGCTGCACCTTGAGAATGATGAGCCATGTTGGGAGCTCTACTTCGACGGAGCCTCGTCAATAAGGATCTCTAGCAAATCAAGCATCCCGAAGATAAAAGCAGGGATAGGGCTGGTGTTCGTCGCGCCATCGGGAGGAACCATACGACGTTCCTTCGCTCTCACCGAGCCTCGCACAAACAATGAGACTAAGTACGAAGCTCTGATAGCTGGTCTGGAGCTCACTATAGAAATGGAAATCCCTCGACTACGGGTTTACAGTGATTCCCAGCTTGTCGTCAACCAAGTAAGCGGCGACTATAAAATATATAAGACCGAGTTAGCTCGATATAGAGGACGGGTGGTGGAAATCATGAAAAAGTTCACTCACATTGAACTAATGAGAGTCCTTAGGGCATTGAACGGAAAAGTCGACGTACTCGCTCGCCTAACCAAAGAGCTGGTTGATCCCAACATGGATGAAATTCTTATCACAGTCAAGAGCTGGCAAATTTTTCCCTCGGTCTCTTTACGAGAAGAGGGAAGTGCAGAACAAAAGAGCAATCATGCCAAAGAAGTTCTAATCATTCAAGAGGAGCCCGATTGGAGAGAGCCCTTCATAGAGTACTTCTGATACGATAAGTTACCCGTAGAAAAATCTGCGAGGGTTCAGCTGAAGAAGAGAGCTCTCCGATATGTGTTTGTAAATAATACGCCATACCAAAGATCATATGACCAACTCTGGCTCAGGTGCCTGTCATTGGACAAAGCCCAAAAAGTCTTGACAGAAGTTCACTCGAGCGTCTGCGGGGCTCACTAGTCTGGCCCTAAAATGCGGCTTCAGATCAAACGGCTTGGATATTATTGGCCCACCATGATAAGGGATTGCAAAGAGCATGCAAAGAAATGTCATATCTGCCAAATTCACGGTGATTTCATTCGCAAGCATCCCAATCTGTTGCATCCTACGGTGGTGTCGTGGCCCTTCGAAGTTTGGGGCACCGATATAGTTGGTCCAATTGATCCACTGTCATCCAAAGGCCACCGGTTCATATTGGTTGCAACTGACTATTTTTCGATATGGGCTGAAGCTGTCCCGCTAAAAGAAGTTAAGACAGAAGATATTGTGGCGTTCTTCCGGCAAAATATTCTTTACCGCTTTGGTACACCAAGAAGAATCATATCTGACAACGGGCCTTCTTTCAAGAGCTTCAAAGTCTCAAGGTTCGCTACTCAGCACAAGATAGACTGGAGATATTCCTCCATCTATAATACAAGAGCCAACGGGCTAGCCGAAACCTTCAATAAGACTCTATGCAAGCTCCTGAGGAAAAATGCCTCAGCCAACAAGAGAGACTGGAATCTCAAACTTCATGAGGCATTATGGGCATATCGTACAACGCACCATACTCCAACTCAGTCCACTCCATACTCATTACTCTTCGGAGTGGAGGAGATCCTTCCCCTCGAAATCGAAGTTCCAAGCTTAAGAATGGCCGTTCAGCACGAGTTGACGGAGGAGGAAAACGTGCTCCTTCGGCTCGAAGAGCTCGACGCCCTCGAAGAAAAGAGGCTCATGGTACAGCAAAATCTGGAGCTGTACCGAGCCCAAATGTCACGAGCCTATGACAAGATGACACGTCTCCGCTCTTTCAAGAAAAGCGAATTGGTGTTGGTCCTCAATAGACCGATCATCCCCAATCGACATGCCAAGGGAAAATTCGATCCAAACTGGGAAGGACCATACGTCATCGAGAAAGTGTTTGATGGAGGATCCTACCAGCTAATAAATGCCGAGGGAGAAAGGATCATGACACCCATCAATGGCCGATATCTCAAGAAATACTAGGCGTGAATGCTCCAAGTCACAGGCGAATTGAGCACACCGGCCCTACGGTCTGGATCATACATCCTGTAAAACCGTATACAATCCACGGGCATAAACAACTCCTATCTCTCCCAAGTCCTACCGGCGAGACTACATTTAAAGTCCCACCAGCAATGAAGATTCGCCAATGTAAAAAAAAGAAAAAAAAGGGGGGATGTCCATAAGCAAAACGGGCACGGATGAAAACCTGAAAAGGCTCCGTAAGTAAAAGCAGCAGGACTGCCGACGAGTTTATGAAAGCCCGAAAGGACGCAAACTCGTAAAAAGGAGATGAAATACACTCGCAAAGTCCTCTCGACCTTGTGAGGAGAAAATCCCCGCGTGAGATCCTTACGACTCACAAAAGAGCAACACGCTTAGGAATCCCCACAATTCCTAGGGAGAAATACACCTGCGAGATCCTCTCGACTCGTAGGGAGAAAATGCTTTTATAAGACCCTTACGGCTCATAAAATTGTAAAGCCTTAGGTGATAGAGATCTAAACCTGTCTCCTAAGCCATCGCTCCCCAACGGGCAATGGCAAACGATGAGTCGCTCCTGGCATTGCTTTAGTGTTAGCGGTGCTGATGCCGACCCAAAACCTAAATCCCAAGTTTTTCCAGTGGCAAATGATGAGTCGCTCCTGGCATTGCTTCGGTGTTAGCGGTGATGATGCCGACCCATAAACTAAATCCCAAGTCCTCCCGCAGCAAATGATGAGTCGCTCCTGGCATTGCTTCAGTGTTAGCGGTGCTGATGCTGACCCTAAAACTAAATCCCAAGTCCTCCCGGGGCAAATGATGAGTTGCTCCTGGAATTATTCCAGTGCAGCAATGCTGATGCCGACCCAAAAACTAAATCCCAAGTCCTCCTACGGCAAATGATGAGTCGCTCCTGGCATTGCTTCAATGTTAGCGGTGCTGATGCCGACCCAAAAACTAAATCCCAAGTCTTCCTGGGGCAAATGATGAGCTGCTCTAGGGATTATTCCAGTGCAGCAATGCTGATGCCGACCCAAAAACTAAATCCCAAGTCCTCCCGTGGCAAATGATGAGTCACTCCTGGCATTACTTCAGTGTTAGCGGTGCTAATGCCGACCCAAAACCTAAATCACAAGTCCTCCCAAGGCAAATGATGAGTTTCTCCCGGTATTATTCCAGTGCAGCAATGCTGATGCCGACCCAAAAACTAAATCCCAAGTCCTCCCGGGGCAAATGATGAGTTGCTCCTGGACTTATTCCAGTGCAGCAATGCTGATGCCAAATAAAATCCAAATTCCAAGTTCCTTTCAAATTCAAAAGGCCTGCTAAATAATGCAGAAATCAGATAGATCAAATTAATATCCCACCCAGTAGCGCTTCCAAGCTCAAAAGTCCCGCTAAACGGGTAGGGAACTCCCAAAATAAATCAAATCAAACAAATCAACCATGACACCGCAGAAAACGCAGCAAGTCAAATCAAATCCCGATACCGCAATAAGCGGAGCAAGAACCGACCGTCCAAGTCGCCAAAATGGCAGCACCGACCGTCCAAGTCGCAAAAAGGGAAGCACGGACCGTCCAAGTCGCAAAAAGGGTAGAACCGACCATCCAAGTCACAAAACGGATAGCACCGATCGTCCAAGTCGCAAAAATGGTAGCACTGACCGTCCAAGTTGCAAAAAGGGCAGAACCGACTGTCCACGTCGCAAAAAGGGCAGCACCGACCGTCCAAGTCGCAAAAATGGCAGCACCAACCGTCCAAGTCGCAAAAGGGGCAGAACCAATCGTCCAAGTCGCTAAAAAGGCAGCACCGACCTTCCAAGTCGCTAAAAGGGCAGCACTGACCATCTAAGTCGCAAAAAGGGCAGCACCGACCGTCCACATCGCTAAAATGCTAGCACCGTGCGTCCACATCGGTAAAATGGCAGAACCGACCATCTACATCACAAAAATAATAGCACTGACCGTCCACGTCGCAAAAAGGGCAGTATCGAGCTCCACGTCGTCAAAACGGGAACCAGATTTAATCAACCTCCACGCGAAAGAAGATCCATCAATTTCATGCACACAACCCACATATGTGGTGTAGATTTATTGATGGGGGCAATTTGTTGGGGTCAAATTTTACACCCCGATTGACCAAGTCAAAATCAAAGTCAACCCCAAGCCAAGTGGGCCTAAGCCCAGGTCAGAACCGAGCATGGAAGGGACTGGCCCCATGACAAAAGGAATGAAGCCATAAATTAGTTTTAATGTAATTCCTTTTTTTAGAAATAAATGTATGTAAATAGGCAGAAAACCGAAATTTTGTAAAACCCATGGCTTATGTGCAAAAAGAAACAAGCATATAAGGCATGGGTGGCACAAGCGCCATTTGGCAAAGCCTAAGAGGATATATGTAAAGTGTGTAGCCTATAAAGGCAAAGATGATAAAAATATCTCAACAACTTTTCCATTCTCTAAAATTCTAGGGTTTGTACCTCCTCCTCCTTCCTCAAGGTTCTAAACCTTCTTATTTTCTTTTGAATTAAATCAGGAGTTTAACTCTTTCTTTTCTAAAAATAAATAGTTTTTCACCATAAAACTCTTGAAGGGGAGCTCGGATCTGCCATCAAATCCCTAGAAGGGGAGATTTTAAGTCCCACCTCCTCTTTTCCCCCTAAGATCCAGCCTACAGAGAGGAAGAAGAAGGATACCCATCTCCAAAAATCCCATTCCGGGAGGATCTGAGGATCAAAAGAAGATCCAAAGATTTCTAGGAGTTTAACTCCATTCAAAATTTGTAGGAGTTTAACTCCATAAATCAAACCCCTTTTTAGGAGTTTAACTCCAAATCTATACATAATCCTTGTTAGGAGTTCAACTCCAAAAAACCCCTTGGGAGTTCAACTTCTAACCCAGGGGCTAAGCCCCCTTTCCGCTAGTGTTTCCAGCAGTCTCGTGCCGCGCACGTGACCTGCGAGCGCCCAGCGGTCGTGTGCTGCGCACGTGACCCTCTGGCGACCAGCGGTCGCGTGCTACGCATATGACCCATGGGTGCCCAGCGCCTACGCGCTGTGCACATGACCCGCGAGCGCCCATGCGCCTGGCACGTGACCTGCGGGGGCCAAGCGCCCGCGCACTAGGCACATGACCCGCGGGTGCCAAGTGCCAACGCGCCAGGCATGTGACCTGTGGGCGCCTAGCGCCCACGTGCCATGCACGCATCTTTAAGACGCTCTCACCCCTCGTTTTCCATGCACTCCACACTATAAACATGTCTCCCGTTAGGAAAATTTTTCTAACGGGGCGCTGCTCCGCACCCCGCAAGGGGGCTGCTAGCCCCCTTGACCCCCAGCCCGCGATCCGGGTAGCGGGACCCCCGTAAACTCTGCGAAGCCCCCGATATATCCAGACCCCTTTCAAAACACAACACACGCACATTGCACACTGAGTTCACATGACTAGTTGACCCGTCAATCGGAGGTTCCTTCACTCCAAAGGCGAGGGGTAATTAACAACAGCTTAGTCTGCGGCTGCCGGAGATTCGGATCCCCATAATCAATAAACCCCGGCCTACCTTAAGCAGAGGGAATCTGTATACGCCTGACGAGCGCGCGCGTATTCCCATCTCAATGGGGTGACGAAAAACACCCTACATGTGTGTATCCCATCTTCCAGCTCTTTTGGTGCTGGTGGAATCTCGGAGATCACCTCGTCCCCGTCTTCATTTGCGAAGCACATATGGAGGTAATCCATAGTATCGTGCCCTCCCTCTTTTGAGAGTGTTATCATTTGGCAGGTACGAGTTCGCTTCCATTCTTGATGTTGAGCTGGTCCTATCCTCACGGTATAAGTCCTCTTTGGCTCATGCTTTTACGGCGGGGTTACCCTCCAGCTGTCGAATAAAGCGAACCTGCCTTGTTGATATCGGTCTTCTACCCAGTCTTTGAAGGTGAAGCATTCATCGAGGGGATGACCTATTGCTCGGTGGTAAGAGCAATAATCCGGATGATGGACCTCGTTTATTTGTTCAGGGTGCCGAGACTGCAGAAGTGTCATCATTTGATGTTTCATGACAAGGTTGAATATTTTCCTCGTCTTGTCCTGGGGGAAAATGTAATCCCGACCCATCTTCTTTATAAAGGACAGGTTCCAACCGAGTTTTTCTCGATTGCATGGCTTCTTGAATTTGCTTTGTTGTTTTCAAACGTTGTTTGCATTGTTTACCCTGTTTTTGCCTCTATTTCGGGATTTCCCCCTTTCGCGAGGACATATAGCGGGTCAGGGATGAAGAGCATTATATTCTTCCTTCTCAGCAGACAGCTGATTGAGACGTTGCGTTCTGTCCTTTTCATAAATGGCCATTTCGCGGCTGTGATTATCTCGGCTCTCTTGATAAGCTTCTTTTATTAGCTTGTCTATTTGTTCTTCGAGCGTCGGACATAACGTTCTTAGAGTGGGATCTCGCTCCGATTTGACGTCACGGCTATTTGGAGAAGCGTCTTCCGCTTCACTTGAGCTATTTATGACGCGACAACTATGGAATCGCTCCTTTTTCTTGGACCGAACATATCCGAGCCCGGTTGTCTCCATCTTACTGTTAGGCATCTTTCACTGAGTCCTGGAAATATCCTAAATCTTTTTGTAGAATAGGGCTTGTCAAACAGTTTGTTCGAGGGGTACACCTTGGCATTTTAACAGCCTTTTCAATCCCTCTGCGTAGTATCTTGGCATATGGATTGATTGAAGCCTGTCAAGTGCAAAATCGGCACCATTCCATACTTCTTTTTCTACTTTGGTCTTCGTAGATTGGTAGAAGAGGATTGCCTTTTCACCTCTTCGCCTGGGAGGGACGTAGAAAGTCTGTAGTTCTTGTACGCTGTGTGTATCAAGCGCATCAAGTTCTTTGTAATGCCAAGACGGAGCCATTGTGATTTGCAGACTCTGAACTGTTCTGGCGAGGGTTTGCACTGACAGGCAAATAGAGAACACTGCGTTGGCCTCGTCCTCAGAGTTGCAGCCAAAGACCAAAATAGAAGTAGATAGCCCGGGCCTGTTGTTTTCTTTTTGGGGTTGCCTTGAGTAGACTATTTCTTCATCTTCCTCGGAATCTCTCCCAAAGATCGGGATAGTGGCGACGGGTTTCTGTTTATCCTCTGGCTTATGACACCTTTCCGTATCGTCGAAGTATGGTAGGAAGTACTTTGCATCTTCATATTTTCGGATCTCGTTTACAGAGAATGGATTTAGCTCCCCTGTGACGGTGTATTCCAAGCCGTCTTTGAAATATTTCATACACTGATGTTGTGTAGAAGGGATGACGTTGTACTCATGTAACCAAGGCCTGCCGAGCAAAGCGTTATAGAAAGTCTTGGGGTCAATGACATGAAATTTGATGTCAGTGACAAGCTGCCCGAATCGTAACGTCAGTATTACGAACCCGAGCATCCGTGACGACTGTGAGTCAAACTCGAAGATGGTAATTTTTTCTTGGGCCAGATGCTAAACGTTCATGAAAATCTCCGTCAGCACTCTCACGTTGAGAAGGTTGACGGAGGATCCGTTGTCGATGAGGATTTTCCCTATCTTGATATCGTGGCAGTACCCGGTGACGTATAACGGGCAATTATGTTCGCACGTACCGAGGAGGAGATGTTCATCGCTGAATGTAATGTCAGCTGTGTGGACTATTGGGGTCAAAAGTTTCACCCCAATCGACCAAGTCAAAACCAAGGTCAACCGCAAGTCTAGAGCCCAAGCTAAGTAGGCCCAAGCCCAAGTCAAGACCAAGTATGGAAGAGACCGGTTCCATGCCAAAAAGGATGCAATAAATTAGTCTAAATATAATTTTTAGAAATAAATGTACGTAAAATGGGCAGAAATCCAAAATTTTGTAAACCCCATGGCTTATGTGCAAAAAGAAATAAGCACATAAGGCATGGGGTGGCACAAGTGCCATTTTGGCAAATCCCAAGGAGCTATATGTAAAGTGTGTAGCCTATAAAGGCAAAATGATGAAAAAATCAAAGAATAACTTTTTCTCTCTCTCAAAAAATTTGGGTTATGTGCCTCCTTTTCCTTCCTCAAGGTTCCAAATCTTCTTCCTTTTTCTTAAATTAAATCAAGAGTTTCACTCTTCTTTTCTCAAAAAGGAATAGTTTTTCACCATGAAACCCACAAAGGGGAGCTCAGATCTCCCATCAAATCACTAAAATGGGAGATTTTTAAGTCTCACCCCCCTTTTTCCCCAAGATCCAGCCAACAGATAGGAGGAAGAAGGAGACCTATCTCCAAGAACCCCACTTTGGGAAGATCCAAGGCTCAAGGGAGAAGAAAGGGGTCCCCTTTCATCAGCTCCAAAAATCTCTTAGGAGTTTAACTCCACAAAAAATAATAATAATAATAATAAATCCTTTTTTAGGAGTTTAACTCCAAAAGTCAATTGGGAGTACAACTCCCAGTGCAGGGGTACAACTCCCAGTGCAGGGGCTAAGCCTCCTTGTCCCTTTTTTTAGGAGTTTAACGCCAAAAGTCAATTGGGAGTACAACTCCCAGTATAGGGGCTAAGCCCACCCTTTTCCTGCTAGCGCCCAGCGCTCGCGTGCTAAGCACGCGAGGCGCTGGCGCTCACGCATCCTTTGGACGGTATTTCCTTTTATACACACACACACACACTCCACAACACTGTCCCTGTTAGAAAAGAAATTGTCTAACGGGGCGCTGCCCCGCATCCCGCAAGGGGGCTACTAGCCCCCTTAAACCCCAGCCCGCTATCTAGGTAGCGGGACCCTGCCCCCAATATACCCAAGACCCTTCAAAACACAACACACGCACACTGCACATTGAGTTCGCATGACCAGTTTGACCCGTCAATCGGAGGTTCCTTCGCTCTAAAGGCGAGGGGTAATTAATGGCAACTTAGTCCGCGGCTGCCGGAGATTCGGATCCCCACGATCAATAAACCCCCACCTACCCTAGTCAGGGGGAATCTGTAGTACGCCTAACAAGCGACGCATATTCCTATCTCAATGGGGTGACGAAAAACACCCTGCAGATTCTGGCACGCCCGGTGGGACCTTATCTCTCCTTCCATATCTCGGGTTAAACGTTCATGCAAACTCAATCAACATATATATCGATTGCCTGTACTGGATTCATTTTTTTGTGTACAGGTTAACAAGTTTTCAGTCACAATCTCGAACTCAGCAATCATGTCTCCCAAGACGAGCTTCATGTCTGGCGCAGCTCCGATCCAGTACGTGGTCAAGATCAATGCCCGCGTGGTTCTCCCTGCAAGTCTCAGCCGGGCAATGGGAGGAGCCACCTCGTCAATTTGGTTCCGTCATCATCTACCCTACCGGAAGCACTCATTTGGCGGAGGTCACGGCAAACCAGGTGGCCAAACTGGTGTCAAGGGGCAAGAGACCAAAAGTTGTGATCGCCAAGGCACTACGGCCCAAACGTAAAACGATGTCCAAACGACTCACAGGTGCTCCAGCTGGGGGAAAAACTACTGTAACAAAGGACATCATCGAACATCGCGGACAAGCACAGGAGATGCCTCTGACAATTGCCCAATCAGGCGTATCTCCAAAGCTCTCCATCGCTCAGTCTACGGTAGCTCCCCGAAGAGCTGAAGCCTGCCAAGTGCTCAAATCAGAAAAGTTAAGGAAGAAGTGGCTCAAATATAGAGCCAACAAGAGGGCCAGAACTCCGGCCAAGTGGAATCTCGTGAGGTTCCAAAAGCAGGGTCACCCCGCGACGACGGCCGAGTTGGCCGTAAAAGTCAGCAATTCCTTCGAACCACTTAAGTAGGTTCAGAAAAACGTCATGACCGCCAGAATTAACGAGACAGCAGTCCAAACGTTGCTACAAAGAGACGTGTCCCAGCCCCAACAGAGAAAGCATGACACTGTCTCTTCAAGAGTCTATCAGGAACTCTGTGCCGCATGAAAACGGCGGGGAAAATACAGAAAAGAAGTGCCGACACTACTCAAGAATCTGGTTAGGCCAGCCATCTTTAATCGATTTTCCGTTACCAAAACAAAAGGGCCACGACAGCGGTCCACGAAATCCGCTGCCAATAATGAAAAGACGGCTGGATATGTTATCCATATGGTCTATATGGCAGGCGTACGGCCCAGCGATAACTTGCGCAGCAAAAGCAGGGATATGGCCACCACATCTTAAACCCAATCTGGCTTGAATGTGGTTGTCGTTTCCCAAGAGCAGCCGCCTCTGCTGGACGATGAAAACCCTCTCAATGAGGCCGACAGGCAGAAGGACCCCTCAGTCCATATGGAATCAAGCTCGGACAGCGAAGAAGAGCCGACTTTCCGTCCTAAGACCGCAGAGCAAGAGCTGCTTCAAGAGCTTCAAAAATAGCTCAAGAGCAAAGATAAAGAAATGGCCAAGCTTTACTCCAAAATCGATGACCTGACGAATGTTGTGATGCGGCTCATAGCTCAAATTGCTCGAGCGCGTTCCAATAAGGCACATATCTCTACTCATTAGCCGGGTGATGACCACCCGAAGCAACAAATGCATGTCCCCTTGGGTCTAAGATTGGGTGAGCCGCACGAAAGTCGGCCGCATTTCGCTTCTGGGGACGCCTTGGCCCTAGATAGCACTATCCCGCTAACACAAGATCGGATAATGGATTTGGTCACCAGCAAGGTTAAAATATTGGTGGTCGAAGCCGAAGCTCATAAAGAAATCGGCAGCAGTGGGTGGCCATATCCCACACAGTACGATCTGATCGAGTTCCCCAGTGGCTACGTCATTCCTAAGTTCGGAAGATTTGTCAGGACGGGAAACGCAAATTAGTACATCACCCACTTTAAAGCGTCGTGCGGAAATACACGGGACAATGATGTGCTCTTTCTTCGTCAGCTTGTCAACAGCCTAACTGGTGTCGCTTTCGAATGGTACGCAAGCATACCAGACGGGTCCGTCACTACTTTCACCCAAATGGAGTCTCTATTTCGGTAAAAATTCATGAGTGTTAGTGAGAAAATCTCCATCGCTGACCTCGTGAGAACCAAGCCGGGGAAAAATGAAAGCAACACGGACTTTATTGCCCGATGGCGCAACCTCACTTTCAAGTGCAAACCGCTGCTAGAGTAGGACCAGTCTGTCAGCCTCCTCATTGGGAACCTCAGTAATTGGATGGTCCCATTCTTGTATACAGCAGGCCTCAAGACGTTTCAGGAGCTGACCAAGAAAGTCCAAATGCTGGAATGCTCGAAGGAAGAGTCTACCCAAGACTCTCAAAAAGACAAGACTTGGAAGAACAAGATAGACGACAACCGTAGAAGCGGGAATTCTAGCAATACCAATGTCTTCAATGCGTCTGATAATGAAGACAAGCGAAAGGCAGACAAATCCAAAACCAACCAGTCTTGAAAACCAGTGCTGGGAGGAGAAGGGCCTTCCATAGAGGAGAAAAAGAACAAGGTTTACTCTTTCAGAAGGGACAAGGTTCGCAAGATATTTAAAGATGCCTTGAACAACGGTCTACAATTGCCAGAGTCGAAAAGACCTCACGAAGCAAAAATGACCTACAATCCTCTATATTGCCCGTACCACCGAGTAGTGAGCTATGCGATCGACGATTGCTATATTTTCAAAGACGGGGTTGAGAAGCAGTACAAGACTGGGGAGATCGAGTTGTCCAAGAGTGTGTTGGTGAACAATCAAGCTGCAACCACCAACTTCATACAGACACAAGCTGAAGCCTTCTGAGAGCATACAGCTGAACCCGCTACCCTAAAGAATGAAACTGACTCGACGCAGCCTCCATGGAGCATACATGTCTAAAAGGATGAAGAATATGCTAAAGCTACTTCAGAGAGAGCCCAGAACGGAATGGGAAGGGCAAAAAGAGCCCACCTTTCCAGCTACCAATTTGGCTCAATCAGGCTCAAAATCCAAAAATCTCAAGAAAAAGAAAATTGGAGATCGATGCGAAAAAGACTCTGCAGGGAGATCGACCATTCAAAAATATATCGATTCTCTCGAAGAATATGAACAAAAGGAAAGAACTCTAATTTAATTAAAGGAGTTCTTCTCTGTAGAAGCAGCTGAGATTCTGGAGGAGCTAGAAGAAAACTCCAATGAAGAGATCCCTATAGTGACCTGCTATGCTATCCATCTTGGCAGCGACTCTGAGGAGGAGCTCTGTTTTCCCGAAGAGGACGAGGAGCTCTCCACAAAGGCCAACCAAATCCTGTTCAGAAGCGGCAAGGCTCTACCGGCAAATCAGGGCAACGCCCCAAAAGGGAAAGAAAAACAAGTCGCTAATGAAAAAGATGGCGGAGAGCCGGCTCATGAAAATTCGAGTCCTTCCTCAATGGACTATAATGTCTTGGCTCATCTCCGAAAGCTTTCGTCTCTCCTGAGCATCTACGATACCTTGTTCCTATTTAAGGAGCTTAGAGATGTTCTCATTCACATTCTATAAAACCCCGAGCGGTACCAAGCTCGCTTTGTGGAAATTGATATGAAAGAAGCCCAGTACACTCTGTATACAGCCACGGTCATATTTAAAGATGAAGACATGTTGGTAGGAACAGCTGAGCACAACCGATCGCTTTACGTAACAGGGTACAGCGACGGAGACCGTATTAATCGCATATTGATTGATCCAGGGTCCTCAGTGAACATCATGAACTTGCGGACTCTTAAGAGTTTGTCAATGGATGTCCGACACCTATCAAGGGAAAAGATTTTCATTCAAGGCTTCAATCAAAATTGCCAGCAAATTCTGGGATCTATAGCTCTGCCAATCAAATTTGGGGATCTGCAAACCGAAGCTAAGATATATGTGATCGACGCTGACACATCTTATAAAATTCTCTTAGCACGGCCGTGGCTCCATGATTACGGCATCGTTCCATCAACACTTCATCAATGCATGAAGTATACTAAAAATTGCGAAGAAAGACGCATTGACGGAGACATCCAGCCGTTCGGTGTGTATGAAGTCCGATATGAAGATTCTCGGTACTTTGTGAACCCTCAAAGTGTTAAGCCACAACTGACCGAGGATAGAGCGGCCAGGAAACTCAAAAGCAAATCTGAGCCGGCTGTCACTATCAAAAGCAGAAACCCCCAAGTGCGCCCGCGTTTCGGCAGTGACACTGATGAGTCCGACGCTGGAAAACGTCCTTTCGTAAAACTCGCCCTCTCGTTTCGGTAGCGATACGGACGAGTCTGATACTGAAGGCCCATCTAGCAGCAAAGTCCGCCCTCATCTTGGCAGCGACACAGAAGAGTCGGAGGAAGAGGACCCGCCTCGCAACAGCTATGCGGATTAGGCCCTCATGCAAAAAGAGAAGCTAAGAGAAACCTTTGAGATTACAAAAGGATCCGTAGCTATCACAAGAGTGTCAAAATAGATGTGCAAGGAGTTAGATGCTTTTTCGGTCTCTACTATGAACCAACTGCAAACTTTCTACGTTCCCGGAAGGAAAAGTGGACAGAAGGGCATTCTGTTTTATGGGTCAAATCCTATCGTACACCCGAATGATTTGTCTGTCACGTGTCTTCCCTATGAGAGAGGCATAAGGGACGTCCTCAATCCCTATATTATGCGCCCGAGATGCAGGAATATTTTAAAAAGTGCGGATGCCGGTTATATCAAACGGAATCTGAAGCGAAGTTTTATGAGGGGCTATGGCATCCACCTCAGATCCGAGCACTCATCGATGGACAAATTCCAGATAGACGGGGCATAAGTTTCAGTCAACCTGATTCCAAAGCATGCTACATGATCCATGTTGGTGAAGCTAGCGAAAGGTCAAATAATGACGATGAGATAGCCGAGCCAGAAGAAGCTCCTCGAGAGCTCGAAGATGGCAGAAAAGCAACCTTCGACGAGCTAACCGAGGTTGATTTGGGAACGCCAGATAATCCAAGGCTGACCTACATCAGCTCGCTCTTGTCAGAGGAAATGAAAGAGCAAATCGTCGTCCTACTGCATGAGTTCGCCGACTGCTTCGCATGGACATACAAAGAAATGCATGGCCTTTCCCCTGAAGTGGCCATGCATAAACTGGCTATATCTCCTGATGCTAAGTTAGTAAACAAGCTCCTCGAAGAATGAGAAGGGAACTGGAAGAAAAGGTCATCGAGGAAACCAAGAAACTCATCGATGCCGGCTTCATTAGGGAAAAGAAATACGCGGAATGGATCGCGTGCATCGTCCCAGTGAAAAAGAAGAATGGGAAGATACGAGTTTACATCGATTTCAGGGATCTCAATAAGGCATGCCCTAAAGATGATTTCTCGCTTCCGGTCATGGAAATGATGGTCGATGATACCTCAAATTACGAGCTGTTCACTTTCATGGATGGCTCGTCTGGATATAATCAAATCAAGATGTCGCCCGAGGATGAGAAACACACAGCATTTTGAACCCCGATCGGGATATTGTAAGTCGATGTCGCGCACCCCACGTGTTCGCGAGGAGGCGGAAATTGCAAAAAATGAGTTTTACGAGCTTCGCAATACCGACTAGAACCAAGGATCGAACATAATCCCTAGCTAGCATAATACATGAGATTTAACTACTCGGAAAGAATGTTATACCTCATGATACAAGTCCTTCGGGTCTTCTCTGCTGTCCTCCTCATCATCGTAGGCTCCAAGGATCGATCCGGATCGTGGCTTTCTCGTCAACTTCCTCGAGTCAAAGACGATCCACCCGAGAGTCTATAATCCGAGCTTCAACCTCAAATCCGAAGTAACTAGGGCAACAAGCTTGCTAAACTTGATGGCCTAGGTGATGTAGAGAATGAAGATGGATTTATTTGTCTCTTGAAACCCTACTTACTCAACTCATGAGGCCTCAAGGGTTTTAGTTGAGAGGAAGAAGAAGAGAGTTAACTTGAGGAAAAACAAATGGTTTTTGATAATGATAATAGATAATGAGATGGCTCACATAATATGACTACAAGCATGGCAAGAAAATATCTCATCCAAAATATCTAGTGCCACAAAATATCTCACAAGAAATATCTAGTCGAAGAGTCAAAGCAAGTCAAGTGGTCAAACCAAGTCAAGTAGTCAATACAAGTAGCCATGCCATAATTATCATTTACAAATATAACAAATACTTTCCTCCATCTCATAACTGTTTTAATCAAGTCAATGGTCAAAACCCTAATGAGGTGTCTCCTTCTATGCCCCTCTCATCCGTATATACATACCCGCATCCGTGTTCCGAAAAACACGAATACAAAGAGACGAAACTGATCCATCAATATAATACTAGGATCCTGCTTAAACCAAAGCCCTCTAGTATTATCCGCCCGAACGTCATACGCGCACAAGTGCACGTACATGATCGAAGCCCTGCCGTAAAACCATACGGCCTCTACATCTTTCGCCCGATGCAGGGAAACTCTCTGTGTGGGACTCTAATGACTCGACAGTACGCTGGCAGTGGGTTTAACCACAAGCCGCAAGCGGTACTAGCTGCACAAAACGGCTACCCAGGTATCTGTCAATAAGAAGGCCGATGAGGAAACCCATCCGAACTCCTACTGAGCCTGAATGTGACAATCTCTGTACAGTCCGGTCTGTTCATCTAAGAGTATCGCATATCGGGCCTAGGGGGCGGTAATCGTCAGACCCTTAATAGCGCAATAAGTTATGTCGGATAGTAGCCCAATACACCCTGAGAAACTACTGGAATACCTACCAGTAAATCTCGCTTGCCTTAGCCAAGGACTTTGTATAATGGCCTTCCGAACACAGCGCGATATCAACCCCCAATAACTGGATAGACGAATCCTATCTAAGGCCTCTGCCTCTAAGTGCTTCGGAACTGCACCCAACTACTACCTGTTTGCATGACTCCTTTGAGCCGTGGTAGGGTAGTAATCAAAGTATATTAGGAACACACTCGAGGCGAAGTAGCAGTGTCAAGTCGACGGACTAAGCTGCACTCATGTCACCTGGGAACTGCTACCCAACGACAGGTATAATACCCACCAGCAGTTCCCGACGAGTCCTGTACAGTGTACTCATAACCTAATGAGCACCTGCATACTATCTCCAGTACGACGTACTAATGGCTGTGGGACAGACCATCTTCCCTGCTGGGATGAGAAGCGTATACACTGGTCTACTGTGGAGTATCGATGCCCGTCTCGATAATCCTACGACTAGGGACCTGTATAGGATGTGCTTATAGACTATCCAGCTCCCACTAGTGTGACTGTCATCATAATACTGGTAATCAAGCAAAGATCCTAAGGGCTCTACCAATATGTATAAGCGATATGCTAAAAGAAACACATGCACATATTGAGGTAGAAACAAACCAGGTAGCATACTACCATTTCGAGCAAGACTGTTACTATATCCGTGTATATCCTAAGCTCCCATTAAGTAATATACAATCCAGTATGATACAATAATGGCCTCTAGGGCATATATCACTAACAGATATACTGCTACAAGGTGATGCCATTCGGATTAAAGAACGCGGTTGCCACATATCAAAAGGAAATGACCAAAATATTTGATGACTTAATCTATAAAGTCGTCGAATATTATGTTGATGATTTGGTCATTAAGACCGAAGCCAAAGCCGATCACATCCGAGATCTTAGAACCATTTTCACCCGACTGAGGGAATACGATCTAAACATGAATCCTCTGAAGTGTGCTTTTGGTGTGTCGTCGGGAAAATTCTTGTACTTCATAGTTCGACATCGGGGGATCGAAATTGACCCAACAAAGATAAAGTTCATCATGGTGATACTTTCTCCAATGAATCTGACGCAGTTAAGATCCTTTCAAGGAAAACTCGCTTACATACGAAGGTTTATCTCGAACCTATCGGGGAGATGTTGGCATTTCTCAAATCTCATGAAGAAGGGAGCTCCATTTGTCTGGGACATCGAATGTTAAGAAGCGTTTGAAAATATCAAACAGTACCAATTGCACCCTCTGGTGCTTGCTGCTCCTATTCCAAATAAACCGTTGATTCTCTATACTACCACGCTAGATGATTCACTCGGTGTGCTCCTTTCCCAGAACAACGAGGAAGGAAAAGAAAATGCCCTCTACTTCCTCAGTCGAACTTTAGTCGGGCCGGAACACAACTATTCTCCGATCGAAAAGCAATGCATGGCTCTGATATTCGCTATGAAGAAGCTGAGGCACTATCTGCTTGCTCATCGGGTTATGCTGATCTCCAAGGTCAGCCCGCTCAAACACTTAATGACCAAATCAATCCTAGCCGGTAGAATGGCAAGATGGGTCATCATGCTGCTTGAATTTTACATAATCTATACTCCTCAGAAAGCGATAAAAGGGCAAGCCCTCGCCGACTTCCTTGCTGCTCATAGTTTGGGGCACTGACATAGTTGGTCCAATTGATCCTCCGTCATCCAAAGGCCACTGGTTCATATTTGCCACAATTGACTGCTTCTCCAGATGAGCTGAAGTTGTCCTGCTAAAAGAAGTCAAGACAGAAGATATTCTGACGTTCTTCCGGCATAATATTCTATACCGCTTCGGTACACCTAGAAGAATCATTTATGACAACGGGCCTTCTTTCAAGAGCTTCAAAATCTCAAGGTTCACTACTCAGCACAAAATAGACTGGAGATATTCCTCCATCTATAATCCAAGAGCCAATGGGCTAGCCGAAACCATCAATAAGACTCTATGCAAGCTCCTAAGGAAAAATACTTCAGCCATGAGAGACTGGAATCTCAAGCTCCACGAGGCATTGTGGGCATATCGTACCATACACCGCACTCCAACTCAGTCTACTCCATACTCACTACTCTTCGGAGTGGAAGCAATCCTCCCGTTCAAAGTCGAAGTTCCAAGCCTAAGAATGGACGTCCAACACGAGTTGACGGAGGAGCAAAACGTCCTCCTTCGGCTCGAAGAGCTCGACGCCCTCGAAGAAAAGAGGCTCGCAGTATAGCAAAATCTGGAGCTGTACCAAGCCTAAATGTCATGGGCCTATGATAATATGACCCGTCTCCGTGTTTTTAAGAAAGGCAAATTGGTGTTGGTCCTCAAAAGACCGATCATCCCCAATCGACATGCCAAAAGAAAATTCGAGCCAAACTGGGAAGGACCATACGTCATCGAGAAAGTGTTTGATGGAGGAAACTACCAGCTGATAAATGCCGAGAGAGAAAGGCCCATGCCACCCAAAAATGACCGATATCTCAAGAAATACTACGCGTGAATGCTCCAAGTCGCAGGCGAATTGAGCACACCGGCCCTACGGCCTAGATCATACATCCTGTAAAACCGTATACAATCCACGGGCATAAATGACCCCTATCTCTCCCAAGTCTTACCGGTGAGACTACATTTAAAGTCCCACCAGCGATGAAGATCCGCTAATGTAAAAAAAAAGATATGTCCACAAGCAAAATGGGCACGGATGAAAACCCGAAAGGGCTCCGTGAGTAAAAACAACAGGATTGTCGGCGAGTTTGTGAAAACCCGAAAGGGTGCAAACTCATGAAAAAGAGATGAAATACACTCGCAAATTCCTCTCGACCTTGTGAGGAGAAAATCCCTGCATGAGATCCTTACGACTCACAAAGTAGCAACACACTTAAGGATCCCTACGATTCCTAGGGAGAAATACACCTGCGAGATCCTCTCGACTCGTAAGGAGAAAATGCTTTTATAAGACCCTTACGGCTCATAAAATTGAAAAGCCTTAGATGATAGAGATCTAAACCTGTCTCCTAAGCCATCGCTCCCCAACGGGCAACGGCAAATGATTAGTCTCTCCTGGCATTGCTTCAGTGTTAGCGGTGCTGATGCCGACCCAAAACCTAAATCCCAAGTCTTCCCAAAGACAAATGATTAGAAGCTCCTGGCACTACGCTTCAGTGTTAGCGGTGTTGATGCTGACCTAAAAACCAAATCCCAAGTCCTCCCGGGGCAAATGATGAGTTTCTCCTGGCATTATTCCAGTGCGGCAATACTGATGCCGACCCAAAAAACCCCTAATCCTAAGTCTTCCTAAAGGAAAATGATGAGTCGCTCCTGGCACTATGCTTCAGTGTTAGCGATGCTGATGCTGACCCAAAAAAAAAAAACCAAATCCCAAGTCTTCCCAAGGGCAAATGATGAGCTGCTCCTGGCATTATTTCAGTGCAGCAATACTGATGCCAAACAAAATCCAAATTCCATGTTTCTCTCATATTCAAAAGTCCCGCCAGATAAGGTAAAAATCAAACAGATCAAATTAATGTCCCACCCGGTAGCGCTTCCAAGCTCAAAGTCTCGCTGGACAACTAAAGAACTCCCAAAATAAATCAAATCAAACAAATCAACCCGGCACCACAGAAAATGGAGCAAGTCAACTTCAACCTCGACACCGCAAGAAGCGGAGTAAGTCAACTTCATCCCTGACACCGCAAGAGGCGGAGCAAGTCAAATCAAATCGCGACACCGCAGAAAGTGGAGCAAGTCAAATCAAGCACCGACCGTCCAAATCGTAAAAAGGGCAGCATCGACCGTCCAAGTCGCAAAAAAGGCAGCACCGACTGTCCAAGTCTCTAAAAAGGCAGCACCGACCGTCCAAATCGCAAAAAGAGCAGCACCGACCGTCCAAGTCGCAAAAAAGGGCAGTATCGACCGTCCAAGTCACAAAAAGGGCAGCACCGACCGTCCAAGACGCAAAAAGAGCAGCACCGACCGTCCACGTCATGAAAAGGGCAGCATCGACCTCCACGTCATCAAAATGGGAGCCAAATCAAGTCAACCTCCACGCAAAAGAAGATCCATCAATTTCATGCACACGACCCATATATGTGGTGTGCATGTATTGATGGGGGGCACTTTGTTGAGGTCAAAAGTTTTACCCCGATCAACCAAGTCAAAACCAAGGTCAACCCCAAGTCAAGTGGGTCCGAGCCCAAGCTAAGTGGCCCAAGCCCAAGTCAAGACCAAGCATGGAAGAGACCGGCTACATGCCAAAAAGGATGCAATAAATTAGTCTAAATATAATTTTTAGAAATAAATGTATGTAAAATAGGCAGAAAGACAAAATTTTGTAAACCCCATGGCTTATGTCCAAAAAGAAATAAGCACATAAAGCATGGGGTGGCACAAGTGCCATTTGGCAAAGCCCAAGGGGCTGTATGTAAAGTGTGTAGCCTATAAAGGCAACATGATAAAAAAATCAAAGAATAACTTTTTCTCTCTCTCAAAAAATTAGGATTTTGTGCCTCCTTCTCCTTTCTCAAGGTTCTAAACCTTCTTCCTTTTTCTTAAATTAAATCAAGAGTTTCACTCTTCTTTTCCCAAAAAGGAATAATTTCTCACCATGAAACCCACAAAGAGGAGCTCAGATCTCCCATCAGATCTCTAAAAAGGAAGATTCTTAAGTCTCACCCCCCTTTTCTCCCAAAATCCAGCCAACAGAGAGGAGGAAGAAGGAGACTCATCTCCAAGAATCCTACTTTGGGAAGATCCAGGGCTCAAGGGAGAAGAAAGGGGTCCCCTTTCATCAGCTCCAAAAATCTGTTAGGAGTTTAACTCCACAAAAAAAAATAATAATAATAATAAATCCTTCTTTTAGGAGTTTAACTCCAAAAGTCAATTGGGAGTACAACTCCCAGTGCAGGGGTACAACTCCCAGTGCAGGGGCTAAGCCCCCTTGTCCCTTTTTTTAGGAGTTTAACTCCAAAAGTCAATTGGGAGTACAACTCCCAGTATAGGGGGCTAAACCCCCTTTTTCCTGCTAGCGCCCAGCGCTGGCCTGCCAAGCACGCGTGGCACTGGCATTCACGCATCCTTTGGATAGTATTTCCTTTTTTTTATATACACACACTCCACAACACTGTCCCTGTTAGAAAAAAATTGTCTAACGGGACGCTGCCCCGCATCCCGCAAGGGGGCTGCTAGCCCCCTTAACCCCCAACCCACTATCCGGGTAGCGGGACCCCCGTAAACTCTTGTGGCCCCCAATATACCCAAGACCCTTCAAAACACAACACACGCACACTGCACATTGAGTTTGCATGACCAGTTTGACCCGTCAATCGGAGCTTCCTTCGTTCTAAAGGCGAGGGGTAATTAACGGTAACTTAGTCCGCGGCTGCCGGAGATTCGGATCCCCACGATCAATAAACCTCCGCCTACCCTAGGCAGGGGGATCTGTAGTACGCCTAACAAGAGACGCATATTCCTATCTCAATGGGGTGACGGAAAACACCCTACAGATTCTGGCACGCCCGGTGGGACCTTATCTCTCCTCCCATATTTCGGGTTAAACGTTCATGCAAACTCAATCAACATATATATCGATTGCTTGAACTGAATTCATTTTTTTGTGTACAGGTTAACAAGTTTTTAGTCACAATCTCGAACTCAACAATCATGTCTCCCAAGACGAGCTTCATGTCTGGCGTGTCTCCAATCCAGTACATGGTCAAGATCAATGCCCGCATGGTTCTCCCTGCAAGTCTCAGCCGGGCAATGGGAGGAGCCACCTCGTCAATTTGGTTCCGTCATCATCTACCCTACCGGAAGCACTCATTTGGCGGAGGTCACAGCAAACCAGATGGCCAAACTGGTGTCAAGGGGCAAGAGGTCAAACGTTGTGATCGCCAAGTCACCACAGCCCAAACATAAAACAGTGTCCGAACGACTCACTGGTGCTCCAGCTGGGGGAAAAACTACCGTAACAAAGGACATCATCGAACATCACGGACAAGCACAGGAGATGCCTCTGACAATTGCACAATCAGGCGTATCTCCAAAGCTCTCCATCGCTCTGTCTACGGCGGCTCCCCGAAGAGCCGAAGCCTGCCAAGTGCTCAAATCAGAAAAGTTAAGGCAGAAGCGGCTCAGATATAGAGCCAACAAGAGGGCCAGGACTCCGGCCAAGTGGAATCTTGTGAGGTTCCAAGAGCAGGGTCGCCCCGCGACGACGGCCGAGTTGGCCATAAAAATCAGCAATTCCTTCGAACCTCTTAAGTAGGTTCAGAAAAACACCATGACCGCCAGAATTAACGAGACAACAGTCCAAACGTTGCTACAAAGTGACGTGTCCCAGCCCCAACAGAGAAAGCATGACACTGTCTCTTCAAGAGTCTATCAGGAACTCTGTGCAGCATGAAAGCAGTGGGGAAAATACAGAAAAGAAGTACCGACACTACTCAAGAATCTGGTTAGGCCAGCCATCTTTAATCGATTTTCCGTTACCAAACCAAAAGGGCCACGATAGCGGTCCACGAAATCCGCTGCCAATAATGAAAAGACAGCCGGATATGTTATCTATATGGTCTATATGGCAGGCGCGCGGCCCAGAGATAACTTGCGCAGCAAAAGCAGGGATGGGGCCACCACATCTCAAGCTCAATCTGGCTTGAATGTGGTTGCCGTTTCCCAAGATCAGCCGCCTCCGCTGGACGATGAAAACTCTCTCAATGAGGCCGATAGGCAGAAAGACCCCTCAGTCCATGTGGAATCAAGCTCGGACAGCGAAGAAGAGCCGACTTTCCGTCCTAGGACCGCAGAGCAAGAGCTACTTCAAGAGCTTCAAAAACAGCTCAGGAGCAAAGATAAAGAAATGGCCAAGCTTTACTCCAAAATCGATGGCCTGACGAATGTTGTGATGCGGCTCATGGCTCAAATAGCTCGAGCGCCTTCTCATAAGGCACATATCTCTACTCATTAGCCGGGTAATGACAACCCGAAGCAACCGATGCATGTCCCCTTAGGTCCAAGATTGGGTGAGCCGCATGAAAGTCGGCCGCATTCCGCTTCTGGGGACGCCTTGGCCCTAGATAGCACTATCCCGCTAACACAAGATCAGATAATGGATTTGGTCACCAGCAAGGTTAAAACATTGGTGGCCGAAGCCGAGTCCAAGATTGGGTGAGCCCCCCCTTTTTTCCTGCTGGCGCTCACGCATCCTTCGGACGCTATTTCCTTTTATATATATATATATATATAAACACACTCCATAACACTGTCCCCGTTAGAAAAAAAATTCTAACGGGGCGCTACCCCGCACCTCGCAAGGGGGCTGCTAGCCCTCTTGACCCCCAGCCCGCTATCCGGATAGCGGGACCCCCGTAAACTCTGCGAGACCCCCGATATACCTAAGACCCTTCAAAACATAACACACGCACACTGCACACTGAGTTCGCATGACCAGTTTGACCCGTCAATCGGAGGTTCCTTCGCTCCAAAGGTGAGAGGTAATTAACGGCAGCTTAGTCTGCGGCTTTCGGAGATTCGGATCCCCACAATCAATAAACCCCCGCCTACCCTAGGCAGGGGGAATCTGTAGTACGCCTAACAAGCGACGCGTATTCCTATCTTAATGGGGTGACGAAAAACACCCTACATGGACCTCTGCAAGTTCATCTTTCATCTTCTCTTCCGCGAAGAAGGCTTGGAACTGATCGGGCTCTTGTAATGCCTTGATCAGAGAATCTCGTACCTCTTTGGACAGAAGGAGAGCATCCAATATGCTCAGTTGTGAGGGTATTTTCCTCAGATGTGTTAGGACGTTGTAATCTACCTTGTTTTTCCTAGGCGAGTCCCTTGCTGCGAGCTCTTTAACAACTCCATCGTCGAGGGCAATTTCCTCAAAGATTTTTTCTTTCCCTTTTGATTTTTTTGCTCGAACCTTTATTTGTAGGTCCGAGATTCTTTTCAAGCAGCGTGTGGCTACGCAGCTGAATATTCTCACAGTTCTTCTCCTCCTCTTCTTTTTTGGAGGTGAAGTCTTTGAAGAGAGGGCTAAGAGCTATTTTGTCCTCAGAATCGCTCCCGAAAGTAAGAACTTGGGGTTTTTCCCTTTCCGAACTGGTATCAACCATATGACAGTTGCCAGTCGTTTTTTCATGCGCATCTGTCGCACTTTTTTGCCATCGACAAGCTTCGCGCTTCATCCTCTTGAAGTGTTTTTTATGGGCAACGTATCCTTGCCACCACTTCTTGAAGGCACTGCATTCCTCGGTAGGGTGGATAACCTTCCGATGATATAGGCAGTGGTTTGGATGTGAATCCTCTCCGTCAAGGCATATGACCCTGGGAGTGCTTCTTACGAGAGGTGGCAGCTTCATCCCCATTGACAGGGCTTTGGCGAAATGCTTCTCTGCCTTGATCCTGCTCTTATTTGTAGCAGGTGTGCTTTGGTTTGGTTGGAGTACTTTATGACTCATCCTTGCTGCAGCTTCATCATCCTGACGCTAACGCTTAGCCTTTTCGTATATGGCTGTTTCGCGTTATCGGTCAGTTTTGCTTTTTGAAAGGCTTCGTTTAACAGCCTATCGATCGGGTCTTCTGGCAGTTCCGAGGATTTTAGTGCCGATCCTGCCCCCAGTTCCTCCGCATTGTTTTCTGACGCAGAGGGAGTTTCTTCTTCATTTAACGACGAATGGGAGACCATGTGGCAACTCGCTACACTGTCTTTGGTTCCTTCTGATGAGTCATTTTCCTCATCATTGTCACTATTTTCATCCTCAAAAATATGCTTAAGGAACTCTTCAAGCGTGACCGATGTCCACGCCTTCTGGTTGTACTCCTCCGGCGCGTCAATGTACTTTTGTAGGTCTGTGTGCTTATCTTCATACTCGGCAGGCTGCACATGCTTCTTGGTCTTATTCTTCTTCTTCGAAGACTTTGGAGGCTTGACTTGGTGGTTTTGCCCTTTGTCAACCACTTTCCGTACGGGACGCGGTTTCAGCATCCCTTCAATGATTTCAGGTTTAAGTGGCTTTTCCACCTGACTGCTGGACATGCCTGTAGATCCTTCGGAATTCTTTTGGTTTTTGCTGAAAGAACGACTTCCTATGGAGTTTCTTCCATGAGTGAGAATGATGCCCCCGGCGCATCCACCTTTTTGGAAGTGTGCTTCTGCGGTGGGTTTACCCTCCAGTTCTCAGACAGCGCGAATTTCCCCTATTGATACTGGTCCTCGACCCAGTTCTTAAGGACGTAGCAATCCTCAGTTGGGTGGCTCACCATTCTGTGATAGGAGTAATAATTAGGATTATTGACATTGCCGGGTTGCGGTGGATGCTGTGGGTCTGGAAATGTGATGAGTTTGTTGCGCACTGCCAATTCAAATAGTCTCCTCATCTTATCGTGGGGAAACGAGTAAGCGTGTCCTACTCTTTCCTCCAATGACAGGCGTGGATACGCGTTGTTTTGGTGAGCAGCCGGTTTTGGGCCACTCGGTTGTTGTTGCATGTTGGCAATGAAGGCCGCTTTCCCTTTACCCTTGTTATTTCGAGGGTCCTTATTTGAGGAGGAAGGCTCGTGGCCCATCTGGTCCATTTAGGCCAGTTTATCTATCAGAGCCTGGAAGGTGGTCGGCTTGAAGAATGTCATGAACTGGGACACAGTCGTTTGAGGATCAAAGGTCCCAATAAACATGCCCACGGCAAGAGATTCTTCGATGCGCTGTTCACACTTTGACCAAAGGTTCTGCCACCGGATCGCGTATTAGACCCGGGTTTCTCCCGGCTTTACCCTGGCATTGATTAATGCGGTAATTGGAGTGCGCTCGCTCGCGCTGGCGAACCGCTGTGTGAACAGTAGTTCCATATCGATGAATGTTTTTACAGAGTCATTTGGGAGCTCCGAGTACTATTCAAAGGCCATTTCTGACAGGCTGCCAATGAACTGGCGAAGCAACAGTTTGTCGCCGCCTCCAGTGTTGTCATACAAAGCTCTGAACTGCGCAACATGCTGCTGAGGGTTGCATGTCCCTTTGTACACATGGAACTTGGGGATTGTATATTTCGGCAGGTATTTGATTTGGTCATACCAGCCTGGATACAGTCGCCCAGTTCTGACGATTTGGCCAGCCGCTTCATTAACTTGATGTGCTCTTATTTGTTGAGCTATATAATCATCAAGAGCAGCCTTGGAGATCATTTCCTCCTTGGCTGTTGATAAAGCCGGAAGAGGGTTTGATATTTCCCCTCTGTCTTCCTCGATGATTATCGGCGAATCCTCGGCTGGGGGTTCTGGCTGGATCATCATTCTAATCATATCCTGAAACAAGAGCGCCATCTACTTTATGTTAGCAGCTTGTTCAGCGGCCTCTTTATCTTTTCTTTCAAGTACCCTTCGCGGGAATTCTGTATCGGTCTTTCATGGCGCTGTTCGGCCTCTTTGTCCGGACTTTCTTTCTGTCCGGTAAGTGCTGCCATTTTGGTCAGCATTTCCTGGAGCTTTTGTTGTTGCTTCTGAGCTTTTGTCAGCAACCGAGTTTGCGGTCGATGACCTATGGAAGCATGACTTTCTTCTTTCCCGGAATCCATATGGACCGTATGTACGATCATGCCCCCAGAATTGGGGCATTTGGGTCCATCGCCTTTGGAATTTGCCGCAGGCGGTTGGATTTTTTCCGGCCTCATCCTTTTGTAGGAGGTCGAATTTGAAGGAGCCGTTATGACAGGAACCTGTATAGAAGAAGTCCCTCGCTGTATTACGCAGGAATGGTCTTTCTATTACCGAGCCTTCGATTTCTTTGGTCGACGAGAGTAACCTGGACTTTTCGCCAGACTCTATGAATTTGGGAGGAGAGCCGCTGATGGGGCTGCTCCATCTTTGCCTGCACTGTGGCTTCTGTAGGCGGGGGCAATTTCTTTAGCATCGCCGCTGGAGAGTTCTTGCACACCCCCCCCCCAAGTAGATCAAAGTTGTTCCCGGTTGGAACAGTAGCATCAACTTCCATGATTGGAGCTGGTGGGGTAAGTCCAGAGGGGGGTTGTCCCTAGCTTTTCTCACTCAGCGCCAGTGGCGACGTCGAGCGTGCCTTCCAAAAAGGACCAAAGTAGCTTCTTCATGCCCCCGGCTTTGCTGAGGGGCTGTTGTTGGTGTCAGCCTGTTGAAGACCGACGTCCTGATTGGAGTTTAGGGAGGGCCGACCAATCTTTCGAAGACCAACTTTCTGGTAGGGGAAGCACCTTTGACGACTTCAACTGTATGAGGAGTTGGGAGGGCTATCCATTTTGGGGCCGCCCCTTCAGGTATTACGAGCCTCTTTACGGGCCCGTTCGAGCTTTTGATTAGCCTGTTGAAGATTGAGACACCAGATTTGGACGACCCGTTGAGAGGGACCGTTGTGGTCACCAGTCGATCGAAGACCGACCTCTTGGGTGCTTCCTCCTGCAACACTGAGGCACTGACACCCACTGGTGGGAACATGTTCCCGAAGAATAGTCCAGTAGTGGGTTGTGTTACTTGCCCCACCGGCATTGAAAAGATAGAGGCCGCGTTGGGCCCGTATGTCACTCCTGCAGTTGGGGTGGAGAGAGAGTTGCTGTTGCAAGAGGTGCAGCTGGAGGCCATCGATTTTCTCTCTACAGGAGCAAGACACCAAATTTTAGTACCTCGAATCCAAGGGCAACCATAGCGAACCGCGATTTTGTTCGTGAAACACGACACACGAAATGTAGAGTAGAAAGAGGAAAATGTCCCACCGGGCGTGCCAGTATCTGTTCACTGCCGAAAGACCGGACCGAGACGTCGAGACGTCTGGCCTGAATTTTGAGGGCAGATGCTGTTTGGACTTCTCCATCCACCTCTCCGAAGATACCAAGTTGATTTATGGCATCGTATATCGGAGGTTTGGACAGATGCGACCGTTGTAGCAGACTATATCAGATTCCCCCTCATTTTATGAGGGGTTTTTTATTGTGGGGACGCTCTTCCCTGCAGGCGCAAGCCCCTACAGTTAATTACGTTACCGCATTGCGATAACCACTTTCTCCTGCTCTGGAAGTTCACTTCGTGTCGTGTGTGTTTTTGTTTGTTTTGGTTGCCCGTGAATTGTATACGGAGACTAATTTATGTCGTCGCCCGTAAGGCACGGATTAGTCCAAATCCGTATATTTTAGATTTGGGTTTAGATCAAGGATTTGCTTGATGGGGTTTTGAACTTAGGTTTTATATTCCTTTAGTTCAGAAATACTTTTGTTTTCTTGAAGGACCGTTAAACTAGTTTGAGATTAAGTTCAATTTAAATCTATAGGTGAGCATTTGGGCTCGGTTTGTTCTTGCTAAGGATGCGTTAGTCTTATTTGAGACTAAGATCAACTTAACAACATTCTAGGATCATTTTTGCTTCAGATCCAGCAAAAGAGCATTTGGGCTCAGCTGCAAGAAAACTTCAGAGACTTAGTCTACTTAGTTATTTTATTATCCAAAAGTGCTAAGCACTTATTTGGGTTCTGTTTGTTCAGCCTTTTTTTTATGTAAAAGTGCTAAGCACTTATTTGAGCTCTAACGACCACATGTATGTCATGTGACGCATTCAGTCATGGGCACTGCCCAATAAGTGTTGAACACTTTATTCGTTTTGACGCTAAGCACTTCTTATGGCGTCCGCATGAGGAGCACGTGCGGTGCTACCCAATCAGTGCTAAGCACTTAGCTATCTTCGGCTGTATATGGAGTGCTGAGCACTTTTATTCAGCGTCTACGTGTGTTTCACGTGAGGTGCTGGCCTTCTGTTTTGGGCGCCCACGTGTTTTTCACGTGAGGCGTTACGCAATGTTAAAAGGACGCCCATGTGGGAAACACGTGAGGTGCTGGTCTTTTTTTTTATGGAGATTTAATCTCTGTTGATATTTTCAGAGAGGTTAAACTTCTGTCAATGGTATTTTGACCATTAACGCTCACCAAAATCACTATTTTTGAGGATTTTGGGTTGAGTTTTTAAAGAACTGAGTTCTTGATTTGAAGGAACTGAGTTCCTGGAGTATTATGGACTCCATCTTCTTTCTTTTTAAGTTTATTCTTTCCTGAATATTTGATTCTCAAGAACAAGATCTTCCCGATGAGAATTAAATTCTCAACTTATGGGAGACTTATCTTGTGGATCTCAGACCCAGAGAAAGAACTAAGTTCTTTTAAAAGGGTTAAACCCTTAGATGTGATAGAGATATTTTGATCTCTGTGTTTTCTTTACCTAGGTTCTTTTTGAAAGAAAAGTCTTCCTCTTTGAGAATTAAATTCTCTGTTATTTTGAAAGCTTTCTGTATTTTTTTTAGAAGCTTATAGGGGGTTTCTTCTATATGAGACTTGAAGTCTTAGGTCCTTTATATAGTGGAGGCAGATTGTTAATTGGTTTTGAGAAAATCTTTCATTGAGAGATTCCAATTGATTTAATTGTTCTCAAAATTGATTTAGGGAATTTTATCCACCGTTAGATTTCTGATCCAAGTGTTTCTATTTTTACGGAATATGTTGTTCTTGTTTTTAACAAGATTGAGGAAATATTTTCCCATATACATAATTTATTCTGTCAAGTGGTGGTTTTTAATCACCATTGGATTTTTAATCTAAGGGTTCTCTGTTTTACAGAGAGCAATCTTTTTATTTTGTTTAGAAAGATTGAAGGAATATATTCCCAAAATAGAATTTTATTCTATTATTGGATCATTGATCCGAAAGTATTCTCCTAATAGAATTTGAATCTATATTTTGATGATTTATCATCTCCGTTGGATTTTTGATCCAACGGCTCTTTTTAACAAAGAGTATCCTAACTTTTTGTTAGGGAAACGTAGAATTTAATTCTACTGGGGCGCCAGCGCTCACGTGTTGTGCACGTGGACGCCACTTAAGAATTTAATTCTTGTGATGGGTACTCCTGTGCTTTCACATTGGCGCCCGCGTGAAGAGCACGTGCGGCGCTATATAAGAATTTAATTCTTACTCAGAAAGCGCTCTAGTGCTTTGCACATTGGCGCCGGCGTGAGGAGCACGTGCGGCACCGTATAAGAATTTAATTCTTACTCAGAAGCGTTTTTGTGCTTTGCACATTGGCGCTAGCACCCACGTGAGAAGCATGTGGGGCGCTGCCCCATTAAATTTCAGCAGAGCTTTGCTCTTTTAATATGTTTAAATATTGGGGGAGAAGCCACAACCTCCATCTCTTTTCTTCCCTCATTTTTCCCCCCCCGAGCCAAAACCCCTCGCACCCATCCTCGACTTCACCTCCGACCTTGTCATCGTCGCCTCCTGCCTATC
This sequence comes from Agapanthus africanus, assembly GCA_030015575.1. Taxonomy (NCBI): domain Eukaryota; kingdom Viridiplantae; phylum Streptophyta; class Magnoliopsida; order Asparagales; family Amaryllidaceae; genus Agapanthus; species Agapanthus africanus. Next base: position 167,070,216 of record JASDDO010000028.1, on the reverse strand, counting down.
GCCGGCAACTTCTTCTTCTCCCTTCGACCCTCGTCGATTCACCTTCACCATCGCTTCTCCTCCTCAACTGCAGCCGACCTTTCCTCACTGCCGCACCCAAGCTCGACGGAGAAACCCATCAACCCACGCCTCCTTCTCCATAAACTTGAGATCACCATCACCCTTTGTCATCGCCTTACCGCACCAGCGCCATCTTCTCTCTCAACTGCAGCCCTCGCAACCCTAGAAACTCAGCCATCTCCATCTTCTTCTTCTTTGTTCTCTCTTCAACCCTAGAACTCACCAACAGCCACTTCATCGCTGCACCATCGCCGGAGCACACCCATCATCTCAACCCCGTGGCACTCCATCATTACTGTCGAACCTAACAGAGCACTATCAAGGCCGAAGCATCCCCTAGCATATCCGAAGTCCAAGATTCTATGTCATGCCCCGCTTTCCAAAATACGGAATACGAGGGGTGACTAGGCCAGCCATGCTCTATGGTCAGGGAATAATCCCGCCGTAGTCACACTTCGGCTTCTAGCATTCCATTGTAGTCAGTAAACAGTACTAGAGTAAAGGAAAATCACAGTTCACAACTTTATTACATCACAATAAAAGAGTCCGAAATACATTTATTTTGCAGAAAAAAACTAACCAATGAAATACAAAGTGCTGAAAGCAAAAGAACTGGTGCTGATGTTGCAGTCTAGACCTCCTTGAGCTCGAATGGCAGGTCCTGCTCCTGGGCTGGGTCCACTTCATACTCTGAGCATGCACACTCAGGTCGTCAGGGCAACACATATAGCAATAAATATATATATGATGGGTACAAGACTATTAAATATGAAATGTGCAACGGAATGCAGAAAATGAGTATAATGAACATCATTACATATGAACAGTGTGGTATAAATATCATGTCAGTAAACTAGACAGTGTGTATGTCACTACTTATCAGTCACTAAGTCAATAAAATCAATTGGTGGAAAGGAGGCTCCTGTTTAACAAGAGTCTCGTGCATGCCCGAGACTACAGTCCACTGTTGCCCGGGACATAACCCTACAGCCGTGCCGTTAGGCCCATGACCTAATGTATGTATGTATGTATGTATATACACATATACATATATATATCACTAATAGTGAATGATCATCCTCTAAATCACTGTACCTCGTTAATTACGAGTTCAATTCCACCTTGATTTCCCCATTCCCCAGGTTATAGTATGAATTCAGGAATTAGATAGGTTGTGAACAAATACGTATCGCTTTCACTTTCAATCATATTTCCACTTATCAATATCACTTTCATATTTGCCACACCAACCACTAACACTTACATAACAACAATGCAAAACAGCCTCTAGGTCTCAATGTAAACAATCAATATGCAGCAGGTATAAAGCAAACACACAAATAGGCAAAAATGCACTGAACAGACATTCACTATATTTTGACAGCCAACACCATATAACTTGCAAAATTTACCATAAAACACACGTATAAAATCAACCAAAACAATATACAAGGCGTACGAAGCACTGTTGATTATCTAAGCAATAAAATTAATCTCATGTCAATAGCATTTCATATTAGGGACTTATCATCATTTTAAATTAGCGATCGATTGCTGGAATTCCAATTTCAGAAATGGAATTCCAACTTCACGCACAGTTTGTTAGTAATTGTGTTTAGTTTCAGGTGTTGCCTCAGTTGAATAAAATCTAGTTTATCTATTAGGTTTCCAACTCATCAAACGGATTATCAATAGCCTTCCTGTATTAGATGTTATGTCCTGTTTAATGTGAAGGGGTAAGAAATGCTACTGCAGAACACATTGATACTCAAAAATACAAACTAAATATCAAACGATGGTGAAACTGCACGGGATTAGATTCATGTGTTAGCTAATTAAATTATCTAAGTGACCATATAGGGATCCGTGCATTTTCAGTTTGAATCAGGGATGTGCAGGTATTCAAAGTCAGGTATCCACGCGAAACATTGCCCCGGACTGCAGTCCAGTGCCGCATTCGCAACCAAATATCATTACAGTAATCTATAAATGTCAAGAAATAAACTATGGATAGTTTTATATTATCGAGTCGGCTTCGATATGAGCCATAGAACGTTACGTTCCAAATTGTATTAAATTTACAATGATTTTAACAAGGTAGCATGCGCGGTAAAGTTCAGATTTTGTGTGGCCTTTACGGGGCGACTTTACATGGTTATGAACACGATATTTTGCATCCAAATTACTACATGATATTCGCAAACAGTAAAGGAATTGAACTATCACAAGTTTTGCCATAACAAGATATGTTTTGGTTTATAATTCGCATCGAACACTAGGGCAGTGTTTGGTAATCGGTCAAAAACACATATTTACACTACTATATATCAAAATAATCTAACATTGTTATCTAGCCTAGGTATTAAAATAGCATGAATAATAAGAGATGGGTTTTCTCTTGCCTTTGGCGAAAGTGGCACGACTGAGACGGTATCACGACATGGGCACAATCATGGCACGATACACATGCGACTCGGTTGGCTCGGGGGAGGACTTGAGGACTCGACACTGGCGTGGAGGCGGGCATGGGGCAGTGGGTTTGCAGTGGCTCTGGTGAGGCGTTCGGGGTGCTGCGGTTGCAGGGAGATCGGGGCTCATCGGAGAGGTGGAGCTGGTGGTGGCTGCGGCGACGGATGCAGGGGCTCAGCGTTGGGGATGCTCGGAGCTTGTAGCTTGGAGATGGTGAGCTCCGACAATGGTGGATGAAGAGGATGAGGGCTTGATGTCGTAGAGGAGAGGAGGTGATGGGGATTAGAGGAGGCAGCTCCGATGATGGCGTTGTTGCTGGTGGTCATCGGTGGTGGGGATGCTTATAGGAAGTAGTGCAGGAGCAGAGAGCTCGTGGTGGTCGTCGACGATGCGGAGGGGTCGGTGCTGGCAGCGGGGGAGCCGGCGGTGGGTTGAGGCAGAGGGTAAGAGGGGGAAAGAAAAGGTGAGTGAGATGAGGAGGTCGGGGCTCGTCGTCGATGGAGGAGTTAGTGGGTGTTTGGAGGGGCGAGCTCGACGGAGGGGGAAGCTCCGGTGATGGTGGTTAGGAGTCGGGTTGAGGGAGAAAGGAAGTAAGGAGTTTGTAGGGGAAAGTGAGAGAGAGAGAGAGATCGAGTTATTAGGGATGAGGGGGTCATAGGGATGAGCCGCGAGAACTCGGAGGCGGTTGGGACGTGGCGAGGACGAGGTCATGGGGGAGCAAGTCTCGTGGGGACGTCGGCGAGGAGGGAGAGGGGGAACCGTTGGAGAGAAGAAGATTTTGGTGGAGAGGATCGTGGGGGAGTCGTTGGAAGTGGGCGCGGTCGTCGTAGAGGCGAGCGCGAGCCTCGCGGTGGTGAGCGTGAAGTAGGAACGAGGGAAAAGAGGCGGGAATGAAAAAGAAGCGAGGGAGAAGAAGGAGTGGGGGTGAGTGGGTCGGGTCGGGTTGGGTGAGTAAGGTCGGGTAATAATTTAATAATTAAAATAATAAAAATATTTAAAATGTGCAAAAATTCTAGAAAAAAATACGGAAAATAAATATACGGAAACTGGGGATTTACATCATACCCTCCTTATAGGAAATTTCGTCCTCGAAATTAAAGGATGAAAATAACGAAACTCAACACTACACAAACAGGTGCGGAAAATGTGAACGGATGTCCTCCTCGCATTCCCAGGTAAACTCCCCTAGAGAACGACCACCCCAAGAAACTCGAACCAAGGGAATGACCTTGTTCTTCAGCACTTTTTCCCGACGATCAAGAATGGTGGTAGGCTGCTCCTCGTAAGACAGATCGATGCCCAGAGTTAACTCCGAATGGTCCGGAATATGGCTGTCATCCCGAACATAGCGCCTCAACTGAGATACGTGAAAAGTATTGTGCACATCGGCCAGCGATGGAGGCAAGGCAAGTCGATAAGCTACCTCAAAAGGTCCGATGAATCGGGGACTGAGTTTCCCGCGATTACCAAACCTGATCACTCCCCAAGTGGGTGATATCTTCAGAAACACGTGGTCACCAATACCAAATTCCAATGATCTTCAGCCGACATCTGCCCAACTCTTCTGTCGGTCCTGAGCCGCCTTGATCTGTTGCCTGATCGTCTGAACTTTACTCACTGTCTGCACTATAAGCTCAGAGCCCAACAACATTCGTTCCCCCAAGTCATCCCAACATACAGGGGACCGACACTTTCGTCCATACAGAGCCTCGAACGGTGCCATTTGGATGCTAGCCTAGTAGCTGTTATTATATGAAAACTCCACCAAATGGAGGTGATCCTCCTAAGAACTATGAAAATCGACCATGCATGCCCTCAGCATATCCTCGAGCGTCTGGATAGTACGCTCGGATTTCCCGTCCATCTGCAGATGATAGGCCGTGCTGAACTTGAGAGGCGTGCCCAAACTCTCCTGCAGGCTCTTCCAGAAATAGGAAATGAACCTGGTGTCTCGATCAGACACGATACTGACTGGCACCCCGTGTAGTTTCACAATCTCCTGCATATATTTCTCCGCGAGCGACTCCGTCGATTGTCCGACTCATAAGGGTATGAAATGCGATGCCTTCATAAGACAATCAACAATAACCCAGACGGTATTGTTGCCCCTTGAACTTCGTGGTAGTGCCATCACAAAATCCATGGTGATGTGCTCCCATTTCCACTCTGGCACTGGATGCAACAACCCCGTGATTCTCTGATTCTCGGCTTTCACCTGTTGTCATACCAAACACTTGGAGACAAAGCGACCTCATCATTCCGTTCCACCAGAAGTGTTGCCTCAGGTCTCTGTACATCTTGGTGCCACTTGGGTGCACCGTAGGCGAAACTGTGTGCCTCGGCTAGAACTTCATCTCGAATACCCTCCCTTTGGAACATACAGCCGACTGCCAAATCTCAGAAAACCATCTTCGTGAACCTGCAAATCCGGCCTCAAACAAGCCTCGACTAACCCTCTGAACTTCTGCAACTGAGGGTCTCCAGTCTATGCAGCTTTGATGCGATCTGCAAGTGATGATTGAACTTGCAACTGCCAGAGCTATACGGGCACACTTGGTGTAACTACCTCCAACTTAAGTCTTTAAAATTCATCGAGAATCCCCTTCTGATAAGTCAGCAACGTAGCTGACGGCCTGCAACTGAGAGCATCAGGAACGACGTTCACCTTCCCCGGGTGATACTATAGATCAATGCCGTAGTCTGCCATCAACTCCAACCATCTGTGTTGTCTTATATTCAGTTCCTTCTAAGTGAACATGTACATCAAACTTTTGTAATCCGTGTACACTTCCACTCTTTCGCCTAACAAGTAATTCCTCCAAATCGTTAAGGCGAACACAACGGCCACTAACTCCAGGTCATGCGTAGGGTAGTTCTTCTCATGAGTTTTCAGCTGACGAGAGGCATAAGCCACCACTCGACCGTGCCACATTAATACACAGCCCAAATCTTTTCCTGACGCATCACTATGAACAACCAAGCCATCTGTCTGGCACAGTCAGGATTGGAGCCGTGGTCAACTTCAGTTTCAACAGCTCGAACACCTGGGTGCACTCCTCCGACCAAACATACGGCACCTCCTTCTGTGTGAGCTTCGTCAAGGGTTTCGCTACTCTGGAAAAATCTTGGACAAACCGTCGATCATACCCAGCTAATCCTAAGAAACTTCGTATCTCATTAACTGATTTCGGTGTCGACCAGTCTTTGATAGATTCGATCTTCGTCGGATCCACTGAAATGCCGTCACTCGAAACGACATGCCCTAGAAATTTCACTTTGTTGAGCCAAAACTCGCACTTTCTTATCTTAGCAAAGAGCTTCTCCTCCCGTAGAACCTGCAATACAATTCGTAGATGCTCGGCGTGCTCCTCTCGACTTCTGTAATATACTAGAATGTCGTCGATGAATACGACAACAAAATGATCCAAATACTTGGAGAAAACCCTGTTCATCAAGTCCATAAATATGGCTGGTGCATTAGTAACACCGAACGGCATCACAAGAAACTCATAGTGGCCATATCGGGTTCGGAAAGCCATCTTGCATACATCCTCTACCTTAACCCTGATCTGGTGATACCAAAATACTCGAGCACCACCAAGCTGATGAAACAAGTCGTCAATGCGGGAATAGGATACTTGTTCTTCACGGTCACTCGGTTCAACTCCTGGTAGTCAATACACATGCATAAGGAACCGTCTTTCTTCATCACCAGTAACACAGAAGCACCCTATGGGAAAACACTTGGACGGATAAATCCCTTGTCCAAAAGATCTCCTATCTGCTTCTTTAGTTCTGCCAACTCAACTAGCGTCATCCTGTAAGGAGCCTTGGAAACTAGCGCCGTCTGAGATCAGGTCAATCGAGAATCCCAATACGCGAGGAGGTGGTAGTCCTGGTAAATCTTCAGGGAACACATTAAGAAAATCCCGAACGATCTCTAGGGCTGGACTCTCATCAATCTCCATAACCGTCAACGCTTTTGGCATGGATATAAACTTGGCTGGCTCCAAAGACTCGCTTTCGCCTTCAAAAACAAACTCAGGGTGATTGGGAATGCGGAAAGTCACTTTCCTAGCTCGGCAATCGATGATCGCATGGAAGGTACTCATCCAATCCATCCCGAGAATTGCGTCATAGCTGCCCGTCCCGATTAAAAGGAAATTCGTATAGAATTCCCTGCCGCATACTGCCACCGGACATAACCTACACTCTTGGTTGGATACAATAATATTGTTACCTGTATGTATCTCCCAACCCTTGGTCAATGGCTCATGAGGTATAGTGTTAGTTGTGTGTATGCCCTAGAGGCCATTACTATACATCTGATGTATATTGTAGTGGATGCTTGGACATATATAGGGAGGACTTTCTTGCTCGACATGATAGTATGCTATCTGGTTACTCTTTACCTTAACGTGTATACTGATTGTCTCTCTGTTACATGTTGGTAAAGCCCTTAGGATGTGTACTTGACTACCTGGACTATGATGCGGATCATACTAGTGGGGACATGGTAGTCCATAAGTACATCCTTCAAGGTCCCTAGTCGTGGGTGTATCGAGACGGGGCATCGATATACCAGAGTAGACTAGTGTATGCCTTCTCGACCCATACAGATAGGCGATGGATGATCCCACATCCATTGGTGTTTGACATCAGAGATGATATACGGGTGCTCAGTGGAGACTGGGTATACTGGACGGACTCGCCGAGAACTCCCAGATGGTATTATACCTTACGTCAGATGGCAGTTCTTTAGTGACACTGGTACAGGTTAGTCTGTAGACCCGAGATCGTCATAGAGTCTTGTGTGATTACCACTGTGCTTTGATTTCCACCTTACCACATCCAAGAGGGCGTGCAAAACGGTGGTTTTTGGGTACAGTCCCGAGTCACATGGAGGCAATGAGCGATAGGAGGGGTTTCGTCTCTCCCGGTATTAGGGGTTTATGTTGCGCTATGCTCGATTGGCCATAACAGGGAAGTCCGTGGCCAGGGCTGGTTTAAAGATATACTGGTAAGTGTTACCAGTAGTTTCTCAACCCGTTATGCGCCTCATATCAGCATGACTTATCGGTTATTGGGGTCTGACGTTTACCACCCCTAGAACTGATATGCGACATATCAGACGAGGAGACCGGACTGTACGGTAGTGTCACTGTCAGGCTTTTACAGGAGTTGGAGTGGGCTTGCTTGCTGATCTTCTGATCGCTCAATACCCGGGTAGCCGTTACGTCCAGCTAGTACCGCTGATGGCTTATGGGTGCTTGATATGATCATCACCTACTGCCGGCGTATTGACGAGTCTTTAGAGTCCTACATAGAGGTTGTACTGGCTCAGGCGAAACGAGATAGGAGCGCATAGGTGATATGTGCGGGACCGAGAATGATGCGAGTATGTGATACCGTATTCGATTCTCGCGGTGGTTGTATCGATCGGTTGTATGCGATATAACCTAGTTATCGAATCAAGGGTTGATTCAATAAGTCGATACATTGAATGTTAGTCGGTTGTATGTGATATAACCGGATTATTAAGTCAAGTGTTGATTTAATAATTTAGTGTATAATTGTATATTGGATATACTAATTTACATTAACTAATATTGGTTCACTTAAGCATTTATTTTTCTCACTTGTGCACAAGTTAATATATATGTGATATGTAAGTCCACGTTGCTCACCCCAGTTCTTACGGGGAGGCGGAAACGGCGAAAAACAATTATTTAGCGCAAAGGCAACATGGACTAAAAGCCGGATCTTTGCTAAACTAGAAACTAGCAAACTACTAGAGGCGTTAACTACTATGCCGTAGAAATTATACCTCACGATACCGCTCCTTCGGGTCTTCATACCGCTGTCCCGCTCGTCCATCCAAGCTCCAAGGAACGATCCGGATCTTGGTCACCTCCGCGGCCTCCTTGAGTCGAAGACGATCCACCCGAGAGTTGTACACCGAGCTCCACCTCGAGCCGAGGCAACTAGGGCAACGAGATCGCTAGTCTAGATGCCCTAGGTTGTGTAGTAGAGATATATGGAAGTGTTTGTCTTTGTGGGATCTTTTTCTCTCAACACATGAGATCAAAAGAAGAAATCAAGAGGAGGAAGAAGGAGGAGCTAGCAACCATGAGAGCTTTTCTTTTCTTCTCACAAGAACAAGAGAGAGAATGAGAAATGAATTATGAGCTAAAGAAATGAACCATGGTTGCAATAATGCAAAAATATCATCATTACCAATCCTTTCATGATAAAGTTGATGGCTACTAATTGAATTGACCATTTTCATAATCCATAAAAGAAAAAGAAATCCAAAGAAGAGTGTAGACCTCTCATGAAGGTCAATGGTCAACTTCGGTCAACGGGTCAACAAAGTCAAGAGTGGTCAAGGTGGTCAAATGGTCAATGCAATTAGCCATCACAAAATTATCACAAAAAGGATTAGTAAAATAATGTCTCCGGGTCATAATGGTTTTGACCGAACGAATTGTCAAAACCCTAATGAGCCTGCCACATAACGGTTTTGGCCGAACCAACTGCCAAAACCCTAAGGGGGCACCTCCTCCTTTATCGCTCCTCAAAACTGTGAATACACACCAGCATCCGCATTCCATAGAATGCGAATGCACAGAAGACAAAACAAATCCATCCGTGCAGTACTAGGATCCGGCTTAAACCAAAGCCCACTAGTATTGCCTGCCCGAACAGCATACGCACACAAGTGCACGTAAGTGATCGCAGCCCTGCCGTAAAACCATACGGCCTCTACACGTTTCGCTTAGTGCAGGGAAACTCTCTGTGTGGGACTCTAAAGACTCGACACTACGCTGGCAGTGGGTTTAACTACAGACCGCAAGCGGCACTAGCTGTACGTAACGGTCCCCAGGTAGATGTCGATAAGAAGGCCGATGAGGTAAACCCATCCGAACTCCTACTGAGCCTGTATGTGACAATCTCCGTACAGTCCGGTCTGTTCGTCTGATACATCGCATGGCGGGCCTAGGGGGTGGTGAACGTCAGTCCCCTAATAGCGGTACAAGTCGTGTCGGAGTGTAGCCCAGAACACCCTGAGATAACACTGGAAACCTACCAGTATATCTCGCTTGCCCTGGCCAGGGACTACTCGTGTAATGGCTCTCCTAAACACAGCACGATGTCAACCCCCAATACCGGGAGAGACGAGTCATGTCTAACCGTCACTGCCTCCAAGTGCTTCGGGACTGCACCCAACTACTACCTGTTTGCACAACTCCTTTGAGCCGTGGTAGGGTAGTAATCTAAGTACAGTGGGAACACACTCGAGGCGAAGTGACAGTGTCAAGTCAGCGGACTAAGATGTACTCATGTCACCTGGGAACTGATAACTGACGATAGGTATAATACCAACCAACAGTTCCCGACGAGTCGTGTCCAGTGTACTTGTAACCTAACGAGCACCCGCATACTATCTCCAGTACGACATATTGATGGCTGTGGGACAGACCATCTCCCCTGCTGGGATGAGAAGCGCATACACTAGTCTACTCCGGAGTATCGATACCCTGTCTCGATAGTCCTATGACTAGGGACCAGTATAAGGATGTGCTTATAGATTACCCAGCCCCCACGAGTGTGACTGCTATCACAACGCTGGTAATCAAGCAAAGATCCTAAGGGCTCTACTAATATGTATAAGCGATATGCTAAAAGAAACACATGCACATATTGAAGTAGATACAAACCAAGTAGCATACTACCATTTTGAGCAAGATCGTCAATACAACTGTGAATATCCCAAGCTTCCATTAAGTAATATACAAACTAGTATGATACAGTAATGGCCTTTAGGGCATATACACTAACATGATATATATTTATTAGTGCACAAATTGTATCATGTTTGATGATACACAAGACATGGGTGTATGAGACATACACCATTATAATTATAATGGTTAGGTTTTTATATTTAAGTAATTCTAAAACAAATGGATAATGAGCTCACATACATGAAGCTTCATGAAGCTTATGGATGCTTTGACTTATTCCACTTGTTTTGTTTTACTTAATCTATTAACTAACCTAACCGCTATAATTAACTATGGTAATGTCTCTACATGAGTTAAGTATATGATACTCACTCACCATGGTTAGGACTCTCTCTCTCTTGATCATTTTTCCATTCTCATTTTTGAGCTCATCTTCTTCCTCCTTCATTTCTTGCTAGGGTTTGATAAAAGAGAGAGATACAAAGTGAGAAAAGAAAATATAAAGTGTACCCATTTCCTATCTCACCATCCTCTACTAGACTAGCACTTTAGTTTAGGGTGTTTGCTTCACTAATTCTATGGTTAGTGAAGTAAAAGCTTGTGTTCGTATTCCCTCGACGTAGATCATCTTCGGCCTCGAAGACTTCGAGCAATACCGTTGCAATTTCTCAAGGAGCCGTCCGAGAGTCCGGGAGTTGGATGATCGCAGCGAAGGGACGTCGTCACGGAGCTTTGGAAGTGGAGGACCGGATCTACAAAGGTTGTAGTCCCTTTCACTTAGGGTTAAAGTGTTTAGCTTGCATAGTTTTCGCCTAATCTCTAGTTAACGATCTTGTTTGGGGTTATTCAGCATATAAAATTTTAATTTTGTCATGGTCGATGCCTTGTAGAGCTTCATTAGTGTGCCTAGTAACCCTACAGTGGTATCAGAGCCTAGCTAGAGCATTAGGCGATGTGTTAACGATGTTAAAACTCCGATCGAACCCCGACACGCAAAATTAACCCCCTCTCTGGAAAATTTTTGAAATCTGGGATTTTTCTAAATTAAAAATACCTAAAAAATTCAGCAGAGTTTTCTAAGAATTACCATGAAAAACGAGCCCCTAAGTCCTTTACATGACAGCAGAACCGCGGCAGTAACCCACTTTTTGCGGCGGTGCCGCGGCAGGAAAATGGAATCAGGGACGGTTCTTTGTGCAGTAATGTTTAATTCTGTTAGTTGTATTTTCTGGGTATTTTTAACCTGACTCAAGTGTTGAGTATTCTGGGGTTTATTTTGTACTCGTTGATTCGATCGGAATATTTAATTTCGTTGTGTTTTCCAGATATTTAGAAAGTATTAAAATGTTCAAACGGATATCAATAACTCAATTTTTCCCGACCCAGAAAATTTCCAAGTGTTGGATTTTTCCGTTTGTTTAAGAACGTCTAGATCGTGCAAGTTACGCGATGGACCCTCTAGAAGACAACAAACCTTAACTCGATTATGTGACCGTCTTGAACTGCCCTTTCAGCCTTAGGGTTTGGGGCAGTACGGCGTGCCACATGTGAAGCGTTGGCTTGACCCTTCTATGGCTGGACCGTTGGTACTGTGGCATGTGATAGATGTTTTTAAACTCCCCTCAAGTGTTGAGAACTATCTGGGAAAACTTGCGTGTTTGTTTATTCGATCGGAAAGTTTAACATTGTCTATTTATCTGGAATGTGATACAATATTTGGAATCCACAAGTAGTTATGAGATAACTAATTTGGATGTTATAAACATAGCAGTTTAGTCTCGATTGATCGGTTGCCACGGAATTTTGATGTGATCAAAAGTCCGTCGCAATCACGTAGCGTATGCGGATACTCGCCGGGTAAACTTAATAGACAGCCATGCCCCATAGCCCCGACCAAGTGACTGTAGGAGAACTCCGTCGCCAAAAGCATCCGTTCGGGTGCTCGCGGCAGCGGTGTTCCGCCTTAGTACACTTCGTCGACGGCATCGGGGGTGCGGCCGTCTACTAAAGTTTGCGACGAGTATTCGATCAGGTTTTCGGGAATCTTGTTGAATTACCCGACCAGATATTGAAAAGTGTTTTCGATATAGAGACTAAAATGCGGGGTTTATAACTGTTAGGCATGCGATGCCTAAGGAGGTTGCGGATTCCAACTGTTGTAGTTTTACACTTTCTTTTCTGCGACCGTAAGTGTAATATGTGTTATCGCCGGTTTCGTTGCTACATGTCAACGACAGTTGGGATGCGCATATTTACTTACGTTGATGACATGTGATGTTATGTGTTGCTGAATATGTTATATTGGATCGTCGCGTTCTGAATAGCCGGGTTTTTTTATGTAAGATGAGAGTTTTTATTTTCATTCATATAAATTAAATGTATGTAATATTCTTTTATTGGGGCACTTCCGGGTTGAGGTCGTTGTCACCATTTGTATATTATTTACTTTTCCGCACTAGGATAGACCCAAGGAGGGGAGCACAAGTAACCGGGTTCTAGGGTCCAGTGGGAGACCAACTCGAGGAGTCGAGTCCGGGTCTCCTAACCCTAGAATTGGAAGGGTTGCTTGCCGCTCTCGTAGGGGTCTAGGGGTGTGGGTTTGGCTATTCATCGCGACCGTGGAATCCGTGTTTTATAGAGGCTCAAAATAAAACACGGACGTCCTAGTATATCCAATGTTTCATATGTTTCTTCTGCTGCAATATCTGTGATGTGATCATATGATGTGATGTGATAGATACTATATATTGTATATATGATATATTATATAGACGTTACTTATGTTTTACACCCGCGCTAGCCCTGCCCCGCTCTGCCGTTAGTTACCTAACCTAACGGTGCACGAGGGGACATCGAGGCGAATGCGGATGGAATAAGTGTACGTCGTATTTATCTGTGATGTTTAGGTAACTTAAATGATGGGAATTCATTAATATGATTAATGAAGTAAAAGAAACCTAAAAGATGTTGTGGAATCGAATTTTCAAAAACAGGTAGCTACAGTTCTTGCTTTGCATCGCGGTGTTCCTTGTAGAACATCCTGCACCTTATTCGATGAGGAAAGGGCTGAGATCCCTTCACCGGGAGTGACCCCTTTAGCAATAACTGGCAGATGCTACAGCACTCGGTTTGTATTTTGATTGCTTCTATAGTTCTTGCTTTGCAAAGTGGTATATATGATATATCCTGCACCTCATTCGACGAGGAAAGAGCCGACGATCCCTTCACCGGGAGTGACCCCTTTAGCAAAACTAGAAAAGCCTCAAAAACACTCCATTTCAAAATCATTTGATTCTACAACGATATCAAGTTCATTACGCAATAGGTTTTCAGAAAAACCTGTCGTAGCCCTCCGTCATTTCAGATAAGTTGTATATAGTATTCGTGCTACATTTGTTGGCTTTCGTCAAGGTGTAGTGTGCGGTAGCTATATGTTGCTTATCTGATGCATACGATGTGATTGGATTAGAGTAGTCGTACGGCTTTGTTGGCTTTCGTCAAGGGTCGTGCGGGTGGGTTTAATTCAGTCAAGAAATGTACGGGTTGAACTTGACTAGCGGGCTATGGTTTGTTGGCTTTCGTCAAGGTCATAGCACGTTAGGGGCAGAATTATCGGGAATTTCACGTATTGAAATTTGCAATGAGATTGCATACCTTCTATGAGATAGTTGGATCCCGATACCCACTGCGAGTAATTGTTACTCCTGGGAGAGTTTTACACATTACAATTAGCCGATGAAGTAGGTGTCTAGAAAGGTGTCAATGGGGTTACGCCTCTGGGAAAACGAGGTTTACATTAATTAGGTTCGTGCGAAAGCACGGGGGACCTCCCTCAAAGTACCGACACTGGCCTGGCTGAAAGATTGGCGAACTTGTAGCGTGTAATTAATCCCGGCTAGACTTTCCTTTTAGGGTTTGAAGGAAGATTTGATAAAAACAGTGGGAGCCATCCTGATTAGATAATATAATAACCAATCTATTCTTGCAAGAGCGCATGCTGAGTGTTTTCTTCTCTCTCTCTCCAGGTAGCGACCATATCACGCCTTAATCAAGATAATAATACGGATGTATTGAACGAACCTGCTTGTTATACTGAGCTGGGGAACGTTGGTCCCGCTCCAACTTATAAATGTTATAAGACCGAGCAGGAAATTTGGGGAGTACCAGATTTTCCGTGCCGCCCAAACGAAGAAAGTGCATACTGATGCATCATCTTCGGGTGTGTTCATTACAGAGAACTGTTTCTCAGTATCCTTTACGTCCTGGGTATGTGATACCGGATCAGGATCCCGCACATGTAATCTGTTACATGAGCTATAGACAGGTAGAGAACTGAGAACGGGTGATAAATTTCATGAGATAGAAAACGGTGCAAGTGTTGCAGCCAAGTCTGTTGGTCACTATCACCCTGTATTACCAGAATACATTGATTCTGAACGAATCTTATTAGATACCGAACCTGATATACAAAATCATATCAGTCTCTTTATTAATAAAGAAATGATATAATTTTGTATTGTTGGATAATGTTTTGAACATTTCCTATATCAAAAGTTGATCGGTTCAGGCACGATATCTAAAAGCATTGATATTCTAAATCGAACTACAAGTTCTTAGTATACAGAACACACACAAGAGGAAGAGTTCAGAAATGAACGAATTCTTCTTGAGGTATTGTAGACTAGGTCATATCAATACGACCCGACTAGCTGAAGTTACATATAGATGTATATTTAAATCAGTTTGAATTTACATCTTCTAAAACTTGCCGGTCATGTAACAGAGATAAGATGACCATAGCTCTGTTTATTGAAAACAGAGAAAGAGTTAGTGAACTCTTGGGATAATACATGTTGATGTATGAAGGTCCCCTGTCTACACATGCCAAGACCGGTTCTTTGTACTTCATTACATTCTCTGATGATCTCTCAAAATTCAGACATATGTTCCTGTTGAAACATAAGTCCGAACATTTTGAGATATTCACAGAATATAAGTTGGAAGTAGAGAACCAAAACGGGAATAAGTATTATGTCCTTTGTTGAGATCAGGGAGGAGAATACTTGAGCACGGAATTCCTGGACTATTCTAAAGGAGAATGAGATTCTCTCTCAGCATTACTCCTCCGTATACACCATAGCACGATGGTATATCGGGGCGGAGCAATCACACCCTATATGATAAGGTGTGCTCTATAATGAGTACTACTGAGTTACCTATTTCTTTTTGGGAGTTATGCACTTATGAAGTTGCATGCCTATTGAATAGGGTTCCGATCAAATCAGTTGCCTACCACTTCATATGAGATATGGAAAGGGAAGAGCCCATCTCTTAAATCAGTTAAGATTTGGGGTTGTCCGGCCTATGTCTAAAAGCAAAATCCGGACAAGCTCAAGGCAAAGTCTGATCTGTGGAAGTTTGTTGGATATCCTAAGAATTAGCAAGGGAATATCTTCTACCAAATCGAGGAACAAAAATGTTTTGTTTCTCAACATGCCACCTTTGTAAAAGGAATTTCTTATGAAGAAATTAGTGGACATGAGGTAGAACTGGAAGGAGTTCCAGCTATACAAACTACAGCAGATGATTTGGTAGAACCAAAGGATTCAATAGTAACCAACGAACCTCAGCCTCTCCGCCGATCTAGTAGGGTTCCTCACCCACCTGAGAGATACTTTGGTTTCTCTATGACAGTGAGAGCAAGGATTGCATCATGAGATGATGACCCAACTAGTTTCGAGCTGGCCATCAGGAGTAAGACTCTGTAAGAATGGCTGGATGCTTATCGATCTGAGATGGAATCCTTATACACCAACAAAGTATGGACTTTGGTTGCTTTATCTGAAGGGTTAAATCCCCATCAGGAGCAAGTATATCTTGAGAAGATTACTTGGTGTACATGGAAAAGTTGAGACTTTCAAAGCTAGACTTGTTAAAGGTTTGCATAATTGACCAGGTATGGATTATGTTGAAACCTTTTCTAAGTAGCTATGCTTAAGTCCATCCAGATCCTACTTGCCACGTCTACACACCATGACTACGATATCTGGCGGTTGGGTGTCATGACTGCTTTTCTAAGTGATGTTTTAGAAGAGTGCGTCTATAAGTACACAGCCAGAGGGCTTCGTAGATAGTGGGAGCAGCGGAAACGTGTGCAAGATGTTTTATGTGATAAAGCAGGCATCGCGGAGTTGGAACGTCTGTTTTGATGTATTAGTCAAAGAGTTTGACATCATCAAAATGGTAGATGAATCTTGTATATACAAAAAGGTAGTAGAGTGTATGGTGGAGATCCTCGTAGAGTACGTGGATGACATACTCTTGATAGGGAAGGAGTTTCCTATGCTACGCTCAGTCAATCTCCGCTTATCACAAGGATTATCCATATAGGATCAAAGTGATACCTTCTAAATCCTGAGTTATGATCTATGAGATAGATCTAATTGGATGTTAGGATTCTCACTAGCTGAAGTGGGATGGTATCAATTGATCCTGGGGAGAATCACTGGAAAGGTTCCAGGGTGATAAGGACGGCTGAATGTCAGTCGCAGGCATTGTCTTTACCCTCAGTAAAGGGACGGTATATTGGAAGAGTTCCAAGCTAGATACCGTGGCATACTAGACGATAAAGGCAAGATACATCATTACCAAAGATGCTACCAAAGAGGCAGTCTGGGTGTATATTAGTTCATGAGATGAACTTCGTTCCTACCATTGTGTGACAATGGAGTTGTGGCTTATGCCTAGGAACGCCCGTCCCATCAGTGATCCAGACATATTCTAAGGCAGTGTCACCTGATCATGGAGATGTTTGATCTCCAGGGGATCGAGGTCAGGAGAGTAGACTCAGAGGACAACACGGCCGATCCACTCATAAAGGCCTTTTCCCAGAGAGAGAGACTTTTTATGGGATGGTTGAGTATGAGATACTACAACCACTGTTATCAGATGGCCCTAGTGCAAGTGGGAGATTGTTAGTTGTGTGTATGCCCTAGAGGCCATTACTATACATCTGATGTATATTGTAGTGGATGCTTGGACATATATAGGGAGGACTTTCTTGCTCGACATGATAGTATGCTATCTGGTTACTCTTTACCTTAACGTGTATACTGATTGTCTCTCTGTTACATGTTGGTAAAGCCCTTAGGATGCGTACTTGACTACCTGTACTATGATACGGATCATACTAGTGGGGACATGGTAGTCCATAAGTACATCCTTCAAGGTCCCTAGTCATGGGTGTATCGAGACGGGGCATCGATATACCAGAGTAGACTAGCGTATGCCTTCTCGACCCATACAGATAGGCGATGGATGATCCCACATCCATTGGTGTTTGACATCAGAGATGATATACGGGTGCTCAGTGGAGACTGGGTACACTGGACGAACTCGCCGAGAACTCCCAGATGGTATTATACCTTACGTCAGATGGCAGTTCTCTAGTGACACTGGTACAGGTTAGTCTGTAGACCCGAGATCGTCATAGAGTCTTGTGTGATTCCCACTGTGCTTTGATTTCCACCTTACCACGTCCAAGAGAGCATGCAAAACGGTGGTTTTTGGGTACAGTCCCGAGTCACATGGAGGCAATGAGCGATAGGAGGGGTTTCGTCTCTCCCGATATTAGGGGTTGATGTTGCGCTATGCTCGATTGGCCATAACAGGGAAGTCCGTGGCCAGGGCTGGTTTAGAGATATACTGGTAAGTGTTACCAGTAGTTTCTCGACCCGTTATGCGCTTCATATCAGCATGACTTATCAGTTATTGGGGTCTGACGTTTACCACCCCTAGAACTGATATGCGACATATCAGACGAGGAGACCGGACTGTACGGTAGTGTCACTTTCAGGCTTTTACAGGAGTTGGAGCAGGCTTGCTTGATGATCTTCTGATCGCTCAATACCCGGGTAGCCGTTACGTCCAGCTAGTACCGCTGACGGCTTGTGGGTGCTTGATATGATCATCACCTACTACCGGCGTATTGACGAGTCTTTAGAGTCCTACATAGAGGTTGTACTGGCTCAGGCGAAATGAGATAGGAGCGCATAGGTGATATGTGCGGGACCGAGAATGATGCGAGTATGTGATACCGTATTCGATTCTCGCGATGGTTGTATCGATCGGTTGTATGCGATATAACCTAGTTATCGAATCAAGGGTTGATTTGATAATTCGATACATTGAATGTTAGTCGGTTGTATGCGATATAACCGGATTATTAAGTCAAGTGTTGATTTAATAATTTAGTGTATAATTGTATATTGGATATACTAATTTACATTAACTAACATTGGTTCACTTAAGCATTTATTTTTCTCACTTGTGCACAAGTTAATATATATGTGATATATATTTATTAGTGCACAAATTGTATCATGTTTGATGATACACAAGACATGGGTGTATGAGACATACACCATTATAATTATAATGGTTAGGTTTTTATATTTAAGTAATTCTAAAACAAATGGATAATGAGCTCACATACATGAAGCTTCATGAAGCTTATGGATGCTTTGACTTATTCCACTTGTTTTGTTTTACTTAATCTATTAACTAACCTAACCACTATAATTAACTATGGTAATGTCTCTACATGAGTTAAGTATATGATACTCACTCACCATGGTTAGGACTCTCTCTCTCTCGATCATTTTTCCATTCTCATTTTTGAGCTCATCTTCTTCCACCTTCATTTCTTGCTAGGGTTTGATAAAAGAGAGAGATACAAAGTGAGAAAAGAAAATCTAAAGTGTACCCATTTCCTATCTCACCATCCTCTACTAGACTAGCACTTTAGTTTAGGGTGTTTGCTTCACTAATTCTTTGGTTAGTGAAGTAGAAGCTTGTGTTCGTATTCCCTCGACGTAGATCATCTTCGGCCTCGAAGACTTCGAGCAATACCGTTGCAATTTCTCAAGGAGCCGTCTGAGAGTCCGGGAGTTGGATGATCGCAGCGAAGGGACGTCGTCACGGAGCTTTGGAAGTGGAGGACCGGATCTACAAAGGTTGTAGTCCCTTTCACTTAGGGTTAAAGTGTTTAGCTTGCATAGTTTTTGCCTAATCTCTAGTTAACGATCTTGTTTGGGGTTATTCGGCATATAAAATTTTAATTTTGGCATGGTCGATGCCTTGTAGAGCTTCATTAGTGTGCCTAGTAACCCTACATATAGAGTGTGTGTCAACAAACCGCGTAGAAATAAAGCAATGCGAAGCACCTGAATCAAAAAGAACTCTAGCCGGTATATAATAAACAAGGAAGGTACCTGTAACTACTTCTTCAGAAGCCTCTGCCTGCTCGACGGACAAGGTGAAAGCCCGTCCCTGATTCTGACTCATACCAGTCTGCCTCTGATCGAATAACCTCTGCTAGGATACCCGAAGTGGACCCCTCTGAGCTGAAATGTCGTACGACTGTTGATGTTGCTCGAACCTTCCCTGTAGCTCAGATCTCTGGGGACATCCGCTGACCCTGTGCTTGCTGGATCCGAAAATCAGACACCCCCCTTAGCTCTGTGACAATCTCTCTGCATGTGTCCTGGCCTCTGGCAATAATCGCAAAACAGGGCCCTCCGCTGCGGCTGCTGAGGTAAGAAAGTGCACTTCATCTGTGTGATACCCGGCCTATGAACTGGGATCGCTCCATGGGGGGAGATGGTAGGCCGTGTTGGGACCACGTGGGGTCTCCTGTCCATCGATCATTGGCCCTTGGCCTTCTCCACCAATCTTTCCTGCACTCGGGCAACGTTCAACACTTGGGCAAAAGTTGGTAGATCAAGAGACGCGATAAGTTGCTACAGTTCAATATCGAGCCCATGCTGGAACCGTCTTACCCTGGCAACTTCAGTGGCTACCATGTACTGTGCGAAGCGACTCAGCCGGTTAAACTCTGCGGCGTAGATATCCACTGAGTGTCCATTTTGCTTCAACATAATGAATTTCTCCTCCAGCTCGGCCTTGTCCATGGCCGGAAAATAGTGATCAAGGAAGCATGCGAAGAACGTGTCCCATCCAATAGGTTTCTCTAGTCGGCTTTTCTCTACAGACCACCACGTGCGGGCCTCGTCCTCCAGCTAAATTTTCACCACGTTCACTCTGTCATCATCAAGAACTCGAGCGGCCGTCAGAAGGTTCTCCACGTTGATGAGCCATTGCTCGGCCTCAAGTGGATTTGCTGATCCCGTGAACACCGCTGGATGAAGCTTCCTAAAGTCCGAAACGGTACCTACCCGAGCCTGTGTAGTCGGTACGAAGGCGCCCTCGGGGGCGGCGGGAATAGCCGTAGATCTCTCCAGAGTCGTAATTGTGATCTCCCGTACCACCTTCAATCTCTCGGCCAGGAGATCGGTCTTCCTCTCTTGAGCCTGGGCTAGGGTCGTCAGTGTGCTGAGAATCTTCTCGGTACGATCGTGGGAACCGGCACCTGAGGAGTTGCCCGGGGAGTCCATATTTCTAAAAAATGATCAAAAGAAATTAGATTCAAACAAGGGCTACACGATGATTCAATGAGGATTAGAAAGTGAAAAGAATGTAATAAGGCACACTTCAAGGGTATAACTCAGTCTAGGGATCCCTCGACGGAACTGTAATTTCATCCAAAACCTTGGCTCTGATACCAACAAAACCATGTCACGCCCCACTTCCCAAAATACGGAATATGAGGGGTGACTAGGCCAGCCATGCTCCTACGGTCAGGGAATAATCCCGCCGCAGTCACACTTCGGCTTCTAGTATTACATGGTAGTCGGTAAACAGTACTAGAGTAAAGGAAAATCACAGTTCATAACTTTATTACATCACAATAAAAGAGTTCGAAACACATTTATTTTGCATAATAAAAACTAACCAACGAAATACAAAGTGTTGAAAGAAAAAGAACTGGTGCTGATGTTGCGGTCTAGACCTCCGCGAGCTCGAATGGCAGGTCCTGCTCCTGGGCTGGTCCACTTCTTCCTCTGAGCATGCACACTCAGGTCGTCAGGGCGACACATATAGCAATAAATATATATATGATGGGTACAAGACTATTAAACATGAAATGTGCAACAGAATGCAGAAAATGAGTATAATGAACTTCATTACAAATGAACAGTGTGGTTAAATATCATGTCGGTAAACTAGACAATGTGTATGTCACTACTTATCAGTGACTAAGTCAATGAAATCAATTGGTGGAAAGGAGGCTCGTGTTTAACAAGGATCCCGTGCATGCCCGAGACTACGGTCCACTGTTGCTCGGGACATAACCCTGCAGCCGTGCCGCTAGGCCCACGACCTAATGTGTGTGTCTATATATATATATATAGTGAATGATCATCCTCTAAATCAATGTACCTCGTTAAATACGAGTTCAATTCCACCTTGATTTCCCCATTCCCCAGGTTATAGTACGAATTCAGGTATTAGATAGGTTGTGAACAAATACGTATGTGTGTGTGTGTGTGTATATATATATATATATATATATAGTGAATGATCATCCTCTAAATCACTGTACCTCGTTAAATACGAGTTCAATTCCACCTTGATTCCCCCATTCCCCAGGTTATAGTATGAATTCAGGTATTAGATAGGTTGTGAACAAATACGTATCGCTTTCACTTTCAATCACGTTTCCACTTATCAATATCACTTTCGTATTTGCCACAACCCAACCACTAACACTTACATAACGACAATGCTAAACAGTCGCTAGGTCTTAATGTAAACAATCAATATGCAACAGGTATAAAGCAAACACACAAATAGGCAAAAATGCACTGAACAGACATTCACTATATTTTGACAACCAACACCATATAACTTGCAAAATTTACTATAAAACACACGTATAAAATCAACCAAAACAATATACAAGGCGTACGAAGAACTCTTGATTATCTAAGCAATAAAATTAATCTCATGTCAATAGCATTTCATTTAGGGACTTATCATCATTTTAAATTAGCGATCGATCACTGGAATTCCAGTTTCAGAACTGGATGTCCAACTTCGCCCGTAGTTTACTAGTAATTGTGTTCAGTTTCAGGTGTCTCCCCAGTTGAATAAAATCTAGTTACATATGTTAGGTTTCCAAATCATCAAACGTATTATCAATATCATTTCTGTACTAGAAGTTATGTCCTATTTAATGTGAAGGGGTAAGAAATGCTACTGCAGAAACTGCAAAACACATCGATACTCAAAAATACAAACTAAATATCAAACGACGGTGAAACTGCACGGGACTAGATTCATGTGTTATCTAATTAAATTATCTATGTGACCAAATGGGGAACCTCACATTTTAGTTTGAATCAGGGATGTGCAGGTATTCAAAGTCAGGTATCCACGTGAAACACTGCCCCGGACTGCAGTCCAGTGCCGCATTCGCAGCCAAATATCGTTGCAGTAACCTATAAATGTCGAGAAATAAACTATGGATGGTTTTATATTATCGAGTCGGCTTCGATATGAGCCATAGAACGTTACATTCAAAACTGTATTGAATTTACAGTGATTTTAACAAGGTAACATGAGCGGTAAAGTTCAGATTTTGTGTCGCCTTTAGGGGGCGACTTTACATGGTTATGAACACGATATTTTGCATCCAAATTACTACACGGTATTCACAAACAGTAAAGGAATCGAACTATCACAAGTTCTGCCATAAAAATATATGTTTTGGTTTATAATTCGCATCGAACACTAGAGCAGTGTTTGGTAATCGGTCGAAAACACATATTTACACTACTATATATCAAAATAATCTAACATTATTATATAGCCTAGGTATTAAAATAGAATGAATAACAAGAGATAGGTTTTCTCTTGCCTTTGGCGAAAGTGGCATGACTGAGACGGCGGCACGACATGGGCACGATCACGGCACGATACACGTGCGACTCGGCTAGCTCGGGGGAGGACTTAGGGGCTCGGCACTGGCGGGGAGGTAGGCATGGGGCAGTGGGTTCGCAGTGGATCGGGTGAGGCATTCGGGGTGCTACGGTTGCAGGGAGATCGGGGCTCGTCGGCGAGGTGGAGCTGGTGGTGGCTGCGGCGATAGATGCAGAGGCTCGGTGTTGGGGATGCTCGGAGCTTGTAGCTTGAAGATGGTGAGCTCCGACGATGGTGGATGAAGAGGATGAGGGCTCGGTGTCGTGGAAGAGAGGAGGTGATGGGGATTAGAGGAGGCGGCTCCGATGATGGCGTTGTTGCTGGTGGTCGTCAGTGGTAGGGATGCTCGGAGGAAGCAGTGGAGGAGCAAAGAGCTCGTGGTGGTCGTCGACGATGCGGAGGTGTCGGTGCTGGCAGCGGGGGAGCCGGCGGTGGGTTGAAGCAGAGGGTAAGTGTCATACCCCGCTTCCCGGTATACAGTAAGGGGACACGACGGGTCACGCGACGTATTTACTCAGAAGTAAACACGTTAAGCGTATATAAGCAATATAAAGTAAAATGTACACAAGAGACATAAATATAAATGAACAGCAACTTTTATTTATTTAACAATTCTATACAAGTACAACTGGAAATGTAAATACAGGAATAGAAAGCAATGCCTAAAGAATGGCATAACTGAAATTAAAAGTATATACAAGTGTCTACAGCTCTAGGTCTATAGCAAACTGCTCTAAGTCCTAAGTACTGGGCTCGATCTCTAGTGAGTCGGATCCACCTGACAACATTCCAAAGAAAGAAGAAAATGAATGTCGTCAGCGAACAATCGCTCGGTAAATCCCAAAGAAAGAGAGAAGTAGAATAGACAGAAAAGAGAATATAATTGTATAATATTATCTTTTGTTCTGTTATCGCAATTGTTTGTAGCTTGGTACAGAATATGCCAGTGTATACGAGAGGAATTCCACTATTCCAAAGACTAAGGTATACGGAGCACAAGGAACCGTTAAGCAACGGTACAACAGCAATCGATATTCAGGTTAGGTGTATTAAAGTGACCGTCTCATGTCACTTCTAACACATTCTGTACCAGTCTACCCCTTTTAAAACCCCGTAATGTATTTTGTATTGATTGTATTGCTTTGTTGTATAGATGGATAACTTGCCGAAACCATGATATCATGTAAACAGAATGAATATAAATGGATAGTCATGTAATCAGAGTATATCCATGGTTCGGTTCGGTCGAGTCAGATTGAATTCTGGTATAAATGAATTCATGTTGTATTGTAATTATACTTGAATTGAATTCAAGTCAGATTGATTTCATATTAGATTGAAACTATGTCTGAGTCAGACACTTTGAAAAGAAATTGAAGTCCTGAATTAGTTTTGATATTATCGGTAACTGCTGCATATGAACGGCAGGATTTGTGTCTTTTTCCAAGACAATTACCGTGTTGATAATACTGTTGTTAGGTTGTCTACCTTAGATAGACAAGCACACATATTCTCCGGCTCCTTAAGGCTCAAGAGAACTGGTCCCGCTTTAACCTATGTTTACTAGGGTCCTTATTGTAAATTAATATAACTTGAGGGGGTTTTATGAAGAAGAAAAATAATTTTGATATATTTTCAAAATACACCTCAAGTATTTAATTATCGTTTTTAGGGTTTTCATAATTGTAATTTTTATAATGTGAAATATTCTAGTGAATATAACCTAGTTTTCATTGTATATGGTATTTTAATGTAAACTTGGAATGGTATTGAATTGTAAAGGTAGTTTCATGAAATTTATGATTCCTTTGATTTAGAAAACATGGAATATATATATAATATATTTAAAGTAGATATTTTGATAACATTTATATATATCTAATATTTATAAAAAAAATAGAATTTATTTATTAAATAGAAATCATATTTTTCTTTAAAATTGCATTAAAATTCCATCGAGATTGAATGCTCCTTGCGGAGGTCGGCATCTCGCTCTACTAGGCTCGAGGATATACGATAAGCCGCACCATCCTGATCGAGGTTCCCCAAAATGGGTTGTAGAGGTGCAATTGCACGGAATTAAATAACACACTTTTTAAAGAAAACGGTTTTTGAATGTTTAAGGTATTTAATCGTAAACTAATATTTTCTCATAAACTAATGTCCCAAGAGTTATCGTGCTATGTCAAAAATGTGTGTTGTGATAAGGTAGGTCATTATCTCGTGAGTTTTATAAAGTTAATACAAGGGAATATGTTGAATCGTGTTGAAAGTAAAGTATATGGTATTTAACAGTAAAAATGCGATAAAAGTTGCATAATAGATTATATTGAGATGAAACTTGTTCTAATGTGTTTATTAATGATTACTAAACAATCTATTAAAAATTTGTAGGTTTGTTATTAAGAAAAAATTAGATTTTTAAAGAAAAGAGAATCGGAAGCCGGAATAACTCCGCTTCCGACGAGTTTTGAAAAAGAGAAGTTTTAGACTAGCAAAAGAGGAGGGGAGAAGGGACTTACAGATTTGAATCAAAGAGAAGAGGTAGGGAAACACTTTAGAATCACTGGGAAGTCGTTTCGTCGCCAGATTCTTCTTGAAATTTCGCCGGAACCTTGCCCTTTGCTAACTCCACTTGCGCAACTTAGGACATGGAAATTTTAGAGAGTTTTTGTATGGAATTTCTGAATGAGAAAGGGTGAAATGTAGTGTGGTATTTATAGGGAAAATTAGGGTTTAGGGTAATGAATTTGAGAATTAAAATGTGGATTAATACCCATTTTTAATTCTCTGGAATTGTGCAGAGAAATCAAACAGCATGGGGGTAGTGGGGTAGGCCAAGAGGTTCTGGGGTTAAAAAATGAAGGCATCCCCTACAAATTTACCCGACGGTGCCGGCCTCCCCTTTGAATCTCTCTGGTCCAATCCGGTGGGATGGGCTTGGGATTCATGCCATGTGTCCCTATCGCTTGGTATACCTCAATGCACGTGATTGTTTACTTTGTAACTTTTCATTTTACGTGTAGTGCATATGTAAACCTTTGGGCTTCTAAAAGATTAAAAGAAAATCAGTTAAAAATATATGTGACTGGGGGATTCGATTACAGGGGTTATGTTGCAGAGTGCAAGGCTTTACCAATGAACTACAAGTTGTTTCTTGTTGTTCAAAAGCAATTCAAATACTTATAGTGTACACAGGATTGCAAAATACTCCATTTGTACATTAAAATTTAATCAAATTTCATGTACACTGAAACAGAGTTGTTACATTCTACCCTCCTTACAAAAATTTTGTTCTCGAAATTTACAATTATTTTAAGGACTATTTACAAACAAGTGAGGGTATCTTGCACGCATGTCGTCCTCACGTTCCCATGTTGATTCTCCTGGTGAGTCTTTTCTCCATATCACTCGAACCAAGTTTACTTCCTTATTCCGAAGTGACTTCACCTTTCTATCCCGGATTTCAACAGGTTATTGCTCACAGGATAAGTCTGGCTGTACAGTGAGCTCAGAGTGATCAAGAATATGGCTGGGGTCACTCACATACTTTCTGAGTTGGGATATGTGGAACACATTATGCACTCCTTCCAATGAAGGTGGAAGTGCCAAGCGATAAGCCACTTCTCCGAATCGTTCGAGTATGTCGAACGGTCCAATATATCTTAGACTGAGCTTACCCCGTCTTCCAAAACAAATTACTCCACGGTTTGGAGATATCTTCAAAAAGACATGATCTCCCGGTTGGAACTCCAAGTGACGGCACTTTGCATCAGCTCAGTGCTTCTGTCGATCTTGGGCTATGCGCATTCTTTCCCTGATAGTGCAAACTACATCGACTGTTGCTACTATCATCGCAGGTCCAAGGAGTTCTCTATCTCCGATGTCGTCCCAACTTAATGGCGATCGACACTTCCTTCCATATAGAGCTATAAATGGTGACATTCCTATATTTGCTTGGTAGCTGTTGTTGTATAAAAACTTCACAAGATGTAGGTGATCTTCCCACGATCCTCCGAAGTCTGGCATATACGCTCTTAGCATATCTTCAAGTATCTGAATAGTTTGCTCAGACTGTCCATCTGTTTATGGATGGTAAGCTGTGCTGAAGTTCAAACTTGTTCCCAAGCTAGCTTGCAAACTCTGCCAAAATTGCGATCGGAATCTGGTGTCACGATTTGAGACAATGCAAACCGGTACTCCATGTAATCTCACGATTTCCTGCATGAGTTCATGGGTATCAGAGATAGTACACATTGAAGAGTTTAAATCTTACTTAGATTCTTACCTCCATATACTTCTTTGCTAGTGTCTCGGTAGATTGGCCAACTCGAAATGGGATGAAGTGAGCCGACTTTGTGAGTCGATCCACAATAACCAATACCGCATCGTTACCTTTTATGCTACGAGGAAGTGCAGTCACGAAATCCATAGTGCTATGTTGACACTTCCATTCTGGGATAAGTAACGGTTGAAGTAAACCAGCTATCCTATGATGTTCACCTTTACTTGCTGACACACTAAGCATTTAGCGACGCTTCTAGCTGCTTCACGCTTTATTCCATGCCACCAGTAATTTTGACGCGGATCTTTGTATATCTTTATGCCTCCAGGGTGTACTGAATAAGGAGAGCTGTGAGCATCTGTCATCAACTCTTCCCGCACAGAATATTTGGGTACACACAACCTACTGCCATATCTTAAAGATCCTTCTTCATGGATGATGAAGTCTGTTCTAAGTCCACTTTCTACTTGTTCTCTGATATTTTTCAACTTAGCATCGCTTGCTTGAGCTTTTTTGATTTGATTGACAATGGTAGATTGAACTTGTAAGTTCATCAAACTTGAGGCATTACCTCGCATGACCACTTCAATCTCCATTTGATGCAAATCTTGTTGAAGCTTCCACTGTACGGTGAGGTTCAATGCTAATGGTTGGCGACTAAGTGCATTAGGTACTACATTCACCTTCCCTGGATGATATTGTAGGTTGATTTCGAAGTCTGCCATAAGTTCTAACCATCTTCTCTGCCGCATATTCAACTCTTTCTGAGTAAACACATATTTCAGATTCTTGTGATCTGTGTATATGTCCACTCGTTCACCAAGAAGATATTGGCGCCAAATCTTGAGTGCAAAGATTACGGCCGCCAAATCCAAATCATGCGTCGGATAATTGCGCTCATAAATCTTCCGCTATCTTGATGCATAAGCTACAACTTTACCGTGCTGATGTAGAACACATCTTATCCCTTATCAGATGCATCGCGATGCACTTCAAAACCCCAGATTGGTCCGGTATAACGAGAATAGGTGTTGATTTCAATCTTGACTTGAGTTCTACGAAAACTCGTTCGCATGCTTCTGACCACACGAATTCTTCATCTTTACGCGTGAGCTTGGTCAGGGGTGTTGCAATCTTCGAAAATCCTTCAATAAATCTTCTGTAATATCCTGCTAAACCTAAGAAACTTCGAATGTCCTTCACTGACTTCGGTGTCGGCCATTCACTTACTGCTGATACTTTAGCTAGATCTACAGAGATTCTATCGCCTGATACAATATGTCCGAGAAAACCGGCTTGATCTAGCTAAAACTCGCACTTGCTGTTCTTAGCATAGAGTTGATGCTGTCGTAAAGTTTCCAGGATAATTCGTAGGTGCTCGGCATGTTCTTTCCGACTCTTAGAATACACCAGGATATCGTCGATGAAGATGACAACAAACCTGTCTAGGTACTCTTAGAAAACTTGATTCATTAGGTTCATGAATATAGCTGGTGCGTTGTTCACTCCAAATGGCATCACCAGAAATTTTTAATGTCCATAGCGAGTTCTGAATTCCATTTTATGGATATCAGATTCTTTGACCTTCACCTGATAATAACCCGAACGAAGATCTAACTTGGAGAAAACGCAAGTCCCACTTAGCTGATCGAACAGGTCGTCGATGCGCGGAAGTGGATACTTGTTCTTTATAGTTACTTCGTTCAGAGCTCTATAATCAATGCACATTCGATATGAACCTTCCTTCTTCTTCACAAGTAGAACTGGCGATCCCCAACTTGAAGTGCTGGGATGAATCCATCATTTCGTCAATAATTCGTCTAACTGAGTACGGACCTCCTTCAAACCTTCACGGCTTAACAGATACGGTGCTTTGATCACCGGTTGTGCTCCAGGTACTAAATCAATGTTGTATTCAAGAGCTCGATCGGGAGGCAAACCTGATATGTCTTTAGGAAATACATCGTTGAACTCTTGAACTATCTCTGGCTTCGATCCTTCCTCCGCTTGAAGTGCTGCAATTACTACCTTCTTTGGTCTTGCCTTGTATGTGCTTAACTCCAGGGTACGGTCTCCACTTTTGAAATAAAAGACCGGATGGTCTGGAATCTCGAACACTGCCCTCCTTTGACGACAGTCTATAGTAGCGTAAAAAGTTCCGAGCCAATCCATACCTAAAACGACATCAAAATAAGGTATGTCCAGCACCTTGAAGTCAGCATAGAATTCTCTGCTGCAGACGACCACTGGACACAGATCGTATCCCATTATTGCCTTTAGAATGCCGTTCCCTGAACTGACATTCCAACTGGATACGAGAGATTTGACTGGAATCGCATGAGTTCAGACGAACCATTGAAACATAAAGCAATGAGGTGCTCCAGTATCGAAGAGTGCTAGTGCAGGAAGTGTGGCTACTCAGATTGTACATAAGTTATGTGGGATAGGTTTAGGTATAGAAAAAGATATATGGGTATGACAAGTATTTAACAGCTTTGAAAGATTGAAAGGTTACCAGTAATGACTTGGCCAGTGGCTTCAGTTTCTTCCACAGTCATTGTGAAAGCATGTCGCCTCGGTACATTCCTCCTTGCTGGAGGAGCATTCCTCTGTCCATTCCGTTGTCCATGAAGTAAGTTCTTTTGAGCTTGATGGAACTAACGAGGAGGAGGTATAGCCGGTCCACGAGGTGGTGGAGCTGGGAGAGCTAGTCGTGGAGCAGGTGCCTGGATGGCTGGTCACTGCGGGTAGGTGATTGCTGGTCTGGGTGCAGCATTTGGATTGGGACTTCGAGAACAAGACCCAATATCATGTGTGGATGAACCACAGACCAAACAAAGGCGATTTGCACACTGGCAGTCCTTCACTAGGTGTCCATCCCTTCTGCAGTAGGTGCAAAAGGCTGTGCTGGGCCGGTTGATTGGTACTCCCGGTCTCCTGGGCACAAAAGGTGGCCTTGAAGAGGCTCCTCCTGCCATCTGAGTGGCAGGGCGCTTCACTCTGGCAGATTTGGGCCTACCCTTCATCTTCACCACTGCCTCATATCGACGGGCAGCTTTCAGGGCCAGTTCGTAGGTTGGGAAATCCCCTGTAGCTAAGGCAGCTTGGATTTCCGGATCTAACCCTTGCTGAAATCTTCTGGCTCTGATCTCAGCAGTCGATATCAAATGTGTCGCAAACCTGTTAAGGTCTTGTGTTAGCTATGTAGTATGTGATATTAGAAAATTGAATATTGAGACATATCTAACCTACTGAGCATGGTAAACTCAGCATCATACTCATCCACAGATTTGGTACACATCGAACCCTATTGTAGATGGATGAATTGCTGCTCCATGTCAAATCGGGCAGTCTCTGGAAAGTACTTTGCGTCGAACATGTTGCGAAAGGTTTTCCATTCGATCGGCTGGTCAAGACGGATTTCTTCCGCCTTCCACCAAACTTGGGTGTTGTCGGTGAGTTGCAGCTTCGCAACTCGTACCCAAGTGATCTCTGGCACTTGTGCTGCTGCCATATCGTCATCGATACTCTGAGCCCATTCTTCAGCTTCCAGAGGGCTCTCTTTCCCCAAAAATTGCTTTAAGTGCAATGCCCGGAATTGCTTTACTCCGGGCGCTTCCGTTTCTGGACGGTTCGGTAATATAGCAGTCTACTGCAGCTGTCCTTCCAGGAGACTTCGGATTTCCTCAAGCAGTACCGTATGCTCATTGATCGGAGCAGCAACGGTAGGCGTAAGCGGTAGAGGTGGTGGTGTGTTGTTGAAGTTGGTGCTGGTATTATTTGGAGAATCCATAACCTTGAAATAAAATAGGGTTAGGATAGTTTCAAAGTATATGAAATTATAAGATTCAAGGAATATGAAATGTAAAGAATATTTTTAGTTGTTGATTCTTGTGTTATATTGCTTAGGACTTCATGCAGAATTGACCTGCATGTCCATGCAGAACTGACCTGTATGGCCCGCCAACAAAACCTGTCATGTCCCGCTTCCCGGTGTACGGTAAGGAGACGCGATGGGTCACGCGACGTATTTACTCAGAAGTAAACACGCTAAGCGTATCTAAGCAATATAAAGTAAAATATACACAAGAGATATGAATATACATGAACAACAACTTTTATTTATTTAACAATTCTTTACAAGTACAACTGGAAATGTAAATATAGGAATAGAAAGCAATGCCTAAACAGTGGCATAACTGAAATTAAAAGTATATACAAGTGCCTACAGCTCTGGGTCGATGGCAAACTGCTCCAAGTCCTCAGTACTGGGCTCGATCTCTAATGAGTCGGATCCACCTGACAACATTCCAAAGAAAGAAAAAAAGGAATGTCATCGGTGAACAATCACTTGGTAAGTCCCAAAGAAAGAGAGAAGTAGAATAGACAGAAAAGAGAATATAACTGTATAATGTTATCTTTTGTTCTGTAATCGCAGTTGTTTGTAGGTTGGTACAGAATATGCCAGTGTATACAAGAGGAGTCCCACTATTCCGAAAACTAAGGTATACGGAGCACAAGGAACCGTTAAGCCACGGTACAACAGCAATGGATATTCAGGTTAGGTGTATTAAAGTGACCGTCACGTGCCACTTCTAACACATTCTGTACCAGTCTACCCCTTTTAAAACCCCGTAATATATTTTGTATTGATTGTATTGTTTTGTTATATTGTAACAACTCTAATTCTTGTGTACAAAAAATTGATTTAAAGTTAATGTATACTTGGGGTATTTACATTTTCTGTGAGTACTATAAGTATTTAATTTACTTTTGAACAGCAAGAAGGAGCTTGTAGCTCATTGGTAAGACCTTGCACTGCTAAACCAAAGCACCAGAGTTTAAATCCCATTAGCCACATTATTTTTTAAATTAATTTTCTTTTAAATTTTTAGAAGTCCAAGAGTCTACACGTGCATAACTTGTAAAAACCAAAAGTCACATATAAAACAAACGACCCCACTGTACTAACCAAGAGGCAAGGGACCCGTGGCGGTCGAACTCGGCCTGACTCGGCCTAACTCGGCCGGCGACTCGGTCGAATCGGCCGCCGCCGCCAGCCGAGTCAACCCCGAATCCAATTTTCCTTTCTAAACTTCTGTGACTCTTGGCCTCCTTATAACCCCTGTATAGTTTAAAAACCCTGCACACTAACAGAACCATTAAAAACCGCATTAATCCTTTTTTTAATACAAATTTTAATACAATTTTATCACACCCTTTCATCTACCCTAAACCCTAGATTTTCCTATAAATACCATTCCATTTCATACCCCCCTCACTCACAAACTCTGTTCAAACTCTCAAGAAAAATCTCAAGAACTTTTGTGTACAAGTGGAGTTAGCGAAGGGCGAAGCTCCAACGAACTTCCGACGACGACCCTAGGAGCTCCCGGCGACGAAACGACGCACCGGCACCTCTTACCACTCCCTCTTCCTCTTCTCTAATCTAAAATCCAGTAAGTCCCTCCTCTCTCATCTCTTTTCTAATCTAAAAACTTGTATTTCTAAAACCCGACGGAAGCGGAGTTAATCCGACTTCCGATTCGGTTTTCTTTAAAAAGTTCCAAATCTCATAAATACAACAATACCAAACTCTTACAACATGACTATTAATCATTAACAAAACATATTGAACAAGTTCCATATCAAAAGAATGTATATTATAATTTTTATCGCATTTTTAAGAAAAATACCATATAGTTTAGTTTTGACATAAATCATTATAATTCCTTACTATACTTTTAGATAGTTCAAGAGGTAGTGACCTACCTCCTCACAACACTCATATGTAACATAGCACGATATCTCTTGGGAAACTAGAATACGGAAATACGATTCTTATAAATAAATACAATAAACTACAAAACATTTTTCTACAAGATATGTATTTTTAACAAATCTTTGCAATGTGCCGCTACAACCCATTTTGGGGAACCCGTTCGGGATGGTGCAGATTATCGCACATTCTCGGGCTTAGTAGTGCGAGATGCAAACCTCCACAAAGAGCATACGGTCTCGAAAGATTTAAAAATACAAATATCTTAAGAAAATGATATTTCTAGAAGAATAATAAATTAAATTATTTTATAAATATATGTGTATCATCAAAATATCTATTTTTAATATTTATAATATTCCACATTTCCAAAATTCAAGAAAAACATCTCATTTACAAGAAAATACCATGCAATTCCATACAAATTCAATACTTTACAATTAAATACCATATATTATGAAAAATAGGTTTTATTCACTAGAAATATCACGATGATAAAATATACATCAATAAAAACTTTAAAGAAGATAATAAAATACTTGAGGTGTATTTTGAAAATTATACAAAATTATTTTTACATAAAACCCCCTCAAGTTTTATAAATTACAATAAGGACCCTAGTAAATATAGGTTTAAGCGGGACCAGTCTCTTGAGCCTCAGGAAGCCGGAGATATGGGTGCTTGCCTATTTAAGGTAGACAACTTAACAAACGGTGTTATCAACACGGTAATCGTCTTTGAAAAAGATACAAATCCTGCCGTCAATATGCAGCGGTTACCGATAACACCAAAACTTAATTCAGGATTTCAATTTCCTTTCTAATTGCCTGACTCAGACTGAGTCTCAATATAATCAATCTGATTTGAATATGATTCAAGTATCCAAACTACAATTTAACATGAATCCATGAATCTATGTATTCAACCTGTTCAATCTATTCAATCCATATTGACTAAACTGAACCATGGATATACATCCATCTACATGATTCTCCAGCTACACCCATTTACTGATATCATGGTTCGGTAAGTCATCCATCTATATAAATAAATTCACAAGACAATACAATACAAACAATACAATCAAGACATCGCGGGGTTTAAGGGGTAGATTGGTACGGAAGGTGTTAGAAGTGGCACAAGACTGCAACCATTAAGACACCTAACTTGTATTCCATTGTCGTTGTATCGTGGCTGAACGATTCCTTATACTTTCCGTCCACCTTAGTCTCTAGTCTACTGAGACTCCTCTCGTATACACTGGCCTCTTCTGCACCAAGTTATAAGCAACAGCGTTAACAATATAATACAACTTTAAAAGTTACACTCTCTCTTTCTATTATATTTCTCCCTTATCTTTGGGACTTACCGAGCGATTTGTTCGCTGACGACATTCTCTTTCTTCTTTTTTGAATGTCGTCAGGTGATTTGGACCTTCAGGAGATCGAGCCCACCAGCGAGGATTTGGATCAGCTAGCCTTCGACCCGGAGCTCTAGATACTTGTACATTTTATTTCAGTACTTTCTATTTCTGTTATGCCACTGTTTAGGCATTACTTTTCATTCCATGTATTTACTTTTCCATGTACTGTAAAAGAATGTTAATAAATAAAGTTGTTGTTCTGTAACATTTCAGAAAAATATAAAATATTATTTTTGGAATTTAATATAAAAATAATATATTTTGCAAAAACTACCGATTTGCAAATTTGGGGTTTTCGTAAAATGATATAAATATAAATTATTGGTTAAAGTTTGTGTATCATTTTTGGTCAAAATATCTTTCTTTTGGTCATGGCCGAAATTACCTAGTGAGGATGTGGGGGTTTTGTTTTGATGGTGAGTCATGATTGCTTCTAGATGAAGCATGTTTTCACTTTGTGACTCATCCTTTGCTTTCAATTCTTTTTGGAATGCTTAGGATATTTTGATGATTTTTTGTGATATGGTTTGGATGTGGTCACCTCCTTAATTACTTGTGCTCACCACCCCCACACCCCCCCGATCAAATTCCAGAGAGCAATCTTCAGCTCATGGCCGAGCTCACTTGGGGCTGATTTTGTGTTAATGTGTGTGCACAAAAATTTCCAAAGAAAAATCCTTTAGCTCATTTTTCATCACAACTCAAAAGGCAACTTCTTTTACCTTCACCCAATTCATTGGGTGCCTTGAGACAAAATATTCACACACTATCTTTACTTCGTCTTGGGTATCTAGGCTGGCAAACTGGATGCCCGAGTCGCTTCGGTTTAGAAGCGGGAGCCCGTATAAAGAATTCTCGACGTGCGACCTTTTTGACGAGCTTGACCGGAGGGCGAACTTTGTCGAGGCAGCCGCAACATGCTAAGGACTGAGATTTGAGACCGAAGGACGCGGATCGATCGGTATAAGGTCTTAAACCATTTACAGTTTACTAAAATAGGGTTATTGGTACGATTGGGGTTTTTGGTATGGCGGTTTTCATGTATAACAACCCAAATTAGGGTTTTGGCTATGTTTTCCGGTATTTGGATTTCTTGGTTTTGCGACTGGATATTGTATTTGGTCGTTGGACGTTTGTACGTCAACGACGAGGGTTGTTTGGTTGTTTTGCATGCGTAGGCTATAGGTTCTAACCTATGAGCGCACCGCGTGCCGTATTTGGATTTCAGAATTTGATGTTAATAGCTTTGCGATTTCATATTGATTGTAGATACATTCTCGTGGATTCCGAGACGACGAAGCGCATCGACTACAGCTAAGCGAGGAGTTTAGCAGGTGAGTAGATTTATATCTACGGGGGAAGTCGGGTGGATGGCGTATAGCACCCCCGCAAACATTGATATGGAATATCGTTTGATTATTTTATCCTGATAAATGATATGTGATGCGAGATAAGTGATAAGTGTGACGTTTATATAATGTGATGCGAGATACTAATGTGATGAACGAGTATACGATGTGATATGATGACTTAGTGTGATATGTCATTTTATGGATTCGAGTCGATATGACATTGTTGGTAGCTTTGTAAGTCTCCTGATACGAGTTTGACATGGATGTGACCTGAGAGATAGGTATATTTATATGGATGATGTTTTGCATTTTGAGTGATATGCCGTACGAGACTTAGATCCGTACTCCGATATTGTATAGGTTGATAGAATCCCTATTTGTTTAATGCCGCCGTACGTGGATTACCGTACGCGATGAGTTTTACCTGTTGATTTATCCATACCCCTGTTTAGAGGATATCGTACGATGGTTTGTACCGTACGTGATGTTGTGAGGCTGGATGCCGATTGATGGATTCACCGACTCGGATATATTATAGACACGTATACCTTATAGCATTTAGTTGACGATGTACTTTATGCTGCATTCATGTTATTCTCATTACATTACATATACCTGTGCTAGTACACCTACACCATTATCGATGATGCGTATGTTGCACATACACAGATTGCCGGCTCACACACTTCATCATCGATAATTGCTATGTCACTACACAGTAGAATTGCTACATCATGCTACAATATATTTGCTATGTTCATATCACTGTTCCACGTTGCATGAGATATACGGACATGCTTACATCCTGTTATATGTTGCATACGTTGCTACAGCTACATGCACATCATGCATACATACTGACATGTACACCCACATATCTTGCTATAGCTGCATATACCCCTAAGTGGTATTGTTTTGACATGTGATATTTAGACGTTGCTTATTGTGCTATTGTGCTTATGAGATGCATCATCCATACCTGATTACATGTACGTACACTTATCTTGCTATAGTTACATGTACACCTCATATGATGTTGCACTTGATTTCGGAGGATTTAGGAACCGCATGATATATTTTAAAATGGATTAATTTAAGAGAGCGGTTTTCCCTTAATATGCTCATATTGCTGTTTTATGTTGCATATATCAGTTTTCATGGATTTTCGCATTGAGATATGGATTTCATATGATTTATGGATTTGAGAACCGTGGGGGTATTTTCAATAAATTTATGTATTGATTGAAAACCTAGTTTCTCTTGATATGATATTTCAGTGCGTCCACCATGTGATTTCTCAGTTTTGAGATTGGCATGTGACACCCGATTCGAGGAGGAGGAGGAACCGTCTGTGGGTACATGGTGGACCCGGTATGGTACCTCGGGACGAAAGATGATTTCGTGGTGTAGACGATAAGCCTGGCAGAGGGACCACTACCTACCGATGATATTATTTGGACTCGGCGGATATCTGGGGGATACCGACCGGAGTCATGTTCAGACATGCTACGTGGATTGCGGGTGTCGATGTGGACACTCAGGTTCCATGAGATGTACTGACATCAGGGCCGGTCATGGTGACGGCGCCTAACATATGAGGATTTACGTGTCGATGCTAGACACGGGTTTTATGATGTTTCGAGTGTCGATGTGGACACTTCGGTTCCATGATTTTGTTGTGTCGTGAGAGACACACGTTGATTTATATCCTCATATTTACCTGCATATGCTTTTATGATATTTACATGCAGGAGTTGTTGTGTCAGTGGTTGACACGTGGACGAGATCCACTACATACATGCATTGATTATATTGCTGGACGAGATCCACCTGCATACATGCATTGATTATTGTTGGATGATATCCACTTGCTGATAGGCATTTACCATGTGTTGGCACATATGCAGATACGGTCACCCTAGATATCATAGTATTACCTTTATGATATAGTTGACCTAGGAATCGTTGTTTATTTCGATTTCTACCTGATGATGTTTTCTACTCATGAGTTGGCAACTCACCCCCGTTGTGGCACAGTTCTTACAGGTTGACCGCTTGGATCAGTAGCGGCATCGCTGGCACACAGCTTACTTTTGGGTGTTTTGTTTTGGTAGGTGGTACATGTTGGATCGTGCCCCTCTCGTATTTGTTATTCATTTTGTATCTAGTCAACTCCATCAAATCAGAAACTAGTAATTGTATATGTTGAAGACTTAGAAGACTTGTAGTGGAGAGACTTGAGCGATGGGTTTTATGTTCGCTTTTGGGGTTGATGTCTTGCTTTACTTTATTTCCTTGTGTGGATCTTCGCCGTTGGGCATCGTATACTTGTTATTTATACCTGTGGTGGTTGTTTCCGCCGTTGGGCATGATTTACTCCCGTTTAGGGATGCTTTATTTATTTTCTATGTTGTACCCGTTTTCGGAGTTAGTTTTTACAAAGGAGGTGCTGCCCAAATTTTCAAAAGACAAAACATGATTTATTGTATCTTTATTTCTTAAAAAGGTTTAGATTTCTGGATTTCAGCTTACTTGAATTACGTTACGCCTATAAACGTCGCGTGATTTAAGTGCTGGTCGCGAGCTAATATTTTGGGTCGTGACATGTTCATTACATTTGTCTCTTGTGTATATTTTCCTTTATATTGCTTAGTTACGCTTAGCGTATTTACTTCTGAGTAAATACGTAGCGGCCTCGACGCGTCCTCTACCCGTACACCGGGAAGCGGGGCGTGACGGGTTTTGTTGATGGCCCATACAGGTCAGAGCTGTATGGAACCCTACCATGCAGTTCAGTTCTGCGTGGACAACCTAAGAAATATAATATAAGAACCAGCAAGTAAACATTCTTTACAATTCATATTCCTTGAATCTTATCATTCCATATACTTTGAATCTGTCCTAACCCAAATTTTTCTTTCAAGGTTATGGATTCCCCAAACAACACCAGCACCAATGTCAACAGCACACCTCCACCACTACCACTTACACCTACCATCCCTGCTCCGATCAACGGCAGACAGTTCTGCTTGAGGCGATCCACAGCCTTCTAGAAGGACAGCAGCAGCAGACTGCTATCCTGATGAACCGACCAGAGGCAGAAGCATCTGGGGTGAAGCAATTCAGGGCTTTGCACCCCAAACAGTTTGCCGGAAAAGAGAGCCCTGTAGAAGCTGATAAATGGGCTCAGAGTATTGAAGATGATCTGGCAGCAGCACAAGTGCCAGAGATAGCTTGGGTTCGTGTTGCGAAACTGCAGCTCATGGATAATGCACGGGTTTAGTGGAAG
This sequence comes from Agapanthus africanus, assembly GCA_030015575.1. NCBI lineage: Eukaryota > Viridiplantae > Streptophyta > Magnoliopsida > Asparagales > Amaryllidaceae > Agapanthus > Agapanthus africanus. The sequence goes on along the minus strand of JASDDO010000028.1, from coordinate 167,030,929 downwards.
GCGGAAGAAAGCCGTCTTGATCAACCCATCGAGTGGAAGACTTTCCGAGACATGTTCGACGCAAAGTACTTCCCTGAGACTGCCAGGTTCGACATGGAACAGCAGTTCATCGATCTACAACAAGGTTCAATGTGGACCAAGTCAGTAGATGAATATTGTCACATCCCGCTTCCTAGTGTATGGGCAGAGGACGTGACGAGGCCGCAACGTATTTACTCTGAAGTAAACACGCTAAGCGTATCTAAGCAATATAAGAGTAATATACACAAGAGACAAAGAATGAAACTGCAACTTTATTTATTAACATTCTTTTTACAATACATGAAAAGTAAATACATATGAATGAAAGCAATGCCTAAACAGTGGCATAATAGAAATGGAAATACTGAAAGTAAATGTGTACAAAGAATCTAAAGCTTGGGGTCGTAAGCTAGCCGGTCTAAGTCTTCAGTGCTAGGCTCGATCTCTGGAAGGTCCGAAACACCTGACGACATTCAAAGAAGAAAGAAAGAGAATGTCGTCAGCGAACAAATCGTTCGGTAAGTCCCAAGATAAGGAAGAAGTAGAAAAGACAGAAAGAGAGAGTGTGTGTAACTTTTAAAGTTGTATTATATTGTTATAATGTTGTATTTAGTGTTAACGCTGTTGTTTGTAGCTTGGTACAAAAGGATGCCAGTGTATACGAGAGGAGTCTCTATATGCCAGAAACTAATGCAAATGGAAGTACAAGGCTTCGTCGATAATACCACGGAACAACGGCATGGATGTAATTAGGTCTTATGGTTGCTGTCTCGTGCCACTTCTAACACCTTCCGTATCAATCTACCCCTTAAACCCCGCGATGTCTTGTTTGTATTGTTTGTATTGCAACTTGTAATTGAATTTTAATATATAGATTGTATAATTGGATGACTTGCTGAGACCATGATATCAGTAAATGGATGTAACTGGAGAATCATGGATATAACTGGAGAATCATGTAAATGGAGGTATATCCATGGTTCGGTTCGGTCAATATAGATTGAATAGTTTGATCCGATTGATTATATGGATTCATGGATTCCTATTGAATTGTAATATTGTAGATTATACTTGAATCATATTCAAGTCAGATTATTATAATGAGACTCGATCTGAGTCAGAACAATTAGAAAAAAAATTGAATCCTGAATTGGGTTTTGATGTTATCGGTAACCGCTGCATATGGGCGGCAGGATTTGTGTCTTTTTCAAAGACGATTACCGTTTTGATAACACCGTTGTTAAGTTGTCTACCTTAGATAGGCAAGCACCCATATCTCCGGCTCTCTGAGGCTCAAGAGACCGGTCCCGCTTAAACCTATATTTACTAGGGTTCTTAAGGTAATTTATAGAACTTGAGAGGGTTTTATGTAAAAATACTTTTGTATAATTTTCAAAATACACCCCAACTATTTAATTATCGTCTTTAGAGTTGTCATAGATGTAGATTTTATATTTATGATATTTCTAGTGAAAATAACCTAATTTCATAATATAGGGTATTTCATTGTAATATTACACTTGTATGGAATTTCAAGGTATTTTCATGTAAATTAATTTTTTTGATTTAGAAAGGTTAGAATATTTATATCACATCAAAAATAGGTATTTTGATAATACATATATATATTTTATATAAAATAATTTTAATTTATTATTTTCTAGAAATCTCATTTTCTTAAGATATTCGTATTTTAAATCTTTCGAGACCAAATGCTCTTTGCGAAGATCTGCATCTCGCACTACTAAGCCCAGGGATGTGCGATAATCCGCACCATCCCAGTCGGGTTCCCCAAAATGGGTTGTAGCGGCGCTTTGCAAAGATTGTAAAAATACGTAATCTTGTAGAAAACGGTTTTAATAGTAAATAGTATTTATATGTAAAGTTTCGTTTTCCCGTATTCTATATTCCCGAAAGGTATTGTGCTATATTGCATATGAGTGTTATGAGGAGGTAGGTCATTACCTCGTGATCTACTTAAAGGTATAGCAAGATTGTGATGTTTTAAATGTCGAAATTAAACTACTTGGTATTTTAGTGAAAAAAAGTACGATAGAAATTGAAATAGAAATCCTTTTGATATGGAACTTGTTCAATATGACTTGTTATTGTTTAATAGTTAACATGTAAGGATTTAGTATGATTGTATTTAAGAAAAAGTGAGATTTTTAGGAAGAACCGAATCGGACATCGGATTAACCCCGATTCCGTCGGGTTTTGGAAATATATGTTTTTAGAAAAGAATAGAGAAGAGGGGGGTGGGACTTACGGGTTTGTAGGATAGGGATGAGGAAGAGGAATCGGTAGGAGGCGCCGGTGCGTCGTTTCATCGCCGGAAGCTCTTAGGGTCGTCGTCGGAAGATCGCCCTTCGCTAACTCCACTTGTACACAAAAATTCTATAGAGTTTTCTTGAGAGTTTGGACAGAATTTGTGAGTGAGGGGGGTGTTTAGGGGTGGGATTTATAGGGTAAAGCTAGGGTTTATGGTAGGTGAAAGGGTGCAAAGAAAAATGTATTAAATTGTATTAAAAATATGGTTTAATGGGATTTTAAAGTGTTCTGATCATGTGCAGGAAATTTAAACTATACAGGAGTAATGGGGAGACCAAAAGACACAACTCCTAAGAAGACAACTCGGCGATCCGGCTCAACTCGGCCGGTGGCGACGGCCGAGTCGCCGACCCGAGTCGGCCGAGTCGGGCCAGGGCTCTCTGCCACGTGTCTTATGTTGTATGGTGTAGATCCTGGGACAGTTTGTTTTATATGTATAGTGGGGTTTTTACGAGTTATGCATGTGTAGGCTCTTGGACTTCTAAAAATTCAAAAGAAAACAATATTAAAAATAATGTGGGGGATGGGATTTGAACTCTGGTGGCTTAGTTCAGCAGTGCAAGGTCTTACCAATGAGCTACAAGCTCTTTCTTGCTATTAAAAAGCAAAACAAACTTATAACTTATGCTCAGGCAAAAGTACCCCTTTCTGTATTTTTTTGAAAAATTTGTACAGAAAGTTGTACAAAAAGTTTAGGGTTGTTACATTCTACCCTCCTTATAAAAATTTCGTCCTCGAAATTTATAAAAGGAAAGTGTAACCGATTCAAAGAAAGTTTGATGATAGAACTATTGGTAATATATGAAAAATATATGAAAGAACGAAAGGATGCGAAGGTTTTGGTAAGATTGTAAAAGAGGTGAGAGAATTTTAGGTTAGGACAGATTCAAAGTATATGAAATTGTAAGATTCAAGGAACATGAATTGTAAAGAATGTTTTCAGATGCTGGTTCTTGTATTATATTGCTTAGGTTGTTCACGCAGAACAGAACTGCATGGTAGGGTTCCATAGAGCTCTAACCTGCATAGGCCACCAACAAAACCTGTCACGCCCCGCTTTCCAGTGTACTGGCAGAGAACGTGACGAGGCCGCTACGTATTTACTCTGAAGTAAACACGCTAAGCGTATCTAAGCAATATAAGAGTAATATACACAAGAGACAAAGTAATGAAATAGCAACTTTATTTATTAACATTATTTTTACAATACATGGAAAAGTAAATACATCTGAATGAAAACAATGCCTAAACGGTGGCATAAAAGAAATGGAAATACTAAAAGTAAATGTATACAAGGAATCTAAAGCTCGGGGTTGTAAGCTAGCTGGTTCAAGTCTTCAGTGCTAGGCTCGATCTCTGGAAGGTCCGAAACACCTGACGACATTCAAAGAAGAAAGAGTATGTCGTCAGCGAACAAATCACTCAGTAAGTCCCAAGATAAGGAAGAAGTAGAAAAGACAGAAAGAGAGAGAGTGTGTGTAACTTTTAAAGTTGTATTATATTGTTATAATATTGTATTTAGTATTAACGCTGTTATTTGTAGCTTGGTACAGAAGGATGCCAGTGTATACGAGAGGAGTCTCTATATGCCAGAGACTAATGCAAATGGAAGTACAAGGCTCCGTCGATAATACCACGGAACAACGACATGGATGTAATTAGGTATTATTGTTGCTGTCTCGTGCCACTTCTAACACCTTCCGTATCAATCTACCCCTTAAACCCCGCAATATCTTGTTTATATTGTTTGTATTGCAATTTGTAATTGAATTGTAATATATATATTGTATAATTGGATGACTTGCCGAGACCATGATATCAGTAAATGGATGTAACTAGAGAATCATGGATGTAACTGGAGAATCATGTAAATAGAGGTATATCCATGGTTCGGTTCGGTCAATATAGATTGAATAGTTTGATCCGATTGATTATATGGATTCATGGATTCCTATTGAATTGTAATATTGTAGATTGTACTTGAATCATATTCAAGTCAGATTATTATAATGAGACTCAGTCTGAGTCAGAACAATTAGAAAAGAAATTGAATCCTGAATTAGGTTTTGATATTATCGGTAACCGCTGCACATGGATGGCATGATTTGTGTCTTTTTCAAAGACGATTACCGTATTGATAACACCGTTGTTAAGTTGTCTACCTTAGATAGGCAAGCACCCATATCTCCGGCTTCCTGAGGCTCAAGAGACCGGTCCCGCTTAAACCTATATTTATTAGGGTCCTTAGGGTAATTTATAGAATTTGAGGGGGTTTTATGTAAAAAATACTTTTCTATAATTTTCAAAATACACCCCAAGTATTTAATTACCATCTTTAGAGTTGTCATAGATGTAGATTTTATATTTGTGACATTTCTAGTGAAAATAACCTAATTTCATAATATAGGGTATTTAATTGTAATATTGCACTTGTATGGAATTTCATGGTATTTTCATGTGAATTGATTCTTTAGATTTAGAAAGGTTGGAATATTTATATCACATTAAAAATAGGTATTTTGATAATACATATATATTTTATATAAAATAATTTTAATTTATTATTTTCTAGAAATCTCATTTTCTTAAGATATTCGTATTTTAAATCTCTCGAGACCGAATGCTCCTTGCGGAGGTCTGCATCTCGCACTAGTAAGCCCAGGGATGTGCGATAATCCGCACCATCCCAGTCGGGTTCCCCAAAATGGGTTGTAGCGGCGCTTTGCAAAGATTGTAAAAATACGTAATCTTGTAGAAAACGGTTTTAATAGTAAATGGTATTTATATGTAAAGTTTCATTTTCCCGTATTCTATGTTCCCGAAAGGTATTGTGCTATGTTGCATATGAGTGTTGTGAGGAGGTAGGTCATTACCTCGTGGTTTACTTAAAGGTATAGTAAGATTGTGATGTTTTAAATGTCGAAATTAAACTACATGGTATTTTAGTGAAAAAAAGTACGATAGAAATTGAAATAGAAATCCTTTTGATATGGAACTTGTTTAATATGACTTGTTAATGTTTAATAGTTAACATGTAAGGGTTTAGTATGATTGTATTTAAGAAAAAGTGAGATTTTTAGGAAGAACCGAATCGGACATCGGATTAACCCCGATTCCGTCGGGTTTTGGAAATACATGTTTTTAGAAAAGAATAGAGAAGAGGAAGGTGGGACTTACGGGTTTGTAGGTTAGGGATGAGGAAGAGGAATCGGTAGGAGGCACCGGTGTGTCGTTTCGTCGCCGGAAGCTCCTAGGGTCGTCGTCAGAAGATCGCCCTTCGCTAATTCCACTTGTACACAAAAATTCTATACAGTTTTCTTGAGAGTTTGGACAGAATTTGTGAGTGAGGGGGTGTATTTAGGGGTGGTATTTATAGGGTAAAGCTAGGGTTTAGGGTAGGTGAAAGGGTGTAAATAAAAATGTATTAAACTGTATTAAAAATATGGTTTAATGGGATTTTAAAGTGTTCTGTTCATGTGCAGGAAATTCAAACTATACAGGAGTAATGGGGAGACCAAAAGACATAACTCCTAAGAAGACAACTCGGCGATCCGGCTCAACTCGGCCAGCGGCGGCGGGCCGAGTCGACCGAATCGCCGGCCTGAGTCGGCCGAGTCGGGCCGGGGCTTTCTGCAACGTGTCCTATGTCGTATGGTGTAGATCCTGGGATAGTTTGTTTTATATGTGTAGTGGGGGTTTTTCGAGTTATGCACGTGTAGGTTCTTGGACTTCTAAAAAATCAAAAGAAAACAATATTAAAAATAATGTAGGGGATGGGATTTGAACTCTGGTGGCTTGGTTCAGCAGTGCAAGGTCTTACCAATGAGCTACAAGCTCCTTCTTGCTATTAAAAAGCAAAACAAACTTATAACTTATGCTCAGGCAAAAGTATCCCTTTCTGTATTTTTTTGAAAAATTTGTACAGAAAGTTTAGGGTTGTTACAAATATGATGCTGAGTTCACCATGCTCAGTCGATTTGCGGCACACCTAATACTGACGGATGAGATCAGAGCCTGTCGATTTCAACAAGGTTTGGATTCGGAAATCCAAGTTGCACTGGCCATAGGAGATTTTCCGATTCATGAATTGGCTCTGAAAGCTGCCTGCCGTTATGAGGCAGTGGTAAAGATGAGAGGCAGATCTCAAGCTGCTGAAGTTAAGCGCCCTGCCAACCAGATGACAGGAGGAGCCTCATCAAGGCCACCTTTTGTGCCAAGGAGACCGGGAGTACCGAACAACAAGCCCGGCCCGGCCTTTTGTACCTACTGCAAGAGAGCTGGACATATGATGAAAGACTGCCGGTGAACCAACCGTCTTTGCTTAGTTTGCGGCTCAGCTACTCATGATATTGGCTCTTGTCCCATAAGACACAATCCAATTGCTGTACCCAGGCCAGCAATCACTTACCCGCAGCGCCCAGCCATCCAAGCACCTGCTCCGAGACTTGCACTACCTGCTCCACCACCTAGAGGACCACCGACTGCACCTCCTCCTCTCCTGTTCCATCAAGCTCAATGGAACGTTCCGAGAAATGCTCCTCAAGCCAGGAGGAATGTACCACGGCGACAGGCTTTCACGATGACCGTGGAAGAAGCTGAGGCCACTGGCCAAGTCATCACTGATAACCCTTTCTTCTCAAGTTTTTCTTTCAGTCTTGCTACCTATCTACATACTTTTCCCTATACCTAAAACATATCCCACATACCTTAGGTACAATCTTAGTAGCCTCACTTGCTGCACTAGCACTCTTCGATACCGGAGCACCTCACTGCTTTATGTCGCAACGGTTCGTCCGAACTCATGCGATTCCAGTCACACCGCTTGTATCCAGCTGGAATGTCAGTTCAGAGAACGGCGTTCTAAAGGCAACAATGGGATACAGCTTGTGTCCAGTAGTCGTCTGCAGCAGAGAATTCTATGCTGACTTCAAGGTGCTGGACATACCAAACTTCGATGTGGTTCTAGGTATGGATTGGCTCGGAACGTTCTATGCTACCATCGACTGTCGTCAAAGGAGGGTAGTATTCAAGATTCCAGACCATCCGGTCTTTTATTTCAAAAGTGGAGACCGTACCCAGGAGCTAAGTACTTACAAGGCAAAACCAAAGAAGGCAGTGATTGCAGCAAAGGAAGGATCAAAGCCATAAGTGGTTCGAGAGTTCGACGATGTGTTTCCTGACGATATATCAGGTTTGCCTCCCGATCGAGCTCTTGAATTCAGCATTGATTTAGTAACAGGAGCACAACCGGTGATAAAATCACCTTATCGATTAAGTCCGGAAGGTTTGAAGAAGGTCCGAACTCAGTTGGACGAATTATTGGCAAAAGGATGGATTCGTCCAAGTACTTCAAGTTGGGGATCACCAGTATTGCTTGTGAAGAAGAAAGAATGTTCATGCAGAATGTGCATCGATTATAGAGCCTTGAACGAAGTAACGATAAAGAACAAGTATCTACCGCGTATCGATGATTTATTCGATCAGCTAAGTGGATCTTGTATTTTCTCCAAGCTAGATCTCCGTTCAGGTTATCATCAGGTGAAGGTCAAGGAAGATGATATTCATAAAGCAGCATTCAGAACTCGCTATGGTCATTACGAATTTCTTGTGATGCCATTTGGAGTGACCAACACGCCAGCAATATTCATGAACCTGATGAATCAAGTTTTCCAGGAGTACTTAAACAGGTTCGTTGTCATTTTCATCGACGACATCCTGGTGTATTCTAAGAGTCGGAAAGAACATGCCGAGCACCTACGAATTGTCCTGGAAACTCTACGAAAACATCAACTATATGCCAAGTACAGCAAATGCGAGTTTTGGCTAGATCAAGTCAGTTTTCTCGGACATATTGTATCAGGCGAAGGAATCTCTGTGGATCCAGCGAAAGTTTCAGCAGTAAGCGAATGGCCGACACCAAAATCAGTAAAGGACATTCGGAGTTTCTTGGGTTTAGCTGGATATTACAGAAGGTTTATTGATGAAGAATTCGTGTGGTCAGAAGCATGCGAACAAGCTTTCATAGAACTCAAGTCAAGGTTGACATCAGCGCCTATTCTCGTTATACCGGACCAATCTGGAGGTTTTGAAGTGCATTGTGATGCATCCGGTAAGGGATTAGGATGTGTTCTACATCAGCACGGTAAGGTTGTAGCTTATGCTTCAAGACAGCTAAAGATTCATGAGCGCGATTATCCGACGCATGATTTGGAATTGGCAGCCGTTATCTTTGTTCTTAAGATTTGGCGCCATTATCTTCTTGGTGAACGAGTGAACATTTACACAGATCACAAGAGTCTGAAATATGTGTTTACTCAGAAAGAGCTTAATATGCGGCAGAGACGATGGTTAGAACTCATGGCTGATTTTGACATCAACCTGCAATATCACCTAGGGAAGGTGAATGTGGTATCTGATTCCCAACCATTATCAATGAATCTCACCGCTCAGTGGAAGCTTCAACAAGACTTGCATCAGATGGAAATTGAAGTGATCATGCCAGGTAACGCTTCAAGTTTGATGAATTTACAAATTCAATCTACCATTGTCAATCAGATCAAAACAGCTCAAGCAAGTGATGCTAAGTTGCAAAAGATTAGAGAACAAGTAGAGAATGGACTCAGAACCGACTTCATCATCCATGAAGACGGATCTTTGAGATACGGCAGCAGATTATGTGTACCAAAAGGTTCTGTTCGGGAAGAGTTAATGAAAAAAGCTCACAGCTCTCCCTACTCAGTACACCCTGGAGGTACAAAGATGTACAAAGTTCTGCGTCAAAATTACTGGTGGTATGGAATGAAGCATGAAGTAGCTAGAAGTGTCGCTAAATGTTTGGTGTGTCAGCAAGTAAAGGCTGAACATCATAGGACAGCTGGATTACTTTAACCGTTACCGATCCCAGAATGGAAGTGGCAACACATCACAATGGATTTTGTGACTGCACTCCCTCGCAGCACAAAGGGTAAAGATGCGGTATGGGTCATTGTGGATCGACTCATAAAGTCGGCTCACTTCATCCCATTTCGAGTTGGCCAATCAACTGAGACATTAGCAAAGAAGTACATGGAGGTAAGAATCTACTTAAGATTTAAACTCTTCAAATATATACTATCTCTGATACCCATGAACTCATACAGGGAATTGTAAGACTTCATGGAGTACCGGTCTGCATTGTCTCCGATCGTGACACCAGGTTCCGATCGCAATTTTGGCAGAGTCTGCAAGCGAGCTTGGGAACAAGTCTGAACTTCAGCATAGCTTATCATCCACAAACAGATGGTCAGTCTGAGTGAACTATTCAGATCTTGGAAGATATGCACAGAGCATGTATGTTGGACTTCAAAGGATCGTGGGAAGATCACCAACATCTTGTGGAGTTTTCATACAACAACAGCTACCAAGCAAGCATCGGAATGGCACCTTTTGCAGCACTTTATGGAAAAAAGTGTCGATCGCCATTAAGTTGGGACGACATCGGTAATAGGGAATTTCTTGGACCTGAGATGATAGTAGCAACTGTTGATGTGGTTCGTACTATCAAAGAAAAGATGCACATAGCCCAAAATCGACAGAAGCACTGGGCTGATGCAAAGCGACGTCACTTGGAGTTCCAGCCGGTAGATCACATATTCTTAAAGATATCTCCGAACCGTGGAGTGATCCGATTTGGAAGACGGGGTAAGCTAAGTCCGAGATACATTGGACCGTTCAATATACTCGAACGAGTCGGTAAAGTGGCATACCGCTTGGCACTTCCACCTTCATTGGAAGGAGTGCATAATGTGTTCCACATATCCCAACTCAGAAGGTATGTGAGTGACCCTAGCCATATTCTCGATCATTCCGAGCTCACTGTACAGCCCGACTTATCTTGTGAGTAACAACCTGTGGAGATCCTAGACAGGAAAGTGAAGTCATTTCGGAACAAGGAAGTCAACTTGGTTCAAGTGATGTGGAGAAAAGACACTCCAGGAGAATCGACATAGGAAAGGAAAGATAAGATGCGTGCAAGATATCCTCACTTATTTGTAAACTAGTCTTTAAAATAAATTGTAAATTTCGAGGACGGAATTTTTGTAAGGAGGGTAGACTGTAACAACTCCAATTCTTGTATACTTAAAATTGATTTAAAGTTAATGTATACTTGGGGTATTTACATTTTCTATGAGTACTATAAGTATTTAATTTACTTTTGAACAGCAAGAAAGAGCTTGTAGCTCATTGGTAAGACCTTGCACTGCTGAACCAAAGCACCAGAGTTCAAATCCCATTAGCCACATTATTTTTTAAATTAATTTTCTTTTAAATTTTTAGAAGCCCAAGAGTCTACACGTGCATAACTCGTAAAAACCAAAAGTCACATATAAAACAAACGACCCCACTGTACTAACTAAGAGGCAAGGGACCCGTGGCGGCCTCACTCGGCCTAACTCGGCCGGCGACTCGGTCGCATCGGCCGCCGCCGCCGGCCGAGTCAGCCCAGAATCCAATTTTCCCTTCTGAACTTTTGTGACTCTTGGCCTCCTTATAACCCCTGTATAGTTTAAAAATCCTGCACACTAACAGAACCATTAAAAACTTCATTAATCATTTTTTTAATACAAATTTTAATAGAATTTTATCACACCCTTTCATCTACCCTAAACCCTAGATTTTCCTATAAATACCACTCCATTTCATACCCCCTCACTCACAAACTCTGTCCAAACTCTCAAGAAAAATCCTAAGAACTTTTGTGTACAAGTGGAGTTAACGAAGGGCGAAGCTCCGACGACGACCCTAGGAGCTCCCGGCGACGAAACGACGCACCGGCACCTCCTACCACTCCCACTTCCTCTTCTCTAATCTAAAATCCAGTAAGTCTCTCCTCTCTTTTCTCTTTTATAATCAAAAACTTGTATTTCTAAAACCCAACGGAAGCGGAGTTAATCCGACTTCCGATTCGGTTTTCTTTAAAAAAATTCCAATTCTCTTAAATACAACAATACCAAACACTTACAACATGACTATTAATCATTAACAAAACATATTGAACAAGTTCCATATCAAAAGAATGTATATTGTAATTTTTATCGCATTTTCAGAAAAATACCATATAATTTAGTTTTGACGTAAATCATTATAATTCCTTACTATACCTTTAGACAGTTCACGAGGTAATGACCTACCTCCTCACAACACTCATATGTAACATAGCACGATATCTCTTGGGAAACTAGAATACGGAAATACGATTCTTACAAATAAATATCATAAACTACAAAACCTTTTTTCTACAAGATATGTATTTTTAACAAATCTTTGCAATGTGCCGCTACAACCCATTTTGGGGAACCCGTTCGGGATGGTGCGGATTATCGCACATCCTCAGACTTAGTAGTGCGAGATGCAAATCTCTGCAAGGAGCATACGGTCTCGAAAGATTTAAAAATACAAATATCTTAAGAAAATGAGATTTCTAGAAGAATAATAAATTAAATTATTTTATAAATATATGTGTATCATCAAAATATCTATTTTTAATATTTATAATATTCCACATTTCCAAAATTCAAGAAAAACATCTCATTTACAAGAAAATACTATGCAATTCCATACAAGTTCAATACTTTACAATTAAATACCATATATTATGAAAAATAGGTTTTATTCACTAGAAATGTCACGATGATAAAATATACATCAATGAAAACTTTAAAGACGATAATAAAATACTTGAGGTGTATTTTGAAAATTATACAAAATTATTTTTACATAAAAACCCCTCAAGTTTTATAAATTACAATAAGGACCCTAGTAAATATAGGTTTAAGCGGGACCAGTCTTTTGAGCCTCAGGGAGCCGGAGATATGGGTGCTTGCCTATTTAAGGTAGACAACTTAACAAACGGTGTTATCAACACGGTAATCGTCTTTGAAAAAGACACAAATCCTGTCGTCCATGTGCAGCGGTTATCGATAACACCAAAACTTAATTCAGGATTTCAATTTCCTTTCTAATTGTCTGACTCAGACTGAGTCTCAATATAATCAATCTGACTTGAATATGATTCAAATATCCAAACTACAATTTAACATGAATCCATGAATCTATGTATTCAATCTGTTCAATCTATTCAATCCATATTGACTAAACCGAACCATGGATATACATCCATCTACATGATTCTCCAGTTTCACCCATTTACTGATATCATAGTTTCGGTAAATCATCCATCTATACAAATCAATTTACAAGACAATACAATACAAACAATACAATCAAGATATCGCGGGGTTTAAGGGGTAGATTGGGACGGAAGGTGTTAGAAGTGGCACGAGACTGCAACCATTAAGACACCTAACTTTTATTCCATTGCCGTTGCACCATGGCTGAACGGTTCCTTGTACTTTCCGTCCACCTTAGTCTCTGATCTACTGAGACTCCTCTCGTATACACTGGCCCTTTCTGTACCAAGCTACAAACAACAGCGTTAACAACATAATACAACTTTAAAAGTTACACTCTCTCTGTCTATTCTATTTCTCTCTTATCTTTGGGAATTACCGAGCGATTTGTTCGCTGACGACATTCTCTTTCTTCTTCTTTGAATGTCGTCAGGTGATTCGGACCTTCAGGAGATCGAGCCCACCAGCGAGGATTTGGATCAACTAGCTTTCGACCCGGAGCTCTAGATACTTGTACATTTCATTTCAGTACTTTCTATTTCTGTTATGCCACTGTTTAGGCATTGCTTTTCATTCCATGTATTTACTTTTCCATGTACTGTAAAAGAATGTTAATAAATAAAGTTGTTGTTCATTATATTTGTCTCTTGTGTATATTTCTTTTATATTACTTAGTTACGCTTAGCGTATTTACTTCTAAGTAAATACGTCGCGTCCTCTGTCTGTACACCGGGAAGCGGGGCGTGACATATATAGATGGATAACTTGCCGAAACCATGATATCATGTAAACAGATTGAATATAAATGGATAGTCATGTAATCAGAATATATCCATGGTTCGATTCGGTCGAGTCAGATTGAATTCTGGTATAAATGGATTCATGTTGTATTGTAGTTATACTTAAATTGAATTCAAGTTAGATTGATTTCATATTAGATTGAGACTCTGTCTGAGTTAGACACTTTGGAAAGAAACTAAAGTCCTGAATTAATTTTGATGTTATCGGTAACTGCTGCACATGGAGGGCAGGATTTGTGTCTTTTTCCAAGACAATTACCGTGTTGATAACACCATTTCTAGGTTGTCTACCTTATATAGGCAAGCACCCATATTCTCCGGCTCCTTGAGACTCAAGAGAACTGGTCCCGTTTTAACCTATGTTTACTAGGGTCCTTATTGTAAATTAATATAACTTGAGGGGGTTTTATGAAAAAAATAATTTTGATATATTTTCAAAATACACCTCAAGTATTTAATTATAATCTTTAGAGTTTTCATAGTTGTAATTTTTATAAAGTGAAATATTCTAGTGAATATAACCTAGTTTTCATTGTATATGGTATTTTAGTGTAAACTTGGAATGGTATTGAATTGTTAAGATAGTTTCATGAAATTTGAGATTCCTTTAATTTAGAAAACATTGAATATATATATAATATATTTAAAGTAGATATTTTGATAATATTTATATATATCTAATATTTATAAAAAAAATAGAATTTATTTATTAAATAGAAATCACATTTTTCTTAAAAATTGCATTAAAAATTCCATCGAGATCGAATGCTCTTTGCGGAAGTCTGCATCTCGCTCTACCAGGCCTGAGAATGTACGATAACCCGCACCATCCCGATCGGGGTTCCCCAAAATGGGTTGTAGAGGCGCAATTGCATGGAATTAAATAACACATTTTTTTAAAGAAAACGGTTTTTGAATGTTTAAGATATTTAATCGTAAACTAGTATTTTCCCATAAACTAATGTCCCAAGAGTTATCGTGCTATGTCAAAAATGTGTGTTGTGATGAGATAGGTCATTATCTTGTGAGTTTTCTAAAGGTAATACAAAGGAATATGTTGAATTGTCTTGAAAATAAAGTATATGGTATTTAACCGTAAAAATACGATAAAAGTTGCATAATAGATTCTATTGAGATGAAACTTATTCTAATGTGTTTGTTAATGATTACTAAACAATCTATTAAAAATTTGTAGGTTTGTTATTAAGAAAAAATTAGATTTTTAAAGAAAAGAGAATCGGAAGCCTGAATAACTCCGCTTCCGACGAGTTTTGAAAAAGAGAAGTTTTAGACTAGCAAAAGAGGAGGAGAGGGGGGACTTATAGATTTAAATTAAAGAGAAGAGGTAGGGAAAGACTTTGGAATCGCCAGGAAGTCGTTTTGTTGCTGGATTCTTCTTGAAATTTCGCCGGAACCTTGCCCTTTACTAACTCCACTTGCACAACTTGGGACTTGGAAATTTTAGAGAGTTTTTGTATGGAATTTTTGAATGGGGATGGGTGAAATGTAGTGTGGTATTTATAGAGAAAATTAGGGTTTAGGGTAATAAATTTGAGAATTAAAATGTGCATTAAAATGTGGATTAATACCCATTTTTAATTCTCTGGAATTGTGCAGAGAAATCAAACAGTATGGGGGTAGTGGGATAGGCCAAGGGGTTCTGGGGTTAAAAAATGAGGGCATCCCCTACGAATTTACCCGGCGGTGTCGGCCTCCCTTTTGAATCTCGCCGGTCCAATCCAGTGGGATGGGCTTGGGATTCATGCCATGTGTCCCTGTCGCTTGGTATACCTCAGTGCACATGTTTGTTTACTTTGTGACTTTTCATTTTACGTGTAGTGTACGTGTAAACCTTTGGGCTTCTAAAAGATTAAAAGAAAAATCAATTAAAAATATATGTGGCTGGGGGATTCAATCACAGGGGCTATGTCACAGCAGTGCAAGGTTTTATCAATGAGCTATAAGTTGTTTTTTGCTGTTCAAAAGCAATTCAAATACTTATAGTGTACACAGGATTGCAAAATACTCCATTTGTATATTAAAATTTAATCAAATTTCCTGTACACTGAAACAGAGGTGTTACAGTAAGAGGGGGAGAGAAAGAGTGAGTGAGATGAGGAGATCGGGGCTTGTCATCGATGGAGGAGTTGGTGGGTGTTTGGAAGGAAGGGCTTGACGGAGGGGGAAGCTCCGATGATGGTGGCTAGGAGTCGGGTTGAGGGAGAATGGAAGTGGGAGTTTGTAGGGGAAAGTGAGAGAGAGAGAGAGAGAGAGAGTTGTTATGGATGAGGGGGGTCGTAGGGATGAGCCGCGAGAACCAAGAGGCGGTTGGGATGTGGCAAGGATGTGGTCTTGGGGAGCGGGTCTCGTGGGGACGTCGGCGAGGGGAGCTGTTGGAGAGAAGAAGATTTTGGTGGAGAGGATCGCGGGGGAGTCGTTAGAAGTGGGCGCGGTCGTCGTGGAGGCGAGCGCGAGTCTCATGGAGGTGAGCGCGAGGAAGGAGGAACGAGGGAAAAGAGGCGGGAAAGAAAAAGAAGCAAGGGAGAAGAAGAAGGAGTGGGGGTGAGCAGGTCGGGTCGGGTGAGTCGGGTCGGGTAGGTTAAGATTGGGATTGAGATTAGAGTTTAGGTTTTGGTAATAATTTAATAATTAAAATAATAAAAATATTTAAAATGTGCAAAAATTCTAGAAAAAAAATCTGAAAAAAATACGGAAACTAAATATACGCAAACTGGGGATTTACATTCTATCTTGCATCGCTTTGCGTTTACGTACCGTGTCTTCGTGTTGTTTCCATGCACAAGTTCGTCTCCATGATCGCGATTGAGAAAAGTTTTAACTTGCAACATGCTAGTTTACATACACCAGTTTATACATATTTATGATATATATATTTAGTTACTATATTGCAAAGTATTACCAATATAAAGTTTTATAGAAATAATCCATAATTTTATTAATTAGTTAACATTAACACATGTATAGTTACAATTTATAAATTGATGCAAAATTACATCTATCAGTAGAATTTACGAACTATTCTAATTGTTTAATCGAAGAGTAGGAATGGATACAGTTTGATTTATAATAATGAACAAACGTAAAGCGTTATTATAAAAATGGCTAGATCTATTATACAGTATATAAATAGTCAGATCTTGCAATTTAAACAGTATGCATTAGTTATTTTGCACAATGGTTTAATAAATTGTTCATTGACATTCCTTGATTATGATACTCCTAATAATGCTAGTTATTATGAATGGTTTGCGCAAGCAAATGTTTCACCCGGTTAGTATATAATACCTGACATGCTTATGACTTACTGCTATTGCTATATTACTTATACATGTTACCTGTATTGGTTACCGATACCAACAATATTAATTTGTTATCCTGATTGACCTGACTTGTTGTCTTGCTAAATAAGACATGTTCACGATTGTTCATGTATTGGCATTAGGCAGACATTCTATTGATACCTGACTAGAACATGAAATTTGGGGAAAAGGGGAAATCAAGAATGAAATCCGACTTGTAACTCAACAGTTCACTACTTTCCAGAGACTGATCAGTTGATACGAGCTTCGGGCTTCAGAATGATGATGCTGACATCATTCATCTGTATATGACATTGTTTTACTGCCTAACGGCACGTCTCGGATTCAACCCCGAGAATCATGACCGTGGTCCCGAGTACGCACGGAATACTATTGAGTTACGATGAGAATTATATTAATTGATTTTAAATATCGTTAGGATAGATAACCTAGAAACACAGATTTTAGGATACACGTAAGATATCTATAGCCTGCTGTTATATCACCTGTGATTGTTTGATGACATACTGACGTCTGGGTTTTGCATGGCCCAGTTCCTTTAACCTTGTCGCAGGAAGATCGAGAATATTTTGACAAGCAAGCTGAGCAGTAAGGAGCTTTGCTGATTAGTTTAGTGATATTTAGTTTATTTTATTTTCTAATTATGGTTTAACTTTGTGATCCCATAAGAGACATAGCTAGGATATTATTTTTGTTGGATTCTTATTTGTTTCCGTTACTTTCTTGTTATTATTTTATCGTGGCAGTTGGACATGTGTTAGTTAGATTTTTATTTACTGTTCTTGATATCTGATTGATAGTTGTAATGTGACTTTGGAAAGATTTTTCCTCGCCATAGGTAGCATGATTAGATTTTTCATGTACCGTATTTATGTATTTTGGGAAGCGGGGCGTGACAGATATGACCGTAAATCTTTTTCCGCCATGATTATGAAGTTAAGAACATTTGAAGAAGATTAGCAACGGAAACACGATTCAAAACAACAAAGAATCAATAAACTATAAATTCAAGAATGGTAATGTGGTAATGTGGCAGGACATGTTCCTAATTCCGGGTTTTCAAGTCAGTGTATTAGGTACAATACCTAACTACAAATTAAACCAAACCCAGCTAACCTAAAACATATGCTCTGATACCAACAAAACCTTGTCATGTCTCGTTTCCCAAAATACGCAAATACGGAACGTAACAAAACCAACCATGCTATCTATGGAGAGAAAATATCCTTCCATTGTTACATTACAGCTGTCAATCAGATATCAAGAACAGTAAATAAACATTTATCTATCTCATGTCCAAACTGCCAAAACAAATAATAACGAAAAGGTAGCGGAAACAAATAAAGATCCAACAAAAGAAATAGTATCCTAGACTCGTTCCTTATGGGATCACAACGACAAATTCATAACTAGAAAATAAATCTAAAGCATCACTAAACTAAAATAAGCAGAAAGCTCTTCACCGCTTGGCTTGCCTGTCAAAATATTCCTAATCTTCCTGTGATAAGGTTAAAGGATCTGGGCCATGCAAAATCCAGACGTTAGTGCGTCATAAATATCATAATAATAGTATGAACGGTATGCTATATAGGATATCGCGTGCAAGAATGAGATATTATGAGTATAAACAACTGCAATCACAGGTGATATAACAGCAGCCTATAGATAGTCAGACATGTCACGTGCAACCTTTGGGTCTATGTGTCAAGGTTATCTATCCTATAGGTATTTGAAACCAATTAATGTACTTTTCCATATAACTCAAAAGTATATATCCCGTTACCTCCCGGGACCACGGATTCAAGATGTATAAATCAATAATGATTTTGTTCCGTTAACCCCCGGAACCACGGAAACATGTAATATCCCTTTAAGTTACACTTCAGTTACACTTTTGATTTCCCCAGATTTTGTTTTCCAGGTCAGTTATGAATATTATATCTATCTAATGCCAACACAAGAACATGCAGGTACATGTTATGTCTATCAAGACAACAGGTCACGTCCATCAGAACAACTAATCAGGATTGTTGGCGTCAGTAAGTATTACAAGCAACAGGTATTAACATGATAACAAAAATAGTAATAGTCTGGCAGGTTACAAGTATGTCATTCATAGTATATTAAATTAGGTGAAGCATTTATTTCGTAAGAACATCGTGAAAATAGATCATGATGAATACGGTTGTAACCGTTATTTAGGTGCGGAAATACAATGTAAAGAAATAACCATATCAATTCCTAACAATTCAATTTATTGATTTGACCAAACTAAAATAGTTTGTTATAATTACTAGTTGTTATTAATAGATACAATTTGCATAAACATTATAAACTACAATTACAAAACTTGTTAATGTTAGCTATCTAACAGTATACAAATTATATAAACTTGTTAATGTTAGCTATCTAACAATATACAAATTATATATATATATATATATATATATATAATAATACGACAATATATATATATATATATATTACGTAGACTGTACCATGCAGCAAGTTAGAAACTTGTCTCGGTCTCGACAAATGCGGAAACGAGCACCAACAAACACGGAACAACGGAAAACACGAAGCCAAAATCCAAGCTTGCTCAGCTCGGAGATGAAGTTCGACGACGATCGGGCTGCTGCTCGTCTTGGTGGTCTCGGTGATGCTGGGTGATGGTGATCGCTGCGGCAAGGGTGAGGGCTGTATCGCCGATGGTTATGATGGTGCTGTGACGACGGTAAGGAAGTGTGTTCAAGATAATCTAAGAGAGTGTGCCGTGGAGTTTGGTGGTGACCGGAGGTGGGTTTTGAGGCCGGAGGGTTGAGGTGGCGACTATTGTGAGGAGGCAGTAACGACGATGGGAGTACGGCAGAGGGAGAGATGCTCTCGATGGGTTCTCGACATCGATGTAGGGTTGTGTGATAGAGGTAGGTGACGACAGTGAAGGTGGTGGATTGGGTTCTCGGGTCTGAAGTTGGCGCCGTTGATGGAGGGTGATGATGGCTGGAGTCAAGGGTATCGAAGAGGATGATGGAGGAAGGAGATGGGTTCTCGAGTTGTGGCTGGAGGCGTCGAAGGCGAGGTAAGACAATGGGTTCTGGGTGGTTTTAGCGATGGGCTCGAGCGAGGACAACTGGAGGAAGAGGGAGATGAGTGCGATGATGGTCGTCGGAGGTAGAGATAGGGGAGGCGACAAAGTGAGAGTGTCAGGCTTGGTGACGAGAGAAAAAAAAGAAGATAGAGAGAGAGACAAGGGAGGGAGAGAGAGAGAGCTGGGGCAGTGCGAGTTTTTAATAAAAGGAATATATATTATTTTATATTAGGTATAAGTATATATTATATAAGAATAATGGAGGAAAGATGCCATAGAAGGGAATTTCCTCCTATGGCGTCGAAAAAATACACCCTCCCTCATTTTTTCTGCCAATCGGCATCCACCATATTCATCGTTATCATCTAAGATATGGGTAGACCAAATTTCATGTGATTCTACAACCTTTTCACCGTTGATTTAGCAATGTAAAATGTTCTATTGTCGGTAAATCGTAAATTTTGAACCCACTAAATCAACGGTGAAAAAGTTATAGAATCACATGAAATTTGGTGTATCCACATCTTAGATGATAACGATGAAGATGGTGGGTACCGATCGTCGGAAAAAATAAGGAAGGGTGTATTTTTTCGACGCCATAGAAGGAAATTCCCTCCTATGACCTCTTTCCTCCATTAACCTCATATTATATATATATTTGTATATAACTAAATAACTAAATAATATTATATAAAGATATTATGATCCGCCATCCGTATTTACTAAATCTAAAAAAATATATCAGAAGTTATCTACACAGGTATTATCTCAACAGCCCACTTAAAACATAACATAATGGTTAGGAAAATATATTCTAATCTAATATATTATACACTGTATTTTAGAATATTTAGGATTCATATGTAATAGATTACCGTCAATAAAATATCATGGGATATTTACATAAGATAAAAGCACACTAACAGTTAAAAGTGAGATATAAAATACCCATAACGTATGGCTACCAAAATATATACAGTTTAAATATTGTATACCTATTATTTGAGATTCATATAGATTTAGTCTATGAATAATTATCAATAAAAATATACTCCATCAAACTATCAACACATAATGGATTTCATGCAAGCGGGTCGCGTCCGATAAACACACATACCATCCAAACACCAATCACAACCCAAACAATAATAATTAAAAGAAACTCAAAGTATCAATCAATATCATTAAATAACGTACGATCATGCTAGGATGTTACAGATCCCCTCTCAGAACAACACAAAAGAAGTTGTTTTGAGGGGGCCCCGATGGTCGGGACCCCTCCTGATATGATAGGAACCCCCTCGACGTCTGGAGGTCCATAATTAGGGTGTCCCGACTCGCTTTGATAAGCGGTGTCGGGACCCTTAAAAATAGACACTGATGCCTATTTTTAAGGAATGGGGGTTATTTCACCTCCACTTCTAGAGAAGTATTCTTCTCAGTTGACAAATTAAAAAAATGAAGATATTCGAGAGAGATTTTTTAGATAGAACAACTAATTGTTCTCAACGTTTAAGAGAGGAAGAAGAAGAAGAAGAAAGGTAAGAATCAGAGGTATGGAGTCTCATTCCTTCTTCTATTTCATATTCTTTTTTCTTTCTCTCCGTCTCTTTATGATTCTTATCAAAGATCTATAAAAGACCAATGGAAACTTTATAAGTTTCCTCTCTAAAGGAGAAGACAGTTATGGTTATGGTTTTCTGATCTTCTCTGATGAAGAAAATGAAGATGAAGACTTTTAGAACATGAATCTACATATTCTTGATAAACTTAGACAGAACTTAGGACATGAGCCATCTCATGTCCTGCATAAAGAGAAATAGGCCATTTTATTTCTCCCACATATTTTGAGAAATGAGAATAAACTCGTTTCTGTTTATGAAAACAGAAATCATAAATTGAAATCCTCATGAATTTCTAATGAATATAGATAAATGAATAGAAAAATCCCATTTTTCTTGGAGATATTAAAATCATCTCTCTTTAATGGAATCCAATGTGCTTAAACACATTGTATTCATTTTTAGAACATGTTTTCTTCATGTTCAACCTTGAACACAAAAATATGTGTTCATTTTGCATACCAAATTGTAAAAATGATGAAAATACATCATTTTTATGTTGTGTATAGAATTCAATATGTGAATTCCCATGTTTGATGAAGTTTCATAAAGAAACTTTATTCTTTTGGCTAGAACAAGCCAAGGAGAGGCCGAATTGGGCTCTCTGTTCACCATCGGGACCCCTCCCGATGGTTGGAACCCCCCTCCCGACGTTGGGAGGTCTCTTTTTCATGCACAAACATGCATGAAGCATGTTTGTTCCACATAGGGGTGTGTGCACGGGTCTGGTTGGATGAATTTTGGATTATAAATGAAACCGAACCCGCTAGCGTAGGCGGGTTTTCTAACCATTTTAAACCCATCCGTTGGAATGGGTAGTTAAAATCAAACCCGAACCCAACGAATTCAGACGGGTTTCGAGCTCGGGTTTGGATTTTATTAGTTCGGGCAGGCTAAACATGATTTCGGTTAATAGCAGGTGTCACGTATTAAATTCGATTATAATTTATTTGATATAAAATAATGAACCATTATCTCCGAATTTTCTCCCACCTCTGCTATCTCTTGATCTTAAAAGTTGAATCATTAGTTTGGATTTCATGATGGAGATATTAAAAAAATGATATTTAATTTAAGAAAAAGAAAAGATAAATGAGAAGAAAAAACACTAAAAAATTGCGGTTTGCTTAAATTTTAGATTTGAGAAATAAAAAAGGGCTTAGATGATCTATATAGGCATGGATCTTAGCCATATAAATAAATTTATCATTGGTTCGAATGTTTATTAACAGAGCGGGTTCAGGTTGGTTGCGGGACGGTACGGGTTGCTGGCGAGTGCGGGTTCGAGTTCGGGTTCGGGTGGGCTATACAAAATGTAAAACTCGTCCTAATCAATCGGGGACGGGTTCGGGTTTTGAACCCATCGTTTTCGGACGGGTTTAGAATGGTCATTTTACCCGTCAAAAAAGGACGGGTTCGGATGGGTAATAAGTCCAAACCGGCTCGGTGAACACCCCTAATTTCACATGAATGGAGGCCGCCATCTAGGATCGCCCTATTTTAATCATTTTGGCTGTGATGTGACCTCCATATAGAACAGTGCTCATTCACATGTGTCTAAATTGATATTAAAATACCCATAAGTATGATTTTGAGTTTTAAAATCAAAGCTTCTATGCATAACTACCTTTTTTTTTTAATTTGATGTAATTACATTCAAATGTATACAGATATGAATAATATGAATAAAATCTTATTCCTTTATAACATTCTCAGCTTGCAGGTGTTTGATATTTATATATTTTCAAACTTCCATTTAAATAATTTGATTTAACGTAGATTAACATGGTATCATGTCTAGACTTTGTCCAAGACAATAAGGTGTAATTAACGATATGTGGTTGCACTATCAAAAGTCTTGCACCCTAAGAACTTCTGGTCAATTTTAAATACAAATATTTGTTTTGCTTAAACTCTACTTGTCATGAATGTTCACTCTATATCAGAGGTCTTTAAAGAGGGTAAACAGAGACGCGTCATTTTCTTGTTTTTTAAGAATGTATCTTTTGTTTTTTTGCCTTGTTTTCCTTCTTCCTTCTTTGAACCCGATCATGTAGTTTTTTAAATTTTCGTTTGATGAAGTGCGGGGACAACAATCTTCCTTTCGGGAAAAAAAATGGCTCCTCATCATTTATTTTTGGAGTATATTTTAGAAAGTATCATCGAACTTCAGAGGGTTTTGAGACAGCGTCTTTGAACTTTAAAAACGCGATGAACCTCCTCGGAGGGTATTTTTCCGTAGTATTTTCGTCAAGAAATGTCATATTTCCATTTCATTTTGGGCTGCTCAATACACACATAAGGTCAGTTTTGGATTGTTCAATCTACATTGTCTTAAAGGTGCTGACAAAACTAATATTTTCATTCAACATTGCTAATTAAAGTCCATTGTTACTATTTCAAAATATCTGAAAGTTGGATGGTAAAGTTGTATGGTCGTCGTAACATTAATTACCCTTACTTCTGACAAAGACACATTTGCTTAAATCTTTACATTAGAAACGTCCAAAATATTATTGGTTGCTTAAATGTTTACATTAGACACGTCCAAAATATTATTGGAATAGGATGACCCTTTGATATATATTAATATATTTAGTCATGCATATAAAATGATTCTCATAAGTTTTTAACTCTTTAAGATGTATGATTTTCTCATATTTATAACTCTTTAAGAGGTGTAATTTTCTTTAAGATATATTTTATATAACCATGTATTAAATAATATTTTGTTGTATTAAATAGTATTTTGTTGATCTTTCGGATATTTATATTTATTTTAAACAAATTTAGATGACATATTGGAAGAAATCAAAAGCAGGAAAATACACACATGTTGTTTTTGGGTTGGTGAATAATTCAATAAGTTATACTTTCAATTACATGCTTTGTTTTCCTTTGCCAAAAGATAACATAATTTGTTGATCCAATATAAGATACATCCCACATAAAATAACTGAAAATGAATGTAACGTTAGATCTATATCATAGAAAACAACAAGCAGGAGCCTATGTGCAAGCGCAGGGAAGGAACAAAAACAGATCGTGTCATAAAGACGGAACATGTCGTGTCACAAAGATGAAAAATGTCACCAAGAATGAGATCATATGAGAGATCAAATCAACAAACTCACACTTCCAAATTAATCGTGCCTGAAGAAAGCATCATTTCGGCAAAAACAAATTGTGCACTGATATGACCCTTTGACCTCCTTTTGCTTGCGTGACTATTGGAATCGATCTTGTGCTTATGATGCTCATACATATATCAATACATTGCCATTAAATTATAGATGGAAATGAAGCAAAATTTATGTATATATTACTGCATGTGAAATCAATTAGAGAGGACACCATAATATATGTGCAATAGAGTTTGTGTACTACATAATAATCCGCACTTGAGTTTTTAAGTCTAAACTCTTCTTCACCCATGTAATATATTTGGAGTGAAAAAAATGTAATTATTCCTTATGGTCTAAATAGGTGTCTTTCCAAACACTATCAGCTAAATAAGAATGCATGTTTCTTTTAATGAAGAATGATAACCGATTGTTCAAATTGACATCCAAAAGATAATAACAATAGATATTAATGGAATGAAAGCTGATATAGAATTACAATCAAAATAGAGATCATGGAAAGAAATTAAATTTTTTCCAAATTAGGATTTATGATCTAAATATTTTTTAAACAAGGCATGATGTTTTGTGTCAAATTGAAAGTTGGCATTTTAAAACATGAATATTCCAGTGACCGTAATAGCTTTTTGTGCATTCTATAGTGAATTATGTGCATTAAATACTTAATCAAAAAACCGTGTTAAATGCATTATGATTAGGTTTAAAGACAGAAAGGAGAAATAAAAGTATAATTATAATACTAATCAATAAAGAGTCCGCAATCATATAAATGCTTAAACAATATGTAGCAAAAGGTAAAACATCCAAAGCTTAACCTTATCGAGTTTAAAAACTGCAGCTCGCACAACCACTAACAACGGCTCAACAGGGGAGGTTGAAAGTTGGATCCCTTTTCCAA
The DNA here is from genome assembly GCA_030015575.1 of Agapanthus africanus. Lineage (NCBI taxonomy): Eukaryota > Viridiplantae > Streptophyta > Magnoliopsida > Asparagales > Amaryllidaceae > Agapanthus > Agapanthus africanus. The sequence continues at coordinate 167,005,516 of JASDDO010000028.1, read as the reverse complement.
AAAGGGTTGATTTCTTAAAAAAGGCAAAAAGGAAGGACAGTCAGAGCGAGGAACTCAATAACCCTTTGTAACAACTCTTGTTTTAATTCTCTCTATCCTCACCGCCAGCACACTCCACCGCTCCCCTCCTTTTTCTTCCTCCTCTTTTTCTCTCTCTCCAGATCTCACAACAGCGAACCAACCCCCTCCACCCACCCACCCCAGAAAAAAATGATGGGCTCGTTCGATCCAGAAATGGAAACCCTAACCCTAGCGGACCCTCTCGATCCTTCATCCAACGGCTCCGATCCCCTCCTCAACCCCTCGTCGTCCCCTTACTCCCCCTCCTCCTCCTTCATCGATCCCCCTTCCTACGCTGACGTCTTCTTCACCACCGACACCGATACCACCACCGACGAAGATCGCTCTCCTTCTTCTTCCTCCTTGACCGCCGACTACCTTAAGATCACCGTCTCCGACCCTCAGAAGCAGCCAGAGCCCACCACCGTCGGCGCTGCCTCCCTCGTCCCCGGCGCCGGCACCTTCATCTCTTACCTCATCACCACCGCCACCCTCGACCGCTGCCGATTCGCCGTCCGCCGCCGATTCAGGGACTTCGTTACTCTCGCGGATCGGCTCGCCGAAGCCTACCGCGGGTTCTTCGTCCCGCCTCGGCCCGATAAGTCGCTGGTTGAAAGCCAGGTCTTGCAGAAGCAGGACTTCGTCGAGCAGCGGCGGTCCGCGCTGGAGAAGTACTTGCTGAAGCTGGTGAAGCACCCGGTGATTGGGAAGAGCGAGGAGGTAAGGGTTTTCCTGACGGTGCCGGGGAAGTTGCCGTTGGAGAAGAGTGTGGATGTTGCTTCGAGGATGATTGATGGGGCAGTGAGGCTGCCGATGCAGTTGTTTGGGGATGGGGGTGGAGGAGTGGTGGGGCCGCAGGAGGCGGTGATGCCGGCGAAGGGAGGGAGAGATTTGTTGAGGCTTTTTAAGGAGTTGAAGCAGTCGGTGGTGAATGATTGGGGAGGAGGGCGGCCGTTGGTGGTGGAGGAGGATAGGGAGTTCTTGGAGAGGAAGGAGAGGGTGCAGGATTTGGAGGTGCAGCTTAGCAATGCATCGCAGCAGGTATGATGACTTTCTTTGATTTGGTATTGATTTTAAGATGGAATGCGGCAGCTTGGTTTTGCTAATTTCGACGGGACTCTAGGAGTAAGCAATTCTTGCAATTATAGGCGAACTTTGAGCAATATATTCCGTGACATCACAGTTCCGTTCAAGGACGTATTTACTTTACTCCAACAGAAAATGGATGATTTGCTGGAAGTAAATCACTCAAAATCCATCATTTGGTTGTTTTTATGTTGTGTTGCATAGGGTCCTACTCCAATACACACATTGTGGTTTGGTTGTACAAATAACACAAGTGGAAATGCCATATTTGTTGCAAATTTGCAATGGAAGTAAATTAGGGGTTGCTGTGCCACCCCTAATTTAAGTTATGCACATTTGGTGCAACCAAACTAAATGCAGCATTATTGTTGCAACAATTTGTTGCATTTTTCAACTTCATTCTAGAATCCTTGTTGAAATGTTGATAATCAAACATGTATTCTGTATGATCAAACATGTATCATGTATATTTTGCAGCAAATAGCACTCAATTTCTTAACAATCTTACAACCAAACAACTCCAAAAAAAATTGAAACTATACATACGAACTCTAGCTTCAGAAGCTGGTTTTTTCTAACTTCATTGATTGTTTGGAAATTAACCCGAGATAGGATAAGATTATACTTCTCACTCCGTAGTTTGGAATCGGTTCGGTTTCCTAAACCCTGGTGTTGTTGCCTTTTGACTTTCCGAACTTCTGTTTGCAAAAATTTCCAGAACGCTTTTAATTGAAAGGATTAGCTTATTTATGTCACGGTGATGCATATATTATCATACAGTTTGTTTTAACTTGTATTCGTAATCATACATTACGTAGGTTCAAAGTTCGAACTAAAGGGTCGTTGGGGGACAAGCGAGTAAAGAATAATGGAACATATATGGAGTTATATAGAGATTTCTTAGTTGAACAATTGAAAGCAGATTAGTTATAAATTTGATGTATTATAAGTATCCTACAAGTTGTGATGCATTATAAGTATCTTACAAGTGACCTTTTCAACTATCTTATTGTCTGTCTTTCTCTGGCTAGTTCAATAAATGGGTGAGAGTACCATCATATTCTAATAGTTGGAATAATAACAAAATGTGTTATAGTATACTTAGAGGAATGCCTAGAGTTTAGTTGCTTAGCTCCAGCTTTATAAATCCATATCTGAAAAAAGTTATAATCTATGAGATAAATGTCTGCGTATATGCTTGTGCTTGTCTGCACACGACTTTGTAATGCTAAAAGCAAGAATCGCGGATCCAAAGATATGTTCTAAGGTTCTATCTATAAGTGTGGATTTCCACATAGCTACAAGTAATAGCTTATGTACGAAGCATTTTTGAGCCGACATTTAGGTCTAACATATAACTTCAGAATTTTGAATTAAATTTTTCAACATGTTACATCCCTACCCAAGGAAATATAACTAGGGAAATGCAATGACATGATGTGTTTATTTCTATCAAGCTTATATCATATTGGAGGAAATGTATAGATGCAGATAATTATTTCGCAAATAGAAAAAGGAGTTATGTTGTATAGCAAATAAGTATATTGCAAATTTGGTCATACTCATCTTGACGATGCGGTGTTTTGCAGTATGCTCTGTTTGCAGGTTGATAGTGGTGCACCAATTTTGGTTAGCTATTAAACTAGGAGTGTGTAGGCATATTGAGTATATTTAATGTTCTTTGGTAGATTAAAGAAGGATGATTTGCAAAAGTAAAACCTCAAAAGCCATAAATTTTAAAGAGTTCATTGTTATAAATGTGAAAATGGAAATATGAACCATTATTTACAAAAATGCATTAGACAATAACTAAGAGGCTCCAATTTTATTTTTGGGATCAAGCAATAACTAAGAGGCTTCAATTTTGTACCAATGATGAAGTTAATGAATGTTTTTTTCATAGAAGCTCATGGTATTAAAATGTATGAGTCAAGGTGAAGTGTTTTTGGAGTATTATATGAGCAATGAGCATAAAAAACTAATAAGTTGAAGCCAAGTGTTAAAGTTAGCTGCAAGTCCTTTATTTGGTAGTTAAGAAAAATCTGGAAATGAGTGATATTAACTATATTGTTATGACGTAGAAAGAACACAATGCAAGAAGTTCTTATACAGAACAAATGTATTTATAAGAAAATTGAGCTGCTTCTCTTGATGATGGAAAAACCCATCTTTTGAACTTAGGAAATCAATGATAACTTATAAGTGAACCTATCTAGAAGCATGATGGGTCATACTTATTTAAACAACTATTTAGGACAGACCAAAATGAGGCTAGATTCAGGAATATAAAGAAATAATGGTTGCTCTCTGAGCAACAAAAATGGCTTTTATATGGATGATGAATAAAGAAACATTATCCAAAAATTTTGCAATAAAATGCTATATTATTATTTTCAAATCTGGAATGTATTTTGGAGTTTGCTTTGTAGTCCACCGTTTTTTGCAGTATATGTTCTTATTAAATGGGTAATAGTTATTTTTAACAATAAGAATCACATCCATTCAATTTTCCCTCCATATTTTATTTTTTTATTTACGTTTGAATCCAGACCTGTACTTTAGTGTGAGGTAAGCAGGAGTTGCTGGTCATGCTTTTTTATTTATTTCTTCCTTATTTTAAGATAAACATATTTAGTATAGGATGATGCATATTGATGATAAAACTAACCCGTACAGCAAGAATCACCAAAATATTATTGTCCAACCAATCTTCTTATTGTTCCATTATGTCATTTGATTGATTTGATTGCACTCTTAAATTCTTGAAGATATTCGTGTGATGAAATTGTAGCCGAGTATTTTATATGCCTAACCCCTTCTAAATCTTCGTGTTTGCAAAATTCTAATTTGTTGAAATTGCATATTGCCGTAAAACAGAGACGAAAACTTTCCATAATCATTTGGAATTTATTTGTATACTATATGTTATACAAACAAAATAGTCTCTTACAAAATTTGTTTTCTTTTTTAATCTAATAAACTTTAAAGATGCCCGTCTTTTACATTTAAAATAAAATAAGTGAACTTCATTCAGCCCTTTCTCTACACGCGTTTAAGTTTTCTCTTATAATTTTACGAGTTTATGATGTATTAATTAATTGAAATTTAAAGTCCTACTTTTCCACCACGAGGCTTTATTGCTTCATTAATCTATTGGTCTTCAATTATTGTAAATTCTTGTTAGTCGATCAATCTATTTGCCTACAAAAGATGTGAACCTCCTAAATTATTTAGTTAAAAATCAAATCATTATCGAAATCTGCATTAGAATTAAGAAATAAATATAAAATATTTACTAATTATATTCCTCTTGAACGATAAAGATCTCACATTCTTTTGGCGATTGACATATTTTCAGTTTTTATATTGGACCAACTATATTGCTATCAAACATATCTTATTAATCATTGCTATCAAACAACTATGTTGCTATCAAACTTATCTTATTAATCATAGCAAAACTTATCATACCTTTATCATTTGGTGTCTAATGTTTCACTAGATTGATTTAAATTATAGAAGCGTTCATGTAGGCCAACAAGAAATATAAGAATTATCTAAAAACAATATGCTTTTGAGCAAACCAGCCATCTACTTCAGGTATAACTATAAATTAATGCATTCGTAAATATATTCATTAAAGAAAAATCATCCATGTAACTGATTTTAGTCCTACTTGTATTTTAATTTACTTAAAATGTGTTAATTTAGAGAACCACTATGATCATGCATTGTGAAGGTTATTTTCTGATGTAGAAAATGGAGCCACTTCAATTTCTTAAATTTAGTTGGGCATTTCATAATCTACGTCGACTCAATACTAGGGCTGTTAAATGAGCCGAGCTTTGTGGGTGCTCATGTTCGTTTGATTATTTAAACGAGTTTAAAAACTTGTTCAGGCTTTATTCTTACTTATTATCGAACGAGCTTAAGTGAGCTCGAAACTAGCCCTCGCCTTATCTCGAGCTATTTTATTACGTACATTTAATTTGTTTAAGCTTATGGTTATGTTTGTGCTCGATTTGACTAATATGATAACGAGCTTGAACAATACATATCAAGTTGATCCTTAGTCGAGCTTTCAAGCATCAAGCCGTCCTTATTCAACACATATGGCAACCTCATTTGTACATTAGTTACAAAAATAAAATAAGATAATTCTATAAATTCTTTTAGACTAAGAAGAACTTGGTGGTCTAAATAGGTAGATGCTCGCTTGACTAAACAATTAAATAATAAGGGAAAATATTGGTTTCGGAATCAATAATATCCTAATGAAACTAATTTAGTCTTAAGATTTTCTTATACTTTTCAAATAGTTGCACTAAAACCATTCTTTCATCCTTTTATTATTACTTACATGTCAATGCAATATGGAGGCCTAGAATTAGATTGTATATACACTAAGTTTAACTATCTATATTAGAAAATTGTTTGTTACATTTTAATTATTGCATAGAAATATTGAGACCTGTAGGATAAGCTCCATATACAAAGATTTCCTTGTACTTTACAGTAGGATTATACTATAACCATCCTTTCATCTTTTAATTATTACTTACATATCAATGCAAAATGGAGGCCCGAAATCAAATTGTATACACTAAGTTTAACTATCTATAATAGAAAATTGTTTGTTACATTTTAATTATCGCGTGGGAAAATTGAGGACTGACCTTATAGGATCAACTCCCTTTATGTATGTATGTTTGTGTGTGTGTGTGTATAGAAAATGTTAATTTACTCCTTAGGTGTAACTAAGTTATACCCTATATAAAATAACCCAACATATTTTTTTTGCACCATCGACTACATCGATTTTGATCTTCATTGTATAAAGTATGGGTATGAAACTCTATTTCTTAATCATGAAGTAAATATCAATTTTCATATGATTTGGATACCATTTACACAAAGATCTAGAGTTACAAAATGTTATATTGTCGGAAAACCGTTCATTTTGCAACCACCAATATATGGACAAAACGTTTTCAAATCACATGAAGCTTGGCATGCTCATATTTCAGAATATAGAGATCAAAGCCACCAAATTGAACAATGTTGATCGTGTGAAAGCAAATCATGTATCGGGTTATATATATAATGTATGTGTGTGTATGGAGTTGATCATATGAGGTCCGGCCTCATTTCTTATTTTGAGGTCCATGTTTTAAACACACAATACGTCGTGTTTTTCACCGATTCGCACCAATCATCGTGATCTACACATGTTAGATAGCTTATGCATCAAATATCATGAGATTTGAAGACATCTAATTAATCTACCAAATAGATTAAAAAAATCGACGGCTTTACGATGTATGAAAAATAAGATTGCTTGATGGATATCCTTGAGATCTCCAAATCTAATGTAACTTTATACATAAACTATCTAATACAACTAGATCAAAGTGAACGGTGCGGATCGGTGATAAACACAGGGATTGTGTTTAAAAGTTTGGTCTCAAAATAAAAAATAAGAATCGGCCTCTTAGGATCATATCCCTATATATGTGTGTATGTATATGTGTATGTATATATAATATATATGGACACAGTCACACATATCTCTCAACTTTTATATTGCAAACTTTAAGAGTGTACCTCGTGCAGTGTTGTGGAAAGCGTAGTGAAGCGGAAGGATAAGGCTTAGGCTTTAGCGGGCTTTCGGAGGGATTTAGTGCCATGACTTTTTTTTAATATTAAACAAAATTATATGATATAAAAGTTAGATAGATATAAAGATTTATATACAAAAGTATTTTTATATCTAATATTAGAAATATATTGAATAATTTTAAGACAACTTTGATGTCATAATATATGGTCTAAATAGCTAATGGTATAGATTACAGACAACAATAAGATTCATTGGATCTATTATTTAATATGATAATTTGAAAATTTTAATAGAATAAGGACTTTATGCAATTATAACCGATTAAAAAAGGGTTTAAGCGGGGTTTTAAGCGCATAAAAGGTCAAAGCGGGATTTCAGGCCATTAAAGAAACACATAGGCTTTATACCACCGCTTTATACGAAAGCGAAGCGTTTTGCGACTACTTTCCGCTAAAGCTGGGCTTTAGCGGAGTTTTATAGGGCATTTTACAACATTAAGCTCATGTCATCAATCGATGATCTCTACGTGTTAATAAAAGACCATAAGAATCGAGAAAATTCCTCCAATCTATTCCTCGTATGAAGTTATTTACATCATCAACCTATTTAAATATTTTTAAATTAAAATTTTAAGCTCCTTCCCTCCCATCCCCCTTTAGGCACCAGTAGCCATGCTCTCTTTCAATTTTTAGAGGAATCTCAAGAACTTTGTTGTCATAGCTAAACATTTAATTTAAAGCACATAATATTTATTTGAACAATACAATACCAACTATTTCGACGTGCACACACATGCAAAGTTCTAGTATACATGTGTGTGTGTGTGAGAGAGAGAGAGATCCTTTCCGTAGGAATTGGAAAAAAAGTGTTAACTTCATGATGTCTGGATCCACTTTGGATGTGTAAAAAATAATGAAGCATTCTTATTATTTATTCTAACCATGACATTATTGCTACTACATATACCAAAGTGGATCCAATGGCTATAAAGTAGGTAGGATTTCCAAATCCTAACAATGGGAACCTAGTCTCCCCCCACCACCACCAAAGAAAAAAATCCTACTCTTTAGCCCAATTGCATTCTATTCTTCTACTTCATCTTATCTTAATAATTAATTTTCCATATTACTTTCCTTTTGAAATATATCAAAAATCTAACTATAGTTAACAAGGATCTTTTTGAATAACTTAAAGTGCTTATGACCAGCCAGGAGTAGCATGCTTAAGAACTATAGAATGTTTTTTTTAGGTTAATAAGAGTTCCTTTGAAAAATATTGGGATTTGTGTTTAAACTCATCGGGCTGTAGACATTTCCCCCTAAATGTAATTAAACAATGATTACAAGTAAGAATTCACACAATAGGAAATATAGCGTGCTTCCTGCATTGAGACGGGCCAGCAACAAATAATGTCTCTATTTTTTATCTTCCACATGAGGCAATTCTTTTCTACTCACTGGAAAAAAGTATATTGACAATTCTCTGGGTTCATGGGACCAGCATGAGAGCCACCATAAGAATTGGCCCCTTAGGGAACTTCTGAGACAATCTAAATGCCAATTCTTGCTATGAATCTCCTTTAAGAGGTTCTAATATTTTAATCCCTCAAATATTCTAGAGTCAGATGTGATGCATTACATCAGTAGGTTGCAGTTATTCACCAACATAAAAGCAAAGAAGCTAGAAAAATGTTAAAATTGTTATACAATTATTATTATTTATTTTTTTGGCATTGACCCGTAAGCCTTAACCTATGCATACAACACACACAACACACCCACGCACACATCACACACAAGCACACAACACACACCCAGGAGACCCACGAATTTGCCCCAAAACCGTTAATTTGTGGCCACTTCCCCTCTAGGGGTTCGAACCCCGCACTCTCCCCAAGAGAAGTGCTCATACCTACTGAGTTATTGCTCATTGGTATTGTCATACAATTATTAAATCAGCTTATTTATACTTTCTAGGATCCAGGGCATTAGCTGATGTTTCATTTATTGCTATTTAGCTATATTATTGCCCAGTCCCTTGATTCTTTCGCTGTTGTAGGCCGAATCACTTGTTAAAGCACAACAGGATATTGGAGAAACAATGGGAGAGTTAGGGTTAGCATTCGTTAAACTGGGAAAGTTTGAAACTGAGGAGGCTGTATATGATTCTCAGAGGACACAAGCTGCTGATGTTAAGCGCCTAGGTACTTCTGCAGTACGAGCAAGTAGATCGTATCGAGAATTAAATGTCCACACAGTTAGACATCTGGTATAATTGCAAAAATAGCATCTCTTTAGTCCGAACCTTAGCAGGCTCTCTGTTGGTATCTAATCTTTTCCTATATTGCTGATATATTTTGTCAGGATACTTTGCATGAGTACCTGGGGACAATGCTAGCTGTGCACAGTGCATTCTCAGATCGCTCAAGTGCCCTTTTGACTGTCCAAACACTTATGTCAGATTTGTCCTCCTTGAATGCAAGGGCCGAAAAGCTCGAGGCTGCATCCACAAAGATATTTGGTGGCGATAAATCAAGAATCAGAAAATTGGAGGAGTTGAAAGAAACAATAAGAAAAAACGAAGATGCTAAAAGTTGTGCAATTAAAGAGTATGAGCGAATCAAGGTACAGTTCTTTATGATATATGATGTTAAAGTTGGGTTAGGACACCAAGTTATGAAATAACCAGTGCCATACCTTCGAATTGTGAAGCTCTTATGATTGTTGGTTATTGACTTCTCATCCTTGTTGGTTGCATACTGAACTTTAGCCTCTTGAAAAGATGAAGTTTCGGGTATGGAATGCTGAAGGGTCAGCGGCTGTTAGTCCCAAGTCATTTTCAAATTCAAATCCAGAATTTTAAATATCATATTTTTATTTGTTTAATAGTGTTTCGTCGAATCTAGCATTTTAGAATGCTAGAATTAGCATTTTCAATTTCGTCATTCAAGTCATAGTACAATCATAGTACAAAAGTTAGAAAATATATCAATCTCAAATCACAACTCACCAACCGGACACCGTTGCTGATCACCGTCGCCGATTGGCTGTAAACACACGCCGACCCATCACCTCCACCGCTCATGTCCATTTCTCTAGCTTTAATGTTATCATCAGCAATGAAATGGCTAGCATTTTAAATAGAAAGAATTGCCAAAACACATATCTAAATTCTCGTTTCTAAAATTACTTGGGACTAAAACCCGCTTAGAAAATTTATCTGATTTTTATGTTTAGGTTGTACTTTTCAAAATTTGATGTTAGATTACTTAACTAATTTATATTTGTGAAATGTAAATGATAAGTTCCACTATATATTTGAATAGATCTCATATCCTCTTCAATCATAGAGACACTGCAGTTGACAATGATAACCTTTTTCCTTGTCAAGGAAGGATGATTGACATTACTGATCTTATCTTTTTCTTTACATAATAAATAATGTAATATTTGAATTATATGGTATACTAGATTTTGGATATTCAATCAAGTGATGTCTTTTGTCTTGGGTATCCACCAAGCCTCTCTATGCTTTGGGTCTAATAGGTAGACTTAAGGTTTAATAACAATGGTTTTGATGTGTTCAGTGGCTGGTTTTGATGAACACACGGGTTATGTCGTGCCTTTAACTGGAGTTTTTAAAGGTGACAGGAGAGGTCAAGGCGGTTCTGAATCGCCTGTAGGGAGGTTGGAGCTAAAAAAAGGTGTTTATTCCATTTTTAAAGAACAAGGAGTAAACTATAACCGATACAAAGCAGAATGAATAAATATGATTTAATGTGTTTAGGAAAATATTCAAGTCTATGCTAAAAAAGTTCTATAAAAGGAGGCAATGTTAACTATCAAAATGGTTTGCATATTGTTAGGTTTAAACTTAAGCAAAAAGGCTTGGGGGAAAAAGAAATCGTTCAAAGTAAAATTGAAGCAATTGAGACATAGATACTACGTCAATAATGCTAGACCTAGTGTAATTTGAGTGATTGTTGGTGTGGTTGGTACATCCAAAGATAGCTGGAGTCAATAGGCGCCATTCACACACGCCCGCCTAAGCATGTGTAGAGTGAGAGAGGACCTTAATTGGGGCTGCGCGCTACAGTAGCCCCAAATCCTTCTATTATTCTATTTATAACCTTCTCTCCTGCCTTTGCCATGAACGTGATACTAAGGATTTAGCTATAAGAAACTGAAAGTGACAAGGGGAATCTTGAATTTACAACACCACCACCACCCACCAAAAAAACCAAAAAAAAGAAAAGAAAAAATATAGACTCAATGAGAGGCACCTGAGGTGATCTCTTGGGTGCCTCAAGCACCCCAAGCAATTGCTTGGGTGGCATGTGGCACCAAATTAGATAGTGTAGACCTCAAAACAACTTGCTTTAACACCAATGGCAGTCAGGTTACTCTCCTTCAAGTATAATCCGTGTTGTGAAATGCACGGGCTAGATAATTTCCTGAGCTAAGTGCCCCTCAGGACGCTTTGCCTAAGTCAAGCCCGACTGGCTAGATAATCTATAGATAAAAGGACGGTGAAGGGGAAGAAACAAAATTCTCCGATCTCACCTGTTACCACCTCTTGTCGTCTTTTATTGTTGTTTTGTTGTCCCTCCTCCATTGCCTCCACTACAAAAGTGTAGAGAGGAGGTTTAGGACTAGGCAGCCCTAACTGGCCTGTAATCATGGAGTTATGGGTCAGTCAAGCTCCAACACACTCTCCAGTGAAGGCGATAAAGAAGGCTGGGGCAATAGTTGCAGTGACGGCAAAAGGTGTTCCCTCGTTTCGTTTTTTCTGCCTTCACCTTTACAGCTCTTGTACTTTTTCATATTTTCTAATACTCGTTTATATATATGAGCAGCGGATATGTGGCTAAGATAAGGCATCCCTCCCCATACTGACTTTTGGTCAGCCTATTATGCAACATTGGCTACAAATCAATATAGCAATTGCATATTATGGTATCCAGGTGTTTATAGGTATTTATGATGGTCTTCTAATAATTATGATATTCTGATTTGAATCTTTCCCTAATGTGAATGAAATACTGAAGCTTCGTATTCTTTCTTATGAATACTGAAGCTTCGTATTCTTTCTTACGATGATTTTGTCAAAGTATGAATAGAAACTTTTAACATGAATAGTAAAGTTGGTAGATTTTCAGGTGTTGGAGTACAATTTTGATTTATGCCCTGTATAGTATTTTATTTATTCAGCAACTATTCTTCACATGGCAAGCCTTTGAAAAATGTTTGGTCTTGAATATTTTTTTAGAATAGTACTTATTATTTCATGGGACTTCTACATAGAAGCATTGGCGATGCTGCAAATGGTAAGAGCATTTGCGTCAGTACTTCAGTCCTCTTTTCTCGTTCACATACCAGTTCTATAAAATGGTGACATAATATTAGATATAAACAATGGAGACAGACTTTAACTGCTTTCGACAAAATTTTATGTGATTTCTTGATGGGTCTTATGATGCTGATATATAATTTATATTAATAATGCAGGAGAACAACAAGAATGAACTTGAGAGGCTTGATAGAGAAAGATGTAATGATTTTCTGGGCATGTTAAAAGGCTTTGTAATTAATCAGGTACTAGATCATTTCTTGTAGTTATATTTACCAAAAGAAGTTTTTCTTCTCCTCTCTTAACATTTTTTGGTTTAAGCATGATGAATATTATGTTGCAATAGTATTTTAAATATAATTATCCAAAATGGCCGGGATCCTAGTCAAAATTTGAACCCTCTATCTTGAATTAGATCAATTGAATGCTATAATGGAAAATTAGATTTTATATTTGTTTGGGTTCTCACTATGCAATAAGCTTTCAAAACTGTTATATCAATTTCAACAATTAATTTTAGCTGATGATGATTAAACAATTAAACTAAATAAGACATGGAAATATAATTTTGAATAGAGTCCAAATTAAAATCAACCAACCCTAACAATTAAATATACTCGAACCAGCTAAACCCCAATTTGATTTAATCGAAGGTAACGACTTCCTAAAAGAAATTGAGAATGGAAGCTGCTGCTGTCGAGAACTTTAGGGCATGTTTGGCGAATGGCAAAAAGGAAGTGAAAAGATAGACGGAAATTAAAATGGAAAGAAAGTGAAGAGAAAGTATTAATTTTTGTTTGTTTTGTAAAAAGAAAAATGAGAAAAAAGCTGATTTGGCACTTATGTGGAAATAAGAAGTGAGCTTGGATTGTTTGAAATTGAATTAATAGGTAGGAACTAAGAAATTATGAATAAAATTGGAAGTAAAATAAAATAGAATGATTTTTTTACTATTTTCTCACTGTGTGAAATGAGTGAATAATCTGATGTGGCAGCTAAGTGGGTCCTACTATCCACTTTCTTTTTTGGGTTATTTCTATGTACAACTCCAAATCATTCATAATATTTATATGTAGGACTAAAGTAATATAAATTGGTCCTCTATATCTTCCTCCATCAACACCCTTCATCTCTCTCTTCTCAAATTCCAACACCATTCTCTTTCAACCATCTATTTAGAAGTCCAACCTACAATCATGAATCTTGTGATCCTTCCTTTAGACCATCTTGAACCGTCTTCATGGATAACAAACAATTATAATTCCAATAGATATACAAATATATGAAGAGAGGAATGGTTGAAGGTAAATTTGGTATTTAGCATCCTATTGAGATAATCAACCATCATTTAATTGATAGAGGATCTTTTTAGATAACAGAGAGGAATCGTGGGTCTTGTTCAGAAATATAAAGTTTTCGGGATTTTATTTAGAAATTTGAAGTTTTGGGAATTTGATTTAGAAATGTGAAGTTTTGGGGATTTTATTTAGATATATGAAAGATCTGGGTTGTATAATTTATATCCAAACAAAGAAAACAAGAAAGTGTTGGTCACTTTCCTACGTTCCGTATTATTTCTAGTTACCAAACATGCCCTTTATAGTTTTGATGCGCTTGTAAATGAGACTTCAATGTCCTTCGAGAGTGAGAGCTTTAATAGATCTTTGTGTTACGTGCATCAATAAAGTTTTAGAGGGGGAAATGAGATCTTTGTGTTACGTGGATTAATAAAGTTGTAGAGGATAAAAAGGAAGGATGGTATATTAGAATAGATGTATAGTCTTTTGGATAGTGATAATTCTTAGAAGGGTTAGTTAATGTTGCGAGTAACCGTGTAATAGAGATGCAGTCCTTTTGTTGGATTAAATTAAAAATATGCTAATGGAAAATGAGAAATTAATGATTAGCATGAATGAACCATTATGCCTGACAATTATAGATTTGTATATTATGGCTAAGAGGTTGGGTTGCGAAAAACCCGCTGGTGTTTTTTTTTGGGTAGAGGGTGGGGGTGGGAGGGAGGGTTGGTTGGGTAGATACTATAGCCAAATATTATTGCTAACTTGCTTACCTCCAATAATTCATATTTCTAGTCTTCAAAACCAATATCCAAACTTCTGAACGATGACACAGTTTCAGTACCCATCCCAATAAACACTCTTTCGAGTCTTCAATCCATAGATCTATCTATTTTGGCTTTTAAAGCCGTTCACTTATAAAATTTCGATTTGTGGGGGTGGAGTCTTGCATCCCAGCCAACCCCATATGGTAGCAGCTATAAAGCATGGGTTCGGATACGGGATACGATACGGATTCACAGATACGCAATTTTCCAAAATTCTAGGATACGGAATACGTTTTTTTATCGATTTTAAATTAACTAAAAATGAGAATATATATAAATATATATATATATATTAAGGTAAACATACCAATATATAATAATATAAATAAGTAATGTCATTATGTTGGATATTCAATACACTTTCAAACTTTTGAGTGTCTTAATTTTCGAAAGAAAGAGAACATGTGTCGATTTGTGAGAGGCCAGTGAGACATTTACAAGTCCGAAAGAATCCGAGAGATTTAGACTCCGATACGCGATCGGGAACAATTCGTGAGGCATATGCAAGTATCCTTGCTTCATAGGGCAGCAGGATCTAATGTATGTCATTATGATGATACTGAACCTTCTCAGGAGGCTGGCCCTAATTAGTGCCATAACAATGCTACTGAACTTTGTCAAGCCACTATATAGATATTCTTGCAACAAATTACTTCATCATTAAGGACTTGTGAGTCCAGACCTTTATCGTTCTCCATCCGGAAATGTTTCTCTTCTGACTTTTTTCTCTTTACAATTAATGATGTTTATTTTTCTTAATGTTTTTTATTATCCTTTTGTGCACGCGCGCGTGCGTTTCTCCATCCGGAAATGTTTCTCTTCGGACTTTTTTTCTCTTTACAATTAATGATGTTTATTTTTTTAATGTTTTTTATTATCCTTTTATGTGCGTGCGTGTGCATGCGCCCGCATGCGCATCCGGGGTTATATATAATTTTGAGTGATTTTCTGTTACTGGACCAAACAACACCCAATTACACCTGAGTGCCTGGTCCTCAAGGTGTTGCCAAGCCATGCAAACTCTACAATCTTCTGTGTGGTTCTTAACGAAGAAATTGGATAACCTCATCAAAGTTTTCGTAATTTTGGAGTTCTCCACAAAATCTCTGCTTTCTATATTCATAAAATCACAGGACGCTATAAATCAGCATCACCACCTCATATATGTCTATCCTTAGTTTTTAGTGTGATGTTTTTTTGCATAAAGTTGTGCAGCGCCTGTGCAACAGAGGGCCAATGGTTTGTGTGTGTGTGTGTGTGTATTTGGGTTTTTTTTCCTCCCTTTTTTAATTTTTTTTATGGGGGGTTGGGAGGGGGGATCCCCTTTTCTCTCTGTTGCGTAGGGTCCCCTTTTCTCTATTTTTTCTTCTTCTCTGTTTTAGTCTCATCTATGTAGTTTAGCTTCTAACTATCCTTAAGCCGGTTTTCGATCTCCTCATCCTGGCAATGGATCTTAAAATTTATTGAATTTTCTTTCACAGGTGGGATACGCGGATAAGAATGCAAGCATATGGGCGCAGGTTGTCGAAGAAACACGCAGATACACCAGAGAGAGCTCCTAAATAGGAATCCCAGTTGTATCACTTTAACACTATTTGTAGAAAATTCCCAGCTCCAAAATAAACTTATTTTTCTGTAGAGCTTCATCCATGCGGTCCATAATTTTCCAATGGTTCTGTACACTTTCCTCTCCAAGTTTTTAATCTTCCCTAGTGAGTGCTTGATCATGAAATGTTTTCGTGTTATTTTAACTAGCGAAAATCGTATTTGTAAATTCAAGCGGCTATAAACCACCACATTGGATGTGGTGAATGCCCCTGTGATATTCAAGAGATTTTTACGTGACATCTTAATCATATCATGACCTCATCGTCTACATTGCTGTTGTGAGCCATTTTGCTTATGTGATAATCTTTTAACATCGCTTCTTATTTACCCTGCTGCGTTCTTGTTTCATGTGGTGGAATTTCTGTAATATCATTACACCGTTGCTCACTGGATTTGTAGAAGATATCTTGATTGGGTTTGTGACCACATCATTCATCGACATCACTAGCTATATCTGTGACATTCAAATATCATAATTTCTTCTGCAAGCAGATAAACGTTTATATTTTTGTGAACATTACAGTTTTTAGCTGTGCTCTGTACCTTCATTTTATTTTTTTATTCCCGCATCAACTAATATGGATGAAAATACAAGTATATGAGAAGTAGATATTTTGTGAAGGGGCCTGAATGCTTTGCTGTGCCAAAGAAATTAAGCATAAATCAACTCTTCATTCCTGAACTACCATGAGATTTCCTTGACAAGAAGGAATGCAACCATACACCTGCATCATCTTATGATCAACAAGAAAAAATACACTTGTAATGAATAAATAAAAATTCATGGCTCCCTAAACAAGCAACCTAATACTTATATACAACGATAATATGGAAATAGGCCATACACTAATCAAAACTTCAAGAATGAAAGAATTTGAGACACAGACACCCTACACCGAGAGATCTATCACGCATCCTCTATCACACATCCTCACTCATCGATGGCCCTGCAGCCCCGGAGCTCCCTTCTTCACCTGTGCCCACTGCCGTTTCAGCTGCCGCTGCTGCCAGCTCTGGCTTGATCTCTTCCAGCTGCTGCAACACCTGCCCCACCTCCGGCCTTGCCCCTGGCGATGGATCAACACAATGCAAGGCCAACTTCAAAGTATTCAACAGCTCGTCCCCTGTGGACCCCTCAGCTTCCCTCATCAATTCTAAATCAAACACCTCGTTCGTCCACTCCTCTTTCACGATTGAAGCAACCCAGTTGGGCAGATCGACACCGTTCGTGGTTTCGCCGGGGGATTTGCCGGTTAAAAGCTCGAGAATGACGACCCCGAGGCTGTAGATGTCGGTCTTTGTGTTGGCCTTTTTGAGCTTGGAGAGCTCGGGGGCACGGTAGCCAAGGGCGGCAGAGGTGGCGATGGCAGAGGAGTTGGCAGCAGGGGTCATCAGGCGGGAGAGGCCGTAGTCGGAGATCTTGGGGGTGAGGGTGTCGGAGAGGAGGATGTTGGAGCTGGTCAGGTTGCCGTGGATCATGTTGACCTGGGTGTGGAGGTGGTGCAGGCCGCGTGTTGTGCCAATGGCAATGGACATTCGCATTGTCCAGTTGATCGGGGTGTCGGGGCCTCGAGCTGCATTTTAAAGAGGGGAAATTGGGAAAATTGGAAGGAAAATACATCAGAATTGGATCACCCTAAAAATCTTTTGTTCAAATATAAATTTTATATAGATGTGAGTTGGTGAATGAATAATCCTACTAAATCCTACTACCAAGCTATTTACATATTTGTGTTACAAACTCCAGGGGGGGGAAATTATACTATTGTGAAGGATAGTATTTGAAAAAAAAAAATGCTGCCCATCAAGAATCGAACCTTAATCTCACTTTAGAAATAAAGTTGTTATCACGTGAGTTTTGCCCAATTATAGTCTATTTTGTTAACTGAGCTGCGGTCCCCTCACAACGGCCCCACTCCATAGGGGCTGGTTCATGCCATACTCATTAAGTTTTGGCTAAATTGCAAGAAAATACTCAAGATTTTACCGATTTCACAGATAAATACTTAAGTTTCCGTGAGTTGCACATGAATACTTATCTTTGACTCAAGCATCTTTTTAAAAAGAAAACGAAAATAATAACAATAGAAAAATGACCGTCATACCACCTTCATATATCACACATAGGTAGTTAAGTACAAACGGAGTAAAAAGTTGAGTATTTATCTGACAAAACAATGAAACCTTGGGTATTTACTGCAATTTAGCCTTTAGGTTTTAAAGATGGCATGTAAGTTGAGGGGGAACATGAACCTGGTTGCATGTTATGTAATTTTTTTTAAAGCAAATACTATTATTGAGAAGGGGAAGTGAGTGTGCGCGTGTATATAATATGAGTGACCACAGCTTACACATTTCAATACAAAATGGAATTAACTGGAAAATAAAACATTTATATCTGTAAGAAAAAATTATAAACATTTATGAAGCGAAGTATAGAACTGATTATGTTTCTCATTATACCAGTTAAAATTGTATAACAACGTGAAGGGCAATATACTACAAAAAAAAAACATATCAAATGATGTAAGCTTAATATTTGAATAAGCTTAATATTTGAACATCACATTGTCCATTTTTTTGCAGGTTAACACAAACCTGACTCTCGTATGATATCACTTTCTTGAGTATAACACGATCTAAAAATCTTGACTCATGAATAACCATAAATATTATGCTATTTAGGCATATAAAAAAAGTCAGGGCAAATGATCTATAGTATGTTTCACTCAGAGGTCCTCAGAATATCATTTTTATGAGTAGGACACAATCTAAAAAGCTCGATTAAATTTTTGTTAAGGGTAAAATGGGGCCAGGGCGGTATGGCTGCATCAGCGGGATCTAGTCCCGGCCTCTACTTGAATCCAGGGCTCCATCCCTCCCGTTTTACCTTCCAGCGTGCAGTGATTGGGTTGCGCTCGAGCGCAGCCAGGTTCATTGCTCAATTTTTTTAGTACCATGTGACCACTTAATAAAATTTGAAGCAAAAAAATTCATAGGGGCAATTGAATAAAACTGAGCTTACCATGCAGAAAAGCAGCAAGGCTCCCTTTAGGCATGTAATCAAACACCAGGAGCTTCTCCCCTTTGGGACCCAAATAGTAAGCCCTCAAAGCCAGCAAATTCTCATGCCTGATCTTCCCTATCACATTCACCTCGGTCTCGAACTCTCTCTGCCCTTTCGCGATCTTCTCCCTCAGCCGCTTGACCGCGACCTCGTGCCCGTCCTCCAACGTGGCCTTATACACCGTCCCGTAAGTGCTCTTCCCCATGATTTCCGCGGTCGCGCACAAGAGATCGTCGGCCGTAAACACAAACGGCCCGTCAAAATGCACCAGCTTACCGCCCACTTCCCCGCCCGACTCGACCTCCGCGCCCGCCGCGCCGGTCTCTGGCCCGGGCTTCTCGCCTCGCCCGGCCGCCTCCTCTTTCCCCTTCTTGCCCGATCCAGTCCTTTTCCTAACCAGACAGCAGAGGAGAATGCAGCAGAGGAGCAACAGGATCGCCAGAGCAACGCCGACGGCGATCAGGATTATATCCCTCGTGTTTAACTTCCGATGCCGTGCCGGCGGCGGCGGGATTGGCGGGGGGGTTTGAGTCGGGGGTGGCGAAGGGCAAGGGACTTGAGGGCTATAGCCGCAAAGCTGAAGGTTGCCTCTAAAAGAGCTAGCGTTGAATTTCTCGGATAGAGATCGAGGGACCCGGCCTGAGAGATTGTTGTTGGACACATTGAAGAAGGAGAGAATCGATAAACGGGTCAGGGACGAAGGGATTCCTCCCGAGAAATCGTTATCGGACAAATCGAGCCGCGACAAGCCAGTGATGTTTCCGAGTGTAGGAGGGATGCCTCCTTTGAACCTATTGCTCTTCAAAGAAAGGGCTGAGAGATGCATCATCCCATCAATTGAATCTGGGACCTGCCCATCGATGAGATTGTTATCCAATCTCAAGCTGATCAAAGACGACAGGTTGGAGAAGGAAGCGGGGAAGCCGCCCCCGATAAGGTTCGAGGAGAAATCCAGGCTTTGAAGCCTGGGAAGCGACCCGATTTCTTCGGGGATGCTTCCGTTAAGCCTGTTATTACCAAGAGAGATCACTTGCAACAACGGCAACCTACTAAAAGAGGCGGGTATTCTCCCGGAAAGAGAGTTGCTATCAAGATTCAAAAACTGGAGCTGATACGTGATGTTATCGTCTCCCCAATTATCGGGGACGGCACCGGAGAGATTGTTATAGCTGAGGTTAAGCCTATAAAGCCTAGTCGAGTTGGAAACCCAAGGCGGGATCGAACCGACGAGGAAATTGTTGCTAACATCTAGAGACTGAAGATTCAAACAGTTACCGATAGAGGGAGGGATGGTGCCCGAAAGCCGATTATTGAAGAGATAGACGCCTCTAAGGTTTGGAAGGAAGCCTATAGACGGAGGGATTTGGCCGCCGATGAAGTTGTCATGGAGGTTGAGCTTCCGCAAGCCGGATAGCTGCGCGATCTTTTCGGTGATTCGGCCGCCCAGACCTCGCCAGGGGAGCTGGATCGAGATGACTTGGCCCTTGACACATTTGATGCCCACCCAAAAACCCAAGCAGGCGCCGAGGCCAGTGTCATTCCAGCTCCTTAGGACCCCCCTTGGGTCCACAAGCGAGTGCTTGAAGGCTTGGAGGCCTTGGTAGTTGGCTTGTGAGATTATCACCCCATCGCTTGCTTCGCATTTCGGTGTGTTTGTTGCTGTTAGAAATGTAGATAGGAGAAGAATGAAATGGAGCTGCTTGAAGAGATTTGAGCTCATTTTAGGGAAGAAGAAGATGGAGGGGAGAGAGATGAGAGAGAGATGAGAATGTTTTTGGAAAGAATTTGAGAGAGATTTAATCTCAACAGAAGCGCACTGTGGAGCACATTATTATTAGATTAGGTAACGGCTAGTTTTTTTTTGGTGGGTTGGACTGGGCTCTGACTGGGCCTAACGGCTACATTTTTTGAATGGGGCCAGTGTTGGGTGGGGCCCATGTGGGTGCCGGGGGTTCTAGGGTCTTTGTGGGTAGGGTACGAGGAGAAAGCACGAGGCATTTTTCATGTTCAAGTGTAAAAAGGAACTTCTTTTCAGTGTGTTTTCGTGGGGTCACCTTGGGAACAGTGAATGTTTTTTTTAATTTTTTGGTTCAAAGATTCCATTTGGGAGTTGGAATTGATGAGGGCGGTGAGTTGTTTATTTTTGGGATGATGATGATCAGCTTTTTTGGATGATGATGATGGGCATATGTTAGATTTTTTTGTTTTTACTTTTTTTGTAAAAAAAAATTGAAAAAAAAGTAGTAATTGTTTTTGGTGATGGAAATTTGATGGTGTGTACTATGTATATTTTGTGGGACAGTACTGTACTTTTGCAGCAAACATAGGATGGTTTGGTTTTTAGAAACATATGACTTGGTGTTCTTATGTGTGTTGCCTTTGGAAATTTTAGCTATCTAAACTTTAATTTCTAAAGATCTAAAGAGATCAAACTGTAAAATCTCAAAATGGACGGTGCTTCGTGTTGGCACCGAAGTTCGGCTATGGAAAATCAAGATCGAAAGATTATAATGGCTGAAGGATAAAAAAATTATAAGCAAATGTCATACTTCTGCCGAACAGGAAAATTTGACCGAGACACATATGCGAACATGCACAAAAACATGTGCCACTACCAGAAAGCCGGCCCAATATTTTTGGCCGATAAGGGCGTAGAAAGATGGGCATTAAAAATCAGGAAGAATTAAGAAAATCATGGTAGAAAATTTTAAAACCTCGTGATTAAATTTTAATCTACTTTATAGGTGAAAATAAAGATAATATGGCTTGAAGTAACATACTTCTATGTTTATTTTAAAAGCCTTTCATTTTAGCTTCAATTTCAATGGTATCAAATTTTCATTGCATGGTTTTTGATTGTCGGAGAAGCAAATAATCGAAGCAAATATATGGAGTCGTGTTCGCCACTGAAGAGAAAATCTAGAATTCTGAGAATTGTTCAAAACTCATCGAACTAGTGGATCGAGGTGTTTAAAACTCATCGAGCTCGCCTAAGGGTTTAGAACTCATCGACAAGCCCATTGTTCCCAAATAGAGTGAGAAAGGAGAAAGAGACTACAAATTTAAGTTTTGGTTCGAGATTGGGATGCAATTTTTGTTTTAAATTTAATAGGATTGGATGAACAAGAAAGAAGTGGAGATGAGCATTCTACTATTATTGGTTAATGCCACGTAGCCGTGATGTTAGAGCTATGCAAGTCAAGTCATATCATTTTGTAACATCTCAATGGAGACACAGTGATATGTATGTGAGTTCGCCGGTGGTCCCTTCCTACAAATATTGGTTAATGCCACGTAGCCGTGATCAAAGACCGAAGTTATCAACTTATAAATCAAGGAGGTAACGGCGGGATCCCGGGATCCCCCATTTGGTGTTTCGAAGAGGAGTACGCAGAGCCGGGCTTTGTTGCGGTCAAAAAAAGGACGTAACGGCTAAGAATAGGAGCAATAAATAAAGAGAGTTCAAAGCACACGGAATCACGACTTGATCAATCAATTAAACTAATACCAATATCATATCATAACTATCCATGACTGGTGCAGAAGACCGTGTTGTGGAAAACCCTGCCAAATAGAGAGCTACATGTATCTGCACCGAAGATGATGGCATCAGCGTAAGATAGAGCCTTTGTTAGGTAGAATGCAACTCTCTCGGCGGTAAAGTTTCATATATTGAGATTTTTTAAAATGTTGAAAAACCGAATAAAATAAAAAACAATCAGGTTTTTTTTTGGAAACTTCACCATTTTCGTATACACAGCACATAAAATATTGAAAATTTCAAAAAACAGAAAAACTTTGAATTTGAAAAAATTCACGATTTTCATGTCCTACAAAATATTGAAAATTTCAAGCTGACAGGAAGTTTTTGGAATTTTAAAGAAATCACGAATTACGTGGTATCATAACAAATAAAATATTAAGATACCGATGAGCACAATTTTTTTTGAGATTTTTGAAAAATCCACAATTTTCAAATGTCACAAGATATTAAAAAAACTGAAAAAAAATTTAATTCTGAAAATAATCGCAATTTTCATGTCGTAAAATACACAAAAAAATAATAATAAACAGAATAAAGCAAAAATATTGAAAAATTCACGATTTCCGTGTGCTAGTAGCAAAATATTATTAAACCAAATAAAACATAAAATAATAAGATTTTTTTAAATTTTAGCTATTTTCATATTATTAAACCGAATTAAAAAAAATACTGAGATTTTAGAAAATTTCGTGATTTTCGTATGATATAGCTTCCAAACTATTGAAAATTTGAAAAAACAGAAAATTGTTGGAATCTTTAAAAAAATCACGATTATAGCATGCAAAATATTGAAAAATTCAAGAAACGGAAATTTTTTGGGATTTTTGAAGATTTCTCGATTTATATGTGGATATATCAAGCAAAATATTGAAATACCGAAGAGAACAAAAGGTTTTGAGATATTTGAAAACTTCGCAACTTTTATGTGTAAAGCATACAAAATATTGAAAAATAAAAGGAAAAACCGGAATTTCTTAATTTTTACAATAATTGCGATTTTCAAAGCACACAAAATATTGCAAATTTCAAGTAAAAAATCCTCATGAAAAATACAAGGGAAAATCAAGTTTTGGGATTTTTGAAGATATCGCAATTTAGGTGTGTTATATCGAGAAAATATTGAAATACTAAAGATTACAACTTTTTTTGAGATTTTATAAAATTTCATAATTTTTGTGTGCTATATAGCATACAAAACACTGAAAATTGAGGAAGAAAAAACAATTTTTTCTCACTTTTAAATTAATTGCGATTTTCATATGCTATAAAACCAAAATATTGAAAATTTCTAGGAAACAAAATTTAAAAAATAATATTGAAAATTCATGATTTTCATCTACTATATAACAAACAAAATATTAACAAACCAAATAAAATAGGAAAAACTGAGATTTTTGAAATTTTCACAATTTTTGTAAGCATGCAAAATATTGAAAATTTGAAAAAACAAATTTTTATTGAATTTTTAAAAAATAACGATTTTTGTGTGCCATAATATGCAAAATATTGAAAAATTCAAGAAAACAGAAAGTTTTATGATTTTTAGATATCACGATTTACATGCAAAATATTGAAATACCGAAGAGCATAGATAGTTTTTAATTTTTTTTTAAATTTCACAATTTCCATGTACTATTATTACATACAAAATATTGAAAAATTGAAAAAAAATTACATACAAAATTGAAAATTTGAAGGAAAAAACAGAATTTTTTTAAAAGTTTAAAATAATTGCTATTTTCATATATTATAACACACAAAATATTGAAAAATTCAAGAAAACAAAAATATTGAAAAACCCATGATTTTCGTGTGTTGTATATAGAAGAAAAATATTAACAAACCAAATAAAACATAAAATACTAAGATTTATGAAAATTTAGCGATTTTCGTATGTTAACATGTAAAATATTGAAAATTTTAACAAACGATATTTTTTCGAATTTGCAATTTTCGTCTACTATAAAATAATAAAATATTTGAAGGAAAATTTTGGGATATTTGAACATATCGTGATTTACGTGTACTCTATAGAAACTAAAATTTTGAAATATTAAAGAGCACATAAATTTTTTAGATTTTTGAAAATTTCGCAATTTTCATGTGCCGTAGCATTCAAAATGTTGAAAATTTGAGAAAAAACTTGAAAATTTTAAAACAATCACAATTTTTATATGCTATATCACACAAAATTTGAAAAATTCAAGGAAACATAATAAAAAACATTGAAAAATTCATGATTTTCGTGTGCTGCAACGCTTGCAAAAATATTAATAAACTGAACAACTAGAAAATACAAATGATACATGCAAAATATTGAAAAATTATAAATTGTTGAATTTTAAAAAAAAATCGCGATTATCGTGTGCTATATAGCATTCAAAATATTGAAAAATTCAAGGAAACATAAATTTTGAGATTTTTGAAGATATCTCGATTTACGTGTGCTATAGCAAATATTGAAATACTGAAGTGCACTGAAAATTTTGAGATTTTCAAAAATTTTGCTGTTTTAGAAAATTTCGCAATTTCTTTTAATGATTTGCAGTGTTTATGTGCCATAGAGCATACAAAATTTTGAAAATTTAAAAAACTGATAGTTTTTTAATTTTTAAAATAATCGCAATTTTTGTATGCCATGGCACACAGAATATTGAAAAGTTCAAGTAAACGGAGAGTTTTGGGATTTTTTGAAGATATCACAATTTACATGTGTTACATAGTAATCAAAATATTGAAATATTGCAAAACAAAGAAAATTTTGAGATTTTTGAAATTTCACAAATTTTGTGTTCTATATACAAAAGATTGCAAGATTGAAAAAACTGAAATTTATCTAATTTTTAACATATCGCGAATTTTATATGCTATATAGCATGTACTGAAAAATTCAAGAAAACGGAATAAAAAAATATTGAAAAATTCACAATTTTTGTGCGTTGTATGTAAAACTATTACTAAAACAGAAAATACGGATTTTTTTTTGAAAAATTCACGATTTTCTTATTTTTAGCATGCAAAATATTGAAGGTTTGAAAAAAACGGATTTTTTTTAATTTAAAAAAAATTGCGATTCTCATGTATCACAACATGCAAAATATTGAAAAATTTAAATAGCAGAAAGATTTGGGATTTTTCAAAATATCTCGATTTACATATGGTGCATGCAAAATATTGAAACATCGAAGTGGACAGAAAATTTTATGATTTTGCATACAAAAGATTTAAAAAACTGAATTTTTTTTATTTCTAAAACAATCGCAATTTTCGTATGCAACAGCATGCAAAATATTGAGAAATTCAAGAAAACGGAATAAAACATAGATATTGATGAAGAATTGATATTGGCGACATCGGTCTAGAATAAATTGGTTAAAGGAAGGATATGTGAATACGGCCTTTTCCCCTAAAATTGCAGATGGCAGGAGAACGTACTAATTACATTCTTTGGTTGATTGTTGATAACACCATTGGTTTTGAGTCTGCTGATATTAAGAAAGCCTTTGATGAACATTATAAGGCACTGTTCCAAGGTGTCGAATCTTTCTCGGCTGAGCCTGACTGGGGCAAGCTGTATCCTGAGCCGAATGTTGATCTTACTAGCCTTGATGCTCCTTTTACTGTCGAAGAAATCAAATGTGCTGTTTTTGAACTTGGCCAGTGGTCCAGATGGTTTTCCATTATTCCTTTACCAAAAATTCCGGGTTGTTATTTCTTCTGATGTTCCTAGCATGATTAATTCTATTTTTCATCATCCGAATAACATTGCCAGCCTCAATTATGCCAATATTGTTCTCATCCCAAAGAAGAATGGCGATAACACCGTTAACGATTTCAGGCCAGTCAGTCTTTTAATTGCTTCTTTCAAGATTTTCACTAAAATACTAGCCAACAGACCTAACCATTTTTAAACGGAATGATTTTCGCTAACACTGCTTCGCATGATGACTCTTGCGAGATCATCTGGTTCATGCATGCTGGTCAAGATTGGTATCACTCACCCCTCTTCAAGCTCAGCTCAACTTAAGATTCTGTTATGTTTCATTCTAAAATTTTTATGTTTGAGTTAGCGATTGATGATTGTAACAGACGATACAAATCTGTCATTTGGATATTGTTTTATGTAGCTTATAAATTTCTGTGTAAATATATTATTGTGTCGGTTTTCAAAATCGGGTTAAAGGGTAAGTAATGGATGACGACAAAGGTCCGTTCCCCATTCTTCACTCTCTTATGGTGATTTTGGCGCTAATATTCTCATATGCATTTTGATTAAGCTACATCTTGTCTTGTTTGTACTCCATATTTATATTTAATATACTTTTTTGAGCAGGATTTCGTGCTTTCCCTATCAAAAAAACAAGGATATTGAAAGATTCACGGTTTTCGTGGGCTGTACCGCAAGCAAAATATTAATAAACGGTAAAAAAATACTGAGATTTTTGTAAATTTAACGATTTTTGTATGCTATATAGCATAGAAAATATTGTGAATATGAAGAAATAGAAAATTTTTGAATTTTTATAAAATTCATGATTTTCATTTGTTGTATAGCAAGCAAAATATTATTAAACTAAATAAAATAGATAATACTAAGTTTTTTGAAAACTTCGCATTATTTTATAGCATGCAAAATATTGAAAGTTTGGATTTTTAAAAAATTTGCGATTTACATGTTCGATAGCATGCAAAATATTGAAAATTTTAATTAAATATAATGTTTTGGGTTTTTTGAAGATATCGCAATGCTCGTATGATATAGCAAATAAAATATTGAAATACTGAATTATAAAGAAAATTTTAAGATTTTGCATACGATATATAAAAATAAAATTATTTTTTTTGTTAATTTTTAAAACAGTCACAATTTTCATAGCCTATAGAATGCAAAATATCGAAAAATTCAAGAAAACATCATAAGCAAAAATATTGAAAACTTCATGATTTCCGTGTGCTGTTTTGCAAGAAAAATATTAATAAACCGAATAAAATAGAAAATACAAATATTTTGGCAAATTTCACGATTTACATATGCTCATGCAAAATATTGAAAATTTGAAACAACAAAAAAATTTGAAATTTAGGAAAACTCTAGATTTTCGTTTGATATAGCATGCAAAATATTGAAAAATTAAAGGAAATAAAATGTTTTAGGATTTTTGAAGATATCATGATTTGTGTGCTTATAATCAAAATATTGAAATACGGAAGTGCACAGAAAATTTTGAGATTTTTGAAAATTTCATTATTTCATATGCTATTTAGCATAAAAAAAATTAAAATGATTTTCTTACAAATTTTAAAGTAAACGTGATTTTCTTAGGCTTTGGTACGCAAAATTTTTGAAAAATTCAACAAAACAAAATTAAAAAATTATTGAAAAATTCACATATTCTATATAGCAAGCAAAATATTAATAAACATAATAAAACTGAAAATACTAAATTTTTTGAAAATTTCGCAATTTTCGTATGCTATATCATGCAAAATATTGAAAACTTGAAACCGTAAAAAAAATTGAATTTTGGAAAAATCCACGATTTTCGTTTGCCATTATTGCCTGCAAAATATTGAAAAATTAAAAGAAACAAAATGTTTTAGGATTTTTCAAGATATCATGATTTTTGTATCTTATAGCAAGAAAAATATTGAAATGCCAAAAGGCACAGAAAATTTTGAGATTTTTGAAAAAATTCGTTGTTATCATGTGTTACATATCCTACAAAATATTACAAATTAAAAAAGAAACTTAAAATTTTAGATTTTCAAAATAATCACGATTTTCCTATACTTTAGCACGCAAAATATTGAAAAATTCACAATTTTCGTGTGTTATACAAAGCAAAATATTAATCAACCGAGTAAAATAGAAAACAGTGAGATTTCTGAAAAATTCGCGTACGTATGTATACCATACAAAATATTGGAAATTTAAAAAAATTAAAAAAGTTTTGAATTTTAAAACAATTTGCACTTTTCATTTCCTATATCATGTAAAATACTGAAAATTGAAGGAAACGGAAAGTTTGAGGATTTTTGAAGATATCGTGATTTACGAGATCTATATATATAGCAAGCAAAATATTGAAATGCCGAAGAGCACAGAAAATTTGGAGATTTATAAAATCTCGTAATTTTCATGTGCTTACAAAATATTGAGAAATTAAAAAAAATGAAAGTTTTAAATTTTTAAAAAAAAATCACGATTTTCATACACTACATTGCATGCAAAATATTGAAAAATATAAATGAAACAGAATGAAACAAAAATATTGAAATACTCATGATTTTCGTGTGCTGCAATAAAAATATTATTAAAACAAATAAAAAGAAAATATATGAAGATTTTTGAAACTTTCCTGATTTTTGTATGCTGCATGCAAAATATTGAAAATTTGAAGAAAAAAAACAAAAGATTTTTTTGAATTTATAAAAATTTATTATTTTCATGTGATATAACATGCAAAATATTTAAAATTTTGGGATTTTCGAAAATATCGTAATTTACGTGTGCAAAATATTGAAATACCAAAAAGCCCAGAAAAATTTAAGATTTTTTAAAATTTTGCAATTTTCGTTACCTTACAATACAAAATATTGAAACAACATTTTAAAATATTCGTAATTTTCATATGCCTAAATATTGAAAAATTCAAGGGGACTAAACAAAACAAAAATATTGAAACATTCACGAGTTTTGTCTGCTATATAGGAAGCAAAACATTAAATAAACTGAATAAAACAAAAATACAAAGATTTTTGAAATTTCCGCGGATTTCGTATGATATATAGCATGCTAAATATTGAAATTTAAAAAAAAAATGAATTTTAAAAAATTTGCGGTTTTCATTTGTTATATAGCTTATAAATATTTAAAAATTCCGAGAAACAAAAAGTTTTGGAAATTTTGGAGATATCACGATTTACATGTGCTATAACAAGTAAAATATTAAAATACCAAATAGCACAGAATATCTTGAGATTTTTGAGATTTTCACAATTTTCATGCGCATAGAAAATAATGAAAAATTGAAAATAATTTAAGTTTTAAAATAATCGCGATTCTCATAAGCTATAGCATACAAATTATTGAAAAATTCAAGGAAACAGAACATTTTAGGATTTTTGAAGATATTACAATTTATGTGTGATGTAGCAAGCAAAATATAAAAGACCGAAAGCTCAAAAAAATTTGAGAAATTTGAAATTTTCGCAATTTTCGTGTGCTTGTATACAAAATATTGTAAAAACTGAATTTTTTTTAAATTTCAAAAATAATTGTGATTTTCATATGCTGTATATAGCACGCAAAATATTGAAAAACTCTAGGAAATAGAATAAAACAAAAATGATGAAAAAATCATGATTTTGTATGTTGTATTGCAAGCAAAATATTAATAAACCGAATATAACAGAAAATACTGGGATTTTTTAAAATTTCATGATTTTCGTATGCAGCAGCATACAATATATTAAGAATTTGAAGGAAAATGATAATTTTTAAGATTTCGCTATTTTCGCGTGTTATATAAATGCAAAATATTGAAAAATTCAATTAAAAACATAAAGTTTTGGGAATTTTGAAGATTTAGCGATTTATGTGTAAATTAGCAAGCAAAATATTGAAATACTGAAGAGCATGGAAATTTTTGATATTTTTGAAAAATTTGCAATTTTCTTGTGCTAACGTACAAAATATTGAAAAATTGAAAATATTTTAATTTTTTAAATAATAACGATTTTCATATCCTATATCCTATACGATCACGCAAAATGTTGAAAAATTCAAGGAAATAAAATAGAACAAAAGTATTGAAAAATGCATGATTTTCATATACCATATAGCTAGAAAAATATTAATAAACCAAATAAAAACAAAAATATTGAGATTTTTGAAACTTTCGCGATTTTATATGCTATAACATGCAAAATATTGAAAATTTGAAAAAAGCAACAGTACATTATTGAATTTTTAGAAAATTTACGTTTTCATGTGTTATAACAGCAAACAAAATATTGAAAATTCGAATAAACGCTTCGGCATCTTTGAAAATATAACGATTTACGTGTGCTATACAGTATGTAAAATACTAAAATATCGAAGAGCACAAAAAATTTTAAGATTTTTGAAAATTTCACAATTTTCGTATGGTTACAAAATATTGAAATATTGAAGGAAAAAACTGAAATATTTTTGTTTTAAAATTAATCGCGGTTTTCATATGATATATAACATGCAAAATATTGAAAAACTCAAGGGCAAAAAAAAACAAAAAAAAATATATATATAATAATTTATGATTTTCATGTATTATATTGGAAGCAAAATATTATTAAACCGAATAAAACAGAAATACTGGGACTTTTTAAACTTAGAAATACTGAGACTTTTTAAACTTATGCGATTTTCGTATGCTTCCATACAAAATATTGAAAATTTGAAGAAACGGGAAATTTTCAGTTTTTAAAATACTCGTGATTTTTGTGTGATATGAAAAATATTTAAAAAATTCAAGGAATAGAAATTTTTGGAATATTTGAAGTTATCACGATTTACGTGTGATATATAGCAAGCAAAATTTTGAAATATCGAGAACCACAGAAAATTTTGAGATTTTTTAAAATTTCGCAATTTTCGTGTGATAAAACATACAAAATATTGAAAGCCTGAAAAAAATTTAATTTTAAAAATAATCATGATTTTTAAATGTTATATAGCATGAATAATATTGAAAAATTCAAAGAAACAAAATAAAACAAAAATATTGAAAACTTCACGATTTTGGTGTGCTGGCAAGAAAAATATTAATAAATTGAATAAAACGGAAAATACTAAATTTTTTTAAAATTTCGCTATTTTCGTATGTTGTTAAATGCAAAAATAGAAAATTTGAAAAAAATTGATTTTTTACAAATTCACGATTTTCTTGTGCTAGCAAGCAAAATATTGAAAAATTTTAGGAAAAAGAAACTTTTGGGATTTTTGAACATATCGTGATTTTTGTGCTAGCAAGCAAAATATTGAAAAACCAGATCGCAGACAAAATTTTGAGATTTTTGAATATTTCGTGATTTTCACGTGTAAAATATTGAAAAATTGAAGAAAACCGAAATTTTGAGTTTTTTGTGATTTTCATTTGTTATGGTAGGTAAAATATTGAAAAACTAAAGAAAGCAATAAAAATTGAGATTTTTAAAAATTATGCAATTTTCGTGTTATAAAGCATGCAAAGTAGTGTAAATTCGAAGAAACCTAATAAATTTGGAACTTTTGTAAATTTCTTGATTGTCTTGTGCTATATATAGCATGGAACTTACTAAAAAATTGAAGAAAACAATTTTTTTTAGTTTTTTTTGAAAATTTTATGATTTTCGTGTATTGTAACTTATAACATGCTTTATATTTAAATAGGAAGAAAGCAAAAAATGTAAAATTTTACTATTTCTGTGCGCCCAAAAAACATTGAAAACCCAATGAAAACAAAAAATATTTTATTTTTTGAAAATTTCATGATTTTCTTGTGTTATTGAAAGTAAAATTTGAATACAGATTTATGAGATTTTAAAGTTTTCACCATATTCGTGTGCCGTGTGCAAAATGTTGAAAATTTTATTAAAAAACTAAAAAGTTTGGGATTTTTGTAGATTTCGTAATTGTCATGTGTTATAAAAATTTAAGATTATTACAATTTTTCGCAATAGGTATTTACTTTATTGTAAGGAAAATATTGAAAAATGCTGAAGTGGTTGCAAGTTGATCCTTCGTTTATTTCAAATATAAAATTTATAAATTTGATATTACAATTTGCAAATCATATTATAATAAACTTTTAAATTAATATGATTTTTCTTGACTTCATGTGTGCGGAGACCTTTATTAGTTATAATCTAAATCAAGTAGTTTCTATCTTCCTTGTTAGGTCGTTGATCGGTAAAAGTGAGATATTGAAGGATGGATGCATGATATTGGAATTGCATCCCACTCTATTTTCCTTTGCCAGTTACGAATCTAGTTGAAAAGTTGGATCCATGTGCCAGCCATGGTGTATATTGTTTGATGATAATGTTATATTAGTTGATGTATTTAAACAAAACGATTAATTTCTAAACTTGAATAATGGAAAGAGTGATACAATCCAAAGGATTTAGAATAAGCATATTCAAACCTGAATATAGTAATTTCAGCAAATCAACGTGCCAAGAAATATCTTAGAACATTCATTTCGATACTCAAGATGTAAAATTAATCATGATGAGAAAATTGAGGAGGATGTAGCTCATCGGATCGAAGCGGGATGGTTGAAATGGAAAATTGTTTTAGGAGAGTTATGTGATTGTAAGGTAGTTTTAAAACCGGAAAGAAAATTCTAAAAGAAGACAATAAGGCCAACACTCATTTATGAATCAAAATGTTGAACAAATAAGAAACAACATGTCCGAAAAATAAGTATGTTGTTTGATAACATGGAAATGGAATTGTATGCAACATTTATAGTAAAAAAACTTCAATGCGGTTTGCAACTTTGAGTTGGATTTGAAGTTGCTATCAAATCAAATGTTAAATGTACTCAAAATGACCGTACAAATATTGCAACTTTGAAAAATGTGTCTATCACAATTATTTTAGATGCCATATAATCTTCTTACAATGCCACATAAATGACATAAGCAATTTTGTAAGATATGTTGGATTTGATTTTATTGTTGTTTAGTCTACCAAGCAAAAATAGTAGCTTGGATTTGAAAATCCAACAACAAAAGTTGCAACCGTGCCAACAATGTATTTAAGTGTTTTTATTTGCAACAATTGTTGCCTTCTTATTTTGCTGCTTTCACTTGGGATTGACATAAGCACAAGTATTGCTTCATCACAAGTATTGGTTTGAAAAGAAAAAAGAAAATTGCTGCTTTTAAGAAACAGCAATAACAAGTCTCTCGTATTAAGATATCAACGAGGGTCAATGGGCAATGCATGTTAGCAGTGAATTAGAAAAGTAAGCACAATAGTAGAGATTAAGCAACAGAGGAGCTTCATCACACACAAGTACACAATTAAAGCCACCAATTGAAAATTCGTTCAGGATGGAGTTGGAGTTCTAACCAAACAAGCAAACTTTACATAAGAGCACAAATTAACATCCAGAACATAGTGTTAACTCTCAGACAGGCAAACATGTGATTCCTAATTTTAATATGACAAGCTTTGAAACTTAGTATTAACTTAAGGGCCTACACCTGATGCTAAAAATGCAAGGCTATTTAATAATATATAATGATTCTACATCATGTTCTAATAAAAGTGTATGAAAAGGAATCCTTATATATGTTGTGATGCACAAAGTAAATAAAAGAACTAAAAGAAAGAAATCTTCAAAATGCAACTAACATTTGTGATTGATACAATATTGATAAGATGAAACGAACCCAAGCAGATTTCAACCAAATTTTTTTTTTGTGCATGAATTAGCCACAAATGGTACTGAGAAACACTCATTTTAAATTGCTTAAAAGCATCAAAATTCAAAGCAACAGACAGCATGTTAACACAAAAAGAAAAAGAACAGATATATAAAACCTAGCAAGGTTCTCAAAACTCAATTTACTAGATTAAGGTACAGTAAGACAACACTTCAGAAATAAGACATCAAAACTTGAAAACCATAATTACCTTACCTTACCTTTCCGGGGGGGGGGGGGGGGGGATTCTATCCAAGTCCCAGGAGAACAACAAATGGTGATATTAGGCGGTACTTTTCCGCTCAATCAAAAAATATTGATAGAAGCAAACAAGCTAAAACTCTGTTTCCATGGAGTCCCCTTAATTCATACAAGCGTGGCGACTGGGAAAAAAACATCTGACGAGTTCAGTTACAAGCAAACAACATGATTGTCCCAAAAGTATATACGCCACCAAACTTCTCCATTTAATTCACACAGGCACATGATACAAGCCACAAGCACACACCAGTTTAATTTCAGGCGAACAAAGTAACATCAAATGGCTACAGTTTCCTAATTTGAAATGTATTTATATCGAGACCCAATTGAGTGCAAAATTTAAAATACAGAGATCGAAATTGCATGTTAGCAAGTACCTTACTAGGGAACAAGTTGAGTGACAACTACATATCCCCTAGCTTTCCAGAAAACAAAAAAAAAATGCTCTAAACAAAATCCAAACTAGTCCTTTACCTTTGGCGTCCATCTTCTATGTACCTCTCTTTTCTACTTGGAATCAAAAATCAGCTACTAAAGATCGACTAACTTCCAGGATCTAAACACTATTGTTTTATGTAATTTGAGGCTGATACTGTCATCATCAAATCAATCTTCATGAACACTGATAAATAACTTCATAATATTGAAGCTGCATTGAAAACATATAAATCAAGTCTATCCAAAATGTAATTCCTCTCAAACCATGTATTAGATGAACCAAACTCAAGCTGCAAGCAGTTAGTTCTTAGATTCATCTGTGCCATTAGATTTTATGTACTTAAATACCTTAATAACTTCGTTCTAAATCTCCATGCATCACATCAATTCCAAATCATAGACCTGTATCCAATTACAGTTGATGAAGCCATCTCAACTTCGATTCACCCTTGCTTTTCACTTACCTGCATTCTCTAGGCTTCTTAGTCTCAACCTAGTATCAACCTCAACGTCCATTGCACCCATATTTGATAAAACTTGCCTGTCTTGCTGTCTTATATAATTGAAGTCAGGAGTATGTTCGAAGAATACGGTATGTACTGCTCCATTAACTACGATTTTGTAAGCTCACCATACTGCCACAAATTGTTATCCAATACAATGTCCCAGACCATCTGGCAACTGAATCGGTTATCCCTTAATATACCTTATGGAAGCTACCTCTTGCATTTTTTAAAAAATCCTATCTTAAGTCTCAACATTAACATTTCAGATTCACTACTTTCAGTTGTCCTACATTCCGACTCACAAAATATTTCCGCTCTAATAGCATTTCTAATAGCTCCATTGGATTTTATGATCACATAAAATTCCAAATATATTTCTTCTATTCAATAATTCCATATCGCTTCTCTAACCACATAATATTCCACAGGACACTCCATTACATGAATCATCGTGCGCTAATTTTATGAGCAATGACCTCCTCGATGAATGATAATGATAAATGATAGATCCTAATCATTAAAAGATGGTTCTTTCATTGTACTTCTTGGCCACAATCAATATTTCTAATCTCTTCGCATAGTTTTCAGTCTCTAAGAAACAAATAACATTTGGTGCATAAAATTCAATGCAGGAATAATTGGCAAATCAAAAGATAGCAAAGAACCACAACCAAACAAAAAATTACGCAAGGCACACAACATGTGGACAACAGAAGTAGACATGCAATGAGCATGCAAGGAAGCATGCATCAGCCGGACGCCCTTAGGTAAATCATAGTTCATTTTAGGAAAACCTACCATCATCCCCCTGTCAACAACCGATCACAAAACTTCAGGAAATCTTTCATGGAACATTGTTTGGGAAACACTGTATACTAATGATTACGGCAACTTCAACCTTAAGACTGTATAACAAGACATGATGGATTGAACAGCAGAGATGTTCATATCTTGCAATAACAACAACCAGAGGAAAGGGACAACATAGAAGTAGGAAATATAAACCAACTCTTCATATTGGCATTACCGTCTAAGCTTCTAGCATGATTCGATAAAAGAATTGGATCTAAAAATGTGTAACTACAAAGTAAAGAGTATGTCATAACATTTAATTTGTCAGAACTACTCAAGATCTAAATATAATGCATTTGATATAAGATACAAATAAGAATGAATCTAAACAAAACAACACCTAATAGAGGCAAGCATTCAAGATCTAATTAAATGATCAATTGCATAGTTTTCATAACAAAATGTATGCATAAGTTAGATCCATCCCCTCAAAATTCCATAATACAACTTAATTCCCTAAACAAACCCCCAAAGTAACAACATTTTTCATGAAACATATATCAAAATTATTTGATAATTCACTATCTAAAAAGTGATTTATCCATAACAATCCCTAACATTGATAAAATCGAGAACAATTTCTGAAGATTCAATCAACATTAACATATGTTAATTAACAGTCAGATCCATATCCTTCAAGATTAGCAGAAAATTCCCAAAACCAAACCCCTATATCAGCAACCAAAAGATGGAAATTATCAGTTTTATTCGATATCATAAACAAATAAGAACGATTAAAAGAATAGAATAAAACGGATACATAGATCTATAGCAAACCTTAACATTCAAGTCTATAAAATTTCTTTCAGTATCCAATAATATGACAAATTTTGTAAATCAAAATGTCAGATCCATCCCCCTCAAGATCCAATTACCAGCATCAAACCCCTAAACCAACAAAATAAGATCGAAACCACCTGATCGCCATCATCATCAAACGCGAGCAGACACCGCAGGGCCTGAGACAGCCGCGACGTTGGACGCGGCGCCGCCGAAGAACGAGAGCAGCCCCGTGGCCGCACCCCCGGCGTCCTGCTCGTCAAGGAACAGGTCCTCCGGCACCCGAAACGCCCCGTGCGCCGCCACGATCGCAACCCCCACCGTCAGCGCCGACATCAGGATGGACCCCACCGAGGTCAGGAACACGACGAAGACCGTCATCAGCACGAGGCCGCCTAGGGTCTCGCGATCGGAGAACTGGCGGCCGAAGAGGACGAGCGGGGGGTCGGAGGGGCGGAAGAGGTAGAGGAAGCTCCAGGCGGCGAAGAGGGCGAAGAGGACGATGAGGGAGAAGGGGTTGGTGAGGAGGGAGAGGGCGAGGACGGCAGCGACGACGGCGACGTAGTTGACGCGGAAGTAGGCGAGGTTCTTGCGGAGGCGGGAGGTGGCGTCGGCGACCGAGTCGGGGCGTGAGAAGGCGGAGCGGTCGGCGAGATCCGACCAGGGGCGGCAGTTCGAGAGGGAGGTGCGGGCGGAATCGGAGAGGCGGGAGACGAACTGCCGGAAGGCCGCGGCGGGGATGGCGGAGGAGGGATCGACGGCGGCGGAGGGGACGGTGGTGACGGGGAGCACTGGGGGCTGAGGGGAGGATGAGGGCATCATCTTTGCTTAAAAAATGATTTGATTTTGGGGTGTGAGATTCAAAT
Organism: Agapanthus africanus; assembly: GCA_030015575.1. NCBI lineage: Eukaryota > Viridiplantae > Streptophyta > Magnoliopsida > Asparagales > Amaryllidaceae > Agapanthus > Agapanthus africanus. The sequence goes on along the minus strand of JASDDO010000028.1, from coordinate 166,967,897 downwards.
TTGGGGGAAAAGGGAATGGGAATTTATGGGGGGGAACGGGAGGTATGAGAGAGACTTGGCTATTAAGGGAACGTTTTTATTTTATTATTGAATTGAAAAGTTGGGAGGCGTTGTCCACGGTGTACTGCTCCGCGGGGTACTTTTAGGGAGAAGGCTGTGGTTCCTTTGGATGGGGGCTTAAGGGTTGACGTCGTACGGATGGTTGTGCTGTTGGTAGTGGTTCCTGCGGTTCATTTTACCGCTAACGCGGTTGTGTGTTGCGATGGTAACTACCCAGGGGAAATTGGGCTGGGCTTTTTCAACTATAAACAGATAAATATTCAATTCGTTGGGTTGAGAAAGAGAATATCTTTGAAGTTGAGTAAAATATATCCACATTTTGAAATCTTGAATCCATTCTCTCCATTTAATAAGGCACTTTCCAAATATAATTAGCAATTTTGGTTTTAATTTTCTATTAATGCAGTGAGCGGAAAATATCGCATTAAGTCCACTGAAAATGTATGATGCATGATGGTTAGACGATAAAATAAGATGAACCAACAGAAAAACCTCAATAACAAATATTCTTACATAATAATTGGTGGACGAATACTTTCTCTCTTAAATCCTTTTCTCTCGATAAAACAGAACATCATGTAATGTTCTTGGCCCACCCAGTTAAAAACGTTAATATTAATTTGCTGAATATTCTGTTGTTTAGCTTATGATAGCGAACATCCAAATATTATTGAGAGATTATAATGGAGGACAAAGGCCACATAGTGGTATTCTTTTTATGACGGTCAAAAAAGCCAAGACCATATATCTTTTGTTCGGTCAATCGGCGGCAGTCTATCTTGATCTTCATCGTCGACAATATAAATATACTAATTTTTCATGTGATATTAATACAATTTACTCGTTTACCAGTGGCTGCAAAATGATATATTATCGAAAACCATTGTTTTTGTACCCCACTAAACCAATGGTTAAAACGTAACAAAATCATGAAATCCGGTATATCTATAATTTAATCGATGATATTATGGTTTCGACTTTGGATCATCCAAGAAAATCCGGTGTATCTAAATGCGGATCCATCTTCTTAACGAATTAAGGTACATATATTGGATCTTGACCCAAATCCAGCACCCTGTATCTGCCGCTCGTTTGTAATTGTCACGTCCCGCTTTCCAAAATACGGAATACGAGAGTGACAAGGCCAGTCATGCTCCTACGATCAAGAAAAAATCCTGCCGTAGTCACATTCTGGTTTCTAACATTATATGGTAATCGGTAAAATACAACACGGATAAAGAGAATGCTGTCACTAGAACTATCGAATATAACGGAAATTGAGCGCAAAGGAAATAAACAAAAGAAAAACTAACCAGGGATATAAAAGGAAAAGATACACCTGGTTCACTTGTCTAGATCTCCGCGGTCTTCTCAAGATTAGATGAATCCACTTCTATCACTGAATATGCATACTCAGGTCGTCAGAACAACACCATAGCAATATTATGTTAATAATAACGAAGCAAGAAATAAATGTAATAACGGTGGAGATAATATATGCAGGTAATCAATGTGTCAATAATCAATGCAATGTATGACCTATTCCTACTGGACTCTAAGTCAATTTTGAAATCGAGTTTATGGAAAGAAGTGATCATGTTTAACGAGGGTCTCGTACGTACCCGAGACTACGGCCCACTGTTGCCCGGGACATAACCCTGTCAGCCGGACCGCTAAGTCCAAACCTAATATATATAAGAGTCGTTGTTCGAATGATCATTTTCTAAATCGCTAACCTCGCTAAATACAAGTTGCTTTCCACTTTGATTTGCTCTTTTTCCCCAGATCTCACTATCTATAAGTATGGGCTAGTTGTGTACAAGTACGCACCAATAACACTGCTTTATTCACTTTTTACTGTGTTATTCACTACCACGAATCGTTCACTTTCTTTCTAGCGTACTCGATACAACTAAACCGATACCACTCACGTTCGACAATACATTATACACTAAGAATTAATAAGAACGTTCACTATCGCTCGAGGTATCGCAGTTGGGTAAATATGTGAATTATGCCGCTAAACAAATCATATCCAATACAAGTCATTACGCGTCTTATGAACTTAGAAAAATCACATTAAATCGTACATTCAGAATTAAGTAAAATGATACAAAAAGGATAAAAAGTAAACTTAATCAGCAATTCAAAGAAATTGGTTTCAAGTCAAAAGGGTTTCGGGTTCGCGAATTACGGTCATTTCTTTTTAAGTGTTATCTGTTGGAAATTCAGTTCCTGAATTGAAAGTCCATTTCGTAACACAGTTTTCACCCTGTTGAGGTCATAATTAGGTGATACTACAGTTGGATAATATTTAGGTTTAGTGGTTAGGTTTCTAACGCACCAGACGGATTGACAATATCCGCTGTGTGCAGTGAGTTATGTATTATTTAAGATCGGGATATACGTTATGTCCCTGCTTGGGACTGCAATATGTATTGATGGTTTAAAATATTATTAAAATAACAAACGACGGTAAAAACGAATGAAACCACCTCCAATAGTTAGATAACTAACCTTCGCAACGATATAGGTTTCCGCATAATACCATTTTCACACAGAGTTGTAAAAGCATTTCATTTCAAGTGTCGACAGGCAGTGCTACTCTGGACTGCAGTCCAGAGTCGCATTTCTCCTCAATTTTCAATATCATGACTTATTAAAATTCAGTGGAAAAAAATATATTACTTTAGGTTATTCCGTCAGCTTCTATATGAGTCCTGAAACGCCACAATCCGATCTATACATAATTAACTACGAATTTAACCTGGTAAGGTACGCGAGAAAATCTAGATTCCGCATCGAGTCTCAGGGTGCCATTTCCTGGGGTAAACGACTTTATTTTACAACTAAATTTTCACAAGACATTCGTTAACAGTAAAGAGATCTATTTATCATGAGTTCCGCCATTTAACATGAGTTTTAGTTTAGGATTCGCATCGAGCACCTATGATAAACATTTGATTCGCAACCGAAACGCTCGTTTCTTTCAACCAATAAACAGTATTTGATTCTACAATTTTCTTACAACGTTATCACTAGCTTCTAGACTTGATTATATCTCAACAATATTACTAAAATTAAAGTACGGTTTATTATTAAATCGCAATGGTAATTTTTCGATATAGTTCTACGCATCGAAATAAATATAGTATAGTATGTAAGCAAGTATTTGAACTTGCCTGGCGACGTATCGATGACGATACGGCAGCTATGCGGCAACAGCACGGTAGCAAAACGATGAGATTTGGCTAGGCTTGGGATTGTGTCACGGGGATTGAGCTTGGAGACGGGGCTGCGGCGGTTGACGTCAAGGCGGCGGTAGTCGTCGACGATGAGGCAGAAGGGGGCCGGGGTGTTCACCGGAGTTGGGTCGGTGGTTGGTGTGATGGCGGCAAGTGGAGCTCGGGTTGGTGGTGGCACGATGTAGCAGTGGAGCTCACATCATGTTGGGTACAACGGCAGTTCGTCGTAGGAGGTAGTCGCCGGAGTTGCTGTGAGCTCGGTGGGGTTTTGAGCTGCGGTCAATGGGTGGCTAGGGCTCGGCTTGGTGATGGAGTCAAGAGGGTGATGGAGTTGATCGGAGAAGATGGGTTATGGGTTCAGGAAGCTAGTGGCCTCGGCTTCGATGGAGATGGGACTGCTCGACTAGGAGTGGGATGGTCGGTCATGGGGAAGTGGGGTTGTAGAGATGGAGGTAGAGGCAGCCGATAGGGTTGGTGATGGGGTGGGATGGAGCTTGGTGTTGGTGGCTGCGGCTCCGGTGGTGTTGGCGATTGTAACAACTCCAATTTTAATGTATAGAAAATTCATTTAAAAGTTAATGTACAAATGGAGTATTTGCAATTCTGTGTACACTATAACTATTTGAATTTCTTTTGAACTGTAAGAAAACACTTGTAGCTCATTGATAAAGCCTTACACTACTGTGACGTAGCCCCTGTGATTGAATCCCCCAGCCATATTATCTTTTTTGTTGATTTTTCTTTTAATCTTTTAGAAGCCCAAAGGTTTACACGTGCACTACACATAAAATGATTAGTCACAGAGTAATCAAACACGTGCACTGGGGTATACCAAGCGACTAGGACACGTGGCCAAATTTCACACACTCCTCACCGGATTTAGACCGGCGACATTATCTTTTTTGTTGATTTTTCTTTTAATTTTTTAGAAGCCCAAAGGTTTACACGCGCACTACACGTAAAATGAAAAATCACAGAGTAATCAAACACGTGCACTGAGGTATACCAAACGACTAGAACACGTGGCCAAATTTCACACACTCATCGGATTTGGGCCGGCGATTTTGGCCCTACGGTCAGCACCACCGGGCCCCCCGTAGGGGATGGTCCCCAAACTTCAACTCCACACCCCTTGGCCTTCCCCCTTAACCCTTGTACTGTTTGTTTTTATTAAAAATAAATAAAGAATTTAAAAGTGGTATGAAACCAAATTTTTAATGCATTTTTAATTCATTCTTTATCACTCTAAATCTTAATTTTTCCTATAAATACCATCCTCCATTCTACACCTCCTCACTCAGAAATTCCCTGCCAAAACTCTCTAAAAAAATTCCAAGTCCCAAATTGTACAACTGGAGTTAGCAAGAGGCGAAGTTCCGACGACATTCGAGGAGATTCCGGCGATGAAACGACACCCCGACGGTTCCTAAAGTTTCCTCCTCCTCCCTTCTATCTTAATAGCTTGTAAGTCCCCTCTCCCCTCCTCTTCTACTACTCTAAAACATTTTCTTTTCAAAACTCGTCGGAAGCAGAGTTATTCCGACTCCCGACTCTCTTTTCTTTAAAAACTCCATTTTCCTTAAACAATAAATCACCGTATTCTCTCATAATATTTAACAAACATAAATAAACATATTAGAACAAGTTTTATCTCAAAATAATTCATGTTGCAATTTCTATTTCACTTTTACAGTAAAATACCATCATGTTTACAAACGATATTGTTATCCACTTTTAACCGTATTACATTTAGATAACTCATGAGATAATGACCTACCTCATCACAACACACATTTTTGACATAGGATGAATTTTGGGATTCTAGATTATGGGGAAATACACTTTACGAATAAATACCCTGAACAATTAAAAACCGTTTTCTTTAAAAAGAGTGTTAATTAATTCCTTGCAAATACGTCTCTACAACCCATTTTGGGGAACCCCGATCGGGATGGTGCGGGTTATCACACATTCTCGGGCCTAGTAGAGCGAGATGCAGACCCCCGCAAGAAGCATTCGATCTCGATGGAATTGTTAATGCAATTTTTAAGAAAATGAGATTTCTACAAAATAAATAAAATATACTTTTATTAAATATATAAATAATTATAACTATTATCAAAATATCTATTTAAAATATATTATAAATATTCTATGTTTTATAATTCAAAGGAATCACAATTTCATGAAACTACCTTTACAATTCTATACTATTCCAAGTTTACATTAAAATACCATATATAATGAAAACCAGGTTCTACTCACTAGAAAATTTCACTTTTATAAAATATGCATCTATGAAAACCCTAAAGACGATAATTAAATACTTGAGGTGTATTTTGAAAATATATCAAAACTATTTTTACATAAAACCCCCTCAAGTTATATTAAATTACAATAAGGACCCTAGTAAATATTGGTTTAAGCGGGACCGGTTCTCTTGAGCCTCAGAGAGCCGGAGAATATGGGTGCTTGCCTATCTAAGGTAGACAATCTAACAACGGTGTTATTAACACGGTAATTGTCTTGGAAAAAAACACAAATCCTGCCGTCCATGTGCAGCAGTTACCGATAACATCAAAACTAATTCAGGACTTCAATTTCTTTTCAAAGTGTCTGACTCAGACAGAGTCTCAATCTAATCAATCTGATTTGAATATGATTCAAGTATAAATTACAATACAACGTGAGTCCATGAATACCAGAATTCAATCTATATCAATTTATTTTGACTGAACCGAACCATGGATATACTCTGTTTACATGACTATCCATTTATATTCATTCTGTTTACTGATATCATGGTTTCGGCAAGTCATCCATCTATAAACAAAATAATGCAATCAATACAAAAGATATTACGTGGTTTTAAAGTGGTAGACTGGTACGGAATATGTTAGAAGTGGCACGAGACGGTCACTTTAATACACCTAACCTGAATATCCATTGTCGTTGTACCGTGGCTAAACGGTTCCTTGTGCTCCGTATACCTTAGTCTCCAGATAGTGGGACTCCTTTCGTATACACTGGCATATTCCGTACCAAGCTACAAACAACTGCGTTAATATTATAATCAAATTTTACTAGTTATACTCTTTTTCTGTCTATTCTATCTCTACTCATCTTTGGGACTTACCGAGCGATTGTTCGCTGACGATATTCCTTTCTTTTTTCTTTGGAATGTTGTCAGGTGGATCGGACTCACTGGAGATCGATCACAGTACTGAAGACTTGGAGCAGTTAGCCTTTGACCCCGAGCTTTAGATACTTGTATATATTTTTCATTTTAGTTATGCCATTGTTTAGGCATCGCTTTCTATTCATGTATTTACATTTCCAGTTGTACCTGTAAAGCAATGTTTAATAAATAAAGTTGCTATTCATTTTATTTTCCTGTCTCTTGTGTACATTTTACTTTATATTGCTTAGATACGCTTAGCGTATTTACTTCGGAGTAAATACGTAGCGGACCTCGTCGCGTCCCCTTGTCCGTACACCGGGAAACAGGACGTTACAGGTTTTGTTGGCGGCCCATGCAGGTCAGTTCTGCATGAAGTCCTAAGCAATATAACACAAGAATCAGTAACTAAAAACATTCTTTACATCTCATATTTCTTGAATTTTACAATTTCATAGGTTTTGAATCTGTCCTAACTCTATTTTTCTTTCAAGGTTATGGATTCTCCAAACAACACCAGCACCAACTTCAACAATACACCACCACCTCTACCGCTTACGCCTTCCGTTGCTGCTCCGATCAATGAGCAGACAATACTGCTTGAGGCAATCCGAAGCCTCCTGGAAGGACAACAGCAGCAGACTGCTATTCTGATGAACCATCCAGAAGCGGAAGCGCCCGGAGTGAAGCAATTCCGGGCTCTGCACCCAAGACAATTTTCGGGAAAAGAGAGCCCTCTGGAAGCGGAAGAATGGGCTCATAGCATTGAGGATGATCTGGCAACGACACAAGTGCCAGAGATCGCTTGGGTTCGAGTTGCGAAGCTGCAACTCACTCACAACGCCCGAGTATGGTGAAAGGAGGAGAAAAGCCGTCTTACCCAACCTATCGAATGGAGGACTTTTCGTGACATGTTTGACGCAAAATACTTCCCAAAGACTGCCCGATTTGATATGGAGAAGCAATTTATCCACCTACAACAGGGTTCGATGTGGACCAAATCAGTGAATGAATATGATGCTGAGTTTACCATGCTCAGTAGGTAAAATATGTCTCAATATTCGATATTCAAATATCACATATTACACAGCTAACACAAGACCTTAACAGGTTCGCGGCACACTTAATACCATCTGCTGAGATCAGGTCCAGAAGATTTCAGTAAGGGTTAGATCCGGAAATCCAAGCTGCCTTAGCTACTGGAGATTTCCCAACCCACGAGTTGGCCCTGAAAGCTGCCCGCCGATATGAGGCTGTGGTGAAGATGAAGGGTAGACCCCAATCTGCCGGAATGAAGTGCCCTGCCACCCAGATAGTAGGAGGAGCCTCTTCAAGGCTATAATTTATGCCCAGGAGACCAGGAGTACCAAACAACCAGCCCAACCCAGCCTTTTTGTACTACTGCAGGAGGGATGGACATTTGGCGAAAGACTGTCGGCGTGCAAATCGCCTTTACTTAGTCTGCAACTCAGCCACTCATGATATTGGGTCTTGTCCTCATAGACATAACCCAAATGCTGCACTCAGACCAGCAAATACTTACCAGCAGCGCCCAGCTATCCAGGCACCTGCTCCATGACTCTCTCTCCTTGCTCCACCTCCTCGTGGACCGACTGCACCTCCTCCTCGTCAGTTCCATCAAGCTCAAAGGAACGTACCTCAAGTACAAAGGAACGGACAGAGGAATGCTCCTCCAGCAAGGAGGAATGTACCGAGGCGACAGGCTTTCACAATGACTGTAGAAGACGCTGAAGCCACCGGCCAAGTCATCATTAGTAACAATTTCCTTTCAAACTTTCTTTCAGTCTATATACATACCTGTTTAGTCGATAAAACTGCATTTTTGATATGACATTTTCCTTGATTTTCTTAATTATTTAAGGGTATTTATTATAAATATGACACATATGAAGGTTTATCTATAAAAATACTATTTTCATATATTTATATATTATAATTAACAATATGAAGGAAAATATATACATATAATATTTTGATATTTTAAATATGCATATCATATCAAGTATCCCAACCAATATTCTTAAAAGGTAGTATCATATAAAATGGTTAGGATAATATCTCAATAAAAATAAATTCTAATAACATTATTTGTTGAGATATTGTGCAGAAATTACATCAGGACTGGAATCAAGGAAATCCGAGTTATCGAGATCAAATCTGCTAAAATATTAAAGTAAATCGAAGAAATTAATTCTGGCAGAGACTTAGAGAAAATTTCCAAAATCCAGATATTCAAAAGATCATCGCATGTCAACTAGATGAAGCTCTAGAATTTTGAACCAAAGATCACACCAAGACGCGGCTCAACCGCGGCAAAAACACCAAAAATGCGCGGATCCGCGGCCTAAAGGGGGAGTTGGGGTTTGAGATTTTCTGGTTGAATTTGCTATAACTAACCCTAATTTTGGAGATCTAGGGACCTGTGACTATAAATAGAACCGAGCGCCCCACTTGAAAACTTATCAAACTGAAGAGATTACGAAGTTCAAGTTGACTCAAGAATCCAGGTTGATCATCAGCTGTCCATCTACCTTCTTAAGAAGAGATCGAGAAGCAAACTAGGGTTTTGTAATCACTTTCTAAAGGAAAAAAGTGTAATTGATCAAGTTGATTAATAAAGGTAGTTGTTTTATTCTTATTGCATTTTTTTAATTTACATCATGATCTCTATCCATTTTTTATCTCCATCATGCGCGAGTAATTCTCCGCTTGATAGGGTCGTAGGATTAGGGTAGATCAATGGATGAAAATATCCTTTAACTCCTTTTACGTCCTATAAAGTTTATAAACTTTACCAAAAGAATAGTTAACATCCTAATCGGGTGCGCTATCAATTCATTGATAGTCATGACCACGATTTGATATTAGATTAACAATTGTTTTGGTAAAGGCTGGACATGAGCGGAGATCCATATAAAAATAAGGGTTAAGAGTGGGAATCCTATTCCCTCCAAAAACCATAATCTACATACATCTCTGTCAATCTAGTTTTAAATCTATTAAAAGATAAAAAGAGTAATCTTTAAATTAATCATCTATGACTACTAAATCTTAACGAACCCTACAAGCCTTCTTCTGATATAAAATCTACATCCGTATTTAAACTAGATCTATATTCTATATCCGTGTTTAACGTAGATCTAGATCTATAACTATTCTTCACTACTCTTCTATTCTACCTTTTTTTCAACACGTCTAAATTAAGATTGAAAGATTCAACGTTTTCCTGAGGACGACCCGTACTCATCTCGGTTTAGCTACACGCGACACCATTATTGATTGCGGTTACTACAAACACTTCTTTAAAAAGACATCAATCAAATGGCGCCGTTGCCGGGGATGCGTGCATAATATTTTTTCTTACTATTCGTGTTGAATTCTTATTCGATCCATATCATAAATAAACAAAACAGCAAATTATGTATTTAACGATTATTGTGTGAATTTTGCAAGGGGATCTGGAGTCACAGATTTGAGGAAACAAAGATTCAAAGACACTCATCAAGATCCAGAGGAGCAAGGGAGTCCACGTAGCAAAAATCTTTACAAGATCTCCTAATTCGGCGGCGGAACCGTGGCAAAAAGAGCTATTCAGCGGCGGATCCGCGGTGGATTTGGGGGATCTTGCTTCCCAACTTCTCTGGTAACTTTCCTATCTCCTTCTCTCTCCTTTGAAAAATCCAATAATATATTTTTCTGCAGTATTCTTTGCAAAATGTTGCTGCTCAAAAAAAATCTTTTTGCGTGTTTTGTAATTGGTTTGTGCATATTTTAATGTAACACCCTAGTTCATTTATACCAGTTCTGTTTTGGGTATTTCTTTATCTATGGATATTTCTTGATTTATTACTGTTATGGGTGCGAATAGTGTAATTGGTATCTGTGTATGCATTCGACCCGACCCGCTTGCTTGAAACCCGTCTTGATTCCTGTTTATGATCGATCCAAGCTAGTTATGAGGATCCGTGCACTTTCATGTTGTTTGTCACGCCCCGCTTCCCAAAATACGGAATATGAGGGGTAGACAAGGCCAGCCATGCTCCTACGGTCAAGGAAATGTCCTGCCGTAGTCACACTTCGGCTTCTAGTTTTTTCATGGTAAACAGTAAATGATGCGCAGGTAATGAGAAATGCAGTAACTGAAAACAAAACAGTAAAATGAACTGACCTAATGGGAAACAAAAGATATAATTCTGGATAGCTAACAAAATGTCCGTGAAGTGCGTCTGGTCCTGGTCCAGGCTAAATCCTCTCCTCACACTGAGCATGCATACTCAGGTCGTCAGAGCGACACAATAGCAATATAATATATATATATAATAATATGACAATTCCAACAGTGATATTAGATATATATGACAGTAGATCAATGGCAGTATAATTATGAACAGGCCGTAATCAGTGCAGCGGAACAGTAAAAGCAGTAGAACGATATGTCACGTATGTCAACACAGTATATAAGGTATATCAATACCAGTATCCCTATCAGTCTCTAAGTCTCACTGTACAGGTCACTGAGCCTATCGTCAGTCCAAGTGTAAGAGTCAACCACTCGCGAGTGTCCTCCACCCAAGGGTAGAACCCAAGGGCAAGGGACCACGGGCCCAACATTTATATCACGGTGATAATCACATACCCTGTAAATCTCCATATATCTCCCTAAATATATAAGCCGGCAAGGGACTCCCGAGGTTCTGTTGAACTCACACTTAAACTACCCCACACCCCGTGGTCTACATCAAACGCTAACCATAACCCTGAATACTAATCGATCCGTGACAAGTCTGCGCGAGAACTGGAGGCAGGACCTCCATCCAGCACGTCCCGACTAATATCTAAGATAAATGGTAGTGTCTGGTGCCTTATCTGTGACACCCATGTAAGAGCTTCCATAAGTGTCCCACACCACTTATAGTCACACGTACACGCGTCTCACAGACGTCGACAATGCAATATAATAATAAGAGTCACTGATTGTGTACAAGTACGTATCACTTTCACTTATTCACTGATACACGAACACTGACGTACTTGCCACAATCATCATTAAAATCTAACACTGGGTAAATGCATGTTATCACTATGTTATCCATGCAGTGACATGTGTATGATATGATGCGTGAACAGTATATAAAGCATGTTTGGGGTGTCCTGAATCAACAAACTACCACTTGCATAAATTATCATAAATCATACGGTTACAATTTAGTGAGATGATGAACAGGTAATAATTTGTATGTTTGGTTATCTATCCATCGAATTTAGTTTCACGCCAATCGGATTCCGGAGTCATTATTTATAGCCATTTCATTTTAAGCGGTCACGGCTGGAAATCTGGTTTCAGAATCATAAATCCGTTTCGCAACGCATTTTAATCCCAATTGGGATCAGATTTTAGCGACGTTACAGTTAAATGAAATCTAGGGTTTTCAGTAAGGTCTTCAACGCAACAGACGGATCTTCAATCACGTCTGTACACCAGGAGATATACACTGTTTAGTACTAGTATGTCAATTCTGATTCTGTTGGGACGGTTATGCGTCCCTATCTTTTAAATTACAGAATAAATAATCACCGATAACGAAACAGAATGAAACCAATTGTGTTGTCTAACTAACAGATTTACCTATACTAAACAGCGGAGTTCCGCAACCTACGAGTTAAGGAAAACTTGTGGTACCCATTACGGAACAGCAAGAAATAATTGGAGTCGCTCTGGACTGCAGTCCAGAGTCGCACTCCGATCCATATATCGTCACCGTTTAAGTACAGGAATATCTGGAAACTAGTATAGGGTTAAAATCGCCGAGTTGGCTTCGATTTGATCCCTCGAGCGCATCATTCCAGTATGTATATAATTTATGGTGATTTTAATAGTTTTCAGGTACAAGAAAAATTCCAGTTTTACTAGTAAACTTGGGGATAGTCATTTTGGTCATTATCGGTCATATTTTCTAATGAAATTCACACACTAGAATCATAGGCTTACGGACCAAACTATACAAGTGAGTGCCGTCAATTTAAATGATGTTGTCCTATGAGAACAAGTATCGAACAGTTGTGTCGAATAATCTAACGGAAAAGTAAAGCATGAAATATATACGATGTTGATTTGTAATTAAAAAAAGATAGCATGTAGCAAGTAGGGAAACTTGCCTGGAGGTGCACGGCAGCGAGGTACAGTACGGGGGCACGACGAGCTAGCACCGCGACGGTAACGGCTCCGGGTGAGCTCGAGTCTGTTCTCGGCCAGTGGGGGCTCGGGGCGTCGTCGGGGTGTCTGCGCTGGTCGCAGTTCTAGATGTTGGGGCTGCAGTGGTTGGGTGGTCGGTGATGGGTAGGCAACTGTGTGGCTCGAGTTGGGTGAGAAAAGGGATCGAGAGTGTTAGAGAGAGAGTAGGCAGAGAGAGAGAGAGAGAGTAAGCAGAGAGAGAGAGAGAGAGAGAACCGAGAGAGAGAGAGAGAGAGAGAGAGAGTGAGGAATGAGAGAGAGAGAGAGAGTACAGAGAAAGAGAGGAGTTAGAGGAAGAGAGAAGATGGGGAGCAGAGAGCTCGAGAACAGAGGAGGGAGAGAGAGAGAGGGTGAACACAGAGAGGGAGAAAGGTGCAGGGAGAGAGAGAGAGAGAGAGAGAGAGAGAGAGAGAGAGAGATGCAGGGATGATGGCGAGGGTGATGATGATGGTGGTGCTCGGGTCGACGAGGAGGGCACGAGAGGTCGACGAGGCAAACGGGGCTGTGGGTTTGGGGTGGATCTCGGCTGGAGGAAATGAGGGAAGATGGGTCGTCGTTGATGGAGGAGGGTGGTCTCAGTGGGATGCGGCGAGTGGGAAGAGGGAGCTGGGCCGTTAACGGTGAGGTTAGAATGTGACGAGGGGGAAGTCGGAGAAGTAGGTGGGGGATGGTGATGGGTTGAGCTGGAGGAGGAATGAGAGGGAGGAGTGATGGGAGCAAGGAGGGGAGACGACGAGGAGGGGTCAAAGGCGTGCGTGTGGGGAGTAACGGTCACGCAACGAGGGCGCGGGCGGAGGAGGCGGCGCGAGTTACGGATCGTGCGCGACAGGGGCGGGAAAAGAAAAGGTGCCGTTGGAGAAGGAAGCACTGTAGGAGGCGGGTCGGGTTCAAGGCGCGGGCGCGGAGGCTGGGAGCGGGTTGGGCCAGGGTGAAAATTAAAAGAATTATATGTAAAAAAAGAATGGGCCGAGCCAGGGTTGGGCCAAGAAAATATAAGGTAAAAGGATTTTAATTATTGGAAAAGGCCGGGCCTTTAAAAAAGAAATTAATATGCAGGTAACTATAGAATGTTGGGCCAAAAAATAAAACGGAAAGGCAACAATAAAAGGGCCGGCTGAAGGAAATAATTTGGGACAATTTTGGATACAATGGGGTTAATATGAAAAATAAATGGGAATGAATAACGAAGATGGCTGAGGAAAAGGTGTGCTGGGCTCGGAGATTTGTAAGGGAAAAATACAGGATTAGGGAAATAGGTTCGGATTGTAATAAAAGAAATATGCGGTTTAGAAGAAATAAAATTATAAATAAAATGAATACAATTATAAATAAGAATACATAGAATTCTAAAGTAATAAAATACGGATCTTGGTATAAAAGGGGCCGGGTGTTACATCATATTACCCTTACAAAAATTTCGTCCTCGAAATTTAAAATAAACGATAAATAATACAAACATAGGCGAAAGCTATTATATTGCATCTAACACATAAAGATCTACTTGAAATAGGCAGATGAAAAAAATTTGAAGGTTTATATATGTAAGAACACATACAAAAGTATAGGTTTTAATAAGTATATGACCAGAACAGCTATAAAGGCAACCTATGAGAATAGCAATAACAACAATAATGAACAATGATATTCAAGACATACTCGATAAAATCGAAACTCAATTATATGCATATGTAAGTATATCAAAAGTAGTACGTCAGAAATAAATAGTATAAGGCACAAACATTAATAATAGTAACCATAGGCACAATACTCGAAAATAAAGTAACGACAATAAAATAGTGAAAATTTGTCAATAGGTTAAGACATTTTAGGATAATGTATCGATAAATAGGTTTAAAATAATTTAGAAGACTTGTATAGTGAAATTAAGAAACATGGGCCAAAAATATGCGCGGTGTAAGATTGCGCTACTAAAAATGGGAATAATAATAGTGTACTTAAAATACATAAAACGAAGTAATCAATAACATGTACCAAAATAATGAAAACTAAATTTTTGAATAACACTGTCCCTATATATAGTTAGGGTAATAGGAAGAACACAAAATGTATAAGTTAGCTAGGGTAAGGGTTTCAAGGAAGTGTGTATCATTCAAAGGTCGGAGTGTGGCTGCTTTAGGCTGAAGGTCAAAGAGATTGGGATCAGGTCAACACAAGAAGTAAGGGTGAGCAATAAAGGACTACTAGGCGAAAATATGGGGAGAACGACGGTCGGTATATCTTATGAATCAAAGATTTGAAGGGTTAGCGAACTCGGAAATTTCACAAGAAACGTTCTTCTCCCAAAAGGATCTCAAACGGGCACCGACGAAAGATGAAGAGTGGACCTCTAAATGATTGTGTGTGGTACTGGTTAATCTGAGTGAGGGTTAAGGCAACGTAAGGAGTAGAGGTGGACAGGTCTCAGTAGGAAAATAATTATAGAAGAAATAATCAAATAGCAAGGGAACTAAGAAGATCGAAGGATTTGCGAACTCAGCAATTTATTCCACTCTAGAAAATTTGAAACAAAGCATTCTCAAAACGAAATGTGGCCCTAATCTATACACAGATTTATTTGGCCAGATAAAACAACATAAAAAAAAGAATCCCGTCAGTCGCGGTTGTGAAGGTTCAGCAGGTTGCGGTAGGCTCGTGCGCTCAGGTAGGGGCGTCCATTTCCATAGCGTCTCGCGGGGATCGCCATTGGGAGTTCTTCCACAGCAGGGTCTTGATCTTCTGTTCCTTCTTCCTCGGACGGAGCTTCTTCATCGATGTCCGATTCCATGCAATTCTCTTCTTCTGGATTTTCTTCCACGGGATTTTCCTTAACTGGATTTTCTTCTATCGGTTCTTCCTCGGGGTCTTCCTCTATCGGGTTCTCTTTAGGGTCTCCTTCCTCTTCGTCGGAATCACCTATCATGTCAAACTCTGGGGCGGCTACTCCTTCGTCTTCGGAATCGCTGTTTCCGAAATTGACCTGGGGACCGTTGACCTCATCGTCAGAACTCGTTAGCGTGCGGTCTAATGAAACGCATGACTGTGCATCCTCATCTAGATACGGCGCTGCTCCAGGGTGGGCCATGGCCTGAAAATAAAGAGTCGTGTTTAGATAGTGAAACACATCAAAGATAGCTCAGGTTATGAAGTATAGGAAAATATGTGGTGGTAGGAACTGAAAGATCAGGATTAAAATGCTGTGATAATGAATAGTATAAATAAGGAGAAAGCAAGAGAATGATATATATATTACGATTCAAGTTTTATTGCATTCAACTAAAAGTTCAACAGATACAAGATTTCAAACGGAAGGAAATATTCATAAAAGGATGACAACATTATTACTGAAAGTAGAAAATATGAAAATTCTTCTTTGACTACTAGAATGTTGCATTCTCGTCGTGTGAGTTGAATTTTATGCTGGGTCAGCCTTATCCTCGATGTTTGAACTACGCAACAATCATCGCTTGGCAGAAGTGGAGAGCGTGGATGAGTCTCCTCCTTGTAGCTCCTTCCTTTCTGGGCAACTGTTGATGAGATGTTTGTTGGACCCGCATATCAGACATTTCCCTTGGGCGCGGCGACAGTCCCTCTGAAGATGTCCTGGTCTCTTACAGTACCCACAACATGGGGTCTTCTGCTGTTTCTGTCGTGGGAAAACAAATTGATACTTCATCTTCTTCTCCTTTTCTCGTCTAACGGGAATCCCTTTATGATTGGAGACTCCCGCTGGGGCCTGACTCGCCTGTCTTCTCAGCCCTTCAGCTAATAAGTCGTTTGTTCGCTTTTGGGCTTCCTTTAAACCTTGCAGTACACTCAGGATCTCAACAGTCTGATTCTGGGGAGTGGAGATAGAGGAAGAGTCGTTGAAAGACATGATCCTGAAACAATGATTTTGAGGATGATATAAGTCACAAGATATATGAATCAAAATATAATATGGATAGGACAAGGATTCAAAAATATCAGAGGTGCTGAATTATTATAAGTGGAGAATCAACCGTACGACTCCAAGTCACTTAAACAGAGTATGGTAGTGTAATCGTGATGTAGTTCACAATTACAACCACGAAACTTTACCAAGTTACCTGAAACCCTAGTGAATGGATAGCAGAACGCTCAATGCGAATATGAATCAAGAATATCAAGTTTACAACCTAGACTGAAGGATATCTTAGATTGTCAAGCTCTACACGGAAAACTGCAATCCCAATCGAAACAAAACCTGGCTCTGATACCAACTAAACCATGTCATGCCCCGCTTCCCAAAATACGGAATACGAGGGGTAGACAAGGCCAGCCATGCTCCTACGGTCAAGGAAATATCCTGACGTAGTCACACTTCGGCTTCTAGTTTTTTTCATGGTAAACAGTAAATGATGCGCAGGTAATGAGAAATGCAGTAACTGAAAACAAAACAGTAAAATGAACTGACCTGATGGGAAATAAAAGATATAATTTTGGATAGCTAACAAAATGTCCGTGAAGTGCGTCTGGTCCTGGTCCAGGCTAAATCTTCTCCTCACACTGAGCATGCATACTCAGGTCGTCAGAGCGACACAATAGAAATATAATATATATAAAATCATATGACAATTCCAACAGTGATATTAGATATATATGACAGTAGATCAATGGCAGTATAATTATGAACAGGCCGTAATCAATGCAGCGGAACAGTAAAAGCAGTAGAACGATATGTCACGTATGTTAACACAGTATATAAGGTATATCAATGCCAGTATCCCTATCAGTCTCTAAGTCTCACTGTACAGGTCACTAAGCCTATCGTCAATCCAAGTGTGAGAGTCAACCACTCGCGAGTGTCCTCCACCCAAGGGTAGAACCCAAGGGCAAGGGACTACGGGCCCAACATGTATATCACGGTGATAATCACATACCCTGTAAATCTCCATATATCTCCCTAAATATATGAGCCGGCAAGGGACTCCCGAGATTCTGTTGAACTCACACTTAAACTACCCCACACCCCGTGGTCTACATCAAACGCTAACCATAACCCTAAATACTAATCGATCCGTGACAAGTCTGCGTGAGAACTGGAGGCAGGACCTCCATCCAGCACGTCCCGACTAATATGTAAGATAAATGGCAGTGTCTGGTGCCTTATCTGTGACACCCGTGTAAGAGCTTCCATAAGTGTCCCATACCACTTATAGTCATACGTACACGCGTCTCACAGACGTCGATAATGCAATATAATAATAAGGGTCACTGATTGTGTACAAGTACGTATCACTTTCACTTATTCACTGATACACGAACACTGACGTACTTGCCACAATCATCACTAAAATCTAACACTGGGTAAATGCACGTTATCACTATGTTATCCATGCAGTGACATGTGTATGATATGATGCGTGAACAGTATATAAAGCATGTTTGGGGTGTCCTGAATCAACAATCTACCACTTGCATAAATTATCATAAATCATACGGTTACAATTTAGTGAGACGATGAACAGCTAATAATTTATATGTTCGGTTATCTATCCATCGAATTTAGTTTCACGCCAATCGGATTCCGGAGTCATTATTTATAGCCATTTCATTTTAAGCGGTCACGGCTGGAAATCTGGTTTCAGAATCAGAAATCCGTTTCGCAACGCATTTTAATCCCAATTGGGATCAGATTTTAGCAACATTACAGTTAAATGAAATCTAGGTTTTTCAGTAAGGTCTTCAACGCAATAGACGGATCTTCAATCACATCTGTACGGCAGGAGATATACACTATTTAGTACTAGTATGTCAATTCTGATTCTGTTGGGACGGTTATGCGTCCCTATCTTTTAAATTACAGAATAAATAACCACCGATAACGAAACAGAATGAAACCAATTGTGTTGTCTAACTAACAGATTTACCTATACTAAACAGCGGAGTTCCGCAACCTACGAGTTAAGGAAAACTTGTGGTACCCATTACGGAACAGCAAGCAACAATTGGAGTCGCTCTGGACTGCAGTCCAGAGTCGCGCTCCGATCCATATATCGTCACCGTTTAAGAACAGGAATATCTGGAAACTAGTATAGGGTTAAAATTCGTCGAGTTGGCTTCGATTTGAGCCCTCGAGCGCATCATTCCAGTATGTATATAATTTATGGTGATTTTAATAGTTTTCAGGTACAAGAAAAATTCCAGTTTTACTAGTAAACTTGGGGGTAGTCATTTTGGTCATTATCGGTCATATTTTCTAATGAAATTCACACACTAGAATCATAGGATTACGGGCCAAACTATACAAGTGAGTGCCGTCAATTTAAATGATGTTGTCCTATGAGAACAAGTATCGAACAGTTGTGTCGAATAATCTAACGGAAAAGTAAAGCATGAAATATATACGATGTTGATTTGTAATTAACAAAAGATAGCATGTAGCAAGTAGAGAAACTTGCCTGGAGGTGCACGGCAGCGAGATACAGTACGGACGCGCGACGAGCTAGCACCGCGACGGCAACGGCTCCAGGTGAGCTCGAGTCTGTTCTCGGCCAGTGGGGGCTCGGGGCGTCGTCGGGGTGTCTGCGCTGGTCGCAGTTCTAGATGTTGGGGCTGCAGTGGTTGGGTGGTCGGTGATGGGTAGGCAACTGTGTGGCTCGAGTTGGGTGAGAAAAGGGATCGAGAGTGTTAGAGAGAGAGTAGGCAGAGAGAGAGAGAGAGAGAGAGAGAGTAAGCAGAGAGAGAGAGAGAGAAATGAGAGAGAGAGAGAGAGAGAGAGTACAGAGAAAGAGAGGAGTTAGAGGAAGAGAGAAGAGGGGGAGCAGAGAGCTCGAGAACAGAGGAGGGAGAGAGAGAGAGGGTGAACACAGAGAGGGAGAAAGGTGCAGGGAGAGAGAGAGAGAGAGAGAGAGAGAGAGAGAGAGAGAGAGAGATGCAGGGATGATGGCGAGGGTGATGATGATGGTGGTGCTCGGGTCGACGAGGAGTGCACGAGAGGTCGACGAGGCAAACGGGGCTGTGGGTTTGGGGTGGATCTCGGCTGGAGGAAATGAGGGAAGATGGGTCGTCGTTGATGGAGGAGGGTGGTCTCAGTGGGATGCCGGCGAGTGGGAAGAGGGAGCTGGGCCGTTAACGGTGAGGTTAGAAGGTGACGAGGGGGAAGTCGGAGAAGTAGGTGGGGGATGGTGATGGGTTGAGCTGGAGGAGGAATGAGAGGGAGGAGTGATGGGAGTAAGGAGGGGAGACGACGAGGAGGGGTCAAACGCGTGCGTGTGGGGAGTAACGGTCACGCAACGAGGGCACGGGCGGAGGAGGCGGCACGAGTTACGGATCGTGCGCGACAGGGGCGGGAAAAGAAAAGGAGCTGTTGGAGAAGGAAGCACTGTAGGAGGCGGGTCGGGTTCAAGGCGCGGGCGCGGAGGCTGGGAGCGGGCTGGGCCAGGGTGAAAATTAAAAGAATTATATGTAAAAAAAAGAACGGGCCGAGCCAGGGTTAGGCCGAGAAAATATAAGGTAAAAGGATTTTAATTATTGGAAAAGGCCGGGCTTTTAAAAAAGAAATTAATATGCAGGTAACTATAGAATGTTGGGCCAAAAAATAAAACGGAAAGGCAACATTAAAATGGCCGGCTGAAGGAAATAATTTGGGACAATTTTGGATACTATGGGGTTAATTGGAAAAATAAATGGGAATGAATAAAGAAGATGGCTGAGGAAAAGGTGTGCTGGGCTCGGAGATTTGTAAGGGAAAAATACAGGATTAGGGAAATAGGTTTGGGTTGTAATAAAAGAAATATGCGGTTTAGAAGAAATAAAATTATAAATAAAATGAATACAATTATAAATAAGAATACATAGAATTCTAAAGTAATAAAATATTGACCTTGGTATAAAAGGGGCCGGGTGTTACATTGTTTATACTGCATACTTGCATTATTCCTGGCATCTGGATTTTTTTAATAAAACATTTATAATCAAATAATATATGTTAAAAATATCTAGCATGGCCTGCATACCTCGAACCCTGTGGTAGCATCCGTACATCGTGTTCTCATCCCGTTCAGTAAAATAGACTCGTTTGGATAGCTACGTGCATGCTACGTGTGTCCGTTCTTGGGGGTATGCATTTTCGTGACCCGGATATCCTACTTTGGTTTTGGTTGACACGTATATTATCCGTTTTTTCAAACCATAATTTTAGACCCGATCCGGACGCGTTTTGGACTACTTTTGGTTAGCCAGAAAACCCAAATATACTTAATATTATATTCTTTAAATTTAACTATTAAATATATGCGATTTTATTTTAACAACTAAAAATACACTTTAAAAATCCAAATCTAAATCAAATCCTCACAGATCCACTCACTTCAAATCTCACCTGGCTCTCTTTCCTCCACTTATATATATATATATATATATATATATTTCCTTTTATTTTACCCATAACCCACGGTACTCTCTCTTTCCTCTTCTTCTTCATTCTTTCCGCCGCCTCGCCCACGAGAAAACCTACGCCTCGTACCCACCTCGTCCCCGTCGCCACCGCCGCTGACCCCTCGCCTCAGCATCCTCCCCATCTCCCGACCTCGTCTTCACCCTCGTCCTCACCTCTTCTTTCCCATGCATGCCACCCTGCAAACCCCGCTGCAGCCCAACCTAAGAACCCAAACCCACGTACTTCGCCGTCGTCGACCTCTCACCACTGTAGACCTTTCCTCGCCGTCACCATCCCCATCACCACGACCCTTCCTCCTCCTTACCAACAACCCCAAGCTGACCAATTCCCTGCACATAACCGACCCTGCACACCCTCCTCGTCGGAGTCGCCTCACCGCCGACCACCCTCGTCGGCCTCCCCTCACCTCTACACCTCATCGACTACCTCCATTTTCTCCCCTCTATCCTCCTCCCCTGCTCTTCCCTGCACAATACCCCGATCCCCGACTTCAAGAACCTTGATCCACTATCTCGCCGGAAAAACACCATCGTCGGTGACCCACTACCTCGTCTTCGCCTCTCGCCTCTGCCTCCTCTGTCCCAGACCCAGAGCCAAACCCAGAGAACCACCACAACCCTCTTCTCTTCTTCTTCCCTTTCTTCTTGTTTCAAGTTTTCCGGTCATCGCCGGAGCCGTGCCGTCGCCGACGATCCGGGTGACCCAGTGGACGTTCCCAGCCAGCGTGGTCGTGTTCTTGCTTTGCCTGGTCCAGTTCAGTACGCCCATGTGTGCGTCGCGACGGTTACCGACATCGTACGCGGCGTACACACCCCGTCGTGAGATCCGATCAGGCAAGTTTATCTTGTTACATGCTATGATATATATATTTTACATCCATATGAATAAAAATATTATATGTTTATTGTATCGTGCATACATATTACTGTTTTACTGTTCTACGATACCCGTTCGTATCCGTATCATTTATTACATATATAGTTGCATGCAAGTTTATCTTGCTACATGCTATACTACTATATTTTGCATTCATGCGAATAATAATATTACATATTGTTTAGTTATACATCCAACGTTACCGTTTTACTGTTTTCGGATAGCCGTTCGCATCCGTACAATTTATTACATATCTAGTCGCATGCAATTTTATCTCGCTACAGGCTATGCAACATATTTTACAACTATAGGTATAGAATTATTACATGTTTATGGCATTTCACATCCATGTTACAGTTTTACCGTTTTTCCGATATCCGTTCGTATCCATATTATTTATTATATATCTAGTTGCATGCCATATCATATTATATCATGTTACCAGTATATTAGCACCCCATACTTGATAATGTGCATCATGCGTAGTCATGGAGTTGTAGATGTAATTCCTGATAGATATTTGTGCATCCATGTATTATCGTGCATCCGTACTTGCTACAGTTTTATTATGAGCATCCGTTTGATACATGTGCACTATCTGTCATGACCTGGTACACCACTACTTGACTTGTTACCTGATCCTGTTTCTAATGCCGACAATCCTGACATGTTGTCCTGATGGACATATCCTGTTATCTATTTAGACAAACATGTACCTGCTTGATCCTGTGTTGGCATTAGCTCCAGTTTATCAATACCTGACTCGAACACATAACCTTGGGGGCATAAGGAAATCAAAGGTGTAACCGAGTGTAATTTTAAAGGATATTACTTGATCCGTGGTCCCGGGGGGTAACGGGACAGAATCATTCATGATTCTTCTTGATCCATGGTCCCGGGAGGTAACGGGACAGAGTCATTCGTGACTCTTACAACTTGTTCCGTGGTCCCGGGGGGTAACGGGACAGAACCCGTCACGACCCGAAATGGCACGCGATTGGCACTTGAATCATATGAAGTCTATAAGACTCCATCTAATTCAAGTAAGCCAAAAGCCCAGAAATCTAAACCATTTTAAAGAGAAGTGAAGGAAAACTTGTTTAAAAGTTTGCTTATAAATCACCTGAAATTCGTAGTAAACATTTTTAAAATATCAAGTCTTTTCCAAAAATTTCGGCAGAGTCTCCTTTACCCAAATGGGTACAACATGAATAATATACATAAATGATAAAAGGCATCCCCAAGCGGGAGCTAGCTCTTCACCAAATGGCGGTCACAACCACGCAAGCAATATAATATACAACGCCGAAAGGCGAGAATCAAAACTCAAAAGGAAACTCAAAATGATCAAGAAAACCCATAATAATACAACGCGCGACTCTAAGGTCGAAAGAATATACAACTGGTCTTCTAAGGTTAAAAAATTATACAAGTCTGGTTGATGGAGATTACTAGATACAACAATGTAAATAAAATACAAGGGTGGTCACGATGCGAGTGAACCCACATACCAAAGCAATCATCCGGAAGGAAGTGTGTCAGCAAAGCCGCCAAGAAAACCTGTACGGCAAAACCTGCAAGAAACTGTGGCACAACGAGGGTGAGTTGCCAACTCGTGAGTAGATAATATCACAGAGAAGAAATCGCATGTATGACTCTATCCTAGGTCATACCATAATATCCATATAATATATAACCTGAAACATCTGATAATGGCTAGGGTAAACATCTATACAAAAGCGTAATACCAAGTGCTCGTGTCAGTGCCTCAGGTAGCAACATATCGAATATGATGTATAGATGCAATATAATGAAAACAGAATACTTCATGAATGAGAAAACTGTTTTCTTAATTTAGTGAGATTTCTATATGTATAAATCGAGGTATAATCAATGAAATCAACAGAAAATCAGTGTCTAGCATCGACACAAAATATATATCTTTCTATCTCAATATCTCAGGCTCCGGCAATTCGGACTGGCCCGTATCCTCAAATCTCAATGTCTAGGACTCCGGCTATCCAGACTGGCCCATACTCCGATCGGTATCCTCCGGATATCCGTCGAGTCACAATAAAATCACCGGTCGGTAGTGCTCCCCTGCCAATCTCAATGCCATCATCTGCGACCATCTTGCCCCAGGGTACCGCACCGGGTCTACCATGCACCCACAGACGGTTCCTCCTCCTCCTTGAATCAGGTGTATGATATCGCTCAAGAGCCGAGAAAACTCATGGTGGACTCCTCTCAAATCATATCATGAGAAAATCGCAATTTTCTATCTTTAAAATAATAATAAGTTTATAAAATCCTTGCGGTTTCTCCAAATCCAGAAATCTCATGGAAATCCGAAATCCCAATCTCAAGGGTAATAAAAAATGAAATACCCGTAATTAGTTCCATAATATTGCATGACAAATGAAAATACATATGCATGAGATATCACAGTAATAAATGCAATGTCTAAGCTATCATATAACAGCAAGCGTACTAGTACTATGTCGAAATTATCAGCTAGCAATTTATACTAATGAAATAGTATGTTCTAATGTGTACGTGATATGCCAATTATCGATGATGATGTGTGTGAGCCGGCAAACAGGTGTACGTGGAGCATACGCATCATCAGTAATGGTGCTGGTGTCCTGACAGCATGATTTTAATAATAACAATAAAAACACATTTAAGCATGCGATGCGATGCGAATGGCAGGAATATATGGCAAATGAATAGTAAATGGAACAATAAAGAATACATATAATAAATATAAGTTATACAGTGTTGGCATTTGAAATAACACGAATCGTGGTATTTAGAAAATAGGGCTACGGTGTTTTTAAGAAAAGGTACGTCCTTTGAAATATCCGTAGAATCCCTTGGCCTGTCATTAAAATACTCACGATTCGTTAGTTTTGAAATAATTATGACTCGAGCCCAGTCTAACATCTACTAAGTAAACTACAGGACTAAACTAACAGACTAATCGAAAAAGGTAAGGAAAACCACCAAAATCTGAGTCGATATCTATATCTAGTAGTCGGTGATCCCGCATCAATAGTATCACGTACGATATAATATATAATATGACATACTCGAGTCAAGAGTGCGGATCTATCATCATAATCATATCACGTATGGTAAATCTATCGTACGGCATCCCAAATCTGGGTACGGGTCGAATATCACGTTTATCTCATTATTCATCCGGTATCCTTGATTGGTAGAGATTTTCTGTGTTTAAATTTACCGTAATCAAGACGGTGTCACTTGGTAGCTAGCTGGTTGAGTACGGGTCAATCCACAGGAAGAAGGAATCCTTTTCTTTATGTTGTAACGAGTTAAGTCCAATTAAGTTGGGTTTTGTTTTAAGATCTACGAATGAGAATAAGTTGGTAAAAAGCTTGCTAGGGTTATCATTAGATTAGTTCGAAATAGGGATCTTCTACTTCTTTCAATGCCTTAGTTGTGAATAAAGGTGTTACGGTAATCGGCAACAACGGGGATTCGCATGACTGGGAAGAAACTTAGTTTCTTCCTTTTGATCCTTGTCCGTCCGTTCTTGGCTCTTAGCCCCAACCTCCGGTTAATTCAACCTCAACCGGTCTAACTAGGGAATCACCGCTATCATGTAGGATAAGGTGCCGTAGTGAGCGGATTATGGTTGATTTAAAGGGAGTCCGTATTAAAATTATTTGGGTAAAGAAAGGAGTGAGAGAGATTTTCTTCTCTCAAACCTTCCCTCTCCTATCCCTAACAAGTGAGGAATTACTCACTCATTAGGAAGATAAAAATAAAATTCATTTTTTTTATTTGAATAGATGAACTAAATTACAGATAATAAAAGAACAGATAAAAATTGCAGGAATTAAAATTCAGATAAAAAGAATGCAAGATAAAAAAATAAAACTTACTTTATTGATGACCTTTCAACAATGCATTACAATTGGAATTAAAATTTAGATCTAAGAATTAAAAAGAGGTATAAAAATTAAAGAGAGACATGCCTTCATTTGGCTTTCAACTCTCATATTTATAGATAGAAAAAACCCTAGGTTACATTCTGATCCACACATGAATTTACAAAACTACCCTAAGAAAACCGGGTCAAAGCACCGACACCTTCACCGACACGTGCACCGACACGTGCACTATACGGCCGCTGTTTCGCGGGAGAAAGGCCTGTTTGGCCGCGGTTCCACGGCCATTTGGTGGGATCTTGGCAATTCTTCAGGGTTGCTTCATGTTGCTTTTATCTTCTGTTTTCTTCACTTGGTTTCTCAGAATCTCTTCTATTTTCTTCCAGATTTCCAACAGTGCAGAATGATGTGGACTTTTGCCTTGAGTTTCGCGTTGAAGTCTTGAATCTTGTGCTGCCCTTGTGCTTTGTGCATTGAACTGTCTAATGATTTTCATTTGTTCCTTGAACTGGTAGGCGGTATCATACGGATTCATCTATTATTGATCATAGTCTCACATTTGTAGCGACTTTTCATGAATTTCACTGTAACGATCTGAGAACCTGTAACGTACAACTATTTAGCAGACATGGATCAAAAGCACCTATTTATATGTAATGTGATTAATAATGAGCGATATAATAATACAAAATTCTGATATGAACAAATACCCCCAAACTTATCTTTTGCTCGTCCCGAGCAAAGCCAATTTTTATTCTAAAAAATTCCTAACCTCACTTTCGCAGGGAACGTGATTGCACTGAGCTCGTGCAACAAGCCGTTAAACTTCTAGGTGTCCCTAGTAGGAGGAGTGTTGTCTCCTGAGGGTTTTCAGTGGATACTACCCACAAAATCTGATCAATTTGGCCATTGACTCTAATTCTTCAATTCAGTATTCTAGCAAGAAATTCTATTATCTTCAACTTAGAAATTATCAACCCGTATTTTTCACTCACTTTTCATTTAACTTAAGATCGTATATGTTTTGCAAATTTATTAAGTTTTCAGCATCTCCTAAGTTTTCCTTCTAAGGTGCAATCTTAACTCAGGAATTTTTATCATCTCTACTGAAGATATAAGCCCTATCTTTTATTCCTATCTTTCATCCAAACCCTAATCATATACCCCTACGTGTGTGTAATTTTTACCCCTACACTTGGAAATTCAATTCAAGCTATCATACTCTTGTCTATCGTCCAAAGTACTTTTTAGTTGGTGAAGAAACTGCTCACACATTCTTCATGCGACCGTTAATACTTCTTGAGATACTAAACGATCGATTGCAAAATGTGCTTGCGCATTTAGGCGTAATTCCTCGTCTTGTAATAGCTAACGCTTAGCAGTGACTCCCAAACCAGTTGGTCTAAGGCACTATGTGATAAAGCATCCTCGCTATATTTTTTTATTTATGATGCCTTAAGTAATCACAAAATCAGTGTTCATTTTTTTATCTCTTTATTCACCACTTATACTTTTATTTTATTTTCCTTCATACTAAGGTTTTTAGACAAGAGTATTTCAAGGTATCCTCTACTATTCCAAGTTTCAAGATGTGTGTGAGTGCGTAAGTAGGGTATATACTTTCAGAATTTAGACTAAAGGTTCAGAATTTATTTTTCAGACTTACACTTCAAATAAAAATTTTAATACTCTTCCCTTATTTTGACTTGGCCCAAGAATTGAACTCAAAATTTGCCTATTTCTTAAATAAATTGCAAGGACATATATTTTCTATAATTAAATTTTAAGAGATATTATTTTTAGGGTTTTTAATTTACCTAGTTTAGGATCTAGTTTTTCCTAACTAGTCAACCGTTATTTTGAACATGAGTCAAATATGGCCAAAATTGAAATTTTCATTTTTTTTTAATTTTTGATTTTTATGGGTTTTAAAATAAGTATGCAAATGCAAAAATATACATATGAATGCGAAAGAAGAAAGATTACCGAGCACATCCCCAAACTTAAACTTGACAGTGCCCTCACTGTCAGGCTACACCAAGAGGATCAAAATTGTCGGTACTCCCATGTTTGTTTATTTATTATTAAATTTTTTTTATTATTATTAACAGAAAAAGAAAACAAAATATATATACACAAAAAGGTCCCTCCAAATTTAAGTGAAACAGTGTTTCCACTGTTGCCAATTTTTTTAAATCTCATAAACCTGTAAACTTGGGAGGAAAAATTTATTAACGGGGACATGAAATATGATTGTGAAAATCTCCCCCAAACTTATTTTTGGCTCACCACTTTGAGTTAAAAAAATTATTTTTAAGAGCCAAATTATACCCCCCCCCAAAACTTAAGTTAAACAATGTTAAGCTTTTAAAGAGGGGGTCAAAATTACCGGTCAATGCCAAGTTTTGCAAAGACCAAAAGTCAACACCAACCATTCGAAGAATTTATCAATGAAACGCACCGGTTGGTGGAAGAACTTGTTGTATGGAGCCAGGAAGAAGTGGGGAAGAGATAAGTGGTGTAAAAGAAAAGGTTTACGTCTCGATTTGTACAGACAAAACAATAATGGTGAACAGAAACGAGAATGTGGATGATTAGGAATGGGAAGAATGGTCACATTCTCGTATGGGATAAGAAGAAATGGTGATGGTTCGACTTCTTCAGGTGGAGATTGATTAATCACAAAATCCGTTTCATTTAGGAATGCGAGTTCGTCAGCGAAAATATCTTCAAAACTTTCATCGATGGTCCGATTGAATGTTTCAATGTCAATAAGTGTCGCGCCGGAATTCAACACACTTGATTTTTCGAAAATTATGGAGGTAGGAGACTCGTAAAGCTCATCTACCTTATTCTCAAAAGAGTCTAAATCAAGTTGATTTTTTAGAATTATCGAACTCAAAATATCGGATTGTGATTCTTTAACACTCGCTATTATTAAAGAAAGATTAGAAGAAGAACCAGAGAAAGTGGGAGAAAGAAGTTGAATACGAACTTGATGGTGGAGATGGAGTGTATAAATTAGCACAATTTGTAATGACCGATGTGTAAAAAGCGAATGTGCTAATCTATCAACCCACTGAGAAATGATGTCAAATCCCTCAAGAGTCGTGAGAAAACATGGGTACGTCGAACTTGGTAAACCAGACATTGAAAATGAAAGTGCAACGGTTTCTTGCAAGGTCGGAGCGAGAATGGAGGGAAGTGATTGAGGAAGGGTATCGGTTAAAAATTCAGGAAGGTGTGCGCAGTCAATGAAAGGGATAGAATGAATTGGAAAATCCGACTCTTCGAGTAAAACTGCTTCATCCTCAATAATTTTCTCAATACTCTCATCAAAATTTAGCTTATCCATGCAATTCTCATCAAAATCAAGACGCATATGAAGTTCGGGAGAAACATTTAATGACTCGGGATGATGAATTGGAGAGAAAAATTCAGTCAAATCTGCGGGTTCATCATCTAAAACATTTCCAGCGTCAATATTCTTAATCAAGTGAAAATTAATTTTCTCAGACACCTCAACAAAAGCATGGATATCAATCAATTTAGGTTTTAGAGTGGAGGTGTAGGGGTCAAAAGGATTGGTGATGGTTTCATTCGAAAAGGACTCTTCACAATCAGGTAAATCAAATACTACAAAGTCGCACAACTCATTAAACGTTTTATCTTCTACTATCGCATCATTTGGAATACTTGATAGACATTCAAAACCGGAGTTGTGGGATTCAATTGGGGATGGGTAGGTTTGATTTGGAAGGGTGTACAGCTCACTCTCACCACTCAAATTCTCAATCTGTCCAACCGCCCATCATACATTGGAAAATTTGGAGCTAGTTGGAAACTAGCTACCGCGTCACTAGGTTGTATAAGGGCGGCCATGGACGCATTCAAATCCATCATCTGTTGGCATGACGCTACCCTAAAGTCTTCCAATGCCTGTTCCAAACTAGACATGGGTTGTGAAGGAGTTTCAGTAAAAGATTCAAAGTTGTTTGGATACTGGAAACTCCCAAATGGCTGGTCAGAAACAATATCTAGGGAAGGTGCAAAAGTCTGGTAGGACTGGTAGGAATTTAATGGTTGGACAAGAGTAGGATCAACATACGGATAAGAAGGTGAATGGAATTGTTGATCCAAAGAATTCGCAGTGGTGAAACGAGTGAAAGATCGGTTACGAGATTGTTCAATATATTCAGCAATAGATATGGGTTTCGGAGTTACAACAGGACTCGAAAAAGGAGTATCAATGTAAAAAGGTGGTGAAGGTTGAAATGGTTGATACAAAGTGGATTGCGGAGTCCAATTGGTTGTCCTAAATGCGTCTATTCGATCTTTCAAAGAAATTTTGGGCATGGAGGGGTCGTTCGAAATTCGACCAAAATAAGAACCGTAGGAAGTAATGTCTGGTTGTGGGTACCAAAGTTCGGCAAGAGTTTTGCTAGGTGGGGTACCTATGATGTGATGAGAAAAAGGAGAAGAAAAAAATGTGATTTTTCTTTTTCTTTTTGTAAAAAATTGTTTGTTTTTGGAGTTTAGAAATTTTTGAAAGAGTTTTGCAAGAATGTATACGGACTTATTTCAAACAATCACAGTTAAAACATGCACAATTAAACCTAGAGCTATAGTCTTTTAAGTCCACTAGACTGCTCCTAACTGTTCCAAAGTGATAAGTTGTGAGATATCCCTCAAATCGTCTCTTCACTGCCAATGGTGGCCATGTAAGCACAAATGAAGAAAAGAGGGTTCCGCTCACGAATCACCGTAAGACGGGCCTTTTAAAGTTACCTTTCTCACTTGTCTAGCCTAGGCACCACAAAATCAAGTTTAGGTAAACAATTGAATTCCCACAACCTTCCTCTATCCTAATGAGCATGACAGTCCTTAGTTGGCTGAGTCTAGGTATTTTTTAATTAAGCTCAAGAGTGATGCGAATGCTTTTAGTGATTTTTGGGGTCTTAGAAAGGGTAATGAATTCCCCACCCAATCTTAATTGGTGTTATAGCCCCTTAGATTCCGTATTAATTATGCAAAGCAATAACACACCAAAAATCTAAAACACTTGCAAAAATTTTTTCTTTTATTATTTGGCAGCGCAAAGAATCCTGCACAAAAACAATTTATTAGAGAGGGAGAAAGAGAATCTGTGCAAAGAAACCTGCAAGAATTTTTTTCCAGTGGAGTGCATAGGAGAGGAGAGGAGAAAAGAAATACTTACAGAGAAAATTGGGTGCTGACGTCACCGGTTGACCGCGGTTCCGCGGTCAAACCCTTGCTTCTGCCGCGGTTCCGCGGCTTAATAGAAGGTTGACTGCTTCAAATTTTGTCTCTGTTCTGAGTTGGTTTTCCTCTACCTGTTTAGATCTCCTGAATATTGATTTGTTCACTGAATTATCTCCAGCTCTGAAACAGAGTTTGCTCCAAGCCTGCACACTTGCACAAAAACCTTTCAAAAATAACAAGATAATTTTTTTTGTTTTAAATTTTTTTCAATTTTTATAATTTTTTTTAAATTTTTTTTTTAATTAACCCGAAATTACACAAAGAAAGAGACTACCGTCTCCCCGGCAACGGCGCCATTTGATTGGTAGAGATTTTCTGTATTTAAATTTACCGCAATCAAGACGGTGTCGCTTGGTAGCTAGCCGGTTGAGGACGGGTCGATCCACAGGGAGAAGGAATCCTTTTCTTTATGTTGTAACGAGTTAAGTCCAATTAAGTTGGGTTTTGTTTTAAGATCTACGAATGAGAATAAGTTGGTAAAAAGTTTGTTAGGGTTAGGATTAGGTTAGTTCGAAATAGGGATCTTCTACTTCTTTCAATGCCTTAGTTGTGAATAAAGGTGTTAGGGTAATCGGCAACAACGGAGATTAGCACGACTGGGAAGAAACTTAGTTTTTTTCTTTTGGTCCTTGTCCGTTCGTTCTTGGCTCTTAGTCCGGTTAATTCAACCACAACCGGTCTAACTAGGGAATCACCGCTATCATGTAGGATAGGGTGCCGTAGTGAGCGGATTATGGTTGATTTAAAGGGAGTCCGTATTAAAATTATTTGGGCAAAAAAAGGAGTGAGAGAGATTTCCTTCTCTCAAATCTTCCCTCTCCTATCCCTAACAAGTGAGGAATTACTTACTCAATAGGAAAATAACAATAAAATTCATTTTTTTTATTTTAATAGATGAACTAAATTGCAGATAATAAAAGAACAGATAAAAATTGCAGGAATTAAAATTCAGATAAAAAGAATGCAAGATAAAAAAAATAAAACTTACTTTATTGATGACTTCTCAACAATGCATTGCAATTGGAATTAAAATTTAGATCTAAGAATTAAAAAGATGTATAAAAATTAAAGAGAGGCATGCCTTCATTTGGCATTCAACTCTCCTATTTATAGATATGAAAAACCATAGGTTACATTCTGATCCACACATGAATTTACAAAACTACCCTAAGAAAACCGGGTCAAAACACCGATACCTCCACCGACACGTGCACCGACACGTGCTCTATACGGCCGCTGTTCCGCGGGAGAAAGGCCTGTTTGGCCGCGGTTCCGCGGCCATTTGGTGGGATCTTGGGCTCAATTCTTCAGGGTTGCTTCATGTTGCTTTTATCTTCTGTTTTCTTCACTTGGTTTTTTAGAATCTCTTCTATTTTCTTCCAGATTTCCAACAGTGCAGAATGATGTGGATTTTTGTCTTGAGTTTCGCGTTGAAGTCTTGAATCTTGTGCTGCCCTTGTGCTTTGTGCATTGAACTGTCTAATGATTTTCATTTGTTCCTTGAACTGGTAGGCGGCATCATACGGATTCATCTATTGTTGGTCGTAGTCTCACATTTGTAGCGACTTTTCATGAATTTCACTGTAACGATCTGAGAACCTGTAACCTGTAACTATTTAGCAGACATGGATCAAAAGCACATATTTATATGTAATGTGATTAAGAATGGGCGATATAATAATGCAAAATTCTGATATGAACAATCCTTATCATCATATCCTGAATTAGGGGTACTGATCTAAAGTCCAGTACACTCTAATACCATCAACATATATATGCGTGTGTATGAAAACACATCGCCTAAAG
Organism: Agapanthus africanus; assembly: GCA_030015575.1. Lineage (NCBI taxonomy): Eukaryota > Viridiplantae > Streptophyta > Magnoliopsida > Asparagales > Amaryllidaceae > Agapanthus > Agapanthus africanus. The sequence goes on along the minus strand of JASDDO010000028.1, from coordinate 166,934,860 downwards.
ATCCACTATAATATCATGTCGTATCTCATAATACGAACCAAATCACATCACCGATCTCGTGGCATCATGCCCAATCATATCGACTCATCTCCAAGTACCATGTACTATCCTCATTATCCATGTATATGTATATATATATACACACATACTCACAAACATATATATATATATATATATATATATATATATCCCCATATACGCATAAGTAAAACGAATGTATGCGTGTGTGTGTGCGCGTGTGTGCAAAACATTACACTAAGGTTTAGCTACTAGGAAACTAAACTTAAGTACTATAATCCGAATACGCTAACACTAAACCAAAGTCATCTAAGCAAATCTTGCTAAGCAATACACATCTCATGTATAACACTTATATATATAAATATCTATATATCATAACGCATCAAATGCTACGAACTTGCGGGGGTGCTATACGCCATCCAGCCAACTTCCCCGTAGATATATATCTACTCACCTGGTCCTTGTCTGCCGAAGTCGATGCCGCCATCCTCTTCTTCATCGTTCGAAGTCCACGTGAGAGGTACCTATATGCAAACATATATAATATTGTAAACCAAAATCGCAGACAAAACCAAAACGGCACACGAAACGCGCATAGATTAAAACCTATGACTCGCTCATGCAAAAGAACCAAATAACCCTCGACATCGGCGTACAAACGCCAATTGATCGAGAAAAAACCCAAACATACCAATCGTGGTTTCACAACTCACTAATTATAATATGAAATAAGTTGTAACTCATCAAAACCTCAAAATAAATCAAATCGATTTATTTCCGAAAACCTAGAAAGCCTCAAATAACCGTTTTAGTACAAAACTTGATATTTAAACAAAACTAATGGCCACAATATTCACTAAATACCTTAACCAAGTCACACAACCCATAACCATATTTTAATCTCATCAATTATCATTAACCCAAAATTCTACTTTACAAAATTATCCAATTTTAATAATTTTAAAGTAATAATGCACAAATCAACAGCTAGACTAGGTTTTGCATGACCTAAGATGTTAAACTACAATTATAATGTTAATGATGTGATGAAAACCCTAACTAGATTTAAATCTCATATTTTTAATTAAATTCTAAAAACCTAGTTTGCTAAAAAAATTCTTAATTAGAACAATTTTAAAATACAATTTGCAAATTAGCAACTAGCTTTGCCTTTACATGTCTTAAGATCTTAAATACATCACACAACCATGATCCAAATACCCAAAACCATAACTTGCATTTAAACCCCATTCTTGAATTTCCAAGTTTTGAAATTAAAACCTAATTAAGCATCTAATTAGCTAATATTGAAGTATTATAGCAACAATTAAACAATTTAGTTAGGATTTATACCTCACAAACCATAGATCTAGCTTGCAACTTAGCCAACCCAAAATGCTCTCTTGCTCCCAAAATCCATGCTTGAATGGCTAAGGAAAAAGGGTTAAAGGTTTGATTAGGAGTTAATGGAAATTGGTGAGGTTTTTGCTTTGGATTTTGATGGAAATTTTGGGGGTTTTTTTGCACAAGAAAGAGGAAGAAGCAAGGGAGGGCTGTTGCAGCAGGGAAAGGGGGGTTCAGCCATTTGGAGGGGGAGAGAGAGAGAGTGATTATGTTGAAAAAAATATCACAAGCAAACAAATACCCCATACCTCATTTAAATATTACTTTCCTATTCTTTTCTTTTCTTTTTTTTTTGAAGAGAGAGGTGTGTAAGGGGCAGCCACATGGGCTCGGCCAGCAGAAGTTGAGGATGGGTGTGGGTTTGTATGGTGAGGAAAAATGATAAATACTATACCCCAAATCAACCTAGAACCATACCTCAATTTCTATTTAGTTATTTTTCACTATTTAAGCCTTTATAGTTTATATTTTCTAAAACCATCTTGACGACTTCTTTTCATTTCAAAAACAACATGTTACATGTTGGTTTAATGTGTCATGATGCACAAATTTGTATTAACCCATTCCAATTTATAATTATCACTAATTAAATGTATTAGTGAAGGGTTAAAAATAATATTTAAAATAATTAATTACGGAAAATTTTTAGTAAACCAGAAATTTTATAAGTGACCCATTAAGTACCAAATACTAGTAATTACATAGCTAGAATAGGTATATTTAATTTTATGTTGAAAGATAATTATATCTTGGTTTTTACGGAAAACACCAGTTATTTTACCGATTATCCGAAATTTCACCTAAATGATTTTGAAAACGTTATAATCTTCCCCCTAAAGAAATTCGGTCCCCGAATTTAAATTAAAACTTTCCCAAATACTAAAATATTTCAGCAAAGCACTCAAATCGTCGGGGCTCCGAAATCATCAATACATAAAACACATCTTAGCGCAATGCATGCGCATGAAAAATAAGTACATAACTCAAAATCAAAACTCCGTCAAGTATCACGCAATCATCGGAGTCACGGTGAAGATACCGATGTCAAAGTCCAATACGAAATCAACATGATATACTCAAAACTATAATATGTACAGATAGTACGCATCGTAGTAAATCGTCCAAACATCTGAATAGAGAAGCATGCAAAAACCCCTTTTTCAAATCGCTGTGCGATGCGCGTATCACAGCACAAGTAGCGGACGTTCATTTTAAGGAAAAATAGCTATACATATATATCTTTTATTTAACATACACGTCCCGCCTTTTGAAAATAATTTAGAAGGGTTTTCTTGTACAATTCTTTTCGTATCATATCAGACACGTAGGTAAATACTGAGACTATAGCTCTTTTTTGGAAATCCCTTCGAAAACTATCAATGCATGCGAAAATATATATTCAGGTACTATCCTCGGACTAGTCCTGTTCAGCTACTATACCAAATAGTAAATATCATAAAATATACTGCTCCAAAAGAAATCAATCCCTAAAATGTTTATATGAATGCCACGTGCGTCTGGTGCGCACGGAAATCAAAATCCATGAATGTACCATACATGTGCACAGAAAAAAATCTAAGTGCAACGGTGTGCACGAAACACCTGTCAAAGGCAACGGGTGTGCCTGACAGCAATATCAGGTGCATCTGATATGCACGAAAAATCCCGATTTAGTGCATCTGGCGTGCACCAAAATCGCATCAAGCGTGTCAAGTATGCGCAAGAATCCAAATCAAGTGCATAAGGTGCACGAAAACAAATATCGAGTATCACAATCGAAATCGACGGTATACAACACATCTCAATCCAAATCAGATATACCGTGGTATATAATCTCATAATCATGTGCATCAGCAAGCACAAAATCGAATCAAAATACTAAAGGTGCATGAAAATTATGCCGAAAGCATAAGTCAAATCACATGCATATCATAGGCATGCAATCAAAATCAGCATCTCGAATGACATCAAATCGAAGTCAAGTGCAACCGTGGTGCACAAAATCTCAATCATGAAAATAAATCGTCCAAAATACCGAAATCAAAGATGGCGGAAACAGTCCCGCTCTGGCACATCCTGTAAAGATCTCTGGCCAACTGTCATGGTCACTCATAACATGTCTCGTCAACGATGCCGAACTCTGGCCTACTAGGTGTGCGTAATTCGACCAATCTTAGGTCCAAGTCTTCTCATCTAATATTTCCAGAAAGATCTTGTCGGGGTCTCTCCAAATCTCGTTTCTGCTGAACTTCCCGGAAGTCATCACCTTGTACTAAATCTGTTTCTTGTTCCGGAACGACTGCATACTCATCACGACTCCTTCTGGAAGATATATCCATATTCAACGCCTCTGCATGCGTATCACATCTCTGATGTCAGCGGAGTGGAACGTCATCTCATCAAGATCTCGTACGAACCTCTTACTCCACTTTTCTCTAATGTCGACTGATTCGGACTCATCTCTTCGTGACTGCATGGACTGTGCTCCAACGACTGTATTCATATCTGGAGTCTCCCAAGCAATGTATCCCATCACATGATATCCGAACGACGTCGAACTTTTCGATCGATTCATCAAAGTTCCATAATCCCCCAAGAGCTCAACTTCTTGAGTACAGTTTAATAATATCCAGTACATACCACCGTACCTATGGACCAACAGTAGAAGGGCAAACCCAAGCCTCATTAATAGCACCGCGGAACTGCTGCAAACCCTAAGGTTTCAGAGCGTTCTCATGGTCATTATATCGAGTTAGGGTTTCATTCTCCTAGAGGGTCCACAGAATTACTTGCATGCTTTTTCGAATACTTAAAACTTGGAAAAATGGGTTTCTGACATTCGATCATTTTCCTTTGACTCCCTACATACCTGCGTGAAGTCTCCACTAGCTGGAATCAATCAATCTGATAACCTCGCATCGGGGTGTGCAAACGAACCACATGTCCTAGTCATTCATCCATGGTGACTAGCGATCTTCTATCATATCTGTAAGTACAACTTGTGCTGCAATAACTTCGAACATCTGGACGATATCTCGTCATTCGCAGCAACAACTGGCTCATTCGCCCGCACGCTGAACCGTGCCTCAATTATCAAGAATAATCGGTGCATTGATGATCATCACATTCTGGCTGGACTCTAACAGTGGCTCAATCCTCTGATGCTAATCTGCACGTTCGAGAAATTTGTAAAAGCAATCCATCAAACACTCATGGCGCGAAAACACAATAGGACGATACATCTATGCAATCGTGTGTCCCTGGAATCACGCCCTGGTCAGTCCTCGCCCGTGACGAGCTCGTGCTGACGCAACTCTAGCCGTAGCTCTCTCTGCCCGTGTAATCGTGGCAGCAAAAACCATAACCCAATATCGATGAGAATAGATCATAAATGAATCTAATACTGTGCAAAGAAATGTACATCCTAAGGCTTCTTAAGCGGAGTAGCGTATCGTAAGTATGCCGCGGAACATACACACGGTACGTCACTCTCCTTAAGTCACCTACTCCATCAACCAAGGTCAACCTATGTGACGAAAGTTCGGGTCTAATACCCCCTCGGCCAAAGTCTAAGTTCCGTAAGGTCAAGCCTAGGCTCCGAATATATATATATATATATACACACGCCCTAGACTCCTGTTCATACCGTAATTTTGCATTATTATATTCCCTATTCTTATACATTTTACAAATAAACAGGTGCTTTTGACTCATGTCTGCTACATAGTTACAAGTTACAGGTTCTCGGAACAAAAACAGTGAAAAAGATAAAAGGAGATGCAAAAGTGAGACTACGACCAACAAATAGAAGGATTTTGATGAAGCCTACATGAAGATCAATTCACAAAGTACAAGGCAGCGCAAGGTTCAAGAGTTCGACACAAAGCGAACGGTTAAAGTCCACTACATTACTCACTGTGGAGATCTGGAAAAGAAATAGAAGCTATTCTGAAGAACCAACCAAAGAAATAGGAAGACAAAGACACCCAGAACCGGCACAAGAAATTGCAGCATCCAAGCCTCCTATTTGGCCACGGAACCGCGGCCAAACCTGGCTTACGGCCGCGGTTCCGCGGCCGTGCTGAGCCCGTAGTGGCGAATTTTTTTACCAAAATACTGGCGGCGCGTTGACTAGCCTACCTAGGGGCAATTTTATAAAAGCATACATGCAGCGATTGTAAACCTAGGGTTTTCTATGTCCTATAAATAGAGGCCCAAATTCTTGTATTAGGTTATGCCTCCTTTCATTAATAAAATTCAGATTTCTTTTGGAGAGCATCAATTTGTAAGTAGTTTTAATTTTTGCCCTAGTTCTTAATTTATTTTCTGCCCTAGGTTAAATTTATTATCTGCCCTAGTTAGATCTTTAATTCCTTGCCCTAGATAAATAGTTTAGAGATGTTCTTTAATTCCCTAATGAGCGAGTAGTCTCCTCGCTTGTTAGGGTTAGCTTTGGGGAATGCTTGAGAGATGAAGATCTCTCACCCCTTTCTTTCCCATCACATATAATTAATAGGACTCCATGCATACATGCACACACCGCTCCCTACGGCACCCTATCCCATGAGGTAGCGGTGATACCGTAGTATAAAGGCCCGGTTGAGCGTGTTTTCTATGGAGCTTAGGATAAGGATTAAGAAAGAAAGGACAAGAACCTAGAGGAAGAAACACCGTTTCTTCCCGATGGTACTAATCCCCTTTATTAATAATTACCATAACACCTCATAGATCTTAATTTGGGTATAGAAAGCGGTTAGATTTATTGACTTTCCAAACTTACCCTAAACCTAACCCTAGCAAGATTTAGATCTAGATAAATTTAGTTTTTAGATTTAATCAATCCATTCACACCGTTTGGAATTAATTCGTAAGAACAATTAGGAAATTCACAATATCCCTGTGGACCGACCCGTACTCACCGGTTAGCTACCAAGCGACGCCGTTCTTGATTGCGGTTAACTAAATATTTTTGATAAATCAAATGGCGCCATTGCCGGGGATGGCGTGTTATTTTCTTTTTGTAATTTCGGGTTAATATAAAATTAAAAAAATCATAAAAACTGAAAAATAAAAAAATATAAAAATTTATCATCTTTTATTTTGTGAAGGGTATTTTTCTTTGGAATTTTGCAGGATTGGCGAAAGAGTTCGGATCTGGAAAAATCCAGAGAGCGAAATAGGAAACAGAAGATCTGAACAGCAGAGGATATCAATAACAGAACAACAGAAAAAATCTTGGGATTTGAACCAGACACCTGACCGCGGAACCGCCGCCACCTGGTGACGTCGGCAAAATTTGGAGGCCTGATCCGCACGTGCAACCGCGGAACCGCCGCCAGAAGCCTCCTCTGACCGCGGAAACGCGGCTACTTGGTCGATTCAGCATGTTGAAAAATTTCTGTGAGCTTTCTCTCTCCTTCCTCTGCAATCCCAAATATCTTCTCTGTAAAATCTCTTGCAGGATTCTTTGCGCTAAAAATTCTCTCCCCTTCCAATAATTGATCTTGTGCAAGATTCTTTGCGCCGCGCTTAAAAAAAAATTTGATTGCAAGTGATTGTTACTGTTTTGTATATTTTTAATCGGACTTTAAAGGGCTTGAAACCAATCCAGATTTGGTGGGGATTTCATCACCCTTCTCAGGACCCCAGAAATCACATAAGGCATATGCATTGACCATCATTAATTAAAAAAAGATTAGACTCAGCCCTAAGGACTTCACGCTCAATAGGACAGATGACTAGTTGTAGGCATCGGCCGTTGATCCTAACCTGATTTTGTGGTGTCTAGGCAAGTGTGTCTAAGGCGAGTGGTTACTTAATTAGGGCCACTACTTGTAGTGGAGAGCTTCCCACTCACCTGGCACTTACCTGGCCGCAATTGGCGGTGAAGAGGCGGTTTGAGGTCCTATTTCTAGCCCTTTGGAACAGTTAGGAGCTGTCTAGCTAACCCTAGATCTAGGCCTGATTGTGCATTTGTGGTTGATTGAAAGTGTGTCTAAGCCCTTTATCGAAAATTTTTGCAAAGAGCACCACATAAAAAAAGGAAAGGAATTTTTTTTATAAAAACTTGCAAAATTTTGTCGCTAAGAAATCCGTGCACCCCACATTCTTTTTCTTCTCCCTTCTTACATCATGGGTACCCCATCTCACTAATCTCTTGCCGAACTTTGGTACCCTGAACCAAACCTTGCTTCGTACGCGAATTGTTTCGGTCGATTTATAGACGACCCCTCCATGCCTAAATTTTTTTTGAAAGATTGAATAGAAGCGTCTAGGAGAAACAGTTCGACTCTGCAATCCACTTTGTATCAACCATTTCAACCTTTACCACCTTCTTACGTTGATACCATTTTTTCAAGTCCGAATGTAACTCTGAAACCCATGTCTATTGCTGAACATATTGCACAATCTCGTAGCCGATCTTTCACTCCACTCCACACATCCAGTTCTAGGGATCAACAAACCCATTCACCTTTTTATCCAAATGTTGATCCTACCTTTGTCCAACCATTCAATTCCTACCAGTTCTACCCAACTTTCACACCTTCCTAGACATTGCTTCTACACAGCCATTTGGGAGTTTCCAGAATCCAAGCAACTTTGAATCTTTTATTGAAACCCCTTCACAACCCATGTCTAGTTTGGAACAGTCGTTAGAAGCCTATATGGTAGCGACAAATCAAATGATGAGGAATGTGGATGCGTCCGTGGCCGCCCTTATGCAACCTAGTGACCCGGTAGCTAGTTTCCAACTAGCTCCAAAAATTCCAATGTATGAGGAGGCGGTTAGACAGAGTGAGAATTTGAGTGGTGAGAGTGGGCTGTGCACCCTTCCAAATCAAACCTACCCATACCCAATTGAATTCCACAACTCCAGTTTTCAAACAAGTGTCTCAAATGATTCACCAGTTGAAGATAGAACGTCTAATGAGTTGTGCGACTTTGTAGTGCTTGATTTGCCAGATTGTGAAGGGCCCTTTCGAGTGAAACCACACCTAATCCTTTTGATCTCTACACCTCTAATGTAGAACCTGAATTGATAAATATCCATGCTGTTGATGAGGTGTCCGAAAAAATTGATTTTCACTTGATTGAGGATATTGACGCCGGGAATATTTTGGATGATGAACCCGTAGATTTTACTGAAATTTTATCTCCAATTCATCATTCCGAGTCATTAAATGTTTCTCCCGAACTTCATATGCGTCTTGATTTTGATGATAATTGCATGGATGAGATAATTTTTGAGGAGAATTATGAGGATAGTATTGAGGATGAACCATTTTTGTTTGATATGTCGGATTTTCCAATTCATCCTCCGGAACCTTTAACTGTTATACTTCCTAAATCACTCCTTCTTTCCATCGTTCCGACCACACAAAAGATCACGCAGGAGGACTGTGAGCTTGAAAGATTTCTCTTCGATCATAGCAGTTTGGACGCCACTAGTGCGTACCTCTTTGAACCTAACACAGTTCTCACAGCCGATAAAGATTACGAGTGCTTCACTTTTTCGGACGATTTTGAAGACTCACCGCCCGAGTTTGAATCTTTTGAATTTTCAGATGAGTTAGTTGAACTATCAAACTCGGTTACTTACAGTCACTTCGAACCATTGATGGAATCCTTCGAGTTCGAGACAGTTTACTTCGGTGAGAATAAGACTATCCCTAAATCACTCCCTTTCGTCCTTCCTATTGTGCCGACCGAGCAAGAATCCGTCGCGTTTCCATTTTCAATGGAGGGTTTACCAAGTTCGAAGTACCCATGTTTTCTTGCGAATCTTGAGAGATTTGACCCCATTTCTCGACGGGTTGATAGATTAGCACAATCGCTTTTAACACATCGGTCATCACAACTTGTGCTAATTTATTCACTCGATTTACACCCTCAAGTTCGCCATTCTTCTCCTCTACCGAGACCATATTCCACCCTTCTTTCGATACGGTCTCGTGTGTTTCTCCACTCCTTCCTCTACACTCCATTCTTCCACCAACCCTATCATTATCACGATAGAATTTTTGAATGGTTGGTGCTAATCTTTGGCCTGTGTAAGACCTTGTTTAGTTTGGGGGGACCTTTTTGTATATATCTTTTTGTTTTTTTTTAACAATAAAATAAAAAAATAATAAATTTTTTTTATAAATAAATAAAAAGGGGAGTGCCGACATTTTCAACCCTCTTGGTGTAGCATGACAGTGAGGATACTGCCAAGTTTAAGTTTGGGGGTATGCTCGATAAGCCTTCTTCCTTCGCATTCATATGTACATTTTGCATTTGCATACTTATTTTAAAACCCATAAAAAATTGAAAAATTTCAAAAATTATAAAAATTAAAGTATTCAATTTTGGCCATAATTGACTTGAGTTTGACAAAAAGGTTAACTAGCTATGAACAACTAGATCCTAGACTTAGTAAATTAAAAACCCTAAAAAATAACCTTTCTTAAAATTTAACGGTAGAAAGTATATGTCTTTGTAGTTTATTTAGAAATAGGCAAATTTCGAGTTGACTTCTTCGGCTAAGTTAAAACAAAGAAAGAGTATTGATGTTTTTATTAAAGTATAAGTTTGAAAAATAATTCCTAACTTAAGTCTAAATTCTGAAAATATATACCCTACAAAATTGCACAAACACGAACCTTGAAACTTGGAATAGTAGAAGAGACCTTGAAATGCTCTTGTCTAAAGTCCTTAGTACGAAGAAAATAAAATAAAAAATACAAGTGTGAATAAAGAGATAATAAAAAAAAATGAACACTGGTTTTTGTGATTACTTAAGCCTGCAAAAATAGAAAAATATTTTGCAAGGGTGCCTCATCACCTAGTGCCTTAGACTAACTGGTTTGAGAGTCACTGCTAAAGCCTTAGGTGTTGTAAGACTAGGAATTACGCTTTAATGTGCAAACACATCTTGTAATCGGTTGTTGGTACCTCAAGAAGTCTTAACGGTCGCATGAAGGATGTGAGCGAAATTCATCTAAAAATTCACCTATTAAGAAGTGCTTTGGACGACGGACAAGAGTATGATAGCTTGATTTGAATTTCCAAGTGTAGGGATGATTTATACACACACGTAGGGGTATGTGATTGGGATTTAGATAAGAGATAGGAATAAAAAATAGGACTTATATTTTTAATAGAGATGATAAAAATTACTAAGTTGAGATGGAACCCTAGAGGAAAAACTCAAAAGATGCCAAAACCTAAGTAAATTCACAAGAACATATATAATCTTAAGTTAAACAATAAGGAAGCGTGAAGAATACGGATGGATAATTTATGAGTCGAAGATAATAGAGTTTCTTGTTAGAAAACCTAATTGGAGAATAAAACTCAGTGGGCCTAATTGATAGGATTTTGTGGGTAGTATCCGCTGAAAACTCTCAGGAGACAATACTCCTCCTACTAGGGACACCTAGAGGTTTAACGGCTTGTTGCACAAGCTCAGTGCAATCGTGTTTTCCTGCGAAAGTAAGGTTAGGTTTTTGCTGTGAATAAAACTAGGTTTGCTCGAGGATGAGCAAAAGATAAGTTTGGGGGTATTTGTTCATACTGTAATTTTGCATTATTATATTCCCCATTTTTATACATTTTATAAATAAACAGGTGCTTTTGACCCATGTCTGCTACATAGTTACAAGTTACAGGTTCTCGGAACAAAAATAGTGAAAAAGATAAAAGACGATGCAAAAGTGAGACTACGACCAACAAATAGAAGGATTTTGATCAAGCCTACATGAAGATCAGTTCACAAAGTACAAGGCAGTGCAAGGTTCAAGAGTTCGACATAAAGCGAACGGTTAAAGTCCACTACATTACTCACTGTGGAGATCTGGAAAAGAAATAGAAGCTATTTTGAAGAACCAACCAAAGAAATAGGAAGACAAAGACACCCAGAACCAGCACAAGAAATTGCAGCATCCAAGCCTCCTATTTAGCCGCGGAACCGCGGCCAAACCTGGCTTACGGCCGCGGTTCCGCGGCCGTGCTGAGCCCGTAGTGGCGAAATTTTTTACCAAAATGCTGGCGACGCGTTGACTAGTCTACCTAGGGGCAATTTTGTAAAAGCATACATGCGGCGATTGTAAACCTAGGGTTTTCTATGTCCTATAAATAGAGACCCAAATTCTTGTATAAGGTTATGCCTCCTTTCATTAATAAAATTCAGATTTTTTTTGGAGAGCATCAATTTGTAAGTAGTTTTAATTTTTGCCCTAGCTCTTAATTTATTTTCTGTCCTACGTTAAATTTATTATCTGCCCTAGTTAGATCTTTAATTTCTTGCCCTAGATAAATAGTTTAGAGATGTTCTTCAATTTTCTAATGAGCGAGTAATCTCCTCGCTTGTTAGGGTTAGCTTTGGGGAAGGCTTGAGAGATGAAGATCTCTCACCCCTTTCTTGCCCATCACATATAATTAATAGGACTCCATGCATACATGCACACACCGCTCCCTACGGCACCCTATCACACGAGGTAGCGGTGATACCGTAGTATAAAGGCCCGGTTGAGCGTGTTTTCCATGGAGGTTAGGGTAAGGATTAAGAAAGGAAGGACAAGAATCTAGAGGAAGAAATACCGTTTCTTTCCGATGGTACTAATCCCCTTTATTAATAATTACCATAACACCTCATAGATCTTAATTTGGGTATAGAAAGCGGTTAGATTTATTGACTTTCCAAACTTACTCTAAACCTAACCCTAGCAAGATTTAGATCTAGATAAATTTAGTTTTTAGATTTAATCAATCCATTCACACCGTTTGGAATTAACTCGTAAGAACAATTAGCAAATTCGCAACATCCCTGTGGACCGACCCATACTCACCGGCTAGCTACCAAGCGACGCCGTTCTTGATTGCGGTTAACTAAATATTTTTGATAAATCAACTCCGCATAGTCAAACATAGACTCGAACCAAGGTTAACCTAGCGCTTTGATACCAATTTTGTCACGATCCGAAATGGCACGCGACTGGCACTTGAATCATATGAAGTCTATAGGACTCCATCTAATTCAATTAAGCCAAAAGCCCAGAAATCTAAACCATTTTAAAGAGAAGTGAAGGAAAACTTGTTTAAAAGTTTGCGTATAAATCACCTGAAATTCGTAGTAAACATTTTTAAAATATCAAGTCTTTTCCAAAAATTTCGGCAGAGTTTCCTTTGTAAATACTGACCCCAAACGGGTACAATATGAATAATATACATAAATGATAAAAGGTATCTCCAAGCGGGAGCTAGCTCTTCACCAAATAGCGGTCACAACCACGCAAGCAATATAATATACAACGCCGAAGGGCAAGGATCAAAACTCAAAAGGAAACTCAAAATCATCAAGAAAACCCATAATAATACAATGCGCGACTCTAAGGTCGAAAGAATATACAACTGGTCTTCTATGGTTAAAAAATTATACAAATCTGGTTGATGGAGTTTACTAGATACAACAATGTAAATAAAATAAAAGGGTGATCACGATGCGAGTGAACCCACCTGCCAAAGCAATCACCCGAAAAGAAGCAGTGTGCCAGCAAAGCCGCCAAGAAAACCTGTACGGCAAAATCTACAAGAAACAGTGGCACAATCGGGGGTGAGTTGCCAACTCATGAGTAGAAAACATCACAGAGCAGAAATCGCATGTATGACTCTATCCTAGGTCATACCATAATATCCATATAATATATAACCTAAAACATCTGATAATGGCCAGGGTAAATATCTATACATAAGTGTAATACCAAGTGCTCGTGTCAGTGCCTCAGGTAGCAACATATCGAATATGATGTATGGATGCAATATAATGAAAACAGAATACTTCATGAATGAGAAAACTGTTTTCTTAATTTAGTGAGATTTCTGTATGTATAAATCGAGGTATAATCAATGAAATCAACAGAAAATCAGTGTCTAGCATCGACACAAAATATATATCTCGCTATCTCAATATCTCAGGCTCCGGCAATCCGGACTGGCCCGTATCCTCAAATCTCAATGTTTATGGCTCCGGCTATCCGGACTGGCCTATACTCTGATTGGTATCCTCCGGATATCCGTCGAGTCACAATAAAATCACCGGTCGGTAGTGCTCCCCTGCCAGGCTCAACGCCACATCTGCGACCATCTTGTCCCTGGGTACCGCACCGGGTCCACCATGCACCCACAGACGATTCCTCATCATCCTCGAATCGGGTGTATGATATCGCTCAAGAGCCGAGAAAACTCATGGTGGACTCCTCTCAAATCATATCATGAGAAAACCGCAATTTTCTATCTTTAAAATGATAATAAGTTTATAAAATCCTTGCAGTTTCTCCAATTCTAGAAATCTCATGGAAATCCGAAATCCCAATCTTAAGGGTAATAAACAATGAAATACCGGTAATAAGTTCCATAATATTGCATGACAAATGAAAATACATATGCATGAGATATCACAGTGATAAATGCAATGTCTAAGCTATCATATAACAGCAAGCATACTAGTACTATGTCGAAATTATCAGCTAGCAATTTATGCTAATGAAATAGTATTTTCTAATGTGTACGTGACATGGAAATTACCGATCATGATGTGTGTGAGTCGGCAAACAAGTGTATGTGGAGCATACGCATCATCGGTAATGGTGCTGGTGTCCTGACAGCATGATTTTAATAATAACAATAAAAACACATTTAAGCATACAATGCGATACGAATGGCAGGAATATATGGCAAATGAATAGTAAATGGAACAATAAAGAATACACATAATAAATATGAGTCATACAGTGTTGGCATTTGAAATAACACAAATCGTGGTATTTAGAAAATAGGGCTACGGTGTTTTTAAGAAAAGGTACGTCCTTTGAAATATCCGTAGAATCCCATGGCCTGTCTTTAAAATACTCACGATTCGTTAGTTTTGAAATAATTATGACTCGAGCCCAGTCTAACATCTACTAAGTAAACTATAAGACTAAACTAACAGACTAATCGAAAGGGGTAAGGAAAACCACCTAAGTCTGAGTCGATATCTATATCTAGTAGTCGGTGATACCGCCTCAATAGTATCACGTACGATACAATATATAATATAGCATACTCGAGTCAAGAGTGTGGATCTATCATCATAATCATATCACGTACGGTAAATCCATCGTACGGCATCTCAAATCTGGGTACGGGTCGAATATCACGTTTATCTCATTATTCATCCGGTATCCTTATCATCATATCCTGAATTAAGAATACTAATATAAAGTCTAGTACATTCTGATACCATCAACATATATATGCGTGTATATGAAAACACGTCGCCTAAAGATCCGCTATAATATCATGTCGTATCTCATAATACGAATCAAATCACATCATCGATCTCGTGGCATCATGCCCAATCACATCGACTCATCTCCAAGAATCATGTACTATCCTCATTATCCATGTATATGTATATATATATATATATACATACTCACAAACATATATGTATATATATATATATATCCCCATATACGCATAAGTAAAATGAATGTATGCGTGCGTGCGTGCGTGTGTGCAAAACATTACACTAAGGTTTCGCGACTAGGAAACTAAACTTAAGTACTATAATCCGAATACGCTAACACTAAACCAAAGTCATCTAAGCAAATCTTGCTAAGCAATACACATCTCATGTCTAACACTTATATATATATATAAATATCAATATATCATAACGCATCAAATGCTATGAACTTGCGGGGGTGCTATACGCCATCCACCCGACTTCCCCCGTAGATATATATCTACTCACCTGGTCCTTGTCTGCCGAAGTCGATGTCACCATCCTCTTCTTCATCGTCCGAAGTCCACGTGAGAGGTACCTATATGCAAACATATATAATACATAAACCGAAATCGCGGACAAAACCAAAACGGTACACGAAACGCGAATAGGTTAAAACCTATGACCCGCTCATGCAAAAGAACCAAATAACCCTCGATATCGGCGTACAAACGCCAATTGATCGAGAAAAAAACCCAAACGTACCAATCGTGGTTTCACAACTCACTAATTATAATATGAAATAAGTTGTAACACATCAAAACCTCAAAATAAATCAAATCGATTTATTTCCGAAAACCTAGAAAGTCTTAAATAACCGTTTTAGTACAAAACTTAATGTTTAAACAAAACTAGTGGCCACAATATTCACTAAATATCTTAACCAAGTCACACAACCCATAACCATATTTTAATCTCATCAATTATCATTAACCCAAAATTCTAGTTTGCAAAATTATCCAATTTTAACAATTTTAAAGTAACAATGCACAAATCAACAACTAGAGTAGGTTTTGCATGACCTAAGGTGTTAAACTACAATTATAATGTTAATGATGTGATGAAAACCCTAACTAGATTTAAATCTCACATTTTAAATTAAATTCTAAAAACCTAGTTTGCTAAAAAAAAATCTTAATTAGAACAATTTTAAAATACAATTAGCAAACTAGCAACTTGCTTTGCCTTTACATGTCTTAAGATCTTAAATACATCACACAACCATGATCCAAATACCCAAAATCCTAACTTGCATTTAAACCCCATTCTTGAATTTCCAAGTTTTGAAATTAAAACCTAATTAAGTATCTAATTAGCTAATATTGAAGTATTATAGCAACAATTAAACAATTTAGTTAGGATTTATACCTCACAAACCATAGATCTAGCTTGCAACTTAGCCAATCCAAAATGCTCTCTTGCTCTCAAAATCCATGCTTGAATGGCCAAGGAAAAAGGGTTAAAGTTTTGATTAGGAGTTAATGGAAATTGGTGAGGTTTTTGCTTTGGATTTTGATGGAAATTTTGGGGTTTTCTTTGCACAAGAAAGAGGAAGAAGCAAGGGGGGCTGTTGCAGCAGGGAAAGAGGGGTTCGGCCATTTGGAGGGGGGAGAGAGAGAGTGATTGTGTTGAAAAAAATATCACAAGCAAACAAATACCCCATACCTCCTTTAAATATTACTTTCCTATTCTTTTCTTTTCTTTTTTATTGAAGAGAGAGGTGTGTGAGGGGCAGCCACATGGGCTCGACCAGCTGAAGTTGAGGATGGGTGTGGGTTTGTATGGTGAGAAAAAATGATAAATACTATATCCCAAGTCAACCTAGAACCATACCTCAATTTCTATTTAGTTATTTTTCACCATTTAAGCCTTTATAGTCTATATTTTCTAAAACTATCTTGATGACTTCTTTTCATTTCAAAAACAACATGTTACATGTTAGTTTAATGTGTCATGATGCACAAATTTGTATTAACCCATTCCAATTTGTAATTATTGCTAATTAAATGTATTAGTGAAGGCTTAAAAATAATATTTAAAATAATTAATTACGGAAAATTTTTAGTAAACCAGAAATTTTTTAAGTGACCCATTAAATACCAAATACTAGCAGTTACATAGCTAGAATAAGTATATTTAATTTTATGTTGAAAGATAATTATATCTTGGTTTTTACGGAAAACACCAGTTATTTTACCGATTATCCGAAATTTCACCTAAACGATTTTGAAAACGTTACAGAACCATTCTTAGTTCACATATCCTGATCCGTGGTCCCGGAGGGTAACGGGACATATTATTTGAGTTACATTAGGAGTATATCAATTGATTTCGAATAACTTAGAATAGACAACCCAGTAGCACAGTTTAGATTACTCACTGCACTTCACCTGCACGTATACACCTCACTGTTCCATTTCCTTGTTTACTTGTTATATTCATGTTATCATTTATATTTCATGCCTGCATATCTTGTTGTATCCTGGCTATATTTTTATTGTTTGATATTATGACGCACTGACGTCTGGGTTTTGCATGGCCCAGTTCCATTATCTCTTTCGCAGGCCGATCAGGAGTATTTCAGCCGACATGCCGAGCGTTGAGGATCATGTTGATGTTTAATTTAGTTTAGTTTTCTTTCAGCACTTTCATTTCTTGATGTGAGCCCGTATTTGGGACGTACTTTCCAGATGTCAATGTTTATTGGATTTATTGCTTCCGCATATTATTTCTTGACTCGTTTATTCTGGCATATGGACATGTATTAGATAGTTCATTTTTATTGTTCTTGATATCTTATAGACAGCTGTAATGTGACTGTGGAGGGATGTTTCCTAACCATAGGTAGCATGGTTGGCTCTGTCATGTGCCGATCTTAGCGCACTCTGGGACGCGGGGCGTGACAGGGTTTGTTTGGTATCAGAGTCATAGGATTTAGGTTAATCGGGTTTGATTCTTTTATAGTTGGGTATTGGACCCAATACATGAATCAGAAAACTAGTAAATAGGAACATGTCCTGCCTTATTGCTATCTTGCCATCCTTGAATCCATAACTATCTTGCTTCTTGTATCCTGTTTATTGAATCTTGTTTATCATGCTAATCCTCTTTAGTGTCTTGACTTCAGAATCATGGCAGATAGAGAACTGAGATCGTACCAGAGGCGTGTTGATGACGCCGCACTGCTTGGAGTAATTCGTGGGATGCTGGAGAACCAGAAGCGGCAAACCGAGCTGAATCAGCGGCAAGCTGAAGCTTTTCAGGAAGGTTTGCGGACCGTCCAGCAGTCCGTAAACACTGTTGCAACCAAACCAGTACAGCATGTGGGTACCGTGGCGGATTTCAGGAGACTTGGTCCGTCCACTTTCACTGGTTTGGAGGAGCCGTTGCCAGCGGAGCAGTGACTAGTCGATACGGAGAATCTGCTCATTGCAGCACAGATTCTGGAGGACCAGAGAGTGGATGTTGTACGCATCCAATTAGTGAACTATGCCCGCGAGTGGTGGCTCGTGGAAGAGACCCGTTTGCCCAAGCCGATCAGTTGGGCAACTTTCTTACAGAGTTTCTTGGAGAAGTTCTTTCCGCAGACTGCATAGGAGGAAATAGTAGAAATATTAGCAGAATGGCGGATCCGTGGATGTGTATGCGGCTGAGTGGACACGGCTTAGTGGATTCACAGGACCTTTGGTGGCCAACGAGGCTGATAGGGCACGAAGGTTCATGCGCAGTTTAGACGTGGAAATCCAGAGGCACATTATATCTCTAGGATTGACCACTTTCTCGCAAGTTCTTAAGGCAGCCAGAGATCAGCAGAGCTTATCAATGAAGATAAGGGGTACGCAGCAGCATGCAGTTGTGGTACGGAAGACGGCGTTTACGCCGAACCGAGCTCCTATACGTAGAGGTATCCCGGTGGACCGACGTTGCATTGTACCGATGAAAAAGCCCGCCGTGCCCGAGCAGAAAGGAAGGATGTTTTGTGACTTTTGCCGTCTACCTGGACATCAGCAGAAGGATTGTCGAAGGAAGCTTGGACTCTGTTTGGTTTGCGGATCAGCTAGCCATACTGTCAATGCTTGCCCGTCAAAACTACGTTTGAGGGAAGATGCTCAGAGGCCTTCGCAGAAGCCGATTCAGGGGCAGAAGAAGATAACTAAGGGGCCTAATCAAGCTCGAGCCTTTACTCTGACGGTCGAAGAGGCCAAGGTTTCAGAGGAAGTCGTTTCAGGTATCCTACTTGTTCATGATTTTCCAGCATTAGCATTATTCGATTCTGGTGCATCCCATTGTTTTATGTCGTCCAAGTTTATTGCTGCACATTCGATTTATTGCACGATCCTGTCTAGTTGTTGGGACATACACACTGGGAACGGGAAGATCATATCTAGTAGTGAGTGCAAAGATTGTTCTGTTGTTATTTATGGACGTGAGTTACTCGCGGATTTCTTGGTGATCGATACTGGCAGTTATGATGCTGTATTGGGAATGGATTTTCTCGGCACTTTCTATGCTCACATTGATTGTAGGGCAAAGAAAGTGATTTTCCATATTTCCGGACATCCGGAGTTTGTATTTGCTGGAGGTAGCAGTTCTGTCGGGCCAGTCGAGTTTAGGGCTAGGCCGACAAGCGCCGTTTTTTTCGTCGATGGAAGCTAATAAGGAGTAAGCGCCAGCTGTAGTTTGAGAGTTCATGGATGTGTTCGAGGACATCTCGGGTTTGCCGCCAAAACGAGATGTGGAGTTTGCGATCGATCTTGTTCCTGGTGCAGCGCCAATTTCAAAGGTGTATTATCCAATGTCACCAGTGGAGTTGGAAGAAGTAAAGAAGCATGTTACTGAATTGCTAGAGAAGGGTTGGATTCGCAGCAGCAATTCACCCTGGGGAGCTCCAGTTCTTCTAGTCAAGAAGAAAGATGGCACAAGGAGGATGTGCATCGATTATCGAGAATTAAACCGGATGACTATTAAGAACAAGTACCCGATCCCTCGCATTGGCGAATTGTTCGAGCAACTCAGTGGCACGAAGGTATTCTCGAAACTGGATTTGCGATCCGGATATCATCAAGTTCGAGTTAAATCAGAGGATATCTGCAAGACTGCATTCCGAACTCGATATGGACATTACGAGTATTTAGTGATGCAATTCGGAGTCACGAATGCACCGGCGATATTTATGGACTTGATGAACCGAATCTTTTCACCGTTCTTAGACCAATTTACAGTGGTGTTCATCGATGATATTCTGGTCTACTTGAGGAGCCTAGAAGAGCATGCAGAACACTTGAGGATCGCACTGCAGACATTGAGGCATGAAAGATTGTATGCAAAGATGAGCAAGTGCGAGTTTTGGCTTGAAGAAGTGAAGTTTTTGGGGCATGTCGTATCTGGAGATGGAATCATCGTTGACCATGAGAAGATTGCAGCAGTTCAAGATTGGCCGATTCCGAGGAATGTAGCGGAGATCAGAAGTTTTCTGGGACTTGCAGGATACTACAGAAGATTCGTGGAGAATTTTGCTCGATTGGCTGAGCCTTTGACCAAGCTTACACGGAAGGAGGTACCGTTCGTATGGACGGATAGTTGTACGTTAGCTTTTGAGGCGTTGAAGCAAAGGTTGATAACCGCTCCTATTTTGACCGTACCAGACGGTTCCGGAGGATTGGTGATTCACAGCGACGCATCTGGGAAAGGTTTGGGATGTGTTTTGATACAGCATGGGAAAGTTATAGCCTATGCATCGAGACAGTTGAAGACCCATGAGAAGAATTACCCAACTCATGATTTGGAGCCAGCAGCTGTGATTTTTGCTTTGAAGATTTGGAGACACTACTTATTGGGCGAAAAGGTCGAAGTATTCACCGATCCCAAAAGCCTATAGTATGTGTTGACGCAGAAAGAGCTTAACATGAGGCAGCGTAGATGGTTGGAGCTGATGGCTGACTATGATCTTGATCTCAAGTACCATCCTAGAAAAGTTAATATAGTACCGGATGTGCTTAGTCGATTGCCAGCAATTCGGATGTTGACTGCACAAAAGGAGCTTATCGATGATTTTCGGAGATTCCAGTTGGAGATCGTGTTACCGCATTCTTCAGAACAGTTAATGCAGTTGCAAGTACAGTCGTCGTTGATCGATAATATTAAAGCAGCGCAATCACAAGATCCAAGGCTGTAGAAGTTTTGAGGACAGGTTGAAGCGGGACTTCGAACGGACTTGTTGATTCATAAAGATGGTTCGTTGCGATATGGTAGCTGTTTTTGTGTGCCGAAGGAAAATATTCGCGAAGAAATTATGAAGGAGGCGCACAGTTCCGCATATTCCGTGCATCCAGGACGCACGAAGATATACCGTGATCTACGACAATATTTCTGGTGGAAAAGCATGAAAAGGGAGATTGCCCGTTTTGTAGCGAAGTGCTTGGTGTGTCAGCAAGTTAAGGCTGAACATCAAAGAGTAGCTGGTTTATTGCAACCACTTTCGATTCCTCAATGGAAGTGGGAACATATAACCATGGATTTCGTGACAGCTTTACCGTGGAGTCCAAAAGGTAACAATGCAGTTTGGGTGATCGTTGATCGATTGACCAAGGCAGCTCATTTCATACTATTTCGAGTTAGTCAATCAACGGAATCGTTAGCAGAGCGGTACATGCAGGAGATTGTGAGATTGCATGGTGTACCTGTAAGCATCATTTCCGATCGTGATACCCGATACTTATCGCACTTCTGGAGGAGTTTACAGGAAAGTTTGGGAACGCGATCCCCAGACAGATGGCCAGTCGGAGAGAACGATCCAAACTCTTGAAAACATGTTGAGAGCTTGCATGTTAGGCTTCAAGGGTTCGTGGGAGGATCATTTGCACTTGGTGGAGTTCTCGTATAATAACAGTTTTCAGGCGACTATTCATATGGCTTCATTCGAAGTATTGTATGGTCGCAAGTGTCGCTCACCTGTCTGTTGGGATGATGTTGGAGAGAGAAGATTGTTGGGACCGGATCTGATCGTACAAACCGTGGAGAAAGTTAATACTATCCAGAATCACATGAGGGCAGCACAGGATCGGCAAAAGAGTTGGGCAGATATATCGAGAAGACCTCTAGAGTTCGCTGTTGGTGATCTTGTATTCTTGAAGATATCACCGACTAGAGAAGTGATTCGTTTTGGGAGTCGAGACAAGCTCAGCCCGCGATTTATGGGGCCTTTCGAGATTATTGAGCGTGTTGGAGAAGTGGATTATCGATTAGCGCTACCACCATCTTTGGCGAGTGTTCATGACCTGTTTCATGTATAGCAACTCCGTAAGTATGTTCGAGATGAGACGCACATACTAGATCATTCAGAGCTAACTGTAAGGGAAGATTTGACCTATGAGGAACGACCGACGTCAATTGTTGATCGAAGAGAAAAGGTTCTCAAGAACAAGGTTATCCCTCTCGTACTTATTTCATCGGGAAATCGCTCGCACGGATAATCGACTTGGGAACGAGAAGACGAGATTCGACAGAACTTTCCACGCTTCTTTTCCTAGATTCATGCTTGTTTTCCTTTTCTTGTTCCGGGAATTTCGAGGACGAAATTATTTTTGTAGTTGGGTATAATGTAACACCCTAATTCATTTATACCAGTTATGTTTTGGGTATTTCTTTATCTATGGATATTTCTTGATTTATTACTGTTATGGGTGCGAATAGTGTAATTGGTATCTATATTTCCAACCGACCTGACCAGCTTGCTTGAAACCCGTCTTGATTCCTGTTTATGATCGATCCCGGCTAGTTATGAGGATCCGTGCACTTTCATGTTGTTTATACTGCATACTTGCATTATACCTGGCATCTGCATTTTTTTAATAAAACATTTATAATCAAATAATATATGTTAAAAATATCTAGCATGGCCTGCATCATACCCCGAACCCTATGGTAGCATCCGTACATCGTATTCTCATCCGGTTCAGTGAAACAGACTCGTTTGGATAGTTACGTGCACGCTACGTGTGTCCGTTCTTGGGGTATGCATTTTCGTGACCCGGATATCCTACTTTGGTTTTGGTTGACACATATATTATCCGTATTTTCAAACCATAATTTTAGACCCGACCCGGACGCGTTTTGGACTACTTTTGTATTAGCCAGAAAATCCAAATATACTTAATATTATATTCTTTAAATTTAACTATTAAATATATACGACTTTATTTTAAAAACTAAAAATATACTTTAAAAATCCAAATCTAAATTAAATCTTCACAGATCCACTCACCTCAAATCTCACCTGGCTCTCTCTCCTCCACTTATATATATATATATACTATATATATAGAGAATAATGGAGGAAAGAGGTCATAGGAGAGAATTTCCTCCTATGGTGTCGAAAAAATACAATCTCTATCGTTTTTTCCGACGATCGGCATCCATCATCTTCATCGTTATCATCTAAGATATGGGTACGCCAAATTTCATATGATTCTACAACTTTTTCACCGTTGATTTAGTGGGTTCAAAATTAACGGTTTACCGACAATAGAACTTTTTTACATTGCTAAATCAACGGTGAAAAAGTTGTAGAATCACATGAAATTTGGCGCACCCACATCTTCGATGATAACAATGAAGATGATGGATTCCGATTGTCGAAATACATGATGGAGGGTGTATTTTTTGACGCCATAGGAGGAAATTCCCTCCTATGGCCTCTTTCCTCCATTATTCTCATATATATATTTCCTTTTATTTTACCCATAACCCACAATACTCTCTCTTTCCTCTTCTTCTTCATTCTTCCCGCCTCCTCGCCAATGAGAAAACCTACGCCTCGCACCTTCCTCGTCGCCGTCGCCACCGCCGCCGACCCCTCGCCTCAGCATCCTCCCCATCTCCCGACCTCGTCTTCACCCTCATCCTCACCTCTTCTTTCCCATGTGTGCCACCCTGCAAACCCCGCTGCAGCCCAACCCAAGAACCCAAAACCCACATACCTCGCCGTCGTCGACCCCCTCACCACCGTAGACCTTTCCTCGTCATCACCATCCCCATCACCACGACCCTTCCTCCTCCTCACCAACAACCCCAAGCCGACCGATTCCCTGCACATAACCGACTCTGCACACCCTCCTCGTCGGAGTTGCCTCGCCGCCGACCACCCTCATCGGCCTCCCCTCACTTCTACACCTCATCGACCACCTCCATCTTCTCCCCTCTATCCTCCCCCCTGCTCTTCCGTGCACAAGACCCCGATCCCCGACTTCAAGAACCTTGATCCACTACCTTTCCGAAAAAACACCATCGCCGGTGACCCACTACCTCGTCTTCGCCCCTCGCCTCTGCCTCCTCTGTCCCAGACCCAGAGCCAAACCCAGAGGACCACCACAGCCCTCTTCTCTTCTTCTTCCCTTTCTTCTTGTTTCAAGTTTTCCGGTCATCGCCGGAGCCGTGCCGTCGCTGACGATCCGGATGACCCAGTGGACGTTCCCAGCCAGCGTGGTCGTGTTCTTGCTTTGCCTGGTCCAGTTCTGTACGCCTACGTATGCGTCGCGACGGTTACCGACATCGTACACGGCATACGCACCCCGTCGTGAGATCCGATCAGGCAAGTTTATCTTGCTACATGCTATGATATATATATTTTACATCCATATGAATAAAAATATTACATGTTTATTGTATCGTGTATCCATGTTACTGTTTTACTGTTCTACGATACCCGTTCGTATCCGTATCATTTATTACCTATATAGTTGCATGCAAGTTTATCTTGCTACATGCTATACTACTATATTTTGCATTCATGCGAATAATAATATTACATGTTGTTTAGTTATGCATCCAACGTTACCGTTTTTGGATAGCCGTTCGCATCCGTACAATTTATTACATATCTAGTCACATGCAATTTTATCTCGCTACAGGCTATGCAATATATTTTACATCTATAGGTATAGAATTATTACATGTTTACGGCATTTCACATCCATGTTACAGTTTTACCGTTTTTTCGATATCCGTTCGTATCCATGTTATTTATTATATATCTAGTTGCATGCCATGTCATATTATATCATGTTACCGGTATATTAGCACCCCATACTTGATAATGTGCATCCTGCATAGTCATGGAGTTGTAGATATAATCCCTGATAGATATTTATGCATCCATGTATTATCGTGCATCCGTACTTGCTACAGTTTTATTACGAGCATCTGTTTGATACCTGTGCACTATCTGTCATGACCTGATACACCACGACTTGACATGTTACCTGATCCTGTTTCTAATGCCGACAATCTTGACATGTTATCCCAATGGACATATCCTGTTGTCTATTTAGACAAACCTGTACCTGCTTGATCCTGTGTTGGCATTAGCTCCAGTTTATCAATACCCGACTCGAACACATAACCTTGGGGTATGGGGAAATCAAAGGTGTAACCGAGTATAACTTTAAAGGATATTACTTGATCCGTGGTTCGGGGGAGGGGGGGTAACGGGACAGAATCATTCATGATTCTTCTTGATCCGTGGTCCCGGGGGGTAACGGGACAGAGTCATTCGTGACTCTTATAATTTGGTCCGTGGTCCCGAGGGGTAACGGGACAGAACCATTCTTAGTTCACATATCCTGATCCGTGGTCCCGGGGGGTAACGAGACATATTCTTTGAGTTACATTAGGAATATATCAATTGATTTCGAATAACTTAGAATAGACAACTCAGTAGCATAGTTTAGATTACTAACTGCACTTCACCTGCACGTATACACCTCACTGTTCCATTTCCTTGTTTACTTGTTATATTCATGTTATCATTTATATTTCATGCCTGCATATCTTGTTGTATCCTGGCTATATTTTTATTGTTTGATGTTATGACGCACTGACGTCTGGGTTTTGCATGGCCCAGTTCTATTATCTCTTTCGCAGGCCGATCTGGAGTATTTCAGCCGACAGGCCGAGCAGTGAGCATCATGTTGGTGTTTAATTTAGTTTAGTTTTCTTTCAGCACTTTCATTTCTTGATGTGAGCCCGTATTTGGGATGTATTTTCCAGATGTCATTGTTTATTGGATTTATTGCTTCCGCATATTATTTCTTGACTCGTTTATTCTGGCATATGGACATGTATTAGATAGTTCATTTTTATTGTTCTTGATATTTTATAGACAGCTGTAATGTGACTGTGGAGGGCTATTTCCTAACTACAGGTAGCATGGTTGGCTCAGTCACGTGCCGATCTTAGCGCACTCTGGGACGCGGGGCGTGACATTTAATACGGATATTAAGGGGCAAAGACCAAATTCAGATTAGGTGGGGATTTCACCACCCTTCCTAGGCCCCACAAATCACAAAATGAGCATCCGCATCACCCTACATTAATTAAAAAAATATCTAGACCAAGACTCTAAGAACTGTCACGCTTAATAAGGACAGAGGAAGGCCGTGGGTAATCTATCGCTTATTCGCATTTTTTTGTGGTGTCGAGGTAAGTGTGTCTAAGGTAAGTGGTTACTTAATTAGGCCCGCTATTTTCGGTGATTCGTATAGCGGATACCTCCCACTTACCTGGCACTTTTCTGGCCACAAGAGCGATAAAGAGGTGGTAGAGGATTGATCCTGCGGCTTGTCCTTTGGAAGTCTAGGAGCGGTCTAGAGACTTGACCTAGGTAACCATAGTTTTAGGGTTGATTGTGCATTTTTGTGTGATTTGTCTCACGTCTGACACTTTTTAAAATAAACCAATTTTAAATCACACACACGCTGCCACTTGCGCTAAACCCGCTTAGTGCATGCTTGGCTGGACACGGGATTCTAGTGCCCGTCTTGTCCGCGTTCCTGCTATCGACTCCGAAGTCGGTACTTCTTCATTTTCTTTTTCCCCTTTACCCACCACATCGACCGAGATGGACGGTTCTCCATCAGATTCTACCAACACACCTCTGCCACCACCCGTCGGTGCGCAGAATCCACCGCGTATCTCTCTCCAAGAAAGATGCTATCCTATACGCGGTCCTCTTCCTACCTGTTTGTCCATTCCACCAACCAATGGAGATAATTTTGAAATTAAACCCCACTTCATCAACTTGTTGCCCAAATTTCACGGGCTTGAGTCTGAAGACGCATACGTGTTTATCACCAAATTTGAAAACGTATGCGCAATGATGGGTACGTTACAACTTTTAGTGGATGCTATGCGCTTGCATCTTCTCCCTTTCACTTTGTGCGATTTAGCAGAAAAATGGCTTTATAACACTGCCGCACACTCTATTACCAATTGGGATGAATTCGTGATAGCATTCCTTAAGAAATTTTACCCCAATCATAAGACCGCCCGTGTTCGGAGCGAAATCAACCAGTTTACCCAGCTTCCCAATGAACTATTTTGGAAGTGCTTTGAACGGTTTAAGGATCTGCTTGTCCAATATGCTCATCATGGAATACATAGATAGGATCTGTGCCGAATTATATATGAGGGCATTACTCCAGCGACAAAGCAGATGCTTGAAACTATGTGTCAATGCAATTTTATGTCTGAAGACGATGGTGAAGCTTAGAAATTTCTGGAAGATCTCGCTGAACACACTTTGCAGTGGGAAAGCGTTAGACCATTATCTAGGGGAGGTATCTATCAGCTCGATATTTCCATCGCAGTAAAAGCCGAAATGGCAGCAATGCAAAAGAAACTCGACGCTATGGAGAACAAATTCTCATCAATCTCTCTAAACCAGGTTACACTTCCCAAGACCGTGTGTGGTTGCTATTTCGATCCTTCACATTTGACGGAAGAATGTCCTTTGAATGCACCATTTCAAGGTCAAGAACACACTAATGTTACATTTCAGCAGCGACCTAGAAACGATTCTTATTCTTCCACGTACAATTAAGGATGGAGAAATCATCCTAATTTTGCTTGGAACCAAAACCAAACCCAAAATCAAAACCTGTTTCAAAGCAATTATCAAAGAACTCCTCCACAGCAGCAGCAACCACACCCACAGAGTCAGCACCCCTTTCAATCGCAACCTTTTCAAAATCCGGTCAACAATGCTACACCTTATAATAATTCTTTCCAAACGGCCGGTAACGAAAACTCATCTGCACTCGAACGAAGCGTGGATATATTTATTAAACATTCCATGCAATCGACGGATGAAATAAAGTCTTCTATCCGATCATTAACACAGACCACCACCTCCTACGGTGAAAGTATAAAATCGATAGAAGCACAACTTGCATAAATAAATGCCGCGATGAGTGCGAGAGAAAAAGGGAAACTTCTATCTCAACCCCTACCAAATCCTGGCCACTCACAAAGCCATAATGTGAGTGCCGTTACCACGTTGAGATCAGGAAGAGTGTTGAACAACCAAGTGGGTGAACAGATTGATGATGAGGAATCAATTGAAACCCAGCTTCCACTTTTTACCCTATTTCGTCTAGTCTCCCACTTTCTTCCGAGCCTATTCTCCGTTTTCCCCAAAGCTCGAACCCTTCACCTACTTCCTCGAGTCAACCTAAAATGATCCCCACTCCAGTTCTGGGATCAAGTCCATCCCCACAAACTTCTCCATAAAAGTTGGACCCAAAACTTATTGATAAAGCTCCGTTTCCAAATAGGTTGAGGGCTAACAAACCTAACGCACAAATGGAGAAGATTGTGGAAATGTTTAAGCAAGTTAACATAAATATCCCTCTCCTAGATGCTATTCAACAAGTTCCGTCTTATGCAAAAATCCTTAAGGACTTGTGCACCAGGAAGAGAAAAACTCAAGTACCGAAAAAGGTATTCATGACAAGTAACGTGAGCACAGCTTTTACCCAACAATTGCCTAAGAAACGTAAGGACCCCGGTTGTCCTACAATATCTATAAGTATTGGGGGTAAAAGCATCAATCGTGCTCTACTTGACCTCGGCGCTAGTGCTAACTTGCTTCCATATTCCATCTATGAGCATCTAGGTATAGGAGAGTTGAAACCTGCCCACTGCACTCTCCAGATGGTAGACTGATCTATCGCCCAATCTAGGGGTGAACTAGAGAATGTGTTAATCAAAGTCAGGGAATTCATATTACCTATGGACTTTATTGTTTTAGATACACAGTCTGTGGCGAACCCACATAATCAAATCCCGGTGATACTTGGTCGACCTTTCCTAACAACTTCCAACGCTGTCGTTAATTGTCGTAACGGTTCTATGAACTTATTCTTCGGGAAGATGACAATTGAGCTTAATATTTACAAGCTAGGAAGTCAACCATCTGAACCTTCTGCTCATTTAATCGATGTTTGTTCCATCAACGAGATAGCTTCCGACGGCTGCGATGCTGAAGTACCTTGCTATGATGATCTCGACAACACTAGTGCGATATTGTTTGATCTGTAAAATTATTATAGTGACGATATCTTCGATGAGTCCATCCCCGAATTTGAATCTTTTGACTCGTCGCAAAAGTCAGTTGCGCTTTCCGAGTCAATATCCTACGCAAGTTATGAACCTCTTAGGGAGTCCGATTATCATTCCCTTACCCCACCTTCTATTGTCTCTCCACCGACACTAGATCTCAAACCGCTACCTTCTCATCTTAAATACGTATATTTAGGTGAGAATGAGTCTTTTCCCATGATCATATCCGCTACTCTAACTTTAGAGCAAGAGAATGCACTTTTGGCAGTAATGAGATCAAATCGGAAAGTATTTGGTTGGATAATGACTGACATCAAAGGGATTAGTCCCTTAATTGTTGAACCTTATATACATATGATGCCAAACCAACCCGAGACCCACAAAGACGGTTAAATCCCGTTTTGAAGGAGGCGGTAAAGAAAGAAATAGTCAAGTTCCTAGATAGTGGTATAATTTACCCAATATCTGATAGCCAATGGGTAAGTCCTATTCATGTGGTCCCTATAAAGTCTGGCATCACGGTCATAACTAAGGAGACTAATGAGTTGATCCAAATACGCACCCAAACTAGGTGGCGCGTATGTATTGATTACAGAAAACTCAATGCCGCAACGAGAAAAGATTACTTCCCTCTACCTTTCATTGACCAGATGTTAGAACGATTAGCTGGACATGAATACTATTGTTTCTTGGACGGATACTCTGGTTATAACCTGGTCCCCATCGCCGAAAAGGATCAAGATAAAACAACATTTACTTATCTTTTCGGTACGTTTGCTTATAGATGCATGCCCTTTGGGTTATGCAACGCTCCCGCTACATTTCAGCGGTGTATGATGGGGATATTCTCAGACATGATCGAGAATTTTTTGAAGATATTTATGGACGATCTCTCCATATTTGGGGACTCCTTTGAGGAATGCCTACGTCATCTTGACGCGGTTCTTACCCGCTGTAAGGATAAGAATTTAACTTTGAATTGGGAAAAATGTCATTTCATGGTCTAAGAAGGTATTGTCCTTGGATAAATTATTTCACGAAAAGGTATTGAGGTAGACAGAGCTAAAATTGATGTCATCCATAACCTTTCTCATCCCAAATGCGTAAAAAATATACGATCCTTTCTTGGTCATGCAGGATTTTATAGGAGATTCATTAAGGACTTTAGCAAAATTGCTAGACCCTTAACTCTTCTCTTGGCCAAGAATACAACATTTCACTTCGATTCGGATTGCGAGGCTGCTTTTGAATCGCTTAAAAGATCTCTCACTACAGCCCCCGTTCTATCATCCCCGAATTGGAACCACCCGTTCGAGTTTATGTGTGATGCATCAGATTTTGCTATTGGTGCGGTCTTAGGATAACACGTTGATAAGATGCCGCATGTAATTTACTATGTAAGTAGGACCCTGAACGATGCATAAATTAATTACACAACTACCGAGAAAGAACTCTTGGCAGTTGTATTTGTATTAGAAAAATTCAGGCCCTACTTGATTGGCTCGCCAATAGTGGTTTACACTGATCACTCTGCCCTACGACACCTTTTATCGAAGAAGGATGCTAAGGCCGGGCTAATACGTTGAATCCTGTTGTTATAAGAATTTGATCTTGTCATACGAGACAAGAGTGGATGTGAAAACGTTGTAGCCGACCATCTTTCATGCATTAATTCTTCACCAACATTGACCGTGCCAATAAACGATTCCTTCGCTGATGAACAGCTCTTGACTGTATCCTGCGAACCTTGGTTCGTGGATATTGTGAATTATCTAGTGACGGGACGTATTCCTAGCAATTGGTCGAAACAAGACAAACTTCGATTTCTATCCCAAGTAAAACACTTTTACTGGTATGAACCTTATTTGTTTAAGTATTGTTCCGATCAAATCATTCGCAGATGTGTCCCTAACGATGAATTCAAGAGTGTATTGTCTTTTTGTCATGATCAAGCATGTGGCGGTCACTTTGGTCCACGTAAAACGGCAGAGAAAGTTTTGCAATGTGGTTTTTATTGACCAACATTATTTAAAGACGCAAATGATTATTGCAAAACTTGTCCACGGTGTCAACACATGGGTCGGATTTCACGAAGAAATAAGATGCCGCTCCAACCTAGCTTGGTTGCGGAGATATTCGATATTTGGGGTATTGATTTTATGGGCCCTTTTCCCAACTCTTTTGGGAATTTATATATCTTGTTAGCGGTTGATTATGTCTCAAAATGGGTGGAAGCAATACCGTGTCGCACTAATGACAACAAGGTTGTTATTAAGTTCCTTAAAGAAAATATCTTTTCACGATTCGGGCACCCTCGCGCTATAATTAGCGACAACGGGACGCATTTCTGTAATCGGTCTTTCGAGGCTTTGATGCGGAAATATTCAATCAACCACAAACTTTCTACGCCCTATCATCCTCAAACGAGCGGGCATGCTGAGATTTCCAATAAGCAGATAAAACAAATTTTGGAAAAGACAGTTTCTAAAAACCGTAAAGATTGGTCAACCAAATTGACGGATACTCTTTGGGCATTTTGTACCGCTTATAAGACCGATATTGGTATGTCTCCATACCGTCTAGTATTTGAAAAGGCTTGCCACCTTCCAGTAGAGATCGAACATAGCGATGTGGGCTATTAAAGAGCTTAACTTCGATTTTGATCAAGCCTGCAGCTATCGAAAGCTGCAATTAAATGAGCTAAGTGAACTCCGCGATGAAGCTTACGATAATGCGGTTATAGTAAAGAACCGGACTAAAGTGTTCTACGATAAAACCCTTTTTAGAAAAACCTTCACACCGGGACAACAAGTCCTTCTTTCCTATTCCCGTCTTCATCTTCATCTAGGTAAGCTAAAATCTCGTTGGAAGAGACCTTTTGTGGTGCCGTATGTATATCTGTACGGGACAGTAGAAGTTGAAAATATTAAAAACGGTTCAATTTTTAAAGTAAATGGGCATATATTGAAACCGTATTTTTCTGCTGACCCGGCGGAGGAGCTCCTGTTTTTACAGGAGCCGCTTTATCATAACTAAAACTCCTCCTCCTTACCTCCATGTCTCGGTAATATTGTCTCATCTTAAGAATGGAGGTGAGTGAAAAAAGATTTAATTGAATATCCGTGCGTGCTAAAGCATAAGTTTGGGGGTAGTTTTCATTTAACTATTATTTTACCCCTATCATTTTCTCTCCCTAAGTCTACAGGTCTATGCATTCAAAGAACAACATCAGTGAGGACACTGCTGAAAACAGGTTTGGGGGGAGGGGAGGTTTGTATTAACTGAACCATCTTTTGGCACTAGGCACTATACAAAAAAAAATTTGATAATAAAAGATTAGAAAGTGAAGAATTACATATGAAAGATAGGAATAGTTTGAGTAAAGCAAGAAAGTTAGATGTTTTCTTAAACAAAACTAGTAATAAGTAGTTATAAGCCGTTGTCCCAAGGGTTAGTAAAATGAAGGAAATTACTAATCCGAGGATAAAAATAAGTCTAAAAAATAGTCCATATTCTTAAGTCCAAACATTTGAACGTTGATACCCTACTATACGCACTTGCACATCTTGAAACTTGGGATAATAGAGAATACCTTGAAATGCTCTTGTCTAAAAGCTTTGGTATGAAGAAAAATAAAAATATATATAAGTGGTGAAGAAAAAAAATGAACACTGGTTTTGTAATTACCAAGGCAGTATAAAAAAAATATAGCGAGGATGCTTTATCACCTAGTGTCTTTGGGAGCCACTGCTAAGCCTTAGGTGTTGCAAGACGAGAAATCATGCCTTAATATCGCGAACACATTTTGTAATCAGTCGGTTAGTACCTCAAGAAGTATTAACGGTCGCATGAAGAATGTGTGAGCAATTCCATCTAAAATATTCACCAACTAAAAAGTACTAAGGAAGATGGACAAGAGTATGATAGTTTGAATTGAATTCTGTAAGTGTAGGGATGTCTTTTATACACACGTAGGGGTATATGATCAATGTTTGAAGGAAAGATAGAGAGTAAAACTAAAGACGATGTTTTATTGAGGGATAATGTAATTTCTAA
This sequence comes from Agapanthus africanus, assembly GCA_030015575.1. Classification (NCBI taxonomy): domain Eukaryota; kingdom Viridiplantae; phylum Streptophyta; class Magnoliopsida; order Asparagales; family Amaryllidaceae; genus Agapanthus; species Agapanthus africanus. Next base: position 166,901,673 of record JASDDO010000028.1, on the reverse strand, counting down.
CATCTTTTCACGACCATTAAGATAGGGCTCATGGCAACTGAAAAGCTGGTGTAGTTGGAAACTCTTATTTTCAAGTTCTTTCTTTCTTTTATAAGTTCTTATCTTTATATGTAATTTTCACCATCATTCTTTTTTTATTATAGGATTTTGTGGGTGTAATCCGCTGAAAACCCTCAGGAGACAAAACTCCTTCTACTAGGGACACCTAGAGGTTTAACGGCTTGGTGCACGTGCTCAGTGCAATCGTGTTGCCTACGAAAGTCTGCTACTTAGGTTTTTCTTTTTTCTTTTTTTCTCATTCTCTTGAATAACTAGTTTGCTCAGGACGATCAAAGTTAAGTTTGGGCGTATCGATAAAACTGCACTTTTGATATGACATTTTCCTTGCTTTTCTTAAATATTTAAGGGTATTTATTATAAATATGACACATATGAAGGTTTATCTGTAAAAATACTATTTTCATATGTTTATATATTATAATTAACAATATGAAGGAAAATATATGCATATAATATTTATATAATATTTTGATATTTCAAATATGCATATCATATTAAGTATCCAAACCAATATTCTTAAAAGATAATATCATATAAAATGGTTAGGATAATATCTCAATAAAAACAAATTCTACTAACATTATTTGTTGAGATATTGTGCAGAAATTACATCAGGACTGGAATCAAGGAAATCCTAGTTATCGAGATCAAATCTGCTGAGATATTAAAGTAAATCGAAGAAATCAATTCTGACAGAGATTTAGAAAAGATTTCTAAAATCCAGATATTCAAAAGATCACCACATGTCAACTAGAAGAAGCTCCAGAATTTTGAACCAAAGATCACACCAAGACACGGCCCAACCACGGCCAAAAAACCAAAAATGCGGCGGATCCGCGGCCTAAAGGGGGAGTTGGGGTTTGAGATTTTCAGGTTGGATTTGCTACAACTAACCCTAATTCGGGGATCTAGGGATTTCAACTTCTATGACTATAAATAGAACCGAGAGTCTCACTTGAAAACTTATCAAATCGAAGAGATCACGAAGTTCAAGTTGACTCAAAAATCCAGATTGATCATCAGCTGTTCATCTACCTCCTTAAGAAGAGGTCGAGAAGCAAACTAGGGTTTTGCAATCACTTTCTAAAGGAACAAAGTGTAATTGATCAAGTTGATTAATAAAGGTAGTTGTTTTATTCTTATTGCATTTTCTTTATTTACATCATAATCTCTATCCGTTCTTTTATCTCTATCATGTGCGAGTAATTCTCTGCTTGATAGGGTTCGTAGGATTAGGGTAGATCAATAGATGAAAAAATCCTTTAACTCCTTTTACGTCCTATAAAGTTTATAAACTTTACCAAAAGAATAGTTAACATCCTAATCGGGCGCGCTATCAATTCATTGATAGTCACGACCACGATTTGAGATTAGATTAACAATTGTTTTGGTAAAGGCTAGACATGAATGGAGATCCATGTAAAGATAAGGGTTAAGAGTGGGAACCCTATTCCCTCCAAAAACCCTAATCTACATGCATCTCTGTCAATCTAGTTTTAAATCTATTAAAAGATTAAAGGAGTAATCTTTAAATTAATCATCCATGACTACTAAATCTTAACGAACCCTACAAGCTCTCTTCTGATATAAAATCTACATCCGTATTTAAACTAGATCTATATTCTACATCCGTGTTTAACGTAGATCTAGATCTATAACTATTCTTCACTGCTCTTCTATTCTTCCTTTTTATTCAACACGTCTAAAGTAAGATTGAAAGATTCAACGTTTCTATGAGGACGACTCGTACTCATCTCGGTTTAGCTACAAGCGACACTGTTATTGATTGCGGTTACTACAAACACTTCTTTCAAAAGACATCAATCAATTCCCATATATTTTCCTTATACCTAAAACCTATCCCACATAACTTAGGTACAATCTTAGTAGCCTCACTTCCTGCACTAGCACTCTTCGATACTGGAGCATCTCATTGCTTTTATGTCGCAACGGTTCGTCTGAACTCATGCGATTCCAGTCAAACCTTTCGTATCCGGCTGGAATGTCAGTTCAGGGAAAGGCATTCTAAAGGCAATAATAGGATACGACCTGTGTCCAGTGGTCGTCTGCAGTAGAGTACTCTATGCTGACTTCAAGATGCTGGACATACCAAATTTTGATGTCGTTTTGGGTATGGATTTGCTCAGAACTTTTTATGACTGTCGTCAAAGGAGGGTAGTGTTCGAGAATTCAGACCATCCGGTCTTTTATTTCAAAAGTGGAGACAGTACCCTGGAGCCAAGCATATACAAGGAAAAACCGAAGAAGGCAGTGATTGCAACATTTCAATCGGAAGAAGGATCAAAGCAAGTAATAGTTCGAGAGTTCGACGATGTATTTCCTGAAGACATATCAGGTTTGCCTCCCGATCGAGCTTTTTAATTCAGTATTGATTTAGTACCTGGAGCACAACCGTTGATCAAAGCACCGTATCGGTTAAGCCCTGAAGGTTTGAAGGAAGTCCGAACTCAGTTGGACGAATTATTGACGAAAGGATGGATTCGTCACAGCACTTCAAGTTGGGGATCGCCAGTTCTACTTGTGAAGAAGAAGGAAGGTTCATACAGAATGTGCATTGATTATAGCACTCTGAACAAAGTAACTATAAAGAACAAGTATCCACTTCCGCGCATCGTGTTCGATCAGCTAAGTGGGTCTTGCATTTTCTCCAAGTTAGATCTTCATTCAGGTTATCATCAGGTGAAGGTTAAAAAATTTGATATCCATAAAACGGCATTCAGAACTCGCTATGGTCATTATGAATTTCTTGTGATACCATTTGGAGTGACCAATGCACCGGCTATATTCATGAACCTAATGAATCAAGTTTTCCGAAAGAACCTAGACAGGTTTGTTGTCATTTTCATCGATGACATCCTGGTGTATTCTAACAGTCGGAAAGAACACACCAAACACTTACGAATTATCCTGGAGACTCTACGAAAGCATCAACTCTATGCCAAGTACAACAAATGTGAGTTTTGGCTAGATCAAGTCGGTTTTCTCGGACATATTGTATCAGGCAATGGAATCTCTGTAGATCCAGCTAAGGTATCAGCAGTAAGCGAATGGCCGACACCGAAGTCAGTGAAGGACGTTAGAAATTTCTTGGGTCTTGCAGGATATTACAGAAGGTTTGTTGAAGGATTTTCGAAGATTGCAATACCCCTGACCAAACCTACGCGTAAAGATGAAGAATTCGTGTGGTCAGAAGTATGCGAACAAGCTTTCGTAGAACTCAAGACAAGATTGATGTCAGCGCCTATCCTTGTCATACCAGACCAATCTGGAGGTGTCTAAGTGCATTGCGATGGATCCAGTAAGGGATTAGGATGTGTTCTACATCATCACGGTAAAGTTGTAGCTTATGCATCAAGACAGCTAAAGATTCATGAGCGCAACTATCCGACGCATGATTTGGAGTTGGCGGCCGTTATCTTTGCACTCAAAATTTGGCGCCATTATCTTCTTGGTGAACGAGTGGGCATGTACACAGATCACAAGAGTCTGAAATATGTATTTACTCAGAAAGAGTTGAATATGCGGCAGAGAAGATGGTTAGAACTCATGGCAGACTTAGACACCAACCTACAATATCATCCAAGGAAGGTAAATGCAGTACCTAATGCACTTAGTCGCCAACCATTAGTATTGAATCTTACCGCACAGTGGAAGCTTCAACAAGACTTTCATCAAATGGAGATTGAAGTGGTCATTCCAGGTAACGCTTCAAGTTTGATAAACTTATAAGTTCAATCTACCATTGTCAATCAGATCAAAGCAGCTCAAGCAAGTGATGCTAAATTGCAAAAGATTAGAGAACAAGTAGAAAGTGGACTTCGAGCAGACTTCATCATCCATGAAGACGGATCTTTGAGATATGTCAGTAGATTGTGTGTACCAAAAGGTTATGTGCCAGAAGAGTTGATGAAAGAAGCTCACAGCTCTCCTTATTGAGTACACCCTGGAGGGACAAAGATGTACAAAGATCTATATTAAAATTACTTGTGTCATGGAATGAAGCGTGAAGTAGCTAGAAGCGTTGCTAAATGCTTGGTGTGTCAGCAAGTAAAGGTTGAATATCACGGGACTGCTGGTTTACTTCAATCGTTACCTATCCCAGAATGGAAGTGGCAACACATCACAATGGATTTCGTGACTGCACTTCCTCGTAGCACGAAGGGTAACGATGCGGTATGGGTTATTGTGGATCGACTCACAAAGTTGGCTCACTTCATCCATTTTCGAGTTGGCCAATCTACTGAAACATTAGCAAAGAAGTACATAGAGGTAAGAATCTGAGTAAGATTTAACTCTTCATTATGTACTATCTCTGATACCCATGAACTCATGCAGGAAATCGTGAGATAACATGGAGTATCGGTTTGCATTGTCTCCGATCGTGACACCAGATTCCGATCGCAATTTTGACAAAGTCTGCAAGCTAGCTTGGGAACAAATCGGAACTTCAGCACAGCTTATCATCCACAAACAGATGGTCAATCTGAGCGAACGATTCAGATCTTAAAAGATATGCTAAGAGCGTGTTTTCTAGACTTCGGAGGATCGCGGGAAGATCACCTACATCTTGTGGAGTTTTCATACAACAACAACTACCAAGCAAGTATAAGAATGGCACCATTTGCAGCTTTATTTGGAAGGAAGCGTCGATTTTTATTAAGTTGGGACGACATCGGAGATAGAGAACTCCTTGGAACCGAGATGATAGTAACAACTGTAGATGTGGTCCGCACTATCAGAGAAAGAATGTGCATAGCCCAAGATCGACAGAAGCACTGAGCTGATGCAAAGCGCCGTCACTTGGAGTTCCAACCGGGAGAACATGTATTTTTGAAAATATCTCCGAACCGTGGAGTGATTCATTTTGGAAGACGGGGTAACCTCAGTCCAAGGTATATTGGACCGTTCGACATACTCGAACGAGTCGGAGAAGCAGCTTATCGTTTGGCACTTCCACCTTCATTGGAAGGAGTGCACAACATGTTCCACATATCCCAACTCAGAAGGTATGTGAATGACCCCAGCCATATTCTTGATCACTCCGAGCTCACTGTACCACCAGATTTATCCTGTGAGCAACAACCTGTTGAAATCCTGGATAGAAAGGTGAAGTAACTTCGGAACAAGAAAGTAAACTTGGTTCGAGTGATATGGAGAAATGATTCACCAGGAGAATCAACATGGGAACATGAGGACGACATGCGTGCAAGATACCCTCATTTGTTTGTAAACTAGTCCTTAAAATAATTGTAAATTTCGAGGACAAAATTTTTGTAAGAAGGGTAGAATGTAACAACTCTAATTTCAATGTACAGAAAATTCATTAAAAAGTTAATGTACAAATGGAGTATTTGCAATCCTGTGTACATTATAAGTATTTGAATTACTTTTGAACAGAAAGAAAACACTTGTAGCTCATTGGTAAATTCTTGCACTGCTGTGACGTAGCTCCTGTGATCGAATCCCCCCAGTCACATTATCTTTTTTGTTGATTTTTCTTTTAATCTTTTAGAAGCCCAAAGGTTTACACGTGCACTACACGTAAAATGAAAAGTCACAGAGTAATCAAACACGCGCACTGGGGTATACTAAACGACTATGACATGTGGCCAAATTTCACACACTCCTCACCGGATTTGGGCCGGTGACTTTGGCCCTACGGCCGGCACCGCCGGGCCCTCCGTAGGGGATGGTCCCCAAACTTCAACTCCACACCCCTTGGCCCCCTAACCCCTATACTGTTTGTTTTTATTAAAAACAAACAGAGAATTTAAAAATAGCATCAAACCAAATTTTTAATGCATTTTTAATTCATTCTTCATCACCCTAAACCCTAATTTTACCTATAAATACCACCCTCCATTCTACACCTCCTTACTCAGAAATTCCCTGCCAAAACACTCTAAAAAAATTCCAAGTCCCAAGTTGTACAAGTGGAGTTAGCAAGAGGCGAAAATCCGACGATGTTTCGAGGAGATTCCGGCAACGAAACGACGCCCCGACGGTTCCTAAAGTTTCCTCCTCCTTCCTTCTATCTTAATAGCTTGTAAGTCCCCTCTCCCCTCCTCTTCTACTATTCTAAAACATCTTCTTTTCAAAACTCGTCGAAAGCGGAGTTATTCCGACTCTCTTTTCTTTAAAAATTCCATTTTCCTTAAACAATAAATCTCCATTTTCTCTCATAATGTTTAACAAACACAAATAAACATATTAGAACAAGTTTCATCCCAAAATAATTCATGTTGCAATTTCTATTTCACTTTTACAGTAAAATACCATCATATTTACAAACGATATTGTTATCCACTTTTAACCGTATTACCTTTAGATAACTCACGAGGTAATGACCTTCCTCATCACAGCATACATTTTTGACATGGCACAATGAATTTTGGGATTCTAGCTTATGGGAAAATATGCTTTTACGAATAAATACCCTAAACAATTAAAAACCGCTTTCTTTAAAAAGAGTGTTAATTAATTCCTTGCAAATACGCCTCTACAACCTATTTTGGGGAACCCCGATTGGGATGGTACGGGTTATCTTACATCCTCGGGCCTGGTAGAGCGAGATGCAGACCTCCGCAAGGAGCATTCGATCTCGATGGAATTGTTAATGCAATTTTTAAGAAAAAGAGATTTCTACAAAATAAATAAAATATATTTTTATTAAATATATAAATAATTTTAACTATTATCAAAATATCTATTTTAAATATATTATAAATATTCCATGTTTTCTAATTCAAAGAAATCACAATTTCATGAAACTACCTTTACAATTCAATACTATTCCAAGTTTACATTAAAATACTATATACAATGAAAACTAAGTTCTACTCACTAGAAAATTTCACTTTTATAAAATATATATCTATGAAAACCCTAAAGACGATTATTAAATACTTGAGGTGTATTTTGAAAATATATCAGAACTATTTTTACATAAAAACCCCTCAAGTTATATTAAATTACAATAAGGACCCTAGTAAATATAGGTTTAAGCGGGACCAGTTCTCTTGAACCTCAGGGAGCCGGAGAATGTGGGTGCTTTCCTATCTAAGGTAGACAATCTAACAACGGTGTTATCAACACGGTAATTTTCTTGGAAAAAAACACAAATCCTGCCGTCCATGTGCAACAGTTACCGATAATATCAAAACTAATTCAGGACTTCAATTTCTTTTCAAAGTGTCTGACTCAGACAGAGTCTCAATCTAATCAATCTGACTTGAATATAATTCAAGTATAAACTACAATACAACATGAGTCCATGAATACCAGAATTCAATCTATTTTGACCGAACCGAACCATGGATATACTCTGTTTACATGACTATCCATTTATATCCATTCTGTTTACTGATATCATGGTTTCGGCAAGTCATCTATCTATATAACAAAACAATACAATCAATACAAAAGATATTACGGGGTTTTAAAGGGGTAGATTGGTACGGAATGTGTTAGAAGTGGCACGAGACGGTCACTTTAATACACCTAACTTGAATATCCATTGCCGTTGTACCGTGGCTGAACGGTTCCTTGTGTTCCATATACCTTAGTTTCCGGATAGTGGGACTCCTCTCATATACACTGGCATATTCTGTACGAAGATACAAACAACTGCGTCAACATTATAATCAAACTTTACTAGTTATACTCTCTTTCTGTATATTCTATCTCTACTTATCTTTGGGACTTACCGAGCGATTGTTCGCTGACGACATTCCTTTCTTCTTTCTTTGGAATGTTGTCAGGTGGATCGGACTCACTGGAGATCGAGTCCAGTACTGAAGACTTGGAGCAGTTAGCCTTTGACCCTGAGCTTTAGATACTTGTATATACTTTTCATTTCAGTTATGCCATTGTTTAGACATCGCTTTCTATTCATGTATTTACATTTCTAGTTGTACCTGTAAAAGAATGTTTAATAAATAAATTTGTTGTTCATTTTATTTTCCTGTCTCTTGTGTATATTTTACTTTATATTGCTTAGATACGCTTAGCGTGTTTGCTTCGGAGTAAATACGTAGCAGACCTCGTCGCGTCCCCTTGCCCTACACCGATAAGCGGGACGTGACAGCGATGGGTTGAAGCTCGGTTATGAGATGGTAAAGGTGGTGTGGAGGTGATTGGGGGCTCGTCGACGAGTTTGGTGGCCGGATTTTGAAGGCGAGGTCGGCGGGAAAGAGAGTGAATGAGAAAAGAAAGAGAGAGGGAGAGAACGAGATGAGAGAGAGAGAGAGAGAAAGAGTGAACGTGTGTAAGAGAGAGAGAGATTTTGAGTATAAAGAGAGAGAGAGAGAGTAAATGAAAATTTAAATTAGAGAAATAAATTAGGATTAATTTGGGAATAAAGGGATTTAATAGGGAATAGATTTGGGTGTTAAAAGAGATTTAAATAGGAAAAATAATGGGGATTAAAGGGGAATTATTAGGAATAAGGTGTGATTAAGGAGGTCTAATGTGGGTAATAAATAAAAGGGAAATAAAAAGGTTAAATACAAAATCTATACTTAATTAAAAAGGATTTAAGGAGGAATAAAAGCAATTTATTATAGGGATATAAATATTTAAAATGACTTGGATTTTTCATCAACATCTAACAATCATATCTGTACAAAATAACTAGAAGTTGATCACCATTAGCACCAAATCAATAACATGAGGGAATGGGTTGGTTTTATAAGAAAAATGGGTTTTGCATTAGTTTTCAAAACATCACAATTAAACATATTAAATAACAATTAATCATAATTAATGGTCATCAATAGAAAATAAATAACCATTAAAACATTTAAATAAGATTCAAACATTGCGGGAAGAATATGGCGCGGGTCTTTGGGCTTTTGGGCTCAGGAAAACAATAGAAATAGGATGGAAAATATATATAAGTGAATTAAATACATAAAGTTCATTTGAATTCATAATTTACTACATAACGGATACTGGGTATTACAGTACTTCTTCACTACAAAAAATTCACCTGATCAGATCACTTTCTCCTCAAAACCCTAACCCCTAAAATCCATACAGGAAAGAACACAACATTTGTCCCAAATTCTCCATGGAGCACAGGTATTATCCTCTTCATCTCTTCTTCTTTCCTATTGATTTGAGAGTTTATACATTGCTTGGTTTTTTATTGGGATTATGAAATTTCACATCCGTCACGCCCCGCTTCCCAAAAGAGTGGTAAGGGCACGTGACGAGACCCGCGACATATTTATTCCGAGAATGTCGTTTTTCGAAATAAATACGTTAAGCTTCTATAAGCAATATAAAGTAACAAGAATAAACAAAAGAATAAAATCCAACTTTAATTTATTACATTTAAGATTTACAATTGATAAAATATCTGAATACAAAATACGATAACATGATAAGCCTTAATAAGGAGGCATACATAAATAAACTGAATGAAACTAGACGTCCGGTTGTGATGCGAACTAGTTGTACTCCTTTTTGACTGTTTCTATCTCTTCTGTCTCAATATCACCTGACGAACATTCCAAGGAAGAAAGAAAAATGGGTGGAATTCCTGTCAGCGAACTAACGTTCGGTAAGTCCCCAAAAGGATGACATGATGTATATAAATGAAACGCAAGATGTAATATGATATATGGTATAGTATGGATATAAATCATAAACATGTAAATAAGTATAGTACCGTGCATGGTAATGTGTATGTCAACTATATCAGCATGGCAAACAAGTATAACATGGCCGTGGAGTGTAGATATAGTGAACATGAATGGAATGTAAGTGTTCTAAAAGGACTCTAAAAGGGTAAAAGTAACTAACGTGGGTTTAAACTGTGAGTATCAACCAAATTTCAATAGTATTCTCGAACCCAACAGGCTGTAATTCAGGGGTAAGGGATCACGGACTCAAAATAACGGGACTTCAATTGTTATTAAAGTATTCCAAACCCAACAGGCTATCATCCAGGGGCTTGGAAACACGGGCCCTCATTCTTGAATTCATGATGTACCGTTTTAGCCCGGTACCACAGCAATATTATTTGTACCGTTTCAGCCCAGTACCACAGCAACGTTATTTTAGTAATGGAACTCTTGAGATTCCGTTGGATTCATACTCAAACTACCCCAACACCCCGCGTCTATTAGTCTGTGATTTACAAGTCTTGTCCAAATCTATGAATACATCAAGTTTTTAAGATTGAATTCATGTCAAGATCAAGTATTCATGTCACGTTTCAAGTATTTATGTCAAGTTGTATTCGTGGTTCGGGTCAAATCAAGTCTAGCATTTAATTGGATTATGTCAAACATATAATATCTAATTATGTTATCATGTACATACAACAATTTAAAGATCAAGATAAATAAGGTATACATATTCGAATAGCATGAAATGAGTCAAGTATATTATTCAAGTAACGGCCATAAATAATGCTGTTAAGAAGTGTTGTGTTCGACTAATCAATCAAGTCAATAAATTTTGAAATATAAACAAAAATATAGATCTAATTGTTGTGCATGCGTGAGTTCCAGTCACGCATAAACACGACTACCGGTTTGGGAGATATACCCTTTTTCGTTTTGTCGCGCATAAAAAATCAGAATCTGTCCAACACCGTCGCATATTTTTAAAACACAGTTTGAATTAATTTCTATCAGGTTTCAGGTTACGATGATTATTATAAAATTGTAGGTTTTTCGATGTAATTATCCAAAACACTAAGATTCGCACAATTTGGATTTCTGAAGCTCTAGTTATGATCATTTTAATATCAGCGTTTAAAACATAAATCCAGATTTCTGGATAGCAACTATATGTTATATTGCAAAATCTATATCGGGTTGTTTCATACGTTTATAAGTAATATAATATACATAAAACTATTTATCTATCAATTGTGCATCTACACATCTAAATTTTGTCACAAACGGATATCGGGAGTTTGAGTTATGTCCTGTTTAAAAACAGTGTGCGAATCAGGACAAATTCTGTCCAGATTAGTCGCTTAATATTATAACGCAATTTTCTATATTTTACGTTAGTTTTCAGTAAAAATTTAAAAATAAGAAAATCTAAATATTTTGATGTAGATATCCAAAACATCTGAGTTTTCTCAATTTGGATATCGTTATACCAAGTTATGTGTCTTAGAAGTTGATCGATAACTGCAGTTTTCTGTTTTACGAACAGTGAATAAAAACGATATAATTCCTAAACCGTTATACGGTTCGATCTAAAATTTTTACAGTGTGTACACAAAATTATATTCTATAATACTTAAATTTCATGAAATTTGCAGAAGTAAAAATTAATTTCACCAATGAGCTACAAGCTCCTTCTTGCTATTAAAAAAGCAAAACAATTACTTATAGTACTCACAGGAAATGCAAATACCTCAAGTATACATTAACTTTTAAACAAATTTTTGTACACTAAAATTGGAGTAGTTACAGTCTACCCTCCTTAAAAAATTTCGTCATCGAAATTTACAATTTTATTTTAAGGACTAGTTTATAAATAGGTGAAGATATTTTGCACGCATCTCATCTTCCCTTTCCCATGTTGATTCTCCTGTAGTGTCTTTTCTCCACATCACTCGAACTAAGTTGGCTTTCTTGTTCCGAAGTGACTTCACTTTCCTGTCCAGAATCTCAATAGGTTGTTGCTCACAAGATAAGTCGGGTTGTACAGTGAGCTCGGAATGATCGAGAATGTGGCTGGGGTAACTCACATACCTTCTGAGTTGGGATATGTGGAATACATTATGCACTCATTCCAATGAAGATGGAAGTGCCAATCGGTATGCGACTTCACCGACTCGTTCGGGTATGTCGAACAGTCCAATGTATCTCGGACTTAGCTTACCCCGTCTTCCAAATCGAACCACTCCACGGTTCGGAGATATCTTTAAGAATACGTGATCTCCCGGCTGGAACTCCAAGTGACGTCGTTTTGTATCAGCCCAGTACTTCTGTCGATCTTGGGCTATGCGCATCTTTTCTTTGATAGTACGAACCACATCAACAGTTGCTATTATCATTTCAGGTCTAAGAAGTTCTCTGTCTCCGATGTCGTCCCAACTTAATGGCGATCGACACTTCCTTCCATATAGCGCTGCAAAAGGTGCCATTCCAATGCTTGCTTGGTAGCTGTTGTTGTCCGAATACTCCACAAGATGTAGGTGATCTTCCTACGATCCTCTGAAGTATAACATACACGCTCTGAGCATATCCTCCAAGATCTGAATAGTTCGCTCAGACTGTCCATCAGTTTTTGGATGATAAGCCGTGCTAAAGTTCAGACTTGTTCCCAAACTTGTTTGCAGACTTTACCAAAATTGCGATCGGAACCTGGTGCCACGATCGGAAACAATGCAGACCGGTACTCCATGAAATCTCACAATTTCCTGCATGAGTTCATGGGTATCAGGAATAGTACATATTTGAAGAGTTTAAATCTTACTTAGATTCTTACCTCCATGTACTTCTTTGCTAATATCTCAGTTGATTAGCCAACTCAAAATGGGATGAAGTGAGCCGACTTTGTGAGTCGATCCACAATGACCCATACCGCATCGTTACCCTTTATGCTGCGAGGGAGTGCAGTCACAAAATCCATTGTGATGTGTTGCCACTTCCATTCCGGGATAGGTAACGGTTGAAGTAATCCAGCTGTCCTGTGATGTTCAGCCTTTACTTGCTGACACACCAAATATTTAGTGACGCTTCTGGCTACTTCACGCTTCATTCCATGCCACCAGTAATTTTGACGTAGATCTTTGTATATCTTTGTACCTCCAGGGTGTACTGAGTATGGTGAGCTGTGAGTTTCTTTCATTAACTCATCTCGTACAGAACCTTTTGGTACATTCAATCTGCTGCCGTATCTCAAAGATCCGTCTTCATGAATGATGAAGTCTGTTCTGAGTCCATTCTCTACTTGTTCTCTGATCTTTTACAACTTAGCATCACTTGCTTGAGCTACTTTGATCTGATTGACAATGATAGATTGAACTTGTAAATTCATCAAACTTGAAGCGTTACTTGACATGACTACTTCAATCTCCATCTGATGCAAGTCCTGTTGAAGTTTCCACTGAGCGGTGAGATGCATTGCTAATAGTTGGTGATCAGTCAAAAATATTGCATTTTTAACACATCAATTTCCCGACCATTTGCACTCATCTAGAGGTGTTCGGTATTAATATAGCACATATTAGCAAATTGACTGTAAAATACCAAATAACTTGTGTTATACTTTAAAACCGATATTTTGAGGGAAATTAAGTGTTTATCATTGCATCGCATAATCTTTATGTAGCGAACACTTGTCTCGAGAATCTGTGCAGGAAATTCCAGGAAAAGAGCCGAAAATTGTCAAAAGTGCTGATAAAAATACGCCAAGTCCAAGACTTGTGATCTGACAGTGATATAGAAATAAAGATGAAATTCCACACATCAGAAACTTACCATGAAGTCAGCACCAAGCATCACTGGAAAAATCATGCACAGAAGCCTCTAATGGGTCGCGGATACACGACAGTAAGGCCCTATTGGCGGCGGATCCACAGCCATGTCATGGTGACGTCAGTATATCTTCAGCTCAGGTTTCTCAATTCAGCTTCAGAACTCATTCAATACACTCCAAATTCCAGAGATCTCTAGAAGCTTCTGTCCGAACAGCAAAGCATTTTGTTCAAGCTAAACACTTCCAAGCTTCTCAAGCAAGCCACTTAACTACCTAAGCCTAGAAACTTCTCCCTAACCTCCAAGCTTATGAAGGAAGCTAACCCTAACTAACTAACTCTAGAACCTTCTCCCTAACTACCAAGCTTACAAGGGAAACTAAACTAAACCTAGTTTCTAAAGGAAGCCAATCCTAATCAAGGCTATAAAAGGGGCCCTAAGGCTTCACTTCTAAGGTTGTTGATCCCTCCATCAATTCCCAACACAAGTTGAGTGACACAACTTGTAACCCTAACCCTAATCCAATCACCAAAGCCAAATTCAAGATCCCTGAGTACAATTCAAGTAAGAAACCTTCAACCTTTTAGGAGCGAAGCTGATCTTCATCCGAGCAAGTGGTCTAAGACGATCCACGACTCACGAAGATGTGCGACGTCAAATCGACGATCAAGTTCTTTCCTCATTGTAGATCTTGAGAGAATTGTAACAAAATTGTTGATAAATAAAAGGTGAAATTCTTTATCTTGCTTTCTTTACATTCTTGCATCATGATTAGATCTCGATTCTTGATTGTGTTCTTTGATATGATGTTTGAGTAAAACTCCGCTCGTGAAGGAGTCAAGAGAATCAATAGATGATGATGATTAAAATCTTGAAACGATTCTTAAGTCCTATGAGTTTTGTAAACTTTAGTAAATTGAAGAATCGGCAACCTAGTTTCGAGCGATACTTTCTTGATTGTGTTCGCTCTTAATTAGTGATCCACGATCGATTCTTGAATTTACTAGAGGCTAGAGTGTGAATGAAATCAACGAAAGGACAAGGGATAGATGATGAAACCCTAGTTTCCGCAAGAAATCCCTAATTCTCGTTGATCGTCATCGATCTAGTATCAAATCACTAATGGACAAGAAAACGTAATCACTAGTTTTCATCACGTCTATAGATTCGATCGATTCCTACGAGTCTCACTTCAATTCTTGAAACCTAATTCGATTGGATATCATCAATTCTTGATTCTTGATTTTTAATGTTTTCTTGATAATTAGATTTAGACCTAGATAATTCTTGAAATTCACTTTTAAATCTTGAATTGAATTGTCTTTTCTTTTCTCTTTAATTTTTGACTTATCTAATTCAATTACAAGCAAATCTCACTTTCCCTGTGGACGATCCGCACTCGCTAACGCGCTACATACGACACCGTTATTGATTGCGGTCAAAAATTTCTTTGGTTGTGATTTCTATACACTTTTCTTATATACACACCGAGATTTCATATCAATCAAATGGCACCGTTGCCGGGGATGTGTGCTATTTTGTTCGTTTTTGTTATTTGAGTTGAAAAATTATTATTCCATCAATTCTTAGATCAAAATTCGTAACAAGCACTTAACGATTTGTTGTGATTTGTTGCGAGGAAATCTGGAATCTGTGGAGCGAGAGAAAATTTTTTCAGAGAATTCCAGAGAGTTCAGTAAGTGATCTGGAGAATCTGCAAGAAATTTCGTGCCGAGATCTCAATATTCAACTGCGCTTCCACGGCCGTTAGGTACATATCGCGGCGGATCCGCAGCGCTTTTAGGGCATTACTGTTCCAAACTTCTCTGGTATATTTTGAACTTTCTTATCTCCTCCCTGCTCTGCTCCAATAACCATTTTCTGCAGGTTTCTTTGCAAAAATTCACAGTGCCGCAAAAAGAAAAAAAATTGTTGCGTGTTTGATCTTGGTTGTTTGCTTATTTTAATACGGAAATTAAAAGGCACGACCAAATTCAGATTAGGCGGGGAGTTCATTACCCTTCCTAAGCCCCAAAAATCACAAAACTGCATCCGCATTACCCTCATTAATTAAAAAATATCTAGACAAGACTATATGGACCGTCGCGCTCACTTAGGACAGGAGAAGGTCGTGGGTAATCTATTGCTTTTCCGCGTTTCTTTTGTGGTGTCTAAGGCAAGTGTGTCTAAGGCATGTGGTTACTTAATTACTACTTAAGTAGTGGAGAACCTCCCACTTACCTGGCACTTATCTGGCCACAAGAGAGACAAAGAGGCAGTAGAGGATTGATCCTGCGATTTGTCTTCTGGCAGTTAGGAGCGGTCTAGAGACTTGACTTAGGTGACCATTAGACTTGAGATTGTGTGCGCATTTTTTGTGATTTGCTTTTTTTTCTTCCAAAAATCCGTATCTTTTTCAAAAACAAACACCACTTCATCTTTCCCCTAATTATCTTAATGCTGCCACTTGTGCTAAACCCTTTAGTGCAAGCTCGGCTGGACACGGGATTCTAGTGCCCGTCTTGTCCGCGTTCCCCCGATCGACTCCAAAGTCGGTATTTCTACATTTTCTTTTTCCCACCACCACCGCGATGGACGGATATCCATCACACTTTAACACCACTCTGCCACCGCCCGCAGGTGCGCAAAATCCTCCACTCATTTCTCTCCATGAGAGATGCTATCCTTCACGTGTTCCCCTTCCCACTTGTCTTTCTATACCACCAACCAATGGGGACAATTTTGAAATCAACCCCCAATTCATCAAACTGTCACCCAAATTTCACGGTCTTGATTCTGAAGACGCATACGTTTTTATCTCTAAATTCGAAATCGTATGTGCAATGATTGGAACGTCACAACTGTGTTTGGATGCTCTGCGTTTACGTTTTCTCCCATTCACTTTGTGCGATTTAACTGAGAAGTGGCTTTATAATACAACCGCACATTCTATTTCAAAATGGGATGAATTTGTTACAGCATTCCTTAAGAAATTTTATCCCAATCACAAGACCAGCCGTGTTTGGAGCGAAATCTTCAAATTCACCCAACTTCCCAATGAACCATTCTGGAAATGCTTTGAACGGTTCAAGGATCTTCTTTTACAATGCCCTCATCACGGAATTTCCAGATGGGATTTGTGTTGAATTCTCTATGAGGATATTGATCTCACTACTAGACAGGTGCTTGAAACCATGTGTCATTGCCAATTCCTATCTAAAGATGATGGTGAAGCTTGGAAATATCTAGAAGATTTAGCTCAAAACACATTATAATGGGAAAGTGTTAGACCACCATCGTCTAGGGATGATATCAACCAGCTCGATGTTTCCGTCACAATGAGAGCCGAAATGGCCGCAATACAAAGGAAACTCGACGCTATAGAAAACATAATTTCTTCAGCCTCCCTACACCAATACACACTTCCCAAAACTGTCTGTGGCTGCTGTTCAAACCCTTCACATTTGTCGGAAGAATGTCCTTTGAATGTACCGTTTCAAGGTCACACTAATGCTGCATTTCAGCAAAGACCTGGAAACAATCCTTCTTCTTCCTCATATAATCAAGATTGGAGAAATCACCCTGATCTTTCTTGGATCCAACAAAAAACTCAATACACGGATCCAAACCAGAATAACTTTCAATGGGTCCCTCCACAGCAACAGCAACCACCACAACTGAGTCAGCACCCTTTTCAACCACAAAATTTTTAAATCCCGGCCAACAAATTTGATCCATCTTCTGCCGGTATTGCTACACCCTCTGCACTCGAACAAACCATGGATTTGCTGTTGAAATATACCATGCAATGGACGACTGACTTTAAGTCTTCTATCGACACAATAAAGAATAACTCTGCCTCCCAAGGTGAGATTATTAAATCGATGGAAGCACAAATTACACAGTTAAAAGCCGAAATGAGTGCTAGAGAAAAAGGGAAACTTCCAGCTTAACCCCTACCCGATCCTGGACCTTCACATTACACTAATGTGGATGCATTTACCACGTTGAGATCTGGAAAAGTGCTATACAATCATGTGGGTAAACAGATTGATGTTGAGGAATCAAGTGAACCCCAGACTTCCACTTCCACTTCCACTCCCACTTCTACTTTTTACCCTATTTTGTCCAATTTACCTCCGTCTTCTTCCGAGCCTATTCTCCGTTTTCCAAAGGCTCGAACCCTCCACCCACTTCATCCTTCCCACCCCCACAAACTTCTCTACAAATGTTGGACCCAACACTTATTGATAGAGCTCCATTTCCAAATAGGTTGAGGCCCAACAAACCTAATGCCCAAATGGAGAAGCTTGTGCATATGTTTAAGCAAGTTAACATCAACATCCCTCTCCTCGATACTATCCAACAAGTTCCGTCCTATGCGAAAACTCTTAAGAACTTGTGCACTAGGAAGAGGAAGACTCAAGTGCCCAAGAAGATATTCATGGCAAAGACTGTAGACACGGATTTTCCCCAACAATTACCAAGGAAACGTAAGGACCCTGGCTGTCCTACTATTTCTATTTCTATTGGAGAAAAACACATCAACCGTGCACTACTTGACCTAGGCGCTAGTGTTAACTTGCTTCCATATTCAGTTTATGAGCAACTAGGTATCGGAGTGTTAAAGCCCTCGAACATAACTCTTCAGATGGCCGACCGAGCAATCACCAAACCTAGGGGTGAACTTGAGATGTGTTGATAAAAATTGGGAAATTTGTATTCCCTGTGGACTTTATTACTTGATACACAGCCTGTAGCAAACCCACGGAATCAAATTCCGGTGATTCTTGGTCACCCCTTTTTGGCCACTTCCAATGCTATCATCAACCGTCGTAATGGCTCTATGACCCTATCCTTCGGGAATAGGTCAATTGATCTGAACACTTACAAGTTGGGAAGTGTACCCTCCGAACCTACTACTCAGGTCTGTTCTGTCGACTTAATGGATGTCGACAGCAACGAAATTAACGATCCTCATGATACTGATCTTGACTCTTTTCATATGTTATTGTTTGACCCAACTATGTATCATACACATACAGACTCTTCCACCGAGTTGTCCGGGTCAACAACTAACACTGATTATGAACTGTTTTTGGAGTCTGAAGATCACCCCGTGCTTTGTGACGACATTATTCTTCGGGAAATTGATGAGACTTTTGAGGAAATTTTCGCTGAAGAACTCGCATTTTTGAATGATACGGGTGTTGAGATGAATCATCTCTCTATCAATGAAATTGAACCTCCACCCCTTCTTCTGAACTGTAAAAAGGATGCGAGTAATCCATCACAATCACTGCATCGTCTCTCCAAAATGAGACACAAACACATTCTATTCCACTACTTACCTTTTCCCCACGTCTTTCTACCTTTCCACCAACCGATGCACTATATTGATAAAATTTTCGAATGGTTGGTGTTGACCTTCGGTCTTTGCAAAACTTGGCATCGACTAATGATTCTTGACCCCCTCTTGTGATTTTCAAAAGATTAACATTGTTTAACTCAAGTTGGGGGGGGTTATAATCTGACTCTTGAAAATAAAATTTTTACTCAAAAAGATGAGCCAAAAATAAGTTTGGGGGAGGATTTTCACTTAAATATTTTGCCCCCATTAATAAATTTCCTCCCAGGCTTACAGGTTTTTGAGATATAGCGGATGGCAACAGTGAGGACACTGTTGAAAACAAGTTTGGGGGGAGGTTTGTGCTTATTTTCGCATCATTTGCATCATACTTTGCATAAGCACAAAACATTTGAAAATCTATAAAAATTAAAACAAAATATTTTTGTACATAAATAAGATAATAAAAGATTAGATAGTGAAAAATTACATCCAAAAGAATAGAAAAATTTAAGAAAACTAAGAAAATTAGAAGTTTTCTTATACGGACTAGTAATAAGTAGTTATAAGGGTTAGTAAGATGAAGGAAGTCACTAATCTGAGGATAAAAATAAGTCTGAAAAATAGTTTCTATTTTTGAAGCCAAACATTTTGAACGTTGATACCCTACTATACGCACTTACACACGTCTTGAAACGAGGGATAGTAGAGGATACCTTGAAATGCTCTTGTCTAAAAGCCAAAAGTATGAAGGAAATAAAAAAAATGAATAAAATATAAAATGGTGAAGAAAAATGAACACTGGTTTTGTTATCGCCAATGCAGTAATAAAAAAATATAGCGAGGGTGCTTCATCATCTAGCGCCTTAGACCAACTGGTCTGGAAGTCACTGCTAAGCCTTAGGTGGTGCAAGACGAGGAAAAACACCGTATAAGCAAGCACATGAGTAATCGGTCGGTTAGTACCTCAAGAAGTATTAACGGTCGCATGAAAGTGTGTGAGCAAATTCATCTAAATATTCATTAATTAAAAAGTACCGAGGCAGATGGACAAGAGTATGATAGCTTGAATTGAATTCTCCGGGTGTAGGGATGTTCTTTACACCCACGTAGGGTTATATGATCGGTGTTTGGAAGAAAGATAGAAATGAAGAATAAAGACGATATTTTATTGAGGGATGATGTGATTTCTGATATCTTTTCATGACTATTTAGATAGGGCTCATGACAACCGAAAAGTAAGCATAGTTGGAAACTCTAATTTTCAAAGTCTTTCTTTTACAATTCTTATCTTTAAATGTAATATTCACGATCTTCCTTTTATTATTGGATTTTGTGGGTGCAATCCGCTGAAAACCCTCAAGAGACAACACTCCTCCTACTAGGGACACCTAGAGGTTTAAAGGCTTGTTGCACGTGCCCAGTGCAATCGTATTGCCTATGAAAGTGTGCTAGTTAGTTTTTCTCTTTCTTTATTTTCTCCTTCTCTTTTTAATAAAACTGTTCGCTCGAGACGACCGAAAATAAGTTTGGGGGAATTTGATCAGTCGAAAATATTGCATTTTTAACATATCAATTTCCCTACCATTTGCACTCATCTAGAGGTGTTCGGTATTAATATAGCACATATTAGCAAATTGACTGTAAAATACCAAATAACTTGTGTTATACTTTAAAACCGACATTTTAAAGGAAATTGAGTGTTTATCATTGCATCGCATAATCTTTGTGTAGCGCAACACTTGTCTCGAGAATCTGTGCAGGAAATTCCAGGAAAAAAGCCGAAATTGTCAAAAGTGCTGATAAAAATACGCCAAGTCCAAGACTTGTGATCTGACAGTGATACAGAAATAAAGATGAAATTCCACACATCAGAAACTTACCATGAAGTCAGCACCAAGCATCACTGGAAAAATCATGCACAGAAGCCTCTAATGGGCCGCGGATCCGCGGCCGTAAGGCCCTATTGGCGGCGGATCCGCGGCCATGTCATGGTGACGTCAGTATATCTTCAGCTCAGGTTTCTCAATTCAGCTTCAGAACTCATTCAATACACTCCAAATTCCAGAGTTCTCTAGAAGCTTCTGTCCGAACAGCAAAGCATTTTGTTCAAGCTAAACACTTCCAAGCTTCTCAAGCAAGTCACTTAACTACCTAAGCCTAGAAACTTCTCCCTAACCTCCAAGTTTATGAAGGAAGCTAACCCTAACTAACTAACTCTAGAACCTTCTCCTTAACTACCAAGCTTACAAGGGAAGCTAAACTAAACCTAGCTTCTAAAGGAAGCCAATCCTAATCAAGGCTATAAAAGGGACCCTAAGGCTTCACTTCTAAGGTTGTTGATCCCTCCATCAATTCCCAACACAAGTTGAGTGACACAACTTGTAACCCTAACCCTAATCCAATCACCAAAGCCAAATTCAAGATCCCCGAGTACAATTCAAGTAAGAAACCTTCAACCTTTTAAGAGCGAAGTCGATCTTCATCCGAGCAAGTGGTCCAAGACGATCCGCGACTCACGAAGACGTGAGACGTCAAATCGACGATCAAGTTCTTTCCTCATTGTAGATCTTGAGAGAATTGTAACAAAATTGTTGATAAATAAAAGGTGAAATTCTTTATCTTGCTTTCTTTACATTCTTGCATCATGATTAGATCTCGAATCTTGATTGTATTCTTTGATATGATGTTTGAGTAAAACTCCGCTCGTGAAGGAGTCGAGAGAATCAATAGATGATGATGATTAAAATCTTGAAACGATTCTTAAGTCCTATGAGTTTTGTAAACTTTAGTAAATTGAAGAATCGGCAACCTAGTTTCGAGCGATACTTTCTTGATTGTGTTCGCTCTTAATTAGTGATCCACGATCGATTCTTGAATTTACTAGAGGCTAGAGTGTGAATGAAATCAACGAAAGGACAAGGGATAGATGATGAAACCCTAGTTTCCGTAAGAAATCCCTAATTCTCGTTGATCGTCATCGATCTAGTATCAAATCATTAATGGATAAGAAAACGTAATCACTAGTTTTCATCACGTCTATAGATTCGATCGATTCCTACGAGCCTCACTTCGATTCTTGAAACCTAATTCGATTGGATATCATTAATTCTTGATTCTTGATTTTTAATGTTTTCTTGATAATTAGATTTAGATCTAGATAATTCTTGAAATTCACTTTTAAATCTTGAATTGAATTGTCTTTTCTTTTCTCTTTAATTTTCGACTCATCTAATTCAATTACTAGTAAATCTCACTTTCTCTGTGAACGATCCGCACTCGCTTACGCACTACATACAACACCGTTATTGATTGCGGTAAAAAATTTCTTTGGTTGTGATTTCTATACACTTTTCTTATATACACACCGAGATTTCATATCAATCAGTTGGCGACTAAGGGCATCAGGTACCATATTCACCTTCCCTTGGTGATATTGCAGGTTAATGTCAAAATCCGCCATGAGTTCTAACCATCGTCTCTGTCTCATATTAAGTTCTTTCTGAGTAAACACATATTTCAGACTCTTGTGATCTGTGTATATGTTTACTCGTTCACCAAGAAGATAATGGCGCCAAATCTTAAGAGCAAAGATAACGGCTGCCAATTCCAAATCATGCGTCGGATAATTGCGCTCATGAATCTTCAGCTGTCTTGAAGCATAAGCCACAACCTTACCGTGCTGATGTAGAACACATCCTAATCCCTTACCGGATGCATCACAATTCACTTCGAAATGTCCAGATTGGTCCGGTATAACGAGAATAGGCGCTGATGTCAACCTTGACTTGAGTTCTACTAAAGCCTGTTCGCATGCTTCTGACCACACAAAGTCTTCATCTTTACGTGTGAGCTTGGTCAGGGGTGTTGATAGCTTTGAAAAGCCTTCATTAAACCTTCTGTAATATCCAGCTAAACCCAAGAAACTCCGAATGTCCTTCACTGTCTTTGGTGTCGGCCATTCGCTTACTGCTGAAACTTTCGCTGGATCCACAGAGATTCCTTTGACTGATACGACATGTCCAAGAAAACCAACTTGATCTAGCCAAACTCGCACTTTCTATACTTGGCATATAATTGATATTGTCGTAGAGTTTTCAAGACAATTCGTAGGTGTTCGGCGTGTTCATTCCGACTCTTAGAATACACCAGGATGTCGTCGATGAAGATGACAATAAACCTGTCTAAGTACTCCCGGAAAACTTGATTCATCGGGTTCATGAATATTGCTGGTGCGTTGGTCACTCCAAATGGCATCACTAGAAATTAGTAATGGCCATAGCGAGTTCTGAAAGCCGTTTTATGAATATCAGCTTCCTTGACCTTCACCTGATGATAACCTAAACGGAGATCTAATTTGGAGAAAACACAAGATCCACTTAGCTGATCGAATAAATCGTCGATACGCGGTAGCGGATACTTGTTCTTTATCGTTACTTCGTTTAAGACTCTATAATCGATGCACATTCTGTATGAACCTTCCTTCTTCTTCGCAAGTAATACTGGTGATCCCCAACTTGAAGTGTTGGGACGAATCCATCCTTTCGCCAATAATTCATCCAACTGAGTTCGGACTTCCTTCAAACCTTCCGGACTTAATCGATAATGTGATTTGATCACCGGTTGTGCTCTTGGTACTAAATCAATGCTGAATTCAAGAGCTCGATCGGGAGCCAAACCTGATATATCGTCAGGAAATATATCGTTGAACTCTCGAACCACTTCTGGCTTTGATCCTTCCTCTGCTTGAGTTGCTGCAATTACTGCCTTCTTCGGTTTCGCCTTGTAAGTACTTGGCTCCAGAGTACGGTCTCCACTTTTGAAATAGAAAACCG
Source organism: Agapanthus africanus (assembly GCA_030015575.1). NCBI lineage: Eukaryota > Viridiplantae > Streptophyta > Magnoliopsida > Asparagales > Amaryllidaceae > Agapanthus > Agapanthus africanus. The sequence continues at coordinate 166,877,956 of JASDDO010000028.1, read as the reverse complement.
GATGGTCTAGAATCTCGAATACTACCCTCCTTTGACGACAGTTGATGGTAGCATAGAAGGTTCCGAGCCAATCCATACCTAGAACCACATCGAAGTTCGGTATGTCCAGTACCTTGAAGTCAGCATAGAATTCTCTGCTGCAGACGGCTACTGGACACAAACTGTATCCCATTGTTGCCTTTAGAACGCCATTCCCTAAACCGACATTCCAGCTGGATACAAGCGGTGTGACTGGAATCGCATGAGTTCGGACGAACCGTTGCGACATAAAGCAGTGAGATGCTCCAGTATCAAAGAGTGCTAGTGCAGGAAGTGAGGCTACTAATATTGTACCAGTGATGACTTGGCCAGTGGCCTCAGCTTCTTCCACGGTCATCGTGAAAGCCTGTCGCCGTGGTACATTCCTCCTAACTGGTGGAGCATTCTTTGGAACGTTCCTTTTAGCCTGATGGAACTGACGAGGAGGAGGTACAGTCGGTAGTCCTTTAGGTGGTGGAGCAGGTAGTGCAAGTCTCGGAGCAGATGCTTGGATGGCTGGGCGTAGCAGGTAAGTGGTTGCTGGCCTGGGTGCAGCATATGAGTTTTGTCTACGAGGACAAGACACAATATCGTGAGTAGCTGAGCCACAGACTAAGCAAAGGCGGTTGGCTCGCCGGCAGTCTTTCATCATATGCCCATCTCTCTTGCAGTAGTTACAAAAGGCTGGGCTGGGCCTTTCTGTTCGGTACTCCCGGTCTCCTTGGCACAAAAGGTGGCCTTGATGAGGCTCCTCCTGCCGTCTGATTGGCAGGACGCTTAACTCCAGAAAATTGAGATCTACCCCTCATCTTTACCACTGCCTCATAACAGCGGGCAGCTTTCAGAGCCGATTCATGAGTCGGAAAATCTCATGTGGCTAGTGCAGCCTGGATCTCCGAATCTAAACCTTATTGAAATCGACGTGCTCTGATCTCATCTATCGGTATCAGGTGTGCCGCAAATCTGTTAAAGTATTGTGTTAGATGTGTAGTATGTGATATATTGAAAAATTGAATTATTGAGACATATCTTACCAACTGAGCATGGTGAACTTAGCGTCATATTCATCTACTGACTTGGTCCACATTGAACCTTGCTGCAGATGGATGAACTGATGTTCCATGTCGAACCTGGCAGTCTCAGGGAAGTACTTCGTCGAACATGTCTCGAAAAGTCTTCCATTCGATGGGTTGATCAAGACGGCTTTCTTCCGCCTTCCACCAGACCCGTGCATTGTCCATGAGCTGTAGTTTTGCAACACGAACCCAAGCTATTTCTGGCACTTGTGCTGCTGCCAGAACGTCTTCGATGCTCTGAGTCCATTCCTCAGCTTCCAGTGGGCTCTCTTTTCCTGTAAACTGTTTGGGGTGCAAAGCCCTAAATTGTTTCACCCCAGGTGCTTCTGCCTCAGGACGATTCATTAAAAGAGCAGTCTGCTGCTGCTATCCTTCTAGGAGGCTACGGATTGCCTCAAGTAGAACCATCTGCTCGTTGATCGGAGCAGGGACAGCATGTGTAATTGGTAGTGGTGGTGGAGTATTGTTGAAGTTGGTGCTGGTGTTGTTTGGGGAATCCATAATTTTGAAAGAAAAATTTGGGTTAGAACAGCTTCAATGTATATGGAATGATAAGATTCAAGAAATATGAATTGTAAAGAATGTTTTAGTTACTGATTCTTGTGTTATATTGCTTAGGTTGTCCACGCAGAGCTGAACTGCATGGTAGGGTTCCATATAGCTCTGACCTGGATGGGCCACCAACAAAACCTGTCACGTCTTGCTTCCCGGTATACGGCGAAGGGGACGGGACGAGGCCGCTACGTATATACTCAGAAGTAAATACGCTAAGCGTAATTAAGCAATATAAAAGGAATATAAACAAGAGACAAATGTAATGAACATCAACTTATTTATTAACATTCTTTTGTACAATGCATGGAAAAGTAAATACATCTGAATGAAAGCAATGGCTAAACAATGGCATAACAGAAATGAAAGGTACTGAAATGAAATGTGTACAATGAATCTAAAGCTCTGGGTCATAGGCTAGCTGAACCAAGTCCTCGCTAGTAGGCTCAATCTCCTGATGGTCCGAATCACCTGACAACATTCCAAAGAAGAAAGAGAAGGAACGTCGTCAGCGAACAATCGCTCGATAAGTCCCAAAGATCAGGGAGAAGTAGAATAGACAGAGAGAGAATGTAGCTTTTAAAGTTATATTATATTGTTAACGCTGTTGTTTGTAGCTTGGTACAGAAGGATGCCAGTTTATACGAGAGGAGTCTCTATATGCCAGATACTAAAGGCAAATGGAGTACAAGGAACCGTTTATGCCACGGTACAATAGCAAATGAATACAGGTTATGTGTCTTAAATGTTGCTGTCTCGTGCCACTTCTAACACCTTCCATACCAATCTACCCCTTAAAACCCCGCGATGTCTTGATTATATTGTTGTATTATATTGTAAATTGTATTGTCTTGTATAGATGGATGACTTTCCGAAACCATGATATCAGTAATTGTATGTAACTGGAGAATCATGTAGATGGAAGGTATATCCATGGTTCGGTTCGGTCAATACAGATTGAATAAATGGAACAGCTTGATTATATGGATTCATGGATTCATATTGAATTGTAGTTTGTACTTGAATCATATTCAAGTCAGATTATTTATAATGAGACTCAGTCTGAGTCAGAACAATTAGAAAAGAAATTGAATCCTGAATTAGGTTTTGGTATTATCGGTAACCGCTGCACATGGACGGCATAATTTGTGTCTTTTTCAAAGACGATTACCGTGTTGATAATACCGTTTGTTAAATTGTCTACCTTAAATAGGCAAGCACCCAGACCTCCGGCTCCCTGAGGCTCAAGAGACCGGTCCCGCTTAAACATCTGTTTACTAGGGTCTATATTGTAATTTATAAAACTTGAGGGGGTTTTATGTAAAAATAATTTTTGTATACCATTCAAAATACACCCCAAGTATTTAATTATCGTCTTTAGAGTTTTTATAGATTTAAATTTTATATATATGATATTTCTAGAGAATAAAACCTAATTTTATAATATATGGTATTTATCTGTAATATTGAACTTGTATGGAATTGCATGGTAATTTCATGTAAAGCGATTCTTTTGATTTAGAAAAGTTGGAATATTTATATTATATCAAAAATAGATATTTTGATGATACATATATATATATATATATATTTATAAAAATAATTTAATTTATTATTTTTCTAGGAATCTCATTTTCTTAAGATGTTTGTATTTTTAAATCTTTCGAGACCGAATGCTCCTTGCGGAGGTCTGCATCTCGCACTACTAAGCCCGAAGATGTACGATAATCCGCACCATCTCGAACGGGTTCCCCAAATGGGTTGTAGCGGCGCTTTGCAAAGATTTGTTTAAAAATACGTAATCTTATAGAAAATGGTTTTTATAAGTTAAAGGTATTTAACTGTAAATTCGTATTCCCGTATTCTATATTTCCGAAAGGTACCGTGGTATGTTGCATATGAGTGTTGTGAGGAGGTAGGTCATTACCTTGTGATCTATTTAAAGGTATAGCAAGAAATATGATATTTAATGTCAAAACTAAACTACATGTTATTTTACTGAAAAAGTACGATAAAAATTACAATATGAAATATTTTGCTATGAAACTTTCATGATGTTTTATTAATGTTTAATAGTCAAGATGTGAGGGTTTGGTATGTTTGTATTTAAGAAAAGATGGAGTTTTTAAGAAGAACCGAATCGAAAGTCGGATTAACTCCGCTTCCGTCGGGTTTTAGAAATACGTGTTTTAAGAATAGTAAAAAGGAGAGGGAGGAAGGACTTACTGGCTTTTGGTTTAGAGTAGAGGAAGAGAGAGTGGAAGTAGTTTCCGGTGCGTCGTTTCGTCGCCAAGAGCTCCTAGGGTCGTCGTTGGAAGTTCGCCGGAGTTTCGCTCTTCGCTAACTCCACTTGCACAAAGAGGTCTAGAGATTTTTCTTGAGAGTTTGGACAGAGTTTTAGAAGTGAGGAGGGATGAGTTTAGGTATGGTATTTATAGGAAAAACTACGGTTAGGGTAGGTGAAAGGGTGTGAAAGAAAATGTATTAAATTTTTGCATTAAAAAGAGTTTTAATTTGATTTTTAATCCACTGTAATAATGCAGGGTTTTAAACATAACAGGGGTTATGGTGAGGCCAAAAGGCACCACTTTCTTGAAGGAAACTCGGCGATCCACGCTGAGTTGGCCGGCGGCGCCGGTCGATTCGCCCGAGTCGCCGGACCGATTTGCCCGAGTCGCCGGACCGAGGCGCTAGCGTCCAGCGCCCGCGTGCTAGGCACATGAGGTGCTGGCACCCACAAGTCCTTTGGACGCTATTCTTCTCTTTTTTTATATACACACACACACTCCACAATACTGTCCCCATAAGAAAAAATTTCTAACGGGGCGTTGCCCCGCACCCCGCAAGGGGGCTGCTAGCCCCCTTGACCCCCAGCCCTCTATCCGGATAGCGGGACCCCCGTAAAAACTCTGCGGGGCCCCCTATATATCCAAAACTCCTTCAAAACACATACTACACTTTGCGTTCGCATGACCAGTTTGACCCGTCAATCGGAGGTTCTCTCGCTCCAAAGATGAGGGGTAATTAACGGCAGCTTAGTCCGCGGCTGCCGGAGATTGGGATACCCATAATTAATAAACCCCCGCCTACCCTGGGCAGGGGAAATCTGTAGTACGCCTGACAAGCGCGCGCATATTTCCATCTCAACGGGGTGACGAAAAACACCCTACAGATTCTGGCACGCCCGGTGGGACCCAATCTCTCCTCCCATATTTCGGGTTAAACGTTCTTGCGAACTCAATCAATATACATATCGCTTGCCTGTACTGAAATCATGCTTCTATTTGCAGCTTAACGACTTTCGACTGCAATCTCCCGACGCAACAAAATGTCTCTGAGGATCCGCTCAGCTCTCGACACAGGTCCCATCTCCTACACGATGAAAATGGACGCCAGGATGGTCCTCCCGGCCAGTCTCGGGCGACAATGGGAGGAGCCGCCGCTACCATTTGGCTCAATTCTATTCATGCCAGCTAGCATCATACCAGCTTCTCAAGATCCAGTAACAGACAGACCAGCCTCAAAAGGCAGAAGGCCAAATGTGGAGATCTCGAGGACACCACTACCTAAACGCAAGTCGGTGTTTGAACGACTTTCTTTAGCCCCAGCCGGGGGCAAGGCCATCAACACCAACAAAGTAACAAGGCATCTTGGGCAGACGCCAGCGGCGCCCCTGACAACTGCTCAACCGGGTATCTTCTCTAAGCACCTCGTTAATCAATTCACAATGGCTTCCTGGATGAAGGATGCCCGTCAAGCTCTCAAGATTGAGAAGCTAAGAAAGAAAAGGCTCAGATACAGAGCCAACAAAAGGGATAGGGCTCATACTTGGCTGAACTTCATGAGGTTCCAAGAACAGGGTTACCTCGCCAAAGATAAAAAGACGGCTGGATATGTGGTCCACACTGTCTACATGGTGGGTGTTCTCCGCCGAAAGACGCGACCGGGACGTTGGGACGTCAGGTCTGAATTTTGGGGGCAGATACTATTTGGTTTTATCCGTCCACCTTTCCGAAGATGCCAAGTTTATTTATGGCACCATGCATCGGGGGTTTAGACAGATGCGGCCGATGTAGCAGACTTCATCAGATTCCACCTCATTGTGATGGGTTTTTTATTGTGGGGACGCTCTTCCCTATAGGCGCAAGCCCCTGCAGTTAATTACGCTACCGTATCGCGGTAACCACTTTCTCCTTCACCAGATGGTCACTTCGTGTCGTGTGTGTTTGTTTTATGTTTTGGTTGCCCGTGGATTGTATACGGAGACTAATTTATGTTGTCGCCTGTAGGGCATAGATTAGTCCAAATCCGTATTTTCTTAGATTTGGGTTTGGTTTGGGTTTAAGGATCGTTAATCTTATTGAGATTAAGATCAACTTAAACGTTTGTTGAGGATACGTTAGTCTAATTTTAGAATAAGATCTACTCAATAGGATTTGAGGATCATTTAGATCCAACGAAAGAGTATTTGGATTTTATCGTTTTAGTTTAGGGATATTGCGGTCCACTGTTTAAGGACATCATAGTCCATGAGTTTAAGGACCTCATTTTTCTTTTGTCGCCCCTTTTTCTTTTGTCTTTTACTGAGTGTTGAACACTTTTTATGGCGCTGGGATTTATTTAAAGAACACTTTGTGTTCCCTCAGCGCACAAGTGAGGAGCATGTGGTGCACTTGGCGCTGAGCGCCAGACCTGGAGCGCTAAGGCACTTCTTATGAAATAGCGCACACGTGAGGAGCACGTGCTGCGTTTGGCGCTGAGCGCCAGACCTGGAGCGCTAAGGCGCTTCTTATGAAATAGCGCACATGTGGGAAGCACGTGGTGCGCTTGGCGCTGAATGCCAGACTTGGAGCGCTGAAGCGCTTCTTTTGAAATAGCGCACACGTGAGGAGTACGTGGTGCGCTTGGCACTTTGCGCCAGACTTGGAGCGCTGAAGCGCTTCTTTGGCAGTTCTGGTCAGTTCTGCGCTCTGAGAATTAAATTCTCATTTATAAGAGACTTTGTCTCATGGATCTAAGAACAAAGTTCTTCTATGATCCCTTTTATTTTTCTTTATGAGAGACTTTGTCTCATGGATCTAAGAACTAAGTTCTTCTTTTTATGAAGAGATGCTATGATCTCTTCTGTTTTTGTGAAAGACTTTGTCTTATAGATCTGTGATCTAGAAAAAGAACTAAGTTCTTATTTTTTTTATCAAGAGATGCTATGATCTCTTTTCTTTTTATTTACCTTGAAGAAGGTTCTTCTTCTTAGAGCTTGCTCTTCTCTTTTTCTTTTCTGAAAACTTGAAACTTATAGAGAGGTTTCTCTTATTTCTTCTTTCGATTTGAAAACTTAAAGGGAGGTTCCTCTGTTCAAGACTTGAAGTCTTGGGTCCTTTATATAGGGGAGGCTGATTTGTTGAATCGGTTAAGGAAATCTCTCATTGAGAGATCTCTGATTGATTTGGGGAATGTTTCCCACCGTTGGATCTTTGATCCAAGGGCTTCTGTTTTACAGAAGATAGTTTTCTTGTTATTAACAAGATTGGGAAAATATTTTCCCATACAGAACTTATTCTGTATCTTGGTGATTTTTTAATCACCATTGGATCTTTGATCTAACGGTGGTCTGATTTATAGAGTACAATCTTTCCTGTTTGGAAAGATTTTGAGGAGTATTTCCTCAACAGAATTGAATTCTGTAATTTGATGATTTATTCATCTCAGTTGGATCTTTGATCCAATGGTGGAGAACATTTAGTTCTAGCGCTTGGCGCTCTCGCGCTTTGCACATAAAGCGCTGCCTCAGAGTATTTGACTCTTGGCGCTAGTGCTCTTGTGCCTTGCACGTGAAGCGCTGCCTCAGAGTCTTTGACACTTAGCGCCGGCGCTCTTGGCGCTAGCGCTCTCGTGCTTTGCACGTGAGGCGCTGCCTCAGAGTCTTTAGCGCTGGCGCTCTCGTGCTTTGCACGTGAGCGCTGCCTCAGAGTGTTTGACTCTTTGCGCTGGCGCTCTTGGCGCGAGCGCTTTTACGAAGCACTGCCTCATTACTGAAGGTTTCTTTTCACATTCTTTCTCCGCTTTTCCTGAGTCAAACTTCTCTTTCCCAGATCTTGGAAATAGTTCCATCATGCCTAGCATTTTCTGTGCCTAGACTTAAATGTCTCCCTTAATAATCTGAAGCAATGCTTCTCTTCTCTCTCACTTTTTAGAGAATCATTTTGACAGAGAAGAGCTATGGCTTGTAATCGTCTACATACTCGCCGGCAGCCATAGGAGGTGCCCATTGAGGAAATTGTTCCTCGTTTTGCTGCGAGCTTGGTGAACCCTACTCTTACGGATGACCAATGCGACACGGTGCTGCACGAGCTCTTGACTCGTATAAGATCTCCTCTCCCCATCGGCTCCATTTGGCTCCGGATGGTCTTCTTGTCCGTGATCGATGAAATTCCCCCTCCTCCGGCGGAGATGACTCCGGCAATGCTCGACGCCGTGGAAGACAAGATCGAGTGCTTTCACGAGGCACTTTTGATCACCACAGCTCTGAGAGATCGCTTTACTTGGCTGCTAAGCCAGATACGGGCTCAGCGGGTCATCATTTTTGCCTTTGCTGATGGGTGCGGTGCTGACCGATGGGTAGCTACTCCTTGTGAAGATCGCTGCTTTGTCATGGTGGAGCAGGCAGAGAGGGATTTAGATAATTTTATCCATAGTTTTGTGAATCCCTGTACTTTCGATCCCATGGTTGGTGATCTATTTTCTGTAGAATAAAATGTTCAATTAAATGCTTTGTTTTTGTTGTTGAACACCTGTTCTTCTTCTGATGTGTGCATGTGCGTATATGAATGAGTCTGGTTTCACACATATCTGTAAACAAAACTTAAGCCGGCATAAACAGGAACAAATAGCTCTTGGCCGAAGATTTTGGCGGGAACAGTGGGCACGCGCAGCAAGAGCAAGGATGGAGCCACCATATCTCAAATCCAGTCTGGGGCGAATGTGGCTTCCACTTCCCAAGACCAGCCTTCTCTGAAAGGTAATGAAAATCCTCCCAGTGAGGCTGATAGGCAGCGAGATCCCTCTGATTATAAGTAGTCGGGCTCGGAAAGCGAAGAGGAGCCAATCTTCCATCCCAAAAACGCAGAGCAGCAACTTCTCCAAGAGCTCCGAAAACAGCTTAGAAGTAAAGACAAGGATATGGTCAAACTTTACTCCAAATTTGACAACTTGACGAATGTCGTGATGCAGCTCACGGCCCAACTTGCCTCTCAGCCACCTAATCAAGTGCAGGGCTCTGCTCATGAATCGGAAAACGGTGTCCCGATACAGCCGACGCCTATTTCCTCAAATCCAAAGGTGGGCGGACCGCATGAAAGTCAGTCACATCCTATCTCGGGAAATGTCTTGGCTACCGATGAAAGTAACCCGCTAACTCAAGATCAAATCATGGATTTGGTTTCCAACAAAGTCAAAACATTGGTAGCCAAAGCCGAAGCACAAAAAGATATTAGCAGTAGCGGGAGACCATGTCCTACTCAGTATGATCTGGTAGAATTTCCTAGCGGCTATATCATCCCCAAATTCGGAAGGTTTGATGGGACGGAAAATGTGAATCAGCACATCGCCCACGTTAAAGCCTCATGCGAGAATACTGGGGGCAATGATGCGCTTCTCCTCCGCCAATTCGTTAACAGCTTAACCGATGTCGCCTTCGAATAGTACGCTAGCATACCGGATGGCTCCGTTACTATTTTCGTCCAAATGGAATCTCTGTTCTGACAAAAGTTCATGAGTGTCAGCGATAAGATTACCATTGCCGACCTCGTAAGGACCAAGCCAAAGAACAACGAAAGCAGCACGGATTTTATAACTCGATGGCACAATCTCTCCGTCAAATGTGAACCGCCAATAGAGCATGACCAATCTGTCAGTCTCCTTGTCGGAAATCTTAACAATTGGATGGCCCTGTTTCTATGCACCGCAGGTCTCAAAACATTCCAAGAGCTAACCAGAAAATTTCAGATGTTGGAGCGCTCAAAGCAGGAGTCCTCCTCTGATTTCCAAAATAACAATAGGTCCTAGAGAAACCGAAAGGACGATAATCGCAAAGGCGGAAATTCCGACGATGCTGAATATTTTAACACTTCAGCTAACCGAAATAAACGAGGGATGAGTGGACCTAATGCCAACCAGCCTCGGAAGCCAGTGTTCGAAGAGGGAGGAGAAGCTCTACTAAAAGAGAAGCCGGATAAGGTTTATTCCTTCAGAAGAGACAAAGTCTGTAAAATATTCAAAAATGCCCTAAGAAACGGTCTACAATTGCCAGAATTAAAAAAACCGCAAGAAGCGAATATAACCGACGACCTTAAATACTGCCTTTATCACAGAGTGATAGGTCATGCCATTGAGGACTGCTTCGTCTTCAAAGATTGGGTCGAAAAGCAATACAAGGCAGGAGAGATAGAACTGTCTAAAGGCGTGCTAACAAACAGTCAAGCTGCGACCGCCAATTTCATACAAACGGAGACTGAAGTCCTTCGGAAACCTGATTCTCCCAAACATCTGCCTTTCTCTAAAAAGAACTGACCACCAGTCATTAAACTGGGAGCATCCGACCACCGCGTCGTTACACTGGGAACGTCGACCTCTAAGTCGTTAAACTGGGAATGTGAAAATGTGTAAATAAAACAAAAATAAAAAAAATAAAAAGCCGAAATGATGGGGCAACTCGAAATAAAATCAGCGAGTAAAAATAAAGATGAAAATAAAAAGCCGAAATGATGGGAAAACTCGCAATAAAAATCAGCGAGTAAAAATAAAAATGAAAATAAAGCCGAAATGATGGGGCAACCGCGAATAAATAGCCGAAATGATAGGGCAATCGCGACCTTCGCGATAAGAAAAGCTGAAATGATAGAGCAATCACGGTATAAAAAAACTCCTCCAAATGGTAAATGATAAGTCGCTCCTGGTACCATATTCCAGTGCAGCGATACAGACGCCAACCAAAACTCAAATCCCCGAATATCCCAATGGTGAATGATGAGTCGCTCCTGGTACCATATTCCAGTGCAGCGATGCAGACGCCGTCCAAAACTCAAATCCCCAACAGCGAATGATGAGTCGCTCCTGGTACCATATACCAGTGCAGCGATGCAGACGCCGTACAAAACTCTCAATATCCCCAACGGTGAATGATGAGTCGCTCCTGGTACCATATTCCAGTGCAGCGATGAAGACGCTAACCAAAATTCAAATCCCCAGACGGCGAATGATGAGTCGCTCATGATACCATATTCCAGTGCAGCGATGCAGACGCCGTCCAAAACACTGAATATCCCCAATGGCGAATAATGAGTCGCTCATGGTACTATATTCCAGTGCAGCGATGCAGACGCCAACCAAAATTCAAATCCCCAGACGGCGAATGATGAGTCGCTCCTGGTACCATATTCCAGTGCAACGATGCAGATGCCAACAAATTTCAAATCCCATACCCCAACGGCGAATGATGAGTCGTTTCTGGTATCATATTCCAGTGCAGCGATGCAGACGCCAACAAAGTCCCGAAATTCTTCCGGCCCTACGGTCTGGATCATACATCCTGCAAAACCGTATACAATCCACGGGCGTAAAATGATCTCAATCTCTCCCAAGTCCTACCGGAGAGACCACATTTAAAGTCCCACTAGCGATGAAGATTCCCAAACAAAAAAATAGAAGAAGAAGAAAAAAGAAAAAAGAAAAAAGAAAAAAATGGTATGTCCACAAGAAAAATGGGCACGGATGAAAACCCGAAAGGGCTCCGTGAGTAAAAACAGCAGGACTGCCAGTGAGTTTGTGAAAACCCGAAAGGGCGCAAACTCGTGAAAAAGAGATGAAATGCACTCGCAAAGTCCTCTCGACTTTGTGAGGAGAAAATTCCCGCGTGAGATCCTTACGACTCACAAAGGAGCAATACACTTAGGAGTCCCCACGACTCCTAAGGAGAAAATACACCTACGAGATCCTTTCGACTCGTAGGGAGAAAATACTTTTATGGGACCCTTACGGCTCATAAAATTGAAAAGTTTTAGGTGATAGGGACATAAACCTGTCTCCTAAGCCATCGCCCCTCAACAGGAAAGGGCAATACAGATGCCGACCAAAACCAAAATCTCCAAATCCTCTCATGGCAAATGATGATTCGCTTCTGGTACCATATTCCAGTGTAGCGATGCTAATGTCAACCTAAATCACCTCAAATCAGCAAGTCAAATCTAGCACCGACCGTCCAAGTCGCAAAAAGGGCAGCAACGACCTCCCTGTCGGAATTATGCTCCGACTCGGAATCAGGTCAACCAGTGACCTCCCCGTCGGAATTATGCTCCGTCGCGGAATCAAGTCAACCAACCAGCTCTGTGTCGGAATCATGCTTTGTCTCAGAGTGTACCCCATGTCGAAATCATGCTTCGCCTCGGTGTATTTACCTTCCCTGTCGGAATTATTCTTCGACTCAAAATCAACAAGTGACCTCCCTGTCGGAATTATGCTCCGTCGCGGAATCAAGTCAACCAACCAGTTTTGTGTTGGAATCATGCTTTGTCTCAGAGTATACCCCATGTCTAAATCATGCTTCGCCTCGGTGTATCTGCCTTCCCTGAAGGAATTATGCTTCAGCTCGGAAACAACCAGTGACCTCCCCATTGGAATTATGCTCCATCTCGGAATCAAGCCACCCAACAAGCTCTGCGTCAGAATCATGCTTCGTCTCAGAGTGTACCCCATGTCGAAACTCATGCTTCTCCTCGGTGTATCTGTCTTCCCTATCGGAATTATGCTTTGACTCGAAATCACGTCAAGCGTCGACCGTCCATGTCGTAAAAAGGGCAGTGCCAGCTTCCCACAAAGCGGGAACCAAATCATTCCGTGCCAGGGAAACGTCTACCACGGACACTCTGCCCCGGAGACGCGTCAAGCGTTGACCGTCCATGTCGTAAAAAGGGCAGTGCCGGCTTCCCACAAAGCGGGAACCAAATCACTCCGTGCCGGGGAAACGTCTACCACGGACACTCCGTCTCGGAGACGCGTCATGCGTCGACCATCTATGTCGTAAAAATGGCAGTGCCAGCTTCCCATAAAGCGGGAGCCAAATCACTCCGTGCCGGGGAAACGTCTACCACGGACACTCCGCCTCGGAGACGCATCAAGCGTCGACCGTCCATGTCGTAAAAAGAGCAGTGCCGGCTTCCTATAAAGTGGGAACCAAATCACTCCGTGCCGGGGAAATGTCTACCACGGACACTCCGTCTTGGAGACGCGTCAAGCGCCAACCATCCATGTCGTAAAAAAGGCAGTTCCGGCTTCCAAAAAAAGCGGGAACCAAAGCAAGTCGCCTCCACGCGAAAGAAGATCCATCAATTTCATGCACTTGACTCACATATGTGGTGTGCATTTATTAATGGAGGGCACTTTGTTGGGGTCCAAAATTGCACCCCGGTTGACCAAGTCAAAATCAAAGTCAACTCCAAGTAAGTGGGCCCAAGCCCAGATCAAGTGGGCCCATTCCCAAGACGAGCCCCGCGGTCAGCTTCCCCAATGCAAAAATAAAAATCATGTAACAAGTAATTTTGATATAATTTTTATGGGCATAAACCAAATTTTTGTAAAGCCCATGACTCATGTGCAAAAGAAGTGAGCACATGAGACATGGGATAGGAAAAATACCATTTTGTAAAGCCCAAGGGGCTATATGTAAATATGTAAGCATATATAAGGCAACATGACAATGAAATAAAAGAGAGCTTTTCATTCTCTAAAACTCTAGGGTTTTTGTGCCTCCTTCTCCTTCCTCAAGGTTCTAAACCTTCTTCCCCTTTAAATTAAATCAAGAGTTTTACTCTTCCTTTTCCAAAAATAAATAGTTTTTCACTACAAAACCCACAAAGGAGAGCTCAGATCTTCCATCAGATCTCAAAAAGAGAAGATTTTTAAATCACACCCCCTTTCTCCAAGATCCGGTCAACCGAGAGGAAGAAGAAGGAGACCCATCTTCAATAATCACATCTTGGGAAAATTCAGGGCCAAAGGGGAGAGAAACAAAGAGGCCCCCCTTTGATCATTTCTAAGAATTTCTAGGAGTTTAACTTCATTCAAGATCTGTTGGAGTTCAACTCCATAAATTAATCTCTTTTTAGGAGTTTAACTCCAGTAGTCAAATCGGGAGAACAGCTCCTAGTGCAAGGACAAAGTCCTTTTTCCTGCTGACGCCCAGCGCTCGCGTGCCAAGCACGCGGGGCACTGGCGTCTAGCGTCCATGTGCCAAACGCGTGAGGCGCCAGCGTCTAGCGCCCGTGTGCTAGGCACTTGAGGCGCTGGCACCCACGCGTCCTTTGGACACTATTCTTCTCTTTTTTTATATACACATACACTCCACAACACTGTTCCCATTAGAAAAAAATTCTAACGGGGCGCTGCCCCGCACCCCGCAAGGGGGTTGTTAGCCCCCTTGACCCCCAGCCCGCTATCCGGGTAGCGGGACCCCCGTAAAAACTCTGTGAGGCCCCCGATATATCCAAAACCCTTTCAAAACGCATACTGCACATTAAGTTCGCATGACCAGTTTGACCCGTCAATCGGAGGTTCCCTCGCTCTAAAGGCGAGGGGTAATTAACGGCAGCTTAATCCGCGGCTGCCGGAGATTCGGATACCCACAATTAATAAACCCTCCGCCTACCCTGGACAGGGAGAATCTGTAGTACGTCTGACAAGCGCACGCGGATTCCCATCTCAACAGGGTGACGAAAAACACCCTAAAGCGGCAAGTCCTCTTCTTTGGCCGGCAGCTTAATCAGCCCAAACCCAAAAGGGTCGTTAATGTTCACAAACTTTGGAGCCTCTTTTGATAAAACATCTTCACGAAGAAAACATGCGATGAAGCTCTTAAAGGTGACGCCATGTCCTTCTGACTCCGCGAATAGCTTCTCGAAAATACCCAGAGTCTTGATTAGACTGGGGTACTTATAACGGACGGCGTTTTCAGTCGTCAAGCCGTCAAGCGTAGCAGGCATGATCGTGAACACATACTCATTGGGAGGCATCAACTCTTCATAATTCTCTCCCCTGATCGGCAATCCAGAGATCTCGCGGAACTCTTCCAGTGAAATCGGGACCTCACGATCCCCTAGCAAGAAGGTGTTGGTGGGAATTCCATTGGTTCATGAAAGCTTTAACCCACCAGACGTGAGGAGCCGGGTAATGAAAAAGAGACGCGTACACCACTTGATATAACCCAACCTTCTGCAACCGTGTACGGTGGACGGAGAGAACATATCGAGCCCAAGGAAGATAGCCGACTGGGTGGCGAGGGGTAAGCCCTACCTTATAAACTTGTTCCCAGGATTGGGCTTCACCTTGACAGATGCGACGTCCCAAGATATCTATAGCCGGCAAGGGCTGGTTGGGTATCCCAGTTGTTGACGGCTCAAGCCGGCATGCAGGAGCCCAATTAGCCGCCTCCACCGCATAAGCGGTCTGCGGGCGCTCCATCAGCATAAGCGGTCTGTGGGCACCTTACAAGTAAAGCTGCGGCGGCCCTGGATGATGTGCCCATACCAAACTACCCATAAGAGCAAACGAGTACAGTCTCTGTCATGGGCCCTGATCATTGCCATAGCCTCCTCATTCGACGGCGATTGCGGGAAAGCGGCGTCCGAGCGAGTAAAAGGAAAGTAGGGAAGAGAAGTCATTGTTCCTGAAATAAGGGAAAGAAAAACCATTAATAAAACATATATGTATATAATAACACAAGAAAACAACAGAATGTTTGTTCCATGGGACCGCTGACTGTGAAACCAATGGACCCCATAAAATCAATGTGGCGGCTCACCAATGATAAGACAAGATAATCATTGCAAGAATCAAAAAGGATTCTCATTAAATGGAAATTGGAATTTAAATAACTTTTAACATCCTCAAAGAAAACTGAGGTCTATCAAAATACCCAATGAATCAAAATCTTAAAAAAAAGGGGAAAATATGCCCAAGAATGCCAGGGATTAAATTTCCCAAAGGGCCTCTAGATCTTTCAGAGCTAAGCTCTGTAATGAGGAATTAAATTCCTTTTAAATGATGGAATTAAATTCCAAGGATCTTAAAAGATCGGTGACAGGTAAAACCCTAAGAGGGGGATTAACGATCCCCATTGATTCAAAATATTAGAATCTACAAAAAAATGTGTGATTTGGATATTTAAGAAACCAATCTGAGAGAAGAGCAACGCTCTGTCCCCGGATTTAAAATCTACGATGAAAAGAACAAAAAAGGGGGGTTCCATTCATGATCCTTACCAAGGAAAAAGTTCCGACAGAGTTTAACTCTGAAATTTCAATGAGCAGAGAACTAAACTCTGAAGAAGAAAATTAAATTATCAAAGAAGACAAGGAAGGAAGAAGATGAAAGAACAGTGGCTTCCCAAAGACAAAACCCTTGCATTTATAAGACGTGACAAGGGCGGTTCATCTCCCCATTCCCCTAGGCAATCCAACGGCCGTAAAGGTTACAGCGTTGCACTCACGTGCAAGTCACGTGAGAACAACGCTGTGGGGGCATTTGTTCCCTTATAAAAAGATAATAATAAATAAAAAACGATGGGAAAAATTCCCCTAATGGAGCATCACGTGCCCACATGTGATGCGCCTTAGAGCAAACATTATATTGTGCTTGACAATGGAGGCTGAAATTGAGCCTCACGTGCCCGCACGTGATGGGAAAAGAGATTTTATTTTATTTTATTTTTAGAATTTATCAAAAGGAAATGTCTAAGGTGGGATGAAGAAGAGATATTTATATTAAAAGAAAATTGAAACTCTTCAAAATAACAGGTCATTTGAGAGGGATTTAAAAAATAAATAAAAATAATTGCAGGTCCTAAAGTTCGAACATGTGACCTATGGAATAAAAATGCAAGGACTTAACCAACGAGCTACAATATTGTTCATGCATATATTTAACAAGAATTAAATAAATGCTGTTGTTTGAAAAGGAAGTGGGCTAAGGAAAAAGAAAATAAAGAAATCAAATGGATTTGTTTTGGCTTGGGTTTGGGCTTTGAAAAATTATAAAATGGATAAAATAGATGAAGTGATAAAATATTATATTTATTAGAAAACAAAATATACCAAAAATAAATAATCGCAATATTTTATTAAAGAAATGATACGCGAAAGTATAGGAATTTTAGGATCGTTACAATATAGAACGAATTCAATACTTGGATCATACTATAAATATGAATAAGAAACACTTCAGTAATGAAAGCAAAGTCTAGGAGTTTAACTCCATTCAAGATCTGTTGGAGTTCAACTCCATAAATTAATCTCTTTTTAGGAGTTATCTCCAGAAGTCAAATCGGGAGCACAGCTCCCAGTGCAGGAAAAAAGTCCATTTTCGTGCTGATGCCCAGCGCCGGCGTGCTAAACACGTGGGGCGCCGGCGCCCAGCGCCCATGTGCCCAGCGCCCAGCGCCAGCATCCACGTGCTAGGCACGTGAGGCACTGGCACCCACGCGTCCTTTGGACGCTATTCTTCCCTTTTTTATACACGCATACACACTCCACAACACTGTCCCCGTAAAACTCTGAGGGGCTCCCGATATATCCAATTCCTTTCCAAAACACATACGCATACTGCACGTTGAGTTCGCATGACTAGTTTGACTCGTCAATCGGAGGTTCTCTCGCTCTAAAGGAGAGGGGTAATTAACGGCGGCTTAGTCCGCGGCTGCCGGATATTCGGATCCCCACAATCAATAAACCCCCGTCTACCCTGGGCATGGGGAATCTGTAGTACGCCTGACAAGCGCACGCGTATTCCCATCTCAATGGGGGGACGGAAAACACCCTACAAATTCTGGCACGCCCGGTGGGACCGATCTCTCTTCCCATATTTCGGGTTAAACGTTCATACGAACTCAATCAATATACATATCGGTTACCTGTACTAAAATCATGCTTCTTTGTACAGGTTAACAATTTCCAATTGCAATCTTCGAACGCGGCAAAAATGTCTCTAAGGACAAGCTCAGCTCTCAACACAACTCACATCTCCTACAAGATGAAGATGGATGCCAGGACGGTCCTCCCGGCCAGTCTCGGGCGACAGTGGGAGGAGCTGCCGCTACCATTTGGCTATATTCTGTTCATGCCAGCTAACGCCGTCCCTGTTCCTCAAGCCCCGGTGACTGATAAACCGGTCTCAAAAGGGAAGAGGCCAAATGTGGTGGTCTCGAAGGCGCCCCAACCCAAACGCAAGTCGGTGTTTGAATGACTTTCCTTGGCCCCAGCCGGGGGCAAGGCCATCAACACCAATAGAGGAATAAGGCGTCTCGAGCAAGCTTCAGCGGTTCCCTTGATAACTGCTCGATCGGGTATCTTCTCTAAGCTCCCCATTAATCGGCTCACGATGGCTTCCTGGATGACAGATGCCTGCCAAGCCCTCAAAATCGAGAAGCTAAGATAGAAAAGGTTCAGATACAGAGCCAACAAAAGAGCTAGGGCTCATGCTAGGCTGAACTTCATGGGGTTCCAAGAACAGGGTTACCCCGCCAAAGATAAAGAGATGGCTGGATATGTGGTCCATACCGTCTATATGGTGGGCACGCGCAGCAAGAGCAAGGACGGGGCCACCACATCTCAGATCTTATCTGGTATGAATGTGGCTGTCACTTTCCAAGACCAGCATCCTCCGAAAGGTAATGAAAATCCTCCCAGTGAAGTTGATAAGCGGAGAGATCTCTCAGTTCATGAAGAGTCGGGCTCGGAAAACGAAGATTGGCCAATCTTCCGTCCCAAGAACGCAGAGCAACAACTTCTATAAGAGCTCCGAAAACAGCTCAGAAGTAAAGACAAGGAGATGGCCAAACTTTACTCCAAAATTGACGACTTGACGAATGTCGTGATGCAGCTCACGGCCCAAGTTTCCTCTCAGCCGTCCAATCAAGCGCAGGGTTCTGCTCATGAACCGGAAAACGGTGTTCTGAGATGGGCGGACCGCATGAAAATCAGTCGCATCCTGTCTCGGGAAATATCTTGGCTACCGATGACAGCAGCCCGCTAACTCAAAATCAAATTATAGATTTGGTTGCCAACAAAAGTCAAAACATTGGTAGCCAAAGTCGAAGCACAAAATGATATCAGCAGCAGTGGGAGACCAAATCCTGCTCAGTATGATCTGCTAGAATTTCCTAACGGCTATATCATCCCCAAATTCGGAAGATTTGATGGGACGGAAAATGCGAATCAGCACATCGCCCATTTTAAAGCCTCATGCGAGAATACTGGGGGCAATGATGCCCTTCTCCTCCGCCAATTCGTTAATAGCTTAACCAATGTCGCTTTCGACTGGTACGCGAGTATACCGGATAGCTCCGTTACTACTTTCATCCTAATGGAATCTCTGTTCTGACAAAGGTTCATGGGTGTCAGCGATAAGATCACCATTGCTGACCTCGTAAAGACCAAGCCAAAGAACAACGAAAGCAACACGGATTTTATAACCCGATGGCACAATCTCTCCGTCAAGTGTGAACCGCCGATAGAGCACGACCAATCTGTCAGTCTCCTTGTCGAAAATCTCAACAATTGGATGGCCCCGTTTCTATGCACCGCGGGTCTCAAAACATTCCAAGAGCTGACCAGGAAAGTTCAGATGTTGTAACGCTCAAAGCAGGAATCTTCCTCTAATTCCCAAAATAACAATAGGTCCTGGAGAAACCGAAAGGACGATAATCGCAAAGGCGGAAATTCCGACGATTCTGAATCTTTCAACACCTCGGCTAACCGAAATAAGCAAGGGATAAGCGGGCCTAATGCCAACCGGTCTCGGAAGCCAGCGTTCGGAAAGGGAGGAGAAGCTCCACTGAAAGAGAAGCTGGATAAGGTCTATTCCTTCAGAAGGGATAAAGTCTATAAAATATTCAAAGATGCCCTAAGAAACGGTCTACAATTACCAGAATCAAAAAGACCGCAAGAAACGAATATGACCGATGACCCTAAATATTTCTCCTATCACAGAGTGATAAGTCATGCTATTGAGAATTGCTTCGTCTTCAAAGATTGGGTCGAAAAACAATACAAGACAGGAGAGATAGAACTGTCTAAAGGCGTGTTAGCAAACAGTCAAGCTGCGACTGCCAATTTCATACAAACAGGGACCGAAGTCCTTCGAGAACCTGATTCTCTCAAACATCTGCCTTCCCATGAAAGGAGTTGACCACCATGTCGTTAAACTGAGAACAGCTGACCACCATGTCATTAAACTAGGAGCGTACGACCCCTAAGTCGTTAAACTGGGAATGTAAAAAAAATGTGTGTAAATAAAAAAAATGTGTAAATAAAAGAAAAAAACCGAAATGATGGGGCAACTCGCAATAAAAATCAGCGAGTAAAATAAAAATAAAATAAACAGCCGAAATGATGGGGCAACCGCGAATATATAGCCGAAATGATAGGGCAATCGCGACCTTCGCGATAATAAAAGCTGAAATGATAGAGCAATCGCGGTAAAAAAAAACAATGGTGAATGATGAGTCGCTCCTGGTACCATATTCCAGTACAGCGATGCAGACACCAACCAAAATCCAAATTCTCAATGGGCGAATGATGAATCTCTCGTGGTACCATATTTCGGTGCAGCGATGCAGACACCAACCAAATTCCAAATCCCATATCCCAATGGCGAATGATGAGTCGCTCCTGGTACCATATTCCAGTGCAGCAATGCAATCGCCAACCAAATTCTAAGTTACCAAATGGCGAATGATGAGTCGCTCCTGGTACCATATTCCAGTGCAGCTATGCAGACGCCAACCAAAATCCAAATTCCCAAACGGCGAATGATGAGTCACACCTGGTACCATATTCCAGTGCCGCGATGCTGACGCCAACCAAAATTTCAAATCTCTGAATGTCCCAACGGTGAATAATGAGTCGCTCCTGCTACCATATTCCAGTGCAGCGATGCAGACGCCAACAAAGTCCCAAAATTCTCCCAGCTCTACGGTTGGTCCCCAAGTTGACTATCGTATATAATCCACGTGCTCAAATAATCCTCAAACATACCCCATCGCAATCACCCGTCCAACGGCCGGTCTCCGCCCTCGGAATTATGCTCCATTTGGGAAGACCCACTCATGTGTCCTCACGATGCATGAGGAGAACAAAACTTACGGGATCCTCACGACTCGTAAGAAAACACCTTCGTGGGATACTTACAACTCACAAAGGAAAAACACCATTGGGAGTCCCCACGACTCCTAAGGAGAAAGTACACCTAAGAGATCCTTTCGACTCGTAGGGAGAATACTTTTATGGGACCCTGACGGCTCATAAAATTGAAAAGTCTTAGGTGATAGAGACCTAAACCTGTCTCCTAAGCCATCGCTCCTCAACAGGAAAAGGTAAATGATGAATTGCTCCTGGCACCTGTACTTCAGTGTTAGCAACGCTGATGCCGACCCCTACCCCAAAATTCCAATCTTCTGATCCAATAGACCCTAAGTCTTTAAACTGGGAACAGATGACCTCTAAGTCGTTAAACTGGGAACAGATGACCCCTAAGTCGTTAAACTGGGAATGAGGGAAATCTCCTCATGGAAAATGATGGTTTGCTCATGGTACCATATTCCAGTGTAGCGATACTGATGCCAAACCAAAACCAAAATCCCCAAATCCTCTCATGGCAGATGATGATTCGCTCCTGGTACCATATTCCAGTATAACGATGCTGATGTCAACTCAAATCATATCAAGTCAGCAAGACAACCAACAACCTCCCTGGCGGAATCAAGCTCCACCTCGGAAACAAGACAAATCCCGACACCACGGAAAGCGGAGCAAGTCAAATAGAATTCTGAAACAGCAAGAATCGGAGCAAGCCAAATCAAGCATCGACCGTCCACGTCACTAAAAGGGCAGCACCGACTGTCCAAGTCGGTAAAAGGGCAGCACTGACAGTCCACGTCGCAAAAAGGGCAGCACCGACTGTCCAAGTCGCTAAAAGGGCAGCACTGACAGTCCAAGTCGCAAAAAGGGCAGCATCGACCATCCACGTCGCTAAAAGGGCAGCATCGATCGTCCACGTCGCTAAAAGGGCAGCATCGACTGTCCATGTCGCAAAAAGGGCAGCATCGACCGTCTATGTCGTAAAAAGGGCAGTGCCAGCTTCCCAAAAAGCGGGAACCAAATCAAGTTGCCTCCACATGAAAGAAAATCCATCAATTTCATGTACACGACCCACATGTGTGGTGTGCATTTATTGATGGGGACACTTTGTTGGGGTCAAAAATTACACCCCGGTTGACCAAGCCAAAGTCAAAGTCAACCCCAAGTAAGCAGGCCCAAGCCCAGATCAAGTGGACCTATGCCCAAGTCGAGCCCTGCGTCCGGCCTCCCCCATGCCAAAATAAAGTCATGTAATAAATAATTTTGATGTAATTCTTTATGCATAAATGTAAGAAAAATGAGCATAAAGCCGAATTTTTGTAAAGCTCATGGCTCATATGCAAAATAAATGAGCACATGAGACACGGGATGGGCAAAATGCCATTTTGTAAAGCCCAAGGGGCTATGTGTATCTTTGTAAGCCAATAAAAGGCAACATGATAATGAAATAAAATAACTTTTCATTCCCCTCAAAATCTAGGGATTTTTGTGCCTCCTTCTCCTTCCTCAAGATTCTAAATTTTCTTTCCCTTTTCAATTAAATCAAGAGTTTTACTTTTCTTTTTTCAAAATTAAATAGTTTTTCCCCCACAAAACCCACAAAGGGGCGCTCAGATCTTCCATCAGATCTCAAAAGGGGGAGATTTTTTAAATCCCACCCCTTTCTCCAAGATCCGGCCAACCGAGAGGAAGAAGAAGGAGACCCATCTCCAAAAATCCTATCTTGGGAAGATCCAGGGTCAAAAGGGAGAGAACCAAATGGGCACTTTTGATTATTTCTAAAGATTTCTAGGAGTTTAACTCCATTCAAGATCTGTTGGAGTTCAACTCCATAAACTAATCTCTTTTTAGGAGTTTAACTCCAGAAGTCAAATCGGAAGCACAGCTCCCAGTGTAGGGACAAAGTCCCTTTTCCTGCTGATGCCCAGCGCCCACATGCTAAGCATATGGGGCACGAGCGTCCAACGCTCGCGTGCCAAGCACGTGGGGCACGGGCGTCCAGCGCCTGCGTGCCAAGCGCGTGAGGCTCCAGCGCCCGTGTGCCAAGCGCGTGAGACGCTGGCACCCACGCGTCCTTTGGACGCTATTCTTCCCCTTTTTTATACACACACACACTCCAGGGCGCTGCCCCGCACCCCACAAGAGGGCTGCTATCCTCCTTGACCCCCATCCCGCTATCTGGGTAGCGGGATCCCCGTAAAACTCTGCGGAGCCCCCGATATATCAATTCCTCTCCAAAACACATACGCACGCTGCACGTTGAGTTCGCATGACTAGTTTGACCCATCAATCGGAGGTTCTTTCGCTCCAAAGGCAAGGGGTAATTAACGGCAGCTTAGTCTGTGGCTGCCGGAGATTCAGATCCCCACAATCAATAAACCCCCGTCTATCCTGGGCAGGGGGAATCTGTAGTATGCCTGACCAGCACACGCGTATTCCCATCTCAATAAGATGACGAAAAACGCCCTACACATACTAAAATTAAAATTGTATAATTTTCCTTACAAATGATAATTGGTTTTCCTTCCGTTGCTTTTTCTTTACGATCTCGAAGGTCCCGCTCCTGATGACTGTCCTGGACATCTGGTCCTATAATGAGCTGGTTGTTTGCATAACCTACATCTGTCGTGCCTTTGCTGAGGATCAGTATCCATTGTCATTCAATCTCGACGCATCTTAGGTCTTCCGGGTCTTATATTTTTGTCCGGTGATAATACCGTCGGTGTTTGTCTGTTCCCAGTATAATAGTGCTAATAGCGATTGTCTGATATAGGATGAAATTTTAGATCGTATGCGTCTTGGTAACTGGAAACCGTATAGTAACGTGAAGAAAAATTGTAATGTGATATGCATGCTGCTTGCAGCAGCAATTGCATCGGCACACGGTAAATGTTGTTGCTGGAAAACACTGCATGTGCATGAAGAGAGCCCTTTATCTCTAAAATTTACGATATATTGATTCTCATTGCTCCCCGTAACTTGAAACTCCGCTGTGTCAGACCTTTCAAATCTGTGGTATTATGATTTGCGCTCTCTTTTTTGAAATATATTTTCATAATACGCGGTGAGTGGAGTCTCCATC
Organism: Agapanthus africanus; assembly: GCA_030015575.1. Taxonomy (NCBI): domain Eukaryota; kingdom Viridiplantae; phylum Streptophyta; class Magnoliopsida; order Asparagales; family Amaryllidaceae; genus Agapanthus; species Agapanthus africanus. Next base: position 166,854,047 of record JASDDO010000028.1, on the reverse strand, counting down.
ACTAAAGACTTTTTTCTTCTTTGCACAAAATAAGTATTCACTCTGAAAAAATTTTGAACAATCAATCCCTGTATCGGTAAGTTTCTAACACCTTTAAGGACACCGTTGAAGCTTTCAGACATATTAGTAGTCATTAGTAGATACCTACATTCATTATCATGTGCTTGTGTCCACATGCGTGCTGGATACTCATCTAACCACGTTTTCACTGTTTGGCCCATCTGTCCAATTTTCGCCATGTACATGTCATGAACATTAGGGTCAGACGCTTCACCGGTTTTGTACATAAGCTTATATAGATCTGAATTTTTAAATTTTCTATCAAAATTCTGTCTGAAGTGTCACAGACAAAACCTATGTGGTGTCGTCGGAAATACAGCTCTCATAGCAACTAGTATTTCAAGATGTCTATCAGATATGATGCATAAATCTGTTTTATCAATAACAGATGAGATACTTTTGAGTTGACGTAAAAACCATGACCAAGATGATGTATGTTCACTCTCAACAATAGAAAATTCCAGCGGAAATATACCGTTATTAGTATCAACACCTGCAGTAATTAACATGTAATCTCTGTACTTACCATACAGATACGTCTCATCCATGCACAATACCGGCCAATGGTGTGTGAAACCAACCGCGCAAGGAGCGGAACATCTGAACATTATTTGAAACCGGACCGGGTTTTGCGACAGTTTGGTAGATTGCAACATATTTCTGATCCGCCACCTGCGTCTATGACAATAGAGGGAGACATGCAAGGATGAAAGGCAGAGCGTGATTGGAGAGAGTATCATCATCAATATTTGCTGAGATGGGAAGATAGACTTCATAATATTGCCTTACAGCAAATAAGTGACCAAACACCTACCAGCGCTAAAGAAACATATCTACAATGGTATAAGCGTGTCACTATAAAATATCTTTCTGCTCCTTCTACCGACTTTCCGAACTTCTGGCAGTACGAGCTTAGAAACCACGTGGAACGAGAAATGGTAAGTTAATTTTTTTTAAATTAAATTAGTTTTTAACATCCAGCAGTACGAGTGTATAATTATATATTATTTTTTATGCAACGATAGGCTCGTGGGTTATATCATATACAATCATTGATACAAGATCCATATCCAACTGATGCTGGTCCAGATAGCCAGGCTTTATTTTATACCGTAGACTCATATATTGGGGGTATATTCAGTTCATATCATATGCTTCCATATTTTTCGCCATCGCTAGAGCCGCAACATAAGCCGGAACCAGATCCGCAGCATCGGCCAGAATCAGAGCCGCAACATCAGTGGTTCGGAGCACCATACGGTCAGCAGCAACACTAGTATAGTCAGTGGTATCGACAACCGTCGGGAGATGATGAATAAGTGCAACAATCGGAGCAACGACAGTCTTGGAGGACAGGTTTTGCGCAACAACAACAGTCTTGGGGGGCAGGTTTTGTGCAACAACAGCAGCCTTGGGAGACAGGTTTTACGTAGCCTTGGGGGGCATGTTTTGTGCAACAACAGTAGTAGTAAACCGGGACAGGTTCTTGCAACAACAGCCCAGTTGGGAGACAGATTTTGCGTTCTACATACAGTTGTTGGGAGGCAGCACATATCCAGAATCTGTCTCACATACAGGATTTACACAACAACAGACTGTCCAAAACGAAGCTAAAGACGAAGCGGAAGAGCAAGTGGAAGAACAAACAGAAGAGCAGACACCATCGCCACATACACAGAACACAGTGGGGTCGTCGATTCAGCTCAAGAGGCATTGGCTTATGTCAAGCCTTCTCGGTTTGGGAAAGGGGAAGGGAAAGGGAAGGGGAAAGCGTTAATTGTATACTTTTAATTTAGATGTCAAATATGTCCATTTCTCTTAATGGATTCATTTCCATTGTTTATAACTAAAGTTGAAGCAATGGAAATGAATCCAGTAAGAGAATTGAATGAGTTTTGCTCCATTGAAACTGCAGTTGTATTTTTCGTATGTTCTCTAACTCTTCCATGAGAAGACAAAACTTGAAACTCAAACTTGTTTGTTTCGCTTTCGTTACTGAAATGTTCATCATTCATATTTATAGTATGATCCAAGTATTGAATTCTTTCTATATAAATAGTAATAACCCTTATCGGTCGATTTTATCCCTACGTAAGTAAATAGTAACAATCCTTATCTGTCAATCTTATCCAATATTTGTCCGAGTGTGGGTTTTTGGAACCCGCCCTCTCTGCCATACACTAAAGAGCGGGTTCTTGGATCCCAATGTACTCGTATTCCGGATACACACGAAATTATTTTTTTGAAGGATTTTATTTATTTAATTTTTTTTTTAAAATTTTTTTTAAAATTTTAATTTTTTAAGTAGGACGGGTTCTGGGAACCCGCCCTTTCCTTTTAAAAGAAGAGGACGGGTTCGGAAAGGACGGGTTCTGGGAACCCGCCCTTTTTGGGGGGCACTACTACAACAAGGGGTTGCCCCTACGGATTTATCCATAGGCGCAAACCACTGCCCCTATGGCTATGGATGTAGGTACATAAAAATATCCCATAAGTTGAAAGGCCACAGGTGCAAGTCTTCGTCCTGAACATGACTCTACGGAGTAATAATTGTCCCTACGCCCATAACCGCACGGAAACATATACCTATGGCGTAATCCATAGGGCCTGAATAATAATTTAATTTATTGGTTTATAAAATAAAATACTTGCCCCTGCGAATGTATTCATAGGGTCTGATTGTTTCCCCTACGGATGTATTCGTAGGGCTTGATTGTTGCCCCTACGGATATATCCGTAAGTCCAGATAAATGTCCCTATGGATAATTTCGTAGGGGCAAGTTTTACTGAGTCCATAGGGGTATCGGATCGGTCTGTCCAATAAAATCGATCCCCGATACCTCCGCCTGCTCCACCACCCGCTTCTACACCCACATTAACCATTAAAATATAAGTAAATCATTTAAATTTGAACTTTTCAAAACAAAAATTTCAAACCTGTTAGAATAAATATTAACACTTACGCAATACTCCTGGGTAACGGTGTCGGGGAATCAAAGCTCGCCCGTGGCGGGATCTGTCGAGGTGCCGTGGACAGCAAAATACGCGGTCAGTACGCTCGGTGTATCACCCTACACCAGGGTCTGAGCTCTCTGCAATTCGCAAAAAAAATTACATATATTATAAAATAACTCTTAATATTACATTATATCAGAATAGATTTATTGTAATTTACCGATACCACCATGGCACGAGTAATGTTCCTCGAGCCATCTGTATAAGTAGGGCAACCCCTTTTCGCCGACTTCCTATTCTCTTTATTTTCATCGGCATGTTTCTGTAGAACACATTCAGATTTAGTTTTATAATTAAGTAACACAAAAAAATAAATTATATACTAAACAATGAATTACATTTAAATTACAAACCTGTTTGCGCTGAGAGTAGAAATATTGGCACAAGAGAGGTCATGTATCTAAGTCGACTCTCGCAAAGGCCGGAGTATGTAGGAGAGCCGCTCTTTCTGCCTCAAGGGTCGCCATCTACAGGGAATAACAGTCGATCTTCAGCTCATTCCTATTGTATCGGACCTTTAATTTCATGTTCTTCATCAGGCCATGGTACAGAGCGTGAAGATCGAGCACTCTCTCAGGATCATCAGGGTCGGGTATAGGCTGAAAGTCGTAATCCAACTGCAAATAAAAAAAAACAATGTATTTAAATTGCAAGTGTTAAATAATAATAAATATATTGGATAAATCAAATGAAAATATATATTAATACCCGAGCCTGATCCCAGAAGAGGGCAAATGAGCGCCGGTGCTGATCGCCCCACTCAACGTGAAGTGGATACTTCTTCACGAGGCGGCTCCCATCCCCCATATATCGGCCGAACCTCTCGGCATAATTTCCGGTATAGCGATAATAGGGGGTAAAGAAGAAGGGGAATGCTGCCTCCCCCCTGGCTTTGTCGGGCCTCAGCCTGTGAGACTGATTCGGCCCTCGAGTCCCCCTCTCCGGATGGGGCTGTCCTGCATCTACAAGAAATATCAAGACAATCAATATTAAGACAAAGTAGTATTATGAAATCAAGGTTTAATGAAAATTGAAGTGCGATATATACCTTCGGCGACAGCAACATGAGCCTGAGCCGGGGCAGCAGCACGAGCAAGACGATAGTTCCTTCGGTGAAAAATAACCGGTGACCTGGACTTGGACGCATCCCCTCCAACTTGAAAATAAATATTGACGATAAAATTACATGAAGTTCATGTTTATTCTTAAAAGATATGTAAAATGAATAAATATTTTATATTTATTCATACTAACCTGCAGACTGAGCGGAGGGTACGGAAGTGGCGGGAGTGGCCCCTGCGCCAGATGTGGACGCATCACCTATAATTAGACAATTAAAAATAGATTATTTAAGTAATTGCAAAAAGAATGTGTATATCAATAATATAACATTCTAAATCAATATGCATGCACTATACGATATGTAAACATACCCGCAGGTGCGGTGGAGGCACCACCTACAGCTAGACAGTAAAAAAATGATTATCTAAGTAAGAGCAAAAATAATGTTTGTATATTTATGATATAGCATTCTAAATCAATATGCATACACGATAGGATATATAAACATACCTAGAGGTGCTGGGAATGACCTCTGCCTCTGATGTGGACGAACTACCAACAGCAAGACAATCAAACATTGACTATATAAGTAATTTTGAAATAAATATGTGTGTATATATATAATATTATATTCAAAATGAATATTCGTGTAATATACCTGGAGGTGTGGCAAAATCCACACGGAAGGAGTCATCCGAAGGGGTCTCTGATCGGAGTGCAAGACCGGCCCTCTGAAGTTCCCTACACAGATTTCCGGATAGCAGAACCGCTCTACCTCTGTCTATTCCGCTGCCTCTGCCGATGCCGCGGCTGGTGCTCCTGCCGCCACTCGCTGCTCCGGTCGTCGTCATCAAATCTAGGCAAGAGTACAATCATTATATATGCATGCTATATATGTATAAATCGTAAAAATGTGAAATAATAATATAACATTACTGATAACCTTTTTCGTTTCGTGGACGCATTAGACATATCTACTTGGATTTCATCATCGATATCATTTCTAACCCACGTAACTTCACGATCAGCCGAAAACAACCCGTCTTTTGAAACAGACGGTCGGAGCACTCTAAATCTTCTCTCTTATTCGTCCTCATCGATGTCCTCCATACAATTCTCGAATTCTGGGACATCGTAAACATCCCTAGGTTTCCAACGGCATACGACACTCCATCCCGGATGCTTCAAGCACTGTGACTAGTATACTTGGAACGCTTGGTTCGGAAAGATAAATGGATCGTCATGACCGTAAAATCAAAGTGTGTTCACACTAGTCAATCCATATTCATCTTTCCAAGTCCCGAGATTATTTCTCCACTTATCCGTATCAGTTCGTATATCGTATCAAGTTCATTGAAATATATAAAACGGTTCTGATCGTTCGGGATATTGGATGCCAAGTATGCAATTTAAGTATCCATAATATATCACACCATCCGATCCTACCATTGCAATCCCACTATTCTGAGTGGTTCGAGATATTTCTATGTTTATAACTTAAAATTTGTATCCAAAGACACCGAATCCTTTATAATATGCAATCTCCATACTAGGAAACTGAGTTAAATATCTTGAATCACTCTATAATGATGCAGACAAGTTCGGATCGTGGATCTGACAAAACAAATTTTATGACAAATACATAACGATATAAGTTTAGATTAAGACTGGTAGCAATAACATGTTATTCGAACAACTTACATGATCTGCAACCCAATCGCAAAAATTATCCTGATAATAATTTTCCAATCGTTCATCATTCCAATCAGGATGCCCCTCACGTACCTCATTAAAATGATTTAGGTTCCCAACAATAAATTATGACATTAATATTATATCATTTCATACACACACAAACACAAATTTAATAATTAATCCAAAAAAACTTACTCTCTAATTTCTTCAAGACATACGCTATTGAGGAGGATAAACCGATATATCTTATTGATAAACACAGTGTCTACTCTTTTATAATCAGCTTTACCATATGGCCCGTCCTGAATTCTCCGAGGCCGGTTAAGCTTCGTTTCAATGTTCTCGTCCAGATAGCGGGAACAAAATGTGGTTGCTTCATCTAGAAGATAACCTTGCATGATAGAACCCTCTGGTCGATTTGTATTGCGTATATATATTTTTTAGAGTGTAGAGGTATCTAAAGAAAAATATGTTAAATAAATAAATATGGGCATATAGAAGAACAATAATTTTACAAATTGCGTGAAATGAAAAATTCCATGTACCTTTCGACGGGATACATCTATCGATATTGTACCGGTCCGGCTAACTTAGCCTCAGTTGCAAGATGAACCGTCAGGTTTATTATGATATCGAAGAATGACGGTGGGAAAATACGCTCAACCTTCCAAAGTATCAATGAAATAGAATTTTCTAAATTCTCCATCGTCACAACATCCAGGGTTTTAGCGCATAATTCTCTAAAAAAACAACAAAGATCATTGATTACTAGACCAACCGATTCGGAAAGGGATGTCCTCAGGGCTATGGGAGAAGGTGCTCCATAATAACATGGTGATCATAACTTTTCAGCCCATCGATCTTGCTTTTCAAAATTTTTATCTTCTTGCTAAATGATCCTGAAAAACCTATGGGAAATTTCAAATAATGCAACACCTGCAGGAACCTTTTCTTCTCCGGTTGTGACATATGATACGCGGTATTGGGAAGTACAAACTTGTCCGGTTTACCCGCTATCGGTTTAAGATGCAATTCACTTCTAATTTCCCAGTCCTGAAGATCCATCCGAGCACGAAAGTTGTTTTTCGATTTTCCGTCTTTACAAACAAGCAAGTTGAGTACGTACTCGGATACTCCCTTCTCTATGTGCATGACGTCCAGACAATGACGCGCTAAATTTGTTGACCGGTATGGAAGCATTTAGAAAATGCTTAACTTGTTCCATTATGGTGGTTTGACCTGTTTTGCCGGATTTATCTTGAAGGTCACATTATTGTACCCATCCTACTGAGCAGTCACGTCCTCTTCGGACAATGAGATTGGAGGCCCAAGAAACTCCTGATGACCATCAAAGTGAGCAGTATCTAACCTGTAGGGATGGTCTAGTGATAGGAAACGCCGATGATCGCAATAACAAACCTTCCTGCTAAAATTCAAGAATTTCGATGTTATATATTGATGGCAATAAGGGCATGCTTTGTGACTATGTACGGACCAACCTGATAGTATTCCATACACAGGAAAGTCATTAATTGTCCACATTAAAGTCGCACGCAGTGTGAAGGTTGTATCTGTAGTTGCATCGTAAGTCTCTACACCATCAATGAATAAAGATTTGAACTTATCGATCAGAGGTCGGAGATAGACGTCGATATTGTTTCCCGGTGAGTTTAGTCCTTCGATAAGAAGAGGCATCATAAAGTAGAATTGATCCATAACCAACCAAGGCGACAGATTATAAACTATCTTTAAAACGGCCATGTGTTGTGGCTTCTAGCTATATAGTTGAATGGGCAAAAGCCATCACTAGCAAGTCCGAATCTAACATTGCGAGGATCACTATTGAATATTTCGTGCCTCCTATCGAAATCTTTCCATGCCGATAAATCTCTTGGATGACTCATTTTTCCATCTTCATTTGGAGGAGGACGGTGATGCCAAATCATTGTCTCGGCTGTTTTCTTGCACCTGAATAGCCTCTGCGGCCTCTGTGTTATGGAAAAGTATTGTGCTATCTTGACAGGTATATCGGGATTCTTAACGGATTCTTTCGGTTTATATCTGGACTCTCCACATGTTGGACACTCTTCTAAATCTGAATTCTCTTTTCGATAATTTTCTCAAACTTCAGACCCAAATCAAATATCATCTTCTGGGCTCCGTACCAGCTGTCGAGCACGTTATTTTCCGGGGGTATAGAATCTTTCAAGAACTTCAGAAATATCGTGAATGACTTGTTTCTCCATCCATTTAGGCACTTAATCTGGAAAAGTTTGACGAACCATGAGAGAGTGGAATATTTTGCATTCTTATAAATTGGTTTTCTAGTATCATTCATGAACTTTTCATACTTATCTGCACGCGGTCCTTGACTGGAAGGAATGTCATTTTCAGTACGAATACTATCACCTAGGCAGCCTCTACCATATCCTCCATTTCTTCTCCTGAAAAGAAGTTATCGTCTTCTTCTTCTACCACATTACCATCTTCTCATTCTTCTTATGCCGCATTACGGTCTTCTTCTTCTTCTTCCCCGTGATATAGCCAAATTGTATAAAATCTAGTAAAATTATGTTTAAAAATGTGAAGCTCTACGAATTCTACCTTCTGCAAGTACTTATTCCCACTTCTATCGCACGGGCAGAGAATCTTCTCTAACACGATCTTATTATGTGATCGTGCAAATTCAATGAAAGCAACAACTCCTGCGACAAACTTAGGTTGCATACGTTGTTGCCAATCCACATGCATCCAGTCTTTTAACTCTGATATACTCATGGGCCATGTTAGACTGTATAACATATAAATTATAGGTTATGATGACTATATTGAGAAATCTAAGAACCGGATGGTTACTGATAGAGAAGAAAATCCGTAGATGCAAATTTGTCGTTGAAAAGAATACATTATCGATAAACAAAGTTAGATTTGAAGATACCCAAGTATAAGTTGTATTCTGTGTATGTGTGTTTCAATTTATAATTTCGCTTAAATGTAGGGTTGTTAGTGTGTATGTGCTTTGTGTGTGTATGTTTGTTATGTATTCGTGTTGTATGTGTGTGTTGCGGCTATCGGGAATAAGGCTTCTATCCCATTAAGAATGTATACATCAGACACTCATTCGCTTGTGCTTTCATCCGCTTCGAGTAAATTTTGGCAGCCCCTCCCCGCTGTTCTCCGAGTACACTGCAATAAAATAGATAATCATTTCAATACTATGAAACAATGTTGAAATGAACATCTAATCTATCTTTGTACACGGAGAACCAGCGGAAAAGTACCGACGAAATAACTCGAAACGAATGAAAACACAAATGAATGCAGATGTTTTCTTTATACATTCCTAACTTGTCCACACTGGACAAATCTATTGGTTATCATACGATTGAATGTTCTCGTCACATAGACTGCACGATAGTTGTTAGTACCGAAATATACCGTCCGATATTTAACAACCTTCGTATATTTTTATATCACGACGGATATCGAACGTATATTAATCGATAGACGGGGACTAAGTCGCACTTTGATTTTCACATATGAGTATCGATGAGAATATGAAAATTAAATATTATCATCGAGTATCATATATTGGTTTTAATTTGAGCATTTAACATGAATAGGTTTTACGTTTATGTTTCGTTATTAAGAGTTCGAAATTTTTAGTTTAGGCTAAATTTTTCTTACGTTTACGGTAAAGTTGTACGTTTACGTTATCATCGAGTATTCTACTGAAAGAACTAGTGCACCATAAACCCTAATCCTAATTAATCCAAATTAACCCTAATCATCACTCTAACTCAAATTATCCCTAATTAACCCAAATTAACCTAATTAACTCTAATAAACGCCCTAACACTTCAAATTATCACTAATTAACCATAATCAACACTCTAACACAAATACACTCTATTTTACCTAATTAATCCAAATTAACCCTAGCCCAAACCCTAACCCAAATTAACCTAACCCTAATCATTACCCAAACCCCAACACAAATTAACTCTAGCACTAACCAAAATTAATCCTAATTAATCTAATTAACCAAAACCCTATCCCTAATCATCACCAACCCTATTTTACCTAATTAACCCAAACTAACCCTAACCCTAACCATACCTAATTAATCCTAACCCTAAACCTAAACCTAACCTTAACCTTAACCCTACCTAATTAACCCTAACCATAAACCTAGCCCTAACCCTAGTCCAAATCCTAAACCGAACCCTAACTCTAAGCCCTAGTAGTAACCCTAAAATTAACAATAACACAAATAAAAGCATAATTATAAATTAAAATTGAAATTAACTCATCTTAGTAGTAGTTTTGCCGGCGATTCTACCGTCGACGAGGCGGAGAAGGCCGGAGATTCCACTGTCAACGAGACGAGGAAATCGACGATGATTCCACTGCCGGAGCTCGCGGGATGGTGTCGACGAGGAAGTCGACGATGGTTTACCGGTGACGAGGAGGCACGCACGGGTGTGGTGGCGAGGAGGCGCACGCGGAAGGGAGTCGAGAAATTTTGGGAATGATGAGGAAATTTCTGCGGTTTATTTTTGTTATATAAATAAGCCTTTGTTGCCCCAACGGATTAATCCGTTGGGACTTCTTTTACGGCGTGGTAGAGCCAAATCAATGATTACATTTTAATATTTTTTAATTAATCCATAGGACGCCGTAGGAACAAACCTATGGCCCTACGGATTAATCCGTAGGGAAAATAAAAAGTTGTCATTACGGTTTCTTATACCCGTAGGAGCAACCCCTTATTGTAGTAGTGGAGACGGGTTTCTAGAACCCGCTCTCTAATGAAGAGGAGAGGGATGGGTTAGGATGGGTGGGGTGGGTGTCTGGGCGGGGCGGGACGAGGGGATCCTAGGGGTGGGATAGGATGGGAGCAGGGAGGGTTATAAGAACCCGTCCTCCACTTTTTAGTGGTGATGGCGGGTTTTAGGAACCCGTCCTCTCTTGATGTCAGGACTGAGGCGTTTTGGGGCCACGTCTACGTGGCATCAAACAACTCTATTCTCATAATTATATTTTAAATTGTCTAATTTTACTAATTTTAATCTATGACCATCCTATTTTGAAAAAAAATAACTCACGAAAATATGGTCATCGCACCCGAATTAAACAATTTTTGAGTTTAGAATTCAAGATTCAGTTTAACCTATGTAATTGCCGAGTTGAAATAAGTTGGGGTTGGAAAAAAGAAAATTGTTTCTTCTTTAGATGAGCATAGTGTAAAGATCATGTATGTTCCAATGAAATTGATCTCTAATATGTGACTTACGACCTTATGAATTATGAATAATCAAACAAAATTCAATCTAATTTCCTCGAGGCATAAGCGTAAAATGAATTAACTACACTCAATTATGAAATAAATCAAGCGAAAAAACTTTAAAATATTTTATAAACGAATATTTCATTTATAAATCCAAATACGAGGTAACATTATGACACCAAAATCCTCTCGCATAACTTTTAACCAGTAATTTGAAAAAGCAATAGAACAATGAGAAGCACACACAATAAATATAGAATCACTACCATACTATCAGCATAGAGGAAGATCTTCTGGTGGGTCCTCCAATGTCTCCAACACCCCCACCCCATCCTCCACCAAAAATGCCATAGCCAAACCCCAAGTAATATGCACATCCAAATGGCAATGCATTATCCAAATCCCGGGATTATCCGCAACGAATCGGATAACCGCCCATCCGTTCACCGGAACCCCGACTGTGTTCCTCATCGGTGGGTCCTCTAGATTGAACTTCTGCGTGTCGGTCGCCGCATTGAAGTTCCCGAAACCTTCGGCGAGTATGTAGAAGTCGTAACCGTGCAGATGAATCGGGTGGTTCTCGCCCGCAAATATGTTTGTCCCTTGTAGCACCAGCTGCACTACTGATCCATACTTGAGCCTATACACTTTCGTCCCCTGTGCCGGCTGCCAGAGGCTCCGGCTGATGTTGTTGCCGGTGTAGTCAAATTGCACCGGCGGGTTCGCCGGGAAATCTGAACTGAATACTCCGGAAACGCCTTGGGCGTGTGCCTGTAGAATCGAGAAAGTCGATGGTAGGACGAACGATACGTTGTTCATGCTGGCGGTAAATCGGGTATTATTTGGCCCGCCACATGTTTGACCCAACTGGCAGTTGATTAGGCCGACCCCGACCGTGAAGAAGAGGTTCTCGTCGACAGGTTGCGATAGTATGTCAACCTTTTTAGGGCTTCTTAAACTGGTGGTGAAAGCTGTGACGGAGTTTGTATCGTTAAAGGCGGGAAGAGTGGGCAATGAAGGGGGGATGTTTGGGCCGGGTTTGTTAGAGGTGTTCCACGTGTAGTCGAGGATGGCCGTGGTGGTGGTGTTGTCGAAGGGCACGCCCTGGGCACTAGCATAGGCACGGGCGGCGATGTAGTAGCGGGCAGGAGGTTGGTCGGTGGTGATCAGGACGTCGGTGGTCTGGCCAGGGGCAAGGACTAGGGTTGAGGTCCTGAAGGGTTTGGTGTAGGAGGCGTCAACCCCGACAACTGTCATGACGTGGCCGGCAATGGAGACGAAGAGCTCGGTGTTGAGTGCAGCGTTGATGAAGCGAAGGAGGTTGGTCTCGCCTAGGGATACCGGAACGATCGTCGTGTCTGTTGCAATCAATGTCGGAGAGAACATATATCAGTTGAAGGATTGGTATTTGTTCGAAAAACCAACTAATATAACTTAGCACATGATTTTACCGGTAAAGCGAGTGGCACCAATTATATTTATAGTTGTTAGAATACCAATTTAATTTATACTTAATTTCATTAATTAGCCAAAAACATAGCCGTTTTCCTTAAACTACCAAAATCATTATAAACTGCTAGTAAAAAAACAACATTTTGCAAATTTCTTTGAGGATATTATGTTAGTTTAGTAAAATATGAGTATAATTCACTAAAAGCGGATACTGATAGTATCCGACTTTTTCGTAGTATTTTGTGATTTACTAAATCTTTGGTAGTTTTGTGAAAAGCAAATATACTTTTTTAGCAGTTTAGAGAAATTACGCCTTTAATCCACCGTGTCTAGTAATCTGAGGGGCATTTTAGTCTTTTACCTTGACTGGAGCAGCTATAGAGATAGCCGGGCTGGCCATTGATGGTGAAGGCATCAGAGATGTTAGGGGCAGCTCCGGTCTTTTGCGCTTGTCTCACGACATCGATCGGATTCTGATTCCACCATTCCCCTGTTCATCGTCAAATCCTCATTGTTATTGTTTTCATAGTAGCTTTCAAAATTTTATTTTATTTTTCCCTAACTTCTTCTTTATTGGAACTGATATAGATTTGCATATCCTTTGTCAAAATGCAGGCATCCAACCGTTGAGTGGAGTTATTATTTTGTTGCTACCTTTTATAGGTCATGAGTATGGCCATGCAAAATTTTCAGGTGTCAACTATTTGATGAGAGCTCATCCAATTGCAAGGTACATAATTTCTTGCGGGCCCTACATGTATGCATGCTTGGACCCATCTCTGCCTCCAAATTAGAAACAAACTAACTTCTTCTTTCTTACGCATCTGTTTATTTTTTAAATAGAAAAAGAACTGTTCAAACGGTAATCTTTTGCGAAAGAGTATGTACCAAGAAGTATGGGAGCTTCTCTTTTGGGCTCCGTGAAAGGATATGAAGTGCCCTCTCTGGGGTGGATGATGATAGCTCCATATACCGTCGCTCTGAGCCAGGAGCTGTGCGCATGCCACCATAAGGTTCCTTCTTGCCCATTAATCGTGAACCGATACGTGTAGCTCTCGCCAGGCCTGATCGGACATTGGGTTATGAATTCTGGCCCATCGGCCCAGCCAGTTCTCATCTGCCGTACGCCGTGCCTAAGGAATTACACAAACATCAAATAATTGACCGAGAAAAATAATACAAGGTAGAATTAGTCGACTCTTGATGTTAATTACTAGGCTAGCTGTTTGTATGTATATTGTATATTACAGTAAGGTAAATGCTAGTGACAATGTAGTGAGGAAATCTTTGATGGCGCCATGCAAATGACTTGGCCCAAAATAGTATATATATAGATATATAGATATATATATGTATAATCTACTATTTTACTTAAAATATATATGTATGAGCTGATATATTAAGCATCAAACCATTTACTACTTTTGGAAAATATGTATGTACGTATGTATATATTTATGTACCAATGAATAGTGACATTGTATTGAGCTTTGTTCTTCACGTTGACGACGAGGGTGTCGCCATTGTTGACCTCGAGTGTGGGTCCCGGGAACATGCCGTTCACCGTGATGATGTTGTGGGTATTGCACAGCCTCTTCACCGGCGTCTCTTGGACCTGCATGTTTCAATCCATGCAGCAAATTAATGTTGCATATATGCAACATTTGTTGCAATACAACCATTTTAAAATAAAATATTAATGTTTCATGTTGATGATGGCTGCCCAAATTGTAGTTTCCAGCATATGCCGCAAACTGTAGAAAATCAAACTAGCGACCTCGACCATTTTGAAGAGGAAAACCTTACAGCAAGGACCATGCTAGAATGTTGCTGATAGTACTCTATATTTTCTAATTACCAAACAAACCCTAAGGAAGAAAGAAGAAAGATATAGAACACATACAAGAAAGTCATGGTAGTGAGTTTCAGCATTAGAGTGAGAGAGAAGGGAAAGCACTAGTATGAAGCAAGAGAGCAAGCATTGCATAGCAACATTGTTTCCCTTAGCCTCCATAATCTTGCTTGGATAGCTTTGATGGATGCTTGTGGTGCAAATGGAAGGTGAAGGGGATGTTATATAGAGAGGGAGGAGAGAGGGAGGGAGAGAGGGAGAGAGAGAGAGAGTTGTTTGGTTGTTGGAAGATTAGGTTTTGATTTTGTTAATGAAGAGATTAGTGTAAACTAATTAAGTTGGGGGTGGTCAAGCTTCAAGGGCTTTTTTTCTTCGTTCAAACCTTGATGGAGTTGTTGCACCCACTATGGCCCTCTTTTGTAACACAAGACATTAATCTCAAACAATGCTTGTTCATTACGGTTCTTCAATTTGAAGGAATCCCAAGGATTCAACACATCATTTCCCATCAAAATCATTTCATAGTACCATCAAAGAAAGGAGAATATGTCTAAACAGCATGAACATAATAATTTGATGCCGCTATCAGAATCAGATCACTCAAAATTATGGGATACAAAAAGAAAAGAGCGGATGACGGTCATATATCCAATACCAAACTAAAGACTAAAGAGGGATCCTGACCTGGTTACTACTAAAATTGTGGCATTTTAATTTATACATGAACTGGATGCATCATTTTCGAAAAATTTGATTAAACAATTGACATAGCAACCACAACTACAATAAGGGTTTGCCCCTACAGCAACAGGAATCCGTAAGGAAAACTTTTTATTATCCTACGGAATAATCCGTAGGACCATCTGGTTGCCCCTACGGTGCCCTACGCACTAGTAAAATAGGGGGTTGCCCCTACGGATAACGAAATCCGTAGGGGCAAATTTAGTTTTGACCTACGGATTAGTCCGTAGGGCCTTAAGGTTGCCCCTACGGTCCTTACATATTAATTTAAAAATTATTAAATCGTAAATTGTTGTTTGCCCCTACGGAGCCGCAAACCAAGAACCTACGGATTTATCCGTAGGGACAACTAAATAGAGATTTAATTAAAAAGGCACGGATCGATCCCTACGCTCATTACCTAAAAATTATTTTCCCAATATCGCGCGCGAACCCAAAATTCCCAAACCCTTGTTCCCGCCGATCGCCTGTGTTTCATCGCCGTTATCGTCATCGCCAGCGCAGGCCAATTCTCCATCGCCACCGCCTGGTTCATCCTCATCTCCGTTTTCGTCGTCGCCGCCTCCAATGGATCGTCGACGCCTCCACTGCACAGGTTAGGAAATCTTAAATTAAACAAATTTTTGATTATTTTAAGGCTAGGGTTCATGGTTTGGGTACCGATGAGGCATCCGTTGGGGGTAGCGTTAGGGTTGGGGCTGGGGCTGGGGTTGGGGTTGGGGTTCGGCAGGGTGTTGCGGTTGGGGTTGGGATTCGGCAGGGGGTTGCGGTTGGGGTTGGGGTTGAGGTTAAGGTTGGGGTTAGGCTGGGGTTGGGGCTGGGGCTGGGGTTAGGGTTAGGGTTAGAATTATGGTTGGGGTTGGGGTTGCCCCGTTTCGTATCAGAACTCGAGTCTGACATCGTAGATCTTTCAGCCATTTTGGTTATATTGTTATCATGATGTTAAATTCTTTATGCTCTCATCAAATTTTTGGGATCTTTGTAATTTGCTTGCTCTGTTTGGGGTTTCAGTTGATCCTCATTAAAAAAATTGGTGATTGATCTCTTCAATCATATTATTATCTGTATTTAAAATTTTTGTGAAGCCTTCAGAGTTTGGAAAAATCTAGAATTACCGTTGAAATTCTGGCAACATTCAAAAACTGTGTATATGATGTGTGTGTGTGTATGCATGTATATACATTTGAAATTTATCTTTCTTCTATGATATAAAACGGTTAAACCGAGGAAAATTACTGGGGGAATTTTTGCTAAAATGTCTTGAGAGGGGGTTCAAGTGATGGGATAATTTCATTTGGTAATCTTTTACTTATTTTACATCTCTTATTTTTTCATGCAAAAATCTGAATAGGTTTCTTGCAATTTTGCCTATCGATCAATTATTATATTTATTTCTATTTTTTGTGGATGATTTGGCTTCAATTGAATGGAGGCGATGATGGCTTGCCCTCAAGCTTCCACTTTTATGAGCTTTATAGTTATGAGATTGGCGAGGCAAGCTGGTTTGTAGCCATCTTATTTCTTTTCCTAAATTCAAATCCAAATATAAACTGTCTGATTGAGAGAGAGAGTATGGGAGATTATGTATTATTCAATGTGTTTGGAAGCTGGCATGTTCTGAGCGTCATCTCTGCATGAAAGCTATGGTTTTGCAAAGGGTTTGCCCTAACTATTTTCTGTGGGGAAGCTGAAGGCCTGAAGCTTCATCAAACTCAGGATTGGATTCTGGTCGGGTATTGTAAATTCTTGTGAAAGTTCCGTTCAAGATTTGTTCAGAGCTTGCATAACATCCTTTTCATCTTTATGAGATCTTTATGCAGTCATTTTTTTGGGTTTATATATTTCTAGAGCCCGTTTGACTTTGGACTTAGGATAACCCCAAATCTCTTTCTTATTTTGATTCCTAAGCTGGCATATCTGAGGCTCGTATTCTAGTATCGTTGTAGGAAAAGCTAGGGTTGCGAACATTTTTGCAACGATAATTTCTGTATGACAGCTTAAGCACACATAAAACTTAAACAATCTTGAAGCACTGCAGTTTTTCACTAAACTACCTAAAAGTTTTTATATTGCTGCAAGCTTCCTTAAAGTGCTGCATCTAAGTGTATTTTAGTGGGAAAACCCTTCAAAGCCAAACTTCATGGGGTTTGCTGTTTGCCTTCTCTGTAGCTAGTTTGAGGTTTATTTAGTTTTGGATTTGTTTTGCAACACTCTCTGAGTTCCAAATCAACAAAAAGCTGAATGTTGAATCACAAGCAAGAAGCAGCCAAACTGGCCCTAAAGTAATCCTGAGTGATGATAATTTTCCAGGGAGTTTAAAATTTATAGAAATGGCGAGGCAACATTGGATTGTCTGCAAGTATTCAAGCAGCCTGTTTGCAGCCATCATGCTATTTGTGATCCCAGTATAAAACTCAAACATGCATCTTAGTTAGTTTACTTTAATTTGTTATTTATGTGTGTGTGTCAACATTGGATTGTCCCAAGTATAAAACCAAACCCACAAAACATCAAAACTGTCTCCGACAATCTTATGGTCATTAGACATAAGATTTATGCATATAGGTAACATCTGCCAATATGCCATATCCAGACCGCAATCTATTTTTGCCTATTGGCTAATATGAAAATATCGGCCCGCGTATATGACATAATCAAAGTTGTTAAATCTTGATACGGTTTGTGTTTCGTTTTTTTATTTATCAGTTCTATCAATGTTGCGTATAACGCTTTATGATATCAGTATCCTACATTTGTAGTTTTAATTGTTGATTGTTATAGATGAATACCATTGCAATAATAGTTTTTGGTTGATGAATGCTATTGCAATGTAGGATGATCAGTTCTATCAATCTTGATCTCAATGGTTTAAAATCATGTTACACATACAATACGAATGCACAACAAACGCATAATTAGATAGCGACTCGAGATATTCAGGTTAAAACCAATATATGATACTCGAGGATAATATGAAACCTTCATATTCCCATCGATACTCATATATGAAACTAAAAGCGCCACTTTGTCCCTACGGTGCCCGACATTTTAATTTAAAAATATTAAATCTTAATTTGTTGTTTGGCCCTACGGAGCCGCAAACCAATAACCTACGGTTATGTCCGTAGGGGCATCTAAATGGGAATTTAATTAAAAAAGGCACAGAAATGCCCTACGCCTCGATATCTTTCCCTCTCGTTCCCAAAATTTTCTCTCGTTCCCGCGTCTCCAATTTTCTCTTCGTCGCCACCGCGCGCCCTCCGTTCTCAGCCCGCCACCGCCTTCCGTTCTTGGCCCACCACCGCCCTCGTTCTTCCTCGTCGAGTTCCTCGTCGCCGATATTTGTGCCTACATTGATGCCTCAAGCAACGAATCAAATGATGTGGATCACAAACTAATTAAATAAATTTTGAATACCAATCTGGACTGGGATTTGAATACCAATCCTAGTTTGCTATATTTTTTTATATATAGTAGATGGTGATACTTCTTTAAGTAAAAACAACCCTACACTTAAGCGAAATCATAAATCGAAACACACATATATAGAATACAACTCATACATGGGTATCCTCAAATCTAACTTTCATTGAATTTGCACGCGCACTTAAAATAACAACCTTTATACTAAAAAATTATGTATGCCATTACTTAGTAGTTTATGGTTTTTAGACGCAAAAGCCATTTGAGAAATACTTTTCCAACCCACTATTAATCCATATTCTCAATATAGTCATTGAATTTGCACGCGCACATAATAAGAAGGAGAAGACAATAATGTGGCAGAAGAAGAAGGAGAAGACAGTAATGTGGCAGAAGAAGAAAAAAATGACATTCCTCGTTCTCTGTTTCAGCATCAATCTTCTGATATGAACTAATGATGGCTTTCACATAGGCTTTTCCCTTTAGAGACTTCTTAGTGTCCAATAGAAAGCATACATCAGATTTGTGCAGGTCGGGTTCTTCTATGACTTTCAAGAGTCTCAACTGATTCTGTAAATTACACTCTAGTTGGGTGGTACTTTTACCACTTCTCACTGCAGGTGCGCTCTCTAATATCCATTTTGAATGCAATATTATCGATATTCAAAATGGATATTAGAGAGCGCACCTGCAGTGAGAAGTGGTAAAAGTATCACCCAACTAGAGTGTAATTTACAGAATCAGTTGAGACTCTTAAAAGTCATAGAAGAACCCGACCTGCACAAATCTGATGTATGCTTTCCATTGGACACTAAGAAGTCTCTAAAGGGAAAAGCCTATGTGAAAGCCATCATTAGTTCATATCAGAAGATTGATGCTGAAACAGAGAACGAGGAATGTCATTTTTTTCTTCTTCCGTCACATTACTGTCTTCTCCTTCTGCCACATTACTGTCTTCTCCTTCTTATTATGTGCGCGTGCAAATTCAATGACTATATTGAGAATATGGATTAATAGTGGGTAGGAAAAGTATTTCTCAAATGGCTTTTGCGTCTTAAAACCATAAACTACTAAGTAATGGCATACATAATTTTTTTAGTATAAAGGTTGTTATTTTAAGTTTTCCCTTATAGAGATATGGTCTAACTGCATCTATAAACTATAAGTGTGCAGAAAATTATGATAAGAAACCATAAGAAAGGGTCGTAGCCATGCATAACCTTGAATCTACATACCAAATCATGCAAAAGCATGCACTTATTGTCACCTTGCCTTGGAATATAAAATATCTTGGAAGACTATAAGCGAGCATTTAAATCTTGATAGCTTTTGACTTCAACATATATTTTTCTCAAGTACCATGAAATATACTTGCTCCGTATAAACCGTTTTCAGGAAGATGGATTAATAATGACAAATTATCCATTGTGGCTCACTAGGTTAGCATTTTCTCTTCTATTGACTATCTTACTAATCTGCTTGGTAAATTTATTCGAAACCGGCTGCGAATCATTAAAAGACATGCATAAGAAAGAAAACTAAAATACAGATATATAGCATACCGATACATCGAAACTTCATAGTTGCGATGGCAATCCAGAGATATTTATTTCAACACACGTGGTACGCGTGCGAATGCGTCAGGCATCATGGACAAATATTTCAGAACATGGAAAGTATTATTCGTATAAAGTAATTAAAACTTTTAAACACCTTGGGTAGATATTTTCTTAGTTGATGCAATCATATCATGAGGACTAAATTTAAGCTATTATACATATGCTTATGTATTTTTCTAACCTAATATATCACACACACACAGAGAGAGAGAGAGAGAGAGAGAACACCAGGTAGATAGAGAAATCAGGTAGCAGGATCCTGAAGAAATGGAGTCCATAGCATTGCTCATCATCATCATCCGTGATCCCTTTGAAAAAATATTATCAAAGGGATCATGGATGATGATGATGAGCAATGCTATGGACTCCATTTCTTCAGGATCCTGCTACCTGATTTCTCTACCTATCAGGTGTTCTCTCTCTCTCTCTCTGTGTGTGTGTGTGTGTGTGTGTGTGTGATATATTAGGTTAGAAAAATACATATGCATATGTATAATAGCTTAAATTTAGTCCTCATGATATGATTGCATCAAGTAAGAAAATATCTACCCAAGGTGTTTAAAAGTTTTAATTACTTTATACGAATAATACTTTCCATGTTCTGAAATATTTGTCCATGATGCCTGACGCATTCGCATGCGCACCACGTGTGTAGAAATAAATATCTCTGGATTGCCATCGCAACTATGAAGTTTCGATGTATCGGTATGCTATATATCTGTATTTTAGCTTTCTTTCTTATGCATGTCTTTTAATGATTCGCAGCCGGTTCCGAATAAATTTACCAAGCAGATTAGTAAGATGGTCAATAGAAGAGAAAATGCTAACCTAGTGAGCCACAATGGATAATTTGTCATTATTAATCCATCTTCCTGAAAACGGTTTATACGGAGCAAGTATATTTCATGGTACTTGAGAAAAATATATGTTGAAGTCAAAAGCTATCAAGATTTAAATGCTCGCTTATAGTCTTCCAAGATATTTTATATTCCAAGGCAAGGTGACAATAAGTGCATGCTTTTGCATGATTTGGTATGTAGATTCAAGGTTATGCATGGCTACGACCCTTTCTTATGGTTTCTTATCATAATTTTCTGCACACTTATAGTTTATAGATGCAGTTAGATCATATCTCTATAAGGGAAAACTTAAAATAACAACCTTTATACTAAAAAAATTATGTATGCCATTACTTAGTAGTTTATGGTTTTAAGACGCAAAAGCCATTTGAGAAATACTTTTCCTACCCACTATTAATCCATATTCTCAATATAGTCATTGAATTTGCACGCGCACATAATAAGAAGGAGAAGACAGTAATGTGGCAGAAGGAGAAGACAGTAATGTGACGGAAGAAGAAAAAAATGACATTCCTCGTTCTCTGTTTCAGCATCAATCTTCTGATATGAACTAATGATGGCTTTCACATAGGCTTTTCCCTTTAGAGACTTCTTAGTGTCCAATGGAAAGCATACATCAGATTTGTGCAGGTCGGGTTCTTCTATGACTTTTAAGAGTCTCAACTGATTCTGTAAATTACACCCTAGTTGGGTGATACTTTTACCACTTCTCACTGCAGGTGCGCTCTCTAATATCCATTTTGAATGTAATATTATAGATATCCATGCCTGTTTATGTCAAAATTACTTATATTGTCAATGTTTGATTGTCTAGTTGTTGGTGATGCGTCCATATCAGGGACAGAGGCCACTCCCGTTCCTCCAGGTATGTTTATATATTATATAGGGCATGTATATTGATTTAGAATGCTATATCATAAATATACACACATTCCTTTTGCTCTTAGTCGTCCAACTCATTATCATGGGCTGCTTGATGAGATTAGATTTGCGCCTGATGATCTACAAGAGCTTGTTCACTCCCTGTCATATGTGTAAGCAGCGCTATATGCGAGTTTACCTTGTTAGTATGTATGTACTGAAATTAATTAATATTATTCAAATTTTGATACATGCAGATACCAGAGGAGCACATCTTCTATCTCTGTAGGTAAGGCTTTGAATTTGTTGATTTTGGTATTTCTTGTCAATTTTATAGACCAGTATGTGCTAAATATAATGTTCTGACAGTTGCTAGGGGGAAGGCAACATTCGAGGCTGCTGACCTCAGTCCTGGATGCCGCACACGGACGGCACCACGGAGGTTGGGAGAGAGGCCGAGGACTGGACTCTAGCAGGGCCCATATGAGGTTGGACTCCACCCCGGCGGTTACTTCCTCCGTCTCCAGTGACCGGCATGTCCATCATGAACTGGATAGCTTGAGGGCCAGCGTTCAGGAGTTGAAGGAGATGCTGGTATGTATACTACTTTATAGTAAAATATCATTTCATATTATATACATATCAACATATCCATAATTAGTACGTAGCTTGAGCTTATTTGGTTTTAGACTTAAGTTTGATTAATCATACATACATATGTAATTGAAATAAACAACGCTTTTCCAAACTAGATATCCAAACAGGGTTTCGAAATAACTTAATAATGATACGAATTCGAATAATAAACAGTTCTTACACGCTTCTTACACACGTTATATCCAGACACGACAGGGTAGATCGGCCGAGCCTCCACACGCATCTCCTTCGGCTGCGGCTCCGCAAGCCACTACATCGGCTGCGGTTCCGCAGACGGCTCCTGTAGCTCCACCGCCCACTCAGACTCCCGCTCGCGACGAATTGCAGAGTTTATTGACCGAGGAGCAGGCGCGCGTTATTCTATCGTTATTCAGAGGTAGAGCTGGACCGAGCCAGGGTAGATTTTTGGTTCTTTTTTTTTGAAACATGTATTTATTTATATCATACACATTGTACTACATTTTGAAACGATATTGATATTGGTTTGTATTTATATCATATTCAGTTTTTGTGTTTCTTTTGTATATTATATATATGCGTGAGATGTGATTATGAATACTGCAATATATGATTTGATTGATGTATATATTATTGTGCACAGGGCGGGAAAAAATCAAGCAGCCCATTTATTAAAAAAAATTACAGACAATATGTACCTACGGATTAATCTGTAGACACACATTTTACCCCTACGGATATATCCGTAGGGGCTAAATATCAGCAGTAACTGATATTTCCCCCAGATGTCAGTGCCAGGGGGTTGGAAATGCCCCTACGGATATATCCGTAGGGGCCACTGACTCTCCCCTACGGCGTTATCCGTAGGGGCAAAATATCAGGAATCCTGAATTTGTGCCCCTACGGAAAAGTACTTACGAATATATCCGTAGGGGGTAGTACATGCCCCTACGGGTATATCCGTAGGGCCAAGTAATTTATTAAAATAAACCGTAAATAATATAAAATCTTATACCCTACGGCTTAATCCGTAGGGGCAACTGGACCTACACATATATCCGTAGGGGCAAAAATTTAACCGTAGGGGCAAGTTCAGGGCCTCAACTTGCACCTGCGGCCTTTGTACCTACGGGGTATTTTTTCGCCCCTACGTATATATCTGTAGGGACAGTGTATTGCCCCTACGGATAAATCCGTAGGGGCAACCCTTCTTTGTAGTAGTGACGGATTCTTTTAAAAATATTAAAATGTAATCTTTTATTTGGCCTTACGGAACCGTAAAAGAAGACCCTACGGATTAATCCGTAGGGGCAACTAAGCGTTATTTATAAAAAGACATAAAGCCCAGAATTCATCACCCCCAATTTTTCCCACCAACTTCGCCGTGCGTCGTCACCTCAGTCTCGTCACCCACCGGACCCATTTCTCGTCGCCAAAACTTCCCGCCGTCGTCGTCACCTCAGTCTCCGTGCCACCACCTCGTCGAGCTCCTTCACCTCAGTCTCGCCACAGTCACACCAAAATTTCCCGCTCGTCGCCATCTTGCCGCCGCCACCTCGTCGAGCTCCATCACCGGCCTCCTCCACCTCGTTGAGCTCCATCCGCTGGCAAGGCTGCAAGTGAGGTGAGTTAATTTCCATTTCGAACTATTAATTATTCTTAATTTTTATGTTATTGTTGATTTTAGGGTTAGGGTTAGGGTTAGTTCCGGATTAATTGGAGGTTAATTAAGGTTAGGGTGAGGGTGAGGGTTAGGGCTATGGTTAATTAGGTAGGTTCGGTTTAAGGTTAGGTTTCGATTTAGGGTGAGGATGAGGGTTAGGGTGAGGGTTAATTAGGTAGGGTGAGGGTTAGGGCTAGTTAGGGTTAATTAGGTAAAATTGGGTTAGTGATGATTAGGGTTAGGGTTAGGGTTAATTAGATTAATTAGGTTTAATTTTGGATTGGGCTAGAGTTAATTTGGGTTGGGGTTTGGGTGATGATTAGGATTAGGTTGATTTGGGTTAGTGTTAAATTGGGTTAATTAGACAAAATAGAGTGTATTTGTGTTAGGATGTTGGTTAGGTTTTATTTTGGTTGATTAGGGTTTATTTTGGTTAGGATAATAATTAGGGTTAATTATGTTAGTTTAGGTTAATTTTAGGTTAATTAAGGATAATTTGAGTTACGGTGATGATTAGGATTTAATTTTGGGTTAATTAGGGATAATTTAGATTAATTAGAGTTAGGGTTTAGGGTGCACTGGTTTCTTCAGTAGGATACTCGATCATAACGTAAATGCACAATTTTACCGTAAACTTAACCCTTCATATAAGAACTTAGTTTTTCCTCTGGTTGAAATTTGCAGAAGCAAATCTCCCCACAAGTTGAGAATTTAATTCTTATCGAGAAGATTTTGTTCTGCAGATTCAAAACTTAAGGGAAAATAACTAACGTAAAAAGAAATAACAGGAATATATGGGAATTTAATTCCTCCAAAAATTAGAGTTAGGGTTTAGGGTGCACTAGTTCCTTCAGTAGGATACTTGATGATAACGTAAACACAGAACTTTACCGTAAGCTTAACCCTTCGTATAAGAACTTAGTTCTTCCTATGATTGAAATTTACAGAAACAAGTCATCCCACAAGTTGAGAATTTAATTATCATCGGGAAGATTTTGTTTTACGGATTAAAAAATTAGGGGAAAAGAACAAGGTTAAAAAGAAATAACAGGAACATATGGGAATTTAATTCCTCCAAAAATTAGGGTTAGGATTTAGGGTGCACTTGTTCCTTCATTAGGATACTCGATGATAACGTAAACGCACAATTTTACCGTAAACTTAACTCTTCATATAACAACTTAATTTTTTCTCTGGTTGAGATTTGCAGAATCAAATCTCCCCACAAGTTGAAAATTTAATTCTCATCGGGAAGATTTTGTTCTGCAGATTCAAAATTTAGGGAAAAAGAACTAACTTAAAAGAAATCTCCTTCAGTATAAGATTAGGGTTTAGGGACATATAGGAATTTAATTTCTCCAAAAATTGGGGTTAGGGTTTAGGGTGCACTAGTTCCTTCAGTAGGATACTCGATGATAAAATAAACGCACAATTTTACCATAAACTTAACCCTTCATATAAGAACTTAGTTCTTACTCTGGTTGAGATTTGTAGAAATAAATCTCCCCACAAGTTGAGAATTTAATTCTCATTGAGAAGATTTTGTTCGGCAGATTCAAAACTTAGAGAGAAAAAACTAACTCAAAAAGAAATAAAAGGAACATATGAGAATTTAATTCCTCCAAAAATTAGGGTTAGGGTTTAGGGTGCATTAGTTCCTTCAGTACGATACTCGAAAACAACGTAAATGCACAACTTTACCATAAATTTAACCCTTCATATAAGAACTTAGTTATTTCTCTGGTTGAGATTTGCAGAAGCAAATCTCTCCACAAGTTGAGAATTTAATTCCCAACGGGGAGATTTTATTCTGCAGGTTCAAAACTTAGGGGAAAAGAACTAACTTAAAAAGAAATAATATGAACATATGAGAATTTAATTCCTCCAAAATTAGGGTTAGGGTTTAGGGTGCACTAGTTCCTTCAGTAGGATACTCGATGATAACGTAAACGCACAATTTTACCGTAAACTTAACCTTTCGTATAAGAACTTAGTTCTTCCTCTGGTTGAGATTTGCAGAAGCAAATCTCCTCACAAGTTGAGAATTTAATTCTCGCCGGAGAGATTTTTTTCTGCAGATTCAAAACTTAGAAGAAAAGAACTAACTTAAAAAGAAATAACAGGAACATATAGGAATTTAATTCCTACAAAAATTAGGGTTAGGGTTTAGGGTGCACTAGTTCCTTCAGTAGGATACTCGATGATAACGTAAACGCACAATTTTACCTTAAACTTAACCCTTCATATAACAACTTAGTTCTTCCTCTGGTTGAGATTTGCAGAAGCAAATCTCCCCACAAGTTGAGAATTTAAGTCTCATCGGGAAGATTTTGTTCTGCAGATTCAAAACTTAGAGGAAAAGAACTAACTTAAAAAGAAATAATAGGAATATATGGGAATTTAAATCCTTCAAAAATTAGGGTTAGGGTTTAGAGTGCACTAGTTCCTTCAGTAGGATACTCGATGATAACGTAAACACACAATTTTACCATAAACTTAACCCTTCATATAAAAACTTAGTTCTTCCTCTGGTTGAGATTTGCAGAAACAAATCTCCACACAAGTTGAGAATTTAATTCTCATCGGGGAGATTTTGTTCTACAGATTCAAAACTTAGGAGAAAAGAACTAATTTAAAAAGAAATAACAGGAACATATGGGAATTTAAATTCTCCAAAAATTAGGATTAGGGTTTATGGTGCACTAGTTCCTTTAGTATGATACTCGATGATAACGTAAACGCACAATTTCACCGTAAACTTAACCTTTTATATAAGAACTTAGTTCTTCCTCTGGTTGAGATTTGCAGAAACAAATCTCCCCACAAGTTGAGAATTTAATTCTCATCGGGAAGATTTTGTTCTGCAGATTCAAAACTTGGGGAAAAAGAACTAACTTAAAAAGAACTAACAGGAACATATGGGAATTTAATTCCTCCAAAAATTAGGTTTAGGGTTTAGGATGCACTAGTTCCTTCAGTAGGATACTCGATGATAATGTAAACGCACAATTTTACCGTAAACTTAACCCTTCATATAAGAACTTAGTTCTTTCTCTGGTTGAGATTTGCAGAAGCAAATCTCTCCACAAGTTGAGAGTTTAATTCTCATCGGGGAGATTTTGTTCTGTAAATTCAAAACTTAGGGGGAAAACACTAATTTAAAAAGAAATAACATGAACATATGGGAATTTAATCCCTCCAAAAATTAGGGTTAGGGTTTAGGGTGCACTAGTTCTTTCAATAGGATACTCGATGATAACGTAAATGCACAATTTTACTATAAACTTAACCCTTCGTATAAGAACTTAGTTCTTCCTCTGGTTGAGATTTCTAGAAGCAAATCTCCCTACAAATTGAGAATTTAATTCTCATCGGGGAGATTTTGTTCTGCAGATTCAAAACTTAGGGGAAAAGTGTAGGGTTGTATAGCACGACAATAAGGTTTAGCAAGGCATCACACATGCCATTTTATAAAAATTTGAGGTGCTATGTAACCCTAACCAAGATCTTAACTAGAGATTAAGCAAACAAGCATATCAATGTATTATCCAAGTGAGAGAAAGAATCTTTAAGTGAGCTTATATTAGTTAATGTAACTTAATATATCACATATATAATTATACATTAAATTATCGAATCAACACTTGATCCGATAATCCGGCTATATCGCATATAACCGACTAATATAATCTGTATCAGTTCATCGAATCAACACTTGATCCGATGACCCGGCTATATCACATATACCTGGCCGATATCTCATATTGCGAGAATCTAATACGGTATCGCATACACATATTATTCCCGGTCCCGCACATATCACATATGTTCTCATACTCCGTTTTGTCTGAGCCAGGAAATCTCTGTGTAGGACTCTAAAGATTCGTCAATACGCCGGCAGTAGGTGATGATCATATCAAACACCCACAAGCTGCAAGCGGTCAGCTAAACGTAACAGCCACCCAGATATTGAGCAATCAGAAGATCAACAAGCAAGCCTGTACATTCTCCTGTGAATCCAACCAGTAACACTCCCGTACAGTCCGGTCTCTTCGTCTGATATGTCGCATATCTCGCCTAGGGGTGGTAAACATCAGACCCCAGTAGCTTGATAAGTCGTGTCGATATGAGGTCCATAACAGTTCGAGAAACTACTAATAACACTTACCAGTAAATATCAGCAACCCTGGCTAGGGATTTCCAGTTATAGCCAATCGAACACAGCGCAACATCAACTCCCTATACCGGGAGAGACGAAACCCCTCCTATCGCTCATTGCCTCCATGTGATTCGGGACTGTACCCAAAAGCCACTGTTTTGCACGCCCTCTTGGACGTGGTATGATGGAAATCAAAGCACAGTGGGAATCACACAAGACTCTATGACGATCTCGGGTCTACAGACTAACATGTACCAGTGTCACCAGAGAACTGTCATCTAACGTGAGGTATAATACCATCTGGGAGTTCTCGGCGAGTCTGTCGAGTGTACCCGGTCTCCACTGAGCACCCGTATACCTTCTCTGATGTCAAACACCAATGAATATGGGATCATCCATCGCCCATCATATGGGTCAAGAAGCGCATACGCTAGTCTACTCTGGAATATCGATGCCCTGTCTCGGTACTCCCACGACTAGGAACATTTAAAGGATGTACTTAGCGACTACACTGTCCCCATTAGTATGATCTGCATCATAGTCCTGGTAGTCAAGTACTCATCCTAAGGGCTTTATCAACATGTAACATAGAGACAATCAGAGTACATGTTAAGATAAAGAGCAACCAGACAGCATACTATCATGTCGAGCAAGAAAGTCCTCCCTATATATGTCCAAGCATCCACTACAATATATATCGTATGTACAGTAATGGCCTCTAGGGCATACATATCACTAACAAAAAGAACTAACTTAAAAAGAAATAACAGGAACATATAAAAATTTAATTTCTCCAAAAATTAGGGTTAGGGTTTAGGGTGCACTAGTTCCTTCAGTAGGATACTCAATGATAATGTAAACGCACAATTTTACCGTAAGCTTAACCCTTCATATAAGAACTTAGTTCTTCCTCTGGTTGAGATTTGCACAAGCAAATCTTCTCACAAGTTGAGAATTTAATTCTTACCGGGGAGATTTTGTTCTACGGATTCAAAACTTAGAGAAAAAGAACTAACTTAAAAAGAAATAACAGGAACATATAGGAATTTAATTCATCCAAAAATTAGGGTTAGGGTTTAGGGTGCACTAGTTCCTTCAGTAGGATATTCGATGATAACGTAAATGCACAACTTTATCGTAAACGTATCCCTTCATATAAGAACTTAGTTCTTCCTTTGGTTGAGATTTGCAGAAGCAAATCTTCCCACAAGTTGAGAATTTAATTCTTATCGGGGAGATTTTGTTCAGCGGATTCAAAATTTAGGAGAAAAGAACCAACTTAGAAAGAAATAACAGGAATATATAGAAATTTAAATCCTCCAAAAATTAGGGTTAGGGTTTAGGGTGCACTGGTTTCTTCGGTAGGATACTCAATGATAACGTAAACGCACAACTTTACCGTAAAGTTAACCCTTCATATAAGAACTTAGTTTTTTATCCGGTTAAGATTTGCAGAAGCAAATCTCCCCGCAATTTGAGAATTTAATTCGCATCGGGGAAATTTTGTTCTGCAGATTCAAAACTTAGGGGAAAAGAACCAACTTAAAAAGAAATATAAGAAACATATGGGAATTTAATTCCTCCAAAAATTAGGGTTTAACCCTATATAAAGAACTTAGTTCTTTAAAAAAATGATGATGATCCAAGATCCTCAAGACCGAAATCTTGATGATCATCAATGACTAAAAATGTCATTAACAGAAGATCAATATCTCTAAGAAAACATAAGAATATCTTGGCGACTCGTTATTGCTTAGTACTATTTTTAAGCCTCACGTGTTTCCCACGTGAGTGCTTCATATGAACAAAAAGAAATAACAGGAACATATGAAAATTTAATTCTTCCAAAAATTAGGGTTTAGCTGTTGTTTAGATTTGATGACGACGACCGGAGCAGCGAGGGGCGACAGGAGCACCAGCCGCGGCAGAGGCAGAGGCAGAGGCAGAGAGGTTTTGCCGCCCGGAGAGCTGCGTAGGGAGCTTCAGAGGGTCGGTCTTGCACCCCGATCGGAGACCCCTTCGGATGACTCCATCCATGTGGACTTTGCCACACCTCCAGGTATATTGCACACATATTCATTTTGAATGTAATATTATAGATATACACGCATATTTATTTCAAAATTGCTTATATGGTCAATATTTGATTATCTAGCTGTTGGTGGTGCGTCCACATCATAGGCAGAGGCCACTCCCGCACCTCCAGGTATGTTTATATATTCTATAGTGCATGCATATTTATTTAGAATGTTATATCATAAATATACACACAATCTTTTTTCTCTTACTTAGATAATCATTTTTTTATCGTCTAGCAGTAGGTGATGCCTCCACATCTCGGGCAGAAGTCACCACCGCACCTGCGGGTATATTTATATATCCTATAGTGCATGCATATTGATTTAGAATGTCATATTATTGATCTATACATTCTTTTTGCAATTACTTATATAATCTATTTTTAATTGTCTAATTATAAGTGGTGCGTCCACATCTGGCGCAGGGGGCACTCCCGCCACTTCTGTACCCTCCGCTCAGTCTGCAGGTTAATATGAATAAATATAAAATATTTATTCATTTTACATATTCTTTAAGAATAAACATGAACTTCATGGAAATTTAACGTCAATGTTTATTTTCTAGTTGGAGGGGATGCGTCCACATCCGGGTCACCGGCTGTTCCTCACCGAAGGAACTATCATCCCGCTCGTTCTACTGCCCGGGTTCGGGCCCGTGCTGCTGTCGCCGGCGGTATATATCGCACTTCAATTTTTGTTAAATCTTGATTTCTTAATACCACTTTGTCTTAATATTGATTGCCTTGATATTTCTTATAGATGCAGAGCAGCCCCATCCCGAGACGGGGACTCGAGGGCCGAATCAGTCCCACAGGCTGAGGCCCGACAGAGCTGGGGGGAGGCAGCATTCCTCCTCTTCTTTACTCCCAATTATCACTATACCAGCGATTATGCCAAGAGGTTCGGCCGGTATATGGGGGATGAGAGCCGCCTAGTGAAGAAGTATCCACTTCACGTTGAGTGGGGCGATCAGCACTGGCGCCCATTTGCCCTCTTCTGAGATCAGGCTCGGGTGTTAATATATATTTCCACTTGACTTATCCAATATATTTTTTATTATTTAACACTTGCAATTTAAATACATTGTTTTTTTGTATTTGCGGTTGGATTACAACTTTCAGCATGTACCCGACCCTGATCATCCTGAGAGAGTGCTCGATCTTCACGCTCTGTACAATGACCTGATGAAGAACATGCAATCAAATGTCCGATACAATTGGAACGAGCTGAAGATCGACAGCTATTTCCTGTGGATGGCGACCCCCGAGGCAGAGAGAGCGGCTCTCCTACATATCCCGGCCTTTGAGAGAGTCTACGTAGATACATGGCCTCTCTTGTGCCAATATTTCGACTCTCAGCGCAAACAGGTTTGTAATTTAAATGTAATTCATTGTTTAGTATATAATTTATTTTTTTGTGTTGCTTAATTAGAAAACTAAACTGAATGTGTTGTGCAGAAACAGGCCGATCAAAATAAATATAATAGGAAGTCGGCGAAGAATGGCCGCCCTACCTAATATAGGTGGCTCGAGAAACATTACTCGTGCCATGGAGGCATCGGTAAATTACAATAGATCTATTTTGATATAATGTAATATTAAGAGTTATTAATAAATGTAATTTTTTTGCGAATTGAAAAGAGCTCAGACTCTGACACAGGGTGGTATACCGAGCGTGCTGACCGTGTATCTTTCCGTCCATGGCATCTCGACAGATCCCGCCATGGGTGAGCTTTGATTCCCCGACACCGCTACCCAGGAGTATTGCGTAAGTGTTAATATTTATTCCAACAAGTTTGAAATTTTTGTTTTGAAAAGTTCAAATTTAAATGATATACTTATATTTTAATGGTTAATGTAGGTGTAGGAGCGGGTGGTGAAGCAGGCGGAGTCATCGGGGATCGATTTTACTGGATAGACCGATCCGATGCTGCTGACCCTAGTCCTAGACGCCGCACACGGAGAGCACCACAGAGGTTGGGAGAGAGGTCGGGGTCTAGTTCCTAGCACGGCCCATATGAGGTTGGACTCCACTCCGGCGGTTACTTCCCCTACCCCCCGTGAGTGATGTCTAGAGCATGATGTTGCCGTCTTGAAGACTGCCGTCGAGAAGTTGAAGGAGATGGTACGTATACTACTTAATAGGAAAATATTATATCACATTATAGATAGTAACATATGCAATATTAGTAGCCTGAGCTTATTTGGTTGTAGATTAGCTTTGATTAATCATACTTAAATAAAATTATCTAATTAAAATAAACTACGGCTTTCCAAACTAGATACCCAATCGAGGCCTAAGACCCTAAGTATTCTTAGATTGGGGTATCACAATACAAACTCGACTAAAATCTAATACATCATTCTTACTCGTTTATTACACACAAAATTTAACAGATGCGACAGGCTACTTTGGCTGTGGCTCCACATGCATCTCCTTTGGCTGCAGCTTCACAAACCACTACCTCGACTGTGGTTGCGCAGACCACTCCTGCGGCTCCACAGCCCGCTCAGACTCCCGCACAGTCCGCTTGTAACAACCCTAATTTTTCTATACAAAGTTTTTTCAAATATTTTTTTCAAAAATCCACAAAGGGGTATTTTAGCATGAGCACAAGATATAGGTAATTATTTTGTTTTTAATTACAGGCTACAAGAATATAATAGCTCAATTTTTAGTGTACAAGAATTTACTTTAAATTTAATGTATACTAGGAGTATTTATTCTTGCTGCTATCAGTTTAAGTAATTAAATACCACAATAATTACAAGAAAGAGCTTGTAGCTCATTGGTAATACCTTGCACTGCTGAACCAAGCCATCAGAGTTCGAATCCCATACCCCACATTATTTTTAATTTTGATTTTTTAAAAACCTTTAGAATACCAAGAGTTTACACGTGCATATCTCACAAAACCCCCACTACACCCAAAGATGTAACACTTGCAGAGGGTAGATGAACCGTCGGGGGTGATCCAGGTCACCGGACTCGGTCGGGAATCGGCCAACTCGGCCTTGACTCGGCCGACTCAGTGATCCGACCGAGTCACGGCCGAGTCACCCCCGATTCGGTCGATTCCGGGCAGGGTCACAACATGAAAGTTGTGTCTTTTGGTATTCTCTACGCACCTGCAAATTTTCAGCCTCATACCACTTCCAGAGCTCTTTAAAAACCCCAATTACTTCACTTTTAATACATTTTTATTATATTTTATCACATTTTTATTTCTAACTTTTCATCTACCCTAACCCTAGCCTAACTCTATAAATACCAACCCTACACACTACCCTCTCACCCCCCAAAATCTTGAGCCACTCTCTCAAAAGTTTCCATAAGAAGTGTGCTTTGAAACCGAGTTCACGGCGAAGCCCTGACGGAATTCCGGCGACGTGTTTTGGAGCAACCGGCGACGTAACCATCCTCGGCCTTCCTCCCTAGTTCTCTTTACTCTTTAGAAGAGTTTAAACCCGTAAGTCCCACCTCTTCTACCTTCTTTTTCTTTAATGTAAAAATACGAATTTCTGGAACCCGACGGAAATCGGACAAACCGATTTCCGATTCGATTTTTCTTTAAAATTCCACTTGTCACCTAATACATATTATCTACCCATATGCATGTTGACTATTAATCACCCTTAAACCAATTTAATCACACTTTTCCACATGAAATGATAAGTTCTTTACAAAACCGTATTTCTTTCATTAAAATACCATGAAGTTCATTTTTCTTAATGTAATCAAGTACCTCACTCCTAAACATGTTTATTGTGATAACTAAACTTGTTTCAATCAATTTGAATGAAATTTCACACATGAAATGATAACGTTTACGAATACCGTATTCTTGCACTTTAATACCTTTAGGTTTAACATAGCTTATTTCACCTTTAAACTTCACCAAAACCTAATATAAGTCACGGGGTAATGACCTACCCTTACACACACTCAATATAACCCTAAATGATAAATATTAAAAATACAGAATACGAAATTACAGGACTTTTCACTAAAATACCATAATCTTTATAACCTTTAGTTAAATCTTTAAATTGTAAACTTTTCTAAATAAAATCTTATATAAAATGAAAGCACGATTGGTCATGGACATCGATCGTTTATCTAAACTGTCTTGTGGGTCTAGGCAAGTGTGTCTAAGGCTAGTGGTTTTTAATTAGGCCCACGACTGTGGTTCCTTCCCACTTACCTGGCACTTATCTGGCCGCAATTGACGGTGAAGAGGCGATTTGAGGCTTCTAATGACTCATCGTTTAGACCCTAGAAATAGGCTAGTTGGCTTAGGAAACCCTAATAACTAAAATACGGAAACTATACTCTTTTGCAAATAAACACCCTATATTTATAAAACCGTTTTCCTAAATGAAAAGTATTTATAGAACCTAAGCAAAGTGCCGCTACAACCCATCTTTGGGGAATCTGTTAGGGATAGTACGGTTCATCGTGCACCCGCAGGCTGGTAGTGCGAGATTCAGACCTCCGTAAGGAGCATTCGGTCTCGAAAGGTTTAAAATACGGCATTTAAGAAAAATGAGATTTTGGGAAAATAAAATATTTATTTAAAATTATTCATGTGTTAATATATATATAATTATCATTTAAACACCTATTTTATCATAAGATAAAGTTTTCACTTTTTCTAAAAAATTACAAGATTAAAAGTTACATTAAAATACCATGAATTTCAAATAATCAATTAATATTTTTATTAGG
Organism: Agapanthus africanus; assembly: GCA_030015575.1. Classification (NCBI taxonomy): domain Eukaryota; kingdom Viridiplantae; phylum Streptophyta; class Magnoliopsida; order Asparagales; family Amaryllidaceae; genus Agapanthus; species Agapanthus africanus. The sequence continues at coordinate 166,818,874 of JASDDO010000028.1, read as the reverse complement.
ATATATTCACTAGAATAACATAAATAAAATCCATACTCATTATAACTATAAAGACGAATAACAAATACTTGAGGTGTATTTTGCAAACTATACAATATTACTTTTTACAATAAACCCCCTCAAGTTTTGTTAATTACAATAAGGCCCCTAAAAAAATGAAGAACTTCAAATTATCTTCTCTGGTTTGACTCGGGTTAGAGTCTGACTATTTCTGACTTGAATATAATTCAAGTCAATCTATATTCTTTATATTTCAACTCAAGATGAATACATGAATCCCAGAATCCAGTTAACAATCTATATAACTTGACTGAACCGAACCATGGATATTCCTTTTACATGATTCCCAGTATTCCATTTACATGACTCTATGGTTATAGCCGTTTCCTGATATCATGGTTTCGGTCAGTCAGTTAATCACTCATACAATCAACACAATTTTACAAGATAACAATACAAACAAGACATCGCGGGGTTTAAGGGGTAGACTGGTACGGAATATGTTAAAGGTGGCACGAGGTGGTCACTTAAGACGTAATTACATCCATGCCGTTGTTCCGTGGTATTATCGACGGAGCCTTGTACTACAGGTTACCAAAGTCCCCGGTGTAAGTGGGACTCCCCTCGTATACACTGGCATCTTCTGTACCAGGCTACAAACAACAGCGTTAATACAACATTACAATATTATAATACAACATTAAAAGCTACACTCTCCCTCTCTTACTCTCTGTCTATTCCTCTCTTATCTTTGGGACTTACCGAGCGACCTGTTCGCTGACGACATTCTATTTCTCTCTTCTTTGAATGTCGTCAGGTGATTTGGACCCGGCCGAGATTGAGCCATCGCAAGAAGACTTGGAGCAGTTTACTGAAGACCCTGCACTGTAGTTTCATTGTACACTTTTCCTTTCTGTACTTTTCATTTCCTGTTATGCCACTGTTTAGGCATCTTTTATTTCAGTTGTATTTCCTTTCATGTATTGTACAAAGAATGTTAATAAATAAAAGTTGCTGTTCTTTTTATACTCTTGTCTCTTGTGTAATATTTTATATTGCTTAGCTACGCTTAGCGTATGTACTTCTGAGTACATACGTAGCGGACCTCGTCGCGTCCACTTCGCCGTACACTGGGAAGCGGGGCGTGACACCGCTCCTTCATTAGTCGAGTTTTTGACGACTCAGGGCTACACTGAGGATCATATGCGCCAGATTACGGCGATTATCAGAGATGGAGGATAGCTTTATTTATATTTTTGAGGATGTATGTACTTATCTGACACATATTGTATAAATTTTGGACGATATTGATGGTTGTTTGTTTGTTCACGATAATTTAGTTTGATATCATATTCTATTTGTTTATTTCTTTTATATATTATGCTTAAGATGTTTGTTATGAATATTTCTGTATTTGGTTATATGATGTATATATTATTGTGCACAAGGCGGAAAAAAACGGGAAACCCTTTTTTTATTAAAAAAACTGATATTTTGTCCTTACAGAATAATCCGTAGGGCCATCTGTTGCACCTACGGGTTAACCCATAGGTGCAAAGTTTGTCGCTACACAATTCGCCGTAGGGACAAAATATCATGATACCTGATATTTTGTCCTTATGGACTCAGTAACAAGGGGTTAAAACTTTCCCCTACGCATTTCTCCGTAGGGGCATTCATCCGAACCTATGGATGTATCCGTAGGGGCATTTAGTAGGCCCTACGGATAATGCCGTAGGGGCAAATAATTTATTTTATAAAACAATAAATTAAATAAATATTATATCTCTATAGAGTAATCCGTAAGGGTACCTATCCCTACAGAGTGAGGCGTAGGGGCAATTATTACTCCGTAGGGACATGTCCAGGACGAAAACTTGCACATGTGGCCTTTGCACCTACAGACTAATTTCGTGTCTCTACGGCTATATCCGTAGGCATAGTGGTTTGCCCCTACAGATAAATCCGTATGAGTAACCCATTTTTGTAGTAGTGAACATCCGAGTCTGAGCTAACATGATCGTTTTTGCTGTTACATTGATTTGATTGTGGTAAGGGTTTTTCAGTTACAGTGTTGTTTTTATTATTACACGGTAATTGTTTGATGAATTGCCCCAATGAGTATGTTGATTGAAGAGGCTAAGAAAAATGCAAGTTTTGTGGAATTTATGAATGAAGATGTCACGCCCCGCTTTCCAGTGTACGGCGAAGTGAACGCGACGAGGTCCGCTACGTATGTACTCAGAAGTACATACGCTAAGCGTAGCTAAGCAATATAAATACACAAGAGACAAGAGTATAAAAAGAACAGCAACTTTTATTTATTAACATTCTTTGTACAATACATGGAAAGGAAAATACAACTGAAATAAAGATGCCTAAACAGTGGCATAACAGGAAAAGGAAAGTACTGGAAAAAAAAGTGTACAATGAAATTATACTGCTGGGTCATCGGCAAATTGCTCCAAGTCTTCTTCTGTTGGCTCTACTTCTGCCGGGTCCAAGTCACCTGACGACATTCAAAGAAGAGAGAACAGAATGTCGTCAGCGAACAGATCGCTCGGTAAATCCCAAAGGTAAGAGAGAAGTAGAGAAGACAGAATAAGAAGATACATTTTTACAGTGTAAACAATTGTTGTAATGTTATGTAACGCTGTTGTTTGTAGCTTGGTACAGAAGAATGCCAGTGTATACGAGGGGAGTCTCACTTGCCAGAGACTAAGGCACGTGTAGTATAAGAAACCGTTATGCCACGGTACAACAGCAATGGGATTCAGGTTAGGTGTATTAATCTGACCACCTCGTGCCACCTTTAACATCTTCCGTACCAATCTACCCCTTAAACCCCGTAGTGTTTTTAACAGTATTGTTATCTTGTAAAATTGTATTGATTGTAAGATTGATTAACCGACTGTCTGAAACCATGATATCAGGAAACGGTTATAACTGTAGAGTCATGTAGCTGGAATACTGGGAAACATGTAAAAGGAATATGTCCATGGTTCAGTCCAGTCAGGTTATATAGATTGTTAACTGGATCCTGGGATTCATGTATTCATCTTGAGTTGAAATATACAGAATATAGATTGACTTGAATCATATTCAAGTCAGAAATAGTCAGACTCTAACCCGAGTCAGACTAAAAGAAAGATAATTTGAAGTTCTATATTTGTTAGGGGCCTTATTATAATTTATAAAACTTGAGGGGGTTTATTGTAAAAAGTAATATTGTATAGTTTTCAAAATACACCTCAAGTAATTATTATTCGTCTTTATAGTTATAATGAGTGTAAATTTTATTTGTGTTATTCTAGTGAATATATCCTAATAAAAGTATTAATTTATTTATTTGAAATTCTTGGTATTTTGATGTAACTTTTAATCTTGTAATTTCTAGAAAAAAGTGAAAACTTTATCTTATGATAAAATAGGTGTTTAAATGATAATTATATATATATATATTAACACATGAATAATTTTAAATAAATATTTTATTTTCCCAAAATCTCATTTTTCTTAAATGCCGTATTTTAAACCTTTCGAGACCGAATGCTCCTTACGGAGGTCTGAATCTCGCACTACTAGCCCGCGGGTGCACGATGAACCGTACTATCCCTAACGGGTTCCCCAAAGTGGGTTGTAGTGGCACTTTGCTTAGCTTTAACAAATACTATTCATTTAGGAAAACGGTTTTATAAATAAAAGGTATTTATTTGTAAAAGAGTATAGTTTTCTGTATTTTAGTTTCTAGGGTTTCCTAAGCCAACTAGCCTATTTCTAAGGGTCTAAACGACAAGTCATTAGAAGTCTCAAATCGCCTCTTCACCGCCAATTGTGGCCAGGTAAGTACAAGTGAGGAGGGATGGATCCGCTCACGAATCGTGAGACGGGCCTTTTAAAGTTACCCAAGCTCACTTGCCTAGCCTAGACACCACAAAGTCAGTTTAGATAAACGATCGATGTCCATGACATATCGTATTTTCCTATTAAAAGATATTGTTTTAAAAATTGTAAACAACTTAGAACTTTTTAGAAAAGGTTTATAAAGAAAAGGGTATTTTAGTGAAAAGTCTTGTATTTTCGTATTCTATATTTTGACGTTTATCAATTAAGGTTATATTTGTGTGTGTGTAGAGGTAGGTCATTACCTCGTGACTTATTTTAAGTTCTGATGAAGTTTAGAGGTAAAACATGATATATTAAACTTAAAGGTATTAAAGCGCAAGAATACGGTATTTGAAAACGTTATCATTTTATATGTGAAATTTCATTGAAATTGATTTCTATAAGTTTAGTGATCAAGATAAACATATTTAGGAGTGAGGGATTTATTTAGAACAATAAAAACAAACTTTATGGTATTTTTATAAAAAGAATACGGTTTTACAAGAAAGTTATCATTTCATGTGAGAAACTTTGTTTAAATTGGTTTCTATGTGATTAATAGTCATCATGTATATGTGTAGGTATCATGGATTAGGTGACAAGTGGAATTTTGTAGAAAAACCGAATCGGAAATCGGTTTGTTCCGATTTCCGTCGGGTTTCATATTTCCGTATTTTAAGAAATAGAAAAGAGAGAGAGGGATGGGACTTACGGGTTTTAAGCTCTTCTAAAGAGTAAAGAGAACTAGGGAGAAAGACCGAGGGGTGGTTTCGTCGCTGGTTGCTTCAAAGCACGTCGCCGGAATTCCGTCAGAATCTCGTCGGAGCTTTGCCGCGAACTTGTTTTCAAAGCACACACTTCTTGGAAAACTTTTGAGAGAGTGGCTCAAGATTTTGGGGGTGAGAGGGTAGTGTGTAGGGTTGGTATTTATAGGGTTATGCTAGGGTTAGGGTAGATGAAAAGTTAAAAATAAAAATGTGATAAAATGTAATAAAAAATGTATTAAAAGTGGAGTAATTGGGGTTTTTAAAGAGCTCTAGAAGTGGTATGAGGCTGAAACTTTGCAGGTGCATAGGGAATATGAAAAGACACAACTTTCATGTTGTGACCATGGCCGGAATCGGCCGAATCGTGGGTGACTCGGCCGTGACTCGGTCGGATCACTGAGTCGGCCGAGTCAAGGCCAATTTGGCCGATTCCCGACCGAGTCCGGTGGCCTGGATCCCCCCCGACGGTTCATCTAACTCCTGCAAGTGTTATATGTTTGGGTATAGTGGGGTTTTTGTGAGATATGCACGTGTAAACTCTTGGTATTCTAAAGGTTTTAAAAAATCAATATTAAAAATAATGTGGGGTATGGGATTTGAACTTTGGTGGCTTGGTTCAGCAGTGCAAGGTATTACCAATGAGCTATAAGCTCTTTCTTGTAATTATTGTGTTATTTAATTACTTAAAATGATAGCAGCAAGAGTAAGTACTCCAAGTATACATTAAATTTTAAAGTGATTTCTTGTACACTAAAAATGGAGTTATTTCATTCTTGTAGCTTGTAATTAAAAACAAAAATAATTACCTAAATCTTGTGCTCAGGCTAAAATACCCCTTTGTAGATTTAAAAAATATTTTGAAAAAAAATTGTATAGAAAAAAGTGTATAAAAAATTAGGGTTGTTACATTCTACCCTCCTTATAAAAATTTCATCCTCGAAATTTGTAAAAGAAAAGTGTAACAGTGCAAAAAAGTTTGGCGAATAAAAGTGATACGATGGTGAAAAAAAGGCTTACCGGTGTTACCTTGACCTACAGTCTCGGCTTCTATGGCTTCTAATGTGAAGATCTGTCGCCGTGGTATATTCCTTCTAGCTGGAAGCACATTCTGCCTTTGAGGCCTGTTTCTCTGCCCTCTAGGTATGTCCCTCATTGCCTGTTGGAATTGGCAAGTAGGCTATGCAGGTGGTAGAGCAGGTAGTGCAGGACGAGTTGCAGGAGCCTGGATGGTTGGCCGCTGCGGTTGGTTGGTGTATGTGTGAGATGAGTTGCTGTTGTAAGGACAGTTTCCAATGCCGTGGTTGGATGCGCCACAAATTAGACACAGGCCTTTTGCGTGCCTACAGTCCTTCCACAAATGTCCCTTTCTATAGCAGTAATGGCAAATTTCTTCAGTCCTCCTGGTTCAAACGATGGCCTGGAAGAGGCTCCACCTGCCATCTGGTTGGCAGGGCGCTTGACTCCTGTAGACTGAGGTCTGCCCCTCTCCTTTATTACTGCCTCATAACTGCGGGCAGCTTCTAAGGCTTCCTCGTGAGTCAAAAACTTTCCTGTGGCTAGAGCAGCCTTAATCTCTGTGTCCAAACCTTGCTGAAAGCGACGGGCTCTGATCTCGTCCGTCGGTATCAGGTGTGCCGCGAATCTGTTTAAAGATTGTGTTAGCTGTGTAGTATGTGATAATTAAAATGGAACTATTGTGACATATCTTACCGGCTCAACATGGTGAATTCAGTATCGTATTCATCTACCGATTTGTCCCACATTGATCCTTGCTGTAGATGAATAAACTGCTGCTCCATTGCAAACCTGGCAGTCACAGGGAAATATTTCGCGTCGAACTTCTCGCGAAATGTCTTCCATTCAATTGGCTGTACCAGACGGGTTTATTCCACCTTCCACCAATTGCGAGCATTATCCGTGAGCTGTAGCTTCGCTACTCGGACCCAAGCGTGGTCTGGCACTTGAGCTGCTGCCAGATCGTCTTCGATGCTTTGTGCCCATTCTTTCGCTTCAAGAGGGCTTCCTTTACCAGAGAACTGCTTTGGGTGCAAAGCTCTGAATTGCTTTACTCCCGGTGCGTCGGTCTCAGGACGATTCAAAAGTTGTTGTCCCTCGAGAAGACTGCGGATCGCCTCAAATAGCATCGTTTGCTCAGTGGGTGGTGCAGGAACAACTGGTGTGAGAGGTAGTGCTGGAAGGGTGTTGTTGACGTTAGTGCTGGTGTTGTTTGGGGAATCCATGAACTTGAAGAAAAATTTGGGTTAGGACAGATTCAAATATATGAAATGATAAGATTCAAAGAATAGAGATTTGCAAGATTCAAGGAATATGAATTGTAAAGAATGTTTTAGTTGCTGGTTCTTGTGTTACATTGCTTAAGTTGTTCACGCAGACCAGAACTGCATGACAGGGATTCATACAGCTCTGACCTGCATGGGCCACCAACAAAACCTGTCACGCCCCGCTTCCCAGTGTACGGCGAAGTGGACGCGACGAGGTCCGCTACGTATGTACTCAGAAGTACATACGCTAAGCGTAGCTAAGCAATATAAATACACAAGAGACAAGAGTATAAAAAGAACAACAACTTTTATTTATTAACATTCTTTGTACAATACATGGAAAGGAAAATACAACTGAAATAAAGATGCCTAAACAGTGGCATAACAGGAAAAGGAAAGTACTGGAAAAAAAAGTGTACAATGAAATTATACTGCTGGGTCGTCGGCAAATTGCTCCAAGTCTTCTTCTGTTGGCTCTACTTCTGCCGGGTCCAAGTCACCTGACGACATTCAAAGAAGAGAGAACATAATGTCGTCAGCGAACAGATCGCTCGGTAAGTCCCAAAGGTAAGAGGGAAGTAGAGAAGACAGAATAAGAAGATACATTTTTACAGTGTAAACTATTGTTGTAATGTTATGTAACGCTGTTGTTTGTAGCTTGGTACAGAAGAATGCCAGTGTATACGAGGGGAGTCTCACTTGCCAGAGACTAAGGCACGTGTAGTACAAGGAACCGTTATGCCACGGTACAACAGCAATGGGATTCAGGTTAGGTGTATTAATCTGACCACCTCGTGCCACCTTTAACATCTTCCGTACCAATCTACCCCTTAAACCCCGTAGTGTTTTTAACAGTATTGTTATCTTGTAAAATTGTATTGATTGTAAGATTGATTAACCGACTGTCCAAAACCATGATATCAGGAAACGGTTATAACCGTAGAGTCATGTAACTGGAATACTGGGAAACATGTAAAAGGAATATATCCATGGTTCGGTTCAGTCAGGTTATATAGATTGTTAACTGGATTCTGGGATTCATGTATTCATCTTGAGTTGAAATATACAGAATATAGATTGACTTGAATCATATTCAAGTCAGAAATAGTCAGACTCTAACCCGAGTCAGACTAAAAGAAAGATAATTTGAAGTTCTATATTTGTTAGGGGCCTTATTATAATTTATAAAACTTGAGGGGGTTTATTGTAAAAAGTAATATTGTATAGTTTTCAAAATACACCCCAAGTAATTATTATTCGTCTTTATAGTTATAATGAGTGTAAATTTTATTTGTGTTATTCTAGTGAATATATCCTAATAAAAGTATTAATTTATTTATTTGAAATTCTTGGTATTTTAATGTAACTTTTAATCTTGTAATTTCTAGAAAAAAGTGGAAACTTTATCTTATGATAAAATAGGTGTTTAAATGATAATTATATATATATATTAACACATGAATAATTTTAAATAAATATTTTATTTTCCCAAAATCTTATTTTTCTTAAATGCCGTATTTTAAACCTTTCGAGACCGAATGCTCCTTACGGAGGTCTGAATCTCGCACTACTAGCCCGCGGGTGGACGATGAACCTTAGTATCCCTAACGGGTTCCCCAAAGTGGGTTGTAGTGGCACTTTGCTTAGGTTTAACAAATACTATTCATTTAGGAAAACGGTTTTATAAATAAAAGGTATTTATTTGTAAAAGAGTATAGTTTTCTGTATTTTAGTTTTTAGGGTTTCCTAAGCCAACTAGCCTATTTCTAAGGGTCTAAACGACAAGTCATTAGAAGCCTCAAATCGTCTTTTCACCGCCAATTGTGGCCGGGTAAGTACAAGTGAGGAGGGATGGATCCGCTCACGAATCGTGAGACGGGCCTTTTAAAGTTACCCAAGCTCACTTGCCTAACCTAGACACCACAAAGTCAGTTTAGATAAACGATCGATGTCCATGACATATCGTATTTTCCTATTAAAAGATATTGTTTTAAAAATGGTAAACAACTTAGAACTTTTTAGAAAAGGTTTATAAAGAAAAGGGTATTTTAGTGAAAAGTCTTGTATTTTCGTATTCTATGTTTTGACGTTTATCAATTAAGGTTATATTTGTGTGTGTGTAGAGGTAGGTCATTACCTCGTGACTTATTTTAAGTTCTGATGAAATTTAGAGGTAAAACATGATATATTAAACTTAAAGGTATTAAAGCGCAAGAATACGGTATTTGAAAACGTTATCATTTTATGTGTGAAATTTCATTGAAATTGATTTCTACAAGTTTAGTGATCAAGATAAACAAACTTAGGAGTGAGGGATTTATTTAGAACAATAAAAACAAACTTTATGGTATTTTTATGAAAAGAATACGGTTTTACAAGAAAGCTATCATTTCATGTGAGAAATTTTGTTTAAATTGGTTTCTATGTGATTAATAGGCATCATGTATATGGGTAGGTATCATGGATTAGGTGACAAGTGGAATTTTGTAGAAAAATCGAATCGGAAATCGGTTTGTTCCGATTTCCGTCGGGTTTCATATTTCCGTATTTTAAGAAATAGAAAAGAGAGAGGGGGATGGGACTTACGGGTTTTAAGCTCTTCTAAAGAGTAAAGAGAACTAGGGAGAAAGACCGAGGGGTGGTTTCGTCGCCGGTTGCTTCAAAGCACGTCGCCGGAATTCCGTCAGAATCTCGTCGGAGCTTCGCCGCGAACTTGTTTTCAAAGCACACACTTCTTGGAAAACTTTTGAGAGAGTGGCTCAAGATTTTGGGGGTGAGAGGGTAGTGTGTAGGGTTGGTATTTATAGGGTTAGGCTAGGGTTAGGGTAGATGAAAAGTTAAAAATAAAAATGTGATAAAATGTAATAAAAAATGTATTAAAAGTGGAGTAATTGGGGTTTTTAAAGAGCTCTAGAAGTGGCCCGGCCGTGACTCGGTCGGATCACTGAGTCGGCCGAGTCAAGGCCGAGTTGGCCGATTCCCGACCGAGTCCGGTGGCCTGGATCCCCCCCGACAGTTCATCTAACTCCTGCAAGTGTTACATGTTTGGGTGTAGTGGGGTTTTTGTGAGATATGCACGTGTAAACTCTTGATATTCTAAAGGTTTTAAAAAAATCAATATTAAAAATAATGTGGGGTATGGGATTTGAACTCTGATGGCTTAGTTCAGCAGTGCAAGGTATTACCAATGAGCTATAAGCTCTTTCTTGTAATTATTGTGTTATTTAATTATTTAAAATGATAGCAGCAAGAGTAAGTACTCCAAGTATACATTAAATTTTAAAGTGATTTCTTGTACGCTAAAAATGGAGTTATTTCATTCTTATAGCTTGTAATTAAAAACAAAAATAATTACCTAAATCTTGTGCTCAGGCTAAAATACCCCTTTGTGAATTTAAAAAATATTTTGAAAAAAATTTGTATAGGAAAAAGTGTATAAAAAATTAGGGTTGTTACAGAAGATGTAGTTTTAGTGTCGTTTTTATTGTTACATTATTTTTTTTATTGTTATGAATTTTATTAAGTTGATTTAGAATAGACAAAGTGTTGTTAGAGGCTAAAAAGGGATACTTAGAAAGTCAACTCCAAGTAGATTGTAGAAGGCTTTGTAACGACCCGAAAAGTACCGAGCGTGACCGGTACTTAAATTACGAAACGTCTCGAGGCATACGTAATCTAAGTAAGCCAAAACCCAGAAATTAAAACCAAGTAAAGCAGTAGAGTGAAGGAAAAACCAATTTTAAAGCAAGAAATTTAACAACATAAGCCGAAATATGCATTTTTAAAACCTCAAGTCTTTTCTGAAAATTTCGGCAGAGTTTCCTTTGTAAAAACTGACCCTAAACGGGTACTAACCTGATAAAGCATATATAATGAATAAAGGCATCCCCAAGCGGGAGCTAGCTCTTCGTCAATTTGACGGTCACAATCACGCAAGCAATATAATATACAACGCCGAAGGGCGAGGATCAAACTCAGGATAAAAATCCAACATCATCAAGAAAACCAGAGGAAAACCATATAATACAGCGCGCGACTCTAAGGTCGAAAGAATATACACTGATCTTCTATATCTATCAAATAATACAAGTCTGGTTGATGGAGTTTTACTAGATACAACTGAAATAACAAATATACAATGGTGGTCCTGATGCAAAAGAACCCACCTACCAAAGCAATCACCCGGAAGAAACAGTGTACCAGCAAAACCGCAACGAAACCTGTACGGCAAAACCTGCAAGAAACTGTGGCACAACGGTGGTGAGTTGCCAACTCGTGAATAGAAAACATCTACGAGTAGAAATCGCATGCATGACGCTATCCTAGGTCATATCAAGTAATATTCTCAAATAAATATCATGGTCCATCTATGTATAAGTGTAATACTGCATGCTCGTGTCAATACCTCAGATAGCAACATATCAGATATATGATGCATGAATGCATTACAAATGAAACGGAATACATCGTGAATGAGACAACTGTTTTCTTTATTTAATGAGATTTCTGTATGTATATATATCGCGTATCATCAATGACATCGACAAATAAAACAGTGTCCAGTATCGACACAAAACATAAATCTCAGTATCTCAATACCTCAGGCTCCGGCTATCCGGACTGGCCTGAATCATCAAATCTCAATATCTCAATGTCTCAAATCTCAATATCTCAATAACTCGAGCTCCGTCAGTCCAAATCGGCCCATATCATCAATCATACGACCACGAACGGTATCCTCCGGATATCCTTCGCGCCAGGTAAAATCACCGGTGGGCAGTCTGCCCCTGCCGGGCTCATCGTCTACAACTCGAGCTTCTTGCCCCGGGGAACCTTACCGGGCCCACCATGTACCCGAGACGGTTCATCCAACTCCTCGAATCGGGTCTCGAAAACATCTCAGAACCGAGAAAACATCATGGTGGACAATACTCATCATATCAAGGAAAACCGCATTTTTCTCTTTAAAATAACTCATCAGTTTATAAAACTTTCACATGCGGTTTCCAAATCCAGAAAAACTCAAGAAGGATCCAAAATCATCAAATCACCATGTCAATAAACAGTGAAAATCGACCTAAATCTTCATAATACTGCATAATCAATGAATACATGAATGCATCTGATATCATGCAATAAATGCAATAGTTAAACTAGCATATGAAAGCTATAACATATTGCAACTATCAACTTAGCAAGCTATGTCAAAGAATAGTATTTTTTAAAGTGTACGTGACATGGCAATTACCGATGAAGATGTGTGTGAGCCAGCAAGCAAGTGTATGTGAAGTATACACATCATCGGTAACGATGCTGGTGTCCTGACAGCAGGGTTTCATGATAATTATAGATAACATATGCACAAGCATGCAATGCGATGAAACATCATGAATATACAGAAAGTGATATAGTAACAGCAACACTGAAGAATAAACCTACCCGATATACGAGTCATACAGTTTAGTACTTTAAAGTACCCGCGATTCACTACATTTGAAAACAGGTATGACTCGAGCCCAGTCAAAAAAGTAAGAAAATCCACCTAGTCTGAGTTGATCTATATATATCTAGTAGTCGGTGATCTTGCCTCAATAGTATCACGTACAATACAATTTACACATATGGCATTCTCGAGTCAAGAGTGCGGATCTAACATCATAATTATATCCCGCACGGTAAATCTATCGTACGGCATCCCAAATCCGGGTACGGGTCAAATATCATATTTAACTCATTACTCATCTGATGTCCTTATCATCACATATCGTGAACAGGGGATACTGATTTAAGTCTAGTACAATACTAATATCATCAACATACGTGTGCGTGTGTCTGAAACACATCGCCTAAAGATCCGCTATAACAGCATGCCGTATCTCCTAATACGAACCAAATCACATCACCGATCTCATAGCACCATGCCAAATCTCATCGACTCATCTCTAAATACCATATATTATCCTCAATCATCCGTGTATACGTATGTGCATATATATAAACCCACGCATCCACATCTATCTATAAACATATAACATAAACACCCCAAACCATATCCTATGCATGTATGTGTATGTGTAACAACCTTACTCTAGGTTTCATGACTATGAAACCAACTAAATCACCTTCCTCAAATCTCGCTAACACTAACTTATAATCTCCTAACCTTTTCTTGCTAAGTGTTCAATCTCTCCATAACATATAAATGCATATCTATAACATATCACATCATTTTTTACGACTTTGCTGGGGTGCTATACGCCATCCACCCGACTTCTCCCCGTAGATATATATTTACTCACCTGCTCTTGCTTACCGATGTCGATGCCGCCATCCTCTTCTTCATTGCCTCAAAATCCCCGTGAGGTACCTACATATCACATCATAGCATCGTAAACCAAATCACGCACAAAAACCAAAATGTCGTACGAAACACCGATAGGTTAAAACCTATAGTCTCGCATGCAAAACACAACCAATAACCCTATTCGTTGGCGTTCAAACGCCACACGAAGGAAACACAATATCAAATACCAAAACCATATTTTATAAAACCCGTAAAACAAATCCAGCAACTTAGAAAACATGCTCCAGATTTTACCCTAAGTGGAATTAGCCAAGTTTGCATATGTGGGGGGTCTAATTTAAAGCAAATGGGGACATGAACCAAACACAAACCTCATAGCTCCAGGTCTAGCCACAATTTGCGGCCAGAAAGACTTTATTTGCAGCCAAGAAGAGGGTTCATAGGTTGGGATCTTGGGTGATGCTTCTTAGGTGCCTGCTGATCTCTCTGTGTTTGCTAATTAATTTCAGGTCACCCGGGTGTTAGCATATTTCATATTCCCTACAGAATTCCACAAAATACGTATGGAGGGTATTTCTAAGTTTGCTAATAGGGTTCTAGTCTCTGGTTTAGGTCTCCAATCAATCACCACAGGGGTTTAAGGTCAATATTAAGCCTCAATTACACTATCTCAATTCAATTCAAACCCTAACCCTAACTTGGAATTTCAAAGTTTCACTAAACTTCACCAAAACGATTTCAAACTTGAAGAGAGGCTTAAGCAAAAGAAATACTATACTATTTGTGAAAGGATTACCTCATTTGGGAACTCAAGAATTTTCTTGAGTTTTCCTAATGTCCAAAATGCAAGCTTTCTTGGTCCAAAGTGGTGCTAGTGAGCTCATGCACATTTTTTATGAAGTGGGGATGGAGTTTTGATGAAGATTTGATGATGGAGGGATTGAAGTGGAGGAGAAAGGGGGTGCCGCCATGAGAGAGGAGGAGGCAAAGATGATGATGGAAATGAGAAAAGAAGGAATGGCCAAGACCTAGGTTTGACCCCTTACCCTCTCTCTCTCTCTCTCTCTCATGCCCATGCTTCATAAAATATTGTTTTCCTTTTTCTTTTCTTTTCTTTTCTTTCTCTCAAATAAAACAACAACCATGATATAAAATATGAAGAAAGCCATGATAAAAATATAACAAGTGTAAAAATGACATGGTGCATGTCATGTGCACAAATCCGATTTAATACGCGATTAGCGATTTTTAATCGCGATTAGCACTAAAATAGTGTCAAATAAATCGTAAAACTTCATAATTTGCATAAATCCAATAAAGCACCCTCATTTTAGTAATTTCCATAATTTTCAAAATTTTCCCCAATTTATCGGTATTTAATTATACCGAAATATTAAAATATTCATTATAATTATTATTTAATTATAAAATTCCCAAAAATAACATTTTATTTTTTCTGAAATGTTACAATCTTCCCCACTTAAAGAAATTCGGTCTCCGAATTTAAATTTAAACCCCTCAATTTCTAAAACATTTCAGTAAAAAGTCCAAGTCGTCGGGGCTCCGAAATCATCAATACATAAAACGCATCATAGAGTAAAGCATGCGCATGAAAACAAGTATATCAATCAAAAACAAAACTCCGTCAAGCATCCCGCAATCATCGGAGTCATAGTGGAGACACCAATGTCAAATCCAATATGAAAACCGACACGATATATATCAACTATCTATACATATAAACATCAAAACTATACATGTAATCATCAGATTGAAATGCATGCCAAACCTTTCATGTTGTTGTGCGATGCGCGTATCGCGGCACAGTGGCGGACGTCTATTGTAAGAAAATAACTATATATATACTTATCCTTTATTTAATATGTACGTCCCGCCGTCCTGAAATAATTTAGAAGGGTTTTCTTTATAAAATGTTTCGTGTCATCTCAGATACGTAGGTAAATACTGAGACTATAGCTCCCTTTTTGGAAATCCCTTCGATAACTATCAATGCATGCAAAACATATCCAGGTACTGTTCTCTGACTAGTCCTGCTCAGTACGAAAACAAATAGTAAATATCATAAAAACGTACTGTTCCATAAGAATCAATCCCAAAATGTGCATAAGAATGCCGCGTGCGTCTGGTGCGCACGGAAATCAAAATCCATATATGTGCCATACATATGCACAGAATCAACATCTAAGTGCAAAGGGTGTGCACGAAATCATATGTCCAGTGCAACGGGTGTGCAC
Organism: Agapanthus africanus; assembly: GCA_030015575.1. Taxonomy (NCBI): domain Eukaryota; kingdom Viridiplantae; phylum Streptophyta; class Magnoliopsida; order Asparagales; family Amaryllidaceae; genus Agapanthus; species Agapanthus africanus. Next base: position 166,803,381 of record JASDDO010000028.1, on the reverse strand, counting down.
GACAACAATATCAGGTGCATCTGATATGCACAAAGAATCCCGATTTAGTGCATCTGGTGTGCATCAAAATCGCATCTCATATCATGCACCCAACATGCGCGAAAATCCAAATCAGGTGCATCCATCATGCACGAATAAGATCTAAATCATGTGCATCCAACATACACGAAATCACGAAATCCAATATCAAGCACCGAACAGGCGCAAAATCCAATCCAAGCGCGTCAAATATGCGCAAGGATCCAATCAGGTGCACAAAACGAATATCGAGTATTACAATCGAAATCGACAGTATACAACACATTTTAATCCAAATCTAAATCAGGTATACCGTGGTATATAATCTCACAACCATGTGTATCAGCGTGCACAAAAGCAAATCAAAATACTAAAAGTGCATGAAAACTATGCTGAAAGCATAAGTCAAATCATATGCATACCCTAGGCATGAAATCAAAATCAATGTCCCGAATGACATCAAAACGAAATCAGGTGCAGCTGTGGTGCACAAAATTTGTATCAATGCACTGCAAGCATATGTGAACTATACCGAGTGCGAAAACTAAATCGTGTGCATACCACCTACACAAAATCAATCAGCTGTATGCAATCCATGAAATCATAAACATGTGCAGCCAAGGCTCAAAATCAACATCAAGTGCAATAAATACGCACAAATCATAAATCAACACGACGGTGTATGAAAACATATCTCAAGTGTAATAACTGTGCACAAAAACGTAAATACCCAGTGGGTGCAACCATGGTGCACGAAAACAAATATCATGAAACTCAGTCATCAAAACCCAATCATGCAATAAATCATCCAAAATACCGGAATTCATAGTGATTGATACGTGATAGTCAACTCACGAAATCACAAGTCGTAAATACTGTCGTCGATATGTCCTTCCTTCAAGGTCGAGAAGGTGTCGGTGCATCCAATGCTAGCAGAGCAAGATATCTACTTGCCTTCTGATCATGGCCTGTTGTCTGGTGCTCTTAGGCTCTCGTCTCTCACTGTGAATTGCTAAGTACATAGCTCCCCGGCTCAACGGTTCAATATGGAAACGATAATGGGAGTAGTCCGCTCTGGCACGTCCTCTAAAGATCTCTGGCCAACTCTTATGGTCACTCATAACATGTCTCGTCGATGATACTGAACTCTGGCCTGCTGGGCGTGTGCAATATGACTGATCCTGGGTCCAACTCTTCTCGTATAGTATTTCCAGAAAGGTCATGTCAAGGTCTCTCCCCAATCTCGTTTCTGCCGAACTGCCTGGAAGTCATCATCTTTACTATATCTATTTCTTGTTCCGGAACGGCTGCGTACTCACCACGACTCCTCCTGGACGATATACCCATAGTCAACTTCTCTACTTGTGTATCACATCTCTGATGTCAGCGGAGTGGAACGTCATTTCGTCGAAATCTCGTACGAACCTCATAATCCACTTTTCTCTAATGTCGACTGCTTCGGACTCGTCTCATCATGGCTGCATGGACTGCGCTCCAACGGCTATACTCATATCTGGAGTCTCCCAAGCAATGCATCCCATCACATAGCATCCAAATGAAGTCGAACCATTCGATCGATTCGTCAAAACCTCATAATCCCCCAAGAGCTCAACATCTTGGGTACAGTTTAATAGTATCGAGTACATACCATAGCACCGGTGGACCAGCCGTAGAAGGGCAAACCCAAGCCTCACTAATGGCACCGCGGAACTGCCACAAACCCTAAGCTTCAAAGGCTTTCACATGGTCATTATGTCGAGTTAGGGTTTTCATTCTTCTAGAGGGTCCATAGAAGTGTTGCATGTCTTTCCGAATACTTTAAACTTGGAATATGGGTTTCTGACATTCGATCGCCTCTATCGACTCTCAACATACCTGCGTGAAGTCGTCTCTAGCTGGAATCAATCTATCTGATGGCCCCGCATCGGGGTAAGCGAACGAACCACATGTCCTAGTCATTCATCCTCGGGTGACTAGCGATCTTCTATCATATCTCTAAGTACAACTCGTACTGCAATACCTCCAACATCTGGGACGATATCTTATCATTCACGGCAACAACTGGCTCATTCGTCCGCATGCTGAACAGTGCCTAAATCATCAAAATACGGTGCATTAACGGTCATCACATTCTGGCTGGCCTCTATCAGTGGCCCAATCCTCTGGTGCTGATCTGCACGTCCGAGTAATCTCGTAAAAGCGATCCATCAAACGCTCATGGCGCGAAAACACAAATAAACGACGCCTCTATGCAATCGTATGTCCCTGGAATCACGCCCTGGTCAGTTCTCGTCCGTGACGAGCTCGTGCTGACCGCAACTCTAACCGTAGCTCTCTGTTCCCGTACAACCGTGGTAACAAAACCATAACTGGTACTGATGAGGACAGATCATAGGAATGAATATAATACTGTGCAAAGAAATGTACATCCTAAGACTTCTTAAGCGGAGTATCGTATCGTAAGTATGCCGCGGAACATACACACGGTACGTCACTCTACTTGAGTCACCTACTCTATCAACTAAGGGTCATCCTACACTCAGAAGGTAAAACCTAACGCTCTAATACCAACTTTGTCACGACCCGAAAAGTACCAAGCGTGACCGGCACTTAAATTACGAAACATCTCGAGGCGTACGTAATCTAAGTAAGCCAAAACCCAGAAATCAAAACCAAGTAAAGCAGTAGAGTGAAGGAAAAACCAATTTTAAAGCAAGAAGTTTAACAATATAAGCCGAAGTATGCATTTTTAAAATCTCAAGTTTTTTCTGAAAATTTCGGCAGAGTTTCCTTTGTAAAAACTGACCCCAAACGGGTACAAACCTGATAAAGCATATATAATGAATAAAAGCATCCCCAAGCGGGAGCTAGCTCTTCGTCAATTTGACGATCACAATCACGCAAGTAATATAACATACAACGCCGAAGGGCGAGGATCAAACTCAGGATAAAAATCCAACATCATCAAGAAAACCAGAGGAAAACCATATAATACAGCGCGTGACTTTAAGGTCGAAAGAATATACACTGGTCTTCTATGTCTATGAAATAATACAAGTCTAGTTGATGGAGTTTTACTAGATTCAACTGAAATAACAAATATACAATAGTGGTCCTGATACAAAAGAACTCACCTACCAAAGCAATCACCCGGAAGGAACAGTGTGCCAGTAAAATCTCAACGAAACCTGTACGGCAAAACCTGCAAGAAACTGTGGCACAACGGGAGTGAGTTGCCAACTCGTGAGTAGAAAATATCTACGAGTAGAAATCGCATGCATGACGCTATCCTTGGTCATATCAAGTAATATCGTCAAATAAATATCCTGGTCCATCTATGTATAAGTGTAATACTGCATGCTCGTGTCAGTACCTCAGATAGCAATATATCAGATATATAATGCATGAATGCATTACAAATGAAACAGAATACATCGTGAATGAGACAACTGTTTTCTTTATTTAATGAGATTTCTGTATGTATATAAATCGCGTATCATCAATGAAATCGACAGATAAAACAGTGTCCAGCATCGACACAAAACATAAATCTTAGTATCTCAATACCTCAGGCTCCTGCTATCCGGACTGGCCTATATCATCAAATCTCAATATCTCAGTGTCTCAAATCTCAATATCTCAATAACTCGGGCTCCGTCAGTCCGGATCGGCCCATATCATCAATCACACGACCACGAACGGTATCCTCCGGATATCCGCCGCGCCAGGTAAAATCACCGGTAGGCAATCTGCACCTGCCGGGCTCATCGTCTACAACTCGAGCTTCTTGCCTCGGGGTACCTTACCGGGGCCACCATGTACCCGAGACGGTTCATCCAACTCTTCGAATCAGGTCTCGAAAACATCTCAGAACCGAGAAAACATCATGGTGGAAAATACTCATCATATCAAGGAAAACCGCATTTTTCTCTTTAAAATAACTCATCAGTTTATAAAACTTTCACATGCGGTTTGCAAATCCAGAAAATCTCAAGAAGGATCCAAAATCATCAAATCACCATGTCAATAAACAGTGAAAATCGACATAAATCTCCATAATACTGCATAATCAATGAATACATGAATGCATCTGATATCATGCAATGAATGCAATAGTTAAACTAGCATATGAAAGCTATAATATATTGCAACTATCAACTTAGCAAGCTATGTCAAAAAATAGTATTTTCTAAGGTGTACGTGACATGGCAATTACCGATGAAGATGTGTGTAAGCCGGCAAGCAAGTGTATGTGGAGCATACGCATCATCGGTAATGGTGCTGGTGTCCTGACAGTAGGGTTTCATGATAATTACAGATAACATATGCACAAGCATGCAATGCGATGAAACATCATGAATATACAGAAAGTGATATAGTAACAGCAACACTGAAGAATAAACCTACCCGATATACGAGTCATACAGTTTGGTACTTTAAAGTATCCATGATTCACTACATTTTGAAAACGGGTATGACTCGAGCCCAGTCAAAAGGGTAAGGAAATCCACCTAGTCTGAGTCGATATATATATATCTAGTAGTCGGTGATCTCGCCTCAATAGTATCACGTACAATACAATATACACATATGGCATCCTCGAGTTAAGAGTGCGGATCTAACATCATAATTATATCCCGCATGGTAAATCTATCGTACGGCATCCCAAATCCGGGTACGGGTCAAATATCATATTTAACTCATTACTCATCTGATATCCTTATCATCACGTATCGTGAACAGGGGTACTGATCTAAGTCTAGTACAATACTAATGTCATCAACATACGTGTGCGTGTGTCTGAAACACATCGCCTAAAGATCCGCTATAACATCATGCCGTATCTCCTAATACGAACCAAATCACATCACCGATCTCATAACACCATACCAAATCTCATCGACTCATCTCCAAATACCATATATTATCCTCAATCATCCGTGTATACGTATGTGTATATATATAAACCCACGCATCCACATCTATCTATAAACATATAACATAAACACCCCAAATCATATCCCATGCGTGTATGTGTATGTGTAACAACCTTGCTCTAGGTTTCATGACTATGAAACCAACTAAATCACCTTTCTCAAATCTCGCTAACACTAACTCATAATCTCCTAACCTTTTCTTGCTAAGTGTTCAATCTCTCCATAACATATAAATGCATATCTATAACATATCACATCATTTCTTACGACTTTGCGGGGGTGCTATACGCCATCCACCTGACTTCTCCCCGTAGATATATATCTACTCACCTGCTCTTGCTTACCGATGTCGATGCCGCCATCCTCTTCTTCATTGCCTCGAAATCCCCATGAGGTACCTACATATCACATCATAGCATCGCAAACGAAATCACGCACAGAAACCAAAATGTCGTACGAAACACCGATAGGTTAAAACCTATAGTCTCGCATGCAAAACACAACCAATAACCCTATTCGTTGGCGTTCAAATGCCACACGACGGAAACACAATATCAAATACCAAAATCATATTTCATAAAACCCGTAAAACAAATCCAGCAACTTAGAAAACATGCTCCAGATTTTACCTTAAGTGGAATTAGCCAATTTTGCATATGTGGAGGGTCTAATTTAAAACAAATGGGGACATGAACCAAACACGAACCTCATAGCTCCAGGTCTGGCCGCAATTTGCGGCCAAAAAGACTTTATTTGCGGCCAAGAAGAGGGTTCATAGGCTGGGGTCTTGGGTGATGCTTCCTAGGTGCCTGCTGATCTCTATGTGTTTGCTAATTAATTTTCAGGTCATCCGGATATTAGCAGATTTCATATTCCCTACAAAATTCCACAAAATACGGGTATCAGGGATTTCTAAGTTCGCTAATAGGGTTCTAGTCTCTTGTTTAGGTCTCCAATCAATCACCACAGAGGTTTAAGGTCGATATTAAGCCTCAATTACATTATCTTAATTCAATTCAAACCCTAACCCTAACTTGGAATTTCAAAGTTTCACTAAATTTCGCCAAAACGATTTCAAACATGAAGAGAGGCTTAAGCAAAAGAAATACTATACTATTTGTGAAAGGATTACCTCATTTGGCAACTCAAAAATTTTCTTAAGTTGCCCTAATGTCCAAAATGCAAGCTTTCTTGGTCCAAAGTGTAGCTAGTGAGCTCATGCACATTTTTTGTAGAGTGGGGATGGAGTTTTGATGAAGATTTGATGATGAAGTGAGGGTTTGAAGTGGAGGAAAAATGGGGTGCTGCCATGAGAGAGGAGGAGGCAAAGATGATGATGGAAATGAGAAGAGAAGGAATGGACAAGACCTAGGTTTGACCCCTCACCATCTCTCTCTCTCTCATGCCCATGCTTCATAAAATATTGTTTTCCTTTTTCTTTTCTTTTCTTTTCTTTCTCTCAACTAAAACAACAACCATGATATAAAACATGAAGAAAGCCATGATAAAAATGTAACAAGTGTAAAAATGACATGGTGCATATCATGTGCACAAATCCGGTTTAATACGCGATTAGCGATTTTTAATCGCGATTAGCACTAAAATAGTGTCAAATAAATCGTAAAACTTCATAATTTGCATAAATCCAATAAAGCAGCCTCATTTTAGTAATTTCCATAATTTTCAAAATTTTCCCCAATTTATCAGTATTTAATTATACCGAAATATTAAAATATTCATTATAATTATTATTTAATTAAAAAAATTCCTAAAAATAATATTGTATTTTTTTTTCTGAAATGTTACGGGCTTGAAGCTTATGAGCATTAAAATTAGATTAAGTAATAAACTTAAGCGTGTGTGTGTGTGTGCGCGCATTTTGTGTGTGCCTGCAACTTGTAAGCATTTGCCTGTAATCTCTAAGCAGTTACATGTAACTTCTAATAAGCTATTTATATATAAGCATTTGCTTGTAACTTCTAACAACTTGCATGCAACTTCTAATTAGTTACATGTAATATCTAAACACTTGCCAGTAACTTCTAATAAGTTGCATGTAATTTCTAGACAGTTACCTATAACTTATAAACAGTTTTGTGTAACTTCTAATTAGTTGTCAGACGTCTGCGGTTCAAAAATTTCCGATAGACGTTTACCCCAGACGTCTCCTTTTAAAAACAGAAACTGAAATATTGTAACTTTTAATAAGTTGTTGTAACTTGTAAACACTTTCCAGTATTCTAACAACTTGCCTGTAATTTTGAACACTTAAGCTTATTACTTAATCTAATTTTAATTTGATTATAACATATCGTGGTCTTCATTGGTGCAGATTCTAGAGAAACTATTTGTTGAGAAGCTGGATGAGAAGGACAATGTGAATGGCATGTCCTTTGAAACACAAGCGACGCATTGGAAGAATGTTTATACGAAAAAGGAGGTGTATAAATTTTATTGGCGAACGAGGAAGAAATGGATTGATATTGTTTTAGTTTTTGTTTGGCCGAAATTTGAACTCTTTGTTATTCATTCATGTATTCATCTATTTGTATTTGGCCGATATTCACCAATATTATTATTTGTTTTGAATGAGAATGACATATTGCTTATATGTTATTGATTTATCTAATGGATGTAAAAAAATTGTTGACGTATTTATTTTAATATCTCAAATATTGACCGATATTGTGATACAAATGATATTTTTGTTGATATTATCTATTTTATATAGCCGATATTGGCTGATACTATGATATGAAATTACATGCAACTAATTAGAAGTTACAGATAAGTTGTTAGAAATTACATGCAAGTGCTTATAATTTACAGGAAACTTATTAGAAATTACAGGCAACGTATGTAATTTCTATGCACTTGTCTTTAACTCTAACCACTTTCCTGTAACTTCTAATCAGTTGCTTATAGTTTCTAATAAGTTGTCCGTAATTTGTAAGCACTTACATGTAATTTGTAAGCACTTACATGTAAGTTCTAACAACTTATCTGTAACTTCTAATTAGTTGCATGTAATATTTAGGCACTTACCTGTAATTTCTGATAAGTTACCTGTAAGTTCTAAACAGTTGGCTGTAATTTCTAATTAATTGTCAGACGTCTGCAGTTCAAAATTTTCCGAGAGACGTCTGATACAGACGTCTTCTTCAAAAAACAGAAACAGACATATTGAAAATTTCTTTTAGCAGACATTTGTACCAGACGTCTACAGTTAAAAATTTCCTTAAGAAAGCATCTGGTTTAGACGTCTGGCAACTAATTAAAAGTTACACGCAACCGCTTACAAGTTGCATGCAACTTATCAGAAATTATAGACAAGTGCTTCTACTTATAGCAACAAAAGTGTCCTCCCATTTTATTCATCTTAAACTTCTTAATTGTTGAGTTGCTGGTGTTGAGGAGATATGTAACTTCTTAAATGAACGGATTTATTAGATAATAACACAAACATTATAGTTTACTATCAAGTAAAACTAACCTCTAAATGTTATTTAATACAACCAAAGAATAATAATCCTTTACACCATCAATTTTTGCTATATGCTTCCAGTTTAGCATCCTGAAGGGAAAAAAGTTAAAAATCTAAATTATGTGTATGTTCAAAAGTCCCGAAAGGAAAAAAACTGGTAGCCATAACATCTAATCTTGAGCTTTCTTCTTCTTCTTTTTCTACTTCTTTCTTTTGATGAGGAAGAAGTGGTTGGGATCTTTCAATGGCTTTCTAATGTTTCCAATATTAATGGCCAACTCTAGGGCTTGGGCCCGAGTTCTTGATAGCCCACAGAGCTAAAGAATTCACCAAATCCTTCATAATAACTTGCATGTAGTTTATAAGCAGTTGTTTGTAACTTCTCTCTCTTCTTCTTCCTTTTAACAACTCAAACTTCTTCTCTTTAATTTCCCATTATCTGTTCTGTTTTCTTTTCATTTTTTTTTCTTTTCTCCTTACAATTCCAACACAACCCATCAATATTTTGCTCACTTTACCATCATTCTTTTTCAATAAACCCATCAATATTTTCCAACACAACCTATTAAGCTTCTTAATTGTTGAGTTGTTGATATTGAGGAGATATGTGTGCGCGCGCGCATGAGAGAGAGAGAATGTGTAGGAAAAAGATGCAGAGAAGAGAAATGGAATTAAAAAGAGAAAAAGAAAAGCACGAACTCTAAAGAAAACATTGGGATGTCAATTTGGGGAGGCGAGGTTGCGACGAAGGAGACAACGGCGATATGAAAAGCAGAGAGGCGATCGAAGACGGTGGCTTGCCAGAGAATTTGGGGTCGCCGGAGAGGAGAGAGAAGGCTTAGGGATTTGGGGAGAGAGAAAGAAATTTTGAGTGGCTGTGAATGAATGGGGGTATTTTGGTCGATGCACCAAAATAAAATACCCAGGCCTTGAGCCAAGGGCATTTAGACCAAGTTTTTGTATAGTATGCCCTTCTTCCCAGTTTCGAAAATACCGGGGAGTTTTTGACCCTTTTTTCTTGGGCCGGATGTTTTTCAACAATTTACCCAATCATTTATACACCACCATATATGTTTCTTAATTAATTTCTCCTCTTATTATTAATTTGTTAATTTTTGCTTGAGACTTTCAAGTACATAGTTTCCATGACATAAATTAGAAGATCATTCTCTCTTCTTTTTTAAGATAAAATACCGAGCTTTATAGCCAACATACTTAAACAAAAGAGAACATGCCCCAAACTTTCCATGCTTTACTGGTAGAAACTGTACACGTTAGCGACCGTTTATTAGAGACCGTAATAATTTATACGGTCGCTATTATGGTATTCACGACCGTATTATTTATACAATCCCTAATAAACGGTCGCCAATGCATTGGCGACCATGTCCAAAACATTAGCGACCATTTAAAACGGTCATTAATACTTCGATCAGATTATACCTGTGAGCTGTCTTCTCCTGCTCCTCATTCTCCTCCATCAACCGCGAAGGTAAATTCCCACCCCCCATTTCATCAATTTTTTAAAAAAATTTATCAAACTTATTGCAATTTTTTTTTTGTAGGTGTTATAGTTTGATTTGTTGTTGTTGGAGCTTGCTATCGGTTTTTTCTTTTCCAAATCTGACCAAGATTAGTGTTTTTTCCTTTTAGCCATAATTTTTCAATTAAATTATTAAATTTTGAAATTAGTTGATTGGTAATTTCAAAAAATTGAATCATTTGTTGGATGATGGGTTTAGAATTATGAAATCATGGAATTATGAAATTAAGGTTGGAATTTTTTGCGATTTTGAGGTTGATGGGTTTTATCATTGAAATATAATAGAGAAATTGAAAACATATGAAAAATTGAATAAAAAAGTTAGTAATTTGGTAATTTAGTAATTTAGGGTAAGATGAGTTTTAGAATTGATAATATATGAAAAATTGAAATAAAAATTTAGTAATTTAGTGTAAAATGAATGAGTTTTAGAGTGTGCGTGTGTGTGAGTGAGCAAGTGTATATATGAGTGTTTGAGTACACACGCGTATGTGTGAGTGTGTGAGAGAGAGTGTGTGTGCGCGTGCCCGCATATGAAATATTTCAAAATTTTATTCATCCTAAATTCTAACTTGTATTCTTTAAATTTATTAATGATTCGATATCCTTTATTTTGTAAATTTAATAATTTGATATGTTATTGCTTAGATTTTTTAATTGTAGTATAATTTATAAACCAAATCAAAATAAAAATCAAATCTTTTAAAACCATTTAAACTATAGTAGATGCATAAATCAAAAATAGAATCAAACAAATTAAGAAAAATTAATACTAATTAACCTATAACATTAATTACATTAATTAAGAAATCTTAATTAAGACCAGATAATAGTGAACCGAGATCTTGATTAAAAAACGATTAAATAGAAAGTCAAAAGATATCCTAAAATTTTGATTAGAAACGTAACTAGGGTTTTATGTTTTCATTTAATTAGTAAGTTTAAGATCGAATTGTCTTAAACTTGTTTAGGATCGACCTATAGTTTTCTGTCTGACAATTGGTGTATGTCAAATTTTTTTACCGTCGGATTAATAGGATCACATTATATGTTTGTGAGAGTTGAGCATCATGTTCAATTTTTTCAAAGATATGTATAGTATTCGACGAGAGGATTTGACATATAGTAATTGTCGGATTTGTCCAGTTTAGATATGTTACTAATGCAACAAGACCAACATCTCACATACTCCTGTATTTTCGTCCATTTCCAAAAGTTTCGACGGTACTTTCCACTTGTTCCCCGTTTATAGATTCATGTACGAATATGGGGAACATGGAGAAAGTGCTGCCGAAATTTTCTCGAAATGGACAAAAACAGGAGGTTGTGAGATGCGAGTTGTCACGACCTGGAATTTAGCTTATGACCGGCACTTAAATCACGCAACGTCTAAAAGCATAACATAATTCAAGTAAGCCGAAGCCTAGAAATCTACACCTTTTTGCGGAAAATAGTGGAGGTGCAGTTTTGAAATAAAGGTATAATGAAATCAAGTATTTTTTTAAATGCATAAATAAAGATATGTGAGAAAACAAAGGATTATATACTAGAGTTGAAAACATTTTTCGTTCTTTAAAAATTTGGGCAGGACCTCCCTTGTATATTTTGATCCAAAAACCACATATAAGCAATATATATAGGAATCCCCAAGCGGGAGCTAGCTCTTCGCCAATTGGCAGAATCACAACCACGCAAGCAAGCAATATATATACGACGCCCAACGGCGAAGATCAACAAAGAACGAATAAATAAATAAATAAAGCAAGACATCAAAAACCTTAAAAGAAGTGAACAAACACCCATCGCTTTAAGTCACGCAACACAAGTCTGTCTAGGTCTATCAATATACAAATTCTAGTTTCTGATTGATGGAGTTTATCTAAATACAATAGAAATAATAAGTATAAGAGTGGGCACGATCCAATATATCCCACCTACCATAGAAAAACACTCTGAAGGAACCGTGGGCCAGTGATGCCGCTACTGATCCAAACGGTCAAACCTGCAAGAAAAATGTGGCACAACGGGAGTGAGTTGCCAACTAGTGAGTAGGAAACATCAGCAGGTAGAAATCGAATAAACAACGATTCCTAGGTCAACTGTATCATGAAGGTAATACTATGGTAACTAAGGTGACCATGTATGCGTATATATCAACAATAGAGTCCATCCAAATGACATGTACAAATAACATCTGAACTCATATGCTTGTATGCATGTGGATATCATCCATGTGTGTCCATCAACGACACAATCATTATCATGGAACTAGAGTGTTCAACATCGACACTCGAATCATCATGAAAATATATGCCTGTATGTATGAGGATATCAACCAACGTGTCCATCAATGATACATCAATATCATGGAATCTGAGTGTCCAACACCGACACACGAAACATCATGAAAAACCCATTTCCAGCATCGACATGTAAATCCTCATATCTCAGGCACCGCATACTCAGATCGGCCCTCAGGTGCCGCATCCTCTGATCGGCTCTCATAACCATCTTACGACTCCGGTCGATATCCTCCGGATAACTGCCGGGTCCAAACTATCACCGGTAGGTAGTTCTCCCCCTTCCAGGCTCATCGTTATCCCTACAAAACCGTTCTTGCCCCAAGGTACCTTACCGGTCCCACCATGTATCAGCAGACGGTTCATCCAACTCCTCGAATCGAGTCTCGAAAACAAGCTCAGAACCGAGAAAACTCATGCTGGACACGAAATATCATATCAAGAGAAACCGCATTTTTAAAACAATATAAAATTTCTTTTTGAAATATAACCGCGGTTCTTAAATCTAGAGATCTCATGAAACAACATCTCAATGCATATAACCATAAAGTGCGATATATGCAAATATAGAACAGTAATATGAGCATATCAAGTAATAGTACTGAACAATGAATTTACTTTATGGTTATGAATAATATCATGATATGGCAGTTCTACTATGCAAGTGGCATGGCAATTACCGATGATGAATGTGTGTGAGACGGTAAATCTGTGTAAGTATAACATGTGCATCATCGGTAATTATGTAGGTGTACTAGCAGATAATATCATAAAGCGGTAAATACCGGAAACATATCAAGTAAGTTCCGAGGGATAAGCCATCATAAGCATAAACGATAATAAGGTACTTAACTACACAAGAACCATACGGTCAGTTTAAAAAATACTAATCGTAGTTTTGAAAGTGAGGGCAACGGTGTTTTTGAGAAAAAGACACCATTTGAAAATACGTAGCTTCCCTTGAGGTTTCCATTTAAAAGTGCTTACGATTCGTCGGTTTTGGAAAGAAGTATGGTTCAGATGATATCTTTACGTCGGCGATCCAGCTTTATAGCCTCAGATGTGGCAATATCCTCAAATATCATCCTCAAATCACGAGCGCGGATTAATCATCCGGTAAATCTTATCGCGTACGGTAATCTATCGTACGGTGACATCATATAGAATAGGGATCATGTCGTCCTATTCATCAACAAGGGTATGGATTTAAGGTCTCGTACAGCATATCATCCTTGATTCTCATCCATACATATATATCTTCAATCTCATGTCATCGCTATATTAATCTCAGTATATACTTGGCACATGTATTTGTACATCTATACCGCCTCACATCCTCATATCAAGCATATCCACTCACATCATTTTATATCATCATATCGATATCTCAATTCAAGTCATCTTGCATTGGTCATAACATTTCATATTAACTCTTTTGACCATATCCATAAGTTTCTAGCATATCTTTTCCCCAAATTATAATTTACATATCGATTTTCCATATCAATGGTTGCGAGGGTGCTATATGCCATCCACCCAACTTCCCCCGTAGATATAAATCTACTAACCTACAATCTCCTTGCCTAGCCGAAATCAATATGCTTGGTCGTCTCGAAATTCCACGCGGAGGTATCTACAATCAAAACACATCGAAATGCAATTTAAATCAAGTCTGAAAAATCGATACGGCATACGAAGTGCTCATAGCTTAAAACCTATAGCCTATGCATGCTAAAATAGCCAAATAACTCTCGTCGTTGACTACAAACTGTAGAGTGTTTTTCGTCACCCCATTGAGATGGGAATACGCGCGCGCTTGTCAGGTGCATTACAGATTTTCCCTGCCTAGGGTAGGCTGGGATTTATTGATTGTGGGGATCCGAATCTCCGGCAGCCGCGGAGTAAGCTGCCGTTAATTACCTTTCGCATTTGGAGCGAGAGAACCTCCGATTGACGGGTTAAACTGGTCATGCGAACTCAATGTGCAGTGTTGTGTTTTGAAGGGGTTTTGGATATATCGGGGGACGCAGAGTTTTTACGGGGGTCCCCGTTAGAAATTTTTTCTAACGGGGGAGGTATTTTTAGTGTGGAGTGTGTGAAAAATGGGAGGAAAATGCCGTCCAAAGGACGCATGGGTGCCAGCGCCTCGCGCGTTTAGCACGCTGGCGCTGGCACTTAGGCGCTGGCGATAGCGCCTCATGTGCCCGGCACGTGGGCACTTGGGCGCTGGCGCTTTGGGCTCTCGGGCGCTAGCGTTTTGAGCGCTAGCACCTCACGTGCCCGGCACGTGGGCGCTCGGGCGCTAGCGCTCTGGGTGCTCGGGCCCCGGCGCTTTGGGTGCTCTGGCGCTAGCGAAAGGAAGGGATTTTTACCCCCAGAAATGGGAGTTAAACACCCAGAAATGGGAGTTAAACTCCTAAAGAGGATTTTGAGTGGAGTGAAACTCCAAAAGATTTAGATTTGGAGTCAAACTCCTAAGGATCTGGATTAGGAGTTAAATTCCTTTGAGGATTTGGGTCTTGGTGTTGAACTCCCTAAAAATCTTCAGAGGTTCTTCTCTCTTGAGTCTTGGATCTTCTCTTGACTGGGATTTTGTCCAAAGTTGGATTTTTGGAATGGGACTCCTTCTTCCTCCTCTTGATCGGCTGGATCTTGGAGAAAAGCGAGTGAGACTTAAAAGTCTCCCCTTTTTGAGATCTAATGGAAAATCTGAGCTCCCCTTTGTGGGTTTTGTGGTGAAAAACTATTTAGTTTTTGAAATGGAAGAGTAAAACTCTTGATTTAATTCAAAAGAAAGGAGAAGGTTTAGAACCTTGAGGAAGGAGAAGATGGAGGCACAAACCCTAGAGTTTTAGAGAATGAAAAGTTTATTCTTTATTCATCATCATGTTGCCTTATATAGGCTTACACATTTACATATAGCCGTTTGGGCGTTACAAAATGGCATTTTGCCCATCCCATGTCTCATGTGCTATTTCTTTTTGCACATAAGCCATGGGCTTTACAAAAATTTGGCTTTTTGCCCATTCATGCATAAAAAAATTACATCAAAATTATTTATTACATGATTTTTTATTTCAGCATGGGGGAGGCCGGCCGCTTCATGTTCGGACTCGACTCGGGCATGAGCCCACTTGATCTGAGCTTGGGCCCACCTGGGTTGGGGTTGACCTTGACTTTTACTTGGTCAACCGGGGTGCAATTTTCGATCCCAACACGAACGTCCAATGACTAAATCCAAATTCAAATATCAAAACCCCAAGTTTCAGAAATCGGAAAACACAAAATCAGCAACATAGGAAATCTCCCCAGATTCTATCCTAGGTCAAATAAAGATATTTTGCATATAGGGTTAGTCTACATATCTCACAACAAATCCATGCACAAAAGATCAAACCCTAACCTACAGTCCTGGCCGCAATTTGTGGCCTCCTTAGATAAATCTGCGGCCTGGTTTATGAGTTGGGATCTCGGGTCTTGGGGGAAAACTCTAGGTAACCTGCACGTCTCACGGTCATGGGAACTTATTTTATGGGTCTCTCGGATCATCCCAGATTCCAATATATCATCAAAAACTGTTAAATAATCGATGTCGAAAAATTCTAAGTTCGTGGTTTGAGTTCTAGTCTCAGGTCTTGGCCAGTAACACCATCACTAAGGTCTTATAACACTCACTACACCTCAATTATCACTTTACAAGTCAAGTTTCCCACTAAATATCAACTTAGAAAATTCTAATATCACAAATCCATACTAAAACGAACTCTAAACTAAACTAGAAGGTTAAGAAACTAATTACAAGATGAGAAGTGGAATTTATACCTCTTAGAAGTAACTCAAGAAAAACCCTAGATGCTCCACGTGCTCAAAATCCAAACTTGGTTCCACTATGGGGTGTAGAATGAGGCGGGGATCATTTTTAATGAAGGGAGTGTGGGGTTTTGAGATGGTTTTGGGGATAATTCATGGAGGTAGAGGAGGGTGAAGGAGGAGGAGAAGGAGATGATGAAATGGTGACATGAAGAAAAGATAAAGTGAAGAAAAGGATGAGGAATGGTCAAGGGTGTAGAGTCATACCCTCACTCTTTCTCTCTTATACTCTCACATGCCACCATGTGTCCCCTCTCTCTTTCTTCAATGTCATCATGTCTCTTTTCTTTTCTTTTCTCTTTTCTCACTCATAAATAAATCACAAATGCAAATGAAAACAACATCCAACCAAAATGCAACATGTCATGGTGCACTTGCCATGGCTAATTAAAAATACGGATTTGGTTTAATCATGATTAGTAGCGCACTAATCAAGTTTAATATAAACTTGCATATAATAATTGCATAATTATTTATAAAATGACCAAATCCAAATAAATACTTTTTTAATAATTAATACATACTACTCTCTAGTTATTTTCCAAATATTGGTATATAATTATACCATTTTACGAAAACCCCAATTCGCAAATTAAATAGTTTTCGTGAAATATATTATTTTGATATTTAAATTCCAAAATATTATTTTATATTTCTGAAATGTTACAATCTTCTCCCCTTAAATAAATTCGGTCCCCGAATTTAAATTTAAAACCCCAAATACTAAAACATTTCAATAAACAGTTTAGATCAACGGGGCTCCGAAATCACAGAATACACAGAAATACCATAGCGTATCGTGTGCGCATGAAAACGAGTGCAAAACTCAAAATCAAACTCCTTCAAGCGTCATGCAATCAGGAGTTACAATGGAGACGTGAGTCTCGAAATCCACTACTGAAATCCAAGTATACTATAGTCAAAGTCGTAATACGTATGTAGTATGCATCCTTGTAAAACCATTTTAAAAGATGAATAAAACACATGCAAAATCCTTTCTGAACTGCCGTGTGATGCGTAACTCACGGTACAAATGGTGGACGCTCATTTATAAAGAAATAGATATATATCTATATGTGTTTTGCTCAAAATATACGTTCCGCCTTTTTGAAATATACCAAATGGTTTTCCTTTATAAAAGTTCGTGTCATTCATGGACACATAGGAAATAGCGAGACTATAGCTCCTTTTTTTTGAAAATCTCTTGGTAAACTTTTATGCATGTAAAATACTCAGGTACTGTTCTCAGATCAGTCCTGCTCGACTACAATATAATATAGTACTCATCA
The DNA here is from genome assembly GCA_030015575.1 of Agapanthus africanus. NCBI lineage: Eukaryota > Viridiplantae > Streptophyta > Magnoliopsida > Asparagales > Amaryllidaceae > Agapanthus > Agapanthus africanus. The sequence continues at coordinate 166,785,940 of JASDDO010000028.1, read as the reverse complement.
TAAAAAGTATGATGCTCATGAGTAAAATCGGCCTCAAAAGGTGTATCCAATATCACGCGTGTCTGGTGCGCACGGAAATCAAAACCAAATAAGAGTGACACGAGTGTGCGCAGAAGAAAAAACGAATTGCAATGGGTGTGCATGAAAGCATCTGTCAAGTGCAACGGGTGTGTACGACAACAACATCAGGTGCATCTAAAGTGCACGAAAATCTCAATCGAGTGCAACTAATATGCACGAATAAAAATCTCAATAAAGTGCATCTGGTGTGCACAAAATCTCATCACATGCGTCCCATGTGTGCGAAACATCTACATCAAGTGCGTCATGTCTGCACAAAACCTCTAGTGCAGTAAATGAACGAAAATATAAATCTGGTGCACTAGCTACCCGAAAACTCATCAATATCTCAAATGTGTACAAAGACAATACCAAGCATACCAAGGTATATAAAATCATAAATGTGTGCAACTGTGTGCACAAAACATGTAACAATGCACTGCAAGCACATGTGAGCTATACCGAGTGCAAAAATCAAATCGAGTACATGCAACATGCACAAAATCACATCGACGGTATCGAAATCCATGGAATCATAAATATGTGCAGCCAAGGTACAAAATTGATATCAAGTGCAATAGATATGCACAAATCATAAACCAAGTGCTATAACTGTGCACAAAAGAAAATATCTAGTAGGTGCAGCCATAGTGCATGAAAACAAATATCACGAAACCCAATCATCGAAATTCAAAATCCAAGCGATAAAAGTGTGATACTCGGATCACAAAACGCAAATCGCAATAATTGACATTGAGGTACACCTCCTTCAATGTCGAAAAAAAATCGGTGCGCCCAAAGCTGACAGAGTAAGAACATCCACTTGCCTTCTGTTTACGGTCTGGCGTCCTCTGTCTCTGGGTCCTTGTTTTCTCTTGTAGATTAGCAATCCCACCATCTTTCTTCTCGTTATCCCGTTCGGGTATAATAACGGAACAGTATGTTCTGGCACTCCTCTGATTATCTCTTGGCCAATTAATATGACCACTCGCAAAACGGAACGTTACTAACGGCGGCATCTGGCCCTCTGAACTCACGCAATACAACTGATCCTTGGTGCAAATCCTCATTGCTGCGGCATCCTGGAAGAACCTGCTTAGGGTCTCTTCCGATCCCACCTAAGCCGAACTGTACGGAGGTTAGCACTCTTTGCTTAATCCTTTTTCTCATATCCGAACGGCTGCGTCCTCAGCACGGCTTTCCTCTGGAATTTGGCTGTATCCGACGCCTCTGCATACATATCAAGCCTCTGGAATCAACGGGGAGTAACAACAGCTCGTTAATATCTCGCACAAATCTCTTGTTCCACCCGTCTTCATTATCTTCCACTTCGACGTTATATCTTGTGGACTAAGTGCTGCAATTCGTTCTCAGCTACAGTCAATCCGGAGTCTCTCATGCGGACTCGAAATTACGAACTCGGGTATCTTCACCACTCTGTGGAAGATATTTAGTCGATTACATCTTTAGAAACTCGTCCAATTTATCGGATGAATACGCTTCATTCGTCCGTTCTCGATCAACTCACAACGCATCTGGGTGAGGTCCTTTTATCCGAAGCTGGTCAACTTACTGATCTCATGTCAGAGCATCCATCGAACAATGTCCTCTCTTGATCGATTTACTCTCGATCTGCGTAAAATCCTCTAAACTAGAATTCTTCAACTCAACTGAGCCTGCGTCGACGTATCCCATTAGACGAATCATCTCCGTCACTCTATCCAAGATGGACTAGCGTTCTTCTATAACATCTCTGTTTGACAGCTCCTGTGGTTCCAGCACATAAACTCTAGAGGCGACATCCCGTCAATCACAACAATAGCTGGGTCATCTATCTGCACGGTAGACAACATCGCGACCTCTGGGGTAGACTGTACATTGTTCCCTGATTAAAAATCAGGAAAAGGCTTCAGAAAAGGCATCACGTGCTCACACGTGATGGTTAAAGCAGCAGCAAAGAACAGAGCGCATAAGAGGAGTCCATTCAGGGGGTCACGTGCTCACACGTGACCGGGGGTCACGTGGCCACACATAACCGGCTTTAAAAGCCTTACTGTTCAACAGAATTAAATTCTGAAAAAGATTATTTGAATCTTTCCAAAATAGAAAAGAATTATGGAGAACCGCTGGATTAAGAATCCCAGGGTGATTAAATATCACCAATTTATGGAAAAATCTTGGACAAGGAAAGATTCCCCCTAAATCTCACCGAAATAACAAAAGGAATATCTTTGGATTTTAAATCCAACGGTGAATAAAATTCACCTAATAATCTAAAGGCCCGAATTAATGATGAAAACAAATCAAATCTTTCAATGAAAGATTTACCAAACAGATTGATTCTTTTCCTTCTTCTATAAATAGGAGCCAAAAGAAAGGAGAAAGAGGAGAGTTTTAGAAGAAAAAGAGGAGAGAGTTTTGGAGAGAGAGTTTTGGAATCTTGAAAATTCAGAGAGAAAAGAAAGGAGAATTTAATTCTCAACAAAGAAAAACCCTAGGTAAGAAAGGAAAGGGGATAAAAGCTTCAAAAAGAGAATTTAATTCTCAATCTAAGAGTTTAACTCTTATAAAAAAAAAGAACTTAGTTCTTTCTCTGGTGGAAGGTCTGCAAAGTGCACATCTCCCCTTAGGTTGAGAATTTAATTCTCATCGGGTCGAGATCCTGCCATTCAGATCTAAAACATAGAGGAGGAATCGAGTTTTGAGAATTTAATTCTCACAAAGTTATAGAAATTTAATTCCTCCAAGATAAAATTAGGGTTTAACCCTGTATGAGAATTTAATTCTCCAAAATTATAGGAATTTAATTCCTTCAAAATGGACAGAACTAGGGTTTAGCCCTAATTGAGAATTTGATTCTCTCAGACTCACAGGGATTTAATTCCCCTTAAAAGTAAAACTAGGGTTTCACCCTATATCAGAACTTGTTTCTTTACATATATGAGAATCTAAATCCTACAGAAAGAAAGTTAGGATTTAACCCTACCTAAGAATATAATTCTTCGAAAATAGGAATTTAATTCCTCCAAAGTTATAGCTAGGGTTTAACCCTATGAAGAATTTAATTCTTAAAAAGACAAACAGATCTTCAAACAGGAAAGAAGCAGGGTCACGTGTCCCCACGTGACCCCATGTAAAAGATCCACAGAACAGAAGCTCTGGGCGCCCTCACGTGTCACCACGTGACCCCTAATAAATATTCTAATAAATCAAGGCATGAGCACCCATCACGTGCCCACACGTGATGGCTGTGAGAATTAAAGGTGTTAAACACTTATCTGCAGAACAAAATGAAGGGGATCTGGCCCCACTTTTTGATGCCATCACGTGCTCCCATGTGATCCCCCTCCTCTGTTAATGTTTAACACTAATCTGATAAATTTTGTTGCCAGTGTTTAACACTGTTATCTGTTAGTGTTTAACATTAATTTAAGAATCACAATTTTTGGTTTTTAACACTAATTTGATAATCTTATTTCCAGTGTTCAACACTGTTGGTCTTTAGTGTTTAACACTAGTTTTAGCCCAATTGGCTAATTTTCTAGAGACAAAGCCTCTCCTTCAATGGACCAACAGATGGCCAATATTCCAAACATGATTGGACCTAGCCCAAGAAAGCCATAAGTCCTCAATTCAGACTTAACTAAGCCAATGGGCTCACAATATAATTAATTGGTCTTGGTTCCAAAATTGGGCTACAGATCATTTAATCTACCTTGGTTCAAGGGTACATCTCTTCACTCCTTTTTGATATTTGTCGTTGTAATTCCTCAACGTCTTCAAAGAGGTGACGGGTCCCAACAACCATACATTTCACGGACTGTGGGGTCCTTAAACTCATGGACTATGATGTCCTTAACCTTGATCGGGATATCTTAAAACTAACGACGGACTGTGGGGTCCTTAAGCTCACGGACTATGACGTCCTTGACCTTGACCGGGATGTCTTAAAACTAACACCGGACTATGACATCCTTAACCTTGACCAGGATGTCTTAAAACTAACAACGGATTGTGGGGTCCTTAAACTCATGGACTATGACGTCCTTAACCTTGACCGGAATGTCTTAAAACTAACACCGGACTATGACGTCCTTAACCTTGACCGTGATGTCTTAAAACTAACACCGGACTGTGAGGTCCTTAAAATCACGGACTATGATGTCCTTAACCTTGACCGTAATGTCTTAAAACTAACATTGGACCGCAATGTCCTTAAACTACCTATCGACCGCAATGTCACTAAACTAAACAATAGAGCCCCCCAATTGCTCTCTTGTCGGATCTAAATGATCCCGTTAAGTTGATCTTAGTCTAAAAATTAGACTAACGTATCCTTAACAAACGTTTAAGTTGATCTTAGTCGCAAATGAGGCTAACGTATCCTTAAACCCAAACCCCCAAACCCAAATCTAAGATAATACGGATTTGGACTAGTCCACGCCCTACGGGCGACGACATAACTTAGTCTCCGTATACAATCCATGGGCAACCAAACACAAAACAAACACCCACGACACGAGGTGACCATCTGGAGAAGGAGAAAGTTGTTACCACGATGCGGTAGCGTAATTAACTGCAGGGGCTTGCGCGTGCAGGGAAGAGCGTCCCCACAATCAAAAACCCCTCAAACGAGGGGGAATCTGACGAAGTCTGCTACATCGGATGCATCCGTTTAAACCTTCGATATACGGTGCCATAAATCGACTTGGCATTTTCGGAGAGGTGGATGGATAGCACCAATTAGTATCTGCCCCGAATCTCAGGCAAGACGTCTCTTCGTCGCGCCGTCTTTCGGAGGGGAACAGATTCTGGCACGCCCGGTCGGACCTTTTCTTCTTTCCACTCCACACTTCGTGTGTCGTGATTCGTGAACCAATCGCGGTTTGCTAATGGTTGCCCTTGGGTTTCGAGGTACTAAGATTTGGCGTTTCGCTTGCTGCAGAAAGCGAAAGGATCAATGGCTGGCAACTGCTCGAACTGCTCCAACTGCAAATGCAACCTACGCTCCGCCTCACCTGGAGGTGTAGCCTACGGACCGCAGGCTGCTTCCCTGTTCACTATGCCTGTGGAACAAGTGACTCAGGCTACCACTAGTCTGTTCTTTGAGACCATGCTTCCGCCAGTGAACATTAATATCCCGCTGCCGAAGGAAGCGCAAAGGAAGTCGGTCTTCGATCGGCTCACTACTACCACGGCCCCTCTCAACGGGTCATCCAATTGCAACTCTTCGGTCTTCACCAGACTGGGCCTGAACTCCGATAGGCCTGCCAGGAAGCCCATGACCCCTGAAGTGGCCATCCCGAGGAAGATAACCATCTTTGCTCCTGAAGTCGTCAAGGCGGCTTCTCCTGCCAAAGAGTCGGTCTTTACAAGACTGACTATTCCGGCTCCCGTTCCTGCTCGAAGGTCTGTCTGTGACAGATTGGATACCGCTACTCGAAAGACATCAGTTTTCAAGAGGCTGGCACCAGCGGTGCCTCATCTAGACAAGGGGCAAGACAAAACCATCCCAATCGCCGAACCAGCCCCAACAGCTCGACACGCTCGACGTCGCCACTGGCGCCGAGTAAGGAAGGCCGGGGGCAACTCTCCCTCTGGGCTAACCCCACCGGCTCCAACGGTGGAAATCAATGCTGCTGTTCCGACTGGGAACAGTTTTGAACTACAAGGTGCACAGAAACTCTCCGACTGCCACGCTGAAAAGATCTCCTCCACCCGCGGAGAATGTTACAGAAACAAGGCCAGAGCAGCCCCCTCAACGGCTGTCCTCCAGAATTTATAAGGTCTGGCGACAGGTTCAGGACTCAGTAATCGTTCAAGATCACTCTCACCGGCAGAAGAGGGTGAAAGGTCAAGAAGAAAAGAACCGTCCTATCAAACCGCAAAGGACGACAACCACTTGGGTGCCCACTACAACGGCCCCCTCCACGTCGACTACTCATAAGAGCAGAAAGCAGGAGAAAGTCCCCACGCCTGCAGCAAATGTCAAAGACAGTAAGCCTAAACGCACTAAGTCTGGGGGCATAGTGGTGCATACTGTCTACATGGCGTCCGGGAAAGAGGACAGCCGTATATCCATAGGTCATCGACCGCTTACGCGACCGGTGACTAAAGCTCAGGAGTAGCAGCAGAAGCTCCAAGAAATGATGACTGCGATGGCCGCACTCACCGGGCCAAAAGAAAGCCCCGAAGCATCCTCGAATCAACGTCAGGAGCAAGAAACCGACGCTGAATTCCTTCGCAGGATACTTGAAAAGAAGGACAAAGAGGCTGCGGAACAAGCAGCCAATATAAAGCGAATGGCCCTTCTGTTCCAAGATATGGTGGGTATGATGATCCAGCAGGATCCTCCTGCTGAAGATCCTCCGATTATCCTTGAAATGACAGAGGGGAAACGTCAAATCCACCTCCGACTCTTTCAGCAGCCAAAGAGGAAACAATTTCCAAAGCTGCCCTGGATGACTACATTGCTCAGCAAATACGAGTCCACCAGGCAACTGAGGCAGCCGGCCAAGTCGTCAAAATGGGGCGACCATATCCGAGCTGGTATGATCAGATCAAATACCCGCCGGGCTACACCAAAGTTCTATGTCTACAAGGGGACAGGCAATCCCCATCAACATGTGGCCCAGTTCAGGGCTCTTTGCGGCAACACTGGCGGAGATGATAAGCTCTTGCTTCGCCAATTCATCGGCAGTTTATCAGAGACGGCGTTTGAGTGGTACTCTGAGCTTCTGAACGACTCCGTCAAAACTTTCGCAGAGATGGAGTTGCTATTCACTCAGCGATTCGCGAGCGCCAGCAAACGCATCCCGATAACAGCTTTGATTAATGCAAGGGTGAAGCCGGATGAAACTTGGGTCCAATATGCGATCCGATGGCGGAACTTATGGTCAAAGTGCGAACAGCGCATCGAAGAAGCACCAGCGGTGGGCATGTTCGTGGGCACCCTAGACCCTCATGCAACTATTTCACAGTTCATGATGTTCTTCAAACCAACCACGTTCCAGGCTTTGATCGACAAGCTGGCCCAGATGGACCAGATGGGTCACAGACCGTCTCCCCCGAAACCGGAACCTCAGAACGACAAGGGTAAAGGGAAGGCGACCTTCGTTGCGAACGCTCAACAGCAACCCAGTGCTCCAAGACTGGCGGATCAATTGGAGGAGAGACGACGTTATTACAATGAGAAAATGAAACGCCCTTATTCATTCCCACAGGATAAAACGAAGAGGCTGTTCGAGCTAGCGGTACGCAACAGGCTTATCAACTTACCAAATACAAGGAGACCACCGCAACCCAGCGAGGTGAATAACCCCAATTACTGCCCTTACCATTAAACGGTAAGCCATCCGATTGAGGACTGCTTCGTCTTTAAAGGATGGATCGAAGATCAGTACCTTCAAGGCAAGTTTGCGCTGTCCGAAAAGTGGAAGGTAAACCCACCACAACCGCACACTCCTAAGAAGACAGACACACCGGGGGCAACTTGTTCTTTTGTTGGAGAAGCCCCATGGGAGGTCGTGCTTTCATCCAAAAACCAAAAGGATGCTGAGTGATCTTCATACGTGCCCGGCGGTCAAATGGAAGAACCCGCTTGAACCTCGAATCATCGAGGGGATGCTGAAGCCGCGCGCAACTCCAAAGATCGGTGGTGATGGCCCAAGCACTCACAACCAACCATCAAAATCTTCAAGGAAAAAGAAGAAGAGATCCAAAAAGCCCGTGAAGCCTGGTGACAAGCGCACGGACTTACAGAAACAGATCGACGCGCTGGAAGAGTATAATCAAAAGGCACAGACTCCCATCACACTCCAAGAGTTCCTCAGCCATGTCTTTAAGGAGGAGGAAGATGGAGAGAGTTTATCGGATGAATCCGAAGGATACGTGGCGAGTTGTCATGTGATCTCTCACTCGTTTACGGACGATGAAAAAACTCCTTGCACTGAGAAACTGGGGGCAGAACCTGAGCCGGAACTTGTGTGGCCGTCATACGAAATGATCGACGCCTTTCTGGATGAGATTCGTCTGAAAAGTAAAGCCGATCGGGAGCGTGAGATGGCCATATTAGAAGGAGCCAAACGTCGGCGACTAGACTAAAGAGTCGAAGCACTCCCGCCAAATCAAAAGACATCCGATGCGGATAAAAACAGATTCAAGGCGAGGAAAAGGTTTGCTAAAGCCATATCAATGGGAATGAAGCTACCACCCTCGGAAGAAAACACTCTCGGTGGAGCAGAAATGCATCCTAATTACTGCTCATATCATCAGAAGATTTCGCACCCTATTGAGGAGTGCGACGCTTTTAAGAGATGGTGGAAGGGATATGTTGCTCACCGGCAACTTTTTAAATGGATGAAACGCAAAACTCGTCGAGAGCAGAAAAGTACGACCGAGGAACACAAAAGAACTACCGGTAACTGTCGCACAAGCGAGATATACTGGTACCCCCAATACCTGTTTACGGACGAGACTACTTGTGTAATGGCTCTCCTAGACACAGCGCGATATCAACCCCCAATACCGGGAGAGACAAATCCTGTCTAACCGTCACTGCCTCCAAGTGCTTCAGGACTACACCCAACTACTACCTGTTTGCACGACTCCTTTGAGCCGTGGTAGGGTAGTAATCTAAGTACAGTGGGAACATACTCGAGACGAAGTGACAGTGTCAAGTCAGCGGACTAAGCTGTACTCGTGTCACCTGGGAACTGATAACTGACGATAGGTATAATACCAACCATCAGTTCCCGACGAGTCCGGTCCAGTGTACTCGTAACCTAATGAGCACCCGCATACTATCTCCAGTACGGCGTACTGATGGCTGTTGGACAGACTATCTCCCCTGCTGGGATGAGAAGCGCATACGCTAGTCTACTCCGGAGTATCGATGCCCTGTCTCGATAGTCCTACGACTAGGGACCTGTATAAGAATGTTCTTATAGATTACCGAGCCCCCACAAGTGTGATTGCCATCACAACGCTGGTAATCAAGCAAAGATCCTAAGGGCTCTACTAATATGTATAAGCGATATGCTAAAAGAAACACATGCACATATTGAAGTAGAGACAAACCAAGTAGCATACTACCATTTTGAGCAAGATTGTCTATACAACTGTGAATATCCCAAGCTTCCATTAAGTAATATACAAGCTAGTATGATACAGTAATGGCCTCTAAGGCATATACACTAACAATCTCCCACTTGCACTAAGGCCATGTACTGGCGTATCGAAGACCTATCATCTCGATAAGCCGCTCGAACTGAGTCTGGGGTAGGGCCTTCGTGAGTGGATCTGTAGTGTTATTCTCCGAATTTACTCTCTTCACCTCGATCTCCCGGCGATCTACGACCTCCCTGATCAGGTGGTACCGCCTCAAAATGTGGCTGGACTTCTGATGGGACCTAGGTTCCTTCGCTAAACCTATAGCGCCGTTGTTGTCACAATACAGCGGTATTGGATCAACAATGGTAAGAACCACCTGAAGCTCCGTGAGGAACTTCTTCATACAGACAACTTCCTTTGCGGCATCGCAAGCAGCTATGTACTCTGCTTCCATAGTTGAGTCAGCAACGGTTTCCTGCTTGGAACTCTTCCAGCAAACCGCCCCTCCATTGAGGGTAAAGACATAACCCGACATGGACTTGGAGTCATTCTTGTCACTCTGTAAGCTGGAGTCAGCAAAGGCCTCGATCTAGAGGTCTTTTCCGCCATACACCAAGAACATCTCCTTAGTCCTTCTAAGGTACTTGAGAATGTTCTTTACCTCTATCCAGTGTTTCTCCCCTGGGTCCGACTGATACCGGCTTACAACGCTCAATGCGTATGCTACATCTGGTCTGGTACATAACATCGCATACATTATAGAGCCTACCGCAGAAGCGTAGGGTATAATAGATATGCGATCCCTTTCCAAATCAGTCTTAGGAGACATCTCTTTGGAGAGGGTGATCCCGTGACAAGCCGGTAAATTACCGCGCTTGGAATCTTCCATACTGAATCTTTTCAGTATGTTGTCGATGTACCTGGACTGTGAAAGTCCCAATATCCTCTTAGATCTATCACGATAGATCTGGATCCCCAGAATGTAGTTGGCATCGCCCAGGTCCTTCATGGAGAACCTCTGTGACAAGAATCCTTTGACTGACTGAAGCATAGGAATATCATTTCCTATTAGGAGAATGTCATCCACGTATAAGACGAGGAATACCACAGTTCTCCCTACAATCTTAGTGTAAATGCATGGTTCATCTGGGTTTTTGATAAAGTCGAATTCCTTGACAGTATCATCAAAGCAGATGTTCCAACTCCGCGATGCCTGCTTCAGTCCATAGATGGACTTGAGCAACTTGCACACTTTACCGCTGCTCCCACTCTGAATGAATCCCTCCGGCTGATCCATATAGACGCACTCTTCTAAATTTCCATTTAGGAAAGCCGTCTTTACGTCCATCTGCCAGATTTCATAATCGTGGAAAGCAGCAATGGCAAGAAGGATCCGAATGGATTTGAGCATAGCCACTGGAGAAAAGGTCTCGTCATAGACCAAACCAGGTATTTGACGAAAGCCCTTTGCAACAAGTCTAGCTTTATAGGTTTCAACCTGCCCATCTACACCAATCTTCTTTCTGAAGATCCATTTGCAGCCTACGGGTTTTACCCCTTTTGGAGCAAAGTCCAAAGTCCAAACTTTGTTGGTGTACATGGACTCCATCTCGGTCCGCATTGCATCCAGCCATTTTACCGAGTCACCGCTCTGAATGGCTTGCTGGAAGCTAGTAGGCTCACCATAATCAATGGTACAATCCTCTCTATCCCCGTCTATGAGAAAACCGTAGTATCTCTCGGGCGGATGAGACTGCCTACTACTCCTGCGGAGTGGCGCTGGGATGTCCGGTTCTCCTGAACCTTCTGGTTCTACTAAGCTTTCAGTAATAGCTCGTGGTTCTGGAATTTCTTCCAGTTCTATTGCGCTCCCACTTATCTGATTTTCCAAAAACTCATATTCCAATAAGCGGGCATGACGAGAAACAAAAACCTTTTGTTCCTCTGTGTAATAGAAAAGATACCCCTTGGAGTTCTTTGGGTATCCCACAAACTTACACTGTACTGAACGTGCCTCGAGCTTATCCGCATGCTGCTTTTTAACAAAAGCTGGACATCTCCATGTCTTAATGTTCTTAAGATAGGGTTTCTTCCCACACCACATCTGATATAGTGTAGTAGGCACAGTCTTAGTTGGAACTCGGTTTAAAAGGTATGCAGCTGATTCTAGTGCATAACTCCAGAAAGATCGCGGTAACTCAGCCTTACTCATCATGGAACGAACCATATCCAATAGGGTTCGATTCCGCCTTTCCGATACACCGTTGTGTTGTGGTGTGTATGGAGGAGTAAGCTGAGAGAGAATTCCATTCTCTTTTAAGTAGTCCAGGAACTCGGCACTCAAGTATTCACCACCTCGATCAGATCTTAGTGTCTTGATACTTTTGCCTGTTTGTTTTTCAATTTCATTCTTGTATTCTCGAAATTTCTTAAAGGCCTCGGATTTGTGCTTCATCAGGAAGACATGTCCATACCTAGAGAAATCATCTGTGAAAGTAATGAAGTATGAATAACTACTTCGCGCATGTGTAGACATTGGACCACACACGTCACTGTGTATGAGTCCCAAAAGCTCGCTTGCTCTTTCTCCGTGTCCAGTGAACGGAGTCTTTGTCATCTTTCCCATGAGACAAGATTCACAAGTGGCATAAGACTGGTACTCGAACGGATCCAAGTATCCTTCTTTATGTAACTTTGTTAACCGTGTCTCATTAATGTGACCCAGTCTACAATGCCATAAGAAAGCCTGATTTGTTTCCGGAGACTTTCTTTTAAGTGTGTTCTGGACACTGAAAACCTGAGCTTGATTCAATATGTATATCCCGTTTTTCAATGTACTTGACCCAATCAGAACTTGATTTAGGTGGATATTGAAAACATCGCTTACAAAAGTAAAATCATATCCTTCCTTAGAAAGTAAGAATACAGATATGATATTACAAATCGCACCTGGTGCATAAAAATAGTCACGCAGAATCAATATCTGCCCAGTTGTCGGTCCAAGATGATATTCCCCTACGGATTCAGCGTACATGCTCATTCCGTTAGCAACCCTGAGAGTCATATCACCTATCTTGATAACCCTACAGTTTCTCAGAGCCTGTAACGAATTACAGATGTGAGATCCTGATCCGGTATCCAATACCCAGGAAGTAGGGTTAACTGACATACAGTTCTCTATTACAAATACACCCGAAGCCGAAGCCACAACATGCTTCGAATCCTGGCTACTGGCTTTGCTAGCCCTGCAATCCTTCTGCCAATGTTCATTCCCGTAACAATAGGAACGTCTCTCTTTTACTATATCCAGTCCCGAAACTTCTGCCCTTCCCTTTCCTTCTACTTCCCTGGTTTCCTTCAGGGTAGAAGGTAGAGATTGTAGAATCAAGTCGGCATCTGACCCGTTCTTCAACGTGGTCTTCAGGTCCGTGAGCTCAAAATAGCTGGTCTCTGTAAGGACGTTGCCCCCTACAGATGACCCGATAGCCAACCTCGCTGGAAGAAATTCGTTCGAGGTCTCATATCTTGCGATACGAGATTGCTCTCCATATAAATCTTTGTTATAGAGGAAGATAGAAACTAAGTCCATCTTCTCGTGCTGCCCCTGGTATGCACCATCAACTGAGGATAACACGAGGCACTTGGCTTTCGCACAGTCTTTTTTCGATGTCTTACGGATATCAATATCCGTGACAGGGGAAACTGGTCCTGAGACGGCAGGGGTTGGATTAGTCAAGAGGTGTCACAGCTTGTCATGGGCAATGGACATCTGGACAGACCTTTGCCAGTCATAACAGTCAGATTCAGTCATGTTATTATCTAGATGTAACCTAGGTGTGGTCACTGGGTCGCTGCAATTAAGAGAGAGAGAAGAAAACACTCAGCATGATGCTCTTGCAAGTTTAGATTGGTTTTTAATTTATCTAAACAGGATGGCTCCCACTGTCTCTCGAATCCCTCCTCAAACCATAAAGGAAGAATTAGTCGGGATCAATCTCACCGTACAATACTTGCTTAACCGTTTAGCCAGGCCAGTGTCGGTACTTCGAGGGAGGTTTTCCAACGCTTTCGCGAACTTCCTTAATTAAATAATCTCTTTTCCCTGTGGGCGTAGCCCCGCTAACACCTTTCTAGACACCTACTTGGTTTATAGCATTGATCGTTAAGTGAGAAAGTTCCCGAGGAGTAGTATATACTCACAGTAGGATCGGGATCCAAATATCATCGTGTGACAAAACTGAAGGAATCCTACCAGAATCATCACACTCCAAATGGTATACAGCGCTAGCAAGTTTCAGTTTCTTTAGAAACTCCCGATGTGGATTTTTGCCCCATGCTCTTATGACCTTGACTTTGGCCAACAAATCATAAGTCACATGTCAAGTTCTACCCGTCATTCTCCAGGTTAATTTGAACCAACCCGTACCTACCCTTGATTTTAGCCAATAAGGCAGTACGACTGTCCCAAACCAACGCATCTATCTATGCTGCATATGAATACCCAATAGCTATCAAACACTGTGCCTTGACTTTGGCCAACAAACACAGCTTGAATACTATTGACTATCCATATGAAACGACGGAGGGATACGAATGGTTTTGGCGAAACCGTGAACGCAGTGAACTTGATATAATCGATGGAACGAGATAGCTTCTAAAATGAGTGGTTCAGGATCCGCATTTAAAAGTTGGTTTTTGAAAAGAACCGAGTGGTTTTGAAAGTGTTCCAACGACTTTTACTTGGTTTATTTTCTTGCATTAATTTTAATGCGTCCCATCATTTAATCCTACCATTGCAGAAAACAACGAAAATATGACGTACGCTTATGCCATCCGCATTCGCCACGGGGTCCCGTCATCACCCGTTAGGTCACTTAACTAACGACAGAGCAGGGGCTGGACTAGCGCGGATGCAAAACATAAGCAACACCTAAATAGATATCATATATAGATATATACATTCGTCAGATGCAATGATAGCCATTCCAGATCACAGACGATCACTTTGGATATACTAGGAATCCGCGTTTCGTTCAAGCCTGCAATGAAAGACGGATTACACGGTCGCGATGAATAGCCAATACCCCACCCTAAACCCCTACGGGTGCGGCAAACTACCCGCCAAGTACCCGAAGCGAAGCAACCTCCCTCAACAATGTGAGTAGACCACTCGGCACTTTGAGATACCCGGTAGTTTGTGCACCCCACCTTGGGTCTATCCTAGGAGCAAAAACAGTAAAAGAAATTATACAATGGCGGCTACAACCTCATCCCGGATGTGCGGCCATAAAATAATATTACATCAATTACAAATTTTACATGAATGAAAGAAAAAGAAACTCTCATCTCACATCCACCCGGCTATTCATCCGCGACAATCCAACGAGTTCATATACACATACCATCAACATTACAGATCACAGATATGTATAACCCCCACTAATCGACGTATAGCGATTAGCAGACGTTCAATACATATATAACATTACAGATATAACCCATTAGCCAAAGTCTACAGAAAATCGACCAAAAATACGGATTTGTAACCACCCCAAAAACAAACTTGTTCTCTGGAAATTCTGGGCAGAAACAAACCATCTCAAAAATCACAAAAAACGAACAGAAGAAAACTACAGGAGAAACGATCCACGACCGAGTCAACTCAGCCGCGGATCCGCGGCAGGAGCAAGCTCCTGCAGCGGATCCGCGATGAGTTGGTCGACTCACTGGATCGTTTTTCTTGCCTGTTCTTTAAAAACCCTGAGCCGATTTTTAGTACATGATTTATTATTTTTTGAGCAGAAATAAAAATCGGCAGAAACGTGAATTTTCCGGGGTGTTTTGCGGTTTTTTGTCCGGTCGAAATTCTAGATACTTTGCTAATAAGCTAGTTTGTGTTTAGCTAGGCTCTGATACCACTGTAAGTCCACATTGCTCACCTCGGTTCTTACGGGGAGGCGGAAACGGCGAAAAACAATTTTTTTGGCGCAAAGGCAATATGGACTAAAAGAAGGATCTTTGCTAAACTACAAACTAGCAAACTACTAGAGGTGCTATCTACTATGCCATAGAAATTATACCTCACGATACCGGTCCTTCAGGTCTTCATTCCGCTGTCCCGCTCGTCCATCCAAGCTTCGAGGATCGATCCGGATCTTGGTCACCTCCGCGGCCTCCTTGAGTCGAAGACGATCCATCCGAGAGTTGTACACCAAGCTCCACCTCGGGCCGAGGCAACTAGGGCAACAAGATCGCTAGTCTTGATGTCCTAGATTGTGTAGAAGAGGTAGATGGAAGTGTTTGTCTATTTGGATCCTTTTTCTCTCAACACATGAGATCAAAGGATGTTTTCAAGAGGAGGAAGAAGAAGGAACAACCATGGAGCTCTTTCTTTTCTTCTCACAAGAGAGAGAATGAGAAAATGAGAAAATGAGAAAATGAATTATCAACTAAAGAAAAAAGGCACCATGGTTCAATAATACATAAACACCATCATTACCAATCCTTTCATGATAAAGTTGATGGCTACTAATGACTTGATCATTTTCATAATCCAAAAAGAAAAAGAAATCCAAAGAAAACTCTAGACCTCTCATGAAGGTCAAAGTCAACTTTGGTCAAACGGTCAACAAAATCAAGTGTGGTCAAATATGGTCAAATGGTCAAAGCAATTAGCCATCACATAATTATCACTGAAAAGATTAGTAAATAATGTCCCCAGCTCATAATGGCTTTGACCGAAAGAATTGTCAAAACCGTAATAAACCTACTACATAACGGTTTTGGCCGAACTAACTGCCAAAACCCTAATGAGGCACCTCCTCCTTCTTCGCTCCTCAAAACTGTGCATACACACCCGCATCCGCATTCCGTAGAATGCGAATGCACAGAAGACAAAACTAATCCATCCGTGCAATACTAGGATCCGGCTTAAACCAAAGCCCACTAGCATTGCCTGTCCGAACAGCATACGCACACTAGTGTACGTAAGTGATCGCAGCCCTGCCGTAAAACCATACGGCCTCTACACGTTTCGCATAGTGCAGGGAAACTCTCTGTGTGGGACTCTAAAGACTCGACACTACGCTGGCAGTGGGTTTAACCACAGACCGCAAGCGGCAGTAGCTGTACGTAACGGTTCCCAGGTAGATGCCGATAAGAAGGCTGATGAAGTAAACCGATCCGAACTCCTACTAAGCCTGTATATGACAATCTCCGTACAGTCCGGTCCGTTCGTCTGAAAACATCGCATGGCGGGCCTAGCGGGTGGTAAACGTCAGTCCCCTAAAAGCGGTACAAGTCGTGTCGGAGTGTAGCCCAGAACACCCTGAGATAACACTGGAAACCTACCAATATATCTCGCTTTCCCAGGCCAGGGACTACTTGTGTAATGGATCTCTTAGACACAGCGCGATATCAACCCCCAATACCGGGAGAGACGAATCCTGTCTAACCGTCACTGCCTCCAAGTGCTTCGGGACTGCACCCAACTACTACCTGTTTGCACGACTCCTTTGAGCCGTGGTAGGGTAGTAATATAAGTACAGTGGGAACACACTCGAGGCGAAGTGACAGTGTCAAGTTAGCGGACTAAGCTGTACTCATGTCACCTGGGAACTGATAACTGACGATAGGTATAATACCAACCATCAGTTCCCGACGAGTCCGGTCCAGTGTACTCGTAACCTAACGAGCACCCGCATACTATCTTCAGTATGACGTACTGATGGCTGTGGGACAGACCATCTCCCCTGCTGGGATGAGAACCGCATACGCTAGTCTACTCCGGAGTATCGATGCTCTGTCTCGATAGTCCTACGACTAGGGACCTGTATAAGGATGCGCTTATAGATTACCCAGCTCTCACAAGTGTGACTGCCATCACAACGCTGGTAATCAAGCAAAGATCCTAAGGGCTCTACTAATATGTATAGGCGATATGCTAAAAGAAACACATGCACATATTGAAGTAGAGACAAACCAAGTAGCATACTACCATTTTGAGCAAAATTGTCTATACAACTGTGAATATCCCAAGCTTCCATTAAGTAATATACAAGCTAGTATGATACAGTAATGGCCTCTATGGCATATACACTAACAAAATGATGATTCGCTCCTGGCAATATCCCAGTCGTAGCGGTGCTGATGCCGAAATCGGTGTCTAATCCAAAGCTTGCGGCGAAAAGCCAGCAAGCCACACATGCATACGAAATAGCCGAAATGATGGGGCAACTTGCAATAAAAAGCAGCAAGTAAAAATGTATGCATGAGAAATAGCCGAAATGATTGGACAACTCGCAATAAAAAGCAGCGAGGAAAAATAAAATAAATAGCCGAAATGATTGGGCACCATGAAAAATAGCCGAAATGATTGGGCAATCGCGATCTTCGCGATGTAAAAGCTGAAATGATAGAGCATCGTGGAAAAAGAAATAAAACAAAAATGAAATTTATGCCCGACAGGCGATATTACATCAATCCCTGTATACAATCCAGGAGCGCAAACAAAGAAGGAATCGCACTCCTCCTCTCCCAGGTTTCATCAAAAGAAGAAACCAAATCTCGATGAGTCACCGATAGCCTTGAGATCATCTCGACGTTCGTCTCATCACAGCAGACACAATATCAAGCAAAGCGGAACAGCGGCAACTCCCAGTTCCATGACTCGGTGGCGTACAGCCGACCGAGAGTCAAATTCCGACTTCGTGAAATACAGACAGAGATCAAAATTCCTGGTTACATGGAACGCGGATAATATCACTCTTTGACCCTGTGGAAAAAGTCGAGAGCGGATCCTGGTCCTCGCAGAGCATGGCGGTGAACCCGTGTGAAGCATCCAGAGCGGAGCCTGGTCCTCGCCGAACACGGCAATGAACCCGTGGGAAGCATCCAGAGAAAAATTCCTGGTCATGTGGAACGCGGATAGCGTCACTTTTTGACCCCGTGGAAAACATCCAGAGCGGAGCCTGGTCCTCGCCGAACACGGCAGTGAACCCGTGGAAAGCATCCAGAGCAAAATTCCTGGTCACGTGGAACGCGGATAACGTCACTCTTTGACCTCGTGGAAAACGTCCAGAGCGGAGCCTAGTCCTCGCCGAACACGGCAGCGAACCCGTGTGAAGCATACAGAGCAAAATTCCTGGTTACGTGGAACGCAGATAACGTCACTCTTTGACCCCGTGGAAAACGTCCAGAGCGGAGCCTGGTCCTTGCCAAACACGGCAGCGATCCCGTGTGAAGCATCCAGAGAAAAATTCCTGGTTACGTGGAACGCGGATAACGTCACTCTTTGACCCCGTGGAAAAAGTCCAGAGCGGAGCCTGGTCCTCGGCAGCGAACCCGTGTGAAGCATCCAGAACGGAGCCTAGTCCTCGCCAAACACGGCAGCGAACCCGTGTGAAGCATCTAGTGCAAAATTCCTGGTCACGTGGAACACGGATAACGTCACTCTTTAACCCCGTGGAAAACGTCCAGAGCGGATCCTGGTCCTCGCAGAGCACGGCAATGAACCCGTGTGAAGCATCAAGAGCGGAGCCTGGTCCTCGCCAAGCATGGCAGCGAACCCGTGTGAAGCATCCAGAGCAAAATTCCTGGTCACGTGGAACGCGGATAACGTCACTCTTTGACCCCGTAGAAAACGTCCAGAGCGGAGCCTGGTCCTCACCAAACACGGCAGCAAACCCGTGTGAAGCATCCAGAGCAAAATTCCTGGTTACATGGAACGCGGATAACGTCACTCTTTGACCCCGTGGAAAACGTCCAGAGCGGAGCCTGGTCCTCGCAGAGTACGGCAGCGAACCCGTGTGAAGCATCCAGAGCGGAGCCTAGTCCTCGCCAAACACGGCAGCGAACCCGTGTGAAGCATCTAGTCCAAAATTCCTCGTCACGTGAAACGCAGATAACGTCACTCTTTGACCCCATGGAAAACGTCCAGAGCGGATCCTGGTCCTCGCAGAACACGGCAATGAACCCGTGTGAACCATCCAGAGTGGAGCCTGGTCCTCGCCAAGCACGGCAGCGAACCCGTGTGAAGCATCCAGAGCAAAATTCCTGCTTACGTGGAACGCGGATAACGTCACTCTTTGACCCCGTGGAAAACGTCCAGAGCGGAGCCTGGTCCTCGCAGAGCACGGAAGTGAACCCGTGTGAAGCATCCAGAGTGGAGCCTGGTCCTCGCCAAGTACGACAGTGAACCCGTGTGAAGCATCCAGAGCAAATATCGGACTGTGGAGTCCTTAAAATCCACGGACTATGATGTCCTTAACCTCGACCGTAATGTCTTAAAACTAATGATCAACCATGATGATTCTAGACTGATTTCACCTTGGTTCAAGGGTACATCCCTTCACTCCTTTGATATTTGTCGTTGTAATTCCTCAACGTCTTCAAAGAGGTGACGGGTCCCAGTGACCACACATCGGACTGTGGAGTCCTTAAATCCACGGACTATGATGTCTTAAAACTAACATTGGACTGTAGAGTCCTTAAATCCACGGACTATGACGTCCTTAACCTTGACCGTGATGTCTTAAAACTAATATCGGACTGTGGAGTCCTTAAATCCACGGACTATGACGTCCTTAACCTTGACCGTGATGTCTTAAAACTAGCATTGGACTGTGGAGTCCTTAAACCCATGGACTATGATGTCCTTAACCTCGACCGCAATGTCTTTAAACTACGGTACCCTGAAAAACATCCCAAAGCAACCCCTGACCCCGTTAGATACGGATAAGGGCGACCGCACCCAGCAATTGCGGATCCTCACGACCTGTAGGGAAGAAAACTCTCTTGTGAGATCCTTACGACTCCCAAAGGAAAACCCGCTTAAGAATCCTCACGATTCTTAAGGAGAACTCACACCTACGGGATCCTCTCGACCTGTGGGGAGAAAAAACTCTTTATGAGACCCTCACGACTCATAAAGCTCAAAAGTCTTAGGAAGCAGATCTTAACCCTGAATCCTAAGCCCTCGCCGCCCTGCAAAGAGACCAAGATAAATTGTCCGCAGAACACATTCAATAAAAAGAGACACACCATTAAGAAGAAAAATATGTCTTTATTCATAAACCAAAATGGATACAAAGTACAATTCATGAAAAAACAAAAAGAATATACTCTCATTCAGGAGTATGTACAAAAGAAGAAAAAAGGGATATATAAGTCTTCAGGCCGGCGGGCGATTTAGCAGCTTGGTCAACTCATCCTTCTTTCACTGGGCCACGCCTTCGTGATTCAATATCGCCAGAAGACGGGCCTCTGCCTGAGCCTGCTGGGCCTGATATGAGGCAAGCCGACCTTCCAGCTCTTTCTCGGTAGCCTTGTGAGCCTCAACCCTTTCGCGGGTGAACACGGTAGCTTTATCGAGGGCCACCACCTCTTTGATAGACTCTTGAAGCACTCGCCAGAGTTCGTACGCTTTGTTGGCTTTGGCTGTAAGGCTGATTTGGAGCTCGTTCAGTGCCTCAGAGGCCAGCTCCCTCTCCGAGAATTTGCGGCCGAGCCTCTTCTCGCATGACACCATATTCGCCGCGCACCGCTCAATCAAACCCCGCAAGCCCACTTTCGCAGCCACAGCCTCCGAGGAAAGGCGGGTATACTCAAGCACGTGCAGACAAGCCTCCACCTGACGGCAAAACTCAACCCAGACTTGCACCACGACCTCGCTATGATTGACAGCAAGAAAGGGAAGAGAACCATTAGCTTCAGCAGCAAACGCTTCGGCTGTGATTACACTGCCCACATGAAGCTCCTCGATCAGTGATGACAAGGAGTCAAGGCTTAATTTTGCCAGACGGTCTGAGGCTCGTAAAGCATAAGGACCGGGCGGCATGGTGATGCGCGACTCCGGCATTGTGAGAACTGGCAGGGCTGTTCAGATTTATAAAAGATCAGTGAAACTCTTAAGCAAAGGAATAAATGGGACCATATTGAGACGTCACTTACCTACAGTCATGCAAGAAGGAGCTGAAGGCTCCCCTGACCCTTCGAGAACCTTAACCTCGTCGTCAGCCTCCAGAACTGTAAAGGACATCAATGTTATTCCGCAAAATGATAACAATGATATGAAAAGATGGTGAGCGACACTAACCTTGCCCAGAAGAGAGGATGATGCGTTGAGGAGATATCGCCTGCGGAGCGGCCATCTCCAGCAGATGCTGAAAGGATTGCCGAGGAGACAGATCAGCAATAGAGGCCGCCAGCCCACGCAATTCTGAAAAGGCAAAAGAGTTCAGGTAACAGAAAGACTACTAGTTTAAAGTATAAAGGGTTACCTTCGACACTCCTCCCATTCTGGGCTGGAGGGATAGCAGCTTCAACGGCCTTCGCCGTGACTTCGGGCTCCAACAAAGGGAGGGTAGTCCCGACTACCTCCATCCCAGCCTCTGGGCCACCCTCAGGGAGAGTCGTTGGGGCGGCGACCACCAAAGGAGCCTCTACCAAAGGAGCGAGTGCTCCGTGATCAAGAACCGCCACCGGAGGCTCTATTGTAAGAGGAGCAGCCTCGTCAACCCCCTCCATATCGAGCAATGTTACATTGGGAATGTCAACAGGCTCTACCTTCAACAAGCCCGTAGGAATCTTCCCCATTGCCGAAGACTCTGCACAATTCACGCAAGAATAAGGATACACACATACAGGTGTAAACAATTTGAAATGCTACAAAGAAGTACAAAAACATACCAATACGCAAGGAAGCCTTCAATATGGCTTCTTCAAGCCTATGCTCCTTCTCAAGGAGGCATGCTCGCCGAGGTTCGAGGGTGGACTCGTGGCCACCGGTCCATAAGGAAAGCGCGTCCGCAGCATCCTCCGAAGCGGCCTGCATCAGGGCCCTTTCTCCCCATTCCTCCAAAGGGCCAATAAATCGCCGCCGGATCCATGAGGGGTCTTCATAGAAGATTACGGCAGGATAAGCTTTCTTCGGAACCCTTACGTTCTGAAACTCATCTTTAGAACGCCGTATGGCCTCAGCCAATTGCGCGGCTTCCTCGGCAGCCAAACCCGGGAAAAGAAGACCAGCGTCCGACTCTTGCACGACCAACGGTTCATCTGGGAGTATGGGCTCAGACTCCGCTAAAGAATCAAGTAAGTTGATGGCCACCCTCCTCCGCCTCTTAGATCCAGAACCGGCCACCGAAGACGACCGTTTCTTCCCCCGTGGAGCCTTAGTGCGGCACCGGCCCACGTCACCTTCAACACCCTCGTCCCTATCACCCTCGCTTGGCGCCACAACTGAAGATGACACGGCCATTGTTGACGCCACGGGTGGTGGTGCCGCCACCAGAGCCCGATTAGCCCACGACCGGGTACCCAAGGGAATACCAACAGTAGAAGTGAAGTCTACTCCCGACTCTCCCGGAATAAGCGCAATACCGGTATCCCTCAGAGGAAAGCGGACCGGGGTGCGCGGTCGCAGCATAGCTCCTGTGGCCGCAACCTGAGTAGGGGCACCGTGGCCAAGAAGTACCCTTCTTTCCTCAATAATAATCGGGTTGACCCGTTGGAGATACCAGCCCATAAACGACCCCACGCATCGGGGTATGTAATCAGCATCAGGGATCATGAAATGGGAACCGGTGTTCAGCCTCACAAAATGATGGGCGGCATCTCGAACGGCTTCGGGCCAAGGAACCGGCGCGACTATGAAAGCCTCAAAAGGGACGCCCTGATCGTAGCCAAGCTGCCGGGCAAAGCGATGGGGATTGTACCGCATGAAAAGGGCCACGCTATCCTGACAAAATACCAGGTAGGCCGGTCTGATTGCGTATAAGTGCGCGGCCTCCCGGGGCCTCAAAGAGGGCACGCCATCTTTTGACCGGTCCCAAAGTGGCTGAGCTGAACCCGAGGGAGAAGATAAGACCCGATCAGTGAATACCAACCCGCCAGCAGTAGTATAAGGAGAAATCAACGCCCGAATAGCCCCGAATTGAGTCGGGTCAGGGGCAGAAGCATCCACCATTCGCATAAGTCGCGGAAAGGTGTAAGCATCATAAAATGCAGGCCTCTGATGTATAGCAAAAGCCCCTAACACATGCATCTCGATCCAAGACGTGAAATAATGGAGAGAAAAGTTTACTACATTCATGCCGGGAGTCGAGGTATTAGTTGCAGCGCCTAACCTGTGATATAGATGCGCCAGCGCCGGGATGCCGATAGCCAACCGCACCCCTTCAGCAATACAATGAGCTGGGTAGATAACCGAGGCTCTCATGAAGCGGCGATGCATGGGGACGACGAACCAGCTGAGCCAGACACTAACAAAGCCCACGAAGAATGTCTCCTCATCCATGCCGGGAGCTGCGATAGATTCGAAAGATACCGGTGACATAATGGGGATATAGTATTGCGGTAAATCTGATTCCTTGGTCGGCAGCTTCTTCGGGCCCAACCCAAAGGGGTCTTTGATGTTTGCGAACTTCGGAGCTGTCTTCGACAGGACGCCCTCGCGAAGGAAGCAGGCAATGAAGCTCTTAAAAGTAACGTCCTGCTCCTCAGATTCGGTGAACAATCGATCAAAGATACCTAGCGCCTTGATCAAGCTGGGATGCTTGTGGCGGACGGCGTTCTCAGTAGACAAGCCGTCAACCGGTGCAGGCTCGGGCTCAAAGACGTACTCGTCAGGAGACAGCAACTCCTCATACAGTGTACCCCTGATTGGCAATCCCGAGATTTCATAAAATTCTGCCAGAGAGATCGAGACCTCGCGGTCCCCTAGAATAAAAGTGTTGGTGGGGAGATTCCACTGGTTCAAGAACGCCTTAACCCACCAGACATGCGGGGATTGGTAATGAAAGAGCGACGCATATATCGCCTGGTAAAGCCCGACCTTCTGCAGCCGCGCACGATGGGCAGAAAGGATGTAGCGAGCCCAGAGAAGGTAGCCCGTGGGGTGTCGAGGGGTGAGCCCTATCTTATAGATTTATCCCCATAGTTGGGCCTCACCCTGGCAAATACGTCGGCCCAGAATATCTATAGCTGGGATCGGATGGTTCGGGATACCGGTTGTCGAAGGCTCGAGCCGCCCCATTGGGGTCCAATTTGGCATCTCCACAGCAAAGACCGTCCTCGGAGGATCCATCGGCAAGAACAGAAAGGTGGGCTCTGTCGGCACTTCGCAGAGGAAACTCCGACGACCCCGGATGATATGGCTGTACCAGGTCCCCCACAAAATTAAGTTGGTGCAACTCGGGTCATGAGCCCTGATCATCGCCATTGCTTCCTCATCAGATGGCGACTGGGGAAAAGCGGCTTCCGAACGAGTAAAAGGGAAGTACGGAACGGAAGTCATCACACCTGAAATAAAATAAGTGGAAACTGTTAAAGCGAGGTCGGTAATGTATATATATATACATGGTTATGAATGCATATAAATAAAAAGACAGTGGAAGAAAGCGACAGAGGACTTGTTTGGTGGGACCATTAGTTACAAAACATGAGGGTCCCACGAAATCAAGATGGCGGCTGGCTAATGATGATGCACAACAATTATAATGAGACAAAGGGAATATTCTTATTAAATAGGCAGTGGGTTTCAAGTGACCCTACACATCCCCCTAAAAGACAGATCCATCTTGGACTCTGTGATAAATCAAACAGAATCAGGGGGATTAAATTCCCAAAGACCAACAGTGCAAACTTCTCCTGGATTGTGAAGAAGATGACTTAGGGCAAGAAAACCCATGAAGTTCTCTAGGAAGAACTTAGTTCTTCATAGGAATTAAATTCCTTTTTGAAAAAGTGAATTAAATTCCCAGAAAATTTTGTTCCAGAGCCAGAGCTCCTTGGGGATGGAATTAAATTCCATGGAAAACAGCCGACATCATCATCTCCCTAAAAGATCAGATGAACCCTAAGAGATCTACTGTTTGAAGATTAAATGGTTTTATATTTCTGTTGAAGAACTTGAAGAAAAAATGGATTCATGTTAAAAGGGTGAAACCCTTGATATGGATTTAAAATCCAGAAAGATATGAAAGTGTCTCGACCGTTCAAAGATCACTACCTGAAGAGATGAGTCTTCCCTGAACAGAGTTAAACTCTGAAGATTGTGGAGCAGAGAACTAAGCTCTGGAAAAGGAGAATTAAATTCTCAAAGGAAGAAAGTTCTCAAAGGAGGAAGATGAGCAAAGTGGAGGCTCTCCTGAAAGGACATTGGCATTTATAGGATGGGATAGAAAACGTTTCATCTACCCTACTCCCAAGGCAGATCCAACGGTCACAAAAGTGACAGCGTTGCACTCACGTGCAGACACGTGAGAACAACGCTGTGGGGGCATTTGTTCCCTGATTAAAAATCAGGAAAAGGCTTCAGAAGAGGCATCACGTGCTCACACGTGACCAATGGTCACGTGTTGGCACGTGATGGTTAAAGCAGCGGCAAAGAACAGAACGCAGAAGAGAAGTCGATTCAGGGGGTCACGTGCTCACACGTGACCGAGGGTCACGTGGCCACACGTGACTGGCTTTAAAAGCCTTACTGTTCAACAGAATTAAATTTTGAAAAAGATCATTTGAATCTTTCCAAAATGGAAAAGAATTATGGAGAACCGCTGGATTAAGAATCCCAGGGTGATTAAATATCACCAATTTATAGAAAAATCTTGAACAAGGAAAGATTCCCCCTAAATCTTACCGAAATAACAAAAGGAATATCTTTGGATTTTAAATCCAACGATGAATAAAATTCACCTAATAATCTAAAGGCCCGAATTAATGATAAAAACAAATCAAATCTTTCAATGAAAGATTTACCAAACAGATTGATTCTTTTCCTTCTCCTATAAATAGGAGCCAAAAGAAGGGAGAAAGAGGAGAGTTTTATAAGAAAAGGAGGAGCGAGTTTTGGAGAGAGAGCTTTGGAATCTTGAAAATTCAGAGAGAAAAGAAAGGAGAATTTAATTCTCAACAAAGAAAAACCCTAGGTAAGAAAGGAAAGGGGATAAAAGCTTCAAAAAGAGAATTTAATTCTCGATCTAAGAGTTTAACTCTTATAAAAAAAAGAACTTAGTTCTTTCTCTGGTGGAAGACCTGCAAAGTGCACATCTCCCCATAGGTTGAGAATTTAATTCTCATCGGGTTGAGATCCTGCCATGCAGATCTAAAACATAGAGGAGGAATCGAGTTTTGAGAATTTAATTCTCACAAAATTATAGGAATTTAATTCCTCCAAGATAAAATTAGGGTTTAACCCTGTATGAGAATTTAATTCTCCAAAATTATAGGAATTTAATTGCTTCAAAATGGACAGAACTAGGGTTTAGCCCTAATTGAGAATTTGATTCTCTCAGACTCACTGGGATTTAATTCCCCTTAAAAGTAAAACTAGGGTTTCACCCTATATCAGAACTTGTTTATTTACATATATGAGAATCTAAATCCTACAGAAAGAAAGTTAGGGTTTAACCCTACCTAAGAATATAATTCTTCGAAAATAGGAATTTAATTCCTCCAAAGTTATAGTTAGGGTTTAACCCTATAAAGAATTTAATTCTTAAAAAGACAAACAGATCTTCAAACAGGAAAGAAGCAGGGTCACGTGTCCCCACGTGACCCCATGTAAAAGATCCACAGAACAGAAGCTCTGGACGCCCTTACGTGTCACCACGTGACCCCTAATGAATATTCTAATAAATCAAGGCATGAGCACCCATCACATGCCCACAAGTGAAGGCTGTGAGAATTAAAGGTGTTAAACACTTATCTGCAGAACAAAATGAAGGGGATCTGGCCCCACTTTTTGATGCCATCACGTGCTCCCACGTGATCCCTCCTCTGTTAATGTTTAACACTAATCTGATAAATTTTGTTGCCAGTGTTTAACACTGTTATCTGTTAGTGTTTAACATTAATTTGAGAATCATAATTTTTGGTGTTTAACACTAATTTGATAATCTTATTTCCAGTGTTCAATACTGTTGGTCTTTAGTGTTTAACACCAGTTTTAGCCCAATTGGCTAATTTTCTAGAGGCAAAGCCTCTCCTTCAATGGACCAACAGAGGGCTAATATTCCAAAGATGATTGGACTTAGCCCAAGAAGGCCATAAGTCCTCAATTCAGACTTAATTAAGCCAATGGGCTCACAATATAATTAATTGGTCTTGGTTCCAAAATTGGGCTACAGATCATTTAATCTATCTTAGTTCAAGGGTACATCTCTTCACTCCTTTGATATTTGTCGTTGTAATTCCTCAACATCTTCAAAAAGATGACGGGTCCCAACAACCATACATTTCACGGACTGTGGTGTCCTTAAACTCATGGACTATGATGTCCTTAACCTTGACCGGGATGTCTTAAAACTAACGACGGACTATGATGTCCTTAACCTTGACCGGGATGTCTTAAAACTAACAACGGACTGTGGGGTCCTTAAGCTCACGGACTATGACGTCCTTAATCTTGACCGGAATGTCGTAAAACTAACACCGGACTATGACGTCCTTAACCTTGACCGGGATGTCTTAAAATTAACGATGGACTATGATGTCCTTAATCTTGACCGGGATGTCTTAAAACTAACAACGGACTGTGGGGTCCTTAAACTCATGGACTATGACGTCCTTAACCTTGACCGGAATGTCTTAAAACTAATACCGGACTATGACGTCCTTAACCTTGACCGTGAGGTCTTAAAAC
Organism: Agapanthus africanus; assembly: GCA_030015575.1. Lineage (NCBI taxonomy): Eukaryota > Viridiplantae > Streptophyta > Magnoliopsida > Asparagales > Amaryllidaceae > Agapanthus > Agapanthus africanus. The sequence goes on along the minus strand of JASDDO010000028.1, from coordinate 166,758,126 downwards.
TAACACCGGACTGTGAGGTCCTTATGCTCACGGACTATGATGTCCTTAACCTTGACCGCAATGTCTTAAAACTAACATTGGACCGCAATGTCCTTAAACTACCTATCGACCGCAATGTCACTAAACTAAACAATAGAGCCCCCCAATTGCTCTCTTGTCGGATCTAAATGATCCCGTTAAGTTGATCTTAGTCTAAAAATTAGACTAAAGTATCCTTAACAAACGTTTAAGTTGATCTTAGTCTCAAATGAGGCTAACGTATCCTTAAACGCAAACCCCCAATAAGATAATATGGATTTGGACTAGTCCACGCCCTACGGACGACGACATAACTTAGTCTCCGTATACAATCCACGGGCAACCAAACACAAAACAAACACCCACGACACGAGATGACCATCTGTAGAAGGAGAAAGTTGTTACCGCGATGCGGTAGTGTAATTAACTGCAGAGGCTTGCGCGTGCAGGGAAGAGCGTCCCCACAATCAAAAACCCCTCAAACGAGGGGGAATCTGACGAAGTCTGCTATATCGGACGCATCCGTTTAAACCTTCGATATACGGTGCCATAAATCAACTTGGCATTTTCGGAGAGGTGGACTGATAGCACCAATTAGCATCTGCCCCGAATCTCAGGCAAGACGTCTTTTCGTCGCGCCGTCTTTCAGAGGGGAACATACATCAACGGTCCTCTCAATCGGGCAGCCTCTAACAATGTCCTGATCATCCTGTGCAAATCCGAACACTCGCCTTAAACGAGAGGTCTCAACACAAACACTAAACCGAGACGTCCCTATGTCACCAGAAAACATCATGGTCAGCCCTCATTCATAACGAGCTCACTCTGACCGCAACTCTAGCAGTAGCTCTCTCTGTGCTCAACACTCTGGTGACAGGAACCTCAAGCAGGTATCGATGAAGATAGATCGAAGGGACGAAAGAAATCAATAGGTCCAAAATGGATATATGATCATAAGAAGGAATGAAATCAATAGGAGTATGATCATAGGAACGAATAAAATCAAGAATCTCAAGTAATGTACATCCTAAGGTCAATTAAGCAGAGCAGCATGTCGTAAGTATGCCGCGGAACATACACACGGTGCGTCACTCTACTCAAGCTATCTACTCCATCAACCAATGTCAACCTACGCGACGAAAGTTCGGGTCTAGTACCCTCTCAGTCAAGTCTAAGTTCCGTAAGGTCAAGCTTAAACTTGAACCAAGGTTAAACCTAACGCTCTGATACCAACTTTGTCACGACATGGAATTTAGCTCATGACCGGCACTTAAATCACGCAACGTCTAAACGTGTAACATAATTCAAGTAAGCCGAAACCCAAAAATCTAAACATTTTTGCAGAAAATAGTGGAGGTGCAGTTTTGAAATAAAGGTATAATGAAATCAAGTATTTCTTTAAATGCATAAATAAAGATATATGAGAAAACAAAGGGTTCTATACTAGAGTTGAAAACATTTTTCATCCTTTAAAAATTTGGGCAGCACCTTCCTTGTATATTTAGATCCAAAAACCACATACAAGCAATATATATAGGTATCCCCAAGCGGGAGCTAGCTCTTCGCCAATTGACAGAATCACAACCACGCAAGCAAGCAATATATATACGACTCCCAACGGCGAAAATCAACACAGAACGAATAAATAAATAAAGTAAGACATCAAAAACCTTAAAAGAAGCGAATAAATACCCATCGCTCTATGTCTCGCAACACAAGTCTGTCTAGGTCTATCAATATACAAATTCTAGTTTCTGATTGATAGAGTTTATCTAGATACAATAGAAATAATAAGTACAAGAGTGGGCACGATCCAATATGTCCCACCTACCATAGCAAAACACCCTGAAAGATCTGTGGGCCACCGATGCCGCTACTGATCTAAGCGGTCAAACGTGCAAGAAAACTGTGGCACAACGGAGGTGAGTTACCAATTCACGAGTAGAAAACATCAGCAGGTAGAAATCGAATAAACAGCGATTCCTAGGTCAACTGTATCATGAAAGTAATACTATAGTATCTAAGGTGACCATGTATGCGTATATATCAACAATAGAGTCCATGCAAATGACATGTACAAATAATATCTAAACTCATATGCATGTATGCATGTGGATATCATCCACGTTTGTCCATCAATGACACAATCAATATCATGGAATCTGAGTGTCCACTATCAACGCTCAAATCATCATGAAAACATATGCATGTATGTATGAGCATATCAACCAACGTGTACCCATCAACGACACATTAATATCATGGAACCTGAGTGTCCAACACCGAAACTCGAAACATCATGAAAAATCCGTGTCCAGCATCGATACGTAAATCCTCATATCTTAGGCGCCACATGCTCAGATCGGTCCCCAGACGCCGCATCCTCTGATCGGCCCTCATATCCATCTCACGACTCCGGTCGGTATCCTCCGGATAACCGCCGGGTCCAAACTATCACCGGTAGGTAGTTCTCTCCCTGCCAGGCTCATCGTCATCCCCACAAAACCATTCTTTCCCCGGGGTATCTTACCGGGCCCACCATGTACCCGCAGACGGTTCATCCAACTTCTCGAATCGGGTCTCAAAAACAAGCTCAGAACCGAGAAAACTCATGGTGGACACGAAATATCATCAAGAGAAATCACGTTTTTAAAACAATATAAATTTCCTTTTGAAATATAACCGCGGTTCTCAAATCCAGAGATCTCATGAAACAGCATCTCAATGCATATAACCATAAAATACGATGTATGCAAACATAGAACAGTAATATGAGCATATCAAGTAATAATACTGAACAATGAATGTATTTTACCGTTATGAATAATATCATGATATGGCAGTTTTACTGTGCAAGTGGCAAGGCAATTACCGATGATGAATGTATGTGAGCCGGCAAATCTGTGTAAGTGTAACATGCGCATCATCGGTAATTGTGCAGGTGTACTAGCAGATAATATCATAAAGCGGTAAATACCGGAAACATAGCACGTAAGTCCCGAGGGATAAGCCATCATAAGCTTAAACGATAATAAGGTACTTAACTACACATGAACCATACGGTCAGTTTAAAAGATACGAATCGTAGTTTTGAAAATGGGGGCTACGCTGTTTTTTAGAAAAAGACACCATTTGAAAATCCGTAACTTCCCTTGAGGTTTCCATTTAAAGGTGCTTACAATTCGTCGGTTTTGGAAATAAGTATGGTTCAGGTGATATCTTTACGTCGGCAATCCAGCCTCATAGCCTCAGATGTGGCAATATCCTAAAATATCATTCTCAAATCACGAGCGTGGATCAATCATCTGGTATATCTTATCGCGTACGGTAATCCATCGTACGGTGACATCAAACAAAATAAGGATTCTATCGTCCTATTCATCAACAAGGGTACGGATCTAAGATCTCGTACAGCATATCATCCTTGATTCTCATCCATACATATATATCTTCAATCTCATGTCATCGCTATATTAATCTTAGTATATACTTGGCACATGTATTTGTGCATCTATACCGCCTCACATCCTCATATCAAGCATATCCACTCACATCATTTTATATTATCATATTGATATCTCAATTCACGTCATCTTGCATTGGTCATAACATTTCATATTAACTCTTTTGACCATATCCATAAGTTTCTAGTATATATTTTCCCCAAATTATAATTTACATATCGATTTTCCATATTAATGGTTGCGAGGGTGCTATACGCCATCCACCCGACTTCTCCCGTATATATAAATCTACTAACCTACAATCTCCTTGCCTAGCCGAAATCAATGTGCTTCGTCGTCTCGAAATTCCACGCGGAGATACCAACAATCAAAACACATCGAAATGCAATTAAAATCAAGTCCAAAAAACCGATACGACACACGAAGTGCTCATAGGTTAAAACCTATAGCCTATGCAGGGTAAAATAGCCAAATAACCCTCGTTGTTGATGTACAAACGTCTAACGACTAAATCCAAATTCAAATATCAAAACCCATGTTTCAGAAACCGGAAAACACAAAATTAGCAACATAGGAAATCTCCCCCAGATTCTACCCTAGGTCAAATAAAGATATTTTGCATATAGGGTCAGTCTACATATCTCACAACAAATCCATGCACAAAATATCAAACCCTAACCTACAGTCCTAGCCGCAATTTGCAGCCTCCTTGGATAAATCTGTGGCCTGATTGATGAGTTAGGGTCTCGGGTCCTGGGGAAAAACTCTAGGTAGCCTGCACGTCTCACGATCATGGGAACTTATTTTATGGGTCTCTCGGGTCATTCCATATTCCAATATATCGTCACAAACTGTTAAATAATCGATGTCGGGAAATTCTAAGTTTGTGGTTTGGGTTCTAGTCTCTGGTCTTGGCCAGTAACACCATCACTAAGGTCTTACAACACTCACTACATCTCAATTATCACTTTACAAGTCAAGTTTCCCACTGAACATCAACTTAGAAAATTCTAAGATCACAAATCCACAATAAAACGAACTCCAAACTAAACTAGAAGATTAAGAAACTAATTACAAGATGAGAAGTGGAATTTATATCTCTTGGAAGCAACTCAAGAAAAACCCTAGATACTCCAAGTACTCAAAATCCAAACTTAGTTCCACTATGGGGTGTAGGATGGGGTGGGGATCATTTTTAATGAAGGGAGTGTGGGGTTTTGAGATGGTTTTGGGATGATTCATGGAGGTAGAGGAGAGTCAAGGAGGAGGAGAACGAGATGAAGAAATGGTGACGTGAAGAAAAGGATGAGGAATGGTCAAGGGTGTAGGAGTCATACCCTCACTTACTCTCTCTCTCTCTCTTTCTCTCTCATACTCTCACATGCCATTATGTGTCCCCCCTCTCTCTCCCCTTAATGTCATCATGTCTCTTTTCTTTTTTTTCTCTTTTCTCACTCACAAATAAATCACAAATGCAAATGAAAACAACATGCAACCAAAATGCAATATATCATGGTGCACTAGCCATGGCTAATTAAAAATACGGATTTGGCTTAGTGATGATTAGTAGTGCACTAATCAAGTTTAATATAAACTTGCATATAATAATTGCATAATTATTTATAAAATGCCTAAATCCAGATAAATACCTTTTTAATAATTAATACATACTATTCTCTAGTTATTTTCCAAATATTGGTATATAATTATACCATTTTACGAAAACCCCAATCGCAAATCGAATAGTTTTCGTGAAATATATTATTTTAATATATAAATTCCAAAATATTATTTTATATTTCTGAAATGTTACACGAGTGCTGCATTCGTAATGGGAATTAGGACCTTTATACCTGACAGCCGTGAAACTAATTATTCGTCCCGACCTTTTGCCCTGAGTACTTACGCCAATTTTAAATGACTTTAAATGTTTTGATGCGTCTACATCATGAAATCTAATTTAAGACTTGAAAATTTATTTAATGATGAGCTTGTAATAAACTCATAAGATATCATAAGATATGTTAAACTCATATTATTATCTGTGTGATAACAATTAGAATTCTTCCGGATAAATCGTTTATGCACAGGGGGAAAAAAGATAGGTATAATTTAAGAGACACCCGATTTAAAGATTGGCTTAAAACTTTTTTAGATTACGCAGAGATGAACGTAGCCGATACGGACTCTTGTTTTGCCCCTATAAGAAATGTTATAATAGAGTCCGTTTTCAACGTGAAGTGATAAAAGAACATGTATTTGTAGAGGGTTTTGAACCGAACTACATACGTGATGAGAAAATGAGAATGGATAATGAGACCACAGTTTCGCAAGCTGAATTGCCGACGGGTGATAGGATAGATGACACGCATAAGATATTGGAAGATTTATTTGCTGGAGAGTAAATGAATGATATTAAACCGTCTGAAAGCACCATTGAATTAGAAGAATTGTATAAACTTCTGGAGAAAAACAAACAAGATCTGTACGAAAGCTGTACCGAATTTAGAAGGCTGTCATTTGTAATAAGGCTCCTCCATCTGAAAATGATCAGCGGGATGGCTAACGAGCACTTTGACGTGCTTCTTGATCTCTTACGCAAGGTAATTCCTGAAGAAAAGGAAAACATTCCAAAGAATCATTACCTGGTAAAAAAGATTGTTAAGACACTTGATTTCTCGTATGGGAAGATCGATGCATCTCCCAATGACTGTGTGAAAGATGGGAAATAAGTTTGATGGAACATTGGAAAAGGGTAAAGCACCAAAATAATTGTCAGAGAATGAAAATTTTGAGCAAATTTCATCGGATCAATTCTAGTAAGGTTCTAATCGTTTTAACTCAGATGGTTCCTTCAATAAACAAAAAAACTGGAAGCGATCCGAAAATAACGAATTGTAGAGTGTGTGGAAGAAGAAAAGTATATTATGAAATCTTCCTTATTGGAAACATCTGTTGATTCGACACAATATTGATGTCATGCATGTAGTGAAGAATGTGTTTGACAATATTGCTGGCATATTGTTGCAGGATGATTCCAAGTCCAAAGATAAGTTGAGTGCTCGCGAGTTCTTGGAGGAGATTGGAATCCGACAAGAATTACATCCAGTATTTCGTGATGATGGTGTCTATGAATTACCAGTTTCGAGCCACACAATATCGAAATTAGCTATGAAAAAGATTTTGTGAGATGCTAAAGAGTATCAAAACCCCAGATGGGTACTCCTCTAATATAGCAAAGAATGTGCAGGTCGAGCCACTAAAGCTCTTGAATCTAAAACTCACGATTGTCATATCCTTCTGCATCAATTGCTTCCAGTGGCTTTTCGACATAATTTGCCATCCAATGTCACCAATGCTTTAATAGAGTATTACGACTTTTTCAATAAACTTTATTCTAAAGTGATAGATGTGGCCAAATTTTAGGAGTTGCAAAAGAGTATTGTTAAAAATCTCTGTAAGTTGGAGTTGATATTTCCATCATCTTTCTTCACTGTCATGGTTCATACTTCTGTACATCTAGCTACAGAGGCAATAATTGATGGACCTGTCTCATATAGGTGGATGTATCCAGTAGAAAGCTAATATATTTTTTCAGTCAATTGTGTTATTTAATTCATTATAATATTCATATTTGTCTAAAGTATTCGTTAACGTTTTAGATATTTGGGACTCTTGAAACGGCAAGTGTGCAATCGAGCTCGACAGGAAGGGTCAATAGCCGAGAGTTATTATGCCAACGAATGCCTCAACTTCACTTCTCGTTATTTGCATGGAGTTAAAACAAGATTAAACCGTCCTTCTCGAATTAACGATGATCAGCTATGCTATCCACAAGGGGAGGATCGATCCTACCGGATGGAGTGACTCGATCAAGCGCATTCGTATATTCTTAATAATCTTGAAATTACTGCCGATCACAGAAGGTATATAAATTAAAGTTTTTAATCGCATCAATATTTTAAGGTCTATATCCATATATGCCTAAATATTTAATATTGTTATTCTTTTAGCCGACATATTGAAGAACTTACGAATGCGATTTCCGAAAAGTGTGCTAATTGGAAGATTAATCAAGAACATAAGAAGCAATTTCCATGGTGGTTCCGTAAACACATACGTATGTCTTGTATATTTCACGTTTCACATGCATATATCACATATAACTTATATATTTTATGTGTAAATGTATTGTAGATTGAAGATGATATAACAAAAGGGATGCAATTCCCGGATATAATCGTGCGACTATCTAAAGATCCTAGTGCAAAAGTGAATCGATACGGTTTATATTGTATTAATAACCTAAAATTTCTTACAACCGAGAAATTGACTACACAAAACAATGGGATTTATTGTCCGTTTGAACAAACGTTTTTCTCAAGTTCCCGTGATCAAAGACCGCATGGAGAAAAAAAAGAATACTACGGTCAGCTAGAGTATATAATAGAGCTATTTTACGGGAGTAATGAGTAAGAAAGATTTGTTATGTTCAAAATTAGTTGGTGTGCTTGCATCCAGATAGATTAGTTCGGTTTTCAGCTTATCAATCTCAATAAAGAAATTTATCGAGATAATAAGTTCATATTAGTTTCACAAGCTGAGCAGTGTTTCTATGTCAAAGATCATAATTGTGAAAAAACTTGGATTGCATTGCTGACACCTCCTAAATCCTTATTCGATAGTTCTACCGACGAGATTGATCTTGATGAAACAGATCCGGTTGACATATGAAAAAACTTTGCAGTTGTAAACAATTGTAATCAATTGATATATGTTATAAACTTTGCAGTTGTGAAAACTTATAATCACTTACATGTAAATGATATATGAAAAACTTTGCAGTTTTAATCACTTGTAATGTATTGATTTGTTAGTTTAATAATTTATCCATATTATATATTTTGTATCGTCATTACTCTTGCATGAAACAGATGGGACGAAAAGGCATATTCGAAAAAATTTCCAAAGTATTTTCTTCAAAGAAAAGAGATCAAGATATTTCCTCCTCAACGCAGCTTGATCCTGAGAGTAGAGGTATATATTACAAGTCTTAAATAATTATCGGCCGTATTATTTTATTCAAACAACTATTGCATTGATTATAATAAATTAAATTGTATAGGTACATCTGATTAGGAGGATGCAGGTCCATCAGTGCAGCATGATCCGTATGCATATCTAGACTAGCAGTGTACGGACCTGAGTAGAGAATCTGGTGCGTTCTCAGATCCCATCACCAATGAGTGGATTCATACATTGCCTCTTCCTTACAATTTACAAAATAAAAAACCGTATCAAGATGAGGACAATGCGAAGGCAATGGCGCGGTGGCCTGCTGCTCGACTTCAAATCGATATGATGATAGGGGCAGCAAACACAAGTATTGATGAGGCACGGGCAGCGGGGGATAATTTGGCCCGGTTTGAACACCACGGAAGAGATGTTGCAAACGAAATTACGAAATACGATATGCGTGAAAAATGGCAATTCTGCAATGGGTAGGTGCGAAGCCCGTAGATTCTGGTATGTGGGCTACACATTTCCACGGTTATATTGGTATTCTCGTCCGTAATATCGACTTCTGTAATGTAGGCCTCACATTTGCAGATAACCCCTGAAAAGAATACGTATGGATTTGGCGCTCACTCTTAGTAATACATAACTCAACTATATTTCAACATTACATGCATACCTATTATATATTATAAATTTATTAAATAATATATTTATTAATCTGTATTATAGAAATAATTCATCTTAGAAGACGATATAGATGGACATTGGACGCATGTCCGATATGAGATGTCAAAAATATTCAAGAGACGACGTCAAAGATTGAAGAAAAAATTCAAACAGTCAGAGAAATTTATGGATGATTGGGAACGTTTTGCCGCTCTTCCCTCCATCATCCTTAGAAATCAGTTTACATTTCTCCTATTGCATTCGGATACATCCAAAACGAAGATAATTAAAAATATACTTAAATAATTTGAATACCGAATTTAGATTAAATTACATTTAGAAATATTATATTCTGAATAAGTAGGAAGTATCAGAAAGAAATAAGCAGAACCGAGAGAAAGGCACAGATGACGATCATGGTGGATCGATTCCTGCTGATCAGTATAGGGCTACTTTGGTTAGCTTTAATTACATAGATGTTCGATTTTTCAATTTTATCATTACATATCTTCACGTATAAATAAATCAAATATCCATTACAGGAGAAGCCTGGGAAAAAGCCGATCCTCCCTGAAACTTGGAAGGTATTGCACATGAGAGAGGGCATACCAGAAGAAAGGATGGATATAGCCACTTAACATGTGGTAAGGTTGCATTTTTCAATTTTTTTAAGTAAATTAATTATTAATTTCAAAAAGAAAATTAATTATTGTTTTATTTATCGAAGGAGGATTTTGAGAAAGCGGAAAGGAGCTATCAGGAATCAAATCCCGAATATCCGGCTAATGATCATCTTCCTACGGAGGCCGAGGTATCTATTATAGAGCAGTTTTTCTCTCAGTCGAGGGGACACGGTCGTATTTCTCTATACGGTGGTTCCGTTAGTCTTTCGCGGTCTGGTTCCAGAAGAACTACTTCAAGTTCGTCGACCGTTCTCTCCAACCAACAATCGGCTGAGGCACAACGGATCAATTAGCTAGAGGAGCCGATCAGAAGGAGGGATGAAGCAGATAAGAAGATGGCGGAAGATGAAGTGGTTTGGAGAACTCAAATGGAGGCGCGGTGGGAACAATTCTCGCAACAATTCGTTCTGCCTCCGCAGTCGTGGTCAGCATAGAGTTGATTGTCGCTGCAGCGACCGTATTACCCTCCCCCATCATAGGGAACGTTGTACTATCCTTATCCTCCGTCTCCGCAATCACAAGGAGAGTACTACACTCGTCCTCCGCCTCTGCCACAAGATTCCTATTACCTTAACCCTCCGCCACAGGAACCGTATAACCCTGATCAGCCGATCCCACAGAGAGGATTGTTAGGTAAATTTTTTTCACAGGAGAACTTCGACGATGTGAATCGATACTATTCAAGGCGAGTTTCTGGTGGCGACAGTAGCGTTGGGAGTTAGTGAGGTACGTATAGTTATTATTTACGGAAATTTGAGCATACAATTAAACTATATTGAATTTTGATATTTAAAATTCATGTTGTGTATTCGTAGGGTTCTTATAAGTTAATGGCGAAATGATTATGTTTTGACGATGGAAGTGGCAGGAGTTAGTGAGGTACACATATATATGTGTTAGTATTGCTAACATTATTTCGAAAATTATGATTTGAGTTCATATATTTATATATTTATTTGTTTCGATTCACAGGGTTGAGTGAGCTGCAATTGCGAGTGATTTGGAGATTTTTTTCGCATTGTTGGTGTAGGGTTCCTAGGCACTCTCAAGAGGTCTCACAAGGCATCAACCATGCCAATTTCAAAAATTACGGTGCCGAGAAACCCTAGAATACGGATCGTTGGCTAGATTTCTAGGCGAAAAGTAAACTAGTTAACACTTAACTAAGAGAATACGGAAATACAACCTTTGTAGATCCGGTTCTCCACCTCCATAGCTCCGCAACGAAGTATCCTCGCTGTCCAAATCGAAATCCGGGCTCTTGCGTCGGCTTCATCGGAGAAGAAGCGGGCTAGGTCATCGACGACGTGCCGAAAATGATCTACGTCGAAGCATCACTAGATCAAGCTCCACCTTCACCAAGCCATGAAAACTTGTGAAGGAAACACACTCTACTACTTGGCAAGAGGTAGAGGATGAAGAAATAGGAAGTGGGTAAACTTTAGAATTGGATTTCTCACTCTAATTCATCAATCACCATTGATGGATGCAAGGTTTTCTTCTTGAGTTCAAGGAAGAAGAAGAAGAATGTGTTATGATAAGTATTGTTGAAAATAGAAAAGAAAACAATTCTTATCATAAGCTAACCAAGGTTAAGTGTAGAGAATTAATTAGAGTTAAGTGGAATGGTTAGGTTAAAGCAAGAGACAAAATGGTCACAAAGTCAAAGGATTCATGAAGCTTCATGAATGAACAAAAGAATTCCACCATTTTTCTCTTTGCATTTAATTTCTTTTGTCAAAACAAAATAAATAAATCAATAAAAGAATAAGTAAAAACCCTAATCATCCACTTAATCATAGTTTAATACTTTACACTTAACCAAAAAGCATGTATCATCAAACATGATACAATCATGTGCACAAAATCATATCGCATATGCAATGCGCACACCCGAGTGAGAAAATCCATTTAAAGTGAACCGATACTAGTTAATGAAAAGTAATTTATCAAATATATAATTATACATTAAATCATTAAATCAACACTTGATTTAACGATCCGGTCATATCACATATAACCGACTAGTATCCAATGTATCGGTTTATCGAATCAACCCTCGATTCGATAACTAGGTTATATCGCATATAACCATTCGATACATTCATCGCGAGAATAGAATACGGTATCACATACACGCATTATTCTCGGTCCCGCACATATCTCATATGCGCTCCTATTTCGTTTCGCTTGAGCCAGGAAACCTCTGTGTAGGACTCTAAAGACTCGTCAATACGCCGGCAGCAGATGATGATCATATCAAACACCCACAAGCCGCAAGCGGTCTGCTAAACGTAACGGCCACCCGGGTATTGAGCGATCAGAAGATCGACGAGCAAGCCCGCTCACACTCCAGTGAATCCAACCAGTAACACTACCGTACAGTCCGGTCTGATCGTCTGATATGTCGCATATCTTGCCTAGGGGTGGTAAACGTCAGACCCCAATAGCTTGATAAGTCGTGTCGATATGAGGTCTATAACAATTCGAGAAACTACTGGTAACACTTACCAGTATATCTCAGCAACCCTGGCCAGGGATTTCCTGTTATAGCCAATCGAACACAGCGCAACATCAACCCCCTATACCGGGAGAGACGAATCCTCTCCTATCGCTCATTGCCTCCATGTGACTTGGGACTGTACCCAAAAACCACCATTTTGCACGCCCTCTTGGACGTGGTAAGATGGAAATCAAAGCACAGTGGGAACCACACAAGACTCTATGACGATCTCGGGTCAACAGACTACTCTGTACCAGTGTCACCAGAGAACTGCCATCTGACGTGAGGTATAATACCATCTGGGAGTTCTCGGCGAGTCCGTCCAGTGTACCCAGTCTCTACTGAGCACCCGTATATCATCTCTGATGTCAAACACCAATGGATATGGGATCATCCATTGCCCATCTGTATGGGTCGAGAAGGTATACGCTAGTCTACTCTGGTATATCGATGCCCCGTCTCGATACACCCACGACTAGGGACTTTGAAGGATGTACTTACGGACTACCATGTCCCCACTAGTATGATCCGCATCATAGTCCAGGTAGTCAAGTACAGATCCTAAGGGCCTTACCAACATGTAACAGGGAGACAATCAGTGTACACGTTAAGGTAAAGATCAACCAGATAGTATATTATCATGTCGAGCAAGAAAGTCCTCCCTATATATGTCCCAGCATCCACTATAATATACATCCAATGTACAGTAATGGCCTCTAGGGCATACATATAACTAACAGTTGGACACATATATAGCGTATATATTGTGTTGTTCGTATTCAAAACAATTTAGTTTATGTATATTTTTTTTATTAAGAATTTAGTTCATATGTGTTTGATTGAGTTGTTGATATTGATGGATATACCGTGGATAATATTTATATGTCGGTTTGTATGCATATGTGTTCGTATTTGTTATTGATCTTGTTGGATATGTTTTGGATTGTGCATATATATTGATTTGTATGTGAAATGCTATCGTAGCATAATATATTGTGATTTTGTGTATTATTGTATTGAATATAACATTTTTCTGTAATTTTTTCAGGAAAAATATGTATTAGCAACCGTATTAGCTACAGGAACGGTCGCTCATACATTATCAGCAACCGTTCGCTGATATTAGGAAACGGTTAAATTTATTGGTATGTCCATGTGTCTCTTTATTAGCGATTGGAGGAAACGGTCGTTGATACATATATTAACAACCGTTCGTATTAGCGACTGTTCATGAACGGTCGCTAATATACATATCAGCGACCACCCACCGTGTTTTAACAACCGTTTAAAATATAAACGGTCGCTAATATACATTAGCGACCGTCTATTTTTTTTTGGGACCGTTCCATACGGTCTCTAATATTTGCTTTCAAATGAAAGTCAGTTTGGGGTATTATTTTGTGGTAAGAGTTGTTAGAAGAAGCCTGAATTTTCCAGACGGTAGTTAGATTTTTTGCTCTGACCATTTCATTGGTAGCATGTTTAATGTGTTTTGCCAAAGCTTTCCGTGGAAAGTTAATGATGGACATATCCCTTTCTAGATGCCAAATAATGCTCACAGCTAGGTTACCATCTTTACCTTTATTAATCTTCAATTACAAGCATCGAAAAATGTAAGAAAACTGTTACTAATAAAAAACGGATTGAAGTATGACAGACAGGGAGGCTCATGAAATCTTACTTTCATAAGCTGATCCATGAAAAGGCTTGGATGTCGTTATTATACGTATTTATTTTTGGCCATTCAAAATTTGATAAGAACAACTTAAACTTTTTCGCCGGCCATCATTATATGGTTATAGAGAAAAGAACTTCTTACCGTCTAAAATGCACCTAATTGCAAGAGATCCATGCAGGGCAGACGTTTTTTGTTCTTAATTTATATTTAGACAAAACAGAGCTTGTCATTACCTCCGGTTTTCTTATATAATAGTAAAGATATATGAGGTTAACCGGCTAATCATTTTTTATTGCACTGAGAGTTGCCTCTTAAAACATCTCTCTTTTTCTTGACTGCTTCTGTCATCTTATCGTGTTGAAGTCATCTTGAATATTCACAATTATTACTATAATCTTCAAATGAATGTCAGCAAGTATAAAATTTTCAACTTAGAAGTTTCCAAACATGAAGATAACAATCTTAATTAATGAAGAGTTCGTATGTGTGAGAAAAGTCACCCCCATGTCCTTTTCTCACGGACCTTGTTCTATCGTTGAGAGAAAAATATAGAAAGAAAAAAAATTAACTGGATAAGTCCATTAATTGTTGACAATACTTTTTTTTGTCATGAAAGGCGTAGCCATGGTTGACAATATTAAGTTACGAGTTCATGAAGTAGGTGACCTATTAAACTAAATACAAGAAAATTGCAAGCATAGATTTTTTTTCTTCATTGCATTCTTATTATATGTCAACCAATGTCGAAAACATATGATAATTTTTATGTTAGGTAGAGTTAGTGATATCATTAGAATGTCGTTACCCTAAGGCTATTTGTTAGGTATGGCAATTTTTATCCTATCCGAAACCGACGTTAAAATATCGTGTATAAATCAAAGAAGGTTATAAGGGATTTAGTCAATCCATTTAAACCTATGGTTGGTTATTTATGTATATAAATGAATAAAAATGTATGTTAATTGGTTGGTTGGTCGGGTCGGATTACTTATCCGTATATATTCAGATCAGACGTATTTGGATAGGTTACTTGATTTATAATCTAATTGGTTGATATATTGCATTGGTTGGCTGATTATAATCTTATCGGATTCGAGTAATTTTTTTAAGAAAATGTTTTTTTTATCGATCATGTTTAGACCGGATTAAAATTGAATCGTTTGGAATATGAACTAACATGATTCAATTGACCTCTGTATCATTCGGTGCATCTATTGGTTTACATGAACCTCAACCAACCTAACCACTATGCTAACAACCGTTCGATCGCGATCCAACGGCAGTCTTGGCAATACATTCACCCTGATCGTTTTTACTTATTCATGGAAACTTGGAATTGAAGTCATAAGCAGTGGTAGCGATTTTCCATTTTAAGCAAGCGAGCGGGGCCACCGTCCAAATCTTGAGGTGGAAGAAATTAGCTGATGCCCCACAAAAAGGGGTGATGAATTTTTGGTATGAAGAAATTAGGTGATGCCTCAAAAAAAGGGGTGATGAACTTCTGTTGTGAATAGACTCCACATTAATTAGGTGTTGATTAACCTTTGTTTTTTGTTTTGTCCTTTTTTGAGGTAGGGAAGTCATCAATATTCATTAATCAGACGATAATGAGCCCTAAAAGAGTTTTGCAGAACCAAAACCATAACAACAAGCTAGAGCCAGTCATAATAGCATCCATATATATACTAAAACAGAAATACATACATAACACAAATACAACAACCCAACAAAAGTCAACCAACACACAAACCATTATCATTGTTAGCAATGTAAGATCGTTTATTGTTTATAAACCATATAAAGTTTTGCCAACATGTTTCACATTAAGCTCTGCAATGCTTGGCTTAGAGTTGCATATACTATTCATGTCGTATAAAAAATTTAGTGTCTAGATGGCGTGTACTAAAAAATTTAGTGTCTAGATGGCGTGTACTAAATTATAAAATATTTCTCGGAGGAAAAAACACGAAATAGATTCATCTAAAACACCGAATAGATAATTACTTATTTTCTAAGTTTAAAGCTTTTGAATAAACATCATTATCTTGGCAAATATGCGGTTGCTATAAACCTCAAAAGCATTTGAATTTATTGTTGTTATTTATTGTCGGTTGGAAGCCCAAACATCCAATAAATGATGGCTTATTGTATGATTGAATTATCACAGTGAACTTCTAAAGTGTCGATCAGCTATTGTTATCTTTTATATTTTAGGATGTGGTAATTGTAACTATTGTTTGCTGCTATGAAATACAAATGTCCAATGTCCCTGCAAAACATACATGATGTAAGATAACTCAAGCTCAAAGATTTTTAAATATCAGGAATTTTTAGACAGCTCCCTAGCGGGCCAGGGCTTTTTATATATTTGCCAGCCAATTTATACACACAGATACTTAAGCCCAAAATTGACAAGAAATTTGCCTGCTTAGAAATAAATAAGTAGTGGGTCAGGCTTCGTTTAATGAATCTCAAGAGTTTAGTCCATTAGCAACCGTACAGGAATGGTTTATGTTCATGTTCAAATTCTTGCTAATAACTCATTTGGATGCTAATGGTGACTGAATTTATTTGATATTGATCGCAATTCTCTTGTTACAAAATCTGCCTTGAATTTTTATCCCGAAACTAGCTACAATTTCCTTTTTGTTAAAAGGAAGAAAAAGAAAGTGATGAAGGTCGGTATCTCCTTCAGATGTTGTCCTCCGTCGATCTTACTACCGGCGGTGCTGAACGGTTGAGATTTGGTGCAAGGGTTGATTGTGTGAATCTCAATGGGTTGTTGGTTGCCGTTGACGCCGAGCTACCTGCAAAGGAAGTCCCGGGTTGGGAAGTCACCGTAGGACCTTTCAACGATCAAGTAAATACTGAGGAATAATGGCAGGGTAGCGGCGTATTGAATGGATTTCAGTTACCTCAGTCATCTGGAAGGGAGGGTTTATATAGCGGTCGTTTGGAGTGGATCGGCGCGAGATTCTTGCTGTCCGTTACGTCCCTTCGTCACGCTAGCGGTGATGGCCGGGTACGTCCGTTAATAGAGGGATACGCTCATTAATGGAGAGATGCGCCTGCATGGGACACAGGACATCGAGCGGAAGAGATCTCGTTTGGACGAGATATACGGAGCTGTTACGGGGCACTTGGGTCCTATGCTCTCGGTTGAACAAGGAGGCCGAGAAACCCCAGTTCAGTGAATAGCTCGGAGGCGAGCGAGGAGGCCGAGGAAGCTCAGCTCTGTAACAGCTCGGAGATGAACTAGGAGGCTATGAAAGCTCGGCTGTAGGGTTGTTCGGGGGCGAGCTGTTGGCTGGTGGCTAGGCGTACAGGGAGGATACTCCGGGGAGGTCTCAAAAAGGTCGGATACAGCCTCGGAGACGAGGTCCTAAGGAAAATCCCCAATGTATCATACTTATTCCAGCTGCGTAGCCCCCAAGGAATCTAGCAGGCTTACGTGAACGACACGTCATTTGCTACGTGTCGTGATCCGGGGAATTCCCACTTATGAGCCTCATCACTAGCCCCCCACTTTCGCTCTGACATATTTATGGGTCGGGTCGAGAGTGGCCTGCCCGATTTTTAATGATTCAGCCGAGAATTCTCCATAATGGGTTGTCCGAGGATGATGCGACATTTGGCGGCTACGCCTCTTGGACTCTTGGGTCTACGTAACGATTCACGAAACGCCTCCATTCCCATACGTATCTTTGGTGACGTCAGCGAATCAGTGAAATGGTTGCGCTTTAAAGGGGGCTTCGTTTCTCTCGCTCGGTCCGTTGGCCTACGTGCCACGTATCCGCTGCAGGGTGGTAGGAAGCGAGGGGTTGTCATCCGAATCCGAGTGAGGGGGGACGTGTCCAATGGACGGTCGCCACGCGAAATCCCTGTGGCCGCTGGGTGTGACGCTTCGTTTCGGCGGGAACGGATTTGGGCCGTTGGATGCTTTCTTGCCTGGTGTATAAATAGGGGAGGTCATCCCATGGCAGATACTTCATCCTGCTCGTCTCTTGCCATCTGAAGATTACCCGGCGTACCTCTGCTTGGGTCGGAACTTCAGCTTAAAAAAAACTTTCTTCGGCCAATCCTTCCTTGAATCAGGTTAGATGTCTTCCTCCAAACTATCTATTGATGTAGTTGGGGTCGAGTCGGGCGATGAGGGTTTAGCTTCTGAAGCCGAGTCCAGCGGGTCTTCTTCTTCCTCGGCTTCCGATAACCGAGAGAGTGTTTCCTGATTAAAATTCAGGAATTACCTCAATGAGGTATCACGTGATAACACGTGAAGGTTAAAATCCCATCAAACAAAACGGAAAGCAAAAGGCTGAAAGATGACCCAATTTGAGGTCACGTGCTCACACGTGACTAAGGATCACGTGCCAGCACGTGACAGGCTTTGAAAGATTCACAGTTTAATAGAATTTAATTCTAAAAGACGGGAATTACCTCAGTGAGGTATCACGTGCTCACACGTGACCAATAGTCACGTGTTGACACATGCCAATTAAAACAGAAATAAGATAACAAATAGCTGAAGGACTTACCTCAATAAGGTGTCACGTGTTCACACGTGACCAATGGTCACGTGTTAACACATGACAGTTACAATTGAAGCATATGTAAACACTGAGGGAAGGACTCAATCGGCGGTCACGTGCTCACACGTGACCAAGGGTCACGTGCCAGCACGTGACTGGCTTCGAAAGCCTTACAGTTAATAGTATTAAATTCTAAAAGCTTCTAAATCTTTCCAAATGGAAAATAATTATGGGGACCGTTGGATTAAAGATCCAAGGGTGATTAAATATCACCAACTTATGGAAAAATGTTAGGCAAGGAAAGATTCCCCTAAATCTCACCAGAAATAACAAATAGAATATCTTTAGATTAAACATCCAATGGTGAATAAAATTCACCTAATAATCTAAAGGCTCGGTTTAATGATGGAAACAAATCAAATCTTTCAATGAAAGATTTACTAAACAAATTGATTCTTTTCCTTCTCCTATAAATAGGAGCCAGAGGAGAATTTTTTAGGGATAGAGTTTCTGAATCTTGAAATTTCAGAGAGAAAAGAGAGGAGAATTTAATTCTCTACAAAAGAAAAACCCTAGGTAAGAAAAGAAAGGGGATCAAAACTTCAAAAAAGAGAATTTAATTGTCAATCTAAGAGTTTAACTCTTTTATGAAAAGAACTTAGTTCTTCCTCTAGTTGAAGATCTGCAAAGCGCACATCTCCCCATAAGTTGAGAATTTAATTCTCATCGGATTGAGATCCTGCCATGCAGATCTAAAACTTAGAGGGGTAATTGAGTTCAGAGAATTTAATTCTCCCAAAGCTATAGGAATTTAGTTCCTCCAAGATATGAAATTAGGGTTTAACCCTATATGAGAATTCAATTCTCCCAAAATTATAGGAATTTAATTCCTTCAAGATGAATGAAATTAGGGTTTAACCCTACATAAGAATTTAATTCTTTCATAACAGGAATTTAATTCCTCCAAAATCATGATTAGGGTTTAACCCTACAGGGAATTTAACTCTTAAAATAAAGAGACTTGAAAGATCTCCATGCACATAAAGAACATTGGTCACATGATGACACGTGCCCCCAATCCGCAGTGATCAGAAAAGAAGGAATAAAAC
The DNA here is from genome assembly GCA_030015575.1 of Agapanthus africanus. Lineage (NCBI taxonomy): Eukaryota > Viridiplantae > Streptophyta > Magnoliopsida > Asparagales > Amaryllidaceae > Agapanthus > Agapanthus africanus. The sequence goes on along the minus strand of JASDDO010000028.1, from coordinate 166,738,457 downwards.
TAGGTCACGTGTCCCCACGTGACCCCTAAAAAGATCCCCAAAAATAAAAAGGAAACAGCTTTGAGGCAATACCTCACGTGCTCCCATGTGATTTACAAAACACAGAAAGAAAAAGCAAAGGAAATGAAGGCTTTGGGCGCTCTCACGTGTTACCATGTGACCCCTTGGCAAATGCTTTAACAGTCAGCATCACGTGTCAACACGTGACGTTCAAAATAAAAATAATAAAGAAGTGTTTAACACTTAATTGCAAAACGAGGTAAAAGGGGATCTGGTCCCACCTTTGGGCGCTCTCACGTGTCCCCACGTAACCCCTCTTTTTTTTAGTGTTTAACACTGATTCGAGAACTTTATACCCAGTGTTTAACACTGGTGTTTTCTAGTGTGTAACACTAATTTGACAACTTCATTTCCAGTGTTTAACACTGTTGTTGGCTAGTGTTTAACACTAATTTGGGAAACTATATTGCCAGTGTTTAACACTGATTGTTCTTTTAGTGTTTAACACTAGTTTGAGAATTCTGTCTTTAGTGTTTAACACTTTTGTTCTTAGTGTTTAACACTACTTTTAGCCAAATTAGCTAATCTTTCAGAGGCAAAGCCTCCCTTTCAATTGAATCTCAAAATTGAATAACATTCAGAGCTATAACAGAAATGTTATCAAGCCCCTCAAAACTTTTGTGGACTGGAATCAGACAAATGTCAAACAGGTCAGACTTAATTGGACTTAGCCCAAGTTGGCCATAAGTCCTCAATCCAGACTTAACTGAGCCAATGGGCTCACAATATAATTAATTGGTCTTGGTTCCAAATTGGACTACAGATCATTTAATCTACCTTGGTTCAAGGGTACATCTCTTCATCCCTTTGATATTTGTCGTTGTAATCCCTCAACGTCTTCAAAGAGGTGACGGGTCCCAACAACCATACATTTCACAGACTGTGGGGTCCTTAAACTCATGGACTATGATGTCCTTAACCTTGACCGTGACGTCTTAAAACTAACAACGGACTATGATGTCCTTAACCTTGACCGTGATGTCTTAAAACTAACACCAGACTGTGGAGTCCTTAAATCCACGGACTATGATGTCCTTAACCTTGACCGCAACGTCTTAAAACTAACATTGGACCGCAATGTCCTTAAACTACCTATCGACCGCAATGTCACTAAACTAAACAATAGAGCCCCCAATTGCTCTCTTGTCGGATCTAAACGATCTCGTTAAGTTGATCTTAGTCTAAAATTAGACTAACGTGTCCTTAACGAACGTTTAAGTCGATCTTAGCCTCAAATAAGGCTAACGTATCCTTAAACACACACTCCCAAACCCAAATCTAAGAAAGATACGGATTTGGACTAATCCAGTTCCTACGGGTGACGACATAACTTAGTCTCCGTATACAATCCATGGGTAGCCAAACACAAAACAAACACCCACGACACGAAGTGACCATCTGGAGAAGGAGAAAGTTGTTACCGCGATGCGGTAGCGTAATTAACTGCAGGGGCTTGCGCCTGCAGGAAAGAGCGTCCCCACAATCAAAAACCTCTCAAACGAGAGGGAATCTGACGAAGTCTGCTATATCGGACGCATCCGTTTAAACCTTCGATACATGGTGCCATAAATCAAATTGGCATCTTCGGAGAGGTGGACGGATAGCACCTATTAGTATCTGCCCCGAATCTCAGGCAAGACGTCTCTACGTCGCGCCGTCATTCGGAGGGGAACAGAGAGTTTTTCTTCCTCTTCATCTTCGTCTTCTACATCAGAATTGCCCCCAGGGGGAACGATGCTCTTGTCCTTCGTCGTCGGGGGACAAAAAGGCCCTCAAGGCGCGCATCGGAAATACCCACGACGCACCCTCAGTTTTGAACCACTTGGATGAGCTTTCCGACATCCGGGCTCATTTTCATATTCCCCTTGGCTATTCACTCCGTCTGGCCAGGGATGGCAAGCGGGCAGACCAGGTGCAGAGCAACGAGACTGCTTTGTACTTGGAAGCGTTCCAGGCAGGGATGTGTCTGCCCTTCTCACTTGAGGTTTGCGCCGTACTCCATTGTTTCCGTCTCGCTCCGGGCTAGCTAGCGCCGAATTCGTGGAGAATCCTCCTTGGGTTTCTGGTCCAGTTGAAGATTGATCGGATCCCTTTCGATTTGAGCCTTCTCTTTTTCTTTCTTTGTTATAAAAATCACCCCGGTACTAGCAAGGATGAACCGAGCTGGGTGTACCTTTCTTTCAAAAAACATAAGGATAGGACGGCCGGGTGTAGGGTAGTGGTTGTCCTTTTTTCCATCCATGAATGGAAGGAGAAGTTTGTCTTCGTCGGGCCCCCGGAAGGTGAGGATTGGCTTATGCCCATCAAGTGGCATTGGGCCGATTGCCCTAGGGTTAGACAGTTGAATGCCCAAGAGGCAAGGGTGGTGTCGCAGTGGGAACCGATTCAGCGGGCCGATAACCTGCTTTCCGAGTAGGCTTTGAGCTGGGCAGGACTCAGTCCCATGCGCTTTGTAGGTAAGTTAGGGTTTTCGTCGATCTATTTAGACTTAGCAAAATTTTGTTGTCTTCGGTCGCTGATCTTTTTCTTATATGTATCTCGCTGAGCCGATGGATCGCTCGAAGATCATGGCTCCATGGTCACCAAGGCCCAGGGGAGGAAGGGCGGTAGCGCGAGCTCGTCCCTATCCGCACCGAGCACGGCTTCTCGGCAAGCCCCTTCGGCCAGGGTTTTCGCAGGCCCTCTGTTTGGTTATATTAGTTCCCTGACCATCTACCGTGGCCGTTTGCGGAACAAAAATTTTAGGGTTTGTAAAACTAGCGCTAGAATAACCCGATCTAGGATCTTCTATAAACCTAATCTAGCAAACATGAGAGGAGCTAACTAATATGAGAGGAATTTCTCACCAAAAGATCCATGTCCTTCGGTCTTCTGTACTCTTCATTTGCTCCTATGAATCTCCTTGAACGGGCTTGTTCTTCTTTGCTTGCTCCCACGGTTCTCCTGGATCGAGCTTGATGGCCGGTCTTCGTCCGTCAAAGATGATTCACCCGAGGGATGTAGTCCATGACTCTAGCTCAAGACTAAGAGTCTAGTGGAGCAACTAGAGGCCTTAGATTGCTATTCTAAGGTATCTAGGATATAATGTGGGTTCTTTATGGGTTTCTATCTCACCTTCTCTCTTGATTCTCAACACATGTGAGTGTGGAGAGGAGATTGTAGATGAAGGTGGAGGAGCTCAAGAACAAGAGAGGAGAGTGAAGTAAATGGTTAGCTTGGAAAAAAATGAAGCATGCATGTGAGAGAAAATCCTCACCATGGTTTTGTAAAACAATTTTTACAAATATAAAATCCAACCATGATTCAATAGTTTGCACAAATGAATTAAAAATTCATTTGTCAATACTATTGAGGCATGGTTCTCACCATACTCTCTTCACCTTATTTTTACACCTCATTTTCCATTTAAAGTTAAATGGATAATGCTAAAATGAGGTGTCCACCGTCTAGAATGTTTTCCGTATAAATACGGATTACAGTCTACTGTATATACATACCCGTATTCGTATCAAAATACGAATACCTAAAGAGATAGAATAACACAAAAAATATAATACTAGAATATACATATCGAAATACATATATGTAAATTATTAAATCAATACCTAATTTAATAATCTGGCGCAATCTCGAGCCGACTAGTATTATCAACTGTCCGATCGAAAGTCCTGGTACATAGTATAATCAATCGATCGGAACCCGGCACGTATCCAATATGGCTACTACATCATTTTGCCTGAACCAGGGAAACTCTCTGTATGGGAATCTAAAGATTCGACAGTACGCCGACAATGAGTTATTGGATAAATCCATAACTACAAGCACGTCAGCGGCACTAGCTGTACGTAACGGCTACCCGGGTACCTTTCGAAAACGAAGGCCGACGAGAAGACTTATCCAGATCCCTACTAAGCCTATCTATGACAATCTCCGTACAGTCTGGTCTCTTCGTCTGAGAGTATCGCATACCGGGTCTAGTGGGTGGTAAATGTCAGACCCTAATAACCCGATAATTCGTGCTGATGCGGCTCAAGACCAATCCGAGAAACTACTGATCAACCTATCAGTAAATCCCAACTCTCTTGGCCAAGATCTTATGGTCCTGTCCAATCAAACACAGTGCGATATCGACTCCCTATACCGGGAGAGACGAATCCCCAACAATCACTAACTACCTCCATGTGGCTCGGGACTGTAGCATGTTCCCTTATAAAAAAAGGGGGAAGAGGGAAAATCCCCCACTATTCAAGTTTCACGTGTTAAACACGTGAGCACCTATATACAAAAGCAAATAGGTGCTGCAGTTAAAAGCAAATTGGCTAAAAGAGCCACACGTGTTAAACACGCGAGTGCCTATATACAAAGCATATAGGCGCTGCAATCAAATAATTGGCAAGCCAAACATCACTCACGTGTTAAACACATGAGAGTTTATATGCGCTGAAAATAAAGTATACTGAAACCCAGGCTAGGGGTCACGTGTTAAACACATGAGTTCTTCTGCAGCACTCTTTAGCAAGATAGAATTAAATTCTATTTGGGAAATATTTTCCTTGATCTTTCTCAAACTAGAAAGATGTTTGGATCAAAGATCCAACGATAATTATAAAATCACCCACCGATCATCCGAAAGAATAAAAATTCTATCTTAGGAAAAGATATTTCCTAATTTTGTTAAATAAACAAGAAAACTTCTCTGTTAAATAGAGAGCCTTTAGATTAAAAATCCAATGGTGAACAAAATTCACCAAGTGATCCGAAAGATCATTTTGGATTGATCATGATCTCTCAATCAGATATTTTCCTAAATCTTTTCTCTTATCCTATAAATAGAAGGGAAAAACAAAGAAGAAAAAATGAGAGAATTTAATTCACATAAACTTCTGCAAAAAAAATATATACAGTGAGATTTTGAAAAAGAAAGAGAATTTAATTCTCAAAAGAAGAAGAAGACTTGCCTCATTGAAACCTTAAGTAAAAAAACACAGAGATCATAGTGTCTCTTTTTTTCCTATCTAAGGGTTTAACCCTTCACATAAGAACTTAGTTCTTCCTCCGGTTGAGATTTGCAAAAGCAAATCTCCCCATAAGTTGAGGATTTATTTCTCATCGGGAAGATTTTGCTCTGCAGATTCAAAATTTATGAGAAAAGAACTAGGTTATAAAAGAAAAAGAAATAACAGGAGCATATGGGAATTTAATTCCACCAAAAATTAGGGTTTAACCCAATATAAAGAACTTAGTTCTTCAAATGATGAAGATCCAAGATCCGCAAAGCCTAAATCTTGATGATCATCAATGACTAAAAATGTCATTAACAGAGATTAATATCTCTAAGACAATACAAGAACATCTTGTTGACTCGTCAGTGCTTAGCACTATTTTGAAGTCTCATGTGTTTCCCATGTGAGTTCTTTAAACGAACAAAAAGAACGACCAAAGCTGCCTCACGTGATTCTCACGTGGGCACCTAAAAAGCAAAAAAAAAGCTTCTTTGTCAATTAGACAGTCACCCCAAAAGAAGTAGTCACATGAGCCCTATCCAAGTGCTTAGCACTTCTTTAAAAAGAGGGAAACGAGCAAATAAAGCCCAAAGCACAGTACTCACGTGCTTCTCACGTGAGTATCATACAGAGTGTTCAACACTCCATGATTAGTTCAAAATGACTAACAAACGTTCACATCTGGAGCCTCACGTGTTTCACACGTGAGCACCACAGAACTCTAGTACTTAGCACTAATCCAGCACCTCACGTGTTTCACATGTGAGCGTTGTATGTCCCAGTGCTCAGCACTATTGGGTAATTATGGAAACTCAATCTCAGCCCAAAATTGGCTAAGTTTCCTGAGGTTAAATCTTTTCGATTTTAAAATCAGTCGAGCTCATATGGCTCATGATTTCCCAAACTGATCTTAGTCTAAAAAATGACTAGTGGTCTCCCATCAATGATATCCAAAATGATATTCATCCTATGTCTCCTAAAGTAATCTTGGTCTCAAATACGACTAATGATTCTTAGGTCCACCTGATTGATACGTTTCCGGTGTGTAGGTAGAAAGTGTATAGAAATCACAACCAAAAATATTTGACCGCAATCAATAACGGTGTCGATTTATAGCGCGTTAGTAAGTGCGGATCGTCCACAGGGAAAGTGTAATCCGTTCGTATTTCGAATTAGATGAGTCGAAAATTTAAAGAAAAGAAAAGAAACAATTCATGATTTATAGAATTGAAGTTCAAGAACTAGTAAAATTTAGATCTAATAACTAGAAAACATTAAAATCAAGAATTGAGATATGATGATTTCCAAATCAAATATCAAGAATCGAAGTGAGGCTCGTAGGAATCGATCGGATCTATAGATGTGATGAAATCTAGCGAATACGTATTCTTATCCATCGATGAATTGATACTAGATCGATGATGATCAACGAGAATTAGGGATTTCTTGTGAAACTAAGGTTTCATCATCTATCCCTTATTCCTTCGTCGATATCATTCATATTCTAACCTCTTGTAAATTCAAGAATCGATCGTGGATCCCTAATTTCGAGCGAACACAATCAAGAAAGCATCGCATCGAAACTAGGTCGTTGATTCTTCAATTTGCTAGGGTTTACAAACTCGTAGGACTTAAGAATCGTTTCAAGATTTGTAACATCATCATCTATTGATCGTCTCGACTCCTTCACGAGCGGAGTTTTACTCAAACATCACAACAAGAACCACAATCACAAATTGAGATCGAATCATGATGCAAGAATTTAAAGAAAGCAAGATAAAGAAATTTCACCTTTTATTTATCAACAATTCCGTTACAATTCGCTCAAGAACTACAAGAGGAAAAAATCGATCATCGATTTGGCTTCGCTCGTCTCCTTGAGTCGCGGATCGGCTTGGATCACTTGCTCGATTGAAGATCGGCTCCGCTCCTAAAAGGTTGAAGGCTTCTCGGTTGATTTGGTACTCTAGATCTTGAATTTGGCTTTGGAATTTGAATTAGGGTTTACAAGTTGTGTCACTCAACTTGTATTGAATTTGGGGAGAGAGGAGAAGTGTTGAACAACCTTGAACCCTAGATCTAGGTTTCCTTTTATAAGCCATCCAAAACCCTAGATCTAGAATTCAAATTTCAAATTTCCCTCCAAAAGTTTGTTAGAGAGAGGCTTCTAGAAATAGTTTGTTGGAGGGATGCTTCTAGAATTAGGTTGTTAGGCCGAGCCTTCTAGATGAAGCCACGTGGAGTTTCTGGAAAGTTCTGGGAGCTTGGCCATTAGAAATAAGCACATGGGGAAAAACTGAGCTGCTGATGACGTCATAATGCCGCGGATCCGCGGCACGTGCCTACTCCGGCCGCGGATCCGCGGTCACGTGAGCGCTTTAGTGTGCACAATTTCCTGTACTGTCTTCTGATGTCTTCTTGGTATTTATCTGACATGTTGAATATTATAGTTCCCTCTGTATAAATGCCAGATCAAAAATCTTAGACTTGGCGTAATTTTGATCAGCACTTTGACAATTTTGGCTCGGTTCCTGGAATTTCCTGCACAGACTTCGAAACAAGTGTTGCGCTACACAAGAATGATGCGATGCCATGATAAACACACAATTTCCCTCAAAATGTCGGTTTTAAAGTATAACATAGGTAATCTGGTATTTTACAGTTGTTTTGCTAATATGTGCAATATGAATACCGAACACTTCTAGATGAGTGCAAATGATAGGGAAATTGATGTGTTAAAAATGCAATATTTTCGACTGATCAAATTCCCCCAAACTTATTTTCGGTCGTCTTGAGCGAACTGTTTTATTAAAAAGAGAAGGAGAAAATAAAGAAAGAGAAAAACTATGTAGCACACTTTCGTAGGCAACGCGATTGCACTGAGCACGTGCAACAAGCCTTTAAACCTCTAGGTGTCCCTAGTAGGAGGTGTGTTGTCTCCTGAGGGTTTTCAGCGGATTGCACCCACAAAATCCAATAATAAAAGGAAGATCATGAATATTACATTTAAAGATAAGAATTGTAAAAGAAAAGGTTTTGAAAATTAGGGTTTCCAACTGCACTAGCTTTTCGGTTGTCATGAGCCATATCTTAATAGCCATGAAAAGATGTCAGAAATAACGTCCTCCCTCAATAAAAAATCGTCTTTATTCTTCATTCCTATCTGTCTTCCAAACATCGATCATATAACCCTACGTGTATGTGAAGAACATCCCTACACCCGGAGAATTCAATTCAAGCTATCATACTCTTGTCCATCCACCTCAGTACTTTTTAATTAATGAATATTTAGATGAATTTGCTCACACACTTTCATCCAACCGTTAATACTTCTTTAGGTACTAACCGACCGATTACTCATGTTCTTGCTTATTAGGTGTTTTTCCTCGTCTTGCACCACCTAAGGCTTAGCAGTGACTCCCAGACCAGTTGGCCTTAGGGCACTAGGTGAAGAGGCACCCTCGCTATATTTTTTTTATTGCTGCCTTGGCGATAACAAAACCAGTGTTCATTTTTCTTCACCATTTTATATTTTATTCATTTTTTTTATTTCCTTCATACTTTGGCTTTTAGACAAGAGCATTTCAAGGTATCCTCTACTATCCCGAGTTTCAAGACGTGTGTAAGTGCGTATAGCAGGGTATCAACGTTCAAAATGTTTGGCTTCCAGAATAGCAACTATTTTTCAGACTTATTTTTATCCTCAGATTAGTGACTTCCTTCATCTTACTAACCCTTGGGACAGCGGCTCATAACTACTTATTACTAGTTTGTATAAGAAAACTTCTAATTTTCTTGGTTTTCTTAAATTTTTCTAATCTTTTGGATGTAATTTTTCACTATCTAATCTTTTATTATCTTATTTATGTACAAAAATATTTTTATAATTTTGAATTTTTTTAAATTTTTATAGGTTTTGAAAAAAAAATGTTTTGTGCTTATGCAAAGTGATATTCAAATGATGTGAAAATAAGCACAAACCTCCCCCAAACTTGTTTTCAACAGTGTCCTCACTGTTGCCATCTGCTAAATCTCGAAAAACCTGTAAGCCTGAGAGGAAATTTATTAATGGGAGCAAAATATATAAGTGAAGATCCTCCCCCAAACTTATTTTTGGCTCATTATTTTCGTAAAAAATTTCTTTTCAAGAGCCAGAAAATACCCCCCAAACTTGAGTTAAACAATGTTAAACTTTGAAAATCACAAGAGAGGATCAAAATTAGTGGTCGATGCCAAGCTTTGCAAAGACCGAAGGTCAACACCAACCATTCGAAAATTTTATCAATGTAGTGCTCAGGTTGGTGGAAGAAGAAGTGGGGAAAGGGTAAGTGGTGGAATAGAATGTGTGTGCGTCTCGTTTTGGAGAGACGATACAGTGAATGTGATGGATTACTCGCATTCTTTTTACAGTTCAGAAGAAGGGGTGGAGGTTCAATTTCATTGATTGGGAGATGATTCATCTCAACACCCGTGTTATTCAAAAATGCGAGTTCATCAGCGAAGATCTCCTCAAAAGTTCCATCAATACCCCGAAGAATAATGTCTTCACAAAGCGCGGGGTGATTTTCAGACTCTAAAAACAGTTCATAATCAGTGTTAGTTGATGACCCAGACAACTCGGTGGAAGAGTCTGTATGTGTATGATACATAGTTGGGTCAAACAATAACATATGAAAAGAGTCTAGATCGGTATCCTGAGGGTCATCAAATTCGCTGCTGTCGACATCCATTAAGTCGACAGAACAGACCTGAGCAGTAGGATTGGAGGGTACACTTCCCAACTTGTAAATGTTCAGCTCAATTGACCTATTCCCGAAAGATAGGGTCATAGAGCCATTACGACAGTTGATGATAGCATTGGAAGTGGACAAAAAGGGGCGACCTAAAATCACCGGAATTTGATTCCGTGGGTTCGCTACAGGCTGTGTATCAAGTACAATAAAGTCCACAGGGAATACAAATTTCCTGATTTTTATTAACACAACCTCCAGTTCACCCCTAGGTTTGGTGCTAGATCGGTCAGCCATCTGGAGAGTGCAATGAGCTGGTTTCAACTCTCCGATCCCTAACTGCTCATAGACTGAGAAAGGAAGCAGGTTAACACTTGCGCCAAGGTCGAGTAGAGCACGGTTCATGTGTTTTCCCCCGATAGAAATGGAAATCATAGGATATCCAGGATACTTACGTTTCCTTGGTAATTGTTGGGGAAAGGCTGTGTCTACGGTTTTTGCCATAAAAATCTTCTTGGGCACTTGAGTCTTCTTCTTTCTAGTGCACAAGTTCTTAAGAGTTTTCGCATAAGCGGGGACTTGTTGGATAGCATCTAGAAGAGGGATGTTGATATTAACCTGTTAAAACATTTCAGTGATCTTCTCCATTTGCGGACTCAGTGTTTTTCCCCTTAACCGATTCGGGTAAGGAGCTTCCGCAATAAGGTCGGGGTCTAACATTGGAGAAGATCGTGTGGGTGGAAACGATCTAAGAATAGGAGTGGGGATCGTTTTCGGTGGACTAGAAGAGATGGGCTGAGGAGTCGAGCCTTGAGGAAAACGGAGAATAGGCTCGGAAGAAGGTGGTGGGATAGACGAACTGGGGTTAGAATTAGAAGTAGAAGTGGAATGAAAGGTCTCAGCCGGGGTATCATCGATAGATTTTTCAGTGTCATCAATCTCTTCCCCAACGTGATTGTCAAGCACTCTTCCAGATCTCAACGTGATTGCATTCACATGATGTGAATAGCCAAGATTGGGCAAAGGTTGAGCTGGAAGTTTCCCTTTTTCTCTCGCACTCATTTCGGCTTTTAATTGTGCAATTTGTTCTTCCATCGATTTAATATTCTCATTTTGAGAGACAATGACCTTCATTACATTATCGAAGGAAGATTGCATTTTTGCCGTCCCTTGGATGGATTGTTTCATGAAAGTATCCAAGGTTTGTGCTAATGCAGAGGTATTATCGGTACCGGTCAATTGCAAAGAGTTTTCACGTGGTGCAAAAGTGTTGGCCGGATTTTGAAAGTTTTGTGATTGGTAGGGGTGCTGACTCAATTGAAGTGGTTGCTGTTGTGGTGGAGGGACCCTTTGGAAATTGTTTTGGGTTGGAACCGTGTTTTGAGATTGTGATTGGTTCCAAGCAAAGTTAGGGTGATTCCTCCTACCCTGATTATATGTGGAAGAATATGGATCGTTTCTAGGTCATTGAAATGCGGCATTGGTATGCTCTTGACCTTGAAACGGACATTCTTCCGTCAAATGAGAAGGATCAGAACAGCATCCACATACAGTTTTGGAGAGTGACATTTGATTGAGGGCGGCGGCTAAAAATTTGTTTTCCATAGTCTCGAGTTTCTTTTGCATAGCTGAAATGTCAGCTCTAACTCCTATGGAAATTTCCGATTGGTTATTGCCACTCCTAGACGATTGACTCACATCCTCCCACTGTAAAGATTTTTCAGCGAAATCTTCTAGGAATTTCTAGGCTTCCCCATCATCTTTGGTCATAAAATTGCCTTGACACATTAATTCAAGGGTCTGTTTTGTGTTAGGATTAATGCCCTCATAAATGATTCGGCACAGATCCCATCTGGGGATTCCGTGATGTGGACATTGAACTAATAGATCCTTAAAGCGTTCAAGACATTTTGAAAATGTTTCATTTGGAAGCTGGGTGAATTGATTTATTTCGCTGCGGACTCGAGCTGTCTTATGATTGGGGTAGAATTTCTTTAGGAATGCTTTTACGAATTCTTCCCAGTTTGAAATGGAATGTGCTGTTGTGTTGTAAAGCCACTTCTCGGCTATATCGCACAAGGTAAATGAGAGAAGACGAAGACGCATAGCATCCACAGAAAGCTGTGAAGTACCCATCATTGTGCATACATTTTCAAATTTGGTGATAAAGACATATGCGTCTTCAGACTCGAGACCGTGATATTTGGGTAGAAGGTTGATGTATTGGGGTTTAATCTGAAAATTGTCCCCGTTGGCTGGTGGAATGGAGAGACAGGTCGAAAGAGGACCTCGTGTAGGATAGCACCTCTCTTGGAGAGAGATGCGGGGTGGATTCTGCGCACCAACGGACGGCGGCAGAGTAGTGGTAAAGAAGTTCGATAGAGAATCGTCCATCAAAATGGGTGTGGTGGTGGGTAAAGAAGAAGTAAATGTAGAAATACCGACTTTAGGGTCGATCGGGGGAACGTGGACTAAACGGGCACTAGAATCCCGTATCCAGCCTATCTTGCACTAAAAAGGGTTTAGTACAAGTGGCAGCGTGAATATAATTAGGGGAAAGAATGAATGTGGTGTTTGTTTTGAAAAATATACGGATTTTTGAAAAGATGATGCAAATCACAACAAATGCAACAAGCAACCCTGAAATCTAGTAGTCACCTAGGTCAAAGCTCTAGACCGCTCCTAACTGCCAAAAGACAAGTCGCAGGATCAATCCTCCACTGCCTCTTTGTCTCTCCTGTGGCCAGGTAAGTGGGAGGTTCTCCACTATGTAAATAGTGGGCCTAATTAAGTAACCACTAGCCTTCGACACACTTGCCTTAGACACCACAAAAGAAACACGGATAAGCAATGAATTACCCGCGGCCTTCTCTTGTCCTAAGTGAGCGCGACGGTCCTTAGAGTCATCTCTAGATCTTTTTTAGTTAATGAGCGTAAATGTGGATGCAAGTTTGTGATTTTTGGGGCTTAGGAAGGGTAATGAAATCCCCACCTAATCTGAATTTGGCCGTGCCCCTTAAATTCCGTATTAATATGCAAACAACCAAGAATCAAAACACGCACAATTTTAGCTTTTTGCGGCGCTGCGAATTTTGCAAAGAAACGTGCAGCAAATTTGTTATTGGAGCAGACAGAGGAGGAGATAAGAAAGTTAGAGACTCACAGAAAAAATTTGGTACAGTGAAGAGCTTGACCCGCCGCGGAACCGCCGCGGGAGCACGCTAATACCGCGGAAACACGGTCGAACGAGATGATCCCTGCACAATATTTTAGGCAATTGCTTCTGTTGCCTCCCTTAGCTCTCTGGAATATTCAGAAAAAAATTTCCCAAGCTCCACAGATTCCAGATTTCCTCGCAACAAATCACAACGAATCGTTTAGTGTTTGTGCGAATTTAGATCTAAAATTTTTTTGATGGAATAAATTTTTCAACTCAAATGTCAAAAACGAACGAATTAGCGCACTATCCCCGGCAACGGCGCCATTTGATTGGTACGTTTCCGGTATGTAGGTAGAAAGTGTATAGAAATCACAACCAAAAATATTTGACCACAATCAATAACAGTGTCGATTTGTAGCGCGTTAGTAAGTGCGGATCGTCCACAGGGAAAGTGTAATCCGTTCGTATTTCGAATTAGATGAATCGAAAATTTAAAGAACAGAAAAGAAACAATTCATGATTTATAGAATTGAAGTTCAAGAACTAGTAAAATTTAGATCTAATAACTAGAAAACATTAAAATCAAGAATTGAGATGTGATGATTTCCAAATCAAATATCAAGAATCGAAGTGAGGCTCGTAGGAATCGATCGGATCTATAGATGTGATGAAATTAGCGATTACGTATTCTTATCCATCGATGAATTGATACTAGATCGATGATGATCAACGAGAATTAGGGATTTCTTGTGAAACTAGGGTTTCATCATCTATCTCTTGTTCCTTCGTCGATATCATTCACATTCTAGCCTCTAGTAAATTCAAGAATCGATCGTGGATCCCTAATTTCGAGCGAACACAATTAAGAAAGTATCGCATCGAAACTAGGTCGTTGATTCTTCAATTTGCTAGAGTTTACAAACTCGTAGGACTTAAGAATCGTTTCAAGATTTGTAACATCATCATCTATTGATCGTCTCGACTCCTTCACGAGCGGAGTTTTACTCAAACATCACAACAAGAACCACAATCACAAATTGAGATCGAATCATGATGCAAGAATTTAAAGAAAGCAAGATAAAGAAATTTCACCTTTTATTTATCAACAATTCCGTTACAATTCGCTCAAGAACTACAAGAGGAAGAACTCGATCGTCGATTTGGCTTCGCTCGTCTCCTTGAGTCGCGGATCGGCTTGGATCACTTGCTCGATTGAAGATCGGCTCCGCTCCTAAAAGGTTGAAGGCTTCTCGCTTGATTTGGTATTCTAGATCTTGAATTTGGCTTTGGAATTTGAATTAGGGTTTACAAGTTGTGTCACTCAACTTGTATTGAATTTGGGGAGAGAGGAGAAGTGTTGAACAACCTTGAACCCTAGATCTAGGTTTCCTTTTATAAGCCATCCAAAACCCTAGATCTAGAATTCAAATTTCAAATTTCCCTCCAAAAGTTTGTTAGAGAGAGGCTTCTAGAAATAGTTTGTTGGAGGGATACTTCTAGAATTAGGTTGTTAGGCCGAGCCTTCTAGATGAAGCCACGTAGAGTTTCTGAAGAGTTCTGGGAGCTTGGCCATTAGAAATAAGCACATGGGGAAAAACTGAGTTGCTGATGACGTCATAATGTCGCGGATCCGCGGCACGTGCCTGCTCCGGCCGCGGATCCGCGGTCACGTGAGCGCTCCGGCCGCGGATCCGCGGTCACGTGAGCGCTTTAGTGTGCACAATTTCCTGTACTGCCTTCTGATGTCTTCTTGGTATTTATCTGACATGTTGAATATTATAGTTCCCTCTGTATAAATGCCAGATCAAAAATCTTAGACCTGGCGTAATTTTGATCAGCACTTTGACAATTTTGGCTCGGTTCCTGGAATTTCCTGCACAGACTTCGAAACAAGTGTTGCGCTACACAAGAATGATGCGATGCCATGATAAACACACAATTTCCCTCAAAATGTCGGTTTTAAAGTATAACACAGGTAATCTGGTATTTTACAGCTGTTTTGCTAATATGTGCAATATGAATACCGAACACTTCTAGATGAGTGCAAATGATAGGGAAATTGATATGTTAAAAATGCAATATTTTCGACTGATCACCACCACAACCTTTTTCCCTCAAATACGGGATTTGGTTCAAGAGTACATCTCTTCACACCTCTGATATATGTCGTTATAATTCTTCAACGTCTTCAGAGAGGTGGCGGGTCCCGATGACCAGCAACTTCTTTCGTTGATACATTTTCAAACTGACGTGCACGCCTCAAATCGGAGCGTACCCCAAATTGGGCACATTCCATATCAACATCGTTCACTCCGCCACGTAACAAATACACGTGCGCGCGAGTTGAATAGGGGACCAAAATGTCCTTAAACTAATATTCGCCCTCAAATACGACGATAATGGACCGAAATATCTCTAAACTAATATTCGCCCCAAATACGGCGATAAAGGACCGAAACGTCCTTGAATTAAAATTTTATCTCAAATATGGCGATAATGGAACGAAATGTCCATAAACTAATATTCGCCTCCCAAATAGCGATAAAAGACCAAAACGTTCTTAAATTAACATTTTGCCTCAAACATGGCGATAAGGGACCGAAATTTCCTTAAATTAATATTCGCTCTCAAATACGGCGACAAAGGACTGAAACGTTCTTAAACTAAAATTTCGCCTCAAATATAGCGATAATGGACCGCGATATCCTTAAACTAAAATAATCGAGCTCGAACGCCCATACGTTTTAAGTCGATCTTAATTTCAAGCCAGATTAACGATCCTTAAATCATCCCAAATCCAAATCTAAAAATATACGGATTTGGACTAATCCATGCCCTACAGGCGACGATATAAATTAGTCTCCATATACAATCCACGGGCAACCAAAACCAAAACAAAACACATGACACGAAGTGAACTTTCGGAGCAGGAGAAAGTGGTTATCGCGATGCGGTAACGTAATTAACTGCAGGGGCTTGCGTTTGCAGGGAAGAGTATCCTCACAATCAAAAACCCCTCACAAACAAGAGGGAATCTGATAAAGTCTGTTACAATGGCCGCGTCCGTCCAAACCTCCGATATACAGTGCCATAAATCAACTTAGCATCTTCGGAGAGGTGGACGGATAAATCCAAATAGCATCTGCCCCCAGAATTCATGCCAGACATCCCGGTCCATCTTCCGACGTAGAACAGATTCTGGCACGCCCGATGGGACTTTTTCATCTTTCCACTCCACACTTCATGTGTCGTTTTCGCGAACAAAATCGTGGTTCGCTATGGTTGCCCTTGGATTCGAGGTAATAAGATTTGGTGTCTTGTTCCTATGCGGAAGAAGAGAACATCAATGGCTTTCAACTGCACAACCTGCAACAACAACTCCCGCTCCGCCCCAACTGGAGGAGTGACTGTCACGCCCCGCTTCCTAGTGTACGGGCAGGAGACGCGACGAGGCCGCTACGTATCTACTCAAAAGTAAACACGCTAAGCGTAACTAAGAAATATAAAGTAAAGTACACAAGAGACAGGAATGTAAATGAATATCAACTTTATATATTAAACATTCTTTTACAGGTACAGCTGAAATATAAATACATGAGTAGAAAGCGATGCTTAAACAATGAAATGAATTAAATATGTACACGTAAAGTCTAATGCTCCGGGTCTTCAGTGTACTACTCCAAATGCTCCTGGCTGGTCTCGAGCTCTAGCGCGTCCGATCCACCTGACAACATTCCAAAGAAGAAGAGAAATAGGAATGTCGTCAGCGAACAATTGCTCGGTAACTCCCAAAGAATGAAAGAAGTAGAATAGAAAGAAGAGAGTATATCCAATCTAATATTTGATTGTTAGGTTAACGCAGTTGTTTGTAGTTTGGTACAGAAGATGCCAGTGTATACGAGAGGAGTCCAACTTACATCGTGGACTTTGGTAACCCGTAGTACAAGACTCTATCAAAAATACCACAGAACAACGGCATTGATGTAATTACGTCTTAAGTGACCACCTCGTGCCACCTTTAACATATTCCGTACTAGTCTACCCCTTTATAAACCCCATAGTGTATTAATGTATTGATTGTATTGTATTGTCTGTAGTAAATAGAAGACTTGCTGAAACCATGATATCAGTAAATGGGATGGATGTAGATGGAGAGTCATGTAGACGGAGTATATTCATGATTCGGTGCAGTCAATATAGATTGATATAAATTAGATGGACGGATTCATGGATTCATGTTGCATTTGTTGTATTATATACTTGAATCACATTCAAGTCAGATTGATTTGATTGAGACTCGGTCTCGGTCAAACACTTTTGAAAAGAACTTGAAATCCTGAATTAGTTTTGATGTTATCAGTAACTGCTGCATATGAACGGTATTTGTGTTTTTTTCAAAGACAATTACCGTGTTGATAAGTTTGTTAGATTTTCTACCTTAGATAGGAAAGCACCCATATCTCCGGCTCTCTGAGGCTCAAAAGACTGGTCCCGCTTAAACCTATGTTTACTAGGGTCCTTATTGTAATTTAACATAACTTGAGGGGGTTTTATGTAAAAATAGTTTGATATAATTTTCAAAATACACCTCAAGTATTTAATTATCGTTTTAAGGTTTTCATAGATGTATATTTATAATTATGAAATTTCTAGTGAGTAGAACCTAGTTTTCATAGTATATGGTATTTTATTGAAATATTAGAATTGTTTTGTATTTGGATAATATATTCATATAATGGTGATTCTTTTAATTTGGAAAACTTGGAATATTTATATAATATAATTAAAATAGATATTTTGATGATATATATATATATTTAAAAATAAATTTTATTTATTTTCTTGTAGAAATCTCATTTTCTAAAGAAAAATGCATAAAAATTCCATCGAGATCGAATGCTCCTTTCGGAGGTCTGCATCTCGCTCTACTAGGTCCGAGAATGTGCGATAATCCGCACCATCCCGAACGAGGTCCCCAAAAGTGGGTTGTAGAGACGCAATTGCAAGGAATTATTTGATACATCTTTTTAAAGAAAAGGTTTTATAAGTTGATAGTATTTATTTGTAAGGTCGTGTTATCCCATGAAAATATTCCCAAAACTTCATCGTGCTATATCAAAAAGGTGTGTTGTGATGAGATAGGTCATTACCTCTTGAGTTATCTAAAGGTAATACAAGTTTTATGTTGTTTTATGTCGGAAATGAAGTATGTGGTATTTTACCGTAAAAATACAATTGCATAAAAGAATATTTCGAGATGAAACTTTTTTTAATTGGTTTGTTTATGTCTATTAAATATTATGTGATAGTATGGAATTTTATTGATTAAGAAAAGTAGGGTTTTAAAGAAAAACCGAATTGGAAATCGGATTAACTCCGCTTCCGTCGGGTTTTAGAATTTCAAGTTTTTAAAAAAGAAGAAGAGAGGGGGAGAAGGGACTTACTGGATTTAAGGAAAGGGGAGAGGTATGAGAAGGTTTAGGGATCGTCGGGGCATCATTTCATCGCCGGAATCTTCTCTGAATTTCGCTGGAACTTCGCCCTTTGCTAACTCCACTTGCACACTAAAGGGACTTGAGAATTTTGGAGAGTTTTGACAGGAAATTTCTAATTGAGGAGGGATGAAATATGGTGTGGTATTTATAGGGAAAACTAAGGTTTAGTGTATTGAATTGTAGAATTAAAATTTGTATTAAAAATGGATTTAAAGAGAGTCTTTTAATTCTTTGGATAATTGCAAAGAATACAAACAGTCTAGGTGAAATGGGGTAGGCCAAGAGGTGTAGGGGAAAATTTTGGGGAGCATTGGGTACGAGGGGGCCGACGATGCTGGCATTACCCACGGTTTCGCCGGTCGGAATCTGGTGGTGAGGCTTGGGATTCTTGCCACGTGTCGGAGTTGTTTGGTATACTCCCGTGCACGTGTTTGTTTAATCTGTAACTTATCATTCTACGTATAGTGCACGTGCAAACCCTTGGGCTTCTAAAAGATTAAAAGAAAATACAATAAAAATAATATGTGGCTGATGAGATTTGAACTCAAGTGCTATGTCTCAGCAAGTGCAAGGTCTTACCAATGAGCTACAAGTCCTTTCTTGCTGTTCAAAAGCAAAACAAACTTATAACTCGTGCTCAGGTTTAGGTGTTCCTTTCCGTATTTTGGAAAAAACAATCGTACAGAAAGTTTAGGGTTGTTACAGTGACTTACGGGCCCAATGCGGCCTCCATCTTTTCAATGCCGGTGGGGCAAGTAACTCAAGCTACTACCGGATTGTTCTTCGGGACCATACTCCCACCAATGAGCGTCGGTGCCTCAACGCCGTAACCCGATGTTACCAAGAAGTCGGTCTTCCACCAACTGACGACCGCAACGTCTTCTCTCAACGAGCCATCCAAAAAGGGGGTCTCGGTCTTTAATAGGCTGAGCCAAAGCTCAAGCGGGCCCGTAAAGAAGTCCGTGATTCCCGAATGGGCTACCCTAAAAGGATAGCCCTTCCAATTCCTGCCGTAAATGAAGCCGTCAAAAGTGCCTCACCAGTCAGGCGATCGGTCTTGTCACGCCCTGCTTCCCAGTATACGGGCAGAGGACGCAACGATGCCGCTACGTATTTACTCAGAAATAAACACGCTAAGCGTATCTAAGCAATATAAAATAAAATCTACACAAGAGACAAGATGTAAATAAACAACAACTTTATTTATTAAACATTTTTTTTACAATACAACTGAAATGAAAATACATGGAATGAAAGCAATGCCTAAACAATAGCATAACAGAAATGAAAATGAAATATAATGTACAAGTGAATCTAAAACTCCGGGTCTTCAGTAAACTGATCCAAGTCTTCGCTGCTGGGTTCAATCTCCAGTGAGTCTGAAACACCTGACGACATTCCAAAGAAGAAGAAAGAGAATGTCGTCAGCGAACAAGTCGCTCGGTAAGTCCCGTAGATAGATAAGAATAGAGTATAGTTGTTTAATGTTGTTATTTAGTGTTAACGCTGTTGTTTGTAACTTGGTACAGAAGAGGCCAATGTATACGAGAGAAGTCTCACTATCCCGGAGACTAAGGTATACGGAGTACAATGAACTGTTCAGCCACTGTACAACGGCAATGGAGATTCAGGTTAGGTGTCTTATGGTTGCAGTCCCGTGCCACTTTTAACACCTTCCGTACCAATCTACCCCTTATAAACCCCGCATGTCTTGATTGTATTGGTGGATTGTATTGTATTGTCTTGTATTATAAATTATATAGATGGATGACTTTCCGAAACCATGATATCAGTAATGGAACGGATATAACGGAAGAACATGTAAATGGAATATATCCATGTTTCGGTTCAGTCAATACAGATTGATGTAGATTGAATAGATGTATTCATATTGTATCATGTTGTATTATAGTTTGTAATTGAATCATATTCAAGTTAGATTGATTAGATTGAGACTCAGTCTGAGTCATACACTTTTAAAAGAACTTGAAATACTGATTGTTTTGGTGTTATTGGTAACTGCTGCACATGGACGGCATGATTTGTGTCTTTTTCCAAGACAATTACCGTGTTGATAATACCGTTTGTTAAGTCGTCTACCTTAAATAGGCAAGCACCCATATCTCCAGCTCTCTGAGGCTCAAGAGACTGGTCCCACTTAAACCTATGTTTATTAGGGTTCTTATTGTAATTTAGTATAACTTGAAGGGGTTTTATGTAAAAATAGTTTTGATATAATTTCAAAGTACACCTCAAGCATTTAATTATCGTCTTTAGGGTTTTCATTGTTGTATATTTTATAAATGTGACATTTCTAGTGAATAAAACCTAATTTCATAATATATGGTATTTATTTGTAATATGAATATTGTTTTGAATTATCATGGTAGTTTCATGTAATATTTGAATTCTTTTCTTGAGTTTTGGAAACATGAAATAATATATATATTTAAATTAAGTATTTTGGTAATACTTATATATACGTATTTAATGAAAATAATTTTATTTATTTTCTTGTAAAAATCTTATTTTCGAAAGAAAAATGTATAAAAATTCCATCGAGATCGAATGCTCCTTGCGGAGCTCTGTATCTCGCTCTACTGATCCCGTGGATGTGCGATAATCAGAACCATCCCGAACGGGTCCCCAAAAGTGGGTTGTAGAGGCGCAATTGCATGGAAATATTTTAATACATCTTTTAAAGAAAACGATTTTATAAGTTAAAGGGATTATTTGTAAAGTCGTATTTCCCGTATTCTATTGTCCCAAAATTCGTCGTGCTATGATAGATATGTGTGTTGTGAGGAGGTATGTCATTATCTCATGGACTATCTAAACGTGCAGTAAGGAATAAAGGTTATGATGTCGAAATAAATAGTTTATGGTATTTTTATGTAAAAATGCGATAAATGTCACAAAAATGTTATTTTGATGTGAAACTTGTTTTATTGAATTTTTTAATGTTTGTTAAGCAATATGTGAGAATATGAAGTTATCTTGATTAAGAAAAATATAGTTTTTAAAGAAAACCGAATCGAAAGTCGGACTAACTCCGCTTCCGTCGGGTTTTAGAAATAGAACTTTTTAAAGTTAAAGATGAGAGAAGGAATTGGGACTTACAGGCTTATAAGGTAGAGGGGAGAAAGGGGGTCCTAAAGGGAGCTTCGGGGCGTCGTTTCGTCGCCGGAAACTCCTCGTATTATCGCCGGAACTTCGTCGGAGTTTCGCCCTTCGCTAACTCCACTTGCACAATATAGAGACTTGAGAATTCTTGAGAGTTTTTGTATAGAATTTTCAGTGTTAAGGGATGCAAAATGGAGTGGGTATTTATTGGACAAATTAGGGTTTAGGGGGTGATGAAAAATGCATTTAAATTTGCATTAAAAATGGGATTTAAAGGTGTTTTTAATTCTCTGAAAAATGCAGGGAAAACAAACAGATAGGGGTTAAAGAGGAGAGTCCAAGAGTCTAGGTTTTACAAAAATATAGGGTTTGGCTCAAGGAAAACCGGCGGTGCCGGCCCGAGATAAGAGCTCGCCGGTCCATTCATGTGGTTAGGGGCTCAGATTCGTACCACGTGTCGGGGTCGGTCCAAATACCTCAGTGCACTTGTTTGTTTTCAGTGTGACTCTTCAGTTTACGTGCAATGCCCGTGCAAACTCTTGGGCTTCTAAAAGGTTAAAAGAAATTAAAATAAAAAGATATTGCGGCTGATGGGATTTGAACTCTAGTGTTTTGTCTCAGCAGTGCAAGATCTTACCAATGAGCTACAAGCTCCTTCTTGTTGTTTTAAATCAAAACAAATACTTATAGCTTTCATAGGAATTGTAAATACCTCAATTGTACATTAATTTTAAATGAAATTTATGTACACTGAAATTGGAGTTGTTACAGGTCTTCGAGAGGCTGTCAGTCTCCAATCAAATCTTGTGTAACATTTCAGAAATATAAAATATTATTTTTGGAAATTTAATATTAAAATAATATATTTCGCGAAAACTATTCGATTTGTGAATTGGGGTTTTCGTAAAATGGTATAATTATATACCAATATTTGGAAAATTATTGGAGATTAATATAGTTTAGTTATTAAAAAGGTATTTATTTGGATTTGGGCATTTTATAAATAATTGAGCAATTATTTTATGCAAGTTTAAATTAAACTTGATTAGTGCACTACTAATCACGATTAGACCAAATCCGTATTTTTATTTAATATCCATGGTTAGTGCACCATAACATGTTGCATTTTGATTACATGTTGGTTTCATTTGTATTTATGTTGGTTTTAAAAGAAAATGAGAAAAAGAAAAGAAAAGAAAAAGAAAAGTCAAGGAGAGGAGACATAGAGGCATGGGCATGAGTGTGTGTGTGTGAGAGAAGGGTTATCTTCCATGGCATTCCCCCACCATTCCTTCATTTCATTCTCCAACTCCTCCTTCATCTTCTTTACTTACTCCACCTCCTCTACCTTCATGGTTCATCCCCAAATCATCACCAAAACTCCACGTTCCCTTCATAAAAGTTGATCTCCACCTCATCCTACACCTCATAGTGGAACCAAGTTTGGATTTTGAGCACTTTGGACAACTCAAGAATTTTCTTCAGTTGCAAATGAGGTATAATCTCACACTTCTAGTTTAGTTATTAGTTTTCTTTATGTCCTAAATTAGTGTAGAGTTAAACCGATATGGTTTAGTGATCTTTGAATTTCCTATATGAGGTTTAGGGTATGAGTTGAGTTGTGATGGTGTATTTGAGGTGTTGTAACAACCGAGTTCAGTTAGACCAATTTTTGTTCCGTATTTATTATCTGGGGTATTTTTATTGATTTATCTTGTTTGGGTGCGAATGGTAGTTTACTTTTACATTGCACTCGACCCGACCCGCTTGCTTGAACTGGTTGATTCATATTCCTAAACTATCCTGTCCTGTTAATTAGACACGTGCATCTCATGTATACTGCATTTTAACATTCACCTAGCATCGCGTATTTTACATATAATATTTTAGATCACATAAAAATAAATTAAAATTGCATTTCATAGCCTGCATGATACCCCTAACCCCGTGGTAGCGTCCGCGCATCGTGTTCTCGTCCCGTTCAGTGAAACGGACGTGTTTGGACAGCTACACGCACGTACGTGCGTCCGTTCTTGGGGGTATGCATTTTCGTTACCTAATCTTTCATTCTAAATTTTGGAGGTTGCATAAAATTTTCGTATTTTAAATCTAAATTTTAGATCCGACCCGGGCGCATTTTGAAATATTTTTGTATCCGCCTAAATTCAAATTTATTAATTTTTTATTTTAAATTTCCTTTGAAATTTTCGTAACTGAATGAATCCTTTGGTTTATAAAAATATAAAATCTTTTAAAATTTTTTTTAACCAACCCCTTTTCCCTCACGAGCCAATGAGATCCCTTCATTTCTTACGCCGGGCCCCACTAATTCCCTTCTCTCTTCTTTCTCTTTCTCTTTCTCTCTTCTCTCTTTCTCTCTCCTTCAGAAAAGGCCAAATTTCTCTCTCCGTACTGTTCACCGCACCCTCTCTCTCTCCTCTCGATCTCTCTCTTCTCTCTATCCCTCTCTCTCTCTCCTTCTCTCAGAATATCTCTCTCTCTCTCCTCTCACTAATTCCTTCTCTCTCTCCCTCTCTCTATATATTCCTTCTTCCTCATTTCTTTTTTTTCATACGAACCCACAACCAAAACCCAAGCCGCCTCCTTCTCGCCATCGCCCACAGCCGACGACGCCACCTCCGACCTCGTCATCTCCGCACCCTCATCTCCTCCGCCTCCATCTTCTTCCTCCCTACAGTGCAGCCCTGCACACCCACAGGAACCCGAGAGCCCTTCACACCCATCTCCGCCACCTCCACTTCCTATCGCCGCCTACCATCTCGTCGGCCTCCCCTGGTTACCATTTCCCCATGTTCTTCCCCTCTATCCTTCTCTAACCCTACAAACCCAAGAACCCGAGCACCATTCCTTGCACCAAGAACCGAAGCCACTGCCCTTCGCCGGCAAACCCCCATGCCAGTAACCCCTTGTCGTCATCGCCTCTTGTTGACTCCCCTGGTATCCCAGAACACCTATCCACAGTAAGATCTTTCCTTCTTCTTCTTTTCTATAGTTTTCCTTTTGTATAAATGTTCACTGTTCTTTTGTTCGCCGGAATCCGGTCGCGCCGTCGACGATCACGACGACCCAGCAAGCATCTTTGACCCGTGTAATCCCTTTGTGCGTTGTTTGGATTCGTTCCGTGTACCGTGCGCGCGTCGTGACTTTTCCCGCCGACGTGTGACATTCCGTATACCCGTTTCTTGATCTGTCGAGGCATGTAAAACTTGCTACATGCTATTTATATTATTTCATATTTATTTAGATATATATTAAGTATGAAGTTTGAATTTAGTGCCCTATATTACATTTTACCATTCGATGTCCGTTTATATCATTTTAGAGTTAATTATGAAAACATACCTGGTTGCATGTTAGATTAAAATATTTTGTGCCCACGTCCATATTTATATCATAGTGCTTGGTTGCATAGCTATAGTACCATTTAAATAGTTTATAACCTTTCAAATACCCATTTGCATCCATCCCATCTAGTATACATATTATTGCATCCATAAATCACTTGAATGTATAACATTGAAATATTAACATTCCACATTTGATAAATTGAAGTTTAATTAGTATTGGAACTTTAACTTAAACCCTAATCATAACTATGCTTTTATATGCCTTAATCTGTACCTGATTGCATATCACATTACAATGTTCCATTTTATTGTTCCATTAGTACCCCATGCTTGTTCTGTATATCCATGCTTATGTTAGTTTGATTATGAGCACCCACATGACATTTTGGGCACCCCTGACATGACTTGTTACACGTACTACTTGACACGACATGGTACCGTGCACCTCTTGACATGATATGATACCTATATACTACCTGACTTGACCTGATGTATCATGGCTTTACCTGTTACCTGATCTTGTTACTAATGCTAACAAACCTGACCTGTTGTCCCTACGAACATTTCCTGTTGTATATCCAGATAAACCTTTACCTACTGATCCTGTGTTTGCATTAGCTCTAGATTTATCAATACTTGACTTGAATACACAACTTGGAGGTATGGGAAAATCAATGATGAAACCCGACTTGTAACTCGACAGTTCGATACCTTTACTGATCAGTTTTAGAGGCTAGGCCAGCCTTGGGATGATGCTGCTGACATCATCCATCGTTACCCACTACCTTTTTAGAGGCAGGTCAGCCTTGGGATGATGCTGTTGACATCATTCATCGTTACCCCTTTTCCTTTTAGTGCCTAGCGGCATGTCTCGGTTTCAGCCCGAGAATCTTCACCGTGATCCCGGGCACGCACGGGATACTATTGAGTTACATCGATGATTCATCAAATTGATTTCAAATATTGAGAGTAGTTAACCCAATAGACCAGTTTAGATTACTCACTACACATTACCTCACTGTCCTTACTTATATCACTGTTATGCCTGTTTTACCATTATACTCATACCTGCATGTATTGCTACCCCTGTTTATAGTATTGCTTGATATTATGACGCACTGACGTCTGGGTTTTGCATGGCCCAGATTCCTTACCTTTGCTGCAGTCCGAGCAGGAGTATTTCAGTCAGCAGGCTGAGCAGTGAGGACTTGCTAGTGGTTAGTTCATTTACTTTCGGTATTATTTCATTCCTGATGTGAGCCCGCATTATGGGACGTACATTCCAGTTTATTCTTGTATTGGATCTTTTGCTTCCGCATTATTTTATTCTTGACTTGTTTTATTTTGGCTTATGGACATGTGTTAGATAGTTTATTATTGTTCTTGATATCTCTACAGCCGTAATGTGACTGTGGAAGGATATTTCCTATCCACAGGTAGCATGGTTGGCTATGTCACATGCCCATCTTAGCGTACTCTGGGAAGCGGGGCGTGACAGGTGTAGTGAGTGTTTTACTTGACCTTGGTGATGTTTAATGGCCTAAACCAGATATTAGAACCCGATACACGAACTTAGAATTTTCCCGTGTCGGTTTTGTGAAGCTTTGAGGACTACAGGGTATCTGGAGCAACCTGAAATGTTTATAAGATAATCAAACAAGTACACTGACCTAATTAGACCACTAGAAAACCACCACCAGAGAACAATCCCAAATGTCCCTATCACGACCGGCGACACTGGACTTTTAGGGTATTTCGCTGGCTAGTTTGTGGGCATGGGTGTTGGGGTTTGGTCTGAAGCACACACTCCCTATAACCTAGTCCTTGTATTGTTACTTTAGTCCTATACCCCCTGTGCCAAAATCTGGGAGCATTTTAAGTTGGTTGTGGCTATGTTTCCGATATTTTAAACTTGGTTTGATGAATTTCTTGATGTGATTCGGTCGTTGGACGTTTGTACGTCAACGACGAGAGTTATTTGGTTGTTTTTTCTTGCGTAAACTATAGGTTCTAACCTATAAGCAATTCGTGTGCCGTATCGGTTTTCAGACTTGGTTTTCATAATGTTGCGATATGTGTTGATTTGTAGGTACTCTCGCGTGGACTTCCAAGACGACGAAGCACATCGACTTCGACCAAGGAGGATTTGGCAGGTGAGTAGATTTATATCTATAGGGGAAGTCGGGTGGATGGCGTATAGCACCCCCGCAACCTTTCATATAGAAAATCGATATATAAATTATATTCGGAGAAAAGATATGCTACGAACTTACGGATATGATTAAAGGTTTTAGTATGAGATGATACGATAAAAGATGACATTAGTGGATATGTTGGCTTGAGAATGCAAGGCTATGTACATGTTATATTCGTACGCCAATAGATAATATGAGATTCTACATACATACAAATGAGAATATGAGGTATATGCAAGATGACTTAATGTGAGATATTGTTATGATGAAAAGAGAATGTGATGAGATAAGATGACTTGGCTTAATATGTCGATATACGGATGTGACATGTGATATGAGTTGGATATAGATGTGACTTGAATTGTGTGTGTGTGTGTGTGTGTGTGTGTGTGTGTGTAAGAATAAAGAGTGATATGTTGTACATGACCTTAGATCCGTACCCTTGTTTATGATATCGTACGACGGATCATACCGTACGAATTATGATATATGATATTTGACCGTACCCTCGATTTTTGAAGAGGCCATATGACGGACTATACCGTACGAGATGTATACATGATTATTGATCCATACTTTTGACTCGGGATTAGCTTATCCTTTTAGTCTTTTAATTACTTAAGTAGATTATTAGAATAGGGTTCGAGTCATACATATTTTCAAAACTAATGAATCGTGTACATTTCAAAGGATAAACCGAAGGACGCTACGGATTTTAAACGTATTGTTTTTCTTTAAAAACACCATAGTCCCTACTTTTTAAAAGAAATAAAGATTCGTGATATTTTAGATACTATATTGTATGGCTCGTATATCGAGATATATCTTTGCTTGTTGCGTCACTAGTTACCTTTCTGCTACTTTCATTTTACCCTCATTGCATTTTATACACACACACACATGCGCTTTCATTAGTTGTTATGATATCGTCTGCTAGTACACCTGCACAATTATCGATGATGCACACGTTACACTTACACAGATTTGCCGGCTCACACATTCATCATCGATAATTGCTATGCCGCTTACATAATAGAACTGCCATATCATGAAATTATTCATAACCGTAAAGTACATTCATTGTTCAATACTATCATTTAATATGCTTGCATGATATACTTGATATGCTCATATCACTGTTCTATATTTGCATAGATCGTACTTATGGTTATATGCATTGAGATGCAGTTTCATGAGATTTCTGGATTTGAGAACTGCTGATATATTTCAAAGGAAATTATAAATTGTTTTCAAAACACGGTTTCTCGTGATGTAATTTCGATACGTCCACTATGAGTTTTCTCAGTTCTGAGATTTGTTTTCGAGACCCGATTCGAGGAGTGGGACGAACCGTTTGCGAGTACAAGGTGGACCCGGTAAGGTACCCCGGGGCAAGAAGATCGTGGGGATGACGTTGAGCCTGGAAGGAGGGAGCACTACCTACCGGTGATAGTTTGGACCCGGCGGTTATCGGAGGATACCGACTGGAGTCGTGATATTGATATGGGCCGATCCGGACTGACGGAGCCCATGGGCCGATCCGGACTGACGGAGCCCGAGATATGAGGATTTACGTGTCGATACTGGACACGGGTTTCATAATGTTTCGAGTGACGATGTTGGACACTCAGGTTCCATGATTTTGATGTGTCGTTGATGGACACATGTTGGTTGATATCTTCATATATACAAGCATATGTTTTCATGATGATTCGAGTGTCGATATTGGACACTCAAGTTCCATAATATTGATTGTGTCATTGATGGACACACGTGGATGATATCCACATGCATACATGCATATGATTTTAGATGTTTATTTGCATATGCCGTTGGTTTTGACTCTATTGTTGATATATATGCATACATGGTCATCCTAGAGATCATAGTATTACCTTCATGATACAACATGACTTAGGAATTGTTGTTTTATTCAATTTCTACCTGCTGATGTTTTCTACTCACAAGTTGGTAACTCACCCCCGTTGTGCCACAGTTTTCTTGCAGGCCCAACCTCTTGGATCAGTAGCGATATCGTTGGCACACAGTTCCTTCGGGGTGTTTGCTTAAGTAGATGGGACATATTGGATTATGCCCATTCTTGTATTATTAGTCCTGTTGTATCTAGATAAACTCCATCAGTCAGAAACTAAATTTGTATATTGGTAGACCCAGTCAGACTTGTATTGGAAAGACTTAGAGCGACGGTTGTATGTTTGCTTCTTTTGAGGTTTTGATATCTTGCTTTATTTATCTTTTCTTTCTGGGTTGATCTTCGCCGTTGGGTGTCGTATATATGTTTATTTCGTGGTTGTGATTCCGCCAATTGGCGAAGAGCTAGCTCCCACTTTGGGATGCCTATATATATTGCTCGTATGTGGTTTTGGATCAAAATATACAAGGGAGGTGCTGCCCAAATTTTTAAGACGAAAAATGTTTTCAACTATAGTTTAATCCACTTGCACTTTTATGTATCATACCTTTACTTTAAAAACTTCACCTCTATTATTTTTCCCTAAAAAAGTTTAGATTTCTAGGATTTGGCTTACTTGAATTATGTGGGGTCCTATAGACTTCACATGATTCAAGTGCCAGTCACGTGCCTTTTTTCAGGGTCATGACATCTTGCCAAGGGCGTCGGTCTTTAACAGGCCGGCAATTGCTGATGTTCCTCAACAAAACCAGGGGCAAGCTACAACCGCTTCCGAAACCGAGATGGTCCCTTCAGCAAGGCACGCCCGACGTCGCCACTGGCGCTGAGTAAGAAAAGCCGGGGCAACCCCCCTTCTGAACTTACCCCACCAGCTTCAATGGTGGAAGTCGATACTGCTGTTCCAACTGGGAACAGTTTTGAACCGCTGAAGAGGGTGCGCAAAAACTCTCCCACAGCGGTACTGAAGAAATCACCTCTTCCTGTTGAGGTCCCTGTGCAGGAAAAGCAAGAGCGGCCCCATCAGCGGCTCTTCTCCCAAATTCACAGAGTCTGGCGAAAAGTCCAGGACTCTGTGATCGACGAAAACTAATCCCGCCGACCGAAGAAATCGAAAGCTCGGCAAAAGAAAGATCATCCCTCCTTCATACAACGGGGGGCTTCTTCTACAGAGGTGCTGTCGCGCCCCACCTCTAATACAGAGAGTATTGTCCGCTCTGGCCGAAGCCGCACGGTTTTGTCCTTCGGGGCGAACCGGACCCGACCAGGGGCCACTTCCCAGGAGGTCACCCATCGCAGAACTTCCCTAGCTCGAGTACGCTTAACTACGGAGTTCTCAAGCTTCTGTAATGCCGGTTCACTTAAAAGGCGCATCTGTATTGAAGAGCGGTATCATTCCATTTATAGTACAGATCTGCCCTCTTTCGGAATGTATTCCGAAGAGTCCCCATTGTTCTACAGTGGGTCCCAGAACTTCCCTAGCTCGAGCATCCCAGAACTTCCCTAGCTCGAGCACGCTTAACTACGGAGTTCTCAAGCTTCTGTAATGCCGGTTCACTTAAAAGGCGCATCTGTATTGAAGAGTGGTATCATTCCATTTATAGTACAGATCTGCCCACTTTCGGAATGTATTCCGAAGAGTCCCCATTGTTCTACAGTGGGTCCCACAGACTTAAGAGGTAGCCCCCGCAGATTAAAGAGGTGGCCCCGCCCACTTGATGTGGCACTTTGTTCCGTGTGGCATTTTGCTCCGTGAGCAAGAACCGGGTCCCGACATTCTCCCCACCTTTGAACAATGGTTCGTCCTCGAACCACAGACCTACTATTGACGGACCATCTCTAATACCATTCTATCACGCCCCACCTCCAATACAGAGAGTATTTTCCGCTCTGGCTGAAACCGCACGGTTTTGTCCTTTGAGGCGAACCGGACCGGACCAGGGGCCACTTCCCAGGAGGTCACCCATCCCAGAACTTCCCTGGCTCGAGCACGCTTAATTACGGAGTTCTCAAGCTCCTGTAGTGCCGGTTCACTTAAAAGGCACCTCTGTATTGAAGAGTGGTATCATTCCATTTATAGTACTGATCTGCCCTCTTTCGGAATGTATTCCGAAGAGTCCCCATTGTTCTACAGTGGGTCCCACGGACTCAAGAGGTGGCCCCCACGGATTCAAGAGGTGGCCCCCGTCCACTTAACATGACACTTGGCATTGCACTTTGTTCCGTGTGACACTTTGCTCCGTGAGCAAGAACCGGGTCCCGACAGGTGCCTGTCATAACGGCTCCTTCAACTTCAACCTCCCACAAAAGGGTGAGGCTGGAGAACATCCAACCACCTGCAGAAAATTCCAAAAGCGCTGGACCCAAACGCCCTAAGTCTGGGGGCATGATCGTGCATACGGTCTACATGGCTTCCGGGAAAGATGAAAACCGTGCTTCTCTAAGTCATCAACCGCAAACTCGGTCGTTAACAAAAGCTCAGGAGTAACAACTAAAGCTCCAAGAAATGTTGACCAAGATGGCAACACTCACCGGACAGAAAGAAAGTTCGGATCCAGCAACTGAACAGCGTCAAGAGCAGGAGACCAATACAGAGTTCCTGCGAATGGTGCTTGAAAGTAAAGACAAGGGGGCCGCAGAACAAGCTGCTAACATAAAACAGATGACGCTTTTGTTCCAGGACATGGTTGAAATGATGATCTAGTCAGAGCTTCCAATCGAGGATCCGCCGATAATCATCAAGGATGACAGAGGGAAAACTTCAAACCCTCTTCCGTCTTTGTCGACAGCTAAGGAGGAAACGATCTCCAAGGCTGCTCTTGATGACTATATAGCTTAACAAATACGAGCTCATCAAGCTAGTGAAGCGGCTGGCCAAATCGTCAGAACTGGGCGACCGTCTCTAGGCTGGTATAACCAAATCAAGTACCCACTGGGATTTATGATCCTCAAGTTCCATGTGTACAAGGGGACAGGCAACCTACACCAGCACGTTGCGCAGTTCAGAGCTCTGTGCGGCAACATTGGAGGCGATGACAAACTGTTGCTTAGCTAGTTCGTTGGCAACCTGTCAGAAACCGCCTTTGAATGGAACTCGGAGCTTCCAAATCACTCCGTGAGGACATTCACAGAGATGGAGTTGCTGTTCACATAGCGGTTCTCCAGTGCAAGCGAGCGCACCCCGATCACGGCATTAATCAATGCCAGGGTAAAGCCGGGAGAAACCTGGGTCCAATACACGATCCGGTGGCGGAACCTGTCATGCCCTGCTTTCCAGTATATGGGCAGAGGACGCGACGAGGCCGCTACGCATTTACTCAGAAGTAAACACGCTAAGCGTATCTAAGCAATATAAAAGTAAATGTACACAAGAGACAAGATGTAAATAAATATCAACTTTATTTATTAACATTCTTTTTACAATACATCTGAAAGGTAAATACATGGGATGGAAAGCAATGTCCAAACAGTGGCATAACAGAAATGGAAAATACAGAATGTAAATGTGTACAAGGAATCTAAAGCTCTGGGTCGAAAGCTAGCTGGTCCAAATCCTCGCTGGTGGGCTCGATCTCCAGTGAGTCTGAAACACCTGACGACATTCCAAAGAAGAAGAAGAAAGAGTGTTGTCAGCGAACAAATCGCTCGGTAAGTCCCGTAAATAGACAAGAATGGAGTAGACAGAATAAAGAATATATTTTTATAATGTTGTATTTAATGTTAACGCTGTTGTTTGTAGCTTGGTACAGAAGAGGCCAGTATATAAGAGAAGAGTCTCACTAAACCAGAGACTATGGTATAAAGAGTACAAGGAACCGTTCAACAACTGTACAACGGCAATTGAATTCAGGTTAGGTGTCTTTATGGTTGTTGTCTCGTGCCACTTTTAACACCTTCCGTACCAATCTACCCCTTATAAACCCCGCGATATCTTGATTGTATTGTTTGTGTTGTTTGAATTGTATATTGTATAAAGATGGATGACTTGCCGGAACCATGATGTCAGTAATGGAACGGATATAATGGATGAACATGTAGATGAAATATATCTATGGTTCAGTTCGGTCAATATAGATTGATTAGATTGAATAGACGGATTCATAGATCCATGTTGTATTGTAGTTTGATACTTGAATCATATTCAAGTCAGATTGATTATATTGAGATTCAGTCTGAGTCAGCCAATTTGAAAAGAAATTAAATCCTGAATTATGTTTTGGTGCTATCGGTAACCGCTGCACATGGACGGCAGGATTTGTGTCTTTTTCAAAGACGATTACCATGTTGATAACACTGTTTGTTAAATTGTCTACCTTAAATAGGCAAGCACCCATATCTCCGGCTCCCTGAGGCTCAAGAGACTGGTCTCGTTTAAACCTATGTTTACTAGGGTCCTTATTGTAATTTAGTATAACTTGAGCGGGTTTTATGTAAAAATAATTTTGTATAGTTTTCAAAATATACCTCAAGTAATTTATTATCGTCTTTAAAGTTTTCATTGATGTATATTTTATCAATGTGACATTTCTAATGAAATAAAGCCTGATTTCATAATATATGGTATTTATTTGTAATATTGGAATTGTATGATATTTTCTTGTAAATGAGATGTTTTTCTTGAATTATCGAAATGTGGAATATTATAAATATTAAAAATATATATTTTGATATTAATTACATATATATTTATTTATTAAAAATCTAAGTTTTATTTATAATAGAAATCACATCTTCTAAAGAAAATTGTATTTTAAATCTTTCGAGACCGTATGCTCTTGCGGAGGTCTGCATCTTACACTACTAAGTTCGAGGATGTGCGATAATCTGCACCATCCCGAACGGGTTCCCCGAAATGGGTTGTAGCGGCGCATTGCAAAGATTTGTTAAAATACACATCTTGTAGAAAAATATTTTTATAAGTCGAAAGTAATTATGTGTAAACTCGTATTTTTCCCAAATCTATGTTCCCAATATCATCGTGCTATGTTACATATGAGTGTTGTGAGGAGGCAGGTCATTACCTCGTGAGTTTTCTAAAGCCAGCATGATTAAAAGGTATAAACATGTCGATATGAAATATAAAGTTATTTTAATGTAAAAATGGAATAAAACTTGTTATGGTTATCATTTTAGTGTCAAACTTATTCTATTGTCTTAGTTAATGAGTATTAAACAATATTTCAAAAGTTGTAGATTTGTTATTAAGAAAATGTTGTATTTTGAAAGAAAAGAGAATCAGAAGCCGGATAACTCTGCTTCCGACACGTTTTAAGGATTAAGAATTTGATAATAGCAAAAGAGAGAGAGAAGGGGGACTTACTGGGTTAGGGTCAAGAGAGAAGGAAGATGAAGATTAAGGAAACACCGGTGCGTCGTTTCTTCGCCGGAAACTCCTCGGATTGCCGTCAGAAGTTCGTCAGAGCTTTGCCCTTTGCTAACTCCACTTGCGCACAAAAAGTCTTGAGAGTTTAGGCAGGGATTTGGGAGTGATGGGGGTGATTTGAGGTGTGGTATTTATAGGAAAAATTAGGGTTTAGGGTAATGAAGGGGTGTATTAAAATTTTGTATTAAAAAATGGATTAAATGGGGTTTTAATTTGCTCTATAAATGTGCAAGGAAATTAAATAGTACATGAGTTATGGGGGGAGATCAAAGGTCAGAACAGGTAAAGAAATTTAGGGTTTCGACTGAGTCTGACCGGTACCGCCAGCCGATTCGACCGAGTCGCTGTCCCGAGTCGGCCGTGTCTGGCCACGTCTCCTCGTCGCTTGGTCTACTGCAGTGGACCCGTTAGTTTTATGTGTGACTCTTGGTTTTACGGGTTATGCACGTGTAAACTCTTGGGCTTCTAAAAAGATTAAAAGAAATCAAAATAAAAATAATGTGTGGCTGATGAGATTTGAACTCTGGTGCTTTGGTTCAGCAGTGCAAGGTCTTACCAATGAGGTACACGCTCTTTCTTGCTGTTCAAAAGCAAATCAAACTTATAACTTGTGCTCAGGCTCAAGTATCCCTTTCTGTATTTTTGAAAAAAAAATTGTACAGAAAGTTTAGGGTTGTTACAGAACCTGTGGTCAAAGTGCGAACAACGTATCGAAGAATCCCCCGCCGTGGGCATGTTCATCGGGACCCTAGATCCGCAAACGACTGTGTCCCAGTTCATGACGTTCTTCAAGCTGACGACCTTCCAGGTTCTGATAGATAAATTGGCCCAAATGGACCAGCTGGGCCACGGGCCTTCCTCCTCAAATAAGGACCCTCGAAATTCCAAAGGTAAAGGGAAAGCGGCCTTCGTCACCAACACTCAACAACAACCGAGCGACCCAAAACCGGCGGTTCGCCAAAATAATGCATGTCTATCTCTGGAAGAAAGGCTAGGTCGCGCTTACTCGTTTCCCCATGATAAGATGAGGAGGCTATTTGAGTTGGCAATACATAACAAACTCATCATATTGCCAGACCCACGGCGTCCACCGCAACCCAGCAACGTCAACAACCCCAACTACTGCTCCTATCACGGAATGGTGAACCACCCATTTGAGGATTGCTACGTCTTCAAGAACTGGGTCGAGGACTAGTATCAACAATGGAAGTTCGCGCTATCTGAGAACTGGAGGATGAACCCGCCACAGAAGCACACTCCTAAAAAAGTGGATGCACCGGGGGCATCATGCTCGCTTGTGGAAGAAGCTCCATGAGAAGTCGTTCTTTCAGCTAAAACCAAAAGAATACTGAAAGATCTACAGGCATGTCTGACAGTCAGGTGGAAAAGCCCGCTTGAACTTGAAATCATCGAAGGGACATTGAAGAGTACGCAGTCCTTTTATTTTGAGGGTCTATCCCGTCAACCACGGAAATACCGATTGAGGTTGGTTTTCGGTGGAGACCGACATGGTCATCAGTCCCTAATGCCCTGGCTTGCTGAAACCGCGTCCCGTACCAAAAGTTGTTGACAAAGGGCAAAATCCCCAAGTAAAGCTTTCAAAGTCTTCGAAGAAAAAGAAGAAGATCAAGAAGCCTGTGCAGCCTACCGTGTATGACGACAAGCGCACAAACATACAAAAGTACATCGACGCGTTGGAAGAGTACAACCAGAAGGCGCGGACACCGATCACACTCGAAGAGTTCCTCAAGAATATTCTTGAGAACGAAGATAGTGACAACGATGAGAAAAACGACTCATCAGAAGAAACCGAAGACTATGTAATGAGTTGCCACATGGTCTCATATTCGTTGTTAAATGACGAAGAAACTCTCTCAGCGTCAGAAAACAACGTAGAGGAACTAAGGGTAGATACGGCGCTAAAATCCCCGTAACTGCCAAAAGAATACCCGATCGATAGGCTGTTAAACAAAGCCTTTCGAAAAAGCAAAGCTGACTGAGAACGCAAAACAGCCATATACGAAAAGGCTAAGCGTCAATGTCAGGATAAAGAAGCTACGGCGAGAATAAGTCGTAAAGTACTCCAACCAAACTGAAGCACACCTGCCACAATAAGAGCAGGATCAAGTCAGAGAAGCGATTCGCCAAAGCCCTGTCAGTGGGAATGAAGCTGCCACCTCTCGTAGGGAACACTCCCGGGGTCATACGCCTCGACGGAGAGGATTCACATCCAAACTACCGCTTATATCATCGGAGGGTTACCCACCCCATCGAGAAATGCAGTGCCTTCAAAAAGTAGTGGCAAGGATACATTGCCCATCAAAAGCACTTCAAGAGGATGAAGCGCGAAGCTCATCGACAGCAAAAGGGTGCGATAGATGCGCATGAAAAAACGACCGGCAACTGTCATATGGTTGATACCAGTCTGGAAAAGGAAAAGTCCCGAGTTCTTACTTTCGGGAGCGATTCTGAGGACGAAATGACCCTCAGCCCTCTCTTCAAAGACTCCACCTCTGAAAAAGAAGAGGGGGAGAAGAACTGTGAGAACATTCAGCTGCGTAGCCGCACGCTGCCTAAAAAAAACATCAGACCTACAAACAAAGATTCGAACAAAAAAGACTAAGGGAAAGAAAAAATACTTGAGGAAATTGCCTCTGACGAAACTCGCCGTATAGCACAGCAAAACCTGAAGACTTATAAGCCAAGGATGACGCGGTCATACGAAAGACTGACTAGGTCGAGAACATTCCGCCAAGGGAAACTCGTGTTGGTCGTTAAAAGACCAATGATTCCCAATCGTACCAAACGGGGGAAATTCGAGCCAAACTATGAAGTTCCGTACATCATAGATAAAGTCTACCGAGGTGGAGCCTACCTGCTCATGGATATGCATGGCGAAAGACCCTTTCGGCCGATAAATAGCCGGTTCCTCAAAAAATACTACGCTTGACGAGTTATAACCTAGGTCAATGATAGATGACAACGCTCGGTCCGCTCGCTATCTTCCTGAGTCAAAAACTCTGAGAGTAGTATGAAAAGAAGCTCCGTCGCCTAAAAAATGGCGATAATGGGCCGAGATGTTCTTAAACTAAAAATTCGCCCCAAACAAGGTGATTACGGACCGAGATGTCCTTAAACTAAAACCTCGCCTCAAATATGGCAACATCGGACCGAGATGTCCTTAAACTAAAACTTCATCTCAAATAACGGTGATAACGGACCGAGATGTCCTTAAACTAAAAATTCGCCTCAAACATGGCAATAACGGACCGAGATGTTCCTAAACTAGCACTTCGCTTCCAAAACGGTGATACACTCTCTTGAGATCTATATTGCAATCGAAGTCTCAACAACAGAGATTGCAACTCAAGTCCCACTGGCTACACAGCTGCTTTAGCGGTGAAGTCACCCACAAAGTCCCACTGGCAAACAGATGGGTCATTAAAAAAAACGGTATGTCCACCGACAAAATAGGCACGGATGAAACCGGAAAAGGCACCGTTAGTAAAAATAGCAGAATTACCGGCGAGCTTGTGAAAACCCGGAAGGGCGCAATCTCGTAAAAAATGGTATGTTCACAAGCAAAATGGGCACGGATGAAAACCCGAAAGGGCGCCGTGAGTAAAAACTACAGGATTACCGGCGAGCTTATGAAAACCCGGAAGGGCGCAATCTCGTAAATTTTTTTTACACTTACGAGATCCTCTTGACTCGTAAGGAGAGCTCCCCCTATAAGACCCTCACGGCTCATAGGATTCAAAAGTCTTAAGCTAGAGGGATCCAAACATGTTCTTAAACCATCGTATCCCCCAAGTTGCCCTACAAGTGGTTCAATATTGGCCCTTGTATACAATCCATGGGCACAAATAAACGATTTCCCTGCCAAGTTCCACCAATGACGAGAAATGTTCTCATATGGCGAACAACACTTGTAAGTCCTATCGACTTATAAAGAGAAAATACTCTTATAAGTTCCTTACGACTTATAAGAGAACACACACTTTGGAATCCCCACGATTCCTAAGGAGAAAATACGCTTACGAGATCCTCACGACTCATAGGGAGAAATACCTTTATGAGACCCTTACGGCTCATAAAGTCAAAAAGCCTTAGTCGATAGGATCCTAACCCTATTTCCTAAGCCACCTTTGTTCAAATCGACAAAGGCAAATGATGATTTGCTCCTGAAAATATCCCAGTTGCAGCGATATTGATGCCTAAACAGGTGTCAAACCCCAAGTCCTTTCACGGCAAATGATGATTCGCTCCTGGCAATATTCCAGTCGCAGCGATGCTGATGCTAAGGTTGGTATCAGATTCCAAACTCGTAATAAAAAAAGCATCGAATAGCAAAAGAAATGCATATGAAATAGCCGAAATGATGGGACAACTCGAATTAAAAATCAGCGAGCAAAAATATGTATATAAAAACAGCCGAAATGATTGGGCAACTCGCAATAAAAAGCAGCGAGTAAAAATAAAAAAAATAGTTGAAATGATTGGGCACCGCGGATGAAAAGCCGAAATGATTGGGCAATCATGACTTTCACGATAAAAAAAAGTTTGAAAAGATAGAGCATGACGGAAATAAAAAAAAATGAAAATGAAAATTTCCTTTGCCCTACAGGTGAGTCCATATTGACCCTTGTATATAATTCATGGGTACAAATGAAAAAGATAACCATATTTTCCCACCAGACTCCGTCAAAGCGAGAGTCAGATCCCAACGGCAACATCTACAGCCTAGAGATCACCTCGGCGTTCTTTCTCATACCAGCAGGATGTAGATGCGATGTCAATAAAAGCTCCAACGAGCCAAATCAAAATGGAGCCATGGTAAATTCCTAGTTCCAAGTCTTGACGGTTCATATACAACTTAAGGACTACCCCGGCGTTCCTTCTCATTCCATCAGGATGCAGACGCGGCGTGAACAAAAGCTCCAACGAGCCAAATCAAAATAGAGCAATGGCAAACTCCTAGCTCCAAGTCTTAATGGTTCATATACAACCTAAAAATTACCCCAATGTTCCTTCTCACTCCATCAGGGTGCAGACATGACGTCAACAAAACTCCAACAAGCCGAATGAAACTGAAGCAATGGCATATTACCAGCCTCAGGGTCTCGACGACAACTCATATAAAGCCTAAGAGACTATCGGAGATCATCTCACACCAGCGCGGAGTGGTTATGATTCATCGGGGCTCCAAATTGAGCCTAACCTCAAGTAAAAAGGGACATAGAAAATTCCTAACGCTTACACTTCCGACGGTAATATAGCCTAACGAGATTACATGAAGACGTCTTGTCCAGCCCCCGAAGGGGTCAGAGACACAACAGTCGCCGAGTTATTCGAACAACGGCTTAAAGACTGTATATCGTGGAATACATCAACCAACGCGATGGTACCAGGGACAACCCTAGTACCATAAAACCTAACGGAGCTCTGTCGCAAAGAACATGGGTTATCTATATATAACGTTAGGACAAGTTTGCCTATAAACTCAAGGGAGGTAAACTGAATAAACTTCGAAATGAGTACATAAACTAGAAACTCCGAAATGAGTGAATAAACTACAAACTCCGAAATGAGTACATAAACTAGAAACTCCGAAACGAATGAATAAACTGCAAACTCCGAAATGGGTACATAAACTAGAAACTCGGAAATGAGTGAATAAACTACAAACTTCGAGATGAGTACATAAACTACTTTACGTCAAGTTAAGACAGAAAGGCGCAAGTATGAAATGAAATGTGCCTTTTATTCATAAATCAAAATGAATACAAGATACAAAAGAACAAAAGAAGAAAATATACAGCGACAAAAATTTCTAAGCTGGTGGGCGATTCAATAAGCCAGCAAGTTCGTCATTCTTCCGCCGAACTTCCGTTTCAAGCGCTATCAACGTCACGAGCTGAGTCCCTGCCTGTGCTTGTTGGTTCTGATATAAAGAAAATCGACTTTCAAGCTTTTTCTAGGTAGCCTTATGGGCCTCGACCATCTCGTGTGTAAAAATAACGGCTTTATCAAGAGCCACCACCTCTGTAATGGCCTCCTGAAAAACTCGCCAAATCTCATAAGCACGAGTAGTCTTGGCGGTGAGTTGGGCTTGAAGTTCCCCTAAAGCTTTTGAATCCAGTTCCCTCGCCGAAAACTTTCGGTTGAGCCTTTTCTCACATGACTGGAGATTGGCTGCACATCTGTCAATCCATCCACGCAGGCTGGCCTTTACTGACGAAATGTCGGAGGGAAGGAGTATGCATTCAACCCCATGTAGGGAAGCTTCAACTTGACGACGGTACTCGACCCAAGTACGCACCAGCACCTCATCATGATAGGTGGCAAGAACAGAAAAAAACATTAGCTTCAACAGCGAATTCTTCGGTCGTAATGGAGGTACCAGCGCGAAGATCTTCAATAAGAGTCGCCAGCGAATGAATGCTTTGTTTTTCCATCCTCTCAAACACGCGTCGGGCATATGTGCCTGATGGCATGGAAATCCGGGATTCCAATGGGGTCAGGATTGGCAAAGCTGTAAGCATACATGTATGGTTAGTTGCATTTCTAAACATAGAACAAGTAAAAGAATGCCAATGCTAAAGTGTCGCTTACCCACGGAAGGCAGATTTGAGAGATCCCCGAGTCCATCAAGAACTTCAACCTCCTCATTAGCTTCTAGGATTGCGGTTTAAATAGAGAGCGCATCAGCATCATTATGAAAATATAAAATGAAAAGGTAAAAGAATACCAAGCTTGACCAGAAGAAAGGACTATGCTCTGTGGAGGTATCTCTTGCGGGGCCGCCATGTCAAGTAAACGCTGGAAAGTTTTCTTCGGAGAAAGATCCACAATAGATGCCAGCTCCCGTAATTCTGAGAGAAAGAAAGGTTCAGACATATGGAAGGGTCATTAAACAAAAAAATGTAGATGTATATAAGATTACCTTCGATACTTTATCCACTTTGAACTGGAGGGATGGCAGCTTCGGTGATCTCCTTTACACCCTCTGGTGTGTCACTAGAGATATCCATTGAATCTATCACCGATGTGGCAATCTCTTTTGGAGGAACAGAGGCCATCATCGGGGGCTCCAAGGCGCGGATGACAGCTTCAGTGATCTCCTCTACAACCTATGGTGCATCACTGGAGATATCCACTGAATCTATCACCGATGTGGCAATCTCTGTTGAAGGAAAAAAGGCCATCATCGGGGTCCAAGGCACGGATGACGGCCTCGGTAATCTCCTCTACACCCTCTGGTGCATCACTGGAGATATTCATTGCTGGTGTGGCAATCTCTGCTAGAGGAACAAAAGCCATCACCCGTAGCAGGAATTGGAACAACCAATCTTGTAGGCCGACTTTCTGGTAGGGGAAGCTTATTTGATGACTTCACCAGTAGCACGAATTGGAACAGCCAATCTTGCGAAGACCGATCCTTTAGTAGGAGAAGCCCCTTTGACGACTTTTCTTGCCGGAGCTGGAATGACCATCCGTTTCGGGACAACCCCTTCAGGTATTGCGAGCCTCTTTGTAGGCCCACTGGAGCTTTGGCTCATTCTATTGAAGACTGAGGTGGAAGACGTGGACGACCCATTGAGAGGGGCCGTGGTAGCTGCAAGTCGATCGAAAACCGACTTTTTTAGAGCTTCCTGTAATGGCACCGGGGAGCTGCAGCTTGTCGGCGGGAGCATGGTCCCAAAGAACAATTCAGTGGTGGCCTGAGTCACCTGTTCCACTGGAATTGAGAAGATGCAAGCCGCATTTGGCCCGTACGTCACTCCTCCAGTGGGGACGGAGCGGTAGTTGCTGTTGCTGAACACTTAGAAGCCATTGATCTTCTTTTCTCTGTACAGGAGCAAGACACCAAATCTTAGTACCTCAAATCTGGGGGCAACCATAGTAAACCGCGATTTGTTTGTGAACACGACACACAAAGTGTGGAGTGGAAAGAGGAAAAGGTCCCACCGAGCGTGCCAGAATCTGTTTACCGCAAAAAACAGAAATGAACCGGGATGGCCTGAATTTAGGGGAAGATGCTATTTGGGTTTATCTATCCACCTCTCCGAAGATGCCAAGCTGATTTATGGCACCGTGTATCGGAGCTTTGGACGAATGCAGCCGTTGTAGCAGACTTCGTCAAATTCCCCCTCGTTAATGAGGGTTTTTTTTATTGTGGGGACGCTATTCCCTGCAGGCGCAAGCCCCTGCAGTTAATTACGTTATCGCATCGCGATAACCACTTTCTCCTGCTCCAGAGGTTCACTTCGTGTCGTGTGTGTTTCTTTTATTTTTGGTTGCCCGTGGATTGTATACGGAGACTAATTTATGTTGTCGCCCGTAGGGTGTGGATTAGTCCAAATCCGTATATTCTTAGATTTGGGTTTGGTTTGATTTAAGGATCGTTAATCTCGTTTGAGATTAATATCAACTTTCATGTTTGTTGAGGATACGTTAGTCCAATTTGAGACTAAGATCTACTCAACAGGATTTTGGGATCATTCAAACCCAACAAAAGAGTATTTGGGCTCTATTGCTTTAGTTTAAGGACGTTTCAGTTCGTTGTTAGTTTAAGAACGTTTTGGTCTGTAGATCACCATTTTTGAGGTGGGATTTTAGTTTAAGGACGTTACGGTCCATTGTCTCCATTTTGGGAAGTGCACCCAAAAGCGGTTGGTTGTTGGGACCCGCCACCTCTCTGAAGACGTTGAGGAATTACAACGACATGTATCAGAGGTGTAGAGAGATGTACCCTTGAACCAATTCCCCTATTTGAAGAAAAAAAGGAGTTGGTGGTCAACCCAGAAATTATTAGTCGTATTTTGAGACTAAGATTTCCTCGGGGAATGTGGGACGAATATCGTTTTGGTCATCATCAATTGAGGAGTCATCAGTCGTGTTTGAAACTGGAATTAGTTTGGAAAGTCATGAGCACGGAGGCTCGGTCTATTTGGAGATCGAAGATGTTTTAATCTCAAGAAGACTTAGCCAACTTGAGGCTGGAGTTGACTTCCCATAGTGTTAAGCACTAGTATACGTTCAGCGCTCACGTGTTCCCACGTGAGGTTCTAAAGCAGTGTTAAACTCGGGATTTTGGGGGCGCTCACGTGAGGCACCTCAAAGCTGGTGCTGTACATTGGGTTCAAGTCCCCATTTATATATAAGTGTTATACACTTAATTCTTGTGGCACTCACTTGTGAGCACGTGAGGCGCCCCAAGGTTGGGTACCGCCTTTTACGTTTTACTTCCCTCTTCTTTTATAAGTGCTAAGCATTTGGCTCACGTGTAAGCATGTGAGGCTTCCGAAATAGGAACTGTTCTCTGGATTTTATTTCTCTTTCTTTTATAAGTGCTAAGCACTTAGACCCTGTGGTGCTCACGTGCAAACATGTGAGGCGCCTTCAAAATGTGAGCGTTGTTTTTAGGTCTATTCTCTTTTTCATATAAGTGCTAAGCACTTGATTGGGGGTCGCATGGAAAACATGTGACTGCCTTAGGAGTCACTTCTTGTTCTTTTTTTAGGCGCTTGTGTGGGAAACACGTGACTACCTAGGAAGCACATCTTGTTCTTTTTAAATGCTCGCGTGTGAAACACGTGAATCGGTCTCAGCCATTCTTTTTTGTTCATCAGAGGTGCTCACGTGGGGAAACACGTGAGGTTTCATTATAACGTTGAACACCAATGAATCACCAGTCTTTCCTTCTATGTGCATGAAGATTTTGATCTCATATTAACGATTCTGGGATCTGAGTTTAGAGAATTTCAAGTCTCTTATTTTATAAGAATTAAATTCT
Source organism: Agapanthus africanus (assembly GCA_030015575.1). Taxonomy (NCBI): domain Eukaryota; kingdom Viridiplantae; phylum Streptophyta; class Magnoliopsida; order Asparagales; family Amaryllidaceae; genus Agapanthus; species Agapanthus africanus. The sequence continues at coordinate 166,694,211 of JASDDO010000028.1, read as the reverse complement.
TTTTACAGGGTTAAACCCTAGTTTTATCAAAGGAATTAAATTCCTATATACTGTTGTAAGAATTAAATTCTTTGAACTTAGTTCTTTCCCCTAAGTTTTGAATCTGCATAATAGAATCTCCCCGATGAGAATTAAATTCTCAACTTGTGGGGAAATCTGCTTCTGCAGATCTCAACCAGAGGAAGAACTGAGTTCTTATATGAAGGGTTAAACCCTTAAGGAGACAAAGAAGGGATAAAATAATCTTTGTATTTTCTTCTTACTTAGGGTTTTTTTTAAAGAAGGGGATCTTCTTCTTTTAAAGAATTGAATTCTCTTCCTCTCTTTTTTTCCCTCTCTTCTTGAGTAATTTTTTTTAATCCTTTTTTAAACTTGAAGTCTTGCGTTCTTTATATAGTGGAGAGAACTTTGTTAATTAGTTTTAGGAAATCACTCATTGAGAGACTTCAATTGATTTGGGGGTTTTACCCGCCGTTGGATCTTTGATCCAAGTGTTTCTGTCTTACAGAACATATTTTCTTGTTTCTTAAACAAGATTTGGAAAATATTTTCCCGTACAGAATTTATTCTGTAGATTGGTGATTTTTAATCACCGCTAGATTTTTAATCCAAGGGTGCTTGGTTTAATGGAGCACAATTTTTCTTTGTTTTAAAGAGATATGAAACATATTTTCCAACTCATAGGATTTTTGATCCGCCAACTTTCTGTTTAACAGAAAATATCATTTCCCATTTAAAAGTTCAATAGAATTTAATTCTATGTTTAATCATCATTAGATCTTTGGTCCAACGGTTCCTTATTGAGTAGAATTTTAATTCTACATAGGGACCTGCCCTCACGTGGGGCTCTTTTGGCCTAGAAATTGTTTTAATTGCAGTGCCTATATGCGTTGCATATAGGCACTCACGTGTTAAACACATGGGGCTCTTTTGGCCTAGCAGTTATTTTGATTGCAGTGCCTATATGCGTTGCATATAGGCACTCACGTGTTAAACACGTGGGGGTCTCTTTTAGTAGGGAACTTTCCCTCATCCTTTTTTATAAGGGAACAAATGCCCCTGGCGTTGCTCTCGCGTGGCTCGCACGTGAGTGCAACACTATCTGCCCTCATAGCCGATGGATTACCTAGGGGAATGGGAAGATGAACCGCTCTCCATCATATCTTATAAATGCAAGGGTATTTGCCTCTGAGAAGACCATTGTTCTTTCATCTTCTTCCTTACTTATTTTCTTGAGAATTTAATTCTCTTCTTCAGAGCTTAGTTCTCTGCCTTAGATATTTCAGAGTTAAACTCTGCAAAAAGAACTCTTTTGGGTAGGGATCCTGACCACCATTTGTTTCTTAGGAACAAGAAACCCTTTTCTAATTTTTTTTTGATTTTAAATCCATCGCAAGAGCTTTGCTCTTTTCTGGGACTGATTTCTTAGAGATCCAAAAAGACGTAATCTTTTGTGTAGTAAACCCTGATGTCTTCAGAGATCGGGCGTTTTCTCCTCTGATCTTTAAGGATCTTTGGAATTTAATTCCATTGTTTAAATAGAATTTGATTCCTCATTACAGAGCTTAGCTCTGAAAGATTTAGAGGCCCTTTGGGAAATTTATTCCCTGGCGTTCTTGGGCATATTTTCATTTTTACAGATTTTAATTCGTTGGGTATTTTAACGGATCTCATTTTTTTTTGAGGATGTTAAGAGTTGTTTAAATTCCAACGTCCATTTAATGAAAATCCTTTTTTATTCTTGCAATGATTATCTCGCCACATCATTAGTGAGCCGTCATATTAATTTTATGGGGTCCATTGGTTTTGCAGTCAGTGGTCCCATGGAACAAACATCCTATCGTTTTCTTCTGTTATTATATATATATATATATGTTATATTAATGGTTTTTCTTTCCCTTAGTTCAGGAACAATGGCTTCACTTCCCTACTTGGCTTATACTCGCTCAGACGCCGCTTTTCCTCAATCGCCGTCGGACGAGGAAGCTATGGCAATGATCAGAGCATATGACAGGGACTGTATGAGTCTACTCTTATGGGGGTTTGGTATGGTCATATCATCCGGGGCCACCGTTGCTTTACTTGTGAGGTGTCAACAGAGCCCCTCTGCCTAATATCGCTGATGGAACGCCCACAGACCGCTTATGCGGTGGAGGCGACTAACTGGACTCCTACAGGCTGGCTTGAGCTGTCAACAACCGGGATACCTAACCAGCCCCAGCCGGCTATAGATATTCTGGGGCGCCGCATATGTCAGGGTGAAGCCCGACCCTGTGGGCAAGTTTATAAGGTAGGCGTTACCCCCCGCCACCCAGTAGGCTACCTTCTCTGGGCTCAATACGTTCTTTCGGCCCACCGTGTACGGTTACAGAAGGTTGGCTATATCAAGAGGTGCACGCATCTCTATTTCATTAGCAAGCCCTTCATGTCTGGTGGGTTAAAGCTTTTCTGAACCAATGAAATCTTCTCACCAACACCTTCTTGTTAGGGGATCGCGAAGTCTCCATTTCACTGGAAGAGTTCCGCGAGATCTCTGGATTGCCGATCAGGAGAGAACATTATGAAGAGTTGCCACCTCCCGATGAGTATGTGTTCGCGACCGTGCCTGCTATGCTTGACGGCCTGACTACTGAAAACGTTGTCCGTCATAAGTACCCAAGTCTAATCAAAGCTCTGGATATTTTTGAGAAACTGTTCGTGACGTCAGAAAGGCAATGCCTCGCCTTTGAGACCTTCATTTCCTGCTTTCTCCATGGAGACACTTTATCCAAAGAGACTCCAAAGTTCGTGAACATCGACGACCCTTTTGGGTTCGGGTTGAATAAACTGCCGGCCAAAGAGGAAGATTTGTCGCAGTTCTATATTCCGACCTCGTCGGCCGTTTCCTTTAATACGATTGAGGCTCCCGGCATGGACGAAGAGACCTTCTTCATTGGCTTCATCAGTCTCTGGTTCAATTGGTTCTCCATACCGACGCATCGATACTTTATGAGAGCCTCCGTCTTCTACCCCGCTCATCACATAGTTAGAGGGGCACGATTGGCCATTGGTGTTGCAGGATTGTTGCACCTATATCATGGATTAAGCATTGCGGCTAATACTTCGACCCCAGGCACAGATATTGTGAATTTCTCCCTCCACTACTTCATGTCGTGGATCGAGATGCATGTATTGGGACCACTTGCTGCTCACCGGCGGCCAGATTTTTATGACTCCTATACCTTCCCACGGGTTATGAGATTGGTGGATGCTTCCGCTCCCGATCTGACTCAGCTAGGGGCCCTCCGTGTGTTGCTTAACCCATACTCAAACGAGGGCAGGATGGTTTTTAGTGACCGAGTCCTATCTGCTCCTGCGGGGCCCATTCAGCAGCTGTCTGTCAAAGGGTGGAGCGCCTTCTTTAAAGCCCAAAGAGATTATGCACATGTACTCGATTAGGCCAGGCTATTTGGTGTTTCATCAGAATGACACAGTTCTCTTTATGCGGTATAATCTGCACCGATTTGCCCAGCAATTGGGCTATAACCAGGGTATCCCTGTCGAGGCATTTTTAGTTGAGCCCACTTTGTCTCTGGAAGTCATTCATGACGTCATCCATCATTTTATGCGACTGAACACGGGCTCCCTCTTCATGATCCCAGAGCTCGACTATCTTTCAAGGTTTGTGGGGTCTTTCAAGGGTTGGTATCTCCATCGAGTCGGTCCTGTCGTTGCCGAGGAGAGGCGGGTACTCTTCGAATGTAGAGTTCCAGCTCCGACCCAAGTCAATAGCGCTCCGTTGCGGCCGCGGTCAGTGGTTCGCCCTCCATTGAGGGATAGCGGTTTGGTACTTATCCCCAAAGCCGCAGAAATAGAATCGACCCCTCGCACTGCTGGTATGCCACTGCGCACTAGAGCCGAAGCAAAGGCTTCCAATGAAGCACCAACAGTAGTGTCACCAGCGGCGGTTTCACCAAAGGTGGTTTCGCCAAAGAGGGATACTGAAAGTGAAGTTGGGCAACATTGTGCCAAAGGGCCCAGGGGGAGGAAGCGTTCTTCTGCTAGTGTTAGCACAAGTTCCAAGAGGAGGAAGAAATCGGTTGCCGGCCTACTCGACACTCTGCTTGAGTCCAAGCCGATTATTCAGGATGAACCAATAGCTATGGAGGATTCAGACGCCGGTCTTATTTATCCTGGCTCGCCTGCCGAGGAGGCCACGCAATTGGCCGAGGCTTTAAGGCGTTCTCAAGATGAGACTGAGAACGTGTGTGCTCCGGAAAAAGCTTACCCCCGTTGCATTCTACGATGTCGAGCCATCATTACGGAGGGTGCACATGGGTCCTCTGTTAATGGAAGAAGAACGGGCCCTTAAACAGCCCATCTCAGATGCTTCCGAGGATGAGCTTGCACTAAAAACAGGCAGTCATTCATTTGCGCTTGAAGCCCGGCGAGCGTATTTAATGAGAAAAGAACAACAACTCGAAAAAGCCATACTTCAAGCTCCTTGGCGTATTGGTATATGTGTTTTTCGCGTTCTTCCTTTGGCTTGAGTAATTTGTATTACTTTTATATCTTCTTATTTTTGCGAAAACTTTGTAGGGACTTCGACAACGAAAGAGGATTTGAGTCCATATTGGGCCATAACTGTGGACTCTACAAATATCTCCCGTGATGAACCGGCAGGTGTAGAGAAGATTATTAAAGCTGCTACTCTTGCTGTGGAGCTTCCGGTGGTAACTTCTGTTCCTTCAGTGTCTATTCCTCCAGCAGAGGTGACCTTACCGGCCATAGATCCAATGGATCTCTCTAGTGGCGCCCTGGAGGGTGTAGAAAGGATTGCCAAGACCGATGTCCTCTCCTTGGAGCCTGAAGTTGTGGCTATTGTTTCTCAATTGGAAGCGACCACGCCGGCACGTATCCCCAGTGATGTTCCTGAGGGTGTGGAGAAGGTTGCCGAAGCTGCCATCCCTCTAGTTCAAGGCGGGCGAAGTATCGAAGGTAATCTTCTACATTTCGTTTTAACGATCTCTCCGTTATCTGAACCCTTCTTTCCTTCAGAATTGCGGGAATCGGAGGCTTCCATCGTGGACCTATCTCCTAGGAAAACCTTCCAGCATTTGCTTAATATAGATGCCCCACAGGCGATACCCCCGCAAAGCATAGTCCTATCTTCTGGCCAAGGTCAGTGTTCTTTGACCCCTTTTGTTTTATTATTATTTTTTATAATGACGCTAATATGCGCTCCACAGTTCTGGAGGCCGATGACAAAGTCGAGATCCTTGATGGGCCTGGGGATCTCTCAAACCCCCCTTCCATGACTGTGGGTAAGTAAGGCTTTATCTTTGGCATTGTTTTGTCTATTCTATGTTCGTAAATCTTACTGACTGTTCATAAATCTTGACAGTTCTGCCAAGCCTAACCACGTTAGAATCTCGGATCCCCATGCCACCAGGCCCCTATGCCCGGCGTGCATCTGAAAGGATGGCGAAACAAAGCATTTACTCTCTGACGGCTCTCATTAAAGACTTTCGCGCTAGTACTTTGTCATGGCCGAAGAATTTGCTGTCGAAGCCAACGCTTCTTTGTCCGTTCTCGCCACCTATCATGACGAAGTATTGGTGCGTGTCTGGGTTGAGTACTGTCGTCGAGTGGAGGTCTGCCTACATGGGCTTGAGTGCATCTGCCTTCCCTCCAACATCTTAACTGTAAAATTGAGTCTGCGGGGATGGATCGAACGGTGCGCAGCCAATCTAGAGTCATGCGAGAAGAGCCTCAACCGGATGTTTTCGGTGAGGGAGTTAGTTTCAAACGCTTTGGGGTACTTCAGGCTCATCTTACCGCCAAGACCACCTGTGCGTACGAAATTTGGCGGGTGCTTCAAGAAGCCATTACAGAAGTGGTAGCTCTTGACAAAGCCATTATTTTCACCTGTGAGATGGTCGAAGCCCCTAAAGTCACCGAAAGGGAGCTTGAGAGTCGGTTTGCTTCATACCAGACTCAACAGACTCAGGTGGGGACCCATCTTGCCGCACTAACGGAGCTTGAAGCCGAGGTCCAGCGGAAGAATGACGAACTTACTAGCCTATTGCACCGTCCGCCGGCTTAAACATTTTTTTTGTTGTTGTACATTCTCCTTCTTCTTCTTTTCTTTTTTGTATTCATTCATGTATAAGAGAATCTTGTATTCATTTTGATTCATGAATAAAAGACATATTTTTCTTCATACTAGAGCTTTTCTTTCTTTTGTTGTCTTGGCTTAGCATAAAGTAGTTTATATACTTATTTCGGAGTTTGTAGTTTATTCACTCATCCCGAAGTCTCTAGATTATGAACTCGTTTCGGAGCTTGTAGTTTTTTCACTCATCCCGGAGTCTCTAATTTATGATCTCATTTCAGAGCTTGTCTAGTTTACTTCACTTGATCTTGTAGGTAAACTCGTCCTAACGTCATAGTTAACCTCTGCTCTTTACGACAGAGGTCCGTTAGGGTCTGTGGTACTAGGTTTTTTGTCCGTCGTACCGTCGCATTGGCTGATGCATTTCCCGATATGCAGTCTTGCTGTTCGAGTAGCCCCGCGACTGTCGTGTCTCTGATCCCTTCGGGGGCTAGACAAGACGTCTTCAAGTAATCTCCCAGGTCATATTACCGTCGGAAGAGCAAGCGTTAGGGATTTTCCATACCGCTTTTTACTTGAGGTTAGGCTCAGTTTGGGAGCCCCGATGACTCATAACCACTCCGCGCTGGTGTGGGATGATCTCCGATAGTCTTTCAGGTTTTATTTGAGTTGCCGTCAAGACCCTGAAGCTAGGGATTTTCCTTTGCTTCGTTTGCTGGCATTGTGTCTGCTGTAACGAGACGAATGTCGAGGTTGTCTCTAGGTTGTCTGTGAACCGTCAAGGCTTAGAACTAGGGACTTTGCCATGGTTTCGAGGTAGTCTCTAGGTTGTTGGTGAACCGTCGAGGCTTGGAACTAGGGACATTGCCATGGCTCCGTTGTTTTGACCCTGGGGTCGGTTGTTGACGTTGCATCTGCATCCTGCTGGAGTTAAGAAGGAACGCCGGGGTGACATTGCGTCTGCTGTATCGAGACGAACGTTGAGGTGGTTTCTTGGTTGTTTGTGAACCGTCGGGACCTGAAACTAGGGACTTTGCCATGGCTCCGAGATAGTCTCTAGGTTGTTTATGAACCGTCGAGGCTAGGAATTAGAGACTTTTCCATGGCTCCGAGATAATCTCTAGGTTGTTGGTGAACCGTCGAGGCTTGGAACTAGCGACTTTGCCATGGCTCCATTGTTTTGACCCTGGGGTTGTTTGTTGACGTCGCGTCTGTATCCTACTGGAGTGAGAAGAAACGCCGTTGTGATTTTCAGGCTGTAGATGTTGCCGTCAAGATCTATCTCTCCCTTTAATGGAGCCTGGTAGGAAAACATGGTTTCCTTTTTCATTTGTGCCCATGGATAGTATACAGGGGTCAGTATAGACTCACCTGCAGGGCAGAAGTTCCATCATTTTCTTTATTTCTTTCCGTAATGCTCTATCATTTCAGCTTTTTATATCGCGAAAGTCGTGATTACCCAACCATTTCGGCTTTTTATCGTGGTGCCCAATCATTTTGGCTATTTTTCTTTTTTACTCGCTGCTTTTTATTGCGAGCTGCCCAAACATTTCGGCTATTTTTTTATATGCATACATTTTACTCGCTGATTTTTATTACGAGTATGGAACTTGAGATCTGATACCAATCTTGGCATCAGCACCACTGTGACTGGAATATTGCCAGGAGCGAATCATCATTTGCCGTGAAAGGACTTAGAATTTGATACCGATTTAGGCATCAGCATCGCTACAACTGAGATATTGTCAGGAGCGAATTATCATTTGCCTCTGTCGATTTGAACAAAAGTGGTTTAGAAAACAGGGTTAAGGTCCCGTCAACTAATGCTTTTTGACTCTATGAGCCGTAGGGGTCTCATAAAGGGTTTTCTCCCTACGAGTCGTGAGGATCTCGTAGGCGCGTTTTCTTCTTAGGGATCGTGAGGCTCCCCAAGTGTGTGTTCTCTTATAAGTCGTAAGGATCTATCTTATAAGAGTATTTTCTCCTTGCAAGTCGAGAGGACCTACAAGTGTTGTTCACCAGATGAGGACATTTCTCGTCATCGGTGGAACTAGGTGAGGGAACGTTTATTTGTGCCCGTGGATTGTATACAAGGGTCAATATGGATCGCCTGTAGGGCAACTTGGGGAGTATGATGTCTTAAGAACAGGTTCAGGTCCCTGTATCTTAAAGCTTTTGATTCCTATGAGCCGTGAGTGTCTCACAGGGGGGAATTCTCCTTACAATTCGTGAAGATCTCGTAAGTTCAATTTCTCCTTACATGGGGATCCCTAAGTGTGTTGCTTCCTTGTGAGTCGTAAGGATCTCACGCAGGTGTTTTCTCCTCATGAAGTCGAGAGGACCATGCATGTGTTTTTATTTTAACGAGATTGCGCCCTTTCGGGTTTTCACAAACTCGCCGGTAGCCCTGTTGTTTTTACTCACGGCGCCCTTTCAGGTTTTCATCCGTGCCCATTTTGCTTGTGGACATACTTTTTTTATATCCCTTTGTTTGCCAATGGCACTTAGGGAGGACTTCGCCACCGGGATAGCTGTGTAGTCAGCGGGACTTGAGTTGCAGTCCTCGCCGCTGGAAATTGTGGACTTGAATTCCACTATCCCCGTGTTTGAGGCGACGTACTTAGTTTAAAGACATTACGGTCCAGGGCCAGCTCCGAGGCAAGTCTTTGCTGGATACTACTTATAGAGTCTTGACACGGGAAGACAGCGAGCGGACACGAGAATTATCATCTATCATTAACCTGAGTTGTGACTTGTCAAGCGTAGTATTTCTTAAAGAAACGACCGTTTATTGGCCGGAAGGGTCTTTCGCCATGCATATCCATGAGCAAGTAGGCCCCACCTTGGTAGACTTTGTCTATGATGTACGGGCCCTCATAGTTTGGCTCGAATTTTTCCCGTTTGGCATAATTTGGGGATCATTGGTCGTTTGACAACTAGTACGAGTTCACCTTGGCGGAATGTTCTTGTCCTAGTTAGTCTTTCGTATGAGCGCGTCATCCGTGCTTTGTAAGCTTTCAGGTTTTGCTGCGCTATGAGGCGAGTTTCATCGAGGGCATCGAGCTCTTCAGGCCAAAGATGAGCATTTTCTTGGTTTGTTACCCCATAACGAATCGCCACTCGTAGAGAGGGTAGCTCTATCTCCAAGGGGAGTACCGCTTCCGTGCCGAATACCAATGCATATGGCGTTGTATTCGTGGCCGTTTTGAACGTGGTTCGATACGCCCAGAGAGCTTCATGCAGTCTCTCCCGCCAGTCCTTTTTGTTTTTGGACGCTGTTTTCTTTATAATCTTTGTCAGGGTCTTGTTGAAGGCTTCAGCTAGACCATTGGCTCGGGGATTGTATACTGAAGAGTATCTCCAGTCTATATTATGCTTTTGTGCAAACCGGCTAATCTTATGACTTCTGTAGGCCGGCCTATTATCCGAGATGATTCGTTGCGGAGTGCCGAACCGGTAGATGACGTGTGTCCTGAAGAAATGGATGATGTTCTCCGTCTTCACTTCCTTTAGCGGTACAGCCCCTGCCTACTTAGAGAGGTAATCGGTTGTTGTTAATATGAACCGATGTCCCTTGGATGATGCTGGTTCAATGGGGCCGATTATATCGGTTCCCCGCATTTCGAACGGCCAGCTAGCCAATGTTGGGTGTAGCAGATTTGGATACTGGTGGATGAAGTCCCCGTAAATTTGGCACGAGTGACACTGTTTCGCATATTCGAGGCAGTCCTGAATCATCGTGGGCCAATAGTAACCCATACTCTTGATCTTCAACTTCATCTTTGGTCCGGCTTGATTAGAACCGTAGAGTCCGTCCTGAGTTTCTTGGATGACCTTCCTTGCTTCCTCCGGTCCCAAGCATCTTAGCCACAAACTGTCGAACGATCTCTTATATAGAGTATCATTGACGAAGGCGAAAGATAGAGCTCGTTTCATGAGCTGATGTCTTGACGACGCGTCTTCGGGTGTTTGATGGGATTTGAAGTAGTTTATGAAGACTTCTCTCCAATCCTTAGCCTTTTCTTCGTCTTCTATTTGGCAGGCTGCTTGTTTGGCCGCTTCGTTTCCTTCAGACGGCTCCGGAGATATTTCTGCTGGCGCGAGAATCCAATGGCTTTGCACAATGATTCTTACGTCATCGAGGTTTTCGTCGACCAGTTCTTTAGTGAGTTTGGCTAATGCATCCGCCTTGTTATTTTCAGCACATATAATGCTTTCCAGAATGTAAGAGGGGATTTGTGTCAGCAATTGTTGCACTCCTTCGCCATATTTTACCAACTCTGGTTTGCAAGTCTGATAGTCACCATTTACTTCGCTGACGACTAGCTGGGAATCTTAATATATGACGAGGTTTTCAATTCCCATGTCGATAGCGATCTCAAGACCCGCTATCAAAGCTTCATACTCAGCCTCGTTGTTTGTCCTCGGCTCTGTTAAGGAAAGGGCAAAACGCATTATCCCTCCTTGCGGGGTCACGAAGATAAGGCCTACCCCAGCTTTGATTATGGGGGTGTTATGCTTTCGCTTCTTCATGGAAGATTCCCCATCGAAGTAATGTTCCCATCGAGAGTCATTTTCTTCGTCCTTTATGTCGAACGTGTGTTCATCCGGTAATTCACAAATTAAGAGTGAGTCGGCTGGTATTGGATGTTCAGCGAGGAAGTCGGGGATGGCCTGGCCCTTCATTGCCCTAAGGGGTCGATAGATTATCGAGAACTCCATCAAGAGGAGGGCCCATTTGGCAAGCCTTTCCGTTAGTATGGCTCTTGACATCAAATATTTGAGAGGATCCACTTTTGATATGAGATGGACCTCATGTGCCAAGACATAATATCGAAACTTTGTTATCACGAAGTTCAGTGCTAGGCAATGCTTTTCGATGAGGGAGTAGTTGTTTTCTGCCCTTAGGAGAACTCGACTCAAATAGTAAAGAGCTCTCTCCTTTCCCTGATCGTTCTCCTGTGCACATGGCGCGCCCAGAGTACCTTCAAGGGCTGTTGTGTACAGGATGAGGGGTTTTCCCTTGACCGAGGCGGTCAGTACCGGTAGATTCTGCAGATTTTGCATGATTTCATCCGGTGTACTTTGGCATTTACGATCCCAAATGAAAGGGATCCCCTTCTTCATTAGATGGCTGTAGGGGCGGCATTTTGCGGAGAGGTTGGCTATGAACCGTCGGATATACGCGAGCTTTCCTTGGAGAGACCGCAATTGTTTGAGAGTTCTTGGCGTGGGCATTTCCATAACCGCTTTGATCTTTCCGAAGACGCTGGAACACTATTTTCAAATGCTCCCAGTGCTCCTCGTACGATTTGCTTTTCACCATGAGGTCATCGATATAAAATTTGACAATCTCATGTATGAGGTCATCGAAGATCTTCGTCATGGCCCTATGGTAGGTAGCTCTAGCGTTCATCAGACCGAAAGGCATTACTTTATAGCAAAATATGCCCAGCGGAGTCCGGAAGGCAGTATGCTTTCGGTCTTCGGGATGCATCTTTATTTGATTATACCCTGAAAATCCATCCATGAAGGAGAAGACCTCAATAGTGGGCGTGTTATCGATCATCAGCTCGGTCAAAGGGACTGGGAAGTCATCCTTTGGGCAAGCTTTATTGAGATCCCGAAAGTCCATGCAGATGCGTACTGTCCCATTTTTCTTCATCACTGGGACAATGTTGGTGATCCGGTCTGGATATTGAACTTTTTGGATGAAGCCAGAGTCGATTAGTTTCTTGACTTCGGCCTTGATGCTCATCTCGAGTTCGAGCCGCATTCTTCTTGGCGCCTGTTTGACTGGCTTGACATTCGGTGATATCGCCAGTGTATGCACAGCTATTTCTGGATCTAGTCCCGGCATCTCGGGATAGTTCCACGTGAAGCAGTCTTTATACTGCATAAGCACATTCTTTAGCGTGGCCACCTGCTTTTTAGACAGCAGCTCACTGACGAACGTTGGCCCTGGCTCATTTTCCGTCCCCAAGTCGATTTTTCTCAGGTTGTCCGATCCCATCTTCCAGCTCTTTTGGCGCTGGTGAAAATTCTAAAACCACCTCGTCCTCATCCTTATTTGCGAAGCACCGGAAAAGGTCATCCATATTCTCGCGCTCTCCTTCTTTGGATAGTGTTATCACGTGGCAGGTACGAGCTCGTTTCCAAGCTCGATGCTGATCTAGACTTTCTCTCGCAGTGTAGGTTGCTTTTGGCTCATGCTTTCGTGATGGGGCTACCCTCCAACTGTCGGATAGAGCAAACCTGCCTTGCTGATACTGGTCTTCGACCCAGTCTTTGAAAGTGAAGCAGTCTTGATTGATCTTGAAAAAGTGTTTGTAGAATAACCGCAATCAATATCGGTGTCACGTGTAGCTAGACCGAGATGAGTACAGGTCGTCCTCAGGGATATGTGGAATCTTTCAATCTTACTTTAGACGTGTTGAAAAAGAGGAAGAATAGAGAAATAAAGAAAGTGAAGAATAGTTTCTCGATCTATGTCAAAATTTGGATGTAGAATACAGATCTAGTTTGAATACGGATATAGATTTTATAAGAAGATGGCTTGTAGGGTTCATTAGGATTTAGTAGTAATGGATGATTAATAAAAATGACTCCTTTTATTTATTGATAGATTTAAAACTAGATTGATAGTAATGAATGAGGATTAGAGTTCTTGGAAGAAACCGGTGTTTCTACACTATTGACCTTTGTACTTTCATTGATCTCTATTCATGTCTAACCCTTAATAAAATAATTGTTAATCTAATCTCAAATCACGGTCAAGACTATCAATAAATTGGTAACGCGCCCGATAAGGATGTTCACATTTATTTTGCTAAAGTTTATAAATTTCATAAGACTTAAAAGAAGTTAAAACATTTTCTCATCCATTGTTCTACCCTAATCCTACGAACCCTATCAAGCAGAGAATTACTCGCGCATGATGTAGATAGAAGTACGGATAGAGATGAAATTCATAATGTAACTAAATAATTAAACTAATTAAACTAAATATCTACCTTTATTAATCAACTTCACAAGCACAAACTTTAAGTTTAGATTACAAGAGGAAGAAGAAGTTGCTCTCGATCTCTGCCTTGACGGATGTAGATGTTCTGTCGAATCTCACGTCGCTTTATCACGTCGAATCTTGGACCTGTTTTGGATCACTTGTTCTTTGACGGTGATTAGCTTGTGTAAAAGATTGATGATTTCTAAGTTTATCTCTCGGTCGTTTATATAGCCCTAAATCCAGAAATCATAGATCTCCAGAATTAGGGTTAGTTGTAGCAAATCCAACCTGAAAATTCTAACTCCTGATTCGGTGAATCGGCCACGGATCCGCCGCATATTGCTGTTTAGTGAGATCTTGGCTTCAGTTTTCTGGGGTTGCTTCAATGTGACACATGGAGATTTATTTGATGTCTGGAATTTGATAATATTTCCTGAGTCTCTGTCAGTATTGATTCTTCGATTTTATTTCTTTATCGGTAGATTTTTTATTCCCGACATCTCAACATCTCGATCTCTTGACCTGAACTAAACCTTGCATAATATCTCAGTGGGTAATGTTAGTATTATTTGGTATTTTTGAGATATTATCCTAACCAATTTGATATGATATTATATTTTAAGAATATTGATTAAAGATATTTGATATGATATGCATATTTAAATTATCAAAATATTATATAAATATTATATGCATATATTTTCCTTCATAATATTAATTATAATATATAAACATATGGTAAATAGTATTTTTACAGATAAACCCTCATATGTGTCATATTTATAATAAACACCTTTAAATATTTAAGAAAAGTAAGGAAAATATCATATCAAAAGTGCGATATTTTCGACTGAACAAGTTTTCAAGAGAATGTCCTACTGCTCGGTGGTAGGAGCAATAAGCCGGATGATGGACCTCGTTTATTTATTCTGGGTGCCGAGGCTCGGGAGCGTCATCATTTGATACTTGATGACAAGGTCAAATATTTTTCTTGTCTTGTTCTTGGGGAAAGAGTATTCCCGACCCATCTTCTTCATAAAGGACGGATTTCAGCTGAATCTTTCTCGATTGCGTGGCTTCTTCGATCCACTTCGCTGTTCTAGAACATCATTCTCGTTCTCCACAATGTTTTTACCTCTGCGTCGGAATTTTCCATTGCCACGAGAGCGCACAGCGGGCTGAGGGTGAAAGGCATTGTAGTCTTTTCTCTCCGCAGACTGCTGAGCGAGACAGTGCGTCCTGGCTTTCTCGTAAATGGTCATTTCGCGGCTGTGGTCATTCCGAACCTTTTGACCGGCTTCTCTCATTAGCTTGTCACTTTGTTCTTCGAATGACGGACTTGGCATTCTTATGGCGGGATCTCGCTCTGGTTCGATAATAGCGCTATCTGGAAAAGCATTCGCTTATCCACCAGAGTTATTTATAACATGGCAGACATGGAATCGCTCTCATTTCTTGGACCGAACGTATCCAAGCCCAGTTGTCTCCATCCTCCCGTTGGGAATCATTCGCTGAGTCCCAGGAACGTCCCAAATCTTGTTGTAGAACTAGGCTTATGGAGCGGTTTGTTTGAAGGGTACACCCTGGCATTTTAATATCCTCTTTAATCCCTCTGCGTAATATCTGGGCAGAAGAATCGGTTGATACCTGTCAAGCGTAAAATCGGCACCATGCCAGACTTCTTTTTCCAATTTAGTCTCCTTAGGTTGGTAGAAGAGGATCGCATTTTCACCTCTTCGCCTAGGAGGAACGTAGAAGGTCTGCAGCTCTTGCACGCCGTATGTATCGAGCGCATCAAGTGTCCTGTAATGCTGCCGCGGAACCATGGTAATTTGTAAACTCGTATCAGCTCCATTGAAGGTCTGCATTGACGGGCGGACGGAGAACACTGCGTTGGCCTCGTCCTCAGAGTCACTGCCAAGGACCAAAATAGGGGTAGATGGTCCTGGCCTGTTGTCTTGAGGTTGCCTCGAGTAGACTATCTCTTTATCTTCCTTGGTATCGCTCCCAAAGATCGGGATGGTGGCAACGACTTTTTGTCGGTTCTCGGGTTTACGACATATTTTCGTGTCTTCGAAGTCTGGTAGGAAGTACTTGGCGTCTTCATATTTGCGGACTTCATTTACAGAGAATGGGTTTAGCTCCCCTGTAAATGTGTACTCGAGGCCGTCTTTAAATTACTTCATACACTGGTGTTGTGTAGAAGGGATGACGTTGTACTCGGGCAACCAAGGCCGGCCAAGCAGTGCGTTATAGCAAGCCTTGGCGTCGATGACATGAAATTTGATGTCAGTGACGAGCATCCCAAAGTGTAATGTCAATATCACGGACCCAAGCGTTCGTGATTGTAACGTTTTTGAAATCGTTTAGGCGAATTTTCCGATAATAGGTAAATAAGTTGTGTTTTCCGTAAAGACTTAGAAGTTATCATTTATCTGTATAGACTTAACTGCACCTAGTTTAACTAGGAAATTGCTAGTTGCGGTATTTAGTTAGTCACTTGAAAATTTTAGTTCACTTAAATATTTTTCCTTAATTAAAATATTATTATAAGCTTTTAATTATGCACTTAATTAGTGGTAATTACAATTTGGATTGGGTTAATTATGCTAATGTGAATCCATGCTAACTTAATCACAAGATTAAGCATCTTTGACTTCTTTGAAAATATCTTGGAAAATATCTAGATATTTTGAAGATTAATGAAGTTTTTAATTAAAAGGTTTTAAGAGGTAGCATAAAAATAAGTTTCTTAATTGAGTTTTAACCTAGAATTCTCCACACACTTCCACACACTCCCTTTTTCCTCATGTTTTGGCCGAACCCTCCCCCCTGCTGCCCACTTTTTTTCTCCACCCCATTTCCACTTCTTCAAGATCCAAAAATTCATCAAAAATCATCAAATAACCCCACAAACTCAAAAACAAATCAATACCCATTATTCTTTAGCCTAAATCTAGCTTGGATCTTCATGAAAGTTAGCATTTTGGAGGCTATCTTGGAAATCTTTTGCAAGTTTGTGAATCAAGTTTTGAGGTATAAATCCTAACCCTAAACTTTAGTTGTTGTTTAAATATCTTAATCTAGTTATTAGATGTTTAAATAAAACTTTAACTAGCATGTTTTGGAATTCAAGAAAAGGTTTTTGAAGATCAAGTTAGGGTTTTGATTGTTTGTAATAGTTAAGTGAGTTGTTTAGACAAAGAAGACTTAACCTAGTTATGAGATTGTTAATTTGTTATTTTCCTAATTGTCTAATTAAGCTTAAGTGCAAACTAACTTTTACCAAATCTTACATGGGTGAGAATAAAATTGTAGTAAAGGTTTGTGTGACTTAGTTAAGCTACTTTGTGATGATTGTGATCGCTAGAATTGTTTAAACTTCTAGACTTGAGCTAAAATGATTAAAAGTTCCTTACTAGGTTTTCGGATAAATTAGGCGTGGGTTTCTTTTCACGTTGCGATGTTATATATATTATCTTCCATGATATATATTGTATTGTGAATACGCGATCAGTACGATCAGGGTCTAGGCTTGGTGGTTATGTCGTTTTGCGTTCCTAACTAGGGTTGTGCCGATATCGTACACGTTTTGTGCACTAAGTGCACGGTGTGTATATTTTGTGGATGTTATCCTTGCGTTTCGTTGTCTTTGTGTTGGCACGGGATATTTAGTCTTATGTGTTGTGTTTGTGAAATTTTAGGATCGCGAGCAGGGACTTCGGACGCTGCGAAGAAAGAGAAGAAGGTGGTCGGATTTACTTAGCTCGAGGTCATCGGTGAGTAGATTTAACATGTACAGGGGAATCGCCCGCATGGCGTTATGCGTCTGGGCTAGATTGTATGACATGATTACTAGTTATAAGTATATGGACATTGATTGTGCATGTGCACCATTGTTGCATACCTCATTTTCCCATATGGACATAGTATTAATGAGACACAACACCATTACTGACGGTTCATGTTGCATGAGCACAAACTGTATGCTATACATACACCGTCGGTAATTACCATGACACGCACTATACCTATACATATGTGATATTGTATCGGTTAGGGACATTGAAACATGATCCTTATTTCCATTGTGCATATGAGATATAGCATACCTGTTTACTTACATGCTTACACATATGCCTTACTATACCTACATGTTTACATATATACCTATATGTATTACATCATTATTGATAGGTATATACCCATATCTTGCCATAGCTACATGTACATCATGCACACATACTTACATGTATACCCATTTACCTTGCTAGAGCTATATATACCCCTATGTGGTATTGTATTGTCATCAACATGGAGACATTGATTCTTATGCTATTGCGCATATGAAATGCATCATACACACAGGCTTACATATAGATACACATATCTTGCTATACCGACATGGTTACACACATACCTTGCTATAGCTACATGTTCACATTTATGTGATGTTGCATAGACTTTGGAGAAATTTGGAAACCGCATGATATATTTAGTAACTTGATGCATTCAAATAGCGGTTTTTCCTTTATATGCTCATATTACTGTTTAATGTTGCATATATTATATTTCATGGATTTCACATTGAGATATGGATTTCACATAATATTTTCTAGATTTGAGGACCGTGGTAGTTCATGAAATTTTGCATTATTTGAAAAACCTGGTTTTCCTTGATATGATATTTCGATGCGTCCGCCATGAGATTTCTCGGTTCTGAGACTTGTGTTAGATACCCGATGCGAGGAGTGGACAAGGCTATGTGCGGGTACATGGTGGGGCCCGGAGGTACCCCGGGGCAAGAAGATCGCAGATGATGGCGATGAGTCCGAGGCAGGGGAGTACTACCTTACCAGTGACAGTATTTGGACTCGGCGGATATCTGGAGGATACCGACCGGAGTTATGAGACGTATGGATACGTGGATTGTGAGTGTCGGAGCTGGACACTCAGGTCCCGTAAGACGTATGATACGTGGACATCAGGTCCAGTCCTGGTGACGGTGCCTGAGAGATGAGTATTTACGTGTCGATACTGGACACTAGTTTTCATGATGTTTTCGGGTGTCGATGTTGGACACTCAGGTTCCATGGGGATATGAGGGCCGATCTGAGAATGCGGTGCCTTTGGTATTGGGATTCGGAGTGTCATTGATGGACACTAGTCTCTCCACGATGAGGATTCCGTGAGGATGACATGTTTTATCCCATACTCAGCATTTATTTGATATGTATTGCTTCATGTATTAGTAGTACATGATAAAGTACCTTTCATGAATGTTGCATATACATATTGCCATATTATACTATCAGCTTGCATGTGATAGATTATCGCAGTACGTGCATACCTGCGATTACCTGCATATGTTATTTACTATTTATGAGTTGGCAACTCACCCCCCGTTGTGCCACAGTGTTTTGCAGGTGTCCCTCAGAGTGGTAGCGGTAGGGCTTCATATTATCTCCACTTTTGCGGATACCGCTACGGTTAGCTTGAGCCTTTGCTATAGGTGGGTTTCGCGGTTATCCGTTTATGTACATCGTATATCTTTTGTTATATCTAGTACTCTCCATCTACTACTTTCATGTATTGAGTTAGACACGAGTTGTGAGGACGATATTGTGTATTATTTTGTGACTTGGGTGTCGTGCTCGTGTGAGCCGGCCTTTTATGCAGCTTTATCTTTTATACTGTTTTCACTTTATATCGTCCATTTTCTTCGCTACGGCGTCGTATATCTTCTTGAAGTAGTTGTTTCCGCCTTTGGGCGTGGATTTTCTCCTGTTGGGGATGCTTTACTTATACTTTATGTTGTACCCGTCTCGGGGCTAGTTTTTACAAAGGAGGTGCTGCCAAAATTTTAAGAAAGAAACTTAAGTTAAAGATTTTCATTTGAGATTCCCAAAAGTTTTAACAATGTTTTCTCCACTTATCTTTTTTTGGGGTGGTTTAGATTTCTGGGTTTTCGGCTTACTTGAATTGCGTTATGCCGGCAGACGTTACGTAGTTTAAGTGCCGTCACGTGCCAATTTCGGGTCATGACAGTGATGACTGCGAGTCGACCCTGGAGATGGTAATTTTGTCCCGAGCTAGGTGTTGAACGTTCATGCAGATCTCCTTCAGCACATTCACATTGAGAAGGTTGACAGAGGACCCATTGTCGACCAGGATCTTCCCTATATTAATGTCATGGCAGTACCCGGTGACATATAGAGGACGGTTGTGCTCGCACGTTCAGAGGAGGAGATCTTCATCGCTGAATGTAATGTCAGCCGTATGAACATCTGCCAACTCGTCTTTCATCTTTTCTTCTGCAAGGAAAGCTTGGAACTGATCGGGCTCTTGCAGTGCCTTGATTAGAGAATCTCGTGCCTCTTTGGACAGGAGGAGAGCATCCAGTATGCTCAGTTGTAAGGGTATATTTCTCAGGTGTGCCAGGACATTGTAATCCACCTTGTTTTTTTTAGGCGGGTCCTTGGCCGCGAGCTCTTTGACGACTCCATCATCGAGGGCAATTTCCTCAGGGACTTTTTCCTTCCCCTTATCTCTTTTGCTCGAACCTTTGTTTGTTGGCCCGAGGTTCTTCTCAGGTAACGTGCGGTTACGCAGCTGAATGTTATCGCATTTCTTTGCCTCTTCTTCTTTTCCAGAGGTGGATTCTTTGAAGAGAGGGCCGAGGGTTATTTCATCCTCAGAATCGCTCCCGAATGTGAAAATTTGAGTTTTCCCTTTTGTCGAACTGGTATCAACCATATAACAGTTGCAGTCGTTTTTCCACGCTCATCTTTCGCACTTTTTCGATGTCGACGAGCTCCACACTTCATCCTCTGAAGTGTCGTCGATGAACAACGTATCCTTGCCACCGCTTCTTGAAAACATTGCACTCTTCGGTGGGGTGCATGACCCTCCGATGGTATAAGCAGTAGTTCGGATGTACATCAGCTTCGTCGAGGCACGTACTCCCGGGAGTATTTCCTTTGAAAGGTGGCAGCTTCATTCCCATTGACAGAACTTTGGCGAACCGTTTCCTCGTCTTAAACCTAATTTTGTCTGCCGCTGGTGTGCTTCGATAAGGTTGGAGTACTTTGTGACTCTTCCTCGCCGCAGCTTATTCATCCTGACGCCGACGCTTGACCTTTTCGTATATGACCATTTCACACTCTCAGTTAGCTTTGCTCTTTTGAAGGGCTTCGTTTAGCAACCTGTCATTCAAGTCGTCTGACGGCTTTAGGTTTTTTGCACCGGTCTTTCCCCCAGCTTCTTTGCGCCGTTTTCTGACTCCGAGGGGGTCTCTTCTTTTTTTAACGATGAGTGAGAGACCATGTGGCAACTCGCTACATAATCCTCGGGTTCTTTTGACGAGTCGTTCCCCTCATGATTGTCACTGTCTCCGTTCTCGAGGATATGGTCGAGAAACTCTTCGAGAGTGACTGGGGTTCATGCCTTCTGGTTGTACTCCTCCAGCGCGTCGATGTATTTTTGCAGGTCCGTGCGCTTGTCATCAGGCTGTATGGGCTTCTTGGTCTTTTTTTCCCTTCGAAGGCTTTGAAGGCTTGACCTGAGTGTCTTGCCCGTCATTAGCTGTTTTTGGTGTGGGACGCAGTTTTAGCATCCCTCAATGATCTCAGGCTCCAGCGGGCTTTTCCACCTGATCGCCGGACATGCTTGAAGATCCTTCAGCATTCTTTTAGTTTTAGCTGAAAGGACAACTTCCCACGGAACTTCTTCTACAAACGAGCATGATGCCCCTGGCATGTCCACCTTTTTAGGAGCGTGCTTCTGTGGCGGGTTCACCCTCCAGTTTTTAGACAGAGCAAACTTGCCTAGTTAGTACTGGTTTTCGACCCAATTTTTGAAGACGTGGCAATCCTCAATTGGGTGGCCTAATACTCTGTGGTAGGAGCAGTAGTTGAGACTGTTGACATCACCAGGCTGAAGTGGACATCTCGGATCCGGCAGAGTGATAAGTCTGTTGTGCACTGCCAATTTGAACGGTCTCTTCGTTTTATCCCGGGGAAACAAGTAAGGACATCCTAGCTTCCCTTCAAAGGATCGGCGTGGGCGCGTGTCGCTTTGGCGAGCAACCGGTTTTGAGTCAATTGGTTGATGTTAAGTGTTGGCAACGAAAGTCACTTTCCTTTTGCACTTTTCATTCTGGGGATCCATTTTCTAAGAGGACGGCCTATGGCCCATCTGGTCCATTTAGGCCATCTTGTCAATCAAGACCTGGAAGGTGGTCGGCTTGAAGAACATCATAAATTGGGATATAGTTGCCTGAGGATCAAGGGTCCCTACGAACATGCCTACGGCAGGAGCTTCTTGTATGTGTTTGTTCCCCTCCGAATGGCGGCCAAGACATGGATGTCTTGCCTGAGATTCGGAGCAGATGCTATTTGGTGCTATCCGTCCACCTCTCCGAAGATGCCAAGTTGATTTATGGCACCGTGTATCGGAGGTTTGGACGGATGCGGCCGATGTAGTAGACTTCGTCAGATTCCCCCTCGTTCGAGGGGTTTTTGATTGTGGGGACGCTCTTCCCTGCAGGCGCAAGCCCCTGCAGTTAATTACGCTACCGTATCGCGGTAACAACTTTCTCCTTCTCCAGAATTTCACATCGTGTCGGGGGTGTTTGTTTTGTTTGTGGTTGCCCGTGGATTGTATACGGAGACTAATTTATGTCGTCGCCCGTAGGACGTGGATTAGACCAAATCTGTATTTTCTTAGATTTGGGTTTGGGGTTTTGGTTTGAGGATACGTTAGCCATATTTGAGGCCATGATCAACTCAAACGTTTGTTAAGAATACGTTAGTCCAGTTTGAGACTAAGATCAACTTAACGGGATCGTTTAGATCCGACAAAAGAGCGTTTGGGCTCTACTGTTCCAGTTTAGGGACATAGTGGTCCATCGTTCCCGTTTTGGGGACAAATGTTAGTTTAAAGACGCATTAGTCCATGAGTTTGAGGACGGTCGGTCCATGAGTTTAAGGACCCCACAGTCCATATTGATGTGTGGTTATCGGGACCCGTCACCTCTCTGACGACGTTGAAGAATTACAACGACAAATATCAGAGGAGTTCAGAGATGTACCCTTGAACCGGGTGTAAATTGACTTGAGAGAGCAGTCGTGCTCGATTCAATTTAATTTGAGGACTTACGGCCAGAATTAGGCTAAGTCCAGTTAAAAATGTTCAACGTTTTATCTGCATTTGGCCTGTTAGGCCTTTACTAGGGCTCTGCCCCTGTTTAATAATGCATGGCATTTTTGTTTGGTCTATTAGACCTTTATTTCGGCTCTGCCCTTTTTTTAAATGATGCACAACAACTGTTTTGGTCTGACAGACCTTTGTTTGGGCTCTATCCCTTTTATAATGCATTGCATTTAGGCCTGTTAGGCCTTTTAATTGGGCTCTGTCCCTTCTTTTTAATAATGCACTGCATCAATTAGTCTGACAGAGCGCCACGTGGCTTGTCAGGCGCTTTGTGCCAATTAAAGAGCGCAAGGCGCCAGTCTATGTGGAGGTGACACGTGTCACGCTCTGGTGAGCGTAAGTCTGCTAGCGCAGTGCGCTGCGACAGTGCGCTGCGCTGTTGCCCTGCTAACACGTGGCACGCTTTGGTGACTTGCGCCAATTTAAGAGAGCAGTGCTCTGTTTTAGAAGCGCATAGTGCAGTCTGTTCTGGGGCTGACACGTGGCGCTCTCTGGTGGCTTGCGCCAACCCAAGAGCGCAACAGTGCAGGGCACTGTTTACTATCTTAATCCAATTTTTGGATTAAAGAAAAGAATCTTTTAAGATTCCAGAACCAATGGTTCATCAAAAGGCAATGCCTTTATGTAGATCAAATGATCTAATAAAGAAGTATATTACTTCTTATTTTATTCTTATTATTTGATCTCTTTTTTTTATTTTAAGATCTTGATCTTGTTCTTAGATCATTGATCTTTTTAGAAGAAATTCTTCTTTTCAAAGGTTTACCTTCTTTTCTTTCTGATTTCTTCTCAAACTTTCTTTTTAGGAGTTCTGTGTATCTCTCTGTGTTCATCCCCCTTTAGACTTGGAGTCTAGGGGCCTTTTTATAGTGCCAATTGATTTGTTAAATCAGTTAGAAAGATCTTTCTCTGAGTGATTTAGGGATTTTTCCCCACCGTTGGATCTTTGATCCAAGGGATTCTGTTTTACAGAAGAGAATCTTATTGTTTTAATAAGATCAGAAAGATCTTTCTACAATTTTAATTCTGTTTTGGTGCTGGCACAGTTGGCGCAAGCGCTCCTGCGCTTGACACGTGTCGAGCAGCGCAGAGCGCAGCGCACCTGCGCTAGCGCAACTACGCTGCCACGTGTCGCGCAGAGCACAGCGTAACTGCGCTGCCACGTGTCACGCGGCGCAGAGCGCAGCGCAACTGCGCTAGCGCAACTGCGTTGCCACGTGTCGCGCGGCGCAGAGCGCAGCGCAACTGCGCTGCCATATGTCGCGCGGCGCAGAACGCAGGTCAGCTGAAGCGTTGCTTCCTTTATTATTATTTGAATTTCTTTTTTAAAAAAAGAGCCTTACTCTGATTGGGGTAAACAGAAACGTTGCTTCATTTCCCGCCTTGGAATTTGAACAGAGCTTTGCTCTGATTGGGGTAAACAAATGCCCCCCCACCGTTACGCTTACGTGGCCCCAAACGTAAGCGCAGCGGTGGCAGAATTCCAACCGTTGCGGCAACTTTTGGAAGTTGAAAGAGCTCTCAATGCCTATAAATAGGACCTTTGGTCCCCTAGATGATTTTCATCTCTTTTGTTAAGAATTTTTATTCAGAGCCTTGCTCTCTTGTTTAAACATTTTTAAGAGTTCAGATTCTAGAGAATCTTTAGGTAAAAATTAAAGTAGATTAAATTAATTTTTTAAGAGCCTTGCTCTCAATAGATCCCTGATCTAAAGAAAACCCATTTAGGGTTTCACTTAGCAGAGCTTTGCTCTAAAGGGATCCAGAGAGAACTAAAGAGAACTCTATTAGAGTTTCGTTAATAGAGTTCTGATCTTCTGAAAGGATTTTATTTATAATTTCTTGATTCATTAATGGAGCTTTACTCCTTTTAAATCATATAGTAGAATTCTTAAGAGTTGCTAATTTTGCCGATTTTCTTTTATAGGAGTGATGGACGCCCACATGTACGATCTCGATGAGATCATCTCTTACGGGGACATCTGCCGACTCGGCCGTTCTCAAAATCGAGAATTCACAAACGCGGGGTGTGCCGAAATCGTGAGCCGCTTCGACGCATATAACGGTCAACTGCTTCCCCGACGTTCCTCCCTCCTGAAGCTTATCGTGGGAGCCATCTGGGAAGCGCTTCCCTTATTCTGTTCCGGAGTGCCGCTTAGGGCGTTGGATGCCGCCGAGGATAAAGTGCACTCAGTGTACCTGATGAACTTAATCTCGAAAAGACGACGAGACAATCTTGTCGATCTCCTGCATCAGGCCTTCCAACAGTCCGCCATACTCGCTGCTTATTGGAGGGAAGAGGACATTAGTGGGGACCCCGACGCTTGTGCTCGCGAAAGAAAGCACACTAGAATGGTTCGCCAGGCTTGGAAAGTCTTAGATAAGGTTACTTTTGAGTTCCTCAATCCATGTCCTGGGTCCGAGGTCATACCGTTGTAAACCTTTCAATAATGTTGTTTTTGTTTATTGTTTTTATTGATGTAAGAACTTTTCGAGTATGAATGACAAATCCTTTGCCTCCTTCCTTTTATTTTCTGCTTTGTTACTGTTGGCATGTTCCTTAAGCAAGCGCAGCCTGTAATCGATGTAGAACATACTGTCTTGAACACCTTGGGGAGTAGTGATGGCTTAGGAAGCAGGTTTAGGTCTGCTACCTAAGGCTTTTCAACTTTATGAGCCGTGAGGGTCCCACAAAGACTTTTCTCCCTACGGATCGAGAGGATCTCGTAGGTGTATTTTCTCCTTAGGAATCGTGAGGATTCCTAAGTGCGTTTTCTAGTATAAGTCGTAAGGATCCTATAAGAGAATTTTTCCCTCTTACGAGTCGAGAGGACCCGTAAGCGGTTGTTTCCCTCCTTATAAAGATTTGATTTCGGAGAGTGTGACCCGTGAATAGTACGCAAGAGTCCGTTTGGGACCGACTTGCAGGGTCCCAGTACTTAGGAAACAGGTTTTTCAGTCCCCGCTGCCTAAGGCTTTTTCTCACGAGTCAAGCCGAATCGAGCACTCCTCGCAAGAATATCCTAACGTCACAGTTAACCTCTGCTCTTTACGACAGAGGTCTGTTAGGGTCTGTGGTACTTAGGGTTTTGGCCGTCGTACCGTCGCGTTGGCTGATATATTCCTCGATATGTAATCTTGCTGTTCGAGTAGACTTGCGATTGTCATGTCTCTGATCCCTTCGGGGGCTGGACAAGACGTCTTTAAGTAATCTTCCAGGTAATCTTACCGTCGAAAGAGCAAGCGTAGGGATATTCCATGTCACCTTTTACTTGAGGTTAGGCTCATTTTGGAGAGCCCCGATGAGTCATAACCACTCCGCGCTGGTGTGGAAAGATCTCCGATAGTCTTTCAGGCTTTCTATGACTTGCCGTCAAGACCCTGAAGCTAGGAATTTGGCATTTGCTTCGTTTACTGGCATTGCGTCCTCTATATCGAGACGAATGTCGCGGTTGTCTCTAGGTTGTTGGTGAACCGTCGAGGTTTGAAACTAGGGACTTTGTCGTGGCTCCGCTGTTTGATGATGTTGCGTCTGCTGTGTCGAGACGATCGTCGAGGTGGTGACCATTCCGCACTGGTGTGAGATGATATCCGGCTATCTTTCAGGCTTTATATGACTTGCCGTTAAGACCTTGAAGCTCGGAATTTGGCCTTTGCTTCTTTTGCTGGCATTGCGTCCTCTATATCGAGACGAATGTCGCGGTTGTCTCTAGGTTGTTGGTGAACCGTCGAGGTTTGGAACTAGGGACTTTGCCGTGGCTCCGTTGTTTGATGGTCGCGTCTGAATCCTGTTGGAGGAAGAACGCTGAGGTGACATCTCGTCTGCTGTTTCAAGACGAACGTCGAGGTGGTGACCACTCCGCACTGGTGCAAGATGATCTCTGATTGTCTTTCAGGCTTTATATGACTTGCCGTTAAGAACTTAAAGCTAAGAATTTGGCCTTCGCTTCATTTGCTGGCATTGCGTCCTCTATATCGAGACGAATGTCACGGTTGTCTCTAGGTTGTTGGTGAACCGTCGAGGTTTGGAACTAGGGACTTTGCCGTGGCTCCGCTGTTTGATGATGTTGCGTCTGCTATATCGAGACGAACGTCGAGATGGTGACCATTCCGCACTGGTGTGAGATGATCTCCGGTTGTCTTTCAGGCTTTATATGACTTGCCGTTAAGACTCTGAAGCTAGGTATTCGGCCTTCTCTTCGTTTGTTTTGTCATATCCAAATCCTGTTGGAGGAATGACATTGTTGTTGACATTGCGTCTGCTGTAACGAGACGAATGCTGAGGTGGAGCTGGGATTTTGCCGTCACTCCGCTATACTGACCATGGGGTCTTTTGTTGACGCTGCATCTACATCCTGCTGGACTGCGAAGGAACGTCGTTGTTGACATCTCGTCTGCTGTATCAAGACGAATGTTGAGGTGAAGCTGGGATTTTGCCGTCGCTTCGCTTTGTTTCGACCGCGACGTCTTTTGTTGGCGTTGTGTCTGCATCTTGCTGGACTGCGAAGGAACGCCGTTGTTGACATCTTGTCTGCTGTATCGAGACGAATGTTGAGGTGAAGCTAGGATTTTGCCATCGCTTTGCTTTGTTCTGACCGCAAGGTCTTTTGTTGGCGTTGTATCTGCATCTTGCTGGACTGCGAAGGAACGCCGTTGTTGACATCTCGTCTGCTGTATCGAGACGAATGTTAAGGTGAAGCTGGGATTTTGCCATCGCTTCGCTTTGTTTCGACCGCGAGGTCTTTTGTTGGCGTTGCATCTGCATCTTGCTGGACTGCGAAGGAACGCCTTTGTTGATTCTTAGGCTGTAGATATTGCCGTCAAGATTTGGAACTAGGGACTATGTCGTGGCTCCGTTTCATTGCGACTCTGAGGTCGGTTGTTGACGTCATGTCTGCATCTGGTTGGAGTGAGGAGAAACGTCGTTAGCGATCTCTAAGTTTTCGATATCGACGTCGAGACCCTGAAGCTAGGGATCTTCTTTTGCTTCGTTTATTGACATTGTGTTTGCAATATTGCAACAACTGTCGAGGTTGCCTTTTGGTTGTCTATGAACCGTCGAGATTTGGCTTCGCTTTCTGGTGGAGCCTGTTGGGAAGGTATGGTTCCCTCTTTGTTTGTGCCCCTGGATTGTATACAGGGATCGATGTGATCTCACCTGTAGGGCAGAGGTTTCATTCATTTTTTTATTATACTATTATTTTATTTCCGCGATGCTCTATCATTTCAGATTTTATATCGCGAAGGTCGCGATTGCCCAATCATTTCGGCTATTTTTCGCGGTGCCCAATCATTTCGGCTATTTATTTTATTTTTACTCGCTGCTTTTTATTGCGAGTTGCCCAATCATTTCGGCTATTTTGCATGCATACATTTTTACTTGCTGACTTTTATTGCAAGTCGCCCCATCATTTCGGCTATTTCGTATGCATGTATGGCTCGCTGATTTTTTTTATCGCGAGTGTGGAACTTGGAATCTGACGCCAATCTCAGCATCAGCATCGCTACAACTGGAATATTGCCAGGAGCGAATCATCATTTGCCATGAACGGGCTTGGAATTTGATACCGGTTTAGGCATCAGCATCGCTACAACTGGGATATTGCCAGGAGCGAATCATCATTTGCCTCTGTCGATGTCGAACAAAGGTGGCTTAGTAAACAGGGTTAGGATCCTGTCGACTAAGGCTTTTGACTTCATGAGCCGTAAGGGTCTCACAAAGGTATTTCTCCCTACGAGTCGTGAGGATCTTGTAGGTGTGTTTTTTCCTTAGGAATCGTGAGGATTCCTAAGTGTATGTTCCCCTGTAAGTTGTAAGGATCTTACAAAAGGGTTTTCTCCTTATAAGTCGAGAGGACTTATAAAGGTTGTTCACCATATGGACATATCCCTAGTCACGGGTGGGACTTGGTTAGGGAAATGTTTATTCGTGGCCGTGGATTGTATACAAGGGTAGTATTGAGCCACTTGTAGGGCAATATCGAAGGTTGTGGAAGTTGCTTAAGAACAGGTTCAGATCTCTGTAACTTAAGACTTTCAAATCTTATGAGCCGTGAGGGTCCCATAAGAGAGTTCTCCTTACGAGTCGTGAGGATCTCGCAAGTGTAATTCCTCCTTAGGAATCGTGAGAATCCCTAAGTGTGTTGCTTCCTTGTGAGTCGTAAAGATCTCACGCGGGTGGTTTCTCCTTACAAGGTCGAGAGGACCTTGTAAGTGTCTTTTAACGAGGTTGCGCCCTTTCGGGTTTTCACAAACACTCGCCAGTCGCCCTGCTGTTTTTACTCACGGAGCCCTTTCGGGTTTTCATCCGTGCCCATTTTTCTTATGGACATACAGGTTTTTTTATTCTTTTTATTCTTTTTTCTAACGAGGTCGCGCCCTTTCGGGTTTTCACGAACACTCGCCGGTAGCCCTGCTGGTTTTACTCACGGAGCCCTTTCGGGTTTTCATCCGTGCCCATTTCGCTTATGGACATACCGCCTTTATTATCTTTTTTTTTATTCTCTTTTTTTTATCTCGTCAGCCTGAGGATGCTGCGGTAGTAGTTTAAAGACATTTCGGTCATCAGCTAGTTTTAGGACGTAGTGGTCCATTGTTAGTTTAAGGACGTTTCGGTCCACAGCCAGTTTTAGGACATAGCGGTCTATTGTTAGTTTAACGACGTTTCGGTCTTTCGCCAGTTTTAGGACATAGCGGTCTATTGTTAGTTTAACGACGTTTCGGTCTTTCGCCAGTTTTAGGACATAGTGGTCCAATGTTAGTTTAACGACGTTTCGGTCTTCGCCAGTTTTAGGACATAGCGGTCTATCGTTAGTTTAACGAAGTTTCGGTCATTTGCCAGTTTTAGGACATAGTGGTCCAATGTCGCCGTATTTGTGGCGAATCTCTAGTTTACTGACTTTTCGGTCGATGGGGCTTTCCTTATGAATGAGCATGATGCCTCCGGCATATCCACCTTTCTCGGAGCATGTGGTTGTGGCGGGCTCACCTTCCAGTTTTCGGACAACGCGAACTTGCCCTGTAGGTTTTGGTCTTCAACCCAGTTTTTGAAGACGAAGCAATCTTCGATTGGATGACTTACTGCCCGATGGTAGGGCAGTAATTAGGATCGTTGACATCGCCTGGCTGTAGTGGACGTTTCGGACTCGGCAGATTGACGAATCTGGTGCGCACTGCCAGCTCAAACAGTTTCCTTGTTTTATTCTGGGGAAACGAGTAAGGACGTCCCAGTCTTTCCTCGAGGGATGGGCGTGGACGCACGTTGTTTTGGCAAACAATCGGTTTTGAGTTGCTCGGCTGTTGTTGAGCATTAGCGATGAAGGTTGCTTTCCCTTTGCCTTTTTCATTCCAAGGCTCTGTCTTTGAAGGAGATGGTCTATGACCTATCTGGTCCATTTGGGCCAGCTTGTCAATCAAGGCCTGGAATGTTGTTGGTTTAAAGAACATCATGAACTGTGAAATAGTTGCATGAGGATCTAGGGTGCCCACGAACATGCCCACCGCTGGCACTTCTTCGATGCGCTGTTCGCACTTCGACCACAAGTTCCGCCACCGGATTGCGTATTGGACCCACGTCTCGCCTGGCCTTACCCTGGCATTAATCAATGTTGTTATCGGGATGCGTTCACTACCACTCGCGAATCTTTGTGTAAACAGCAACTCCATTTCTGCGAAAGTTTTGACGGAATCGTTAGGTAGCTCCGAATACCATTCAAATGCAGTTTCTGCTAAACTGCCGATGAATTGGCGAAGCAGCAGTTTGTCGTCGCCTCCAGTATTGCCGCATAAGGCTCTGAATTGAGCGACATGCTGATCTGGATTCCCCGTCCCTTTATATTCATGAAACTTAGGGATCGTATATCCCGGTAGGTAATTGATTTGGTCATACCATCCTGGATAGGGTCGTCCAGTTCTAACAATTTGCCCAGCCGCCTCATTCGCCTGATGAGCTCGTATTTGCTGAGCTATATAGTCATCCAATGCGGCCTTGGAAATGGTTTCTTCCTTGGCTGCTGAAAGAGTCGGAGGAGAATTAGATGTTTCCCCTCTATCGTCTTCAATAATGATCGAAGGGTCTTCAGCCGGAGGGTCCGACTGTAACATCATTCCTACCATGTCTTGGAAGAGAAGCGCCGTTTTTTTTATGTTGGCAGCTTGTTCTGCTGCTTCTCTATCCTTCTTTTTGAGGACTCTGCGTAAGAAGTCAGCGTCAGTTTCCTGTTCGTGCCGCTGTTCTGATGATGCCTCCGAGCTTTCTTTTGGCCCGGTAAGTGCGACCATCGCAGTTATCATCTCCTGAAGCTTCTGCGGCTGTTCTTGAGCTTTCATCACGGATCGGGTGAGCGGTCGATGACCCGTCGCAGCGCGGCTGTCCTCTTTCCCAGATGCCATATAAACGGTATGCACCACCATGCCCCCAGACTTGGGGCGTTTAGATTCAGTGTCTTTGCAATTTGCCAAAAACGCAGGGATCTTCCCCGACCTCCTTCTTTTTTGAGTGATCGAAGTTGAGGGGCCCGTTGTAGTGGGCACCCAAGTAGCTGTTGCTTTTTGTGGCTTAATGGAATAATCCTTCTCCTGCCGAACCTTCATCTTTTTCTGTCGGCGGAGATAGTCTTGATCCATTACGGAGTCTTGAACTTGACGCCAGACATTGTAAATTTTAAAGGATAGCCGTTGAGGGGGATGCTCCAGCTTCTTCTCTGGAGTATTCTCCACAGGTGAAGGAGTTCTCTTCAGCACTGCAGTAGGAGAGTTTCTGCGCACCTTGTAGAGCAGTTCAAAGCTGTTCTCGGTTGGAACAGCAGCATCGATCCCCACCATCGGAGCTGGCGAAGTTATCCCAGAGGGGGAGTTTCCCCCGGCGTTCCTCACTCGGCGCCAGTGACGACATCGAGCGTGTTGTGCGGATGGAGTTGTTTCAGTTTTAGGGTGACTTCATCATGCCCCCTCTGGGCAGGGGAAGCAGCTTTGAGGACCTCGCCTGGAGCAGAAACCGGAATGGGCAGCCTTGTAAAAACTGACTTATTGGAAAGAGAAGCCTTTTCAATGATTTCGTCCGCTTGAGCCGGAATGGCTATCCGCTTTGGGATGGCAGCTTCGGGTATCGCGGGCTTGTAGACGTTCTGGCCCAGTCTGTTGAAAACTGAGGTATTGAAGTTGGGCGACCCGTTGAGAGGGGTCGCGACAGTGGTAAGTCGATCAAAGACCGGCTTCTTTGGAGCTTCCTGCGATGTCATTGGGGCATTGAAGCTCATCGGTGGGAGCATGTTCCCGAAGAATAGTCCAGCGGTGGCTTGAGTTACCTGCTCTACTGGCATCTTGAAAAAGGAGGCCGCTTGGGGCCCACAAGTCACTCCTCCAGCAAGGACGAAGCAAGAGTTGCAGTTGCAGGTAGTGCAGTTTGAAGCCATTGATCTTCTGCTCTCTGCACGGAGCAAGACACCAAATCTTAGTACCTCGAATCCACAGGCAACCACAGCAAATCGTGATTCGTTCGCGAACACGACACACGAAGTGTGGAGTGGAAAGAGGAAGAGGTCCAACCGGGCGTGCCGGAATCTATTCCCCTTCGAATGGCGGCCAAGACATGGACGTCTTGCCTGAGATTCGGGGCAGATGCTATTTGGTGCTATCCGTCCACCTCTCCGAAGATGCCAAGTTGATTTATGGCACCGTGTATCGGAGGTTTGGACGAATGCGGCCGATGTAGCAGACTTCGTCATATTCCCCCTCGTTCGAGGGGTTTTTGATTATGGGGACGCTCTTCCCTGCAGGCGCAAGCCCCTGCAGTTAATTACGCTACCGCATCGCGGTAACAACTTTCTCCTTCTCCAGAATTTCACTTCGTATCGGGGGTGTTTGTTTTGTTTGTGGTTGCCCGTGGATTGTATACGGAGACTAATTTATGTCGTCGCCCGTAGAACGTGGATTAGTCCAAATCCGTATTTTCATAGATTTGGGTTTGGGGTTTTGGTTTGAGGATACGTTAGCCGTATTTGAGGCTATGATCAACTCAAACGTTTGTTAAGGATACGTTAGTCCAATTTGAGACTAAGATCAACTTAACGGGATCGTTTAGATCCGACAAAAGAGCGTTTGGGCTCTATTGTTCCAGTTTAGGGACATAATGGTCCATCGTTCCCGTTTTGGAGACAAATGTTAGTTTAAGGACGCATTAGTCCATGAGTTTAAGGACGGTCAGTCCATGAGTTTAAGGATCCCACAGTCCATATTGATGTGTGGTTATCGGGCCCCGTCACCTCTCTGACGACGTTGAAGAATTATAACGACAAATATCAGAGGAGTTCAGAGATGTACCCTTGAACCGGGTGTAAATTGACTTGAGAGAGTAGTCGTGCTCGGTTCAATTTAATTTGAGGACTTACGGCCAGAATTGGGCTAAGTCCAGTTGAAAATGTTCAACGTTTTATCTGCATTTGGTCTGTTAGGCCTTTACTAGGGCTCTGCCCCTGTTTAATAATGCATGGCATTTTTGTTTGGTCTATTAGACCTTTATTTGGGCTCTGCCCTTTTTTTAAATGATGCACAGCATCTGTTTTGATCTGACAGACCTTTGTTTGGGTTCTATCCCTTTTATAATGCATTGCATTTTTATTAGGCATGTTAGACCTTTTAATTGGGCTCTGTCCCTTCTTTTTAATAATGCACTGCATCAATTAGTCTGACAGAGCGCCACGTGGCTTGTCAGGCGCTTTGCGCCAATTAAAGAGTGCAAGGCGCCAGTCCATGTGGAGGTGACACGTGTCACGCTCTGGTGAGCGCAAGTTTGCTAGCGCAGTGCACTGCGACAGTGCGCTGCGCTGTTGCGCTGCTGACACGTGGCGCACTCTGGTGACTTGCGCCAATTTAAGAGAGCAGTGCCCGGTTTTAGAAGGGCATAGCGCAGTCTGTTCTGGGGCTGACACGTGGCGCTCTCTGGTGGCTTGCGCCAACCCAAGAGCGCAACGGTGCAGATTTACAAGTGCAGGGTATTGTTTACTATCTTAATCCAATTTTTGGATTAAAGAAAAGAATCTTTTAAGATTCAAGAACCAATGGTTCATCAAAAGGCAATGCCTTTATATAGATCAAATGATCTAATAAAGAAATATATTACTTCTTATTTTATTCTTATTATTTAATCTCTTTTTTTTATTTTAAGATCTTGATCTTGTTCTTAGATCATTGATCTTTTTAGAAGAAATTCTTCTTTTCAAAGGTTTACCTTCTTTTCTTTCTGAGTTCTTCTCAAACTTTCTTTTTAGGAGTTCTGTGTATCTCTTTGTGTTCATCCCCCTTTAGACTTGGAGTCTAGAGGCCTTTTTATAGTGCCAATTGATTTGTTAAATCAGTTAGAAAGATCTTTCTCTGAGTGATTTAGAGATTTTTCCCCACCGTTGGATCTTTGATCCAAGGGCTTCTGTTTTACAGAAGAGAATCTTATTGTTTTAATAAGATCAGAAAGATCTTTCTACAATTTTAATTCTGTTTTGGTGCTGGCACAGTTGGCGCAAGCGCTCCTGCGCTTGACACGTGTCGAGCAGCACAGAGCGCAGTGCAACTGCGCTGCCACGTGTCGCGCAGTGCAGAGCGCAGGTCAGCTGAAGCGTTGCTTCCTTTATTATTATTTGAATTTCTTTTTAAAAAAAGAGCCTTGCTCTGATTGGGGTAAACAAA
This sequence comes from Agapanthus africanus, assembly GCA_030015575.1. NCBI lineage: Eukaryota > Viridiplantae > Streptophyta > Magnoliopsida > Asparagales > Amaryllidaceae > Agapanthus > Agapanthus africanus. Next base: position 166,660,219 of record JASDDO010000028.1, on the reverse strand, counting down.
TGTCACGCCCCGCTTCCCAGAGTACGCTAGATTGGGCACGTGACATAGCCAACCATACTACCAGTGGGTAGGAAGTATCCATCCACAGTCACATTACGGCTGTAGAGATATGAAGAACAAGATAAAACTATCTAAAACATGTCCATAATCCAGAATAACAGGAGTCAATAATAAATAAATGCGGAAGCAAATGATCCAATACAAATAACTGAAAAGTATGTCCCACAATGCGGGCTCACATCAGGAAATAAATGCAGGAAATAAAACTAACTACTACCGAACTCACAGCTCAGCCTGCTGGCTGAAGTACTCCTGCTCGGACTGCGACAGCGGTACAGAATCTGGGCCATGCAAAACCCAGACGTCAGCGCGTCATGTCATCAAGTAATATAATATGAACAATGTAACAGGCAATGCAAAATAAACATGAATAAAACGAGAGTAGCAATAATGTGAATCAAGCAGTGCAGGGTAGTATGCAGTGGGTAACTAAACTGTTCTATCAGGTTTTCTATTCTAAAGTCTTTGAAACCAAATTGATGAATCATCGATGTAACTCAGTAGTATCCCGTGCATGCCCGGGGCCACGGTCAAGACCTCGGGGCTGAATCCGAGACGTACCGCTAGGCAGTAACAGGTAGCAGGATGGGCGAGTGATGTCAGCATCATCACTCCGGGGCTGGCCTAGCCCGTAAGACTGATCAGAACAAGTATCGAACTGTTGAGTTACAAGTCAGGTTTCACCTTTGATTTCCCCATACCCCCAAGTTATGTATGTCGAGTCAGGTATTCTGTAATCAAGAACTAATGCCAACACAGGATCAGGTAAAAGCAGGTTTGTCTGGATAGACAACGGGTATGGTCCATGAGGACCACATGTCAGGTTTGTTGGCATTAGACACAAGATCAGGTAACGGGTCGGGTTATGGTATATCAATATATATATATGTGTAGCAATGTCAGGTCAAGATGTAAACAATATCGTGGGTGTGCTTACAATCGGATATATTATCAAACATGGGTATTAACAACATGAGATAAGCAATGAATTAAATAATAAGCAGTGTCATTCAAATTACAAGAGTGCAGTAAGACAATATAGCCGTTTAGTCATGTTAATAGGTTTAAGAACCCTTAGCGGTGCAATAATTTATGTAACGGTTCAATACAGTTATTTCAGGTTAAATGCATACGAGTGTCCGAATGTAACAGAACTACAGGGATAAATGCTACCAGCTATTTTAACAGTAAAATGTGATTGAACAGGTAGATATGATTATTAAGTTCAATTTGCAAACTGTAAGTTCCATGTTTAACAGTAAAATGATATAATGCAATATTATAACCGAAAATGGGAAACGATTATACCAAGTTAAATTTTACAGGTTTAGGGTGTCAATACATATATGTAAATATTGTATAGCATGTAGCAAGGGGTACTTGCCTCGACGGGTCGCGAACCGGGAAAACGGAACGTAACGTCGGCGGGGAAACTCGCGACGGGCGCACGGCTCACGGATTGAACCCAAACAACGACCAAAGGAACCACGCGGGTCGGGGTACCTCGCTGGATCGTCGGGACACGTTACCGGCACGGCCGGATTCCGGCAAGCACGTGAACAGTAAACCGTCAAGAGGTGCAGTTCAAGAATACAAGGAACCAGAGAAGAAAGGAAGGAGGAAAAGAAGTAGAAGGCTTACAGTGGGTCGTACGAAGGCCGGGGAGGCAGATCGAGATCGCTGGCGGCGACAGATCCGGCGATCGAACCTGTGCAGTGGGGTGCACGCAGGCTGCGGTGAGGATGCAGGGGTACGGGAATGGAGAAAGGAAGGGAAGAGGAGATGGTCGGGGGTGAGAAGGGTGAAGGTGATGTGCGGGTGTCGACGACGATGGCTGCAGCGGCGAGGGCAGGGGTCGCGGTTGAGGGTGCAGGTGGTTGGGAACGCGGGAAAAGGAGGAAGAGAGGCTTGGTGAGGTGAGGAGGTGCGGGCGCGGGCGACGGTGGTGCCGGCGTGGGGCCGCGGTGGTGATGGGTGAAGGCAGCGGTAGCTAGGGTTCTCGCTGCGACGGGCTCGGATGGGTTTCTGTGTTCTCTTTAAAAAAAAGGAGGAAGGAATTTTAATATAAGAGAGAGAGAATAAGGTTAGAGAGAGAGAGATTTGAGGGGTAGAGAGAGAGAGAGATAGAGAGAGAGAGAGACAGAGATATGAGGGAGAGAGAGAGAGAAAGGGAATGGGGCCCACTTAAAGAGGGTGCTGATTGGCTGCGGGGAAAACTTTAGTTAGGAAAAGATTTATTAGATTAATAAACAGTAAAAATATTATACGTTAAGGAAACATACTAAGGTTCTAAAATATAAAAATTTGGGATTTTGGCGCTAAATAAAACATTTCCAAATCGCGCCCGGGTTGGGTCCAAAAATTTGAAATTGAAATAATAGGATTTTAAGCGGGATCCAAATTTTAAAATTAAGTGTCTTATGATTAAAAAGCATACCCCCAAAACGGACACGTGTACGCGCGTGTAGCTGTCCAAACTCGCCCGTTTCACCGAACGGGACGAGAACACGATGCACGGACGCTACTACAGGGTTAGGGGTGTCAAGTAGGCCAAGATGGATATTTTTAATTTTATTTTAGATACCAAAAATTGTTATATGTAGAAATGACTTTGCCGGGTAAAAAAATTTGTAAGCAACAACAAGCAAGCTAGATGAAATGAGTACCACATTATGCTCAAACAGTAACTGAAAAATATTAGCATTGGGCTCGGGTGTTACAACAAAAGCGTTGCTTCATTTCCCGCCTTGGAATTTGAACAGAGCTTTGCTCTGATTGGGGTAAACAGTGTTGTTCGTATTTTGACCATAGGTTCCGCCACTGAATTGCGTATTGAACCCAGATCTCTCCTGGCTTCACCCTGGCATTGATTAATTCCGTGATCGAGGTGCGCTCGCTTGTGCTTGTGAACCGCTATATGAATAGTAATTCCATCTCCATGAATATTTTGACATAGTCATTTAGGAGCTCGGAGTACTATTCAAATATCGTCTCCGACAAGCTGCCAACAAACTAGCGAAGCAGCAGTTTGTCGTCGCCTCCAGTATTACCGCACAAAGTTTTGAATTAAGCAACATACTGATGTGGATTGCCTGTCCCCTTATACACATGGAACTTAGGGATCGTATATCCTGGCGGGTACTTGATTTGATCGTCCCAGCCTGGAAAAATTCGCCCAGTTATGACAACTTGGCCAGCGCTTTACTCGCTTGATGAGCTCGTATTTGTTGAGCTGTGTAGTCATCAAGGGCCGCCTTGGAGATTGTTTCTTCCTTGGCTGCTGAGAAAGCCGGAGGAAGGTTTGACGTTTCCCTTCTGCCGTCTTTGATGATTATCGGAGGGTCTTCAATTGGAGGTTCTGGTTGGATCATCATTCCAACCATGTCTTGGAACAGGAGCGCCATCTATTTTATATTGACCACTTGTTCCACGGCCTCCTTATCCTTTCTCTCCGGCACTTTTCGTAAGAACTCCGTATCGGTCTCCTACTCTTGACGCTGTTCAGACGCTGCTTCGGGCATTCTTTCCGCCCGGTGAGTGCTGCTATTTCATCAGCATCTCCTGGAGCTTTTGTTGCTGCTCCTGAGCTTTCGTCAATAACCGAGTTTGAGGTCGATGACTCATGGAAGCACAACCCTCCTCTTTTCAGGAAGCCATGTATACCGTGTGCACGATCATGCCTCCAGACTTGAGGCGTTGGATCCATCGCCTTTGGGATTTACCGCTAGCAGTGGGAGATTCTCCGGCCTTCTTTTTTTGTGAGAAGTCAAAGTTGAATGATCCATTGCAACAGGTGCATATGTGAAAGAAGTCCTTCGCTGTATGCTGGAGGGATGACTTTCCTCTTGTCGAACCTTCATTTTCTCCGGTTGACGAGAGTAGTTCTTGTTGATCCCAGAATCTTAGACTTTGCGCCAGACCCTGTGAATTCGGGAGGAGATCCGTTGAGGGGCCTGCTCCGTCTTTGCCTGCATCATGTTTTTAGCAGGTGGGGGAGATTTCTTCAGCACCGTGGTCGGAGAGTTCTTTCGCACCCTCCTAAGCAGTTCAAAGCTGTTCCCGGTTGGAACAGCAGCGTCAACATCCACCATTGGAGCTGGTGGAGTAAGTCCAGAAGGAGAGTTGCCCCTAACTTTTCTCACTCGCCGCCAGTGGCGACGTCGAGCATGCCTTGCAGATGGGATTGCCTCATTTGTGGGAGTGGTTTCGTCATGCCCCCTACTTTGATGAAGAGCTACTGTTGGTGCCAGCCTGTCGAAGACTGACGTCCATGGAGAGGGGACACTCAATCTTTCGAAGGCTGACTTTCTGGTAGGGGAAGCTTTTTTAATGACTTCACCCATAGCAGGAATTGGAACAGCTAATCTTGCGAAGACCGATCGTTTAGTAGGAAAAGCCCCTTTAATTACTTCTCCTGCCGGAGCTGAAATGGCTATCCGTTTCGGGACAACCCCTTCAGGTATCACGAGCCTCTTTGCAGGCCCACTGAAGCTTTGGCTTAGTCTATTGAAGAATAAGGTGGAAGAATTGGATGATCCATTGAGAGGGGCCGTGGTGGCTGCAAGTCGATCGAAGACCGACTTCTTTGGAGCTTCCTGTGATGGCAGCGGGGCGCTGAAGCTTGTCGGCGGGAGCATGGTCCCGAAAAACAATCCAGTGGTAGCCTGAGTCACCTGTTCCACTGGTATTGAGAAGATGCAGGCCGCATTTGGCCCGTACATCACTTCTCCAGCGGGGACGGAGCGGGAGTTGCTGTTGCAGGAACACTTAGAAGCCATTGATCTTCTTTTCTCTGCACAGGAGCAAGACACCAAATCTTAGTACCTTGAATCCGGGGGCAACCATATTAAACCGTAATTTGTTCGTGAACACGACACACGAAGTGTGGAGTGGAAAGAGGAAAAGGTCCTACCAGGCATGCAAGAATCTGTTTACCGCCAAAAACAGAGACGCACCGGGATGGGTCGTCTTGCCTGAATTTGGGTGCAGATGCTATTTGGGTTTATCTGTCCACCTCTCCGAAAATGCCAAGCTGATTTATGGCACCGTGTATAGGAGGTTTGGACGGATGCGGCCATTATAGCAGACTTCGTCAGATTCCCCCTCGTCTGTGAGGGTTTTTTTTTATTGTGGGGACTCTTTTCTCTGTAGGTGCAAGCCCCTGCAGTTAATTACGTTATCGCATCGCGATAACCACTTTCTCCTGCTCCAGAGGTTCACTTCGTGTCATATGTGTTTGTTTTATTTTTGGTTGCCCATGGATTGTATGCGGAGACTAATTTATGTTGTCGTCCGTAGGGCATGAATTAGTCCAAATCCGTATATTCTTAGATTTGGGTTTGGTTTGATTTAAGGATCGTTAATCTCGTTTGAGATTAAGATCAAGTTTAATATTTGTTGAGGATACGTTAGTCCAATTTGAGACTAAGATCCACTCAACAGGATTTTGGGATCATTCAGACCCCACAAAAGAACATTTGGGCTCTATTGCATTAGTTTAAGAACGTTTCAGTCCATTATTAGTTTAAGAACATTTCGGTCTGTAGATCACCATTTTGAGGTGAGATTTTAGTTTAAGGATGTTACGGTCCGTTGTCGCCATTTTGGGAAGTGCACCCAAAAGCAGTTGGTTGTCGGGACCCTCTACCTCTCTGAAGACGTTGAGGAATTACAACGACATGTATCAGAGGTGTAGAGAGATATACCCTTGAACCAATTCCCCTATTTGAAGAAAAAAAGGAGTTGGTGGTCAACCCAGAAATCATTAGTCATATTTTGATACTAAGATTTCCTCGGGGAATGTGGGACGAATATCGTTTTTGTCATCATCAATTGAGGAGTCATCAGTCGTGTTTGAAACTAGAATTTGTTTGGGAAGTCATGAGCATAAAGGCTCGGTCTATTTGGAGATCGATGATGTTTTAATCTCAAGAAAACTTAGCCAACTTGAGGCTGGAGTTGACTTCCCATAGTGTTAAGCACTAGTATACGTTCAGCACTCACGTGTTCCCACATGAGGTTCTAAAGCAGTGTTAAACACGGGATTTTGGGGGTGCTCACATGTGGCAAGTGAGGCACCTCAAAGCTAGCGATGTACTTTGGGTTCAAGTCCCCATTTATATATAAGTGTTATACACTTAATTCTTATGGCACTCACGTGTGAGCACGTGAGGCGCCCCAAGGTTGGGTACTGCCTTTTGGGTTTTACTTCCCTTTTCTTTTATAAGTGCTAAGCATTTGGCTCACGTGTGAGCACGTGAGGTGCCCGAAATGGGAACTGTTCTCTGGATTTTATTTCTCTTTCTTTTATAAGTGCTAAGCACTTGGACCATGTGGTGCTCATGTGCGAACACGTGAGGCGCCTTCAAAATGTAAGCGCTGTTTTTGTGTCTATTCCCTTTTTCATATAAGTGCTAAGCACTTGATTGGGAGTCACGTGTAAAATACGTGACTGCCTTAGGAGGCATTTCTTGTTCTTCTTTTAGGCGCTCGCATCGGAAATACGTGACTACCCTAGGAGGCACTTCTTGTTCTTTTTAAATGCTTGCATGTGAAACACGTGACTCGGTCTCAGCCATTCTTTTTTTTCATCAGAGATGCTCATGTGGGGAAACACGTGAGGTTTCGTTATAGTGTTGAACACGTGGGGCTCTTTTGGCCTAGCAATTATTTTAATTGCAGTGTCTATATGCGTTGCATATAGGCACTCACTTGTTAAACACGTGGGGCTCTTTTGGTCTAGCAATTATTTTGATTGCAGTGCCTATATGCATTGCATATAGGCACTAACGTGTTAAACACGTTGGGCTCTTTTAGCAATTGTTTTAATTGCAGTGCCTATATGCGTTGCATATAGGCACTCACGTATTAAACACGTGGGGCTGCTTAAGCCTAGCAATTGTTTTAATTGCAGTGCCTATATGCGTTGCATATTGGCACTCACGTGTTAAACACGTGGGGCTGTTTTAGCCTAGCAATTGTTTTAATTGCAGTGCCTATATGCGTTGCATATAGGCACTCACGTGTTAAACACGTGGGGCTGTTTTAGCCTAGCAATTATTTTAATTGCGGTGCCTATATGCGTTGCATATAGGCACTCACATGTTAAACACGTGGGGCTGTTTTTGCCTAGCAATTGTTTTAATTGCAGTGCCTATATGCATTGCATATAGGCACCCACGTATTAAACACGTGGGGGGCTCTTTTAGTGGGGAACTTTCCCTCATCCTTTTTTATAAGGGAACATACCCATATCCGTATTACATAATAAAATCATATTTTCTGGATATAGAGAATCAATATGCCTCGTATCGGCATTACATACGCATCACATAGTATATCTAAATACAATGGCATGGCAGTACCAATGAGGTGTAGTGCAACATATACATCTGTGCTCGTGCAACATAGTACTCATTGGTAATTGTGCAGTGTTCTATCATTGTGTTCATATAACGGAAACATATATCATCGATAAGTGTATCGCGAACATGTAAAGTAAACGTAAGCGTTTAGCGTAAATATTAATTGTAACTACTTGCTATGAGATATACCGTTATCTTTGAAAATGTAACAAACCGTTGGTTTTAAAATAAGGAAGCTACTTTAAGTTAAAAATAGATATTCATTTGGAAATTAGTATCGCATCCTTGTCATTTATCAATTAAAAGGGAAACGAATCGTTAGTTTTTAAAAGAGTATAGCTCACTCGAATATAACATTCTAAATTAGAATAATTCAAGATTACACAAATCTATAAGAAACTTGGCCATATTCGGCACACTATCCACATTATCACAAGTACGACATGATCTCTCGTACAATATCCACATTATCTCGATATCCATATCGTACGGATCTATCGTCACGTACATATGTCACAATAACCATGTATTAAACTATATGCACATGTATAACATACTAGATGCGAAATAACGTCAATACCATTAACTTAATTTAACATTAATAACTAACCAGATAGCATAACTATCCTAGTTAAATGGTTGCGGGGATGCCATATGCCATCCACCTGACTTCTCCCAAAGATGTAAATCTACTCACCAACTTGTCGAGCTCGTTGAATCCACGATTGCTATGTCCGTCATCTCGATCTCGGAAACCTTCGCGATCGTACCTATAATCGTAGTTAAATCATATCGATGTAAATATCATATCAAAAACCAAAACAACTAGCTAGGCACCCGTAGGTTAGAATATATGGCTTACTTACTCCAAAAACGACAAGATACCCCTGAAGTTAACGTACGAACGTTAACAGTTCAGTTGCGGCATAGAAATACGAAAACCGTATCGAAATGTCGGAAACTTTAACAAAACCCTTATTAGAACACTCCCAGATTTCACTATATGAATATCGGGACAAAACAAACAACACAGTAGTTTATAAAATACCCAAATAAAGTTACAAAAGAAAAACCAACACAAAATACTATAGGGGGGCCGGCGGCGCCGGCCAAATCAGGAATGTCGCCGGGTGAACATGGGAATTTGGGGTCGAGCTTTAGGTGTAGTCACTTGGTAGTCTCATAATACTACTGTCTTGTTAGTTTTTCTAGTGGTTACACCTAATAGTTCCAGATTCAATTTCAGTATGACCAATATCACAAAAATCCAGTTTTCTGATACTGTATACTAAAAACAGGTATCAAACAGAATTGAAATTGTAAGAAAAGAAGGAGATATACCTATGTAAATGATTCACAAAGGAACCTTAGCTTAAGAAGTGCATAAGGAAGCTCCTAGGTGTTGTAGTGAATCAAGTTTGAGGTTGTGAACAATTTGATGAAGGGACTATGGCCTTACTCTTTTTGAATTGATGAACACTTGGGAAATTTTGATGTTGGAGCTTGAAGAATTAGGTTTGTTTCAGTTTGAAAAGCTCAAGAAATGCTAAGGGTTGAATAAGAATTAAATGGAATTATTATGGTTTGTGTAGAGAAGCAAGAGGTGTCAACCATGAAGGATGAGGTGGAGTATTGTAAGGTGGTGGTGTAAAGTGAGAAGGAGAAGGTGGAGAGAGGAGGGTGAGTGTGAAGATGTGTTGAGGGTAGGGGTTTAGCCTAGGTTATAATATAACCAATCATATAAAAGAATTACAACAATTAAAAACCTTTCATATTACAAATTTAAATCCATATTTAAAAAGAAATGAAATACTTATTCTCACACTTAAATATCATTATCTTAATGTAAAATCCCATATCATGTTAAAATAAGTAAAATATCATTTTTAAATGATATCACACACTTTGATTCATATTCACCAAAATAATCACATTTTTGCGGATATAAATCCGATACCAAAATTTCATAAGCGATATCATTTTTATAAACTTGTTATCTCTATATTTACAATTATAAATTAACATTTATAATTTTCCAAAATGTTACACATATATATATGAATTCATTTCATGGGTCCACTAACTACAAAGCCAATAGGCCCCACGAAATCCAAATGGCGGCTCACCAACGATAAGGCAAGATAATCATTATGAGAATCGAAAAGGATTCTCATCAAATAAATAGTAGAGTTTAAATAACTCGTAACATTCTTGAAACACGAGTTCTGTTAAAATGCACAACAGATTCAAATCTATGTCAAAGGGTATTAAAACCCTAAAAAAAAGGAAAAACACTCAAGAACACCAGGAAATAAAATTCCCAAAAGTCTTTGAGTCTTTCAGAGCTAAGCTCTGTGATATGGAATTAAATTCCTTTAATAAAGAGATTAAATCCCATAAAACCTCCACGGTGGGGAGGCAAAGAAAATGGAATTAAATTCCAAGGATCCTCAAAGATCAAGAGTAGGGTAAACCCTAGATAGAAAACTAACAATCCTCAAGACCCCAGAGTCTTCTTAAAAGAAAAAGGGGGTGTTTTTAAATCTCTAATAGATCCGCTCAAAGCAAGAGCAAGGCTCTGGTGATGGATTTAAAATCCAGAAGGAAAAAAATGATGAATGGGGGATTTCCCTAAGAGGTAAACGTCGTTCAAAATCCTTACCCAAAAAGAAGTTCTGCAGAATTTAACTCTGAAAGATCCGTGAACAGAGAGCTAAGCACTGAGAGAAGAATTGAATTCTCAAGAAAAGATTAAGGAAGAAGATGAAGAAACAGGAAATCATCCAATGAGCCAAACACCTCATTTATAAGACATGATGGAGAGCGGTTCATCTCCCCGTTCCCCTAGGCAATCCAACGGTTGTAAGAGTGGACAGTGTTGCACTCACGTGCAAGCCACGTGAGAGCAACACTGGGGGCATTTGTTCCCTTATAAAAAAGGGGAAAAGGGAAAAATCCTCCACTATTCAAGTCTTACGTGTTAAACACGTGAGCACCTATATGCAAAAGCATATAGGTGTTGCAGTTAAAAACAAATTGGCTAAAAGAGCCTCACGTGTTAAAAACGTGAGCGCATATATGCAAAGCATATAGGCGCTGTAATCAAATAATTGGCAAAGTAAACATGCCTTACGTGTTAAACACGTGAGAGTTTATATGCACTGAAAATAAAGCATACTAAAACCCATGCTAGAGATCACGTGTTAAACACTTGAGTTCTTCTGCTGAACTCTTTGGCAAGATAGAATTAAATTCTATTTGGAAAATATTTTCCTTGATCTTTCTCAAACTAAAAAGATCTTTGGATCAAAGATCCAACGGTGATTATAAAATCATCCATCGATAATCCGATAGAATAAAAATTCTATTTTAGGAAAAAATATTTCATAATCTTCTTTAAATAAACAAGAAAACTTCTTTGTTAAACAGAGGGCTTTTGGATTAAAAATCCAATGGTGAATAAAATTCACCAAGTGATCCGAGAGATCATTTTGGATTGATTATGATCTCTCAATCAGAGATTTTCCTAACAAGTTGATCTTTTCTCTTATCCTATAAATAGAAGGGAAAAATGAAGAAGAAATAAGGAGAAAACTTCACACAAGCTTCTGCAAAAAAAAATATACAGTGAGCTTTTGAAAAAGAAAGAGAATTTAATTCTCAAAAGATGAAGAAGACTTGCATCATTAAACCCCTAGGTACAAAAAACACATATATCATAGTGTCTCTTCTTTACCTATCTAAGGGTTTAACCATTCACATAAGAACTTAGTTCTTCCTTTGATTGAGATTTGCAGAAGAAAATCTCCTCACAAGTTGAGAATTTAATTCTCATCGGGGAGATTTTGCTATGCAGATTCAAAACTTAGGGGAAAAGAACTAGGTTATAAAAGAAAAAGAAATAATATGAGCATATGGGAATTTAATTCCTCCAAAAATTAGGGTTTAACCCTATATAAAGAACTTAGTTCTTCAAATGATGATGATCCAAGATCCTCAAATCCTAAATCTTGACGATCATCAATGACTAAAAATGTCATTAACAGAGATCAATATCTCTAAGAAAATACAAGAACATCTTATTGACTCGTCGGTGCTTAGCACTATTTTGAAGCCTCAAGTGTTTCCCATGTGAGTGCTTTAAACGAACAAAAAGAACGGGCAAAGCTGCCTCACGTGATTCTCACGTGGGCATCTAAAAAACATAGAAAAGTTTCTTTGTCAATTAGGCAGTCGCCCCAAAAGAAAGCTGTCACATGAAATGCACGTGAGCCCTATCCAAGTGCTAAGCACTTCTGTAAAAAGAGGGAAACGAGCAAATAAAGCCCAAAGCATAGTACTCACATGCTTCTCACGTGAGTATCATGCAGAGTGCTCAGCACTCCATGATTAGTCCAAATGACTAACAAACGTTCATATCTGGGGCCTTACGTGTTTCACACATGAGCGCCATGGAACTCTAGTGCTTAGTACTAATCCAGCACCTCACGTGTTTCACACGTGAGGGCTGTATGTCCCAGTGCTCAGCACTGTTGGGTAATTATGGAAACTCAATTTCAGCCCAAAATTGGCTAAGTTTCCTGAGGTTAAACCTTTTCAATTTTAAAATCAATCGAGCTCATATGGCTCGAGGTTCCCCAAACTGATCTTACTCTCAAAAATGACTAGTGGTCTCTCATCGATGATATCCAAAATGATATTCATCCTATGTCTCCTAAAGTAATCTTGGTCTCAAATACGACTAATGATTCTTAGGTCCACCACAACCCTTTTCCCTCAAATACGGGATTGGGTTTAAGGGTACATCTCTTGACACCTCTGATATATGTCGTTGTAATTGCTCAATGTCTTCAGAGAGGTGGCGGGTCCCGACGACCAACAACTTCTTTCGTTGATGCACTTCCAAACTGACGTCCACGCCACAAATCGGAGCATGCCTCAAATTGGGCACATTCCATATCAACATCGTTCACTCCGCCACGTAACAAATACACGTGCGCGCGGGTTGAATAAGGGACCGAAATGTTCTTAAACTAATATTCGCCCTCAAATATGGCGACAAAGGACCGAAACGTTCTTAAACTAATATTCCAAGCTGTCCAATAATCTTCACCCGGGTTCGACTGATACCGGCTCACCACGCTAAGCGCATATGCTACATCTGATTTAGTACACAGCATCGCATATATTATAGATCCTACCGCTAAAACGTAGAGTATAATGCTCATGTGAACTCTCTCCTCATCAGTCTTGGGAGACAACTCTTTGGAGAGGGTGATTCCGTGTAATGCGGGTATATTACTGTGCTTGGAATCTTCCATACTAAATGTCTTTAGTATGGTCTCTATGTACCTGAACTGTGAAAGTCCTAAAAATCTCTTGGATCTGTCACGACCCAAAGTTCGGCCCGTGACCAGCACTTAACCACGTAACGTCTACAGGCGTAACGTGGCTAAGTAAGCCGAAACCCAGAAATCAAAACCATTAAAATATAGAGTGTTAAAACATTTTAGTAGAAACATTTGTAAATTGTTTTAGAAAACCTTAAGTAATTTAGTAGAAATCCCTTTTAAGTTCAAGTGTTATTTTTAATAATTTTGACAACATTTCCTTTATAAAAATTTGCCCCGAAGTCGGGTAAAAGACATGATATATAAGAAAAAGGGGCATGTGAAATATATAAAGCATCCCAAATGGGAGAATCGCGCCTAACGGCGGAACAATCACCATAATATGATATACGACGCCATAGCGAAGAATGAGCAGTAAAGTGAAAACAAATATCATAAAAGATAAGACTGCATAAATAAAGCCGGCTCACAACGAGCTCGACACCATAGTACAAAATAATATACATCGTCCTCACAACTGGTCTCTAAGTCAATACATGAAAGTAGATGGAGAGTACTAGATACATCAAGATGCAACTGAAAAGTAAACAGATACCGTACAAAACCCACCTAATAGCAAAAGGGCTAGCACGCCTCAACAATGGTATCTGTGTCAAAAGATGTGGTAAACAGCCAGCCGCGACTACTCCAAAGGGCAACCTGCAAGCACTGTGGCACAACGGGGGTGAGTTGCCAACTCGTGAATAGTAGATAACATATAAAGGTAATCACGAGTATGAACGTACTGCGATACTCTAACCTATGCCAACAGGTAAACATCTATATGATGAACTGAATGCTCAATATCATGCAACAAGTGCTATCTGATAACATCTCTATGTGAGGAGCAAGATATGTGATAATCAGGTATGGCAATGCAACCTAACAACCCTATATAGAATGAGCAGGGTATGCAATGATCGTGCAGCATGTGTACTATATCAAGTACAATAGATACAGGATGGGATATCAAATACTAAATGCTGAGCATGGGAAATATAACATCTACACGGAATGTCATCGTGGAAAATATAATCAGTGCCCATCAATGCACCCAAACCCCAATGCAACTCAGGCGCCGTCATCCACATCGGCCCTCACATCCTGTAAATCTCATAAAATCGTGGGTGCCCAACATCGGCACTCAAAATATCAAGAAATACTCGTGTCCAGCATCGACACGCAAATCCTCATGTATCGGGCATCCGTCAGTCCGGGTCAGCCCACGGGCTCCGTCTACGGTATCGGCCCTCGGCCCCGGCAGTACGAATCGTCCTGTATACATTCATCGACTCTGATCAGTATCCTCCGGATAACCGCCAGGTCCAAAAAATCACCGGTAGGTAGTGGTCCCTCTGCCAGGCTCACCGTCTACTGCACAGCGATCCGTTCTCGCCCCGGGATACCATACCGGGTCCACCATGTACCCGCAATCAGCCTCGTCCAGCTCCTCGATTCGGGTTCACATATATCGCTCTAGCACCGAGAAAACACATGGTGGACGCACTGAAATATCATATCAAGGGAAACCGGATTTTTAAACAGTGCGTATTTTCTTAAAATAGTACTCCGGTTCCTAAATCCAGAAATCACATAAATCAAATCTAATGCGTAAATCCATGCAATGCGTCGTATGACACCAAGAGTAAAAGAAAAGGAAAACCGCTCTTTTAAAGATCCAGTTTTGAAAATATCACACGCGGTCCCTTAGTTTTTAAATCAAGTCAATGTCATCCATGTGTGTAACATATGAATATGTGTATAGGTTTGGATGAGCGAAAGGATAAGTACGCAAAGTGAATGTAGCAATGTATATGTGCCCTCATGTAGACATATGATTTATATGTGCCCAAGAATGAATTTATGTGATGTATATGGCACAAGTATGGATATGTGATGTATGTATGCCCAAGTATGAGTATATGATGTATAGGGGCACAAGGGTAAACATATCAAGATATATATATATACACTAAGACGAAATATAAAGAGTACATGTGCACAGGTAGTGATATATCAATGAAGGTACGCACAAAAGTGCGTATACAGTGTGCATGGTATGAATATAACATATGCTAATATGCGGAAAATCATGACAACGTCAATAAAGCGGGATCAATATGATATATGATTTCTAGCAATTCTATAATGTGAGTGTCATGGCAATCACTAACGGTGTGAGTGTAGCATATAAATCGTGCTCGTGCAACTTGAACCGTTAGTGACAGTGCAGTGTTCTATACTACCAGTTCTATATATAACAAGAGAGTATGCTACGAGTATATCTATATGAACACACATGACTAAATATCCTATTACGCCCTGACGCTTAACGCCATACGGGCGATTTCCCCGTAGATGTTAAATCTACTCACCTGGTCGCGTGCTAAGTATAGCCGACCACCTGCTTCCCTTTCCTGGCGGCATCTGACGTACCCTCCTGCGAACCTGAAATTTACACAAAGAATCCAATTATAAGCAAGAATCTCGCAAAACGCGATATCGAATCAAAACGAGAACTCATGTCGCGAATTAACGCGCGTGTGTGCGATACGCTGAAACGTGTGTGTACGCGCCTAACACTTAACCCGACACGCCGCGATACGCTGAATCACAGAACCCTCTCGCGTATCGCGCAAACTAAAAATACCAGAAAACGACATACAGTCCCAGATTTTACCCAGGTCAAAATATTACAAATCTATATATACCATGGACCCACAAAATGTAGCAGACACCTACCCTAAGAACCCTGGGACCTATTTCTCTAGTCTGGCCGCAATTTGCGGCCAGAACGATTTTTCCGGCGGCCTCACTTTGGGGTGGGGGTCTTGGGCTCTGGTGGTGGGGTCAGGGTATCTCCAGTAGGCTACGGTCCACTCAATTTCATTCTGAACTTACTGGGGTAACAGCAGATTTCAAAAAGCTAAGTTTTGCTTAAAAACGTCAAGTTTTGCACAATTTTGATAACTCAGGGTATTTTTGTGTAATCTGAGGTTTACCTAGGTTAATTTGGCCCTAACAACACTTACTTAGGCTAGTCTACCCAACACTAACATCACTTAAACAAAACTTCACACAAATCACCAAAACAAGCACAAAATCTCACATTTTACACTAATCGAAGCTATTTCTACACATAAACTTAGCAAGCTAAGAAGCTAAGCTAAAGAAGTATACCTCACTTGACCCTAAATACCAAGGAGAAGAGAAGAAGTAGAGGGAAGGAGCTGCTGCAGTTGCTGGAGCTGCCTGAAGCTGCTGCTGAAGCTATTGCTATTGCTGCTGCTCACTGCTCTGGCTGATGCAGCTGCTGTTGTTTTTGTTATGTTGTTGTTGTGTTGTTGCTGGTGTTGCTGTAGTTGCTGCTGCCCCTTCTGCTGCTGCTGCAGTTGTTGTTATTGTAGTTGTTGTTGTTGTAGTGGCTGTTGTTTATGATGAGGTTGGGCTGCAGATGCAGCTGCTGCTGAGTTGCTGATGTTTGTGCAGCTGCTGATGTTACTTTGCTTGTGCAGCTGTTGTTGTGGCTGATGATGGTATGTGTGTGTGTGAGTGTGAAAGGGAAAGATGTGAGTGAGGTGAGTGTTTGAGGGATGAAGCAAAAAGATTTGAAAACCCTAGAGCCACCTCTCTCTCTCTCTCTTAATAAATGTTTGCATGCATCACCATCATAACCTCTCTCTCCTCAACATAAGTCAACCCCAAAACCAATTTGAATTTTCAAAACTAAAAACCTTAATTAAAACTAATTAGCTTAACAAAAAGGGGTTAGACCACCATGGTTGCCTAAACACGGTTTAACCCAAATTTTAACCTTAGTTTACATGCACATGTTTGTGCAAGCTTAGGAAAATTCTCAAAAAAATGTTTATTAATTTTGATAAAATATTTGAAAATCAATTTGGTAAGCTTTTTATTAAAAATCACATATTAAAATATAATACGTCACTAAACGCATTCTCAGGTGTTACAGGATCTATCTCTATAGATCTTAATCCTCATAATGTAGGAGGCATCACCCAGGTCCTTCATGGAGAACTTTTGTGACAAGAACAACTTGACCGATTGCAGCATAGGAATGTCATTTCCTATTAAGAGAATGTCATCCACGTACGAGGAATACAACAGTTCTCTCTACAATCTTCTTGTAGATACATGGTTGAACTTCATTTTTAATGAAGTCAAATCCCTTGACTGTCTCATCAAAATAGATGTTCCAGCTTCGCGATACCTACTTTAATCTATAAATGGATTTAAGCAACTTGCACACCTTCCCGCTGCTCCCACTGTCCACAAATCCCTCCGGCTGATCCATGTAAACGCTCTCTTCTAAACTTCCATTTAGAAAAGTTGTTTTTACGTCCATATGCCAGATATCGTATTCATGGTAGGCAGCAATGGAAAGTAGGATCCGAATAGATTTCAACATAACCACTGGAAAAAAGGTTTCATCATAGTTTAATCATGGTCTTTGACGAAAACCTTTTGCAACAAGTCTAGCCTTATAGGTTTCCACCTGTCCATATGCACCAATCTTCTTTTGAAGATCCACTTACATCCAACGGGTTTTACCCCGGGAGGGGCAATATCCAAAGTCCAAACTTTGTTGGTGTACATGGACTCAATTTCGGACTGCATAGCTTCAAGCCATTTCACGGAGTCCCTACTGTTAATGGTCTGCGTATAACTAGTAGGATTATCTTCTTCCAAGATGCAATCCTCTCGATCCCCATCTATGAGAAAACCGTAGTATCTCTCGGGCGGACGAGAAATCCTACTAGATTTGCGGAGTGGCTGAGGTTCGTCCGGAATTATTGAATTCTCTGGTTCCACCAACTCTTCGATTACATTTTGTCCTTCTGGAATCTCTTCCAGTTCTACCGTGCTCCCACTAGTTTCTTTTGCAAAAAACTCCATTTATAAGAAAACGGCGTGCTGAGCAACAAACACCTTATGTTCTTCGGTGTGGTAGAACATATATCCATAACCATTCCTTGGATATCCCACAAACTTACACAGAACTGACCGTGCCTCTAGTTTGTCCGGATTATGCTTTTTAACGTAAGCCAGACAACCCTATATCTTAAATCTTTTTAGATATGGCCTTTACCATTCCACATCTCAAATGGTGTCTCAGGTACGGATTTGGATGGAACATCGTTCAATAGATATGCTGCTGTCTCAAGTACATATCCCTAAAATGAAAGAGGCAATTCAGCATTACTCACCATGAAGCGAACCATGTCTAATAGAGTACTGTTCCTCCACTCCGATACACCGTTGTGCTGTGGTGTATACGGAGGAGTAAGCTGAGAAAGAATACCATTCTCTTTTAGAAAGTCCCGGAATTTCGTACTTAAGTACTCCCCTCCTCGATCAGATTGAAGGATCTTAATACTTTTTCCTTTCTGGTTCTCTACTTCGTTTTTATATTCTTTGAATTTCTCAAAAGTTTCAGATTTGTATTTCAAAAGATACACATACCCGAACCTAGAGAGATCGTCAGTGAATGTAATGAAGTACGAGAACCCATCCCTCGAATGTATAGACATCGGACCACATACATCACTGTGTACGAGTCCCAAGAGCTCCGTAGCTCTTTCTCCGTGTCCGATAAACGGAGATCTGGTCATCTTTCCCTTGAGACAAGACTGACAGGTTTCATAGGATGAAAATTCGAACGGATTCAGATATCCATCCTTATGCAACTTACTTAGTCTTTTCTCATCGATATGACCAAGTCTACAATACCACAAGTAGGCTTTGTTCACATCTGAACTCTTCCTCTTGCGTGTGTTTTGTACATTGAAAACTGTGTTTTGATTTAGAATATAGATACCATTACACAGTGTACCTTCTACAACCAATACCTGATTAAGATAAATGCTCATGATATTTCTATCTAGAACAAACTTATATCCATCTTTATCAAGTAAAGAAACCGATATGATATTGCATAGCATGGAAGGTACATAGTAACAATAGTTCAAAATTATAGTATTGCTACTTGGCAATACCAGGTGATATTCACCGACGGCGGTAGCATCAACTTGTGCTCTGTTCCCTAACCATTCTACTTTTTCTCAATCCTTGTAATAAATTACATATGTGATATCCTGATCCGGTATTTAGTACCCAGGATATAGGGCTGACCGAAAAACAGTTTTCAATAACAAATACACACGAATAAGACGTATTAGAATGCTTCTCCTTTAATAGGGTTATCTGGAATTCCTTACAGTCCTCTTGCCCTTGCTCGTACTTATGACAGTTTTCACAAGTTAGATCCGAACCGACGTTGCCCGGCCCAGTGTAACAAGCTGGTTCGGTCAAGTCAATCATTTTATTATCTTAATTAAGGCGTGAAATGGTTGCTACCTATAGAGAGAGAAAAGAAACACTCCGCTTGCGCTCTTGCAAGATCAGATTGGTTATTAGTTTATCTAATCAGGATGCCTCCCACTGTTTCCTCGAATTTTCTTTCAAACCTATAAAAAGGAAAACTAGTCGGGATCATTCACACTTGGGCCTCGAAATGATATTCACGGTCGCAGATACTAACATATGTACTGATAGACACTTATTTAAAATTTTGATCGACTAAACTTTTCCGTATTGGTCCCAAGAGCTAACCAATACTCAAACAAATCTGGGCCAGAATAATACTTCTCAAAAATCACATTTCCATACAGTGGAGTTCCAGAAGAATTTTGGTACACAAATGCTCCCATTCGACCGCGGAACCGCCGTGAACAGGCATGTTCTGCGGCGGTTTCGCGACCATATATAAAGATTGTGCTCCTAAATTTCTTCAGTACTTCTAAAATAGCTTGCTCTGATTTTTAAGATACTCTGTATAATTTTTTGAACACGTTTTAAAAACGGCAGCAAACATGATTTTGGAATTGCGATTTCGAAAAATTCCAACAATCGATATTTTAAACTTGTCTAAACTAGATAGTAAAGGTTTATGGGGTGGCTCTGATATCATGTTGGGTTATACTAGTGTCCTGACCATCTACCGTGACCGTTTGCGGAACAAAAATTTTAGGGTTTGTAAAACTGGCGCTAGAATAACCCGATCTAGGATCTTCCATAAACCAAATCTAGCAAACATGAGAAGAGCTAACTACTATGATAGGAATTTCTTACCAAAAGATCTGTGTCCTTCGGTCTTCTTTCCTCTTCGTTTGCTCCTATGAATCTCCTTGAACAAGCCTGTTCTTCTTTACTTGCTCCTTCGGTTCTCCTGCATGTGCGGGATCTGGCGCCCTGGGCTAGGACGGAGGTTCCGCCCTCTGCTGAATCCTCCCTCAAGAGGCAGAAAAGGGTGGTTTCCCGGCCACCCCCGGCCGGGATACCGGTGCAGGAGGGCGACTTACGCATCGATGTGCCTTCGGGGCTCTCCGTGGTCGACAGCTTACTGGCGGACATGGAGAAGGCGGCGGGGGCCAAGATTCCCCAAAGCACTATGAAGGCACAAGTGGCGGCGATAGCTCAGGAGTCCGTCCAGGTCGGTAACTTTCCAAAAATTTCTTCAAGTGTCGTTTCCTCTGTTTTAGATCCTAACGTGGTACTTGCTTCCCGCAGGTCCTACAGCATTGCGCCCTTCTTTCTTCCATGGAGACCGAGGAGGTGGCCACGGCGATGAAGAAGGCCGGTGAATCTTCCTCGTAAGAGGAAGAGCTCCTCGCCCAACTGCATTAGGCGGAGGAAAAGGCGGCACTCTTCGACTCGAGGTTGGTCGCAGAGGGCCTAACGGTCGCCAAACTGAAGGAGTCCCATCGACTTCTAACCGACTCTAACCGGGCTATTCAGGCCCAGATGGAGGAGGTCAACGGACTCTTTGATGCCATGAAAAGGCAAACAGACTCCTTCAAGAGGGATGTCCGGGCGTCCTCCGAGGCGGCGAAGCTTGCCGAGGTCAGAGCGAAAAAGGCCGTGGAGGAGTACAAGGCCTCCAATCAATTCTACATCGATCTTGCTGACTTCACTGTCGTCGGGTGGCGCAACGCCCTTGACGCTATCATGGAAGTTGTGCCCGGGTTTGATGACTGGGAGATTCGTGCAAAGTATCCATTTGCCGAGGAAGTGCCCCCAGGAGGCAGCGCTGAGCTAGTAGGAGGAGGCGAGGTGACGGGCGGAAGCGCCAAGCCGAAGGTCATCATCGTAGCTCTTGACGGAAGCACTGGGCAGGGAGAAGTGCCCGCCGAGAAGGTAGCTTGAGCTTCCACTGTTTTGGTTATTGAATTTTGTAAGCCTCCGAGCATTTTGTAAAGCTGGGGAGCCCATAATACCTTGTACATAGTGGTGAATATAAATAAAGTATTTTTAGCCCGCCTATGCAGTGTTTCTATTTTTGCAAGTGTAGACAAGTCGGTGTCTCACGGATGTCAAGTATATATAAAGTCGAGTGTCGAGTGTTGAGTGAGTGCGACGTACGAATGAGCGAAAGCTAAGTATAGGTAGATCGGCGTCCTCCCTCATCCCGAAGTCGAAGTGACGATCGAGTGTCACGTACGAACGAGCGAACGCCGAGTATAGGTAGGTCAGCACCTTTCCTCACCCCGGAGTCGAGGTGACGATCGAGCACGATGTACGAACGAGCGAACGCCAAGTATTAGTAGGTCGGCACCCTTCCTCGCTCTAAAGTCGAGCTGACGATCGAGTGCCACATACGAACGAGCGAATGCCAAGTATATGTAGATCGACGACCTTCCTCACTGTAGGGTTACTAGGCACACTCAAGAGGTTCCACAAGGCATCAACCATGCCAAACAAAAATTTTCCGGTCGAGAAACCCTAATATAGATCGTTAACTAGAAGTAAAGGCGAAACTACAAGCAAGCAAACGACTTTGCTACTAAGTGAAAGGGATTACAACCTTTGTAGATCCGGTCCTCCACTTCTTTAGCTCCGTGTTGACGTCCCTCCGCTGCGATCATCGGGATCCCGGACTCTAGCAATGGTTTCGTCGGAGAAATGAGCGGGCTAGGTCGTTGACTTCGAGGCCGAAGATGATCTATGTCGGGGAGACTCAAACTCAAGCTATTCCTTCACTTGGTCAAAAACTTTGTGAAGAGAACACCCTATACTACATGGCAAGTGGTAGAGGATGAAGAAATAGGAAATGGGTTCACTTTAGAATTGGATTTCTCACTCTTTTTCTCATGGCACCATTGGAGCTCTCAAGCTTTTGTGAGCTTGATGATGATGAAGAAGAAGAAAGAATCATATGAATGAATATCCAAAATGAAACTTATCCAAATGAATAATGGCACCATGGTTAAGTTAAGCCCTCATGCTTAACTCATGTAGAGAATTAACCAAGGCTTTAGGTTAAAGGTTA
The DNA here is from genome assembly GCA_030015575.1 of Agapanthus africanus. Lineage (NCBI taxonomy): Eukaryota > Viridiplantae > Streptophyta > Magnoliopsida > Asparagales > Amaryllidaceae > Agapanthus > Agapanthus africanus. Next base: position 166,638,056 of record JASDDO010000028.1, on the reverse strand, counting down.
GGTTAAAGAATATCAAAAGAAATGACAAAAGAGTGGACTTTGTCAAAGCTTCTCCAAGCTTCTTTAAGCTTGATAACTTTGACTAAGTTAAACCCTTTTGTTAAATCTTAAGATGAAACAATAACCCTAATCTTTACCCTAATCTTGGTATGAGTCTCATACACACATCTTGTATGTATCATCAAACATAATACAAACATATGTACACAAATATATATCATATATACACTTATGCACAAACTAATGAGAAAACAAATCTTAAGTGAACCAATACTAGTTAATGTAAAGTAATATATCAAATATATAATTATACATTAAATCATTAAATCAACACTTGATTTAACGATCCGGTCATATCGTATATAACCGACTAATATCAAGTGTATCAATGTATCGAATCAACACTTGATTCGGTAACCCGGCTATATCACATATAACCGAGCGATGATACAAATCGCGAGAATAGAATACAGTATCACATACTGGTATTATTCTCGGTCCTGCACATATCTCATATGCGCTCCTATTTCGTTTCGCTTGAGGCAGGAAACCCCTGTGTAGGACTCTAAAGACTCGTCAATACGCCGGCAGTAGGTGATGATCATATCAAACACCCACAAGCCGCAAGCGGTCTGCTAAACGTAACGGCCACCCGGGTATTGAGCGATCAGAAGATCAACGAGCAAGCCCGCTCACACTCCTGTGAATCCAACCAGTAACACTACTATACAGTCCGGTCTGTTCGTCTGATATGTCGCATATCTCGTCTAGGGGTGGTAAACGTCAGACCCCAATAACTCGATAAGTCGTGTCGATATGAGGCTCATAATGGGTCGAGAAACTACTGATAACACTTACCAGTAAATCCCTAAAGCATCCTTGGCCAAGGACTTCCTGTTATAGCCAATCGAGCACAGCGCAACATCAACTCCCTATACCGGGAGAGACGAAACCCCTCCTATCGCTTATTGCCTCCATGTGATTCGGGACTGTACCCAAAAACCATCATTTTGCACGCCCTCTTGGACGTGGTAAGGTGGAAATCAAAGCACAGTGGGAATCACACAAGACTCTATGACGATCTCGGGTATACAGACTAACCTGTACCAGTGTCACCAGAGAACTGCCATCTGACGTAAGGTATAATACCATCTGGGAGTTCTCGGCGAGTCCGTCCAGTGTACCCAGTCTCCACTGAGTACCCGTATATCATCTCTAATGTCAAACACCAATGGATATAGGATCATTCATCGCCCATCTATATGGGTCGAGAAGGTACACGCTAGTATACTCTGGTATATCGATGCCCTGTGTCGATACACCCACGACTAGGGACATTGAAGGATGTACTTATGGACTACCATGTCCCCACTAGTATGATCCGCATCATAGTCCAGGCAGTCAAGTACACATCCTAAGGGCTTTACCAACATGTAACAGAAAGACAATCAGTGTACACGTTAAGGTAAAGAGTAACCAGATAGTATACTATCATATCGAGCAAGAAAGTCATTCCTATATATGTCTAAGCATCCACTACAATATACATCCTATGTATAGTAATGGCCTCTAGGACATACATAAAACTAACACTCACCCCGTAGTCGAGGTGACGATCGAGCGCCACGTACGAACGAGCGAACGCCAATTATAGGTAGGTCAGCGCCCTTCCTCACCCCGGAGTTGAGGTGACGATCGAGCGCGATGTACAAACAAGCGAACGCCAAATATAGATAGGTCGGCGCATCTGGAATAAACCTTGGATGAGCTAAGCAGGAAACTACTTGGTCATCCCGTGGTGAGGGTTTTGTATCTACTGAATGGCCGGGCAGGAAGCCACCCTCAGCGGATGAGCCGAGCAGGAAACTACTTGGCCGCCTGTTGACGAGGGCTTTGGATCCGCAGAGTAGTCGGGTGGGAAGCTGCACTCATCGGATGAGCCGAGCAGAAAACTACTCGGCCGCCTCTTGACGAGAGCTTTGGATCTGCAGAGTGACCGGGCAGGAAGTTGCCCTCAGTGGATGAGCCGAGCAGGAAACTACTCGATCGCCTCTTGACGAGAGTTTTGGATCCGCAGAGTGCCGGGAGGAAGTAGCCCTCAGCGGATGAGCCGAGGTGGAAACTACTCGGCCGTCTCTTGACGAGGGCTTTGGATCCGCAAAGTGGCCGGGCGGGAAGATGCTCTCAGCGGGCCTTCGTATCTTTGGCCTTCTTGATTCTAGGGATTTCCTGGAAATTTCGTTTAGCCTTCCATGACCTGCATGGAGGGGAGCAGGCCAGTACTCGGAAGCCACATGGCCGCGCCTTATCGGGAAGATGCGATATTCCGTGATCCACGCTGTGACGGTTAGGAATATGTATGCCCTAGATGCTATTATTGTATGATATAGTGGATGCTTGGACATATATATAAAGGACTTTCTTGCTCGACATGATAATATGCTATCTGGTTACTCTTTATCTTAATATGTACACTAGTATTGTTATACTATCTCTCTGATACATGTTGATAAAAGCCATTAGGATGCTAGCTTGACTACCAGGATTATGATGCAGATCATATTAGTGGGGCTTGTGTAGTCCGCAAGCACATCCTTTAACAATTCCTAGTCGAGAGAGTATTGAGATAGGGCATCGATATTCCATAGTAGACTAGTGTATACATTTCTTGACCCTGTATGGGGCGATGGTTGATCCCACGTCTGTTGGTGTTTGACATCAAAGATTGTACACAGGTGCTCATTAGAGGATGGGTACACCGAACAGGACTCGCCGAGAACTCTTAGATGGTACCATACCTTCTAGATAGACATTCTTCTTGTGCTGCTCCACGGCATGATTGGTGAGTTAGGGACTCATTCTTCTTGTGCTGCTCCATTATGTGATTTGGTACTTTTTGGATGTTTTTAATGAGACTCAAGTTGTTGAGATATGATTTTTAGGTGTTTGAGATATCGATCAAAATGTTTAACATCGTCTAGATATATATGATATGTGATACAATATTTGGAATCCACATTAATTAGTTTTGTGAAAACTAGTTTGTTTTGTAAATCTAGCATTTTAGTCTCATTTGCTTGGTTGCCACGGAGTTTCGATTCAAATCAAAACTCCGTCGTAATCTCGTATTGTACGCGGATAGTCACCGGAAAACACTACTAGATAGCCACGCCCCATAGCCCCGACCAAGTGAATGTAGGAGAACACTGTAGCCAAAAGTATCCACTCGGTTGCTCGTGGACGCAGTGTTCCGCCTAAGTGCACTTCGCTAACGGCATTGGGGGTGCGGCAATCTACTAAAGTTCCCGACGAGCATTCGATCATCTTATCAGGAATCTTGTTGAATTACCCGACTTGTTATTGAAAAGTGTTTTCAATTCAAGACTTAAATGCAAGGTTTATAGCTGTTAGGCATGAAATCCGAGATATGAGATATTCCGGGTTTATGATGTATAAGGTTTGTTACGGATTCTAATTATGGTATTTTTCATTTCTTTTCTGCGACCGTAAGTGTAATATGTGGTGTATCTCTAATCTCGTTGCTATACGTCAACGACATTCGGGATACGCATATTTACTTACGTTGATGACATGTGATATTATGTGTTGCTTTGATATGTTATATTGGATCGTCGTGATTGAATAGCCGGGGGTTTTTGCGTGAGAAGGGAGTTTTTATATTTTCATTCATGTAAAAATTATATGTAATATTCTTTTATTGGGACACTTCCGGGTTGAGGATACTATCACCTTTGATGTATATTATTTAATTTTCTGCATTATGATAGACTCAAGGCGAGGAGCACAAATAACCGGGTTCTAGAGTCCAGTAGAAGACCATCTTGAGAAGTCGAGACCGGGTCTTCTAACTCTAGAATTGGTAGGGTTAATTGCCGCTCTCGTAGGGGTCTAAGGATGTGGGTTTGGCTATTCATCACGACCGTGGAATCCGTGTTTTTCATTACTGGCTTAATTTAAAACACGGAGCTCCTAATATATCCTATATTTCATATGTTTATTTCTGCAGCCCGAGTTCTGTGATGTGATCATATAACTGCGTGAGACGAATGCTTTATATATATGATATATATAATAAACGTTGCTTATGTTTTGCACCCGCGCTAGTCCAGCCCCCGCTCTGCCGTTAGTTAAGTAACATAACGGTGCATGACGGGGCCCCATGGCGAATGCGGATGGCATAAGCGTACGTTCTATTTTCGTTTCTTCTGTGATATTTAGGAAACATAAATGATGGGACGTCATTAATGAGATTAATGAAAGGAAAGAAACCTAAAGATATTGTAGAATTATTTTTTCAAAAAGGTAGCTCTAGTTATTGCCTTGCATAGTGGTATTCCTTGATGGATATTCAGCACCTCATTCGATGAGGAAAGAGCCAAGATCCTTTCACCGGGAATGACCTCTTTAGCAAAAGCTAGCAAATACTACAACCCACTCGGTTTGTTTTGAAAACTGCTCGATTTTAAAAGCGGAGCTTAAACAACTCCTTTTCAAATCACTGGATTCTACAACGATATCAAGTTCGTTACGTTAAAGGTTTTATTCAAAACCAGTCGTAACACTCCGTCATTTCAGATAAGTGTTATTTAGTATTCGTGCTGCGTTTGTTGACCATAGCCAAGGCGTAGTGTACGGTAGCCGATTAGTGTTTATCTGCAGCATATGATGCGATTGGATTAGGGTAGTCGTACGACTTTGTTGACCATAACCAAGGGTCGTACGGGTGGGTTTAATTCAATCACGAAATGACTGGTTGAACTTGGCTAGCGCTTATGATTTGTTGACCATAGCCAAGGTCATAAGTTGCTAGGGGTAAAAACAGATATTAGGAATTTCAAGTGTTGAAATTTGCAATGAGATTGTATACCTTCTATGAGATAGTTGGATCCCGATACCCACTGTGAGTAAGAGTTACTTCTGGGAGAGTTTTGCATTTTATAATTAGCTGATCCAGTAGGTGTCTAAAAAAGGTGTTAACGGGGTTATGCCCCTGCGGAAACGGGGTTATGCCCCTGCGGAAACATGGGGAGACTCCCTCGGAGCACCAATACCTGCCTAGTTGACCGATTGACGAACTTGTAGGGTGTAGTTAATCCCGGCTAATCTTACATTTTAGGGTTTGAAGGAAGATTTGATAGTAACTGTGGGAGCCATCCTGATTAGATAAGATAATAACCAATCTAATCTTACAAAAGCGCACGCTAAAGTGTTTTCTTCTCTCTCTCTAGAGGTAGCGACCATGACACGCCTTAATCAAGATAATAATATGGATGTATTGACTGAACCCGTTTATTATACTGAGCTGGGGAACGTTGGTTCCACTTTTTCTTATGATTGTCATAAGTCTGGGTAAGGAATAGGGGAATATCAGGATTCCCATGCAACCCGAACGAAGAAAGAGCATAATGATGCATCTTCTTCGGGTGTGTTCGTTATCGAGAACTGTTTCTCAGTATGCTCTACGTCCTGGGTAATGGATATCAGATCAGGATCCCACGTTTGTAATATATTACATGGGTTAAGAAGAAGTAGAGAACTGGGAACATGTGATAAATCTCTAGTAGTAGGGAAAGATGCAATTGTTGCAGCTAAAGCAGTTGGCGAATATCACCTTGTGTTACCGAATGGTAATACATTGATTCTGAATGACTGTTATTTCATACCAAAAATGATGTGCAATATAATATCAATTTCTTTATTAGATAAAGAAGGATATAACTTTGTACTAAAGAAAAATGCTATGAATATTTTCTTAAATTAAGTATTGATTGGGTTTGGTACGTTGTATAACGGTATATACGTTCTAAATCAAACTACAGTTCTAAGTATATAGAACACACACAAGAGGAAAAGTTCAGAAATGAATGAATCTTTCTTGTGGCATTGTAGATTTTGTCATATCAATGCGACAAGACTAGCTAAGTTGCATAAAAAAGGATATTTGAATCAGTTTGAATTTACATCTTATAAAACTTGCGAGTCATGTCTCAAAGGTAAGATGACCAAAACTCTGTTTACTGGACACGGAGAAAGAGCTACTGAACTCTTGGGATTAATATATAGTAGTGTATACAGTCCTATGTCTACGCATGCCAGGAATGGTTCCTCGTACTTTATTATATTCACCGATGATCTCTCAAAATTCGGACATGTTTTCTTGTTGAAACACAAATCTAAAGTTTTCAAGAAATTCAAGGAATACAAGTACGAAGTTGAGAACCGGACAGGTAAAAGTATTAAAATCCTTCGATCTGATCGAGGAGGAGAATACTTAAGCACGGAATTCCGTGACTATTTAAAAGAGAATGAGATTCTCTCTCAACTTACTCCTCCGTATACACCACAGCACAATGGAGTATCGGAGCCAAGGAATTGCACCCTATTAGATATAGTGCGCTCTATGATGAGTATTGCTGAATTACCTATTTCCTTTTGGGATTATGCACTTGAGACAACTGCATACCTACTGAATAGAGTTCCGACCAAATTTGTGTCTACCACTCCATATGAGATATGGAATGGGAAGAGACCGTCTCTTAAACGAGTTAAGATATGGGGTTGTCCGACCTATGTTAAAAGGCAAAATCCGGACAAACTCGAGGCAAGATCTGTTTTGTGCAAGTTTGTGGGATATCTAAAAGATTCATATGGATTATCTTCTACCATACTGAGAAACAAAAGGTGTTTGTTTCTCAACATGCCACCTTTTTAGAAAAGGAATCTCTTGTGAAAGAAATTAGAGGCAATGAGGTAGAACTGGAAGAAGTTCCAGCTATACAAACTACAGCTGATGATTTGGTAGAACCGAAGGATTCGATAGTCCCCGAAGAACCTCAGCCACACCATAGATCTAGTAGGGTTCCTCATCCACCTGAGAGATACTACGGTTTTCTCATAGACGGTGGGAGTGACGATTGCATCATGGAAGATGATGACCCAACTAGTTTCGAGCAGGCCATCACGAGTGCAGACTCTATGAAATAGCTGGATGCTATGCGATCAGAGATGGAATCCATGTACACCAATAAAGTATGGACTTTGGAAGTTGCTCCTGAAAGGGTAAAACCCATCGGGAGCAAGTGGATCTTTAAGAAGAAACTTGGTGTAGATGGAAAGGTTGAGACCTTCAAAGCTAGACTTGTTACTAAAGGTTTTCGTCAACGACCAGGTGTCGATTATGATAAAGCCTTTTCTCTAGTGGCTATGCTTAAGTCCATCAGGATCCTACTTGCCATTGCTGCATACCATGACTACGAAATCTAGCAAATAGACGTCAAGACCGCTTTTCTAAATGGTGATTTAGAAGAGAGCGTGTACATGACACAGCCAGAGGGCTTCGTAGATAGTAGGAGCAGTGGAAAGGTGGGCAAGCTACTTAAATCAATCTACGGATTAAAGCAGGTATCGCAGAGCAGGAATATCTGTTTTGATGTGTCAGTCAAAGAGTTTGACTTCATCAAAAACGTAGATGGATCTTGTGTATATAAGAAGGTTGTAGAGAGTAAGCTTGTCTTCATCGTATTGTACGTGGATGACATACTCTTGATAGAAAATGATGTTCCTATGCAACACTCGGTCAAGCTCTTCTTATCACAAAAGTTCTCCATGAAAGACCTGGTGTAACGTTTTAAAATAAATAAATAAATAAATTCATAAAATTCTTTAAGTGAATTTTATGAATTTCGGTAAAGTAAAACGTATTTTTCGTAAAACTAAACCGTAATTATTTTTCATTATAAATTTTAAAAAGACCTATTTTAATTATATAATTACTAGTTAATAGTGTTTATTTAGTGACTTATAAATTTTTAGTTTAATTAAATATTTTTCTTAAATTAATTATTTTAAATATTAACATAAGCTTTATTTATACAATAAATTAGTGTATATTACAAATTGAAAATGGGTTAATTTAAAATTTGTGCACCATGACACACTAAAACAAAATGTTTTATGTTGCTTTGATTTGAGTTGGAGTTGTCATGAGGTTTCTAGATAATTATAGAATGGGTTATTGGAAAAAGGGAAAAATACGCTAATTAATTAAAAGAAGTGTTTCGTTTTGAGTCTCCACACTCACCCACAACCCCACACTCTCTTTTTATCCCTTCTCCCATGTTGTGGCCGGCCTTGGCAGCCCCCCTCTCACTTGGTTCATCAAGTGGCTTCTAGAATTAGGTTAAATGAAAAAAAAATAAAGAAAATGAATTAAACATGAAAAGACTTAAAGAAAGAAATAATGAGGGAACTTTCTACACATCTCCACACCCTCACTCCCTCACTTTTTCCTCTCCCAATTTCCTGGCCGAGCACAGGTTTCCCCTCTCCCCACATTTTTCCATTTCATTTTTCTTCAAAAAACCCTCCAAAATCCATCAAAAATCAACATATATTAGCACAAATTCATCACTAAACCATATCCAATTTCCTTTGCTCCTATTTAACTTGGATTTGGAAGCAAGATAGCCATATTTTAAGGTCAAGTTGCATGTTTGGATCTCAATGTGTTGAGGTAAAATTTTAATCCTTTTGTCAAGTGTTGTTTATTTAATCCAAAATTGATTATTGTGTTGTTAATATAGTTTTAAGTTTAAGATTTAAATTTCTAGAATATGGTTATTAAATTATTATTAGGGTTTTGATTCTTGGGTGTTGATCTAAAATTGTAGTTTAACCTATTAGGAAATGTTAAACCTAATCTAGTAGCCAATTTGCTAGTGTTGCATTAAAATTGTTTTAATTAGGTTCTTTTTGTAAACTAGATTTCTACAAAACATATAAATTTGTTAGATAAAATTCTAATTAAGGTTTTTATTATTAGATTGTTGTTTTAATGAGTGTATTAACATGTTATCGGAATGAAAAACCTAATTTAGTTACTAATTTGAATTTGATAATAGAAATTGTGATAAAAAAAATGCTATTTTGCTAACTAGATTTTAGAAATTCTTAAATAAATGAGATTTAAAATCTAAATTATGGTTTCATTATATTACTATCATCATGAATTGTAGTTTAATAAGTTAATTCATGCAAAATCAAGTCTAGAAGTGAAATTGTGAAATTTTGCATAAAGGTATCGAAATCGAGCAAGTTTGCAAACTAAAATTTCTATTTAATACAAATTAGGGTGATAAAAATATAGTAATGGTTTTTATAATTTAGTTATGCTATTTAATGAGTATTATGACCATTATTTTTATTTAAATATCAAGTTTTGAAGTAAAACGGTAAATTGGCGTTTTCGGGTTTTACGAAATCGGACGATTTGATCGATTTTAGGGTTTCGATGAATTAAATCATGTTTTATATTATAAGTAATGAGTTTTAAAACTACGAGTTGTTTGTTGGTGTTTTATCTCGATCAATCGGCGTTTGTACGTCGATATCGAGTGATATTTGGTTCTTTGGCATGAGCGGGTCATAGGTTTTAACCTATGCGCGTTTCGTGCGTCGTTTTGGTTTTGTCCGTGATTTAGTTTACGATATTATATGTGTTTGCATATAGGTACCCCTCACGTGGACTTCGGACGAGGAAGAAGAGGAGGGCGACATCGTTTTCGGCAGACAAGGACCAAGTGAGTAGATGTATATTTACGGGGGAAGTCGGGTGGATGGCGTTTAGCACCCCCGCAAACGTAGAATAGGAATATTACTTATTGTCATTAGGAAGCCAGACGTGACCTTAGATTCTTGGTGAGTAGGACCCTAGTAATGACCCTAGGTTGGACTAGACTGATTTAGAAAGACCAGAGGATGAATATCTTGGAGGAGATTCGTAGGTTTCAGGTAGACACACACACACACACACAGAGAGACTTGACTTAGTGTATATGTGTATGTGTATATATGTATAGGACTATGTGTAGGTATATATATACACAACATGTATATGTGATACAAGGATGTGATATGATACATGGGGATGAAACAATACAACTGGGCTTGATGCCGTGATTTCTTGGCTATACAGTCGTGTTATGATGTTAGCGGATCATTAGAAAATGAGATAATGGATATGCATACATAAACAATAATAGGTGGTGATGATATTGAGGTACATGAGACTCTAAAAATAGAACCCGGACTGTAACCTGTGACTTGATTACGATATGAGATATGTGTAACTTGATTACGATATGATATATATATATGTGACTTAATCACGACTTGATATATGTGACTTGATCAAGATATGATATATGTGACATGATATTTATGAGGACTAATTGACAATGGATATTTACGCAGACATGATATATGATTGATGATATTGGGATGTATGCGATTACAGTACACTACCTTTGATCATGACATTATTTGACGATGATATTAAACGAATGATGATGTACGTAGGTGATACTTGACTCGTACCCCGATATTAGGATGCCGTACGATGGATTTTACCGTACGAGGCATAGATGTGATGATTGATCCGCACTCTTGATTCGAGGAAGTCGTACTATGTACGTGACGCTATTGAGGCTGGATCGCCGACTATTAGAGATATGGACTCAGACCTTAGGTAGATTCTTATTTCTTATCGACTAGTTTCTTTAGTTTAGTTCATAAGGGGTTAAATAGATACCAGTTTAGGCTCAAGTCATATAAATGTAGTTAGATATGTATATTCCAAATGAGTGGTTAGTACAAATTTGACCTTTATTTTCAGATTGTAATCATCACGTTGCATGTTCATACATATGTTTTCTTAGTCAGTATAAAACTCTGCCTGTTAGGACATCAGCACCATTACCGATGATGCGCATATTCCACATACACTTATTTGCCGGCTCACACACATCATCATCGGTAATTGCTATGTCACGTACACTTTAGAAAATATTACCTTTTATTGGTAGAATCAACTAAAGGCTAGATCAATATAATATTGTGATTACTCTCAGGTGTTAGTCTAGACATGGCATTTATTACTTAGACATTTCATGCATTCATATTTTCATGTTATCATGCAGTATTGTGGGGATTATGCCGACACTTATCGTTTGCTTACTCATGATATTGGGATTTTGGATTTCTATGAGATTTCTGGATTTTTGGGAAAACCGCAAGAATATATATAAAAACTTCTCTCTCTCCTCCTCTCTTTTTAAAATATAAGTTGCGGTTTTCTCGTGATGTATGTGTCGTCCACCATGAGATTTCATGTTTTCTGTTGGATTTTGAAACCCGATTCGAAGAGTGGATGAACCGTCTCGGGTACATGGTGGGCCCGGTATGGTACCCCGGGGCAAGAAGATCGAGTTGTAGATGATGAGCCTGGCAGGGGAAGATTACCTACCGGTGATGTCTGGCGCGGCGGATATCCGGAGGATACCGACCGTTGTCGTGAGATTGATGTTATGGGCCGATCCGGACTGACGGAGCCCGAGATATTGAGACTATGAGATATTGAGACTATGAGGTATTGAGACATGAGATTTACATGTTTTGTGTCGATGCTTAACACGGATTTTCATGGATTTCATCGATGATATTTCAGATTTCTATACAAATTTACCATGATAAAATTTAAAGATTTCTTGTACAGATATATCCAGATTTCAGGATTGATTGTTTTACATTCATGGTGCATGCATACTCATTCACATGACATATTACTATTTGAGGCACTGGCACGAGCACGGAGCATTTTGCACTTGCACGTAGTTTATCACCCTGCCATTACTAGATGACTAGTAATAAATTAGTTTATTATTATGACTTAGGACAGCGTCGTGCATTCGATTTCTTTTCGCAGATGTCTTCTACTCATGAGTTGGCAACTCACCTCCGTTGTGCCAAATTTTATTACAGGTTCGATGTACAGGTTTCCTTGGCAGCTTGCTGGCACATCATTTCATTCAGGGTGATTTGCACGGTAGGTTGGTTCACTTGTATCTGAACCGCCGTTGTACTTTTAATTATTTCATTTGTATCTAGTAAGCTCCATCAACCAAACTTGTATTACTTGATAAGTTAAAGGACCAGTTATTTATTTAGACCTTAGAGTCGCGCATGTATTATTATGGTTTGGTAGATTTGTTTTCTTTTGAGTTTTGAGCCTCACCCTTTGGCGTTGTATATTATTGTGCTTGGTGTGGTTGTTTCCGCCTGTTGGCATAGAGCTAGCTCCCGCTTGGGGATGCCATTTTATCGTTTGCATATATTATTCTTGTTTGTACCCGTTTGGGGCCAGTTTTTACAAAGGAGACTCTGCCGAAATTTTTGAGAAAATTTTAATCTTTTTTTTTTTTAAAACTTGTTTTCCTATATGTTTTCCTTTACTTCTTCTTTTTATATGGTTTAGATTTCTGGGCTTCGGCTTACTTAGATTACGTTGCGCCTCTAGACGCTTCGTAATTTAAGTGCCGGTCACGTTCCGTACTTTCGGGTCGTGACACCTGGATGATGCCTCCTGCATCCTGGGGATTAAGATCTATAGAGATAGATCTAAATGGATGTTGGGATTGTCCCAATTCAGGTACATTGACACCATACTAATGAGTTTTAGTATGGAAGATTCTAAGCATGGTAATTTACCCACTTGCTCAGGAATCACTCTCTCCAAAGAGATGTCTTCCAAGACTGATTTGGAGAGGGCTCGCATGTAAGGGATACCCTATGCTTTTGCAGTTGAGTCAATCATGTACGCGATGTTATGTACCAAATCAGATGTAGCTTACGTATTTAGTATGGTAAGCAGGTATCAATCAGATCCCGGGGAGAAGCACCGGACAGCTGTGAAGAACATTCTTAAGTACTTAAGAAGGATTAAAGAAATGTTCTTGGTGTATGGTAACGGAGAATTCCAGGTAGAGTCCTTTACCGATTCGAGCTTCCAGAGTGATAAGGACGACAGTAAATCGGTCTCGGGTTTTGTCTTTACCCTCGATAGAGGGGCGGTATGTTAGAAAAGTTCCAAGCAAAATACCGCGACAGACTCGACGATGGAGACTGAATACATTGCTGCCAACGATGCTGCCAAAGAGGCTATCTGGATGAAGAAGTTCATTGCTTAATTTGGTGTGGTTCCATCCATTGAGGATCCAATACCCTTGTATTGTGATAACAATGGAGCTGTGTGTTTGGCTAAGGAACCCTGGTCCCATCAGCGATCCAGACATATTCTTAGACGGTATCACCTGATCTGAGAGATAGTTGATCGCTGGGAGATCGAGATCAGGAGAGTTGACACGAAGGATAACACAGCGGATCCACTCATGAAGACCCTCCCCCAGACGCAATTTGAGAAACTTTTTAGGATGTTGGGTATGAAATACTACAACAACTGGCCTTAGTGCAAGTGGGAGATTGTTAGGAATATGTATGCCCTAGAGGCCATTATTATATGATATAGTGGATACTTAGACATATATATAAAGGACTTTCTTGCTTGACATGATAGTATGCTATCTGGTTACTCTTTATCTTAACATGTACACTAGTATTGTTATACTGTCTCTCTGATACATGTTGACAAAGCCCTTAGGATGTTAGCTTGACTACCAGGATTATGATGCAGATCATACTTGTGGGGCTTGTGTAGTCCGCAAGCACATCCTTTAATAGTTCATAGTCGAGGGAGTATCGAGACAGGGCATCGATATTCCAGAGTAGACTAGTGTGTACATTTCTTGACCCTGTATAGGGCGATGGTTGATCCCACATCCATTGGTGTTTGACATCAATGATTGTACACTGGTGCTCATTAGAGAATGGGTACACCGAACAGGACTCGTCAAGAACTCTTAGATGGTACCATACCTATCGTCAGATAGCAGTTCTCTAGTGACACTTATACAGGTTAGTCTGTAGACCCGAGATTGTCATAGAGTCTTGTGTGGTTCCCACTGTGCTTTGATTTCCTCCCTACCATGGCTCAAAGGAATCGTACAAAGATGTGGATTTTGTGTACAATCCCGAGTCACATGGAGGCAATGAGCGATAGGAGGGGTTTCGTCTCTTCAGTATAGGAGTTGATTTTGCGCTATGCTCAATTGGCTATAAAAGCAAGTTCCTGGTCAGGGCTGATGAGATTTATTGGTAAGTGTTATCAGTAGTTTCTCGAACGGTTATAGGACACACATCGGCATGACTTATCAAGTTACTGGGGTCTGACGATTCCACCCCTAGACTTGATATGCGACATATCAGACGAAGAGACCGGACTGTACGGTAAGTGTTGCTTATAGGCTTTGCGGGAGTTTGGACAAGCTTGCTTGTTGTTCTTCTATTCGCTCAATACCTGGGTAGCTGTGGCCCGGGGCCAAAGCCCTTCAAGAGAGAAATGAGGATATTGAACCCTCCCAGAACAAAAAAGAAAGACTGTTACGTCCAGCTAGTACCGCTGACGGCTTGTGGGTGACTGATGTGATCATTACCTACTGCTGGCGTATTGGCGAGTCTTTAGAGTCCCACACAGAGGTTTCCTAGCTGAAGCGAAACAAAGTAGGGCACATATGGTGATATGTGTGGGAGTTTGATTAAATACGAGTATGTGATACCGTATTCTAATCTCGCGATATGTGATATCGGTTAGGTTATATATGATATAACTGGATTGTTGAATCAAGTGTTGATTTAATGATATGTTATATATATATATATATATATATATATATATATATATATTTAATACTGGCCGATTATATATGATATGACCGGATTATTGAATCAGGTGTTGATTTAATGCAGCATTGAATATTTGTCGGTTGTATGTTATATGACCGGATTATTGAATGAAGTGTTGATTCGATAATGTGATATACATATAAGTGATATTAGTCAGTTATATATGATAATACCGGATTATTGAATCAAGTGTTGATTTAATAATTTAATATATGTTTTTATATTTGATATATTAATATATGTTAACTAATATTGTGCTCACTAAAGATTTTCTTCTCTTTGAAATACATTTAATATATATGTGATATATATTAATACATGTATTTAAATATTGTGTCATGGTGGATGATACATAGAACATGGGTGTATGAGACCCACACCAAGACTAAAGATTATTGGGTAATTATTTATTAAGAGTAAATACAAAAATGAGATGGAAATGAGCATGGCTTAAGATGCTTGTAGAAAGCATGACTCATCCCACTAATTTTTGTTTTACTCTAGATATTTTATAACTCAACCATTATCTTTAGTCCATGGTTAACTATCTACTTATCACTTGAGATATTTTTCCTCATCCAAATTCATCTTCTTGCTCTCTAGCTTTTCATGAGGTAAGAAAAGAAAAGGAGAAAGTGATTTCTAAAGTGAGCAGAATTCCTACTTCATCAACATACTCTCATCTAGCCTATAAGGTTAGGTTATTTGCTTTTCTAATTCCTTGATTAGTGAAGAGGTAGCTTGAGTTAGAGTAATTTCAAGATGGATCATTTTCGGCCTCGAAGACGACGAAGCAAGCTCGTCCCTTTCACCAAGTGGAGCCTAAGAAAAGTTCTAGGGAGCACTACTTGGAGCTAAGGGACAACTACTTGGAGTTTTAGAAGTGAAGGACCGGTCTACAAAGGTTGTATTCTCTATTCACTTAGTGTAAAACTTATTTATATGCATTCAAACCCTAATTCTCTAGTTCGATTCTAGGTTAGTGTAGCTTAGACCTCTAGATTTTTTAAAATTGCATACTTGATGCATGTGGAAACCTAATAGATGTGGTAAGACACACTTTCAGTGACGTGAGTAGATCTCGGCCGTTAGAAGACTTTTGTTGAGGCTATAAATATCGAAGGTATGGCCTCACCTTCGGATACCCACGTTGATTTCCTTCTGACCGTTTCATTTCTTCCCAATGACGGGTCGTGCATACACCATCAGAGAGATCGTGGGTTCGATTCCCACAGACGGCGCCAACTAGTGGAGGTCGGTATCACCTTCAGATGTTGTCCTCCATCAATCTTGCTGCCAATGGTGCTGAACGGTTGAGATTTGGTGCGAGGATTGATTATGCGGATCTCAATGGGTTGTTGGTTGCCATTGACGCCGAGCTACCTGCAAAGGAAGTCCCGGGATGGGAAGCCACCGTAGGACCCTCTGACGATCAAGTAAGTACCGAGGAATAATGGCAAGGTAGCGACGTATTGGAATGGATTTCAGTTACCTCGGTCGTCTGGAAGGAAGGGTTTATATAGTGGTCGCTTGGAGTGGACCGGCATGATATTCTCGCCGTCCGTTACGCCTCTTCGTCACGCTCGCGTTGATGGCGGGGTACGTCCATTAATAGCGCGATACACTCATTAATGGAGAGATGCGCCTGCATGGGACGCAGGGCGTGGAGCAGCGGAGATCTCGTTTTGGCGAGATATACGGAGCCGTTACGGGGGCGCCTAGAAAGCTCGGTTGAACAGGGAGGCCGAGGAACCCCAGCTCAGTTGATAGATTAGAGGCGAACGAGGAGGCCGTGAAAGCTCGGCTCTTTAACAGCTCGGAGACGAGCTAGGGGGCTTTGAAAGCTCGACTGTAGGATTGTTCGGGGGCGAGCTTTTGGCTGGTCGCTAAGCGCACCGGGAGGGTACTCCGGGGAGGTCTAAAAAAGGTCGGATACAACATCGGAGACGAGGTCCCGAGGAAAATCCTTAATGTATCATACTTATTCCAGTTTCGTATCCCCCTAGAAATCTAGCGGGTTTATGTGGACGACACGTCATCTGCTACGTGTCGTGATGTGGGGAATATGAGCCTCATCAGAAAGGAAAAGACTTTGATTGGAAGATAGTTGGAATGAAGAATTGGCTTCATCGTTATCTTCACAAAACCTAACTATGTTAGCAAATACATATCTGATAGGTTAGGAACAGATGGTAATCAAGAAAACCGTAGATCAAAAATTCATTGTTAGAATCGCTTTTTTGGAATGAGCGACGACTCTTGGTCGTGAATGCACATACATCTTGGGCGGTGATTGTCGAAGGTGCTCTGGTTCTGGGCATATGGTCTTAGGTCGATGAACAATACGGTAGAAATAATTTATTATATTCATCCCTCCCGTTACTCTTCCATGGGCCAAATCAGGATATCACTAGCTAAATCTAAACATATCTTGTGCTCAAACAGCGGGGTTGTGTTAACATAAAAACATTCAATTGAAAATTGATAATTTAGAAAAACGTCTGGTTTGGCATGTGGGCGCGATAGATTTACGACGTGATCTTTCTCGAGCGAAACTTTCCAAATCGTAAACCTTTTGGTAAATTATTGTCAAAATGCAGGCACAGTGAATATAAATGCTAAAATGTTTTAATTCATAAGCTCTTCAAACATCACTTCATCTTTCTATGATGACTGTTTAGATGGGGAAAATGAATCCAAGTTCAAATGCATCGAAGCATTACACACACAGAAACCCAATTAAAATTATTAGAACCGATTACTCTTAGCTTGAGCAATGTATAAAATTCTTATTTCAGATAAGAGCTTTCCGTATCGATTTTTTTACCGCAACGCAGAGATAAGCAACTCACAAAAAATTGCAACATTAAGAACTAAAAAAAATGTATGATTTCTCCTTTATTTTTTTTTTTAAGTGGTATGATTTTTCCTGTTCTTTTTTCTTGACATATGCATGTCCGTAAGCCCTGACCTATGTATACAATACAACACACACATCACATCCATGCTCACATCATACACACACCCAGGGAACCACTAATTTGCCCTGACCTATGCATTCAATACAACATACACAGCACATCCATGCTCACATCATAGACACACCCAGGGGACCCACTAATTTGTCCCGAAAGCGTTGTGAAAAGTCCCTTCCACTGCATCTAAACTCTGAAAGTATGATGAGGGCTAAGCGAATATATTTTATATTCTAACACGCCTCCACATGTCGAAGGCCCTTTGGGCCGAAATCTGGGTTTTTATGCATCAGTATTTTAATTTAATAGATCCGCATTTAATACGTGTCAGGTGGGATCGTCTTGCGTGGAAGGAGCCAGATAACAGAGACTTTTCTCAACGTCTTGCCCCATCCATAGTCTGCTAATCTCCTGGGTTACTCTGATATCCCGAAATTATGATGAGGGTTGAAAAAATATATTTTATATTCTAATACGTCCCTTTGGGCCGAAACCTAGGCTTTTATACAGTGATGCATTTAATTTAAATAAAGCCGCATTTAATACGCGTCCGGTGGAAATCAAACCTTGGTTGCTCTTGTGCCATGTGAAAAGTAAGCCGCATTTAATACGCGTCCGGTGGAAATCAAACCTTGGTTGCTCTTGTGCCATGTGAAAAGTCGCTTCCACTACATCAAAACTCTAAAGTTATGATGAAAGCTGAGAGAATATATTTTGAAGTATCATTTCCACTGCACAAAAACTCTAAAGTGGGCCGAAACATGGGCCTTTGCGCAGCGGTATCTTTGATTTAAATAAAACCGCATTTAACACGCGCCGGCAAGAATCAAACACGGGTTGCACTGATACCATATGAAAAATCTCCTCCACTATATCAAAACCCCGAAATTATGATGAGAATTGAGAAAATATATTTTATATTCTAACACGTCCCCACAAGTTCGAAGGCCTTTTGGGCCGAAACCGGGACATTTGCGGCGCGGAATTTTTAATTTAATAAATCCGCATTTAATAATTATTAAATTGTGTCCATTTCCCCCCACTAGGGATCGAATCCCGCACTCTTCCAAGAGAGGGTAGTGTCATACCAGCTAAGATACTGCTCATTAGTTAGTTTTTCCTTTTTGGAATCTCCTCACTCCACTTGTGCAACCGAGGGTCCGTTTGGTTATCCGGAAGTATTGGAAGAACCGGAAGTAAATTTGAAGTAGCTTTCAGAAGAAATGTCATGGAAGTAAACATAAATCTTATTTCTAGTGTTTGTTTGCATATTTTTTGAAGAATGAAGCAAAAATGAAACAATTTTCTATGCTTGCAAAACAAACAAATAAATTACCTTTCTATTAGTATATATAGTTTCTTTTCAGAGGCAATAAAGAGAAAAATTAAATAATTAATTCTTTTTCTTGTCCCCTGTGCTCCATGGTTACTTCTCATCTAAGGCCCGTTTGGATGAACGGAGGTACCGGAAGTATCGGAAGTAATCTTGAAGTTACTTCTTAAATAAGTTCATGGAAGTGGTAATTTCTTATGATTCTTTTGTTTGTTTTGTTTATGGAAACGATATTATTGAAGTAATAAATGCAATTATTTTATGCAAACTTTTATCTAAAAGGCATGAGAGAGAATGAAAGAAACTTAAAGAAATGATAAATGCTATGAATAAAATATTACTTTCTTTCTCTTTCCTTGTGCTCCATGCTACTTACATGCCAAGAGGCCATGAAGGGCCCGTTTGAATGATCGGGAGCATCAAAATTAATCTTGAAGTTACTTCAAAAAGTGATGATGCTCTATATTGGCGATCTCCCAGATCAGGACCCGTGGAAGATGACGTGTCCCAGAGCTCAGAAGAAAGGGTCCACAGGGCCCGACCAGGCTACCCATGTACTCGACCTGCAAGCACAAGCTAGCTCTCCTCAGAGCCCCCTGCAAATTGGCCTCCTCGGCCTCCCAGCTCGCCCCAGGCTGCTACAGGACCAAGATGCCTCGGCTCTCCTGCTCGTCCCCGAGCTCTCCCGCCGAGACCATCTTCCTCAATCCCTCCGACCAACCAACTCCACCACTCACAAGCGTAACCGTCGCTCCGCAAATCTGGCCATGCGCGGATTCTCCGCCGGCAACACCCCGCGTTCCACACCATTACGATCCCCATTAACGAGCGATCCGCTTATTACGCGGGCGTGACGTCGGGGGCGTAACTGCCGGCGAGATTCTCGCGCCTGCTACTGCGTGCTACCACCACTATATAAACCCCCATCACAGAGGGGTCAAGTAAGCTTTTTTCACCCCACTTAGCCGTTACTCTGCTCGGATCTTGCACTAACTTGATCGTCGGAGGATCCTCGGTAGTACCAAACCACCCCAGGACTTCCTTGCAGGTACTCGGCGCAAACTCCACAAAACCACCAATCTCCTCAAAACCCATTGAAACCCACACGCAACAGGAGATCACCCCCGAAATCCACCGGAAGATCGACGGAAGACAACATCTGACGGAGACCCGAAAAGGACCTCCATCAGTTGGCACCGTCTGTGGGAAAACGAAACTCCACAAAAAACAAAGTTGGCCTTCAGATCTCCATCCACATGGCAAGCGATCACCCTGAAGATCTAAACACCCACCGCCGCATTCCCCTCAATGGAGGCGCGGGTGAACTTCCACCGAATGTCATCAACCCCTCCGCCGCCCACCGCCTCGCAGACTCCAGCGGTCGCAGGTCCCTCGGTCCGTCCCATTCAACCTCGAGGTCCCACGCCGGGGATCCTCCCCTCGAGCCTCGTCGCACCCCTATCCCTACCAAGGTGGTGGCGGTCAGCTCGCCTGCTTCCAGGCATGACCGGCACCCCCTCCCTTGATGGGGTCGCACCCACGAGGCCTACCAAGGCAGCTCGAAGACAGCCTCACCACGGGGCCTAAGGGACCCCGCCGGAAAGAACCGAGGCCCATCAAGAACTATGGTCATGACGACAAGGGGTCAGTCGAGCGCCTGCAAGACTCAGCACCCCACGCCGGCAACGGAGGCCAACGACCGCCCGAGCAAAAAGGCCAGGGACCACGAGCCTATCACCTTTGGCGATGGGGATCTCCACGGCATATCCATGACGCATAACGACCCTCTGGTGATCACGGCCCGAATCCACCGATACGAGGTCCACCGGATACTTGTCGACTCAGGCAGCTCGGCAGACATCCTCTTCCACGACTGCTTTCTGCGCATGGGGCTCACCCCAGCAGACTTGAAACCGACCTCCCACGTCCTTTCAGGGTTCACTAACCACTCCATCCCGACGGAAGAGATGGTCACCCTACAGTTTAACGTCGGAGTGCCCGGCCGCACCCGTACGTTGCCTGTGGACTTCATCATAGCAAAGGTCCCATCGGCTTACAACGTCCTCCTCGGCCGCCCGACGCTGAACTCCCTCCAGGCCCAGATATCGACCTACCACCTGGAGATGAAGTTCCCTCTCAATCAGGGCGGGATAGATCGGGTCTACGGAGACCAGCGAGTCGCGAAGGTATGCCTTACCGAAACATCTTCTTCTGAGAAGCCTGCTGACGACGCGGAGGTAAAAGACGACATCACGGGTTCTCTGGATACCCGAGACGAGCAGAAGGAGGTCCGGGGGACACCGGTCGAACCACTGACCGAGATGCCCCTGACAGAGTGGGACGATGAAAAAACCATCCAGGTCGGATCACTCCTGATAGGGATTCAGCGAGATGACCTGGTCGGTTTCCTCAGAAATAACTCCGACATCTTCGACTGGGCGCCTGCTGACATGCCCGGGATCGACTCCAAAATCATTTCTCACAAGCTCGGGGTTGATCCTACGGCCCGACCCGTCAGACAGAAAAAGCGAAGCTTCGCCCTGGTCAAACAGAAGGCTATCGAAGATGAGGTTGATCGACTTCTTGCCGCCAACTTCATCCGGAATGCACCCTACTCGAAGTTGCTGGCGAACGTAGTTCTAGTCAAGAAGTTAAGCGGGAAGTGACGCATGTGCGTTGACTTCACCGACCTCAATAAGGCCTGCCCTAAAGACAACTATCCTATCCCTCGGATAGATCAGCTCGTTGACAGCTCGGCCGGCCACGAGCTGTTGAGTTTCATGGATGCTTTCTCCGGCTACAATCAGATCCATATGAATCCAGAAGATGAAGATCTTACCGCATTCACAACGGACCGGGGGGTATACTGCTACAAGGTGATGCCTTTCGGCCTCAAGAACGTCGGGGCCACGTACCAACGGTTGGTCAATCGCATGTTCAAGCCACAGATCGGCAGGAATATGGAGGTCTGCGTTGACGATATGCTCGTCAAATCCGTCTCGTCGGCCGACCACGCTAAGGATTTGGGCGAGGCTTTCGAAATGCTTCGCAAGTTCAAGATGAAGCTAAACCCCGCCAAATGCGCATTCGGAGTCACCGGGGG
Organism: Agapanthus africanus; assembly: GCA_030015575.1. Classification (NCBI taxonomy): domain Eukaryota; kingdom Viridiplantae; phylum Streptophyta; class Magnoliopsida; order Asparagales; family Amaryllidaceae; genus Agapanthus; species Agapanthus africanus. The sequence goes on along the minus strand of JASDDO010000028.1, from coordinate 166,615,990 downwards.
AAAGTTTCTCGGTTTCATGGTCACTCACCGTAGAATCGAAGCTAACCCAGAGAAGATCGACGCTATCCTCAACATGGTCGTGCCCAAGACCAACGTCGAGATCATGCGGCTCACAGGACGAGTCGCCGCTCTGAGCCACTTCATGTCCAGGTCGGGGGAGAAATGCTTCCCGTTCTTCAAAGCTCTGAGGAAGATCCCGAGGTTCGAATGGTCGGAGGAGTGCCAGGCCACCTTCGACCAATTGAAGAAGCACCTCGCGACGCCACCACTGCTCACCCGACCAGTTGAAGGAGACGAGCTGTCGCTGTATCTGGCGGTATCCGACCAAGCAGCGGGCTCGGTACTCGTCTGAGAGTTCGGTGGAGTGCGGAAGGCGGTGTACTATGTGAGCCATGCATTTAAGGACGCAGAAACGAGATATCCAGCCATAGAGAAGATTGTCTTGGCCCTCTGGTAGCCTCAAAGAAGCTACGGCACTACTTCCAAGCACACACCATCATCATCCTCACTGTGCGCCTGTTGGGGGCTATCCTTGCATCATCGGAGTCCTCGGGCCACTTAGAGAAGTGGAGGTGGGAACTATCTCAGTTTGACATAAAATATCGCCCGAGGCAGGCCATCAAAGCGTAGGCCCTGGTCGATTTCATCGTTGAATGCACCATCCCTAGCAAGGAACCGGAGTCCACGCCGACCCTCGCAACTCAGTGCCCCACTGCGGAAAGGCCTGGCTCGGTTCCTGAGTGGGTCATCTACGTCGACGGGTCTTCAACCGAGGAAAGCTGTGGTGCCGGCCTCATTATCCGGGGCCCGAACGAGGCAGAAATAGAGCACTCTCTGAAACTCGGTTTCAAAGCCTCGAACAACGCGGTAGAATACGAGGCCCTCCTGGCTGGACTGCGCATGACCGCTGGGCTGAGGCTGAAGACAATTCGGATCTGCAGCGACTCGGCCCTAGTCATCGGCCAAGTGACCGGCCGCTTTGAAGCTCGGGAGCCTCTAATGATGAAGTATCTGGACGAAGTGAGGAAACTCCAGAGGAACTTTGACGAAGTCCAAGTAGAACAAATACCCAGGCAGCTGAATGCCCAAGCCGACGCCCTAAGTAAGCTGGTTTCGTCATACTCGGCCAACAATAAGCGGTCTATCCTCTTCGAAACCTTGCCTCAGCCCAGCGTGGAAGACGGAGCGACAACACTCCACGTATATGCGGCGCAGAAAGGCGACCAAGATTGGAGGAAGCCCCTCGTGGAATTCCTGAAGGACGGTATGCTCCCAGAGGACCGGGGAGCCGCCTGCCGTCTCCGGGCCAAAGCCCGTCACTTAATCTGGAGCAATGGGAACCTCTGCAAGAAATCCTTCACTCAGCCCCTGCTCCGGTGCATCAACACCCACGAACCCGATTACGTCCTCCGTGAAATCCATGAGGGGGTTGGCGCTGCGCACCAAGGGGCCCGAACTTTGATCCAAAAGGCGTTTCTCCAGGGGTACTACTAGCCCGCTGTTCACGAGGACGCCCAGAAGCCAGTCAGAAAATGCAAGAGTTGCCAGCTCCACGGCAGCGTCCCTCGCCTCCCCGCTACCGAGCTGACACCCTAACATCCCCATGGCCGTTCTCCCGGTGGGGATTAGACATGATCGGCCAGTTCTCTACCGGTACGGGCGGGCACAAATATGTCTTCATCGCGGTAGACTACTTCACTAAGTGGATCGAGGTCGTCCCCATCAGGAAACCGGATGCCGCCACCAACCATCAGGTTCCTGCAAAACAATCTGATACTCCGGTTCGGAATCCCGAGGTGTATCATCACCGACCACGGGACGAACTTCGAGAACGAGAAAGTGAAGGACTTCTGCAAGGAATACTATATCCTCATGAAGTTCGCCGCGGGCGTGCATCCCCAATGCAACGGGCAGGCCGAAGTCGCTAACCGAGATGTCCTCCGAGGTCTCCGGACCCGCCTAGAAGGGCGACAAGGCAGTTGGGTCGAAGAACTGTCCCAGGTCTTATGGGCCCTGTGCTAGTCAAAGAAGACCCCCACCAGGGAAACCCCTTTCAGCCTCTGCTACGTGACCGAGGCAATGGTCCCAGCGGAGATCGGGCTACCCAGTCATCGGGTCGAGCACTTCGATGACGATGCGAACACCTCGGCACTACGGACCAACCTGGACATCTTGTTGGAGAAGAGAGACCGGGCTCAGATCAGGGCCGCTGCTTATCAACAACAAACGGCCCGGTACTACAACGCTCGGGTCAAGCGCCGCTCCTTCAAGGCCGGAGATTTGGTCCTACGGCGGAACGAGTTCATCGATCAAGGCAGGCTACACAAGTTCTCCCCAAAGTGGGACGGTCCTTTCCTCGTCTCTGAGGTACTCCCCGGCGGAGCCTATCGCCTACAAGACGCGGACGGACGCAAGTTCCCGCGGCCTTGCAATGCTGAGAAGCTCAAGCTATACCAATGAGGTCAAGGCCAACGAGTGTGTACCCTTCCTTTCGCGAAGACGACATAAATGTTTTCTAAAAATCCTTTCTATTCAAATAAAGGGAACGTCAGAACATTGCAAATAGAGTTCTGTCTTTGTGATCAAAAGCCCTCCTTAGAGGCAGCTCAGCGGCTACCCTGCTCGGCTATCCCTGGCCGGTAGCTTCCCTACTCGCAACGTCACGGGTCAAAGCCCTCGCTAAAGAGGCAACCGCGCAGCTTCACTGCCCAGTTATCCTTAGCAGGTCTCCTACGGCCTCTCCAACGCTAAGGATCAAAGTCCTCCTTAGAGGCAGCTCAGCAGCTACCCTGCTCGGCTATCCCTGACCAGTAGCTTCCCTAGCCGCAACTCCAGGGGTCAAAGCCCTCGACAAGAGGATACCGCGCAGCTTCACTGCCCGGTTATCCTTAGCAGGCCTCCTGCGGCCTCTCCAACGCTAAGGATCAAAGTCCTCCTTAGAGGCAGCTCAGCAGCTACCCTGCTCGGCTATCCTTGGCTGGTAGCTTCCTACCACAACCGATAGGGATCAAAAGCCCTCCAAGAGGCAGTCGAGCCCGACCCTCGCTCGGCTATCCTTCAGGACAAAAGCCCTCGCCAAGAGGCACCGGGCAGTAACCCTGCTCGGCCAAGGGTCCTTGGTAGGCTTCTTACAGCCCCTCCCATGCTAAGGACCAATGTCCTCCTTTGAGGCGGTCGAGCCCGACCCTTGCTCGGCTATCCCCGGCTGATAGCTTCCTACCACAACCGACAGGGATCAAAGTCCTCGCCAAGAGGCACTGGGCAGTAACCCTGCTCGGTCCCCGTCCTGAAGGATCAAAAGCCCTCGCAAGAGGCAACCGAGCCCGACCCTTGCTCGGTCATCTCCGGCTGGTAGCTCCCTACCCTTGACGCCAGGGATCAAAGGCCTCGCAAGAGGCATCTGAGTGGCTACCCCGCTCGGTGATCCCAGGCCGGTAGTTGCCTACCCACGTCGCCAAAGATCAAAGCCCTCGCCAAGAGGCCACCGTGCAGCTTCGCTGCCCGGCTATCCTTAGCAGGCTTCCTACGGCCCCTCCAACGCTAAGGATCAAAGTCCTCCTTAGAGGCAGCTCAGCAGCTATCCTCCTCGGCCATCCCTGGCCGGTAGCTTCTCTACTCGCAACGCCAGGGATCAAAAAGTCCTCCCAGAGGCAGTCGAGCCCAACCCTCGCCCGGCTATCCCCGGGTGGTGGTCGCCTGCTCGTAACGCCAGAAATCAAAGCCTTCGCCAAGAGGCAACCGATCAGCTTCCCTGCTCGGTCATACCCGGTGGACATCCCTCTGCCACACATGTAGCGGATCCGAAGCCCCAACAAGGGACATCAGGTCTGTCCAAGTCTGAGCGATCCCCCTCGACTTCGGGGCCATGGAGATGCCTCCTTTTCAGCAGCGCTCGGCACACTTGGCAAGTGATCGAAATCAACTCGACGAACAATTGCTAGACAGATATCCGACCTGACATGGACGACCTGACATGGAAGCCCAACAGTGCAAGCAAAGATATTTTATGAGCATTCTTCACAAACAGAAGACAAAGAGCAAACTGATGAAACAAAAAAAATTTGCTACCAAAAGCGAAGTCTTTACAAAGGGTATTTTGGGCTCCCCAGCCTTACAAACTTCCGGACGCTTACAAAAGAGGAGCGAGGAAACATAAAAAAGACTTAAGTCACAAACCCCTTCCTGTGCCTCGCTTCCCTCACCACTGCCATCGCAGTCTGCCGGAGGCTTCACCACCGGAGGCTTTGCCACCAGGGGGACGCCTCGCTTCCCTCATCGCTGTCTTCCGGAGGCTTTGCCACCGAGAGTGGGACCCGAGCACGGAGCTCGGCATTGGTGAACTCAGGAAGCCGCTCTTTCACGACATCTAGAGCCTTATTCCACGCGACGGCGGAATGCTCGCCAAGCTCGGCGTAAAACTGCTCTGACACTTTGTAATTGGCCACAGCCTTCTTAGCCCTAATCTCGGCAGTCCCGGCCGCCAAAAGCGCCGCCTCGGCATCCCTCCTGCTGGCGTTTTCCTCCTTCTCCATGGCCGCGAAACGATCGGCCAGATCCGCCAGTTTCGCCTCAGCAACCCAGTGGGATGCACTCAGGCGATGATAGGCATCCTGGTTCGCTGAGATGGCGAGCTCCGCAGCCTCCGCTCGGGCTACCAGGACATCAACCCTTGCCCTCTCCAGACGCAGGTCACGTCGCAAGACCTCGACCTCTGAAGGAAACGCTTCCACCGGCCTCGGTGCATGGAACCCCCCTCGGCGTCCATATGAGTAACGAGGGCACATCATTGAAGGACCTGACGGGAAACGGATGAGAAACTTGGAAACGCTAGAGCCAAAGAAAGGAAGGTCAAAAAATAACGCGTGGAGGAGTTCATACCTGGACCGCCCCTTGGGCTATGGCCTCCATTTGGACCCTCAGGGTGCCATGCGGAAGCCTCCCCCCGGCCGACTCTTCCATCCTGGCGAGCAGGCCGGCAGCGACGGAAAGCCCAGATGGAGCCATGAGGACGGCATCCCCTCCTGTACGGGAATCCCCTCAGGGACCCTCGACGGCGGTGCACGAGAGATTGTCCTTTTCCTCTTAAGGGGGACCCCGTCCTCACCCTCCCCTGTGTCCCTCATCTGGGGCTCGGATGACCATGGACGTCTCTGGCCGCCGCCGGAATAATCACCAGGAACCATCAACGAAGCAGACGGCCCTGCCGCCGTTGGAACATTCGGCGCAGGGCACGAGCCAGCCGGGGGCACGGCCGCACCGCTGGCTTCCCTCCGGAACGAGAAACCCAAAGAGTGGGAACGAACAATATATCCAACCCAAAAGAGGAAGAGCGCCGAGCAGCCAAGACTTAGGAGGAAGAAAAATATGAAGAAATAGGGGCCCTGGAGTGGGCCCCACCCCCTATTTATCACTGCAATCGCCCTCATCCACCGGCGCCCTTCATCTCCCGCCAAAGTGCCTCCTCGCGTTCAACGACTCCGATCGCTCCACTTGTCGTTCCCACACTGGGCCGCATCCCATCAGACGCCGCAGGCCTGCACACGTCGCGTCGGCCAACCGACACTTGACATGCGGACCGTCGCTTCAGTGACAGGATGCACGAACCTGCGCACCTTCCTTAAATGCAGAGATCTCGCCCTGATTTGCTGGCAGAAAAGACAGCTGACATCCCGGGGACGCGACCCGACGAAATCTTAGGAGGGACTCATCCCGGACGGCCCGGCAGTGTTGGAGATAGTGCCCTCAGAGTCAATTATTGGATCACAGCCACGTGATTGCAATGATTGAGAGAGGACCTATACCGTTAGAACAGTCTTACTCAAGATGATAGTATGTTATCTGGTTTATCTTTATCATCGTGTACTGTTTCAGGTGACCTTACAGGTCACTATTGCACGTTGATAGAGCCCTTAGGATTCTTGCTTGACGGCCAGCAGTATGATGGCGATCATATACGTGGGAGCTGGGGTCTATAAGCACATTCTTAAAAGGTCCCTAGTCGTGGGAGTTTTCGAGACAGGGCATCGATACTCCAGAGTAGACTAGTGTATATAGTCGAGACCCCGACGAGGGGCGGTGGCCGGTCTCACAAACCACTGGTGTCAGTTGGTTCACCTAAGATTTATATATGTGCTTATTGGGTTATGAGTACACCGGACAGGACTCGCCGGGAATATGCTAGTTGGTCTTAAACCAGACATCAGATAGCAGTTCCCTGGTGACATGTGTACAGGTTAGTTCATCGACCTGAGATCGTCATTTGTCTCGTGTGAGTTCCCACTGTATTTTGATTACTACCCTACCACGGCTCAAAGGAGTCGTGCAAACAGGTTTTAGTTGGGTACAGTCCAGAGCCACATGGAAGCAGTGAGCGGATCTGCAGGGGTTCATCTCTCCCGGTATTGGGGGTGAGGTCGCGCTGTGTCTAGGAGAGCCATTACACGAAGTCCTTGGCCAAGGCAGGAGATTTACTGGTAGGTATTCCAGTAGTATCTTAGGGTGTTCTGGGCTACACTCCGACACGACTTGTACCGCTTTTGGGGGTCTGACTTTTACCGACCCCCTAGGCCCGCCATGCAATGCTCATAGACGAACGGACCGGACTGTACGGATATTGTCACTGACAGGCTCAGTAGGGTGTCAGGATGAGTTCGCTCATAGACGTCCCTTTTGGTCAATACCTGGTAGCCCGTTACGTATGACTAATACCTCTGACGTGCTGGTGGTTAAATCCACAGCCAAAGTATTGACGAGTCTTTAGAGTCCCCCACAGACGGTTTCTCAAGTTTCGGGCGAAACGCTGTAGAGGCCGTATGGAGATATGGCAGGGTTCGATCTTATACGTGCGGTATTGCACGGATCATGATTGGACGGATAATACTAGCGGGCTTTGGTTTAAGCCGGATCCTAGTATTGTACAGTGTAGATTTTGTCTCATTGCATTTGTATTCGGTTGGAATACAAATGCGGGTATGTATATACGGTCGCGGGGTTTTCCTGTAATTTATTACGGGATCAGTTTTTTGAAGTTGCCAGTTTGCATTCCGTTTCGGCCAGTTTTCCTTTGTTCCTTCATGGCCGGATTATTGTGATGAGAGGAATTTTCTTGCAAAGTGGCTTTTAGCTAAATGCAAGGGTGTTATTAGCAATTTGGAGGGTTCATGATAGTTCATAGCATCTTTTCTTTTTCCATCATGGTTTGCTTTAATGAGATGAGAAATGATTTGGCTTTGGTGTGACATTAATTCATCATTATCATCACTTTTTCCTTAGCCTCACCCTTACCTTTTCTTGTGCTCGCCTCCCTTGCATATTTCCCTCTCTCATTTTGTCATGGCCGGCCACTTCTTGGTGAGGGGAGAGGTTCATTTTTGGTGGAGAGAAAAATGTTCATCACATGTATTTTTTTGCTTGCTACAAAAATCATTCATCTCCATAGCTTCTTCTTCCATCAAAATGGCAACTTCTCAACCCCAATGAGACAAAGCTTTCTACACTTCATCTACAGTATTCTTGGACACGTCGACTCGCCAACTTCGTGCCCGAGTTGCCTCGGTCTAGAGGTGGGAGCCCATAAAAGAACCCGGCGATGTGGTGCCCTTTACGACGAGGAGATGAAGACCGGAGATTCCGCGAGGAGATCGGGATGGAGGCCGAAGACCGAAGGACACGGATCGCTCGGTATAGCTTTCTTCCCATTCTCTAGTTTGCTAGGATTAGGTTAATGGCCCGATCTGGGTTTTATAGTGCGCGGTAGTGCCGGCTTTCTAGTTTGAAAAGTTTTTCGTTTCCGCATTTTGGCCTCGGATTGACGGCCGGGGCGCTGCCGTGCACTTACAGGCAGTCCACTCTTGTACCGACCCGCCAGCTGGTCGGAACAAGAGTGGGGGGCTAATGATGATGCTCTATATTGGCGATCTCCCAGATCAGGAGCAACTGGTTCCACAGTTTCTTTCTCCGCAGCCATCTTTGCTTCTTGCTCAGCAGCCTCTCTAGCCTTTCTTTCTGCGGCCTTCCTCGCCTTGTATCCAGCGTTCTCCGGTCCTTTCTCTCAGCATCATAACGTGTCCCAGACCTCAGAAGAAAGGGCCCATAAGGGTCGACCAGGCTACCCTTGTACCCGACCTGCAAGCACAAGCTAGCTCTTCTTAGAGCCCCCAGCAAATTGGCCTCCTCGGCCTCCCAGCTCTCCCCAGGCTGCCACAGGACCAAGATGCCTCAGCCCTTCCGCTCGTCCCCGAGCTCTCACGCCGATGCCATCTTCCTCGGTCCCTCCGACCGACCAACTCCACCACTCACAAGCGTAACCGCCGCTCCGCAAATCTCGCCATGAGCGGATTCTTTGCCGGCAACACCCCGCGTTCCACACCATCACGATCCCCATTAACGGGCGATCCGCTTATTACGCTGCCGTGACGTCGGGGGCGTAACTGTCGGCAAGATTCTCTCGCCTGCTACTGCGTGCTGCCGCCACTATATAAACCCCCATTACAGAGGGGTCAAGTAAACTTTTTTCACCCCATTTAGCCGTTACTCTGCTCGGATCTTGCACTAACTTGATCGTCGGTGGGTCCTCGGTGGTACCAAACCACCCCGGGACTTCCTTGCAGGTATTTGGCGCAAACTCCTCAAAACCACCAATCTCCTCAAAACCCATCGAGACCCACACGCAACAGGAGATCACCCCCGAAATCCACCGGAAGATCGACAGAAGACAACATCTGACGAAGATCCGAAAAAGGAACTCCATCAAAAAGATGTTTATAAAAGTAGTAATTTCTTACAGTTCTTCTGTTTATTTTGGTTATGAAAATAGTTATATTAAAAGAATAAATGCAATTATTTTATATTAACTTTTATCTGGAAAAGCATGAGAGAGAATGAAAGAAACTTAAAATTAATTAATGCTGTGAATAAAATAGTGTATTTCTCTCACTTTTCTTGTGCTCCATTGCTACTTCCAAGTCCAAAAGTCCATGAAGAAAAATCTTGAAGTAGGGACTCCAAATAGGATCAACATCATCATATGGAAGTAACTTTAAATGTTGTTTCTTGTCAAAACAAACACTTGAAGTATCGAAATTAAGTCTGCTTCCGGTATTTCCATACTACTTCATGGAAAGCAAATATACCCGAAAAGGAATTTAGAGGCATGGACTCCACATATGATCCACATCAGCATATGGATGCAACTTCAAATATTACTTTTTGTTAAAACAAACACTAGAAGTATCGGAAGTAAATCTACTTCCGGTATTTTCATACTGCTTCATGGCAAACAAACATGCCCTAAATGAGGGGAAGAAAATTTTGAAAGTAGCCATGCCACGTTGGATCCATATCATCATCTTGAAATAACTTTCAAGTTCTACTTTCGTGTATACAAACAATTAAAGTGCTCGAAATATGCTTACTTCGGGTTCTTCCATGCTATTTCGTGCAAATAAAAATGTGCCAAAGTGTCTTTTCGCAATCAAATGGGGATAGGTCACGTGGCAATAGTTTAATCTCCAAAGCGAGTTCACCGGTCCGGATTCCAAAAATTTGAAAAAATTAAATTGAATTTTTTTAAAAAATACGATGGAGCAGTCTATATACTTACAGTGATATCCGTCCTCATCACAGATCCCCCGTTAGATTTTTTTAAAATTCCCCCAAAACTCTCACATTTCCCCTCGCTCTCGCCATGGCCGAGGGTCTCCCCTTCTCCAAAATCTCGATCCCTGGGCCCACCCTCGCTTCCCTCCTCCACCACTCCCTCCCCTCATCCTCCGCCGCCGTCGGCCTCCTCTTCGGCCACGTCGCCGCACTCCCCCCTCTGGGCCCCACCGACGACGACCCCACCCCCTCCTCCTCCTCCTCTCCCCTCTCCCTCTCCATCACCTCCTTCGTCTCCATCCCCTTCTTCGACTCCCTCGGCCTCGTCGACCCCACCCAAAACCCTAACCCTAACCCCACCTCCTCCCTCGCTGTCGTCGGCTGGTTCTCCTCCCGCCCCCGCTCCCAGCTCCGCCCCTCCATGCGCGACCTCGCCGTCTCCCGCCACCTCTCCCAAACCCTAACCCTAACCCAACCCCCCTCCAAAACCTGCGTCTTTCTGCTTCTCTCGTCCTTCTCGACCTCCAACCAAGCCGTCCACACGCACGAGTACCGAGCGTTCGTGGCGGCGCGGCCGGGACCAGGTCCAGGACCGGACAGGCTTCGGCCGGTCTCGATGGATGTGATCAATGTGGGCCCCAAGTTCAGGGGGCAGTATGGGAGCTTCTCGCCGGAGTCCTCGTTGGGGTTGTTTCCGATGATCGGCTGTAGGGTTAGGGTTTCGGACGAGGGGGAGGGGTGTATGGATACGGAGAATGATAAAGAGTGTGGAAATGGTGAGTGTAAGGTGGATGGGTTCGGGTTCAAGAGATTGGAGGGGTTGGTAGGGGAGAGAGCGGCGGAGTACACGAGGGAGCTGGAGGATTTGTATGCGAAGATGATGGGGAAGCTAGAGGGGTTGGTGAGGATGGTGGAGGAGAGCTCCGCCAAAGCTCAAGAACAGGTAAAAATGTTGTAGCTTGAAGTGCTTTCATTGGCATATGTTGGTTTATGCTGCTTTATTGCGACTTAGATAGAGTGATCATGCTGGATAATCACAAAAAGGGTTTCCATCTTTAGTTATATGTGTTAATTATAGAAAACTTCGTTGTCTATTAGGAGAGTGTGGTTGTGACTTCGCACAATATTTTCCTGTTTGAATGTGTATGGTTGAATCTAATTCAGGAATGTCGTTATTGAGGTTACTTTGATTGTATTTCTTTGTTTGATATTTAACCAATTGACGGATCTTGTGATGGTTATTGGACGGGATCTTGTGATGGTTATTGGACGGGATGGACAAATGTAATATCTATTCGAAGTGCTGTTGCAAACTATAAGTGGTTTGTAATCTTGCCGGTTCAGGAAGATGCATGCCCTTATTTAAGCATGCATTCTGTTGTTGTATTCTGATACTAACAATAAATTGGCCAAGTATCGGTTATTACCCTCACCCTTGCCACTATAATTATCATCATCTATGCTTTTACATATCAGAAATGGGGTTGATTACAAAGCAATGCTCTATGCATATTTGACATTTCTATGACCGACTGCGCTTTCTTAAAAGCGTCAAATTGTGGTTAAGTAACTATGACAAGATAACTCAGACAAGGGCTTGCTATAATTCTAAATGATTAGTTCTCATATACCAGGAAGAAGTCGAGAGGTGAAAGATAACATCATTCCTCACTTCAATAATAAAGGCAAAAATATCGTTCATATCATTTTGAAAATGAATTGACTGTTATTTTGTATATTGACGGATATATCCTCCAATGCATAGTTACATGCTCTTCTCTATATGCTTATTATATTAATCATATGTGACATTTTATATTCATTTGCGAATGACTTTAAAATTGAACAAAGAATTATTTGGATTTATGGCCTTATTGTGACGAAGAATGGTTGTCGAAATGAACATATTGCTTTATTATTCCTTAAACTTGCTAAATGTTTATATTGGACTACCTACAAAGTAAATCACAATTGTTTGTATTGTATGAATGCTTGATAGAAAGTTCCAATTAACAACTAATAAGGACACCAGGTCATGCTATATGTGTCATAGTAAGCGTCTATTTGTTTCTTTTATTTATTTTGTTACATAACACAAAATATAGTGTCTTAGAATGCCTACACACGTAGTTTATAATAAATTCTCATGATAGATGCACATCTAGATATTACAACTATTCTTAAGTGAAAGATTTGTTGGAATGGAATATAAGATGCCAAATATGAACTTCTCGATATTACAAGTTTTCAACTATTCGTAGGTGCGAAAGATTTGTTGGATCGGAAAATTAGATGCCAGATATGAACTTCCATTATGTATTCCAGATATATTACCTACCTAATATAAGCTATCTAATACGATAAATCTTTATATGGTCGTAACCCGTTATTCAATATTTAAAACCACGGACTTGTTCCTCAGTTTTATTGATTATCCTCACAGTGGAAATTTATGGCAATAGCAAGGATCTCATATCATTTTCCTTTTCTTGTTTGGGTCTTTTTTATGGTTGAAACTATCATGGTAAATGTTCTTGCTGACCTCAGATATTTCCTACACATCTATGGTTAATTATTCTTTGAAGTACATAAGAAAGATCTTTGCTATCTTCCATCCTATGAATATTTAGTTGGCAAATTTCCTGAACTGTAGCTTTAGTTTTCTTTCCATCATGTGAGCCAGTTCCTAAGAGTGTAGCTAATACTATTAAAAAAGAGTTTCTTTTTCAACTAAGAGACTTCCATATGCTAACCAATTATTTTTTTTATGTTTGGCAGGAAAGTCGAAATTCAGCTTTGCGTAACAAAATAGCTGGCATTGAATGAGGTTTAGATTGTGATGTCCTTTGTGCTCCGTATGGTAATTTGTTAGGAACTCATATTTAAATGTATATTACTGTTTATGCTATTAATATTGGCATACATTTTCATATTATCGGTGGTTGTGTACATTGAAGTTTTATGCCGTTGGTGGTATGCTAGTCTCCTTGCTCTGCATGCATATACCATGGTCTATCGCCTTAAAGGCATTTAAAGACGGAACGCCATACTTTACCAACATTATCTATCGAGTGGCTTGATCAGCGAGCACAAAAAATTTCCAAGTTGATTGAATGATAACTGGTTCATTTATTGAGGAACTCGAGGTAACCTATTTCCTTTGATTAGAGAATTAGATAAATAATAGGAAGTGCTCTGTCCAAGTCATTGTCATATCATAATTTGTGTCCGTTTGTTATTGGAACGGAAAACCTCTTACCGTGTTACATCTCATTCCATTGATTGTTGTTGTGGGTTACTCAAGTTTTTGGCACGTGCCATGTATTTATATAATTGATCAGCCATTAATTTTGATTAAATATCGGATGATAATATGCATTCTATTTAAATGTGACGCGACACGGTATCCGATGAGTATCGAACCACATATTGGGATGCTAAGAACTGTTAAGTTCTGCAAGTCCGGATGACTGGACGCACCGCTGCTAAAGGCAAGACGGCGGACCGTAGAATTTGGTCGAATCCACTACCGTGCCGAATCCACGGGAAAGAAAGACTCAAATTTTTATTATATTCCAAGATAACCTTTACAAGAGGCCATATGCTTTATTTATAGCTAAATCCCTTCTTAAGAAGCAAGTTGGTTTAAAGGCTAAGAGATAACTAAAAATAAAAGCAATTCTAATCCAGTAAGGAAAAGATTCAAAAACAAATCTAGCTTGACGAAAGTAAATCAAACCAATCAATTATGATCTATCTGAATATGGAAATATAGATAAATCCTAATTGATTGAAGAAAATCTAATTATGATCTATCCAAATATAGATAAATTCTAATTGATTGAAAAAATCCTTGATTTGCCTTCCAGCTACTTGATCTCAGGCCGGCCGCACTTGTACGTGATGTACGCATTAAGATGCGCTACATCAAACTTCCTGGCTTCAGAAAAACTCGTCCTTGAGTTAGTAGTGATGTGCACAGGAATCTCTGGTTCCTCCTTCGATGGGTAGTAGTTAAAAAGATCTGCCATGTTGAACATCCTTGAGATGTTGAACTCTTCTGGAAGGTCGATGACGTATGCGTTGTCGTTGATTTTCTTGAGCACGCGGTAAGGGCTGATCATGCGGTTGGCGAGCTTGGGTTACGTTGCGTAGATGCACCATAACGAAGTCGCCTTAGAAGGTATGTTGCCGTCGGTGTTTGTCCGCATTCTCCTTGTACTTGGCGTTTGACTCCTGGAGCTTTTTGCGAACTTCATGAATTAACTGGCCGCGCCCCATGTTGTTAATCGAGATGTTTTGGCCTGCGAGTTTTGGTAAGGGAGCAAGGTTGAGAAGATGTCAAAGACGTTGGACGTCGACAAAGCCTTTCTTGAGGAGATATTCCACTTGCGCTTGTAGGATTTCATTCTCCCCGGGGCTAATGCGTGTAAGGTTTTTAGGCACAACCACAAGGTTCCACAAGGCATCAAACATGCCGTATTTAAAAATTTAGTGTGCCAAACAACCCTAATCTAGGATCTAACTAGAGTTTTAGGAGCAAAACTAGAAAGTAAACTACTTTACATCTAAGTGATAACGGAATACAACCTTTGTAGACCGGTCCTTCACTTCAATAGCTCCCTGTAATGGTCCCTTCACTGCGATCATGGAACTCCCGGACTCTTGCATGGCTTCTCAAGGTAAAAGGAACGATCTTGCTTGAAGTTTTCGAGGCCGAAGATGATCTACGTCGAGGAGACACTAACTCAAGCTGCTATTTCACTAATGAGAGATTAGTGAAGCTAACACCCTATACTAAAGTGCTAATCTAGTAGAGGATAATGAAATAGGAAGTGGACTCACTTTAGTTTTATTTTTCTCATAATATTTTCTCACTTTGGAAAAAACTAGCAAGCTTTTTCTTAAGGATGAAGAAGATGAAGTCAAGAGATGAGAATGAACTAATGAGCTGAGAGAATCAACCATGGATGAAGAAGATGAAGTCAAGAGATTAGTATGGTGTAAGTCTCATACACCCATGTAGTGTGTATCAACAACCATGACACAAAATATAACACAATTAATATATATCACATATATATTAAGTGAGCTGCACATGTGAGAAAATACATGTTTAAGTGAGCTAATATTAGTTAATGTAAACTAGTATATCAAATATACAATTATACACTAAATTATCAAAACAACACTTGATTTAATAATCCGGCTATATCACATATAACCGACTAATATTATATGTACCAACTTATCGAATCAACACTTGATTCGATAATCCGGTTATATCACATATAACTGACCGATATAAAAATCGCGAGAGTAGAATACGGTATCACATACTCGTATTATTCTCGATCCCGCATATATCACATATGTGCTCCTACTTCGTTTTGCCTGAGCCAGTAAAACCTTTATGTAGGACTTTAAAGACTCGTCAATACGCCGGCAATAGGTGATCACATCAAGCACCCACAAGCCGTCAGCGGTACTAGCTGGACGTAACGGCTATCCGGGTATTGAACGATCAGAAGATCAGCAAGCAAGCCCGCTCTAGCTTCTGTAAAGCCTATCAGTAACACTGCCGTACAGTCCGGTCTCCTCGTCTGATATGTCGCATATCCAGTCTAGGGGTGGTAAACGTTAGACCTCAATAACCTATAAGTCATGCCGATATGAGATTCATAACGGGTCGAGAAACTACTGATAACACTTACCAGTAAATCTCTAAATCAGCCCTGGCCAGGGACTTTCCCTGTTATGGCCAATCGAGCACAACGCAACATCAACCCCCAATACCGGGAGAGACGAAACCCCTCCTATCGCTTATTGCCTCCATGTGACTCAGGACTGTACCCAAAAACCACCGTTTTGCACGTCCTCTTGAACGTGGTAAGGTGGAAATCAAAGCACAGTGAGAATCACACAAGACTCTATGACGATCTCGGGTCTACAGACTAACCTGTACCAGTGTCACCAGAGAACTGCTATCTGACGTCAGGTATAATACCATCTAGGAGTTCTCGGCGAGTCCGTCCAGTGTACACAGTCTCCACTGAGCATCCATATACCATCTCTGATGTCAAACGCCAATGGATATGGGATCATCCATCGTCCATCACATGGGTCGAGAAGCGTATACGCTAGTCTACTCTGGTATATCGATGCCGCGTCTCGATACACCCACGACTAGGAACATTAAAGGATGAACTTATGGACTATCATGGCCCCACTAGTATGATCTGCATCATAATCCTGGTAGTCAAGTACACATCCTAAGGGCTTTACTAACATGTAACCATAAGACAGTATCAAGAGACACGTATACATGTTAAGATAGAGAGCAACCAGATAAACATATTATCATGTCGAGCAAGAAAGTTCTCTCTATATATGTCCAAGCATCCACTATAATATACATCATATGTACAATAATGGCCTTTAGGACATACATACAACTAACAATGCGGTAGTGGGGAAGATTGGAGAGTCTTGGGCTGGGCACGAGATCAATCTCGTGTTGAATATTCCGCATTGGTTGGAGTTCTTCGGGTATGTCGTCGGATAGTACCTCTATGAACTCTTCCAGCAGGATCTTCATAGTGTCGGGAAGTGGGGATATCGGTGTTGAGTTTTCGTTTTTATCCATGATAACTATCATCTGCTGGACTTTAGATGCTTCCCTTTCAAATTGTTTTTTGTCGAGCACTACAAACGAATTGCGTTTAGATTTTGGGGCTCTTGGCTTAGGATCTTGCTTCAACGGCTTCAAAGCAATGTTCGGTGCCCCTTTTATCTCTACAACGTTGTCTCTTCCGCGGTATTTGAGGCTGTGATTGTATTGCCACGGTCTCCCCAAAATGAAGTGGTATATATCCATATCGACCATTTCGAAGATGACTTCGTCGGAGTATAGGTTGCCGAAGGAGAAAGTAATCTTGCACGTCTTGGAGATGATTTGGCTATTGTCGCGCTTGATCCACCCAATCTTGTATGTGTTAGTCTTCTCTTGAGTAGATAGTTGGAGTTTTTCCACCATACTTTTGGAGATGACATTTTCGGTGCATCCGTTGTCGATGACGATGATGCAAGTCTTTCCTTGCACGGTGCATTAGGTACGGAAGATGTGCCGCTGAATTTGCGTTTCTTCCCGGGGCACAAGCATGATACGATGGAGGACGAAGGAGAGGTGTTCGTCGTTGTCTTGAGGCTCGAAGTTGTCGTATCCTTCGACTTCTTCCTGATGTCTGTTTATCTTCAACTGGCTTCCGTTTTCAATTAGGCCCACCGTTTGTTGAGTGGGACACACGTTGGATCTATGTCTGAACTCGTATCATCGGTAGCACTTGGGTCCACTCGGCTTCTCACACGGGTTGCCTTGCACCTGTGATGGTCCTACCTTGACCAGTAGTTGAGGAAGTTGATTCTTTGGGCTGTCGGCTTCCTGATTGTTAGGAAGGCTTGTCATGGGCTGATTCTCTTACGTTGTCTTGTTTTGGGGGCCTTTTAAGTTGGGGTGATATCATCCCTACATCGGTGTTTGAAGGTCTTCTTCGGCTTTCTTCGTAACGGTATGGGCTTTCGCAAAGGGGTAATACATCCATATCGGATGGCTCTTGCTATCTCCTGTCGTAATCCGCCAACAAACTGCGCACATGATAGCCGTTATCTCCTTGGACGTTGAGACGGCTTGGAGCACGCTAAACTCCGTGCAATACTCATGCGCCCAGCGTTTTCCTTATGTGCAATGCTGAAATTTTTGGAATACGTCGTGCTGCCAATCTTCCGGAAGAAATCTTCGACGGATAGCGGTCGCCGTCTCTTGTCATGTAGCCACATCGGGATACCTGATATTTTTGCCGTCTTGTATTTTGTCCACCATGCGTCTTGTATTTTGTCCACCATGCAAGGTCTTCTTTCAAACAGTGCTTCCATTATAAGGATTTGTCGATGAGGGAAAACTTAGGCGGTGTGCAAGAAGGTCTCGACCTTGGCTAACCAATCCAACAAATCTTCGGCTTCCAGACTCCCATCAAAAAGAGGAATCTTGTTTTTGATTTGATATTTGCAGTTGGGTGGTGCTCGTAGCGGTCTCCTTGGTAGTAGTGCTGAACCTCTCGGTTGAGTTCTTCGTCGTCGTGGCGAGGAGGGAGTTCATGAACATTGTGGGCCGGTTGACGAGGAGTTGAGATAGTCGCTTGGTTGTCCTTGGTAAGTGCACAATCTTTGCCAATCGCGTCTTCACATCTTGCATATCGACGCTTAGAGTCTTAACTTTGTTGTCGAGGACGTCTACTTTACCAGTAACGATGTCGTGCTCCTCACGGGTAACGTTGCGGGCTCCCGTCATGATGGAAGATAAAGTTCGGTGAAGAGGGGAGGAGGAAATGCTGCTGTGGAAGTTGAGGGGCTGGTGTCTGAGGGTGCAACGAAGGTGTGTTGCTGGTGTAGCGAGGGTGCGATGAGGGGAAGCTCGGATACCACCTGATGCGGCACGGTATTTGAAGAGTACCGAACCATGTATTGGGATGCGGAGAGCTGTGAAGTTTCGTAAGCCCAGATAACTGGACCATCGCTGTTAAGGGCAAGACGACGGGACCATAGAGTTTGGTCGAATGCACGACTGGGCCGAATTCACGGAAAAGAGAGACTCAAATTTTTATTATTTTCCAAGATAACCTTTACCAGAGGTCATATGCTTTATTTATAGCTAAATATCGTCTTATGAAGTAACTCGGTTTAAAGGCTAAGAGACAACTAAGAATAAAAACAATCCTAATCTATCTAGTGAGGAAAATATTCAAAAACAAATCTAGCCTAATAAAAGTAAATTAAACCAATCAATTATGATCTATCCAAATATGAAAATATAGATAAATTCCAATTGATTGAAAAATCTAATTATGATCTATCCAAATATAGATAAATCCTAATTGATTGAAAAAATCCTTGATTTGCCTTTCAGCTGCTCGATCTTGCGCCAGTCGCGCTTGTACGTGATGTATGCATTAAGATAGACTACATCAAAATGTGTAGGCTACTCTCAGATAACCGAATAACCGTCTCTGACCCCCTCATTTTCTTATATTATTAAATTGTTTTAAATTGTATCGATCAAACTATAACTTTTTATAAACGATTCCTTTTTACTCATGATTGGTGGCCTATAATTATCCCTTATCTACTATGCTGCTTATAATATCGATCAAATAAAGTTCCAACTGTATAAATTATAATTTCCTCATTGTATTTGTTATTGTTTCGATGCATTGTTTTAAATTATATCGATCAAACTAACTTTTATAAACAATTTCTCATTTTCATGACTGGCAGGCTTACAATTGTTCCTTTAGATTATATTGATCAAACTAGATTCCTGTATACAATTCCTATTTATTAGCAGGAACTATAATTAGCTACCAAACCAACTTTGTATAAACTATTTCTATCCACTCATGACTGGCCGGCCTACAAGTATCCCTTCTCTAGCATGTTGCTGCTTATAAAGGCAATTATTTTGAAATTGAATCCTTCAATTGTAATTAAAGGAAGGATAAGAAAATGTGGAAATATAATATTGGAAGAGGAAGATATGGAAAACAAAGTAAATAACATAGATTTTAATCCCAAACGTAAACATAGATTTAATTATCTCTTGAAGTTCTAGTTCTCAAAGTCAACATGTTAGTTAAAATTCCATACTTGACCTGACACAATGGTAATGTATATCTTCTACAATCTTGCTGCAAACCCACCAAATAAAAGACCAATTTCTCTTTCAAAAGAAGATTGAGGATCAGAGAACTTCTATTTGTGAACTAGTATATTTTGGTTGATAATTTTCAAGGATAATATATTCGTGAACTAGTATTTTTTGCTCAGTATTTTCATGTATGATACCAACATACACCTTACAGGTCCCTCATTAGTCATTTCTATGATAAATATATTATTCACCTGAAAGCAGTGATAAAGCTATGTCATTATAGGTAATTTATATATACAAGGGGGAATAAGAGCATCCTGTTATACATATATAACTTAAGGAATCGAGTCGTTACACGTCATATGTTGCTTAATTTATGTAGTCTGGTATAGCTTCTACTAAAAGTAGAATTGCCTTTAGTATATAAAAACGGTCACCAAGTGTAAGCTTTCCTTGAGGAACCTAAAATCCAAAGTCATACCGTCATTTCTCGCCCTGCTAGTTAGCTTATTGGGGGGGTGTGTGTGTGAGAGAGATTTTATAACGAGGAAAGACAAGTAATGGTTGGAAATATGCAAAGAAATGAAAATTGAGAAAAGGCAATCGTTGGGGCTAAACAACAACTGAGCCATCCCAAGCATATGGGGTAGGCTACATGAACTAACATGGGAATCACGCCGGGTCCAGCACATGAATCCTCCGTCTACACACACTCCTATTGAACAATATATTTTCATTGAGGCCTTTGGTAATCATATCTTTTCGTATCATCTCCATATATGTTTTCTTCGGTCTCCCTTTCGCCCTTTTGACATTGCCTATATCGAGTATCCATTCGTTGAACCAGTGCTTCCATAGGTCTGCGTCGCACATGACCAAACCATCTTAGCCCGTTTTTCCGAATCTTCTCCTCCACGGGTGCTACACCAACTTTTGCACGAATATCCTCATTTTGCATCTTATCTTTTCTAGTGTTACCACACATCCAACGAAGTATGCGCATCTCCGCTACGTGCATCTTCTGTGTATGATGCTTCTTAGGAGCCCAACATTCTGTACCATATAATAAGGCAGGCTGCATAGCACTCCGATAAAACTTTCCTTTCAACTTTAATGGAAAGTTACGATCACACAAAATCCACAAAATCCCTGTTGCACTCCTCCATTTCAACCAACCAGCTTGGATCCTTTGAAGTGGCTAAGGAGAGGATGTTGAAGAAAATGTAGAGTACAACCTTACAGGGAAGAGGGAGTGATGTTTGCAACAAGGGTAAATTTCCATGAGGTACCATTGAATCTGAGGGTTTGTGAGATAGCACCATTGAGCTTCAAAAACGCTAAGAACCACCTGAACTGGTAATATTGTATGAAAATGTGTCTTGTTAACTTGTTTAATGCCCAAGTGGACTGAATAATCCCAAAATGACCTTGTTCGTGGACTGATCAACCTCAAATGAAACGGTGTATGGCATTCTTTGACGAAAATACTCTCACAAAAACACCTTTCTCTTTTGGTTTTTATCTTTTTTTTTGGGGGGGGGGGGGGGTAAATGGCATTTATAAAGTTCAATGGGCTATCTCTAAAACCCTGAAAATTCTATTCTATGGCTCTTTATAAATTTTACCCTTGCAATAATTTCTTCATAGCACAATACGGTTACTTCTCCAAGTTGTGATTGTTCTAGTTTGTGTGCTGTTACTAGGGTAGAGAGCGGGTTCTTCGTATCCATAACTTCAGAGTTATTAGGTTGAGTTTGAATGTTTTGTATTAAATATTTGGTCCTTGATTTGAATTAGATTACTTTGAAGGATGTTAGTTTAGGATGTCCAAGATATGGGCTTATAATGATAAAATGGAGGCAGTATGAATATGGAGGCACTTTAATAATGTCAATGAACTTCTTTTAAATGCAATGCGTTAATTTTGAAATAATGTAAAATATATATAGCAGACAAGGTTTTAAATATCGTTAAATATTGGATATCGGAAACATATCGAAAAGATGCTTTATATAACGGATATCGTCGATATATCGGGAGATATCGTCATATCGGCCGATATATCGGGCGATATTATTTCAGTTTTATCGTATTGCTAGGGTTCCAAAACGATGTAGCGGCCGGTATATCTATCGGCCGATATGACCGATATTTGATTCCCTGATAACAGATGTGATGCATTAATAGCTATATCCAATGAAATCAAGCATTAAAAATATATATACGGAATGTAAAATTTCTCTAAAATGGAATTTAACCAAGAATATTGTAGTAAATAAACAGGATCTGATCCATAGAAGGACACATGGCTCTTTTCATGTGAACCTTCTCTAATGTTTTTTCTTAGTGCAATAGAGTGTTAGGTACTGTAGCAGTTCACTCGTAAGATTTTCCTCCTTAATGTGATTTTATGTTCCCTTGAAGTTGTTGACCATTTCCTAGACTTATTAGTGTTTAGGTCTTCTACTAGATTTTGTTTAGTTTGTAGTCTTTATTTGCTGTGCTGCCATTATTTTCCATCAATAGAAGGTAAGCATTTGGTAAGTAGCTGATTGCTAAACTTGGATCACTTTTTGTGGAGCTAGCTTGAAGTTTACTCGTGCTGCAAATTGGATCCGATTTTGGTGGGGGAAAACTTAAATGGCGGTGATTCTGGTGAAAGCAGCAATCATACTCCTAGCACGGTGCTTTGGAAGGCATTAGAAGTTCCACAATAGCGATAAGAAGTTCTTGTTTTGCATCGTTCGCAGAACTATGGAGAATTTGGTTGTTAGGAGTTGTTGATTGCTGAAGTATATATTCCAACATGAGTATCCAAATGTTGCCATCTTACATTGTGATTCCATAGTTTGCTTATATCACCGGAGATGTGCTTTTACAACATCCAGTCTTGGTTTCTTCAGCGGTATCATATCCTAACATAACGATAGAAACGACTGCCTTATGCTGAATGTGTACCGCTTCAAAAATCTACCTTCTCCATTTACTTGATTGCTTCTGTTAATGACGGGCTCTCCTGTTTCTCCTGTCAAAACGATTCATAGACAGTGTACCAATATCTTGGATATGTTTCATGGTTTAGAGGGCAAAATTAATTATAAAAAAAGTCAGCGAAAGATTTTGAGAGGCAACCTATGAGCACGAATTCTTTGTCAAGGAGACGGATTCATATCGAAGTTATATCAGATGCCTATATACTTGAGGATTTTTATGTGGTACTTTTGATGCATCTGTACTTAACTGTACTTGAATCAAACATGTATTAATGGCTAAGTAACTAATAATCCATGCATCAATAGTTCATTTTCGAATTAAATCCATTGATGCATTTATGAGGCCTTGAAGTTCTTCATAACCGTCTAAAAGGGAAAATAATCTATAATTTTCATCTTATACGCAATTATGCATACTTGTATTGTTGATTTGCTAAAAAAATTATATATATATTTGAAAATAATGGAGGAAAGATGCCGTAGGAGGGAATTTCCTCTTATGGCGTCGAAAAAATACCCCCTTCATTTTTTTCGACGATCGGCATCCGCTATCTTCATCGTTATCATTCAAGATGTGGGTACTACAAATTTCATGTGATTCTACAACTTTTTCACCGTTGATTTAGCAATGTAAAAAGTTTTATTGTCGGTAAACCGTTAATTTTGAACCCATTAAATCAACGGTGGAAAATTTGTAGAATCACATGAAATTTGGTAAACCGTTAATTTTGACCACTAAATCAACGGTGAAAAAGTTGTAGAATCACAGATATGAGATGCTGATCCGGTATCTAGTACATGCTCATTCCGTTAGCAACCCTGAGAGTCATATCACCTTCCCTGATAACTCTACGGTTTCTCAAAGCTTGTAATGTATTTCAGATATGAGATTTTGATCCGGTATCTAGTATCCAAGAAGTAGAGTTAATTGACATACAGTTTTCAATCACAAATACACCCGAAGCCGAAACCACAACGTGTCTCGGATTCTGGATTGTGGCTTTCCAAGCCCTGCATTCCTTCTGCCAATGTCCTTTCATGTGACAATAGGAACATCCCTCATTTCCTACTGATAGCCCTGAAACTTTTGCCTTGCCCTTCCCTTCTACTTTACTGACACCGCCTATCGGCTTTGTGGAGGTCTTCTTCTTCTCCCTCTTGGCTTTCGCCTTAGATCCATAAGAGGAAGATTCTACAATAAGTAGAGCGGGTGTTGCAGGGTTCCCTAGGGCCACAGCTGGGTTTCAGGAGGCATCGACCATGCCGTTTTCAAAAAAGTTGGCGCGCTAAAGAACCCTATCCTAGAGTCTTAACTAGAGAATTAGACAAAACTAGAATGTAAACATCTTTACATCTAAGTGAACAAGGAATACAATCTTTGTAGACCGGTCTTTCACTTCATTAGCTCCGTGTAGTAGTCCCTTCGCTTCAAGTAGTGAACTCCCGGACTCTAGAAAGGCTTCACAAGATGAAAGGAACAAGCTTTCTTGAAGTCTTCGAGGCCGAAGATGATCTACGTCGAGGAGACACCAACTTAAGCTACCTCTTCACTAATATGTAATTAGTGAAGCAAACACCCTAAACTAAATGGCTATTCTAGTAGAGGATGATGAAGTAGGAATTTTGCTCATTTTAGAAATATTTTTCTCACTCATTTTCTTCACCTCCCAAATTGCAAGAGAGCTAGACGAAGGAGATAAAGAAAAGCAACCATGGAAAAAAGTCAAGTGTAGAATGGAAACCATGGGTGAGTTAATATCATATACTAACTCATGTAGAGACTAAACCATGACTAATCTTAATGGTTGGGTTAATAAATATCTCAAGTAAAACAAAATTAGTGGACTTGGTCAATTGTTCCACGAGCTTCCACATGCTTCAACCATGTGACTAATTTCCATTTAATTTTGATTTACTTTAGATAAATAAAACCCTACATTATGTTAAGCATGGTGTGAGTCTTATACATCCATGTCTCATGTATTATCTAGCATGACACAAAAGAGTGTACATTAATATATATCACATATATACTAAGTGCACACAAGCGAGAAAAAGAAATATTAAGTGAGCTAATATTAGTTAATGTAAAATAATATATCAAATATATAATTATACATTAAATTATTAAATCAACACTTGATTTAATAATCCGGCTATATCATATACAACCGACTAATATCAAATATATCAACTTATCGAATCAACACTTGATTCGACAGCCCGTCTATATCATATATAACCGACCGATATCACATATCACGAGAATAGAATACGGTATCACATACACGTATTAATCTCGGTCCCGCACATATCACATATGTGCTCCTACTTCGTTTTACCTGAGCCAGGAAATTTCTGTGTAGAACTCTAAAAACTCATCAATACACCGGCAGTAGTCACCCACAAGCCGCAAGCGGTATGCTAAACGTAACGGCCACCCGGGTATTAAGCGATCAGAAGATCAATAAGAAAGCCTGCTCATACTCCTGCGAATCCAATCAGTAACACTACCGTACAGTCCGGTCTCTTCGTCTGATATGTCGCATATCTCAGCCTGGGGGTGGTATAACGTCAGACCCCAATAGCTTAATAAGTCATGTCGATGTGAGGCCTATCACTTGGGGAGTATTTTGAAAAGTATATCAAAGTATTTTTAAATAAAACCCCCTCAAGTTTTATAAATTACCCTAAGGACCCTAGTAAACATAGGTTTAAGCGGGACCAATCTTTTGAGCCTCAGGGAGCCGGGGAAGTGGGTGCTTGCCTATTTAAGGTAGATAATTAACAACGGTGTTATCAATACGGTAATCGTATTTAAAAAAGACACAAATCCTGCCGCTCATGTGCAGCGGTTACCGATAATATCAAAACAATCAGGATTTCAATTTACTTTTCTAATTGTCTGACTCAAACTGAGTCTTATTATAATCTGACTTGAATATGATTCAAGTACAACATACAATCTACAATCTACAATATTACAATCAACATGAATCCATGAATCCATTTATTCCATATATTCAATACATTTCAATATATTCAATCTATACAACTTAACTGAACCGAACCATGGATATACTTCCATTTACATGATTCTCCAGTTACATCCATTTACATGATTCTTCAGTTACATCCATTTACTGATATCATGGTTTCGGCAAGTCATCAAATTATACAATTTATATTACTAGACAATACAAGTTGCAATACAATTTACAATACAACTATACAAACAAGACATCTCGGGGTTTAAGGGGTAGATTGGTATGGAAGGTGTTAAAAGTGGCACGAGGCTGCAAGATTAAGACGTAATTACATTCATGCCGTTGTTCCGTGGTATTATCGACGGAGCCTTGTACATTCCGTTTGCCCTAGTCTCCAGCATATAGAGACTCCTCTCGTATACACTGGCATTCTTCTGTACCAAGCTACAAACAACAGCGTTAACACTAAAACAATATAATACAACTTTAAAAGCTATCTTCTTATTCTGTCTATTCTATTTCTCCCTTATCTTTGGGAGTTACCGAGCTATCTGTTCGCTGACGACATTCTCTTCTTTCTTCTTTGAATGTCGTTAGGTGATCTGGACACGTCAGAGATCGAGCCCAGCGCTGAAGACTTGGACCATTTTGTTGAAGACCCAGAGCTTTGTTTCATTATACACTTTTATTTCAGTACCTTTCCTTTTCTGTTTTGCCATTGTTTAGGCATTGCTTTCTTCCAGATGTATTTACATTTCCATGCATTGTACAGAAAGAATGTGAATAAATAAAATTGCTGTTTTATTATATCGTATCTCTTGTGCATTTACTTTTATATTGCTTAGATACGTTTAGCGTATTTACTTCACAATAAATACGTAGCGGTCTCGTCGTGTTCTCTGCCCGTATACTGGGAAGCGGGGCGTGACGGGTTATGTTGGTGGCCCATGCATGCCAGAGCTGTATGAAACTCTATCATGCAGTTCTGTTCTGTGTGAACAACCTAAGCAATATAACACAAGAATCAGCAACTAAAACATTCTTTACAATCCATACTCCTTGAATCTTATCATTTCAT
The DNA here is from genome assembly GCA_030015575.1 of Agapanthus africanus. NCBI lineage: Eukaryota > Viridiplantae > Streptophyta > Magnoliopsida > Asparagales > Amaryllidaceae > Agapanthus > Agapanthus africanus. The sequence goes on along the minus strand of JASDDO010000028.1, from coordinate 166,589,632 downwards.
ACTCTTTGAATCATATACTTTGAATCTGTCATAACCTAAAATTTTCATTCAAGATTATGGATTCCCCAAACAACACCAGCACCAATGTCAAAAACACTCCATCTCCACTACCAATCACACGTGCCGTTCCTGCTCCACCCAACGAGCAAACGATTCTGCTTGAGGAAATCCGATACCTCCTGGTTGGACTGCAGCAGCAGACTGCTAAATTAGTGAACCGATCAGAAGCAGAAGCAACCGGTATAAAGCGCTCTGCCACCCAGATGGCAGGAGGAGCCTCGTCAAGGCCACCTTTTGTGCCAAGGCGACCCGGAGTACTGAACAACCGTCCCAGCCCAGCTTTTTGTAACTGCTGCAGGAGAAAGGGACACTTGTGGAAGGACTGTAGGCGCGCAAAAGGCCTGTGCCGAGTTTGTGGCACATCGGATCATAGAATTGGAAACTGTCCCTATAGACGCAACTCAACTCACACATCCACCAATTACCTGCAACGGCCAGCTATTCAGGTTCTTGCAACTCGTCTTGCACCCCCAGCACTACCTACACATGGACCACCTCTACCCAGTCAGGCATCGAGTTACCGGCATACACAGAAAAATGTGCCGAGATGCCAAGCTTACACCTTAGCAGCCGTAGAAGCCAAGACAGTTGACCAAGGTAACACTAGTAAGTCTCTTTCACATTTTAAAACCCTTTTATCACACACTTTCAGCACTTCAGTCACTAAATTTTCCTTGAATCTGTTACACTTTCCTTTTACAAATTTTGAGGACGAATTTTTTTTAAGAAGGGTTGAATGTAACAATCCCAAATTTCCTGTACAACTTTCTGTGCAAATTTTTCAAAATTTAAAGAAAATGGGTAATTTTGCCTGAGCACAAGTTAAATATTTGTTTTGCTAATTAATAACAAGAAGGAGTTTCTGGCTCATTGGTAATACCTTGCACTGCTGAACCAAGCCACCAGAGTTCAAATCCCATACCCCCACATTATTTTTAATATTGTTTTATTTTGAATTTTTAGAATACTAAGAGTTTACACGTGCATATCACACAAAAACCCTACTACACCTGAAAAGATAACTGTACCAGTGAGCTAATGGAACGACGGGGGACCTTCCGACCGCCGGACTCGGCCGACTCGGGCCGGCACCGCCTGCCGGACTCGGCCGGACCGCCGAGTCCCCAACACAAAAGTTGTGTCGTTTTGGCTCCCCTGCACCCCTGTACACTTTAATTCTTCAGACCATTTTCAGAGCCCCTTTAAATCACATTAAACCCAATTTTTATTACATTTTTATTACATTTATCACAATTTTTTCATTTTAACTCTTCATCTACCATAACCCCAGCTTAATCCTATAAATACCACCCCTAAACACTACCCCCTCACCCCAAAATTCTGAGCAAACTCTCAAGAAATTCCTAGAAACCCAAGTGTGCATTTGAAGTGAGCAAAGGTACGAACTTCCGGCGAATTTCCGACGGCGATAAGAGAAGTTTCCGGCGACGAAACAACGCACCAGCGATTCCCCTCTCTACCTCTATCCTCCCTCTTTCTTGTTAACCCGTAAGTCCCACCTTCCCTCTTCTCTATTCTTTCTGAAAATACGAAATTCTTAAACCCGACAGAATCGGAGCAAATCCGATTTCTGATTCGGTTCTTCCTAAAATCTCACTTTTCCTTTAATACAATCTTGTTAAATAATTACATGTTGACTATTAAACACTAACTAATCATATTGAACAAGTTCCATATCAGAAGAAATTGCTATTTCCATTTTATCGTACTTTTCATTAAAATACCATATAGTTTCATTTTCGACATTTAAACATCACAAACTTGCTATATCTTTAAGTAGATCACGAGGTATTGACCTACCTCCTCACAACACTCATATGCAATATAGCACAATACCTTTCGGGAACATAAAATACGGGAAAACGAAACATTTCAAATAAATACCATTACTATTAAAACCGTTTTCTAAAAGATTAATATTTTACACAAATCTTTGCAAAGTGCCGCTATAACCCATTTTGGGGAACCCGACTGGGATGGTGCGGATTATCGCACATCCCTGGGCTTAGTAGTGCGAGATGCAGACCTCCGCAAGCAGCATTCGGTCTCGAGAGATTTAAAATACGAAATCTTAAGAAAATGAGATTTTTAGAAATATAAAATATATATTAAAATTATTTTTATATAATTATGTATATATGTAACATTAAAATATCTATTTTGAAATAATATAAATATTCCAACTCCTTTCAAAAATCATAAGAATCACTTTACATTAATATACCATAAATTCCATACAAGTCAATATTACAGATAAATACCCTTTATTATGAATTTAGGATATTTTCACTAGAAATATCATAATTATAAAATCTACATTCATGATAACTCTAAAGACGATAACTAAAAACTTGGGGAGTATTTTGAAAAGTATATAAAAGTATTTTTACGTAAAACCCCTTCAAGTTTTATAAATTACCCTAAGGACCCTAGTAAACATAGGTTTAAGCGAAATCGATCTCTTGAGCCTCAGGGAGCCGGAGAAGTGGGTGCTTACCTATTTAAGGTAGACAATTAACAACGGTGTTATCAATACGGTAATCGTATTTAAAAAAGACACAAATCCTGCCGCCCATGTGCAGCGGTTACCGATAATATCAAAACAATCAGGACTTCAATTTACTTTTCTAATTGTCCGACTCAGACCGAGTCTTATTATAATCTGACTTGAATGTGATTCAAGTACAACCTACAATTTACAATCTATAATATTACAATTCAACATGAATCCATTTATTCAATATATTCAATACATTTCAATATATTCAATTTATACAACTTAACTGAACCGAACCATGGATATACTTCCATTTACATGATTCTCCAGTTACATCCATTTACATGATTCTTCAGTTACATCCATTTACTGATATCATGGTTTCGGCAAGTTATCCAATTATACAATTTATATTACAAGACAATACAAGTTGGAATACAATTTACAATACAACTATACAAACAAGACATCTCGGGGTTTAAGGGGTAGATTGGTACAGAAGGTGTTAAAAGTGGCACGAGACTGCAAGATTAAGACGTAATTACATCCATGCCGTTGTTCCGTGGTATTATCGACGGAGCATTGTACATTCCGTTTGCCCTAGTCTCTAGCATATAGAGACTCCTCTCGTATACACTGGCATTCTTCTGTACCAAGCTACAAACAATAGCGTTAACACTAAAACAATATAATACAACTTTAAAAGCTATCTTCTTATTCTGTCTATTCTATTTCTCCCTTATCTTTGGGACTTACCGAGCGATCTGTTCCTGACGACATTCTCTTCTTTCTTGTTTGAATGTCGTTAGGTGATCTGGACACGTCAGAGATCGATCCCAGCGCTGAAGACTTGGACCATTTCGTTGAAAATCCAGAGCTTTGGTTCATTGTACACTTTTATTTCAGTACCTTTCCTTTTCTGTTATGCCATTGTTTATGCATTGCTTTCTTCCAGATGTATTTACATTTCCATGCATTGTACAGAAAGAATGTGAATAAATAAAATTGTTGTTTTATTATATCTTATCTCTTGTGCATTTACTTTTATATTGCTTAGATACGCTTAGCGTATTTACTTCACAATAAATACGTAGCGGTCTCGTCGCGTTCTCTGCCCGTATACTGGGAAGCGGGGCGTGACGGGTTTTGTTGGTGGCCCATGCAGGCCAGAGCTGTATGAAACTCTATCATGCAGTTCTGTTCTGTGTGAACAACCTAAGCAATATAATACAAGAACCAACAACTAAAACATTCTTTACAATCCATACTCCTTGAATCTTATCATTTTATATTCTTTGAATCATATACTTTGAATCTGTCATAACCTAAAATTTTCATTCAAGGTTATGGATTCCCCAAACAACACCAGCACCAATGTCAACAATACTCCATCTCCACTACCAATCACACGTGCCGTTCCTGCTCCACCCAACGAGCAAACGGTTCTGCTTGAGGAAATCCGAAGCCTCCTGGTTGGACTGCAGCAGCAGACTGCTAAATTAGTGAACCGATCAGAAGCAGAAGCAACCGGTATAAAGCGCTCTGCCACCCAGATGGCAGGAGGAGCCTCGTCAAGGCCACCTTTTATGCCAAGGCGACCCGGAGTACCGAACAACCGTCCCAGCCCAGCTTTTTGTAACTGCTGCAGGAGAAAGGGACACTTGTGGAAGGACTGTAGGCGCGCAAAAGGCCTGTGCCTAGTTTGTGGCGCATCCGATCATAGAATTGGAAACTGTCCCTATAAACGCAACTCAATTCACACATCCACCAACTACCTGCAGCGGCCAGCTATTCAGGCTCTTGCAAATTGTCTTGCACCCCCAGCGCTACCTACACATGGACCACCTCTACCCAATCAGGTATCGAGTTACCGGCATACACAGAAAAATGTGCCGAGATGGCAAGCTTACACCTTAGCAGCCGTAGAAGCCAAGACAGTTGGCCAAGGTAAAACTAGTAAGTCTCTTTCACATTTTAAAACCCTTTTATCACACACTATCAGCACTTCACTCACCAAACTTTCCTTGAATCTGTTACACTTTACATTTACAAATTTCGAGGACGAATTTTTTTTAAGGAGGGTAGAATGTAACTACCCCAAATTTCCTGTACAATTTTCTGTGCAAATTTTTCAAAATTTAAAGAAAATGGGTAATTTTGCCTAAGCACAAGTTAAATATTTGTTTTGCTAATTAATAGCAAGAAGGAGCTTGTGGCTCAATGGTAATACCTTGCACTGCTGAACCAAGCCACCAGAGTTCAAATCACATACCCCACATTATTTTTAATATTGTTTTATTTCGAATTTTTAGAATACCAAGAGTTTACACGTGCATATCTCACAAAAACCCCACCACACCTGAAAAATAACTGTACCAGTGAGCTAATGGATCGACGGGGAACCCTCCGACCGCCGGACTCGGCCGCGTCGGCCGGACCGCCGAGTCCCCAACACAAAAGTTGTGTCGTTTTGGCTCCCCTGCACCCTTGTACACTTTAATTCTTCTGACCATTTCCAGAGCCCGTTTAAATCACATTAAACCCAATTTTTATTACATTTTTATTATATTTATCACATTTTTTTCATTTTAACTCTTCATCTACCCTAACCACATAAATACCACCCCTAAACACTACCCCCTCACCCCAAAATTCTGAGCAAACTCTTGAGAAATTCCTAGAAACCCTAGTTTGTATTTGAAGTGAGCATAGGGGCGAAATCTGGCGAACTTCCGACGGCGATACGAGGAGTTTCCGGCGACGAAACGACGCACCGACGATTCCCCTATCTACCTCTATCCTCCCTCTTTCTTGTTAACCCATAAGTCCCACCTTCCCCCTTCTCTACTCTTTCGGAAAATACGAAATTCTAAAACCCGACGGAATCGGAGTAAATCCGATTTTCGATTCGGTTCTTCCAAAAATCTCACTTTTCCTTTAATACAATCTTGTTAAACCATTACATGTTGACTATTAAACATTAACTAATCATATTGAACAAGTTCCATATCAAAAGAAGTTGCTATTTCCATTTTACCGTACTTTTTCATTAAAATACCATATAGTTTCGTTTTCGACATTTAAACATCATAAACTTGCTATACCTTTAAGTAGATCACGAGGTAATGACCTACCTCCTTACAACACTCATATGTAACATAGCACAATACCTTTCGGAAATATAGAATATGGGAAAATGAAACATTTCAAATAAATACCATTACTATTAAAACTGTTTTCTAAAAGATTAGTATTTTACACAAATCTTTGCAAAGAGCCGCTATAACCCATTTTGGGGAACTCGACTGGGATGGTGCGGATTATCGCACATCTTTGGGCTTAGTAGTGCGAAATGTAGACCTTCGCAAGCAGTATTCGGTCTCGAGAGATTTAAAATACGGCATCTTAAGAAAATGAGATTTTTAGAAATATAAAATATATATTAAAATTATTTTTATATAATTATGTATATATGTAACATTAAAATATTTATTTTGAAATAATATAAATATTCCAACTCTTTTCAAAAATCATAAGAATCACTTTACATTAATATACCATGAATTCCATACAAGTCAATATTACAAATAAAACCCTTTATTATGAATTTAGGATATTTTCACTAGAAATATCACAATTATAAAATCTACATTCATGATAACTCTAAAGACGATAACTAAATACTTGGGGAGTATTTTGAAAAGTATATAAATGTATTTTTATATAAAACCCCCTCAAGTTCTATAAATTACCCTAAGGACCCTAGTAAACATAGGTTTAAGCGGGATCAATCTCTTGAGCCTCGGGGAGCCGGAGAAGTGGGTGCTTGCCTATTTAAGGTAGACAATTAACAACGGTGTTATTAATACAGTAATCGTCTTTGAAAAAGACACAAATGCTGCCGCCCATGTGCAGCGTTTACCGATAATATCAAAACAATCAGGACTTCAATTTACTTTTCTAATTGTCTGACTCAGACTAAGTCTTATTATAATCTGACTTGAATATGATTCAAGTACAACCTACAATTTACAATCTACAATATTACAATTCAACATGAATCCATGAATCCATTTATTCCATATATTCAATACATTTCAATATATTCAATCTATACAACTTGACTAAACCAAACCATGGATATACTTCCATTTACATTTTTCTCCAGTTATATCCATTTACATGATTCTTCAATTACATCCATTTACTGATATCATGATTTCGGCAAGTCATCCAATTATACAATTTATATTACAAGACAATAAAAGTTGCAATACAATTTACAATACAACTATACAAACAAGACATCTCGAGGTTTAAGGGGTAGATTGGTACGGAAGGTGTTAAAAATGGCACGAGACTGCAAGATTAAGACGTAATTACATCCATGCCGTTGTTCCGTGGTATTATCGACGGAGCCTTGTACATTCCGTTTGCCCTAGTCTCTAGCATATAGAGAATCCTCTCGTATACACTGGCATTCTTCTGTACCAAGCTACAAACAACAGCGTTAACACTAAAACAATATAATACAATTTTAAAAGCTACCTTCTTATCCTGTCTATTCTATTTCTCCCTTATCTTTGGGACTTACCGAGCGATCTGTTCGCTGACGACATTCTCTTCTTTCTTGTTTGAATGTCGTTAGGTGATCTGGACACGTCAGAGATCGAGCCCAGCGCTGAAGACTTGGACCATTTCGTTGAAGACCCAGAGCTTTGGTTCATTATACACCTTTATTTCAGTACCTTTCCTTTTCTGTTATCCCATTGTTTAGGCATTGCTTTCTTCCAGATGTATTTACATTTCCATGTATTGTATAGAAAGAATGTGAATAAATAAAGTTGATGTTTTATTATATCTCGTCTCTTGTGCATTTACTTTTATATTACTTGGATACGCTTAGCGTATTTACTTCACAGTAAATACGTAGCGGCCTCGTCGCGTCCTCTGCCCGTGTATACTAAGAAGCGGGGCGTGACAAGTTTTGTTGGTGTCCCATACAGGCCAGAGCTGTATGAAACTCTATCATGCAGTTCTGTTCTGCGTGAACAACCTAAGCAATATAACACAAGAACCAGCAACTAAAACATTCTTTACAATCCATACTCCTTGAATCTTATCATTTCACATTCTTTAAATCATATACTTTGAATCTATCCTAACCCAAAATTTTCATTCAAGGTTATGGATTCCCCAAACACCAGCACCAATGTCAACAACACTCCACCTCCACTACCAATCACACGTGTCGTTCCTGCTCCACCCAACGAGCAAACGGTTCTGCTTGAGGAAATCCGAAGCCTCCTGGTTGGACTGCAGCAGCAGACTGCTAAATTTAGTGAACCGATCAGAACCAGAAGCAACCGGTATAAAGCGCTCTGCCACCCAGATGGCAGCAGGAGCCTCGTCAAGGCCACGTTTTGTGCCAAGGCGACCCGGAGTACCGAACAACCGTCCCAGCCTAGATTTTTGTAACCACTGCAGGAGAAAGGGACACTTGTGGAAGAACTGTAGGCGCGCAAAAGGCCTGTGCCTAGTTTGTGGCGCATCCGATCATAGAATTGGAAACTGTCCCTATAGACGCAACTCAACTCACACATCCACCAACTACCTGCAGCGGCCAGCTATTCAGGTTCCTGCAACTCGTTTTACACCCCCAGCACCACCTACACATGGACCACCTCTACCCAGTCAGGCATCGAGTTACCGACATACACAGAAAAATATGCCGAGATGCCAAGCTTACACCTTAGCAGCCATAGAAGCCAAGACAGTTGACCAAGGTAACACTAATAAGTCTCTTTCACATTTTAAAACCCTTTTATCACACATTATCAGCACTTCAGTCACCAAACTCTCCTTGAATCTGTTACACTTTCCTTTTACAAATTTCGAGGATGAAATTTTTTTAAGGAGGGTAGAATGTAACAACCTCAAATTTACTGTACAACTTTCTGTGCAAATTTTTCAAAATTTAAAGAAAAGGGGTATTTTTGCCTGAATACTAAATAGTACTTATTTGAAATGACGGAGGGCTACGACAGGTTTTTAATAAAACCTTTTGCGTAATGAACTTGATATCGTTGTAGAATCGAATGATTTTGAAAAGGAGTGTTTTTGAGGCTTTTATTAGTTTTGCTAAAGAGATTACTCCCGGTGAAGGGATCTCGGCTCTTTCCTAATCGAATGAGGTGCTGGATATTTCACAAATACCACTATGCAAAGCATGAATTAAAAAAGCAATCAAAAGACAAAACCGAGTGGGTTGTAGCATCTGCTAGTTTCGCTAAAAGGTCACTCCCAGTGAAGGGATCTCGGCTCTTTCCTTATCGAATAAGGTGCTGGATATCCTACAAGTAATACCGCTATGCAAAGTAAGAACTAGAGCTACCAGTTTTTAAAACAAGATTCTACAATATCTTTAGGTTTCTTTTATTTCATTTATCTCATTAATGAAGTCCCGTCAATTATGCTTCCGAAGCATCACAGAAGAAACGAAAGCAACAATATTTATTATATATCATATATATAATATAAGCATTCGTCTCATCATATAAAGTGATCACATCACAGAATATCAGCAGCAGAAGAACATATATGAAATATTGGATATATTAGGAATTCCGTGTTTTAATTAAGCCAGTAAGAAAACGCGGATTCCACGGTCGCGATGAATAGCCAAACCTACATCCCTAGACCCCTACGAGAGCGGCAAATAACCCTACCAATTCTAGAGTTAGGAGATCCGATCTCGACTCTTCGAGATGGTCTTTCACTGGACCCTAGAACCCGGTTGCTTGTGCTCTCCTCCTTGGGTCTATCCTAATGCGGAAAAGTAAATAATATACATCAATGGTGACATCATCCTTAACCCGGAAGTGCCCCAATAAAAGAATATTACATACAAGTTTTTACATGAATGAAAATGAAAAAACTCTCATCTCACATAAAAAAAACTCTGGCTATTCAAAACTCGACGATCCAATATAACATATCACAGCAACACATAACATCACATGTCATCAACGTAAGTAAATATGCGTATCCTAATTGTCGTTGACATATAGCAACGAAACCGACGATACACCACATATTACACTTACGATCGTAGAAAAGAAAGTGAAAAACTACAACAATTGGAATCCGCAACCACTTTAGACATCATAAACCCAATGTATCACATACTTTGGATTTCATGCCTAACCAAATGAATTCCTTAGACATCACATACCTAACAATTATAGACCCCGCATTTTAGTCTCGATATTGAAAACACTTTTCAATAACTAGTCGGGTAATTCAACAAGATTCCTGACAACCTGATCGAATGCTCGTCGGAAAGTTTAGTAGACGGCCGCACCTCCGATACCGTCGACGAAGTGCGCTTAGGCGGAACACCGCAGCCGCGAGCACCCGAACGGATGCTTTTGGCGATGGGGTTCTCCTACAGTCACTTGGTCGGGGCTATGGGGCATGGCTATCTAGTATGGTTTCCCGACGAGTATCCGCGTACGCTACGTTATTGCGACGAAGTTTTGATCCACATCAAAATCCCGTGTCAACCGGTCACTTAAGACTAAATTGCTAGATTTATAAAATTCAAATTAGTTTTCACAAAACTAAATATTGTGAATTCTAAGTATTGTATCACAATCACAGATAGCTCGACGATGTTAAACTTTTCGATCGAATCAATAAACACCCAAAATTTCCCAAAGAGTTCAACAATTGAGCGCAGTTTAAAAAATACCCAGAACATGCCACAACACCTATGGACCAATCGTAGAAGGGTCAGCCCTTGCCTCACCTATGGCGCCGTGGAACTACCATAAACCCTAGGGTTTGATGGCGGTTCCGACGGTCACAGAATTGAGTTAGGGTTTCGTTCTTCTTGAGGGTCCATAAAATAACCTGTATGATTTTCTGAAGATTTCAAACTTGGAAAAATTAAACTCTTGGAAAATTTCCAGCGAAGGAGAAAATAGGTTATTGATATCCGTTCGAACTTTTTAACGTCGTCTAAATTACCCGAAATGATGTTAGAATTACGACTACGAAACACTCCGAATTGCTTTTACAGAAATATAACATCACATGCAATATCAGTAAAAACAAGCAACACCTGAAATACTAAAACCCAGAGACTGGAACGCCACAAAAATTTGAAGCCAAAACTTCACTGAAAAACCGGCGATCTCGGATTTTATGGTCATGTCGCCGGCCAAAATCCGGCGAGGGGGGCACAAATTTCTGTGGTGTTCATGTTACATTTCATATAACATTCTACAATTGCTTAAAAAAATTTTAGACACCTTAAAAATTTCGACAGAAACTTCGTTTTTGTTTCGAGTGCTTCGGAGTTGTTTCGGTTTCGTAATTTTACAAATGTCGTCTAATTCTCTAGCATAGCTTTGATACCACTGCAGGGCTCCCTAGGGTCGCCGCTGGGTTTCAGAGGCATCGACCATGCCGTTTTCAAAAAAATTGGTGCGCTAAAGAACCCTATCCTTGAATCTTAACTAGAGAATTAGACGAAACTAGAATGTAAATATCTTTACATCTAAGTGAACAAGGAATACAACCTTTGTAGACCGGTCCTTCACTTCATTAGCTCCGTGTAGTAGTCCCTTCGCTCCAAGTAGTGAACTCCCGGACTCTAGAAAGGCTTCACAAGATGAAAGGAACAAGCTTCCTTGAAGTCTTCGAAGCCGAAGACGATCTACGTCGAGGAGACACCAACTCAAGCTACCTCTTCACTAATATGTAATTAGTGAAGCAAACACCCTAAACTAAATGGCTATTCTAGTAGAGGATGATGAAGTAGGAATTTTGCTCACTTGAGAAATATTTTTCTCACTCATTTTCTTCACCTCCTAAATTGCAAGAGAGCTAGAGGAAGGAGATAAAGAAAAGCAACCATGGAAAAAAGTCAAGTGTAGAATGAGAACCATGGGTGAGTTAATATCATATACTAACTCATGTAGAGACTAAACCATGACTAATCTTAATGGTTGGGTTAATAAATATCTCAAGAAAAACAAAATTAGTGGACTTGGTCAATGGTTCCACAAGCTTCCACAAGCTTCAACTATTCAGCTTTGGTTTGTTTGCTTTGCATTAATCTAATACAGTCCCATCATTTACACCTATCATTACAGAGAGAAATGAAAATAACACGTCCACTTATGCCATCCGCATTCGTCACTGGGCCCCGTCTAACACCGTTAGATTACTTAACTAATGCCAGAGCGGGGGCGAGACTAGCGCGGGTGCAAAACATAAGCAACGTCTACTATATAACATATATACAATAACTATTCGTCTCACGCAAAAATAGGCATTCCAGATCACAGATGAACATATTGGATAGACTAGGAATTCTGCCTTTCGTTTAAGCCTGTAACGAAAGACGGATTCCACGGTCGTGATGAATAGCCAAACCCCATCCCAAACCCCTACGGGTGCAGCAAACTACCCGCCAAATTCCCGAAGTGAAGCAACCTCCCTCTGCAAAGTGAGTAGGCCACTCGGAACTTCAAAGAACCCGGTAGTTTATGCACCCCACCTTGGGTCTATCCTAGGAGAAGAAAACAGTAAAAGAAATAATACAACGGTGGCTACAAGCTCAACCCGGATGTGCCCCGCAAAAGAATATTACATCACTTTACAATTTACATCGAATGAAAGAAAACTCTCTTCTCACATCTCCGACTATTCATCTATGACGATCCAATAAAGTCCATATCCACAAACCAACATCACAAATCACAGATATGTGCAACCCCCACAAATCGACGTATAGCGATTAGCGGACGTTCAACACATATATCACAACACAGATAAAACCCGATTAGCAAATAACTTAGAATTTCGATCGAAAACTATTTTCCGTGTCTACCCCAAGTGCAAACCAGCACACAGAAAAATACTGGGTAGAAGCCAAATATATAAGAAGACAAAACACCCAAAATAAGAAACACTGAAGAAAAATGAGCTAACTCGGCGACGACTCGGCCGTGGAATGGCGGCAAATCGCACCGATTCGCCGCGTTTCCGCGGTGTTCTTGCCGAGTCAGTGACTCATTTTTCTGCATTATTCTTATAATTCCCTGCTTGCAATTTTCATGCCTCTGAAATAATTTTTATTGCAGTTTATAAATCGACAGAAACTGTGAGGGTTCGGGTGTTTTGTTTTCGCGATTATCCGACGATCGAAGTTCTAATAACTTGCTAATAAGCTAGTAAAGTTTTAGTTAGTCTCTGATACCACTGTAAGTCGATGACGCTCACCCCACGGGTTCGCGAGAAGGCGGAATATGCAAAAAAACGATTTTTCAAAGCTCGCAACACCGACTTGAACTCCAGGTTCGATGCTAAACCCTAACTTGCTAACTACAATGAGGTTAACTACTCGGAAAGAAGTGTTATACCTCACAGATTCATGTCCTACGGGTCTTCGTGTCGCTGTCCTCCTCCTCGTCATAAGCTCCAAGGATCAAAACGGATCGGGCAACCTCGACGGCCTCCTCGAGTCAATGACGATCCACCCGAGAGTCTATAGTCCGAGCTCCCACCTCAAATCCGAGGTAACTAAGACACCTAGTTTGCTAAACTAGATGCCCTAGATTATGTAGAGTGTGAAGATGGATTAGTTTGTCTCTTGGAACCTTAGGATTCTCAACACATGAGAGGTTAGGGTTTAGATGAAGAAGAAGATGACTTGAGGAAAAGCTAGTGAAGAATGAACAAAAGAAAAAGCTTGAGCTCATTTGTAATGAATAATGCATACTAAATATGTGTCCACAAAATATCTAGCATCCAAGATAAATATCTAGCATGCTTGATACAAATATCTAGCAAGTATCATCATCACAAGATGAGTCATGCCAAGAGTTATACTATGAGTCATCGTTAATCTTTTGTCAAGCCTCCACCTCATTTCCTCCACCTCATAATGTTTAATCCAAAAAGAAATAAACCCTAGTGAGGTGTCCACTTCTAGAAGCTTTCCCGAGGAAATTACAAGAACTCCTCTCATCCGTATATACATACCCGCATCCGCATTCCGAAGAATACGAATACAAAGAGACGAAAATAATCCATCAATATAATACTAGTATCCGGCTTAAACCAAATCCCACTAGTATTATCCGCCCGAACATCGTACGTGCACAAGTACACGTATGTGATCGAAGCCCTGCCGTAAAACCATACGGCCTCTACACCTTTTGCCTGGTGCAGGAAAACCCTCTGTGTAGGACTCTAAAGACTCGACACTACGCTGGCAGTGTGTTTAACCACAAGCCGCAAGCAGTACTAGCTGCACGTAACGGCTACCTAGGTATATGTCGATAAGAAGGCCAATGAGCTAACTCATCTGAACTCCTACTGAGCCTATCTGTGACAATCTCCATACAGTCCGGTCTGTTCGTCTAAGAGTATTGCGTATCGGGTCTAGGGGCGGTAATCCTCAGACCCCTAATAGCGCAACAAGTCATGTCGGAGTGTAGCCCAAAACACCCTGAGAAACTACTGGAGTACCTACCAGTAAATCTCACTTATCTTGGCCAAGGACTTTGTGTAATGGCTTTTCGAACATAACGCGATATCAACCCCTAATACCGGGAGAGACGAATCCTATCTAACCACCACTGCCTCCAAGTGCTTCGGGACTGCATCCAACTACTACCTGTTTGCACGACTCCTTTGAGCCGTGGTAGGGTAGTAATCAAAGAACAGTGGGACACACTCGAGGAGAAGTAGCAGTGTCAAGTCGATGGACTAAGCTGTACTTATGTCACCTGGGAACTGCCACCCGACGATAGGTATAGTACCCACCAGAAGTTCCTTACGAGTCCTTTCCAGTGTACTTATAATCCAATGAGCACTTGCATACTATCTCCAGTACGACGTACTAATGGCTGTGGGACAGACCATCTCCCCTGTTGGGATGAGAAGCGTATACACTAGTCTATTCTAGAGTATCGATGCCTCGTATCGATAATCCTACGACTAGGGATCTGTATAGGATGTGTTTATAGACTACCTAGTCCCACTAGTGTGACTGCCATCACAACGCTGGTAATCAAGCAAAAGATCCTAAGGGCTCTACCAATATATATAAGCGATATGCTAAGAAACACATGCACATATTGAGGTAGAAACAAACCAGGTAGCATACCATTTCAAGCAAGACTGTTACTATATCCGTGTATATCCTAAGCTTCCATTAAGTAATATACAAACCAGTATGATACAATAATGGCCTCTAGGGCATATATCACAAACAGTCCGAGTCTCCTTCGCCAGTCCCTCTGTAGGTGTTCGGGTAGACGGCAATCACAAATCACACTTCTTTTCTGATCGGATACAACGAGCTTCTTCATGGGTACAATACCTCGCTTGTTCACCGGAATGCTTCTGCGTACAGGAGCTCAGTTTGGTGTAAACGTCGGCTTCCGCACTACAACCTCTTGCTGTAGGTTACCCTTTGCTTTTACCTATAAACTCTGCTGCTCGCTGGCTGCCTTGAGAACTTGGGAGAAGGTGGTCAATCCCAGAGATATGATGTGTCTCTGAATCTCCACATCCAACCTACACATAAACCTCCGTGTCCTATCTGCCTTGTTGGTAACCAAAGGCCCAACAAATCGACTAAGCCGGGGTCACTCAGCCGCATGTGTATCAACGGATCCGCCATTCTGCTTCAGGCTAATAAACTTCTCTTCCATTTCCTCCCGATCAGATTGCGGAAAGAACTTCTCCAAGAAACTTCGCGAAAACGTTGCCTAACCGATCGGCTTGGGCAGACGGGTCTCCTTTACAAGCCACCACTTGCGAGCGTAATCTACTAATTGGATGCGTACTACATCCACCCATTTCTCATCTGGAATCTGCGCGGCGACGAGCATATTCTCTGTATCAACTAGCCACTGCTCCGCTGGCACTGGCTCCTCCAGTCCTGTAAAAGTCGACGAACTGAGCTTTCTGAAGTCCGCCACGGTGCCCTCACACTGTGCTCGCATGGGTGCTACTGCAACTATGGACTGCTGGACTGTCCGCAGACCCTACTGGAAAGCCTCGGCATGCCGCTGATTCAGCTTAATTTGCCGCTTCTGGTTTTCTAGCATACCACGTATAACTCCAAGCAATGCGGCGTTATCAACATGCCTCTGGTATGACCGTAAATCTCTATCCGCCTTGATTCTGAAGCCAAGACACTGAAGGGGATTAGCAACGGTAAATAGGATTCAATAAACAAGATAGATATAGATTCAGGACTGACAAGATAGTATTGTGGCGGGACATGTTTCTAATTCCAGGTTTCCTGGTTAGAGTATTGGGTTTAATACCCAATTCCAAAAGAACCAAACCCGAATAACCCTAAATTCTATGGCTCTGATACCAAACAAATCCCGTCATGCCCCGCTTCCCAAAATACGTGACTACGGCACGTGACAGAGCCAACCATGCTACATCTGGCTAGGAGTCATCCCTCCACAGTCACATTACGGCTGTCTAGCGGTTATCAAGAACAGTAAATATATAATCTAGCTAACACATGTCCATCTGCCACAGTAAATAAAATCAAGAAAATACATAAAGTGGAAAAGAATCAAGATCCAATAAAAACAATATCCAAATCATGTCCCAATATGGGCTCACATCAAAAGAATTAAAACATCGGAAATAAATAAACTAAACATCTTTAACACTACACGTTCAACTCCTCATTGCTCGGCTTGATTTCTAAAATACTCCTGTCCAGCCTGCGATAAAGTCAGAGTAACTGGACCATGCAAAACCCAGACGTCAGTGCGTCATAATATCAAAAGATTAATGATAACCAAGATGTGATGATATGATTAAACATGCATGTAAATAATAAATACAGATATAAAATGGTGAGGTACATGTATATGATGTGCATCCTAGAGTCTGTGCTTCTAGGCTATCTATTCTACAAGTCTTTGAAATCATTTTAATGGAATCGTCGATGTAACTCAATAGTATTCCATGCATGCCCGGGACCACGGTCAAGATTCTCGGGCTGAATCCGAGACGTGCCGTTAAGCAATAAATAGGTAACATGTACAGATGAGTGATGTCAGCAGCATCATCCCGGGACTGGCCTAGCTTGTAAAGTCTGATCAGTATAAGTATCGAACTGTTGAATTACAAGTCAGGTTTCATTATTGATTTCCTCTTACCCCCAAGATGTTGTATTCAAGTCAGGTATTTATGATCTGAATCTAATGCCAACACAGGATCAAGCAGGTACATGTTTTGTCTATGTAGACAACAAGTCACGTCCGTCAGGACAACAAGTCAGGATTGTCGGCATTAGCAATAAGATCCAAGTAACAAGTCTGGTAGTGGGTCATGAACATGTCATATGATATATTACCCAAAATAGATGCCAAATGTGAAACAGTAATCAAGATCGAAACACGACGATTGCCAGGATGCATATGTGTCTATATGTAATAGCTATTACACGTCTATTACCATATATGATGCAAACTAGATAACATACTGTACCATTATAGTAGTTTAATGATATCATGATGTTCCGGCATGCAACTAGATATGCTATTATTAGTACGGATACAGATGGACACTGTAAAATCGTAAATCTGTAATATTGGATGAATAATAAAACACATGCACTATTCTTATTCATATAATTAACGATATAATAACATAGCATGTTGCAAGTTCAAAACTTGCCTGATCATATCTCACGTCGAGATGCTGATGCCACGTCCGACGTCGGAATAACGTCGCGATGCAAACTTATACGCGCAGGACTGGACCTGGCTGAGCAGTGACGTGACGTGGTGACTGGGTTGGACGACAACGATGGCTGGGTCATCTTGATCATCGGCGACGAGCGCAACTTCCGCGGGCCGATCGGAGAATCAAGAAAAGAAAAGATGGAAAGAAAGAAATGAAGAAGAAGAGTAGGGTGACTGTTGGTATTGGGTTTTGGGGTGGCGAGGACAAAGGCGATATGACGGCGACGACGGCTGATGGCGACGTGCTGCTTCGGCAAGATGGCTGTGGTTTCTTGGGTTGGTGATCGGGGTCGGGAAGTTGTGGGGTTGGTGGCGGCGGTGGTCTTGCATGTCGGGAGAGGAGAGGGAGGTGAGGAGGAGGGGATGGATGTGATGATGGATAGCGACGGCGGGGTCTTCGACGAGGGGTGAGGTTTCTTGGGTTGGCGTTGTGGGGAGGTGCAGGGGTGCTTCGGGAAGAAGAGAAGTTAGAGGAGGTGGAGGTCTCGGAGGTGGTGACGGAGATGATGAGGGCGGTGACGGTGAGGTGAGCATGAGGTGAATGACGACGATGGTTTGGTGAGGGCATAGGTAGGGTTTTCTCGCGGAGAGAGAAAGAAGAAAGAATACGAGGAAGAGAAAGAGAGAGAGAGGGTTAAGTTTATAATTATTATATATATATATATATAGTGAGAGAGAGAGAGAGGCAGAAGGGGGGGGGAGACGAGAGAGGGAGACTGAGAGGAGAGAGAGAGAATAGTTTAGTTAATAAATCTATTATATATATATATATTATGTACTGTTAGTTTAGTTTAGTAAAAGAATATTATAATATATATATTTGGGGATTATACAGCTAATATCAAATTAATCCGAACATTACCCGTGTCCCTTCTAAAAATCTAGTTTTTAAATATGAAGAAAATATGTAAAAGTTAAAATCATAATGCGATATCCTGTCAATTAAAATGCATACCCCCAAGTACGAATCTATGTAAATATTCGTAGCGATCCAAACGAGTTTGTTTTATCAATTAGTACATGAACATGCTACATGGGTGCAACCATATGATATGGGGTACAATGACAAACCATTCTAGATATCAAAGTATATTATTTGGTTTTTATTTGTATTATTAAAAGATATGCGGATACAAAATATATTATGTGTGTGTATAGAATCTAGATATGCATGGATCCTCTGTACTAGCAAATATTTGATGTAATCTTAAACCATGATGGGTTTCAAATATGCGGGTCGGGTTGAATACTAACCACAGATACCAAATGCACTATCCGCACCCAAAAAAAAAAAAATAATCAAGACATCTGTCGTAAGATTTGAAATACCCTAAATAACAGTGCTAGGGTGTTACATTTATTCTACCATGTCGAAAAACCAAAGGTATTTGTTTCTCAACACTCCACCTTTCTTGAAAGGATATTTCTTGAAAAAGAAATTAGTGGGAGCGCGGTAGAACTGGATGAAGTTTCAAAAATACAAAGTATAACTGAAGATTTGATAGAATCAGAAGATTCAATAATCCCGGACGAGCCTCAGCCACTTCGCAGATCTAGTAGGATTTCTCATCCGCCCGAGAGAGACTACGATTTTCTCATAGACGGGGATTGAGAGGATTGCATCTTGGAAGAAAATAATCCTACTTGGGTCAAACATGCCATTACCAGTAGGGACTCTAATAAATGGCTGGATGCTATGCGATCCGAAATGGAGTCTATATACATTAATAAAGTTTGGACCTTGGATATTTCCCTTCCTGGGGTAAATCCGTTGGATACAAATGGATTTTCAAAAAGAAGATTGGTGTAGATGGACACGTGGAAACCTATAAGGCTAGACTTGTTGCAAAATTTTTTCGTCAAAGTCCCGGTGTGGACTATGACGAAACCTTTTCTTTAGTGGCTATGCTAAAATCCATTCGGATCCTTCTTTCCATTATTGCCTTCCATGACTATGAAATCTGGCAGATGGACGTAAAACTGCTTTTCTAAACGGAAGTTTGGAAGAGTACGTTTATATGGATCAGCCGGAGGGATTCGTAGATAGTGGGAGTAGTGGGAAGGTGTGCAAGTTGCTTAAATCCATTTATAGATTAAAGCAGGCATCACGGAGATGGAACATATGTTTTGATGAGACAGTTAAGGAATTTAACTTCATCCAAAATGAGGATGAGCCTTGTATATACAAGAAAATTGTAGGAAGAACTGTCGTATTCGTAGTCTTGTACGTGGACGACATTCACTTGATAGGAAATGACATTCCTATGCTACAATCGGTGAAGCTGTTCTTATCACAAATGTTCTCCATGAAAGACTTGGATGATGCCTCGTATATTCTGGAGATTAAGATCTATAGAGATAGATCCAAGAGATTGTTAAGACTTTCACAGTCCATGTATATAGAGGCTATACTAAAGAGATTTAGTATGGAAAATTCCAAGCACAGTAATATACCCGCATTGCATGAAATCACCCTCTCCAAAGAGATATCTCCCAAGACTGATGAAAAAAGGGTTCGCTTGAGCATTATACCTTACGTTTCGGCGGTAGGATCTATAATTTATGCAATGCTATGTACCAGATCAGATGTAGCTTACACACTTAGCGTGGTGAGCAGGTATCAGTCGAACCCAGGAGAGAACCACTGGACAGTAGTGAAGAACACTCTTAAGTACCTGAGAAGGACTAAGGAACTGTTCATGGTATACGGTAATAGGGACCTCCAGGTGGAGTTCTTTACCGACTTGAGCTTCCAGAGTGATAAGTATGACATCAAGTTTGTCTCGGATTTTGTGTTTACCTCAATGGAGGGGCGATCTGTTGGAAGAGCTCTAAACAGGACACCGTCGCAGATTCGACGATGGAGGCTGAATACATTGCTGCCAACGATGCCGCAAAAGAAGTGGTCTGGATAAAGAAGTTCATTACTGAATTTGAGGTGGTTCCATCCATTGTTGATCCAATACCTTTGTATTGCGACAACAATGGGGCTGTGATTTTAGCGAAGGAACCATGGTCCCATCAAAAATCCAGACACACCTTGAGGCGGTATCACCTGATCAGGGAGATCGTAGATCGCCGGGAGATCAAGGTGCGGAGAGTAGACACAAAATAGAACACGGCGAATCCATTCACCAAGGCCCTCCCTCAAGCACAGTTCGAGAGACTATTTGAGATGTTGGGTATGCGATATACCAACAACTCGCCCTAGAGCAGACGTTGGGTACTTGGTACGCTAATATATGGCCTTAGTGCAAGTGAGATATTGTTGGATATGTATTCCCTAGAGGCCATTATTGTATATGTATATATAGTGGATACTTAGGCATATGTATGTACATGACAATCTTGCTCGACATGATAGTATATTATTTGGTTTTTCTTTATCTTAACATGTGTATATGTTTTACTTGTTATTACGTATCATTAATACATGTTGATAAAACCCGTAGGATCATTACTTGACTACCAGCGTTATGATGGTGATCATACATATGGCGGCTGGATAGTCCATAAGCACATCCTTAAATGTCCTTAGTTGTGGGAGTATTAAGACCGGGCATCAATATTCCAGAGTAGACTGGTGTATACATTTCTAGACCCCGATGAGGGGCGATGGTTGGTCCCACAACCATTAGTCTTTCGCACCTAAGATCGCATACATGTGCTCACTAGGGGGTGAGTACACTGGACGGACTCGTTGAGAACTTCTAGATGGTACTATACCTATCGTCGGATAGTAGTTCTCAGATGACGTGCGTACAGGTTAGTCTTCAGATCTGAGATCATCATTTGTCTCGTGTGAGTTCCTACTATATTTAGACTACTACCCTACCACAGCTCTATTAAGTCGTGCAAACATGTTTTAGTTGGGTACAATCCCGAGCCACATGGAAGCAGTGAGCGATTGTTGGGGATTCGTCTCTCCCGGTATAGGGAGTCGATATCACACTGTGTTCGGTTGGCCAGCACCATAAGACCTTGATCAAGGCAGTTGGTATTTACTGATACTTAGATCAGCGGTTTCTCGGATTGGTCCTGAGCCACATAGGTACGAATTATCTAGTTATTAGGGTCTGACGTTTACCACCCCATAGACTCGGTATGAGATACTCTTAAACGAAGAGACCGGACTGTACGGAGATTGTCACAGATAGGCTCAGTAGGGGTTCGGATGAGTTTGCTCGCAGTCCTTCCTTTTCGACAGGTACCCGGGTAGCCTTTACGTACAGCTAGTACCGTTGATGTGCTTGTGGTTATAGATTTATCCAGTAACTCACTGCCGGCGTACTGTCGAGTCTTTAGAGTCCCACACATAGGGTTTTCCTGGTTCAGGCAAAATGATGTAGTAGCCGTATTTTGATACGTGCAGGGTTTTGATCGAATGATTGTACTAACTAACTGGACTTTCGATCGGACGGTTGATAATACTAGCCGACATAGGATTGAGCCAGATTATTAAATCAGGTATTGATTTAATAATTTACATATAGATATTTCGATATGTATATTCTAGTATTATGTTCTTTGTGTTATTCTATCTCTTTGGGTATTCATATTTTGATACGAATACGGGTATGTATATACAGTAGAGTGTATTCTGTATTTATACGGAAAACATTCTAGAAGACGGACACCTCATTTCCTTGGTTTTTCTTTTCTAGAAATTACACATGAGGTGGAGGGGTGAGGTGGCAAGAGAATGGTGTTAAGCATGGTTGAATAGGGCAGGCAAATGAATTTATAATTCATTTGTCTACACTATTCAAGTATGGTTGGTTTTTTATATTGCAAATATCATTTGACAAAACCATGCTTGCTTGATCATTATTGTGAGATTTTTTTCCATTTTCACCATTCTCTTTCTCTCTCTATTTCTTGGGCTCCTCCTTCATCTTCCTCCCTACCCTCTCAAGAGTTGAGAAACAAGAGTGAAAGAGAGACAGAAAATTACAAGAACAACTCACTACATCACTAGACACTCTAGATTAGCAACCTAGAGTCTTTAGTTGCTCCACTAGATTTTTAGTGTGGAACTAGAGCCATGAACCACATCCCCCAGATAGATCGTGTTCGACAGAGGAAGACTGGCAGTCAAGCTCGATCAAGGAGCCCTCAAGGATCTAAGGAAGAGAGTAGAAAACCGAAGGATATGGTTCATTTGGTATAACCCTCTCTTCATAGTACTTTAAACTCTATGTAGTTTTCTAGTTTAAATGTTTGCATTCGATTCTAAGTTTTGTAGTTTTTAGCGCCTCTAGAATTTTTATTTTTCATTCCTCAAAGGCCGCGGTTGCGGCGACTAAAGCGCTAAAAACCCTAACACATATACCCTATGTGTGGGTAAAACATCTATAGACTTGAGAATTTAATTCAAGTTATAGTATCAATGCCTCATATCCTCGTATTTTATTTTATATAAATATATAGATAGATATGCCCACACACCTTTCAGTGTGACCGTTGCTTCATGCGACACCAACTAACCGATTACTCAATGTGTGGATTTAAATATGCCTATTTTTGCAACTACTTCAGACCTTCAGCCGTGACTCCCAAATCAGATGGTCTAAGGAACTAGGTGATGAAGCATCTCTAAAAACTGAAGTTTTACTCATCCTAAGCAATTACAAAACTAAACTTATTATATTTATGCTTTTTTTTTATCTTAACCGGCACCCTTCCGTAGTTTAGACTGCCTACTATGCACATATTTTATTTTACTTAGATATTTTGGTAAAAATATTTATAGGTATGCTCTATTATCTTAAGCTTTCAAATTTCATGTTTGTGCAATTGTGTAGGGTGTATATTCACTAGATTTGATTTCAAAATAAGGAGTTAATTTTTCATATTTCATTCTATCCTCAGATTCAATAGTTTTCCATTATATCACTTAACTTTTGGGATTTCAAAATCAAGATTACCAACTAACTTGCTTGATTCAAAAACTTCTTTTAGAGAAGAAAAACTAATAAACCTAAAAAAATTGAAAAAGAACAGAAAAACAATAATGTGCTAACCATCCCCATACTTATTTCTGATATTGTTCTCAATGTAGACCCCTCACTCATCTCTCTAGTCCTACTCATAATTCAGTAAAGAACAGTCACTATAATGTTCCATGCTAGACAGATATATAAAGTAATGTAATGAAATTAATTCAGACAGAGATAAATCATTAAGATTGATAAAAAAATTAAACATGAACAAACTTACAGAGCCCAAAAATTTAGGAGATTCTTTGCTCATCAAGCCGCGAATCGGCGGTGGTCGGCCACTGATATGCGATCTGATATTGGATTTCTACTTTCTACTTTGAATTACATACCCTGCAACTTATTTCTTGTTTTTATGTTAGGTTTTGGAGTCAAATAAAAGTGTTTAAATAAGCGGGGAAGAATAAGATGATTGTTTTTTTATTATAAAAAAATTATGATTAAAACCCTAAAATATAAACATAAAAGAAGAAAAAGAAAAAGAAAAAGAAAAGAATTTAAATTTACATAACGCTTTGGCTAATTCAAACGTTAATATTAACCATTCAAAATTTTTGTTTATAATCATGTAAGAGGGGTAAAATAAATTGTAGCAGTAAGTATCAATTAACACTCTAAACTTGATATGCATAATATTAATGTGGTTGTAGGGTGTCTTTCGTCACCCTATTGATATGGGAATGCGCGCTTGTCAGAGGCATTACAGATTCTCCCTGCCTAGGATAGACCGGGATTTATTGATTGTGGGGATCCGAATCTCCGGCGGCCGCTGACTAAATTGCCGTTAATTACCCCTTGCCTTTGGAGCGAGAGAGCTTTCGATTGACGGGTCAAAATGGTCATGCGAACTCAATGTGCAGCGTGCGTGCGTGTGTCTTGAGGGGCTTTAGGTATATCGAGAGCCTCGCAGAGTTTACGAGCCTGCGGGTATATTAAGAGCCTAGCAACTCCCTTGCGGTGTGCAGGACAACATCCCGTTAGAAATTTTTTTCTAACAGGAGATGTGTTTTGAGTGTGGAGCGTGGGGGGAAAAAAAGGACGAGGAGCGTCCTAAGGACGCGTGAGATGGCACGTGGGCGCCATGCGCCAGCGGGCCATGCGCCCTACACATGGGTCCTGGGCACCAGCGGCTCACATGCTTGGCGTATGGGCGTTGGGTGCCAGTGGGTCACGCGCCCGGCATGCGGGCGTTGGACACCCGCGGAAAGAGGGGCTTAGCCCATGGATTGGGAGTTGAACTCCCGAATGACTTTTGGATTTAAACTCCTAAAAATGGATCTTTTTATGGAGTTAAACTCCTAAAATATCTGGATTTTGAGGTTAAACTCCCTTGAGAATTTGGATCTTGGAGTCGAACTCCTCAAAGGTTTGTTTGGAGTTAAACACCTAAAGAAAAGATTCTTGTTCTGGAGTTAAACTCCCAAAGATTTTCGGAGATAATGAAAGGGGACCCCTTTCTTCTCCCTTGAGCCCTGAATCCTCTCTTAAGTCTTGGATCTTCCTAAAATGGGATTTTTGGAGATGGATTTCCTTCTTCCTCCTCTCTATTGGTTGGATCTTGGATAAAGAGGATCATGGGATTTAAAAATCTCTCCTTTTAGAGATTTAAACTCATCTTCAGGGGTTTTATGGTGACAAACTGTTTCTTTTTGGGAAAACAAGAATTAAACTCTTAATTTAATTCAAAAAAAGAAGTAGGTTTAAAAGCTTGAGGAAGGTGAAGTAGGCACGGAACCTTAACTTTTGAGGGGAATGAATTATTCTCATTTCATCATGATGTTTGTCTTTTATAGGCTACACAATTTTACATATAGCCCCTTGGGCTCTACAAAATGGCAGTTTGTCCATCCCATGCTCATGTGCTTATTTATTTTTGCAGATAAACCATGAGCATCACAAAAATTTGGCTTTTTGCCCATTTATTTTACATTCATGCATGAAAATTACATCAAACTTATTTATTACGTAATTTTCTTCTTGGCATGGGGGAAGTCGGCTGCTTCATGTTCGGGCTCAACTTCGGCATGGGCCCACTTGACCTGGGCTAAGGCTCACTTAGCTTGGGGTTGATTTTGACTTTTATTTGGTCAACCGGGGTGTAATTTTTGACCCCAACAAAGTGCCCCCCATCAATAAATGCACACTGCGTGTATGTGTTGTGTGCATGAAATTGATGGATCTTGTTCGTGGGGAGTTTGACTTCGAGGTGGAACATCATTCCGGGGGCGGAGCATCATTCCGGGAAGCGGAGCATCATTCCGATGTGTGGAGCATACTTTCAGGATTGGAGCATCATTCCAAGGAGCGGAGCATCATTCAAGGATCGAAGTATCATTCCGAGGTGCGGAGCATAATTCCGTATATGTGTTGTGTGCATGAAATTGATGGATCTTGTTCGTGGGGAGTTTGGTTTCGAGGTGGAACATCATTCCGGGGGCGGAGCATCATTCCGGGAATCGGAGCATCATTTCGAAGACAAAGCATAGTTTCGAGGCAGGGTTTCGGGGTGAAGCATAGTTTCGACACGGGATAGGAGTATCCCGGGATGAAGCTTAATTCCGACAGGGAAGGCAGATACTCCGAAGCGAAACATAATTCCAATACGGGGCATAATTCGAGATGAAGTATGGTTTCTACACAAAGGTAGACATTCTGAACGAAATATTGTTCCGATGCAGAGGTTGATTCCAAGGCAAAGCATAATTCCGACATGGAAGGCAGATACTCCAAAGTGAAGCATGATTTCGACACGGTGTACATTCTGAGACGAAGCAAGATTTCGACATAGATGTTGAATCCAAAGGGAAGTATAATTTTGACAGGGAAGGTATATACTCCGGGGCGAAGCATCATTCCGACGTGGGGCATATTCTAAGACGAAGCATGATTCCGACGCAGAGATTGTTAGTTGACTTGATTCCGAGGCGGAGCATAATTCCGACATGGAAGGCAGATATTCTGAGGCGAAGCATGATTTCAACACGTGGTACATTCTGAGACGAAGTATGATTCCGACAGAGATTGTTGGTTGACTTGATTCCGAGACAGAGCTTAATTCCAACAGGGAGGTCGTTGGTCGACTTGATTCCGAGGCGGAGCTTGATTCCGATAGGGAGGTCATTGGTCGACTTGATTTTGAAGCGGAGCATGATTCTGATGGGGAGGTTGTTGGTTGACTTGTTTATTTGATTTGATTTGGGAGTTTCTTATCCGTCCAGTGAGGCTTTTGAGCCCGAGACTTGGAATTTGGGTTTTTCCTCGGCGTTAGCATCGCTACACTGGAATATGGTATCAGGAGCGAATCATTTGCCGTAGAGAAGTTGGGATTTGGGTTGGCATCAGCATCGCTACACTGGAATATGGTACCAGGAGCGAATCATCATTTGCCATGAGTGGATTTAGTGATTTTGGTTTTGGTTTGGCATCAGTACCGCTACATTGGAATATGGTACCATAAGCGAATCATCATTTGCCGTGAGGGGATTTCCCTCGTTCCTAGTTTAACGACTTTGGGGTCATCTGTTCGCAGTTTAACGACTTAGAGGTCTTTTGTTTGCAGTTTAATGAGTTAGGGGTTTATTGGATCGAAAGTTTGGAAATTTGGGATTGGGGTTAGCATCAGTGCTGCTAATGCCAGAAGAAATTCATCATTTGCCTTTACCTGTTGTGGAGCGATGGCTTAGGAGATAGGTTTAGGTCCTTATCACCTAAGGCTTTTCAATTTTATGAGCCGTAAGGGTCCCATAAAAGCATTTTCTCTCTACGAGTCAAAAGGATCTCGTAGGTGCATTTTCTCCTTAGAAGTCATGAAGACCCTAAGTGTTTCTTCCCTTATAAGTCGTTAGGATCCCACAAAGATGTTTTCTTATGAGTCGAGAGGATCTCGTAAGTTTTGTCCTCCTCATGTATCGTGAGGACACATGAGTGAGTCTTCCCAAATGAAGCATAATTCCAAGGGCGGAGACCGGCCGCGGGACTGGTGATTACGGTGGGGGCATGAATATGATTTAGCTTGTTTTATGCCCGTGGATTGTATACGGTAGTCAATTTGGGGACTGGTTGTAGGGCTGAGAGAATTTGGGAGATTTGGAATTTTGTTGGCATCTGCATCGCTAACACTAGAATGGTATTAGGAGCGACTCATCATCCGCCGTTTGGGAATATAGGGATTTGGATTTTGGTTGGCGTCTGCTTCGCTGCATTGAAATATGGTATCAGGAGTGACTCATCATTCGCCGTTTGGAAATTTAGGGATTTGGATTTTGGCTGGCGTCTGCATCGCTAACACTGAAGTATGGTTTCAGGAGCGACTCATCATTCGTCTTTGGAGGAGTTTGAAATATTTATTTATATACACACATTTTTTTTATCGTGATTGCTCTATCATATCAGCTTTTCTTATCGCGAAGGTCGTGATTGGCCTATCCTTTCGGCTATTTATTCGCGGTTGCCTCATCATTTCGGCTATATATTTTCATTTTTATTTTACTCGCTGATTTTTATTGCGAGTTGCCCCATCATTTAGTCTATTTATTTTCATTTTTATTTTACTCGCTGATTTTTATTGCAAGCATTCCCCATCATTTCGGTTATTTATTTTCATTTTTATTTTACTCACTGATTTTTATTTCAAGTTGTCCTATCATTTCGGCTCTTTCTTTTTTTTTATTTACACAACAATTTTTTTTTACACTCCCGGTTTAACGACGTGGTGGTCGATTGTTCCCGGTTTAACGACGTGGTGGTCAAGGTTGTTTGCTTATCCAAACCTCTCGAAATTTGATCTTGGCAGGGCTGAGCTGATGACCGTAACTTGGTGATTTGCCGATACATCCGAAAACGGTAGGTTTTTCCTAGCCCTGTATTAGTTCTCTACCCAATCTTTGAAAACAAAGCAGTCTTCGATGGTGTGACTCACCATCCTATGATATAGGCAGTATATGGGATTGTCGGACTGTCACTCCCCTTTCCCAAAATACGTAAATACGGAACATGATAGAGGCAACCATGCTACCTATGGCTAGGAATAATCCCTCTATAGTCTCATTACGGTTGTTAATCGGATATCAAAAACAGTAAATAACATCTAGCTAACACATGTCCATCTGCCACAATAAATAAAATCAAGAAATGTATATAGCGGAAACGAATCAAGATCCAATAAAATAATCTCTGAATCACGTCCCTTATGGGATCACATCGATAAAAATAAAACTACGGAAATAAATAAACTAAGTATCTCTAAAACTAAACATCTAGCTCCTCATTGCTCGGCTTGCTTGCTAAAATACTCCTGATCTGCTGCGATAAACTCAGAGAAACTGGGCCATGCAAAACCTAGACATCAGTGTGTCATAAATATCAAAATAATAGTAATAACCAGGATAGGATGCTATGATTAATGTCACGCCCCGCTTCCCAGAGTACGCAAGATTGGGCACGTGACATAGCCAACCATGCTACCTGTAGGTAGGAAATATCCATCCACAGTCACATTACGGTTGTAGAGATATCAAGAAATTATATAATAAACTAATCTAATACATGTCCAAATCCATAATAACAAGAATCAATAAACAATGAGTGCGGAAGCAAATGATCCAATACAATAAATAAACAGTACGTCCCATAATGCGGGCTCACATCTGGAAATGAAATGAAATAAATAAACTAAACCCTAAGGAACTCACAGTTCAGCCTGCTGGCTGAAGTACTCCTGCTCGGTCGTCGATAGTGGTAAGGAATCTGGGCCATGCAAAACCCAGACGTCAGCGCGTCATGTCAACCAAATAATATAATATAAACATGGTAATAACAATGCAGGTATGAACATGTATAAAGCAGTACTATGGAATATCAGTGCAGCGGTAACGAAACTGTCCTATCAGGTTTCTACTCTAAAGTCTTTGAAATCAATTGATGAATCGTCGATGTAACTCAATAGTATCCCGTGCGTGCCCGGGACCACGGTCAAGGTTCTCAGGGCTGAATCCGAGACATGCCGCTAGGCAGTAAAGTAGGTAGTAGGATGGACGAGTGATGTCAGCATCATCACTCCCGGACTGGCCAAGCCCGTAAGACTGATCAGAACAAGTATCGAACTGTTGAGTTACAAGTCGGTTTCACCTTTGATTTCCCCATACCCCCAAGTTATGTATGTCAGGTCAGGTATTCAGTAGTCCATGATTAATGTCAACCCAGAATCAGGTAAAAACAGGTATGTCTGGATAGACAGCAGGAATGGTCCATGAGGACCCCAAGTCAGGTTTATTGGCATTAGGCATGAGATCATGTAATAAGTCAGGTTGTAGTCCAATAGGTTGAGTCAGTATGTATAGGGTGTCATGTCCGGGTATCAGTACATGTGCCAGGTGTATCAAGATCGGGTCAATATGTAATGCAATCAAATGTATGCTGATAACAGGTATAATAACGAATAAGGAACAACAGCAGGAACAGTAAATAACAATATTATTCCATGTAAACACAGTGATACTTTGTATTCTCTTATTAACAGGTTCAAGCACCCTTGGGGTGCAATAATCACAGTGTAGCGCAATATTAATAACAGCAGGCAATAAAGATATAAGTGTGCGACTATTATCCTCTAAACAGTAAAATGATTAGCAGGTAGTTGTTATTAAGGTTACAGTGGCAAAATACGATTTAGATGGCAGTATTATAATGTACATCATATTTCGTCCAATGAGGACAAGTAACAATACTTAGTTAAAACCGCAAGTTTTATGAGTCAAATATTTAATTAGTTTAACGTAGCATGTAGCAAGAAATCTTGCCTCGACGGTTTCGCAAATCGGAAAGCACGGATGCAAAGTCGCAGAAAACACGAGATGGGTGCACGGACTACGGATCGAGTCCCAACAGCGAACAGCGGGACCACACGGACCAGGGTACTTCGCTGGAGCGTCGGGTCCAAACGACGGCACTGTCGGAATCCGGCAAAAGTCATCGGCAACGAAGTTAGCAACACGATAAACGTAATAAGATCAGCGGGGGATTAAACATGAATGGAAAGCTAAAGGGATGCTTACAGGGAAGAACCAGGGGCAACTACGACGGGCCCGACGGCGATGGGCGCGCCGGCGGCGAACAGGAGATGCGGCGAGGGCTGGAGTTTTCTTGTTCGCTGGAAATAGGGTGGTGCTGTGCGATGAGGGGAGGTAAGGGCCGGGTTCTGGTCGCAGGGAAGAGGGGGTGGTCCGAGGTGGCGCGGGTGACGTCGACGAGGGTCGACGGCACGTTTTCCGGCGACCCGGGGGTTGGTGCTAGGGTCGGGCTCGGGTTCTGGTGGTCCGGCGAGGGAAGGAGGAAGGCGACGACGAGGTCGGGACGAGGAGGAAGAGAGGGAGTCTCAGGCGTCGTTGGTGACGGGAGGCGGCGTCGACGGCGAGATCTGCGGCCGGGTGATGTCGTCGGGGTTGGGTTGCAGTGCAACGCAGGCGAGGGAAAGGAGGAAGAAGAGGAGGAAGGGATGCTGTTGGGCTGTGGAGGTGAGAACGGCGACGGCGAGGTCGCGGAGAGGTCGACGGCGGCGGCACGACGATGCTAGGGCTAGGGTTCCGTGGGGTTTTCTCGTGGTGGG
Source organism: Agapanthus africanus (assembly GCA_030015575.1). Lineage (NCBI taxonomy): Eukaryota > Viridiplantae > Streptophyta > Magnoliopsida > Asparagales > Amaryllidaceae > Agapanthus > Agapanthus africanus. The sequence goes on along the minus strand of JASDDO010000028.1, from coordinate 166,558,651 downwards.
TTCTTTCGCGAGGAACAGTGAACGAATATATAGAGGGAGAGAGAGATTTGATGAAGAGAGAGAGAGAGATTTAGAGGAAGAGAGAGAGAGAGGCGGTGAAGAGAGAGACAGAGAGAGAGTGGGAAAATGGTGGGGCCCACGAGGGTTTTAGCCCCTCGTGATTGGCCAGAGGGGGAAAATTTTGTGGGTTAAAGAAAATCTAAAGAAAGATTTAACGTTGATTTTGGTAACAGTAAAATATATATATAGTTTAATATATTTAATTAAATGGGCATTTTCGGCGCTAAATGAAACATTTCCAAATCGCGCCCGGTTTGCGCCCAAATGTTTCAAATTCAAATTATAGGATTTTAAGCGAGTTCCAAATTTTGAAAAGAGGTGTTTAATGATTAAAATGCATGCCCCCAAGTCGGACACTTGTACGCGCGCGTAGACGTCCAAACTTGCCCGTTTCGCCGAACGGGACGAAATCTCGACGTGCGGACGCTACCACGCGACTAGTGGCGACGAGTAGACCAATATGGACATTTTTAATTTCATTTTCGGTGTTAAAATTTGTTATGTGCCAAAATGATTTAACCGGTTAAAATTTAGCAATAAACACCAACCAATCAGGATAATTGGAATGAGCAATATATAACACTCAACTAGTAATAGAAATAGTATTATTGGGCTCGGGTGTTACATCATACCCAACTACAAAAAAGAATTTCGTCCTCGAAATTCCAAGAATACAAGATAGCTAACTATAGGAAAAGATGAGGAAATTTCTGCCGGATCTCGTCTTCTCGCTCCCAAGTGGTTTCTCCATGCGATCGATTACCCCAAGAAACTAGCACAAGAGGGATAACCTTGTTCTTAAGAACCTTTTCTCTTCGATCCTTGATTTCAACTGGTCGCTCCTCAAAAGTTAGGTCCTCCCGTACAGTCAACTCCGAATGATCCAAGACATGAGTCTCATCGCGAACATACCTCCGCAGTTGAGACACATGGAACACATCGTCCACTCCTGCCAATGACTGTGGTAACGCCAAACGGTACGCTACCTCTCCAACACGCTCCAATATCTCGAAGGGTCCAACGAATCGAGGGCTAAGATTTCCCCGACTCCCAAAGCGAATCACCCCTCTAGTCGGTGATATCTTCAGGAATACCAAATCACCCACGGCGAACTCTAGAGGTCTTCTTGACGTGTCCGCCCAACTTTTCTGTCTGTCTTGAGCTGCCTTCATATGCTTCCTGATTGTATTCACCTTCTCGACTGTCTGTACCACCAAATCTGGTCCTAGTAACCTTCGTTCACCAACATCATCCCAACAAACCGGTGTACGGCATTTACGACCATACAACGCTTCAAACGGAGCCATCTGAATAGTCGCTTGGAAGCTATTGTTGTACGAAAACTCCACCAGGTGTAGATGATCCTCCCAAGAACCTTTGAAGTCCAACATGCAAGCCCTCAACATATCTTCAAGGGTCTGGATCGTTCTCTCCGATTGTCCATCAGTCTGAGGATGATAAGCTGTGCTAAACTTCAATCGAGTCCCCAAACTTTCTTGTAAACTCCTCCAGAAGTGCGACAAAAACCGAGTGTCCCGATCGGACACGATGCTTACCGGTACTCCATGCAATCTTACAATCTCCTGCATGTACCGCTCTGCCAACGTCTCCGTCGATTGACCAACCCGAAAAGGAATAAAGTGAGCTGCCTTGGTCAACCGATCGACAATCACCCATACTGCATTGTTGCCCTTTGGACTCCATGGTAAAGCCGTCACGAAATCCATGGTTATATGTTCCCACTTCCACTGAGGAATCGGAAGTGGTTGCAACAAACCAGCAACCCTTTGGTGTTCAGCCTTGACTTGCTGACACACCAAGCACTTAGCCACGAAGCGAGCAATCTCCCGTTTCATACCTTCCCACCAGAAGTGCTGTCGAACATCTCGGTACATCTTTGTGCCTCCTGGATGTACGGAGTAAGCTGAACTGTGTGCCTCCTTCATGAGCTCTTCACGCACATCCCCTTTTGGCACACACACCCGGCTACCATATCTCAACGAACCATCTTCATGAATCAGTAAATCGGTTCGTAGTCCGGCCTCAACCTGCTCTCGAAACTTTTGCAGTCTAGGATCCTGCGATTGCGCCGCTTTAATCTTCTCAACCAAGGACGACTGTACTCGCAACTGCATCAACTGTCCCGTAGCATGTGGTAGCACAACCTCCAAGTCAAATCTCTGAAAATCCGCAATGATCTCCCTTTGTGCGGTCAATACCTGAATTGCTGGTAACCGACTTAGCGCATCCGGCACGACGTTAACCTTTCCCGGATGGTACTTAAGATCGAGGTCGTAGTCGGCCATCAACTCCAACCATCTGCGTTGCCTCATGTTCAACTCCTTCTGAGTGAACACATACTTCAAACTCTTGTGATCTGTAAAGACTTCGACTCTCTCGCCCAAAAGGTAATGTCTCCAAATTTTCAAGGCGAAGATTACGGCCGCGAGCTCCAAGTCATGAGTCGGATAATTCTTCTCATGAGTCTTCAGTTGTCTTGATGCGTAAGCGACGACCTTCCCATTCTGCATCAAAACACATCCCAATCCTTTTCCAGATGCGTCGCTGTGAATCACCAGTCCTCCTGAATTATCCGGTACAGTTAGGATAGGGGCGGTTATCAACTTCTGTTTCAACGTCTCGAAGGCCAATGCACATCCATCCGTCCAAACAAACGGTACCTCCTTGCGCGTGAGCTTGGTTAACGGCTCAGCTAAACGAGCGAAGTTCTCCACAAATCTTCTGTAGTATCCGGCGAGTCCAAGAAAACTTCTTATCTCCGCAACAATCTTTGGAGTTGGCCAATCTCGAACTACTGCAATCTTCTCGGGATCAACGGCGATTCCATCGCCCGTCACGACATGCCCCAGAAACTTCACTTCTTCCAGCCAGAATTCGCACTTACTCATCTTCGCGAATAATTTCTCTTGTCTCAGCGTCTGCAGTGCGATCTTTAAATGCTCAGCATGCTCCTCCGGACTCTTCGAGTATACCAGAATATCGTCAATGAATACCACAATAAACTGGTCCAAGAATGGTGAAAAGATCCTGTTCATCAAATCCATGAATATTGCCGGCGCATTCGTTACTCCGAAGGGCATCACTAGATACTCGAAATGTCCATATCGAGTTCGAAACGCCGTCTTGCAAATGTCTTATGCCTTCACTCGGACCTGATGGTATCTTGATCGCAAGTCCAGTTTCGAGAATACCCTCGCGCCACTAAGCTGCTCAAAAAGTTCTCCATTGCGGGGGATCGGGTACTTGTTCTTAATCGTCACCCGATTCAATTCTCGATAATCAATGCACATCCTTCTCGTGCCATCCTTCTTCTTTACTAAAAGAACTGGAGCTCCCCAAGGTGAGTTGCTGCTTCGAATCCATCCCTTCTCGAGTAATTCACCAACTTGTTTCTTAACTTCTTCCAATTCCATTGGCGCCATCGGATAATAAGATTTTGATACTGGCGCTGCACCAGGAATAAGGTCAATCGCGAACTCCACATCTCGCTTTGGCGGTAAGCCCGAAATATCTGCAAATACATCCATAAAGTCGCGAACAACTGCCGGCTCTTCATTACTATCCGCTTCCATTGCTGCAAGAACACTGCGTGTCGGCCTAGCCCTGAACTTGACTGGCCCGACAGAGCTGCTTCCTCCAATGAAAGTAAACTCAGGGTGTCCGGGAATCTGGAAAATTACTTTCCTTGCCCTACAATCAATGTGTGCGTGGAAAGTGCCAAGAAAATCCATTCCCAAGACTACTTCATAACTGCCCGTATCTATCACCAAGAAATCTGCAAAAAGCTCCCGTCCGCAAACAACAACTGTACAATCTTTACATTCCTTACTAGCTATGATTTTCCTATTCCCAGTATGTATGTCCCAGAAACTAGACAGGGTCGTGCAGGTAATCGAGTGTGTAGTTATAAATTTGGATGACATAAAACAGTGGGATGCTCCGGAATCAAATAATGCCAATGCGGGAAAACCATGAACGAGTAAAGTACCTGAAACCACTTCTCCTGATGCCTTAGCTTCCTCAGCTGTCAATGTGAAAGCTCGAGCCTGATTAGGTCCTTGAGTCAGCTGTTTCTGCCCTTGGAACGGTCTCTGCGGAGGCTTCTGTATATCATCTCTCGTGCGAAGCTTCGACGGACAGGCACCAACTGCGTGATCGGCTGCCCCACAAACCAGACAAAGTCCCAGTCTTCTTCTACACTCCTTATGCACGTGCCCAGGTAAGTGGCAGTAGGCACAGGTCACGCTCTTCTTTCGGTCAACGATCACAGGCTTCTTCATGGGTGCTACGCCCCGACGGTCCACTGGAATACCTCTGCGCCCATGATCTCGGTTAGGTACAAATGCGGGCTTTCTAGCCGCAACTGCTGTCTGCTGTAGGTTCCCTTTCATCCCCGACAGACTCTGCTGCTCTCTGGCTGCCGTAAGAACCTGCGAGAAAGTGGTCAAACCCAGGGAGACAATCTGCCTCTGGATGTCCACATCCAAACTGCGCAAGAACCTTCGCGCCCTTTCTGCCTCCTTGGCGACTAAGGGTCCAGCGAAGCGGCTGAGTCTCGTCCATTCCGCTGCATGTACATCCACAGCTGCTCCATTTTGTCTCAGCCCGATAAATTTCTCTTCCATTTCCTCCCGTGCAGTCCGCGGGAAGAACTTCTCTAAGAAACTTTTAGAGAAATCCGCCCAACTGATTGGCTTGGACAAGCGGGTCTCCTCCACAAGCCACCACTCTCGGGCGTAATCCACCAGCTGAATGCGCACCACATCAACTCTCTTGTCTTCTGGGATCTGTGCCGCAATCAGTAAATTCTCCGTGTCTACTAGCCACTGCTCGGCTGGTAACGGCTCCTCCAGACCAGTGAAAGTAGTAGGACCCAACCGTCTGAAATCTGCCACGGTCCCTACTCGGTCAACTGGCTTCGCTACAGCGGTGTTTACAGACTGCTGAATAGCCTGTAAACCCTCCTGGAATGAATCTGCTTGCTGCTGGATCAGCTCAGTTTGCCTTTTCTGATTTTCCAACATCCCACGTATCACTCCTAACATGGCGGCTTCATCCACACGCCTCTGATACGTCTTGAAATTCTTATCTGCCATGGTCCTGAAATCAAAACAAACAATATTAGCATGATGATAGATTCAATATATAAATCAAGGCTAGAACTCCAAGATACTTAAATAGAGTACTGCATTGTAGCTATGCCGCGGTATCATAGCCGCAATTACTTAACTCCACCCAAGTCGCCTAAGTCCTAGAGATAACAAGAAGTTAGGTTTTTGAGTTGACAAATGCAAAGTAAGTTTGCATGTCGACATGATCCGGAAGAATGATTCAAGGATGGTAAAACGGTCAAGGTGGCAGGACATGTTTCCTAAACACGGGTATTCTGATTCGTGTATTGGGTACAATACCCAACTACAAAAGAATCAACCCGACTATCCTATGGCTCTGATACCAAAAGAACCATGTCACGCCCCGCTTCCCAGAGTACGCAAGATTGGGCACGTGACATAGCCAACCATGCTACCTGTGGGTAGGAAATATCCATCCACAGTCACATTACGGTTGTAGAGATATCAAGAAATTATATAATAAACTAATCTAATACATGTCCAAATCCATAATAACAAGAATCAATAAACAATGAGTGCGGAAGCAAATGATCCAATACAATAAATAAACAGTACGTCCCATAATGCGGGCTCACATCTGGAAATGAAATGAAATAAATAAACTAAACCCTAAGGAACTCACAGTTCAGCCTGCTGGCTGAAGTACTCCTGCTCGGTCGTCGATAGTGGTAAGGAATCTGGGCCATGCAAAACCCAGACGTCAGCGCGTCATGTCAACCAAATAATATAATATAAACATGGTAATAACAATGCAGGTATGAACATGTATAAAGCTGTACTATGGAATATCAGTGCAGCGGTAACGAAACTGTCCTATCAGGTTTCTACTCTAAAGTCTTTGAAATCAATTGATGAATCGTCGATGTAACTCAATAGTATCCCGTGCGTGCCCGGGACCACGGTCAAGGTTCTCAGGGCTGAATCCGAGACGTGCCGCTAGGCAGTAAAGTAGGTAGTAGGATGGACGAGTGATATCAGCATCATCACTCCCGGACTGGCCAAGCCCGTAAGACTGATCAGAACAAGTATCGAACTGTTGAGTTACAAGTCGGTTTCACCTTTGATTTCCCCATACCCCCAAGTTATGTATGTCAGGTCAGGTATTCAGTAGTCCAGGATTAATGTCAACCCAGAATCAGGTAAAAACAGGTATGTCTGGATAGACAGCAGGAATGGTCCATGAGGACCCCAAGTCAGGTTTATTGGCATTAGGCATGAGATCATGTAATAAGTCAGGTTGTAGTCCAATAGGTTGAGTCAGTATGTATAGGGTGTCATGTCTGGGTATCAGTACATGTGTCAGGTGTATCAAGATCGGGTCAATATGTAATGCAATCAAATGTATGCTGATAACAGGTATAATAACGAATAAGGAACAACAGTCGGAACAGTAAATAACAATATTATTCCATGTAAACACAGTGATGCTTTGTATTCTCTTATTAACAGGTTCAAGCACCCTTGGGGTGCAATAATCACAGTGTAGCGCAATATTAATAACAGCAGGCAATAAAGATATAAGTGTGCGACTATTATCCTCTAAATAGTAAAATGATTAGCAGGTAGTTGTTATTAAGGTTACAGTGGCAAAATACGATTTAGATGGCAGTATTATAATGTACATCATATTTCGTCCAATGAGGACAAGTAACAATACTTAGTTAAAACCGCAAGTTTTATGAGTCAAATATTTAATTAGTTTAACGTAGCATGTAGCAAGAAATCTTGCCTCGACGGTTTCGCAAACCGGAAAGCACGGATGCAAAGTCGGCAGAAAACACGAGATGGGTGCACGAACTACGGATCGAGTCCCAACAGCGAACAGCGGGACCACACGGACCAGGGTACTTCGCTGGAGCGTCGGGTCCAAACGACGGCACGGTCGGAATCCGGCAAAAGTCATCGGCAACGAAGTTAGCAACACGATAAACGTAATAAGATCCGCGGGGGATTAAACATGAATGGAAAGCTAAAGGGATGCTTACAGGAAGAACCAGGGGCAACTACGACGGGCCCGACGGCGATGGGCGCGCCGGCGGCGAACAGGAGATGCGGCGAGGGCTGGAGTTTTCTTGTTCGCTGGAAATAGGGTGGTGCTGTGCGATGAGGGGAGGTAAGGGCCGGGTTCTGGTCGCAGGGAAGAGGGGGTGGTCCGAGGTGGCGCGGGTGACGTCGACGAGGGTCGACGGCACGTTTTCCGGCGACCCGGGGGTTGGTGCTAGGGTCGGGCTCGGGTTCTGGTGGTCCGGCGAGGGAAGGAGGAAGGCGACGACGAGGTCGGGACGAGGAGGAAGAGAGGGAGTCTCAGGCGTCGTTGGTGACGGGAGGCGGCGTCGACGGCGAGATCTGCGGCCGGGTGATGTCGTCGGGGTTGGGTTGCAGTGCAACGCAGGCGAGGGAAAGGAGGAAGAAGAGGAGGAAGGGATGCTGTTGGGCTGTGGAGGTGAGAACGGCGACGGCGAGGTCGCGGAGAGGTCGACGGCGGCGGCACGACGATGCTAGGGCTACGGTTCCGTAGGGTTTTCTCGTGGTGGGTTCTTTCGCGAGGAACAGTGAACGAATATATAGAGGGAGAGAGAGATTTGATGAAGAGAGAGAGAGAGATTTAGAGGAAGAGAGAGAGAGAGGCGGTGAAGAGAGAGATAGAGAGAGAGTGGGAAAATGGTGGGGCCCACGAGGGTTTTAGCCCCTCGTGATTGGCCAGAGGGGGAAAATTTTGTGGGTTAAAGAAAATCTAAAGAAAGATTTAACGTTGATTTTGGTAACAATAAAATATATATATAGTTTAATATATTTAATTAAATGGGCATTTTCGGCGCTAAATGAAACATTTCCAAATCGCGCCCGGTTTGCGCCCAAATGTTTCAAATTCAAATTATAGGATTTTAAGCGAGTTCCAAATTTTGAAAAGAGGTGTTTAATGATTAAAATGCATGCCCCCAAGTCGGACACTTATACGCGCGCGTAGACGTCCAAACTTGCCCGTTTCGCCGAACGGGACGAAATCTCGACGTGCGGACGCTACCACGCGACTAGTGGCGACGAGTAGGCCAATATGGACATTTTTAATTTCATTTTCGGTGTTAAAATTTGTTATGTGCCAAAATGATTTAACCGGTTAAAATTTAGCAATAAACACCAACCAATCAGGATAATTGGAATGAGCAATATATAACACTCAACTAGTAATAGAAATAGTATTATTGGGCTCGGGTGTTACAATTAAAAATAAGTATAAATAATAAACACATGAATAAAACAGTGAGGTATAAGTATGTGATGCGTATCCTAAAATCTGTGCTTCTTGGTTATCTATTCTACAAGTCTTTGAAATCAATTTAATGGAATCGTTGATATAACTCAATAGTATCCCGTGCGTGTCCGGAACCACGGTCAAGACCCTTGGAGCTGAATCCGAGACGTGCCGCTAAGAAGTAAAACAGGTATCATGTATGAATGATGTCAGCAGCATCATTCCGGGGCCGGCCAAGCCCGTATCTATTGATCAGTATCTGGAAGTATCGAACTGTTGAGTTACAAGTCAGATTTCATTATTGATTTTCCCTTACACCCATATTTTGTGTTCAAGTCGGGTATTGATGATATAAATCTAATGCCAACACAGGATCAAGCAGGTACATGACTTGTCTATGTAGACAACAAGTCACGTCCGTCAGGACAATAAATCAGGATTGTTGGCATTAGCAAATGATCAAAGTAACAAGTCTGGTAATGGGTCGTGAACATGTCATGCAATATATTTTAACCAAAATAGATACCAAATGTAAAACTATAACCAATATCGAAATACGGTAAACACAACTAATGCCATGATGTATATGTGTCTATCTGTAGTAACCGTTTTACGTCTATTACCATGTATATTGCAAACGAGATAAAATACTGAAATGATATAGTATTATAATAATATTGTGATGATCCGGCATGCAACTAAATAAACCATTATCGATACGGATACAGACTGATAATATAAAACTGCAAATCGGTAATACTTGCTGAATAATAAAACACGTATACTATCGTTAATCATATAAATATAAATAAAATAGCATGTTGCAAGTTTAAAACTTGACAGATCGAATCTCACATTGAGATACGGATATCACGTTCCGACGTCGAATAACGTCACGATGCAAAACTCACGTACGCAGGACTTGACCTGGCTGAGCAACTGCGTGACGTGGTAACTGGGCTAAACGACGGCGATGATTGGGTCGTCGGGATCGTCGGCGACATGCGCAACTCCGGCGAACTGATCGGAGATCAACAAAGAGAAGAAAAGAGGAGAAGAAAAGAAGAAAGAAGAAAGAAGAAGAAAATGGACTATTGGTGTTGCTGGGGTTCTGGGTTAGCGAGAATAGAAGAGATGGTGGCGACGAGGTGACGGGGAGGCCGACGGCGAGGCGTCGTAGCCGATGGGAGTTGAAGGTGATCGGGGATGAGAAAGAGGTGTGGTGGTGGTGGTGTGTGGGTGCTCTGGTGTTGCCGACGAGATGAGGAGATTATGGAGGGTGAGTGTGGTGGTCGGGTTCCGGCGACGAGGGGGTTGAAGGTGGGTTCTGGCTTGGGGTCGGCTCTGGTGGTCTTCGGTCGAGGTCTAGGGGAAAGAGGAGGAGGAGGAGGTGCTGCCGGCAAGGGGGAAGTGATGGCGATGAGATGGGGACGATGACGACGAGAGGGGGACGGCGACGAGAGTGGAAGGCGTGGGATTAGGGTTCTGGGGTTGACAAGGGAAGAAGGCGGGGAGAAGAAGGAAACAGGGGAAGAGGGAGAGTTTTTTATAAAAATTTTTATATTATAATATTATATATATATTATGTATAGAGAGAAAGAGAGAAGTGGGGACGGAGAGAGAGACGGGGTTTTTATTTTAAAAAAATTAATATAATATATATTTATATGTATACTAAATGTTGTATATATATTAGTTATAAGAAAATATTATATATATATATTTATTTTAAAAAAATTAATATAATATATATTTATATATATACTAAATGTTGTATATATATTAGTTATAAGAAAATATTACATATATATATATATATATTGTAGGATTTTACAGATAATATCAGATTACTCCAAATATTACCCGTATCTCTCTAAAAATCTAGTTTTTAAATATAAAGAATATATATAAGGATTTAAACTATGATGCGATATCATGTAATTAAAAACATATACCCCCCAAATAAAAATCTACATAAATATACGTAGCGATCCAATAACTAGTCTGTTTAACTCTTAGGATACGAACATGATATATGGGCGCAACCACTTGATATGGAGTACTTTGCTATGCAAGACTAAATGGGAAAAATATTATTTGGTTTTATATTGTATTATAAAATGATATGTAGAGTTTAAAATATATTATATATATATTTAGCACTCGATTCGCATGGATACACTATACTAGAAAATATTTGATATAAGCTCGAACCATGTTGGGTTTCAAACATGCGGGTCGGGTCGGATAATAACCACAGCTACTAATTGCATTATTCGTAACCCAAGAGCAACAATAGTAAAGAATTTTACCGCAAGATTTAAAATACCAAAATATATAATATAAATGTAGTAGGGTGTTACACGGTCATTTTCATTTCATGTAGCCTCTTTGGAATAGGTGGCTGCAGAACGTTGTTTAAGACGTCTTTGAATATTTTGCGGACTTCGTCTACCTAAAGGAGTAGACTTTCTTCTTTCTCTCGATTAGAGTCGGTGCCTTTTCCCGATCCTGGTCCTCGAGGCTGATCGGTCTTTGTATAACACCCTATTACGGTTATACGATATTAATTGGTATTTTAATACTTGCTTTATATTTCTTCTATTCTATCTATTGGGTCACGAATGATTCGAATAGTAGTAGTCGTTATCCGACCCGACCCGCAAGTTTAGAACCCAATATGATGCAAGATTGTATCTGAGATTTACCAGTAAAGTGTATCTATGTGAATCTAGTATAATACCTAAATTATATTTTTAGATCTTTATATATCATATATCTAAATCATCATATATCTTTTAATAGCCATAAGTTAAGAATAAGTTATATTTTGTTAACTGTCATCATATGGTTGCCATCTCATATCTTATTTTGCTTTTATCTTTTACGTTTAAATCTCAAGATATCTAATATCAAATATTTACTAAATCTAGATATATTTTTAGAATCCTTTTAAATATTAAATTAGGGGTATGAGTTATTTAAAATATATTCTTGTATTATGGTCGAGAAGTTTACATATGTGAATTATTTTCCAAAATATATTTTTGATTAGATTTTGGTGGAGATTGATTGTAGTTTGATATTATCAATATACATTAAAACTAATATATATTTATAACATAATTTAAACTATACTATATATATTTATATTAAACACAAAACCCCTCTCTTTCTCTCCACATAACATATCTCTCCCTCATCAATTTATATATTCTCCTTCTTCGTTCTTCAAGCCCACACACATTCTTGCCGACGCAACTCCAGCCGCATCCTAGAACCTTAATCGAGCCATTAAAACTTAGTGTTGATTTGTATAGTGTCATATTACTTCCGTTCATCGCGTTTATTTCGAGGCAAGTTTACAACTTGTGACATGCTATACTTTATGTAATTAACTTATATATTGTCGTACTATTATTATTATTATCATCATACAGGTATATCTATGTAATTTATACACTGTAATTATTTAACGTTTATCAGTTTTATAATATACAATGTATGCAAGTTTACAACTTGTGACATGCTATAATTATATCTATAAATATATATATCATCGTAATATTTATTATTATTTTAATTAATTAGTTTATAATCTACATTTTATAACGTATACAAAATATAGTTTGAAAATATTATAGTTTACACATGAAAGGTCGTCGCGAAGTGGATACGACAAATCTGAAATTTACTGTACACCTTACCTTCTAAAATTCATTATAAATCATAGGAAAATCATTAGCATACGTTCTTTAGTTCGTTATGAAGCTAACTAAGAACACTATAACCTAGTGAAATATTTACTTGCAAAATAAATTGTTTAAATAATGTAAACTGTAAATAAAAGTACCTATGAACTGCTGTCCAGGGAAATTCCAGCAGCAAACTTTCAATTTCGAACATTCATAAATTTTTGTAGAAACAACCTGAGATACTTTAAATTATAAAAATGAAAAACTTATTGAATTAGCTTTGTTTTGGTATATAACACGTCCTTTTTGGAGGACGTTTGTTAATTTTAAGTTATTTTACAAATCAGGATGACGCTGGATTTCTGAACGGAACTTTCTTGTACATGGTTAATCAATACCACTTTTATAGTTATTAATCGGATTCAATATGTTATCCCTGTTAATGTTATTATATCAATATTTATTTAATAAATAATAGTGCATGTGTTTTAATATTCAGCAAATATTACCGATTTACAGTTTTATACTATCCGTCTGTATCCGTACTGATAATAGCTTATCTGGTTGCATGTCGGAACGTCACAACGTTATCATACTACTATATTAGTTCAATATGTTATCTACATTGTATCATACATGGTAATGGACATATAATGGTTATTACAGATAGATGCATATGCATTCTGGCTTTAGCTGTGTTTCGATATTGATTACAGATTTACATTGGTATCTATTTTAGGTCAATATATATTACATGATATGTTCACGACCCACTACCAGACTTGTTACTTGGATCTTATTACCAATACCAACAATCCTGATTGTTGTCCTGACGGACGTGACTTGTTGTCTTCATTGACAAAACATGTACCTGCTTTATCCTGTATTGGCATTAGACTTACATCATCAATACCTGACTTGAACACATAACCTTGGAGGGTAAGGGAAAATCGATAATGAAACCTGACTTGTAACTCAACAGTTCGATACTTATACTGATCAGTCTTTATGGGCTCGGCCAGCCCTGGAATGATGTTGCTGACATCATTCGTTTGTACATGTTACCTGTTTACTGCTTAGCGGCACGTCTCAGATTCAGCTCGAGAGTCTTGACCGTGGTCCCGGGCACGCACGGGATACTATTGAGTTACTTTGACGATTCCATTAAATTGATTTCAAAGACTTCTAGAATAAATAAACTAGAGGCACAGACTTTAGGATACACATCACATACCTATATCTCACTATTTTACACCTGTGTTATTTATTTACACTCATGTTTCATCATAGCATGCTATCCTGGTTATTACTATTATTTTGATATTTATGACGCACTGACGTCTGGGTTTTGCATGGCCCAGATACTTGACATAGCATGTGAGTATTCGACAGGATCGCCGATCAGTGAGGACCTCATTGATCTAGCTCTTATGCGGGTTAGTCATTCCTTGGATCTTTATTACTTCCGCTATCTTTTCTAGTTATTGTTCTTGTAGCTTTTGGACATGTGATAGATATGTTTATTAGTTTACTGTTTTTGATATCTAATTGACAGCTGTAATGTGACTATGGAAAGATCTTTCCTCATCATAGGTAGCATGGTTGGCTATGTCACGTGCCATGTTTACGTATTTTGGAAAGCGGGGAATGACATAATTGTATCAGAGTTGGTCCCTCAATAATAGGTGTTGGCTATAGTGCTATCAAGTCAATTATTCAATCGCAGGCACGCGATTATGATGATTGAGGGAGGACCTATACCGGTAGAACAGTCTTATTCGAGATGATAGTATGCTATATGGTTTGTCTTTATCATCACTATTACATGTTGATAGAGCCTATAGGATTCTTTCTTGACTACCAGCATTATGATGGCGATCATATATGTGGGAGCTGGGGGTCTATAAGCAAATCCTTAAATGTCCCTAGTCGTGGGAGTTTCGAGATTGGGCATCGATACTCCAGTGTAGACTAGTGTATACTGATCGAGACCCCTACGAGGGGCGGTGGCCAGGTCTCACAAGCAATTGGTGTTAGTTTGTTCATCTAAGATAGTATACAGGTGCTCATTGGGTTATGAGTACACTGGACGGACTCGCCGAGAACCTGCTAGTTGGTATTATACCTATTGTCAGATAGCAGTTCCCAGGTGACATGTGTACAGGTTAGTCTGTCGACCTGAGATTGTCATCTTGTGTGAGTTCCCGCTGTGCTTTGATTACTACCCTATCATGGCTCAAAGGAGTCGTGCAAACAGGTTTTAGTTGGGTATAGTCCCGAGCCACATGGAGGCAGTGAGCGGATCGCCGGGGATTCGTCTCTCCCGGTATTGGGGGTTGATGCCGCGTTGTGCACGGGTGGCCATCACCAGAAATCCTCAGCCGGGGTAGACGAGAATTACCGATCCAGGATCGATTTATTCTCAGGTGGTGATGGGTTTCATGCCGACACTAAATGTCGCGTTATTAGGTGTCTGACTTTATCCACCCCCTAGACTCGATATGCGATACTTTTAGACGAACAGACCGGACTGTACGGATATTGTTACTGTCAGGCTCAGTAGGGGTTCAGGATGAGTTTGCTCGTCGGCCTCCTTTTCGCTCAATACCTGGGTAGCCGTTACGTACAGCTAGTGCTGCTGACGTGCTTGTGGTTAAACCTACTGCCGGCGTATTGACGAGTCTTTAGAGTCCCATACAGAGGGTTTCCCTGGTTCTGGCGAAATGATGTAGTAGCCGTATTGGATACGTGCAGGGTTCCGATCGATTGATGTACTTTGTACCCGGACTTTCGATCGGACAGTTGATAATACTAGCCGGATTATTAAATCAGGTATTGATTTAATAATTTACGTATATGTATTTCGATATGTATATTCTAGTATTATGTTCTTTGTGTCATTCTATCTCTGAGGGTATTTTTATTTCGGTACGAATGCAGGTATGTATATACAGTAGAATATAATCCGTATTTTATCCGGAAAATATTCTAGATGGTGTCCACCTCATTTTTGGATTTGACCATTTTTTAGAAAATGGTAAATGAGGTGGAAATTGGAAAATGGGGAGTATGGTGATGACCATGCTTGCATAGTGTGCACAATTGAATTATTAATACATTTGTGCATACTATTCGAGTACGGGTGCCTTTTTAAAATGAAAGATATTATTTTACAAAACCCAGCATGCTTGATTTTCTCTCTTATGAGAGCTTCATTATTTTTGATGGTTGGTTTTCTCTTGAGCATGCTTTTGTTCTCTTCACCATTTTGTGCTTCACTCCTCTCTTGATTTTCCATGGTTGACTCCACCTTCATTCTCCACCTCCCCCCAACCCTCTCATGAGTTGAGAAACATGAGAGGGGGTGAGATGAGATAGACCTACACTTAGTTCACACACTACATCCAAGGGTTTCTAGATTAGCATCCTAGAAACCTTAGTTGCTTCACTTGCATCCATTATGTGAAGCTAGAGCTATAACTACATCTCTCGGGTGGATCATCTTCGATGGAGGAAGACCGGCGACTAAGCTTGATCAAGGAGCCTCTAGGAGCTTAGGAAGATGATTGAAGACCGAAGGACACGGATCAACTCGGTATAACCATTCTAACTTCTTTATATTGCTTGCTAGTATAGGGTTTAGGGTAGATCCGGGCATCGGGCCATGTTAGCGCTAGCTTAGAAAATTTTTGTTCCGCATTTGGCCACGGTTTGATGGTCGGGACGCTGCCGTAACCCAACATGATATCAGAGCCACCCTTTAAACCCTTAGCTAGCTTGTTTAGACGATGTTAAAGTATCGAAACCGAAACAACTCCAAAACAGTGCACTGAATATTTCAGTTTCTGTCGATTTTTCAAAGTCTTCAAAAAACATTTTTAGCAACCGCAGAAGACTACTTGAGTGACCACCAGAATACACCACAAATACAAGCCTAAACCGTTGGATTTGACCCGGCGAGATTTGATAAAAAACGGGTGAGGCCGGTCCAATTTTGGATTTTGGGCTTGAAATATTTGGTGTGGTCTAGTCTCTGGAATATTAGTTCAGTAGTATTGCTTGTTTTTCCCATTTTGGATATTATGTTATCTTTTCCTCATGGGCAATTCGGGGTGTTTCGAAGTCGATAATTTAACACCGTTTAAATGCTTATAATTCATGCATTACTATCTGCGACCGTGAATGTCATTAGAGCGGTATAACTCGTCTAATTGCTATATGTTCTTTTAGACGGGTTTGCGAACGTGACATTCACTTTGATATTCTGTGTTGTGCTGTGATTATTGTTGGATCGTCGTGGTGGATAGCTTGGGTGCAATGATAGTACAATTTAGTTTCATTTGTACATTTGATATTGCGGGGCGAGCGTCCGACATGTGGACTGCCGTCACTGCCAGTTTGTATATTATTTGTTTGGGGCACGACCAGGTTGAGGTCAATGTCACTCTTGTACATATTATTTTCTTTTCTATACTAGGATTACCCCGCGGTAGAGGGCAACGGGTCCGCATCTCATGGCGTTGAGACGGAGGGGACCTTACTCTAGAATTGGCGAGCTATTTGCCGCACTCGTAGGGGGTATAGGTTGACCCACGGAGGGGTGCCCAGGTTACCGGATTCCATGAAGTGCTGGATGGCCCATTCACGTTGGTTATTAGGGTTGCCTCGCTTTTGGGATTGGCGGGTAACTTGTCGCACTCTTAGGGGTCTAGGTTTTCATTGCACAGGCTATCCACACGACATGGGAACGTCGGGTCTCATTTGCGGCTCAAGTGAAACCCGGGGCTCCAGGATTATCCACCACTCCGTGTTGCTTGGCTGTGATTCTGAGATGTATCTTTATATCATGCTTGGGACGATTGTTATATATATTTACAAAACATTTGTTAATCTGATCTCAAATCGCGGTCGAGACTAGCAATAAATTGGTAGCGCGCCCGATAAGTATGTTAACAATTCTTTTGCTAAAATTTATAAACTTCATAAGACGTAAAAAAAGTTTTAATATTTTCTCATCCATTGATCTACCATAATCCTCCGAACCCTATCAAGCGGTGAATTACTCGCGCATGATGGAGATAGAAGAAGAACGGTTAGAGAATGAGATCATAATGCAGAAAATTAAATACGAACTAACTAAACTAATGGTCTACCTTTATTAATCAACTTCACAATTACAAAACCTTCGAGTTTAGATTACAAGAGGAAGAAGAAGTTTCTCTCGATCTCTGCCTCGTAGGAAGTAGATGCTCTGTCAAATCGCGGACCTGTCGTGGATCACTTGTTCTTTTGACGTTGATTTGTTTCGTGTAAAAGGTGATGATTTATAGCTTTAGCCCTCGGTCTTATTTATAGTCACAGAAAATACAAACCCTAGATCTCATAAGTTAAGATATGCAATCACGATCATCCCCAGAAAATATCAGATCCAACGGCCACCAGACGCGGATCCGCGGCATATATGGTCTTTTAGCCGTGGAAGCGCCGCGTGTTGGTGGACTTAGGGTAAGGGTTTTCTGGAGCTTCTACATGTTGACACATGGAGATTGTTGTGATATCTGAAATTTTCATATCTTCTCTTAGTCTCTGCCGGTATTGATTCTTCGATTTTATCTAACTTTATCGGCAGATTTTTGATTCCTGGCATCTCGATATCCCGATCTCCTGACCTGAGCTAAATCTTGCACAATATCTCCATGAATAATGTTAGTAATATTTGGTATTTTTGAGATGTTATCCTAACCATTTTATATGATATTATATTTTAAGAAAATTGATTAGGGATATTTGATAAGATATGCATATTTAAATTATCAAAATATTATATAAACATTATATGCATATATTTTCCTTTATAATATTAATTATAATATATAAACATATGGTAAATAGTATTTTGCAGATAAATCCAAATATATTTTATATTTATAATAAACACCTTTAAATATTTAAGAAAGTAAGAAAAATGTTATATCAAATGTGCGATATTTTCGACTGAACACGAGCCAACATCATAACATGGGTATTTATAATGGTAATTGTTGGTTTATGAAATTCGGAGGAGTGAATATTGTGTCAGTATGAAGTGGATTGGATGGAGATCCATATCATAGTAATGATTTGGTTGGAATTGTTGGCCTAAATTTTAATTAGAAACTTCAGAATACATGTCTTGATTTCAACAATAATTTTGTTGGTTCTTCCGATCAATAATTCTCACAATAAAAGGACACTCTTTATAAACATGGGAGAGATCATCATAGTTAGTGAAAAAATATTGAAAAGGTGAATTACAAGAAACCAGGTAGTTAACGTTTAATGCCTTTAATTTTTGCCTAATATCAGCTAACTTTGCACTTAACCAAGCATCATTGTCGGTTATGGATGTGTCAAGTGAATTAAAATCGCGCCTATATTTATTTGCTCTAATGCGAGATGCAAGAGTTGGCTTAACTGGATAACATAATTTATATAAAGTTGGTTTTGCATGATCGTCACCCATATTTATTTATTTTTTAAAATTTAAATTTAAATTATTTGAATTTAAAAGTGCAGAAAAAGGAAATACTGAAATTAAGACTAAAACTACAGGAAAAAAACTAAAAACAAGAAATAAAAGTTTCCAACTTACAACTTAGATCAAAAATTCGTCTTTGGACGAGCCATAGCCAAAATCCTCGACCAAAACCTTTGGAAGCAAATATCGCTGCAAACTGAAAGCTTGACGTGTTGTTGGTTTGCTTCCTTACGTTGGCACTCGTGGCACTTCATCGAAAACTAAATCTGGAACTCAACAGAGGAGGGAAAGACCAACTTCGGCGCCAAAGCTCGAATCCAGAAGCCTTCAAAATTCGGTTTTAACCGAATCTAGAAGGGGTTTTGCCGGATCTTAGCCGAATCGGAAGCTGTAATTTTTCTCCAAATTCCGTCTCGCTTCATGTCGTCCAATGCAGCAACAAATTTCCTGAAACAAAAACAAAAATTTGAAGAATAAAATAAAAAAATTTAATTCAAAAAAGAACTAACTAAATATGCTACCGTCCTTCCTGGCAACGGCGCCAAAAACTTGATGATGATTTTCTTAGTCTTTAGTTTATACCGCAAGTGCACGGTTTATCAATTGTATCACTTTTCGGTCAAACCATAGGGAGGATGTGAATTCTAGCAAGTCTAAAACGAATTAAAAGCATTGATTTGAAGAATTATTCTAAAAAACAATAATAAAAAGAAAGTAAATTGCAAATTAAAAGAGATTTTAAAGATAAAGGAAAGTCTAGGGTTTATAATCATCTTGTCTAATTATGGTGCTTTAAATAATATCTTTTCTTTTCTTGTTTTCTATCTTTAAATAAATTACCTATCAATTCTCAAAAGTATAAAGCATACATACATCGCAATAAACTATCAATCTATTAGAAAGCATAATTCATACGATCATGGAAATACCCTATGAATCTACAAATAAGCAAGTAATCAATTCAAAGATTTTAAATTCTAATTAACAAGAAAATAGTTAGATCTACTCGTATACTTAATAAACTCAATGATTGTCAATCAAAGGCTTACCTAGTTTTATCGGCATAATCTAATCTAACCCTAGATTAATTAGATAGAACACAAATAATAAAAATATGAATTTTACCTTCCCTAGTTAGCTTTCATTGTCGTCAATCAATTATCAAATTAACTAGTTTATAAGAGACAAGACCTTTCCCTAAATAAATCTCATGGTTCTCAATAATTCATTGATCTATCCAGTTTAACAGAATGGCATAAAAAGAACAAAGAAAAAGAATAGAACAATTAAAACAAACACTAATCATAAAACAAGAATAATTCAAACCCTAGATAGAAATTTCATATGTATAATAAAAGAGAAACAAATAATAGAAAAGAAATTCATTATAAAAGTTAAGAAATAAACTTACAAACCTGATCCTCCCCAAAAGTGGGGATCAAAACCTAAATAATTATACAACAGTATTTATAGGCTCTATTGTCGATTACAAGGTATGAAAAGAAATCTTTTTGAAACATCAAGAAACCCTAAAATTTTCAAGTCCTAACTCCAAAAAGGTTCGGCTAAACCCCTTCCAAATTCGGCTAAAACCAAACTTTGCTAAGTGTTTCGGCCCCACTTTGATGTGCTGGCTTGGTTTGATCAGTTGATTCATTTGGCTTTCTGTTTGATTCATAAATTTCACCATTCTATCATTTTCTTCATTAATTTGTTCACATCCAACGCATGTAATACGCATGTAAAACATATCTGGAGTAGAATTAATTGGACAAAATAAGGTAAATATGGATATATAAATGTGCAATATTTACACCAATCGGTACTAGATCAATCTCTCATAAATGATAACCAAAAGCTAGTGGCCTCTACACCGCAAAAAACCATAGCTAAAAACACAATCTCCACGACCTATGCACGTATGTCGGCCACCGTGGTATTTGCATTCATATGTAGCCGTCCTGCTGGGACTGTGATGAGTTGCGTCTCCTCCATCCTATTGTCCTGTCAGGCCCTCTTTCTTACTCTTGCTGTCGCTGCTCCTATCCAAAGCGAAATGGTTGAATCAACGATAGATAATAGTCTCGATATAGATTTGTAAGAATAATTGAAAATTCTATTGTTGACCTTGATCTAAGTGACCCAGCAGATAGCACTAACTATAATATCCCAATACAGAAGGCTGCTAACAAAATTTCTAGACCTCCACGCACCCAAAGTTCTTGAAAAGATAAAGGCATCACACCCTCCTTAATTCTAGAAAAAAACCTAGCCCAAAGCTGAGTAGTAATATCACAGCTCAGGAACAAATGATCAACACTTTCGATTTGGTTTCCGCATAGCCCACAGTCCGTCAGGCCAATCCATTTCTGCTTGATCAAGTTATCCCTTGTAAGGATTGAGTTTCGCAGCAACAGCTAGTTAAAGATTTTTATTTTTTGTGGAATTTGTATCTCCCAAATATCTTTAAGTTGATTCTCCACACCACCCTGGTGCAGGATTTTGTACATGGAAGAAATAGAGAATTTCCGGGTCCGATGACCATCTCCAAGAAGGCATGTCTTTTGGTTCCACTTGGAGGGGTTTCTAGGCTTTAAGAAACTCGATTAGGGTCCTTCTCTCCCGTCACTCTGCTGATGACAAGGCTCTACTAAAGGTCGGCCATCATTTGCTTCTTCTCCACTGACTAGACACCGAAGCATCCATATGTTTAGCCAGATTGAAGAGTCCTGAAAATCTTTCATGTAAGGGGTATTTCCACACAAATAGTCACACCAGAAATTGATGGAAATTCCATAGCCAAGAGTAAAGGCGACACCTTTGAAGAAAACATCCTTGGATGTCTGTACTGCACTCCAAAACCTCGACGCCGAGTTCATATTTTTGCCTTTAGAGTTGATCACCCCTGTTCGATTCCGATATGCCGTATTAATGGTTGGGACCCATCCAGACTTCTTGCATTCTAACCACTTCCACCACCATTTGACAAGTAAGGCCTTATTCATCATATCAAGATCTTTAACCCCCAGGCCATCCTCTTGCTTCGGTCTACAAACAATTGCCCATTTTACTAGATTATAGCCTTTTTTGACACCCCAGTTTTCTTTCCAAAGAAAAGTTCTTCTGATTTTATCAATTCTGTCCAGAACCCATCTCGGGATACGGTAGAAGGAGATGTAATACACCGACAAGGCAGAGATGACCGAGTTTAGCATAGTCAATTTTCCACCCAACGATAGACATTTAGCTTTCCACCCTTCTAATCTTTTCTGAAAGCACTCAATTAATAGCATCCAGTCAATCTTTTTGAGGGTCCTCGGGCGGATGGGGAGTCCTAAATTATTAATTAGGAAAGATTTTGTCTTACAGTTAAACAATCTTGTTATAAGCGAGTTCCTTGCTTCTTCACCATTCCAGAAGCTTATTGCACTCTTGTCATAATTAATTCGCAGTCCTGACTACATTTCGAAATATATAGAATCCATTTGATTGTCATGACCTGTTCAATGTTATGTCTTCCAAATAAGATTGTGCCGTCAGCATATTACAGATTTATCACCGAGATTTTGCCCTCACCCAGTCCTAGACCTTGGATGTAACCTCAGTCTTTGCATCGCAAAATCAAATTAGCAAGACCGTTTGCAACCAGATAAAAAATTAGGGGGATAAAGGGTCGCCCTATCTCAGTCCTCTGCGGCATCTAAATTCATTGCAGTCAGAGCTATTGATCGAGATAGAGGCCGATGAGGTGTATAGCCAGGTGCGGATCCAGTCAACCCATCTGCACCCAAAGCCTTTCATCTCCAACGTCTCTAGAACACATCTCCAATCCACCATATTATTACGCTTTTGCAAAGTCAAGTTTCAGAAGATATCCCTCCTTCTGTCGCCTCTTTGAGTCTTGTAGAGCCTCCTTAGCTGTAGCAATACCGTCCAAAAAGTTCCTACCCGTAATAAAGCCAGTTTGTGTCCGTCCGACAGCCTTTTCCACCACGGTTCTCAACCTGTTTGCTAGAACTTTGGATATAATTTTGCTAGAGCAGTTAAGCAGGTTGATAGACCTGAAGTATTTCCATTGTTTAGTGGCCTCTTTTTTTGGGATAAGAATAATAACCATAGTATTGAATCTTTCCCAGTTAAGCTCTCCCTTGTAAAGGGCATCGAATACCTTATTGAAGTCATCTTTCACTTGCCTCCAGAATTTTTGATAGAACATCATTGGAAAACCATCAGTCCTCGGTGCTTTGTTGGATCCCAATTCCTAGACAGCCTTCTTGATTTCCGCTTTCGAGAAATCACTCTCCAAGACAAGGTTGTCAGCATCGACCAGTTGCTGGTCGGCAGGCTAGAAATTCTCTAACGCCTTCCACCTCTCTGCACCAGATAATCCTAAAAGGTCTTTGAAATATTGCCATGCAATTGCTTTAATATGGTTTACATCAGCGATATCTTGTCCTTCATTTATTAGGATGGAGATGTGATTCATTCTCCTTGTCACACCCCACTTCCCAAAATATATGGAAATAAAGTCGACGACAAGACTCGCGACGTATCTATATTGAAAAGTACACCCCCTCTATATAGATACGCTAAGCGTCTGGCAATAATATCACAATAAACAATAATTTTTTTTCGAAATAAAAATAAATAAACAATCCAACATTATAACATCACCAATAATTCAATATCAGGTTACATCGAAAACCTTGAAACAAACAAGGCATTATTTTCAAAATGAAAGTTCAATAGAAAAGAAAATAACAAAGATTTGAAAGGAACGAACGAACTGCTCAAAATCTACTGATCACTCTGACTGATTTGCGAAAAGCTCCAAGTCTCCCGTAGAAAGCTCTTGTTCTCTTTGAAAATTTTGATCGGCTTCCAACCCTAACGACATTCAATCAAACAGAAATGCCGTCAGAGAGCTGGAGCTCATGTAAGTTTCTCAAGTAATGTGAAAATAAAAGAATAAATAATAAAAAAGTAAGTATAAGAACAGTAAGCATATATCAAAGGAATATCTATCAATGGTAAGGAACAACATGTAAGCATATGAAATCAATAGTACTTGAACATGAATGGGTGTGCATATAGATGTATCTTGTTTGTAAGGTATAACCTATCCATCTGATGATTTTCCTAGCGTCCTAGTGGCTACAACCACGGCCTTTGCGGAATGAAAAACGAAACATTTCGGGAGGCGCTAGAAATAAAAACACTAGAATCTAAACCAAACACTTAACTAGCTAACATGGAAGAGTTTTAACTACTCGGTAAAAAGGTGTTATACCTAAGGATTCATGTCCTTCGGTCTTCTATCCACTTCTTTAGCTCCATGAAGCTGCTGGATCAAGCTTGGAAGCCAGTCTTCATACGTCGAAGATGATCTGCCTTAGGAAACGAGTTCAAGGCTCTAGCTTCACACAAAAACCTAGTGAAGCAACTAAGAATCACAACTTACTAAAAAGTGAAGTTTAGGGATGTAGTTTATGTGTTATTGTATTTTCTATCTCTTTCTACCCTTGATTCTCAATTCATGAGAGTGTAAAGATGAAGATGAGGGATGAGCTTAAGAGAAGAAGAGAGAAAGGAAATGGTGAAATGATAATCTCATGTGAGAAAATAAATGGTTAGCATGGTTTTGTTTAGCTCTTTTCAAAATAGAATATAGCAACCATACTTCAATAGTGCATATGAATGCAATAAAAAAATAACAATGCCATTCCTCCTCCTTCTAAAATGTGTTTTGTATAAATACAAAATACATTCCATGTATATACATACCCATATTCGTATCAAAATACGAATACCCAAAAAAAAAGAATAATCAATGAATATAATACTAGAATATACATATTGAAATATATATATATATATATATATGTAAATTGTTAAATCAATACTTGATTAATAATCTAGCTTAATGCTAGGACGACTAGTATTACCATCCGTCTGATTAAAGTCCGTGTGGCTAGCACACGTATTTAATCGGAACCCTGCACATATCAAAATATGGCCACTGACATCATTTCGCCTGAACTAGAAAAACCCTCTGTATGAGACTCTAAAAACTCGACAGTACGCTGGCAGTGAGTTACTAGATAAATCCATAACCATAAGCACGTCAGCTGCACTGGCTGTATGTAATGACTACCCAGGTACCTGTCGAAAGGAAGGCCGACAAGCAAGCTCATCCAAACCCCTACCGAGCCTATCTGTGACAATCTTCGTACAGTCCGGTCTCTTCGTCTAAGGGTATCGCATACCAGGTCTTGGGGGTGGTAAATGTCAAACTCTATTAACCTGATAATTCGTGCCGATATGGCTCAGGACCGATCCGAGAAACTACTGATCTAACCATCAGTAAATCTCATCTGCCTTGGCTAAGGTCTTATGGTGTGGCCAACCGAACACAGTGCGATATCGACTCCCTATACCGGGAGAGACGAATCCCTAACAATCGCTCATTACCTCCATGTGGGTCAGGACTGTACCCAACTAAAACCTGTTTGCACGACTCGGTAGAGCCGTGGTAGGGTATTAATCTAAGTATTGTGGGAACTTACACGAGACAAATAACGATCTCAGGTCTAAAGACTAACATGTACTTATGTCACCTGAGAACTGCTATCTGACGATAGGTATAATACCATCAAGAAGTTCTCAGCGAATCCGTCCAGTGTACTCACCCCTAGTGAGCATCTGTATACGATCTTAGGTGCCACACACCAATGGCCGTGGGACCAATCATCACCCTTTGTCGGGGTCTAGAAACGTTTACACTAGTCTACTTTGGAATATCGATACCTAGTCTCGATACTTCCACGACCAGGGACATTTAAGGATGTGCTTATGGACTACCCAGCCTCTACATGTTTGATCGCCATCATAACACTGGTAGTCAAGCAATAATCCTATGGGCTTTATCACTATATATTAGCGATACGTAACAAGGAAAACATATACACATGTTAAGATAAAGACAAACCAAATAGCATACTACCATATCGAGCAAGATTATCCTGTACATACATATGTACAATCATCCACTACACAAACATAATAATGGCCTCTAGGGAATACATATACAACACTATCGTTGTCTTAGTTTAGCGAGAGTGTTGGACTAGATTTCAAGAGTATTCCTTTTGTCCCACGGAACAACAACAATATGAATGATTATATATATAATGTTCCGTAAAACCATCCAGAATCTACGGTGATTAGATAGGGGACTTCTAAAACCTTCACCGCTACCTTCGCCAAACTACCCCAACCCCGCGTTAATTGTTCATGCACTTAACCGACGTCATTGGACTTGCAAAAGTATACATTGAAGATGAACCATTACAATGAGCCATTCATAACATGAGCCATACAATATCAATCATTAACAAGACCCCTTGAAAGTTTTCGGTTAAGTAGTTGACCATATAATATAGCATGTTATCATCTACAATCAATAACAGTAATTTCATGAACTTTAAGTTCAAATAAGATATGTCAACTATCAGATTCAAGCGTCTAAATATAAGTAAGAAAGTTAGGGTTTTCTGTTACGGAGATTCTACAAAAAGAATTTCCCAATCTGGGTATTGAGAAATCGAGTTATGAAAATTTTAATTTAGGTTACGCATATGTTTCAACTACAATTTCAGAAAACGGTGCTGATATTAAAGTATATTTTCAAGGTGTTTACGTGTAGAATTATGGGTTGAGATATATTAGGGAAAGGCACACCACTCAGAGTACTTACGAAAAACCTAAGAGTTTGCTCAGTTTAGAGTCCCGAGGTAGGAGTTATGACATTTAAACGACAAGTTTTACTACAGTTTTTCTGAAAACTAGCAACATGACGAAGAAGATGACCGCTAAGTCGTGGCCCAAACGAAATTATCTAGTCCTAAATAAATTTACAGAGTTAAAGGCATAAATTTACTGTAATTCCCAACATACGGAATTACAAAATCTGGTCGTGTTATTCTTATAAAATTATTAGAGTGAAAGGGGATCGCTGAAATTCAGCAGAAGTTCAGAATTGTTCAACAAAACTAAATTGCATAAAACTACGATCAAGGTTTAGAATTAGCCAAAAATTAAAATATAAAAGTTGTAGATATTTCTCTGCTATTATTTTTAAAAAGAAGAAACAAGTCGTTTGGTTACAGGAACAGTAAGATACGTGCGTTTAAAGTTCATAAACAGTAACAAAAAATTCCAGAATTGGCAATATAATGTTCTATCATAATTTAACTTAAACTACACCGTCATGGAAACCATGGGGAGACGTCGATACACCGTAGGTTAGTTAACTATAGCAAAGTTGTCGCTGGATTGATCATGACATGCAGAATTAGGGTTAAATCTATCCTAATAATAAATATCGTAGGTTGCATGTATATAAAAACAAATCTTAACAACTCTAGTGGTCAACGCCATAAACCCCAATGTGTTAACACTGCGATCAGCGAAAAATCACATAAAGCATATCAAATGTCAACACAAAGCATCCTATCATGACCCGGAAAAGGCACATGACCGGTACCTAAATCACGTGAAGTCTATAGGTCCCCACCGTAACCCAAGTAAGCTAAAAACCCGGAATCTAAACCTTTTAAAGAAAGGTATAAAAAGAGTTAGTAAATGGAATCAAGTTTCTTTTTAAGGTATAAATAAGTTTGTTTGAAACGCCCATGTCTTTTGAAAATCAGGTCGCACCTCCTTTGTAAATTCTAAGTAAAACCATATACAAAGCATAATATATATAAAGCATCCCTAACGGGAGGTAGCTTCCATGCCCAAACTGCGAAGCAACCACGCAGATAATATACGACGCCCAAGACGAAGAATAGAAAACGAAATATAACGAGCAACAAAATAAAGTCGACTCCAAACGAGTGCGAGGCCTAAAACATATAAACATTTAAGTTTCGCTTCTAAGTCCACAAATATACAAGTTTAGGTCGATGAAGTTTTTAACTAGATCCAAAAGAATATACATATACAACGGGTGGTTATGATCCAATATGTAATATACCTACCAAAGCAATCACCGAAGAAGAAATGTGTCAGCAAGCCGCTACTGATCCGAGCGGTCAATCCTGCAAGAAACTGGGGCACAACGGGGGTGAGTTGCTAACTCAGTGAATAAATGTATATCGCAAGGTAAAAATTGAAATGCATATCGCAAGGTAAAAATTGAAATACATAATGATCTACCTAGGTCATAAAATATAGTACTATCATATCCTGTACTAAAATATGTATCATGCACAAGTACTATAAACGTATCCATATCGATCACGTAAACATGGAAATATATCAACATATCATGTGTGTGTGTAGCATGCATCCAAGTATAAGCCTATAAAGTAGCCGAAAGATGTATGTAAAACCCTTTCAAAATAGTCGTATGATACGTATATCATGGCACAAGTAGCAGACGTAGTTTTATGAAGTATTATATGCGTTTTGTTTAAAGTATACGTCTTGCCTTTTAGAAATGAGTTTTAAGAGGGTTTCCGTTTAAAAGTTTCTTGTGTCGTCCTAGACATATCAAAATATTGAGACTATAGCTCATTTGGAAACCTATTTAATATACATCGATATGTGAAAATAGTATTCAGGTATTGTCCCCTGGATCAGTCCTGTTCGGCTACTGTATGGTATAATATATAATATTGCATCTCGACGGATCACGCAAATATCAATATATGAGTGCCCAGCATCGACACTCTAAATCTCATACATCTCGTGTCTATCACCGACACGTAAATCCAGATATCATAGGCACCGTCTCATCAGACCGGTCCTCTCTCGATATCAACAGTCACGTTCGGTATCTCTCGGATATCTGTCGCGCTCAATACTCACTCGGGTATCGATCCACATCGTTAGGCTCCCCGTACCTCCCTACGGTCTTCCTTCCCCTCGATGTTATACCAGGTCCACCATATACCCGTAATCGGTTAACCCCTATCTCGATTCAGATATCTCATCATAAAAACCAAAACTTATGGTGTACACTAAATCATCATATCACGAGAAAACCGTATTTAAAAACATTCACAAGTTTTATAAATCTCACCGCGACTTCTCAAATCCATGGAAAACAACAAGTTCCGAAGAACACATATATAATCTATCTCGAGTTCATAAAAACGTAACATATATATTATCTTTGCTACATTGGAAACAAACATATACGAATATCCATAACAATGATATTCGTATAACATAATCATTATAGGTATCATCACATCAATCATGGATATCTAGAACATAAGTAACATGGCAGTCCTACTGTGTCATGGCAGTACTAATGATATGTAGTGTATCATGCGCGTCTGTGCTCGTGCAACATGGCAATCATTAGTATTTGTGCAAGTGTTCCATCAAAGGTGTTCGAACATCACTATCACATGGATATGTCAATTATCGTATTCATATAATAACATTAACGACAACAAGCGTGGAAATCCTACAGTGTCATGGCAGTACCAATGAGGTGTAGTGTAACATGCGCGTCTGTGATTTGTGCAACATAGCAATCATTGGTAGTTGTGCAGTGTTCTTCTATCAGTGTGTTCGTATGAGAATAATAATGCAACTAGCATATATAATAGGTAATCGAAACGCAATCATATAAAAAGGTTATCCTAATCGTAAAGTGAATAATCGTTAAACGCAGCTAACTTTTATGAGCTATACCATTATAGTTTAAAATAGAACGAAACGTTGTTTTACAAATAAGGAGGTTACGATGTTTTTGAAATAGATATTCATTTGAAATTTGTAGTATATCCTTGACATTACCATTTAAAAGTAGGAAACATAGCGTTAGTTTTTAAAAATTATAGCTCAACAAACATAACAATATCCCATCGGGATAGCAAGACTCTGTGGGTCAAATACATATCGGCTGTATCCGGCAATCTATCCTCATCATAAAAATATCCCAAACGATATCGTACGGATCTATAGTCACATACACATATCACAATAATCACATATAATTATATATCCACGTATACATAAATCCCAATAAATACAAATTATATACTAACTTAGTTATAAACTAAGTTATCTAATTAACACTATACTAGATATAGTATAATATCCTAATTAATCGTTTGTGGTGGTGCTATATTCTATCCACCCGACTTCTCCCGTAGATATAAATCCACTTACCGACGTCTCAAGCTAGTCACCCACGATCGCCCCGCCCGTCCTCGCCATCTCGGAACTCCCCACGATCGTACCTACAATCGAAATCATGACACAACGACATAAATATCTAAATCGAAAATGATAAAACAAGCGAAGTGTACATAGGTTAGAACCTATGGCCAACATACGCTAAATACGACCAAATACACCCGACGTCAACGTACAAATGTCGAACGATCGAGTCGAGATAAAGAAATACATAAAACCAAGTTTTAAATATCGGAAAATATAGCCAAAACCACACTAAAACACTCTCAGATTTCTCTACATGAAACCTGGAACAAAAACCCCAATACAGCGGCTAAATTACCACAAGATGAAGCTACAGACCAAAAATCATGACCCAATTCAAAAATTGGACTGCAAATTGCGGCCATATGTATTAAATTTACGGCCAGAACTAGGGTTTAGGGGCTCGGGCTTCTAGGGTAGTCTTCTATTGGTCCAAGCATCTCGCAGAACTCGCTAAATAATTTTCAAAGAACCGTACTTGCACCAGATTCAAATCTAATATCAAAAGCTTCATGAAAACCATGTTCTAAAACTCAAAACACATTCAAAACTTAAACTTGAGAGCTCTAAACCAACAAAACCAAGATTTTATGCTAGAAACACTAAGTAAATAAGGAAAGAGTTATAAAGACATATCAAAGTAAGGATCTTTACCTTCTTAGGTGAAGAAAGAGAAGGATTCAAACTCTTGAGATGTCTTGGTGAAGCTTTATAATGAGATATGTGCATATCTAGGTGTCTTGATGAATTTGCTTAAAGAAACTTTCAAAAACCATGGTGATTTGGTGGAGGGGGTTAGGGTTTGGATGAGGGTAGAGATGTTAGGATATTTTGAGAGATGAAGATATTTGGTTGTGAGGATAAAGAGAAGAGGAGAGAGGGTGTGACATATTAGCATATTATGTTAGGATATTTTGTGAAGTGTTGTGGTGAACATGAGGGTATAATATAAACTAACATATCCCCCTCTCTTTCTCAGAAAACTATATAAAATATGTATAATTCATTTAAATCACATATCTTTTCTCAAAACAAAATATACGCCATCTTTAAAATATTTCATATTTTCATTTTACCCAAAATAATTATATTTTTACGGATACCGATCCGAAAACCCAAAATCTATACATGATATTATTTTCGTAATCTCATAATACCCATATTTAAATTAAAAAATAAATTTATAATTTTCAAAATGTTACACATGCATATGGTATTGATCAAACATTATGAAAACAAACAATTATTGAAAACCTTATATCGACTTTTCTTTTCATTAAAAATACCACATTTCCTTAGTTCTTTTATTTCTATCTTGAGAGACTAACAACATAGATCATAGATGTCTAAGAGGAGAGATCGTGGAAACGATCTAGGGTTTAGGGATGACTTACAATCTAGACGATCTACGATCGTCTACTCGAGTAGAGTAAATATCGATTTGATCGAGATTTGATGGTGATGGTAGGTTCTTCTCCTTCAACAATATTCTTCTTTCTCGCTAGGGTCTTTAAATCTTGAGAAAGAACAGTAAGAAAGAGGGAAAAGGCAGAGAAAGATCATGAAATTTCGGAGTAGAGGAAAACGGTTGTCTAAAGAAAGAGAATTTAGGATTTGCGAAGGGTTATATAGACATCTGATGCCTCGATTTGATTTAGAAGGATTGGAGATAAAATTTATGATACTATCAATCCCTCAAAATCAAATCAAACATATCAAAACAAATAAATAATTATTTAACATTCTTTTCTATAAATTTTTTTTTTCTAAAATGTAATAAAATCTTCAATATATTAATTCTATTCTTTCAAAAATAAATAATATTCTTTTCAACTCAAACCTTAGAAATCAAAGTTCTTTTTAAAATAATTTATTTTCTCTTTTCTTTAAAAACAAAAAAATAAAATCTAATAAATTCTTTAAAATCCTTTTCTCCTCTTTTAAAATAATAACAAATTAATTTTATCTTTTCCAAAAATTCTTTTCTAAAATCATGATTCTTTTTATATATATTATTTTTTTCTCCAACAAAATCTTGTAATAAATCCTTCTCTTTATCTTCTAAAATAAAATTATATCATATTTCAACAAAAAATATAAATATAAATATAAAGTTTTAACTAATCATTTAATGAAAAATATTAACATTAAAATACCATGAAAGACATATTTAACTTCAAAATTAAATAAGGATTTTACTTATTATATAAAAATTATGGTCATTACACTCCTCTTGCCATTAGCTATACGATGAAAATATGCAGAGTTTTCATCTCTCTCTGCGCCCATTTTTGTCTAGCTCTTTACGCCCAGGACATTTCTTCTCTATCGTATATCTGGTGTAACTCAATACGCCAGTCTTTAAGACTATCATACTCTCCAGGTGAGAGATCCCTTTCTTCCTCCCCCTTTTCCGCCCTTTCTATCGACTCCATTAGTTCTCTTTTACT
This sequence comes from Agapanthus africanus, assembly GCA_030015575.1. Classification (NCBI taxonomy): domain Eukaryota; kingdom Viridiplantae; phylum Streptophyta; class Magnoliopsida; order Asparagales; family Amaryllidaceae; genus Agapanthus; species Agapanthus africanus. The sequence continues at coordinate 166,526,282 of JASDDO010000028.1, read as the reverse complement.
GGCCGTTTCTAGTTCCCATCTTCGTTTGTCCCATTTTGTTAGGACTCTCCACAGTTGACTGAGTTTGGAAATTAAGTTACTCGTCGCATCCACCTTGATGGTAGATCAGCTCCAATTTTCTTGTATTATTCCTTCCACCTCCTATTTATCATTCCAAAATTTCTCCCATCTAAATTTCCTTTTCTTGCGGAAGTTGCCATTTTCCCTCGTTATCAGCTTTAGCAGGACGTGGTCTGATGTCAACTTAGCTATCGAAGTAGCACATGCAAATAGGAATCTCTGTTCCCAGTCTAGGGACACCAAAACCCTATTGAGTTTTGCGAGTTTGGCCTGGAAACCATGACTAGACCAGGTGAACTTTCGATCTCTCATTGGGATCTCCAGAAGGTTCAGGTCATCGATTAGTTTGTTAAACTGCATGTTATCACGTCGATCATCCAAACTTCCTCATCTGTCACTAGAAAACCAGATGACGTTAAAATCTCCCATATCACCCAAGGGTGGACCTATTTCTCCCTAACCCTGATAACTTCTTCCCAAAATTCGCTTCTTTCATGCGGCCGATATGGACCATACACCGCAATAACAGTTTGTGTCCAACCATCAACCTTGTTAGCTGCTACTACCGAAATAGAAAACCAGCCTATTAGTTCGTCAATAATGTTAACCTTGTCATCGCGTATACCAAGCAATATACCATCACTAACACCTGTGGAATCTAGAACATTCCATGTGTTGAATCTTCCATTACCCAATCTATGTAAAATATGCAAACAATCCATACACAATTTTGTTTCCTCAAGACATATAAAAGAAGTATCACTTTTATTTATCGCCTTTTGCACCATCCCACGTTTACTTGTAAGACCAATCCTCTAACATTTCAGAATAAATAATCCATAAAACAAACGTTAATTCTAGATCGCCACCTAGGGAAGATCTGAACCGCATAGATTCAGTACGTGACTACAACACTACGGTAGTCTCCTTCCGAGGATCTACCGAGTCTGTCACCTCACATCTAGAGGTTTTCAGGTTTCTAACCATCGATAAACTATTGTGTATTTCATCTATCATACCAAAATGCCCCTAATAATTCATATTCATATCTATCGTATCACATCTATCATTCATATTCATTATACTAATAGAAAGCGATATGCGAAGTGAAAATTTGGTGATATCCTCAAAATGCCCCTGATAATACAAATTATTTTAGATTTGTTTGCTAAAAAATTGGTATTTTTTTAAATTCTAATGTTTTGGCGGGGGTATTTTAAGAAGTTCAAGGCAAAATTTTGCCAACTTCTCATTATTTACTACTTTGTCATTATCTCAACTTCTCCTTATTTACAACTGTGTCATTAGTTCAAATTTTTTTTAATAATCACAAGTATATCATCAATTCAAATCTCAATAAGTTTTCCCTAAAATACCATGAACTTTCAATTTTATACATAAATTATATTTGATTTTTATTAAAATACGATGAACTTTATTTTCAAATAAATACCATGAATTTTGTCCCAAAAAATACAATAAATATCTAACGTTTTCCAGATAAATTATAACATCCTAGTTTTGGATACAATATTTTTAGATTTATTAGAATATTTTTGTGATTTAATAAAACTTTTTTGTAGAGTTTAATACCGTATCATGGTAAAATACAATTACTTAGTCGGTTAAATAAAGGGAAAGTTGTTATTTTAAATCTGGATGAAAATTTTGCTATATCCAAATTATGCATACAATATTTTGCTTAACATTATCTGTTATTTGTTGAACCACAAAATATATGGTAGAGTATTTTTGGTATGAGAATATAATTAAATCACCGTCAAATTTTTAAACACACTCATATATATACATATAAATAATTATCCTAATACAAAAAATATCATAACTATCTCTCCAACTCAATACACACACACACACACACACAAAATTTTCCCCAGTTATCATTTTCATCATAATCATCTCTGTTTCCCTCTCTCCTCTACATCAAAACCCATCACCGAGCATATCCTCCCCTCGCCGGAACACCCCCCTCGTCGGAACACCCCCCTCGCCGTTGACCCCTTCCTTCCTCTTGGAGATCCTCACCATCATCATTGGAGCTCCCCCATCGAAATCCATCAACCGCTGGCACCACCAGCGCCTCACCTTCACCTCGTCGTTATCTCCTTCTTTAGCCACCCCCGAGAACCCATCTCTCCCATCACCACAAGCCCTTCACCTTCGAACCCATCTCTACCTTCCTCCACCCGCACCCACCGAGACCCACTGTTGCCGCAGCAACCCAAACCCAGCACCCGACCTTGTCGCCATCATCTTTAAGGCCGTAGTCAGAGCGTTGCTGTCATCGTCTCCTTCAAACTCCAGAACCCCACACCCTTCCAACCACTGCTGCACATTCCACCAACCTTCGACCATCGCAGCCCGTCGCCAGTTCACCCATCGTCGCCATCGATCCAAGTTGTCGCATCATCGCCGTCCACTTCCTTGACCGAGACCTCACCAATGCCGAGATCGAAGCCAAGACCTTGCTTGGGTAGTGTTCACATTTCCGTGCTCGTCGTGTTCTATTTATCGCCTAAGGCAAGTATTCTTGCTTTTCTTTTTGGTCGATGCAACATCGGTGATCTCTCAAATATAACTTTAACATGCACTGTTCGAATAAAACTATGTTAGTTATCAATTTTATATCGTTATAATACAGACTCATATGCAGTAAAATGATAGAAATAGATTAAGTATAGATATATAATGAAATTTAAATAAATAAATAAAATTTTAAAGTTGTTAATCTATATTTTATATATATATATATATATATATATATATTATTAGCCAGTCTGTGATTAAGAAAAATACAATTAGTATATCTATATTATGGTTAACATATGGTATAAATAACATTTGAAACTTGTATTATTGACAAGCTTGTACATCACTTACATGCGATTACAATTACTTGATAACAACCATATTTGACATGTCACGATCATTCATTACTCCAGTCCATTTGTTTAAAAACGAGATCTCTAATTAGAATACCGAACTATATGCCATGACACAACCTGTACTGATTACAAGTTTCCTTTCAATACAATTAACATTATATTACAAGTTCCAGTCTACTCAGTATTCTTAATTAGTGATTTAGTTATTACCATATTAGATACGAATACGCAAGGAGTTGGGGTAGTTTGAGTGTGCGTTCATACAACAGGATCTCAGGAGTCCCAAGCCGGCAGCTCATACCGGGCTATATCGGTCGCATGTTATTACAGCTCGTACCGGGCTATATCGGTCGCATGTTACTACAGCTCATACCGGGCTATATCGGTCGCTTGTTCATTACACATTTGTGCCCGTATTTCCTAGCCTTTAAGGCCGTATCCTTAGGTTAGGAATACTCCTGCAGAGGTTGACACACACACTCGAACTAACGATGGGATTGTTTACCTTTTAGTGACCAGTTAGGTTATGACTTGACATGTTTACATGATTGTTTCATAATATTACTATATCCATATATCGATAACTATATGTGCACACATGCTTCACTACACTCACATATTCATATAATCACACCACATACACACACTTTTACGTTGAGTACTTATTGGGATGTTCTGACATCCCTGAGATTTGACATCTCAGTTTTAGAGACGGATTTTCAGGCTGAGCAAGGATTAGAGCGATTTTTAGGAGTTTGCCAAAGATCGGTTGCCCGTAGGTTTTTTTTTCAATTAGTACTTAGCATATGCGCCCCTTGCGGGACATTAGAATTTATATGTCTTTTTCGGATCTTGTCTTATTTCGAGCCTAGTGTATTATAACCTTATTTTTGCATTTTTTACCTTATGAACCTATTGCTAATATTCTTTGTGGTTTCGTTGCAACATGATTATCAGTGTTATCTATTCTGTTTTTGGAAATTATATTGACAGGTTTAGCTAGATAGCCTTGATGTGACAATGGAAGGATTTTTTCTCACCATAGGTAGCACGGCTGGCCTTCGTTGCTCTTCGTATTTCCGTATTTTTGGGAAGCGGGACGTGACAAGGTTTTGTTGGTATCAGAGCCAGGCTGACATCGAAATTAGTCTTGGTTCTACCGACCTTTTAGGTTAGAATCACATGTCAAGGTTTTCCTCAGTGTGTCATGCTGCATATCTCTTTGACTCTGATTGTAGAATTCGGGCCACTTAGATATGAAAGTATGTCTTAGCATCTCTACTAGGGTTCTATGAGCATCAAGTATACAATTTTAAAAATTTAGAAGGCTAAGTATACTAAACAAGAATCGAACTAGAGAATCAGGGTTTCAAAGTTAAGCAAATAAGTTCTAAACTAACTGAAGAGGATCTACAACCTTTGTAGTCTAGTCCTTCACTTCTAAAGCTCCAAGTAGTAGTCCCTAAAACTCTTCTTTGACTCCACTTGAAGGATGGAACAAGCTTACTTGCAGTCTTCGTCGTCGAAGATGATCCACCTTGAGGCAACTCACACTCAAGCTCACACTTCACTAATCAAAGTATTAGTGAAGTTAACAAACTAAACTAATTTGCTAGAGTAGTGTAGGTTGATGAAGTAAGAATTTTGCTCACAAAAAATCTTGCTTTCTTTTTCTTTTTCTCAACCTTAGAAAATAACTAGAGAGGAGATGAGTCATGGCTTCTCCATGCTGCTCAAAGCAACCAAGGAATAATGACTCATTTCCCTTTTCATTAATTCATATATCTAAGTCACTATCTTCTCATCTTTTCTCTAATATGATTCTCATACATCCTAATTCTATGTATCATCAACCATGATACAATGTGTGTGTGTGTGTGTGAAGAGAAGAAAATCTTAAGTGTGCTTAATATTAGTTATATATATATATATATACCAAATTATTAAATCAACACTTGATTCAATAATCTGGTTATATCATATATAACCTAGTTAATATCAAATATATATATATATATATCAAATCATTAAATCAACACTTGATTCAATAATCCGGTTATATCACATATAACCGGCTAATATTTAATATTAGTTAATATATATATATATATATCAAATTATTAAATCAACACTTGATTCAATAATCCGGTTATATATATATATATATGTGTGTGTGTGTGTGTGTGTGTGTGTGTATATATATCAAATTATTGAATCAACACACGATTCAATAAACCGGTTATATCATATATAACCCGGCTGACATCATAAATGCTGGATTAGAATACAGTATCATATACTCATATTTAATCAAGCTCCCGCACATATCTCCATACATGCCCTATTTCGTTTCGCTTGAGCTAGGAAACCTCTATGTGGGACTCTAAAGACTCGTCAATACGCTAGCAGTAAGTAATAATCACATCAGATACCCACAAGCCGTCAGCGGTACTAGCTGAACGTAACGGCTATCCAAGTATTGAATGAATAGATGATCAACAAGCAAACTTATCCAAACTCCCGTAGAGCTTATAAGAAACACTTATCGTACAGTCCGGTCTCTTCGTCTGATATGTCGCATATCGAGTCTGGGAGGTGTAGGGTTCCTAGGCACCCTAATGAGGTCTCACAAGGCATCAACCATGCCAATTTCAAAAATACGGTGCCGAGAAACCCTAGACTACGGATCGTTAGCTAGATGTCTAGGCGAAAAATAAACTAGTTAACAACTTAACTATAAAGAATACGGAAATACAACCTTTGTAGATCCGGTGCTCCACCTCCATAGCTCCGCAACGAAGTCCTTTGCTGTCCAAAAGGAATCCGGGCTCTAGCGTCGGCTTCATCGGACAATAGGCGAGCTAGGTCGTCGATGTCCATGCCGAAGATGATCTACGTCGAGGCATCGCTAAATCAAGCTCCACCTTCACCAAGCCATGAAAACTTGTGAAGGAAACACACTCTACTACTTGGCAAGAGGTAGAGGATGAAGAAATAGGAAGTGGGTAGACTTTAGAATTGGATTTCTCACTCATTTCCATCAATCACCATTGATGGAGCTTGCTTTCTTCACTTGAAGAAAAGAAGAAGAAGAAGAAGCTAATTATGATAAGTTATTTAATAATAGAAAAAGAATTATACTTATCATAACTTAAACCAAGGTTAGATGTAGAGAGTTAACTCAAGTTAGATGAATGGTTAGGGTTTTAATAAGAAGACAAAAAGGTTACATAAGTCAAAGTTGCATGAAGCTACAAGAAGCTTCATGTAAGAAAGCAACCCTTTTATTTTCTTTTCACTTTTTCTTTTAATCCAAATTAAAAGATAATTGCATGAATAAATGAACAAAAACCTTAACCATTTATTTAACCAAGGTATTAACTCTTTACACAAACCCTAGCTATCATATATCATCATACATGATACAAGCATGTGCACAAAACTATATCGAATATACAATGCGCACATCCGAGCGAGAAAATCCATTTAAAGTGAACCGATACTAGTTAATGCAAAGTAATATATCAAATATATAATTATACATTAAATCATTAAATCAACACTTGATTTAACGATCCGGTCATATCGCATATAACCGACTAGTATCCTATATATCGGCTTATCGAATCAACCTTTGATTCGATAACTAGGGTATATCGCATATAACCTAATCGATACATTCATCGCGAGAATGGAATACGGTATCACATACACGCATTATTCTCGGTCCCGCACATATCTCATATGCGCTTCTATTTCGTTTCGTTTGAGCCAGGAAACCTCTGTGTAGGACTCTAAAGACTCGTCAATACGCCGGTAGCAGGTGATGATCATATCAAAACCCACAAGCCGCAAGCGGTCTGCTAAACGTAACGGCCACCCGGGTATTGAGCGATCAGAAGATCGACAAGCAAGCCCGCTCACACTCCTGTGAATCCAACCAGTAACACTTACCGTACAGTCCGGTCTGTCCGTCTGATCTGTCGCATATCTCGCCTAGGGGTGGTAAACGTCAGACCCCAATAGCTCGATAAGTCGTGTCGATATGAGGTCTATAACAATTCGAGAAACTACTGGTAACACTTACCAGTAAATCTCAGCAACCCTGGCCAGGGATTTCCTGTTATAGCCAATCGAACACAGCGCAACATCAACTCCCTATACCGGGAGAGACGAATCCCCTCCTATCGCTCATTGCCTCCATGTGACTCGGGACTGTACCCAAAAACCACCGTTTTGCATGCCCTCTTGGACGTGGTAAGATGGAAATCAAAGCACAGTGGGAACCACACAAGACTCTATGACGATCTCGGGTCAACAGACTACTCTGTACCAGTGTCACCAGAGAACTGCTATCTGACGTGAGGTATAATACCATCTGGGAGTTCTCGGCGAGTCCGTCCAGTGTACCCAGTCTCTACTGAGCACCCGTATATCATCTCTGATGTCAAACACCAATGGATATGGGATCATCCATCGCCCATCTGTATAGGTCGAGAAGGTATACGCTAGTCTACTCTGGTATATCGATGCCCCGTCTCGATACACCCACGACTAGGGACTTTGAAGGATGTACTTATGGACTACCATGTCCCCACTAGTATGATCCGCATCATAGTCCAGGTAGTCAAGTACAGATCCTAAGGGCTTTACCAACATGTAACAGGGAGACAATCAGTGTACACGTTAAGGTAAAGATTAACCAGATAGCATACTATCATGTCGAGCAAGAAAATCCTCCTTATATATGTCCCAGCATCCACTATAATATACATCCTATGTATAGTAATGGCCTCTAGGGCATACATATAACTAACAATCTCCCACTTGCACTAGGGCCATCTGATAGCAGTGGTTGCAGTGTCTCATACTCAACCATCCCATAAAAGTCTCCCTCTGGGAACAGGCCTTTGTGAGTGGATCCGCTGTGTTGTTTTCTGAGTCTACTCTCCTAACCTCGATCTCTCTGGAGATCAACCATCTCCATGATCAGGTGACACTGCCTTAGAATATGTCTGGATCACTGATGGGACGGACGTTCCTTGGCATAAGCCACAACTCCATTGTCTCACAATGGTTGGAACGTAGTTCATCTCATGAACCATTATACACCCAAACATCCTCCTTGTTAGCATCTTGAGTAGCGATGTATCCAGCCTTTATCGTCTAGTGTGTCACGGTATCTTGTTTGGAACTCTTCCAACATACCGTCCCTTTACTGAGGGTAAAGACAATGCCTGTGACTGACATTCAGTCGTCTTTATCACTCTGGAACCATTCCAGTGATTCTCCCCAGGGTCGATTGATACCATCTCACTACAGCTAGTGAATATCCTAACATCCATTTAGATCTATCTCATAGATCCAAAATCCAGGATTTAGGAGGTATCACTTTGATCCTATATGGAGAATTATGGTGATAAGCGGAGATTGACCGAGCGTAGCATAGGAAACTCCTTCCCCATCAAGAGTATGTCATCCACGTACTCTACGAGGATCGTCACCATACTCCCTACTACCTTTTTGTTTATACAAGGTTCATCTACCATTTTGATGATGTCAAACTCTTTGACTAATTCATCAAAACAGATGTTCCAACTCCGCGATGCCTGCTTTATCCTATAAAGCATCTTGCACACGTTTCCGCTGCTCCCACTGTCTACGAAGCCCTCTGGCTGTGTACTTATAGACGCACTCTTCCAAAATATCATTTAGAAAAGTAGTCATGACACCCAACCACCAGATATCGTAGTCATGGTATGTAGCCATGACAAGTAGGATCTGGATGGACTTAAGCATAGTTCCTTAGAAAAAGTTTCATCATTATCCACGCCTGGTTGATGACGAAAACCTTTAACAAGTCTAGCTTTGAAAGTCTCAACCTTTCCAACTACACCAAGTAATCTTCTCAAGATATACTTGCTCCTGATGGGGATTTAACCCTTCAGATATAGCAACCAAAGTCCATACTTTGTTGGTGTACTTGGATTCCATCTCAGATCGCTAAGCATCCAGCCATTCTTACAGAGTCTTACTCCTGATGGCCAGCTCGAAGTTAGTTGGGTCATCATCTCATGATGCAATCCTCGCTCCCACTGTCATAGAGAAACCGAAGTAACTCTCAGATGGGTGAGAAACCCTACTAAATCGGCGGAGAGGCTGAGGTTCGTTGGAATCTACTGAATCCTTTGGTTGTATCAAATCATCTGCTGTAGTTTGTATAGCTGGAACCTTTCCAGTTCTACATTACAGACCTTGCCTCGAGCTTGTCCGGAATTTGCTTTTCAGACATAGGCTGGACAACCCCAAATCTCAACTAACTTGAGAGATGGGCTCTTCCCTTATCATATCAAATATGAAGTGGTAGGCAACTGATTTGATTGGAACCCTATTCAATAGGTATGCAACTTCATAAGTGCATAACCCCCAAAAGGAAACAGGTAACTCAGTAGTACTCATCATAGAGCACACCTTATCATATAGGGTGTGATTGCTCCGCCCTGATATACCATCGTGCTATGGTGTATACAGAGGAGTAATGCTGAGAGAGAATCTCATTCTCCTTTAGAATAGTCCAGTATTTCCGTGCTCAAGTATTCTCCTCCTTGATCTCATCATAGGACATAATACTTATACCCTTATTTTGGTTCTCTACTTCTAACTTATATTCTGTGAATATCTCAAAAGGTTCGGACTTGTGTTTCAACAGGAACATATGTCTGAATCTCGAGAGATCATCAGAGAATGTAACGAAGTACAAAGAACCAGTTCTGGCATATGTAGACAGGGGACCTTACATACATCAACATGTATCATCCCAAGAGTTTACTTAACTCTTTCTCTGTTTCCAATAAACGGAGCTATGGTCATCTTATCTTTGTGACATGACTGGCGAGTTTCACAAGATGTAAATTCAAACTGATTTAAATATGCATCTATATGTAACTCTCGCTAGTCGGGTCACATTGATCTGACCTAGTCTACAATGCCTCAAGAAGAATTCGTTCATTTCTGAACTCTTCCTCTTGTGTGTGTTCCGTATACTAAGAACTGTAGTTTGATTTAGAACATCAACGCTTTTAGATAACGTGTCTGAACTGATCAACTTTTGATATAGGAAATGTTCAAAACATTATCCAACAATACAAAATTTTACCGTTTCTTTAGTAATAAAGAGACAGATATGATTTTGTATATCAGGTTCGGTATCTAATAACATTCGTTCAGAATCAATGTATTGTAATACAGGGTGACAGTGACCAACAGACTTGGCTGCAACACTTGCCCCGTTTTCTGTCTCATGAAACTTATCACCCGTTCTCAGTTTTTCTACCCTTTTGCAGCCCTATGTAACAGATTACATATCTGGGATCCTGATCCGGTATCATATACCAAGGATGCGGAGGATACTGAGAAACAGTTCTGTATAATGAACACACCCGAAGATGATGCATCAACATGCACTCTCTTCGTTTGGACGGCACGGGAATTCTGGTAATCCCCAATTTCCTGCTCTGTCTTATAACAATTATAAGGTGGAGCGGGACCAACGTTCCCCAGCTCAGTATAACAAGCGGGTTCGGTCAATAATCCGTTTTATTATCTTGATTAAGGCGTGATATGGTCGCTACCTGGAGAGAGAGAGAAGAAAAACACTCAGCGTGCGCTCTTGCAAGAATAGATTGGTTATTATTTTATTTAATCAGGATGGCTCCCACTGCTTTTTATCAAATCTTCCTTCAAACCCTAAAAGGAAAGACTAGCCGGGATTAATTACACACTACAAGTTCGCCAATCTTTCAGCCAGTCCAGTGTCGGTACTTTGAGGGAGGTCCCCCGTGCTTTCGCACGAACCTAATTAATGTAAACCTCGTTTTCCCAGAGGCGTAACCTCGTTGACACCTTTCTAGACACCTACTTGATCGGCTAATTGTAATGTATAAAACTCTCCCAGGAGTAACAATTACTCGCAGCGGGTATCGGGATCCAACTATCTCATAGAAGGTATGCAATCTCATTGCAAATTTCAACACTTGAAATTCCCGATAATGTTTTGCCCCGAACGATCTATGCCTTGACAAGGTCAACAAACCATAGACCGCAAGTCAAGTTCAACCCGTCATTTCTTGATTGAATCAAACCCACCCGCACGACCCTTGACAAGGTCAACAAGGCCGCACGACTACCCTAACCCAATCTGCATCATATGCATAAGCAGATAAATACTGGTTAGCTACCGCACACTGCGCCTTGACAAGGTCAACAAACGCAGCACGAATACTAAACAGGATTTATCTGAAATGACGGAGGGCTACGACAGGTTTTTCTGAAAACTTATTGCGTAATGAACTTGATATCGTTGTAGGATCGAATGAATTTTGAAATGGAGTGCTTTTGAGGCTTTTCTAGTTTTGCTAAAGGGGTCACTCCCGGTGAAGGGATCATCGGCCCTTTCCTCGTCGAATGAGGTGCGGGATATATCATATATATCACTGTGCAAAGCAGAACTCTTAAAAGCAATCAAAAGACAAACCGAGTGTGTAGCATCTGCCAGTTATTGCTAAAGGAGTCACTCCCGGTGAAGGGATCTCGGTCCTTTCCTTATCGAATAAGGTGCAGGATATATCATATATACCTCTGTGCAAAGCAAGAACTGTAGCTACCTGTTTTATTTTGAAATTCGATTCTACAACATCTTAGGTTTCTTTTATTTCATTAATCACATTAATGAAGTCCCATCATTTAAATACCTAAACATCACAGATAGATATGACGTACACTTATGCCATCCGCATTCGCCTCGATGTCCCCTCGTGCACCGTTAGGTTAGGTAACTAACGACAGAGCAGGGCAGGGCTAGCGCGGGTGTAAAACATAAGTAACGTCTATATAATATATCATATATACTATATACTATATCTATCACAGAACATCACATGATCACATCACAGATATCGCAGCAGAAGAAACATATGAAATATTGGATATACTAGGACGTCCGTGTTTTCAATACGAGCCAGTATAAAACACGGATTCCACGGTCGTGATGAATAGCCAAACCCACACCCCTAGACCCCTACGAGAGCGGCAAGCAACCCTACCAATTCTAGAGTTAGGAGACCCGGACTCGACTCCTCGAGTTGGTCTCCCACTGGACTCCAGAACCCGGTTACTTGTGCCCTCCTCCTTGGGTCTATCCTAGTGCGGAAAAGTAAATAATATACAAAGTGTGACATCTTCCGCAACCTGGAAGTGCCCCAATAAAAGAATATTACATACAAGTTTTTACATGAATGAAAATGAAAAACACTCATCTCACATAAAAACCCCCGGCTATTCAAACACGACGATCCAATATAACATATCCAGCAACACATAACATCACATGTCATCAACGTAAGTAAATATGTCCATCCCAATTGTCGTTGACATATAGCAACGAAACCGGCGATATCACATATTACACTTACGGTCACAGAAAAGAAAATGTAAAACTACAACAGTTGGAATCCGCAACCACCTCAGACATCACATGTCTGACCAAATGAATTTCTTAGACATCGCATGCCTAACAATTATAAACCCCGCATTTTAGTCTCAAAATCGAAAACTCTTTTCAATATCAAGTCGGGTAATTCAACAAGATTCCCGACATCCTGATAGAATGCTCGTCGTAAACTTCAGTAGACGGCTGCACCCCTGATACCGTCGACGAAGTGCACCAAGGCGGAACACCGCTACTGTGAGCATCCGAACGGATGCTTTCGGCGACGGGGTTCTCCTACAGTCACTTGGTCGGGGCTATGGAGTGAGGCTGTCTGTTAAGTTTACCCGGCGAGTATCCGCGTACGCTACGTGATTGCGACGGACTTTTGATCACATCAAAATTCCGTGGCAACCGATCAAGTGAGACTAAAGTGCTATGTTTATAACATTCATTCAGTTATCTCATAACTACTTGTGAATTCCAATTATTGTATCACATTCCGGATAAATAGAAAATGTTAAACTTTTCGATCAAACAGTCGAACACCCAAGTTTTCCCGATACAGATCAACACATGAAATAAGTCTAACAACATTCAGTTCGTGCCTCAGTACCAACGGTCCAGCCGTAGAAGGTTCAAGCCAACGCCTCACATGTGGCATGCCGTACTGCCCCAAACCCGAAGGTTCAAAGGGCAGTTCAAGACGGTCACATAATCGAGTTAAGGTTTGTTGTCTTCTAGAGGGTCCATCGCGTTACTTGCACTACTTAGAACGTCGTTAAACTACGGAAAAATCCAACACTTGGAAATTTCCCGACAGGGGAAAAATTGGGTATTTATATCCGGTCGAACTTTTTAACATATTCTAAAATTTATCCGGAAAGCCACATAGACAAAATTTGATAATCCGATCGAACATTCGAATCCTCAAAACAACCCAGAAAATTCAACTCTTGAATAAAATTTAAAAAATACCCAGAGAACTCAGCACAGTTAAATAGGAATTACTGTGAAAATAGGTATGGCTGACGTCATCAAGTGGCGGCGGAACCGCCGCACGAGGCATGCTCGTGCCGCAGTTCCGCGCCTGTTTAAAATCCAAACAATGTCGTATTTGCACAGTAATTCTTACAATTTCCTGCTGGGTTTTCTGCATATTTTTAATTTGGAAAAATCCACGATTTTAGAAAAAGGACAGAGAGCTATTTTGGGTTCAAGTTTTCGGTTCGATCGGACTTCAAATTGCATCTAGATTTCGCCTAAGGCTCTAGCTAGGCTCTAATACCACTGTAGGGTTCCTAGGCACCCTAATGAGGTCTCACAAGGCATCAACCATGCCAATTTCAAAAATACGGTGCCGAGAAACCCTAGACTACGGATCGTTAGCTAGATGTTTAGGCGAAAAAGAAACTAGTTAACAACTTAACTATAAAGAATACGGAAATACAACCTTTGTAGATCCGGTGCTCCACCTCTATAGCTCCGCAACGAAGTCCTTTGCTGTCCAAAAGGAATCCGGGCTCTAGCGTCGGCTTCATCGGAAAATAGGCGAGCTAGGTCGTCGATGTCCATGCCGAAGATGATCTACGTCGAGGCATCGCTAAATCAAGCTCCACCTTCACCAAGCCATGAAAACTTGTGAAGGAAACACACTCTACTACTTGGCAAGAGGTAGAGGATGAAGAAATATGAAGTGGGTAGACTTTAGAATTGGATTTCTCACTCATTTCCATCAATCACCATTGATGGAGCTTGCTTTCTTCACTTGAAGAAAAGAAGAAGAAGAAGAAGCTAATTATGATAAGTTATTTAATAATAGAAAAAGAATTATACTTATCATAACTTAAACCAAGGTTAGATGTAGAGAGTTAACTCAAGTTAGATGAATGGTTAGGGTTTTAATAAGAAGACAAAAAGGTTACATAAGTCAAAGTTGCATGAAGCTACAAGAAGCTTCATGTAAGAAAGCAACCTTTTTATTTTCTTTTCACTTTTTCTTTTAATCCAAATTAAAAGATAATTGCATGAATAAATGAACAAAAACCTTAACCATTTATTTAACCAAGGTATTAACTCTTTACACAAACCCTAGCTATCATATATCATCATACATGATACAAGCATGTGCACAAAACTATATCGAATATACAATGCGCACATCCGAGCGAGAAAATCCATTTAAAGTGAACCGATACTAGTTAATGCAAAGTAATATATCAAATATATAATTATACATTAAATCATTAAATCAACACTTGATTTAACGATCCGGTCATATCGCATATAACCGACTAGTATCCTATGTATCGGCTCATCGAATCAACCTTTGATTCGATAACTAGGGTATATCGCATATAACCTAATCGATACATTCATCGCGAGAATGGAATACGGTATCACATACACGCATTATTCTCGGTCCCGCACATATCTCATATGCGCTCCTATTTCGTTTCGCTTGAGCCAGGAAACCTCTGTGTAGGACTCTAAAGACTCGTCAATACGCCGGTAGCAGGTGATGATCATATCAAACACCCACAAGCCGCAAGCGGTCTGCTAAACGTAACGGCCACCCGGGTATTGAGCGATCAGAAGATCGACAAGCAAGCCCGCTCACACTCCTGTGAATCCAACCAGTAACACTTACCGTACAGTCCGGTCTGTCCGTCTGATCTGTCGCATATCTCGCCTAGGGGTGGTAAACGTCAGACCCCAATAGCTCGATAAGTCGTGTCGATATGAGGTCTATAACAATTCGAGAAACTACTGGTAACACTTACCAGTAAATCTCAGCAACCCTGGCCAGGGATTTCCTGTTATAGCCAATCGAACACAGCGCAACATCAACTCCCTATACCGGGAGAGACGAATCCCCTCCTATCGCTCATTGCCTCCATGTGACTCGGGACTGTACCCAAAAACCACCGTTTTGCACGCCCTCTTGGACGTGGTAAGATGGAAATCAAAGCACAGTGGGAACCACACAAGACTCTATGACGATCTCGGGTCAACAGACTACTCTGTACCAGTGTCACCAGAGAACTGCCATCTGACGTGAGGTATAATACCATCTGGGAGTTCTCGGCGAGTCCGTCCAGTGTACCCAGTCTCTACTGAGTACCCGTATATCATCTCTGATGTCAAACACCAATGGATATGGGATCATCCATCGCCCATCTGTATGGGTCGAGAAGGTATACGCTAGTCTACTCTGGTATATCGATGCCCCATCTCGATACACCCACGACTAGGGACTTTGAAGGATGTACTTATGGACTACCATGTCCCCACTAGTATGATCCGCATCATAGTCCAGGTAGTCAAGTACAGATCCTAAGGGCTTTACCAACATGTAACAGGGAGACAATCAGTGTACACGTTAAGGTAAAGATTAACCAGATAGCATACTATCATGTCGAGCAAGAAAATCCTCCCTATATATGTCCCAGCATCCACTACAATATACATCCTATGTATAGTAATGGCCTCTAGGGCATACATATAACTAACAGAGGGTGGAAACATCAGACTCCAATAACTCGATAAGTCATTCCTATGTGTGGCCTATAACCTTTTGAGAAACTACTGATAACACTTATCAGTAAATCTCATTGGCCCTAGCTAGGGACTTACTGTTATAGCCAATCGAGCATAACACAATATCAACTCCCAACACCGGAAGAGACGAAACCCCTCATATCTCTATAGCACAATAACGGCTATCCTGGATTGGGACAATCCCAACATTCTTTTAGATCTATTTCTATAGATCTTTATACCCAGGATGTAGGAAGCATCACCCAGATCTTTCATGGAGAACTTTTGTGATAGGAAGAGTTTGATCGAGTGCAGCATAGGAACATCATTTTCTATCAAGAGTATGTCATCCTCGTACAATACAAGGAAGACAACCTTACTCTCTGCAACCTTTTTACATATACACGATTCATATACATTTTTTATGAAATCAAACTCCTTGACAGCTACATCAAAACAGATGTTCTAGTTCCGCGACGCCTGCTTTAATCCGTAAATTAATTTAAGCAGCTTGCACACCTTTCCGCTGCTCCCACTATCTACGAAGCCCTCTGGCTGTGTCATATACACGCTCTCTTCTAAATCACCATTTAAAAAAGCGGTATTGACGTCCATCTGCCAAATTTCATAGTCATGGTATGTAGCAATGACAAGTAGGATCCTGATGGACTTAAGCATAGCCACTGAAGAAAATATCTCATCATAGTTGACACCTGGTCGTTGAAGAAAATCTTTTGCTACAAGTATAGCTTTGAAGGTCTCAACCTTTCAATTTACATCAATTTTCTTCTTGAAGATCCACTTGCTCCCAATGGGTTTTACCCCTTCAGGAGCAACTTCCAAAGTCCATACTTTATTGGTGTACATGGATTCCATCTCAAATCGCATATCATCCAGCCATTTCACAGAGTCCCCACTTATGATAGCCTACTTGAAACTAGTTGGGTCATCGTCTTCCATGATGCAATCCTCATTCCCACTGTCTATGAGAAAACCGTAGTATCTCTCAGGTGGATGAGAAACCCTAGCTGAGCTTCGTCAGAGACTTTTGAATCCTGCGGTTCTACCAAATCTTCAGTTGTAGTTTGTGTATCTGGAACTTCTTTCAGCTCTACCTCATTACTACTAATTTCTTTTACAAGAAATTCCTTTTCTAAAAAGGTGGCATGTTGAGCAACAAACACCTTTTGTTCCTCAATGTGGTAAAATAGATATCCATGTGAATTCTTTGGATAACCCATAAACTTGGAAAGAACTGATCGTGCTTCGAGTTTGTCCGAATTCTGTTTTTTAACATAGGCCGGACAACCTTATATCTTAACTCGTTTAAGATATGGTCTCTTTCCACTCCATATCTCATATTGTGTTTTAGGCATAGATTTTGATGGAACTTGATTCAATAGGTATGCAGCTGTCTCAGGTGCATAACTCCAAAAAGAAATAGGTAACTCAGCAGTACTCATCATAGAGCGCACCATATCTATTAGGGTGCGATTCCTTCGCTCCGATACACCGTTGTGCTGTGATGTATAAGGAGGAGTAAGCTGAGAGAGAATCTCATTCTCTTTTAGATAATCTCGAAATTCCGTGCTTAAGTATTCACCTCCTCGATCAGATCGAAGGATTTTAATATTTTTACCCGTCTGGTTCTCTACTTTGCTCATATATTCCTTGAATTTCTCAAAAGCTTGAGATTTGTGTTTCAACAGGAACACATGTCCGAATCTTGAGAGATCATCGGTGAATGTAATGAAGTATGAGGAACCATCCTGGCATGTGTAGACATAGGACCGCATACATCACTATGTATCAGTCCCAAGAGTTCAGTAGTTCTTACTCCATGTCCCGTAAACGGAGTTTTGGTCATCTTTCCTTTGAGACATGACTGACAAGTTTCATTAGATGTAAATTCGAACGGTTCTAAATATACATCCTTATGCAATTTAGCTAGTATAGTCGTATTGATATGACCAAATCTACAGTGCCACAAGAAGGCTTTGTTCATTTCTGAATTTTTCTTCTTGTAAGTGTTTTGGATATTTATAACTGTATTTTGATTTAGAATGTATAAACCATTACATAACGTACCAAACCCAATCAACACTTGATTTAGGAAAATGTTCATAACATTTTTGTCTAATGTAAAGTTATATTCTTCTTTATCTAATAAAGATATGGCTATTATATTGCAAATCATAGATGGTACGAAATAACGGTCGTTCAAAATCAATGTATTACCTTTTGGCAATACTAGGTGATATTCGCCGACAGTTTCGGCAGCAACAATTGCTCCATTCCCTACTCTGAGAGATATATCATCCTTTTTCAGTTATCTACTTTTCTTTAACCCTTGTAACAGATTACAAATGTGGGATCCTGATCCGGTATTTAATATTCAGGACGTAGAGCAGACTGAGAAACAGTTTTCAATAACTAACATACCTGAAGAAAATGCATCAAAATACTCTTTCTTCTTTAGGGTTGCATGGAAATCCTTGCATTCCCCTGTCTCTTGCCCAGACTTATGGCAGTTGTTATTAGATAGAGCGGAACCAACGTTCCCCGGCTCAGTATAATAAGCGGGTTGGGTCAATACATCCATGCTATTATCTTGATTAAGGCGTGATATGGTCGCTACCTGAAGAGAGAGAAGAAAACACTTTAGCGTGCGCTCTTGCAAGATTAGATTGGTTATTATCTTATCTAATCAGGATGGCTCCCACTGGTTTTATAAAATCTTCCTCTAAACACTAAAAGGTAAGATTAGCCGGGATTAATTATACCCTACAAGTTCGCTAATTGGTCAGCCAGGCTGGTGTTGGTACTCCAAGAGAGTCTCCCCGTACTTTCGTATGGAACTAATTAAATAACATCGTTTCCACAGAGATATAACCCCGTTAACACCTTTCTTAGACACCTACTGGATTAGCTAATTGTAAAGTGGAAAACTCTCCCAAGAGTAACACTTATTCGCAGTGGGCATCGGGATCCAACTATCATATAGAAGGTATGAAATCTCATTGCAAATTTCAACACTTGAAATTCCCAATAATTGTTTTTACCCCATCCGGTATATGACCTTGACAAGGTCAACAAACCATAAACCGCAATTCAAGTTCAACCCATCATTTCATGACTGATTTAGACCTACCCACACGCCCCTTGATAAGGTCAACAAAGCCGTATGACTGCCCAAACCAATCGCATCATCATGCGGCAGAAAAGCAATAATCAGCTACCGAACACTACGCCTCGACAAGGTCGACAAACGCAACACGAATATTAAACAATACCTATCTGAAATGACGGAGGGCTATGACTGGTTTTGAAGAAAATCTTTAACATAATGAACTTGATATTGTTGTAGAACCTAGTGATTTGAAAATGAGTGGTTTAAACTCCGCTTTAAAAATCGAGTAGTTTTTAAAACAAACCGAGTGGGTTGTAGCATATGCTAGTTTTGGTAAAGAGGTCATTCCCGGTAAAGGGATGTAGACTCTTTCCTCATCGAATGAGGTGCTGGAAATTTGTAATGGAATACCATTATGCAAAGCAAAGAATTAAAGCTGCCTTTTTGAAAAATTTGATTCTACAACATATTTTAGGTTTCTTTTCTTTTCATTAATCTTATTAATGAAGTCCCATCAAATTATGTTTCCTAAATATCACAGAAGAAATGAAAATAAAATACACATATATTCCATCCTTATTCGCCACAGGGACCCGGGTCTTCACCGTAAGGTTACTTAACTTACGGCAGGACGGGGTCAGGACTAGCACGGATGCAAAACATATATAGTTTCTATTAATATATCATATATATATAAGTAGAATTCATCTCACGCGGTTATATGATCATATAACATCACAGAACAGCAGAAGAAGATATATGAAATATAGGATATACTAAGAGGTCCGTGTTTTAGATTAAGCCAGTATTGGAAAACATGGATTCCACGGTCGTGATGAATAGCCAAGCACACATCCTAGATCCTTACGAGAGTGGCAAGCAACCCTGCCAATTCTAGAGTTAGGTGACCGGTCTCGACTTCTCGAGATGGCCTCCTATTGGACTCTGAACCCGGTTACTTATGATCTCCACCTTGGGTCTATCCTAATGCTAAAGTAAATAATATACATCAAATGGAGACAACAACCTTAACCCGGAAGTGTCCCAATAAAAGTATATCATATACAATTATTTACATGGATGAAAATTGAAAAACTCTCATCTCACATAAAACCCCCGGCTATTCAATCACGACGATCCAATATAACATATCGATAGCAACACAATAACATCAAATGTCATCAACGTAAGTAAATATACGTATCTCTAATGTCGTTGTCGTATAGCAACGAGATCGGGGATACCGCCACAAATTACACTTACAGTCGCAGAAAAGAAATGAAAACTACAATAATTAGAATCCGCATTTGTAGACGTCATAAACCAGAATTATCACATATTCCGAATTTCATGCCTAACCCTATAAACCTTACATTTAAGTCTCGAATTGAAAACCCTTTTCAAAGATTAAGCCGGGCAATTCAACAAAATTCTCGATGAATGATTCGAAGGCTTGTCGGGAACTTTAATGGATGGCCGCACCCTCGAGGCCATCAACGAAGTGGACTTGGGCGGAACATCGTGGCCGTGATCATCCGAGTGGATACTCTTGGCCATGGGGTTCTCCTATAGTCACTTGGTCGGGACAAAGGGGCATGGTTGTCTACTAGTGTCTCCCGGCGAGTATTCGCGTACGATACAAGATTACGACGGAGTTTCGATCCAAATCCAAACTTCGTGGTAATCTATCATTTGAGACTAAAATGCGAGATTTATAAATCGATAACTAGTTTTCACAAAAAAATCAATGTAGATTCCAAAAATTGTATCACATAACCAAAGCAATATAGACGATGTTAACATTTCGATCGATATTTTAAACAATAACAATCCACAGAGACCTCAACAAATTGAGTCTCATTAAAAATATCCAAAAAATCCAAAATGTCAAAATGAAGCAACACAAGAAATTTGGATTTCTATCCACACAAGTCAACCACGGAACCGCGTCCAGAGCATGCTCTAGGCGGCGATTTCGCGGTTACTTAGTGGAAATTGCTTCTTGTATTTCTTGTGCCTCCTTAAAATATCCTGCACGATTTTCTGAGCATTTTTAATCTGGAAAAAAATGAAGTTTGAAAAATTGGACAGAAACTACCAAAATTTTGTGTTTAAAACGTCAATCGAACACTTCAACTTCGTCTAATCTATTTCTAAGCCTCTAGCTTGGTTCTGATACCATGAAAGTATGTTTTAGCACCTTTACTAGGGTTCTATGAGAATCAAGTATACAATTTTAAAAATCTAGAGAGCTAAGTATATTAAACAAGAATCGAACTAGAGAATTAGCGTTTCAAAATTAAGCAAACAAGTTCTAAACTAAGTGAAGAGGGTCTACAACCTTTGTAGTCTAATTCTTCACTTCTAAAACTCCAAGTAGTAGTCCCTAGAACTCTTCTTTGACTCCATTTAAAGGATGGAACGAGCTTGTTTGTAATCTTCATCGTCGAAGATGATCCACCTTGAGGTAACTCACACTTAAACTCATACTTCACTAATCAAGGTATTGGTGAAGTTAACAACCTAAACTAATTTGCTAGAGTAGTGTAGCTTGATGAAGTAGGAATTTTGCTCACAAAAAAATCTTGCTTTCTTTTTATTTTTATTTTTCTCAATCTTAGAAAATAACTAGAGAGGAGATGAAGAAGATGAACTTGGGAGATGAGAGTGAACCATGAGGATAAGATGAGAGCAAGAATTATGATTAATCTATATGAATAAAACAAAGAGAAGGGATGAGTCATGGCTTCTCCATGCTTCTCAAAGCAACCAAGGAATAATGACTCATTTCCCTTTTCTTTAATTCATATATCTAAGTCATTATCTTCTCATCTTTTCTCTAATGTGATTCTCACAAATCCTAGCTCTATGTATAATCAACCATGATACAATATATATATATATATATATATATATATAAAAAGAGAAGAAAATATTAAGTGAGCTTAATATTATTATTATATATATATATCAAATTATTAAATCAACACTTGATTCAATAATCCGGTTATATCATATATAACCCGACTAATATCAAATTTATATGTATATCAAATCATTAAATCAACACTTGATTCAATAATCTGGTTATATCACATATAACCGGCTAATATTTAATATTAGTTTATATATATATATATATATATCAAATTATTAAATCAACACTTGATTCAATAATCCGGTTATATCATATATAATCCCGCTAATATCAAATATATAAACACGCGCGCGCGCGCACACGCACACACACATATATATAAAATCAAATCATTGAATCAACACATGATTCAATAATCCGGTTATATCATATATAACCCGGCTGACATCATAAATGCTGGATTAGAATACGGTATCATATACTCGTATTTAATCAAGCTCCCGCACATATCTCCATACGTTCCCTACTTCATTTCGCTTGAGTTAGGAAACCTCTATATGAGACTCTAAAGACTCGGCAATACGCCAGCAGTAGATAATGATCACATCAGATACCCACAAGCCGTCAGCGGTACTAGCTGAACGTAACGGCTACTCGGGTATTTAACGAATAAAAGATCAACAAGCAAACTTGTCCAAACTTCCGTAGAGCCTATAAGCAACACTTGCAGTACAGTCCGTTCTTTTTGTCTGATTTGTCGCATATAGAGTCTAGAGAGTAGAATCGTCAGACCCCAATAACTCGATAAGTCATGCCGATGTGTGGCCTATAACCTTTCGAGAAACTACTGATAACACTTATCAGTAAATCTCATCAGCCATGTCCAAGGACTTGCTGTTATAGCCAATCGAGCATAGCACAATATCAACTCCCAATACCGGAAGAGAAGAAACCTCTCCTATCGCTCACTGCCTCCATGTGACTCGGGACTGTACCCAAAAAACCATATGTTTGCACGACTCATTTGAGCTGTGGTAGGGAGGAAATCAAAGCATAGTGGGAATCACACAAGACACTATGACGATCTCGGGTCTACAGACTAACCTGTATAAGTGTCACCAGAGAACTGCTATCAGACGATAGGTATGGTACCATCTAGGAGTTCTCAACGAGTGTTGTTCAGTGTACTCATTCTACAATGAGCACCTATGTACAATCTTTGATATCAAACACCAATGATTGTGGGAACAACTATCACCCCATACAGGGTCAAGAAACGTAAACACTAGTCTACTCTGGAATATCGATGCCTTGTCTCGATACTCCCTTGACTAGGAACTGTTAAGGATGTGCTTATGGACTACACAAGACCCACTAGTATGATCTGCATCATAGTCCTGGTAGTCAAGCCAACATTCTAAGGCCTTTATCAACATGTATTAATGAGATAGTAAACTAAAACAAGTGCACATATTAAGATAATACTATCATGTCGAGCAAGAAAGTCATATATATATATGTCCAAGCATCCACTATAATATACAATAATGGCCTCTAAGGCATACATATTCCTAACAAGATAGAGTTACGATATTGTGCCCATTTACCGCGGCATGGTTACAATACGGTATTTTGTATGAGTAACTTAGAGTTTTACCCTTAACTTGTATCCACTGATTTGATTATACTGTTTTATCTGCTTTTCTTTTCGCTCAATTATTTTAATACTCTATGCTTGAATCTTGTTTTAGTTGCTAAACCTCGTCGTTCGTTTTGATTTCAGAATCATGGCGGAAGAAAATTTGTGGGTATATGGAAAGCATGACAATAACGCCGCATTATTTGGAGTTATACGTGGTATGTTATAAAGCCAACAACATCAGACTGTCTTATTACAGGAGGGTCTACTTGCTTCTTAGCAGACCGCTACTGCAGCCTTGAATAAGATGGCTGAGGTTCATAAGGGCAGACGTCCGGGTAGTGTTGTTGATTTCAGGAGATTATAGCCGGTAGTTTTCACGGGTTCGGGCAATCCACTTAATGCCGAGCAGTGGATTTTCGACATGGAGAATTTTCTGTTAGCTGCCCGAGTTCTAGAAGAGGACAGAGTGGACATAGTCAAAATTCAGCTGTAAGATGTAGCTAGAATTTGGTGGCTCACAGAAGAGAACAACTTGAAGAAACCGATTACATCGACTGACTTCTCGACTGCTTTTCTTGAGAAATTCTTTCCAAAGTCGGCCAGAATCGAAATGGAGCAGTAGTTTATCAGTCTTCGTCAAAGTGATCGCACAGTAGACGAGATAGCGACTGAGTTTATCCGACTTAGTCGTTTCACCCCTTCGATGGTAGCTCAGGAGGAAGACATGGCCAGGAGATTTTTACAGTGCCTTGCTCTGGAGATACAGGAGAAATTAGCTTCGCATGATTTGGGAACTTATTCTAAGGTATTAAATGCAGCTCGTAGGATTGAGGCAGTTATGGATAAGAGGAAGAAACTTCAGAGTGGAGGATTTAAACGCCCGGTGAATCAAACTTCAGAAAGAATTCCTGTTAAACAGCATGGAGGAGTTCGGACGAAGCGTACCACAACCCCACCACAACGAGGATCCTTGGTTTGTGGATACTGTCAGATACCGGGACATATTGAGAGGAATTGCCGCCGAGCCAAGGGTCTATGTCTAATCTGTAGTGCTAGTGACCACCAGATTGGGAGTTGTCCTAGGAGAATAGAGCGCAACCAACCACAAAAAGGACTTGTCCCTTAGAAGCAACTTTTTGTTCAAAGGCGAGGCAACACAGGTCTTGGCCAGGGGCGAGCCTTTACCTTACCGGTTGAGCAGGCAGAGGCATCAGGGGATGTCGTTTCAAGTACCATTCTAGTTTATATTGTTCCTATTAGAGTACTTTTCGATTCCGGGGCTTCGCATTGTTTTATGTCTTTGGTTTTTGACACAACACATTCTATTGCACATGAAACACTGATTCGAGGTTGTGACATTCACACTGGCAATGGAGTCATTGCCACCATCCTAAAGTGCAAGCTTTGTTCAGTAGTGATTTGCGGCAGGGAGCTTATCGCCGATTTCTTACTGATCGGGACCGGTAATTATGATGTCGTCTTAGGAATGAATTGGTTGGGCACCTTTCATGCACATATTGATTGTCGAGCCAAGATCGTAATATTTCGCATTCCTAACTACCCAGAGTTCGTGTTTGTTGGGGGCAGCAAATTTATGGGACCCATAGAGTTTAGAGCAAATCCGACGAGCAACATACTAACGTCGATGGAGATTAATGAAAGTTCGGCACCAGTCGTAGTTCGGGAATTCTTGGATGTCTTTTCCGAGTATTTACTCGGTCTATCCCCGCCTCGTTTTTTGGGTTTTTAGATAGAATTAATACCAGGAACGACACCGATTTCTAAGGCACCTTACAGGATGGCACCAATTGAGTTAGCAGAATTGAAAAAGCAGATAAAAGACCTCCTTAGCAAGGGTTTCATACGTCCAAGTACGTCTCCATGGGGTGCTTCAGTTTTACTAGTAAAGAAGGACGGTTCATTACGTATGTGGATTGACTACCGTGAGCTGAACCGGGTTACGATTAAAAACAAATACTTTATACCCCGGATTGATGACTTGTTTGATCAGTTATATGGTACCGGCGTGTTCTCTAAATTGGATCTTCGATCGGGGTACCATCAAATTCGGGTTAAGGAGGAAGAGGTATTCAAGATGGCTTTCAGAACTTGGTACGATCATTATGTGTTTTTAGTGATGCCATTCGATGTTACTAATGCCCCAACCATGTTCATGGATTTAATGAACCGAGTTTTCTCGCAGTACCTCGATCAGTTTGTCATAGTTTTTATTGACGACATTTTTGTGTACTCGAAAAGTAAGGAGGAGCATGCCGAGCATTTGAGGATCATATTGCAGATATTGAGACAGGAGAAGTTATATGCCAAACTTAGTAAATACGAGTTCTGGCTTGAACAAGTTCAGTTTTTGGGCCATATCGTTTCCGAAGATAGTATCTCAGTAGACCCGACGAAGATTGAAGCAGTGAAGGATTGGACTGCACCAAAGTCAGCAATAGAGATTAGAAGTTTTTTAGGACCTGCAGGTTATTACCGAAGATTTGTTGAAGATTTTTCGCGAGCGGCTGAGCCATTGACATGACTTACTCGAAAGGGGATACCGTTCATATGGTCAGAAGAATGCAACCATGCATTCAAGTTATTGAAGGAGAAACTCACTACTACACCTATACTAATCGTATCAAATGGGACAGGAGGACTAGTGATTCATAGTGATGCTTTCGGTAAAGGGCTAGGCTGCGTCTTGATGCTGCATTGAAGTGTTGTAGTTTATGCCTCGCGTCAATTGAGGATGCATGAGAAGAATTACCCAACCTACGATTTAGAGTTGGCCACGGTTATATTTGCTTTGAAGATTTGGAGGAACTATCTTTTAGGAGAACGGGTTGAAGTCTTCACGGATCACATGTGCTTGAAGTATGTGTTCATATAGAAGGAGCTAAATATGAGACAACGTAGGTGGTTGGAGTTTATGGATGACTATAATCTTGATTTGCAATATCACCCCAGGAAGGTAAATGTGGTACCGGTTGCTCTCAGCCGGAGACCAACAACGATGTTGTTGACTAGTCAGAAGGATATCCATGATAAGTTTCGAAGACTTGATTTGGAGGGTTGTAAAACAGGGGACACACAGACAATATTGGCAACTACAAATGCAATCTTCGTTAGTAGATTGTATTAAAGCTGGACATGCTTGAGACCCGCAATTTTAAAAGTTCCGGGGTTTGGTAGAGGCTGGTTTGAGAACAGACTTATTGATACACGAAGATGGTTCTTTAAGATTCGACAGTCGACTATGCGTGCCAAAGGAAAAGATTCGAAAAGAAGTATTGAAGGAAACACACAATTCAGCCTATTCAGTGCCTCCGGATGGCACCAAGATGTATAGGGATGTTAGACAACACTTTTGGTGGAATAATATGAAGAAGGAGATTGCCCGCTATGTGTCGAAATGCTTAGTGTGCCAGCAGGTGAAGGCCGAACATCAGCAAGTGGCCGGTATTTTGCAACTACTTTCCATTCCTCGGTGGAAGTGGGAACACATCACTATGGACTTCGTGACAGTTTTACTGCAGATTCCTAAGGGCAATAACGTTATTTGGGTCATCGTCGACCATCTCGAAAAGGTTGTCCATTTTCTACCCTTTCGAGTGGGACAATCAACATAGACATTGGCAGAGAAATTATGCAAGAGATCATGAGATTATATAGGGTGCCTATCAGTATCGTACAGACAGAGACACAAGATTCCTGTTGCATTTTTGGAGAAACTTGCCAGAGAATTTGGGCACTCCTCTAAATTACAGTACGGCTTACCATCCTCAGACGAACGGAGAGTCTAAGCGTACTATACAAATATTAGAAGACATGTTGAGGTTTTGCATGCTAGATTTCGAGGGATCATGGAAGGATCACCTACACTTGGTGGAACTCTCCTATAATAACAGCAACCAGGAGAGCATACAGATGGCCTCGTTGGAGACACTTTACAGATGCAAGTGTCATTCCTTACTATGTTGGGATGATGTGGGAGAGCGAAGATTGCTAGGAGCGGATCTTATAACCCAAACCGTTAATAAGATCCAGTTAATCAGAAACCGTATCAAGGCAACACAAGTGTTGGCTATAGTGCCCTCAAGTCAATTATTGGATCGCAGGCACGTGATTGCAATGATTGAGGGAGGACCTATACCAGTAGGACAGTCTTACTCGAGATGATAGTATGCTATATGGTTTGTCTTTATCATCGTGTACATACTTCAGGTGACACTACTGATCACTATTACATGTTGATAGAGCCCATAGGATTCTTGCTTGAATACCAGCAGTATGATGGCGATCATATACATGGGAGCTGGGTGGTCTATAAGCACATCTTTAAAGTGTCCCTAGTCGTGGGAGTTTCGAGACTGGGCATCGATACTCCAAGAGTAGACTAGTGTATACGGATCGAGACCCCGAAGAGGGGCGGTGGACGGTCTCACAAGCCATTGGTGTTAGTTGGTTCACCAAAAATGTATGCAGGTGCTCATTGGGTTATGAGTACACCGGACGGACTCGCTGGGAACATGCTAGTTGATATTATACCTATTGTCAGATAGCAGTTCCCTGGTGACATGTGTACATGTTAGTCTATCGACCTGAGATCGTCATTTATCTTGTGTGAGTTCCCACTCTGCTTTGATTACTACCCTACCACGACTCAAAGGAGTCATGCAAATAGGTTTTAGTTGGGTACAGTCCCGAGCCACATGGAGGCAGTGAGCGGATCGTCGGGGGATTCGTCTCTCCCGGTATTGGAGGTTGATGTCACAGTGTGCACGGGTGGCTATCACCAGAAATCTTTGGCCAAGATAGTCGAGAATTACTGATTTCTCAGGTGGTGATAGACTTCATACCGATACTAAATGTCAAGTTATTAGGGGTCTGAATTTATCCACCCCCTAAACTCGATATGCGATACTCATAGACGGACGGACCAGACTGTAAGGATATTGTTACTGTCAGGCTCAGTAGGGTTTCAGAATGAGTTTTGCTCGTCGGCCTCCCTTTCGCTCAATACCTGGGTAGCCGTTATGTACAGCTAGTACCACTGACGTGCTTGTGGTTAAACTCACTGCCAGCGTATTGACGAGTCTTTAGAGTCCCACACAGGGTTTCCCTGGTTCGGGCGAAACGTTGTAGAGGTCATATGGTTTTGTGGCAGGGTTTGATCATATACGTGCACTCGGATCATGATCGGACGGATAATACTAGTGGGGTTTGGTTTAAGCCGGATCCTAGTATTATATTGTTGGATTACTTTCGTCTCGTTGTATTCGTATTCAGTCGGAATACGGATGCGAGTATGTATATACGGATGAGGGGTATTCTTGTAATTCTGTTACAAGATTAGTTTAGAGTTGTCATTTTCTTTTTGGATTAAACATTTTGGTTTAAATGTTTATTTGGTGGAAATTGTGACTCATTCTTGGTATAGCTAGACTTTTGTCTTGGCTAAGATATTTGTGTATAGTGTTGTGGGATATTTTGTGAGGGCATATGAGATATTTTGAGATGAGGGGGCAGTTCTTTTTTTGGTGAGAAAATTCTTTAGGTTGCTCACACTCTCAAAATAGCTCACAACACTTCACTCTTTTCGTTCTCCACTTGGTTTTGCTTGAGCTCACATTTTCCATCAATGGCTTCTTCTTCAACCTCCACCCATCCCTCTCATGAGTTGAGATTCCATGGGTGTTTTGAGACAAAGTATTCACACACTCTCTACTTCATCTTGTGCATCTAGGCTAGCAAGCTAGATGCTCGAGTTTCTTTGGTTTTTGAAGCGGGAGCCCGTATTACTAATCCTCGACGTGGATCGTCTTCGATGAGAGAGACCGGAGAGCGAACTTGTTCGGGGCAGCCGCAAGGAGCTTGGACAGAGGTTGAAGACCGAAGGACACGGATCGATCGGTATAACCTCTCGAAACTCTTTACAGTTATCTAGTATAGGGTTAATGTCATGATCCGTTGGTTAGGATTACGTTAGCACCGGTTTTCTAAAGTTTTGGTTCCGCATTTGACCATGGATGGATGGCCGAGGCGCTGCCGTAGCCTTACATGGTATCAGAGCCAACCCATTAACCGCATACTAGTTGTTTTAGAAAATGTTAAAGTATCGAAACCGAAACAACCCCAAACAATACCCGACGCATTCCAGTTTCTGTCAAAATTTTACGATTCTTCTAAAAATATTTTAGCAATTGCAGAAGACTACTTATGTGACCACTAGCCTGCACCCCAAATACGAGCCAATTCCACCTGAGATGACTCGAGCACATTGCTCCAAAAACCGAGCAGGCCGGCTAGAATAAGACTTCTGGATTTCGTATTTTGGATGTGGTTTAGACTCTGGAATATTGGTTTATTGGTATTGCTAATTTAGCCCAGTTTGGATATGGTTTTATCTAGTTGTTTGGGGCTATTCGGGGTTATTTCGAACTCGATATTTTCTAACATTGTTTAAAGTTTACAGTACTTACATTACTATCTGCGACCGCGAATGTCATTCGAGCGGTATAACTTGTCTAATTGCTATAGTTCTTTTAGACGGATTTGCGAACGTGACATTCACGTTGATATTCTGTGTTGTGCTGTGTTTGTTGCGGATTCGTCCTGGTGGATAACTTGGATGCAATGTTAGTACAATTTAGTTTCATTTGTACATTTGATATCGCGGGACGAGCGTCCGACATGTGGACTGTCGTCACTGCCTGTTTGTATATTATTTGTTTGGGGCACGACCGAATTGAGGTCGATGTCACCGTTGTATATATTTTCTTTTCTGTACTAGGATTACCCCGCGATGGAGTGCACGGATAGCTGGGTTCTGTAGGGCAACGGGTCCGCATCTCATGGAGTTGAGAAAGAGGGGCCTCACTCTAGAATTGGCGGGCTATTCGCCGCACTCGTAGGGGGTACAGGTTGACCCAAGGAGTGGTGCTCAAGTTACCAGATTCCGTGAAGTGCCGGGTGGCCCATTCACTTTGATGAAGGGGGCTGCCTCGCTTCTGGTTTTGGCAGGTAACTTGCCGCGCTCGTAGGGGTCTAGGTTTTTATTGCACAGGCTATCCACACGACCCGGGGAACGTCGGGTTTCACTTGCGACTCAAAGGAAACCCGGGGCTCCCAGATTATCTGTATTGTTCTGTTATGCTTATCGCTTGTCTGTGATGTTGCATTTATCATACCTGGAGCGATTATTATATATTGCTATATATATATTAGTAGATGTTGTATATGTTTTTCACCTGCGCGAGTCCAGTCCCCGCTCTGTCGTTAGTTAAGTAACCTAACGGGTGATGACGGGACCTAGTGGCGAATGCGGATGTCATATACGTACATCATATTTTCGTTCTTTTGTGGTGTGATTAATTGATGGGACTGCGTTGATTCAGATCAATGCAAGGAAAACAAACCTATTTGATATTGTTGGAACAATTTTAAAAAGCTGTTATTACAAGGACGTTCTCTTTTGTTTTGCACAGAGGTATTCGGTTATGAATATCCAGCGCCTCATTCGACGAGGCAAGGGCCGAGATCCCTTCATCGGGAGTGACCCCTTGGGCACAAGTTTGCGTCAGGATAATAACTTCACTATAGTCGATTACTTTTGCTTTGCATCGCGGTATTCAGTGAGAATATCCTGCACCTCATTCCATGAGGAAAGAGCCGAGATCCCTTCACCGGGAGTGACCTATTTAGAAAAGATTTTCGCCACTATATTTTTGTAAAAAACTATCCGGTTCCTTCAACGATATCAAGTTCATTACGTTAAAGGTTTTTCGCCAAAAACCATTCGTAGCCCTCCGTCATTTCAGACGGGTAGAACTTAGTATTCATGCTCTGTTTGTTGGCCTTCGTCAAGGCATAGTGTATGGTAGCTGCTTGTTACCTTTCTGTTGCATAGATAGATGCGTTAGTTTGGAACAGTCGTACAGCCTTGTTGACCTTCGTCAAGGGAGAGTATGGGTGGGTTCAAATTAACCTGGACAATGACGGGTAGAACTTGACATGTGACTTATGATTTGTTGGCCTCCGTCAAGGTCATAAGAGCATGGGGTAAAAATCACATCAGGAGTTTCAAACATACAGGAAACTTGCCAGGCATGCGCATACCTTCTGGAGTGTGATAATGTGAGTGGATTCCATCAGGTTATCATGCGATGATAGTTGGATCCCGATACCCACTGATGAGTTGGTTTACTGCTCGGGTAATTTTAGATGATCCCGACTAATTTTTCTTTCAGGTTTGGAGAAGAATTTGAGGATACAGTGGGAGACATCCTGATTAGATAAAGTGATTAACCATTCTGATCTAGGTTAGAGTGCATGCGGAGTGTTTCTTTTCTCTATCTTTGGCAGCGACTATGTCCCGACCTTAGACTATAACTCAGTGACCAAGTTAACCGAACTTTCTTAAAACACTGGCTTTTGGATTGTTAGAGTTGCATACTTCATTGCCACTCCTACTTTTACCCTTTGTATTTCTCCGAAACATTCCGTATCACTACGAAGATCCATATTTATTGGATATGACCATCGTATAATTATATACGAACTCGAAGAAACTTGTTTCAGATTCGAGGATGGTTTCCGGTTCTGGAGAAATTGAATAGGACTATTCAGTTGTCTTTTCCTTTTACCTTCTCTCAGGTTGCGAGGGCTCCTACGATTAGGAAAGGGTACACCTATTGAGCTTATTGGATAGTCTTCTTCCAAGCCATAGGCAGGTGCCGAAAGGTAGGAAAGGAAGAAAACCAATTAGCCTAAGGATTGTGTACAGAAGGTAATAAGTAAAGACAAATAAAGGGGTAAGAAAGAGGGCAAAGTAAAATGCGACTGCTATCATTCACGACCAAACCGTGTAGTTCATCGCCACTCCTACTTCACCTTTGCATTTCTCCGGTTCAGGAGAAATTGAATAGGATTATTCTGGTTGTCTTTTATCAATACCTTCTCTCAGGTTGCGAGGGCTCCTAGGATTAGGAGAGTGCACCTATTACGCTTATTGAATAGTCTTCTTCCAAACCATAGGCTGGTGCCGAACGGTAGGGAAGGAAGAAAACCATTTAGCCTAAAGGTGGTGTACAGAAGATAATGAGTAAAGACAAATAAAGGGATTTTGAGAGATGGCAAGGAAATATACGGTTACGGTTATGAATCTGGATAATGGAAGAGGTATTATTAGGAATACCCGGCTACCCCTTCGAAACATTTTCATGTTTCAGTTTCACTATGCGTTGTTAATTGAAAACTGATTTCCCAATTAGATCCTTGCTCCAGGGTATGTATTTACCAGGTTTGATTCTCACATCTGTATAGTTTTACAGATAATGAGTGGGAGTAAGTTATTGGGAATTAGGTGATCATCCTCATTATATCGGAAATCGTTGTAATTGGTGATATTTGAGGAAATCGCCTGGGGTTTTTGCCGGACGACAAATATTTAGTTTTGAATATCCATTGTTATGCACCAACTTCAAACTGATATATCTGTACGTTTATTTTATAAAGTGAGATATAACTTTTTGAAATTATGTCTATGACATTTACCTATATCAGTTGATGGTTAGGTAAGGAGCATTAAATAGCGGTGTAATTCTTCTTAACCATAGTACAGTTTGCAACCTACGAAGTACAGGGTTTGAGTTATTCAACTAGAGGACTTATACAAAATATTGTATGTTGTCCAGTGTCCATTAGGACAGAGGGGTTGGTCCTCGTACTATATTCTGTTTACTTATGACTTCTCCAGCTTTAGACAAGTATTTCGCAGAAATACAAGGTCCAAGTTTTGAGAAGTTATAGGTACAAGAATAAAGTAGAGAACCATATGTTGCAAGTATCAGGATTCTTCGAGATGATCGAAAATGTAGATACTTGTGTTTGGTATTCAGTTGATAGTAATGGTTTTGAGAATTTGCTTCTCTTTCAGGTTACTCATATCTGGATGCACTCCTGAGTTGAGTAATGCTGATCGGCCTCTCTCCATTTAGTTGACATCCACTGGAGACAGCTGCATGATTTGAATCTGGTTCCAATTAAATCAGTGACTCTGTTTCTACATTGTATATGGAATAGTTCATATATTAACGATATTAAGGTATATGGAGTTGTCCGGCTTATGCTTAAAATCAGACTCTGGATAACTCAAGGCACGTTTCTGTAATGGCAGTTTGTGGGTTATCCCGGATTATGATGAGGGTTAATTTTCTACCATCTGGAAGATCAATAATGATATTGTTCTTGATGTTGGATGTATATGCCCTAGAGGCCAGTATTGTATATGTATGCATATGGACACTAGGGATATGTATGTACAGAACAATCTTGCTCAGTTTTATAGTATATTATTTGACTTGTTTTTATCGGGATATGTGTATTTATTTGTATTGGTGTTATGTCTGGTTTTGCACATATTGATAAAGACTAGATACGGTAGTATACTATGGTGGTTTTTCTTTATCTTAACATGGCATATGTCATACTCGTTATTACATATTGCGGTTACATGTTGATAAAGCCCCTAGGATCTTGTTTGACTACCTGCGTTGTGATGGCGATCATACTTGTGGGAGCAGGGTAGTCCATAAGCACATTCTTAAATGGTCCCTATTCGCATGAGTATCGAGACTGGGCCGTATACGTTTCTACCCCCGCCGGGGATGGTTGGTCCCGCAGCCATTGGTCTGATGCATCTAAGATCATATACAGGTGCTCAGTGGGTGTGAGTACACTGGACGGACTCGCCGAGAACTTCCATGTGGTACTATACCTATCGTCAGATGAAAGTTCTCAGGTGACATGTGTACAGGTTAGTCTTTGGCCCCGAGATCGGCATTTGTCTCGTGTGAGTTCCCACTGAGCTTTGATCACTACCCTATAACGGCTCTACTGAGTCGTGCAAACAGGTTTTGGTTGGGTTCAGTCCCGAGCCATATGGAGGCAGTGAGCGATTGTCGGGGATTCGTCTATCCCGGTATAGGGAGTCGATATCGCACTGTGATTCGATTGGTCAGGACCATAAGACCTTGGCCAAGGCAGTTGGGATCTACTGATAGGCTAATCAGTAGTTTCCCGGATTGGTCCTAAGCCACATCGGCACGACTTATCAGGTTGTTAGGGTCTGACGTTCACCATCCCCTAGACCCGGTATGCAATACTCTTTGACGAAGAGACCGGACTGTACAGATATTGTCACGGATAGGCTCAGTAGGAGTTCGGACGAGCTTGCTCGTCGGCCTTCCTTTTCGACAGGTACCTGGGCAGCCGTTACGTACAGCTAGTGCCGCTGACATGCTTGTGGTTAAACCCACTGCCAAAGTACTGTCGAGTCTTTAGAGTCACACACAGAGGGTTTCCCTGATCCAGGCAAAACGATGTAGTAACCGTATTGGATACGTGCAGGGTTCGATCGATTGATGTACTTGGTACTCGGATTTTCGATCGGACAGTTTGTAATACTAGCCGGCTCGGGTTTGAGCCGGATTATTAAATCAGGTATTGATTTAATAATTTACGTATATGTATTTCGATATATATATATTCTAGTATTACGTTCTTCGTGTTATTCTATCTCTTTTGAGCGTTCGGATTTTTATCTGATTGCCGGTATATTTGTACAGTAGTTGTAAATCCGTATTTATTACAGTTTTCCTTCTAGAAGGTGGCCACCTCATTTTGGATTTTTCTTTTATTTGATAATTGGAAATGAGGTGTAAAGTAAAAGGTATGGGAGGAATGGTGATGGCCATGCTTTAATAATTCACAAATGAATTTATAATTCATTTGGAGTTACTATTGAAGCATGGTTGTTAATTGTTTATTGAAAGAATTCACACAAAAAACTAAGGTGTGTGATTTTCTCTCACTTCATGCTTCATTTTCTCTTTGAGCTCTCATCTTTCTTGAGTTCCTGCTTCCTCTTGCTTTCTTCCATCTTCATCTTCTTCCTCTTCACTAACATTCTCATGTGTTGAGAAACAAGTGAAGAGGTTAGAAAAGAGATAGCAAACACTTAGACACCCTCCACTACATCCTAGATTACTTGGACTAGCATCCCAAATTCTCTAGTTGCTCTTTTGATATATTGCAAAGAGCTAGAGCCATGGATCATACTCCCCGGGTGGATCATCAAGGACCAAGGAAGGCCGGAGAACAAGCTCGATCCCGGAGGACTGACGGAGCAAGGAAAGAAGTTCAAGCATGTTCAAGGTGGATGCAAGGAGCTAAGGATTAAGAATGAAGACCGAAGGACTTGGTTCGTTTGGTGAGGTTTCTATCATAGTAGATAGCTCTCTTAGTGTAGCTAGTTAGTTTTATGGAAAGATCCGGTTTTAGGGTTTAGTCTAGTGCCAAGTTTTAATCGTAAGAAAAAATTTTGTTCCGCATTTGGCCATGTGAGATGGCCGGGGCGCTAGGGTAACCCTTCATGGTATCAGAGCCACCCATAAAACCTATACTAGCTTGTTAAATCGTGTTTAGAATAACGATCGACTGGATTTTTCAAAAATTGCGTTTCCTCACATGATGTTTTAATCGATTTTTAAAGTGCTCGAAAAATCAATATTTTGCTCTCAGAAAATCATGGAGGCTTTTTTAAGACCACAGAAGAAAATTTGGCACGTGAGCCCTCTAAACCGCCGTGCAAACCCTCTATTGGCGGCGGATCCGCGGCCATTTTGGGGGCCCACGTGATCTAATTTTTTTCTGGGCCTCATTTTTTGGAAATAGTGGTTTCTGGAATAATTACTTTTTAGGCCCAGATTTGTTACAGTGTTGGTTTAATACTTGGGGCCCACTTAGAAAGTTTAGTCGATCGTAATTTTAAAATACATATTTTTATTATCAGTACATTCACTTTTATCTGCGACCGGGAATGTCATTCGATCGGTAAAACTCGTATAATTGCTATATGTTCTTTTAGACGGGTTTTGCGAACGTGACATTCGCGTTGATGTTGTGTGCTTGTGCTGTGCTTGTGGTTGGATTTTCGTGGTGGATAGCATGTGGTGTAATGTTAGAATACAGTTTATAATTCATCTGTACATTTGTTATTGCGGGGCAAGCGTCCGACATATGGACTGCTGTCTTTGCCGTTTGTATATTATTTTGGGGCACGACCGGGCTGAGGTCGATGTCACCGGTTGTATATATTTTTTAAATATTCTGTACTAGGTTTACCCCATGGCGGAGTGCACGGATAGCCGGGTTCTAGAAGGCAACAAGCCCGCATCTCATGGCATCGAGACGAAGGAGGCTTCATTCTCATGGCGCTGAGAGGGAGGGGGCTTCATTCTATAACTGGCGGGCTATTCGCCGCACTCGTAGGGGGTACAGGTTTTCATTGCAGATGCTATCCATACGACCGGAACGTCGGGTTTTATTTGCGGCTCAAATGAAACCCGGGGCTCCAAAATTATCCACCATTCTGTAATGTTATCTGTGATGTTGTTTATTATCATGCCTGGGGCGAATGTTATATATATATTTATATATATACTAGTAGATGTTGTATATGTTTTGCACCCGCGCTAGTCCATCCCCCGCTCTGTCGTTAGTTAAGTAACCTAACGGGTGATGACGGGGCCCCGTGGCGAATGCGGATGGCATATACGTACATTTTATTTTCGTTCTTTTCTGGTGTGATAGGTTACAAATTGACGGGACCACATTAATTTTAATTAATGCAAGATAAAAAACCTAAAAGATGTTGTTGGAACCGGATTTTAAAAACTGACATTACAGACGTTCTCTTTTGCTTTGCACAGTGGTATTCATTTTGGAATATCCAGCACCTCATTCGACGAGGCAAGGGCCGAGATCTCTTCACTGGGAGTGACCCCTTGAGTAAAAGTTTGCGTCAGGGTAATAACTTTAATATAGTCGACTATTTTTGCTTTGCATCGTGGTATTCAGTTTGGAATATCCTGCACCTCATTCGACGAGGAAAGAGCCGAGATCCCTTCACAGGGAGTGACCTCTTTAGCAGAAGTTTTCGCCACTATATATTTACAAAACCCCTCAGGTTTCTTCAACGATATCAAGTTCATTACGTTAACGGGTTTTTCGCCAAAAACCCAGCCATAGCCCTCCGTCATTTCGGATTGGTATTGCTTAGTATTCGTGCTACGCATTTCGATCTTTAGTCGAGGCATAGTGTTCGGTAGCTATGTAATGCTTTTCCGTTGCTTATGCGATTGGTTAGGACAGTCGTGCGATCATTTTGATCTTTAGTCAAGGGTCGCACGGGTGGGTCTAATGTAATCCAGATAATGACGGGTAGAACTTGACTAGGACTCTTTGACATTTTGATCTTTAGTCAAGGTCACTTGGGTCCTAGGGGCAGAAACCACATCGGGAGTTTCAAATATACAGGAAACTTGCAGATTTAGCATACCTTCTGGACTATAGTGACTAGAGTGGATTCCATCTAGTGCATCACACAATGATAGTTGGATCCCGATCCCACTGATGAGTAGGATTACTCTCAAAAGATTATCACACTTAACAATCAATGCTATAAACCAAGTAGGTGTCTAGAAAGGTGTTAGCGGGGCTACGCCTCTAGGGAAAGAGGTTATATAATTAAGGAACTTCGCGAAAGCGTTGGAAAACCTCCCTCGAAGTACCAACACCGGCCTGGCTGAAAGGTTAAGCAAGTATTGTGACGTGCGATTAATCCTGACTAGTTCTTCTTTTAGGGTTTGAAGAAGAATTTGAGGAAACAGTGGGAGCCATCCTGGTTAGATAAATTAAATAACCAATCTAATCTTGCAAGAGCGCACGCTGAGTGTTTTCCCTCTCTCTCTAGGTAGCAACCATTTCACGCCCTAATCAAGATAATAAAATGTATCGCTTGACCGATCCGAATTCTTATTCGGGGCTGGTGAACGTCGGTTCGGCTCTAACTTACGACAACTGTCATAAGTATGAACAAGGGAAAGAGGAAGGTTTTAATTCCTTGATAACCCCATCGAAGAAGAAACATACTGTTGCGTCTTCTTCAGATGTTCTTGTTATTGAGAACTGATTTTCGGTCAGTCCTACCTCCTGGGTACTCGATACCGGATCAGGATCTCATATCTGCAATTTATTGCAGGGACTGAGAAAAAGTAGGATAGTTAGACCTGGTGATATGTCCCTCACTGTGGGGAACGGAGCACAAGTTAATAATGCTGCCGTCGGTGAATATCACCTAGCATTGCCAAATGGCAATACTATGATTTTGAACAATTGCTACTATGTGCCTTCCATGCTTTGCAACATCATATCAGTTTCTTTACTTGATAAAGATGGATATAATTTTGTTCTTGATAGAAATATCATGAACATTTACCTTGATAAGGTACTGGTTGCAGAAGGTACACTGTGTAATGGTATCTATGTTCTAAATCAGAACATAGTTCTCAATGTACAAAACACACGCAAGAGGAAGAGTTCAGATACGAACGAATACTACTTGTGGCATTGTAGACTTGGTCATATCGGAGAGAAAAGACTAAGTAGGTTGCATAAAGATGGACTCTTGAATACGTTCGAATTTTCATCTTATGAAACTTGTCAATCTTGTCTCAAAGGAAAAATGACCAAATCTCCGTTCACCGGACATGGAGAAAGAGCAGCAGAGCTCTTGGGACTCATACATAGTGATGTATGTGGTCCGATGTCTATACATGTAAGGGGTGGGTTCTCGTACTTCATCACATTCACTGACGATCTCTCTAGATTCAGATATGTGTATCTCCTGAAACACAAATCTGAAGCTTTTGAGAAATTCAAAGAATTTAGAAATGAAGTAGAGAACCAGACTGGCAAAAGTATCAAGATCCTCCGATCTGATAGAGGAGGAGAGTACTTAAGCACGGAATTCCTAGACTACTTAAAAGAGAAAGGCATTCTCTCTCAGCTTACTCCTCCTTATACACCACAGCACAACGGTGTATCGGAGCGGAGGAATCATACCCTATTGGATATGGTTCGCTTCATGATGAGTAGTGCCGAGTTACCTCTTTCATTTTGGGGATTTGCGCTTGAAACAACCGCCTACTTGTTGAATCAGGTTCTGTCTAAATCTGTGCCTAAGACTCCATATGAAGTATGGAGTGGAAAGAAATCATGTCTTAAATTCATTAAGATATAGGGTTGTCCGGCCTATGTGAAAACACAGAAACCGGATAAACTAGAGGCACGATCAGTTTTATGTAAGTTTATAGGATATCCAAATCATTCAATGGGATATCTGTTCTACCACACCGAGGAACAGAAGGTGTTAGTCACTCGCCACGCCACCTTTTTGGAATGGCAATTTCTTGCAAAAGAAACAAGTGGGAGCGCGGTAGAACTGGAAGAAATTCCACAGGAACAAACTATAACTGAAGATTTAGTCGAACCTCAGGATTCAATAATCCCGGACGAACCTCAGCCACTCCGCATATCTAGTAGGATTTCTCATCCGCCTGAAAGATACTACGGTTTTTTCATAGATGGGGATCGAGAGGATTGCATCTTGGAAGAAGATGATCCTACTAGTTTCAGACAGACCATTATCGGCAGGGACTCTGATAAG
The DNA here is from genome assembly GCA_030015575.1 of Agapanthus africanus. Taxonomy (NCBI): domain Eukaryota; kingdom Viridiplantae; phylum Streptophyta; class Magnoliopsida; order Asparagales; family Amaryllidaceae; genus Agapanthus; species Agapanthus africanus. The sequence continues at coordinate 166,486,069 of JASDDO010000028.1, read as the reverse complement.
TGGCTAGATGCTATGCAATTTGAAATGGAGTCCATGTATACCAATAAAGTGTGGACCCTGGACGTTGCTCCACCTGGGGTAAAACCCGTTGGATGCAAATAGATCTACAAGATGAAACTTGGTGTGGATAGGCAGGTAGAAACCTATAAGGCTAGACTCGTTGCAAAAGGTTTTCGTCAAAGACCAGGAGTGGACTATGACGAAACCTTTTCTCCAGTGGCTATGCTCAAATCCATCAGGATCCTGCTTGCCATTGCTGCCTTCCATGACTATGAAATCTGGCAGATGGACGTGAAAACGGCCTTTCTAAACGGAAGTTTAGAAGAGTGTGTTTATATAGATCAACCAGAAGGTTTTTTAGACAGTGGGAGCAGCGGGAAGGTGTGCAAGCTGCTCAAATCCATTTATGAATTGAAGCAAGCATCGCGGAGCTGGAACATCTGTTTTGATGAGACAGTCAAGGACTTTGACTTCATCAAGAACGAAGATGAGCCATGTATTTATAAGAAGATTGTAGGATGAACTGTCGTGTTCCTAGTCTTGTACGTGGACGACATTCTTTTGATAGGAAATGACATTCCTATGCTACAGTCGGTCAAGTTATTCTTATCACAAAGGTTCTCTATGAAAGACCTAGGTGATGCCTCGTACATTGTGGGGATCAAGATCTTCAGAGATAGATCCAAGAGACTACTAGGACTTTCACAGTCCAGGTACATAGAGACCATACTAAAGAAATTTAGTATGGAAGATTCCAAGTGCGGTAACATACTCGCATTGCACGGAATTACCCACTCCAAGAAGATGTCTCCCAAGACTGACGAGGAGAGGGTTCGCATGAGCACTATACCCTACGTTTCGGCGGTAGGATCTATAATGTATGCGATGCTATGTACAAGACCAGATGTAGCTTACGCGCTAAGCGTGGTGAGCCGGTATCAATCAGACCCAGGTGAGGACCACTGGACAGCAGTAAAGAACATTCTTAAGTACCTGAGAAGGACTAAGGAGATGTTCCTGATTTACGGTATTGGAGACCTCAGGGTCGAGTCCTTTACCGACTCAAGCTTCTAGAGTGACAAGGATGACAGCAAGTCTGTCTCGGGTTTTGTGTTTACCCTCAACGGAGGGGCGGTATGTTGGAAGAGTTCCAAACAGGATACCGTCGCAGACTCGACGATGGAGGCTGAATACATTGCCGCAAAAGAAACGGTCTGGATAAAGAAGTTCATAGCAGAACTTCAGGTGGTTCCATCCATTGTTGATCCAATACCAGTGTATTGTGACAACAATGGGGCTATAGCTTTAGCGAAGGAACCACGGTCCCATCAGAAATCCAGGCACATCTTAAGGCGGTATCACCTGATCAGGGAGCTCGTAGATCGCGAGGAGATCGAGGTCCGGAGAGTGGATACAAAAGACCACACAGCGGATCCATTTACAAAGCGCTCCCTCAAGCACAGTTCGAGCGACTTTTTGGGATGTTGGGTATGCGGTACGCCAACAGCTGGCCTTAGAGCAGACGTTGGGTATTCGGTACGCCAATCACTGGCCTTTAGTGCAAGTGGGAGATTGTTGGATGTATATGACCTAAAGGCCAGTATTGTATATGTATGCATATGGACACTAGGAATATGTATGTACAGAACAATCTTGCTCAGTTTTATAGTATATTATTTGACTTGTCTTTATCGGGATATGTGTATTTATTTGTATTGGTGTTATGTCTGGTTTTGCACATATTGATAAAGCCTAGATACGGTAGTATACTATGGTGGTTTGTCTTTATCTTAACATGGCATATGTCATACTCGTTATTACATATTGCTGTTACATGTTGATAAAGCCCCTAGGATCTTGCTTGACTACCTGTGTTGTAATGGCGATCATACTTGTGGGAGCAGGGTAGTCCATAAGCACATTCTTAAATGGTCCCTAGTCGCGTGAGTATCGAGACTGGGCATTGATACTCTAGAGTAGACTGGTGTATACGTTTCTATCCCCGCCGGGGATGGTTGGTCCCGCAGCCATTGGTCTGATGCACCTAAGATCGTATACAGGTGCTCACTGGGTGTGAGTACACTGGACGGACTCGCCGAGAACTTCCATATGGTACTATACCTATCGTCAGGTGGAAGTTCTCAGGTGACATGTGTTCAGGTTAGTCTTTAGACCTGAGATCGGCATTTGTCTCGTGTGAGTTCCCACTGTGCTTTGATCACTACCCTACAACGGCTCTACCGAGTCGTGCAAACAGGTTTTGGTTGGATTCAGTCCCGAGCCATATGGAGGCAGTGAGCGATTGTCGGGGATTCGTCTCTCCCGGTATAGGAAGTCGATATCGCACTGTGATTCAATTGGTCAGGACCATAAGACCTTGGCCAAGGCAGTTGGGATCTACTGATAGGCTGATCAGTAGTTTCCCGGATTGGTCCTGAGCCATATCGGCACGACTTATCAGGTTGTTATGGTCTGACGTTCACCATCCCCTAGACCCGGTATGCAATACTCTTTGACGAAGAGACCGGACTGTACGGATATTGTCACGGATAGGCTCAGTAGGAGTTCGGACGAGCTTGCTCGTCGGCCTTCCTTTTCGACAAGTACCTGGGCAGCCGTTACGTACAGCTAGTGCCGCTGACGTGCTTGTGGTTAAACCCACTGCCAGAGTACCGTCGAGTCTTTAGAATCCCATGTAGGGTTGCTGGGCATACGCACAAGGGTCTACGAGGCATCAACCATGCCCGATTTAAAATTTAGTCGTGCCGAATAACCCAAAACCGGATCTTTAAACTAGAGTTTAGGTGAAAACAAGCATGTTAAACTCTTTAACACTAAGTGAGAGGGATTACAACTTTTGTAGATCCGGTCCTTCACTTCTTAAGCTCCGTGTTGAGGTCCCTTCGCTGCGATCATCATGTTCCGGACTCTCGAGAGGCTTCACAAAGAGAAAGATGCAGTCTTACTTCCGATCTTCGATAACAAAGATGGTCTACCTTGAAGTTTCATTAACACAAGCTAACACTCACAAAATGAAGTGAACACTCTCATCTAAAGGGCAAGGATAGATGAGAATGATGAAGTAGGATTTTTGCTCTCTTTTATTTTCTTATTCTCACTCATTTTCATCACTTGGAAAAAAGCTAGAAAGCTTTTTCCATGAAAGAAAGAAGAAGGAAGAAGAAGAAGAATATCGTCATCCTTTTGTGATGAATAATGATAGTTATGACAAGGTTAGAAATGTAACCATGGTTCAAGTAACCATTGTAGAGAATTGACCAAGATTAAAGGGTTGGGTTGGGTTAAGGAAATATCTTCACAAAATATCTTTTCCAAAACAAAAAATGAAAGCTTCTAGAAACTTCTAGAATAGATTAACCCAAATCAAACCCTAACCTCGTTTAATCTATACTAAACATGTTGCATTAATAACCATATCATGTTACAATATTATATATCACATATAAAATATTTATTGTAACAAAATAAAATAATACTATTAACATATATCGCATATATATCAATGTATTACCCGAGTGAGAAAAAGAATCTTTTAGTGAGCTAATATTAGTTAATGTAATTTAATATATCATATATATTATTATACATTAAATTATCGAATCAACACTTGATCCGACAATCCGGCTATATCGCATATAACCGACTAATATTTCATTTACCGATTCATCGAATCAACACTTGATCCGATGACCCGGCTGATATCAAATATCGTGAGAATAGAATACGGTATCACATATCGCATTATCCTCGGTCCTGCACATATCACATATGAGCTCCTACTCCGTTTTGCCTGAGTCAAGAAACCTCTGTGTAGGACTCTAAAGAATCGTCAATACGCCGGCAGTAGGTGATGATCATATCAAACACCCACAAGCTGCAAGCGGTCAGCTAAACATAACAGCCACCCAGGTATTGAGCGCTCAGAAGATTAACAAGCAAGCCTGTACATTTTCCTGTGAATCCAATCGACAACACTCCCGTACAGTCCGGTCTCGTCGTCTGATATGTTGCATATCTCGCCTAGGGGTGGTATACGTCAGACCCCAGTAGCTTGATAAGTCGTGTCGATATGAGGTCTATAACAGTTCGAGAAACTACTGATAACACTTACCAGTAAATCTCAGCAAGCCTGGACAGGGATTTCCAGTTATAGCCAATCGAACACATCACAACATCAACTCCCTATACGGGGAGAGACGAATCCCCTCCTATCGCTCATCGCCTCCATGTGATTCGGGACTGTACCCAAAAACTACCTTTTTGCACGCCCTCTTGGACGTGGTATGATGGAAATCAAAGCACAGTGGGAATCACACAAGACTCTATGACGATCTCGGGTCAACAGACTACTCTGTACCAGTGTCACCGGAGAACTGCCATCTGACGTGAAGTATAATACCATCTGGGAGTTCTCGGCGAGTTCGTCCAGTGTACCCAGTTTCTACTGATCACCCGTACACCATCCTTGATTTCAAACACCGTTGGATATGGGATCATCCATCGCCCATCATATGGGTCAAGATGTGTATACGCTAGTCTACTCTGGTGCATCGATGCCCTGTCTCGATACACCCTCGACTAGGAACAGTTATAGGATGTACGCGTCGACTACCGTATCCCCACTAGTATGATCTCATCATAGTCCCAGTAGTCGAGTACATATCCTAAGGGCTTTATCAACATGTAACATAGAGACAACCAGAGTACATGTTAAGATAAAGTACAACCAGATAGCGTACTATCATCTCGAGCAAGAAAGTCCTCCCTATATATGTCCAAGCATCCATTACAATAGACATCATATGTACAGTAATGGCCTCTAGGGCATACATATAACTAACAATCTCCCACTTGCACTTGGGCCATCTGTTGTGGTATCACATACCCAACAATTAGCTGTGGTTGAAGTATCTCATACTCAACCATCCCATAAAAGTCTCTACTGAGAAAAAGGCCTTTGTGAGTGGATCCGCGCTGTTGTCCTCTGTGTCTACTCTCCTAACCTCGATCTCCCTGGAGATCAACCATCTCCATGATCAGGTGATACTGCCTAAGAATTATATCTGGATTTCAGATGGGACGGGGGGTTCCTTGGCAAAAGCCATAACTCCATTGTCACACAATGGTAGGAACGAAGTTCATCTCATGAACTCATATATATCCAGACTTCCTCTTTGGTAGCATCCTTGGTAACGATGTATCTTGCCTTTAATCGTCTAGTAAGTCACGGTATCTAGCTTGGAACTCTTCCAACATACCGTCCCTCCACTGAGGGTAAAGACAATGCCTGCGACTGACATTCAGTCGTCCTTATCACCCTGGAACCTTTCCAGTGATTCTCTCCAGGATGGATTGAAACCATCTCACTACAACTAGTGAGTATCCTAACATCCAATTAGATCTATCTTATAGATCCAAAACCCAGGATTTAGGAGGTATCAACTTCGATCCTTTATGGAGAATCCTTGTGATAAGCGAAGATTGACCGAGCGTAGCATAGGAAACTCCTTCCTTATCAAGAGTATGTCATCCACGTACTCTACGAGGATCATTTTTCATACTCCCTACTACCTTTTTTGTATATACAAGGTTCATCTACCATTTTGATGAAGTCAAACTCTTTGACTACCACATCAAAACAGATGTTCCAACTCCGTGATGCCTGCTTTATCCTATAAAGCATCTTGCACACATTTCCGCTGCTGCCACTGTCTACGAAGCCCTCTGGCTGTGTACTTATAGATGCTCTCTTCTAAAACATCATTTAGAAAAGCTGTTATGACACCCAAACACCAGATATCGTAGTCATGGTATGTAGCAGTGGCAAGTAGGATCTGGATGGACTTAAGCATAGCTTTGAAAGTCTCAACTTTTCCATGTACACCAAGTAATCTTCTCAAGATATACTTTCTCCTGATGGGGATTTAACCCTTCAGATAAAGCAACCAAAGTCCATACTTTGTTGGTGTATAAGGATTCCATCTCAGATCGCTAAGCATCCAGCCATTCTTACAGAGTCCCACTCCTGATGGCCAGCTCGAAACTAGTTGGGTCATCATCTCATGATGCAATCCTCGCTCCCACTGTCATAGAGAAACCGAAGTATCTCTTAGGTGGGTGAGGAACCCTACTAGATCGGCGGAGAGGCTGAGGTTTGTTGGAAACTATTGAATCCTTCGGTTCTATCAAATCATCTGCTGCAGTTTGTATGGCTGGAAATCCTTCCAGTTCTACCTCATGACCACTAATTTTTCACAAGAAATTCCCTTTCACAAAGGTGGCATGTTGAGAAACAAAACATATTTTGTTCCTCGGTTAGGTAGAAGATATTCCCTTGCGTATGCTTGGGATATCCAACAAACTTCCACAGATCTTGACTTTGCCTCGAGCTTGTCCGGATTTTGCTTTTTAGACATAGACCGGACAACCCCAAATCTTAACAAACTCAAGATATGGGCTCTTCCCTTTCCATATCACATATGAAGTGGTAGGCAGCTGATTTGATTTGAACCCTATTCAATAGGTATGCAGCAGGTGCATAACTCCCAAAAAGAAATAGGCAACTCAGTAGTACTCATCATAGAGCACACCATATCACATAGGGTGTGATTGCTCCGCTCCGATACACCGACGTGCTGTGGTGTACACGGAGGAGTAATGCTGAGAGAGAATTTCATTCTCCTTTTGAATAGTCCAGGAATCCCGTGCTCAAGTATTCTCCTCCTTGATCACATCAAAGGACATAATACTTATACCCGTTTATGGTTCTCTGCTTCTAACTTATATTCTGTGAATATCTCAAAAGATTCGGACTTGTGTTTCAACAGGAACATATGCCTGAATCTTAAGAGATCATCAGAGAATGTAATGAAGTACAAAGAACCGGTCTTGGCATGTGTAGGCAGGGGACCTCATACATCAGCATGTATCAATCCTAAGAGTTCACTAACTCTTTCTCTGTTTCCAATAAATAGAGCTGTGGTCATCTTATCTTTGTGAAATTGTTAGTTGTATGTATGCCCTAGAGGCCATTACTATACATAGGATGTATATTGTAGTGGATGCTGGGACGTATATAGGGAGGACTTTCTTGCTCAACATGATAGTATGCTATCTGGTTGACCTTTACCTTAACGTGTACACTATTTGTCTCTCTGTTACATGTTGGTAAAGCCCTTAGGATCTGTACTTGACTACCTGGACTATGATGCGGATCATACTAGTGGGGACATGGTAGTCTATAAGTACATCCTTCACAGTCCCTAGTCGAGGGTGTATCGAGACGGGGCATCGATATACCAGAGTAGACTAGCGTGTACCTTCTCGACCCATACAGATGGGCGATGGATGATCCCATATCCATCGGTGTTTGACATCAGAGGAGATATACGGGTGCTCAGTAGAGACTGGGTACACTGGACGGACTCGCCGAGAACTCCCAGATGGTATTATACCTCACGTCAGATGGCAGTTCTCTGGTGACACTGGTACAGAGTAGTCTGTTGACCCGAGATCGTCATAGAGTCTTGTGTGGTTCCCACTGTGCTTTGATTTCCATCTTACCACGTCCAAGAGGGCGTGCAAAACGGTGGTTTTTGGGTACAGTCCCGAGTCACATGGAGGCAATGAGCGATAGGAGGGGATTCGTCTCTCCCGGTATATGGGGGTTGATGTTGTGCTATGCTCGACTGGCCATAACAGGAAATCCCTGGCCAGGGTTGCAGTGATATACTGGTAAGAGTTATCAGTAGTTTCACGAATGTTATGGACATCAAGTCGGCATGACTTATCGAGCTATTGGGGTCTGACGTTTACCACCCCTAGGCGAGATATGCGACATATCAGACGATCAGACCGGACTGTACGGTAGTGTTACTGGTCGGATTCACTGGAGTGTGAGCGGGCTTGCTCGTCGATCTTCAGATCGCTCAATACCCGGGTGGCCGTTACGTTTAGCAGACCGCTTGCGGCTTGTGGATGTTTGATATGATCATCATCCGCTGCCGGCGTATTGACGAGTCTTTAGAGTCCTACACAGAGGTTTCCTGGCTCAAGCGAAACGAAATAGGAGCGCATATGAGATATGTGCGGGACCGAGAATAATGCGTGTATGTGATACCGTATTCTATTCTCGCGATAAATATATCGAATGGTTGTATGCGATATAACCTAGTTATCGATTCAAGCGTTGATTCGATAAGCCGATATATTAGATACCAGTCGGTTATGTGCGCATGACCGGATCATTGAATCAAGTGTTGATTTAATGATTTAATGTATAATTATATATTTGATATATTACTTTGCATTAACTAGTATCGGTTCACTTTAGACGGATTTTCTCACTTGGTTCGTGCGCATTGCATATGCGATATGTTTTTGTGCACTTGATTGTATCATGTTTGATGATACATGTCATGCTAGGGTTCAAGTGTAAAGATTAAACCTTGGTTAATGAAATGGTTAGGGTTTATTATTTGTTATTCATTTATCTTATTTTGTTATTCATTTATCTTATTTTGTTATCCATTTATTTTTGATAAATGAATAAAAGAAAAGAGAAAAGAATGGTTGCTAGATTTGGAGTTTAGTTGAAGCTTCATGAAGCTTTGATAAAGTCAACCATACTTATCTCATCCTTAACCCTAACCATTCCCACTAACCATGATTCATTCTCTACACTTAACTCTAGTTAAAATTATGATAAGAATTCATTTTCTTTTCATTTTCTATTAATCTTATCATAACTTTTCATGAGCTTCTTCTTCTTCTTCAAAAAAAAACACATGAAGAAAAAGCTTGAAGTCATCAATGGTAGATTGATGATTTGAGTGAGAAATCCAATTCTAAAGTCTACCCACTTCCTATTTCTTCATCCTCTACCTCTTGCCAAGTAGTAGAGTGTGTTTCCTTCACAACTTTTTACGGTTTGGTGAAGGTGGAGCTTGATTCATCGATGCCTCGACGTAGATCATCTTCGGCATGGACATCGATGACCTAGCTTGCCCATTCTCCGACGAAGCCGATCCTAGAGCCCAGATTCGATTTGGACAGCGGAGAGGACCTCGTTGCGGAGCTATGGAGGTGGAGCACCGGATCTACAAAGGTTGTATTTCCGTATTTTATATAGTTAACTGTTAACTAGTTCTTGTTCGCCTAGAAATCTAGTATACGATCCGTTGTTTAGGGTTTGTAGGCACCATAATTTTTGAAATTGCCATGGTTGATGGCTTGGGAGTCCTCACTAGAGTGCCTAGGAACCCTGCAGTGGTATCAGAGCCTAGCTAGAGCCTTAGGCGAAGTCCAGACGGAAATTGAAGTCCGAACGAACCCGAAACCCCGATTCAAAGTTGCTCTCTGTACATTTTTTAAAAACAGGGAATTTTCAGTATTAAAAATATTCAGAGAAACATACAGGAATATCTAAGAGTTACTGTGAAGACGTAAGCCCTAATTCCCTTAAAGCGCCGCGCTTCCGCGGCACAAGCCTGGCTTGTGCCGCGCAAGCGCGGCGGTTTTGTCGTGTTGTGAGGTCTTGACAGCACAGTAACTCCTATTTAACATTTCTGGTATTCCTGGATATTTTTAATATATTTTCAAGAGTTGAATTTTTCTGCGTTGATTTGGGGCTTCGGTATTTCGATCGGGGTATCAAATTTTGTCTGTGTGGCTTTCCGGATAAATTTTAGAATATGTTAAAAAGTTCGACCGGATATAAATACCCAACTTTTCCCCTGTCGGGAAATTTCCAAGTGTTGGATTTTTCCGTAGTTTAACGACGTTCTAAGTAGTGCAAGTAACTCGATGGTCCCTCTAGAAGACACAAACCTTAACTCGATTATGTGACCGTCTTGAACTGCCCTTTGAACCTTCGGGTTTGGGGCAGTACGGCGTGCCACATGTGAGGCGTTGGCTTGACCCTTCTACGGCTGGATCGTTGGTACTGAGGCACGAACGGAATGTTGTTAGACTTGTTTCATGTGTTGATCTGTATCGGGAAAACTTGGGTGTTCGATTGTTCGATCGAAAAGTTTAACATTTTCTATTTATCTGGAATGGGATACAATAATTGGAATTCACAAAAGTTATGAGATAACTAAATGAATGTTATAAACATAGCACTTTAGTCTCACTTGATCGGTTGCCACGGAATTTTGATGTGATCAAAAGTCCGTCGCAATCACGTAGCGTACGCGGATACTCGCCGGATAAACTTAATAAACAGCTTCACTCCATAGCCCCGACCAAGTGACTGTAGGAGAACCCCGTCGCCGAAAGCATCCGTTCGGGTGCTCGCGGTAGCGGTGTTCCGCCTTGGTGCACTTCGTCGACGGTATCGGGGGTGCAGCCGTCTACTGAAGTTTGCGACGAGTATTCGATCAGGATGTCGGGAATCTTGTTGAATTGCCCGACTTGATATTGAAAAGTGTTTTCGATTTTGAGACTAAAATGCGGGGTTTATAATTGTTAGGCATGCGATGTCTAAGGAATTCATTTGGTCAGGCATGTGATGTCTGAGGTGGTTGCGGATTCCAACTGTTGTAGTTTTACACTTTCTTTTCTGTGACCGTAAGTGTAATATGTGATATCGCCGGTTTCGTTGCTATATGTCAACGACAATTGGGATACGCATATTTACTTACGTTGATGACATGTGATGTTATGTGTTGCTGGATATGTTATATTGGATCGTCGTGTTTGAATAGCCGGGGGTTTTTATGTGAGATGAGTGTTTTTCATTTTTCATTCATGTAAAAACTTGTATGTAATATTCTTTTATTGGGGCGCTTCCAGGTTGCGGAAGTTGTCACCTGTTGTATATTATTTACTTTTCCGCACTAGGATAGACCCAAGGAGGAGGGCACAAGTAACCGGGTTCTGGAGTCCAGTGGGAGACCAACTCGAGGAGTCGAGTCCGGGTCTCCTAACTCCAGAATTGGTAGGGTTGCTTGCCGCTCTCGTAGGGGTCTAGGGGTGTGGGTTTGGCTATTCATCACGACCGTGGAATCCGTGTTTTATACTGGCTCGTATTGAAAACACGGACGTCCTAGTATATCCAATATTTCATATGTTTCTTCTGCTGCGATATCTGTGATGTGATCATGTGATGTTCTGTGATAGATACAGTATATAGTATATATGATATATTATATAGACGTTACTTATGTTTTACACCCGTGCTAGCCCTGCCCCGCTCTACCGTTAGTTACCTAACCTAACGGTGCACGAGGGGACATCGAGGCGAATGCGGATGGCATAAGTGTACGTCGTATTTATCTGTGATGTTTAGGTACTTAAATGATGGGACTTCATTAATGTGATTAATGAAATAAAAGAAACCTAAGATGTTGTAGAATCGAATTTCAAAATAAAACAGGTAGCTACAGTTCTTGCTTTGCACAGAGGTATATGAGATATATCCTGCACCTTATTCGATAAGGAAAGGACCGAGATCCCTTCACCGGGAGTGACTCCTTTAGCAATAACTGGCAGATGCTACACATTCGGTTTGTCTTTTGATTGCTTTTAAGAGTTTTTGCTTTGCACAGTGATATATACGATATATCTCGCACCTCATTCGACGAGGAAAGGACCGACGATCCCTTCACCGGGAGTGACTCCTTTAGCAAAACTAGAAAAGCCTCAAAAGCACTCCATTTTTTAAAATCATTTGATTCTACAACGATATAAAGTTCATTACGCAAAAGGTTTTCTTAAAAACCTGACGTAGCCCTCCGTCATTTCAGATAAGTCCTAGTTAGTATTCGTGCTGCGTTTGTTGACTCAGTCAAGGCGTAGTGTGCGGTAGCTGATTAGTGCTTATCTGCAATGCATATGATGCGATTGGATTAGGGTAGTCGTGCGGCCTTGTTGACTCAGTCAAGGGTCGTGCGGGTGGGTTTAATTCAATCGAGAAATGACGGGTTGAACTTTACTTGCGGTCTATGGTTTGTTGACTCAGTCAAGGTCATAGATCGCATGGGGCAAAATATTATCGGGAATTTCAAGTGTTGAAATTTGCAATGAGATTGCATACCTTCTATGAGATAGTTGGATCCCGATACCCGCTGCGAGTAAGTGTTACTCCTGGGAGAGTTTTATACATTACAATTAGCCGATCAAGTAGGTGTCTAGAAAGGTGTCAACGGGGTTACGCCTCTGGGAAAACGAGGTTTACATTAATAAGGTTCGTGCGAAAGCACGGGGGACCTCCCTCAAAGTACCGACACTGGCCTGGCTGAAAGATTGGCAAACTTGTAGTGTGTAATTAATCCCGGCTAGTCTTTCCTTTTAGGGTTTGAAGGAAGATTTGATAAAAAGCAGTGGGAGCCATCCTGATTAGATAAAATAATAACCAATCTATTCTTGACAGAGCGCACGCTGAGTGTTTTCTTCTCTCTCTCTCCAGGTAGCGACCATATCACGCCTTAATAAAGATAATAATACGGATTATTGACCGAACCCGCTTGTTATACTGAGCTGGGGAACGTTGGTCCCGCTCCAACTTATAATTGTTATAAGACAGAGCAGGAAATTGGGGAATACCAGAATTCCCGTGCCGCCTAAACGAAGAGAGTGCATGCTGATGCATCATCTTCGGGTGTGTTCATTACAAAGAACTGTTTTTCAGTATCCTCTACGTCCTGGGTATGTGATACCAGATCAGGATCCCAGATATGTAAACTATTACATAGGGCTACAGAAAGGTAGAAGAACTGAGAACGGGTGATAAGTTTCATGAGGCAGAAAACGGGGCAAGTGTTGCAGCCAAGTCTGTCGGTCACTGTCACCCTGTATTACCAATACATTGATTCTGAACGAATGTTGTTAGATACCGAACCTGATATACAAAATCATATCAGTCTCTTTATAAGTAAAGAAATGATAAAATTTTGTATTGATGGATAATGTTTTGAACATTTCCTATATCAAAAGTTGATCGGTTCATGCACGTTATCTAAAAGCATTGATGTTCTAAATCAAACTACAGTTCTTAGTATACAGAACACACACAAGGGGAATAGTTCAGAAATGAACGAATCCCTCTTGAGGTATTGTAGACTAGGTCATATCAATGTGACCCGACTAGCTGAAGTTACATATAGATGCATATTTAAATCAGTTTGAATTTACATCTTGTGAAACTCGCCAATCATGTCACAAAGATAAGATGACCATAGCTCCGTTTATTGGAAACAGAGAAAGAGTTAATGTACTCTTGGGATGATACATGATGATGTATGTAGGTCCCCTGTCTACACATGCTAAGACAGGTTCTTTATACTTCATTACGTTCTCTGATGATCTTTCGAGATTCAGACCTATGTTCTTGTTGAAACACAAGTCTGAACCTTTTGAGATATTCACAGAATATAAGTTAGAAGTAGATAACCAATATAGGGTATAAGTATTATGTCCTTTGATGTGATCAAGGAGGAGAATACTTGAGCACGGAAATCCTGGACTATTCTAAAGGAGAATGAGATTCTCTCTCAGCATTACTCCTCCGAATACACCATAGTACGATGGTATATCGGGGCGGAGCAGTCACACCCTATATGATAAGGTGTGCTCTATGATGAGTACTACTGAGTTACCTATTTCCTTTTGGGTGTTATGCGCTTGAGAAGCTGCATACCTATTGAATAGGGTTCGAATCAAATCAGTTGCCTACCACTTCATATGTGATATGGAAAGAGAAGAGCCCATATCTTAAGTTAGTTAAGATTTGGGGTTGCCCGGCCTATGTCTAAAAACAAAATCCGGACAAGCTCGAGGCAAGGACTGTAATGTAGAACTGGAAAGGTTCCAGCTATACAAACTACAGCTGATGATTTGATAGAACCAAAGTATTCAGTAGATACCAACGAACCTCAGCCTCTCCGCCGATCTAGTAGGGTTCCTCACCCACCTGAGAGATACTTCAGTTTCTCTATGACAGTGGGAGCGAGGATTGCATCATGAGATGATGACCCAACTAGTTTCGAGCTGGCCATCAAGAATGAGACTCTGTAAGAATGGCTGGATGTTTATCGATCTGAGATGGAATCCTTATACACCGACAAAGTATGGACTTTAGTTGCTATATCTGAAGGGTTAAATTCCTATCAGGAGCAGGTATATCTTGAGAAGATTACTTGGTGTACATGGAAAAGTTGAGACTTTCAAAGCTAGACTTGTTAAAGGTTTTCGTCATTGACCAGGCGTGGATAATGATGAAACCTTTTCAAGTAGTTATGCTTAAGTCCATCCAGATCCTACTTGTCACGGCTACATACCATGACTATGATATCTGGTGGTTGGGTGTCTTGACTGCTTTTCTAAATGATGATTTAGAAGAGAGTGTCTATAAGTACACAGCCAGAGGGCTTCGTAGACAATGGGAGCAGCGGAAACGTGTGCAAGATGCTTTATAGGATAAAGCAGGCATCGCGGAGTTGGAACATCTGTTTTGATGAATTAGTCAAAGAGTTTGACATCATCAAAATGGTAGATGAACCTTGTATATACAAAAAGGTAGTAGGGAGTATGGTGACGATCCTCGTAGAGTACGTGGATGACATACTCTTGATAGGAAAGGAGTTTCCTATGCTACGCTCGATCAATCTCCGCTTATCACAATGATTCTCCACTTAGGATCAAAGTGATACCTACTAAATCCTGGATTTTGGATCTATGAGATAGATCTAAATGGATGTTAGGATTCTCACTAAATGTAGTGAGACGGTATCAACCGATCCTGGGGAGAATCACTGGAAGGGTTCCAGGGTGATAAGGACGACTGAGTGTCAGTCACAGGCATTGTCTTTACCCTCAGTAAAGGGACGGTATGTTGGAAGAGTTCCAAGCTAGATACCGTGACATACTAGAAGATAAAGGCAGGATACATCGCTACTTAAGATGCTACCAAAGAGGCTGTTTGGGTGTATATTGGTTCATGAGATGAACTATGTTCCTACCATTGTGAAACAATGGAGTTGTGGCTTATGCCAAGGAACGTCCGTCCCATCAGTGATCCAGACTTATTCTAAGGCAGCATCGCCTGATCATGGAGATGGTTGATCTCCAGGGTGATCGAGGTTAGGAGAGTAGACTCAGAGGACAACACAGCGGATCCACTCACAAAGGCCTGTTCCCAGAGAGAGACTTTTATGGGATGGTTGAGTATGAGATACTGCAACCACTGCTACAGATGGCCCTAGTGCAAGTGGGAGATTGTTAGTTGTATGTATGCCCTAGAGGCCATTACTATACATAGGATGTATATTGTAGTGGATGCTGGGACGTATATAGGGAGGACTTTCTTGCTCAACATGATAGTATGCTATCTGGTTGACCTTTACCTTAACGTGTACACTGTTTGTCTCTCTGTTACATGTTGGTAAAGCCCTTAGGATCTGTACTTGACTACCTGGACTATGATGCGGATCATACTAGTGGGGACATGGTAGTCTATAAGTACATCCTTCACAGTCCCTAGTCGAGGGTGTATCGAGACGGGGCATCGATATACCAGAGTAGACTAGCGTGTACCTTCTCGACCCATACAGATGGGCGATGGATGATCCCATATCCATCGGTGTTTGACATCAGAGGAGATATACGGGTGCTCAGTAGAGACTGGGTACACTGGACGGACTCGCCGAGAACTCCCAGATGGTATTATACCTCACGTCAGATGGCAGTTCTCTGGTGACACTGGTACAGAGTAGTCTGTTGACCCGAGATCGTCATAGAGTCTTGTGTGGTTCCCACTGTGCTTTGATTTCCATCTTACCACGTCCAAGAGAGCGTGCAAAACGGTGGTTTTTGGGTACAGTCCCGAGTCACATGGAGGCAATGAGCGATAGGAGGGGATTCGTCTCTCCCGGTATATGGGGGTTGATGTTGTGCTATGCTCGACTGGCCATAACAGGAAATCCCTGGCCAGGGTTGCAGTGATATACTGGTAAGAGTTATCAGTAGTTTCACGAATGTTATGGACATCAAGTCGGCATGACTTATCGAGCTATTGGGGTCTGACGTTTACCACCCCTAGGCGAGATATGCGACATATCAGACGATCAGACCGGACTGTACGGTAGTGTTACTGGTCGGATTCACTGGAGTGTGAGCGGGCTTGCTCGTCGATCTTCAGATCGCTCAATACCCGGGTGGCCGTTACGTTTAGCAGACCGCTTGCGGCTTGTGGATGTTTGATATGATCATCATCCGCTGCCGGCGTATTGACGAGTCTTTAGAGTCCTACACAGAGGTTTCCTGGCTCAAGCGAAACGAAATAGGAGCGCATATGAGATATGTGCGGGACCGAGAATAATGCGTGTATGTGATACCGTATTC
This sequence comes from Agapanthus africanus, assembly GCA_030015575.1. Taxonomy (NCBI): domain Eukaryota; kingdom Viridiplantae; phylum Streptophyta; class Magnoliopsida; order Asparagales; family Amaryllidaceae; genus Agapanthus; species Agapanthus africanus. Next base: position 166,469,707 of record JASDDO010000028.1, on the reverse strand, counting down.
TATTCTCGCGATAAATATATCGAATGGTTGTATGCGATATAACCTAGTTATCGATTCAAGCGTTGATTCGATAAGCCGATATATTAGATACCAGTCGGTTATGTGCGCATGACCGGATCATTGAATCAAGTGTTGATTTAATGATTTAATGTATAATTATATATTTGATATATTACTTTGCATTAACTAGTATCGGTTCACTTTAGACGGATTTTCTCACTTGGTTCGTGCGCATTGCATATGCGATATGTTTTTGTGCACTTGATTGTATCATGTTTGATGATACATGTCATGCTAGGGTTCAAGTGTAAAGATTAAACCTTGGTTAATGAAATGGTTAGGGTTTATTATTTGTTATTCATTTATCTTATTTTGTTATTCATTTATCTTATTTTGTTATCCATTTATTTTTGATAAATGAATAAAAGAAAAGAGAAAAGAATGGTTGCTAGATTTGGAGTTTAGTTGAAGCTTCATGAAGCTTTGATAAAGTCAACCATACTTATCTCATCCTTAACCCTAACCATTCCCACTAACCATGATTCATTCTCTACACTTAACTCTAGTTAAAATTATGATAAGAATTCATTTTCTTTTCATTTTCTATTAATCTTATCATAACTTTTCATGAGCTTCTTCTTCTTCTTCAAAAAAAAACACATGAAGAAAAAGCTTGAAGTCATCAATGGTAGATTGATGATTTGAGTGAGAAATCCAATTCTAAAGTCTACCCACTTCCTATTTCTTCATCCTCTACCTCTTGCCAAGTAGTAGAGTGTGTTTCCTTCACAACTTTTTACGGTTTGGTGAAGGTGGAGCTTGATTCATCGATGCCTCGACGTAGATCATCTTCGGCATGGACATCGACGACCTAGCTTGCCCATTCTCCGACGAAGCCGATCCTAGAGCCCAGATTCGATTTGGACAGCGGAGAGGACCTCGTTGCGGAGCTATGGAGGTGGAGCACCGGATCTACAAAGGTTGTATTTCCGTATTTTATATAGTTAACTGTTAACTAGTTCTTGTTCGCCTAGAAATCTAGTATACGATCCGTTGTTTAGGGTTTGTAGGCACCATAATTTTTGAAATTGCCATGGTTGATGGCTTGGGAGTCCTCACTAGAGTGCCTAGGAACCCTGCAGAAATGACTGGCAAGTTTCACAAGATATAAATTTAAACTAATTTAAATATCCATCTATGTGTAACTTCAGCTAGTCGGGTCGCATTGACCTAGTCTACAATGCCTCAAGAAGGATTCGTTCATTTCTGAACTCTTCCTCTTGTGTGTGTTCTGTATACTAAGAACTGTAGTTTGATTTAGAACGTCAATGCTTTTAGATAACGTGCCTGAACCGATCAACTCTTGATATAGGAAATGTTCAAAACATTATCCAACAATACAAAATTATATCCTTTCTTTACTAATAAAGAGACTGATATGATGTTGTATATCAGGTTCGGTATCTAATAACATTCGTTCAGAATCAATGTATTCTGGTAATAAGGGTGATAGTGACCAACAGACTTGGCTGCAACACTTGCACCGTTTCTATCTCATGAAACTTATCACCCGTTCTCAGTTCTCTACCTATCTGTAGCCCATGTAAGAAATTACATATGTGGGATCCTGATCCGGTATCTTATACCCAGGACGTAAAGGATATTGAGAAACAGTTCTCTGTAATGAACACACCCGAAGAAGATGCATCGACATATACTTTCTTCGTTTGGGCGGCATGGGAAATCTGGTATTCCCCAATTTCCTGCTCTGTCTTATAACAATTATAAGTTGGAGCGGGACCAACGTTCCCCAACGCAGTATAACAAGCGGGTTCGGTCAATACATCTGTATTATTATCTTGATTAAAGCGTGATATGGTCGCTACCTAGAGAGAGAGAGAGAAGAAAACACTCAGCGTGCGCTTTTTACAAGATTAGATTGGTTATCAATTTATCTAATCAGGATGTCTCCCACTGTTTTAGTCAAATCTTCCTTCAAACCCTAAAAGGAAAGACTAGCCGGGATTAATTATACTCTACAAGTTCGCCAATCTTTCAGCCAGGCCAGTGCCGGTACTTTGAGGGAGGGTCCCCGCGCTTTCGTACGGACCTAATTAAAATTAACCTCGTTTTCCCAGGGGCGTAACACCGTTGACACCTTTCTAGACACCTACTTGATCGGCTAATTGTAATGTGTAAAACTCTCCCAGGAGTAACTCTTACTCGCAGCGGGTATTGGGATCCAACTATCTCATAGAAGGTATGCAATCTCATTGCAAATTTCAACTCTTGAAATTCCAAATTATATTTTTCCCCAAGCGTCCTATGACCTTGACAGAGGTCAACAAACCATAGGCTGCTAGTCAAGTTCAACCCGTCATTTCCTGATTGAAGTAAACCCACCTGCACGACCCTTGACAGAGGTCAACAAGGTCGCACGACTATCCTAAATCAATCTCATCATATGTTTATACAGATAAGCACTAATCAGCTACTGAACACTACGCCTTGACAGAGGTCAACAAACGTAGTACGAATACTAACTATTACTTATCTGAAATGACGGAGGGCTACGACAGGTTTTAAGAAAACCCTTTGCGTAATGAACTTGATATCGTTGTAGAATCGAGTGATTTTAAATGGAGTGTTTTTTAGGCTTTTCTAGTTTCGCTAAAGAGGTCACTCCCGGTGAAGGGATCGTCGGCTCTTTCCTCATTGAATAAGGTGCAGGATATTTCACAAATATCACTATGCAAAGCAAAAACAATAAAAACAATCAAAAGACAAACCGAGTTTGTAGCATCTGCTAGTTTCACTAAAGAGGTCACTCCCGGTGAAGGGATCTCGGCTCTTTCCTTATCGAATAAGGTGCTGGATGTTCTACAAGGAACACCGCTATGCAAAATAATAACTAGAGCTACCAGTTTTAAAACAAGTTTCTACAACATCTTAGGTTTCTTTTAGTTTCATTAATCTCATTAATGAAGTCCCATTTTATTATGCTTCACAAGCATCACTTTTGAAACGAAATCTGCAATATAACATATATCTCATATATATAATATAAACATTCGTCTCATACAGTAATATGATCTCATCACAGAACATTGCAGCAGAAGAACATATATGAAATATTGGATATACTAGGATGTCCGTGTTTTCAATACGAGCATGTATAAAACATGGATTCCACGGTCGTGATGAATAGCCAAACCCACATCCCTTGACCCCTACGAGAGCGGCAAGCAACTCTGCCAATTCTAGGGTTAGGAGACCCGGTCTCGACTCCTCGAGATGGTCTTCCACTAGACCCTAGAACCCGGTTACTTATGCTCCCCGCCTTGGGTCTACCTAATGCAGAAAAGTAAATAATATACAATGGTGACATCATCCTCATCCCGGAAGTGCCCCAATAAAAGAATATTACATACAAATGAATTTTACATGAATGAAAAAGAAAAAACTCTCATCTCACATAAACTCCCCGGCAATTCGAAACGCGACGATCCAATATAACATATCACAGCAACACATAATATCTCATATCATCAACGTAAGCAAGTATGTGTATCCCGATTGTCATTGATGTATAGCAACGAAGCCGACGATACACCACATACTACGCTTACGGTCACAGAAAAGAAAGTGTAAAACTACAACAGTTGGAATCCGCAACCTCCTTAGATATCGCATGCCTAACCAAATGAATTCCTTAGACATCGCATGCCTAACAATTATAAACCCCGCATTTTAGTCTCATTATCGAAAACACTTTTCAATATCAAGTCGGGCAATTCAACAAGATTCCCGACATCCTGATCGAATGCCCGTCGCAAACTTTTGTAGACGGCCGCACCCCCGGATGCCGTCGACGAAGTGCACTAAGGCGGAACACCGCTGCCGCGAGCACCCGAACGGATGCTTTTGGCGACGGGGTTCTCCTACAGTCACTTGGTCGAGGCTATGGGGCGTGGCTGTCTGTTAAGTTTACCCGGCGAGTATCCGCGTACGCTACGTGATTGCGACGGACTTTTGATCACATCAAAATTCCATGGCAACCGATCATCTGAGACTGAACTGCTAGATTTATAACATTCAAATTAGTTATCTCATAACTACCTGTGGATTCCAAATATTGTATCACATTCCAGATAAAAAGACAGTGTTAAACTTTCCGATCGAATAATCAAACACCCAAGATTTCCCCATATATCTCAACACTTGAAATCAGTTTTAAAACATCCATCACATGCCACAGTACCAATGGTCCAACCGTAGAAGGGTCAAGCCAACGCCTCACATGTGGCATGCCGTACTGCCCTAAGCCCTAAGGTTTAGAGGCAGTTCAAGACGGTCACATAATCGAGTTACGGTTTGTTGTCTTCTAGAGGGTCCACCGCATTACATGCACGACTTAGAACGTTCTCAAACACGAGGAAAAATCCAACTTTTGAAAATTTTCCGGCAGGGGAAAAAGTGAGTTATTGATATCCGGTCGAACTTTTTAGCACGATCTAAAAATTACCCGAACAAACTAAACAAAGTTAAATTATTCGATTGAATCAACGAGTCCCCAATATAACCCTAGAAAACTCAACACTTGAGTGGAATTAAAAATTCCCAGAAAAAAATGACAAGAAAGGACCCAAGAATAAATATATGAAGTATGAGGGACTAAGTCATAATTTTGGCTGCGGAACCGCCGCCAAACCCTTGGTGTGGCCACGGTTCCGCGGTCATATAAGAGCATTAGTGGGCCATACTTCACAGTAATTCTTAGTTTTTCCTGCTTATTTTTCTGAGCATTTTTAATTAGGAAAAAACAACAGTTTTAAAAATTATCCAGAGAAGGGTTCATATCGGGGTTTCGAGGTTCGATCGGACTTTAAACTTCGCCTAGACATCGCCTAAAGCTCTAGCTTGGCTCTGATACCACTGTAGGGTTGTTGGGCATATGCACAAGGGTCTACGAGGTATCAACCATGCCCGATTTAAAATTTAGCCATGCCGAACAACCCAAAGCCGAATCTTTAAACTAGAGTTTAGGTGAAAACAAGCAAGTTAAACTCTTTAACACTAAGTGAGAGGGATTAAAACCTTTGTAGATCCGGTCCTTCACTTCTTAAGCTCCGTGTTGAGGTCACTTTGCTGCGATCATCGTGTTCCGGACTCTCGAGAGGCTTCACGAAGAGAAAGATGCAGTCTTGCTTCCGATCTTCGATAACAAAGATGATCTACCTTAAAGTTTCATTAACACAAGCTAACACTCACTAAATGAAGTGAACACTCTCATCTAAAGGGCAAGGATAGATGAGAATGATGAAGTAGGATTTTTGCTCTCTTTTATTTTCTTATTCTCACTCATTTTCATCACTTGGAAAAAAGCTAGAAAGCTTTTTCCATGAAAGAAAGAAGAAGGAAGAAGAAGAAGAATATCATCATCCTTTTGTGATGAATAATGATAGTTATGATAAGGTTAGAAATGTAACCATGGTTCAAGTAATCATTGTAGAGAATTGACCAAGGTTAAAGGGTTGGGTTGGGTTAAGGAAATATCTTCACAAAATATCTTTTCCAAAACAAAAAATGAAAGCTTCTAGAAACTTCTAGAATAGATTAACCCAAATCAAACCCTAACCTCGTTTAATCTCTACTAAACATGTTGCATTAATAACCATATCATGTTACAATATTATATATCACTAATATAATATTTATTGTAACAAAATAAAATAATACTATTAACATATATCGCATATATATCAATGTATTACCCGAGTGAGAAAAAGAATCTTTTAGTGAGCTAATATTAGTTAATGTAATTTAATATATCATATATATTATTATACATTAAATTATCGAATCAACACTTGATCCGACAATCCGGCTATATCGCATATAACCGACTAATATTTCATTTACCGATTCATCGAATCAACACTTGATCCGATGACCCGACTGATATCAAATATCGTGAGAATAGAATACGGTATCACATATCGCATTATCCTCGGTCCTGCACATATCACATGTGTGCTCTTACTCCATTTTGCCTGAGTCAAGAAACCTCTGTGTAGGACTCTAAAGAATCGTCAATACGCCGGCAGTAGGTGATGATCATATCAAACACCCACAAGCTGCAAGCGGTCAGCTAAACGTAACAGCCACCCAGATATTGAGCGCTCAGAAGATCAACAAGCAAGCCTGTACATTCTCCTATGAATCCAATCAGTAACACTCCCGTACAGTCCGGTCTCGTCGTCTGATATGTTGCATATCTCGCCTAGGGGTGGTATACGTCAGACCCCAGTAGCTTGATAAGTCGTGTCGATATGAGGTCTACAATAGTTCGAGAAACTACTGATAACACTTACCAGTAAATCTCAGCAAGCCTGGACAGGTATTTCCAGTTATAGCCAATCGAACACAGCACAACATCAACTCCCTATACCGGGAGAGACGAATCCCCTCCTATCGCTCATTGCCTCGATGTGATTCGGGACTCTACCCAAAAGCCACCTTTTTGCACGCCCTCTTGGACGTGGTATGATGGAAATCAAAGCATAGTGGGAATCACACAAGACTCTATGACGATCTCGGGTCAACAGACTACTCTGTACCAGTGTCACCAGAGAACTGTCATCTGACGTGAGGTATAATACTATCTGGGAGTTCTCGGAGAGTCTGTCCAGTGTACCCAGTCTCTACTGAGCACCCGTACACCATCCTTGATTTCAAACACCGATGGATATGGGATCATCCATCGCCTATCATATGGGTCAAGATGCGTATACGCTAGTCTACTCTGGTGCATCGATGCCCTGTCTCGATACACCCTCGACTAGGAACAGTTATAGGATGTACCCGTCGACTACCGTAGCCCCACTAGTATGATCTCATCATAGTCCCAGTAGTCGAGTACATATCCTAAGGGCTTTATCAACATGAAACATAGAGACAACCAGAGTACATGTTATGATAAAGTTGTTAGTTATATGTATGCCCTAGAGGCCATTACTGTACATTGGATGTATATTGTAGTGGATGCTGGGACATATATAGGGAGGACTTTCTTGCTCGACATGATAGTATGCTATCTGGTTGATCTTTACCTTAACGTGTATACTGATTGTCTCTCTGTTACATGTTGGTAAAGCCCTTAGGATGTGTACTTGACTACCTGGACTATGATGCGGATCATACTAGTGGGGACATGGTAGTCCATAAGTACATCCTTCAAAGTCCCTAGTCGTGGGTGTATCGAGACGGGGCATCGATATATCAGAGTAGACTAGCGTGTACCTTCTCGACCCATACAGATGGGCGATGGATGATCCCATATCCATTGGTGTTTGACATCAGAAATGATATACGGGTGCTCAGTGGAGACTGGGTACACTGGACGGACTCGCCGAGAACTCCCAGATGGTATTATACCTTACGTCAGATGGCAGTTCTCTGGTGACACTGGTACAGAGTAGTCTGTTGACCCGAGATCGTCATAGAGTCTTGTGTGGTTCCCACTGTGCTTTGATTTCCATCTTACCACGTCCAAGAGGGCGTGCAAAACGGTGGTTTTTGGGTACAGTCCCGAGTCACATGGAGGCAATGAGCGATAGGAGGGGATTCGTCTCTCCCGGTATAGGGGGTTGATGTTGCGCTGTGTTCGATTGGCTATAACAGGAAATCCCTGGCCAGGGTTGCTGAGATTTACTGGTAAGTGTTACCAGTAGTTTCTCGAATTGTTATAGACCTCATATCGACACGACTTATCAAGCTATTGGGGTCTGACGTTTACCACCCCTAGGCGAGATATGCGACATATCAGACGATCAGACCGGACTGTACGGTAGTGTTACTGGTTGGATTCACTGGAGTGTGAGCGGGCTTGCTCGTCGATCTTCTGATCGCTCAATACCCGGGTGGCCGTTACGTTTAGCAGACCGCTTGCGGCTTGTGGATGTTTGATATGATCATCATCCGCTGCCGGCGTATTGACGAGTCTTTAGAGTCCTACACAGAGGTTTCCTGGCTCAAGCGAAACGAAATAGGAGCGCATATGAGATATGTGCGGGACCGAGAATAATGCGTGTATGTGATACCGTATTTCATTCTCGCGATGAATGTGTCGAATGGTTGTATGTGATATAACCTAGTTATCGAATCGAGGATTGATTCGATAAGCCGATACATTGGATACTAGTCGGTTATATGCGATATGACCGGATCGTTAAATCAAGTGTTGATTTAATGATTTAATGTATAATTATATATTTGATATATTACTTTGCATTAACTAGTATTGGTTCACTTTAAATGGATTTTCTCACTTGTATGTGCACATTGTATATGTGATATATTTTTGTGCACATGTTTGTATCATGTTTGATGATACTTGCTTCTTTGGTTAAGTGTATAGAATTAAACCATGATTAAGATGATGATTAGGGTTTTGCATAATCTTTTATTTATTTATTGATTTATTTGGAAAAGATTTAGGAGAGAATGGTGGCTTTCTTTGTTTCTAGTCAAAGCTTCATGAAGCTTTGACTTTGTGACCATTCTTGTCTCCATGCTTAACCCTAACCATTCCTTTAACCTTGGTCAATTCTCTACACATAACTATAGTTAAAATTATGATAAGTATTGATTTTCTATTCTATTCAAATATCTTATCATAATATCATCTTCTTCTTCTTCATCTTCTTCATTGAAGAAAACCTTTCTTCATCAATGGTGATTGATGAAATAAAGTGAGAAATCCAATTCTAAAGTGTACCCACTTCCTATTTCTTCATCCTCTACCTCTTGCCAAGTAGTAGAGTGTGTTTCCTTCACAAGTTTTCTAGACTTGGTGAAGTTGGAGCTTGATCTAGCGATGCTTCGACGTAGATCATCTTCGGCACGTCGTCGATGACCTAGCCCGCTCTTTCTCCGATGAAGCCGACGCTAGAGCCCGGGATTTGATATGGACAGCGAGAAGACTTCATTGCGGAGCTATGGAGGTGGAGAACCGGATCTATAAAGGTTGAATTTCCGTATTCTCTTAGTAAAGTAGTTTACTAGTTGCTTTTTCGCCTAGAAATCTAGCCAACGATCCGTTCTAGGCTTTCTCGGCACCGTTTAAATTTGAAATTGGCATGGTTGATGCCTTGTGAGACCTCCTTAGTGTGCCTAGGAACCCTACAGTGGTATCAGAGCCTAGCTAGAGCCTTAGGCGATGCGTAGACGGAGTTAGAAGTCCGATCGACCCGAAACCCCGACTTGAAAGTGCTCTCTGGACATTTTCTGTTTTCGTGGATTTTTGAGAATTAAAAATATGCAGAAAAATCAGCAGGAAATTCTAAGAATTACGGTGCAAAAAGTAACTAATGATCCCTCAAAAGTGCGGCGGAACCGCGGCATTAGCATGCTAATGCGGCGGTTCCACGGCCGTTTTGTCTTATTAGGCATTCAATTTTGCACAGTAATTCCTATTTTGCAGTGCTGGTTTTCCTGGGAATTTTTTTTTATCTGAAATCAAGAGTTGAGTTTTTTTTGGGTTGTATTAGGAGTTCGTACATTCGATCGGATTGTCTAATTTTGTCTATGTATTTTTCGGATATTTTAGAATATGTTAAAAATTTCGACCGGACATAAATACCCACTTTTTCCCCTGCCAGAAAATTTCCAAGTGTTGGATTTTTCCGTAGTTTAACAACGTTCTAAGTAGTGCAAGTAACGCGATGGTCCCTCTAGAAGACAACAAACCTTAACTCGATTATGTGACCGTCTTGAACTGCCCTTTGAACCTTCGGGTTTGGGGCAGTACGGCGTGCCACATGTGAGGCGTTGGCTTGACCCTTCTACGGCTGGACCGTTGGTACTGAGGCACGAACTGAATGCTGTTAGACTTATTTCATGTGTTGAGCTGTATCGGGAAAACTTGGGTGTTCGATTGTTCGATCGGAAAGTTTAACATTTTCTATTTATCTGGAATGGGATACAATAATTGGAATTCACAAGTAGTTATGAGATAACTGAATGATTGTTATAAATCAAGCACTTTAGTCTCACTTGATCGGTTGCCACGGAATTTTGATGTGATCAAAAGTCCGTCGCAATCACGTAGCGTACGCGGATACTCGCCGGGTAAACTTAATAGACAGCTACACCCCATAGCCCCGACCAAGTGACTGTAGGAGAACCCCGTCGCCGAAAGCATCCGTTCGGGTGCTCGCGGTAGCGGTGTTCTGCCTTGGTGCACTTCGTCGACGGTATCAGGGGTGCAGCCGTCTACTGAAGTTTGCGACGAGCATTCGATCAGGATGTCGGGAATCTTGTTGAATTACCCGACTTGGTATTGAAAAGTGTTTTCGATAATGAGACTAAAATGCGGGGTTTATAATTGTTAGGCATGCGATGTCTAAGGAATTCATTTGATTAGGCATGCGATGTCTATGCAGGTTGCGGATTCCAACTGTTGTAGTTTTACACTTTCTTTTCTGTGACCGTAAGTGTAATATGTGATATCGCCAGTTTCGTTGCTATATGTCAACGACAATTGGGATGCGCATATTTATTTACGTTGATGACATGTGATGTTATGTGTTGCTGGATATGTTATATTGGATCGTCGTGTTTGAATAGCCGGGGGTTTTTTATGTGAGATGAGTGTTTTTCATTTTCATTCATGTAAAAACTTGTATGTAATATTCTTTTATTGGGGCACTTCCAGGTAGCGGAAGTTGTCACCCTTTGTATATTATTTACTTTTCCGCACTAGGATAGACCCAAGGAGGAGGGCACAAGTAACCGGGTTCTGGAGTCCAGTGGGAGACCAACTCGAGGAGTCGAGTCCGGGTCTCCTAACTCTAGAATTGGTTGGGTTGCTTGCCGCTCTCGTAGGGGTCTTGGGGTGTGGGTTTGGCTATTCATCGCGACCGTGGAATCCGTGTTTTATACTGGCTCGTATTGAAAACACGGACGTCCTAGTATATCCAATATTTCATATGATTCTTCTGCTACGATATCTGTGATGTGATCATGTGATGTTCTGTGATAGATACTGTATATAGTATATATGATATATTATATAGGCGTTACTTATGTTTTACACCCGCGCTAGCCCTGCCCCGCTCTGCCGTTAGTTACCTAACCTAACGGTGCACGAGGGGACATCGAGGCGAATGCGGATGGCATAAGTGTACGTCGTATTTATCTGTGATGTTTAGGTAACTTAAATGATGGGACTTCATTAATGTGATTAATGAAAAGAAAAGAAACCTAAGATGTTGTAGAATCGAATTTCAAAAATAAAACAGGTAGCTACAGTTCTTGCTTTGCACAGCGGTATATGTGATATATCCAGCACCTTATTCGATGAGGAAAGGACCGAGATCCCTTCACCGGGAGTGACTCCTTTAGCAATAACTAGCAGATGCTACACACTCGGTTTTTCTTTTGATTGCTTTTAAAAGTTTTTGCTTTGCACAGTGATATATATGATATATCCCGCACCTTATTCGACGAGGAAAGGACCGACGATCCCTTCACCGGGAGTGACTCCTTTAGCAAAACTAGGAAAGCCTCAAAAGCACTCCATTTTAAAAATCATTTAATTCTACAACGATATCAAGTTCATTACGCAATAGGTTTTCAGAAAAACCTGTCGTAGCCCTCCGTCATTTCAGATAAGTACTAGTTAGTATTCGTGCTGCGGTTGTTTGGCATGCGTCAAGGCGTAGTGTACGGTAGCTAACTAGTGCTTATCTGCTAGCATACGATGCGATTGGATTAGGGTATTCGTACGGCGTTGTTTGGCATGCGTCAAAGGTCGTGCGGGTGGGTTTAATTCAATCAAGAAATGTACGGGTTGAACTTGACTAGCAGACTATGGGTTGTTTGGCATGCGTCAAGGTCATAGCAAGCTAGGGGCAAAATATTATCGGGAATTTCAAGTGTTGAAATTTGCAATGAGATTGCATACCTTCTATGAGATAGTTGGATCCCGATACCCGCTGCGAGTAAGAGTTACTCCTGGGAGAGTTTTATACATTACAATTAGCCGATCAAGTAGGTGTCTAGAAAGGTGTCAACGAGATTACGCCTCTGGGAAAACGAGGTTTACATTAATTAGGTTCGTGCGAAAGCATGGGGGACCTCCCTCAAAGTACCGACACTGGCCTGGCTGAAAGATTGGTGAACTTGTAGTGTGTAATTAATCCCGGCTAGTCTTTCCTTTTTGGGTTTGAAGGAAGATTTGATAAAAAGCAGTGGGAGCCATCCTGATTAGATAAAATAATAACCAATCTATTCTTGCAAAAGCGCACGCTGAGTGTTTTCTTCTCTCTCTCTCCAGGTAGCGACCACATCACACCTTAATCAAGATAATAAAACGGATTATTGACCGAACCCGCTTGTTATACTGAGCTGGGGAACGTTGGTCCCGCTCCAACTTATAATTGTTATAAGACCGAGCAGGAAATAGGGGATTACCAGAATTCCCATGCCGCCCAAACGAAGAGAGTGCATGCTGATGCATCATCTTCGGGTGTGTTCATTACAGAGAACTGTTTCTCAGTATCCTTTACGTCCTGGGTATGTGATACCAGATCAGGATTCCAGATATGTAATATGTTACATAGGGCTACAGAAAGGTAGAGAACTGAGAACGGGTGATAAGTTTCATGAGGCAGAAAACGGGGCAAGTGTTGCAGCCAAGTCTGTTGGTCACTGTCACCCTGTATTACCAATACATTGATTCTGAACGAATGTTATTAGATACCGAACCTGATATACAAAATCATATCACTCTCTTTAATAGTAAAGAAATGATAAAATTTTGTATTGTTGGATAATGTTTTGAACATTTCCTATATCAAAAGTTGATCGGTTCAGGCACGTTATCTAAAAGCATTGATGTTCTAAATCAAACTACAGTTCTTAGTAGACAGAACACACAAAAGAGGAAGAGTTCAGAAATGAACGGATCCTTCTTAAGGTATTGTAGACTAGGTCAGATCAATGTGACCCGACTAGCTGAAGTTACATGTAGATGCATATTTAAATCAGTTTGAATCTACATCTTGTGAAACTTGCCAGTCAGGTCACAGAGATAAGATGACCATAGCCCTGTTTATTGGAAACAGAGAAAGAGTTAGTAAACTCTTGGGATGATACATGTTGATGTATGTAGGTCCCCTGTCTGCACATGCCAAGACTTGTTCTTTGTACTTCGTTACATTCTCTGATAATCTCTCAAGATTCAGTGATATGTTCCTGTTGAAACACAAGTCCGAACCTTTTGAGATATTCACAGAATATAAGTTAGAAGTAGAGAACCAATACGGGTATAAGTATTATGTCCTTTGATGAGATCAAGGAGGAGAATACTTGGGCACGAAATTCTTGGACTTTTCTAAAGGAGAATGAGATTCTCTCTCAGCATTACTCCTCCGTATACACCATAGCACGATGGTATATCGGGGCGGAGCAATAACACCCTATATGATAAGGTGTGCTCTATGATGAGTACTACTGAGTTACCTATTTCGTTTTTGGGAGTTATGCGCTTGAGAAGATGCATACCTATTGAATAGGGTTCAAATCAAATCAGTTGCCTACCGCTCCATATGAGCTATGGTATGGGAAGAGCCCATGTCTTAAGTTAGTTAAGATTTGGGGTTGTCCGGCCTATGTCTAAAAGCAAAATCTGGACAAGCTCGAGGCAAAGTCTGTAATGTAGAACTGGAAAGGTTCCAGCTATACAAAATACAGCAGATGATTTGGTACAACCAAAGGATTCAGTAGATTCCAACGAACCTCAGCCTCTCCGCCGATCTAGTAGGGCTCCTCACCCACCTGAGAGATACTTCTGTTTCTCTATGACAGTGGGAGCGAGGATTGCATCATGAGATGATGACCCAACTAGCTTCGAGCAGGCCATCGAGAGTAAGACTCTGTAAGAATGGCTGGATGTTTAGCGATCTGAGATGGAATCCTTATACACCAACAAAGTATGGACTTTGGTTGCTATATCTGAAGGGTTAAATCCCCATCAGGAGCAAGTATATCTTGAGAAGATTACTTGGTGTACATGGAAAAGTTGAGACTTTCAAAGCTAGACTTGTTAAGGGTTTTCGTCATCGACCAGGCGTGGATAATGATGAAACCTTTTCCAGTGGCTATGCTTAAGTCCATTCAGATCCTACTTGCCACGGCCACATACCATGACTACGATATCTGGTAGTTGGGTGTCATGACTGCTTTTCTAAATGATGTTTTAGAAGAGGGAGTCTATAAGTACACAGCCAGAGGGCCTCGTAGACAGTGGGAGCAGCGGAAACGTATACAAGATGCTTTATAGGATAAAGCAAGTATCGCAGAGTTGGAACATCTGTTTTGATGTCTTAGTCAAAGAGTTTGACATCATCAAAATGGTAGATGAACCTTGTATAAACAAAAAGGTAGTAGGGAGTATAGTGATGATCCTCGTAGAGTACGTGGATGACATGCTCTTGATAGGGAAGGAGTTTTCTATGCTACGCTCGGTCAATCTCCGGTTGTCACAAGAATTCTCCATAATAGGATCAAAATGATACCTCCTAAATCATGCTTTTGGATCTATGAGATAGATTTAATTGGATGTTAGGATACTCACTAGTTGTAGTGAGACGGTATCAATCGATCCTGGGGAGAATCACTGGAAGGGTTCCAGGGTGATAAAGACAACTGAATGTCAGTCACAGGCATTGTCTTTTCCCTCAGTAAAGGGACGGTATGTTGGAAGAGTTCTAAGCTAGATACCGTGGCATACTAGACGATAAAGGCAGGATACATCGCTACTTAAGATGCTACCAAAGAGGCAGTCTGGGTGTATATTAGTTCATAAGATGAACTTTGTTCCTCCCATTGTGTGACAATGGAGTTGTGGCTTATGCCAAGGAACGCCGGTCCCATCAGTGATCCAGACATATTCTTAGGCAGTATTACCTGATCATGGAGATGGTTGATCTCCAGGGGATCGGGGTCTGGAGAGTAGACTCAGAGGACAACACAGCGGATCCACCCACAAAGGCCTGTTCCCAGAGAGAGATTTTTATTGGATGGTTGAGTATGAGATACTACAACCACTGCTATCAGATGGCCCTAGTGCAAGTGGGAGATTGTTAGTTATATGTATGCCCTAGAGGCCATTACTGTACATTGGATGTATATTGTAGTGGATGCTGGGACATATATTGGGAGGACTTTCTTGCTCGACATGATAGTATGCTATCTGGTTGATCTTTACCTTAACGTGTATACTGATTGTCTCTCTGTTACATATTGGTAAAGCCCTTAGGATGTGTACTTGACTACCTGGACTATGACGCGGATCATACTAGTGGGGACATGGTAGTCCATAAGTACATCCTTCAAAGTCCCTAGTCGTGGGTGTATCGAGACGGGGCATCGATATACCAGAGTAGACTAGCGTGTACCTTCTCGACCCATACAGATGGGCGATGGATGATCCCATATCCATTGGTGTTTGACATCAGAAATGATATACGGGTGCTCAGTGGAGACTGGGTACACTGGACGGACTCGCCGAGAACTCCCAGATGGTATTATACCTTACGTCAGATGGCAGTTCTCTGGTGACACTGGTACAGAGTGGTCTGTTGACCCGAGATCGTCATAGAGTCTTGTGTGGTTCCCACTGTGCTTTGATTTCCATCTTACCACGTCCAAGAGGGCGTGCAAAACGGTGGTTTTTGGGTACAGTCCCGAGTCACATGGAGGCAATGAGCGATAGGAGGGGATTCGTCTCTCCCGGTATAGGGGGTTGATGTTGCGCTGTGTTCGATTGGCTATAACAGGAAATCCCTGGCCAGGGTTGCTGAGATTTACTGGTAAGTGTTACCAGTAGTTTCTCGAATTGTTATAGACCTCATATCGACACGACTTATCAAGCTATTGGGGTCTGACGTTTACCACCCCTAGGCGAGATATGCGACATATCAGACGATCAGACCGGACTGTACGGTAGTGTTACTGGTTGGATTCACTGGAGTGTGAGCGGGCTTGCTCGTCGATCTTCTGATCGCTCAATACCCGGGTGGCCGTTACGTTTAGCAGACCGCTTGCGGCTTGTGGATGTTTGATATGATCATCATCCGCTGCCGGCGTATTGACGAGTCTTTAGAGTCCTACACAGAGGTTTCCTGGCTCAAGCGAAACGAAATAGGAGCGCATATGAGATATGTGCGGGACCGAGAATAATGCGTGTATGTGATACCGTATTTCATTCTCGCGATGAATGTGTCGAATGGTTGTATGTGATATAACCTAGTTATCGAATCGAGGATTGATTCGATAAGCCGATACATTGGATACTAGTCGGTTATATGCGATATGACCGGATCGTTAAATCAAGTGTTGATTTAATGATTTAATGTATAATTATATATTTGATATATTACTTTGCATTAACTAGTATTGGTTCACTTTAAATGGATTTTCTCACTTGTATGTGCACATTGTATATGTGATATATTTTTGTGCACATGTTTGTATCATGTTTGATGATACTTGCTTCTTTGGTTAAGTGTATAGAATTAAACCATGATTAAGATGATGATTAGGGTTTTGCATAATCTTTTATTTATTTATTGATTTATTTGGAAAAGATTTAGGAGAGAATGGTGGCTTTCTTTGTTTCTAGTCAAAGCTTCATGAAGCTTTGACTTTGTGACCATTCTTGTCTCCATGCTTAACCCTAACCATTCCTTTAACCTTGGTCAATTCTCTACACATAACTATAGTTAAAATTATGATAAGTATTGATTTTCTATTCTATTCAAATATCTTATCATAATATCATCTTCTTCTTCTTCATCTTCTTCATTGAAGAAAACCTTTCTTCATCAATGGTGATTGATGAAATAAAGTGAGAAATCCAATTCTAAAGTGTACCCACTTTCTATTTCTTCATCCTCTACCTCTTGCCAAGTTGTAGAGTGTGTTTCCTTCACAAGTTTTCTAGACTTGGTGAAGTTGGAGCTTGATCTAGTGATGCTTCGACGTAGATCATCTTCGGCACGTCGTCGATGACCTAGCCCGCTCTTTCTCCGATGAAGCCGACGCTAGAGCCCGGGATTTGATATGGACAGCGAGAAGACTTCATTGCGGAGCTATGGAGGTGGAGAACCGGATCTACAAAGGTTGAATTTCCGTATTCTCTTAGTAAAGTAGTTTACTAGTTGCTTTTTCGCCTAGAAATCTAGCCAACGATCCGTTCTAGGGTTTCTCGGCACCGTTTAAATTTGAAATTGGCATGGTTGATGCCTTGTGAGACCTCCTTAGTGTGCCTAGGAACCCTACAAAAGTACAACCAGATAGCGTACTATCATGTCGAGCAAGAAAGTCCTCCCTATATATGTCCAAGCATCCATTACAATATACATCGTATGTACAGTAATGGCCTCTAGGACATACATATAACTAACATCCCACACAGAGGGTTTCCCTGATCCAGGCAAAACGATGTAGTAACCGTATTGGATACGTGCAGGGTTCGATCGATTGATGTACTTGGTACTCGGATTTTCGATCGGACAGTTTGTAATACTAGCCGGCTCGGGTTTGAGCCGGATTATTAAATCAGGTATTGATTTAATAATTTACGTATATGTATTTCGATATATATATTCTAGTATTACGTTCTTCGTGTTATTCTATCTCTTTTGGGCGTTCAGATTTTTATCTGATTGCCGGTATATTTGTACAGTAGTTGGAAATCCGTATTTATTACAGTTTTCCTTTTAGAAGGTGGCCACCTCATTTTGGATTTTTCTTTTATTTGATATTTGGAAATGAGGTGTAAAGTAAAAGGTATGGGAGGAATGGTGATGACCATGCTTTAATAATTCACAAATGAATTTATAATTCATTTGGAGTTACTATTGAAGCATGGTTGTTAATTGTTTATTGAATGAATTCACACACAAAACTAAGGTGTGTGATTTTCTCTCACTTCATGCTTCATTTTCTCTTTGAGCTCTCATCTTTCTTGAGTTCCTCCTTCCTATTGCTTTCTTCCTTCTTCATCTTCTTCCTCTTCACTAACATTCTCATGTGTTGAGAAACAAGTGAAGAGGTTAGAAAAGAGATAGCAAACACTTAGACACCCTCCACTACATCCTAGATTACTTGGACTAGCATCCCAAGTTCTCTAGTTGCTCTTTTGATATATTGCAAAGAGTTAGAGCCATGGATCATACTCCCCGGGTGGATCATCAAGGACCAAGGAAGGCCGGAGAACAAGCTCGATCCCGGAGGACTGACGGAGCAAGGAAAGAAGTTCAAGCATGTTCAAGGTGGATGCAAGGAGCTAAGGATGAAGAAAGAAGACCGAAGGACTTGGTTCGTTTGGTGAGGTTTCTATCATAGTAGATAGCTCTCTTAGTGTAGCTAGTTAGTTTTATGGAAAGATCCGATTTTAGGATTTAGTCTAGTGCCAAGTTTTAATCGTAAGAAAAAAATTTGTTCCGCATTTGGCCATGTGAGATGGCCGGGGCGCTAGGGTAACCCTTCATGGTATCAGAGCCACCCATAAAACCTATACTAGCTTGTTAAATCGAGTTTAGAATAACGATCGACTGGATTTTTCAAAAACTGCATTTCCTTACATGATGTTTCTGTCGATTTTTAAAGTGCTCGAAAAATCAATATTTTGCTCTCAGAAAATCATGCAGGCTTTTTTAAGACCACGGAAGAAAATTTGGTACGTGAGCCCTCTAAACAGCCGCGGAACCGCCGCGCAAAACCCCTATTGGCGGCGGATCCGCGGTCATTTTGGGGGCCCACGTGATCAATTTTTTTCTGGGCCTCATTTTTTGGAAATAGTGGTTTCTGGAATAATTACATTTTAGGCCCAGATTTGTTACAGTGTTGGTTTAATACGTGGGGCCCACTTAGAAAGATTAGTCGATCATAATTTTAAAATACGTATTTTTATTATCGGTACATTCACTTTTATCTGCGACCGGAAATGTCACTCGATCGGTAAAACTCGTCTGATTGCTATATGTTCTTTTAGACGGGTTTTGCGAACGTGACATTCGCGTTGATGTTGTGTGCTTGTGCTGTGATTGTGGTTGGATTGTCGTGGTGGATAGCATGTGGTGCAATGTTAGAATACAGTTTATAATCCATCTGTACATTTGTTATTGCGGGGCGAGCGTCCGACATGTGGACTGCCGTCTTTGCCGTTTGTATATTATTTTGGGGCACGACCGGGCTGAGGTCGATGTCACCGGCTGTATATATTTTTTAAATATTCTGTACTAGGCTTACCCCACGGCGGGGTGCACGGATAGCCGGGTTCTAGAAGGCAACAAGCCCGCATCTCATGGCATCGAGACGGAGGAGGCTTCATTCTCATGGCGCTGAGACGGAGGGGGCTTCATTCTATAACTGGCGGGCTATTCGCCGCACTCGTAGGGGGTACAGGTTTTCATTGCACATGCTATCCATACGACCGGAACGTCGGGTTTTATTTGCGGCTCAAATGAAACCCGGGGCTCCAAGATTATCCACCATTCTGTAATGTAATTTGTGATGTTGCCTGGGACGAATGTTATATATATTTATATATATACTAGTAGATGTTGTATATGTTTTGCACCCGCGCTAGTCCAGCTCCCGCTCTGTCGTTTGTTAAGTAACCTAACGGTAGATGACGGGGCCCCGTGGCGAATGCGGATGGCATATACGTACATTTTATTTTCGTTCTTTTCTGGTGTGATAGGTTACAAATTGATGGGACCGCATTAATTTTAATTAATGCAAGATAAAAAAACCTAAAAGATGTTGTTGGAACCAGATTTTAAAAACTGATATTACATACGTTCTCTTTTGCTCTGCACAGTGGTTTTCATTTTGGAATATCCAGCACCTCATTCGACGAGGCAAGGGCCGAGATCCCTTCACCGGGAGTGACCCCTTGAGTAAAAGTTTGCGTCAGGGTAATAACTTTAATATAGTCGACTATTTTTTCTTTGCATCGTGGTATTCAGTTTAGAATATCCTGCACCTCATTCGACGAGGAAAGAGCCAAGATCCCTTCACATGGAGTGACCTCTTTAGCAGAAGTTTTCGCCACTATATATTTACAAAACCACTCAGGTTCCTTCAACGATATCAAGTTCATTACGTTAACGGGTTTTTCGCCAAAAACCAAGCCGTAGCCCTCCGTCATTTAGGATTGGTATTGCTTAGTATTCGTGCTGCGCATTTCGATCTTTAGTCGAGGCATAGTGTTCGGTAGCTATGTAATGCTTTTCCGTTGCTTATGCGATTGGTTAGTACAGTCGTGCAATCATTTTGATCTTTAGTCAAGGCTCGCACGGGTGGGTCTAATGCAATCCAGATAATGACGGGTAGAACTTGACTAGGACTCTTTAACATTTTGATCTTTAGTCAAGGTCACTTGGGTCCTAGGGGCAGAAACCACATCGGGAGTTTCAAATATACAGGAAACCTGCAGATTTAGCATACCTTCTGGAGTATGGTGAGTAGAGTGGATTCCATCTAGTGCATCACACAATGATAGTTGGATCCCGATCCCACTGATGAGTAGGATTACTCTCAGGAGATTATCACACTTAACAATCAATGTTATAAACCAAGTAGGTGTCTAGAAAGGTGTTAGCGGGGCTACGCCTCCAGGGAAAGAGGTTATATAATTAAGGAACTTCGCGAAAGCGTTGGAAAACCTCCCTCGAAATACCAACACCGGCCTGGATGAAAGGTTAAGCAAGTATTGTGACGTGCGATTAATCCTGACTAGTTCTTCTTTTAGGGTTTGAAGAAGAATTTGAGGAAACAGTGGGAGCCATCCTGGTTAGATAAATTAAATAACCAATCTAATCTTGCAAGAGCGCACGCTGAGTGTTTTCCCTCTCTCTCTAGGTAGCAACCATTTCACGCCCTAATCAAGATAATAAAATGTATCGCTTGACCGATCCGAATTCTTATTCGGGGCTGGTGAACGTCGGTTTGGCTCTAACTTACGACAACTGTCATAAGTATGAACAAGGGAAAGAGGAAGGTTTTAATTCCTTGATAACCCCATCGAAGAAGAAATATACTGTTGCGTCTTCTTTAGGTGTTCTTGTTATTGAGAACTGATTTTCGGTCAGTCCTACCTCCTGGGTACTCGATACCGGATCAGGATCTCATATTTGTAATTTATTACAGGGACTGAGAAAAAGTAGGATAGTTGGACCAGGTGATATGTCCCTCAGGGTGGAGAACGGAGCACAAGTTAATGCTGCTGCCGTCGGTGAATATCACCTAGCATTGCCAAATGGCAATACTATGATTTTGAACAATTGCTACTATGTGCCTTCCATGCTTTGCAACATCATATCAGTTTCTTTACTTGATAAAGATGGATATAATTTTGTTCTTGATAGAAATATCATGAACATTTACCTTGATAAGGTACTGGTTGCAGAAGGTACACCGTGTAATGGTATCTATGTTCTAAATCAGAACATAGTTCTCAATGTACAAAACACACGCAAGAGGAAGAGTTCAGATACGAACGAATTCTACTTGTGGCATTGTAGACTTGGTCATATCGGAGAGAAAAGACTAAGTAGGTTGCATAAAGATGGACTCTTGAATACGTTCGAATTTTCATCTTATGAAACTTGTCAATCTTGTCTCAAAGGAAAGATGACCAAATCTCCGTTCACCGGACATGGAGAAAGAGCAGAAGAGCTCTTTGGACTCATACACAGTGATGTATGTGGTCCGATGTCTATACATGAAAGGGGTGGGTTCTCGTACTTCATCACATTCACTGACGATCTCTCTAGATTCGGATATATGTATCTCCTGAAACACAAATCTGAAGCTTTTGAGAAATTCAAAGAATTTAGAAATGAAGTAGAGAACCAGACTGGAAAAAGTATCAAGATCCTCCGATCTGATAGAGGAGGAGAGTACTTAAGCACGGAATTCCTAGACTACTTAAAAGAGAAAGGAATTCTCTCTCAGCTTACTCCTCCTTATACACCACAACACAACGGTGTATCGGAGCGGAGGAATCGTACCCTATTGGATATGGTTCGCTTCATGATGAGTAGTGCCGAGTTACCTCTTTCATTTTGGGGATTTGCGCATGAAACAGCAGCCTACTTGTTGAATCAGGTTCCGTCTAAATCTGTGCCTAAGACTCCATATGAAGTATGGAGTGGAAAGAAACCATGTCTTAAATTCATTAAGATATGGGGTTGTCCGGCCTATGTGAAAACACAGAAACCGGATAAACTAGAGGCACGATCAGTTTTATGTAAGTTTATAGGATATCCAAAACATTCAATGGGATATCTGTTCTACCACACCGAGGAACAGAAGGTGTTAGTCACTCGTCACGCCACCTTTTTAGAATGGCAATTTCTTGCAAAAGAAACAAGTGGGAGCGTGGTAGAACTGGAAGAAATTCCACAGGAACAAACTATAACTGAAGATTTAGTCGAACCTCAGGATTCAATAATCCCGAATGAACCTCAGCCACTCCGCAGATCTAGTAGGATTTCTCATCCGCCCGAGAGATACTACGGTTTTCTCATAGATGGGGATCGAGAGGATTGCATCTTGGAAGAAGATGATCCTACTAGTTTCAGACAGGCCATTATCGGCAGGGACTCTGATAAGTGGCTAGATGCTATGCAATCTGAAATGGAGTCCATGCATACCAATAAAGTGTGGACCCTGGATGTTGCTCCACCTGGGGTAAAACCCGTTGGATGCAAATGGATCTACAAGAAGAAACTTGGTGTGGATGGGCAGGTGGAAAC
This sequence comes from Agapanthus africanus, assembly GCA_030015575.1. Classification (NCBI taxonomy): domain Eukaryota; kingdom Viridiplantae; phylum Streptophyta; class Magnoliopsida; order Asparagales; family Amaryllidaceae; genus Agapanthus; species Agapanthus africanus. The sequence goes on along the minus strand of JASDDO010000028.1, from coordinate 166,446,869 downwards.
CTATAATGCTAGACTCGTTGCAAAAGGTTTTCGTCAAAGACCAGGAGTGGACTATGACGAAACCTTTTCTGCAGTGGCTATGCTCAAATCCATCAGGATCCTGCTTGCCATTGCTGCCTTCCATGATTATGAAATCTGGCAGATGGACGTGAAAACGGCCTTTCTAAACGGAAGTTTAGAAGAGTGCGTTTATATGGATCAGCCAAAAGGTTTTTTAGATAGTGGGAGCAGCGGGAAGGTGTGCAAGCTGCTTAAATCCATTTATGAATTGAAGCAACCATCGCGGAGCTGGAACATCTGTTTTGATGAGACGGTCAAGGACTTTGACTTCATCAAGAACGAAGATGAGCCATGTATTTATAAGAAGATTGTAGGACGAACTGTCATGTTCCTAGTCTTGTACGTGGACGGCGTTCTTTTGATAGGAAATGACATTCCTATGCTACAGTCGGTCAAGCTATTCTTATCACAAAGGTTCTCTATGAAAGACCTAGGTGATGCCTCATACATTGTGGGGATCAAGATCTTCAGAGATAGATCCAAGAGACTACTAGGACTTTCACAGTCCAGGTACATAGAGACCGTACTAAAGAGATTTAGTATGGAAAATTCCAAGCGCGGTAACATACCCGCATTGCACGGAATTACCCTCTACAAGGAGATGTCTCCCAAGACTGACGAGGAGAGGGTTCGCATGAGTACTATACCCTACGTTTCGGCGGTAGGATCTATAATGTATGTGATGCTATGTACAAGACCAGATGTATCTTACGCGCTAAGCGTGGTAAGCCGGTATCATTCAAACCCAGGTGAGGACCACTGGACAGCAGTAAAGAACATTCTTAAGTACCTGAGAAGGACTAAGGAGATGTTCCTGATTTACGGTATTGGAGGCCTCAGGGTCGAGTCCTTTACCGACTCAAGCTTCCAGAGTGACAAGGATGACAGCAAGTCTTTCTCGGTCTTTGTGTTTACCCTCAACGGAGGGGCGGTATGTTGGACGAGTTCCAAACAGGATACCGTCGCAGACTCGACGATGGAGGCTGAATATATTGCTGCAAGCGATGCCGCAAAAGAGGCGGTCTGGATAAAGAAGTTCATAGCCGAACTTCAGGTGGTTCCGTCCATTGTTGATCCAATACCAGTGTATTGTGACAACAATGGGGCTATAGCTTTAGCGAAGGAACCACGGTCCCATCAGAAATCCAGGCACATTTTAAGGCGGTATCACCTGATCAGGGAGATCATAGATTGCTAGGAGATCGAGGTCCGGAGAGTGGATACAAAAGAAAACACAGCGGATCCATTTACAAAGGCACTCCCTCAAGCACAGTTCGAGCGATATTTTGGGATGTTGGGTATGCGGTACGCCAGCAGCTGGCCTTAGAGCAGACGTTGGGTATTCGGTACGCCAATCACTGGCCTTTAGTGCAAGTGGGAGATTGTTGGATGTATATGCCCTAGAGGCCAGTATTGTATATGTATGCATATGGACACTAGGGATATGTATGTACAGAACAATCTTGCTCAGTTTTATAGTATATTATTTGACTTGTCTTTATCGGGATATGTGTATTTATTTGTATTGGTGTTATGTCTGGTTTTGCACATATTGATAAAGACTAGATACAGTAGTATACTATGGTGGTTTGTCTTTATCTTAACATGTCATATGTCATACTCGTTATTACATATTGCGGTTACATGTTGATAAAGCCCCTAGGATCTTGCTTGACTACCTGCGTTGTGATGGCGATCATACTTGTGGGAGCAGGGTAGTCCATAAGCACATTCTTAAATGGTCCCTAGTCGCGTGAGTATCGAGACTGGGCATTGATACTCCAGAGTGTAAGTGCACGGCGGCGCCCCGGTTAGTTGTATGTATGCCCTAGAGGCCAGTATTGTACAGATGATGTATATTATATTGGATGCTTGGACATATATAGAGATGACTTTCTTGCTCGATATGATAGTATGCTATCTGGTTACTCTTTATCTTAACATGTACACCTGTCTCTTTAAACTGTCTTATAGTTACATGTTGATAAAGCCCTTAGAATGTGTACTTGACTACCTGGACTATGATGCAGATCATACTAGTGGGGACATGGCAGTCCATAAGTACATCCTTCAAGGTCTCTAGTCGTGGGTGTATCGAGACAGGGCATCGATATACCAGTGTAGACTAGCGTATACGCTTCTCGACCCATGAGATGGGCGATGGATGATCCCATATCCATTGGTGTTTGACATCAGAGATGGTATACGGGTGCTCAGTGGAGACTGGGTACACTGGACGGACTCGCCGAGAACTCCCAGATGGTATTATACCTCACATCAGATGGCAGTTCTCAGGTGATACTTGTACAGGTTAGTCTGTAGACCCGAGATCGTCATAGAGTCTTGTGTGATTCCCACTGTGCTTTGATCTCCACCTTACCACGTCCATGAGGGCGTGCAAAACGGTGGTCTTTGGGTACAGTCCCGAGTCACATGGAGGCAATGAGCGATAGGAGGGGTTTCGTCTCTCCCGGTATTGGGGGTTGATGTTGCGCAGTGCTCGATTGGCCGTAACAGGGAAGTCCCTGGCCAGGGCTGATCAGAGATTTGCTGGTAACTGTTACCAGTAGTTTCTCGACCCGTTATGAGCCTCACATCGGCACGACTTATCGGTTATTGGGGTCTGACGTATACCACCCCTAGACTTGATATGCGACATATCAGACGAACAGACCGGACTGTACGGTAAGTGTTACTGGTTGGATTCACAGGAGTGTGAGCGGGCTAGCTCGTCGATCTTCTGATCGCTCAATACCCGGATGGCCGTTACGTTTAGAAGACTGCTTGCGGCTTGTGGGTGCTTGATATGATCATCATCTGCTACCGGCGTATTGACGAGTCTTTAGAGTCCTACACAGAGGTTTCCTGGCTCAAGCGAAACGAAATAGGAGTGCATATGAGATATGTGCAGGACCGAGAATAATGCGTGTATGTGATACCGTATTCCATTCTCGCCATGAATATATCGATTGGTTATATTCGATATAACCTAGTTATCGAATCATTGATTCGATAAATCGATACATTGTATACTAGTCGGTTATGTGCGACATGACCGGATCATTGAATCAAGTGTTGATTTAATGATTTAATGTATAATTATATATTTGATATATTATTTTGCATTAACTAGTATTGGTTCACTTTAAATGGATTTTCTCACTTGATGTGCAAGTTGTATATGTGATATACTTTTGTGCACATCTTTGTATCATGTTTGATGATGCTTGCTCATTTGGTTAAGTGTAAAGAATTAAACCTAGGTTAAGAAAGTGATTAGGGTTTTAATTATCCATTCTTTTATTTATTGATTTTGGAAAAAGAATGGGATAAGAATACAAAATGGTTGCTTTCATTCTTGAACCTTTGTGAAGCTTCATGAAGCTTTGACCAAAGTGACCAATTTGTCTTCATGCTTAACCCTAACCACTCTTCTAACCTTGGTCAATTCTCTACACCTAACCATGGTTCCTATTATGATAAGTATTCATTTCTTTTTCATTTTTGATGAACTTATCATAATATTTCCTTCTTCTTGATCTTCTTCTTCAAGAAAGAAAGCTTGATGCCATCAATGGCAACTTGAGTTCTAAAGTGAGAAATCCAATTCTAAAGTGAACCCACCTCCTATTTCTTCACCCTCTACCTCTTGCCAAGTAGTTTTGGGTGTTTTCTTCACAAGTTTCACAAATTTGTGAAGTCGGAGCTTGAACTTGTGATGCCTCGACGTAGATCATCTTCGGCACGAAGCCGACGACCTAGTCCGCCCATTTCTCTGATCAAGCTGACGATTGAGTCCGGGATTCGAGATGGACAGCGAGAGGACGCCTACGTGGAGCTAAGGAAGTGGAGAACCGGATCTACAAAGGTTGTAGCCTCTCTCCTTTAGTTAAGTTGTTAACTAGATTCGTATTTCGCCTAAACTTCTAGTCAATGATCCGTATTAGGGTTTCTTGGCATCCATAAAATTTGAAATTGGCATGGTTGATGCCTTGTGAGACCTCTTGAGAGTGCCTAGGAACCCTACAGTGGTATCAGAGCCTAGCTAGAGCCTTAGGCAAAGTCTAGACGATGTTTGAAACCCGATCGAACCGAAACCCTAAAACCCAAAATGCTCTCTAGAAATTTTCTGAAAATTTGGATTTTGTCAATTAAAAATATGCAAAAAAATAAGCAGGGTCTTATTTGAATTACTGTGAAATACGAGGGCCTAAATCGATTTTTCCACCGCGGAACCGCGGCACTATCTAGGCATGTGCGGCGGTTCCGCGGCCGTTCTGTCCCCTTGTCTGATGATTTCTGCACAGTAACTCATATAAATTAATGCTATATTTTCTGGGTATTTTTATTGTGACTCTACAGATGAGTATTCTGGGGTTGTATTGGGAATCAAAGATTCGATCGGATTTTCAAATTTTGTCTGTGTGGTTTTCCGGATAATTTTCGAATATGTTAAAAAGTTCGACCGGATATAAATACCCAACTTTTCCCCTGCCGGAAAATTTCCAAGTGTTGGATTTTTCTGTGGTTTAAGGACGTTCTAAGTAGTGCAAGTAATGCGATGGTCCCTCTAGAAGACAACAAACCTTAACTCGATTATGTGACCGTCTTGAACTGCCCTTTGAACCTTCGGGTTTGGGGCAGTACGGCGTGCCACATGTGAGGCGTTGGCTTGACCTTTCTACGTTTGGACCGTTGGTACTGAGGTATGAAGTGAATGTCTTTGAACTTATTTCATGTGTTGATCGGTTTCGGGAAAACTTGGGTGTTCGAATGTTCGATCGGAAAGTTTAATATTTTCTATTTATCCGGAATGGGATACAATAATTGGAATTCACAAACAGTTATGAGATAACTGAATGAATGTTATAAATCTAGCGGTTTAGTCTCACTTCATATTGAAAAGAGTTTTCGATAATGGGACTAAAATGCGGGGTTTATAACTGTTAGACATGCGATGTCTAAAGAGGTTGCGGATTCCAACTGTTGTAGTTTTACACTTTCTTTTCTGTGACCGTAAGTGTAATATGTGATATCGCCGGTTTCGTTGCTATATGTCAACGACAATTGGGATGCACATATTTACTTACGTTGATGACATGTGATGTTATGTGTTGCTGGATATGTTATATTGGATCGTCGTGTTTGAATAGCCGGGGGTTTTTATGTGAGATGAGTGTTTTTCATTTTTCATTCATGTAAAAACTTGTATGTAATATTCTTTTATTTGGGGCACTTCCAGGTTGCGGAAGTTGTCACCCTTTGTATATTATTTACTTTTCTGCACTAGGATAGACCCAAGGAGGGGAGCACAAGTAACCGGGTTCTAGGGTCCAGTGGGAGACCATCTCGAGGAGTCGAGTCCAGGTCTCCTAACCCTAGAATTGGTAGGGTTGCTTGCCGCTCTCGTAGGGGTCTAGGGGTGTGGGATTGGCTATTCATCACGACCGTGGAATCCGTGTTTTATACTGGCTCGTATTAAAAACACGGACGTCCTAGTATATCCAATGTTTCATATGTTTCTTCTGCTGCGATATCTGTGATGTGATCATGTGATGTTCTGTGATAGATACAGTATATAGTATATATGATATATTATATAGGCGTTACTTATGTTTTGCACCCGCACTAGCCCTGCCCTGCTCTGTCGTTAGTTACCTAACCTAACGGTGCACGAGGGGACATCGAGGCAAATGCGGATGGCATAAGTGTACGTCGTATTTATCTGTGATGTTTAGGTATTTAAATGATGGGACTTCATTAATGTGATTAATGAAAGAAAAGAAACCTAAGATGTTGTAGAATCGAATTTCAAAATAAAACAGGTAGCTACAGTTCTTGCTTTGCATAGCGGTATATATGATATACCCTGCACCTTATTCGATGAGGAAAGGACCGAGATCCCTTCACCGGGAGTGACTCCTTTAGCAATAACTGGCAGATGCTACACACTCGGTTTGTTTTTGATTGCTTCTATAGTTTCTGCTTTGCACAGTGATATATATGATATATCCCGCACCTCATTCGACGAGGAAAGGGCCGACGATCCCTTCACCGGGAGTGACCCCTTTAGCAAAACTAGAAAAGCCTCAAAATCACTCCATTTCAAAACTTCATTTGATTCTACAACGATATCAAGTTCATTACGCTCATGGTTTTCTGAAAACCTGCGTAGCCCTCCGTCATTTCAGATAAGTACTATTTAGTATTCGTGTTACGGTAGTTTGGCATTCGTCAAGGCGTAGTGTACGGTAGCTAACTAGTATTTATCTGCTTGTGCATATGATGCAGATTGGATTAGGGTATTCGTACGGCGTTGTTTGGCATTCGTCAAGGGTCGTGCGGGTGGGTTTAATTCAATCAATAAATGTACGGGTTGAACTTGACTAGTGGACTATGGGTTGTTTGGCATTCGTCAAGGTCATAGAACACTAGAGGCAAAATATTATCGGGAATTTCAAGTGTTGAAATTTGCAATGAGATTGCATACCTTCTATGAGATAGTTGGATCCCGATACCCACTGCGAGTAAGTGTTACTCCTGGGAGAGTTTTACACATTACAATTAGCCGATCAAGTAGGTGTCTAGAAAGGTGTCAACGGGGTTACGCCTCTGGGAAAACGAGGTTTACATTAATTAGGTTCGTGCGAAAGCACGGGGGACCTCCCTCAAAGTACCGACACTGGCCTGGCTGAAAGATTGGCGAACTTGTAGTGTGTAATTAATCCCGGCTAGTCTTTCCTTTTAGGGTTTGAAGGAAGATTTGATAAAAACCAGTGGGAGCCATCCTGATTAGATAAGATAATAACCAATCTGATCTTGCACGAGCATACGCTAAAGTGTTTTCTTCTCTCTCTCTCTCCAGGTAGCGACCATTTCATGCCTTAATCAAGATAATAATATGGATGTATTGACTGAACCCGCATGTTATACTGTGCAGGGGAACGTAGGACCCGTTCTTTCTTATAAGACTTATGAGACTGAACAGGGAATAGGAGAATATCTAGATTCTCAAGCCGCCCAAAAGAACATGCATGTTGATGCATCTTCTACAGGTGTGTTAGTTATTGAGAACTGTTTCTCAGTTCACCCTACGTCCTGGGTATTAGATACCGGATCAGGATCCCATATATGTAAACAGTTACATGGGCTACGAAAAGGTAGAGAACTGGGAAAAGGTGATCATTCCGTTCAAGTTGGAAACGGTGCAAATGTTGCAGCCAAAGCAGTTGGCGAATATCACCTAGTATTACCAAGTGGTGATACAATGATTCTGAATGAGTGCTATTATATACTGAACATGATGTGCAACATTATATCAGTTTCTTTATTGAGTAAAGAAGGATATAATTTTGTAGTAAAGGATAATGTTATGAATATATTCCTAGATCAAAAGTTGATTGCATCAGGCTCGCTACATAATGGCATATTCATTCTAAATCAAAATACAGTCCTCAATATACAAAACACACACAAGAGGAAAAATTCAGAAATGAACGAATCCTTCTTGTGGCATTGTAGACTTGGTCATATCAATGCGACACGACTGGCTAAGTTACATAAGGATGGTTATTTGAATCCGTTCGAATTATCATCTTATGATACTTGCCATTCATGTCTCAAAGGAAAAATGACCAAAGCTCCGTTTAGTGGACACGGAGAAAGAGTTACTGAACTCTTAGGACTAGTATATAGTGATGTATGCGGTCCCATGTCTACCCTTGCCAGGAACGGTTCTTCCTACTTCATTACATTCACTGACGATCTCTCTAGATACGGGCATGTGTTCCTATTGAAACACAAGTCTGAAGCTTTTGAGAAATTCAGAGAATATAAGTACGAAGTAGAGAACCAAACGGGCAAAAGTATTAAGATCCTTCGATCTGATCGAGGAGGAGAATACTTGAGCAATGAGTTCCAAGATTATCTAAAAGAGAATGGGATTCTCTCTCAGTTTACTCCACCTTATACACCACAGCACAATGGTGTATCAGAACGGAGGAACCGCACCCTATTAGATATGGTGCGCTCTATGATGAGCACAGCTGAGTTACCTATTTCCTTCTGGGGGTATGCGCTTAAGACAGCCATACATCTATTGAATATGGTTCCTATCAAATCAGTGCCTACCACTCCATATGAGATATGGAAAGGGAAGAGACCATCTCTTAAGTATGTTAAGATATGGGGTTGTCCAGCCTATGTCAAAAGACAAAATCCGGACAAACTCGAGGCAAGATCAGTCTTATGTAAGTTTGTAGGATATCCCAAAAATTCACAAGGGTATATCTTCTACCACCCCGAGGAACAAAAGGTGTTTGTTTCTCGACATGCCACTTTCTTAGAAAAAAGTTTTCTTATGAAACAGATTAGTGGCATTGAGGTAGAACTGGAAGAGGTTCCAGCAACACAAACTATAACAGAAGACTTGGTAGAACCAGAGGATTCAGTAGTACCCGACGAACCCCAGCCTCTCCGCCGATCTAGCAGGGTTTCTCGTCCACCTGAGAGATACTGCGGTTTTCTCATTGACGGTGGGAGCGAAGATTGCATCATGGAGGATGATGACCCAACTAGCTTCGAGCAGGCCATCACGAGTAGGGACTCGGTAAAATGGCTGGATGCTATGCGGTCCGAGATGGAATCCATGTACACCAACAAAGTATGGACTTTGGAAGTTGCTCCTGAAGGGGTAAAACCCATTGGGAGCAAGTGGATCTTCAAGAAGAAACTTGGTGTAGATGGGAAAGTGGAGACTTTCAAAGCTAGACTTGTTGCAAAGGGATTTCGTCAAAGACCAGGTGTGGACTATGACGAAACCTTTTCTCCAGTGGCTATGCTTAAATCCATCCGGATCATGCTTGCCATCGCTGTATATCATGATTACGAAATCTGGCAAATGGATGTTAAGACCGCCTTTCTAAATGGTGATTTAGAAGAGTGCGTGTACATGACTCAGCCAGAGGGCTTCATAGACAGTGGGAGCAGCGGGAAGGTGTGCAAGCTGCTTAAATCCATTTATGGATTAAAGCAAGCATCGCGGAGTTGGAACATCTGCTTTGACGTCGTTATCAAAGAGTTTGATTTCGTCAAAAACCCAGATGAACCTTGTATCTACAAGAAGGTGGCAGAGAGTAAGGTTGTCTTCCTCGTATTGTACGTGGACGACATACTCTTGATAGGAAATGATATTCCTATGCTGCAATCGGTCAAGCTCTTCTTATCACAAAGATTCTCAATGAAAGATCTTGGTGATGCCTCCTGCATATTGGGAATAAGGATCTATAGAGATAGATCCAAACGGATATTGGGATTGTCCCAATACAGGTACATTGACACCATACTAAAGAGGTTTAGTATGGAAGAATCCAAGCGTGGGAACTTGCCCACGATCTCTGGAGTCACTCTCTCCAAAGAGATGTCTCCCAAGACTGATTTGGAGAGAGCTCGCATGCAAGGGATACCCTATGCTTCGGCTGTAGGCTCTATCATGTATGCGATGCTATGTACCAGACCCGATGTAGCATACTCACTAAGTATAGTGAGCAGGTATCAAGCTGATCCTGGAGAGAGTCACTGGACGGCTGTGAAGAGCATTCTCAAGTACTTACGAAGGACTAAAGAGATGCTCTTGGTGTATGGTAACGGAGAACTCCAAGTGGAGTCCTTTACCGATTTGAGCTTCCAGAGTGATAAGGACGACTCTAAGTCGCGGTCGGGATTTGTCTTTACCCTTTACGGAGGGGCGGTTAGCTGGAAGAGTTCCAAGCAGGAAACCGTGGCAGACTCGACGATGGAGGCTGAATACATCGCTGCCAACGATGCTGCTAAAGAAGCTGTCTGGATCAAGAAGTTCATTACTGAACTTGGAGTGGTTCCATCCATTGAGCGTCTAATACCTCTGTATTGCGATAACAATGGAGCGGTGGCTTTGGCCAAGGAACCCAGGTCCCATCAGCGGTCCAGGCATATTCTGAGGCGATATCACCTGATCCAGGAGATAGTTGATCGCCGGGAGATCGAGGTCAGGAGGGTTGACACGAAGAACAACACGGCGGATCCACTCACGAAGGCCATTCCCCAGATACAGTTTGAGAAACTCTTCGGGATGCTCGGTATGCGATACTACAGCAGCTGGCCCTAGTGCAAGTGGGAGATTGTTAGTTGTATGTATGCCCTAGAGGCCAGTATTGTACAGATGATGTATATTATATTGGATGCTTGGACATATATAGAGATGACTTTCTTGCTCGATATGATAGTATGCTATCTGGTTACTCTTTATCTTAACATGTACACTTGTCTCTTTAAACTGTCTTATAGTTACATGTTGATAAAGCCCTTAGGATGTGTACTTGACTACCTGGACTATGATGCAGATCATACTAGTGGGGACATGGTAGTCCATAAGTACATCCTTCAAGGTCCCTAGTCGTGGGTGTATCGAGACAGGGCATCGATATACCAGTGTAGACTAGCGTATACGCTTCTCGACCCATGAGATAGGCGATGGATGATCCCATATCCATTGGTGTTTGACATCAGAGATGGTATACGGGTGCTCAGTGGAGACTGGGTACACTGGACGGACTCGCCGAGAACTCCCATATGGTATTATACCTCACGTCAGATGGCAGTTCTCAGGTGACACTTGTACAGGTTAGTCTGTAGACCCGAGATCGTCATAGAGTCTTGTGTGATTTCCACTGTGCTTTGATCTCCACCTTACCACGTCCATGAGGGCATGCAAAACGGTGGTCTTTGGGTACAGTCCCGAGTCACATGGAGGCAATGAGCGATAGGAGGGGTTTCGTCTCTCCCGGTATTGGGGGTTGATGTTGCGCAGTGCTCGATTGGCCGTAACAGGGAAGTCCCTGGCCAGGGCTGATCAGAGATTTGCTGGTAAGTGTTACCAGTAGTTTCTCGACCCGTTATGAGCCTCACATCGGCACGACTTATCGGTTATTGGGGTCTGACGTATACCACCCCTAGACTTGATATGCGACATATCAGACGAACAGACCGGACTGTACGGTAAGTGTTACTGGTTGGATTCACAGGAGTGTGAGCGGGCTAGCTCGTCGATCTTCTGATCGCTCAATACCCGGATGGCCGTTACGTTTAGCAGACCGCTTGCGGCTTGTGGGTGCTTGATATGATCATCATCTGCTACCGGCGTATTGACGAGTCTTTAGAGTCCTACACAGAGGTTTCCTGGCTCAAGCGAAACGAAATAGGAGTGCATATGAGATATGTGCAGGACCGAGAATAATGCGTGTATGTGATACCGTATTCTATTCTCGCCATGAATATATCGATTGGTTATATTCGATATAACCTAGTTATCGAATCATTGATTCGATAAATCGATACATTGTATACTAGTCGGTTATGTGCGACATGACCGGATCATTGAATCAAGTGTTGATTTAATGATTTAATGTATAATTATATATTTGATATATTATTTTGCATTAACTAGTATTGGTTCACTTTAAATGGATTTTCTCACTTGATGTGCAAGTTGTATATGTGATATACTTTTGTGCACATCTTTGTATCATGTTTGATGATGCTTGCTCATTTGGTTAAGTGTAAAGAATTAAACCTAGGTTAAGAAAGTGATTAGGGTTTTAATTATCCATTCTTTTATTTATTGATTTTGGAAAAAGAATGGGATAAGAATACAAAATGGTTGCTTTCATTCTTGAACCTTTGTGAAGCTTCATGAAGCTTTGACCAAAGTGACCAATTTGTCTTCATGCTTAACCCTAATCACTCTTCTAACCTTGGTCAATTCTCTACACCTAACCATGGTTCCTATTATGATAAGTATTCATTTCTTTTTCATTTTTGATGAACTTATCATAATATTTCCTTCTTCTTGATCTTCTTCTTCAAGAAAGAAAGCTTGATGCCATCAATGGCAACTTGAGTTCTAAAGTGAGAAATCCAATTCTAAAGTGAACCCACCTCCTATTTCTTCACCCTCTACCTCTTGCCAAATTGTTTTGGGTGTTTTCTTCACAAGTTTCACAAATTTGTGAAGTCGGAGCTTGAACTTGTGATGCCTCGACGTAGATCATCTTCGGCACGAAGCCGACGACCTAGTCCGCCCATTTCTCTGATCAAGCCGACGATTGAGTCCGGGATTCGAGATGGACAGTGAGAGGACGCCTACATGGAGCTCAGGAAGTGGAGAACCGGATCTACAAAGGTTGTAGCATCTCTCCTTTAGTTAAGTTGTTAACTAGATTCGTATTTCGCCTAAACTTCTAGTCAATGATCCGTATTAGGGTTTCTCGGCACCCGTAAAATTTGAAATTAGCATGGCTGATGCCTTGTGAGACCTCTTGAGAGTGCCTAGGAACCCTACAGCCCCGGCCTCCATCCCGAGGCCAAATGCGGAAGCGATGGTTAACTTTAAATTTCAAACCGGCACCACCGCGCACTAAAAACCCGGATCGGGCCATTAACTAGTCCTAGCTAACTACTAGATGGGGAAGAGAGATATACCGAGCGATCCGTGTCCTCCGGTCTTCTCGCCGTTGTCCCGATCTCCCGCGGAATGTCCAGTTTCCACCTCCTCGCAGGAAGGGCACCACGTCGCCTGCTTCTTTTACGGGTTCCCACCTCTATACCGAGGCAACTCGGGCACGAAGTTGGCGAGCCGACGTGCCCAAGGTTTGCTGTAGAATGTGTGTAGAACCATGTCTCACTTTGGGGTTCATGGAGGTTGCCATAATGGTGGAGGAATTGAACTATACTTTGGAGGTCGAACAATGGGATTTTGTGAAGCCAAATGAGTGTAATTCCCTTGCCCAAAAATTGGGACAGCCCCATGAGGAGTGGCCGGCCATGCAAAGTGAGGGGAGGGTGAGAATGAGAGAGAGGTCAATGGATGATAGAACCACAACCATAATGCAAGGGAATAAAGATAATCATGAAAAGAAATGATCACAAACAAACCCACACTCCAAAACAACCATCATCAACAACCATGATTGCACCAAAATCAACACTCCAACAAGCTAATCATCAACAACCATGATGACTCAAAAGTCAAGCCATGATGAGAAGAAGAAGAAGTCAAATGGTGGAGGAATAATCATGATACAAGAATATGCAAAGAACACCCTCCACAAATATTTATTTGCACAAATGCAAATAAGCCCTCCTCCACCAATCTTCGGCCATTGAAAGATACAAATGAAAATGGCCGAAACGGAAAGCAAACTGGCAACTCTAGAAAACTGGTCCCGTAATAAATTACAGGAAAACCCCGATACTGTGTATACACACCCGCATTTGTATTCCGACCGAATACAAATGCAATGAGACAAATCTACACTGTACTATACTAGGATCCGGCTTAAACCAAAGCCGGCTAGTATTATCTGTCCGATCCTGATCCGTGCAATACCGCACGTATCTGATCGGACCCTGTCATATCTCCATACGGCCTCTACAGCGTTTCGCCCGAAAACTTGAGCAACTGAATGTGGGGGACTCTAAAGACTCGTCAACACCATGGTTGTGGATTTAACCACTAGCACGTCAGAGGTATAAGCCAATACGTAACGGGCTACCAGGTATTGACCAAAAGGGACGTCGATGAGCGAACTCATCCTGACACCCTACTGAGCCTGTCAGTGACAATATCCGTACAGTCCGGTCCGTTCGTCTATGAGCATCGCATGGCGGGCCTAGGGGGTTGGTAAAAGTCAGACCCCCAAAAGCGGTACAAGTCGTGTCGGAGTGTAGCCCAGAACACCCTGAGATACTACTGGAATACCTACCAGTAAATCTCCTGCCTCGGCCGAGGGCTTCATGTAATGGCTCTCCTAAACACAGCGCGACCTCACCCCCAATACCGGGAGAGACGAACCCCTGAAGATCCGCTCACTGCCTCCATGTGGCTCGGGACTGTACCCAACTAAAAACGTGTTTGCACGTCTCCTTTGAGCATGGTAGGGTAGTAATCAAAGTACAGTGGGAACTCACACGAGACAAATGACGATCCCCGGGTCGATGAACTAACCTGTACACATGTCACCAGGGAACTGCTATCTGACGTCAGGTATAAGACCAACTAGCATGTTCCCGGCGAGTCCTGTCCGGTGTACTCATAACCCAATGAGCACCTGTATACATCTTAGGTGAACCAACTGACACCAGTGGCTTGTGAGACCGGCCACCGTCCCTCGTCGGGATCTCGACTGTATACACTAGTCTACTCTGGAGTATCGATGCCCTGTCTCGAAACTCCCACGACTAGGGACCTTTTAAGGATGTGCTTATAGACCCCAGCTCCCACTTATATGATCGCCCTCATACTGCTGGTGGTCAAGCAAGAATCCTAGGGGCTCTATCAACGTGTAATAGCGACATGTCAGGTCACCTAAAGCAGTACACGATGATAAAGATAAACCAGATTTCATACTATCATCTTGAGTAAGACTGACCTACCGGGATATGTCCTCCCTCAATCATTGCAATCACGTGCCTGCGATCCAATAATTGACTCTGAGGGCACTATCTCCAACAATCTCCCACTTGCATTCAAGGCTAATTATTGCGATGTCGCATACTCACAGCCCGTGTGATACCGAACACCCAACTCCTCTACTAGTCTGTCTCACAAAGCTCGTTTGCGATACTATTGCGTTCGAGGAATAGCCTCAGTGAGTGGACCGCTTTGATGTTTCTTTCTATGTCTCTCTATATCTCATGTTCGCGGAGAAAGCCATCTCCCGAAATGAGCAATACCTGTCTCAGAATATGTCTGGATGTCTGATGGGACCTAGCTCATAAATGAACTCCAAATCCAAACTTCTTAGACTGTATCGTCAACTGAACTCAATCAGTATCCTGCGTCATGCCTCCTTCAGTATTGCCTTGGACCACCTGTCCAAAATACTGCCCCTCGTCAGAAGGAAAAACTATAACTCTGACAACCTCCTTGTCGTCCAGGTCACCATGGAAGCCTGGAATGATAACTGTCTCCCGAATGAGGCTGTCGTTATCATATTCCTAGAACATCTACTTATGTTCTAAAACTGCTTCCGACTGTTTCTCTAGGATAGGATCAATGTTAACTTATTGCATCTAGTGCAAGAACAACATCTGGTGTGGTACTTGACATCTCATGATTGACTCAATTGCCTGAGCAAGTGATCTGCCAATCATGCACATCCCTCTCCCCTTTAGTCTGTAAGACACCTTTAGAGAGGGTGACTCCATCACCTGCAGGTACACTACCGTTCCAGGAGTCGTCCATTCTAAATACTCTTAGAATGCTGTCTGAGTACCCTGATTGGGAAACCACCCAAATCTAGATCTAAAGCCATAGATCTAGTAACCAGTATGTCAGATATAAAATCCATTTCCTTTGTGGAGAAACCACTGTGTGACGACCAAAGTATAACCGATCGTAGTATAGGAGTTTCACTTCCTATTCTGTGTATGTCATCCAAATAGCATGACATCACTCCCTACTACATTCTCAACAGATCCATCCCCTATTCTGATGAAGTCAAACCTATGACTGTCACATCAGAAATTGATGATCTATCTCCGCTATATCTGCTTTAGTCTATAAATAGACATAAGCAACCTGTCCACCAATGCTTCCGCTGCTCCTACTGACTACGACAACCCTCTGGCAGAGTCATATACACGTACACTTCTAAAGCTAGTTTAGAACGACGCTATACTCATCCTCCCGCCGGGTCCCGCAACCTGGAACAACAGCAATGGCAAGTGTGGGTAAACAAGAACTTCCCTGTCACCGTCCTTGAGGCTACCGGAGTACCTCTCGGGTGCCTGAAGTTACCCACCTTATCTGCGGAGTGGCCAATGGAATGTCAAACCTGATTGAATCTTTAGGTTTTTATAAAATCTTCAGTAATCGTTTGTGGTTCTGGAATCACTTCCAGTTCTACCATACTCCCACTACTGTTTTCTGAAAAGATCCATTTTTATTAAAACTGTGGCGAGTCTAGAACAATATCACTATTGATCTTCCAGATGGTAGAAAGTCGACCCTCGTCATAGCCTGGGTCAACCCACAAACAGCCATTACAGAAACGTGCCTTGAGTTATCCAGAGTCTGGTTTTAATCATAAGCCGGACAACTCCCCGTACCTTAACAACGTTAAGATATGAACTGTTCTATATCCAATATAGAACCAGAGGCACTGATTTAATTGAACCAGATTCAAATCATGCAGCTGTCTCCAGTGCATGTCAACTAAATGGAAGAAGGCCGATCAGCGTTACTCATCTTAGGAATGCTTCCAATCATGAGTAACCTGAAAGAGAAGCAAGATCTCTTAATCATTACTATCAACTGAATACCATACACAAGTATCTACATCTTCGATCAACTTGAAGAATCCGGATACTTGCAACACCTGGTTCTCTACTTTATTCAAATACCTATAACTTCTCAAAATTCAGACCCTGTGTTTCCGCGAAACACTTGTCTAAAAACTAGAGAAGTCATAAGTAAACCGAATATAGTACGAGAACCAACCCCTCTGTCCTGATGGACCCTGGAAAACATACAATACTCTGTATAAGTCCCTTGAGTCTGATAACTCATTCACTGTGTGTCGTAGGTTGAAAACTGTACTTATGGTTAAGAAGAATTACACCGCTGTTTAATGCTCCTTACCTAACCATCCACTGATATAGGTAAATGTCATAGACATAATTTCAAAAAGGTATATCTCACTCTATGAAAATAGACGTACAGATATATCGATTTGAAATTGGTGCATAACAGCGGATATTCAAAACCAAATATTTGCCGACCGGCAAACAACCCAGGCGATTTCCTCAACTATCACCAATTACGACGAATTCCGATATAATGAGGAAGATCACCTAATTCCCAATAACTTACTCCCACTCATCATCTGTAAAACCATACAGATGTGAGAATCATACCTGGTAAATACATACCCTGGAGTAAGTATCTAATCGGGAAATCAGTTTTCCTTTAACAGTACACAGTGAAACTGAAACATTGAAATGTTTCGATGGGGTATCCCGGTATTCCTAGTAATGCCTCTTCCAGATTCACGACTGTAACCGTATAATTCTTTGTCACCTCTCCAAATCCCTTTATATGTCTTTAGTCATTACCTTCTGCACACCCCTTAGGCCAAATGGTTTTCTTCCTTCCCTACCGTTCGGCACCAGCCTATGGTTTGGAAGAAGACTATCCAATAAGCGTAATGGGTGTACTGTCCTAATCCTAGGAGCACTCGCAATGCGAGAGAAGGTGAAGATAAAAGACAACCGAATAAACCTTATTCCTATTTCTCCTGAACCAGAATCCATCCCCGAACTGGAACAAGTTCCTTTCGAGTTCGTATATAACCATACGATGGAGTATCCAATAAACTGTGGATCTTCGTAGTGATACGGGGTGTCCTGGAGAAATACAAAGGTGATTTAGGATCGGCGAATAAATACTTGGTTTGGTCGTGAATAGCAGTCGCATTTTACTTTGCCCTCTTACTAATCCCTTACTTTGTCTTAACTTAATACCTTCTGCACACCATCGTTATGCTAATTAGTTTTCTTCATTCCCCACCGTTCGGCACCAGCCTAAGGTTTGGAAGAAGATTATCCAATTTGCGTAATAGGTGTACTATCTCCTAAACCAAGGAGTACTCGCAACCTGAGAGAAGGTAAAAGGAAAAGACAACTAAATAGTCCTATCCGTTTTCTCCAGAACCGGAAACCATCATCGAATAAATTCCTTCGAGTTCGTATATAACCATACGATGGTTTTGTCAAATGGAAGTGGACGTTCGTAGTAATACGGGGTGTTCTGGAGAAAAGGGTAAAAGTAGGAGTGGCAATGAGGTTAGCGACTCTGACAATCCAAAAGCCAGTGTTTAAGAAGGTTCGGTTAACTTGGTCACTGAGTCATAGTCTTAGGGTTGGGTCAATGGTCGCTGCCGAAGAGAGAGAGAAAAGAAACACTCAGCGTGCACTCTAACCTAGATCAGAATGGTTACCAATTTATCTAATCTGGAAACCTCCTACTGTACCTCAAATTCTCCTCCAAACCTGAAAGAAGAATTAGTCGGGGTCACCCGAGGAGTAAACTAACTCATCAGTGGAAATCGGGATCCAACTATCATCGCATGATAACGTGACGGAATCCGCTCATGGTGTCACACTCCAGAAGGTATGCGCATATCTGGCAAGTTTCAGTTCTTTTGAAACTCCCGATGTGATTTCTGCCCCATGCTCTTATGACCTTGACTTTGGCCAACAAATCATAAGTCACATGTCATGTTCTACCCGTCATTCTCCAGGTTAATTTGAGCCCACCCGCACAAGCCCTTGACTTTGGCCAACAAGGCTGTACGACTGCCCCAAACCAACGCATCTATCTATGCTGCATATGAATACCCCAATAGCTACCAAACACTGTGCCTTGACTTTGGCCAACAAACACAGCTTGAATACTATTGACCACCCATATGAAACGACGGAGGGCTACGAATGGTTTCTGACGAAAACCTTTAACGTAAAGAACTTGATATCGTTGAAGGAACTGATAGCTTTTAAAAAATATAGTGACGAAAACCGTTGCTAAAGAGGTCCCTCCCGGTGAAGGGATCTCGGCTCTTTCCCCATAGAATGAGGTGCAGGATATTCCAACTAAATACCACGGTGCAAAGCAAAAGTAATTGGCTATAGTGAAGTTATTGCCCTGACGCAAACTTTTTGTTCAAGGGGTCACTCCCGGTGAAGGGATCTCGGCCCTTGCCTCGTCGACTGAGGAGCAGGATATTCCATCTGAATACCACGATGCTAAACAAAAGTGAACGTCCTTGCAATAACAGCTTTTTGAAAAGTGTTCCAACAATATCAGATTAGGTTTGTTTTTAACTTGCATTGATCCGAATCAACGCAGTCCCATCAATTGATCACACCAAAAAGAACGAAAATATACTGATGTACGTATATGCCATCCGCATTCGCCACTGGGTCCCGTCATTACCCGTTAGGTTAGCTAACTAACGACAGAGCGGGGACTGGACTAGCGCGGATGCAAAACATATACAACATCTACTAATATATATACCAATATATTATATTCGCTCAAGGCGTGATAAAATGCAACATCACAGAAATGTACAGCATCACAGAACAATACAGATATCTGAGATCCCCGGGTTTCACAGAGCCACTACTGAAACCCGACGTTCCCCTGGTCGTGTGGATAGCCTGTGCAATGAAATCCTAGACCCCTACGGGCGCGGCAAGTTACCCGCCAAAACCTGAAGCGAGGCAGCCCCCTTCAGCAACGTGAATGGACCACCCAGCACTTCACGGAATCCGTTAACTTGGGCACCCCTCCTGGGTCAACCTGTACCCCCTACGAGTGGGGCGAATAGCCTGCCAATCCTAGAGTGAAGCCCCCTCCGTCTCAATGCCATAAGATGCGGGCTTGTTGCCCTCTAGAATCCGGCTATCCGTGCACCCCTCCGCGGGGCAATCCTAGTAAAGAAAGTAAAATATACATAAAACGGGTACATCGACCGCAACCTGGTCGTGCCCCAAAAGAATAATACAAACAGGCAATGACGGCAGTCCATATGTCGGACGCTCGCCCCGCAATATCAAATGTACATAATACAACAAAACTGTACTACCACTGCAACCAGGCTATCCCCATGACCGATCCGCAACATCACAGCAATACACAGAACATCAACGTGAAAGTCACGTTCGCAAATCCGTCTAACCGGGCTATAGCAGTTAGGCAGGATTTACCGATCAAGTGACATTCACGGTCGCAGATATAATGTAAATACTGTGAACTAATGTCTTTAAAATATCCGATCGATCAAATTTTAACAAGTGGGCCCCCAAGTACTACTGTAGCACATCAAGAAATTCTGGGCCCAAAATTAATATTCCAAAACCCTATTTTCCACTCGGGAGCATTCTGTAAAAATTTGGGGGACTGAACAGTTCAAGTAGCGGCGGAACCGCGGCCCAAGCATGGGTTTGGCCGCGGTTCCGCGGTGGTTTGGACTGTTCACGAGCCCAAATTTTCACAGAACTCTTAGAATGTCCTACACATCATTCTGAAACAACGTGAAAAATTTTTGGACTTCAAAAAATTTCGACAGAAACTGATGTGAAGACAAATTCGGTTTTTGGAAAATTGTTCGATCGGAAATGCAAAACACATTAGACAAAGCTAGACTATGTTAATGGCGAGGCTCTGATACCACTGTAAGTGCACGGCGGCGCCCCGGCCTCCATCCCGAGGCCAAATGCGGAAGCGATGGTTAACTTTAAATTTCAAACAGGCACCACCGCGCACTAAAAACCCGGATCGGGCCATTAACCAGTCCTAGCTAACTACTAGATGGGGAAGAGAGATATACCGAGCGATCCGTGTCCTCCGGTCTTCTCGCCGTTGTCCCGATCTCCCGCGGAATGTCCAGTCTCCACCTCCTCGCCGGAAGGGCACCACGTCGCCTGCTTCTTTTACGGGCTCACACCTCTATACCGAGGCAACTCGGGCACGAAGTTGGCGAGCCGACATGCCCAAGGTTTGCTGTAGAATGTGTGTAGAACCATGTCTCACTTTGGGGTTCATGGAGGTTGCCATAATGGTGGAGGAATTGAACTATACTTTGGAGGTCGAACAATAGGATTTTGTGAAGCCAAATGAGTGTAATTCCCTTGCCCAAAAATTGGGACAGCCCTATGAGGAGTGGCCGGCCATGCAAAGTGAGGGGAGGGTGAGAATGAGAGAAAGGTCAATGGATGATAGAACCACAACCATAATGCAAGGGAATAAAGATAATCATGAAGGGAAATGATCACAAACAAACCCACACTCCAAAACAACCATCATCAACAATCATGATTGCACCAAAACCAACACTCCAACAAGCTAATCATCAACAACCATGATGACTCAAAAGTCAAGCCATGATGAAAAGAAGAAGAAGTCAAATGGTGGAGGAATAATCATGATACAAGAATATGCAAAGAACACCCTCCACAAATACTTATTTGCACAAATGCAAATAAGCCCTCCTCCACCAATCTTCGGCCATTGAAAGATACAAATGAAAATGGCCGAAACAGAAAGCAAACTGGCAACTCCAGAAAAATGGTCCCGTAATAAATTACAGGAAAACCCCGATACTGTGTATACACACCCGCATTTGTATTCCGACCGAATACAAATGCAATGAGACAAATCTACACTGCACTATACTAGGATCCGGGTTAAACCAAAGCCGGCTAGTATTATCCGTCCGATCCTGATCCGTGCAATACCACACGTATCTGATCGGATCCTGCCATATCTCCATACGGCCTCTACAGCGTTTCACCCAAAAACTTGAGCAACTGAATGTGGGGGACTCTAAAGACTCGTCAACACCATGATTGTGGATTTAACCACTAGAACGTCAGAGGTATAAGCCAATACATAACGGGCTACCAGGTATTGACCAAAAGGGACGTCGATGAGCGAACTCATCCTGACACCCTACTGAGCCTGTCAGTGACAATATCCGTACAGTCCGGTCCGTTCGTCTATGAGCATCGCATGGCGGGCCTAGGAGGTTGGTAAAAGTCAGACCCCCAAAAGCGGTACAAGTCGTGTCGGAGTGTAGCCCAGAACACCCTGAGATACTACTGGAATACCTACCAGTAAATCTCCTGCCTCGGCCGAGGGCTTCGTGTAACGGCTCTCCTAGACACAGCGCGACCTCACCCCCAATACCGGGAGAGACGAACCCCTGAAGATCCGCTCACTGCCTCCATGTGGCTCGGGACTGTACCCAACTAAAACCTGTTTGTACGTCTCCTTTGAGCGTGGTAGGGTAGTAATCAAAGTACAGTGGGAACTCACACGAGACAAATGACGATCCCCAGGTCGATGAACTAACCTGTACACATGTCACCAAGGAATTGCTATCTGACGTCAGGTATAAGACCAACTAGCATGTTCCCGGCGAGTCCTGTCCGGTGTACTCATAACCCAATGAGCACCTGTATACATCTTAGGTGAACCAACTGACACCAGTGGCTTGTGAGACCGGCCACCGCCCCTCGTCGGGGTCTCGACTGTATACACTAGTCTACTCTGGAGTATCGATGCCCTGACTCGAAACTCCCACGACTAGGGACCTTTTAAGAATGTGCTTATAGACCCCAGCTCCCACTTATATGATCGCCCTCATACTGCTGGTGGTCAAACAAGAATCCTAGGGGCTCTATCAACGTGTAATAGCGACATGTCAGGTCACCTAAAGCAGTACACGATGATAAAGATAAACCAGATAGCATACTATCATCTTGAGTAAGACTGACCTACCGGGATATGTCCTCCCTCAATCATTGCAATCACGTGCCTGCGATCCAATAATTGACTCTGAGGGCACTATCTCCAACACAGAGTAGACTGGTGTATACGTTTCTACCCCCGCCGGGGATGGTTGGTCCCGCAGCCATTGGTCTGATGCACCTAAGATCGTATACAGGTGCTCACTGGGTGTGAGTACACTGGACGGACTCGCCGAGAACTTCCATATGGTACTATACCTATCGTCAGATGGAAGTTCTCAGGTGACATGTGTACAGGTTAGTCCTTGGACCCGATATCGGCATTTGTCTCGTGTGAGTTCCCACTGAGCTTTGATCACTACCCTACCACGGCTCTACTGAGTCGTGCAAACAGGTTTTGGTTGGGTTCAGTCCCGAGCATATGGAGGCAGTGAGCGATTGTCGGGGATTCGTCTCTCCCGGTATAGGGAGTCGATATCGCGCTGTGATTCGATTGGTCAGGACCATAAGACCTTGGCCAAGGCAGTTGGGATCTACTGATAGGCTGATCAGTAGTTTTCCGGATTGGTCCTGAGCCACATCGGCACAACTTATCAGGTTGTTAGGGTCTGACGTTCACCATCCCCTAAACCCGGTATGCAATACTCTTTGACGAAGAGACCGGACTGTACGGATATTGTCACGGATAGGCTCAGTAGGAGTTCGGACGAGCTTGCTCATCGGCATTCCTTTTCGACAGGTACCTGGGCAGCCGTTACGTACTGCTAGTGTCGCTGACGTGCTTGTGGTTAAACCCACTGCCAGAGTACTGTCGAGTCTTTAGAGTCCCATATAGGGTTGCTGGGCACACGCATAAGGGTCTACGAAGCATCAACCATGCCCGATTTAAAATTTAGCCATGCCGAACAACCCAAAGCCGGATCTTTAAACTAGAGTTTAGGTGAAAACAAGCATGTTACACTGTTTAACAATAAGTGAGAGGGATTACAACCTTTGTAGATCCGGTCCTTCACTTCTTAAGCTCCGTGTTGAGGTCCCTTCGCTGCGATCATCGTGTTCAGGACTCTCGAGAGGCTTCATAAAGAGAAAGATGCAGTCTTGCTTCCGATCTTCGATAACAAAGATGGTCTACCTTGAAGTTTCATTAACACAAGCTAACACTCACTAAATGAAGTGAACACTCTCATCTAAATGGCAAGGATAGATGAGAATGATTAAGTAGGATTTTTGCTCTCTTTTATTTTCTTATTCTCACTCATTTTCATCACTTGGAAAAAAGCTAGAAAGCTTTTTCCATGAAAGAAAGAAGAAGGAAGAAGAAGAAGAAGAATATCATCATCCTTTTGTGATGAATAATGATAGTTATGATAAGGTTAGAAATGTAACCATGGTTCAAGTAACCATTGTAGAGAATTGACCAAGGTTAAAGGGTTGGGTTGGGTTAAGGAAATATGTTCACAAAATATCTTTTCCAAAACAAAAAATGAAAGCTTCTAGAAATTTCTAGAATAGATTAACCCAAATCAAACCCTAATCTCGTTTAATCTCTACTAAACATGTTTTATTAATAACCATATCATGTTACAATATTATATATCACATATATAATATTTATTGTAACAAAATAAAATAATACTATTAACATATATCGCATATATATCAATGTATTACCCGAGTGAGAAAAAGAATCTTTTAGTGAGCTAATATTAGTTAATGTAATTTAATATATCATATATATTATTATACATTAAATTATCGAATCAACACTTGATCCGACAATCCGGCTATATCGCATATAACCGACTAATATTTCATTTACCGATTCATCGAATCAACACTTGATCCGATGACCCGACTGATATCAAATATCGTGAGAATAGAATACGGTATCACATATCGCATTATCCTCGGTCCTGCACATATCACATATGTGCTCCTACTCCGTTTTGCCTGAGTCAAGAAACCTCTGTGTAGGACTCTAAAGAATCGTCAATACGCCGGCAGTAGGTGATGATCATATCAAACACCCATAAGCTACAAGCGGTCAGCTAAACGTAACAGCCAAACAGGTATTGAGCGCTCAGAAGATCAACAAGTAAGCCCGTACATTCTCCTCTGAATCCAATCAGTAACACTCCCATACAGTCCGGTCTCGTCGTCTGATATGTTGCATATCTCGCCTAGGGGTGGTATACGACAGACCCCGATAGCTTGATAAGTCGTGTCGATATGAGGTCTATAACAGTTCGAGAAACTACTGATAACACTTACCAGTAAATCTCAGCAAGCCTGGCCAGGGATTTCCAGTTATAGCCAATCGAACACAGCACAACATCAACTCCCTATACCGGGAGAAACGAATCCCCTCCTATCGCTCATTGCCTACATGTGATTCGGGACTGTACCCAAAAGCCACCTTTTTGCACGCCCTCTTGGACGTGGTATGATGGAAATCAAAGCACAGTGGGAATCACACAAGACTCTATGACGATCTCGGGTCAACAGACTACTCTTTACCAGTGTCATCGGAGAACTGCCATCTGACGTGAGGTATAATACCATCTGGGAGTTCTCGGCGAGTCCGTCCAGTGTATTCAGTCTCTACTGAGCACCCGTACACCATCCTTGATGTCATATGGGATCATCCATCGCCCATCATATGGGTCAAGATGCGTATACGCTAGTCTACTCTGGTGCATCGATGCCCTGTCTCGATACACCCTCGACTAGGAACAGTTATAGGATGTGCGGGTCACCTACCGTAGCCCCACTAGTATGATTTCATCATAGTCCCAGTAGTCGAGTACATATCCTAAGGGCTATATCAACATGTAACATAGAGACAACCAGAGTACATGTTAAGATAAAGTACAACCAGATAGCGTACTATCATGTCGAGCAAGAAAGTCCATCCTATATATGTCCAAGCATCCATTACAATATACATCGTATGTACAGTAATGGCCTCTAGGGCATACATATAACTAACAATCTCCCACTTGCACTTGGGCCATCTGTTGTGGTATCACATACCCAACAATTAGCTGTGGTTGAAGTATCTCATACTCAACCATCCCATAAAAGTCTCTACTGAGAAAAAGGCCTTTGTGAGTGGATCCGCGCTGTTGTCCTCTGTGTCTACTCTCCTAACCTCGATCTCCCTGGAGATCAACCATCTCCATGATCAGTTGATACTGCCTAAGAATTATATCTGGATTTCAGATGGGACGGGGGGTTCCTTGGCAAAAGCCATAACTCCATTGTCACACAATGGTAGGAACGAAGTTCATCTCATGAACTCATATATATCCCGACTGCCTCTTTGGTAGCATCCTTGGTAACGATGTATCTTGCCTTTAATCATCTAGTAAGTCACGGTATCTAGCTTGGAACTCTTCCAACATACCGTCCCTCCACTGAGGGTACAGAAAATGCCTGCGACTGACATTCAGTCGTCCTTAACACCCTGGAACCTTTCCAGTGATTCTCCCCAGGATCGATTGATACTATCTCACTACAACTACTGAGTATCCTAACATCCAATTAGATCTATCTCATAGATCCAAAACCCAGGATTTAGGAGGTATCAACTTCGATCCTTTATGGAGAATCCTTGTGATAAGCGGAGATTGACCGAGCGTAGCATAGGAAACTCCTTCCCTATCAAGAGTATGTCATCCACGTACTCTACGAGGATCATTTTTCATACTCCCTACTACCTTTTTGTAGATACAAAGTTCATCTACCATTTTGATGAAGTCAAACTCTTTGACTACCACATCAAAACAAATGTTCCAACTCCGCGATGCCTGCTTTATCCTATAAAGTATCTTGCACACATTTCCGCTGCTCCCACTGTCTACGAAGCCCTCTAGTTGTGTACTTATAGACGCTCTCTTCTAAAACATCATTTAGAAAAGCTGTCATGACACCCAAACACCAGATATCGTAGTCATGGTATGTAGCAGTGGCAGGTAGGATCTGGATGGACTTAAGCATAGCTTTAAAAGTCTCAACTTTTCCATGTACACCAAGTAATCTTCTCAAGATATACTTGCTCCTGATGGGGATTTAACCCTTCAGATAAAGCAACCAAAGTTCATACTTTGTTGGTGTATAAGGATTCCATCTCAGATCGCTAAGCATCCAGCCATTCTTACAGAGTCCCACTCCTGATGGCCAGCTCGAAACTAGTTGGGTCATCATCTCATGATGCAATCCTCGCTCCCACTGTCATAGAGAAATCGAAGTATCTCTCAGGTGGGTGAGGAACCCTACTAGATCGGCGGAGAGGCTGAGCTTTGTTGAAAACTATTGAATGCTTTGGTTCTATCAAATTATCTGCTGTAGTTTCTATAGCTGGAACTCCTTCCAGTTCTACCTCATGACCACTAATTTTTCACAAGAAATTCCCTTTCACAAAGGTGGCATGTTGAGAAACAAAACATATTTTGTTTCTCGGTTAGGTAGAAGATATTCCCTTGCGTATGCTTGGGATATCCAACAAACTTCCACAGATCTTGACTTTGCCTCGAGCTTGTCCGGATTTTGCTTTTTAGACATAGGCCGGACAACCCCAAATCTTAACAAACTTAAGATATGGGCTCTTCCCTTTCCATATCACATATGAAGTGGTAGGCAACTGATTTGATTTGAACCCTATTCAATAGGTATGCAGCTTCTCAAGTGCATAACTCCCAAAAGGAAATAGGCAACTCAGTAGTACTCATCATAGAGCACACCATATCACATAGGGTGTGATTGCTCCGCCCCGATACACCGACGTGCTGTGGTGTACACGGAGGAGTAATGCTGAGAGAGAATTTCATTCTCCTTTTGAATAGTCCAGGAATCCCGTGCTCAAGTATTCTCCTCCTTGATCACATCAAAGGACATAATACTTATACCCGTTTATGGTTCTCTACTTCTAACTTATATTCTGTGAATATCTCAAAAGTTTCGGACTTGTGTTTCAACAGGAACATATGCCTGAATCTTGAGAGATCATCAGAGAATGTAATGAAGTACAAAGAACCGGTCTTGGCATGTGTAGGCAGGGGACCTCATACATCAGCATATATCAATCCCAAGAGTTCACTAACTCTTTCTCTGTTTCCAATAAACAGAGTTGTGGTCATCTTATCTTTGTGAAATGACTGGCAAGTTTCACAAGATGTAAATTTAAAATAATTTAAATATCCATCTATGTGTAACTTTAGCTAGTCGGGTCGCATTGATATGACCTAGTCTATAATGCCTCAAGAAGGATTCGTTCATTTCTGAACTCTTCCTCTTGTGTGTGTTCTGTATACTAAGAACTATAGTTTGATTTAGAACGTCAATACTTTTAGATAACGTGCCTGAACCGATCAACTCTTGATATAGGAAATGTTCAAAACATTATCCAACAATACAAAATTATATCCTTTCTTTACTAATAAAGAGACTGATATGATGTTGTCTATCAGGTTCGGTATCTAATAACATTCGTTCAGAATCAATGTATTCTGGTAATACAGGGTGATAGTGACCAACAGACTTGGCTGCAACACTTGCACCGTTTCTATCTCATGAAACTTATCACCCGTTCTCAGTTCTCTACCTATCTGTAGCCCATGTAACAAATTACATATGTGGGATCCTGATCCGGTATCTCATACCCAGGACGTAAAGGATATTGAGAAACAGTTCTCTGTAATGAACACACCCGAAGAAGATGCATCGACATGTACTTTCTTCGTTTGGGCGGCACGGGAAATCTGGTATTCCCCAATTTCCTGCTCTGTCTTATAACAATTATAAGTTGGAGCGGGACCAACGTTCCCCAGCACAGTATAACAAGCGGGTTCGGTCAATACATCCGTATTATTATCTTGATTAAGGCGTGATATGGTCGCTACCTGGAGAGAGAGAAGAAAACACTAAGCGTGCCCTTTTTATAAGATTAGATTGGTTATCAATTTATCTAATCAGGATGTCTCCCACTGTTTTAGTCAAATCTTCCTTCAAACCCTAAAAGGTAAGACTAGCCGGGATTAATTACTCTACAAGTTCGTCAATCTATCAGCCAGGCCAGTGCCGGTACTTTGAGGGAGGGTCCCCGTGCTTTCGCACGGACCTAATTAAAATAAATCTCGTTTTCCCAGGGGCGTAACCCCGTTAACACCTTTCTAGACACCTACTTGATCGGCTAATTGTAATGTGTAAAACTCTCCCAGGAGTAACTCTTACTCGCAGCGGGTATTGGGATCCAACTATCTCATAGAAGGTATGCAATCTCATTGCAAATTTCAACTCTTGAAATTCCCAATAATATTTTGCCCCAAGCGTCCTATGACCTTTACAGAGGTCAACAAACCATAGGCTGCTAGTCAAGTTCAACCCGTCATTTCCTGATTGAAGTAAACCCACCCACACGACCCTTGACAAAGGTCAACAAGGTCGCACGACTACCCTAAATCAATCTCATCATATATTTATACAGATAAGCACTAATCAGCTACCTCACACTACGCCTTGACAGAGGTCAACAAACATAGTACGAATACTAACTATTACTTATCTGAAATGACGGAGGGCTATGACAGGTTTTTAAGAAAACCTTTTGCGTAATGAACTTGATATCGTTGTAGAATCGAGTGATTTTAAATGGAGTGTTTTTGAGGCTTTTCTAGTTTCGCTAAAGAGGTCACTCCCGGTGAAGGGATCGTCGGCTCTTTTCTCATCGAATAAGGTGCAGGATATTTCATAAATATCACTATGCAAAGCAAAAACTATAAAAACAATCAAAAGACAAACCGAGTTTGTAGCATCTGCTAGTTTCACTAAAGAGGTCACTCCCGGTGAAGGGATCTCGGCTCTTTCCTTATCGAATAAGGTGTTGGATGTTCTACAAGGAACACCGCTATGCAAAGCAATAACTAGAGCTACCAGTTTTTAAACAAGTTTCTACAACATCTTAGGTTTATTTTAGTTTCATTAATCTCATTAATGAAGTCCCATTTTATTATGTTTCACAAGCATCACTTTTGAAACGAAATCTGCAATATAACATATATCTCATATATATAATATAAACATTCGTCTCAGGCAGTAATATAATCTCATAACAGAACATTGCAGCAGAAGAACATATATGAAATATTGGATATACTAGGATGTCCGTGTTTTCAATACGAGCCTGTATAAAACACGGATTCCACGGTCGTGGTGAATAGCCAAACACACATCCCTAGATCCCTACAAGAGCGGCAAGCAACTCTGCCCATTCTAGGGTTAGGAGATCCGGTCTCGACTCCTCGAGATGGTCTCCTACTGGACCCTAGAACCCGGTTACTTGTGCTCCCCGCCTTGGGTCTACCTAATGCGGAAAAGTAAATAATATACAATGGTGACATCATTCTGTTAGTTATATGTATGCCCTAGAGGCCATTACTGTACATTGGATGTATATTGTAGTGGATGCTGGGACATATATAGGTAGGACTTTCTTGCTCGACATGATAGTACGCTATCCGGTTGCTCTTTATCTTAACATGTATACTTTCTGTCTCTCTGATTACATGTTGATAAAGCCCTTAGGATGTGTACTCGACTTCCAGGACTATGATGTAGATCATACTAGTGAGGCCTGGGTAGTCCATGAGTACATCCTTCAATGTTCCTAGTCGTGGAAATATCGAGACGGGGCATCGATATTCCAGAGTAGACTAGCGCATATCTTCTCGACCCATGTGATGGGCGATGGATGATCCCATATCCATTGGTGTTTGACATCAGAGATGGTATGCGGGTGCTCAGTGGAGACTGGGTACACTGAACGGACTCACCGAGAACTCCCAGATGGTATTATACCTCACGTCAGATGGCAGTTCTCTGGTGACATTGGTACAGCTTAGTCTGTTGACCCGAGATCATCATAGAGTCTTGTGTGTCTCCCACTGTGCTTTGATTTCCACCCTACCATGGCTCTACTGAGTCATGCAAACAGGTGGTTTTTGGGTACAGTCCCGATTCATATGGAGGCAATGAGCGATAGGAGGGGATTCGTCTCTCCCGGTATTGGGGGTTGATGTTGCGTTATGCTCGACTGGCCATAACAGGAAATCCCTGGCCAGGGTTGCAGTGATATACTGGTAAGAATTATCAGTAGTTTCACGATTGTTATGGACCTCACGTCAGCATGACTTATCAAGCTATTAGGGTCTGACGTATACCACCCCTAGACTTGATATGCGACATATCAGACGAACAGACCGGACTGTACGGTAAGTGTTACTGATTGGATTCACAGGAGTGTGAGCGGGCTTGCTCGTCGATCTTCTGATCGCTCAATACCCGGGTGGCCGTTACGTTTGGCAGACCGCTTGCGGCTTGTGGGTGTTTGATATGATCATCATCTGCTGCCGGCGTATTGACGAGTCTTTAGAGTCCTACACAGAGGTTTCCTGGCTCAAGCGAAATGAAATAGGAGCGCATATGAGATGTGTGCGGGACCGAGAATAATGCGTATATGTGATACCGTATTCCATTCTCGTGATGAATGTGTCGAATGGTTGTATGCGATATAACCTAGTTATCGAATCAAGGATTGATTCGATAAGCCGATATATTGGATATTAGTCGGTTATATGCGATATGACCGGATCGTTAAATCAAGTATTGATTTAATGATTTAATGCATAATTATATATTTGATATAATAATTTGCATTAACTAGTATTTGTTCACTTTAAATGGATTTTCTCACTTGAAGTACACAAGTTGTATATGTGATATACTTTTGTGCACTTGTTTGTATCATGTTTGATGATACATGCAAACTTGGGTTTGTGTAAGACTTAAACCCTGGTTAAGTAAATGGTTAGGGTTTTGATTTTATTAACCATTTATTTATTTATTCTTTTTTGCAAAATAAGTTATGGTATCTTTCTTTGTTTGCTTGTTGAAGCTTCATGAAGCTTTGAACAAGTCCACCATATTTGTCTCATGCTTAACCCTAACCATTCAACCTAACCATAGTCTATTCTCTACACCTAACCATGGTTGCTATATGATAAGTATTCCTTTTATTTTCTATTTTGTATATACTTATCATATATTCTCTTCTTCTTCTTCATCAACAAGAAGAAAAGCTTGCCTCCATCAATGGCAACTTGAGAAAAAGAGTGAGAAATCCAATTCTAAAATGAACCCACTTCCTATTTCTTCATCCTCTACCTCTTGCCAAGTAGTATAGGGTGTTTTCTTCACAAGTTTCATGACTTGGTGAAGTTGGAGTTTGATCTTGAGTTGCCTCGACGTAGATCATCTTCGGCATCGAAGTCGACGACCTAGCCCGATTAATTCTTCGATGAAACCACCGCGAGAGTCCGAGATCCGATGGGTACAGCGGAGGGACTTCATACGGAGCTATGGATGTGGAGGACCGGATCTACAAAGGTTGTAGCCCCTTCCCTTTTAGTTAAAGTCGTTAACTTGCATTGCATCGTCTATAAATCTAGTTAACGATCCGTATTAGGGTTTGTAGGCACATGAAATATTTTGAATTGGGCATGTTTGATCACTTGTGAGACCTCATTAGTGTGCCTAGGAACCCTACAGTGGTATCAGAGCCTAGCTAGAGCCTTAGACGATGCGTAGACGGAGTTAGAAGTCCGATCGAACCGAAACCCAAACTCCAAAATGCTCTCTGGACTTTTTTCAAAAACTGGGTTTTTTCCAAATTAAAAATACTTAAAAGATTCAGCAGGAAGATCTAAGAATTATGGTGCAAAACGAGCGTCTAAGTCCATCAAACCGCCGCGGTTCCGCGGCACAAGCATGGCTCGTGCGGCGGTTCCGCGGCCGTACGGTCTCCTTGTTCAATGAATTTTGCACAGTAATTCCTATTTTGCAGTGCTGAGTTTTCTGGGAATTTTTAATGTTTACTCAAGAGTTGAGTTTTCTGGGTTGTATTGGGAGTTCGTAGATTCGATCGGATTATCAAACTGTCTATGTGTTTTCCGGGTAATTTTAGAATATGTTAAAAAGTTCGACCGGATATAAATACCCACTCTTTCCCCTGCCGGGAAATTTCCAATTGTTGGATTTTCCCGTAGTTTAATGACATTCTAAGTAGTGCAAGTAATGTGATGGTCCCTCTAGAAGACAACAAACCTTAACTCGATTATGTGACCGTCTTGAACTGCCCTTTGAACCTTAGGGTTTGGGGCAGTACGGCGTGCCACATGTGAGGCGTTGGCTTGACCCTTCTACGGCTGGACCGTTGGTACTGAGGCACGAAGTGAATGTTTTTAAACTTATTTCATGTGTTGAGCTGTTTCGGGAAAACTTGGGTGTTCGATTGTTCGATCGGAAAGTTTAACATTTTCTATTTATCCGGAATGTGATACAATAATTGGAATTCACAAATAGTTATGAGATAACTAAATGAATGTTATAAATCAAGCACTTTAGTCTCACTTGATCGGTTGCCACAGAATTTTGATGTGATCAAAAGTCCGTCGCAATCACGTAGCGTACGCGGATACTCGCCGGGTAAACTTAATAGACAGCCTCACCCCATAGCCCCGACCAGGTGACTGTAGGAGAACCCCGTCGCCGAAAGCATCCGTTCGGGTGCTCGCGGTAGCGGTGTTCCGCCTTAGTGCACTTCGTCGACGGTATCAGGGGTGCGGCCGCCTACTAAAGTTTGCGACGAGCATTCGATCAAAATGTCGGGAATCTTGTTGAATTGCCCGACTTGATATTGAAAAGAGTTTTCGATAATGAGACTAAAATGCGGGGTTTATAATTGTTAGGCATGTGATGTCTAAGTATTTCATTTGATTAGGCATGCGATGTCTAAAGAGGATGCGGATTCCAACTGTTGTAGTTTTACACTTTCTTTTCTGTGACCGTAAGTGTAATATGTGATATCGTCGGTTTCGTTGCTATATGTCAACGACAATTGGGATGCGCATATTTAATTACGTTGATGATATGTGATGTTATGTGTTACTGGATATGTTATATTGGATCGTCGTGTTCAAATAGCCGGGGTTTTTTTTATGTGAGATGAGTGTTTTTCATTTTCATTCATGTAAAAACTTGTATGTAATATTCTTTTATTGGGGCACTTCCAGGTTGCGGATGATGTCACCATTTGTATATTATTTACTTTTCCACATTAGGATAGACCCAAGGAGGGGAGCACAAGTAACCGGGTTCTGGGGTCCAGTGGGAGACCAACTCGAGGAGTCGAGTCCGGATCTCCTAACCCTAGAATTGGTAGGGCTGCTTGCCGCTCTCGTAGGGGTCTAGGGGTGTGGGATTGGCTATTCATCACGACCGTGGAATCCGTGTTTTATACTGGCTCGTATTGAAAACACGGACGTCCTAGTATATCCAATATTTCATATGATATTTTCTGCTGCGTTATCTGTGATGTGATCATGTGATGTGTTCAGATAGATACAATATATAGTATATATGATATATTATATAGACGTTGCTTATGTTTTACACCCGCACTAGCCCCGCTTCATTCTGTCGTTAGTTACCTAACCTAACGGTGCAGACGGGACATCGAGGCGAATGCGGATGGCATAAGCGTACGTTATATTTATCTGTGATGTTTAGGTGGACTTAAATGATGGGACATTCATTAATGAGATTAATGAAAGAAAATAAACCTAATTGATGTTGTGGAATCGAATTTCAAAATAAAAAAGGTAGCTACAGTTCTTGCTTTGCATCGCGGTGTTCCTTGTAGAACATCCTGCACCTTATTCGATAAGGAAAGGACCGAGATCCCTTCACCGGGAGTGACTCCTTTAGCAATAACTGGCAGATGCTGCACACTCGGTTTGTCTTTTAATTGCTTCTATAGTTTCTGCTTTGCACAGTGATATAAATGATATATCCCGTACCTCATTCGACGAGGAAAGGGCCGACAATCCCTTCACCGGGAGTGACCCCTTTAGCAAAACTAGAAAAGCTTCAAAAACATTCCATTTAAAAACCATTTGATTCCGCAACGAGATCAAGTTCAAAGCATTAAAGGTTTTCATAAAAACCATTCGCAACCCTCCGTCATTTTAGGAAGTAGAGTACTTAGTATTCGTGTTGTGTTTGTTGACCACAGTCAAGGCACAGTGTACGGTAGCTAAGTGATGTCTTCCTACACCGCATATGATGCGATTAGTTAGGACAGTCGCATGACTTTGTTGACCTTAGTTAAGGGTCATGTGGGTGGGTCTAATTAATCACGAAATGACGGGTAGAACTTGACTAGTGCTTATGATTTGTTGACCATAGTTAAGGTCATAAGTGCTAGGGGTAAAAATCTTTATCGGGAGTTTCAAGTGTTGAAATTTGCAATGAGATTGCATACCTTCTATGTGATAGTTGGATCCCGATACCCACTGCGAGTAATTGTTACTCCTGGGAGAGTTTTGCACTTTGCAATTAGCCGATCAAGTAGGTGTCTAGAAAGGTGTCAACGGGGTTACGCCTCTGGGAAAATGAGGTTTACTGTAATTAGGTCCGTGCGAAAGCACGGGGAACCTCCCTCAAAGTACCGACACTGGCCTGGCTGAAAGATTGGCGAACTTGTAGAGTGTAATTAATCCCGGCTAATCTTTCCTTTTAAGGTTTGAAGGAAGATTTGATAAAAACAGTGGGAGCCATCCTGATTAGATAAAATAAATAACCAATCTGATCTTGAAAGAGCGCACGCAGAGTGTTTTCTTCTCTCTCTCTCCAGGTAGCGACCATATCACGCCTTAATCAAGATAATAATATGAATGTATTGACCGAACCCGCTTGTTATACTGAGCTGGGGAACGTTGGTCCCGCTCCAACTTATAATTGTTATAAGACAGAGCAGGAAATAGGGGAATACCAGGATTCCCATGCCGCCCAAACGAAGAAAGTGCATGAGATGCATCTCCTTCGGGTGTGTTCATTATAAAGAACTGTTTCTCAGCACCCTCTGAATCCTGGGTATTTGATACCGGATCAGGATCCCAGATATGTAATCTGTTACATAGGGCTACAAAAAGGTAGAAAAACTGAGAACGGGTGATAAGTTTCATGAGACAGAAAACGGGGCAAGTGTTACAGCCAAGTCTGTTGGTCACTGTCACCCTGTATTACCAATACATTGATTCTGAACAAATGCTATTAGATACCGAACCTGATATACAAAATCATATCAGTCTCTTTATTAGTAAAGAAATGATAAAATTTTGTATTGATGGATAATGTTTTGAACATTTCCTATATCAAAAGTTGATCGGTTCAGGCACGTTATCTAAAAGCATTGACGTTCTAAATCAAACTACAGTTCCTAGTATACAGAACACACACAAGAGGAAGAGTTCAGAAATGAACGAATCATTCTTGAGGCATTGTAGACTAGGTCATATCAATGCGACCCGACTGGCTGAAGTTACATTTTAGATGCATATTTAAATCGGTTTGAATTTACATCTTGTGAAACTTGCCAGTCATGTCACAAAATTAAGATGACCATAGCTCTGTTTATTGGAAACAGAGAAAGAGTTAGTAAACTCTTGGGACTGATACATGATGATGTATGTAAGGTCTCCTGTCTGCACATGCCAGGACCGGTTCTTTGTACTTCATTATATTCTCTGATAATCTCTCAAGATTCAGTCATATATTCCTGTTGAAACATGAGTCCGAACCTTTTGAGATATTCACAGAATATAAGCTAGAAGTAGAGAACCAATACGGATATAAGTATTATGTTCTATGATAAGATCAGGGAGGAGAATACTTGTGCATAGAATCCTTGGACTATTCTAAAGGAAAAAGAGATTCTCTCTCAGTATTACTCCTCTGAATACACCACAGCACAACGGTGTATCGGGACGGAGCAATCGCACAATATTAGATATGGTGTGCTCTATGATGAGTATTACTGAGTTACCTATTTCCTTTTAGGGGTTGTGCACTTGAGAAGCTGCATACCTATTGAATTAGGTTCGAATCAAATCAGTGCCTACCACTCCATATAAGATATGGTGTGGGAAGAGCCTATCTCTTAAGTAAGTTAAGATTTAGGATTGTTCGGCCTATGTCTAAAGCAAAATCCGGACAAGATCGAGGCAAGGACAGTTCTGTAGAACTGGAAAGGTTCCAGCTGTACAAAACTGCTAATGATTTGACAGAACCAAAGGATTCAATAATCCCCGACGAACCTTAGCCTCTCTGCCGATCTGGTAGGGTTCCTCACCTGCCTGAGAGATACTTTGGTTTCTCGATGACAGTGGGAGTGAGGAATGCATCATGAGATGATGACCCAACTAGTTTCGAGCAGGCCATCGAGAGTAGGGACTCTGTAAGAATGGCTGGATGCTTAGTGATCTGACATGGAATCCATGTACACCAGCAAAGTATGGACTTTGGCTGCTATATCTGAAGGGTTAAATCCCCATCAGGAGCAAGTATATCTTGAGAAGATTACTTGGTGTAGATGGAAAGGTTGAGACTTTCAAAGCTAGACTTGTTAAAGGTTTTCGTCATCGACCAGGCGTGGATAATGATGAAATCTTTTCAGGGGACTATGCTTAAGTCCATCCAGATCCTACTTGCCATTGCTACATACCATGACTACGATATCTGGTGGTTGGGTGCCATGACTACTTTTCTAAATAGTGATTTAGAAGAGAACGTCTATAAGAACACAGCCAGAGGGCTTCATAAACAGTGGGAGCAGCGGAAACGTGTGCAAGTTGCTTTATATAATAAAGCAGGCATCGCGGAGTTGGAACGTCTGTTTTGATGTGGTAGTCAAAGTGTTTGACTTCATCAAAATGGTAGATGAACCTTGTATATACAAAACGGTAGTAGAGAGTAAGGTGGTCATCCTCGTATTGTACGTGGACAACATACTCTTGATAGGAAAAGAGTTTCCTATACTGCGCTCGGTCAATCTCCGCTTATCACAAGGATTCTCCAATAGGATCAAAGTGATACCTCCTAAATCCTGAGTTTTCATCTATGAGATAGATGTAATTGGATGCTAGGATTCTCACTAGATGTAGTGAGATGGTATCAATCGATCCTGGGGAGAATCACTGGAAGGGTTTCAGGGTGATAAAGACGACTGAATGTCAGTCACAGGCATTGTCTTTACCCTCAGTAAAGGGACGGTATGTTGGAAGATTTCCAAGCTAGATACCGTGACAAACTAGACGATAAAGGCTGGTAACATCGCTATTAAAGATACTACCAAAGAGGCAGTTTGGGTGTATATTGGTTCATAAGATGAACTAAGTTCCTACCATTGTGTGACAATGGAAATGTGGCTTTGGCCCTGGAACCCTGGTCCCATCAGTGACCCAGACATATTCTGAGGCAGCATCACCTGATCATGGAGATAGATGATCTCCAGGGTGATCGAGGTTAGGAGAGTAGACTCAGAGGACAACACGGCAGATCCACTCACGAAGGCCTTTTCCCAAAGAGAGACTTTTAGGGGATGGTTGAGTATTAGATACTACAACTACTGCTACAGATAGCCCTAGTGCAAGTGGGAGATTGCTAGTTATATGTATGCCCTAGAGGCCATTACTGTACATTGGATGTATATTGTAGTGGATGCTGGGAAATATATAGATAGGACTTTCTTGCTCGACATGATAGTACGCTATCTGGTTGCTCTTTATCTTAACATGTATACTTTCTGTCTCTCTGATTACATGTTGATAAAGCCCTTAGGATGTGTACTCGACTTCCAGGACTATGATGTAGATCATACTAGTAGGGCCTGGGTAGTCCATGAGTACATCTTTCAATGTTCCTAGTCGTGGGAATATCGAGACGGGGCATCGATATTCCAGAGTAGACCAGCGCATATCTTCTCGACCCATGTGATGGGCGATGGATGATCCCATATCCATTGGTGTTTGACATCAGAGATGGTATGCGGGTGCTCAATGGAGACTGGGTACACTGAACGGACTCGCCGAGAACTCCCAGATGGTATTATACCTCACGTCAGATGGCAGTTCTCTGGTGACACTGGTACAGCTTAGTCTGTTGACCCGAGATCGTTATAGAGTCTTGTGTGTCTCCCACTGTGCTTTGATTTCCACCCTACCACAGCTCTACTGAGTCGTGCAAACAGGTGGTTTTTGGGTACAGTCCCGATTCACATGGAGGCAATGAGCGATAGGAGGGGATTCGTCTCTCCCGGTATTGGGGGTTGATGTTGCGCTATGCTCGACTGGCCATAACAGGAAATCCCTGGCCAGGGTTGCAGTGATATACTGGTAAGAGTTATCAGTAGTTTCACGATTGTTATGGACCTCACATCAGCATGACTTATCAAGCTATTGGGGTCTGACGTTTACCACCCCTAGGTGAGATATGCGACATATCAGACGAACAGACCGGACTGTACGGTAAGTGTTACTGGTTAGATTCACAGGAGTGTGAGCGGGCTTGCTCGTCGATCTTCTGATCGCTCAATACCCGGGTGGCCGTTACGTTTGGCAGACCGCTTGCGGCTTGTGGGTGTTTGATATGATCATCATCTGCTGCCGGCGTATTGACGAGTCTTTAGAGTCCTACACAGAGGTTTCCTGGCTCAAGCGAAACGAAATAGGAGCGCATATGAGATGTGTGCGGGACCAAGAATAATGCGTATATGTGATACCGTATTCCATTCTCGCGATGAATGTATCGAATGGTTGTATGCGATATAACCTAGTTATCGAATCAAGGATTGATTCGATAAGCCGATACATTGGATATTAGTCGGTTATATGCGATATGACCGGATCGTTAAATCAAGTATTGATTTAATGATTTAATGCATAATTATATATTTGATATAATAATTTGCATTAACTAGTATTTGTTCACTTTAAATGGATTTTCTCACTTGAAGTACACAAGTTGTATATGTGATATACTTTTGTGCACTTGTTTGTATCATGTTTGATGATACATGCAAACTTGGGTTTGTGTAAGACTTAAACCTTGGTTAAGTAAATGGTTAGGGTTTTGATTTTATTAACCATTTATTTATTTATTCTTTTTTGCAAAATAAGTTATGGTAGCTTTCTTTGTTTGCTTGTTGAAGCTTCATGAAGCTTTGAACAAGTCCACCATATTTGTCTCATGCTTAACCCTAACCATTCAACCTAACCATAGTCTATTCTCTACACCTAACCATGGTTGCTATATGATAAGTATTCCTTTTATTTTCTATTTTGTATATACTTATCATATATTCTCTTCTTCTTCTTCTTCATCAACAAGAAGAAAAGCTTGCCTCCATCAATGGCAACTTGAGAAAAAGAGTGAGAAATCCAATTCTAAAGTGAACCCACTTCCTATTTCTTCATCCTCTACCTCTTACCAAGTCGTATAGGGTGTTTTCTTCACAAGTTTCATGACTTGGTGAAGTTGGAGTTTGATCTTGAGTTGCCTCGACGTAGATCATCTTCGGCATCGAAGTCGACGACCTAGCCCGATCAATTCTACGATGAAACCACCGCGAAAGTCCGAGATCCGATGGGTACAGCGGAGGGACTTCATCACGGAGCTATGGAGGTGGAGGACCGGATCTACAAAGGTTGTAGCCCCTTCCCTTTTAGTTAAAGTCGTTAACTTGCATTGCATCGTCTATAAATCTAGTTAACGATCCGTATTAGGGTTTGTAGGCACATGAAATTTTTTGAATTGGGCATGTTTGATCACATGTGAGACCTCATTAGTGTGCCTAGGAACCCTACACATTCTCATCCCGGAAGTGCCCCAGTAAAAGAATATTACATACAAATGAATTTTACTTGAATGAAAAAGAAAAAACTCTCATCTCACATAAAACCCCCGGCTATTCAAAACGCGACGATCCAATATAACATATCACAGCAACACATAATATCTCATATCATCAACGTAAGCAAGTATGCATATCCCGATTGTCGTTGATATATAGCAACGAAGACGGCGATACACCACATACAACGCTTACGGTCACAGAAAAGAAAGTGTAAAACTACAACAGTTGGAATCCGCAACCTCCTTAGACATCGCATGCCTAACCAAATGAATTCCTTAGACATCGCATGCCTAACAATTATAAACCCCGCATTTTAGTCTCATTATCGAAAACTCTTTTCAATATCAAGTCGGGCAATTCAACAAGATTCCCGACATCCTGATCGAATGCTCGTCGCAAACTTTAGTAGACGGCCGCACCCCCGGATGCCTTCGACGAAGTGCACTAAGGCGGAACACCGCTGCCGCGAGGACCCGAACGGATGCTTTTGGCGACGGGGTTCTCCTACAGTCACTTGGTCGGGGCTATGGGGCGTGGCTGTCTGTTAAGTTTACCCGGCGAGTATCCGCGTACGCTACGTGATTGCGACGGACATTTGATCACATCAAAATTCCGTGGCAACCGATCATCTGAGACTGAACTGCTAGATTTATAACATTCAAATTAGTTATCTCATAACTACCTGTGGATTCCAAATATTGTATCACATTCCAGATAAAAAGACAGTGTTAAACTTTCCGATCGAATAATCAAACATCCAAGATTTCCCCAATATATCTCAACACTTGAAATCAGTTTAAAAACATCCATCACATGCCACAGTACCAATGGTCCAGCCGTAGAAGGGTCAAGCCAACGCCTCACATGTGGCACGCCGTACTGCCCCAAACCCTAAGGTTTAGAGGCAGTTCAAGACGGTCACATAATCGAGTTAAGGTTTGTTGTCTTCTAGAGGGTCCACCGTGTTACTTGCACGACTTAGAACGCTCTTAAACACGAGGAAAAATCCAACTTTTGAAAATTTTCCGGCAGGGGAAAAAGTGAGTTATTGATATCCGGTCGAACTTTTTAACACGATCTAAAAATTACCCGGACAAACTAAACAAAGTTAAATTATCCGATCGAATCAACGAGTCCTCAATATAACCCTAGAAAACTCAACACTTGAGTGGAATTAAAAATTCCCAGAAAAAAAATGACAAGAAAGGACCCAAGAATAAATATATGAAGTATGAGGGACTAAGTCATAATTTTGGCCGTGGAACCGCCGCCAAACCCTTGGTTTGGCCGCGGTTCCATGGTCATATAAGAGCATTAGTGGGCCGTACTTCACAGTAATTCTTAGTTTTTCCTGCTTGTTTTTTTGAGCATTTTTAATTAGGAAAAAACAACAATTTTAAAAAATATCCAGAAAAGGGTTTGTATCGGGGTTTCGGGGTTCGATCGGACTTTAGACTTCGTCTAGACATCGCCTAAAGCTCTAGTTTGGCTCTGATACCACTGTAGGGTTGCTGGGCACACCTACAAGGGTCTACGAGGCATCAACCATGCCCGATTTAAAATTTAGCTGTGCCGAACAACCCGAAGCCGGATCTTTAAACTAGAGTTTAGGTGAAAACAAGCATGTTAAACTCTTTAACACTAAGTGAGAGGGATTACAACCTTTGTAGATCCGGTCCTTCACTTCTTAAGCTCCGTGTTGAGGTCCTTTCGCTGCAATCATCGTGTTCCGGACTCTCGAGAGGCTTCACGAAGAGAAAGTTACAGTCTTGCTTCCGATCTTCAATAACAAAGATGATCTACCTTAAAATTTCATTAACACAAGCTAACACTCACTAAATGAAGTGAACACTCTCATCTAAAGGGCAAGGATAGATGAGAATGATGAAGTAGGATTGTTGCTCTCTTTTATTTTCTTATTCTCACTCATTTTCATCACTTGAAAAAAAGCTAGAAAGCTTTTTCCATGAAAGAAAGAAGAAGGAAGAAGAAGAAGAATATCATCATCCTTTTGTGATGAATAATGATAGTTATGATAAGGTTAGAATTGTAACCATGGTTCAAGTAACCATTGTAGAGAATTGACCAACGTTAAAGGGTTGGGTTGGGTTAAGAAAATATCTTCCCAAAATATCTTTTCCAAAACAAAAAATGAAAGCTTCTAGA
Source organism: Agapanthus africanus (assembly GCA_030015575.1). Classification (NCBI taxonomy): domain Eukaryota; kingdom Viridiplantae; phylum Streptophyta; class Magnoliopsida; order Asparagales; family Amaryllidaceae; genus Agapanthus; species Agapanthus africanus. The sequence goes on along the minus strand of JASDDO010000028.1, from coordinate 166,404,487 downwards.
AACTTCTAGAATAGATTAACCCAAATCAAACCCTAACCTCGTTTAATCTCTACTAAATATGTTGCATTAATAACCATATCATGTTACAATATTATATATCACACATATAATATTTATTGTAACAAAATAAAATAATACAATTAACATATATCGCATATATATCAATGTATTATCCGAGTGAGAAAAAGAATCTTTTTGTGAGCTAATATTAGTTAATGTAATTTAATATATCATATATATTATTATACATTAAATTATCGAATCAACACTTGATCCGACAATCCGTCTATATCGCATATAACCGACTAATATTTCATTTACCGATTGTTCGAATCAACACTTGATCCGATGACCCGGCTGATATCAAATATCGTGAGAATAGAATACGGTATCACATATCGCATTAGCCTCAGTCCTGCACACATCACATATGTGCTCCTACTCCGTTTTGCCTGAGTCAAGAAACCTCTGTGTAGGACTCTAAAGAATCGTCAATACGCCAACAGTAGGTGATGATCATATCAAACACCCACAAGCTGCAAGCGGTCAGCTAAACGTAACAGCCACCCAGATATTGAGAGCTCAGAAGATCAACAAGCAAGCCTGTACATTCTCCTGTGAATCCAATTAGTAACACTTTCGTACAGTCCGGTCTCGTCGTCTGATATGTTGCATATCTCGCCTAGGGGCGGTATACGTCAGACCCCAGTAGCTTGATAAGTCGTGTCGATATGAGGTCTATAACAGTTCGAGAAACTACTTATAACACTTACCAGTAAATCTCAGCAAGCCTGGCCAGGGATTTCCAGTTATAGCCAATCGAACACAACACAACATCAACTCCCTATACCGGGAGAGACGAATCCCCTCCTATCGCTCATTGCCTCCATGTGATTCGGGACTGTACCCAAAAGCCACATTTTTGCATGCCCTCTTAGACGTGGTATGATGGAAATCAAAGCACAGTGGGAATCACACAAGACTCTATGACGATCTCGGGTCAACAGACTACTCTGTACCAGTGTCACCGGAGAACTGCCATCTGACGTGAGGTATAATACCATCTGGGAGTTCTCGGCGAGTCCGTCCAGTGTACCCAGTCTCTACTGAGCACCCGTACACCATCCTTGATGTCAAACACCGATGGATATGGGATCGTCCATCGCCCATCATATGGGTCAAGATGCGTATACGCTAGTCTACTCTGGTGCATCGATGCCCTGTCTCGATACACCCTCGACTAGGAGCAGTTATAAGATGTACTCGTCGACTACCGTAGCCCCACTAGTATGATCTCATCATAGTCCCAGTAGTCGAATACATATCCTAAGGGCTTTATCAACATGTAACATAGAGACAACCAGAGTACATGTTAAGATAAAGTACAACCAGATAGCGTACTATCATGTCGAGCAAGAAAGTCCTCCCTATATATGTCCAAGCATCCATTATAATATACATCGTATATACAATAATGGCCTCTAAGGCATACATATAACTAACATCCCACACAGAGGGCTTTCCTGATCCAGGCAAAACGATGTAGTAGTCGTATTGGATACGTGCAGGGTTCGATCGATTGATGTACTTGGTACTCGGATTTTCGATCGGACAGTTTGTAATACTAGCCGGCTCGGGTTTGAGCCGGATTATTAAATCAGGTATTGATTTAATAATTTACTTATATGTATTTCGATATATATATTCTAGTATTACGTTCTTCGTGTTATTCTATCTCTTTTGGGCGTTCGGATTTTTATCTGATTGCCGGTATATTTGTACAGTAGTTGGAAATCCGTATTTATTACAGTTTTCCTTCTAGAAGGTGCCACCTCATTTTGGATTTTCCTTTTATTTGATAATTGGAAATGAGGTGTAAAGTAAAAGGTATGGGAGGAATGGTGATGACCATGCTTTAATAATTCACAAATGAATTTATAATTCATTTGGAGTTACTATTGAAGCATGGTTCTTAATTGTTTATTGAAAGAATTCACACACAAAACTAAGGTGTGTGATTTTCTCTCACTTCATGCTTCATTTTCTCTTTGAGCTCTCATCTTTCTTGAGTTCCTCCATCCTCTTGCTTTCTTCCATCTTCATCTTCTTCCTCTTCACTAACATTCTCATGTTTTTAGAAACCAGTGAAGAGGTTAGAAAAGAGATAGCAAATACTTAGACACCCTCCACTACATCCTAAATTACTTGGACTAGCATCCCAAGTTCTCTAGTTGCTCTTTTGATATATTGCAAAGAGCTAGAGCCATGGATCATACTCCCCGGGTGGATCATCAAGGACCAAGGAAGGCCGGAGAACAAGCTCGATCCCGGAGGACCAATGGAGCAAGGAAAGAAGTTCAAGCATGTTCAAGGTGGATGCAAGGAGCTAAGGATGAAGAAAGAAGACCGAAGGACTTGGTTCGTTTGGTGAGGTTTCTATCATAGTAGATAGCTCTCTTAGTGTAGCTAGTTAGTTTTATGGAAAGATCCGGTTTTAGAGTTTAGTCTAGCGCCAAGTTTTAATCGTAAGAAAAAAATTTGTTCCACATTTGGCCATGTGAGATGCCCGGGACGCTAGGGTAACTCTTCACTTGACTCGCCACAGTTTTAGTAAAATGGACTTTTTCATAAAACAATAGTGGGAGTATGGTAGAACTGGAAGTGATTCCAGAATCACAGACGATTACTGAAAATTTAAATAGAACCTAAAGATTCAATCGGGTTTGACATTACATTGGCCACTCCGCAGATATGGAGGGTAACCTCAGGCGCCCGAGAGGTACTTCGGTATCCTCAAAGACGGTGACAGAGAGGTTCTTGTTTATCCAGACTTGCCATCACTGCTGTTCTAAACTATGAGACCCGGCATAAGGATGAGTATAGCGTCGTTCTAAACTAGCTTTAGAAGTGCACGTGTATATAACTAGGGTTGTTGTGGTCAGTGGGAGTAGCAGAAGCATAGTGGACAAGTAGCTTGTGTCTATTTATAGACTAAAGCGAATATAGCGGAGATAGATCATCTATTTTTGATGTGACGGTCATAGGTTTTGACTTCATCAGAATAGGAGATGGATATGTTAAGAAGGTAGTAGGGTGTGATGTCCTGGTATTTGGATTACATGCACTTTGTAGGAAGTAAAATTCCTATACTTCGATCGGTTATACTGTGGTTATCACACAGTGGTTTCTCCATAAAGGATATAGACATTATATCAGGCATTCTGGTAACTAGATCTATAGTTTTAGATCTAGATTTGGGTTGTTTCCCAATCTGGGTACTTAGACAGTTTTCTAAAAGTGTTTTAGAATGGACGACTCCTGGCATGGTGATGAACCTGCAGGTAATGGAGTCACCCTCTCTAAAGGTGTTTTACAGACTAAAGTGGAGAGGGATGTGCATGATAAGCATATCACTTGCTTAGGCAATTGAGTCAATCATGAGATGTTAAATACCACACTAAATGTTTTTGCACAAGATGCAATAAGTTGATATATTAATCCAATCCTGGAGAAACGTTCGGAAGCAGTTTATGAACACAAGTCGATGTTCTAGGGATTTGGTAACGGCAGCCTCCTTCGGGAGACGGTTATCATTCCAGGCTTCCAAGATGACCTGGTTGACAGAGTGACTGTCAGAGTTATAGTTTTCCCTCTTGGCGAGGGGCAGTAGTTTGGACAGTTGGTCCAAGCGGATACTGAGGGAGGAATGGCGCAAGATACTGATTAAATTCAGTTGACGATACAGTATAAGAAGTTTTATGGATTTGGAGTTCATTTGTGAACTGGGTCCCATCAGATATCCAGACACGTTCTAAGACAGGTATTGCTCATTTCAGGAGATGGCTTTCTCCTCAAACTTAAGATAAAGAGAGATATAGAAAGAAACATTAGAGCTGCTCCACTCACTGAGGCTATTTCTCGAACGCGATAGTTTCACAAACGAGCTTTGTGAAACTGATTAGTAAAGGAGTTGGGTGTTCGGTATCACACGGGCTGTGAGTATGCGACATTGCAATAATTATCCTTAAGTGCTAGTGGGAGATTGTTGGCTATAGTGCCCTCAAGTCAATTATTGGATCGCATGCACGTGATTGCAATGATTGAGGGATGACCTATACCGGTAGGACAGTCTTACTCGAGATGATAGTATGCTATCTGGTTTGTCTTTATCATCGTGTACATGCTTCAGGTGATACTACAGATCACTATTACATGTTGATAAAGCCCATAGGATTCTTGCTTGACTACCTGCAGTATGATGGCAATCATATACGTGGGAGTTGGGTGGTCTATAAGCGCGTCCTTAAAGTGTCCCTAGTCATGGGAGTTTCGAGACTGGGCATCGATACTCCAAGAGTAGACTAGTGTATACGGATCGAGACCCCGACAAGGGGCAGTGGCCGGTCTCGCAAGCCATTGGTGTTAGTTGGTTTACCTAAGATATATACAGGCGCTCATTGGGTTATGAGTACAACGGACGGACTCGCCGGGAACATGCTAGTTGGTATTATACCTATTGTCAGATAGCAGTTCCCTGGTGACATGCGTACAGGTTAGTCTATCGACCTGAGATAGTCATTTGTCTCGTGTGAGTTCCCACTGTGCTTTGATTACTACCCTACCACGGCTCAAAGGAGTCGTGCAAACAGGTTTTAGTTAGGTACAGTCCCGAGCCACATGGAGGCAGTGTGCGGACCGTCAGGGGATTCATCTCTCCCAGTATTGGGGGTTGATGTCGCGGTGTGCACGGGTGGCCATCACCAGAAATCCTTGGCCAAGGTAGTCGAGAATTACTGATTCGGATCAGTAGTTTCTCAGGTGGTGATATGCTTCATACCGACACTGAATGTCAAGTTATTAGGGGTCTGATTTTATCCACCCCCTAAACTTGATATGCGATACTCATAGACGGACGGACCGAACTGTAGGGATATTGTCATTATTAGGCTCAATAGGGTTTCAGGATGAGTTTTGCTCGTCGGCATCCCTTTCGCTCAATACCTGGGTAGCCGTTACGTATAGCTAGTGCCACTGACGTGCTTGTGTTTAAACCCACTGCCAGCGTATTGACGAGTCTTTAGAGTCCCAGACAGAGGGTTTCCCTGGTTCGGGCGAAACGTTGTAGAGGCCGTATGGTTTTATGGCAGGATTCGATCATACACATGCACTCGGATCATGATCGGACGGATAATACTAGTGGGCTTTGGTTTAAGTCGGATCCTACTATTATATTGTTGGATTACTTTCGTCTCGTTGTATTCGTATTCAGTCAGAATATGGATGCGGGTATGTATATACGGATGAGGGGTATTCTTGTAATTCTGTTACAAGATTACTTTAGAGTTGCCATTTTCTTTTTGGATTAAACATTTTGGTTTAAATGTTTATTTGGTGGAAATTGTGACTCATTCTTGGCATGGCTAGACTTTTGTCTTGGCTAAGATATTTGTGTATAGTGTTGTGGGATATTTTGTGAGGGCATATGAGATATTTTGAGATGAGGGGGCAGTTCTTTGTTTTGGTGAGAAGATTCTTTTGTTGCTCACACTCTCAAAATAGCTCACAACACTTCATTCTTTTCATTCAACTTGGTTTTGCTTGAGCTCACATTTTCCATCAATGGCTTCTTCTTCAACCTCCACCCATCCCTCTCATGAGTTGAGAATCCATGGGTGTTTTGAGACAAAGTATTCACACACTCTCTCCACTTCATCTTATGCATCTAGGCTAGAAAACTGGATGCTCGAATTGCTTCGGTTTTTGAAGCGGGAGCCCGTATTACTAATCCTCGACATGGATCGTCCTCGACGAGAGAGACCGGAGAGCGAACTTGTTCGGGGCAGACGCGAGGTGCTTGGACAGAAGTTGAAGACCGAAGGACACGGATCGATCGGTATAACCTCTCGAAACTCTTTACAGTTATCTAGTATAGGGTTAATGGCACGATCCGTTGGTTAGGGTTATGTTAGCACCGGTTTTATAAAGTTTTTGTTTCGCATTTGGCCACGAATGGATGGCCGGGGCGCTGTCGTAGCCTTACAACAAGATCGTCAGAAGAGTTGGCAGATGCTAGTCGAAGACCGCTTGAGTTTTGTGTAGGAGACCATGTGTTAAAATCTCGCCGACTCGAGGAGAGATTAGATTCGGTAGTCGTAGGAAACTCAGTCCCTGATTTATCGGACCATTTAAGATTGTGGAGCACGTTGAGATAGTGGCCTACAGATTGGCTTTACCACCCTCTTTGACTGGTGTACATGATATATTCTTTGTGTCTCAGTTACGTCGGTGCGTTCGCGATGACAGCCATGTTCTCGATCACTCTAAATTAACCTTGAACACCGACCTCTCGTAAGAAGAGCAACCTACAGCCATTGTCGACCGTAGAGAGAAAGTGTTGAGAAACAAGATCATCCCTTTAGTTCTTATCTTGGGGCAGACGTTCACATGGAGAATCCACCTGGGAACGTGAGGACGAGATCCGTCAAAAGTACCCTCATCTGTTTCCTTAATCATGTAGTTCGTTCTCCCAATTTCGAGGATGAAATTTCCTGTATGGTGGGCAGGATATAACATCCTAGTTTTGGATACAATATTTTTAGATTTATCAGAATATTTTTGTTATTTAATAAAACTTTTTTTTATAGTTTAATACCGTATCATGATGGAATACAATTACCTAGTCGGTTAAATAAAGAGAAAGTTGTTATTTTAAATCTGGATGCAAATTTTGCTATATCCAAATTATTATGCATACAATATTTTTCTTAACATTATCTGTTATTTATTGAACCACAAAATATAAGGTAGAGTATTTTTGGTATGAGAATATAATTAAATCGCTGTCAAATATTTAAACACACTCATATATATACATATAAATAATTATCCTAATACAAAAAATATCATAACTAATACCCATCTCTCTCTTATCTCTCTCTCCAACTCAATATATATATACAAAAAAAATTCTCCAGTTATCATTATCATCATAATCATCTCTCTTTCCCTCTCTCCTCTACATCAAAACCGATCACGCCGAAACACCCCCTCGTCGTTGACCCCTTCCTTCCTTTTAGAGATCCTCACCATCATCACCGGACCTCCCCCATCGAAACCCATCAACCGCCAGCATTACCGACGTCTCGCCTTCACCTCGTCGTTATCTCCTTCTTTAGCCACCCCTGGAACCCATCTCACCCATCACCACAAGCCCCTCACCTTCGAACCCATCGCCTCCTTCCTCCACCAGCACCCACCGAGACCCACCGTTATCGCAGCAACCCATACCTAGCACCCAACCTCGTTGCCATCGTCTTCAAGGCCACATTCGGAGCGTTGCTGTCATCGTCTCCTTCAAACTCCAGAACCCGCACCTTTCCTACCACTGCAGCACATTCCACCAACATTCGACCACTGCAACCCGTTGCCAGTTCATCCATCGTCGTCGTCGATCCAAGTTGCCACATTACTGTCATCCTCTTCCTTAGCCGAGACCTCACCAGTGCCAAGCCAAGACCTTGCTTGGGTCGTGTTCACATCTCCGTGCTCGTCGTGTTCTATTCGTCTCCTAAAGAAAGTATTCTTGCTTTTCTTTTTGGTCGATGCAACATCGGCGATCCCTCAAATATAATTTTAACATGCACTATTCGAATAAAACTATGTAAGTTCTCAATTTTATATCGTTATAATATAGACTCATATGCTGTAAAATGATAGAAATAGATTAAGTATAGATCTATAATGAAATTTAAATAAATACAAATAAAATTTGATAGTTATTAATCTCTCTCTCTCTCTCTCTCTCTATATATATATATATATATATATATATATATATATATATCTTATTAGCTAGTCTGTGATTAAGAAAAATACAATTAGTATATCTATATTATGGTTAACATAATGGTATAAATAACATTTGAGACTTGTACTATTGACAAGCTTGTGCATCACTTACATGCGATTACAATTACTTGCTAACACATGTCACGATCATTCATTACTCCAGTCCATTTGTTTAAAAACGAGATCTCTAATTAGAATGCCGAACTACATGCCATAACACAACCTATACTGATTACAGGTTTCCTTTCTATACAATTAACATGATATTATAAGTTCCAGTCTATTCAGCATTCTTAATTAGTGATTTAGTTATTACCATATTAGATACGGTCGCATGTTATTGCAGCTCGTACCGGGCTATATCGGTCGCATGTTATTACAGCTTGTACCAGGCTATATCGGCTGCTTGTTACTACAGCTTGTACCAGGTTATATCGGTCACTTATTCATTCCATATTTGGGCCCATATTTCCTAGCCCCTAGGGCCCTATCCTTGGGTTAGGAATACTCCTGTAGAGCTTAACACACACACTCGAACTAACGATAGGATAGTTTACTTTTTAGTGACCAATTAGGTTATGACTTGACATGTTTACATGACTGTTTCATAATATCACTATATCCATATATCGATACCTATATGTGCATACGGGCTTCACTACACTCATATATTCATGTTATCACACCACATACACACACTTTTACGGTGAGTACTTGTTGGGATATTCTGACATCCCTAAAATTTGTCATCTCGGGTTTAGAGACGGATTTTCAGGCCGAGCGGGATCGGAGTAATTTTTAGGAGTTTGCCGAAGATCGGTAGCCCATAGATTTATTTCTTTTCAGTTAGTACTTAGCATGTGCACTGTTCACACTAGAATATTACATTTAATATCGCTCATTCTTATGCTCATTTATATATAGATAGGTGCTTTTGATCCGTGTTTGCTACATGATTACAGGTTCTCAGTCCAGAATAACACAAATCACGCAAAATCTCTACGGTTATAACAAAGTTCAGAACAATTTCCAAAAAAAGATAAAATCCGGGTTCCGGTCATCCACACCCGTCAAGTGTTGTCTACCAGTTCAAGAGACAAGACAAATACAGCGGTCATTCGTGTTTCAGACAAACACAAAGCACGAAGGAGGCAGCACAAGAAACAAGGTGCAACGCGGAGCTCGAGGGAGATCAAGGCACAAAATCCAATATTGTTGCCATTTTGGACCGTTAAAAATCTCAGAATATTTTAGAACTATTTTGCAATTTTGAACCTGTCAAACAGAAGAACAAAACAGCACAAAAAAGCATAGAAAAAATGGTGCGCCAATTCCACCAGAAGACCGCGGAACCGCGAAATTATGCCCCTATTGGCGGCGGATCCGCGGTCCAATCATCGTATATTGCGACCATTTTTCTGGGATGTTTTTGTAATTGTATAAGGGCCCAGAATATACCACTAGGGTTTCACTTCTCTTCCTATCTATACTCCAAATTTGAGCCAACCATGGATGTTTTTCTTTTCTTAGGATTGGTGTGGTTTAGTGTAGTTTTTCCTCTTCTTCTTTATCTCTTCTCCATTGAAATGTAGTAAGAGCTTTTGAGTGGATAAATAATGAAGATGAGAGTTTTCTTTTAGCTTGTATCTTCATTTTCGCATTGTATTTTAATTCCTTAGCTTAACTTTTATTACTTGTGGTTAAAGCAGTTGTTGGTTTTCTTTTATTGTTCCCATTTTCTTTTTCTTCTCTTCTAAACTTTATTTCCAATCCATGATACTCAATGGATTCTCTTGCTTAGGTGAGGGCCCAAATAGTTGGCTTGTTATCTGTTATTAAAACCGTATTTTTCCATTCTTTCTTCTCTTCTTTCTTGTTTTATTTTTTTAATGTGTGAATAATCTACTCACTTGTTAGGACTAAGGAAAGTTGGTATAGGGGATGAAAAAATCCCTTGTGCTTCTTTTCTCCAAACAACTTGAAGTGAACATACACCAAACAAACATAACACCCTCTCTTAGGCGCGCTATAAGTGACATATAGCCGCAACCTAACTCGAGAATTCCTTTAGGCGCGCTACAACGTGACATGTAGTTGTGATCAATTGGAGACTTGGTTGTGTGTGTTTGGTCTAGGGTTGGAAATAAGAGCATGGAACGGATGGACAAGGAGCACCAGGAATGGATTTAGCGTTGGAAAGATTGCTTAAACTCGCAAATCTCATTCCTATGTCCTCTTAATCCCCGCTATTTCCGATTATTCCAATATCATTTCAAGGATAGCAAAAGACAAGCACAAGACTAATTCATAACTCTACTAACCAACCCTAACCCTAATAAGTTTTCTTTGAACATAAAATTAAAACACTTAAGATAGAATTGAACAGACTTATAGATTTTCACTTGACTCGTCTAAAACAAGAACAAAAATACGAACCATCTCCCAGTGGACGACTCATACTCAATCGGCTAGCTACAAGCGAACCCGACTTGATTGCGGTAAGTAGAACGCATAACATCACTATGCTTTCTGGGACAATCAAATGGTACTGTTGCCGAAGAGATGATAACGCATTTCTTTCTTGTTATTCGGGTTGATTTTTGTAAATAAAAACTAAAAAAACCCATAAAAATCCATATTGTTATTCTTTGATTCTTTTTGTGCCAGTGTGCAGGATAGGGAGAAGAGCAAGTTCAATGCCAAAGACGTGGAAAGTTTGACCCACATCACACGGCTACACCGCGGCTGATCAAGGCGAAACCGTGCCAAAATTTGGAGCAACTACAGTGACCCAATCAAGAACCAGAGGCCAAGAAATAGAAGACCAAAACCAGAGGAGTGCACCCAAAAAAGTTGGAGCCCCAACTCAACAATTCGGCCGCGGTTCCATGGCCATTAAAGATCATTTGACCGCGGTTCTACGGCCAAAAATTGGCTTCAGTGTCCCAATTTTTTTGTAAGTCTTTCTCTTGTCAAGAAACCCCCTCTGGGCTCAAATAAATTGCCTTTTCTGCAGTATCCTTTGCGCAAACTCTCTCCCCCTCTCCAATAAATTGTTTTGTGCAGGATTCTTTGCGCCACCGCCAAATAAATTTTTTGTTATTTTAGATTTTGTTTGTTTATCGCTTTGCATACATAAATACGGACAATAAGGGGCTATAACACCAATTCAGATTGGGTGGGGATTTCATCACCCTTCCTAAGACCCCACAAATCACAAAAAACATACGTATTACCTTGAGTTAATTAAAAAATATGTAGACCAAACTTATAAGGACTTGTTGCGCTCATTTAGGACAAGTGAAGGTTGCGGGAAATCGGTCGTTTATCTAAACTTGACTTTGTGGTGCCTAAGCTAGACAAGTGAGGAGGTAATTTTAAAAGGCCCGTCTCACGGTGATTCATGAGCGGAACCCTCCTTACCTCACTTATGCTTACCTGGCCATAATTAGCAGTAAAGAGGCGATTCGAGGGTTATCCTGCAACTTGTCGCTTGGAAGTCTAAGAGCGGTCTAGTTAGACTTTGAAGACTCTAGCTCTAAGTGTTGTTTGTGCATATTATGATTGTGATTGTGATTGTGATTGTTTAAAATTTAGTCCCCTAATTCCGTATTCAAAAACCAAACAAAAATTTCAAATATCCAAAAATAAAAAAAAAATCAAAAATTTATAAAAATTCGCCCACCTTCCACCCTCTCTACTTTTCACTCCTATCATGGTTACCCCTAACCGACCAACTCTTGCCGAACTTTGGTACCCTCAAACAGACATTTCATCATATGGTTCTTGCTTTAGTCGAACGTCAAACGATCCATCCATACCCAAAATTTCTTTACAAGATCGAATAAACGCTTCTAGAAACAACACTTGGATACTGCAATCCACTTCGTATCAACCATTTCAATCGTCCACACCTTCTTACGTTGATACCCCTTTTAGAGTCACGTAGCGACTCTGAAACCCATGTCCATTGTTGAGCACATTGCACAATTCCGTATCCGATCTTTCACTTCTTTCACCGCTCAAAATTTCTTAAGACAACAATTCTAACCACCTTCTTATCAAAATATTGATCCTAATCATGTCCATTCTACGCATCCATTCAATTCCTACCAATCCTATCCGACTTTTACACCTTCTCTAGACATTTTTTCTGAACATCCATTTGGGAGTTTCACGTATCCAAACTAATTTTAATCTTTTGCTGAAACCCCTTCACCATCCATGTCTAGTCTTGAACGAACGTTGGAAGAATTTCGGGTATCTTCATGCCGACAGATGGAGGAATTGAATGCGTCCATGGCCATACTCATATAACCTTATAAACCGGCAGTTAGTTTCTAACTAGCTCAAAATTTGACAATGAATGATGAAACGATAAGACAATTTGATGATTTGAGTAGTGACAATGAGCAATCCACCCTTCAGAATAAAACCTACCCATTCCCAATTGAATTTCACAACTCAAGTTTCGAAAATCTATTGAGTGCACCAAATGATTCACCAATTGAGAATAGCATGTTTAATGAGTTGTGCGACTATATAGTGTTTGATTTACCCGATTGTGAACGGTCAATTTCAAGTGAAACCATTGTCACTCTCTTTGATCTCTACATATCCAATCTAGAAAACCAATTGAGTGCGATTTGTAATCCACCGATTGAAAACCATGCTTTTGATGAGGTGTCTGAGAAATTTAAATTTCACTTGATTGAGGATATCGACGCTGGGGATAATTTGGATGAAGAACCCACAATTTTAGATGAGTTTTTCTCACAAATTCATCACGTTCCTTCCCTTCCATGTGGGCATCATCCCGAACCATTAACTGAACCCCATGTGCGTCTGGATGTTGTTGATGAATGCATGGATGGGCTGAATTTTGAAGAGAATTTTGAGGATATCATTGAGGATGAACCGGTTTTATTGGATGGGTCGAATTTTCCAGTTCATCATATCCCTTCCATTGACTGTGGTCATTCTCCTGAACGTTTAACCGATACCATTTCTCGATCACTTCCCTCCTTCCTTTCCATCGTTTCCACTTCGCATGACGTCGTATCAACTTCTTCTCCTACGTACGGTTCACCAAATTCGGTCGGCCCATGTTTTCTTGCAAATCTTGAGAGGTTTGACCCTATTTCTCATCGTGTTGATAGATTAGTACAATCTATTTTTACACTTCGATCATTACCAACTGTACTAATTTATTCAATCCGTTTTCAACCTCAAGTTCGTATTCCATTTCTTTCTACCCTTCATTCGTCTTCTCATTTACCGAGACCATATACTGCTTCCATCCACATATGGTCTCGTGTATTCTTCATTTCTTTTCTCTACACGTTCTTTCTCCAACCATTACATCATCACGATAAAAAATTTGAATGGTTGGTGTTAACTTTTGGTTTGTGTAAGGCCTTCTATAGATTGAAGATGTTGTCTCCCCCTAACTCTGAAATTCAATGCGTAAACAATGGTGACACTGTTTTACTTAAGTTTGGGTGGGGGGCCTTTTTGTGTGTGTGTATTTTGTTTGCTTTTTCTTTACAAATGGGGGGGGGGGGAGATCCGACAAATTTTGACCCCTCAATAGTTTTGACCCTATTGGTGTAGCATGACAGTGAGAACACTGTCAAGTTCAAGTTTGGGGGTGTGCTCGGTAAGCTTTTTATCTTTGCATTCATATATATATTTTTGCATTTGCATACTTATTTAAAAACCCATAAAAACTGAAAAAATTTCCAAAATATAAAAACTTTGTCGTTAAATTAGCTAGTAGGGTAACTTAGATTTTTATTCCGAAAATTTAACTTGATAGGTTAGAAATAACTAAATTTTAGGCTTAGGAATTGAAAACCCTAAAAATAACCCACCTTCAGTTTAACCTTGGAGAATATACGTCCCTGCAGTTTTTTTAGAAGTAAATAATCTTGAGTTCAATTCTTAAGTTAAGTTGAGATGAAGAGAAAGTATTGAAAGGTTTATTGAATGATAAGTCTGAAAATTAGTTTTTATTCTTGAGTCCAACTTCAGAAAGTATATACCCTACAAATTGCACCTACACGCATTGATTGATTCTGTATTTGGAAAAGGTGTTTTGTAAAGTAAGTTAACCGCAATCAATAACGGTGTCGGGAGTAGCTAGCCGAGATGAGTACAGGCCGTCCTCAGGGAAACATCGAATCTTTTACTTGCTTTAGACGGGTTGATTGAAAGAAGAGGTGATTGGTTGTAGATCTACGATATACGGATATAGAATCTATAAAGAAGAAGTTTATAGAGTTCATAGAATTTGGTAGTAATAGATGATTAATTAAAAATGATTCATTTTATCTTTTAATAGATTTAAAACTATATCGATAGTGGTGAGTGCAGATTAGGGTTTTTGGAGGGAATATGGTTCCAACTCTTAATCCTTATCTTTTCATTGACCTCTATTCATGTCTAGCCTTTACCAAAAAAATTGTTAATCTAATCTCAAATCGTGGTCGAGACTATCAATAAATTGGTAGCACGCCCGATTAGGATGTAAACAATTACTTTGCTAAAGTTTATAAAGTTTAAAAGATGTAAAAAGAGTTAAGAGATTTTATCATCTATTGATCTACCCTAATCCTACGAACCTTATCAAGCGTGGAATTACTCACGCATGGTTGAGATAGAAAAGAAGATGAAGAAGGAGATCATAATGTAAATGCAGAAAGTAAAATGCAAAGAACTAAATCAAAGATCTACCTTTTTATTAATCAACTATCATTTACAAATCCGTCGAATTTAGAGTATAAGAACCTTAGTTTATGCTCCCGATCTCTGTCTCGTAGGAAGTAGATGGACAACTAATGATCAACCTGGATGCATGGATCGTCTTGGACTTCTTGATCTCTTCGGTTTTTTGCTTTGTGGTAAAATGTGAGATGATTTCCAAATATAACTCTAGGTCCTTTAAATAGTAGTAGCGGCAGAAACCTTAGATTCCCTGTGTTAGGATCCACTGTTTTGATCATAATCATAAAATCTCAAATCCAACGGCCATCAGAGGGTTGCGGATCCACCGCGAATAGGGGGTTTGGCCGCGGTTGGGCGGCGGTTTGGTGGAATCAGGGTTTGAAAATTTTGGTGTTGCCTCATGTTGACACGTGGAGATTGTTATGATGTCTGGTTTCTTTAAATCTTCTCTGAGTCTCTGCCATTTACGATTTTACGATTTGATTCAACTTTATCGGCAGATTTTATTCCCGACATCTCGGATATCTCTATCTCCAGACCTGAGCTAAATCTGCACAATATCTCAATTCATAATATTAGTAATATTTGTTATATTTGAGATATTATCCTAACCATTATATATATGATACAATATTTTAAGAATATTGATTAGGAATATTTGATATGATATGCATATTTAAATTATCAAAATATAAATATTATATGCATATATTTTCCTTCATAATATTAAGTATAGTGTATAAACATATGATAAAGAGTATTTTGCAGTTAAACCCACATATGTTCCATATTTACGATAAACACCTTTAAGTACTTAACAAAAGTAAGGAAAATGTTCCATCAAATGTGCAATATTTTCGACTGAACACGCATCTTGAAACATGGGATTATAGAGGATGCCTAAAAATACTCTTGCCTGAAAACCTAATATGAAAGGGGAAAAACGGTATTTAAAGCTAACCACCAAAAGAGCATCATTGAAAAATATATCTGGTCTTGAAAACAAAAAAAATATATTACAAGACCTAGAAACTGATATTTACACTTTAATAAACTCACACATTCAGTAATCGGCTGATTAGTGCCTCAGGAAGAAGTAGTGGTCGCATGAAAGGTGTGTGAGAAAATCCGTCCACCATTAATGAAATAAGTAGTATTAGGTATTAGGGTAAGGGTACTATAACATGAATTGAATTCTTGAGTGTAAGGGTGAAATTCACACACAAGTAGGGGTATACGATCGATATTTGGAGGAGATATAGGAATAAAGAATAAGTCTTATGTTTTCCGTAAAAATGATAAAAATTCCGGATTGGAGAATGCACTTTAGAAGGAAAACTCAAGAGAAACTGAGATCTTTATAAACTGTCAAAACGTATAGGATCTTAGATTGAATGAATAGAAGTTGTGAAAAATAAGGGATGGATATTTCTAACTTAAATACAAAACTGTAGGATTAGAATCAAGGTTAACTTATGAAACTTGTTTGACGGGATTTTGTGAGTGGTATCCGCTGAAAACCCTCAGGAGACAACACTCCTTCTATTAGAGACACCTAGAGATTTAACGGCTTGTTCCATACACTGAGTGCAACCGTGATGCCTATGAAAGTGAGCTTAGGACTTTTTGAAAATAAATGGTTTTGCTCGGAACGAGCAAAAGATAAGTTTGGGGGTATTTATTCACACCAGAATATTCCATTTAATACCGCTCATTCTTATACTCATTTGTATATACATAGGTGCTTTTGATCCGTGTTTGCTATATGATTACAGGTTACAGGTTCTCAATCCAAAATAACGCAAATTACGCAAAATCTCTACAGTTATGACAAAGTTCAGAATAACTGTCAAAAACAGATAAAATCCGGGTTCCGGTTATCCACACCCGTCAAGTGTTGTCTACCAGTTCAAGAGACAAGACGAATACAACGGTCATTCGTGTCTCGGATAAGCACAAAACATGATAGAGGCAGCACAAGAAACAAGGTGCAACGCGAAGCTCAAGGGAGATCAAAGCACAAAATCCAATATTGTTGCCATTTTGGACCATTAAAAATCTCAGAATATTTTAGAACCATTTTACAATTTTGAACCTTTCAAACAGAAGAACAAAGCAACATGAAGAAGCACAGAAAAAACGGCGCGCCAATTCCACCAAAAGACCGCGGAACCGTGAAATTATGCTCCTATTGGCGGCGGATCCGTGGTCTAATCATTGTATCTCACGACCATTTTTCTGCGGTGTTTTTGTAATTGTATAAGGGCCCAGAATATACCACTAGGGTTTCACTTCTCTGCCTATATATACTCCAGATTTAAGCCAACCATGGATGTTTTTCTTTTCTTAGGATTAGTGTAGTTTTTCCTCAGGATTAGTGTAGTTTTTCCTCTTCTTCATCTCTTCTCCATTGAAATGTAGTGAGAGTTTTTGAGTGGGTAAATAATGAAGACGAGGTGTTTTCTTTTACCTTGTATCTTCATTTTCGCATTGTATTTTAATTCCTTAGCTTAACTTTTATTTCTTATGGTTAAAGTAGTTGTTGGTTTTCTTTTATTGTTTTTTTTTTCTTTCTGTTCTAAACTTTATTTTCAAGCCATGATACTCAATGGAGTCTCTTGCTTAGGTGAGAGTCTAAGTAGTTAGCTTGTTATCTCTTGTTAAAACCGTATTTTTCTATTCTTTCTTCTCTTCTTTCTTGTTTTATTTTTTTAATGTGTGAATAATCTACTCACTTGTTAGGGGTAAAGAAGGTGAAAGGCTACGGCAGCGCCCCGGCCATCAATCCGAGGCCAAATGCGGAACAAAAACTTTTCAAAATGGCGCTAACGTAACCCTAAACTACGGATCGTGCCATTAACCCTATACTAGTAATACAGAAAAGAGTTTTAAAGAGATTATACCGATCGATCTGTGTCCTTCGGTCTTCAATCTCTGCGCCAAGCTCCTCGCGGCTTCCCCGATCAAGTTCGATCTCTGGTCTCCCTTCGTCAAAAAAGATCCACGTCGAGGGTCCTTTATACGGGCTCCCGCTTCAAACCGAAGCAACTCAAACAACTAGTTTGCCAACCTAGGTGCTCAAGATGAAGTAGAGATAGTGTGTGATTGCTTTGTCTCATGACACTCTAGGATTCTCAACACATGAGAGGGATAGAGTGGAGGTTGAAGATGATGCCCATGGTGGAAGTTGTGAGCTCAAGGAAATATCAAAATGAGAAATCTTAGCAAAAGAAATGAGATGGCTCCTCAAAAAATGATGGTTGCCCTCTTATGAATGAGTGAGTGTTTTTGATATATTGTTGTGTGTAAATGAGCCTAACACACTCACAAAATATCTCTACACTCACACACTCACAAAATATCTAAGCTTACCCAAAAAATATCTTAGTCATGAAAAAATCTATGTCATGCCAAAAATGAGTCACAATTTCCACCACTAAACATTTAAACTAAAATGTTTAATCAAGAAAAGAAAATGGCATCATCTAAAGTTATCTTGTAACGAATTACAAGAATACCCCTCATCCGTATATACATACCCGCATCCGTATTCTGACTGA
Organism: Agapanthus africanus; assembly: GCA_030015575.1. Taxonomy (NCBI): domain Eukaryota; kingdom Viridiplantae; phylum Streptophyta; class Magnoliopsida; order Asparagales; family Amaryllidaceae; genus Agapanthus; species Agapanthus africanus. Next base: position 166,386,353 of record JASDDO010000028.1, on the reverse strand, counting down.
ATACGAATACTACGAGACAAAAGTAATCCAACAACCTAATACTAGGATCTGGCTTAAACCAAAGCCCACTAGTATGATCCGTCCGATCATGATCCGTCCACGAGTGCACGTATAGGATCGAACCCTGCCATAAAACCATACGGCCTCTATAAAGTTTCGCCCGAACTTGGGAAACTTTCTATGGGGAACTCTAAAGACTCGTCAATACGTTGGCAGTGGGTTTAACCACAAGTACGTCAGTGGCACTAGCTATACGTAACGGTTGCCCATGTATTGAGCGAAAGGGAGGCCGACGAGCGAACTCATCCTGAAACCCTACTGAGCCTATCTGTGACAATCTCCGTACAGTCTAAGAGTATCGCATATCGGGCCTAGGGGGATGGTAAACGTCAGACCCCCAACAGCGGTATAAGTCATGTCGGAGTCTAGCCCAGAACACCTTGAGAAACTACTGGAATAGTTACCAGTAAATCTCACCTGCCTTGGCCAAGGACTTTGTGTAATAGCTCTCCGAACACAGCGCGATATCAACCTCCAATACCGGGAGAGACGAATCCTATCTAACCGCCACTGCCTTCAAGTGCTTCGGGACTGCACCCAACTACTACCTGTTTGCACGACTCCTTTGAGCCATGGTAGGGTAGCAATAAAAGAACAGTGGGAACACACTTGAGGCAAAGTAGCAGTGTCAAGTCAACGGACTAAGCTGTACTCATATCACCTGGGAACTGCTACCTGACGATAAGTATAGTACCATCCAGCAGTACCCCTGCGAGTCCGTCCGGTGTACTCATAACCCAATGAGCACCTGTATACTATCTTAGGTGAACTAACTGACACAAATGGCTTGTGAGACCGGCCATCGCCCCTCTTCGGGGTCTCGATCCGTATACACTAGTCTACTCTCGGAGTATCGATGCCCAGTCTCGAAACTCCCACGACTAGGGACACTTTAAGGATGTGCTTATAGACTACCCAACTCTTACGTATATCATCGCCATCATACTGCTGGTAGTCAAGCAAGAATCCTATGGGCTCTATCAACATGTAATAGTGATCTGTAATGTCACCTGAAGTATGTACACGATGATAAAGACAAGCCAGATAGCATACTATCATCTCGAGTAAGACTGTTCTACCGGTATAGGTCCTCCCTCAATCATTGCAATCACGTGCCTGCGATCCAATAATTGACTTTGAGGGCACTATAGCCAACAGAAGGTTGGTATGAGTGATGGAAAAATCCCTTGTGTTTCTATTTACCAAACAACTTAAAGTGAACCTAGACCAAAAAAACACAACCCGTTCTTTTAGGCGCGCTATAAGTGACATATAGCCGCGACCTAAGTCGAAAATTCCTTTAGACGCACTACAACATAACATGTAGTTGTGACTTAATTGGAGACTTAGTTGTGTGTGTTTGGCCTAGGCTTGGAAATAAGAGTATGGAACGGACGGACAAGAGGCGCTAGAAATGGATTTAGCGTTGGAAAGTTTGTTTAAACTCGCAAATCCCATTCTTATGTCCTCCTAATCCCCGCTAATTTCGATTATTCCAATATCATTTAAAGGATGGCAAAAGACAAGCACAAGACTAATTCCTAACTCTACTAACCAACCTTAACCCTAACAAGTTCTTTTTGAACATAAAATAAAAACACTTAGGATAGAATTGAACAGACTTATACATTTTCACTTGACTCGTCTAAAATAAGAACGAAAATACGAACTATCTCCCAGTGGACGACTCGTACTCAACCGGCTAGCTTCAAGCAAACCCAACCTGAATGCGGTAAGTAGAACAAGTAGAACACATAACATATCGCTACACTTTCTGCGACAATCTTACGTCTCTTGTGGGAACATTAGGATTTATGTGTATTTTTCGAATTTTGTCTTATTTCGAACCTATTGTATCATAACTTTATTTTTGCATCTTTTTACCTTATGAACGTATTGCTTGTATTCATTGTGGTTTCGTTGCAGCATAATTATCGATGAATCTATTCTGTTTTGGGACATTATATTGGCAGGTTTAGCTAGACAGCCTTTATGTGACTATGGAAGGATCGCTCCTCATTGTAGGTAGTACGGCTGGCCTTCGTTACTCTCCGTATTTCCATATTTTTGGGAAGTGGGGCATGATATAAATACCATGGGTTTTGTCCGTTACAAATAATATCGTTAATTTTCAACATTTTTCAGATAAATATCATTGGCTTTTTCCGTTGCAAATAAATATCGTTAACTTTCAACATTTTTCAGATAAATATCATGGGCTTTTTCCGTTGCAAATAAATAACGTTAACTTTCACTGTTTTTTCAGATAAATGCCATGGACTTGCTCTGTGTACAAATAAGTAGCATAATCTTTCGGTGTTTTATAAATTAATAGCACTAGATATTCATTAAAATACGATGAACTTTCCTTTTTTAAAATAAATACCATGAATTTTGCCTGTTAAAAAATACCATAAACTTTCATTATTTTTCAAATAAATACTATGGACTGTCTGTTACAAAAAAATTTAAATAAATTTCAACATTGTTTCCCCCAATCAGAGCAAAGCTCTGTTCAAAATTCAAATTTTGAAATGAAGCAACGCTTCATTGCAGCGCCAAGTGCGCTGCGCCCAAAGTAGCACACCACGTGCAAAGCACGTGTATGCTAGCGCTAAAAGCGCTGCACTATAAGCAGCGCACCACGTGCAAAGCACGCGCGCGCTAGCGCTAAGTGCGCTGCACTCCAAGCAGCGCACCACGTGCAAAGCACGGGTGCGCTAGCGCTGGAACTAAAAGCTCCCCACCGTCAGATCAAAGATCCAATAAAGATAATAAATCATCAATTAACCAGAATAAAATTCTGTTAAGGAAAGATTCCTCAAAATCTTTCCAAACAAGAAGATTGTGCTCTGTAAATCAGAGCACCGTTGGATCAATAATCCAAACGTGATTAAAAATCACCAAAATACAGAATAAATTCTGTATGGAAAAGATTTCCCAATTTTTTTTAAAAACAAGAAAATTGCCTTCTGTAAATCATAAGTCCTTGGATGAAAGATCCAGCGGTGGGGAAATCCCCAAATCAATTGGAGAAAATATCTCCTTAACTGATTGAACAAATCAGCTCGCCCTATATAAAGGCCCCAAGACTTCAAGTCTCATACAGAGGAACCGCCCCCCCTAAACTTTGAGAAATCACAGAAAGAAGAGCCAAGCTCTCGGTAGAAGAAGAACTTTTCTTCAAGGTAAAAAGAACAGAAAGACGAAATCGTCTCATATAAAAAAGAAGAATTCACTTCTTTCTTTAAGATCATAGATCTACAAGACCAAGGTCTTTCACAAAGAGATCAGAGGATCTCATCATAAAATAAGAAGAAGAACATAATTCTTCTCACAGATCATAGATCTATAAGACTAAGGTCTTTTACAAAGAGATCATAGTATCTCATTATAAAAGGGGGGAGAATAATTCAATTCTCTTAGGATCACAGATCCATGAAGGCAGAGCCTTTCACTCAAAATAAGAGATTGAAACATCTCCTACAAAATAAGAACTTTGTTCTTAGAATCTTGAGACAAAGTCTCTTCTAAATGAGAATTTATTCCTCACGTGTGCGCCACTGAACAGATAGTGCTTTGCGCTCATGGACTGGCGCTCAGCGCCGAGCGCACCCCGTACTCCTCACGTGTGCGCCACTGAACAAATAGCGCTTTGCGCTCATAAACAAGCGCAATGTGCTCATAATCTGGCGCTCAGCGCCAAGCGCACCACGTGCTCCTCACGTGTGCGCTACACAGTAGAAGCGCTCTGCGCTCTTTGACTGGCGCAAAGCGCCAAGAGTGCCACGTACTTCTCACGTGTGCGCTAAATGAACATAAATTGTTCTATGAATAAAGCCCAGAGCTATGATGAATGCTCAGCATTCGGTAAAAAACAAAAATATTGTCAGAATTCAAATCAATGCACGGCATTGTCAAATGTTTAACATTTCAACTGAGTGGGCCGAGCCCAAATTTGCTATAAACCCCTCATTCAGATTAATTGAGCCCATATGCTCATAAATCTCATATCTTAGTCCCAATTGGACTACAGATCTCTCAACCAACATTGGTTCAAGAGTACATCTCTTCAGTCCTCTGATATTTGTCGTTGTAATCTTTCAACGTCTTCAGAGAGGTGACGGGTCCTGATAACCAAACATTCCAGGGACTGTAGGGTCCTTAAACTCATGGACTATGATGTCCTTAAACTTTATAGACTATGACGTCTTTAAACTATGGACTGTGGGGTCCTTAAACTCATGGACTATGATGTCCTTAACCTTGGACCGTGGGGTCCTTAAGCCCATGGACCGTAATGTCCTTAAACTAATGGACCGCAAAGTCCCTAAACTAAAACAATAGAGTCCAAATGCTCTTTTGTTGGATCTAAACGATCCCGTTAAGTAGATCTTAGTCTAAAATTAGACTAACGTATCCTTAGCAAACGTTTAAGTTGATCTTAATCTCAAATGAGAAAAACGCATCCTTAAACCCAACCCCAAACCCAAATATAAGAAGATACGGATTTGGACTAATCCACGCCCTACGGGCGACAACATAAATTAGTCTCCGTATACAATCCACGGGCAACCAAAAACAAAACAAACACACACGACACGAAGTGACCATCTGCAGAAGGAGAAAGTGGTTACCGCGATGCGGTAGCGTAATTAACTGCAGGGGATTGCGCCTGCAGGGAAGAGCGTCCCCACAATCAAAAACCCCTCAACGAGGGGGAATCTGACGAAATCTGCTACATCGGCCGCATCCATTTAAACCTTCGATACATAGTGCTATAAATCAACTTGGCATTTTCGGAGAGGTGGATGGATAGCACCAGTTAGCATCTGCCCTCAAAATTCAGGCCTGACGTCCCAACGTCCCGGTCGCGTCTTTCGGCGGAGAACAGATTCTGGCATGTCCGGTGGGACTTTTTCCTCTTTCCACTCCACACTTCGTGTGTCGTGTTTTTTCCCGTGATTAGATAATCGCGATGTGTATGTTCTTTGGTTTCCCTTAGGGGAGTGGATACTGAAGTCGGCGTTTCGTCTCTATGAAGAATGGCGTTTGCTCCCACCTTAGCAACTCAGGCTCTGTCATATCTGGTAGAGTCAAGTATGAGCCATTTGCAGCCTCAAATCTCTGCAATCCGACTCTTCAAGAAATCAATGGGCTTCTCTTTGGGTCGATGCTCCCACCTCCCACCCTCGGTGCCTCAACGTCGATGGAGGAAGCCCAGAGGAAGTATGTCTTCCACAGGCGGGCTCCCCAAGCAGCAGCTTTGCCGACGGAATCAGTCCTCCAACAACTGGCACCTGCCAAGGACCAAGGTCGACGCAGGGGGCAGAATATTTAGGCTCTTAAAGGAAACAGGGAGCAAGCTCGGCAAAATCCTGGAGCTAATCAAATCCCGGCCGTAAGAAACGGTCAACGTCAATATCGGCATCATACAAAATGAGCTGGGGGCAGTTCTCCGCATGGTCCTGTTTCAACCCCAGTGGTGAATGTTGTTGTTCCAACTGGGAACAGCTTCAAATTGTTGTGAAGGATCAGACAAACTTCTCCTACCGCAATATTGAAGAAGTCTTCGTAGCCCATGGAGATCCCACGAAAGCAGAAACCAGTTCGCTCCCTGAGACAACTTTCCTCATCTATATATATAAGGTGTGGAAGCAGGTGAAGGGGACTCACCCCAAGACGGATCCTGATATAGCGGTTCCTCCCAAAACCAAAGCGGCTTTTCATAAAAAAGAGAGGCCCAATAAAGCTCAAGTGCTCGAAGCAAACTCCAAAGGCCAAAACTCCAAACACCTCAAGCCTGGGGGCATGGTAGTTCACATAGTCTATGTGGTGAATTCCAAAGACGAAGTTCGAGCTTCTACTAATCACCAACCTCAAACTCAGTCTCTGACAAAAGTTCAACTGCAAACATGAAAAGCTGGGGGATATGCTCGCTCAGGCGGCAGCAAACGCTAATCCATCGCCTAAGGAAAGTCCCGAGGACGCACCCGAAGAAAGAATAGAGAAGGAGTCGGATATTGATTTTCTAAAGCGCGCTCTGAAAATGAGAGATGAAGAAGCGACAAAAACATCCACTAAAATAAATCCAGATGGCCCTTCTGATTCAAAATATGGCCGGAATGATGGTTCAATCGGAACCACAAGCGAATAAACTGCCGGTAGTCAATCTTAAAGACAAGGGTGACATTTCAAATCCTCTACGAGTCTCATCAACAGCCGAAGAGGAAATGTTCTCAAAAGCAAAGCTGAACGAATATGCTGCTCAGCAAATCAAGACTCACTACTCCAGTGAAGCCGCAAATAGATCAATCAGGACCGGTCGACCGTATCCGACATGGTACGATCAAATACAGTACCCGCCAGAGTACACACTTCCAACGTGCCATGTGTACAAAGGAACTGAGAATTCTCGCCGGCACATTGCGTGATTTGAATCCATGTGCGGCAATACTGATATACTTCTCCTCTGACAGTTCATCGGCTGTCTGGCGGGCATTGCCTTCGAATGGTATGCGGAACTCCCGAATGACTCCTGAATACCTTCGACGAAATGGAGATGCCCTCCTGTCAGAGATTCGCTAGTGTGAATAAACGCACTACCGTGACGGCACTGGTCAACAAAAGGGTTAGACCGAATGAGACTTGGGTTCAATGTGTTACCCGATGGCGATTTCTCCAGACGTTGAGCCGATCAAACAAGCGCCGAGAAGGATGCGGCTCGAGCTTGAGATGAGCATCAACGCCGAGGTCAAGAAGCTAATTGACTCCGGCTTTATCCAAGAGGTTCAGTACCCTGATTGGATTGCCAATATTGTCACGGTGATGAAGAAAAATGGGACGGTGCGCATCTGCGTGGACTTTCGGGACCTCAATAAAGCTTGCCCGAAGGATGATTTTCCTGTACCGGTTACCAAGCTGATGATAGATAACACGTCCACTCACGAAATCTTCTCCTTCATGGATGGCTCATCAGGATACAATCAGATAAAGATGCATCCCGATGACTAGAAGCATACCACTTTTCGGACCCCTTTGGGCATAATCTGCTACAAAGTGATGCCCTTCGGTTTGAAGAACGCCGGCGCCACCTATTAGAGGGCCATGACGAAGATTTTCGATGACCTCGTACATGAAATCGTCGAATGCTATATTGACGACCTTGTGGTGAAAAGCAAATCGCACGAGGAGCATTGAGAGCAACTGAAGATCGTGTTTCAGCGCTTTCAGAAATACAACTTGAAGATGAACCCTCTCAAATGCACGTTCGGAGTTTCCTCGGGCAAATTCTTAAGATTCATCGTAAGATATCGAGGCATCAAAATAGACCCGTCAAAGATCAAGGCGATTATGGAAATGCCTCCGCCAAGAACTCTCAAGCAGCTGCGGTCTCTCCAAGGAAAGCTCGCATATATCCGGCGATTCATAGCCAATCTTCCCAGCAAGTGACGTCCTTACAGTCACCTAATGAAGAATAGAACTCTGTCGTCTGGGATCGCAAATGCCAAAGCGCTCTGGATGAAATTAAGCAATACCTGCAGAATCCGCCGGTGCTGACCGCTCCAGTCAAGGGAAAACCTCTCGTCCTGTACACAACAGCCCTCAAAGGTTCCTTAGACGCGTTGTGGGTATAAGAGAACGACCAAGGGAAGGAAAGAGCCCTCTACTATTTGAGTCAAGTTCTCCTAGGGGCAGAAAGCAACTACTTCCCCATCGAAAAACACTGCCTGACGTTGATCTTCGCGATAACGAAGCTCAGACACTATGCGTTGGCACATGAGGTCCATCTCATATCAAAAGTGGATCCTCTCAAATACTTGATGTCAAAGGCCATATTGACGGGACGGCTCGCTAAATGGGCCTTGCTCTTGATGGAGTTCTCGATAACTTATCGTCCTCTTAAGGCAGTGAATGGCCAGGCTATCGCCGACTTCCTCGCTGAGCATCCGATGCTCGCCGATTCTCCCTTGAACTGCGAATTGCCAGACGAGCATGCGTTTGACACGATCGATAGGGAGAAAAGAGGGAGTGATACCTGATGGGAACTCTACTTCGACGGAGCATCTTCTATGAATAAGTGCAAACAAAACACCCCCATAATCAAATCTGGGGTGGGCCTCATCTTCGTGACTCCACAAGGAGGGATAATGCGCTTTGCCTTTTCCCTAACAAAGCCGAGGACAAACAATGAAGCTGAATATGAAGCTTTGATAGCAGGTCTTGAGATTGCTGTCGTCATGGGAATTAAAAACCTCCTCATATACGGAGACTCCCAACTGGTCGTTAGCCAAGTAAACAACGATTATCAGACGTGCAAACCGGAGTGGGTAAAGTACGGCGAAAGGGTCTAACAATTGCTGACTCAAATCCCTTCCTCTGCCCTAGAAAGCATACCGCGCGTGGAAAATAGCAAGGCAGATGCATTAGCCAAGCTCGCTAAAGAACTGGCCGACGAGAACCTCGGTGACGTGAGGATCGTTGTGCAAAGCCATCGGGTTCTTGCACCAGCAGAAATATCTCTAGAGTCGTCCGAAGAAAAAGGAGCGACCGAGCAAACGGCCCTACAAATAAAAGACCAGGAAAAGGCAAAGGATTGGAGAGAAGTCTTTATAGACTACTTCAAATCCCGTCGAACGCCTGAAGATGCGTCCTCAAGACATCAGCTCATGAAACGAGCTCTATCTTTTGCCTTCGTCAATGATACTCTGTATAAAAGATCATTTGATTCTTTATGGCTAAGATGCTTGGGACCTGAAGAGGCAAGGAGAGTCGTACAAGAAACTCACGACGGACTCTACGGTTCTCACCAAGCCGGGCCGAAGATGAAATTAAAGATCAAAAGGATGGGCTATTATTGGCCCACAATGATCCAGGACTGTCTCGAATACGCGAAGCAGTGCCACTCGTGCCAGATTCACGGGGACTTCATCCACCAGCATCCAAATCCGCTACATCCAACGGTGGCTAGCTAGCCATTCGAAATGTGGGGAACCGGCATAATCGGCCCTATCGAACCAGCATCGTCCAGAGGACACCGGTTCATATTGGCGACGACCGATTACTTCTCTAAATGGGCGGAAGCAATACCGCTAAGAGAAGTGAATACGGAGAATATCCTCCATTTCTTCAAGACACACGTCATTTACCGGTTCGGCACTCCGCGACGGATTATCTCCGATAACGGGCTAGCCTACAGAATCCACAAGATCAGCCGCTTCGCACAACAGCATAATATAGACTGGAGACACTCTTCGGTCTACAATCCCCAAGCTAACGGTCTAGCTGAGGCTTTCAACAAGACCTTGACGAAGATCGTGAAAAAGACGGTGTCCAAGAATAAGAAGGACTGGAACGAGAGACTGCATGAAGCTCTCTGGGCGTATCGAACTACGTTCAAAACGGCCACAAACACAACGCCGTATGCATTGGTATTCGGCACAGAAGCGGTGCTCCCCCTCGAGATAGAGTTACCCTCTACGAGTGGTGGTTCACTACGAGCTAACAGACGAAGAAAACGCTCACCTTCGGCTTGAGGAGCTCGACGCCCTTGATGAAACCCGGCTCATAGTGCAACAAAACCTGGAGGCTTATAAAGCAAAGATGACGCGCTCATATGAAAGATTGACTAGACCGAGAACATTTCGCCAAGGCGAACTCCTGCTAGTGGTCAAGAGACCTATGATCCCCAATCGTGCCAAACGGGGGAAATTCGAGCCAAACTATGAAGGCCCGTACATCATAGACAAAATTTACCAGGGTGGAGCCTATCTACTCATGAACATGCATGGTGAAATACCTTTCAGTCCAATAAACGGTTGCTTCCTAAAGAAATACTACGCTTGACGAGTCACGGCCTAGGTCAACGATAGATGACGACGCCTATGACCGCTCGCTATCTTCCTGAGCCCAAACACTATAAGTTGTAGCTGGAAAACGGACCGAAACGTCCTTAAACTAACGATGGACCACTATATCCTAAAACTGGCTATTGACCGAGACGTTTATAAACTACTACGGACCGCAGCATCCTAAAGCTGACAAAAAAAGGGGTACGTCCACAAGCGAAATGGGAACGGATGAAAACCCGAAAGGGCTCCGTGAGTAAAAACAGCAGAGCTACCGACGAGTTTTGTGAAAACCCGAAAGGGCGCAATCTCGTTAAAGGACACTTGCAAGGTCCTCTCGACCTTGTGAGGAGAAATACCTGCGTGAGATCCTTACGGCTCACAAGGGAGCAACACACTTAGGGATCCCCACGATTCCTAGGGAGAAATTACACTTACGAGATCCTCATGACTCGTAAGGAGAATTCCCATTTGAGACCCTCACGGCTCGTAGGATTCAAAAGCCTTAAGCTACAGGGATCTGAACATATTCTTAAGCCATCACAATCTCCAATGCTGCCCTACAAGCGGTTCAATATTGATCCTTGTATACAATCTACGGGCACGAATAAACATTTCCCTAACAAAGTCTCACCCGCGACTAGGGATATGTTCACACAGTGGACAGCCCTTGTAAGTCCTCTCGACTTATAAGGAGAAAACACTCTTATAAGATCCTTACGACTTATAAGAGATCATTCACTTAAGAATCCTCACGATTCTTAAGCAGAAAACGCACCTACGAGATCCTCACGACTCGTAGGGAGAAATACCTTTATGAGACCCTTACGGCTCATGAAGTTAAAAGCCTTAGTCGACAGGATTACTAACCCTGTTCGCTAAGCCACCTTTGTTCGACATCGACAGAGGCAAATGATGATTCGCTCCTGTCAATATCCCAGTTGTAGCGATGCTGATGCCTAAATCGGTATCAAATCCCAAACTCGCAGCGAAAAGCCAGCGAGCTACGAATGCATATGAAATAGACGAAATGATGGGGCAACTTGCAACAAAATCAGCAAGTAAAATATATGCATACAAAATAGCTGAAATGGTTGGGCAACTCGCAATAAAAAGCAGCCAATAAATAAAACAAATAGCCTAAATGATTGGGCCCAGCGAAAAATAGCCGAAATGATTGGGTAATCGCGACTTTCGCGATATAAAAGCTGAAATGATAGAGCATTGCGGAAAGAAAAATATATATATAATGAAACTTTTTGCCATACAGGTGAGATCACATCGATCCCTGTATACAATCCATGGGCGCAAACAAAAAAGGAGCCATACCTTCACATCAGGCTCCATCAGAGAGAGAGCCAAATCTCGACGGTTCACAGACGACCTAGAGACCACCCTGGAGCCATGGCAAAGTCCCTGTTCCAGATCTCGACGATTCACAGACAGAGATCACCAACAGCGTTCCTCCTTGTTCAAACAGGATTCAGACGCAACAATCAACCTTGGAGCCATGGCAAAGTCCTTGTTCCAAACCTCGACGGTTCACAGACAACCGACGGAGCAAATCCTGGTCCCGTAGAACACGGCTAATGTCAATCCTGACCCCGTGGGAAACGCCCAAAGCAAATCCTGGTCCCGTAGAACACGGCTAATGTCAATCCTGACCCCGTGGGAAACGTCCAGAGCAAATCCTGGTCCCGTAGAACACGGCTAATGTCAATCCTGACCCCGTGGGAAACGTCCAGAGCACCTCCTGGTTTCGTAGAACACGGCTAATGGCAATCCTGACTCCGTGAAATACGGATGATGCAACCCCTTGAAATGCGGATGATGCAACCCCTGACTCCGTGAAATGCGGATAAAGTCAACCCCCCGACCCCGTAAAATACAGATAAGGTCAACCCCTGACTCCGTGAAATGCGGATAAGGTCAACCCCCTGACCCCGTGAAATGCGGATAAGGTCAACCCCTGATTCCATGAAATGCGGATAAAGTCAACCCCTGACTCCGTGAAATGCGGATAAAGTCAACCCTCGACTTCCCCGTCAAAGCAATTTTTTGATTCGGGAGCAAGTCAACTCAACAATCACTTACGAGTCCTCTTGACTTGTAAGGAGTAAATTCTCTTATGATATCTTTACGACTCTTAAGAGAAAACGTACTTAGGAATCCTAAATGATGTTGTTTTTCTGCTTCAAAGGACTTCAAAGACACCACACCTGCGAGATCCTCTCGACTCGTAGGGAGAAAAGTCTTTATGAGACCCTCACGGCTCATAAAGTTGAAAAGTCTTAGGTGACAGATCCTAATCCTGTCTCCCAAGCCATCATTGCCTCGCAGAGAGGTCAAGATAGATTTTCTACAGGCCACGCTCTCCTAAGTCAAACATCGACAAGAAAGGAAACAACCACTTACAAGTCCTCTCGACTCGTAAGCAAGAAAAACTCTCTTGTGAGATCCTTACGACTCTCAAGAGAAAATACACTTAAGAATCCTCACGATTCCTAAGGAGAAAATACACCTGCGAGATCCTCTCGACTCGCAGGGAGAAAAGTCTTTATGAGACCCTCACGGCTCATAAAATTGAAAAGCCTTAGGCAACAGACTTGAACCTGTTTCCTAAGCCATCGTTACCCAGCAAAGAGTCCAAGATGGACCGTCACTTACTATCTACAGGTCACACTTGCTAAAATCACATGGCAATGACACGGCAAAGAGAAGAAAGCAACAATAGAACAAAAAAAATGTGTATCTTTTATTCATGGATACAAGTTGAATCATATGAAGGAATAAAAAAAAGATACAGTACAAGTGTTCAATCTATACAAAACAGCTACTGAGAAGAAAGCGTTTTCAATAAGTCAGCAAGTTACTCGCGCACTCCTTTCAGTGCCTTCTCAAGATCGGCCGCCGCGGCCAGCTCTGCTTCAATTCGGGCCTATTGCTGCAAGCACGATGAAACCTTCTCATCGATTTCCCGTTGGGCAGCTTCGCGACTCTGCGTAACCCGCTCAATAGAGTCGAGCTTCCGCCTTAATGCCAGCCCGTCCGAAATGCATCGCTGCAAATTGTCAAAGACGGCTCTCAGTTGCGCGGCATTCGTTTCAACTTGGGCGCGCAGCCGGGCAGATTCATCCGAAGCCTCCTCGTGTTCCTTCCACCTCAAGATCGCTTCTTGTTCGAAATGGAAAAGGAAGGACACGCTCTGCTCAACCCACGCAGCCCGCTGGGAGTTCAAAGCCTGAATCTCAGGAGCAGGACGCCTAAGCTCAAGCTCATGCAGGCAGGCCTCAATCTTCCTGCAGTGGTTAACCCAAGACCCAACGACGCCTTCGTTATGGAAGTTCACAAGCGTCGCCAGCATTAGATTAACCTCGGCAGCAAAATCTGCAGCGAATGTAGGGGCCTCTGCATCAAGCTCCTCGATGTATTCGCTCAACATACGTAGACTGGTCACAGAGCCTTTTGAAGATGGACGTCTGAAAAAGGGCCCTGCCAGCATTATAATGCGAGACTCGAACGGAGTTGGAGTCGGTGTGACCGCTGCAAAACAAATCATAATCAGATGTCGTCTTAAGAAATAAAGAAAAATACACGATCAAAAGAGTCTACTATACCGGCTGCAACAGGGGGCAGAGCTGGGAGTTCCGGTGGCGCAATGATACCCTCGTCCCCTCTATCAATTTGTAAGGCTACAAGTAATGCAAAGAAGAATTAGCAATAACATAGCTTCCCGTTAAAGAAAAGAAAAGACGTCGGTTAGAAAAGATACTCACCGACACCAACGGGCGGAGAAGTGCGGGTTCAGCACTTGATACAGATGATCAAAGAGAACTCCTGCAAGATTACGATAATACATGGCCAATACACGAAAGATGTTGTCCCCGATTTAAATTAATCGCAAACACATACCTTCCAGCAGTTGAGAAGATATAAGAGGAGACGAAGGGGCAACGACCGTCAGAGCGGCGACTGGTGGTGCTTCTTCAGGTATCACAACCTCAACGCTCGCCACACCTACAGTCGAAAGGAACAGAATGTCATCAGAAGGGATTGCAAAACGAAAAGAATACAGCGACCCGAGACCTACCAGACAAGTCATCAGCCAGAACTGCGACGGGAGCATCACCAAGCACACGACTTCTTCGATCTCAATCGGGGGGATAGTTTCGCCACCTGTGGCTTCGTCCCATAATTCCACAAGAGCCATCGTGACACTCGCGATGCCAGGCGATGGCAGCGAACCGCAGGTGGAAAGAGCGGCAATTGGAGCAGTCCCGGACTCCTGGGAAAGAGTAGCCGCTTCGGGCTCAGTGGTTGCCGTCATCTCACCTGCCACCTCCTCACCAGGACTTGGCCCTGCAGGGTAAGATATATAAGAATCTGAAGATCAAATTCTAACAAAAGGACCCAGTGTTACGTTACCTTGGGATGACTTTTCAATTGCTTCTCGAGCCGCGCGTACCGCCTGTCTATGAACGGTAGACAGAGCAGCCGTGGCACCCTCTGAAGAAGCAGGGACAGGGGAAGCAGTGCTCGAGCCTGCACCTACGGCCAAGGCGGCGTTACGTTCTCTTGCTGCACGCCTTCTGCGCTTCCTTTCCGCCTGGGCCGTGAGAGCTGATCTTCTTAGGTCCTCCGTCAAGGAGACGTCATCGTCCGCGCCAGGAGCTACCTCTGGAACCGTTATGGCGTCCGTCATCAGTTGCTTAAGTAAAGCATCTTTTGGCAATACTAGGGAAGCTGGGACTTGGCTAGCCGGCCTTGGAAGCGTCTCCGCACCGCCCTGCGAAGTCGGCATGGCACTTGGGATAACTTGGGTTGAAGTAGTCCCTGCGATAAGATGAAAAGGGGGTCAGATTACCCATAGAGGCATAATGAACCGAAATATACCAACGCTCAGCGAAGCGCGAAGCCTCTCTTCCTCCTCAAAAGTTTTGAGGGAAGCCGCAAGAACCTCTTCAGTGGAAACGCCTGTTGAAGAAAAAGTGTCAGTCAAAACACGATAATAAAAATGTAATGCAACAACAAAAGATATGACTGAATATTACCTGACTCAGCGAGGGTGATCAGTCCTGCCTTATGGCTAGCCAGTCGCTCGGAAGCTGCGATGGCAGCCTCCAAATTAGTATCATCTGGCGCCATGAATAGATCCCCGTTGGTCCCGTATTCGCTCAGGCGCTCGCTGTAAGGAGCATGAGTCTCCTGACCAAGTACAACGTCTGCAGAAAGAATCGACTTCTTCTTCTTCTGCGAGCGAGTACCGGCCGCCGGTAACACGAGCTTGCATTTAGCGGGCAACTTCGGGTGGCGAGTCCCAATCTCCGCACCCAAGCCGGACTCAGGAGACGCCATAGCTGACCCTTCAACGGGAGCATGGGGTATCGGTAGCTCAGGCATATCACGTTGCGCCACAGCCGCAGCAGCTTCCCTCAAGGGAGGATGGACAATGGTTCGTTGCTTTAAAGGAATAGCGGGGTTACCAGCCGGGGCGGTGCCCTTACGATCAAGCAGCAATCGCTTTTCTTCCCTAATGACGGCGCCTATCGAATGTTGATACCACGCCACATAAACGTTCAGGGCCTTCGGAACGCAGCTCGGTTCACTAATGAAGAAGTTGGACCCTGTAGTTAGGCGCATAAAATGATGCAGCGCGCTCCGGATACCCTCTTCGGTAGCAGCGGATTCTGCCAAGAAAGCCTCAAGCGGGACGCCCTGATTGTAGCTTAACTGCTGGGCGAAATGATGCAGGTTGTATCTCATGAACAACGCCGCATCATTCTGCCTAAATACGAGAAAGCCCGGCCTGATGGAGTATAGATGAAGAATCTCCCGAGCTTTCAAGACAGTCCCCGTCTTTAAAAATGTCCTGCAATGGAAGCACCGTTTTCGCGGATTCCTGGCCGACGGTCAAAATTTTATCGGTGAAGGACATACCATCTCCAACCGTGCGTGGACGAAGGAGCAAACCCTAGCTTCCCACGGTGTCGGATTTACGATGGATGCGTCGATTAGCCGCATGAACCGAGGGAACTTACATCTATCATAAAAGGAAGGCCTTCTGTGGATACCGAAGACGCCAAGCACGTGCAACTCGAGCCACGAAGTGAAATAATGTATTGAGAAGTTGGCAGGCTGCACCCCTGGCTCAGTAGTATCCGCTGCCAAGCTGAGGCCGTGATACAAATGGGCTAACCCAGCGATCCCGACGGCCACTTGTATCCCAGCAACCATTCGATGCGCTGGGTAGAAGACGGACGGCCTCATACGGCGAGGGTGCATCGGAAGCACAAACCAGCTCAGCCATAACCCAAGAAACTCTAAAAAGAACGTTTCTTCATCGATTCCATGAGCTGCCAACTCTGCAAAAGGGACAACTGGGGTGTAGGGGAGAAAGAAACTCTTCTGATCCGCCTCCGCCGTCGGCAGATTGCCTAAACCTAAGCCAAAAGGGTCGTCAAGCTTGGCGAACTTCGCGGCTTCCTTCGACAGTACCTCCGAGCGGAGAAAACGAGCGATAAAATCCGTAAAATTAACCCCACGACCTTCGGATTCGAGAAAAAGGTTCTCATAGATATTCAGCACCTTTATCAAACTCGGGAATTGGTATTGAATAGCGTTTTCCGGGGTAAGACCCATTACAACTGATTTGGTGGCAAAAATGTATTCATCCGAAAGAAGCAGCTCCTCGTAATGTTCTCCCCTAACGGGTAAATCCGAGATCTCAGCAAATTCCTCCAAAGAAATAGAGACTTCTCGATCCAATAAGAGGAAGGTGTGGGTCGGAATGTTCCATTGCTCCAGAAATGCCTTAACCCACCATGTTGGAGCTGTGGAATACTGGAACAAAGAGGCATAGATCGCAGGGTACAATCTGAGCCTTAGCAGTTGTGGCTTCTTCGCCGATAAGATGTATCAGGCCCACTGCAGATATCCGGCTGGGTGACGGGGAGTTAGTCCTATGTTGTATGGCTGTCCCCAAGGGCGCGACTCACCCTGACATATGCGCTGTCCTAGAGTGTCCAAAACCACCGGCGGCTGCACGGGTATTGCGACCATAGAAGGCCGAAGGAGACCCCCTGAAGTCCAATTCACCTCCTCTACAGTATAGTTTATCGGGGACGCATCTGCATAAGGGATCGCTGAAATTGGATCCGAAGGTGTCGCGCAAGAAAAGCTCCGCCGACCCCTGATGATTTGGTTGTACCATGTTCCCCATAGATGAAGATTCTTGTGCTCTGGGTCATGATCTTTAATCGGTGCAAAAACCTCCCGGTCTACGGGCACTTCGGGGAATCCGCCTTCCGAACGGACGAACGGGAAGAAAGTGTCGAAAGACATAGTACCTGCGCGGAAAAGAACAAATTTTCAGCCGCCAATACTATAGTTTAAGTTCTGTCACTAGGTATTTTAAATCTGTACCAAACTGCAATGCAGTGAAAAGGGACCAAAGGGGACCCACATAATCTAGATGACAGTTCATCATTAATAAAACAGTCTCATCATTTGATGAGACTGTCATTAAATGAGGAAATCCTCAATTGATTCTCATTCAATGAGAACCCCTCGGGCAGAGGAGTAAATCTCCCCTTGAGAGCAGTGTTCTGTGATAGAATGACACCTGTCAGATTCTAATGATGAAGGAATAAAATTCCTCAAGAAAATTCTAAGAGCCTTGCTCTGTAAAAATGATGGAATAACCCATCAGAAAACTTAAAGTAAAGTTTTAATGGAATAAAATTCCATGATCTTCAAGATCCATGAACAAACTTTTAAGAGTTCTTTATGAAAGATTAATAAATCTATATGATTTGAAAAGAGCAAAACTCTGTTGAGAAACCGTACAAAGGTTTTCTTGAAGATTTATGATCTAAAAAGAGCAAAACTCTATTAATGGGTTAAGAAACCCTAAGAAAGATCTCTTTAGATCTATGATTCCAAGAAAGCAAAGCTCTCTGTTAATGAAACCCTAAAAGAAGGTTTTCTTTAGATCGAAGATCTATGAAGAGCAAATCTCTGTTAATGGGTAAAACCCTAGATTATTAAAAGATCTTTTAAAAGATTTAATCTTTACCTAAATTCTGACAGAGTTCTGTCCTTAAGAAAATTCTTAAGATGAAGAGCTATGCTCTGAAGGAGAATAAAAATTCTCAGAAAGTAGGAAGATGAACAGAAATCATCTCAAGGGCTAAGGGTCCTATTTATAGGCACTGAGATGCCGTTTTAACTTCTGAGTTGATCCAAGGGCGCAGATACTGCCACCGCTGCACTCACATGTAGGCCACGTGAGCACAACGGTTGGGGGGAATTTGTTTCCCCCAATCAGAGCAAAGCTCTGTTCAAAATTCAAATTTTGAAATGAAGCAACGCTTCATTGCAGCGCCAAGTACGCTGCGCCCTAAGTAGCGCACCACGTGTAAAGCGCGTGTGCGCTAGCGCTAAGTGCGCTGCACTCCAAGCAGCGCACCATGTGCAAAGCACGGGTGCGCTAGCGCTGGAACTAAAAACTCCCCACCGTCAGATCAAAGATCCAATAAAGATGATAAATCATCAATTAAGCAGAATAAAATTCTGTTAAGAAAAGATTCCTCAAAATTTTTCCAAACAAGAAAATTGTGCTCTGTAAATCAGAGCACCGTTGTATCAATGATCCAAAGGTGATTAAAAATCACCAAAATACAGAATAAATTCTGTATGGAAAAGATTTCCCAATCTTGTTAAAAATAAGAAAATTGCCTTCTGTAAATCAGAAGTCCTTGAATCAAAGATCCAACGGTGGGGAAATCCCCAAATCAATTTGAGAAAAGATCACCTTAACTAATTGAACAAATCGCCCTATATAAATGCCCCAAGACTTCAAGTCTCATACAGAGGAACCCCCTCTCCCCTCATAAACTTTGAGAAATCTCAGAAAGAAGAGCCAAACTCTCGGTAGAAGAAGAACTTTTCTTCAAGGTAAAAAGAACAGAAAGACGAAATCGTCTCATATAAAAAAAAAGAATGCACTTCTTTCTTTAAGATCATAGATTTATAAGATCAAGGTCTTTCACAAAGAGATCAGAGGATCTCATCATAAAATAAGAAGAAAAACATAATTCTTCTCACAGATCATAGATCTATAAGACTAAGATCTTTTACAAAGAGATCATAGTATCTCATTATAAAAGGGGGGGAGGAATAATTCAATTCTCTTAAAATCACAGATCTATAAAGACAGAGCCTTTCACTCAAAATAAAAGATTGAAACATCTCCTACAAAATAAGAACTTTGTTCTTAGAACCTTAAGACAAAGTCTCTTCTAAATGAGAATTTATTCCTCACGTGTGCGCCACTGGACAGATAGCGCTTTGCACTCATGGACTGGCGCTCACCGCCGAGCGCACCCCGTGCTCCTCACGTGTGTGCCACTGAACAAATAGTGCTTTGCGCTCATAATCTGGCGCTCAGCATCAAGCGTATCACGTGCTCCTCACGTGTGCGCTACCCAGCAGAAACGCTCTGCTCTTTTTGACTGGCGCAAAACGCCAAGCGTGCCACGTGCTCCTCACGTGTGCGCTAAATGAACATAAATTGTTTTATGAATAAAACCCAGAGCTATGATGGATGCTCAGCATTCAGTAAAAGACAAAAATATTGTCAGAACTCAAATCAATGCATAGCATTGTCAAATGTTTAACATTTCAACTGAGTAGGAAGAGCCCAAATTGTCTATAAACCCCTCAGTCAGATTAATTGAGCCCATATGCTCATAAATCTCAAATCTTAGTCCCAATTGGACTACAGATCTCTCAACCAACATTGGTTCAAGAGTACATCTCTTCACTCCTCTGATATTTGTCGATCCTTCAACGTCTTCAGAGAGGTGACGGGTCCCGATAACCAAACATTTCAGGGACTGTAGGGTCCTTAAACTCATGGACTATGATGTCCTTAAACTTTATAGATTATGACGTCTTTAAACTATGGACTGTGGGGTCCTTAAACTCATGGACTATGATGTCCTTAACCTTGGACCGTGGGGTCCTTAAGCCCATGGACCATAATGTCCCTAAACTAATGGACCGCAAAGTCCCTAAACTAAATCAATAGAGTCCAAATGCTCTTTTGTTGGATCTAAACGATCCCGTTAAGTAGATCTTAGTCTAAAATTAGACTAACGTATCCTTAGCAAACGTTTAAGTTGATCTTAGTCTCAAATGAGACTAACGCATTCTTAAACCCAAACCCAAATCTAAGAAGATACGGATTTGGACTAATCCAAGAAGATACGGATTTGGACTAATCCACGCCCTACGGACGACAACATAAATTAGTCTCCGTATACAATCCACGGGCAACCAAAAACAAAACAAACACACACGACACGAAGTGACCATCTGGAGAAGGAGAAAGTGGTTACCGCGATGCGGTAGCGTAATTAACTGCAGGGTTTGCGCCTGCAGGGAAGAGCGTCCCCACAATCAAAAACCTCTCAACGAAGGGAAATCTGACGAACTCTGCTACATCGGCCGCATCCGTTTAAACCTTCAATACATGGTGCCATAAATCAACTTGGTATCTTCGGAGAGGTGGACGGATAGCACCAATTAGCATCTGCCCTCGAAATTCAGGCCTGACGTCCCAACGTCCCGGTCGCGTCTTTCAGCGGAGAACAAACATTTCTTAGATAAATACAATGGTTTTGTCCGTTACAAATAAATACATTAAATTTTATGAGTTTTTTAATATACCCACTTTTTAAAAAATTATTTCGAAAAAACTCCCTTTTAAATTCGACATTTCAAATTTAAAAGGGAGGTTTTTGGAAATAAAATTTCACGTTTTTCAGATAAATGTCATGGATTTTGTTTTCATAAATAGATATTCACATATTATTCCAAAACCCGACGCATTGCACAGAGATTACTGCTAGTTGGTACTAATGCATATCGAACATCTGACTTTCTTATTTGTTGTCATTATAAATTTTATGACTTCGATAGTGTTTACAGACCACTCATAAAAGAGAGTTTAGCTTTAGTGATTGCCTATTTATTTTTATTTATTTATTTATTGGTAATTACATGCAGATCCAATTATGTGGGTTGGAGATGGAACCCATAGTTTAGATATATGGAAGAAGAAAAAATCCCTCTGATTTAAATTATGTTTTCGCAGACCCAACTCGGCATTTCCATCATAAATCATTCCCACTATTAACTACTAGTATTTTGCACATGCAAGTATAAATAAAAAGAAAACGAAGTTAGTTATTGAGATATATTTGTGTAGAGTTGGTAATTAGAAGGAATGTGGGATTAGTTGCGGTTTGAATTTTTTTAATTAATTTCTTTTGCAAATTAAAGAGCCAAAACTCCCCTTGCCTTTTACACTCTAATAGAGATAAAAGAGACATGTTTTTAATTTTCTTGCATATTACACTATAATGGAGATAAAAGAGACATGTTTTTCATTTTCTTGCATAGTTCCAACCTGTAACATGTTTTTAGCATATCCCTGCTGCTCGCAGTAGAGGCAGAACCTTTTCAGGGGGAAAAAAATCACAAGCATTTGAAGCAACCAGAGAAGCTAGTTTTGAATATAAAAATGACTGTATATACAACAACACAAACCCCAGAGGAGTTCACGATTACAAATTCGGCTACTCAAAAGGAAAAGCATGCCTAGGAGGAATGGCAGCATTTGCTTCTCTACTCAAAAGGAAAAGCATGCCTACACATTTTATGCACAGTTTGGTAATCATAAGAAGCTTATAGCACAATAGCCGAACAAAAGCTCCTCTTTCCGATCGACTTCCAGCGATAGCTACTCCACCCAGTTCCTTCTTTATAACATTCTACCTGTAAAAACATTACGGGATTAAAGGAAGTTAAAAAATCACTTGATTACGCTGAAGTCGATATTTAGAAGCAGATAGAGATGTGCGAATTAGCTACGTACGGTGTCTACTATCTCTTTTTCATCATCGATGCCGCCTATTGAAAACAGTGAGTTGCCAAGGACCACAGCTGAGGCATACCCTCTGAGAAATTTCATCGGCTCTCCCATTGCCCAAGAATTCTTACAGGGATCAAATATTTCAACGCTAGAAACCATCTTCTGACCATCATAACCCCCAATGCAGTATCTGTTCAAGAAATATAAAGGCCAACCGAGTTTAAGATATGAGATACAAAAATAGCACTTAATATCTAATGTTCATTTTTAAAAATAAGGAAAAAAAAATAGACGTACAGGTTTTCATTAAATACAGCCAAAGAGTGACTAGCTCTTCTCGTGTCCATTGCTGGGAGCTTGGTCCAATAACCTTGACGAGGATCCAATCTTTCAGCTGATCTGCAAAAGGAGAAAACATTGAAGTTGTTAATATTATCTCCATTTATATTAAATAACAATTCTCCATTTGTACAACAAAGCAATTCTTCACATGGATGAAATCATGAAAGCCACACAACTTGGATTGTGAAGGGCTTCACTAAGTAAAGATTATAGTGTATCGAAGGTTGGCTTCCCTCTGTCTCTAAGGATGAAACGAGGGCATGCCATTATCCTCATAAAAAATATTCATGACCAGGGTTAATTGCACAAAAGCACCTGTAATTTACCTTGTACCACACTCATGCCCAATCAAATGAATTATCAGTGCAAACACCTCTTTTCATTGATTGCAACCCTAAAAACACATTCTACTATAAACAAAAATAAAGTTCTTATAACTGCGGTGACATGTTTTGCGAAAGGTTTCACTATCACTGATGATAATGTATGTGTGAAGGATAGATTGGATTAATCCCAATACTCCTCTTTATATAGGTAATGCCATTTTTGCTATTACACCCCTACTTAGCATCTAATTATATATAAGAAACCCGAGTACAATACAGGTATTCTAACACTCCCCCTCAAGCTGGAGCATACATATCATACATGCCCAGCTTATTACAAATAAAATGCACTCTATTCCTTTCCAAAGGTTTTGTGAATAAATCTGCTAAATGATGATCAGATTTAACATAGCAAGTGTCGATGATCTCACCTTCAACCTTTTCTCTCACAAAATTGCAATCAACCTCGATATGTTTCGTCCGCTCATAGAATACAGGATTAGAGACGATAAAGATTGCAGCCTTATTATCACAATATAGCCGCATAGAAGAAGTGGGCTCAAAACCAAGTTCTCCAAGCAGAAAGCGGATCCATACAAGTTTACAAGTAGTATTCGTCATGGCTCGGTATTCTGACTCGCATTGGAACGAGACACTACATTTTGCTTCTTACTTTCCCAGAAGACCAAGTTATCTCCTACAAACAAGCAATATCATGCAGTATGTCTACGATCAGATGAAGACCCAGCCGAATTTGCATCAATGAATCCTGCTACCCGAGAATATTCATGATATGAATACAGTAGACCCTGTTGACCTTATTGGGCAACATCACCTTAGTTTTAATATTGGACAGAACACTATTTAATTATCTTTTACACACTGACGATACTTATGATTAAGTTTCATGATTTCAGTGTGAGACATAACAGGTATTGCAAATAAAAAAAGTCAAGCATAGCGATATCAAAGAGCAAATGAATATGATGATATGGACTTACAAGACGTACAGACACAAGACGTACAAACAAGGAAATCAAATAAAACGAGCATTAGCAATATCAAATGAAGCAAAAGGACATGGCGACAAGGAATTATTAAGACAAAGAGATAAAGAAAACAAAAAAAGGGAATGGTTTGAGAGATGAAGACCCAAGCGACTCGGAGAACGTGCATCAAATGAGTAAAACATGTAATTTCTCTATTTATTGAGTCGTAGATCATCTCGTAGGAGTCACATGATTTTAAATTTTCAAAAACTCAAATACCTGAAATGACGGTTTTTGAGGCGTCTTATGTATCCATGAGACGTCTCACAGTGTCTTTAATCTCTTCCATTTGTTCTTGACATCTTGAGCCGTCTCACCTTTTCTTGAAACGTCTCATATCCATTCCCTGCATAGTGAATTTGTTCTGTTGCTATGAGCCGGCTCATACCTTTTTGAGACGTCTCACATTTTGTCACGCCTCGCTTCCCAAAATACGTAAATACGGAACGTAACAAAGTCAATCATACTACCTATGATGAGGAAATATCATTGCATAGTCATATTGCGGCTGTCAATCAGATATCAAGAACAGATAATATACATCTATTTATCTCATGTCCAAACTGCCACAATAAATAATAACGAAAAGATAGTGGAAACAAATAAAGATCTAACAAAATAAATAATATCCTAAACTCGTCCCTTATGGCAACGACAAATCCATAACTAAAAAATAAATCAAAAACATCACCAAACTAAAATAAGCGGAAAGCTTTTCACTGTTCGGCTGTCACGCCCCGCTTCCCAAAGTACGCTAAAATGGGCACGTGACATAGCCAACCATTCTACCTGTAGGTAGGAAGTATCCATCCACAGTCACATTACGGCTGTAGAGATATCAAGAACAAAATAAAACTATCTAAAACATGTCCATAATCCAAGATAACATGAGTCAAGAATAAATAAATGCGGAAGCGAAAGATCCAATACAAAATAACTGGAATGTATGTCCCATAATGCGGGCTCACATCAGGAATAAAATGCAGGAAAGAAAAGCTAACTACTGCTAACACTCACAGCTCAGCCTGTCGGCTGAAGTACTCCTGCTCGGACTGCGACAGCGGTACAAAATCTGGGCCATGCAAAACCCAGACGTCAGCGCGTCAAGTCATCAAGTCATAACATAATAAACAGGCAATGCGAATATAAACATGAATAAAGCAAGGGTAACAATAATATGAATCAGAGCAGTGCAGTGTGCAGTGGGTAAACTGGACTGTTCTATCAGGTTCTCTGTTCTAAAGTCTTTGAAACCAAATTGATGAATCATCGATGTAACTCAATAGTATCCCGTACATACCCGGGACCACGGCCCCAATATTCTCGGGCTGAAACCGAGACATGCCGCTAGGCAACAAACAGGAACGTGTACAGATGAATGATGTCAGCATTATCATTCCAAGGCTGGCCTAGCCTAAAACTGATCAGAACAGGTAGTGAACTGTTGAGTTACAAGTCAGGTTTCACCTTTGGTTTCCCCATACCCCTAAGTTATATGTGTAAGTCAAGTCAGGTATCCCGAAATCAAAAAACTAATGCCAACACAGGATCAGGTAAACAGGTTTGTCTGGATAGACAACAGGAACGGTCCATGAGGACTACATGTCAGGTTTGTTAGCACAAGATCAGGTAACGGGTCAGGTCATGGTACATCAGGTCAAGTCAAGCAGTATACGGTACCATGTCGGGTAAATCAATATGTATGTAGCAAGTCAGGTCAAGATGTAAACAATATCATGGGTATGCTCATACTCAGTTACATAATCACGCATGGTTATCAACAACATGATAAAAGCAATGAATTAAGCAATAGGCAGATTCATTCAATTAGCAATACAGTTATCAATTGTGTCACAGAGATGATTTCAACATTATAAGAATGCAGCAAGACAATTATAGCCGTTTAATCATGTTAACAAGTTAAGACTTCATGGATGCAATGATATAAATATATATAGGTTCCAAGTTTGAAAGATAAATATTATATAACAGTATTCAACACGAAAAAGAGAAATGATCGTACCAAAGTTAAATTTATAGGTTTAGGGTGTTATTAATATGTATGTAAATATTATTTAGCATGTCGCAAGGGGTACTTGCCTCGACGGATCGCGAATCGGGAAAACGGAACGTTAAACGTCGGTGGGGAAAACTCGCGACGGGCGCACGGTTCACGGAATGAACCCAAACAACGAACAGTGGAACCACACAGGTCAGGATACCTCGCTGGATCGTCGGGACACGTCGCCGGCACGGCCGGATTCCGGCGAACCCAAAACAGTGAATCTACAATTTCAAGAATTGTAATGGAAGAAAAGAAAAAGGAGAAGAGAGGAAGGATGGTGGAGAGAAGGCTTACATCGATCACAGAGGGGTCGTGAAGGTCGACGACGTCGACGGAGATCCGGTGCACGAACTGTAGAAGGCCCGGCAATCAACAGTAAAGATTTTGTTAAGAAACGAAAAGAAGGAGGAAGGAGAAAGAAGACGGATAGGTAAAGCTTACAGGGGTTGTACGAAGGCCGGGGCACGGAGGCGAGGCCGTCGGCGGCGACAGATCCGGCGGTGCAACGCGTGCAGGGGGCGCAGGTGGCCGCGGCGCTGGTCGGGGTGTGCAGGCTCGGAAGGAAGGAGATGGGAAAAAAGGTGATGAGGGTGAGGAGATGACGAGGACGAAGAGGCCGGTGATGGTGGTGTCGGCGTTGGGATGCAGCGGCGAGGGAGACGGTGGTTAGGGTTCGCGATGGGTTTCTGCGTTCGTGAAAGAAAAAGAAGGAAAAAGATAAATAGAGGAGAGAGAGAGAAGGATGGGGAGAGAGAGAGAGTAATGAGGTGTGGGGCCCACGGGATTAAGGGTTATACGATTGGCTGGGAAAAAATTTCGTTTGTTAGGAAAAGATTTTAAAGAAAAGATTTATAAGTATATAAAAATATTAGATGGTTAATATGTAAATATTTAGACGGTTAAAATATATTAGAATTTGGGATTTTGGCGCAAAGTAAAACATTTCCAAATCGCGTCCGGGTCGGGTCCAAAAATTTGAAATTGAAATAATAAAATTTTAGGCGGGATCCAAAATTTAAAATGAAGTGTTTTATGATCAAAAAGCATACCCCAAAACGGACACACGTACGTGCGCGTAGCCGTCCAAACTCGCCTGTTTCACTGAACGGGACGAGAACACGATGCACGGACGCTACCACAGGGTTAGGGGTGTCAAGCAGGCCAAGATGAATATTTTTAATTTTATTTTAGATGCCTTAAATTGTTATATGCAGAATTGAATTGACGGGGTAAAAATTACAATAAGTAACAATCAAGTAAGATAAATGAAATAAATGCCACACTACGCTCAAACGGTAACTGAAATTAGTAGCATTGGGCTCGGGTGTTACATTATACCCAACTACAAAAAGAATTTCGTCCTCGAAATTCCAAGAATACAAGGATAGATAACTACAAGAAAAGGTGAGGAAACTTCTGCCGGATTTCATCTTCTCGTTCCCAAGTGGACTCTCCATGCGAGCGATTACCCCAAGAAACAAGCACAAGAGGGATCACCTTGTTCTTAAGAACATTTTCCCTTCGATCCACGATTTCAATCGGTCGCTCCTCAAAAGTCAAGTCTTCTCGTACTGTTAGCTCCGAATGATCCAATACGTGTGTTTCATCTCGAACATACCTACGGAGTTAAGATACATGAAACACATCGTGCACATTCGCCAAGGACTGCGGTAACGCCAAACGATACGATACTTCACCAACACGCTCCAAGATCTCAAAGGGTCCAACGAATCGAGGACTAAGCTTTCCTCGACTTCCAAAACGAATCACCCCTCTAGTCGGTGATATCTTCAAGAATACCAAATCACCCACGGCGAACTCTAGAGGTCTTCTCGACGTGTCTGCCCAACTCTTCTGTCGGTCTTGTGCTGCCTTCATATAATTTCTGATAGTGTTAACCTTCTCAACTGTCTGCACAACCAAATCCGGTCCCAATAAACTTCGTTCACCGACATCGTCCCAACAAACAGGTGAACGGCATCTACGACCATACAAAGCTTCAAATGGAGCCATCTGGATAGTTGCCTGAAAACTATTGTTGTAAGAAAACTCCACCAAATGTAGATGATCTTCCCAAGAACCCTTGAAGTCCAACATGCATGCTCTCAACATATCCTCAAGAGTTTGGATTGTTCTCTCCGACTGACCATCAGTTTGAGGATGATAAGCTGTGCTAAACTTCAGTCGAGTCCCCAAACTTTCCTGTAAACTCCGCCAAAAGTGTGATAAGAACCGAGTGTCTCGATCGGACACGATGCTCACCGGTACTCCATGCAATCTTACAATCTCTTGCATGTACCGCTCCGTCAAAGTCTCTGTTGATTGACCAACCCGAAAAGGAATAAAGTGAGCTGCCTTGGTCAATCGATCAACAATCACCCATACAGCATTGTTGCCCTTTGGACTCCGCGGTAAAGCCGTCACGAAATCCATGGTTATATGTTCCCACTTCCACTGAGGAATCGAAAGTGGTTGCAATAAACCAGCAACCCTTTGATGTTCAGCCTTAACTTGCTGACACACCAAGCACTTCGCCACAAAGCGAGCAATCTCCCGTTTCATGCCTTCCCACCAGAAATGTTGTCGAATATCTCGATACATCTTTGTGCCTCCTGGATGTGCAGAATAAGCTAAACTGTGTGCCTCCTTCATAAACTCTTCGCGAATATCTTCCTTTGGCACACACAAACGGCTACCATACATCAACGAACCATCTTCGTGGATCAATAAATCTGTTCGTAGTCCGGCTTCAACCTGCTCTCGAAACTTTTGCAGTCTAGGATCCTGCGATTGTGCTGCTTTAATATTCTCGATCAACGATGACTGTACTTGCAGCTGCATCAACTGTCCCGAAGAATGCGGTAGCACAACCTCCAAGTCAAATTTTCGAAAATCTTCAACAAGCCCCTTCTGCGTAGTTAACACCTGAATTGCTGATAACCGACTAAGCGCATCCGGCACGACATTAACCTTCCCCGGATGGTACTTAAGATCAAGATCGTAGTCAGCCATCAGCTCCAACCATCTACGCTGCCTCATATTAAGCTCCATCTGTGTGAACACATATTTCAAGCTCTTATGATCAGTAAAAACTTCAACCCTTTCGTCCAAAAGATAGTGTCTCCAAATCTTCAAAGCGAAAATCACAGCCGCAAGTTCCAAGTCATGAGTTGGGTAATTCTTCTCATGGGTCTTTAACTGTCTCGATGCGTACGCTACAACATTCCCATGCTGCATCAAAACACATCCCAATCCTTTCCCAGATGCGTCGCTGTGAATCACCAATCCTCCGGAGTTGTCTGGCACGGTCAGAATAGGGACGGTTATCAACTTCTGCTTCAACGTCTCGAAAGCTAACGCACATTTGTCCGTCCATACAAAAGGTACCTCCTTGCGCGTAAGCTTGGTTAACGACTCCGTCAGACGAGCAAAGTTCTCCACAAATCTTCTGTAATACCCGGCGAGTCCAAGAAAGCTTCTTATCTCCGCAACATTCTTTGGAATCGGCCAATCACGAACTGCTGCAATCTTTTCGGGATCGACGGCAATTCCATCGCCCGACGCAACATGCCCCAAAAACTTTACTTCCTCCAGCCAAAACTCGCACTTGCTCATCTTCGCATATAACTTTTCTCGTCTCAACGTTTGCAGTGCGATCTTCAAATGTTCAGCATGCTCCTCCAAACTCTTCGAATAAACCAGAATAGCGTCAATAAAAACCACGATAAACTGGTCCAAGAATGGTGAAAAGATTCGGTTCATCAAGTCCATGAATACTGCCGGCGCATTCGTTACTCCGAAGGGCGTCACTAAGTATTCGTAATGTCCATACCGAGTTCGGAACGCCGTCTTGCAAATATCTTCTGCTTTCACTCGGACCTGATGATATCCGGATCGCAAATCCAGCTTCGAGAATACCCTCGCGCCACTAAGCTGCTCGAAAAGTTCGCCAATGCGAGGGATCGGGTACTTGTTCTTAATAGTCACCCGGTTTAATTCTCGATAGTCGATGCACATCCTTCTTGTGCCATCCTTCTTCTTCACTAGAAGAACTGGAGCTCCCCAAGGCGAGTTACTGCTTCGAATCCAACCCTTCTTAAGCAAATCAGCAACCTGTTTCTTGACTTCTTCCAACTCTACTGGTGCCATTGGATAATACGCTTTGGATACTGGCGCTGCACCAAGAATAAGATCAATTGCGAACTCCGCGTCTCGCTGTGGCGGTAATCCCGATATATCTTCAAACACGTCCATAAAATCACGAACGACAGCTGACTCCTCACTTTCATCAACTTCTATTGCTGCAAGAATATTGTTTGTCGGCCTAGCCCTAAACTCGACTGGCCCGACAGAACTGCTTCCTCCAGTGAAGCTAAACCCGGGATGTCCGGGAATCTGGAAAATTACCTTCCTTGCCCTACAATCAATGTGAGCGTGGAAAGTGCTAAGAAAATCCATTCCCAAGACGACTTCGTAGCTGCCCATATCAATCACCAAGAAATCTGCAAAAAGCTCCCGTCCGCACACAACAACTGTACAATCTTTACATTCCCTACTAGCCATGATTTTCCCATTCCCAGTGTGTATGTCCCAGAAACTAGACTGGGTCGTGTAGTCAATCGAGTGTGTAGTTAAAAACTTGGATGACATAAAACAATGGGATGCACCAGAATCAAATAACGCTAATGCGGGCAAACCATGAACGAGTAGAGTACCTGAAACAACTTCTCCTGACGCCTTAGCTTCTTCAGCCGTCAAGGTAAAAGCTCGAGCCTGATTAGGTCCTTGAGTCAGCTGTTTCTGTCCTTGGAACGGTCTCTACGGAGGCTTCTGAAAATCATCTCTCGTACGAAGCTTCGACGGACAAGCATTAACGGCGTGATCTGCCGCTCCACAAACCAAACAGAGTCCCAGCCTCCTTCGACAATCATTTTGCATGTGGCCAGGTAAATTGCAGTAGTTACAAGTCATGCTTTCTTCGATCGACGACAACAGGCTTCTTCATGGGTGCTACACCTCGACGGTCCACTGGAGTACCTCTGCGACCATGAGCTCGGTTTGGTACAAATGCTGGCTTCCTTACCGCAACTGTTGTCTGCTGCAAACTCCCCTTCATCCCAGATAAACTCTGCTGCTCTCGGGCTGCCGCAAGTACTTGTGAGAAAGTGGTCAAACCCAGGAAGACAATCTGCCGCTGGATGTCCACGTCCAAGCTGCGCATGAACCTTCGTGCCCTGTCTGCATCGTTGGCAACTAAAGGTCCAGCGAATCTGCTGAGTCTTGTCCATTCTGCTGCATGCACATCTACGGGTGCTCCATTCTGCTTTAGCCCGATGAATTTCTCCTCCATTTCCTCCCGTGCAGTCCGCGGGAAGAACTTCTCCAGGAAACTCTTTGAAAAATCCGTCCACTTGATCGGCTTGGGCAAGCGGTTCTCCTCCACAAGCCACCATTCTCGGGCGTAGTCCACTAACTGAATGCGTACCACACCAACTCTTTTCTCATCCGGAATCTGTGACGCAATAAGCAAATTCTCTGTGTCAACTAGCCACTGCTCCGCTGGCAACGGCTCCTCCAAACCAGTAAATGTAGACGGACCCAAACGCCTGAAATCTGCTACGGTCCCTACTCGGTCGACTGGTTTAGCTCCAACATTGTTCACAGACTGCTGAACGATCTGCAAACCTTCCTGAAACGATTCCGCTTGCTGTTGGATCAGCTCGGTCTGTTTCTTTTGATTCTCCAGCATTCCTCTTATCACTCCAAGCATGGCGGCTTCGTCCACACGCCTTTGGTACGTCTTCAAATTCTTACCGGCCATATTCCTGAAATCAAAACACCCAACATTAACATGATAGATTCTAAATATAGATCAAGGCTAGAACTCCAAGATACTTAAATAGAGTGCCGCATTGTAACTATGCCGCGGTATCATAGCCACAATTACATAACTCCACCCAAGTCGCCTAAGTCCTAGAGATAACAAAGAATCAGGTTTCGAGTCGATACGCAAAGGAAGTTTGCACATCGTAAAAGATATAATCAGGAAGAATGTGATTCAAGAATGGTAAAACGGCAAGGTGGCAGGACATGTTTCCTAAACACGGGTATTTTGATTCGTGTATTGGGTACAATACCCAACTACAAAAATTAACCCGACTATCCTATGGCTTTGATACCAAAAGAACCATGTCACGCCCCGCTTCCCAGAGTACGCTAAAATGGGCACGTGACATAGCCAACCATGCTACCTGTGGGTAGGAAGTATCCATCCACAATCACATTACGGCTGTAGAGATATCAAGAACAAAATAAAACTATCTAAAACATGTCCATAATCCAAGATAACATGAGTCAAGAATAAATAAATGCGGAAGCGAAAGATCCAATACAAAATAACTGGAATGTATGTCCCATAATGCGGGCTCACATCAGGAATAAAATGCAGGAAAGAAAAGCTTACTGCTAACACTCACAGCTCAGCCTGTCGGCTGAAGTACTCCTGCTCGGACTGCGACAGCGGTACAGAATCTAGGCCATGCAAAACCCAGACGTCAGCGCGTCAAGTCATCAAGTCATAACATAATAAACAGGCAATGCGAATATAAACATGAATAAAGCAAGGGTAACAATAATATGAATCAGAGCAGTGCAGGGTAGTGTGCAGTGGGTAAACTGGACTATTCTATCAGGTTCTCTGTTCTAAAGTCTTTGAAACCAAATTGATGAATCATCAATGTAACTCAATAGTATCCCGTACATACCCGGGACCACGGCCCCAATATTCTCGGGCTGAAACCGAGACATGCCGCTAGGCACCAAACAGGAATATCTCGTACATACCCGGGACCACGGCCTCAATATTCTCGGGCTGAAACCGAGACATGCCGCTAAGCACCAAACACGAACGTGTACAGATGAATGATGTCAGCATTATCATTCCAAGGCTGGCCTAGCCTAAAACTGATCAGAACAGGTAGTGAACTGTTGAGTTACAAGTCAGGTTTCACCTTTGGTTTCCCCATACCCCCAAGTTATATGTGTAAGTCAAGTCAGGTATCCCGAAATTAAGAAACTAATGCCAACACAGGATCAGGTAAACAGGTTTGTCTGGATAGACAACAGGAACGGTCCATGAGGATTACATGTCAGGTTTGTTGGTACAAGATCAGGTAACGGGTCAGGTCATGGTACATCAGGTCAAGTCAAGCAGTATACGGTACCATGTCGGGTAAATCAATATGTATGTAGCAAGTCAGGTCAAGATGTAAACAATATCATGGGTATGCTCATACTCAGTTACATAATCACGCATGGTTATCAACAACATGATAAAAGCAATGAATTAAGCAATAGGCAGATTCATTCAATTAGCAATACAGTTATCAATTGTGTCACAGAGATGATTTCAACATTATAAGAATGCAGCAAGACAATTATAGCCGTTTAATCATGTTAACAAGTTAAGACTTCATGGATGCAATGATATAAATATATATAGGTTCCAAGTTTGAAAGATAAATGTTATATAACAGTATTCAACACGAAAAAGAGAAATGATCGTACCAAAGTTAAATTTATAGGTTTAGGGTGTTATTAATATGTATGTAAATATTATTTAGCATGTAGCAAGGGGTACTTGCCTCGACGGGTCGCGAATCGGGAAAACGGAACGTTAAACGTCGGCGGGGAAAACTCGCGACGGGCGCACGGTTCACGGAATGAACCCAAACAACGAACAGTGGAACCACACAGGTCAGGATACCTCGCTGGATCGTCGGGACACGTCGCCGGCACGGCCGGATTCCGGCGAACCCAAAACAGTGAATCTACAATTTCAAGAATTGTAATGGAAGAAAAGAAAAAAGAGAAGAGAGGAAGGATGGTGGAGAGAAGGCTTACATCGATCACAGAGGGGTCGTGAAGGTCGACGACGTCGACGGAGCTCCGGTGCACGAACTGTAGAAGGCCCAGTGATCAACAGTAAAGATTTTGTTAAGAAACGAAAAGAAGGAAGGAGGAAGGAGGAAGAAGACGGATAGGTAAAGCTTACAGGGGTTGTACGAAGGCCGGGGCACGGAGGCGAGGCCGTCGGCGGCGACAGATCCGGCGGTGCAACGCGTGCAGGGGGCGCAGGTGGCCGCGGCGCTGGTCGGGGTGTGCAGGCTCGGAAGGAAGGAGATGGGAAGGTGATGAGGTTGAGGAGATGACGAGGACGAAGAGGCCGGTGATGGTGGTGTCGGCGTTGGGATGCGGCGGCGAGGGAGACGGTGGTTATGGTTCGCGATGGGTTTCTGCGTTCGTGAAAGAAAAAGAAGAGGGAAAAAGATAAATAGAGGAGAGAGAGAAGGTTGGGGAGAGAGAGAGAGTAATGAGGTGTGGGGCCCACGGGATTAAGGGTTATACGATTGGCTGGGAAAAAATTTCGTTTGTTAGGAAAAGATTTTAAAGAAAAGATTTATAAGTATATAAAAATATTAGATGGTTAATATGTAAATATTTAGACGGTTAAAATATATTAGAATTTGGGATTTTGGCGCAAAGTAAAACATTTCCAAATCGCGCCCGGGTCGGATCCAAAAATTTGAAATTGAAATAATAAAATTTTAGGCGGGATCCAAAATTTAAAATGAAGTGTTTTATGATAAAAAAGCATACCCCAAAACGGACACACGTACGTGCGCGTAGCCGTCCAAACTCGTCCGTTTCACTGAACGGGACGAGAACACTTCATTTTTAATTTTATTTTAGATGCCTTAAATTGTTATATGCAGAATTGAATTGACGGGGTAAAAATTACAATAAGTAACAATCAAGTAAGATAAATAAAATAAGTGCCACACTACGCTCAAACGGTAACTGAAATTAGTAGCATTGGGCTCGGGTGTTACATCGGCAATCCTGTAAAAGTATTAATGATCCTCCTATGATAAGGTCAAAGGATCTGGGCCATGCAAAACCCAGACGTCGGTGCGTCAAAGATATCATAATAATAATATGGACAGAATGGTATATAAGATGCCATGTGCAACTGTGAGATATCATGAGTATGAACAAAAGCGGTCACATGTAATATAACAAGCAAGCTATAGGTAGTTAAACATGTCACGTGTATCCTAAGGGCCCATATTTTTAGATTATTTTTCCTACAGGTATTTGAAACCAATTAATGTACTTCTCTATGTAACTCAAAAGTATATATCCCGTTACCCCCGAGACAACGGACGCAAGATATATCCCGTTACCCTCCGGGACCACGGATGCAAGATGTATAAATCAATAATGAATTTGTTCCGTTAACCCTCGGAACCACGGAAACATGGAATATCCTTTTGAGTTACACTTCAGTTACACTTTTGATTTCCCCATTTTCTCAGGTTTCATTTTCCAAGTCAGATATGAAGATAATATCTATCTAATGCCAACATAGGAACAGGCAGGCACATGTTATGTCTATCAAGACAACATGTCACGTCCATCAGGACAAGTCAGGATTATTGGCATCAGTGAGTATTACAGACAACAGGCAGGTTACAAGCATGTCAATGATAATGTACTAAATCAAATGAAGTGTTTATTTCGTGAGAACATTATGTAAACAGATTATGATGAATACGGTTGTAACCATTATCTAGGTAAGAAATACGATGTAAAGAAACAACCATATCAATTCCTATCAGTCCAAGTTTAACGATTTGGCCATACTAGAATAATTTGTTACAATTACTAGGTCTTATTATTCAGATATATTTGCATAAACAGTATATTGCAAAAACTTGTTAACGTTAAACGGTCTACGGTATACAAATTATATATATAATAGAATAATACTAATAATAATACGACAATATATATGTATATTGCGTAAACTATAGCATGTAGCAAGTTAAAAACTTGCCTCGGTCTCGACAAATGTGAACATGCAGACATGAACACGAACGAAGCAAAACGGACACATGAACGGAACAACGGAGACATGATCTCAAGATCCAAGCTATGTGCTTGGTGTGGTGTCTCGACTTAAGTGCTCGGCTAAGGTTTTGAGTTGGGCTTGGAGATGAAGGAAACGCCGAAGTTAGGTCTCGGGTTTGGGTTTGGTTTGCGGCAATTAGGCGAGGCGAGGGTGGCGACGGACATGAGGCGATGGTGGGTGATGTTGACATAGTGTTGTCGGGTGTTGGAGGAAGACGGTGAAGATGATGGGTTCTCGGTCGAAGTTAGGAAGATCAAGGTGGTTGCGGCTGCTGCTTGGGTTCAGCAAGTTAAGGGCGTCGGCTATGGAGGCGGCTGCTCAAAGGAGGAAGTGGCAAGGGTTTGAAAATGAAGTCGGTGATGGTCACGGTGTGATGGGTTCGATCGACGACGAGGTAACGAGGGTCGGTAAGGTTAGAGTTTGATGGCGAGGAGGGTGCTCGGGTTTGAAATGGAGCGCCCGTGATAGGTTTCGAAGGAAGCAAAAGATGGGTGGTCAGATGTCTTAAGGTGAGGAGGGATGATGGAGGACAGCAACGAAGTCTCAAGGAAGTGGGAGTCAGCGACGAGGGTAAGGGTGATGAAGGCGAAGGTGAGCTCGGGCTGGAGACGAGGGGAAAAGAGAGAGGAAGAGAGAAAGGATGGGTTATGTTCTTTTTTATTATATTATTTTTTTAGAAGTAAAGTTATATATATATATATATATATATATATATTTACATCTAAAACCTATTTAACTACTCCCATATTATTAAAGATATGATAAAACCCCATCAATCTTTACTAAATCTCAAATATATCCAGAAGTTATCTACACATACGTATTATCTTAACAGCCCACTTAAACCATAATTTAGTGGCTACGAAATATTCAAATCAAATATTATACTATATTAGAATGTACATGGATTTTACACGCAATAGATAACTGTCATAAAATATCATAAAAATATTTAAATAAGAAAATAGCACACTAGCAAATAATGGTTAGATACTAATTAACTTTCATAACCAACTTGTATAACCATAATGTATGGCTAAAAATATATTCCAGTTTTTCTTATCGTATATCTATTATTTAAGATTCATATAGATTTATATTCTATGGATAGATAACAATAAAAATACTCTATTTAAATATCAACCCATAACAGATTTCACGCAAGCGGGTCGGGTATGATAATCACACATACTATCCAAACACCAATCACAACCCAAACAATAATAATAAAAGAAACCAATGTACTATTTAATATCATTAAATAACGTACGATCGTGCTAGGGTATAACATTATACCCAACTACAAAAAGAATTTCATCCTCGAAATTCGTGGAAATAGGAAAAAGACTAGAATAAGGAAATACAGATTCAAGGAAACAGATATGGAAACTGTTGTCGAATTTCCTCTTCACGTTCCCATGTAAATTCTCCATGCGAACGATTTCCCAACGAAAAAAGAACTAAAGGAATCACTTTATCCTTGAGAACCTTCTCCCGTCGATCCGCAAAAGCCATCGGTTGCTCTTCATAAGTCAAATCATCTTGCATTGTCAGTTCCGAGTGGTCTAGGACATGCATCTCATCTCGAATATACTTTCGAAGTTGAGATATATGAAACGCGTCATGCACTCCTGCCAAGGTTGGTGGTAAAGGCAATCGATACGCCACTTCTCCAATACGCTCAATGATATCGAAAGACCCCACGAATCGAAGACTAAGCTTGTCTCGACTACCAAACCGGATTACTCCCCTAGTCGGTAATATCTTCAAGAACACATGATCACCAACAACAAACTCTAATGGTCTTCTTCCAGTATCAGCCCAACTTTTCTATCAATCTTGTGGCACCTTCATATGATCACAAATCAAGTTAACTTTCTCCACAGTTTGCACAATCAGTTCCGGTCCCAACAATCTTCTTCTCTAACATCGTCGCAACATACTAGCGAGCGACACGACCGTACAATACTTCAAATGGAGCCAACTGTATAGTCGCCTGAAAACTGTTATTATAGAACTCCACTAAATGTAAATGGTCCTCCCAAGAACCCTTGAAATCTAACATGCAAGCTCTCAACATATTTTCAAGAGTTTAGATCGTTCTCTCGGACTGTCCAGCTGTCTGAGGGTGATAGACTGTACTAAACTTCAAGCGAGTTCCCAAACTTTCTTGTAGACTCCTCCAAAAATATGATAGGAACCGGGTGTCACGATCAGAAACAATACTCACTGGTACTTCATGCAATCTCACAATCTCTTTCATGTACCTCTCTGCTAAAGCCTCCGTCGACTAACCGATTCGAAATGGTATAAAATGAGCTGTCTTGGTCAATCAATCGACAATCACCCATATTGCATTATTACCCTTTGGACTCCGTAGTAATGCTGTCACGAAATCCATGGTTATGTGTCCCCACTTCTATTGAGGAATCGGAAGTGGTTGCAACAAACCAGCGACCTTTTGATGTTCAGCTTTGACTTGCTGACACACCAAGCACTCGACAAGTAACGAGCGATCTCTCTTTTTATGCCTTCCCACCAAAAATGTTGTCGCAAATTTTTATACATTTTCGAGCCTCTCGAATGTACCGAATACGTGGAACTATGAGCCCCGCTCATGACTTCACGAACTTCTCTTTTAGGAACACACAAATGACTTCCATATCTCAAAGAACCATCTTTATGAATCAATAAATCCGTTCGAAGTCCTGCCTCTACCTGTCCTTGAAATTTCTGCAATCTAGGATCGTGGAACTGCGCTGCCTCAATGCTATCAATCAACGATGAATGTACTCGCAATTGCATCAACTGTCCCAAAGAATCTGATAGTAAGAGCTCCAACTCGAATTTCTGAAAATCAGCTATAATCTCCTTTTGCGAAGTCAATATCCGTATTGCTAGCAACCGACTTAAAACATCCGGTACTATATTAGCTTTCCCCGGATGATACTTTAGAATAAGATCATAGTCGGCCATCAGCTCCAACCACCTACGTTGTCTCATGTTGATCTCTTTCCGTGTGAACACATACTTTAAGCTCTTGTGATCAGTAAATACCTCGACATACTGGCCCAATAAGTAGTGTCTCCAAATCTTTAGCGCAAAAATAACCGCTGCTAGTTTCAAGTCGTGAGTTGGGTAGTTCTTTTCATGAGTTTTCAACTACCTCGACGCATAAGCTACAGCTTTTCCATGCTGCGTCAAAACACATCTCAAGCCTTTCTTAGATGCGTCACTGTGAATAACCAATCCTCCGGAACCATCTGATACGGTTAAAATAGGAGTGGTTGTCAACCTTTGCTTCAGCGCCTCAAAAGCTTGCGCACACTTTTCGGACAAAACAAATGGTACCTCCTTTCGTGTTAACTTGGTTGAACGTTCTGCTATCCGAGCGAAATTCTCCACAAACCTTCGATAGTATCCAACAAACCCAAGAAAACTTCTAATCTCCCCTACATTCTTTGGAGTCGACCAATCGTGAACTGAAATCTTTTCAGGGTCAACTGCGATTTCATCACCGGATACAACATGACCTAAGAACTTCACTTCATCGAGCCAAAACTCGCACTTGCTCATCTTAGCATACAACTTTTCTTGTCTCTACGTCTGCAGTGTGATCCTTAAGTGTTCTTCATGCTCTTCTTTGCTCCTCGAGTAAACCGGAATATCATCGATGAATACCACCACGAACTGATCTAGAAATGGTGAAAATATCTGGTTCATCAAGTCCGTAAATATCGCCGGTACGTTAGTAACTCCAAATGGCATGATTAAATACTCATAATTCCCATATCGAGTCCAAAACGACGTCTTACAAATGTCTTCTGTTTTCACCCGAACTTGGTGATAACCCGATCGCAAATCCAACTTCGAAAATACTCTCGCGCTACTGAGTTGATCGAATAATCCGCATATGCAAGGAATTGGGTACTTATTCTTGATGGTCACCCGATTTAACTCTTGATAGTCGATGCACATTCTCCGCGTGCTATCCTTCTTGACTAAAAGAAGTGGAGCTTCCCACGGTGAACTACTGCTGCGAATCCAACACTTCTATAATAATTCAGAAATATGTCTCTTCACCTCTTCCAGTTCTATCGGTGCCATCGAATAATAATCCTTCAAAATCGGCGCTGCTTCAGGAATAACATCAATCGCAAACTCCACATCTCATTTTGGCGGTAAACCCGAGATATCCTTGAACACATCCATAAAATCCCGAACTATTACTAGTGCTTCCTCCTTGATCACTTTTATCGACGAAAAAACGACATTTGTCGGCTTAGCCTTAAATTCGATTGGCCCGACTGATTTGTTGCCTCCCAAGAATTCGAACTCTGGATGTCTGGGAATTTAGAAAATCCCTTTCTTTGCTCTACAGTCTATGTGAGCGTAGAAAATGCCAAGAAAATCCATTCCCAAAACGTCATAACTGCATGTATCAATCACTAAGAAATTTGCGAACTCTCGTCCGCAAATAGCAATAAGACAACCCTTGCACTCATTACTGGATATAATTCTCCCATGCCCAGTGTGTATGTCTTAACTATTAGATAGGGCCGTGTGGAATAGAATGTGCACCAATAAATTTAAACGACGCGAAGCAATGTGATACACCAGAATCAAATAATGCCAATACGGAAAAATTATAGACAAGTAGGATACCTGAAACATCGTCTGAAGCTTTGGCCTTCTTGGCCGTTAGGGTGAAGGTCCGTCCCTGATTAGGCCTCTGAGTAATCTGCTTCTACCCATAAGTCTGCTTCTGTGGTGTTTTCTGGACATCGTCCTTCAACAGTAGTTTCGAAAGGCAAGTATCAATCGAATAGTCGGCTGATCCACAAACTAAACAGAGTCCATGTTTCCTCCGACAATCCTTCTACATATAGCCGGGTAGATAGCAGAAATCACAAACCACACTCCTTTTCTGATTTGACACGAAAGGCCTTTTCATAGGTACTGTCACGGGTCTATTGATCGAAATGCCCTTACGTCCAGAAGCTCCGGTTGGTGCATACAAGGTCTTCCGCACCACCTCTTGCTGCCGAGTATCTTTTACTCTCACCGATAATCTCTGTTCTCTAGCCACCGTAAGAACTTGAGAGAAAGTGGTCAACCCCAATGATATAATGTCTCTGAATCTCCACATCCTGACTGCGTATGAACCGCCTTACCCTATATGCCTCGTTGGCAACCAAGGGCCACGCAAATCGACTGAACCGGGTCCACTCAGCCACATGTGTATCAACAGAGCCGCCATTCTGCTTTAAGCTAATAAACTTCTCTTCTATTTCCTCCCTAGCAAACTGCGGAAAGAACTTCTTTAAGAAACTTCGTGTAAAAGTCGCCCAGCTGATCGGTTTTGCCAAACGGGTCTCCTCAACAAACCACCATTCGCGAGCATAATCCACCAACTGGATGCATACCACATCCACCCTTTTCTCGTCCGGGTCTGTGCAACTAAAAGATTTTCCGTATCCACCAGCCACTGCTCCGCCGGTAAAGGCTCCTCCAATGCTGTAAACGTTGCCGGACTGAGCTTCCTGAAGTCCGCCACAGTACTAGCACGCTGAGATGGTCTAGGAACCGCCGCCCGCTCAGCTGCCGTGATAACAGTTTGTTGGGCCGTCCTCGAGCCCATTTGAAAAGTCTCAGCCTGTCGCTGGTTCAACTCTGTCTGACGTTTCTGGTTCTCCAACATACCGCGTATGACTCCAAGAAGTGCGACATCGTCTACACGCCTCTGATATGACCATAAATCTTTTCCCGCCATGATTCTGAAGTCAAGAACATTTGGAGAGGATTAGCATCGAAAACACGATTCAATAAAACAAGGAATCAAAAAACTATAAATTCAAGAATGGCAAGGCAGTAATGTGGCATGACATGTTCCTAATTTCGGGTTTTCAGGTCAATGTATTGGGTACAATACCCAATTACAAATTAAACCAAACCCAGCTAACATAAAACCTAGGCTTTGATACCAACAAAACCTTGCCACGCCCCGCTTCCCAAAATACGTAAATACGGAACGTAACAAAACCAACCATGCTATCTATGGTGAGAAAATATCTTTCCATAGTCACATTACGGCCGTCAATCAGATATTAAGAACCGAAAATAAACATCCATTTATCTCATGTCCAAACTGCCACAATAAATAATAACGAAAAGGTAGCGGAAACAAATAAAAATCCAACAAAAGAAATAATATCTTAGACCCGTCCTTTATGGGATCACGACAAATCCATAACTAGAAAATAAATAAAAAAACATCACCAAACTAAAATAAGCGAAAAGCTTTTCACTGCTCGGCAATCCTGTCAAAGTATTCCTGATCCTCCTGTGATAAGGTCAAAGGATCTGGGCCATGCAAAACCCAGACATCAATGCGTCAAAAATATCATAATAATAATATAGACAATATGCTGAATAGGATGCCATATGCAACGGTGAGATATCATGAGTATAAATAAAAGCAGTCACGGGTAATATAACAAGCTATAAGTAGTTAAACATGTCACATGTATCTTAAGGGTCCATGTTTTTTGGTTATCAATATTACAAGTATTTGAAACCAATTAATGTACTCCTCCATGTAACTCAAAAGTAAATATCTCGTTATCCCCGGGGCCACGGACGCAAGATATATCTCGTTACCCCCCCGGGACCACGGATGCAAGATGTATAAATCAATAATGATTTTGTTCTGTTAACCCCCGGAACCACGGAAACATGTAATATCCTTTTGAGTTGCACTTCAGTTACACTTTCGATTTCCCCATTTTCCCAGATTTCGTTTTCCAGGTCCGGTATAAAGATAATATCTACCTAATACCAACACAGGAACAGGCAGGCACAGGTTATGTCTATCAAGACAACATGTCACGTTCATCAGGACAACAAGTCAGGATTGTTGGTATCAGTGAGTATTACAAGCAACAGATATTAACATGATAATAAAAATAGTGATAGTCTGGCAGGTTACAAACATGTCAATGATAGTGTACTAAATCAAATGAAGTGTTTATTTCGTGAGAACATCGTGTAAACATATCATGATGAATACGGTTGTAACCGTTATCTAGGTGCAAAATACGATGTAAAGAAACAACCATATCAATTCTTACCAGTTCAATTTAACGATTTTGCCGTACTAGAATAGAATAGTTTGTTATAATTATTAGGTCTATTATTTAGATATATTTGCATAAACCGTATATTGCAAAAACTTATTAATGTTAAACTATCGAATTATATATATAATAGTATAATAATAATAATACGACAATATATATGTATATTGCGTAAACTATAGCATATAGTAAGTTAGAAACTTGCCTCGGTCTCGATGAATGCAGACACGAACGTGAACGGAGCAAAACGAACACGTGAACGAAACAACAAAGACACGATCTCAAGATCCAAGCTATGTGCTCGGTGTAGTGTCTCGACTTGAGTGCTCGGCTAGGGTTTTGAGTTAGGTTTGGAGATGAAGGAGACGCCGAAGTTGGGTATCGGTTTTGGGTTTGATTTGCGGTGATTAGGCGAGGGTGGCGACGGTCATGAGACAGTGATGGGAATGTTGATGTGGTGTTGTCAGGTGTTGAAGGAAGGCGATGAAGATGATGTGTTCTCTTCGAAGTTGGGGAGAACGAGGTGGTTGCGGCGGCTGCTTGGGTACAGCGAGTTGGGGGCGTCGGCTATGGAGGTAGCTGCTCGAAGAAGGAAGTGGCATGGGTTTGAAGATGAAGTCGGTGATGGACACGGAGAGGAGATGGGTTCGGTCAATGACGAGGGTCAATGGGTTCAAGTTTGATGGCGAGGAGGGTGCTCGGGTTTGAAGTGGGACGCCGGTGATGGGTTTCGAGGGAAGCAGGAGATGGGTGGTCGGGTGTCTTGAGGTGAGGAGCGATGATGGAGGACGACGACGAGGTCTCGAGGAAGAGGGAGTCGACGACGAGGGTAAAGGTGATGATGACGAGGGTAAGCTCGGGCTGGAGACGCGGGGAATAGAGAGAGGAAAGGAGAAAGAGATGCTTCTTTATTTATTATATTAAATT
Organism: Agapanthus africanus; assembly: GCA_030015575.1. Classification (NCBI taxonomy): domain Eukaryota; kingdom Viridiplantae; phylum Streptophyta; class Magnoliopsida; order Asparagales; family Amaryllidaceae; genus Agapanthus; species Agapanthus africanus. The sequence continues at coordinate 166,342,689 of JASDDO010000028.1, read as the reverse complement.
TTTAAAAGTAAAGTTAATATATATATATATATAGTTACATCTAAAACCTATTTAACTACTCCCATGTTATTAAAGATATTATAAAACCCTGTCAATCTTTACTAAATCTCAAATATATTCAGAAGTTATCTACACATACGTATTATCTTAACAGCCCACTTAAACCATAATTTAATGGCCGCGAAATATTCAAATCGAATATTTCACTATATTAGAACGTACATGGATTTACACGCAATAAATAACCGTCAATAAAATATCATAGGAATATTTAAATAAGATAATAGCACACTAACAAATAATGGCTAGATACTAATTATCTTTCATAACCAACTTGTATAACCATAATGTATGGCTACAAAATATATTCCAGTTTTTTATCGTATATCTATTATTTGAGATTCATATAGACTTATTCTATGGATAAATATCAATAAAAATACTATCTAAATATTAACCCATAACAGATTTCACGCAAGCAGATCGGGTATGATAATCACGTATACTATCCAAACACCAATCACAACCCAAACAATAATAATTAAAAGAAACCTAATGTACTATTTAATATCGTTAAATAACGATCGTGCTAGGATGTTACACATTGACTTCCTGTATCTTGATGTTTCTGTTTTGAGACGTCTCGCCATATCTTGAGCCGTCTCATATTGGTTTCCTGCATACTGATCTTTTCTCTGTTGGTATGAGACGGCTCATGATATTTTGAAACGTCTCAAATTCCGACCGTTTGAAATCCCTGAATTGATTCTGATTTTGTTTCTTTCCAGTTTTGTGGGATTCTTTCCCAGTTCTTTAAATATGGTGTTGGACGAGTTATTTCACAACAATTCTACAGATTATTCATCATCTCTTTCTCTCATTTTATAATCATCTCTCAAATTTTTGAAACCCTAGTTGTCACTAGGTTTGAAATCTATTTAGGTTTTTCGAAAGCTTTCTTTTTTGAACTTTTGCAAAGGATTTTCTAAACTGGTTTTGAATCTCTTGCCTTTGCAAAATCTTGATCTCTTATTTTAAAACTCTTCATAAATTCTTTTGAGATAAAAAAGGAGCTACAAACTTGACTTTATCATATACCCTAATTCTCTAGTTTTAAAATTGTGATCAATTCTATACGAGATTAGGAGTTGGTTTTGGTTATTGTGTTGTAACTAAAAGTTGTAAAGGTTTGATATGAACCTGTTGAAAATATTACCCGATGGAAGTTGTCCATCTGTGGGAGTTGAAAAGGTTTTGATCTGAGCCTATTGAAAAGATTACCCGGTGGAAGTGGTCCATCAGTAGTAAAGGTTTCATCTTAAGAAGTTTGAATAGTGGATGTTATTAGAGGAAGACCTAAACAGAGACTAGATACTGTGGGTATGAAACTTCGTTACCAATCACCGGTGTCCTACTGAGTTTGCATTTTCTAATCTTTATTTATTCTATTGTTTGCATAATTTTATTATTTATATTATCTTTCCGCAACATGTATTGTATTGAGCAATAAAGTTTTAATTGTTAGCTAGTTGTCCTATTCAACCCCCCTCTAGGACATTTTTCAGACCCTTTCCTAGAGCATTCTTCAAATATCGAAATATCCGAATCACCGCATCCCAATGAGTAACTCGAGGATCGGCCATGATTTACTCACAACGCTAACAGGATATGCAATATCGAGTCGACGATGTGATAATTCATCTTACCAGCCAATCGTCGGTATCTTCCGGGATATTCAAACAAATCACCTTGTCCCGAAAGCAGCTTCGTATTAATATCCATTGGAGCATCTATGGGCCTGCATCCTAACATCACAGCTTCAGTCAGCATATCAAGTACATACTTTCGATGTGAGATATAGAAGCCATCCTTCGATCAAGCAACCTCGATGCCCAAGAAATATTTAAGTCTTGCAAAATCCTTAGTCTGAAACTTTGTTTGAAGGTGATACTTAAGCTGTGCAATACTAGCTACATCATCGCCAGTAATCACTATGTCATCAACACATACCATCAAAAGAATGCGAAGACCATTGGTGTTATTACGGTATAACACCGAATGATCATGAGCACACTGTCTGAGGCTAAACGAAATAACCACCTAGTAAACTTCCCAAACCATACTCGAGGAGACTGTTTTAAGCCTACAATGACTTCTTCAAGCGACAAACTAGACCAGACTCTCCCTAAACAACAAAACCAGGTAGTTATTCCATATAGACCTCCTCTACCAAAGAACCATGAAGAAACATATTCACCTCAAGCTGATACAACGGCCAATGATGAGTAGCCGCAAGAGACATAAATAGATGAACAGAGATCATCTTCGCCACAGGAGAAAAAGTATCCTTATAATCAATCGTATAAGTATGCGAATACCCCTTAGCAACCAAACGTGCCTTCAAGCGGGAAATGGTCCCATCATGATGAAGTTTCACAGTATAGACCCAGCGACACCCTACCACCTTCTTCCCAATTAGAAAAGGAACCAAATTACAAGTTTGATTCTGTTTTAGGGCGGGCATCTCATTAGTCATAGCATTAGTCCGCCCTTTATGAGATAAAGTATCGAAGAGGGGCTTCGATAAAGCACGAGTCGAGGGAGGACAGAAACACCTGATATGCCGAAGATAAATGAGAAATCGCCACATGATGATCTATAGGGTGAGAAGTACAGCTTCGCGTGCCTTTCCGTAAGGCAATATGGAGACCAATGTCAGCCTCCGACGAAGCTTGAGACTCTGGGAGATCTGCAGCAGGAGGCTGAGGTTCAAAAGGCGTACGAGCTCGATGGGCATACACCCTTGTAACCGGTGGTAGGGCCCAACAGTGGGGAATCAGGGTAGGAGGTGGGCCAATGGAAACAATACGGATGACCTCCAACACGGGGGTAGAGAATCAACCGACTCGGGTGCTCTCTTGTGATAGGAGATATGAGATATCTAAAGGAAAGTCGATGTCCATATCTACAGGTGCATGAAATGTAGAAGCTTGACTCATGAAAAATCACGTCAACCGAAATAAATCGACGACGTAACCCAAGACTACAACAACGATATCCCTTTTAACTCCGAGCGTACCTGAGAAAACACACTAAATAGCCTTGGGGTCCAGTTTAGATCCCCCAAGTTATAGATCACCCAAAGACCCGCGGAGGTACGGGGAAAGATACCACCAAAGGGAACATTATAGAATGAGAAATATGTTCATTTATGACAAGGGAGGGCATACGATTGATCAAGTAATTAGCAGTAAGAACTGCATCCCCCAAAAAGATTTAGGCAATCGCATATGAAACAAAAAGGTACGAATGACCTCTAACAAATGCCTATTTTTCTTTTCTGCCATCCTATTTTGTTGGGATATAAGGACAGGATTCATGAATAATGCAAAGTTTCTCCATATAATGCAAAGTTCCTCAAGTTACCAACAGTGGCCCCAAATTGAGTCTTAACTTCATAACAAGAGATCTGGAAATGAGAAAACACTTCATTCATAGATTTCATCAAACATAACCATGAGACTCAAGAAAAATCATCAATAAAAATCATAAAATAGCAAAAACCTCCTTGGGCAACAACAGAGCATGGCCCCAAACATCAGAATGAACTAAATTAAAGGGTTTTCTGCACTCTTATTGATACAAGATGGGTAGCAGAGCGATGGTGCTTACCCAACTCATAAAACTCACACTCTAAACTAGACAAAATACCAAGGAAACAATCCTCTTTAAGGTCTGCAGAGAAGGATGACCAAACCGACAATGGGCATCAAAGGCAAATGTGGATGTTGTTAGGCAGGCTATAGGGCGTGGATGCTCATCAAGATCGTACAATCCATCAACCTCAATCCCGGTGCCAATCGTCCGTCTCGTCCTAAGCTCCTGAAAAATACATCCACCAGAAGAAAAAAAAATGCGTCACGGTTCAAATCTCGAGTCAGATGGCTAAAGTAAGTTGAAAAGAAAGGCAGACGAGTATAAAACAGTAGAGAGAGATAGCTGTGATGTGGCACGAACAGACCCCGCTCTCTCTATAGCAGAGGTGGTGCAATTCGCTAAGGTCGCTGAGGTACACCCAGACCTTAGCCTATATGAGGACAGTATGCCTCTCTCTTGTCATATGATCAGTCGCTACTGTATCGATCATCCAAGGACGACATACGGAAGTCAATGTAATAAAAGTTGTATAGTTACCTCTCGAAAGACCCAAAATGGTCACAGTTGTAGCCCAAGATGTAGCTGATCCAGCCTGGCTCCTAAAAGCAGACGAGGTCATAAGAAACCTCAATCGAGCAATCTCCTCCATAAACTTGATGAAATTCTTAGATGATGTTGAGTCCGTCGTAATGGAGGATGCAGAAGATGAGATCCTAACATGTGCACAGGCAGCACAGCGAGGAGGCTGGGGAGGCCTTCCATTTAACTTCCAGCAGGTACCGCGAATATGTCCCTCTTGATGGCAGTAATCACAAAAACAAATCTCCCCGGCCTCTGCCAACGGCTCTACCTCCTACACGACTTGCTCCCCTTCCCTCGTGGAGAGTAATATATAGAACTCTCTGACTGAATAAGAGCATTATGCTAATCAGATGCAGGTTGCTCATCAGTAATCTCCGACTGAAATATCTGGTGGAGCGTGTGATAAGTGGTCGCAAAAGTAATATCCGCCTTCCCCAGCAACGCCGTGCAGACTGATATTTGGGCCGTAGCCCACCAAGAAAAATGATCACTAGAAAGGCCTCATGTCGCCTCCTCATCTCCGCAACATCACTAGTGATCAGAAACAACTCCGAGACCAGCTGAGCTAAGTGTCGAAACTCTAAATAATATTGATGCAATGATCAGGTTCCTTGCCGGATCTTGTATAATTGATGCACCAAATCATAAGCCTTCAAGAGGCTCTGCTGCGATGAATAAAGCTCATGGAACTGATCCTAGATCGCTTTTACGGATCCCAAGTGAACAAGGTCATCCATGATCCGATGCTCTATCGAACTAAGCATGAGATGACTAAGCTGTGCATCATCCGCCTCCCAATCGGCGGTGATCGGATCAGGAGGAAGCTTCATCAAGTGATCACCCTCTCCTTCCCTTGACATATCTCTCCATCATGAGCTTCCAACTATGGAAATTCTGATCATTAAGTTTGAAGTCCACCAACTTGGTGTTAAAATATCGATGGAAGCAATCGACTTCCATTCTATTTTACTCTCCATTTCTAATACTCCTCAACTAAGAACCATAGCAATCGACCTCCCAATATCCAAACAACCACAAATCAAGCAAATGCTAAACTCAATCGGACTTCAATCTTCGAGAGTGCAATCCCTTCAACAACACAATCAACATAACAATCCATTAAACTTCAAGAAAACCCCCAAATCAACCAAGCAATCCTAAAGCAGCCAAAAAACTCCCTAAATCTGCTAACAAAAATCTCAAATCAGCCAAGAAGATATCAAGAACCGAAGGATCTCACTAAAATCGATCAGCTCTAAGGAGGAACCAAATCGATCAAATCTGAAGAGGAACCAAATCAATCAGATCTAAGGTAAGAGCGGCGGCGGCGACACCAAATCGACCAAAAGTTGAGGGAATCGAACTCAAATTGAAGAAGAAAGCATCTAGAACATCAAGTCAAAGAAGAACCCAAATCGAACAAGAATTGATCAAGTCTCAGGCTCCATCTTCGTCGATTTCATATCTGAATGAAATCGACGAAGGAGCTTGATGATGGCTCAATCGACGTCGATCTGGGTGGTTGGAGGTCCGGCGAAGTCTAACAAGTCTCGACGAGGTGGCTGGTGATCCGACAACGCTCCAGCAAGGCTGGCGGCGGCGGCTAGGTTAAGGTTTTGATTAGTTTGATGATGGTGATAAGATGAGTGGTTAGGATTAGATCTGTAAGAATGAGTGGTTCATATTAGAGGGCTCTGATACCATGTGAAAGGGAGGGAGAGAGAGAGAAGATTATGGGGACGTAAATGGATAGATTGGATTAATCCCAATCCTCCTCTTTATATAAGCAATGTCATTTTTACTATTACACTCCTACTTAGCATCTAATTACATAAAAGAAACCCAGGTACAATACGAGTATTCTAACAGTATGCTAGGTTGGCTTCCTTATAACCCCGGTCTCTACGGATAAGAAAGGGCATGCCATTACCCCTCGACAAAAACCATGTCCAATGAAAAGAAGTGGAACTTCTCGGTAGGGTATGTCTATGATACAATTAGGGTTATTTGAAAAAAAAGAGCCCCTGAAGTTTACCCCATGGGCCCCATCAAGTGGATTATCATAGCAAACGCCTCTTTTCATTGACCGAAACCCTAAAAATACTCAAATTCTACAATAAAAAAGGTTTAGGTAAATCAAACAATCATTTGAGTTGTTTCATGATGAATTTGAGAGTTTTTCAGGGTTTTGGTCAAATGAGTAGAAGGAACGTTGGTTATAATAATTCACTTGAGGGGTATAAGTGCTCTACAAGATAAACTACAAGAGGCTTGTGCAATTTACTCCAAAAGCTATTACCAACAGTTCCAAATAATTGCATCTCAGTTACCTAAAGAGATCATTAACCTGGAGAAGTTGATGATTTCTATGGAAATTGATTAATCATGCCATCAGTCGGAAAGATTTGAAGGTGAAAAGGATGGAGATGATTTCTCATGCAATGAGATTTGTCTTTTAGATGACTAAAAGTCGGGTTTGATTTAAATTTACTTTGTTGACGAATTTGCATATTACAATTCGGTCAGCAGGCTGAAATCATCAATGGTTATAGACCTACACCTATAAACCTGGTTCCTAAGGCCCATAGGATCAAGAACTAACTAGTCTGCTGAGTCATTCCACATAATATTTTTAATTTTGTTTGTTGCAAAATAGTTATTAATTACGAATTTTTACAAACTTGAAGTTGATGTTCATTGACATTTAGGACTCTACATTGCTGGATGCCGTAAACATTCAGCAAGTAGGAAATGAACAAACTATATGTAGGATGGTTGGCCCTCAAAATAATTGATCGATACTGGTTTTGATTTGGGACCTCTCTCTGGTTTGATATTAATGTTACAGTTTAGAAGTGACTCCAGCCAAGAAAGTTGATTACTTATTTTTATTTCTATTCTTTGATTTCTTTGTATTTTTCATTTACACAACAGTCGCCCCATTTCTTCTCTAATATAACAAGTTCTACAGTTAAAATACATAATCATTTTAAGTTGTTTAAAGACAGATTTATGCGATTTAAAGCGCTTTGGTTAATGAGCGGGGGGTTAGGGAGCATGGGTGGGTGGGTGGGTGTTGTGCTAATAAATCACTTGAGGGGGTATAAGTGCTATACAGGGTAAGCCACAGGTGTTGTTTTGCTCAACCAACCCTAAAAAGGCTTCATGTAACTGTGAAGTCGGAGCTTGAGTACTGATTTCAAAGATACTGTCTGGACTCTCAGTGAAATGAAGAAAAACTTATGAACTTGCGATATTTAAAAACTATACCCAGAGCAGTATTTTTCAAATTCCATTGCTTCTTCATCTATACATTTATTTCCTTTGTTAGCACTTTATTTCTAGGCATTCCTAATTTTGTAGCTCCTAGCATCATATAGCTTCGAAATACATTTACTTGGTCTTATAAGTTTTTTTTGCCTTCACTATAAAACTAATTGATTAACATGTTATTAATTTGAATGAGCATGCAATAATAAGAACATTAGCATACTTGTACCTAAAAATCTGCAATAAATACTTAGCCGAAATCCTTTAATCCTTCAATAATACCGATGCTAATGACATATGGGCAAAATTTTCAAATAAACAAGCGATTTTATATTGTGATAAGTTAATAACTTAAATAAAGGACCTAAGAAACAAAGGGATATAGATCTAACCGCAAGTATTCAACTCCATCATAGCCACCTACAGCATATATCGCACCTTTGAGTTCTGCTGCAGCAGAAGCAAATCGCTAAAAGACCAAAACAATATTATGAGTGAACGAAACACGATATTCTGGTTACTGAAGAAAAGGATTGAACATGGAAATGAAGGCTACAGATGGGCGTGGATAAGATAATAAGGCCAGTATAACCCTAATGCATGTTCAAGGTAAGAATTTTACCTATTTCGTTATTTGTATCTTCAATTTGTTCTCAATTTAATTTACTTGAAAATTTGTTTGTTAGTTCAGCTCAGAGTGTAATTAAATTAATCAATCCTCTTGCCTTTATAAGAGGCTTAAGAGAATGAAATTAAAGGCTTGATGATTTGAGTATTCGTCTCAATGGAGGCTGTGGTCTCTATCTACCATTCCACCCCTAAGCAATTATATGAAGAGAACGCTTGGCATGAGAACCAAGAAGACCAATTGGTAATGCTATTCCACACATTATCTTAGAACAAAAAATACAGATGATGTGAGAAGATTACAATATATACAGGAGATAGCATTAATTACTAAGTCACAATGCACGCCATAAAACCAGTTAAAACGTCCATTTTCAGCTCTTGGAATAGCACAGACAATTTGCTGCACAGCTGCTTGAAGGATGAAATCCTACCCTATGTAGCTTACACTTCAGGTGAAGCTGGTCCTATTTGGCGTTAGGATTAAGCTTTTGCCCTTTTTAGTTGATAGTATACACTCAAGTAAAAAGGATATTATGGTCCACGGCTCTTTTTGTTTTTAGTCAATCTCTTCGTTCAAGTGATTGAGAAGATTCCCAACAGAGAGTGACCACTGCCAAAACACATCTTTCTGATAAGTTTTTTTTTTGATATACCCCCCAAAATTCTAGGCTAATTTTGATACTCCCCCGATTTTCTTCAATATTGCCCCCCCCCCAAAAAATTCCTTAAGTTATTTCAAATAACCCCAGACCCGTTTTCTCACTGTTAACTCTAACAGAAAACCCATAAAGACCTAAATACCCCTCCCCAGTTATTAACCCTACCCACCTCTCTCAATAACTAAAATCACCCGCCCCCATTCATTTTTCAAACAAACCGAAGCCCTAATTTCTCATCTCGATCAGGGATTTTTGAAGGAATCCATGGAGAATCAAAGAAGATAGTCAACGAGTGTACCCTCTAGAACGTCAAAATGTTATTTTTCCTTCCGTTCGGAGTCTCTTCATGTTAAAATTTGTGGCTTTCATGTTAGGGTATGGGTTTTCACGTAAAATTTTAGAGCTCTTGTGTTAGGGTAAGGGTTCTCATCATTTTAAAATTAATTTTAGAGATTTTGTTTCAGTAATACCGATTTTAGATGAAGGCGGCACTGAATTTGCAATGTGGCTCAAACTGATTTTCATAGAATTTTCTTTAGTAAAACTCTATTTTTCTTCAGTAGAACTGATTTTTAAAATTTTGCAAAGTGGCAGTAAATTCGTTTTCCTTTCGTTGCTAGTGTTGGATAATGAAGGCATTCCGGATGACATGTTTTATTTGAGGAGTGATGAAAGCAAGGGAAAGGATGAAACAGAGCAAGAGATATTAGAAGGAGAACAAAGAAGAGATGTGTGGGTGGCTGATGAGGAGGAGAATGGAGGAAGAGTTGATTTAATGGGGAAAGGGAGAAGGGAGGGGGGAGGGGGTAATGGGGGAGAGAGGGAGAGGAACTGGCCGTTTTCCAGTTTTGGGTTCCCACATTTAGTTTGTTGTAGATTTAATGGGTCTCTGCAATGATGAATATGGCAGTAGGAGCAAAAAGGTCATTTTATAATCTTCTATTGATTTTGGTTAGAGTTAACAGTGAGATAACGGGTTTGGAGGTATTTGAAATAACTTAAACAATTTTGGGGGCGTAGGCAATATCGAAGATTAACAGGAGGAATATCAAAGTAGCCTAAAATTTTGGGATTGTATTAAAAAAAAACTTCTGATAAACATATTGGCAATTGTACTTTCATCACCTAGTATAAGCTTATTGCTATATTAAGCCATTTCCAACTTCTCCAATCACCAACATCATCATACAAATTTTTACAACACGCAATACCCACTCTTAACCATCAATTAGATGCATATCGAACCATTATTTGAAGTTTATAAATGGATTTATAAAATTCAATATATACATATATCTTTTATAATAAAATTGAAGTTCTTGAAGCATGTGATTTTTTTTGCTTCAGTAGCAAAGGCGCTTATGCTTCCCGTTCTCAAACATTGTAAACCAATTTAAAGTGCATTCCTAACGTGTAGAAATTTGAATAACATAAGGAGTAAATTCGCATAACATAAGGAGTAAATTCACCAAAGCATGCAAGAAGACTATGGTTTAAATTCAAAAGAACATCTAGAGACTTCAAACTATCATAGGCGACAAAGTATTGCAAAGTGCATGCAGGGAACCATTTGCTTTACCTTGTAATGCATCGGTTGCTTCGCGATCCACTTTCCAATTGGCGGATCAAACATTTCGACTTCTGAAAAACTTTGCATACCATCTCCTCACCCAATAGCAAATATTTTGCCATCTAAAATAGCTCCAGACAAACTTCCTTTCTTACGTAGCATCGAGGGACATGATATCCACTCGTCGTCTCTTCGACTATAGTATTCAACTTCAAAGAAGTTCAAAAACAAATGCCATGGCTAAATGATTGATTATTTTGTTGTTAAGTGTTTCGCTAGCTTAGTGTACAGTCATCCCAAAAAAATTAGCTTGCAAAGTGGTTCGTGACATGGTAGCAAGAGTGCACCAAGTGTCAAAAGGTCTTGGGCTCAAGCCTTATTATTGTAAATTTAAAATATATTTAGTTAGCTCATTATTCTGCCTTTTACAGGCGAGAATTTCTGTTGGAGGACTTTCCATGTGGCCCAAGAACCTGGCGGGAGGAAGTGTTAAGTGTTATGTTAGCTTAATATTCATTTGTCCCACAACCCATCAGCTTAAACTTTTAGGTAAAATGGTTCTTGACAATTGTATAACCACCATAATTTGCAACTAGTAAATTATATACCTGTATTAAACCATGCACGCCCGATACTGCCACCAAAAACAAATATGTTACCATCCAATGCAACTGAAGATGCATATGAACGAGCAGAGTTCATCGACTTCAGAGGTGTTATTATGTCGAGTGCTGGTGAAAAGCAATCTAGTGATGATAGCCATGAGCAACCATCAAAACCTCCAATCAGGTAGACAACATCTTCTGAACCCAAATACTGCTTAACAAATTTTTCTAGAGATTCATCAACAAGCTTGGATGGATCAGTCTTTAGCTCGAGTTCTTTAACACGATCCTCTAACAGCCCAATCTTTCTATCCGAGTACCATAGTTGATTTCTTAATTGTTGAATTTCCCGATCTGACTCAACCTAATACATACAAATCCAAATGAAAGTATTAAGAAAAACACAATGCAGAGAATAATCCTGACTGAAAACGAGCGTGCAAGGTAAACAAAAAGTTTAAAGTACTAGGTTAACACCACAGGAAATTGATAGCAATCCGACCCGTGCACACAGTGATGCCAAACATATTGACTTTCAATGTTTTGTACAAATATCAACATACAAGGAGAGGAAGTAAAATGATTTTAACTCTGATGCACAGTATATTTATCTTAAAGAGAAAAAAATTAATAATGATGTTGGCTTACATGATTGCAAGAGATACAGCTTAAACTGAAATCAACTTGCCAATATAAAAAGAATAGGTTGCAAAGCATCATCCAAAATTTATTCTAATATAAAGGTAGAATGATAATTATTACTACCATCTTATAACTGAACCAACAAGTGCAGTATTGTTTCTTACAGAGAAAAATTACTGCAGATATGATAATAAATGTATTAGGGCTTTCTGTACGAAAAATTGGTTATAAGATTCGATGTCAGCATACAGGATCAACCATCAGAGTCCCTAACGAGCAAAGCTATACAAGATACACTAAACTGATGTATAAACACTTCTATATTCAAAAAGAAATACGAGAGCAAGGAGAGACCGTCCCATGTTGAGAAATAAATCTAGGGTTGAATAACTACTGACCGGAGAACAGAATAATGTCAACATTTTATAAAACTTAACAGAATCCAAAACTAAATAATCAATTAAATTTGAATTTATAGAGTTTGCATCCCAGAAAAGGCAGAAACATACGTAAAACTACCAAGTCACTGGAGAGGTACGTTCAATTGTTTCTTTAATTAAATAATGTGATTTTGATGACCAGAATTTGTATATGTAAACCCAGCATTCATAAAGTACCGACAGCTGAAAGATGTACACAATTTACAATACCTGATGTTTCTTTAAATCTTCAGCCCACTCTTTTAGTTCTTTGACAAATTTTACCAACTGCATTTACAAATTGAGAGACAATATATTATAAGGAGAGGAAGAAAAAGGAAACAATTGGGACATACAGAAAGAAAAACATGCAAGTATTATAGAACCCTGCCCCATAAATACCTCAATGTCGCCATGATTGAAGTCAGAAGCATTCAAATATTGTACAATTTCAGCATTTCCATTAAAGCAAGATCCATATGAACTTTCCATGCCCTGAGCATTTTCGTGATTCATCTCTGATGCAAAACAATCTTCCTTCTTAGCAGAAACAGGCATGTTGTCTAAAGCATTCCCACTATTTTCATGCTTGTCTCTAGGGGGAAAACCAACTATACCATCATCAGTACAACCATTGGAAGAGGAGGTGAAGTTAAACATTCTACTTTCACTCTCTAATGCCTCATCAGCATATTGTTGTTCCTCGGGACTATGGTTTGCTCCATCAGACCAAGCACTAGACCCGGAACTAATATTTTGCACATTATCCTCCACCAAATCCTCCCAATCTGAAACTGATTCTTTAGATTCCGCGTCTTTAAGATCATTAGGTAATGTTTCCATTGGGCCATGGTTTTCAGACTCTCCATCATCGCAAAGTGTTGCAAATTTATTCCTGCACTCGTTACTGACAACATCCTGCCTTGTGGTGACCGCTGGGGCAGGTTCTTTTTTGCAGACGACGTCCTTCCATGAAGTGGCATTGCTTGCCGTTGGTAATGACGAAATATTCTTCTTCTCTTTTAATGCAACAGGTGGCAACAAGCTATTCACAGGAGGATAAGAAGGTTTGAACAAAGCAATTAAAGCCTTTGTCTGTGTTTGGTCCAGCTCGAACCAAAAATGGTTAAGCATAAAATAATTTTTCTCAATTATTTTCTTGAATTGGCTCTCAACAAGCGGCCGGCATTGGATCTTAGGTTGGAAGCGGACCTAGATGTAAGGATAAGATAAACACATATAATTAAAATACAAGAAAAATAATAGATACATCTTAAGATTGCATGTCTGTGATACCTGTGCAGGATAGGGAGTTCTCTCTGAACCACCATCAGTCCATGCAGCAACATCAAGGTACATCTGTCCATTGCTTGCGGCCTCATAGATGCCATACAGTTTACGCTCACTATAATTGAACAAAAACAATGGAAGACCTACTCCAATATTTTTCACATAGGAGTGCCAGTAGGGCAAACCTGTAAAATAGATAGGTCTCATTTACAAATATTGCCAAAAGTACCCGATTTTCAACAGATAATCTTCTAGTTATATTATGAAATAGTTGTCCAGCGAAAGTTTTTAGATGTGACTGCCTTAAGTTGCATAACCATCCACAAAATGAAATATAAAACTGAAAATACAAACATACACATGCAGTATACAGTAAAGGGAGAAAACAAGAACTATATACATGGATAAATAAATTGCAGTTATAGGTCTTCAAGATTGCAGTTACGGATCGTCAAACTTTCAAAGTATATAACAAGCAGGTAAATCACGAGAACAAACCAAATATCTGTCTGGAGAGACACTCTTGCATTGTGTCATGTGTGCAACCGAATATAACTCCTCTCAAGTCTTTCTTAGGCAAATTCCTCTTAGAGAAAGAACCATTTTCAGGCATGCTAGACCGCCCTATATTCTCTTGAACATTGATTGTCTTTGTTTTCCTCCCTACCCCCATTGTGCCGAATCTGGGGATATGAACAGTAGCATGCATTAAGTTTTATCATTGTAAGATTAAGCAAGTCAACTATAGAAGAATGCTTCCTAAAACAAATTTTTCAAATGAAAATGTAAACTGGTGTTTCAATTTATTCCTCAAGGTGATATTTGACACAATATAACAACAAAATTGGAAGACTCCAAGGGGTTTGACAGTTAGTAGGAGATATGAATTGTGACAAGGTCACAAGTTCGTGGCATCCAACCAACATAGGAGAATATATCAAGTGTGAAGGTGACTTACAAGTGTCTAACATAAAATCTTCCAACACCTTACAGAGGGACTATATGTACAATTGTTCATGCAAATACATAACTAAGATAAGTAATTCACCATTGGCCTTAAGTTATATAAAATAAGGCTTAATTCCCAAAAACTACCAAAAACTTCGAGGCTGTGGCAAATAACTACCGAATTCTTTGAAAATTATAGAAAACTACCAAAGTGTAATGACATCCTTAAACTTTCTTATACTAGTTTGGTAGGTTATTGAATATTTAGTAAACAAGTTTGGTAGTTTATTGTATATTTGCTAAACAAGTTTGATAGTTTATTGAACATATACTAAGGTAGTTTATTGTTCATTAATTTTACAAGTTTCCGCACATTTAGTAGTTTCTTGTAATTTTCAAAGAATGTTGTAGTTGTCACAGCCTCTAAATTTTTGGTAGTTTTTGGGAATTATGCCATAAAATAAAGATAATTGACATAGGATATACATAGTGCAAACAATACAAGTTGATAACTTAAAAGCAAAATCAGAGTAATTGAATTTGTGAGTGCCCAAAATGCCAAAAAAGTTACAGGAAGAATATAGTCGATCTAGCTGAGATGGTACCAATTTCCTCTCCAATGTGAGAGGTCACAAGTTCAATCATCGTAGGAGGGTTGATTTCCAAAGAAGGGGGGGGGGAGGAGAACACAGACAATCTAGGAATCAGTATCCTAGAAGAACATAACCCAGGATTCAAAAAAGATACAGTGGCGGCAAGCTCCTCCATTAACATATCACCAGTCCAACTGCCCGAGAGACAGTTGTATTAAAAAGCAATGCATCATGCATGGGAGAACATATCTCAGGATTCTACATAATAACGGTTGCAGGATACAACAAGTTGCAATATAAATATTCATCCCAGAGGTTGTTAACTGACAACAGAGTATCTGAGTATGCACATACTTAGTTGCTGAGTTTTTTTTAAAGCAAACATGTCCATATGTCTAGAAAATCTAAGTAAATGCAAGCTCAAGAAAGAATTTGAGCGCTTTGCTTATCTCCAGACTTCTGAATGAAGACCCATACAACTTCAGTTCCAAGAAGCAGGAAAAATGTTGTAACAAAAGAACTTCAGTTCGGAAGCAGTGTGTAGGATATCTTTGAGGACCATCTCCAATCTGAATATATGCTACCAACAATGTACATTGTGCCAAAACAACAAAATCTTCACGATAGGTCTACATTGATTACATAGCTAATGGGTTGTATTGCATTAGAAATCCAGTATTGTCAAATAGATTGTGACATCTAAATTGTAGCAAATCAATCAGTAAGGCTGTCTCAAGTTGAAGAATAGGAAGTTGGAATTTAAATTTCCTAAGTGCAAAGTGAATAACCAAGAAGGAATCTCTTGGGAAATTACCATTATTAGCATACTGCATTGTTAAGATGACAAAGGATTCTCCATTAAACGTGGCTCTTTGTTGAAGACAGGCTATTCCAGAAGTATTGAGAAAGGATTATAAAAAAAAATTAATTGCACGCAACTATAGTATCCATACGATCCACACTTACACACAAGGCGAGGAAACCGATAGAAAAACATGAATCACGATAAAAAGGAAACTATAACATTAGATTAAAGTACACAATTGAAAAGGCCCAGCCAAACAATAAAATATCTTGACAGTTTCAACAAGGGTGTGCGCACTTATATTAAAACATAAATGTATACAACCGAGCCCATTGGCATGTAGCAAACCCACCTTATTATCCATTAAAAGTAAAGATCATACAACAGAAGAACCCCTAATCCCTAAAGCGGAAAGAGACTAAAGGTGGTAGGGAGATAATGGATTCTCTACAAAAGAAAAAAAATGTAATTTGTCTTTGTGGTAAAATTAAGCCAAGTCCTAACTAGAATTATTATTCAAGTAAATACCAATCTGCACCAATATGTTTATCTGCAGTGCAACAAAATCCTCAAGGATATAGATATGACAACTGCCAAAGCCACCTTCAAATGGGCAATTAAGCTACCTCATAGTTTCCACTTTTTGGAAAATCTCGTGGCATTTAAAAAAGAGCATGCAATAGCCATGTCAGTTGATGTTAATGTTATATGAAACTCCAAAGCAAAGATTTTCTCAGTGCTAGGATCATGATTTTCCAAGCTATGCAAAAGTCAAAGTCAAAATGCTGCAACTGAACTAGCCAAAACCTCAAACCAGGTTCCATAAGTATCAAAACCTATGAAGCTGGTTGGACTATGGCCATTAGGCTTTTGTAGTTTGAGAATGTATTGCATTTAAAGATTTTCTTTCTTTTTAACAACTTTTCTTCTAAAGGCAAATCAAACTATTAGTAGCATAAATTGGGATTTTTGGAATATTGCTACCTCTAAACGATAAGTTAGGCTTCCATTAAACATTAACGGAGGGTCTCTACCGATTAAATTTTCCATGGTAAATTAATAACATTCTTGTCTACTAAAGAGTTTTTACATTGATTAAAGATTCTATGGTGTCTGTATGAACTATGAAGCATTGCATTGATTAATTATAGTTACTAGTTAGAAAATGATTGCGGATGGACAGACAATTGTAATCTCTCTTGTGGGGAACTATTTGTAACATACATTGGATATGCAAACTCTAGGAGATAAGCTTCTGGAATAGTATTGAATCTTCAGCCACTACTTATAACTCTATTTTGAAAGAACGAAATATGATCTTGTCTAGATGAGGGAAACATCAGAAAAGGGTGTCCAGCAAACACAACATCTTGGGTGATAATATGAAAACCCCATGAATCCACCAAATTAATCAATAAAATAAGGTTGCTTGCAAGCATCTTTTAATTAAAAATTAATATAGGTGTCACAATTCATATAGACATATTTCACTTAAAAAACATTGTCGAAAACCCGAACGCATTGGTATAAATGGCCAGTTTTGGTGACGACACACACTTTAAGACATATTTTGATGTTGTTCAAAAAGGTTTTCCTCTGCAATTTGAAATTGCACCATGGAAAAGTTCACTTCATTTATTATTTCAATCGAATACCAAGAATTGTCCCAAAATCTAATGTTTAAAAAAAGATTATGCTGCAATAATCACTAACCAGAAGATAATTCTTGCCTTTGACTACATAATAATGCAGAACAAATGGTTTAATATTGCAAAAACCAAGTCAAAAGAGAAAAGGAAAGAAAATTGGTTTTGGCAAATAAACCGCTGTAAGAACCAAAAGGTTAATTCTATGACCACTTCATGCCTATGCACATAGTAGCTTATGAGACTAAAGAGCCAAAACAGTAACATTTAAATATTAATGAGCCAAGGCAACATAATATGCTTTCGTTTTATGGGAAGAGTCTAAAGGAGTAAGGGACACAATGAGACAAGTACTTAGAGACTAAGAAATTTGTTGTTCAATGGGTAGGATGGCTGCCAATTCATGTAGAAAACCAAATCAACTCTACTTACCTAACAGTTATTAGATATGATAGATGCAAGATAGATCTGTAGGAAAATGGGCATCCATTACTTAAAGAGACTAACAAATAAATTCCACTAGACACTGAGTTAGCTGGAAAGTTCAACCTGTCATATAACATATTGAAATACAGCAGTAGATGTATACGGAGCGAAAAAAAATATTAGGAATAGCCTAAATATGGTTGATGGGGAGCCGTTGGACATGCATTCTTTCTATTCTATTAATGTATAAACTTGTTATCCATCAATCAAAGAATCACGGCAAAACTTCTAATAAAAATTAACAAATCTAGTCACAGGTGTTACTCCATAATATTTGGGATCTTAGTTCCAAAAGTTAGATTTTGGAGCATTCTTAGCAAGGAAAAGTGTTTATGAAGTAAACATCGCTTTTTCACTTTCTTAAACTAAAAATAAAAAGGATATTCTCATTATAAAAATAAGGCTAAATTGCACAAATATACCCATCGCATTTCATGTTTTTTGCGATTGATACCATGAACTAATTTAATTAAAAACAAGTACCATCAACTATCATCCCGGTTGCAATTAAATACCATCAACTTTTCTTCCATCTGCAAACATTATATTTAGTGGCCACGTCATCAATATTTGACTTGTTTCTCCCGTTTTACCCTAATTTTCTCAGTCAACCCCTAAAATTTCAAGGGGTACAATGGTCCATTAAGACACAAAAGTTAACGTCGCATGGTAGTCATGTCAAAAAATATAGTTCATGGTATTAATCTCTAATTATTAAAGTATATGGTATCAATCGCAAAAAACGTGAAAGTTGATAGGTACATTTGTGCAATTTAGCCTAAAAACAACTTCATGAAGCCAATATATTTCCTTGATAATTGACAGAATGGGCCAAAATTTGGTGTGGACGACAAACATATCAACAAAATTTCATTCATGAGGTTTGGATTAGAATAAGCATCTAATACACATAGGTGAGAGAATTTAAAACGGGAGAAAATGTAGCCTCACTCATCTCATTTCAACCCCCATTGCTGAAATTTCCTCCTCGGTAAGATCCTGCTATCATAGTATCTTTCACAATGCCTCATCCCTGCCTCAAAACTCTATGCCCAAATACTTAAATCTCATTGTCCACTCATTTCCTCCCAGAACTCTATGGGCAGTTTACCAAACTATATATCCCTTAAAATCCCAAAACTTAAGACCTAAGGCCCCTAACATCCAAGGCCCCTAACATCCAAGGCTACACCAATCTCCTCCCAAACCAAAGAAAAACAAATATTTACGCTCTAGACCGTGTCTCGTTGAAGGACCAAAATCTAAGGGTTTCTCCTCTGTAGATAACATAAATTGAGACCGATATGTCATAAACTCTTAGGGTAATTAAATTGACACTAGTTCCATAATTCTTTTTTATAATTAGAATTTTAGGCTTTTACCTAATGAAAAAATTGCAAAGTATGGTAATGAGTACGGGTCTGGATAAGCCTTCAAATAGTTTATATTTTTGTTTCAAGGTGAAACAAAAGAACCCACTTCTGCTGAACCAAGTTAGTATTACACCAAGCCAAATTGGCAAAGCTAAAGCCACTTTTCAGCATTTAAGTGGTATGTTTCCAGCAGGCTAGTAGATAGGACAGGTTTATTTTTTCGAATTGAGTACGATTCTTTCCAGAAACAATCCAGATCCAACCCATAAACATGTTTGCTTCCAACATGCTAGTCTATCAAACCTCAAAAGCCAGTCAAAAGTCAAGAATTGAGGCAAAGGGATCTTAAGAGCTCCTAATAGCTACATGTGGTTGAGTTTGTTCACATGTTTGTGTAAGTTTACTGCATTGCTGACCACATTTTTAGGAATTATATAGTTAACAATTTACCTTTAATAGGCGAGACAATAAGTAGAGGCTGGTGCGGACTCGGAACTTGGATCTTGATCAATCTCTAATCCATTATCCAGAGAAACCTAGAATTTACGGAACAGGTAAATAAGTTTGAAATGAGCTCTAAAATGTGAAATGGTTATCATGTAAACAGCATGCAAAGTTGTGCCTTTTAGAATATCATGCAAAAGAAATGTGCAGCATTGTTGGAAATCCAAAGGCCATCATCAAATTTGTATTCGATGACCAAAAGAAAAATATCAACAACATATTTAAACTACAAACTAAACTATTAACTGAATATGCATCATACTAAGGTTTACATGATTCTTTCACTCATCAAAAGAAGCATAACAACAAACCTTTCTCCACATTAAAAATAGTATGCTACTAAATGTCTTGAATCCCCATCCTCCCCCCTCCCCCCACACCCCCCAAAACACAAAAAAAAAAAGACACCCAAAAAAAAATAGAAGGATGAGCGCAAGACACACATTGATTGCATTAAAAACTTCAAATGAAACACATATAAAGGCCACTGTCTTCACATTTCAAACATCACTAAAACCCTAAAAAAATGCTGGATAAATGAAAGGGGGGAAAACAAGTTATCCCTAAAATGCAAATTAGGAACACAAAACCCTCAATGCTTACAGAAAAAGGGATAATTAATTTTTCTAAACTCTAGTTCCACACAATCTTTCTTAATTCCACTTCCAAACCCTTTTTCTTAATTAAAAAAATATAAAAAGTAAAAATATTTAATATAAATAATAAGATCGATGAAGAAAAACGATGGTACAGCATAAAGCCAAAAAAGGAAGCTCTGCTCCTCAGAACTCAGAACGCATCATTAAAAGAAAAGGCAAAAAATGTGCATTATAAGCAAAAATTAAAAAAATCAAGCCGATCTTAATTAAAAACAAAAATTTTATTTTAAAAATCATATATTCTTACAAGTAAAAGAAGGTACGATCTCAATTATACACATTCCCTTGTGCACATCCTTCAAACCCTAAGAATTATCGAAAAATAACTATTTTTGAGCGAAAAAATCGTCTAAAATTAGGAGAAAATCATCAAGCAAGAGGAAGAGACGATACCTTCAAACGAGAGAGACAACGTCTTCAATGTGTGTGTGTGTGAGAGAGAGAGAGAGGGTTTTAGAGAGAGAGAGAGAGAGGGAGGGAGACGAAGAGTGAGGGAGGAGAGAGAGAGGGAGTAAGAAATAGACATCCCTCGTTTTAAAAGCAAATTTCCCCTATTTAAGGCAGGTTTTGTTATTTTCGGTAATGCTTCCCGTAACCGCCCTGTATGGTTTTCTGGTACTCTCACCGCGAACCTTTACACGCTACCAACCCTAGAGGGTTTGCCCAAAGAAAAGGACCAGCACGAGACACTTTGCATTTTGGCTCTTCATTTATTGCATGTTTATGGACAGAAACCCAAGGGACCATTGCTTCGTTTATTTTTCAGGTTCTTCAAGTATGATGCACCTTCATGTTATAAGATATATTTTATGATAAACGTTCTTGTTATAATATATGTTTTATATATATGAGGGTGCGGAAACCCACAAGAGTGTTAAAGGAGATGGTAGAGCTACGGTCGGTCCCAATCCTATTTCATTAACATATAGTTTAAACATTTAAAATGATGGATCTTATCTAAATTTTTGTTTTCTTTTCTTAAAAAAATATGGGATGGGAAGAGGAGAGAGAGAAAGTAGAAAAAAAGCTAAAGCTGATGCGAACCATTTTAGAAATTGAAGTAATTTTCTATGGGGAAAAAGGGAAGAAATGGAGGATTCTAGCAATAGCAGTGGATATAAGTCTTGACGATTTTTCATTGTAGCTTATTCATGTGCATTTATTAAGCTTGGCTTTATGAAAGTTGGAATATATAAGTTTTGGGAATCGTTTAGTCATTTGAAATAAGATAAGAAGTGACTAGCTAACCGTCTTAAGATTTTATCTCTATCTTTTTTAGGATAAAGATTTTACTCCCTGTGCTTCTTTCCATAGTTTTTTCTTTTTCATTGTTAGAGATTCTTTAAGTTTGTGGTTTCATTTATTATCTTTTTAGTAAAGCATGCCCTTACTTGCTCCTGTACCAAAACCGCACCCCTCCCCCCAGAATCATAATTTTCTATTTGATGCTTCAATTCTTTATATTACCATCTTACAAATATAATAATAATCTATCTTAAATGGTGCCATGATAGTCAAAAGAGTAGCAAATATAGTTTTATAATATTTAAAACAGGAGGGGAAAAAATGAAAGTGTTGGCGCCAAAGTTAGGAAAACAGATATAATTTAATAATCTAAGAACATCTATTGTATCACAACACAATGCTACCATGATGATGATGATATATAAATATATAATATTCATATCCAAGGGGATAAAAATCAACGGCCTGGAAAGACATGTGCACGCACATATACATACATACATTCCGATCTTTATCTATCCTGACTGGTATCCTAAAACACTTCATCACCAAGAAGTGAACTGCAATCTTCCAACTCGGTCTTAGAGAAATACTTGAACAACACCATTTTTGAGAAAGCAAAAATATATACAAAACCAAGAAAAATTCTTGTAGCTTCAGTTCTATTCCATCAAAACAGAGTGACAGATGTACATACATTCCAAATATTTTCCATTTTTATCATAATTGATCCAAAGCTCTCATATTACAACAGCAGAACAGAAGCACCTTTCTCCGATGGACCTCCAATTTTTTGTTACCCAACCAGTTTTTTCTCTATAACATTCCACCTTCAAATGCAACAATCACAAACACAATAAATTCCTGATTTAATATGAGAACTAAAACTCACTCGGAAAAAAGGAAAAAAAACGCATAGATATAATACACTGCATACCTTATCTACCATTTCTTCTTTTCTAGTACCACCTATAACGATTACGGATTCGCCAAGAGTCGTTACCGTAGCATAACCTCTCTCAGTTTCCAGGGATTCGCCCATCTCCCAATAATTCAAGCGAGGATCGAATATTTCAAGACTCGATACCATTTTTTCGCTGTCATATCCTCCCACGCAATACCTAATTTTTAAAATTATAATTTCCCATCAAACATTTCTTGGCTAGTTTTATATTATACGATGAAAAATATAGACTTCTTACAATTTCTCATTTAAAACTGCAACTGAGTGAGATCCCCTGCTAACGTTGAGGCTCGCAACTTCGGCCCAAGTTCCTTCTCGGGGGTCATATCTTTCAACTGACCTGCAGGAATAAAAATTTTGTATGTACGAGGTTGACTAAATCACATAGGAATTTATATGTAATAATAAAATTTATGATAATTACACAATGGAAATATAGTTAATCTATAGACATACTTTATCTATCTGATCTGACTAAGTTGATGTAAATTAATTGTATGCATATTTTTATTTTGTCCTGTAAAGCATTATTTGATATATTTAAATCCAGTAACTATAATGGTGGTTTATTTTAGAGATCATAATTTAATTAAAATGATCTTTGTTTACAATCACATGATTTACATCCTGTGCACACAACCTAACTTGCTCTAATTATAATAAAGTATTATAATGATTTAAAGATCTAATGGGCAGGGGGGAGCGCTACTCTATAAATAGCTACTTATATATCTACAGAAATCTGAGAAATATCTTACAGGTTTGCTTCTGAAAAGATAATAAAAATGACTGATCATATGAAGCATGGTCGAAATAATTTTATTATTATTTAAGTATAGCAGTAAACGCGTTATAAAATGTGACCATTCAAATATTAAATAGCTTCATTTTTTATGATGCCAAATTGATAAAATACAGAGCCTCTTTGCTTCACTATTCTCTAAAATACAAGTGCAACTAAATTTTTTAACAACAATGCAAGCAGGATCAAACCCAAGGACAGAAAAGATGAACAATGAAAGCAAGTGGTTTGTACAATCAACATTATACTAACCTGCAGGTTATAAAGAGAAAGAAACAGAAAGAAGAGAATACAAGGTTCCATCACTAGCTCAGACTGTTGCCACTAGGATTTTATTATCTTATATAATAATTTATCGGATCAGAATGAAGACTATTGCCTTCATCTGAAGAAAGGAAGATTAATTTCTCAACCTATTTTTTTACCAACCTTTATTAACCCAAAAAAATGATAAATTCATAGTTTTGGCTTTGTCGTAACATACACTAAGCAAGCTATGTAATAAAAATAATCTAAAATCGAATATTCAGGTAAAACCTTTGTAGTAATAACACCACCCAAAATGCAGAAACACTGAACAAGAGCACACTTCACTTGGTGAACCTAGAAAGAAAACAAAATAAAGAATAAGATATAATGGTAGTGAAGATCTAACCTCAAGTAATTGTCTCCATCAAATCCGCCAACAGCATAGATAACACCATTTATTTCTGCTGCAGCAGGAGCAAATCGCTGAAAGAGCCAAATGTGAGTGCAAATGAATCAAGCACAAAATTATTATTTCAGAAAGAAAAGGTTAAAGATGGAGACGGAGGCTAAAAGACATTATCAGCCATTTCGATCATACTGCATGTAAATTTTATTATATTACTGATTATTCTTGTGTTACTCTTATTTCTCTACAGTCACGGTAAGAACAATTCAACTTTGAGGTTCTTCCATTGTCTTGCGACAAAATTACTATTGGAAAGGACCATGTAACCATTGTCAATACCGAGTACGTAGTAATCATGTGTCAAACCTTACATAGAATTGGTGCTATGTACAAATGAATGAAAGGAAAAAGATGCAAGCAAGCAAAGCAAAGATAAGGTTGAAGGATAAAAAAATATTATTATAAAAAATTGTTATGCTTCTCATTACAATAGAAATAACTTATGACATAGCCAACAGTCACAGTAACACACAATAAGCATAAATTTCGTGTCTAAATTGGCTAAGACACATTGATGAATCAAAAATGTGAAAAACATATGTAGTCCTGCGACAAAGGGACAATCCAACCTAAGTTCCCCTGTATAAAGGACAGAATGAGATGACTTGAGTGAGAATCAAGCTTATTCTTTAGGCAAAACATAAGCCGAAGAACCAGACTGAAAACATTCCCAATGTCCCATGTACAGAAAGATCAATTCCAGTATATAGAGGAAATTCAGAAAGAATGAAAATACACAAGGAATTGTACATTTTCTCTCAAAAATATCAAAACATCTATAAATAATCTTAGTTCAATAATAAACACACATAGATAACAAAACATAGATAACAAGCAGGATGTGATTAGGTTTACCTTGTAAGACATTGATCGAATATTGTTCCACCTTCCTTTCGCGGGGTCAAGCATTTCGACATCCAGAAACCACTCTACATCATTTCCTCCTCCTATAGCATATATTTTTCCATTTGAGGTTACTCCAGCATGACTTCCTCTGTCGTATAGCATTGAAGGACACGAGGTCCACTTGTCATTCCTTCGGTCGTAGCATTCAACTACATCAAAATTTAAAAGAGGTTGTCATTATGTGTCGCCAAGGGCAGATACAGTAAGAAGCCAGGCGCATGCCCTCGCTGAAATTATTGCAAACTAAAAATCTAATATTGGTTACAAATGAACTTTAAAAGTTCAGTGTATATGTTATATTAGAAGTTTAGTATATATGCTATGTATATTTTTTTACATAAATATGTCATAGAAAATATTTAGCCCAAGTGGTAATATGTTTTGTTACCCATCAAAAGGCATGACTCCAAATCCCACCGCCTGCAAATTTAAGCTTTGGATTTTATAGGTATGGATCCCATTGTGCTTTTTCTATTTAATTCCTTTTCATCTATAATTAAATTAGTACTAAATGTGTGTTGTTAAATTAGTAAATTGTATGACGATTTTTATAAATTTATGAACTTCGTTCCGTGCGTTACCTCCTCTGACAAAATTCATGCGCCTGTCCCTGAGTGTCAAGCTTATAATGTTGTAGAACTCTGAGCATATAGATATCAATGAAATTAGCAAACAATAATACCTGAGTTAAACCACATGCTCTCGTAACCACCACCAAAAACATAAAGGATACCATCCAATGCAACACTAGCTGCAGATCCACGAACCAAGCTCATGTGCTGCAAAGGCGTTTAGATATCGAGCGCTGGTGAAAAGCAATCCAATGATGATAGCCAAGAATAGCCATCATAACCTCCAATTAGGTAGATTACGTCTTCTGGGTCGAAACATTGTTCGGATCTTTCAAGAGAATCGTCAATCAGTGGAATAAAATCATTCATCCTCAATTCAAGATCTTTTACACGATTATTCAGAAGTTGAATAGTTCTTCCTGCATCCCTACATGCATTCCTTAGTTGTTCCATCTCTCGATCTTGCTCGGCCTAAACAGAAACCAAATTAAACAAGGGTGATTAAATACAATTTCTTCAAGTCCCTACCACTGCACAAAAACCAAAAGTTTTGATGAGCATTGAATAGATTATTTGTTATCTAGCAAGTTTTTGTGCAAGTGGGGCATCCTTTTTTTAGCCTAGATTTGAGCTTTTTTGCAATTGTACTTCGTAATCTGCTTTTCTAAATGAGCATCCTATGGGATTTGAAACTAGGGTGCTTTGATACCATCTTAAATTTCCTACAACTGCACCAAGAATATGAAGTTGTGGTAAGCGTTGGAAAGATATGATGTTTATATCTTAACACTATTTAATATATTGCCCACTGTCAATGGAAAGACTCGAAGGCTTAAGCTGGCAACTTAGTAAGCTGTATGCTGCATTTTGAAATCAGAGATACCCAAAGAAATGCCATTGCAATAAGATGGAAAGCGCAACCATGCCAGTGCAATGCTGACATGTGAATTCAAAGCCAATTCAATTATCATGCAAGAAACCCGAATATTATTTTAAGGAGCAGCATGTGATAAAGGGATTAATAGAACCGATGTGATTTTCCAGATATCCGCAAATGATGTAGTTGAGCTTGGAATCAAAGTTCAGGATGATTTTGTTTTCGGATATACATGATTTTCCAAAGTTTGATATGAATTATCTTAAAGCAGGTCTTTCACTTCATGATAAAAAGCATGACCGAAGATTTCAAGTACCAATATATTATAAATCTTATGACGGCAGTACTTGACTGAGGTTCTAATGTCAAAGATTTAACAAGAAATGCATTTTCCTCTTTGAATATTTGCACAGGACACGGTTTTGTGAGGGGACAACGCTAATATTAGCACAAGCATCCACGATGACATGGATAGCCTCTAGCAATGGTCCTAACTTGACCTCAATAGAACTACCCATTAAAACTATTAATACTGGTGAATCAGCATGCAGTATGAAGAACTTAGCATGTTATTTACTATTCAAAATTATATATATACTAAGTCATCATTCAATTCTAGCAGTGGCAGCCAACAAGATGTATTGGGGCTCGTACATAACTCATCTATATCCATGTTGCATTTAGTCAAATCTGCGCAAGAACCTTCTCATTTTCAGTATTATAACCCCATATCTTGTCAAATCTGATATTGTCATTTTACCTCTAATTATATATGCAAGGACCCTCTATTTTTCAATAACCATAGCTTGTGTATATGCAAAATTCCTATACATTGATGCTACCTCCAGGCGAAAACAAGAAGAAGAAAAGGACAATTACACTATACCTTCTGCTTCTCCAGCTGTGAAGTCCTCTCTTTTAGTACTTCAACAACTTGCACCAACTGCATATTAGACAATATTACAATATGTATAAACATAATGTTGTAAATATAATTATAAATAATTTTTAATATAATTAAATGGCAACACTGCTAATTACGCTACCTCGGCATTTCTATGGGTAGGCACAGACATGATTGACTTGTCCTGATCCTTGCCATTTTCATTATTGACACTGCATAACATTGAAATTTGAGCATCTTCAACGTTATCATTAAACTCAGGCTGAGTAAAATTTGCTCTAGAATTCAGGTGCTCATCATTTCTATGGCCATGCACAGGTGTGGTTGGTTTGTCCTGACCCTCACCATTTTCATTATTGGCATTAGATAATGCTGAAATTTGCACATCTTCAACATTATCATGATTAAACCCAGGCTGCGTAACATTAGCTCTTGATTTAAAATGCTTTTCCTCGGCAACCAACTTCTCTAGCAGTCGCAGAACTCTTTCCTCTTCCTTCTTTAAAGCCTCAGGGTCCAATTGTTTTTTCTGGGAAATGAGGTTCCCTTCGTCCACTTTTACAATATTATCTTCAGCCAAACCCTCCCAATCTGAGACTGTGTCTTTCGAATCCGTGTCTTCAGAACCCTTGCATGATGTTTTGCTCGGGCTAGCATGCCCGGCATTTCCATTCTCTATTGCCTTCCATTTGTTGGCGGGTAACTCTGTGAAAAGCTCTTTCTTCCGTAATGGAGGGAAAGCTTCTTTTCTTGGAGGAGAGAACAGAGCTTTCATAGGAGGAGAGGGCTTGAACAGTGCAATTAACCCTCTTGTTTGAGCATGGTCAAGCTCAAACCAAAAGTGTCGAGGAATGTAATAATTGTCCATGATTATTTCGCTAAACTGATTTTCTACTAGTGGTTGGCATTGCGTCTTCATACGGATGTACACCTAGATAAATCCATACAAGTAAAAAGATCGGTCAATTGTAAGACTGAAAACTAATGCAATTAGAAAACATCTATCGTGGTTGTCAATTTAATTGAGTCTCCGATGAGGGCTAAAGGCCTCGCAAGAGGTAGAACTAAACAAACACGTATAGATGATATACTAGTTGTTAATTCATTTGAGGATATGGAACCTAACAAGGTGAATGGAAGAAAAGGATTTACGTAACCAACCCAAAAAATATGGGCTAAAGGCTTCAGGGGATAGGCACAAGAATTTTAGTCAGAGGGAGGCTGAACATATAACACTCCATTGAGAAGTTCAACTAATGGATATATATTTTTAAAAGAACAATATTTTTAATTAATTTAATCATAACTGAAAACAGATTAATATTTTCAAGTCTGTAGACCTTATATCGGAAAATACTTAATTTAGGCTGTTTTTTTAACATAACATTAATACAGGGAACACGGTTTTAGTTAAAACTTGCTACTTCGTTTTTATTTTTAAATGTGGAACTAAACTAACATGAATATATTAGTTGCTGATTTATTTAATTGAGGAGATGGCACCTAACAAAGTTGACTGGGAAAAAAAGGATTGATATGGTTGGCCCTAAAAGTTTCTGCTAAGGACTTCTTGTAGTAGGAGAACATTCATGACATATAACTATGCCTATGAATAATACCTGCGCAGGGTAGGGAGTTCTCTCTGAGCCACCATCAGTCCATGCATAAGCATCAAACGACATGTGTCCATGGCTCGCAGCCTCATAGATGCCATGCAGTTTCCGGTCACTATAATTGAATAGAAATAAAGGCAGGCCTTCACCAATATTTCTCACATAGGTGAAATGCCCATGGGGCAAGCCTGTCAAGTTAGATATTATTAACAAAAAATTAAATTCTTAAGCAGAATTATTCATTGGTTATAGCATAATGGCAGTTGTGATTTTAAGTAACTTGGTTGATTGTGCGTTCCAGAACTTGGTTGAATATGCATTCCATTTAACCAACCAGGACACAAAATACAAAGAAACTGTATGCCGCTGAAGCTATAAATGACAGTTATTTTTGCATCTGTAAAAATGTTCAGTAACAAACCAAATAACTGCTTAGAGAGGCACTCTTGCATGGTGTTATGCTTGCAGCCAAAAATAACTCCACCCAAGTCTTTTTTAAGCAAGTTCCTATAATGGATTGAGCCATCACTGGACAAAGGGGGCCATGTGAGTCCATCACCAGCAAAAAAAGTTTGAGGTTTTCTCCCTGCCCCCATGATCTGTATTGAAGAATAAAATGTTAAAGTACTTCATTTAAACTCATCCGGGAAGTAAAACATATACTACATATACAAACATATTGTACCTAGAACATGAAGAAAAACACTATGCAAATGCTAGTACAATTTCTTTTCTCATTTCAGAATACACAAACAAACACGACGAAAATAATCATCATAATATGTTTGATCAATATGAGTTCTGTATCTAGAAACCAAATTGCAATTCTCGTAATTTGGTAAGGAGGGGGGGGGGGCAATTACAAAATGGGAAGGGAAGGAACCTGTGTTGAAGTATAGAGTATTCTAGTACTTCATCAAATAAATTCACAGAGAAAATATAAATACGGAAATAGCACATATACAAAATAATATTCTACCTAAAGCTTCAAAAGACAGCACTATGCAGATGCTATTCCTTTATCATTCTCGATTACGGATGCCTACACAGAGAATATAATCATTGTCGTTGTATAAACATAATACTATGAATTATGTATCAAGATATAAATTTGCAATTCTGGTAATTGTCAGAAGAAAGAGAGAGAAAACAAGTAGAAATGGGAAAAGAAGGAACCCCAAACATATATAATTATAATACTAATATCTTTCTTCTCCCTTAACCATATAATAAGCTGAATGGTTAGAATATAAAGGGTTTTTATTACAAAGGGAAGCAAGAGAGAGGAATGAAGAACTGCTTTATTTAGTTAAAAGTAAACACAACACAGAAGCTATGTGTGGTCTCTTACATTGTCAATCGTCAATACAACAAAGAAAGAAAGGAAAGATGAAAACAAGAAAAAGGAGAATTAAGGGTAGTCAGCCAGAAAAATTGTAAAGGAAGAACACCAAGTATGAATCTTTTTTCAAGTGTTGATGATAAGACCGATAGACAAGGATAAATGCAAAATAGACAAAAGCATACATTAGTATGAGGTTTGATATGAGATACAACCGAAATACAACTCTGTATAAACATCTTGGGAAGCCACTTCGGATAGAAAATTTCCATGGCCGGTAGATGTCAAGAAATAATATCCTCAACTGATAATAGAATCAATATAGAAGACGACAAGGAGATTGATAAATAAATGTAGCAATTTCATGACTTTCACCCAAAATACATTTACGAAACATTTGTTATATGTCCAAAATATACTCTTATAGTAAGAAGAATATGAGGACGACAAAGGGAAATATAAAAATCAACTCATAATGTCACTCCGCATCAATAAAACAATATAACTCAAAAGAAGTCGAGGATTGATATAAAAAAAACAATGCAAACGAATAGGATAATCTTGCCGCTGGCTAATTTTGAGCATACACCAATCAGGTGCCAGCACCAGTGAACAAGAGCGAATGATCAAGGAGATCCAGCAAAGAGTGTTCGAATGGGAAGGAGGCCGAAGCTCATGAAATAATTAGGGCAAAAGGGCAAACAAGCCCATTCTAATATTAATTGATTTAATTCTGCTAAGAGTGGCTGGATGAAGGGTGTGCCCAAGCTTATATGGGATTCAGCTAATATTGGTTACAAATGATTGCCAGAAAAGGAAAGTGACCGAAATCAAACAACTAGAATAGATTATGATTATGTCAATAGCTGGAGATTGTACAAAATTAAACATAAGACTGGAAATATAGGATCACACATATTGAAATTTTGAAATTCACAATGGCCATGATTATATCCTAATCAACTCAGGAATCACATATCGTAACCCTCCGGAATTAGGGTCTGGTGGCTAAAAATACAGGGTCACATGGAAATAAGAAGAAGACAAAGAAAAGCCAACCGGGCATTATTATCCTATTTCCTTTCCTTGCACATGTAATAGTAGCGTTTCCTTTCTCAATGTTCTTATGCAAAGCATTGTAAGACGCGCTCTCTGGTTTTAAGTTATTTCCTCTATTTCATTTACAACCTTGTTTTTCTACTCGCTTCTATCTCAATCCCAATCTCGTCTTGTGTATGCCTTTGATCCGCAAGTTCCGTTGGTCTGGTTTTCTCTTTATGCTTTTGTTAAGTAAACCTATGAATGGTGGCAGAGTATCTCATTTCTTCGGCTAAGTTTGATCTCACACATCAAGCATACAGATTTATAACTATGAAAGCTTATCGTCCTTACGTAAAATTGCCATCCAACTGTGTGGGTTAATCCAAAGAAGAGGCGTATCTGACTTGAGATCTATTTTATATTTAGTCTTGAGCAAGGGGAATCCAAATTCTTTAAAAGCCTACTATTTTAAGACATCAAAACTTTTCCTAACATTGTCATTGACATAATTACCATTTTAAATATCCTGGTTCCATCGCTCGTGGAATAGGAAACCGAGTCATTCACACACATGCATAATAGATAAATAGAAAGCGTTTTTAAAATTAAAAGAAAAAAAGAGCAAGCGCTGATCGCCTAAACAAATGATTATAATTATAACAACCCTAAAAAGGTTCAATGCCGAGACTCGAAATAAAAGCTTTCTCTATGATGAGATTGGTTTGTCATGCCACACCTTTCCCTTACAAAGACATTCTTAAAATAGAAAACATCTCCCTCAAATAAATCACTGGAACCACTCGCAAAAGATCAGAAAATCCTTGATTACAAAATGTAAACATTTCTACCCTTAATTCCACAAATACATTAGGAATCAAACTTTTTCGATAGATCAAAAGATAGAATAATGGAATTTAAAATTTCAATTAAAAAAAAGTAGCCCTATCGATACACCAAAAACCAATCTAAACCCCTCAAATGTCCCAATGTTAAATTTCCCACAAATATCTTCGATATCTTAACAAAATAAAAGAAACCCATTTGCAAAAGCATGAATACACTCCAGAATTTAAGAACAACATCCTTCATCAAACAATAAACACTCATTACAAACAATCAATTAAACCGAATATTTTTAGGAACAAATACAAAATCTAGCAGCATAAACACACCAGCACTAATATAAAACCCACAAAACCCCCAATATTCCCCTGGTTCCTTGGTATCTTAGCAAAAGAGAAGAAACCCATATGTCAAAAAACATTGATAAACTTCTAACACCAATATCCACCCATTTATACATTCAAACCCTGTAACTGGCAAAAATATCATATACCCATTACAAAAAAAAAAAACCATTCTAGCACCATTAAACACCAAAACAACACCAAATTTCACACTAGCTGCTTCTATACCTAAAACCCTTACGCTCAAACAAAAAAGATCGAGAGGAGAGAGATTATACCTTTAGAGTTCCTCTTCAATGGCTACAACACGATCCAATGAGGAGAGAGAGGGGATCAAAATGGGGTTTTTCTAAAGAGCGAGGGAGAATGTGAGAGAGGGGGAGATTTTATGTTGTTTTGAATCACATTTCCATTGAAGGCGACACCAACAGCACCCTTCTCAAGTTCGTGCATTATTACAGGGCTTGGCGCTTCTGGTCACCGACCAGGGGAAACTGAGGTATGCTTACCGCGGACAACTCCAAACGGAGTTTTGGATGGTAGAATGGAGAATGTGGGATCTGGTCACTCGGGAGTGTAGGGTGGGTGGCTTGCATGAGAGGCCTCGATCGGTGTCTACTGTGGAAGGTATTTTTGGTTTGTGTGATTTCTATGATCTTGTACCTGGGTAAACAAGATGTACATGTATAACAATACTAACAATATTTTTAAGTATTCATTTGCCAGGCATCTGAATGTATTTTATATTGTATGCTGTCTGTTTAATGCAATCTTCTAGATTTATCATGGATAAACTGTCAAAAAACTAGTCATTTAAATGCGGAGCTTGCGGGTATGTACAGATCACAAATGTGTTATATTTTTATTATTTAAATAAGTTGGATGGTTTTAGAGTAAGGAGTAATGGACGATCTTTGCGAGGATGAACCTGCGGACAGGCTGGATAGGTTACAAAGTATGACAGGATGGTGGGGACAACATTTGTTGCCATATGCAGCTTCTTTTGTCGGTTTGCTGAAGATTCAACGCTCGTGGTTGGTTGAATTCACAACTCACGAGCCTTCAAATAGTTGCCTAGGTTTTTATATATATATATAAGGAATGCAATTCTGACATTGTGCGGTACAACCCCCACACTTCGGGTTTTTAAAAACGGCTCTTAATTTTTTGTTGTTAATTAAATCGGACCTCTATAGTACATCGATGTTCAATACAAACCCTTGGTGGTTACTTAGATCAACCAAGGATGTTATCCCTGATTTTTTCTCTCATGTTATCCCTAATTTTTTCTCCATCATGTTATCCCTAATTTTTTCTCTCAAATCACTTCTATTTATAAAATCATGCTATCCCTAATTTTTTCTCTCAAATCACTTATATTTTAAGTACATTATCCATCGTGTTATCCCTAATTTTTTCTCTCAAATCACTTCTATTTATAAAATCAGACGAGGTTCTCGTAAAAGAGTTGATGGATGAGATACGACAGTGTAAATAAAAAGGACTGGCTGTACGATTTTTAGTCTGCTGCAATACAAATGAAAGTCGGGTCATTTGAGGATGGCGACAAGGGAGAGAAAACGAGTGAACGGAGCAAATTAGATGCAGGAGGCTTTGAGCAGGTTAAAGGATATGGGGTTGCTCTTCACAGTGGATTGAGGAACAAGATGATACACAAAGATGCTGTTTTTCTTTTAACCTTTAAATATAACGCTGGCAAGGATAACCAAACCTAATCCTTGTTTTAATTAAAAATAAAAGTCATGGAATATGTGTTTAAAATATGTAAAAACTTGGGTTGTTTGAGAATGAAGTTTAGATAACCATGTTTATTTTTAAACAGAGGCATAAAGATGCAA
Source organism: Agapanthus africanus (assembly GCA_030015575.1). NCBI lineage: Eukaryota > Viridiplantae > Streptophyta > Magnoliopsida > Asparagales > Amaryllidaceae > Agapanthus > Agapanthus africanus. The sequence goes on along the minus strand of JASDDO010000028.1, from coordinate 166,308,324 downwards.
AACGTGTTTTGCAATTCTCGAACTCCAAAAACGGGGTTATCTGAACTTTGATCATATTGGAGCTTAGATAACTGCAGTCTTCTCATTTTCCAATATGAGATAACCGCAGTTATCTCAAGTCCAAAATAAGCCCCAAATAAGATAAAGTTAGGATCCCACGGTTAAGCCTTTCTAACTTTATGAAACCGCAATTTAGAATTCTTAACTCCGTTCCCAAATAGGGCTTTAGGCCATGTTTGGATACCCATATTCCAATGGGAAAAAGGTCTAAATTCCCCTTTTCCATTGTCTTGGACAAATCCAAGAAATCAGGCGTTTTCGTAAATTTTTAAAGAAGAACACCAATAGAAAAGGACTAAAAAATATCATTAATCCATTAGATTTTAAAAATATCCCCACCATTCAAACATTCATTCTGTTGCAAAAATGCATTGAAATTTTACTTTTGGAACGTACATGCATTCCAACACATTTTAATTCTAAGGTCATTCCTATGGACTTTATCCTAACTGTCTGAAGTCTCACTCTTCGGCTGACTAACACATCAATCTTTATATGTTTAATATCTCAAAACTGTCAAAAGATTTGCTATGGTAAATAAACTATCAAAAAGTTCTCTAAATTACGACTGCCACTGTGGTTAGCAGTGTGTAATTGTGCATGTAAAATGATTGTTTTACCTTTTAAATTAATTTAACCTATCAAGCTAAATAATAGTTAATTGTTTTTAATAATAACCTTTATTGTTTGGTAATTAAACATAGGCCAATGAGGTGTTAGCTACGGACGCAAGCAAGGAGGGTGGAAGAGACGGCTACGGTGGCGGCTACGAGAGACAAGGGCGGTGGAGGCAGCTAAGGCAAGAGTTAGGGTGAGAGTTTGGGATAAGATTAGGAATGAGAGGTTCTCCAATTTTTTAGAAATCAAAATACTAAATATCATAATTTCATCTTTCAAAAAAGTTTGGATTTCCATAAATCATAATGTCATTTTTTAGAACCCGACACCATACCTATAACTGTGGTATACAAAATTTCTTATGTTTTCTCATAGATCTAAGCATGTAAAATAGTCAATATAAAATAACAAAAAATTACCTATTTCTAATAAAACAACATTAATCAATATATTAATACAATCCCAAACACCAAAATATCCATTGGTATCGACTAACTTAAATAAACAACATTTTAGCTATTCATTTTGAATCCATACCCTCTCCTACCCAAGAGATGCAAGGGCGGGGTTCACATTATAGCGCGGGGCTCATGATGTTTATTGCTTGGATGGAAAATTGAATGAATTTAAAATGATAGATTAAGTATTTTCTCCGTGTTTAAATAAAATTGTCGTCTCCAGCTCCACCTATAATATGCCGCTCTATATTCAAACCGTTCGATCCTTGACCGGCAGCCACTCATACATTCATATCCATCCACGTCGCCATTGCTCACACAAAAAGAATAAGACAACAAATCTTCGGATATGCCTTAGGTGCTAGCAAACCAAAACAAACACAGTCATCCAGAGAAGAAATTTGTTTTTAACAAGCAAAATTATAATTTTAGCACGGCCATTGAACACCTTGAGGCCTCGTTTGGTGATGGGTTGCTTTCTTTGAAATCATGATTTGTTTTGAGGCTAAACTTCAAGAACTATAATCGATGCTCGTTTGGCAAGCAAAATGGAGTTTCCCAAACCCTGGTTTCAAAAGGTTTTGAAGTCTCGAAATCTCATTTTCTATATTTCATAAGACAATTGATTTTCTTCTTTTCATTTAGAACTTGTTTTTGTTATGTGGAGTCGTGTTTGAGCATTTTGAGAATTTCGACCGATGTGCATTATGACTGCCCAATATATTATGATACACGCCCATTCATAAGCCGACCATTATACGGCCGGCTGATAAAGACACAACCCACTTACCACACAGAACTGTCCCAGAAAAATACCCCAAATTTTCCAATTACTGTCAGGGTACATCACCCCGAATAATTTTTCCGGTTCTTGCGGCTCATCTGCACACCAGCGGCTCACAAGCCTTACCCCATACGAAAACCACCACCTCTCGCCGCTTCCTCTCCCTCTTCCCCTCTCGCGGCGCCTTACAAAAACGCCAGCGCCGCCGAGAGAAGATCTCCCACGCCCAAAACACCTTCCACTTCAAACCCTACATCCTCAGCCCCTCTCCTCGCCGCCGCCCGAAAACCGTAGCCCTCGCTTCCCGCCAAAACCCCGCCGCCGACCTCGCCGGAGATGCCGCCGCAGCTTCATCCTCATCCCCTCGATCTCGATCGCGACCGCGGGGCTTCTCGGCTCCATCGCCGCCAAGGCCGAGGAGAAGCTTCGCCGGCGACGACCGCTGCCGTCAGCGCAGTCGAAGAGAAGAAGGAGGAGGTGATTTATAGGGTTTACGATGCGTCGGTGATCGGAGAGCCGGAGGCGCTGGGGAAAGATAAGAGGAAGGCGTGGGAGAAGCTGATGGGTGGGAAAGTGGTGTATTTGGATGAGGCGGAGCTGGTGCCGGATAAGGATGATCGAGAACTGGAGCTGGAGATTGTTCGGAATTTGAGGAATCGGTGTTTGGAGAAAGAGAGGATGGTCTCGGTGACAATGGAGGCATTTCCTTCTAATGTTCAGGAGCAGCTTGATCAGTTCTTGGATGGAAGGTTAGGGTTCTGATACTTTGAAGCGTTTCATTTTGCTGGTATTGTTTCTGTAAGCAATGTTTTTTGTAGGGCATTTTATGTTTGCCTATTTGGCAATGATTCCCCATAAACTTCTGAAGCTGGTGCAATGAAGAAAAGATAGACGGTAATTGTAGGGCATTTTATGTACACATAAAACTAGGTGTGTCCAGCTGCAGCCCTCTTCAACTCTTCCAATTGGATGTTGGAAGCTTGTTGTTGATCAATTTCCGAAGGAACCACCAAACTAACTGGGATCTTTGATGGCAATATGACTTGAACTCTGGGTTGTGTGGTGAGAATTGAGAGGTATATCCTTGCTTAACAACATAAGCTTCTTGGACAAATCAGTTAGAGGAATCAGAGTTACGGAAGGCATAGTCTTTGATTTCATTATGTACAGAGAGAGGGGAGCATGGTAAAGTCTGACAAGTTCATGACTTGAGATGGGGTTGTAGGTGATCAGAATTTTGGTTTATAGCCGGGATAGAGGAGAAGCGGATCCTCTTGAACCTAGCAATAATACCAAAAACGCAAATCGGGGCCCTGCCCAAATTGCCAATGGGTGTGGTCAACCCATTTAGGTTCTCCATGTCCATGATACCTTAAATTGGGGAGTGTGGTGTATCGGTCGTACGCATTTGGCGAGAACAATCACATTGGCTAAATTTAATATTAGTTATCTCCCTGTTACACTAACACCACTTGATGCATTGCTCTACCATCCTTGATGTCTAGACCCCCAATCTCCATGGGTGAACATACCCTTTGCTAGTTAATTAAGACCATTTTGTTGTTGCCCCATAAAAAAGACATGAGAAGCTTGTCTAGTTTTGTTAAGATCAGCAGGATATACATTGATCATAATAGGTAGTTTGAAATTGTACCTAGTAATGATTTGACCAACAATATTCTATTGGGGGATACGATATATCTAGCCTTTTAACCCAAAAGGATTTCTTTGATTTTTAGGATGGTAGGTTACAAGTAGTCGAGCTTGAGTCTTCCTGAACAAATAGGGACTCCAAGACAAGTAAAGCTGTTATAAAATATTTGTAGGTGCAGAGCTTGAGATCGACCATTACAGGCTGCCATCACATCTACGACTTTATATTAACAAAACAAAGAAGGAAATTTTGGAAAAGGATGGAAAAGGAAAATATAAATGAAGATGTAATCAATTGATCAGAATCATAGTGATCGATAAGATCTTGTTCCTTGAACATATCTTAAAATGTGCTCATGACAAGGAGTGGTGTGGCAATGACGATAAAGATTAGGAAGGAGGAGGCCTTGGAGTTTGAGGCAAAGGAGTTGGTGGATACCACAGTAATGTGCTACGGAGGAAAGATTAGAGTAAAGCGAAAAAAAGAAAAGGGGGTTGGGGGTGGGTGGGTGGGTCATGCAATTAACCCTTCTCTTTTAGGTTTCGAATGAGTTATATACTAACCGATCAAAGTTAAAAGAAAGGAAACGAGTGTTGGACCATCAATAACCAGTTACAAGTTTGTAGTTAATTGCATACCTTGAACATTGTATGTGTTCCTTCCATGTGCTTAACATGTTTTCTAATTGTTCTGTTTTCTTATAAAACAACCGTCTTATATAACAGATGCATAAATCTCTCACGAGAATAATGCTTTTCATGTAAATTAAGAACTGAACACCTTTGTATTGTATCCTATTAATAATGCTTTACAGAAATGATATCACATTACAGAATTGATGGTGAAAGCTTAAGGTCTTATACCTCCCACTGGCCGCCTCAGCGTTGGCAGGAATATGAACCTCTTTTGAATTACTGTTGTGATAATGGAGTCAAGCTTGTTGCTTGTGGCACTCCACTTGAGGTATGTAATTTTATTTTAAGATAGTTTATAAGAGAAAAGCAGATGTGTTCAACAATTGCTGCCTGCACTTCACTTTGGTTTCAGAAAAAGAGCTATGTGGCTGTTTCTGAAGTCTAACTTGCTGTTGGAATAGTCTTTATGTTTGAACTTGCTAAAATGCTGAGTTTGCAAATTGTGACCATCTTGTATTGTATATAATTTACCTGGAAGTATATCTTTTGGTCCAATAAATACTAATACTATGTAACTATCTTGTATTGTATATAATTTATTGCTGTGGAAAGGAATGCATACATCCTTTATAACTTCCACCACATGGGAAGAGGAGAAAGATACCTCTATCTTTTTCGAAGCAAGCAACCAAAAGTGGATAAAGATAGACACTTTTTACTCTTGCAGTATTCTTCCCATAAAAAATATGGTAACAAATATCAGAAATACTTCCATGTCTCATTTTAAAAAAGTTAGTTCTAGATAATTTCGATATTTCAAGTACTTCAACTCAGGTTAACCAGACAGGCCCTAAAACGGTGTACAACACCAAGTGAATCACTCATGGCACCCGACATCTAGGACCCGCTTTATTGGCCTTACATGATGCAAACAAGTGTAGTCTGATCTGTCTGGGAGGTGCAAAGAGATTAAGGGGCTTAATTGATTCCCTTTAGATAACCGACCCAAATGTTCTTCTCCTTTTGTTTTCTACAAGAGCTCAAACAAGTTCTGTATCAGTTGAGGGGAACATGCGATGGGAAACGGTGCAACTTTAAGATTTTCTGAGAGTCAAAATCATGCATGCCACCATCAAAAGTGAATCCTCACCCAAATGTGCCTACAAGGGAAACATGAAATATAGTGAATTTTATAAGCGAATCCTTACCGAAATGTGCCAATAAGGGAAACATGAAATATAGTGAATTTAATGCAGGCTTTATATACTTGCATATACTTATCCAATATACTTGCATATACAATTTAATGTGTTATCCAATACTTGCATATACTTATCCAATATTATTTTCTCAGGAATGATTTACAAAGTATTACTTAAGAGTTAATACAGAGACTACCTCGTGATCTTGTATATCAATGGAGATGCATATATCAGTTATTTACGCTCTCTCCCCAACTCATAAAGCCATTTTTTATGGCGTTTAGGACCTATTGAAGGATAACACATTTGTCCAAACATAAGTCGTATTTAACTTCACCCTTCCCAAAGAGAATGGAGTTCTAAGGCTTGCCATTTTAGTTGGTAGAAATTCGATGGAAACTGGGAGATAGTAGTCGGGGCTTAAGTACAATGGGAGATGGGTATTGAATGATTTTATTGATTGGAAGGGTCCAAAGGGATTTCTATGGTTATTGCTATGAAACAGTTATTTTGTCTGCTGATGTGTTCTTGGGGTGTATGGAGGTATGAACATTAGGTATTTCAACTCTCGAGATTTACGAACATCTTAATAGTCTCAGTTATATAATTTGTGCTTTAGATTTGCAGAATGTTTGAGTGGAGGTATCTGAATTTCAGTTGCACCGGTTACTGTGCTCTGTAGGGAATGTTTGATCTAAGATCTCCTAGCATGGGTACATCGAAGATTTTGATCTAAGATCTCCTAGCATGAGTACGAAAATACGAAGATAAAACTTGCAACCGTGTCTTATTCTGTGAGACAAAAAGATTACTATTTTGGATCTATCTCTTTTATATGTCTCTATCTTTTGGTACTTGCACTTTGCTGACTTGCAGAGATGTTCACCTGTGATAACTTTAATTTGATTCAAGCCAAATCTTCTCTTGATGCTACCATTTTCTATGGTTTCTTCTTACTTTAAAGCTAGTTATAGTTAGAATCAATTAGTTTATACAATCTTCAATGAATTAAATCCTTTTAGGCTCACATTTACTGGAAGACATGTTCAAACATATAATAAATTATATCTCTGCGCACATACATAAATGCCCAACATTGAGGGATATTTCTCTAATTTCTCTCACCGATTAAAGCCAAAACTTCTCTTGATGCTGCCATTTTCTATGGTTTCTTCTTACTTTAAAATTAGTAAATACAATCTTCAATGAATTAAATCCTTTTAGGCTCACATTTACTGGAAGACATGTTCAAACATATAATAAATTATAATCTCTGTGCGCATACATAAATGCCCAACATTGAGGGATATTTCTCTAATTTCTCACTGATTAGGTTTCGAGAACTGTTCAAGCTGAAGGAATTCGAGGACTTTACAAGGCACAAAAGAAACTGTATGCTCCTCCAGGTGGTTCAGGCTTCATCTCTGGCTTTTCATCCATATCTGGAAGGTCATTAATTGACAAGATTTCCTCAAACCACTCTGCTCCTTTTGGTCCTAGTTCATACCTTTCTGCTCAGGCAAGAGTTGTTGATGATTATACAATGTCCCAGATTATTCTGCAAGCAATAACAGATGGAGGTTCTTCAGGTATGCTATAGTTATAACGGGTGCAAGTCATGCCATTTATGGATCACGAGGGATTGGAATTCCTGCTAGAATTTCAAAGAAATTGCAAAAGAAAAGTCAAGTTGTCATCTTGCTCGATCCTGAAAGACAAGGCATACGCAGAGAAGGAGAAATTCCTGTTGCTGATTTCTTGTGGTATTCTGCTGCTAAACCCTGTAATAGGAATTGCTTTGATTGAGCCGAAATTGCCCGAGTAATGAATGCAGCCGGTCGCAAGCGAGATGCATTACCCTAGGTAGGTACCTGTTTGTTTCTATTGCTCGATCTCGCAATAATTGGCATTATTCTTTGTTTTTTTTAAATTTAAAATTAATACATTTATTCTTCTATTTATACTGTTTGACCTATTAGTTATTTACATTTCTTATGCCTGGATGGGAGATCTAAGGGAAAACATTCAAAATGACTGAATCTGATCCTTGTTACCTTGTCTCAGTGATGGCAGTTGTTGCATATATTCATATGGTATTCATTTCAACTTTTGAGATTGAAGAACAAATTGTGATTAACGACAATAATTTGCCACAGCCTACAAGCAAACCCAACAAATTCAATACCAATTTTTTGTTATTTTTTAGATCAAATTCCTTGCACATTAAATCCATAGTGAGCATCATAACCTCTTTCAATTTGAGATGCATCAACTTTTGGTCTAGTTGACTTATCTTTCTCATCAATCAGTTGTATAATATACGTTTCTGCTATGAGTTATGGAACAATTTGATATGGTAAGGAAATATCCTTCCATAGTCATATAAGGCTGTTTAACATAAGCTGTCAAACATAAAATCAAATATAGTAAGTTCGAAAAGAGAACAAAATTTGAAGGATACATAAGTCCTAATGTCTCACAAGGGCGCACATGCTAAAAACTAGCTGAAAGGAAATAAATCTACGGGTTACCGATTTTCGGCAAAGTCCTGATAGCTGCTGCGATCCTGCTCAGCCTAAAAATCTGTCTCTAAACCTGAGATGGCAAATTTCAGGGATGTCAGAACATCCCAAGAAGTACTCAACGTATAAGGTGCATATATGGTATGATAACATGAGTAGTTGAACGTAGTGCAGCTCGTGTGCGCAAGTAAAAGCAAATATATAAATAGATACATTACTACTACGAAACAAATATGTAAAGAGGTCAAGTCATAATCTAACTGGTCGCTAAAAAGGGAAATTATCCTATCGTAAGCTCGAGTGTGCGCGTCAAGCTCTGCAGGAGTATTCCTAACCCAAGAGTAGTGCCCTAGGGGCTAGGAAACACGGGCCCAACTGTGGAATGAACAAGCGACCGATATAGCCTCGTACGAGCTGTAATAACATGCGACCGATATAGCCCGGTACGAGATGTAATAACATGCGACCGATATAGCCCGGTACTGTTAGTGATATATGCCCTAGAGGCCATTATTGTATAGTTTTAGTTTGTATATTACATTTTGGAAGTTTGGGATATATACGGATTTTATGACAGTCTTACTCAACATGATAATATGCTACTTGGTTTGTTTCTATCTTAATATGTGTATATGTTTCTTTTAGCGTATCGCTAATACATATTGGTAGAGCCCTTATGATCTTTGCTTGACTACCAACGTTATGATGACAGTCACACTAGTGGGGGCTAAGTAGTCTATAAGCACATTCTTATACAGGTCCCTAGTCGTAGGATTATCGAGACAAGACATCGATACTCCAGAGTAGACTAGTGTATACGCTTCTCATCTCAGCAGGGAAGATGGTCTGTCCTACAACCATTAATACGTCGTACTGGAGATAATATGCAGGTGCTCATTGGGTTATGAGTAACACTAGACGGACCCGTGGGGAACTGTTGGTTGGTACTATACCTATCGTCAGGTAGCAGTTCCCAGGTGACATGAGTACAGCGTAATCCGCTGACTTGACACTGCTATTTCGCCTTGAGTGTGTTCCCACCATTCTTAGATTACTGCCCTACTACGGCTCTGATGAGTCGTGCAATCATGTAGTAGTTAGGTGTAGTCCCGAAGTATTTGGAGGCAGTGGCGGTTAGATAGGATTCGTCTCTCCCGGTATTGGGGGCTGATGTCGCTCTGTGTTCGGAAAGCCATTACAAAAAGTCCCTGGCCAGGGCAAGCGAGATTTACTGATAGGTACTCCAGTAGTTTCTCAGGATGTTTTTAGGCTCTACTCCGGCACGGCTTATTTCACTCTTAGGGGTCTGATGGCTACCGCCTCTTAGGCCCGATATGCGATACTCTTAGACGAACAGACCAGATTGTACGAAAATTGTCACAGATAGGCTCAGTAGGAGTTCGGATGAGTTTGCTCATCGGCTTTGTTATCGATAGATACCTGGGTAACCGTTACATGCAGCTAGTACCGCTGACTTGCTTGTGGTTAAATCCATTGCCAGCATACTGTCGAGCTTTTAGAGTCCCACACAGAGCGTTTCCCTGTTTTGGGCGAAATGATGTAGAGGTCGTATGGTTTTACGACAGGGTTCGAACATATATGCGTACTTGTGCACGTATGATGTTCGGGCGGATAATACTAGCGGGCTTTAGTTTAAACCGGATTCTAGTATTAAATTATTGGATTAATGAGAGAAACTCTCTATGTGAGACTCAAAAGACTCGACAGTACGCTAGCAGTGGATTTAACCACAAGCGCGTCAGCGGTACTAGCTGTAGGTAATGGCTATCCAGGCACTTGTCGATGAGAAGGCCGACGAGTAAACTCATCTGGACCCCTACTAAGCCTAACCGTGACAATATCCGCACAGTTCAGTCTGTTCGTCTAAGAGCATCGCATACCGGGTTTAGGGGCGGTTAATGTCATACCCTTACTAACCTGATAAGTCATGTTGGTGTGGTTCAAGACCATCCGAGAAATTTCTGATCTAACTATCAGTAATTCTCAACTGCTCTGACCTGGGGCTTATGGTGGTGACCGATCAAACACAGTGCGACATCGACTCGCTATACTGGGAGAGACGAATTCCTAACAATCACTCACTGTCTCCATGTGGCTCAAGACTGTACCGAACTAAAACCTGTTTGCACGACTCTTTTGAGTCGTGGTAGGGCAGTAATCAAAGCACAGTGGGAACCCACACGAGATAAATGATGATCTTAGGTTTACAGACTATCTGTACACATGCCACATGAGAACTGCCATCCGATGCTAGGTATAATACCATCCAGCAATTCTCGGCGAGTCCGTCCAGTGTACCCACCCACAGTGAGCACCTGTATACAATTTTAGGTGAAACACACCAATGGCTGTGAGACTAACCATCGCTCCTCGTCGGGGTCTAGAAACGTATACATTAGTCTACTCTGGAATATCGATACCCTGTCTCGATATTCTTACGACTAGAGACAGTTTAAGGATATGTTTATAGACTGCGCAACCCTCACAAGTATGACCGCCATCATAACGCTGAAAGTGAAGCAGTAATCCTACGGGCTTTATCAACATGTATAAGTAGTGCGTAATAACAAGTAAAATATACGTACATGTTAAGATAAAGGCAAATCAGATAGCATACTATCATTTCGAGCAAGATCGTCCTATACATATATACATATCCATAGTATCCATTACAAGTAATGGCCTCTAGGGCATATATATATCCTACAATATATAAATATCCATAGTATCCATTACAAATAATGGCATCTAGGGCATATATATATATTCTACATAGAGTACACGCTTGTCCATAGCTCGATGAAGAATGAAATTGGCTTGAAACAACTAAAATAGGCTAAAAAACTAGCTCAGAACAGAGATGGCTCGGATGAGATCGAACTGGCTCGGATCGGCTCAAATTGGCTCGAGTCAGCTCGGATCGGCTCAAAGTGGCTCGAGTCGGCTCACCTTGTCTTGCTTGGCTAGGGTCGGCACGGTCAGCTTCAGCAGCTTGGGGCCGGCTCGATCTAAAGGCTCAAAATTTTAGCCTTAGAAACTAATGGCACAAATTGCCTTGCTTTAAATAATTCTTCACAACCCTGGACCATCGGCCGCACAGACGAGGGATGTTTGGGGTGGCGGCAACTCAAGCTTGACGACGAACGAGGCAGGCGAGGCGTGGCGGTGAGGTCATGATGGTGAGTTCGGATCGAGGTTGTTGATATGTATTTTTGACGGCGAGGAAAACTTAGAGATGATCTCGATCTAATCTTTGATCTATGAGGTTGTCGATCTGAAGCAAGTGCTGGATATCGATCTGATGGCGGCGAGTGTTGAGGTGGAGGCGGAAGCGCCGAAGAGGGTGACAAGATTGAAAACATCGTGAAGACGTCGCCATAATCGATGTCTTCCCATGACGGCAATGATGCTTATGAGAAAGAGTTGACGGAAACCAGCGAGGATCAATCGGCGACGAAAAGCTTTAATACTATATTACAAGTCATAGATTTGGGAAAAGAGGAAAAAGATTATTATTGATTAATCAAAATACAATATACAATATGTCTCTATATACATACCCAACAAGATGAAATCATAATACGTAATATACGTATAATACATGCAAACCCAATACAAAATATATAAAAGATATGCATATTAACACCGACAATGATGATGTTTCTAAGCATGTCATTGGTAGTCTGCATTATATCTCTATCTCTACTCTTATAATGCAAACTCTAAGGATATAGATCTTATCATCAATTGACACTATCTTCTTTCAACAAAGGAGTTTGGAAAATAAGGGGAAAAAACATGACATTCAGTTTATACCTAATTTCAAGTTATCCATGTCATTATTCTATGTAAATAGTCTAATTAACTCTTTCAGAGTTCAAAATTTCGAACGCGCTTATTCCCCCCTCCTTTCTTATTTTCAGAAGCCATCTCCAGAACTATGTTATAAACTCATAATATTTAAATTGATAAGGTTGATTTTAACCATACATCATATACATCCTGCATTCGTGTGCATCGCCCGTGCAAAAACAAGTCGTAATAATGCAAAAGTTTGCAAACTTCAAGGATGTAAAGCATGCTACCGACTGGTCACTTCTTTTTAACGAAAGAAGGTGAAAATTCTTTCATGCTATTGTTCGTTTGAATCTTTTTAGATCTTATAAATTTTTATCGATTTTATTAAATCTTTAAAATCTATCTATATATTAAAAGTCTTAGGCATTTTTTTTATTATGTTAATTAAACGTTTTTAATTTTTTATTATTATCTTTAACTATAATCATTTAAGATATTTTCCGAACATAAATTAAAGTGATAAAACATATACTTATTTAAACAAAAGAACTAGGGGACGGCGAATTATAGGATTGTTTTTCTGATACTTTCTATATCTCTCCTTTGACATTAAAATAGAAGAGGCATGATACACATGCATTGTCCATGCAAAACCCTAATTTGTTTAAAAATTTGAAGCGGGGCTGGACTTGACAGGAAAACCATGTCTTGAATCAGGGATGGATCCTTATGGAGGTGAGATTAGGCAGCCGTCCCATCTGAATCGATTTTTCGGTGTGTATGCAACTACATGTCTCAAAAGCTACAAAGCTAATTAGATCACCACACTAAAAAAGGTTATTAGGTAGCCTAGTGAATAGAGCAGAGTGGTTTTGTGGTTATGGTTTGAGTTCGAATCTCCATGGACGCTTTTTTGACTTCTTTTTCCCAGACTTTTATTAGATGTTTTGAAAGTTCATAAAAACTTCATAATCATATTTATTTTTACTCTATTTATTAGCTTTTGGTTAAATTTCTATGTCCTTGCACTATTATAAATGTGGGCAATGGTAATTAGGAATTGGTAGCGCTTTACACCGTTACCAATTCCTAGTAGCGGTTTAAATGGATTTGGTAGCGGTTCAAACCGCTATCAATTCCAATATGTGGCGGGCCCCACAACCCACTCGTGATTAAAACCCAATTTTTCCGTTCCCTCAAGCCGTTCTTCCCTTCCAAAAAAATTTGCGTCCCTCGTCTTCCCAATTCTCCTGCCCTGGCTCCTCTCCGCCGCCTCCGCCTCGCCTCCCTGGTACCGTCAAAACCCCGACCCCGTCGAAGCATTCTCCTCCCTAGTCCCAGCGAAGCCCTGGCCCCGTCGATTGAGCTCGTCGTCAAAGCCCTAGGTCATCATCAAAGCTCGCCGGCGTCTTCAAGAGGTAAGTATAATTGGTTTGGATTAGGGTAATTTTAAATTTTTTTGGTTTAATTTTAATATTTTCCTTTGGTCGTCGTCGAAGCCGATCGAAGCCCTAGATCGTCGCCGTCGCTGTCAAGAGGTAAATTTAATTTTTTGAAGAATACCCAAAAATTTTTGTTGTTTTTGCTGCTGCTATTGTGGTTGCTGTTGCTGCTGCTGTTATAGAGGATATGGATTAGGGTTGGGGGTTGGGGGTTAGGGTCGGGTTAGGGTTGTGGGTTAGGGTTTATGGTTAGGGTTAGAGATAGGGATAAGGTTAAGGATATGTAGTTTAGTGAAATGCAACAATAATAGTTAAGGGTATTTTAGTTAAGAGAATTTTAGTGAAATTTATAATAATTTAGTTAATTTTAGGTGGTTTATTGAAAAACCAACAATAGTTAAGGGTATTTTAGTATAATTTAGCAAAATTGAAGAAATGGGTTGCTTAGGAAAAAATTTAAGGTATTTTAGTGAAAAACAATAGCTACGGGTGGTTCAGTGAAATTTTTTAAGGTATTCTATAGTAAATTAATAAGTGTGTGATGTGTATGTGTATGTGCGCGCGCGCGTGCACACAAACATACACACAGACACACAAGCATACACGCACACGGACACACAAAAACACACATATAAATAAGGCCAAATCTTAATTCATCATCATTCTCCTATACATTGAACTCTTGTGAAATCCCCACCCGAACCCCAACCTTAAATTTACTTCTTGACGGCGACGGCGATGACTTAGGGCTTTGATCGGCTTCGACGACGATCTAGGGCAAAAATTAAAATTAAACAAAAAAAATAAAATTACCATAATCCTAATCAATTATAGTTACCACTTGAAGACGCCAGCGAGCTTCGACGACGACTTAGGGCTTTGACGACGAGCTCAATCGACGGGGACAGGGCTTCGCTGGGACCAGGGAGGAGAAGGCTTCGACGGGTTTGGGGATACCCAAATTTTTGCTGCTGTTTTTGCTGTATTATTGTGGTTGTTGTTCTTGCTCTTGCTGCTGCCGTAGAGGATATGGATTAGGGTTGGGGGTTAAGGTCGGGTTAGGGTTCTGGGTTAGGGTTAGGGATAGGGATAAGGATATGTAGTTTAGTGAATGCAACAATAATAGTTAAGGGTATTTTAGTGTAATTCAGTTAAGAGTATTTTAGTCAAATTTATAATAATTTAGTTAATTTTAGGTAGTTTATTGAAAAAACAACAATAGTTAAGGGTATTTTAGTGTAATTTAATAAAATTGAAGAAATGTGTTGCTTAGGAAAAAATTTAAGGTATTTTAGTGAACAAAAACAATAGCTACGGGTGGTTCAGTGAAATTTTGAAAGGTATTCTATAGTAATTAGTTAAGTATGTGTATGTGTGCGCGTGCGCGTGCGCACACACACAAACATACACACGGACACACAAAAACATACATATAAACAAGGCCAAATCTTAATTCATCACCATTCTCCTATATATTGAACTCTTGTCAAATTCTACCCTAACCCCAACCCTAAATTTACCTCTTGACGGCGACGGCGACGACCTAGGGCAAAAATTAAAATTAAACCAAAAAAATTTAAAATTACCATAATCCTAACCAATTATAGTTACCACTTGAAGACGCCAGCGAGTTTCGATGACGACCTAGGGCTTTGACGACGACCTCAATCGACGGGGCCATGGCTTCGCAGGGACCAGGGAGGAAAAGGCTTCGACGGGGTCGGGGATACCCAAATTTTTTTGTTGTTGTTTTTGCTGCTATTGTTGTTCTTGTTGCTGCTGCTGCTGTAGAGGATATGGATTAGGGTTTGGTGTTGGGGATTAAGGCCGGGTTAGGGTTGAGGGTTAGGGTTTATGGTTAGGGTTATGGTTAGGGTTAGGGATAGGGATAAGGTTAAGGATAGGTAGTTTAGTGAAATGCAACAATAATAGTTAAGGGTATCTTAGTGTAATTTAGTTAAGAGTATTTTAGTCAAATTTATAATAATTTAGTTAATTTTAGGTAGTTTATTGAAAAACCAACAATAGTTAAGGGCATTTTAATGTAATTCAGTAAAATTGAAGAAATGGGTTGTGTAGGAAAAAATTTAAGGTATTTTAGTGAACAAAAACAATAGCTACGGATAGTTCAGTGAAATTTTTAAAGATATTCTATAGTAATTTAGTGTGTGTGTATGCGTGCGTACACACAAACATACACTGACACACAAAAACACACATATAAACAAGGCCAAATCTTAATTCATCATCATTCTTCTATACATTGAACTCTTGTCAAATCCCATCCTAACTCCAAACCAAAATCTTAAACTTGATTAAGAAAACCCTTAATTTTAAAAAACTTTACTCGAAACTAAAAACTTCAAAATCTTGAAATTAAAACGTAAACTTAAAACTAATTCAAATTAAATCTTAAACTAAGTGTATGATACTCGATGATAATATGAAATTTTCATATTCTCATTGATAATCATATGTGAAAATCAAAAGGCGACTTAGTCCACGTCGATTGGTTAACATACGTTCGATATTCATCGTGATATAAAACTACACGAAAGTTGTTAAATATCGGACGGTATCGTTCGGTTTTAACAACCGCCGCATAGTCTATGTGGTGAGAATATTCAATCATATGATAACCGATAGATTTGTCCAGTGTGGATAAGTTAGGAATGTATAAAGCAAACACCTGCATTCCCTTGTGTTTTTCATTCGTTTAGAGATATTTCGTCGGTATCTTTCCGCTGATTCTCCGTGTATAACGATAGATTAGATGTTTGTTTCAATGTTTTTTGACAATATTGAAATGATCATCTTTTCTATTGCAGTGAACTCAGAGAACAGCGAGAAGGTGCTGCCGAAATTTTCTCGAAATGGATGAAAGTACAAGTGAATGGGTGTATACTCTATACATTCTTAATCGGATAGAAACCTTACCCCCGACAGCCGTTTCCCTCGACATCCAATATAAAACATTTAATATCATCATCTTTTTTGGAAGAAGAATCCTACTTCCGAGCTATGAGCATTTGCTCTCGGTCCCTGATAATGCTTATAGCTTGATCGTCAATTGAAACTAAACTTAACCAAGCCATCAATTAAACCTAGCATTAACACTTCTTAGTACCCATTTATCGCGTATTTGTCAAGAAATCTTAATTCAATAGCTCTTGTCTATAGGAACCTTCCTACGTCCGAACTGTTCCAATATGACACTTTCGTACCTCCACGACAAGAGTTGGATGTAAGTCGACGCTCCTTCGAGAGCCAATGAATTTTTTCTTAACGATGTTTACTTTTTCATCAATTTTGCCTACGCATGTCTTGGGTTACCGAAAGAGTATGAAATCTATTGTCCTTACTCTAAGTGTATGAACAAGCGATTGCTCAAGAAGTCAGATGTTGAGTTACACATCGTGAAATATGGTTTTGTTAAAGATTACACTACGTGGGAACTTCATGGAGAAAAAGTTGTAACGGAAGATGAAGCATGGCCAGTGTAAGACGAAAAACGAATTCATCAAAACGGAAACCGAAGAGTGGTAAGGGATAGTAGAAGAAGGAAAGGAAGATGAATGGTAGTTTGAAGAAGATGAAGCCGTCGAAGACGACAATGCTGTATTCGCGCTAATCGATGACATGGATGGGCTTATAAATGCCGCTGGACTTCCTTATGATACGGAAAGCACTGGACCCTCGTTATTGAAGAAGTACAAGGCTGACTCCAGAATCCCACTATATCCGAATTGCAAATGGTTTTCAAAACTTTCTGCTTTGTACGTCTTTTCCAGATCAAGTGCAAAAACAGATGGAGTAATCAGTCTTTCACCGATCTCTTAGCATTATTGAAGGAAGCTTTCTTCGAAGGAAATGAAGTGCCACCGAAATGGTACGGGGTGCAAAAGATAATCACAAATATCGGCATAAAGTGTGACAAGATCCATGCATGCGAGAATGACTCAGTTTTGTTCTAGAATGAACATGTCACACTCAGAAACTGCCCCGTATGCGGGACTATCTGATTCAAGCTTAAGAAAGACCCTCAGTCGAGTGATGTGCCTGTGAAGATTCTCATCATTTTCCACTAATACCGAGGCTGAAACGATTATTTATGCATGAAGAGACGGCGTCCGAAATGCAGTGGCACTATAAAACGCCTCATGAAGAGGGAAAAATGAGTCATTTTAGAGACTCGATGTCATGAAAACTTTTAGATGAAAACATCCTACGTTCGGCGTAGACCTTCGTAATGTGAGGCTGGGAATTGCAAGCGATGCTTTCAATTCATTTGAGATGGTTCGCAGCGGGCGTGCTCACAGTACTTGACCCATTGTGGTGACTATATACAACCTGCCGCTATGGAGGGTTATGACACAGTCTTATCTTACAGTGGCGCTTTTAGTCGACGATCTCTCGTCTCCTAGGAAAAATATCGACGTGTGTTTTCAACCCTTAATCGATGAGTAAAAATCGCTGTGGGAACTTGGCATGAGAATCTATGAGGCACAAGGTAAATAATTTTTTCAGATGCGGACCAATTTGTTGTGGACAATTAATGATTTTCCTGCCTACGGTATGCTGTCGGTGCGGACAACTCAAGGTAGGATTATGTGCTCTTGTTGTCATATTCATATGAGTAGCGCACGTTTGAAGTTTAGTAGGAAAGAGTTGTATATGGGTCACCGACGTTTCTTGTCTATAACTCACAGATTCAGAAAAAATAAAGAAATGTTCAATGGCAAGACGGAGACCGGTAGAACTTCTAAGCCATTGTCTGGTAATGACATACTGCAACAATGGAGAGGTTATCATAATATCACGTTCGGAAAAACACAGAACAAAGATGTAATGCTAAGCCCAATCGGTTGGAAGAAGCTTAATGGTTTATTTCAGCTTCCGTATCGTCCAATCTACCGCTGCACCACAATTTAGATATCATGCATATCGAGAAGGGCGTCTCCGAGCACATTGTCAATCTTCTGAGGTATAAAGTTGGAAAAACGAAGGACTCAATGCCTGTCTTGATTTGACAGATTTGGATGGTTTGTCCATTAGAAAAGAATTGCAGTCTTGACCTGTGGCCGGGAAACCGGGTTATTACGAGATCCCACCGGCAATCTACAAAATGAACAAAGAAGAGAAGCGGCGGTTCTTGCGGGTGCTGAAAGAATTGAAGTCCCCGACGGTTTCTCATCAAGCATTGTCAAACATATGCAGGTAGAAAATAGAAAAATCATAAGACTCCAGAGCCATGATTACCATATACTGATGCAACATCTTCTTCCTTTATGTCTCAGAGTATCAGTAAAATCAGAAGTTGGTCTCGTACTTAACGACTTTTACCTATTTTCGGCAATTGTGTTCCAAAGATGTGGACGTCAGCGAGATAGTATAGCTTGAAGAAAATATTCTTTTGATTCTCTATAAGCTCAAAATTATATTTCCACCTTCCTTTTTCGACATTATTGTTGACCTGTCCGTCCTTCTGGCAACCGAGGTCAAGATTGGCGGTCCGGTGTATTACTGTTGGATGTATCCCATCAAGAGATATGAAAATGTTTTTTATTCATCATTTAAATTCCAAAACATTATCTTAAATTATTAATATCTGGCTTCTTTCAATAAATATCTATTAACTTTAAAAAATTATATCCGCAACAAGTATCGTACTGAAGGTTTGATTGCGGAAGGTTATCTGTTGGAAGAAGGCGCGTCTTTCTGTGCTCGTTTTCTAAACGACGATGTCAGGACGAAGCTGAACAAACAGCCGTGTATGCCCGACGGTCCAATTGAAGCCGGAAAACTGAAAAACGTGTTTTATGATCTCATGGGCAGTGTAAATGCGTACATATTGCTAAACAACGAATGTTTTGCTAAATATGCAGAATAATTTTTTTTTTCTGATTTCATCCATTTAAACGTTCGATATTAAATTTAATCTAACTGATATAACTGTAAATTAACGAACAGAGCGAATAAAACTATACTCAAGAGATCGAATCTTAGGACGCGGTTGGATGATAGAATCGAACAAGAACAGAGGCGCACGTTCGCTGGCTGGTGTAGACAAGAAGTCGACGGACAATTAAGTCATGGAGAGCAGAATAATAGAGTGTCCACGCCCTTTTTAGCGGTCCAACGATTGCAGCTATGTTTTACAACAGGTACAGGGTTTTTGGTTACAAATTTGGGATAGAAAGGACGGAACGTATTAGAGCTAAACAAAATAGCGGCGTCGCAATCGTCGACGATAGAGGAAATCCCTACTACGATGTTTTTGAGCAAATTATAGCAGTCTCATATATGCATAAAGCAGTCTCATTTCATATATTCCAATGCAGATGGTATGATACCAAGTCCGACCAGGATAGGAAGATCAATGAATACAGTCTCACTTTGGTAAATATGAAATGGACAGCATACGAATACGATAGCTTATCTTTCCCTCAATGGCGACACAAATTTATTATTTTCGAGGCTTGAAGAAGGTTGACTGGAGTGTTTGTCGTTGGAAATCGAGAGATTATTATAATGTGCCGATATGGAATGACTCTAAAGATGAGAGTGACGATGAAGATCCCGCGATAACACGTCTCAGTCCATCTATTGAACGTATCAGGGATCCAAACTATTCCGCGCCGTCCATCAATACGTTAGTAAAACGTGATATCGGCCAATTGGTTATCACAGATCAAAATTTTGAGAATCCACCTAACAAATTTTCAGCTAATGTACCAAAGAAACGTGTGTTAGGTAATGAAATTGAAATAAATGTTTTAAAATTGTATAATGACTATAAGTAACGAAATAATATATATATATATATATATATATATATAGGGTCTGATGGTAGGCGCAGGCTCAGGCTCTAGACGTTACAAGAAAATACATCTAGAGGATGTTCTTTGGAGCTCAGGCTCAACCACCGTAGCAGCCCCACCTATCGCTCCTAGCGCCTCCACTGCTAGTGCCATGATAGCCCCAGCAGTCGCGGCATCTCCGCCTATCCTTACTAGCGCCTCCCTATTGGCGCCACGACGGCCTCAGCAGTTGCGACAGCCCCGTCTATCCTTACCAGCGCCCCCTACTAGCGCCACGGTAGCCCTAACAGTCGCGACGGCCCCGTCTACCTGTAACACCCTAGCATGATCATACGATATTATTTTTATAATATTAAATAAATATGTGGGGCAATTTAATTATTATTGCTATTGGAATATGATTTGGTGTTTGGATGGTCATGCGTGATTATCATATTTGTAACCGACCCGCTTGCATATAAACTATTATATATTTATTTGGAGTTTTATATTTTAAGATAGAATATTATGGTCATTTAAGTTAAATAGATAATAACTAGTATTTAATATTGGTGTGCAAATCTAATCATATCTTGTTTAATAATTCAGATAATATATTTTTAAAGCATTAGAAAGGAAACAAAAGATATATTAGTATGATGGTTTTAACATAAGATATGATAAAATATTTGAAAATCCTTTTAAAACAATTTTAGGTGTTTTGTGAGAAAACCAAGTTCGAGGGTATGCAATTTCCTATAATTCTCTATATGTACTTTATACCCATCTTTATCTCCCTTTCTCATCAAATTCATCTCCCTCTCTCCCTCTCGTGATCACCATCATCGACCTCACCTTCAGGCCAACTCCATCACCGGCGCCTCCTTCGAACACCAATCCATCGTCACCATCTCATCTTAGCCACATCATCATCGTCACCTTCTTTGTCTCCTTCATCGACTCAACCCAACTCCCTCACCACCGGCGCTTCTTAACTCCATCGACTTCATCCCGAGCAACCCTCGTTTTCACCACCACGCCTCCTAACACCGTCACCATCTCCAGCTCTTCACCTCAACCGAGAACTCATCTCTCTAACCTCGCCGCCGATCAATCCCACGCCATCATCATCACCCTCATCGGCGCCCAGCCACCACCGTCGCCACCCTTCATCAACCACGAGCGCCTCCTAACCGCAGCCGTCTTTGATGAGGATTTTATTAGTCTTCGAATTTAACCGCAAGTATACAGTTTATCACAGTCGTATTTGAGGATCGTTCTTACAGAGAGATGTGTTAACTACTTTTAAACTAAGTTAAAATTGAGTTGTTTTTAAATACAAATAAAAGTAGGGTTTTATGAGAGAGAAAGTTCTAGGGTTTTTGTTTTGCTCATCTTTCAATGGTTGGTTTAAAAGATGCTTCTTTTCTAGACCTCTTTCTAATATGTTTTCTATTACTTAATATCAAAGCATAGGTTATGAAAACTTAATTAACGATAGCCTATCAATTATAAAAGATCATCTAGATACCATATTAAAAACTTAGTTCTAGATTATTAAAAATAATGACCTAGGTTGAATTTATTTTAATAAAAATCATATCTGCACCGTCCCTAATTAGGGTTTTAGTTTGTCAAATCTTTCATCATCCTAATTAGTTTTTAGGTGCATCTCCTATCCCTAGATCATTTTAAATTGTCAATTATCCTTATTAAAATTTAGTTCATATGATGAAAACTTAAAAGAAAGGAATTATATTAAAATAAATTCACTATTAAACACAAGAAAGAGAATAGATAAAATATCCAATATTGAAATTACGCAAATACAAATACTAGAACAATAAATTACTTACTCATATTATAAAAAAAGAAAACTTTATTCATAATAAAAGTACTTATAATTATTCTTGATTGATCTCTCTCCAAGAGTAAACCATAATTTTTAAGCCTATAAGAGAGATGAAACCCTAAGGATATACAGGTGCTTATATAGGGCTAAGAAAGCTTGAAGAATAAGTAATAGAAGATACAAGAGAATCTATTTGCTAACAACTATGAAAATCTAATTAATGAGAATCTAGTTGCTCTGTTGGATGTTGATGCATGTCTTCAGAATCTTCTAAAGACGAAACCCTACATCTCATATTAATATATATGGAAAAAAGATTGTGCCCACAAAAAATCTAATCGAGCGGTCCAAAACAGATCGTTGATCCGCCCTTAATTGACTTGATCCGCCGCCGATCCGCCGTCGAATTTTGGTTTCGTGGCTTTAGATTTTTTTCTGTGGTTTTATCGTCAATTTAGATGATTTTTGAGCTTATAAAATCTTGAATATCTCACTATATTTCTGCAGTTGCATGGATCTCCGAATTATTCCCAAATTTGGCATTTAATTAGACAGGTTGATTTGTTGCTTTTGATTTGATTTGGAGTTGTTATGAGGATTGATTCATCTATATTTGTTGCAACCTTTACTGATAATGATATTCCCAAATTTGTTCCAAATTTCCAAATTGTTCTTTTGATTTTCTGAATAACCCTCTTAATTGTACGCACGTAATCCTCATTTTAGCACAATTTTCCGTCCTTTTGCTTCCAAGCCGCGTTATCCGTAATAATTCACAAAAGAAACCCGAAACAACATAATATATGATAATAAAATGATAAATGTGTTAGAAAAATGTGCAATAAATTACACCAATCAGTCTTCCTCTCGCCGACAACCCAGAACCAACACCTCATCGTTGACAGCAGCCATCATCCTTGCCTCCATCGTCTCCACCTCTTTCATCCCTAAGACCCCATCTCCGACCTCAACCCGACTCCAAACCCCATCGAAACCGAGCCCATCTCCTTCGAGCTCCAGCCCTTTGACCCTTAAGTTTGGCCATCTCACAGCACCTCACAACGGCCAGCACCTCCGCCATCGTCGCAACGCCGCCGGCACCTCCGCCATCGTTGCAACGCCAAGAACGCAACACCCATCCCCCCTCGACCCAACACCATCGTTATCACCTTGCCGCCATTGCCGCCATCATCGCCATCATCTTCAACCTAGAACCCCGAGGGCCATCTTCCCTTCAACCCTCGTCGAAACCACCTACCCGCACCTCTCGAGCAACCAACAACCCATCACCGCCTCCATTTCGTCTGTGGTCCTCCAGTTGAGCCCAATGCAGGCGATCACCTTCCTAAAACCCTACCTCAGAGCCGAGCACCTTACCCAAGCACAGGTTCAGACTGGGATCCTAGGACGAGATCGTGTCATCGATTTCGAGTGTTTATGTTTCCGTGTCGTCGTTTTCAGTGACCGTCGTTTTCGTGGTAAGTATCCGATACTTGATTTACATGCTATACGACAAGATTTAAGCTCGCCGTAATATTTACTATGATTACGGATAGATTGGTTATATAAATATTATCAACTTATATAGATTATCGTAAAGTTTTGAATATAAAATATTATGGTGTTGATAATATTAATCTAGAGTCACAGGTATTAAACAAGTTTGCATGAATACTGATTAGAGAGATGATCATGGTAATTATGTGTAATTACATAGTACGAGGCAAGTACTTTACTTGCTACATGCTAGTTACGACAAATATATCTATAGTGCAGTAATATTTACTATTATTGCAATATCATTTTATGTTACCATACAATTAATAATAATATTTTAGTTTATAATAATTTTATGTAGACTATTAAACATTATATGATAATCTTAAAAGATTAGTTTAATATGGTTAAATCAATACTACTACTTGATATATAATCATAGCATGAAAATACATGTTTCTATTACCTTCGCATTGTATCAAACCTGTTAACTTAAAATAAATTGAATGTTAGGTTTATGACGTTTAATAGAAGTTAAATATAAAAATAGTAGTTTAAATATATTGATGGTTACGTTTGCATTTTCTAGTTTAATAACCGTCTTTTGGCTATAAGTTTAAACATCAATTATAAAATATTCATATTAATCAATACTGGTAAAACAAACTGATATCTTGTATGAATTGTTTACATTGATAGGTTAGCGATAACATGAGAAACTAATCATAATTGACTGTCTCAACTAATCTGAAACATGATGATCAAATTTGACATTAAACTGATAATACTAGCACACTGCTTGTTTACCTGAACCTACACTATTCTGATCATGATAGTATGCTGACTGCTTTTCATGTATCCATATTATTGTTATCATTACAGTTATCGTTATCGTTATTCTGATCGTTATCGTGCCAGTATATACCCGCCATATAATGTTTACCAATACCAACAATCCGGATATTGACTTGATTGACCTGACCTGTTGTCCTGATGGACATAACATGTACATGATTGTTCCTGTGTTGGTATTAGGTAGATATTATATTGTTACCTGACATGAACCTGAAATCTGGGAAAAAGGGGAAATTAAGAATGTAACTGAAACGCAACTCAAGAGGATATTATTGTTACCGTGATTCCGGAGGTGAACGGAATAACCATTGTTGATTGTACCATGGTCTTGTGGGGAAAGAACGGGATATATAGTACCGTGATCCCGTGGGGAATGAACGAGATATATACTGTTGAGTTACGATAAGAATTGTATTGATCGGTTTCAAATACCTTTAGGATAGATAATCTAGCGACATGGATCCTTAGGATACACATGATATGATTGGTATTGGTATCTTGCTTGGTACTTCACATGTTACTGATATTGATTATTGTTTATATCCATGACATCGAGTTTATTGCATATGGTATACTATATTTCATACTAGTTATATTATTATTATGATATTTATGACGCACCGACGTCTAGATTTTGCATGGCCCAGATCCTTTGTATTTAGTACAGGAGGATCGAGATTACTTTAACAGGATTGCTAATCGGTGAGGAGCATCTCGCTGAGATAGTTATAGTTTAGGTTTATTTTCGAGTATTGCACGTTGTGGTTTTATTTTGTGAACCCGTAAGGGATATGATATGGATATTGCTTCTTTATTTCTTTGGATCATAGTGCATACGCTATTGTTTCATGTTATTATTTCTTGTGGTTATTGGACATGTGATAGATAGATTCATTATTATATTGTTCTTGAATACTGATTGACGGCCGTAATATGATTATGGAAGGATATTTCCTTACCGTAGTTAGCATGGTTGGTTTTGTTACGTTCCCGTATTTGAGTATTGGGAAACAGGACGTGTCATTACCCCTATTATCGCGGTAGCAGATCATCCGACCCAGTCACTCCTACACATGGTATATAGTTTATTCATTAAAAATTTTATACATCATTACAATATAGTTATCTATTGAATTTTTAGTTATCTATTAAATTATATTGAATCCTTTAACAATTTATTGTTTGCAGTTATGTATTCTACTGGCGGGATGATGTCTGACGCTAGTTCAAGCGCCACGCCTGGGACGATAGGTATAATCGCTAAAAACACATACACACGTACACAAGCGCACACACATACACACATGCACAAGTGCACGCACACACATACATATACAAGCGCGCGCGCACGCATACACACACTCACACACAGACACAAAAAAGGCCAAACCTTAAATCGCCCATCAATACTCAGAATATTATAATATCTATCTTTTTGCAGGCTCCTGTAGTGTTAGGAAGGGTCCTACTGGGCCCTTATGCTCCAGGCTAGTCGATGGTGCTGAGCCATGGATACTGATGTGGAACGTGTAAGGTGTGCCTGTTGGTCTAACGCGACCAAGTGGGGGGATTACACGAGATCAGACATCCGTACTTACTATAAGTACTCGCTCCATGCTAGACGGGACATGCGCCAGACGACCAATGTTCAGCGGTTTTTTGTGTCTTAGCAAGTATAAAATATCTTTTAATACATTTAAATTTCAATTGCCGTTATATATATTTAAAATTTTGTAATTTCAAACCAGGAAACGTTACAGCTTCATCGGCGTTACTAGCGAGGATGGCATGGATGTGTCGTTCGATGCACATCGCGTCCTTGCCTGGGTCATACCCGCGTGTCAGAATATCAAGAGAAGACGCCGAAGTGAAGTGAAGGATGGTTATTACCTTTCCTGGCTCGCGGCGACTGAGGAGGAGCGGAGCACGATGATAGATATCATAGCGCTGGAGGTCCCGAGACCCGATTGGCCGCTGCTGGTACAGTATTACGAGCACGATGATGTTAAGGTATGAATTTAAATTTCTATGTCCTCGGATAAATTTCTATGACCTATATATGTTCTCTTACAAACAACGACAAGATACTTGCTCAAATTTTCTTCAATAATTTATAATTTCTTTCTTATTTAAGATTAATTCCAACTATCTAAGCATTTTACTATCTTCATGGAATTTTTTTTTTGTTTACCAAGTACCAAACACTACTATAAGTTAGCAAACAAAGCCGAGTAGTTATTAACATGTATGTATTCAAAAGTACGACTTTAGGATCAAATTATGGATTTTATTAACAAACCAAGTGCATATAGAATAAGCACAACAATGCGCATGCCAAGTCCAAAATATAATATTTTGCCCACCTGACATACAGCTAGCCTAGGATCCGCCGCTGTCTTGAATCATGTGGTTTCGTGAGCCTAGCTTCTCCGTCCAAAATATAATTCACTGTAGTCTCAGTACTACTCATCACTAGCAGTTAGTCTTCAACCAGCAAAATTTATGGCCATTTAGTGCAAAGTTATGACTCTCTCAACAATTCAACTCCTGAAAGCTTTTTATGCTCTTTATTATAAATTCACTGCAGTTGCCCCATTCTTTTCTTAGAACCTCTTCATGAATAAATACTCTTCTTCCCTTGCCCTATATATATATATTCTTGACTTTCAATTGCATAACCCCTTCGATATCTCGTTACTTTAGAACTTAGCATGATCATGAGGAACAACTGAAGCGGACATGTGTTATTCGCTGTGGATTGCCGAGCTCTATCTTTTGTTAATTTACTTAGGTATTTAAGCAAATTATGAGTTTAGAGTCAAATTAACTGCTACGAAGGTATTTAAGCAATCTAGAAATTACAAGTATACACTTGATATGCTAGTCTAGATGCAACTTTGAACCAGCTATAGATTTTCTTTCTTCCCTTTTTCCCATACCGGAACCTTAAATCTTTCATCTCCACTTTTACATGGAGAATATTCTCTGATATGGCTTCGGTTTGCTAAAATTTATCTACTTTCTCCTTGTGTGCCATCTCTCTCACATCTATTAGATCAAATTGGTATGTGTATATACTGCTCTTAATCTTGATTCATTGTTGTTACAACATGCAGGGGTGGATCTACATATTGCCGAGATTAGGCGGCCGCTCTATCTGGGTTGCGAATGATATGTATATGTGTAGCGAGTGATATATAAGGTTTTAGTATATGTTGTTATCGCATCAAAATAATCTGTAAGGTTGATGGGGGATGCACAGGCTTTTGGGCTGAAGAGCATATGTTGGAGCCCCTCATATAAAAGTGGGTAATTTTGTTATTTTAAAAGTAAAATTATATTTTAAAATGAAAGCAGGGCTCCATTATTAAATTTTTGTAATGTTTCTCTATACAATATTCAAAAATGAATCATTAGGCATTTAGGCAGCATATTCTCCTAGCCTAGTATATAATATATTTCCAAAGTTTAGATTCCCCGATGTATAAAAACTAAAAGCAAGTTAATCTATTTTTTTAAGTATCATTTTATTTGTCTAAATATAAAAGCTATAGGTGGACTAGATGGTAATGTTTGAGATTTTGTTACTCTTTTTCTTGTTTTTTTCTTTTTGTAAAAGTTTTAGTAAATAATAGCTATTTTAACAAATAAATTTGCTATATTAAACAATTATGAACTATGGTCATATTTTTTTTTTCGAATTTTGACATGTGCATTAGAATTTTTTCAAATTCTGTGCTCTCTTATAACATTTTATGACTACTTAAATTTCGCTCTACCTAATTTGATATCCTAGTTCCGCCACCGATGTCATGTCAAAAAGCTAGTATTTTGTAAACCAGCTTCTTATACTCTATATTTATAAAAAAAAACAACTCCAATTCTTTTGACTAATTTATTTTAAATTCATTCAACATTGTGTTGTTATATTTTAGATTTGTTACTGCATCTATTTGAAATCCAGCATGTATTTTTCAGGCTTCTATTGCTCTTTAACTTGGTTTAAGAATTTTCTTTTATTATTAGTAAGTAAATACTCTTAATTAGTCTGCCTGAATGCCTGTTTCTATATCATGCAACACCCCTCTTATTCAACTTACATGTTTAATTAAGACCCTCAATCTCGAGAGGCTTACAAGGGAATGATGCATGCGACTCATTTCAAATTTAATTTAATTAGTTGAATGTCACATGGACTATAATTTGGTTCGATGATTCATGTTGGAGTATTTATAGCTTATTTATCTTGTCCACGAGTGATGATCCTCGAAAAGTGAGGTCATCCTTACAAATTAAACGAAAAAAGGAAAGCCATAAAAGGAGAGTAGTGTGCAATTGACTAACTTATAAAAATTAGAGCTATTTTACTTAATATGTTTTTGTTTATATTTAGGATAATTCCCGCTCAAAGTAGAAGGTTAGGGACCAGCTTATGTATAGGGTTAACCTAAACTCATTCATTGCGAGCAGGAGCGGTGCTAAAGGTGAGAGAACTAACTATAGGATTTTGCTGACTTCTAAGCTTACAGCGGACAATTTATTTTTTTAGGTTCGGTAGAAATGCTTTGTTTAGATTAGTTTAAATTTAAATAGTTAGTTATTATATATAGAATTAAGATAAATCTTTATTTAAATATAGATTTAGATAAGAGAAAATATTCTTATACATAAATCTCTTATTTAAGTATAGATTTAGATTTAAATAAAAGATAATATTCCATTACATAAAGATAAAGGAGATTTATGTTAATCCAAATCTAAGTGGGAGAAGATTTATTTAATGCTATAAATATGAAGGTACTCTCATCAAGGATAAAATATCGACTTAATCATAAGGTTCAAGCGAGACGAGAGACGACTCTATAAGGGATCAAGGCGGCCATTAAAGGACAGTTTTGATCATAAAGTTTAAGAAAGACGAAACGCCGGCTCCATAAAGGATCAAAACAATCATAAGGAGAATTTGTAGAAGAAGGAGATCTCGTTGGAGATCATAAGGTGAGCTTTTTCGTTATCTTCTCTAAGGTGTTTTCCCCCTCAAATTCTAATAAAGTTCTCTCTTTCTCCCCCCAATCTATTGTGTTATTTAATTACTGCGGTTTGCATCTAGTTCTTTTGTTATTCGTCTATAAAAGGATCAAGATTTATAGATCTGCAAGGTTTTCCGCTGCGTCGATTGATCTTGTGGCAACAATAATTGGTATCAGAGCTAAATTTATGGTGGGTGACGACGCTTGTGTTTGCTTGCTATCTTTTTAAATTGTGATTCTATTAATAGTAGGTTCGTAAGGATCCAAGAGAAGGGTATTTTCTTTGGAATTAAAGATGACAGATAACAAAGTGAATATCATAAAATTTGAGGTGGAGAAATTTAATGGGAAACCAAACTTCTCGATTTGACAGAGAAAAGTAAAAAAGCTTATGGTGTAGGAAGTGTTGCTTAAGGCACTTGGGGTGGTAGACCTACCACCATGACAGATGATACATGAGCAGAGATGAATCTGAAAGCACAATGCACAATAGAACTTTATTTAGCAGATAACGTGATGTATAACGTTATGAAGGAGACTTCTACGATAAGTTTGTGGTTAAAGCTAGAGAGCTTGTACATGACAAAGTCGTTGTCAAACAAACTGCACCTAAAAAAGTAATTTTACGAATTATGCATGAAGGAAGGGACTCTTATTCACGACCATCTAAACAGCTTCAACAAGACGGTGAGTAATCTTCTATGCCTTGAAGTCAAGTTAGAGGAGAAGGACCAAGCGCTATTGTTTCTATCTTCACTTTTGTATGAACACTTGGTGATAATGATTCTTTATGCGAAAGAGACTCTCAAGATGGAGGAGGTTACATCGACGATTCTCAATAATGAGATCATGAAGAAATCAAATCTATCGGAGGAGTCATCGGGGTTGTTCGCCGGTGAAGGGGGAAGATTGAAGAATAGAGACGAAGCCAAGAGCATAAGGCGGAAATCCAAATCATCTAGGCATGAAAGCGGACCGTGTTTCTTTTGCAAACAATCAGGGCATCTAAAGAAGCAATGTCAAAAATATAAACAGTGGTTGGAGAAGAAGAGTAAATGTGCCAGCACAAAGGGTTCGGATTAAGCCAGTGGTCAGGAGCTTTGACTGTTTCAACGAGTCGAGTCAAAAGTCGATACCGTTGAGTTCCGAAACAGAAGAAGATCCGTGTGATGTACTCACCGTACACACCGAGAAGAAAGATTCTGATATTTGGATTCTTGATTTCGGATGTTCATACCATATGTGCCCGAAGAAGGAGTTGTTCGACACCTATAAAGAGTACAATAGCAGCAGTGTTCTCATAGGGAACAATGTGGTGTGCAAGGCTATTTAAATAGGGAACATCAAAGTCTACATGTTTGTGTAAGTCGATGTCGTGCACCCCGCGAGTCTGCATGGAGGCGGAATACATAAAAAAATGATTTTTTCTTTATCATAAAATCAAGGCCTCGCAACATCGACCAAAACAACTACGGATTTTTATTAAACCATAACTAGCTAACACTTGCTACAAGAAGGTTCTAACTACTCGGTGAGAGATTATACCTCCTTGATCAAGTCCTTCGAGTCTTCTCTTTCCTTCTTTGCTCTTTGGTTCAAGTTTCAACTTTTCTTCTCCTCTTTTTGGCTCCTAGGTAGCTTGAATGGAACTCGATCGTCGGTCTCCCCTATGTCGAAGATGATCCATCCGAGAGCTTATGGTTCAAGTTTCAACCTCAAGTGAGGAAACTAAGATGTCTAGTTTGCTAGACTAGATAACTTAGAAGATGTAGAGAATGATGTGTGGAGTATTTTTATCTCAAAAGTCCTAGGGATCACAACTCATGTGAGGGTTAGGGCTTGAGAAAAAAGGAGGAGAAAACTTAAAGAGAGAAAGAGCAAATGCAAATGAGCTAAGTGTTGTGTAGAATGAGAGAATGGCTAAGTGTTTGCAATGATCAAGCATGGATTATTTTCCATAGAAAATAAGCAACCATGCTTGAATAGTGAAGGAAAATGAATAAACAAATAACTTAGCCATGTTTTCATCCATACCTCAGATATCTCCAATTTCCACCTCATTAATTCATTTCTAAAAATGGATAAATCTAATAATGAGGTGTCTCTTTCTAGAAGCATATCTTGTGAAATTACAAGAATGCCATCACCGTATATACATACCTGTATTCGTATTCCGAAAAATACGAATATAATGAGATAAGAATAATCCAATAATATAATACTAGGATCTGACTTAAACCAAAACCCATTAGTATTATCCGTCCGAACATCATCCATGTTGCCAGTACACGTATATGATCGGAACCCTGCCGTAAGACCATACGGCCTCTACATCGTTTCGCCTGAACTAGTGAAACACTCTGTGTGGGACTCTAAAAACTCGACAGTACGCTGGCAGTGGGTTTAACCACAAGTCCATCAGCGGCATTAGCTGTACGTAACGGCTACTCAGGTACATGTCGAAAAGAAGGCCGACGGGCGAACTCATCTGAACCCCTACCGAGCCTGTCCGTGACAATCTCCGTGCAGTCCGGTCTGTTCGTCTAAGAGTATCACATGTAAGGTCTAGGGAGTGGAAAACGTCAGACCACTAATAACCAGAAAAGTCATGTCGGTGTGGCTCATGACCATCCGAGAATTTACTGGTCCAACCACCAGTAATTCTCAATCCGTTCTGGTCAGGGACTTATGGTGTTGACCAACCGATCACAGCGCGACATCGACTCCCTATACCGGGAGAGAAGAATCCCCAACAGTCGCCTACTGCCTCCATATGGTTCGGGACTATACCCAACTAAAACCTGTTTGCCGTGGTAGGGTAGTAATCAAAGCACAGTGGGAACTCACACGAGACAAATGACGACCTCAGGTTGACAGACTATCCGCACTCATGTCACTAGAGAACTGCTATTTGACGCTAGGTATAATACCATCTAGTCAGTTCTCGACGAGTCCTGTCCTGTGTACTCACACCCAGTGAGCATCTGTATACAATCTTAGGTGCACTTCACCAATGGCTGCGGGACCAATCCACCGCCCCTCGTCAGGGTCTAGATATGTATACATTAGTCTACTCTAGAGTATCGATGCTCAGTCTCGATACTCCTACGACTAGGGACACTTTTAAGGATGTGCCTATCGACTACCCAGCTCCCACAAGTATGATTGTCATCACAACGCTGGTAGTCAGGAAAAGATCATACATGCTTTATCAACATGTATACAAGATATGAAATACAGAGTAAAATACATCACATGTTAAGATAAATACAAACCAAATAGCGTACTATCATATCGAGAAAGATTATTTTGTACATACATATCCCTAGCATCCTATACAATGAAGGCTTCTAGGGCATACATATCCAACAATCTCCCACTTGCACTAAGGCCTGTAATTGGCACAATAAGTACCCACTGTCTGCACTAGAGCCAGTTCCTGGCGTACCGCATGTCCAACATCTCAAACAGTCTTTCGAACCGGACTTGAGGGATGGACTTTGTGAATGGATCTGCCGTGTTGTCTTTTGTGTCCACTCTCCGCATCTTGATCTCCTGGCGATCCATGATCTCCCTGATCAGATGATACCGCCTCAAGATATGTCTGAATTTCTGATGGGACCGTGGTTCCTTTGCCAAAGCCATGGCTTCGTTGTTATTGCAATATAAAGGTATTGGATTAGCAATGGATGGAACCACCTGAAGTTCAGAAACGAACTTTCTTATCCAGACTGCCTCTTTTGCGGCATCACTAACAGCGATATACTTAGTCTCCATTGTCGAGTCTGCTATGGTATCCTGTTTGGAACTCTTCCAACAGACCGTCCCTCCGTTGAGGGTAAACACATAACCCGAGACAGATTTAAAGTCATCATTGTGACTTTGGAAGCCAGAGTCGGTAAAAGCCTCGATCTGGAGGCCCCCATTACCGTACACCAGGAACATCTCCTTAGTCCTTCTGAGGTACTTAAGAATTTTCTTTACTGCTATCTAATGTTTCTCACCTGAGTTAGACTGATACCTGCTTACCACGCTAAGTGCGTAAGTTACATCTAGTCTGGTACATAACATCGCATACATTATCGACCCTACCGCCGAAGCGTAGGATACTATGCTAATGCGATCCCTCTCCTCATCAGTCTTAGGAGACATCTCTTTAGAGAGGGTGATTCCATGACAAGCGGGCAAATTACCGCGCTTAGAATCTTCCATACTAAACCTCTTTAGTACGGTGTCAATGTACCTCGACTGTGAAAGTCCCAACATTCTTTTAGATCTGTCACGATATATCTTAATCCCCAGAATGTACGAGGTATCACCCAGGTCTTTCATAGAGTACTTCTGTGACAAGAACAGCTTGGCCGTTTGTAGCATAGGAACATCATTTCCTATCAGGAGAATGCCATCAACGTATAAAACGAGGAATACCACAGTTCTCCCTACAATTTTCTTATAAATACAAGGTTCATCTACATTTTTGATAATGTCAAATTCCCTGACCATCTCATCAAAGCAGATGTTCCAACTCCGCGATACCTGGTTTAATCCATAAATGGATTTAAGCAACTTGCACACCTTTCCGCTGCTCCCACTGTCTACAAAACCCTTTGGTTGATCCATGAAAACACACTCTTCTAAACTTCCATTTAGAAAGGCAGTTTGAACATGCATCTTCCAGATGTCATAGTCATGGAAAGCAGCAATGGCAAGTAGGATCCGAATGGATTTAAGCATAGCTACTGGTGAAAATTTTTCGTCATAGTCTAATCCTGGTCTTTGACGAAAACCTTTAGCAACAAGTCTAGCTTTGTAGGTTTCTACCTGACCATCTACATCAATCTTCTTTTTGAAGATCCATTTGCATCCTATGGGTTTTATCCCAGTAGGAGCAAAATCCAAAGTCCAAACTTGGTTTGTGTACATGGATTCCATCTCGGATCGCATAGCATCCAGCCACTTCACCGAGTCTTTACTTGTGATTGATTTTTGAAAACTA
Source organism: Agapanthus africanus (assembly GCA_030015575.1). NCBI lineage: Eukaryota > Viridiplantae > Streptophyta > Magnoliopsida > Asparagales > Amaryllidaceae > Agapanthus > Agapanthus africanus. Next base: position 166,274,100 of record JASDDO010000028.1, on the reverse strand, counting down.
GTCGGCTCATCATCATCGATGATGCAATCCTCTCGATCCCCGTCTACGAGAAAACCGTAGCATCTTTCGGGCGGATAAGACTGCCTACTAGATCTGTGGAGTGGCGTGGGTACGTCCTGTTCCATTGAAATCTCAGGTTCTACTAAGTTTTCAGTAATAGTTTTTGGTTCTGGAATTTCTTCCAGCTCTATCGCGCTCCCACTTATCTCTTTTTCGAGAAATTGAGTTTCTATGAAGCAGGCATGATGAGAAACAAAGACCTTTTGTTCTTCAGCATGATAGAAATGTTAGTGATATATGCCTTAGAGGCCATTATTGTATAGTACAGGTTTGTATATTATATTTTGGAAGCTTAGGGTATACACAGATATAATAACAGTCTTGCTCAATATGGTAGTATGCTACTTGGTTTGATTCTACCTCGATATGTGCATATGTTTCTTTTAGCATATCGCTTATACATATTGGTAGAGCCCTTAGGATCTTTGCTTAACTACCAGCGTTGTGATGTTAGTCACATTAGTGGGGGCTGGGTAGTCTATAAGCACATCCTTATACCTGTCCATAGTCGTAGGATTATCGAGACGGGGTATCGATACTCCAGAGTAGACTAGTGTATACACTTCTCATCCTAGCAGGGGAGATGGTCTGTCCCACAGCCATTAGTACGTCGTACTGGAGATAGTATACAAGTGCTCATTGGGTTATGAGTTACACTGGACGGACTCGTTGGGAACTGCTGGTTGGTATTATACCTATCGTCAGGTAGCAGTTCCCAGGTGACATAAGTACAGCTTAATCCGTTGACTTGACATCACTATTCGTCTTGAGTGTGTTCCCACTGTACTTAGATCACTATCCTACCATGGTTCAAATGAGTCGTGCAAACAGGTAGTGGTTGGGTGCAGTCCCGAAGCACTGGGAGGCAGTAGTGGTTAGATAGGATTCGTCTCTCCCGGTATTGGGGATTGATATCGCGCTTTGTTCGGAAAGCCATTACACAAAGTCCCTGGCCAGGGCAAGCGAGATTTACTGGTAGGTACTCCAGTAGTTTCTCAGGGTATTTTGGGTTCTACTCCGACACGACTTATTAGGCTATTAGGGGTCTGACGGTTACCGTCCCTTATGCCCGATATGTGAGTATCTTAGACGAACAGACCGGACTGTACGGAGATTGTCACAGATAGGCTCAGTAAGAGTTTGCTCATCGGCCTTCTTATCGACAGATACCTGGGTAGCCATTACGTGCAGCTAGTACTGCTGACGTGGTTAAACCCACTGCCAGCATATTGTCGAGTCTTTAGAGTCCCACACAGAGGGTTTCCCTGCTTCGGTCGAAACGATGTAGAGGCCATATGGTTTTATGGCAGGGTTTCGATCACAAACGTGTACTGGCTACATGGATGATGTTCGGGCGGATAATACTGGTGGGCTTTGGTTTAAGTCGGATCCTAGTATTATATTATTGGATTATTTTCGTCTCTTTGTATTCGTATTTTTTGGAATACGAATACGGGTATGTATATACGGAGAGGGGTATTCTTGTAATTTTACAAGAGTGTTTCTAAAAGAAGACACCTTATTTGTGGTTTAATCCATTTTGTTAAATGAATAATGAAGTGGAGGTATGTGGTGTAATCTTGGACATGATTGAAGCATGGCTACTTGGTGACTCATTGTTTTGATGACTATTGAAGCATGGTTGATTCATTGATGAATTATTATATGCTTCATTATCATCAACCTTAGTCATTCTTCATACTCATTCTTATCACAATACTTTCTCTCCTCCAAAGCTTTCTTCTTCTTTCTCAAACCCTAAAAGCTCTCATGTGTTGAGAAACCTAGGGTTCTTGAGACAAATTAATCTATAATCATTCTCTACATCTTCTAAGCTACTTAGCTTAGCAAACTAGGTATCCTAATTACCTCGGTTTAGAGGTTGGAGCTTGAAGTACATACTCTCGGGTGGATCGTCTTTGACACGAGGAGGCCGACGTTGCAAGCTCGATCCGTGCACTTGAGGAGATCAAGAAGAGGATAAGAAGACCCGAAGAACTTGTACAAGAAGGTATAAAACTCTTACCGAGTAGTTAAACCTCCAAGTAGTTAGCTAGTTAAGGTTCCGTAAAGATCCTGGAGTTTAAGTCGGTGTTGTGAGCTTTGCAAAAATCGTTTTTTGTGTATTCCGCCTCCCGCGAACTCGTGGGGTATGCGACATCGACTTACAGTTGTATCAAAGCCTACTAAACCTTAACTAGCAGTTTAGATGATGTATAGAATTACTAAACCGAAATAACTTCGAAACATCGAAACTAGAATCCATGTTTCTGTCGATTTTTTCAGAGGCTCTAAAAATTATTTAAACAGTTGCAGAGTGCTCTTCATATTGTAGATTGAACACCATAGAAAAACGAGCCCAAATGACCAAAGTTTGGCCGGCCACATCCTTGATTTTCCCAGCCTGGCCGGCCCCCTTTACAAGTTTGGTCTCGTGTTTTGTTAGGTGTTATGTAGTCTTGGATTTATGGTTTCAGGTGTTGTTTGATTTTGCCAAGATTGCATGTACTGTTATCTTTGTGTTGTGGCAATACAGAGTATTTCGAAGTCGCGGTTTTAACATCGTTTACTTGTTTCAGTTTGTATATGTGTTTTGAAATGTTCACTAATTGCTATACGTCGATTAGTAGTGGTTGCACATATCAGTATTGTGATTGTGGTTTGTGTATATAGAGTATTGGATCATCGTGGATGAATAGCTGGGGGATGTGAGAAGATTGTTTTCTTTTCTTTCATTCATGTAAATTTGTAAATATGATGTAATATTTTTTTTGCGGGGCACATCCGGGCTGAGGTTCTAGCCACCGTTATATTATTTCATTTACTGTTTCTTGCATCTAGGATAGACCCAAGGTGGGTGTACAAACTACCGGGTTCTTGAAATGCCGAGTGGACTACTCATCTCATTGAGGGAGGTTGCTTCACTTCGGAAATTTGGCGGGTAGTTTGCCGCACCCATAGGGGTCTAGGATGGGGTTTGGCTATTCATCACGATCGTGGAATCCGTCTTTCGTTCTAGGCTAAAACGAAACACGGAATTCCTAGTATATCCAATATATTCATCTGTGATTTGTGATCTGGAATGCCTATTATTGTGTGAGACGAATGGATATATATATATATATATGTTATATATAATAAACGTTGCTTATGTTTTGCACCTACGCTAGTCCAGCCCCCGCTCTGCCGTTAGTTAAGTAACCTAACGGTGCATGATGGGGCCCCATGGCGAATGCAGATGGCATATGCGTACGTTGTATTTTCGTTTCTTTTTTACAATGATAGGGTTAAATGATGGGACCGCATTAATATTGATTAATGCAAAGAAAACAAACCAAAGCTTAAATTGTTGGAACAGTTTCAAAACCACTCGGTTTTCTTCAAAAAGCAACTTTTAAATGCGGAGCCTAAACCACTCATTTTAAAAGCTATCATGGTTCCTTCGACTATATCAAGTTCATTACGTTCACGGTTTCGCCAGAACCATTCGTAGCCCTCCATCATTTCAGATGGGTATTCAGTAGTATTCAAGCTATATATTTTGACCTTTGCCAAGGCATAGTGATTGGTAGCTGCTGGGTATTCATCTGTAGCATAGATAGATGCGTTAGTTTGGGATAGTCGTACTACTATTTTGGCCTTCGTCAAGAGTATGTACGAGTGGGTTCAAATTAATCTGGACAATGACGGGTAGAACTTGACTTGCGACTTATGATATGTTGGCTTTCGTCAAGGTCATAAGAGCTTGGGGAAAAAATCCACATCGGGCGTTTCTAAGGAAATTGAAACTTGCTAGTGTTACATACCATTTGGAGTTTGATGATTTTAGTAGGATTCCTTCAAGGTTGTCACACGATGATATTTGGATCCCGATCCTACTGTGAGTATCCGCTACTCCTCGGGAGAATTTTTCACTTTGCAATCAATGCTATAAACCAAGTAGGTGTCTAGAACAGTGTTAGCGGGGCTATGCCTTCAGGGAAAAGAGATTATTTAATTAAGGAACTTCACGAAAGAGATGTAAAACCTCCCTCAAAGTACCGACACTAGCCTGGCCGAAAGGTTAAAGCAAGAATTGTAGGGTGCAATTAATCCCGACTAATTCTTCTTTTATGGTTTGAAGGAGGATTCGAGGAACAGTGGGAGCCATCCTGTTTAGATAAACTAATAACCAATCTAAACTTGCAAGAGTATCATGCTGAGTGTTTCTTCTCTCTCTCTACAAATTGCAGCGACCAATATGACCGGACTTAAGTTACTGCTAGATAATACTACATTGACTGGGCCAAACTATTATGATTGGCTAAGGTATGTCCAGATGACCATTACCTATGACAAGCTGGGCTACCTCCTTACTACCAAAGCCCCCGCCGTCCCAGATCCAGATTCCACCGTCGCGGATGTTGAAATCCGTAAGACATGGGAAATAGATTGTGCGAGAGCTAAGTGCCTCGTGCCGGCCTCAATAAATTATGAACACTAGAGACAGCACGAGAAGATGGAATTAATTTCCATCTCCTCTATACCAAGGATTTATATGGAGAGCAATCTCGTATCGCAAGATATGAGACCTCGAAGAAATTGTTTTAGTCGAGATTGGCTGTCGGGTCATCTGTAGGGGACCACATCCTTACGATGATTAGCTATATTGAAGAGCTCGCGGACCTTGGGACCACGTTGGAGAATGAGTTATATACTGACTTGATTCTACAGTCCCTCCCTTCAACCTACGCCCAGTTTATCTTGAATTTCAACATTCAAGAAAAGGAAGTTACACTTCTAGTACTCCTCAACATGTTGAGGAGCGCTGAGGGCACCCTATAGAAATCCAGGGAGACACCCGCTTTGCTCATTGAGGAATCTTCTTCTTCTAGATCCAAGGCAAAAGTCAAGGGAGAGAAGAAGAAGGCCTCCACCAAGCCGATAGACGGTGTCAGTAAGGTAGAGTGAAAGGGCATGGCAAAAGTTTTGGGGCTAACAGTAGGGAAGGAGAAATGTTTCTATTGTCACAGGAAAGGGCATTGGCAGAAGGACTGCAGGGTTTGGAAAACCAAAAACCAGGATTCGAAGCACGTTGTGGCTTCAGCTTCAGGTGAGTTTATGATTGAAAACTGTTAATCAATTAACTCTACTTCCTGGGTACTAGATACCGGATCAGGATCTCATATATGTAATTCATTATAGGCTCTGAGAAACCGTAGAGTTATCAAGGCAGGTGATATGACTCTCAGGATTGCTAACGGAATGAGCATGGACGTTGTATCCGTAAGGGAATATCACCTAGGATTGACAAGTGGGCAGATTTTGATTTTGTGTAACTGTTTGTGTGTACCTAGTTTGACATGTAATATCATCTTTGTATCTTTACTATCTAAAGAAGCTTATGATTTTACATTTGTAAGCGATGTCGTCTACATCCACCTTAATCATGGTTTGATTGGGTCTGGTACACTAGATAACGGTATATACGTATTAAATCAAGCTCAGGTTTTCAACGTCCAGAACACACTTACAAGAAAGTCCCCAGAATTAAATCAGGCTTTCTTATGGCATTGTAGACTGGATCATATCAATGAAACACGGTTAACGAAGTTACATAAAGAGGGATATTTAGATCCGTTTGAATATCTGTCTTATGCAACTTGTCAATCATGTCTCAAAGGAAAGATGACAAAGACTCCGTTAATTGGACACGTGGTAAGAGCGAGCGAGCTCTTGGGACTCATACACAGCGACGTGTGTGGTCCAATGCCTACACATCTAAGAAGTGGTTATTCCTACTTCATTACTTTTATGGATGATTTCTCAAGGCATGGACATGTATTCTTGATGAAACATAAATCCGAGGCCTTTGAGAAATTCCAGGAATATAAGAATGAAATGGAAAAACAAACAGACAAAAGTATTAAGACACTTAGATCTGATCGATGTGGTGAATACTTAAGTGCCGAGTTCCTAGGGTATTTAAAAGAGAATGGAATTATCTTTCAGCTTACTACTCCATACATACATCAACACAATAGTGTATCGGAAAGGCGGAACAGAACCTTATTGGATATGGTACGTTCCATGATGAGTAATACTGAGTTACCGCGATCTTTCTGGGGATATGCATTAGAATCAACTGCATATCTTTTGAACAAGGTTCCTACTAAGTCAGGTCCTACCACACCATATCAGATGTGGAGTGGGAAGAAACCCTATCTTAAGTATCTGAAGATATGGGGATATCCATTTTTTGTAAAAAAGCAGTATGCGGACAACCTCGAGACATGCACAGTACTGTGTAAGTTTGTGGGATACCCAGAGAATTCCAGGGGGTATCTTTTCTATTACGCGGAGGAACAAAAGGTTTTTGTTTCTCGGCATGCCCACTTTTTAGAAAATCAATTTCTTGAAAAAGAGATAAGTGGGAGCGTAATAGAACTGGAAGAAATTCCAGAACCACAAGCTATTACTTAAAGTATGGTGGAACCAGAAGTTTCAAAAGAACTGGATATCCCCGCGCCACTCCGCAGGACTAGTAGGAAGTCTCATTCGTCCGAGAAATACTATGATTTTCTCATAGACGGGGATAGAGAGGATTGCATCATCGACGATGATGAGCCAACTAGCTTCCAGTAAACCATTCACAGCAGAGACTCGGTAAAATGGATGGATGCAATGCGGACCAAAATGGAGTCCATATACACCAACAAAGTATGGACTTTGGACATTGCTCTAGAAGGGGTAAAACCCGTAGGCTGCAAATGGATCTTCAGAAAGAAGATTGGTGTAAATGGACAGGTTGAAACCTATAAGGCTAGACTTGTTGTAAAAGGTTTTTGTCAAAGACCAGGTTTGGACTGTGATGAAACCTTTTCTCCAGTGGCTATGCTCAAATCCATTTGGATCCTTCTTAGCATTGCTGCCTTCCGCGATTATGAAATTTGGCAGATGGACGTAAAGGCCGCTTTTCTGAATGGAAATTTGGAAGGGTGTGTCTATATGGATCAGCCGGAGGGTTGAGAGTGGGAGCAGCGGAAGAGTGTGCAAGTTGCTTAATTCCATTTATGGACTAAAGCAGGCATCGCAGAGTTGGAACATCTGTTTTGATGAGACAGTCAAAGAATTCGACTTTATCAAAAATCCAGATGAACCATGCATTTATAGTATGATTGTAGCGAGAACTGTGGTATTCCTTATTTTGTACGTGGATGCCATTCTCCTGATAGGAAATGACATTCCTATGCTACAATCAGTCAAAGGATTCTTGTCACAAAGGTTTTCCATGAAGGACCTGAGTGATAACTCCTACATTCTAGGGATCCAGATCTATCGTGATAGATCTAAATGGATGTTGGGACTTTCACAGTCAAGGTACATCGACACTATACTGAAAAGATTTAGTATGAAAGATTCAAAGTGCGGTAATCTACCGGCTTGTCATGGAATCACCCTCTCCAAAGAGATGTCTCCCAAGACTGATTTAGAAAGGGATCGCATGACTATTATACCCTACGTTTCTGCGGTAGGCTCTATAATGTATGCGATATTGTGTACCAGATCATATGTAGCTTACGCACTGAGCGTTGTAAGCAGGTATCGGTCAAACCCAGGAGAGAAGCACTGGATAGCAGTTAAGAACATTCTCAAGTACCTGAGAAGGAATAAGGAGATATTCTTGGTGTATGGTGGAAAAGACCTCCAGATCGAGGCCTTTGCTGACTCTAGCTTTCAGAGTGATAAGGATGGCTCCAAGTCCATGTCGGGTTATGTCTTTACCCTTAATGGAGGGACGGTCTGTTGGAAGAGCTCCAAACAGGACACCGTTGATGACTCGATGGTGGAAGCGGATTATATCACTGCATGTGACGCCGTGAAAGAAGCAGTCTGGATGAGGAAGTTCATGACAGAACTTCAGGTGGTTTCGTCCATTGTTGATCCAATACCGCTGTATTGTGACAACAACGGGGCTATAGCTTTAGCGAAGGAACCGAGGTCCCATCAGAAATCCAGACACATCTTGAGGCGGTACCACCTAATCAAGGAGATCGTTGATTGTCGGGAGATCGAGGTGCGGAGAGTAGATACGGAGAATAACACTGCAGATCCACTCACAAAGGACATCCTTCAGACAAAGTTCGAGAGGCTAACGAGATGATAGGTCTGCGATATGCCAATACATGACCTTAGTGGAAGTGGGAGATTGTTAGTGATATATGCCATAGAGGCCATTATTGTATAGTACTGGTTTGTATATTACATTTTGGAAGCTTAGAATATACACAGATATAATAACAGTCTTGCTCAATATGGTAGTATGCTACTTGGTTTGATTCTACCTCAATATATGCATGTGTTTCTTTTAGCATATCGCTTATACATATTGGTAGAGCCATTAGGATCTTTGCTTGACTACCAGCATTATGATGGCAGTCACACTAGTGGGGGCTAAGTAGTCTATAAACACATCCTTATACAGGTCCCTAGTCGTAGAATTATCGAGACGGTGCATCGATACTCCAGAGTATACTAGTGTATACGCTTCTCATCCCAGCAGGGAAGATGGTCTGTCCCACAGCCATTAGTACGTCGTACTGGAGATAGTATATAGGTGCTCATTAGGTTATGAGTTACACTGGACGGACTCGTTGGGAACTGCTGGTTGGTATTATACTTATCGTCATGTAGCAGTTCCCAGGTGACATGAGTACAGCTTAGTCCGTTGACTTAACATCACTATTCATCTCGAGTGTATTCCCACTATACTTAGATCACTATCCTACCACGAATCAAATGAGTCGTGCAAATAGGTAGTGGTTGGGTGCAGTCCTGAAGCACTGGAAGACAGTAGTGGTTAGATAGGATTCGTCTCTCCCGGTATTGGGGGTTGATATCACGTTGTGTTCGAAAATCCATTACACAAAGTCCCTGGCCAGGGCAAGCGAGATTTACTGGTAGGTACTCTAGTAGTTTCTCAGGGTGTTTTGGGCTCTACTCCGACATGACTTATTGCGCTATTAAGGGTTTGACGGTTACCGTCCCCTAGGCCCGATATGCGAGTATCTTAGACGAACAGACCGGATTGTACAAAGATTGTCACAGATAGGCTCAGTAGAAGTTCGGATGAGTTTGCTCACCGGCCTTCTTATCGACAGATACCTGGGTAGCCGTTACGTGTAGCTAGTGCTGCTGACGTGCTTGTGGTTAAACTCACTGCCAGTGTACTGTCGAGTCTTTAGAGTCCCACACAGAGGGTTTCCCTGCTTCGGGCGAAACGATTTAAAGGCCGTATAGTTTTACGGCAGGGTTTCGATCACATACGTGTACTGGCTATATGGATGATGCTCGGGCGGATGATACCAGTGGACTTTGGTTTAAGCCGGATCCTAGTATTATATTTTTGGATTATTTTCGTCTCTTTGTATCATATTTTTCGGAATACGAATACGGGTATGTATATTGTTCACCCCAAAATATTGCATTTAATACCGCTCATTCTTCCGGTCGTTTGTTTATAGGCAGGTGCTTTTGATCCGTATTTACTACATATTTACAGGTTACAGGTTTCTAGTCCAAAATAACGCAAATCATACAAAATCTCCACAGTTACTCCAAAATCCAGAACATCTGCCACAGAAAGATAAAAGCCGGGTTCCGGTCATCCGCATCCGTTCAGTGCCGCTTACCAGTTTAAGAGACAAGACGAAAAACAGTAGTCATTCGTGTCTTGGTCAAGCACAGAGCATGAGAAGGGCAGTATAAGATTCAATGGGTGCGCGGAGCTCGAGGGAGATAAAACTCAAAAGAATTAAAAGTGAAGCCATTTTGGACTATTGGAAATCTGAAGAAATTTTGGAATCATTTTGCAAATTGGGACCTGTTAAACATAAGAAAATAGCAACACAAGGAACCCCAGAGAAAACGATAAAACAATGCTTCCAAACCGCTGCGGAATTGCGGCCAATAGGCTATTTTTGCGGTGGTTCCACAACGCCATCATATCCTCTCTTTGCCATGTTTTGGGGGTAGTTTTGTAATTGTATCTAGGCTCAGAATTTGGCCTTACGGTTTCTGCTCTCTGCCTATAAATACTCCAGTTTTGACCATTGTAGGATGTCATTTTTTTAAGGATTTAGTGTAATTTAGGTTGTTGTTTCTTCTTCTTCTTCATCATTCCTCTATGAAAGTGTAGTGAGAGCTCTTGAGAGGATGTTAATGAAAATGAGGGTTTTTATTATCTTGTATCTTTCATTTCTTGTATTGTAATTTTAATTCACAGTGTAACTTTATTCGTTGTTGTTAAGTAGTTGTTGTTATTTGTTGCTCTTTTTCTTTTCTTCTTATCCGTATTTTTCTCAAGCCATGATACTCTATGGAGTCCGTTGCTTAGGTGAGGGCCCGAGTAGTTAGCTTGCTACCATTTTGTAAGACCGTATTTTCTTTTCTTTCTTTTCTTCTTTCTTGTTTTGTTTTTCTTTCAAATGTGAATAATTTCCACACTTGTTAGGGCTAAGGAAGGTTAGTATGAGAGACGGAAAAATCCCTTGTGCTTCTCTTCGCCAAATATCTTGAAACGAATCTAGACTAAACAAACACAACCCCCTTACTTAGACGCGCTATACGTGACATATAGCCGCGACCTAAGTCAAGAAGTCCTTTGGGCGCGCTATAACGTGGCATGTAGTTGTGATTTAATTGGATACATGGTTGTGGGTATTTGGCCTAGGGTTGGAATAAGTACACGTAGCGGACGAACAAGGGGTATTAGGAATGGATTTAGCGTTGGAAAACTTTCTTAAACTCTCAAATCTCATTCCTATGTTCTTCTAATCCCCGCTACTTTCTATTATCCCAACATCATTTAAGAATGGAAAACGACAAGCACAAGACTAATCCTAACTCTACTGACCAATTTTAACCCTAACAAGCTTACTTGAATATAAATACGAACACTTATGATAGATTTGAACATAACACATATATATATATTCTTGAATTGGCTCATCTAAGTTAAGAATTCAAATACGAACCATCTCTCAGTGGATGACTCGTACTCAACCGGCTAGCTACAAGTGAAACCGACTTGATTGCGGTAAGTAGAGAACAAAGTAAAACGCATATTATAAAACATATCGCGGTTTTTCTACTTCAATCAAATGGCGCCGTTGCTGGGAGGACGGTAACGTATTTCTTTTTTGTTATTCGGGTTAATATATTTTTTGTATATATATAAAAAATACATAAATATAATAAAAACTTTTTGTTATTTTTAATATTTTTTGTGTGCAAGTGTACAGGCTATCTGGAGTAAGTACAGTAATCAAATAAAGAAACAGAGCATTTTATTTTGGAGAAAAGAACAAGTGGAGTGTAGGGACCAAAGTAGAAGCCCCAAATCAACTTTTTGACCGCGGAACCGCGGTCAAAACTAGGGTTTCACGGCGGTTCCGCGGTCGTATTGTGGCTTCTGAGCCCAATTTTTTTCCATCTCTTCTCTTTACTCTAAACCCCTCCGTGAACTCCACTAAACTGTATTTTATGCAGGTTTCTTTGCACAGATTGCGCCGCCGTCAAATAAATTTTTTGTTGTTTTAGATTTTGTTTGTTTACTGCTTTGCATATAATAATACAGACAGGGGCTTGAACACCAATTAAGATTGGGTGGGAATTTCATCACCCTTTCTAAGACCCCATAAATCACTAAAGGCATACGCATCACCTTGAGTTAATAAAAAATATTTAGACCAAACCTATAAGGACTTGTCGTTCTTATTTAGGACAAGTGAAGGTTGCGGGAAATCAGTCGTTTATCTAAACTTGACTTTGTGGTGTCTAGGCTAGACAAGTGAGAAGGTAATTTTAAAAGGCCCGTCTCACGGTGATTCGTGAGCGGAACCCTTCTTACCTCACTTGTGCTTACCTGGCCATAATTGGCAGTGAAGAGGCGATTCGAGAATATCCTGCAACTTGTCGCTTGGAAGTCTAGGAGCGGTCTAGTTGGACTTTGAAGACCCTAGTTTTAGGTGTTGTTTGTGTATATTGTGATTGTGATTATGCTTGTGTAAACTTTTAGTCCCATAATTCCGTATTCTTTCAAAAAATTCAACAAACAATTTCGAAAACTCCAAAAACAAAAAACAAAAAAAATTTCAAAAAATTCAAAAATTTATAAAAATTCACCCACCATCCACCCTCCCTACCTTTTCATCACATAGGTACCCCAAAATGACCAACTCTTGATGAACTTTGGTACCCACAACCAGACATTTCTTCAAACAGTTCTTCCTTTGGCCGAATTTCGAACGATCCATCCATGCCCAAAATTTTATTGAGAGATCGGATAGACGCGTCTAGGACAAACAATTGGACTCCGCAATCCACTTCGTATCAACCGTTTCAACCTCACCCACCCTCTTACATTGATACCCCTTTTGAGAGTCATGTTCCGACTCCAAGACCCATGTCCATTGCCGACAGAATCGAATAATCTCGTAACCGATCTTTCACTCCTTTCACCATTTCGAATTCTTTTGATCAACGATTCCAATCACCTTCTTATCATAATATTGATTCTAATCCTGTCCAACCATTCGATACCTACCAATCCTACTCGACTTTTATATCTTCTCTAGACATTTCTTCTGAACAACCATTTGGGACTTTCACATATCCAAACGAGTTTGAATCATTTACTGAAACCCCTTCACAGCCCATTCCTAGCCTTGAACAGTCATTCGAAGAATTTCGGGTAGCGTCGTGCCAACATATGATGGATTTGAATGTGTCCATGGCCGCCTCATACAACCTAACGAACCGGCAGTTAGTTTCCAACTAGCTCTGAATTTTCCAATGTATGATGAGGCGATTGGACAGTTTGCGAATTTGAGTGGTGAGAGTGAGCAGTACACTCTTCAAAATCAAACCTACCCGTTTCAAATTGAATTCCACAACTCTAGTTTCGAAAGTATATCGAGTGTCCTACATGATTCACCAATTGAAGATAGAATGTTTAATGAGTTGTGCGACTTTGTAGTGTTTGATTTGCCTAATTATGAAGGGTCCATTTCAAGTGAAACCAATGTCAATCTTGTTGATCTCTACACCTCCACTCTAGAACCACAATTGATTGAAATCCATGCTTTTGATGAGGTGCCTGAGAAATTTAACTTTCACTTGATTGCGGATATCGACGCTGGGAATATTTTGGATGATGAACCTGCAGTTTTGGATGAGTTTTTCTCACCAATTTATCATGTCCTTTCACTTCCGTGTGGACATTATTCTGAACCATTAACTGTTTTTCCCGAACCCCATATGCGTCTGGATATTATTGATGATGAATGCATGGATGAGCTGAATTTTGAGGAGAATTTTGAGAATATTATTGAGGATGAAGCAGTTTTATTTGATGAGTCGGATTTTTCAATTCATCCTATCCCTTCCACTGACTGTGCACATCCTCCTGAACGTTTAACCGATACCTTTCCTCAATCACTTCCTTCCATCCTTTCCATCGTTCCCACTGTGCAAGAAACTGTATCATCTTCATTTCCTGCGTCTGGTTTACCAAATTCGGTCGGCCCATGTTTTCTTGCGAATCTTGAGCATTTTGATCCTATTTTTCAACATGTTGATAGATTAGTACAATCCATTTTTTCATTCCGATCATTACAAATTGTACTAATTTATTCACTCCATTTCCACCCTCAAGACCGTGTTCCATTTCTTTTTCCCCTCCGCCATTCATCTCCTCTACCGAGACCGTATCCCGCTTACATCCACACACGGTTTCGTGTATTCTCCATTTCTTTTCTCTACACCTTCTTTCACCAACCACTGTATTATCACGATAAAATTTTTTAATGGTTGGTGTTAACTTTTGGCCTGTGTAAGACCTTGTATAGATTGATATTGTTTTCTCCCCCCAACTCTGAACTTAAACGCTTAAACAGTAAAAACACTGCTTCTCTTAAGTTTGGGGGGACACCTTTTTGTGTATATATATTTTGTTTTCTTTTCCTTTTATGAAAAAAACAGGGGAGCACCGATGATTTTGATCCCCTTGGTGTAGCATGACAGTGAAAGCACTGTCAAGTTTAAGTTTGGGGGTGTGCTCGGTAAGATTTCTACCTTTGCATTCATGTGTATATTTTGCATTTGCATACTTATTTTAAAACCCACAAAAATCGAAAATTTTTACAAAAATATAAAAACTTTGTTGTCAAGTTATCTAGTAGGGTAATTTAGATTTTTATTCCGAAAATTTAGTTGATACGTTAGAAATAACTAAATCCTAGGCTTAGAAATTGAAAACCCTAAAAATAACCTTCCTTCTGTTTAACCTTGGTAAATATACATCCTTACAGTTTTTTTAAGAAATAAATAATCTTGAGTTCAGTTCTTAAATTAAGTCGAGATGAAGGGAAAATATTGAAAGATTTATTGAAGGATAAGTGTGAAAAATAGTTTTTTTAATTAAATCCAAATTCAGAAAGTATATACCCTACAAATCGCACTTACATGCACCTTGAAACTTGGGATAGTAGAGGATACCTAGAATACTCTTTCCTCAAAGCCTAGTATGAAAGAAAAACGGTATTTAAAGCTAACCACCAAAAGAGCATTATTGAAAAATATTTGTGGTCTTGAAAGGAAAAGAAAGAAAAAAAAGAAAAGAAAAAAAATAAAAATAAAGTACAAGACCTGCAAACTATTATTTACGCTTTAAACTTACACATTCGGTAATCGGCTGTTAGTGTCTCAGGAAGCAGAAATAGTCGCATGATGTCACGCCCCGCTTCCCGGTATACGGCGAAGGGGGCACGACTGGTCCGCTACGTATTTACTCAGAAGCAAATATGCTAAGCGTAGCTAAGCAATATAAAAGAAAATATACACAAGAGACAAGGTATAATAAAAACAACAACTTTATTTATTAACATTCTTTTGTACAATACATGAAAAGGAAATACAACTGAAATAAAAGCAATGCCTAAACAACGGCATGACAGGAAATTAAAGGTACTGAAAAGAAAATGTACAATGTCTAGAGCTCAGGGTCTTCGCTGTACTGATCCAAGTCTTCTGCAGTTGGCTCGATCTCTGATGGTTCTAAATCACCTGACGACATTCAAAGAAGAAAGAAATAGAATGTTGTCAGCTAACAGATCGCTCGGGAAGTCCCAAAGATAAGAGGAGAAATAGAATGGACAGACAGTAAGAGAGAGAAAGAGAGAGTAGCTTTTACAGTTGTATTATATTGTTATATTGTTGTATTTAGTGTTAATATTGTTGTTTGTAGCTTGGTACAGAAGGATGCCAGTGTATACGAGAGGAGCCTCACTTGCCCCGGAGACTAAGGTATCAGGAACTCAAGGAACCGTTGGGCCACGGTACAACAGCAACGGAATACAGGTTAGGTGTCTTAATCTTACCGTCTCGTGCCACTTTTAATACCTTCCATACCAATCTACCGCTTAAACCCCGTAGTGTTTCGATTGTATTGTTTGTCTTGTAAATTGTATTGATTGTATAATTGGTTGACTGGCCGAAACCATGATATCAGTAAACGGATGTAACCGTAGAATCATGTAAATGGAATAACTGGAGAACCATGTAAATGGAATGTATATCCATAGTTCGGTTCAGTCAAGTTATATAGATTGATAATTGGATTCATGGATTCAGGTTGAATTGTAATATTGAAGATTGCAGATTGTACTTGAATCATATTCAAGTCAGATTATACTAAGACTCAAACTGAGTCAGGCAATCAGCAAAGTAAATTGAAGTCTTGATTGTTTTTATTAATTTGTCTACCTTAGATAGGCAAGCACCCACTTCTCCAATCCCTGAGGCTCAAGAGATTGGTTCCGCTTAAACCTATGTTTACTAGGGTCCTTAGGGTAATTTATAGAACTTGAGGGGGTTTTATGTAAAAATACTTTTATATACTTTTTCAAAATATGCCCCAAGCATTTATTATTCATCTTTAGGGTTGTAATGAATGTGGATTTTATATTGTGATATTTCTAATGAAAATATCCTAAATTCAGAAATAAAGGTATTTATTTGTAATTGTAGGGTGTTTTTCGTCACCCCATTGAGATGGGAATACACGCGCGCTTGTCAGGCGTACTACAGATTCTTCCTGTCTAGGGTAGGCCGGGGTCTATTGATTGTGGGGATCCGAATCTCCGGCAGCCGCGGACTAAGCTGCCGTTAATTACCCCTCGCCTTTGGAGCGAGGGAACCTTCGATTGACAGGTTAAACTAGTCATGCGAACTTAATGTGCAGTGTACGTGTGTTTTGTTTTGGAGGGGGGCTTGGATATATCGGGAGCCACGCAGAGATTTTACGGGGGTCCCGCTACCCGGATAGCGGGCTGGAGGTCAAGGGGGCTAGCAGCCCTCTTGCGTGGTGCGGGCCAGCGCCCCGGCCCAAATTTTTTTTGGGGGGGACAGTGTTGTGGAGTGTGTGTGTGTATCTATATATATATATATATATATATATAAAGGGGAAAAAGCGCCCAAAGGATGCGTGGGGCCAGCGCCTTGAGCGCTGTGCGCTTAGGTGCTGTGCGCTTAGGCGTTAGCGCACCACGTGTCGGCACGTGGGCGCTTGGCGTTCGAACGCTAGTGCGCCACGTGTCGGCGCTTGAGTGCTGGGCGCTTCAGCGCCCAGCGCCCACGTGCCGACACATGGCGCGCTAGCGCTCGAGCGCTTTGGATAAGAAAGGAGGGATCCGCTCATGAATCACCGTGAGACGGGCCTTTTAAAGTTACCTTTCTCACTTGCCTAGCCTAGACACCACAAAGTCAGGTTTAGATAAACGACTGATATCCACAATTTATCCTATTTTCATAATAAGTGGTATTTATTTAAAAAGTGTATCAATACTAAATCTTTTAGAAATGGCTTTATTTAGTAAATGGTATTTAAATGAAAATGTTCGTTTTCCCGTATTTTGAGTTCTCGAGGGTATCGTGTTAGGTTGTATATGAGTGTGTGAGGAGGTAGGTCGTTACCTCATGATCTACTTTAAAGGTATAGCAAGTTTAATGGGGTTAAATGTAGAATTGAAACAATGTGGTATTTTAGTGAAAAATACGATAAATTGAAATAGCCATCATTTCATGTGATGAAACTTGATCAATTTGGTTGATTAGTGTTTAATAGTCAACATGAGGAAGTTTAAGTATGATTGTATTAGTGAGAAGTGGAATTTTATAGGAAACCGAATCGGAAATCGGATTTGTTCCGATTCCGTCAGGTTTGTAAAACCGTATTTTTTAGATAGAAGAGATAGATAGAAAATGGGACTTACGGGTTTTAGATCACACAAGAGAGTGAGAAAGAAGTAGAGGAATCGTCGATGTGTTGCGTCGTCGCCGGTAGTTCCTAAAACGATCGCCGGAAGTTTGCCGTAGATTTCGCCGGAGCTTCGCCTCGAGCCTGTTTTCAAAGTACACAAATTTTCTTGGAACTTTGAGAGAGTGGGCTCAGAATTTTGGGGTGAGAGGGTAGAGGGTAGGGATGATATTTATAGGGTTAGGCTAGGGTTAGGGTAGGTGAAAAGTTAAAATGAAAAATGTGATAAAATGTATTAAAAATATATTAAAAGTGGAGTAATTGGGGTTTTAAAAGAGCTCTGGAAATGGTCTGAGGCTGTAATTTTGCAGGTGTATAGGGAATATGAAAAGACACAATTTTCATGTTGGGGTCGTCGCCGGAATCGGCCGACTCGGCCGTGACTCGGTCGGAGGACTGAGTCGGCCGAGTCGGGGCCGATTTGGCCGATTCCCGGCCGAGTCAGGCCGCCGGGATCCCCCCCGACGGTTCATCTACCCTCTGGCAATGTTATATCTTTGGGTGTAGTGGGGTTTTTGTGAGATATGCATGTGTAAAGTCTTGGTATTCTAAAGGTTCAAAATAAAAACAATATTAAAAATAATGTGGGGTATGGGATTTGAACTCTGGTGGTTTGGTTCAGCAGTGCAAGGTATTAGCAATGAGCTACAAGCTCCTTCTTATAATTATGGAGCTAATTGATTACTTAAACTAATAGCAGTAAATGTAAATACCCCAAATATACATTAATTTTAAAGCAAATTTTTGTACACTAAAAACGGAGTTGTTACATTCTTTTAACTTGTAATTAAAAAGCAAAATAATTATTTATAACTTATGCTCAGGCTAAAATACCCCTTTATGGATTTTTTGAATTTTTTTTATAAAAACTTGTATTGGAAATTTGGGTTTGTTATACATGAAAGGTGTGTGAGCAAATCCGTCCATCATTGATGAAAGAAGTAGTATCAGGTATTAGGGTAAGGGTACTATAGCTTGAATTGAATTCTTAAATGTAGGGGTTAAAATTTACACACACGTAGGGGTATACGATCGATATTTGGAGGAAATATAGGGATGAAGAATAAGTCTTATGTTTTCCGTAAAGATGATAAAAATTCCGAATTGGAGACTGCGCTTTAGAAGGAAAACTCAAGAGATACCGAGATCTTTCTAAACCGTAGGATGTTACGTTGAATAAATAGGAGGTGTGAAAAATAAGGGATGGATATTTCTAACTTAGGATAATAGAGTTTCTAACTTTGATACTAAATTGTAGGGGTAGAATCGACGTTAACTTATGAAACTAGCTTGACGGGATTTTGTGGATAGTATTCGCTGAAAACCCTTAGGAGACAACACTCCTCCTATTAGGGATACCTTGAGCTTTAACGGCTTATTACACACGCTAAGTGCAACTGTGATGCCTACGATAGTGAGCTTAGGACTTTTTATGAATAAATGGTTTTGCTTGGGACGAACAAAAGTTAAGTTTGTGGGTATTTGGTCACACTAGAATATTGAATTTAATACCGCCCATTTTTCTGCTCGTTTGTTTATAGGTAGGTGCTTTTCATCCGTGTTTGCTACATATTTACAGGTTACAGGTTTCTAGTCCAAAATAACGCAAATTATACAAAATCTCTAAAGTTACGCCAAAATCTAGAATATCTGCCACAGACAGATAAAAGCCGGGTTCCGGTCATTCGCATCCGTCCAGTGCCGCTTACCAGTTCAAGAGACAAGACGAAAAACTGTAGTCATTCATGTCTTGGTCAAGCACAGAGCACGAGAGGGGCAGCACAAGATTCAAAGGGTGTGCCGGGCACAAGGGAGATAAAAGTCAAATGAATTAAAAGTGAAGACATTTTGGACTATTGAAAATCTGAAGAAATTTTGGAATGATTTTGCAAATTGAAACCTGTCAAACATAAGAAAATAGCAACACAAGAAACCCCAGAGAAAACGATTAAACAATGTCTCCAAACCGCCGTGAAACAGCGGCCAATAGGCCATTTTTGCGGTGGTTCCACGGCGCCATCATGTCCTCTCTTTGCCATATTTTGGGGGTAGTTTTGTAATTATATCTAGGCTTAGAATTTGGTCCTAGGGTTTCAGCTATCTGCCTATAAATACTCCAGTTTTGAGCCATTGTAGGATTTCATTTTTTTAGGATTTAGTGTAGTTTAGCTTGTTGTTTCTTCTTCTTCATCATTCCTCCATGAAAGTGTAGTGAGAGCTCTTGAGTGGATGTTAATGAAGATGAGGGTATTTATTATCTTGTACCTTTCATTTCTTGTATTGTAATTTTAATTTATAGTGTAACTTTATTTGTGGTTGTTATGTAGTTGTTATTTGTTGCTCTTTTTCTTTTCTTCTTATCCGTATTTTTCTCAAGCCATGATACTCAATGGAGTCCCTTGCTTAGGTGAGGACCCGAGCAGTTAGCTTGCTACCATTTTGTAAAACCGTATTTTCCTTTTTCTCTTTTCTTCTTTCTTGTTTTGTTTTTCTTTCAAATGTATGAATAATTTCCACACTTGTTAGGGCTAAGGAAGGTTAGTATGCGGGACGGAAAAATCCTTTGTTCTTCTCTTCGCCAAATATCTTAAAACGAACCTAGACTAAACAAACAAAACCCCCTCACTTAGGCGCGCTATATGTGACATACAGCCGCGACTTAAGTTGAGAAGTCCTTTGGGCGCACTACAACGTGACATGTAGTTGTGACTTAATTGGATACATAGTTGTGGGTGTTTGGCCTAGAATTGGAAATAAGCACACGTAGCGGACAGATAAGGAGCACTAGGAATGGATTTAGCGTCGGAAAGTTTGCTTAAACTCACAAATCTCATTCCTATGTCCTCCTAATTCCCGCTACTTTTTATTATCCCAATATCATTTTAAGAATGGAAAATGACAAACACAAGACTAATTCTAACTCTACTGACCAATCTTAATCCTAACAAACTTACTTGAAAACAAATACGAACACTTAGGATAGATTTGAACATAACACATATATATTCTTGAATTGGCTCGTCTAAGTCAAGAACTCAAATACGAACCATCTCTCAGTGGACGACTCATACTCAACCGGCTAGCTACAAGTGAACCGACTTGATTACGGTAAGTAGAGAATAAAGTAGAACGCATATCATAAAACATATTGCTGTTTTTCTGCTTCAATCATATATACGGTGAGGGTATTCTTATAATTTTACAAGAGCGCTTCTAGAAGAAGACACCTCATTTGTGATTTAATCCATTTTGTTAAATGGATAATGAGGTGGAGGTATGAGGTGTAATCTTGGACATGATTGAAGCATGGCTACTTGGTGACTCATTGTTTTGATGACTATTGAAGCATGGTGTTCCCGCCAATTTTTTTAGCTAAAAGCTTCTTGTTCCCTTATAAAAAAGGGGGAGAGTCCTCAAAATTTGGCCTCACGTGTTAAACATGTGGGCGCTCATATGCAAAGCATATGAGCGCTGAAAACAAACAACTAAGGGCCAAACATGGCTCACGTGTTAAACACGTAAGCGCTCATATGAAAAGCATATGAGCGCTGAACATAAATAACTAATGGCTGTTGGCTATAGTGCCCTCAAGTCAATTATTGGATCACAGGCACGTGATTGCAATGATTGAGGGAGGACCTATACCGGTAGGACAGTCTTACTCGAGATGATAGTATGCTATATGGTTTATCTTTATCATCGTGTACATGCTTCAGGTGACATTACAGATCACTATTACATATTGATAGAGCCCATAGGATTCTTGCTTGACTACCAGCAGTATGATGGCGATCATATATGTGAGAGTTGGGTGGTCTGTAAACACATCCTTAAAGTGTCCCTAGTCGTGGGAGTTTCGAGACTGGGCATCGATACTCCGAGAGTAGAGTGGTGTATACAGATCGAGACCCCGACGAGGGGCGGTGGCCGGTCAAGCCATTGGTGTCAGTTGGTTCACCTAAGATGTATACAGGTGCTCATTGGGTTATGAGTACACCGGACGGACTCGCCGGGAACATGCTAGTTGGTATTATACCTATTGTCAGATAGCGGTTCCCTGGTGACATGTGTACAGGTTAGTCTATCGATTTGAAATCGTCATTTGTCTCGTGTGAGTTCTCACTGTGCTTTTATTACTACCCTACCACGGCTCAAAGGAGTCGTGCAAACAGGTTTTAGTTGGGTACAGTCCCGAGCCACATGGAGGCAGTGAGCGGATTGTCAGGGGATTCATCTTTCCCGGTATTGGGGGTTGATGTTGCGGTGTGCACGGGTGGCCATCACCAGAAATCCTTGGCCAAGCTAGTCGAGAATTACTGATCTAGGATCGGTAGTTTCTCAGGTGGTGATAGGTTTCATGCCGACACTAAATGTCAAGTTATTAGGGGTCTGACTTTATCCACCCCTAGTCTCGATATGCGATACTTATAGACGACCGGACCGGACTGTATGGATATTGTCACTGTCAGGCTCAGTAGGGTTTCAGGATGAGTTTGCTCGTCGGCCTCCCTTTCGCTCAATACCTTGACAGCCGTTACGTATAGATAGTGCCACTGACGTGCCTGTGGTTAAACCCACTGCCAGCATATTGACGAGTCTTTAGAGTCCCACACAGAGGGTTTCCCTGGTTCGGATGAAACGTTGTAGAGGCCGTATAGTTTTATGGCAGGGTTCGATCATATAGGTGCACTTGTGTACGGATCATAATTGGACGGATAATACTAGTGGGTTTTGGTTTAAGTCGGATCCTAATATTATATTGTCGGATTACTTTTGTCTCGTTGTATTCGTATTCAGTCGGAATACGGATGCGGGTATGTATGTACGGATGAGGGGAATTCTTGTAATTCCGTTACAAGTTTACTTTAGAAGTTGCATTTCTTTTTGGATTAAACATTTTGATTTAAATGTTTAATTGTGTGGAAATGTGAAGTTAAGTCTTGGCCTTGAGCATTGATTCATGGCATATGCACTTGGTGACTCATGATGTTGGGTCTTGTAATAATTCATTGTGACATGGATTATTTTTTGGGCTATAATTATTGTGTGGGATATTTCTTTGGTGAGGAGGCAGATATTTTTCTAGCCTTGTGATTTTCTTTAGTTGTTTTAAGTGCTCACAAAATATCCAACACAATAACTAAGCCATTTCCTCACTTGCTTTTTCTTGAGCTCACACTTTCCTCTCATGGGCATCTTCTTCAACCTCCACCCATCCCTCTCATGAGTTGAGAATCTATGGGTGTTTTGAGATAAAGTATTCACACACTATCTCTACTTCATCTTGGGTATCTAGGCTAGCAAACTGGATGCTCTAGTTGCTTCGGTTTTGAGGCGGGAGCCCGTATTACGAACTCTCGACGTGGATCTTCTTCGATGTGGGGAGACTAGAGATCAAACTTGATCGGGAAAGCCGTGAGGAGCTTGGGACAGAGGTTGAAGACTGAAGGACACGGATCGATCGGTATAACCTCTCTAAACTCCTTTTGTAGAACTAGTATAGGGTTAATGGTACGATCCGTAGTTTAGGGTTCCGTTAGCGCTGGGTTTTAAAAGTTTTTGTTCCGCATTTGGCCACGGATTGATGGCCGGGGTGCTGCCGTAACCCAACATGGTATCAGAGCCAACCCATTAACCACATACTAGTTGGTTTAGACGATGTTAAAGTATCAAAACCGAAATAACTCCAAATCAATACCCTGAATATTCCATTCTCTGTCGAATTTTAAATGGTCTTCTAAAAATATTTTAGCAACTACAGAAGACTACCCAGGTGACAACTAGACTACACATCAAACACGAGACCCTAACTCCACTATTGGACCGGCCACATGAGGTAAAATCCGGCTTGGCCGGTTTTTTAAGGGATCTGGGACTTGAGTTTTGGTGTGCTGTCTAGTCTCTGGAATATTTGTTCAGTGGTATTGCTAGTTTAGCTCAGTTTGGATATGGTTTTATCTAGTTGTTTGGGGCTATTCGGGGTTATTTCGAAGTCGATATTTCTAACACTGTTTAAAGTTTACAATACTTACATTACTATCTGCGACCGTGAATGTCATTAGAGCGGTACAATTTGTCTAATTGCTATAGTTCTTTTAGACGGGTTTGCGAACGTGACATTCACGTTGATGTTCTGTGTTGTGCTGTGTTGTTGCGGAATCGTCATGGTGGATAGCTTGTGTGCAATGGTAGTACAGTTTGGATTTATTTGTACATTTGAGATCGCGGGGTGAGCGTCCGACATGTGGATTGCCGTCACTGCCTATTTGTATATTATTTGTTTGGGGTATGACCGAGTTGAGGTCGATGTCACCGATGTACATATTTTTCTTTTTCTGTACTAGGATTACCCCGTGATGGAGTGCACGGATAGACGGGTTCTAGAGGGCAACGGGTCCACATCTCATGGCGTTGAGAAGGAGGGGGCCTCACTCTAGAATTGGTGGGCTATTCGCCGCACTCGTAGGGGGTACAGGTTGACCCGAGGTGGGGTGCTCAAGTTACCGGATTCCATGAAGTGCCGGGTGGTCCATTCACTTTGATGAAGGGGGCTGCCTCGCTTCTGGTTTTGACGGATAACTTGCCGCGCTCGTATGGATCTAGGTTTTCATTGCACAGGCTATCCACACGACCAGGGGAACGTCGGGTTTCACTTGTGGCTCAAAGGAAATCCGGGGCTCCCAGATTATCTGTATTGTTTTGTGATGCTTATCGCTTATTTGTGATGTTGCATTTATCATACCTGGAGCGATTATTATATATTGTTATATATATACTAGTAGATGTTGTATATGTTTTACACCCGCGCTAGTCCAGTCTCCGCTCTGTCGTTAGTTAAGTAATCTAACGGGTGATGACGGGACCCAGTGGCGAATGCGGATGGCATATACGTACAACATATTTTCGTTTTTTTGTGATGTGATTAATTGATGGGACTGCGTTGATTCAGATCAATGCAAGGAAAACAGACCTATTCGATGTTGTTGGAACAATTTTCAAAAGCTGTTATTATAAGGACGTTTTCTTTTGTTTTGCGCAGAGGTATTCGGTTATGAATATCCAGCACCTCATTCGACGAGGCAAGAGCCGAGATCCCTTCACCAGGAGTGACCTCTTGGGCAGAAGTTTGCGTCAGGATAATAACTTCACTATAGTCGATTAATTTTTGCTTTGCATCACGGTATTCAGTGAGAATATCCTGCACCTCATTCCACGAGGAAAGAGCCGAGATCCCTTCACCAGGAGTGACCTCTTTAGCAAAAGTTTTCACCACTATAAATTTGTAAAAAGCTATCTGGTTCCTTCAACGATATCAAGTTCATTACGTTAAAGGTTTTTCGCTAAAAACCATTCCTAGCCCTCTGTCATTTCAGACGGGTAGCACTTAGTATTCATTTTATATTTGTTGGCCTTCGTCAAGGCATAGTGTATGGTAGCTGCTTGTTACCTTTCTGTTGTATAGATAGATGCATTGGTTTGGGACAGTTGTACAACCTTGTTGGCCTTCGTCAAGGGCGAGTACGGGTGGGTTCAAATTAACCTGGACAATGATGGGTAGAACTTAACATGTGACTTATGATTTGTTGGGCTTCGTCAAGGTCATAAGAGCATGGGGTAAAAATCATATCGGGAGTTTCAAACATACAGGAAACTTGCCAGGTATGAGCATACCTTCTGGAGTGTGATAACGTGAGTGGATTCCATCAGGTTATCATGCGATGATAGTTGGATCCCGATACCCACTGATGAGTTGGTTTACTCCTCGGGCGATTTTAGATGATCCCGACTAATTCTTCTTTCAGGTTTGGAGGAGAATTTGAGGATATAGTTGGAAACATCCTGATTAGATAAAGTGATTAACCATTCTGATCTAGGTTAGAGTGCATACAGAGTGTTTCTTTTCTCCATCTCTTTGGCAGCGACCATATCCCGACCCTAGACTATAACTCAGTAACCAAGTTAACCGAACTTTCTTAAAACACTGGCTTTTGGATTGTCAAAGTTGCATACTTTATTGCCACTCCTACTTTTACCCTTTGCGTTTCTCCGGAACATTCCGTATCACTACGAAGATCCACATAGTTATTGGATATGACCATCGTATAGTTACATACGAACTCGAAGAAACTTGTTTCAGATTCGAGAATGGTTTCTGGTTCTGGAGAAATTGAATAGGACTATTATGTTGTCTTTTCCTTTTACCTTCTCTCAGGTTGTGAGGGCTCCTAGGATTAGGAGAGGGTACACCTATTGCGCTTATTGGATAATCTTCTTCCAAACCATAGGCAGGTGCCGAAAGGTGGGGAAGGAAGAAAACCAATTAGCCTAAGTGTGGTGTACAGAAGGTAATAAGTAAAGACAAATAAAGGGATTAGAAAGATGGTAAAGTGTAATACCTTAGAATGCGATTAGTGGTTAAATAAGCGATAATGCGGTTTTTAGTAAAAAGTTTACCAAAATGGTTTTTAAATATTTTATAAAAATTAATGAATATTTTATTAGTATTTAATTTGGGCTTGCACACACATGTGCATGTTAACCTAGGGCTAATTTGGGGTTAAACCATGCTTAAGTAGCCATGGTGTATTAACCCATTATATTTGGGTGATATGTAGTTAATTAAGTATTTTAGTTTTTAAATTCAAAAAAATAAAATGATTTTTCTTTTGGGTTGACTTGAGAAAGGAAGGAAGAGAGAGAGAGGGAATGATGAGGTTTAGGCATGGCTAGCATCTATAGAGGAGAGAGAGAGGGGCAGAGTTGACTCTCACCACATCCATCTCACTCTCTCAATTATTTTCTCACACCCTCATTTTTTTCACCTCACACACTCTCCCCCCTCTTTTATAGCAGCAGCAGCCTCCCACTCTCCCTCATTGCTTCTTCTTCTTCTTCCCTTCATTCTAGCCCCCAATCTCCATTAAAAATCCCTCCTCACTTCACTAAACCTCTTGTTTAACACTTCATGTTGGTTTCTGAGGCAAGTCTTTGCCTTTGAAGGCAAGGTTAGCAAGTTGAGCCATCACTAGACTAACTTGAGGTATAAAGCTTACCCTAATCACTTTCTTGCTAAACTTTTAGTTATTTAGCTTAATTTAGTGTTTAAGTAGTGTATTAGTGCTAATTAGGTGATTTAAGTGGAGATTAGGTCAAGTTATGGTTTTTATGGCTTGATTAGCTTAACTAAGTGGTTTGAGTGTCGTTTAATCCGTGTCTTTGCACCAGGTTGCACTAAAACCCCATATTGTATTAAATTAGTGTTAATTAGTGTTCTAGTTAAGAATCATATTCGTTTTGGGATCTGCTTTCACACCCGTTGCTTCAGGCAAAAGTTGCGATTACTGGAGCTTAGTTACTGGACTAGGAACACACACACAAAGCACGAGACCCCCGTTCACATTTCAGGCCGCAATTAAGTAGGTTCTGGCCCCAAATTGCGGCCTGATGGATGAGTTGGGTGTCGGGGATTCTTCTGTATGTGTCTGCTATATAATTTAGGTTTTTGGTATATGCAACTTTCAACTCGTATCAAAATCTGGAACCAATTACCTTGTTTTTAGCACTTTTAAACTTGCGCGATATGTACATTATGAGAGTGGGTATGGTGTTTGCTGTGTGTCACAGCAGGTCGGGGTGGTTTCAGACGTATGCACACACGTTTTGGTGTTTCGAATGCACACGCGTTTAGCTTGCGACGCTAGTTTCTCGTATGGTCTTGATATCGCGTTTTTGCAGGATTTTAGCCTTATGTGTGTTGCTTTGTGTAAATTCTAGGATCGCAGGCGGGGACTTCGGACGCCGTGAAGAAGGGGAAACAGGAGGTCGGATACACTTAGCTGGAGATCACCGGTGAGTAGATTTAACATCTACGGGAAAATCGCCCGTATGACGTTATGCGTCAGGGATTGATAGGATATTGCAGCCGCATATTCATATTCGTATATGTTGATTTTCATAAGCATCATTACATGCTATTATATTATTGTGCTCGATTTAGTATTTAGTGGACACTGCACTATTACTGACGGTTCATATGCACGCGCACTAATTTGCATGCTACACCCACACCATCGGTAATTGCCATGACACGCCTATACACATATACAGTATTTTATCGTTATCGATATTGGCGCATATGCAAAGCATATGAGCGCTCATATGCAAAGCATATGAGTGTTGAACATAAATAACCAATTGGCCAAATAGGCCTCACGTGCTAAACACGTGAGCGCTCATATGTAAAGCATATGAGTGTTGAAAATAAACAGGCTAAAACCCACATTAGGGGTCACGTGTTAAACACGTGAGTTCTCTTGCTACTCACATGCAAAGCATGTGAGTGCCCCAATTTAAAATGCTCTTATCAAATTCTAGAATCAAATTCTATTTGGGAAATATTTTCCTGATCTTCTTCGAACTAGAAATATCTTCTATGTTAAACAGAGGACCTTTGGAACAAAAATCCAACGGTGATCATCTGGTAGAATAAAATTCTATCATAGGAAAATATTTTCCTAATCTTGTTAAACTAACAATATATTCATATGATAAAAATAAAATTCTATGTTAAACTAACGAGATATCCATATGATAGAATTAAATTATATATTAAGAAAATATATTTATGATCTTGTTAAACTAAAAAGATATGATAGAATAAAATTATAATCTTGTTAAAACTAATAAGATATTCATAATCCTGTTAAACAAACAAGAAATCTTTTTTGTTACACAGAGAGCCTTTGGATTAAAAATCTAACGCTGAATAAAATTCACCGATTGATCTTAAAGATCATGGAATCAATCATGATCTCTCAATGAGGGATTTTCTTAACAAGTTGATTCTTTTTCTTCTCATATAAATAGGAGTAAGGAGAAGCGGAAAGAGACACACAGACAGAGAGGGAGAGAGGGGAAGAAAAATAGAGAGAGAATTTAATTCTTTAAATGGAGGAGACCGGCCCATAAGCTTCTAAAAAAACAATATACAGAAGCCTTCCAAAAAGCTCTCACAAAAACAGAAGAGAATTTAATTCTCAAACAAAGGGTTTAACCCTTCATAAAAAAGAACTTAGTTCTTCCTCTGATTGAGATCTGCAGAAGTAGATCTTCCCACAAGTTGAGAATTTAATTCTCATCGGGGAGATTCTGTTATGCAGATTCAAAACTTAGGAGAAAGAACTAAGTCCAGAGAATTTAATTCTTCCAAAAGTATATAGGAATTTAATTCCTCTGATAAAACTAGGGTTTAACCCTGTATAAGAATTTGATTCTTATAAAACAAGGGACCTAAAATTCTTAAAACTCAGATCAAAATCTTTACGCATATAAAAGAAAAGACTGGTCATGTGTTCCTACGTGAGCACCTCCGATGAACAAAAAGGAATGACTGAGATCGAGTCACTTGTTTTCCACGCGACCCCCAATCAAGTGCTTAGCACTTATATAAAAAGGGAATAGACCCAAAAACAGTGCTCACATTTTGAGCACCTCACGTGTCCGCATGTGAGCACTATATGAGCTAAATGCTTAGCACTTATAAAAGGAAGAGGGAATAAACCCAAAAGAGCAATGCCCAACTCTGGGGCACCTCACGTGCCCACACGTGATGGCCACAAGAATTAAGTGTTTAACACTTATATACAGACGGGGATTTGGACCCAAGTGTACAGCGCCAACTTTCAGGAACCTCACGTGCCACACGTGAGCGCCCCAAATTTCAGTGTTTAAACACTGCTTTAGAGTCTCACATGGGAGAATGTGAGCATCGAGCATATATTATTATTTAACACTATTGTTTCCCCCAATCAGAGCAAAGCTCTGTTTGAAATTTAAATTTCAAATTGAAGCAACGCTTCAGATGCAGCGCTAAGTGCGCTGCGCCCTAAAACAGCGCACCACGTGTAAGACACAGATGCGCTAGCGCTAGGTGCGCTGCGCTCTGAGCAGCGCACCACATGTAAGACACAGGTGCGCTGCGCTCTAAGCAGCGCACCACGTGCAAAGCACGGGTGCGCTAGCGCCGGAATTAAAAAGCACCCCACCGTTAGATCGAAGATTTAATAATAATGATAAATTATTAATTAATCAGAATTAAATTCTGTTATGGAAAGATTTTCTAATCTTGTTAAAAACAAGAAGATTGCCTTCTGTAAAACAGAAGCCCTAGGATCAAAGATCCAACGATGGGAAAATTCCCAAATCAATTAGAGAAAAGATCTCTTTAACTGATCGATCTGATCATCTTGCCCTATATAAAGGCCCCAAGACTTCAAGTCTTGTATAGAGAAACCCCCCCATAAATTTTGAGAAACTCAAAGAAAAAGAGCAAGCTCTTGCAAGAAGATTTTTCTTCAAGGTAAGAATGAAGGATGATGAACACAGAGATGAAATCATCTCATGATTAAGAAAGAAGAATTCATTTCTTTAAACAGATCATAGATCTACAAAGACAAAAATTCTTTCACAAAGAGTTTAAAAGATCTCATCATAAAATAAAAGAAGAAGAACATAATTCTTCTCACAGATCATGGATCTACAAAGGCAAAGCCTTTCATCAACATAAGAGATCGGAAATATATCCTGCAAAAATAAGAACTGTTGTTCTTAGATCTTGAGACAAAGTCTCTCTTAAAAGAACATAAATTTGTTTCCCAGATCATAAAATTGATCAGATGCGCTTTGCGCTCTTGAAATGCGCCTTGCGCTCTTGAACTGCGTTTCTGCGCTCTCTGGACCGGCGCTCAGTGCCAAATGCGCTACGTGTCAACCACGTATGCGCAAATTAACAACTTGCGCTTTGTGCTTCTAAAATAGCGCACTGCGCTCATGGGCAAGCGCACTACGTGTCCCTCACGTGTGCGCCACTAAATTGAAAGCGCAATGCGCTCATGGATTAGCGCTCAGTGCTCATAAACTGGCATCATGCGCTCATCATCTAGCGCCTAGCGCTGAGTGCGACACGTGTCCCTTACATGTGCGCTACTTGGCAGTAGCGCACTGCGCTTTTTGATTGGCTCAAAGCGCCTAGCGCACCACGTGTTGCGCTGACAGAACATAAATTGTTCTTTAATAAGCCCAGAGCTCTGATGAATGCTCAACATTCAATAAAAGACAAAGACATTGTCAAGATATAAATCAATGCTCAGCATTGTTAAAAGGGTCAAGCTCAAATAAAGGCTCAACAACCCAAAATAAAATATTAAACATTTTAACCTGATTGGACTTAGCCCAATATTGGCCATAAATCCTCAACCCATATTAATTGAGCTCATCTGTTCATAAATATGTTAACAGATCTTAGCCCCAAATTGGACTACAGATCTTTCAACCAACTCATATTGGTTCGAGGGTACATCTTTTTACTTCTCTGATATTTGTCGTTGAAATCCTTCAACGTCTTCAGAGAGGTGACGGGTCCCGACAACCAAACATTCCACAGACTGTGGGGTCCTTAAGCCCATGGACTATGATGTCCTTAACCTTGACTGTGAGGTTTTTAAACTCACGGACTATGATGTCCTTAACCTTGACTGTGTGGTCTTTAAACTCACGGACTATGATGTCCTTAACCTTGACTGTGAGGTCTTTAAACTCACGGACTATGATGTCCTTAACCTTGACTGTGATGTCTTTAAACTCACGGACTATGATGTCCTTAACCTTGGACCGAGATGTGCTTAAACTAACATTGGACCGTAATGTCCTTAAACTAATCGACCGCAATGTCTCTAAACTAAACAATAGAGTCCAAATGCTTTTTTGTTGGATTTAAATAATCCCGTTAAGTTGATCTTAGTCTAAAATTAGACTAACGTATCCTTAACATACGTTTAAGTTGATCTTAGTCCTAAATGAGACTAACGTATCCTTAAACCCAACTCCCAAACCCAAATCTAAGAAGATACGGATTTGGACTAATCCACGCCCTACGGGCGACAACATAAATTAGTCTCCGTATACAATCCACGGGCAACCAAAAACAAAACAAACACACACGATACGAAGTGACCATCTGGAGAAGGAGAAAGTTGTTACCGCGATGTGGTAGCGTAATTAACTACAGGGGCTGCGCCTACAGGGAAGAGTATCCCCACAATCAAAAACCCCTCACAACGAGGGGGAATTTGACGAAGTCTGTTACAACGGCCGCATCCGTTTAAAACTTCGATACATGGTGTCATAAATCAACTTGGTATTTTCGGAGAGGTAGACGGATAGCACCAATTAGCATCTGTCCCGAAATTCAGGCGAGACGTTTATCGCGTCTCCGGTTTTCGGCGGGGAACAACTATAAGAAGCCAACTTCAGCCCCAAATTGGCTAAGTCTTCTTGAGATTAAAACGTCTTGGATCTCCAAATAGACCGAGCCTATATGCTGATGACTTCCCAAACTAATTGAACAAAACGATGTCCATCCCATATCTCCTAAGTTAATTTTAGTCTCCTAAAAATGACTAATGATTCTTAGATGGTCCACCATAATCTCTCCTTTCAATCTGGAATTTGGTTCACGGGTACATCTCTCTACATCTCTGATACATATCGTTGTAATTTCTCAACGTTTTCAGAGAGGTGGTGGGTCCCGACAACCAACTGCTTTTGGATGATCTTCCCAAAATGGCGACAACAGATCGCAATGTCCTTAAACTAACTCCTGACCGAAACGTCCTTAAACTAACAATGGACCGAAACGTTCTTAAACTAAAACAATAGAGTCCAAATGCTTTTTTGCTGACTCTGAATGATCCTAAATCTTGTCGAGTAGATCTTAGTATAAAATTAGACTAACGCATTCTCAACAAATATTTAAGTTGATCTTAATCTCAAACGAGATTAACGATCCTTAAATCAACCCAAACCCAAATCTAAGAATATACGGGTTTAGGCTAATCCACGCCCTATGGGCGACAACATAAATTAGTCTCCGTATACAATTCACGGGCAACCAAAAATAAAACAAACACACACGACACGAAGTGGCCTTCTGAAGCAGGAGAAAGCGGTTACCGCTACGCGGTAACGTAATTAACTGCAGGGGCTTGCGCCTGCAGGGAAGAGCATCCCTACAATAAAAAAAATCCTTACAACGAGGGGGAATCTGACGAAGTCTGCTACAACGGCCGCATCCGTCCAAACCTCCGATACACGATGCCATAAATCAACTTGGCATCTTTGGAGAGGTGGAAGGATAAATCCAAATAGCATCTACCCTCAATTTCAGGCAAGATGACCTATACGGTTCGTATCCCGTTTTCGGCGATAAATAGATTCCGGTACGCCTGGTGGGACCTTTTCCTCTTTCCACTCTACACTTCATGTGTCGTGTTCACGAACAAATCGCGGTTTAATATGGTTGCCCCTGGATTCGAGGTAGTAAGATTTGGTGTCTTGCTCCTGTGTAGAGAAAAGAAGAATCAATGGCTTTCAAGTGTACCTACAATAGTAACTCCCACTCCGTCCCCGCCTGAAGAGTGACTTATGGGCCCCAAGCGGCCTCCATCTTCACAATGCCAGTGGAGCAGGTGACTCAAGCCACCACTGGACTGTTTTTGGGACCATGATCCTGCCCGCAAGCTTTATTGCCCCAGTGTCATCACAGGAAGCTCCAAAGAAGTCGGTCTTTGATCGACTTGCAGCCACCACGGCCCTCTCAACGGGTCGTACAAGTCTTCCATCTCAGTCTTTGACAGGCTGAGCCAAATCTCCAGTGGGCCTACAAAGAGGCTCGCAATACCTGAAGGGGTTGTCCTGAAGTGGATAGCCATTCCAGTTCCGGCGAATGAAGTCGTCAAAGGGGATTCTCCTACTAAAAGATCGGTCTTCGCAAGATTGGCCGTTCCAACTCCTGCTTCCGACGAAGTCATCAAGACTGCTTCCCCTACCAAAAGATCGGCCTTCGAAAGTGTAAATCCCCGTTTCCATTTTAATAAAAGTTTCCTATTTTCTGAATCCCAGTGATTTCTTTTTTTTTTTCCCCTCGCATTTTAATTGGTTGTTTAAGCTTAATATTTAAACTTTATTTTCCAATTCTTTTTTTTTTGAAATCATAGTCCAAACCCTAAAAGCCTAAACCCAAGATTTAAATCAAAGCCCAAGGTAAACTAAAACCAAAATGTTACTAGTAAAATGCTAACCTAAACTATATTTAAACCCTAAGCCCAACAACTCAAAAATCAAATTTTAAACTATCAAATTAATTTCCAACAGCCAGCCCATGAAATTTATTGTAAATCCCTTAATCAATTCACCCAGCCCGTTTTCCCTACTCGGCCCACACATTTTTTCCTTAATAAACCCTTTACTAAAATCCCCCGGCCCACTCTTACTCCTTCAGCCCACAAACTTTTAGTAAGGGAATTATTTTTTTTACACCCCAAGCCCACTCCCTTCGGCCTGTGACCCGCTCCTCAACTCACCCGACCGCTACTGTTCTTCTCCTCTCCCTCCAACGGTAACTTTCCCCATTTCCCGCTCGCGACCGTCTCCTCCGCCGCAGCTCGCGCCCACGCCCACGCCCGTTATTGCGACGTTACACCCACGACTTCAACCCTCGTTCTCTTCCTCACACCCTCACCTCTCTCTTCTCTGCCATTTCAAATTTTTCCTCATCTCTCTCCACTCACGAAAACTCACCGAGCCCCATTGTCCCTCACCCCCATCGCCGGCGATCACCCATCTCTTCGACAACCCCTCGGCAACCCTCGCTCACTCCTCCTCCACCAACCTTCTCCCTCTACGACTTCACCCTTCATCAACCCGAGCCCCCTGCCGAGCATCCCTGCACACCAACCCTGCACCGAGCTCGGCCACCTTGCACCCTCGACGCCGGCGAACTCCCCACCACATCGCCGACCACCTTACGACCTCCTCGCCATCAGCATCAATACCCACACACACCCACTAAACCTACACAACCAAGCTCACTATCCCTCTCTCTTTCAAGTCCCAACCACCAAGCTTACGAGCTCACTGTTGCTATCCGCCGGAGCACCGTCGTCGACCCCAGCAAGTCCCAGGCCAACCACAGAGCACCACCTCCGCTTCCAGCAAGCACTTTACGGCTCCGGGCAACTCCGACGCAAATTCCGTATCGCGAGCCAAGCTCGCGCAATTCGTTTTACGGCGTACATCGCGCGTTCGTGACGCCGCTGCTGCCGTGCGACCCCGAGACGTTTCCAGACAAATGTTTTACTTGCTACATGCTAAAATAATGGTAATACGAACTTAAATCATTTAGTTTATAAATTACCGATTCCCGATATATTATGCGACCTATGTGTTCGATGCTAGACCCCAATGAAAATACCTGTTTAATTTGACGGAAACTGATGTTTTCTGTTGGCCCATGTGATGAAGAATAACGTGTATGAATCTCGCTGGAAAATACGATTGTTAGTGACTAAAACTGATACCCTCAAATATGCCGATAAAACTAGAATTTTCCCGTACCTGAAAATGAATAAAATCACCGTAAATTATATACATATTGGATGATGCGTTCGAGGGTTTAAATCGAAGCCGACTCGACGAACTTTAACCCTATGTAAACTTCAAATGATTTCTGTACTGTAACTGCGATGATATTTCGATCGGAGTGCGACTCTGGACTGCAGTCCAGAGCGACTCTGATTATTGTGTACTGTCCCAAATTGTGTGTCACTGTGTTTCCTGAAGTCGTATGTTACGGAACTCTGCAGTATATTAAAGATAATTCTATTATCTAAACAAAACAAGTGGTTCCATTCCGTTTCATTGCCGTTTGCTATTTTAAACTGTATTTCAAAGGGCAGAACGTATAACTGTCCAGAACAGATTCAGAAGTGATATACTGATGTTAAACTGTGTATAACTTTCAACGTACAGACGCGATTGAGGATCCGTCTATTGTGTTGAATTCTATACTGAAAACCCTATATTTCATTCAACTGTAGTATCGCTAAAATATGAACCCAACTGGGTGCAATTTGTGTCGCGAAACGGACGTTCAGTTCTGAAACTGAATTTCCAGCCACAAGCACTTAAAATGAAACAGCTGCATCTTGGAAACCGAAATCCCGATTGAACTGAAACTAATTTTGATGAATTTCTGACTGAGTGTTCTATTTATCTTACTTGTATCATTTTGTTGAATTCTTAACATATGAATTTATGCAATTTTTGTAAGATAATGACATGCATATTGATTCATAATACATTTAGCTTAACGATGACATACATATATATATCATACCCCATTTGCCATATACTTAGTGTTAGTGCGTGTTAGAGTTAGTGGACATTGCATTATCGCGCGTGGTTGATATTGGTTTAGTAGTGACGAGTACACCAATGAGAAGTGAATATTCGTGACAGTGATTGATACAGTGAGCAGTGATAAAACCGTGCCATTGGTATACTTGTACACGACTGAATCAAGATCACAAATAGTGTAAACCTGGGGATAAAGGGGGAATCGAAGAGGAAAGAGAATCGTATTTAGCGGGACCGTGTTTTAGAGGATGATCATTCGAGCAGTGATATATATATTAGGTAGGATCTAGCGATCCGGCTGACAGGATTATGTCCCGGGCATGTGGGCCGTTGTCTCGGGTATGTATGAGACTCTTGTTAAACATGATCCTCCTTCCACTATACGATTTCAAACATGACCTAGAGACTGATAGGGACACAGATCATATTGTGCATCATATAGTGATATAGTGATTATTCGTATTGTACTTTCACCAGTATTACCTCTTTTACCTGTTTCATCTTATTATAATAGTATTGTTATTGTGTCGCTCTGACGACCTGAGTATGCATGCTCAGATCCCGTGGAAGGAGCAGCGCAGGAGACAGATCTACCTTTCGAGTTCACGGAGATATAGTCTGGTGTACTTCCTATCTTTACTGCTTTCCATAAAAGTGATCGTGAGATTGAACTTGGTTAGTAATTGTTTTTGTTATCTATAATTTGTGAACAATGGAATTTTAATGTAATAAATTAGTGATGTGATTCCTTTACCACTGTGCTTTATTTACCGATTACCATGTAATGCTAGAAGCCGAAGTGTGACTACGGCGGGATGATTCCTTGACCGTAGGAGCATGGCTGGCCTAGTCATTCCTCGTTTTCCGTATTTTGGGAAGCAGGGCGTGACAGAAAGATTGACTGTCCCCTCTCAACGGACGTCAGTCTTCAATAGGCTGGCACCAACAGTAGCCCTTCATCAGAGCAGGGGGCATGATGAAGTCACTCCCACAACTGAGACGATCCCACCTGCAAGGCATGCTCGACGTCGTCACTGGCACCGAGTGAGGAAAGCTGGGGGCAACTCCCCCTCCGGACTTACTCCACCAGCTCCAATGGTGGAAATTGACGCTGCTGTTCCAACTGGGAACAACTTCGATCCGCTCAGGAGGGTGCGAAAGAACTCCCCAAACGCCGTATTAAAGAAGTCTGCCTCGCCTGCTGAAAACATGATGCAGGCAAATCCGGAGCAACCCCCTCAGCGGTTGTCCTCTAAAATCCACAGGGTCTGGCGGAAAGTCCAAGACTCTGTAATTGACAAAAATTACTCTCGCCAACTAGAGAAAAAGAAGACTCAGCAGGAGGAGGACCATCCTTTCGCCATACAACGGAAAGCCTCGTCTATATGTGTACCTGTTACAACGGCCACTCCGACTTCAGCCTCCCACAAATGGAGAAGGCCGAAGAAAACCCCGCTGCCTGCGGCGAATTCCAAAGACACTGGACCCAAACGCCCTAAGTCCCGGGGCATGATCATGCACACGGTGTACATGGCTTCCGGGAAAGAGGAAAGCCATACTTCTGTAGGTCATCGACCACTCACTCGTTCGTTGACAAAAGCTCGGAAGAAGCGACAAAAGCTCGGAAGAAACAACAAAAGCTCTAAGAAATGCTGATGAAAATGTCAGCATTCACTGGGCAGAAAGAAAGCCGGGAATCAACGCCTGGGCAGCATAGGAATAAGAGACCAACACCGAGTTCTTGCGAAGGGTGCTGGAAAGAAAGGATAAGCAGGCTGCGGAACAGGCCGCTAATATAAAGCAGATAGCGCTTCTGTTCCAAGACATGGTTGGGATGATGATCCAGCCGGAACCTCCAGCCGAAGACCCTCTGATAATCATCGAAGACGATAAAGGGAAAACGTCAAACCCTCCTTTGGCCGTCTCAGTAGCCCAAGAAGAGACAATCTCCAAGCATACCCTTGATGACTACATAGCTCAACAAATACGAGCTCATCAAGCGAGTGAAGCGGCTGGCTAAGTCGTCAGAACTGGACGACTTTATCCAGGCTGGTACGATCAAATCAAGTACTCGCCAGGATATACGATCCCTAAATTCCATGTGTATAAAGGGACGGGCAATCCACACCAGCACGTTGCTCAATTCATAGCTTTGTGCGGTAATACTGGAGGCGACGACAAACTGCTGCTTCGCCAGTTTATTGGAAGCTTGTCGGAGACGGCATTTGAACGGTACTCCGAGCTCCCAAATGATTCTGTCAAGACATTCACGGAGATGGAATTGCTATCCACACAGCGGTTTGCAAGCGCAAGTGAGTGCACCCCAATCACGGTATTAATCAATGCCAGGGTGAAGCCAGGAGAGACCTGGGTTCAATACGCAATTCGGTGGCGGAACCTATGGTCAAAATGCGAACAACACATCGAAGAAGCTCCTGTCGTGGGCATGTTCATAGGGACCCTCGATCCTCAGGCGACTATATCCCAGTTTATGATGTTCTTCAAGCTGACCACCTTCCAGGCCTTGATTGTCAAGCTGGCTCAAATGGACCAGATGGGTCATAGGCCGTCCTCTTCAAAAACGGATCTCCGGAATGAAAAGGGCAAAGGGAAAGCGACCTTCGTTGCCAACGCTCAACAACAACCGAGTGACCCGAAACCGGTTGCTCGCCAAAGCAGCACATGCCGATCCCTCGAAGAGAAGTTGAGACGTCCTTACTCGTTTCCCCGGGATAAAACGAGTAGACTGTTTGAACTGGCGGTGCGCAACAGGCTAATCACTCTGCCGGATCCAAGACGCCCACTGCAGCCTGGCGATGTCAACAGTCCTAACTACTTCCCCTAGCACAGAGTAATGGGTCACCCAATCGAAGATTGTTATGTCTTCAAAAACTGGGTTGAGGACCAATACCAATAAGGCAAGTTCGCGCTGTCCGAAAACTGGAAGGTAAACCCGCCACAGCAGCACGCTCCTAAAAAGGTGGATACGCCGGGGGCATCATGCTCATTTGTAGAATAAGCTCCGTGGGAAGTTGTCCTTTCAGGTAAAACTAAAAGGATACTGAAGGATTTTCAAGCATGTCCGGTGATCAAATGGAAAAGCCCGCTAGAGCCCGAGATCATTGA
Organism: Agapanthus africanus; assembly: GCA_030015575.1. Lineage (NCBI taxonomy): Eukaryota > Viridiplantae > Streptophyta > Magnoliopsida > Asparagales > Amaryllidaceae > Agapanthus > Agapanthus africanus. Next base: position 166,235,306 of record JASDDO010000028.1, on the reverse strand, counting down.
GGGGATGCTTAAACCGCGCTCAACACCGAAAGCTGGTAACGATGGGCAAAACACCCTGGTCAGGCCTTCAAAGTCTTCGAAGAAAAAGAATAAGACCAAGAAGCCCGTACAACCTGATGAAGAGCGTATGGACCGGCAAAAGTACATTGACGCGCTGGAGGAATACAACCAGAAGGTGCGGCCCTCAGTCACATTCGAAGAGTTTCTCAACCACATACTTGAGAATGGAGACAGCGTCAATGATGAGGGGAACAACCCGTCAGAAGAATCCGAGGATTATGTAGCGGGTTGCCACATGGTCTCTCAGTCGTCGTTAAAAGAAGAAGAAACTCCATCGGCGTCGGAGAACAACGTGAAGAAACTGGGGGCAGGATCGGTGCCAAGATCCCTGGAACCGTCAAACGACCTAATTGACAGGCTGCTGAACGAAGCCCTTCAAAAGAGCAAAGCTAATTGAGTGCGTGAAACGGCCATATGCGAAAAGGCCAAGCGTCGGCGTCAGGATGAAGTAACTGCAGCAAGGAAGAGTCACAAAGTACTCCAACCATATTGAAGCACACCGGCGGTAGACAAAAGCAGGTTTAAGACAGGAAAACGGTTTGCCAAAGCCCTGTCAATAGGAATGAAGCTGCCACCTTTCAAAGGAAATACTCCTGGGAGTACGTGCCTCGATGAAGCGAATGTACATCCGAACTACTACTTATATACCATCGGAGGGTCACGCACCCCACCGAAGAGTGTAGTGCCTTCAAGAAGTGGTGGCAGGGATACGTTGCCCACCGACAACACTACAAGCGGATGAAGCGCAAAGCTCGTCGACAGCAAAAAAGTGCGGCAGATGAGCGTGGAAAAACGACTGGCAACTGTTATATGGTTGATACCAGTTCGACAAAAGGGAGAACTCAAGTTCTCACATTCGGGAGCGATTCTGAGGAAGAAATATCCCTTGACCCTCTCTTCAAAGAATCCACCTTTGGAAAAGAAGAAGAGGTGAAGAACTGCGAAAACATTCAGCTGCGTAATCATACGTTGCTTGAAAAGAACCTCTGGCCTGCAAACAAAGGTTCAAGCAAAAGAGACAAAGGGAAAGAAAAAGCCCCTGAGGAAATTGCCCTCGATGATGGAGTCGTCAAGGAGCTTGCATCCAAAAACCTGCCTAAGAAAAACACGGTGGATTATAATGTCCTGGCACACCTGAGGAAGATACCCTCACAACTGAGCATACTGGATGCTCTCCTCCTGTTCAAAAAGGCACGAGATTCTCTAATCAAGGCACTGCAATAACCCGATCAGTTTCAAGCCTTCCTTGCAGAAGAAAAGATGAAAGACGCGCTGGAAGAAGTTCGCACAGCTGACATCACCTTCAGTGATGAAGACCTCCTCCTTGAAATGTGCAAGCACAACCGTCCGTTATATATGACCGGGTACTGTCATGACATTAGGATAGGGAAGATCCTGGTTGACAACGGGTCCTCTGTCAACCTTCTCAACATGAAGGTGCTGAAGGAGATCTGCATGAACGTTCAGCACCTGGCTCGGGACAAAATTACCATCTCTGGGTTCCAATCGCAGTCATCACGGACGCTCGGGTCTGTAATACCGACGTTACGCTTCGGGATGCTCGTCACTGACATCAAATTTCATATCATCGACGCCAAGACTTGCTATAACGCTCTGCTCGGCCGGCCTTGGTTACACGAATACAACATCATCCCTTCTACAAAATATCAGTGTATGAAGTATTTCAAAGACGGCCTTGAGTACACAGTTACAGGGGGGCTGAACCCATCTCCGTAAATGAAGTCCGCAAATATGAAGATGCCAAGTACTTCCTACCAGACTTCGAAGACACGGAAAGATGTCATAAACCGGAGGATAAAAAAAAGCCGTCGTGACTATCCCGATCTTTGGGAGCGATACCGAGAAAGATAAAGAAATAGTCTACTCGAGGCAACCCCAAGGCAACAAGTCAGGACCATCTACTCCTATTTTGGTCTTTGGCGGTGACTCTGAGGATGATGCCAACGTGGTGTTCTCCGTCCGCCCGTCAATACAGACCTTCACTGAAGCCGATCAGAGTTTGCAAATCATCATGGTTCCGTAGCAGTATTACAGGGAACTTGACGCGCTCGATACATATGGCATGCGAGATCTGCAGACCTTCTACGTTCCTCCTAGGCGGAGAGATGAAAAGGCGATCCTTTTCTACCAATTTACGGAGACTAAAGTGGAAAAAGAAGTCTGGTATGGTGCCGATTTTACGCTTGACAGGCTTCAACTGATCCGTCTGCCCAGGTACTACGCAGAGAGATTGAAGAGGCTATTAAGATGCCAAGGTATACCCTTCAAACAGACCGCTCGGTAAGCCCAGTTCTACAACAAGATTTGGGACGTTCCCGGGGCTCAGCGAAAGATGCCCAACGGGAGGATGGAAACGACTGGGCTTGGATACGTTCTTCCAAGAAACGGGAGCGATTCTATGGTTGCCATGTCATAAATAACTCCGGTGAAAAAGCGAAAGCATTTCCAGATAGTGCTGATATCGAACCAGAGCGAGATCCCGCCGTGACAATACCAAGCCCGTTATTTGAATAACAAATTGACAAGATAATAAGGGAAGCAGGTCAAAAGGTTCGGGATGACCACAACCGCGAAATGGCCATTTACGAGAAATCCAGGACGCAACGTCTCATTCAGCAGGCCATGGAAAGAGAAGACTACGATGCCCTTCATCCTCAGCCTGCTGTGCGCTCTCGTGGCAAGGAAAAAGTCCGACGTAGAAGCAACAGCAAGATCAAGAACGGGAATGGTGTTCGAAAACAGCGAAACGGATCCAAGAAGCCACGCGATCGAGAAAAAGTCAGCCGGAATCCGCCTTTTATGAGAAAGATGGGTCGGGAATACTCTTTCCCTCAAGACAAGACAAGGAAAATTTTCGACCTTGTCATGAAACATCAAATGATGGCACTCCCGGAGTCCAGGCACCTCGAACAAGTAAACGAGGTCCATCACCCAGATTATTGCTCCTATCATCGAGCAATAGGGCATCATCTTGAAGACTGCTTCACCTTCAAAGACTGGGTTGAAAACTAGTATCAGCAAGGCAGGTTTGCTCTATCTGACAGTTGGAGGGTAGCCCCACCGTGAAAGCATGAGCCAAAAGCGACCTACATTGCGAGGGTAACTCCAGATCAGCATCATGCTAGGAAATAAGCTCGTACCTGCCATATGATAACACTGTCGAAAGAGAGAGAGAGCATGAGAATACGAACAACCTCTCCCATTACTTCGCAGATTAAAATGGGGACGAGGTGATCTCAAAATTTCCACTGGCGCCAAAAGAGCTGGAGGATGAGATACATACCACGGCGGACAATCTGAGGAAAATCGACTTGGGGACGACAAACGATCCGAGGCCAACGTTCGTCAGTGAGCTGCTGTTTGAAGAGCAGGTGGCTACACTAAAAGACGTGCTTATGGAGTATAAAGACTGCTTCGCATGGAATTATTCTGAGATGCCGGGATTAGATCCAGAGATAGTTGTGTATAAACTGGCGAAATCTCTGGTCAAATACGAGCAACGCATCGATGAAGCTGCAGCCATGGGAATGCTCATAGCCACCCTTGACCCAAATTCAAAAGCGTTCCCGTATATGGCCCTCTTCAAGCCGACGACCTTCCAAGCACTCATGGATAAAATGGTTCGATTGGATCAAATAGGTCAAGACTCTTTCTCATCCGATGATGACGAGTGAAAAGTGGAGGCAAGATGGCGTTTGTTGCCTACGCTCAACAAAAATAAGCGGCTCTGAAGCAACCTATCACCAAAATAGCGACGGCGTGGGTACTCGTTCCCCCCGAGGTATACACAGGGGGCATATTTCTCACTGGAGGAAGAATCTCTATGTAGAATGGTCTTTTCTTCTCAAAGGACAGGAAGGATATTAGGGGCCTACAAACAGGTCCTACAATCTAGTGGAATGCCCCGCTCAAAAAAATAGTAATAATAAAATGGTATGCCCATAAATGAAATGGGCACGGATGAAAACCCGAAAGGACACCGTGAGTAAAAACAGTAGGGCTACCGGTGAGCTTGTGAAAACCTGAAAGGGCGCAATCTCATTGCAAAAAAAACGGTACGTCCACAAGCAAAATGGGTACGGATGAAAACCCGAAAGGGCGCCGTGAGTAAAAACAGCAGGACTGCCGGCGAGCTTATGAAAACCCGGAAGGGCGCAACCTCGTTAAAATAAATACACTTGTGAGATCCTCACAACTCGTAAGGAGAATCCCTTCTGTGAGACCCTCACGGCTCATAGGATTCAAAAGCCTTAGGTTACAGGGATCTAGACCTGTTCTTAAGCCGTCATATCCCCCAAATTGCCCTACAGGCGGTCCATATTGACCCTTGTATACAATTTATAGGGCATGAATAAATATTTCTTTGCCAAATTCTACAAATAGCAAGAAATATCCCCATATGGTGAATAACACCTGTGGGTCCTCTCGACTTATAAGGAGAAAACACTGTTGGAAGGTCCTCTCGACTTATAAGGAGAAAACATTACATAGGAATCCCCATGATTCTTAAAGTGAAAATACGCCTACGAGATCCTCACGACTCGTAGGGAGAAAACCCTTTATGAGACCCTTACAGCTCATAAAGTCAAAAGTCTTGGTCGACAGGATCCTAACCCTGTCTACTAAGCCACCTTTGTCCAAATCGAAAGGGCAAATGATGATTCGCTCCTGACACTATCCTAGTTGTAGCGATGCTGATGCCTAAACAGGTGTCAAACTCCAAGTCAACCTCTCCAAAAAATGCAGTCCCTACAACCATCTAATGAAGAAGGGGACCCCGCTCGTCTGGGATCATAAATGCCAAAGTGCATGGGATGAAATCAAGCAATACCTGCAGAACCCGCCGGTACTGACCGCCTCGGTTAAAGGAAAGCCCCTCATCCTGTACACAACAGCCTTTGAAGGTTCTCTAGGCGCGCTATGGGCACAGGAGAACGACCAGGGGAAGGAGAGAGCTCTCTACTATTTGAGTCAAGTCTTTCTGAGGGCAGAAAACAACTACTCCCCCATTGAAAAGCATCGTCTGGCACTGATCTTCGCAATAACGAAGCTCAGGCACTATGCCCTGGTACATGAGGTCCATCTCATATCAAACGTGGATTCTCTCAAATATTTGATGTCAAGAGCCATACTAATGGGAAGGCTTGCCAAATGGGCCCTCCTCTTGATGGAGTTCTCGATAACCTATCGACCCCTCAGGACGGTGAAGGGCCAGGCCATCGCCGACTTCCTCTTCGAACATTCAATACCAGCCGACTCTCCCTTAAACTGCAACTTGCCAGATGAACATGCGTTTGACGCAATCAACAGGGAGGAGGAAAGAAATAATGCCCGATGAGAACTCTACTTCGATGGAGCATCTTCCATGAAAAAGTGAAAGCAAAGCACCCTTATAATCATAGCCGGGGTGGGCTTTATCTTCGTGACCCTACAAGGAGGGATAATGCGTTTCGCCCTTTCATTAACAGAGTCGAGAATAAACAACTTTTTCATATATGGAGATTCCCAGCTAGTTGTTAGCCAAGTAAATGGCGAGTATCAGACATGCAAACCAGAGTTGGTAAAATATGGCGAAAGAGTGTTGCAACTGCTGACACAAATCCCCTCTTACATTCTGGAAAGCATTCCGCGTGCAGAGAATAGCAAGACGGATGCATTAGCCAAACTCGCTAAAGAACCGGCCGACGAAAACCTCGATGACGTAAAGATCATTGTGCAAAGCCGCCGGATTCTTGCGCCAGCAGAAATATCTCCGGAATCGTCTGAAAGGAAGGAAGCGACCAAATAAGCAGCCTGCCAAATAGAGGACGAAGAAGCGGCTACGGATTGGAGAGAAGTCTTCATAGACTACTTCAAATCTCATCAAACGCCCAAAGATGCGTCATCAAGACATCGGCTCAAGAAACGAGCTCTGTCTTCGCTTTCGTCAATGATACTCTATACAAGAAATCATTTGGCTGTCTATGGCTAAGATGCCTGGGACCAAAAGAAGCAAGAAGAGCCGTCCAAGAAACTCACGATGGACTTTGCAGTTCTCACCAAGCCGGGCCAAAGATGAAGTTAAAGATCAAGAGAATGGGTTACTATTGGTCCACAATGATTCAGGACTGCCTTGAATATGCAAAGCAGTGTCACCCGTACCAGATTCATGAGGACTTCATCCATCCGCATCCAAATCCGCTACACCCAACATTGGCCAGCTGGCCGTTCGAAATGTGGGGAACCGATATAATCGGGCCTATCGAACCAGCATTATCCAAAGGACATCGATTCATATTGGCAATAACCGATTACTTCTCTAAGTAGGCAGAGGCAGTACCGCTAAGGGAGGTGAAGCCGGAGAACTTCAACCATTTCTTCAGGACACATGTCATCCACCGGTTCAGCACTCCGCGATGAATCATCTCGGATAATGGGCCGGCCCACAGGAGCCATAAGATCAGCCGCTTCGCACAGCAGTATAATATAGATTGGAGATATTCTTCAGTCTATAATCCCTGAGCTAATGGTCTAGCTGAGGCTTTCAATAAGACCCTGACGAAGATCATAAAGAATACGGTGTCCAGAAATAAAAAGGACTGGCATGAGAGGCTGCATGAAGCACTTTGGGCTTATCGAACCACGTTAAAAACGGCCACGAATACAACGCCATTTGCGTTGGTATTCGGCACGGAGGCGGTACTTCCCTTGGAGATAGAGCCACCCTTTCTACGAGTGGCAGTTCGATACGAGCTGACGGATGAAGAAAATGCCCATCTTCGGCTTGAGGAGCTCGATGCCCTCGATGAAACTCGTCTCATGGCGCAGCAAAACCTAGAAGCTTACAAAGTAAGGATGACGCGCTCATACGAAATACTAGCTAGGCCAAGAACATTCCGCCAAGGCAAACTCGTGCTGGTTGTCAAAAGACCTATGATCCCCAATCGTGCAAAACGGGGGAAGTTCGAGCCAAACTATGAAGGCTCATACATCATAGAAAAGGTCTACCAAGGTGGGGCCTACTTTCTCATGGATATGCATAGTGAAAGACCCTTCCAGCCAATAAACGGCCAGTTCCTTAAGAAATACTACGCTTGACAAGTCATGGCTCAGGTTAATGATAGATGATGACGCTCGTGTCCGCTCGCTGTCTTCCTGAGTCCAAACTCTATAAATAATATCCGGCAAAACTTCGCCCCGAAGCTGTCCCTGGACCGAGATGTCCCTAAACTAACAACAGACCGAGATATCCCTAAACTAACAATGGACCGTAATATCCTTAAACTAAATACGCCGCCTCAAACACGGCGATAGTGGAATTCAAGTCCATAAGTCCCAGCAGCGAGGACCGCAACTCGGGTCCCGCTGGCTGCACAGCTGCCCCGGTGGCGAAGTCCCTCTAAGTGCCATTGGCAAATAGAAGGCTAAAAAAACGGTATGTCCACAAGCGAAATGGGCACGGATGAAAACCCGAAAGGGCGCCGTGAGTAAAAACAGAAGGGCTACCGGTAAGCTTATGAAAACCTGAAAGGGCGCAATCTCGTTGTTAAAAAAACGGTACGTCCACAAGCGAAATGGGCACGGATGAAAACCTGAAAAGGCTCCATGAGTAAAAACAGCAGGGCTGCCGATGAGTTTGTGAAAACCCGAAGGGCGCAATTTCGTTAAAATAAAAACACCTGCAAGGTCCTCTCGACCTTGTGAGGAGAAAACACCTGCGTGAGATCCTTACGACTCACAAGGGAGAAACACACTCAGGGATCCCCATGATTCCTAAGGAGAAATTACACTTACGAGATCCTCATGACAAGTAAGGAGAATATCCCCCTATGAGACCCTCATGGCTCATAGGATTCAAAAGCTTTAAGATACAGGGACCTGAACCTATTCTTAAACCATCACACCCCCAAAGTTGCCTTGCAGGCGGTCAATATTGGCTCTTGTATACAATCCACGGGCACAAATAAACGATTTCCCCACCAAATTCCACCAATGACGAGGAATATCCTCATGTGGTGAACGACACTTATAAGTCCTCACGAATTGTAAGGAGAAAACACTCTTGTAAGATCCTTATGACTTGCAAGAGAAAATATCATTTAGGAGTCCTCACGACTCCTAAGGAGAAAATACACCTACGAGATCCTCACGACTCGTAGGGAGAAATACTTTTATGAGACCCTTACGGCTCATGGAGTCAAAAAACCTTAGTCGGCGGGATCCTAACCCTGTTTGCTAAGCCACCTTTTTTCAAATCAGCAAAGGTAAATGATGATTCGCTCCAGGCAATATTCCAGTCGTAGCGATGCTGATGCCTAAATTGGTATCAAATTCTAAGTCCTTTCAAGGCAAATGATGATTCGCTCTTGGCAATATTCCAGTCGCAGTGGTGCTGATGCCAAGATTGGTATCAGATCTTAAGTTCTATACTCGTAATAAAAAACAGCGAGCAAAATATATGCATATGAAATAGCCGAAATGATGGGGCAACTCGCAATAAAAATCAGTGAGCAAAATATATGCATATAAAAACAGCCGAAATGTTTGGGTAACTCGCAATAAAAAGAAGCGAGTAAAAAGAAAAAAATACCCGAAATGATTGGGCACCGCGATAAAACAGCCGAAATGATTGGGCAATCGCGACTTTCGCGATATAAAAATCTGAAATAATAGAGCATCGTGGAAAGAAATAAAAAAATGATGAAACTTTTGCCCTGCAGGTGAGTCCATATCAACCTCTGTATACAATCCATGGGCATAAACGAAAAAAGAACCACATTTCCCCATCGGGCTCTGTCAAAGGAAGAGTCAGATCTCGACGGTTCAAAGACAACCTAGAGACCAACAACGGCGTTTCCTCTCACTCCAATAGGATGCAGACGCGACGTCAACAAAACGGAGCCATGACAAAATCCCTAGTTCCAAATTTCGACTGTTCACAGACAGCCTAGAGATCAACAACGGCGTTTCTTCTCACTCCAACAGGATACAGATGCGACGTCAACAAAGCAGAGCCATGGCAAAGTCCCTAGTTCCAGGTCCCAACGGTTCACAAACAACCCAGAGACCAGCTCGACGCTCGTCTCATTACAGCAGACGCAATGTCAACAAAACGGAGCAATGGCAAAGTCCCTAGTCCCAGTCTCGATGGTTCACAGACAACCTAGGGTCAACAATGGCGTTTCTTCTCACTCCAACAGGATGCAGATGCGACGTCAACAAAACGGAGCCATGGCAAAGTCCTTAGTTCCAAATCTCGACGGTTCAAAGACAGCCCAGAGTTCACCCTAGTGTTCCTTCTCCACTCAAACAGGATGCAGACGCGACGCTAGCAAAATGGAGCCATAGCAAAGTCCCTAGTTCCAAATCTCGACGGTTCACAGACAGCCTAGAGATCAACAACGGCGTTTATTCTCAACTCCAGCAAGATGCAGATGCGACGTCAGCAACCGACCCCAGGGTCAAAACAACGGAGCCACGGCAAAGTCCCTAGTTCCAAGCCTCGACGGTTCACCAACAACCTAGAGACTACCTCGGAGCCATGGAAAAGTCCCTAGTTCCGAGCCTCGACGGTTCACAGACAATCTAGAGACAACCTCGACATTTGTCGCAATATAGCAGACACGATGTCAACAAACGAAGCAAAGGAAGATCCCTAGCTTTAGGGTCTTTACGGCAACTCAAATAAAACCTGAAAGACTATCGGAGATCATCCCACACCAGCACGGAGTGGTTATGACTCATCGGGGCTCCCAAACTAAGCCTAACCTCAAGTAAAAAGCGGCATGGAAAATCCCTAACGCTTGCTCTTCCGACGGTAATATTACCTGGGAGATTACTTGAAGACGTCTTGTCCAGCCCCCGAAGGGATCAAAGACATGACATTCGCGGGGCTACTCGAACAGCAAGACTGCATATCGGGGAATGCATCAGCCAACGCGACGGTACGGCAGACAAAAAACCTAGTACCACAGACCCTAACGGACCTCTGTCGTAAAGAGCATAGGTTAACTGTGACGTTAGGATATTCTTGCGAGAACTTCTCGACTCGTCTCGACTCGTAGGGAAAACAATGTTCTTGCGAGAACTTCTCGACTCGTCTCGACTCGTAGGGAAAACATTTTCATGAAACCCTCACGGCTCATGAAGGTGAAAAGCCTTAGGCAACAGGGATATCAACCTGTTTCCTAAGCACTATGGCCCTACAAGCAAGTCCAAACTGACTCTTGTATACTATCCATGGGCCATATTCTCCAAAGTCGAATATCGACAGGGTGGAAAAAAACCCACTTACGAATCCTCTCAACTTGTAAGGGGGAAAAATTCTCTTGTGAGTTCCTTACGACTCTCAAGAGAAAACGCACTTAGGAGGTCCTCACGAATTTTAAGGAGAAAATACACCCGCGGGATCCTTTCGACTCTCAGGGAGAAAAGTCTTTATGAGACCCTCACGGCTCGTAAAGTTGAAAAGTCTTATGCAGCAGATCCAAACCTGTTTCCTAAGCTATCACTGCTCTACAAGAAGGTCCAAACTAACTCTTATACTCTATCCACGGGCCACATTCGCCAATAAAATGAATAAGCTACTTACGGGTCCTCACGATTCGTAAGGAAAAATACCCGAGTGAGATCCTTACGACTCATGGAGGCAATGAACACTTAGAAATCCTCACGATTTCTAGGGAGAATATGCACCTATGAGATCTTTTCGACTTGTAGGGAGAAAAAACCCTCTCGAGACACTTACGGCTCATAAAGATGAAAAATGTCTTAGGCTACAAGGACCCTAAACTTGTTTCCTAAGCCATCAATTCTATAGCCATGCATAACTCTACACTATTTCACCCACTACATACTTACGTGGGCAAAGTAGTGGGGGGGCATTTGTTCCTGCCAAATTTTTTGGCTAAAACCTACTTGTTCCCTTATAAAAAGAGGGGAGAGTACTCAAAATTTGGCCTCACGTGTTAAACACGTAGGCACTCATATGCAAAGTATATGAGCGCTGAAAACAAACAACTAAGGGCCAAACATGCCTCACGTGTTAAATACGTGAGCGCTCATATGCAAAGTATATGGGCGCTGAACATAAATAACTAATGGCCAAATCTGAAGATGATCCACCCGAAAGCTTATGGTTCAAGCTTCAACCTCAAGTAAGGTAACTAAGATGTCTAGTTTGCTAGACTAGATAACTTAGAAGAAGTAGAGAATGATGTGCGGAGTATTTTTATCTCAAAAGCCCTAGGAATCACAACTCATGTGAGGGTTAAGGATTGATGAAGAAGAAAGAGAAAAATTGGAGAGAGAAAGTGCAAATGCAAATGAGCTAAGTGTTGTGTAGAATGAAAGAATGGCTAAGTGTTTGCAAAGATCAAGCATGGATTATTTTCCATAGAAAATAAGCAACCATGCTTGAATAGTGAAAGCAAATGAATAAACAAATAACTTAGCCATGCTTTTATCCATGCCTCAAATATCTCCAATTTCCACCTCATTAATCCATTTTTAAAAATGGATAAATCTAATAATGAGGTGTCTCCTTCTAGAAGCATATCTTATGAAATTAGAAGAATGCCCTCACCGTATATACATACCCGTATTCGTATTCGTATTCGTATTCGTATTCCTAAAAATACAAATACAATGAGATAAGAATAATCCAATAACACAATACTAGGATCCGGCTTAAACCAAAGCCCATAAGTATTATCCGTCCGAACATCATCCGTGTAGCCAGTACACGTATAAGATCGGAACCCTGCCGTAAGACCATACGACCTCTACATCGTTTCGCCTGAACCAGGGAAACACTCTGTGTGGGACTCTAAAGACTCAGCAGTACGTTGGCAGTGGGTTTAACTATAAGTCCGTCAGTGGCACTAGCTGTACGTAACGGCTACCCAGGTACATGTCGAAAAGAAGGCCGACGAGCGAACTCATCCGAACCCCTACTGAGCCTGTCCGTGACAATCGCTGTGCAGTCCGGTCTGTTCGTCTGAGAGTATCACATGTAAGGTCTAGGGGGTGGAAAAGTCAGACCCCTAATAACCAGACAAGTCATGTCGGTATGGCTCAAGACCATCCGAGAATCTACTGGTCCAACCACCAGTAATTCTCAATCCTTCTTGGACAGGGACTTATTTTGTTGACCAACCGATCACAGCGTGACATCGAATCCCTATACTGGGAGAGACGAAACCCCAACAGTCGCTCACTGCCTCCATGTGGCTCAGGAATGTACCCAACTAAAACATGTTTGCACGACTCAGTAGAGCCGTGGTATGGTAGTAATCAAATTATAGTGGGTGTTAGTTGTATGTATGCCCTAGAGGCCAGTATTGTACAGATGATGTATATTATATTGGATGCTTGGACATATATAGAGATGACTTTCTTGCTCGATATGATAGTATGCTATCTGGTTGCTCTTTATCTTAACATGTATACTAGTCTCTTTAAACTGTCTTATAGTTACATGTTGGTAAAGCCCTTAGGATGTGTACTTGACTACCTGGACTATGATGCATATCATACTAGTGGGGACATGGTACTCCATAGGTACATCCTTCAAGGTCTCTAGTCGTGGGTGTATCGAGACGGGGCATCGATATACCAGTGCAGACTAGCGTATACGCTTCTCGACCCATGAGATGGGCGATGGATGATCCCATATCCATTGGTGTTTGACATCAGAGATGGTATACGGGTGCTCAGTGGAGACTGGGTACACTGGACGGACTCGCCGAGAACTCCCAGATGGTATTATACCTCACGTCAGATGGCAGTTCTCAGGTGACACTTGTACAGGTTAGTCTGTGGACCCGAGATCGTCATAGAGTCTTGTGTGATTCCCACTGTGCTTTGATCTCCACCTTACCACGTCCATGAGGGCGTGCAAAACGGTGGTTTTTGGGTACAGTCCCGAGTCACATGGAGGCAATGAGCGATAAAAGGGGTTTCGTCTCTCCCGGTATTGGGGGTTGATGTTGCACTGTGCTCGATTGGCCGTAACAGGGAAGTCCCTGGCCAGGGCTGATCAGAGATTTGCTGGTAAGTGTTACCAGTAGTTTCTCGACCCGTTATGAGCCTCACATCAGCACGACTTATCGGTTATTGGGATCTGACGTTTACCACCCCTAGACTTGATATGCGACATATCAGACGAACAGACCGGACTGTACGGTAAGTGTTACTAGTTGGATTCACAGGAGTGTGAGCGGGCTTGCTCGTCGATCTTCTGATCGCTCAATACCCGGGTGGCCGTTACGTTTGGCAGACCGCTTGCGGCTTGTGGGTGATTGATATGATCATCATCTGCTGCCGGCGTATTGACGGGTCTTTAGAGTCCCACACAGAAGTTTCCTGGCTCAAGCGAAACGAAATAGGAGCGCATATGAGATATGTGCGGGACCGAGAATAATACATGTATGTGATACCGTATTTCATTCTCGCGATGAATGTTTCGATTGGTTGTATGAGATATAACCTAGTTATCGAATCGAAGAGAACTGTTTCTCCATTTGCTCTACGTCCTGGGTATTAGATACCGGGTCAGGATCCCATATATGTAATCAGTTACATGGGCTCAGGAAAGGTAGAGAACTTGGAGAAGGTGATAAAGACATTAGAGTTGAAAATGGTGCAATTGTTGCAGCTAAGACTGTCGGGGAATATCACCTTACATTACCAACTGGTAATACATTGTTTCTGAACGAATGCTATTACATGCCGAAGCTGATATGCAACATTATATCAGTTTCTTTATTGAGTAAAGAGGGATATAATTTTGTATTACAGGATAATGTTATGAACATTTTCCGTAACCAAAAGTTGGTTGGATCAGGCACGTTGTGCAATGGCATTTATGTTCTAAATCAATCAACAGTTCTGAGCATAACGAACACACACAAGAGGAAGAGTTCAGAACTGAACGAATCCTTCTTATGGCATTGTAGACTGGGTCACATCAATGCGACACGACTAGCTAAGTTGCATAAGGATGGATATTTGAAACCATTCGAATTTTCATCTTATGACACTTGCCAGTCATGTCTCAAAGGCAAGATGACCAAAACTCCGTTTACAGGACACGGAGAAAGAGTTACTGAACTCTTGGGATTGATACTTAGTGATGTATGCGGTCCCATGTCTACACATGCCAGGGATGGTTCTTCGTACTTCATTACATTCACTGACGATCTCTCAAGATACGGACATGTGTACTTGATAAGACACAAGTCTGAAGCTTTTGAGAAATTTAGAGAATATAAACAAGAAGTCGAGAACCAAACCGGAAAAAGTATTAAAATCCTTCGATCTGATCGAGGAGGTGAATATTTAAGCAATGAATTCCTGGACTTCCTAAAAGAGAATGGGATTCTCTCTCAGCTGACTCCTCCATATACACCACAGCACAACGGTGTATCAGAACGGAGGAACCGCACCCTATTAGATATGGTGCGCTCTATGATGAGCACAGCTGAGTTACCTATTTCCTTCTGGGAGTATGCACTTGAGACAACCATACATCTATTGAATATGGTCCCCACCAAATCTGTGCCTACCACTCCATATGAGATATGGAAAGGGAAGAGACCATGTCTTAACTATGTTAAAATATGGGGTTGTCCAGCCTATGTCAAACAACAAAATCCGGACAGACTCGAGGCACGGTCTGTTCTATGCAAATTTATAGGATATCCCAAGAATTCACAAGGGTATATCTTCTACCACCCTGAGAAACAAAGAGTGTTTGTTTCTCGGCATGCCACCTTTTTAGAAAAGGAATTTCTTGAAAAAGAGATTAGTGGTCATGAGGTAGAACTGGAAGAGGTTCCAGCTACAAAAGCTACAACAGAAGATCTGATGGAACCAGAGGATTCAATAGTTCCCAATGAATCCCAGCCACTCCGCCGATCTAGTAGGGTTCCTCGCCAACCTGAGAGATACTACGGTTTTCTCATGGATGGTGGGAGCGAGGATTGCATCATGGAGGATGATGACCCAACTAGCTTCGAGCAGGCCATCACGAGTAGAGACTCAGTGAAATGGCTGGATGCAATGCGGTCCGAGATGGAATCCATGTACACCAACAAAGTGTGGACTTTGGATGTTGCTTCTGAAGGGGTAAAACCCATTGGGAGCAAGTGGATCTTCAAGAAAAAACTTGGTGTAGATGGGAAAGTGGAGACTTTCAAAGTTAGACTTGTTGCAAAGGGTTTTCGTCAAAGACCAGGTGTGGATTATGACGAAACCTTTTCTCCAGTGGCTATGCTTAAATCCATCCGGATCATGCTTGCCATCGCTGCATATCATGATTACGAAATCTGGCAAATGGATGTTAAGACCGCCTTTCTATACGGTGATTTAGAAGAGTGCGTGTATATGACTCAGCCAGAGGGCTCCGTAGACAGTGGGAGCAGCGGGAAGGTGTGCAAGCTGCTTAAGTCCATTTATGGATTAAAGCAAGTATCGCGGAGTTGGAACATCTGCTTTGACGTCGTTATCAAAGAGTTTGATTTCGTCAAAAACCCAGATGAACCTTGTATCTACAAGAAGGTAGTAGAGAGTAAGGTTGTCTTCCTCGTATTGTACGTGGACGACATACTCTTGATAGGAAATGATATTCCTATGCTGCAATCGGTCAAGCTCTTCTTATCACAAAGATTCTCAATGAAAGATCTTGGTGATGCCTCCTGCATATTGGGAATTAGGATCTATAGAGATAGATCCAAACGGATATTGGGATTGTCCCAATCCAGGTACATTGACACCGTACTAAAGAGGTTTAGTATGGAAGAATCCAAGCATGGGAACTTGCCCACGATCTCTGGAATCACTCTCTCCAAAGGGATGTCTCCCAAGAATGATTTGGAGAGAGCTCGCATGCAAGAGATACCCTATGCTTCGGCTGTAGGCTCTATCATGTACGCGATGCTATGTACCAGACCCGATGTAGCATACTCACTAAGTGTAGTGAGCAGGTATCAAGCTGATCCTGGAGAGAGTCACTGGACAGCTGTGAAGAGCATTCTCAAGTACTTGCGAAGGACTAAAGAGATGCTCTTGGTGTATGGTAACGGAGAACACCAAGTGGAGTCCTTTACAGATTCGAGCTTCCAGAGTGATAAGGACGACTCGAAGTCGTAGTCGGGATTTGTCTTTACCCTTTACGGAGGGGCGGTTAGCTGGAAGAGTTCCAAGCAGGAAACCGTAGCAGACTCGACAATGGAGGCTGAATACATCGCTGCCAACGATGCTGCTAAAGATGCTGTCTAGATCAAGAAGTTCATTACTGAACTTGGAGTGGTTCCATCCATTGAGCATCCAATACCTTTGTATTGCGATAACAATGGAGCGGTGGCTTTGGCCAAGGAACCCAGGTCCCATCAGCGATCCAGGCATATTCTGAGGCGGTATCACCTGATCCGGGAGATAGTTGATCGCCGGGAGATCGAGGTCAGGAGGGTTGACACGAAGAACAACACGGTGGATCCACTCACGAAGGCCATTCCCCAGATACAGTTTGAGAGACTCTTCGGGATGCTCGGTATGCGATACTACAGCAGCTGGCCCTAGTGCAAGTGGGAGATTGTTAGTTGTATGTATGCCCTAGAGGCCAGTATTGTACAGATGATGTATATTATATTGGATGCTTGGACATATATAGAGATGACTTTCTTGCTCGATATGATAGTATGCTATCTGGTTGCTCTTTATCTTAACATGTATACTAGTCTCTTTAAACTGTCTTATAGTTACATGTTGGTAAAGCCCTTAGGATGTGTACTTGACTACCTGGACTATGATGCAGATCATACTAGTGGGGACATGGTAGTCCATAGGTACATCCTTTAAGGTCCCTAGTCGTGGGTGTATCGAGACGGGGCATCGATATACCAGTGTAGACTAGCATATACGCTTCTCGACCCATGAGATGGGCGATGGATGATCCCATATCCATTGGTGTTTGACATCAGAGATGGTATACGGGTGCTCAGTGGAGACTGGGTACACTGGACGGACTCGTCGAGAACTCCCAGATGGTATTATACCTCACGTCAGATGGCAGTTCTCAGGTGACACTTGTACAGGTTAGTCTGTGGACCCGAGATTGTCATAGAGTCTTGTGTGATTCCCACTGTGCTTTGATCTCCACCTTACCACGTCCATGAGGGCGTGCAAAACGGTGGTTTTTGGGTTCAATCCCGAGTCACATGGAGGCAATGAGCGATAAGAGGGGTTTCGTCTCTCCCGGTATTGGGGGTTGATGTTGCACTGTGCTCGATTGGCCGTAACAGGGAAGTCCCTGGCCAGGGCTGATCAGAGATTTGCTGGTAAGTGTTACCAGTAGTTTCTCGACCCGTTATGAGCCTCACATCAGCACGACTTATCGGTTATTGGGATCTGACGTTTACCACCCCTAGACTTGATATGCGACATATCAGACGAACAGACCGGACTGTACGGTAAGTGTTACTAGTTGGATTCACAGGAGTGTGAGCGGGCTTGCTCGTCGATCTTCTGATCGCTCAATACCCAGGTGACCGTTACGTTTGGCAGACCGCTTGCGGCTTGTGGGTGATTGATATGATCATCATCTGCTGCCGGCGTATTGACGAGTCTTTAGAGTCCTACACAGAAGTTTCCTGGCTCAAGCGAAACGAAATAGGAGCGCATATGAGATATGTGCGGGACCGAGAATAATACATGTATGTGATACCGTATTTCATTCTCGCGATGAATGTTTCGATTGGTTGTATGAGATATAACCTAATTATCGAATCGAAGATTGATTCGATAAGTCGATACATTGGATACTAGACGGTTATGTGCGACATGACCGAATCATTGAATCAAGTGTTGATTTAATGATTTAATGTATAATTATATATTTGATATATTACTTTGCATTAACTAGTATTGGTTCATTTTAAAAAAAAATTCTCACTTGATGTGCACATTGTATATGTGATATATTTTGTGTGCATTTGATTGTATCATGTTTGATGATACATACTCACTTGGGTTTGTGCAAAGAATTAAACCATGGTTAAGTTAATGATTAGGGTTTTGTTTATTTGCTTATTTATTTATTTATTTATTTTTCCATTATGGAAAAGATAAATATGATATGGTGGCTTTCTTTGGATGCTTGTTGAAGCTTCATGAAGCTTTGAACTAGTCCACCATTCTTGTCTCATGCTTAACCCTAACCACTAAAAGTAACCATGGTCTATTCTCTATACCTAACCAAGGTTAGGATATGATAAGTATTCATATTGTTTTTCTTTTTAAAAATACTTATCATATTCTATCTTCATTCTTCTTCCTCTTGAACAAGAAGAAAAGCTTACTAGCTTTAATGGCACCTTGAGTAAATGAGTGAGAAATCCAATTCTAAAGTGAACCCACCTCCTATTTCTTCATCCTCTACCTCTTGCCAAGTAGTATAGGGTGTTTTCTTCACAAGTTTCACGACTTGGTGAAGTTGGAGCTTGATCTTGTGTAGCCTCGACGTAGATCATCTTCGGCATCGCAGCCGACGACTAGTCCGCTCATTTCTCCGATGAAGCCGATGCGAGAGTCCGAGATCCGAAATGGACAGCGAGGGGATGTCTACGTGGAGCTAAGGAAGTGGAGAACCGGATCTACAAAGGTTGTAGCCTCTTTCTTTTAGTTAAAATGTTAACTAGTTTCACTTTTCGCCTAAACTCTAGTCAACGAATCCGTATTAGGGTTTCTCGGCACTTGTATAATTTGAAATTGGCATGGTTGATGCCTTGTGAGACCTCATTAGAGTGCCTAGGAACCCTACAGTGGGAACTCATACGAGACAAATGACGACCTCAGGTCGACAGACTAGCTGCACTCATGTCACCAGAGAACTGTATCTGACGCTAGGTATAATACCATCTAGTCAGTTCTCGGCGAGTCCTCCGGTGTACTCATACCCAGTGAGCACCTGTATACAATCTTAGGTGCACCTCACCAATGGCCGCGGGACCAATTCATCGCCCCTCGTCAGGGTCTAAATATGTATACACTAGTCTACTCTGGAGTATCGATGCCCAGTCTCGATACTCCTACGACTAGGGACACTTTTACCTATCGACTACCCAGCTCCCACAAGTATGATTGCCATCACAACGTTGGTAGTCAGGCAAAGATCCTACGGGCTTTATCAACATGTATACAAGTTATGAAATATAGAGTAAAACACATCACATGTTAAGATAAAGACAAACTAAATAGCGTACTATCATATCGAGCAAGATTGTCCTATACATACATATCCCCAATATCTTATACAATGAAGGCCTCTAGGGTATAAATATCCAACAGTTTGATGGGGTGGTGCGAACGCTTGTGAATGTGTGTCATATTCCGGAACTAAAGAAGAACCTGATTTCTCTTGGAGCATTAGATGCGACAGAATTCACTGGTCAAGATGGAGTACTAAAGATTGTCAAAGGTGCCTTAGTGGTCATAAAGGGACAATGACTGAAAAATTTGTATCGATTGGATGACAACACAGTGATTGGTGGTGCGGCCGTAGTTTCGGAGAAACGGGTGCAGGATACTGCAAAGTTGTGGCATATGCATCTAGGCCACATGAGTGAGAAGGGGCTTCGAGAGTTGCACAGATGGGGGTTGTTGTAAAGTGTTATTTCGTGCAACTTAGATTTCTGCAAATTTTGTACGATGGGGAAGCAACATAAGGTCTGCTTCAAGTAAGCCGTGCACAAGACCGAAGGACTCCTCGACTGCATTCACTCAGACGTATGGAGGCTATCGCCAGTTGCATCAAAGGGAGGTGCCATGTATTATGTCACCTTCATTGACGATTTCTCACGGAAATTATAGGTCTACTTTCTCAAACACAAATCAGATGTGTTTGCTAGTTTTAACGAGTGGAAAGCGGCCGTGGAGAAGCAAAAGCGGAGACCAGTGAAGTATTTGCTGACAGATAATGGAAATGAATACACCTTGAAGGAATTTCAGGATTATTGTAATGAACAAGGCATACAGAGGCAATGGACTCTTCCAGGTCAGCCAGAGCAGAATGGGATAGCGGAGTGCATGAATATGACACTACTAGAGAGAGCCAGAAGTGTGCAGTTGCAATTTGGTTTTTCGTAGGACTTATGGGCATAGGCAATAAGTCATGTGTGCTATTTGATCGATAGGTCTCTATCAATGACCATAAATTTTTAGATACCAAAAAAAGTATGGAGAGAAGAGTTAGTCAGTTACAATTCTCTACGGGTATTTGGGTGCCCTGCCTACTCGCTCGTGAATCATAAGGATAGGATTAAGTTGGAAATAAAGTCAAAGAAGTGTGTTTTCTTAGGATTCAAACATGGTGTTAAAGGCTACAAGTTATGGGATCTAGAAAACAAAGAGTGTTCATCAGCCGAGATGTAATCTTCGATAAGGATTCCATGTTGAAAGACGTGGCTGGAGTAATAAGAAGGCGGGTAGAGTATTAAGGGGCAATGATTTGGTCAAGGTGGAATTATCTGGTGCTTATAAGGATACAGACACTAAAACACAATTTCAGCCTATTGATGCGAAGGTGGACGAGTAGATTACGGAGATGGAAGGTGATGACTAATGCCAACATGACCCACAGGCAATGGCATTAAGGAGATCAACACATACTTATAAGGCACCAGTCAGGTACGGTTTCGGTTTCGAAGGCATTCTCGCATACGTTTTAGTCATTGAAAGCGGAGATCTCAGCTCTTATCAGGAGGCCATTGGGTAAGAGGATAGAGATCGATGGATTGTAGCGATGACAGAAGAGATGGAGTCATTTCGAAAGAATAGTACGTGGAGATTGACAGATCTACCAAAAGGCAAAAGGGATATTGGCTGTAAGTGTGTATTCAGGAAAAAGCAAAACAAGCAATACAAGGCACGTTTAGTTGCAAAGGGTTTTGCTCAGAAAGAGTGGGTTGAATACAATGAGATTTTCTCGCCGGTAGACATGCATACGTCTATTTGAGTGTTGTTGGCGATATAGCTACTTAAGATTTATAATTAGAGCAAATGGACGTGAAAACGACATTTCTGCATAGGGAGTTGGAAGAGAAGATTTTCATAAAGTAACCTTTAACAACCCTAAACTTTCTGTACGATTTTTTTTCAAAATACAGAAAGGAGTAGCTAAGCCTGAGCACAAGTTATAAATTTGTTTTGCTTTTGAACAACAAGAAAGCACTTGTTGCTCATTGGTAAAGCCTTGCACTGCTGTGACATAGCCTCTGTGTTCGAATCCCATCAGCCACATATTAATTTTATTGTATTTTTTTAATCTTTTAGAAGCCCAAAGGTTTGCATGTGCACTACACGTAGGATGATAAGTTACAGAATAATCAAACACGTGCACTGGGGTATATGAGACGACGGGGACACGTAGCGACGATCCAAGCGCATTCCACCGGTTCAAGACCGGCGAGACCTCCATATAGACCGGCACCGCCGGTTTAGACTGACGGTAATGCCTCCAAACTTTGACCCCACACCCCTTGGACTCCCTCCACTAACCCTAGACTGTTTGTTTTCTTTGCACATTTTCCAGAGAACTTAAATCACCTTTAATCTAATTTTTAACGCATATTTTTAATGCATTCTTTAACCCTATAAACCATAATCTTCCCTATAAATACCACACTCCATTTCACCCCTCCTCACTCAGAATTTCATTATAAAAACTCTCAAAAATTCTCAAGTCCTTATAGTGTGCAAGTGGAGTTAGTAAAGGGTGAAGTTCCGGCGGAGTTCCGAGGAGATTCCGGCGACGTAACGACGCCCTAACACCTTCCTCAGTTTCCCCTCTCTCTTCTCTTGTTCTCTAGCCAGTAAGTCCCCTCTCCCCCTCTCTTCTACTATCTTAAAAACTTTTATTTCTAAAACCCGACGGAAGCGCAGTTAATCCGACTTCCAATTCGGTTTTTCTTTAAAAATTCTATTTTTCTTAATCAATGAAATACCATACTCTCATATAATATTTAACAAACATATTAAAATAAGTTTCATCTCAAAAGAATCATTTATGCAACTTTTATCATATTTTTACGGTAAAAAACCACATACTTCATTTTTGACACAAATCAACATAATACTTGTATTATCTTTAGATAACACACGAGGTAATGACCTACCTCATCACAACATACATCTTTGATATAGCACGATGAAAGTTTGGGACATTAGTTATGGGATAATACGACATTACAAATAAATACCATCAACTTGAAAAACCATTTCTTTAAAAAGTGTATTAATCAATTCCTTACAATTGAGCATCTACAACCCATTTTTGGGGATCCCGTTCAGGATGGTGTGGGTTATCGCACGTCCTCGGGCCTAGTAGAGCGAGATGCAGACCTCCGAAAGGAGCTTTAGATCTCGATGGAATTTTAATGCATATTTCTTTAGAAAATGAGATTTCTACATAAATAAATAAAATTATTTTATTATATATATATATATATATATATATATATATATATATAAGTTAACAAAATATCTATTTGACTTATATTATATAAATATTCCAAGTTTTCTAAATCAAAGGAATCACCATTACAGGAAAATACCATTACAATTCAATGCAAAATACCGATATTTCAAATAAATACCACACACAATGAAAACTAGGTTCTACTCAATAGAAATTTCACTTTTATAAAATATATATCTATGAAAACCCTAAAGACGATAATTAAATACTTGAGGCGTATTTTGAAAACATATCAAAACTATTTTTACATAAAACCCCTTTAAGTTATGCTAAATTATAATAAGGACCATAGTAAATATAGGTTTAAGCGGAACCAATTCTCTTGAGCCTCAGGGAGCCGGAGAATATGGGTGCTTGCCATTTAAGATAGACAATCTAACAAACGGTGTTATCAACACGGTAATTATCTTTGAAAAAGATACAAATCCTGCCGTCCATGTGCAGTAGTTACCAATAACACTAAAACCACTAGGACTTCAATTCTGTTTAGAAGTCCGACTCAATTCGAGTCATGGTCAAATCTGAAATCAATCTGACTTGAATATGATTCAAGTATAAACTACAATACAACATGAATCCAGGAATCCGCCTATACAATCTATAACAACATGAACTCGACTGAACTGAACCATAGATATATTCCATTTACATGACTATCCATTTACATCCATTCCATTTACTGATATCATGGTTTCGGTAAGTTTTCCATTTACTACAAGACAAGACAATACAACCAGTACAATCAATACAATCAATACAATGAGACATTACGGGGTTTATAAAGGGGTAGACTGGTACGGAATATGTTAAAGGCGGCACGAGGTGGTCACGTAAGACGTAATTATATCCATGTCGCTGTTCCGTGGTATTTTCGACGGAGCCTTGTACTACGGGTTACCAAAGTCCACGGTGTAAGTTGGATTTCTCTCGTATACACTGGCATATTCTGTACCAAGTTACAAACAACCACGTTAATATTATAATCAAACATTACTAGTTATACTCTCTTTATGTCTATTCTATTTCTACTCATCTTTGGGACTTACTGAGCGATTGTTCGCTGACGATATTCCTATTTCTTTTCTTCTTTGGAATGTTGTCAGGAGGACCCGACTCTGAGGAGTTCGAGACCAGCCAGGAGCACTTGGGACAGTTCACAGAAGACCCCGAGCTATAGCCACTTATACATATTTTCATTTCAGTTCATGCCATTGTTTAGGCATTGCATTCCATCCTTGTATTTACATTTCCAGTTGTACCTGTAAAAGAATGTTTAATAAATAAAATTTGATGTTCATTTATATTCCTGTCTCTTGTGTACTTTTACTTTATATTGTTTAGATACGCTTAGCGTGTTTACTTCAGAGTAAATACGTCGTGTGACCCGCTGCGTCTCCTTATCGTACACCGGGAAGCGGGGCGTGACACAACCTGAAGGATTTATAGAGTTTGGCAAAGAGGATCATGTATGTGAGCTCAAGCAGTCTTTATATGGGTTGAAACGGTCTCCCATTCAGTAGTACAAGCATTTCGATTCTTTCATGAGGAAGACTAACTACTCGAGATGTGAGTATGATATCTGTGTGTACTCGAAGCGGCTTAAGGATGGGTCGTCGTTATATCTACTCCTATATGTCGATGACATGTTGATCGCGGCTAAGAGTATGCAGAAATAAAGGTGCTTAAAACTTCATTGAGCACATAATTTGACATGAAGGATTTAGATGAAGCGAAAAAGATTTTTGGGATGTAAATTATTCGAGGCAGGAAGGCTGGAAAACTGTGGCTATCCTAAATCAGATATATTGAGAAGGTGTTCGTGAGATTCAACATGAAAGACTCAAGACAGGTGAGCACCCCAATCGCCGGCCATTTCAAACCATCCTCCAAGGAGTGTCCAAAATCAGTGGAGGAGAAGGAAAAGATGTCTCGAGTACCATATGCAGGTGCGGTGAGATCGCTGATGTATGCTATTGTATGCACACGTCCAGACATATCCTATGCGGTAGGTCTAGTTAGCCAGTACATGTCAAATCCAGAGAAGCTTCATTAGGAAACTTTAAAGTGGATACTTAAGTATCTAAAAGGATCTAAAAACTTCGGTTTATTCTTTCACAAGTCAAAAAATAAATCGAGCCAGTTGCAAGGATACGTAGATGCAGATTACGCTGGAGACTTGGACAAGAGAAGATCTCTTATAGGCTATATATATACAGTTGCAGAATTTCCAATTGATTGGAAGTCGTCACTTCAGGATACCGTGGCGCTCTCAACGACGGAGGCAGAATACATAGCGGCAGTGGAAGTATCTAAGGAGGCCTTATGGTTAAAGATCCTAGTTGGCAAGTTCGGGTTCGATAAAGGACCGGTTCATTTGTTTTGCAACAGTCAAAGAGCCATTTACTTGGCGAAGAATCAAGTATACCACAGTCGAACTAAGCATATTGACGTGCGGTATAACAAGATAAGGGAGTGGACCGAGAAGGAGATCGATTTGATAAAGATCGATACTAAGGAGAATCCAGCGGATATGCTAACGAAAGTCATTTGCTGTGGAGAAGTTCAAGTCTCTGCCTTGGATTTTATTCAAGTACCCAAGTATGAGGAAGGATAATCTCGGTAGGAGGGTCGCACCAGTTTCACAATTCTGATAAAAATTATGACAGCAACAGTTTCGCGGTTCTGATGAAAAATTGTGACAGCTTGCAGTTTCAAGATTTGGAGCTGTGCCAGCAGGGGAAAACATGGAGAACTAAAGTCAACCCCAGGGATACAAGATAAAAGCTACAAATTTTCAAGATTCTATTTGGATTTAAACCGATGTGGAGATTGTTGAGATTAGTTTAAATTTAAATAGTTAGTTATTATAGATAGAATTAGGAAAAATCTCTTATTTAAATATAGATTTAAATAAGAGAAAATATTCTTATAGACAAATATCTTATTTAAGTATAAATTTAGATTTAGATTTAAATAAGAGATAATATTCTATTAGATAAGGATAAAGGAGATTTATGTTAATCCTAATCTAAGTGGAAAAATATTTATTCTATACTATAAATATGAAGATGCTCTCATCAAGGATAAGATATTGACTTAATCATAAGGTTCAAGAAAGACGAGAGACGACTCCATAAGTGATCAAGATGGTCATTAAGAAATATTTTTTATCATAAAGTTTAAGAGAGACGAAACGGCGGCTTCATAAGAGATCAAAACGATCATAAGGAGAATTTATAGAAGAAGGAGATCTCGTTAGAGAT
The DNA here is from genome assembly GCA_030015575.1 of Agapanthus africanus. Classification (NCBI taxonomy): domain Eukaryota; kingdom Viridiplantae; phylum Streptophyta; class Magnoliopsida; order Asparagales; family Amaryllidaceae; genus Agapanthus; species Agapanthus africanus. The sequence continues at coordinate 166,209,449 of JASDDO010000028.1, read as the reverse complement.
CATAAGGAGAGGGTTTTTTGTAATCTTTTGTAAAGTGTTGTTTTCCTCAAATTCTAATAAAGTTCTTTCATTTCCCCCCAATCTATTGTGTCATTTAATTATCACGGTTTGTATCTAGTTCTTTTATTATTCGTCTATAAAGAGATCCAGATTGATAGAACCGTAAGGTTTTCCACTGCACCGATTGGTCTTTTGGTAACTAACATGCTTTCTTGATTGATATTAAACTTTGTTTGTCACTTAAAACTTGATATATCTTCTTTCTTTCTTTTTCAGTGGCTACATGCATCGTTTGTGAGTGTGAAACTTGTCTTTGGCTGTGTACACTATGAGAGAAAAAACTGTGATGGAAAAATGCTGAGATGATGCCGAGGATGACAACCACGATGTAACATGCAGCTTTGATTGCAATTGCTCTTACAATATGACTTAATTCCCTATCACTTTGGTTTAAAATTTGATAAAGAATTGTATGAGATTACAAGTCATGATATTTTAGAGAAGTTTAGCTCTATTCTTTATATTGATTAGTGAAATTTAAAATATTTTTTCCTTCTAATAAATGCTTATAAATCATTACATGGGATTCATGTCACAAATAGCAGGAACTTTACAATCGCTCAATGACATAATTTGGTTATTTATCATATCAAGCAGCTAAGTATGTTTATATATTTAATCTAAAGTAGCTAGCTAGCTAATGTATTGTTAAACATATATATGATTGAACAAGATTTTTGGCATAAATGTGAAAGCAATAGAAATTTATGGGCGAATTATGAAGGCAAAGGCATGGTTAGGACTATCATTTTTTGTACTTGTGATGTATGTGGAATGAATGAAGTTTATGCATATTGAGCAGAGAAAACATATGTTTTCTTAGAAACATAACTTGATTTTATTCTTTGTATCCTTAGGGACCGATTCGGTATGCGTAGATTGACTGAACGCAGAAAGCCTTCCATTGGCAGACGATCCAGCTGTTCATAGGATTTTAAGTTATAATAATGTTAATAATGTTCTAATTTGTTCGCGGATCAGGCCAAAGCAGCCTTTAAAGCTTTTTTGTCAAACCTGATCATTCACCATTCGTGGTGTAATATAAGAGCAACTGAGATTGAAATAAAATACAAATCCTATTTTTAATAACATATATATAATTCTCTTATTAAATCTTAATCATGCATTCATGTATTATACCAACAATGCTGGATAACTAGCTTCGATAAAATAGCTTCAAACCCGGCTTTCACCAGATCCGTGTCCTATCAATTTTATGTATAATTCGAAATATGTTCTTTATCCATAATAACTTAGGTATGTTAGAATTCTGTTAGATTGAGCTTATTATGACACTGTTTAGCAGTAAAGGAATTTTTTTTCGTATAAAGTTGGTATGCATACTTTCTTAATATCTGGATGATTTTCTAATAGTTTTTTTACCATTCCAAATTTAAAACATAAAGATAAATTTGGGTTATCGCCCTGCGTCCTCACCGGTCCCATTGGTGCCCTCTTCTTGTCATTGACGACTTCCTCCGTCTGTTATGACCGCCGACCTTCTCCACGACCATCAACCTTAATTTCTTCTAAATTAATATTTAATAATTATTTAAAATTATTAATTAATTAATTAATTATGAAGATGACAAAATGGTCATATGGCATAAACAGTCCACCCCTTTAATGCTGACCAACACTGACCGTTAAATCATAATAGTTTTTCGTAGTTTTCGAAGGAAATGATAATTTTCCTATCACAGGACAAAACCTGAGAGCTTTTAGTAAATAAGCCTTTTTTTTATTATCATCGGTTATATTACATCATATTACATCGTATATTATTATATATACATACTAGCATTTATGACACATGGGTTGCACGGAATCATAGAAATTTTATTGATGATGTTTTTTTTATTAATTTCACTACGTGTACATCACACTTTTAAAATACTAATGAGGTGGAAATTTAATTATGTGTATCACACTTGTAAAATGATAATGATGTGGCATTTAATTACGTGCATTGCACGTAAGACAATGGCGCTTTTTTGGTTGATTTCTCAAATTAAATAACAAGCTACGTCACACAGATCAATTTCAAAATTAAATGGCCCAATTTTTTTGCACTATAATAGCAAAGATAGAGATGTTTTTCTACTTTTGGCTCATGCAGTTGTATATAAAAGCTCTTCAATAACTAACGACTCCTACTTAAAAAAAAAAGCAGAGCAAGGTCGATAATATTAATAAGGCTTATTTACCAAAGACTATCCTAAAGTTTACACATTTTCAGAAAATCACCCTAAGATTTCAAGAGGAAGGATAACTATTCTTTTTAATGACGCCACGTCAGCGCAAACCCGCCACGTCAGCATTTTTCCATCTCATAAAAATACAAAAATATCCTTAATTTCATGTACCCCAAACACTAAACCTGACCCTAGTCCTAACCTCCCCCGACCTTTCCCTCTCCTCCCCGACCTCCACCATCGCTGCCACTATCTCCATCAACATCACCATCATCTTCCTCTTCATCATCTCACCGCACCACCACCACCACCACATCCCTCGATCACCACCACCTCACCATCATCTCGTCGGACCACACCGCTGCTATCTCCAGCACCCCTCCTTCCATCATCATCACTGATGAAGATGGACCAGAAATATTGCTCTAACAACCACCATCAGCATCACCATCGCCACCATCTTTCTCCTCTCCCTACCCCTTCACTGATCACCACTACCACAACCATTACCCCACTGCCTCTTCCCTTTTTCTCCGCCCATCTCTCACTCGACCTCTGTCACGACCCGCAGGGTACAGAACGTGACTGGCACTTAAGTTAAGAAACGTCTCAAGGCGTCCGTAAAATAAGTAAACCAAAACCCAGAAATCAAAACCAAATAAGCAGAAGAGTGAAGGAAAACCAATCAATTGAAAGCGAGTTTATCAAATAAGTCATATCAAGCCTTTTTAAAAACAATATCAATTTTTCCGAAAATTTCGGCAGAGTCTCCTTTGTAAATATTGGCCCCCAAAATGGGTACAACAAGAATATATATGAATACAACAAATAAGGCATCCCCAAGCGGGAGCTAGCTCTTCGCCACAAGGCGGTCACAAATCCCACGCAACGTAAATCAGCAATATGCATAAATAAATATAAGAAGCACTAATAAAACATCATGTTGACTCAAGTGAGCTCGACCCCAAAATACAGCATAAAAAGCCCACAAATCTCACAGTCTAGTCTCTAGGTCAATATACAACAATACTGGTAGATACAGTAGATGGAGTACTCTAGATACAAAGAATATACAAGGTGGTACAAAATAATAATACAACCCACCTACGAGCAAAAGTCTCGAGTCCAGGCAAAAGAGGCAAAAGAAACAAGCGCGCCCGCCACTATGGAGTGGACCTGCAAAAGACTGTGGCACAACGGGGGTGAGTTGCCAACTCGTGAGTAATAAATAACATCTATAGAGGCTATCGCAAGCATGCACACAAGCATCCTAACATATATAATACAGGTATGGCAGGATATACTAGCAGGTATGTATGCAACATGTATATACTAGCAGGTATGTATGGTATGTATGCAACATGAATATACTAGCAGGTATGTATGCAATATGAATATACTCGTGATCTGCATGTGTAAGTATAAGAAATCATCTTTTTCCTTTAGGAAACTCTTTTGAAATATCAGCACAATACCAATAGAATCAACCAGAATCTGTATCCAGCAACGACACCTCAAAACTGTCTCAAATCTTATATATACATATCGTGGTATCTCTGGCCTCAGCCGTCCAGCTGACCCATCTCAAATATCAATATCTCATCATCTCACGGCCACGGTCGGTATTCTCTGGATATCCACCGTGCCAAAACAGTCACCGGTAGGTAATCCATCCCCTGCCAGGCTCAACGCCATCATCTGCGATCTTCTTGCCTCGGGGTACCTCACCGGGCCCACCATGTACCCGAGACGGTTCATCCAACTCCTCGAAACGGGTCTCGAAAACTACAGCAAACTCATGGTGGACGACACTTACATCACTAGAAAACCGCAACTTTTCATATTTTAAAAGATAATAAGTTTGTAAATCTTGCGGCTTTCCCCCGAAATCCAGAATTATTATGAAATCTCAAGAAACCATCATGGGTGCATATGTCAATGATAATGAATGCATATGGTATCAATGTTCAGGTTGCAATGTATGATTAATAACTAGGCATGAACAAATGATATAATGATATACATGCGCATGAGTAGCAATTCTACAATTTTATTTTAAAGATTTATTGCAATAGTACAGGGTTAGTATCAAATATGGTGACAATATCCTAGATTATAAGTTATCTAGTGTCGTGGCATGGCAATTACCAGGGCGTGTGTGTACGCATGAATGGTGCTCGTGCTGCTTATAAAACCCTGGCAATGATGCATGTGTCCTATAGAATGGGTTCGCATATGTATGCCAATATAAAGCATGGATGTAGCAAGATGTTACGCAAGCATTTACTCCTAATTACTAATATCACTAGAAATATTTAAACTATTTAAATTATCGGGCGACTTGCGCGATCCAAACGATAGTCCCCCGTAGATATTACATTTACTCACCGGAATCCCTAGCTAGCTATGTCCAATCACCGCCTTTCCTTTTCGTGCCGCGTCCGAAATCTCCGCGACCGAACCTGGAATTTGCACCAATACAAAACATAAGGTTACATATCATGAAACGATGCAAATCCCAAACGAAAATATCAATGTTCATGAGTTAGGCACAACGTGCACAAGGTGCGCGAAACATACACGAAAATCACAAAAACTAACTATAATCGTCGTTTTGGGACGCCCGGCAAAACTAAAACCCGATTACCCCAAATTCCGCATTCACACCTCCTAAATGTCATAGGAGATGCCAACAAAATACTCACGATAACTAATATAATTCATCTCCTAAATTTTGCAAAAACCTAGTAAGCACAAAGGACTTCCAATTTCGTGCAAACATCGCGGATTTGCGATAAGGTGCACACAACACACCCAAGTTAACCATAGATAGCCACTACACAAATTTTAAACACATTAACCATGCTTAAAAACCTATTTTCCACAAGCAAACCCTTTCTTGACTTTTATAAATAGCAATTGCAATCAAAATTTCACACTAAAATAACTTAGATTAGCATAATTTGAAGCCACATAAGCAAAGTAACCCCATTGATTAGGTTAGTAAAACACTAGAAAGCAAAATAAATTAATTAACCTAATAATGGTTTTCTAAACCCTAGTTAAAATTCAAGCCATGAACTTTAAAACCTAGACTAGAAATTAACACTAATATTTACACTAAAACAACTCAATTAAAGAAATCTAACCAAAAGAATTTAAATGGGTAAGGATTATACCTCTAGATCTAGAGATCTAGCAAGAATTTTTGACTCCAAAGATGGCCTCTTAGCATCCAAGATTCATGCAAGAAAGGTTAAGAAGAATGGATGAAGGATGGGCTTGAAATTGTGAGGTTTGATTTGGATTTTGATGGAATTTGAGATGAGTTTTGAAGAGAAAAAGAGAAGGGAAATTGGGGACAGCAGCAGTTCACGGTCGGCCAGAAGGAGGAAGGTGGGGAGTTGTGAGGGAATTGGTGGAAAAAAGTCAAAGGTCAAATCCCATACCAATCACCCAAAGCCCATACCCAAATAATATACTAAAACCCTTATTTAAAACACCTTAAAAGAGTCAAAGAACACATATTGGAGGGGGAAAACTTCATGGGCTGCTGCCATAGGATGGGGCCGGCCTGAGGGGTGAGGTTGTGAGAGAGTTTACAAAAAAATTCTATGCAAAAAGACCCCCCACAATACCATATTTGCAAGTTTTAGTTCAAAATAATTATATTTTTGTTTTCCATAATAAAAACCCATTAAAACTTGAAATAAAATACTAAAAAATTATATTACAACTAGATTTTAATTAACATGATTTTAAATATTAAAATTAGCTCATTTAAATTTGTATTTATCGCTAATTTAATGTATTTTTTTACCGGTTTAAAATAATATTAAAAATTGAAAAATTAGGGAAATTTTTTAAATGACCAGATATTTATAAGTAACTCATTAGCTACTAAAAACTAGCAATTACCTATCCAAATTAGGTATAATTAGGCCTAAACTGCAAAATAACAAAAAAGACAATTTATGGAAGAATACCAAATTTTCACCGATTTTCGGGAAAAGACCAAAACGACTTTTCAAGGCATTACAATCTTCCCCCCTTAAAGAAATTCGGTCCCCGAATTTAAAAATATAACTACGCGTACCTTCAAAGAGATGGGGATATGTCTTCCTCATCTCGTCCTCGGTCTCCCAGGTGACCTCCTCGCTGCTCGGGCCATGCCAAAGAACCTTGATGGTCGGTATAACTTTCGATCTCAATTTCTTCGCCTGCCGATCCAGGATGACCACCGGCTGCTCTGCAAAAGAAAGGTCGCGCTTTAGCTGGACTGTCGTGTGCTGAATCGCATGCAAGGGTCGTGAAGATACTTGCGGAGCATCGAAACATGGAAGACGGGGTGAACATCGGGAAAGCTGGGTGAAAGAGCCAAACGATATGCAACTGCGCCGACACGTTCGAGGATCTCGAAGGGACCCACAAATCTGGGACTAAGCTTTCCTTTTCGCCCAAATCGCATCACACCCTTCATCGGAGAGACCCTCAGAAAAACATGATCGCCAACTGCGAACTCTAGCCTGCGACGGCGCCTGTCTGCATACGATTTCTGCCTGTTCTGAGCCGCTCTCATCCGGTCTCGAATCAACTGTATCTTCGCGGTCGTCTCCTCAACAATCTGCGGCCCCAATATACTGCTCTCGCTGAGCTCTGTCCAACAGACGGGCGATCTGTATCTCCTTTCATACAATACCTCGAAAGGTGCCATCTGAATAGTATCCTGGAAGCTGTTGTTGTAGGAGAACTCCACTAAGGGTAAATGATGATCCAAGCTACCTCCGAAGTCTAAACGCACTCTCGGAGCATGTCCTCAAGAGTCTGAATAGTCCGCTCTGACTGGCCGTCGGTCTGCGGATGAAATGCTGTGCTGAAACTCAAACGGGTGCCCAATGCCTCCTGAAGTCGTTGCCATAGTCGGCTGGTAAACTGGGTGCCTCTGTCGGACACGATACATGTCGGGACTTCATGCAGTCATACAATCTCGTCGATGTATATCTGGGCATACTGAGCAAAACCGAAGGTCGTCTTCAATGGTAGGAAGTGAGCCGCTTTCGTCAATCGATCCATGATCACCCAAATGGAGTCGTACCCTCTCCTGGTCCTGGGTAGACCCACAACGAAGTCCATAGAAATCTGCTCCCATTTCCACTCTGGAATGGGCAAAGGCTGCAACTCTCCTGCTGGCCTCTGGTGCTCGGCCTTGACTTGTTGACAAGTCTGGCATCTAGACACGAAGTCTGTGATGTCCCTCTTCATCCCGTCCCACCAAAAAACATCTCTCAAATTGCGGTATATCTTGGTGGAATCCGGATGAACGCTGTATGTCGATCTATGCGCCTCCTCAAGAATCTCACGTCGTAGTCCCTTAGAATCTGGTACGCACAATCGAGTCCCAAATTGCAGTACTCCCTGATCATCGATCACGAACTCGGAATCTCTGCCCCGCCTAATCTGCTCCATGATCTCTGAAAGACGGTCATCGCTGGGCTGTGCCTCTCGAATACGGTCAAGTAACTGCGGACGTGCACTAACATGCGCAAGCTGTCCCCCTGTCGGAGTGAACTCGAACTCAACTCGGCTGTCGCATAAAATCTGCCAATCTGCTGACGACTGCCTCTGTACGGTGCGCAAACAAGATAGACTGCCCCCGGGCCTCCTACTCAAAGCATCCGCCACTACATTAGTCTTGCCCGGGTGGTACAAGATCTCGCAATCGTAGTCCTTCACCAGCTCCATCCAACGGCGCTGTATGAGATTCAGGTCTCGCTGCTGAAATATATACTTTAAGCTCTTGTGATCAGTGAATATCTGGAACGACTCGCCGTATAGGTAATGTCGCCAGATCTTAAGTGCAAAGACCACTGCAGCCATCTCCAAATCGTGAGTGGGGTAGTTCTGTTCATGTTTCTTCAACTGCTGTAAAGCATACGCGATCACCCTGTCATGCTGCATCAATACGCACCCTAGCCCCACTCGTGAAGCGTCACAATAAACCACGAATCCGCCTGATCCTGAAGGCAAAGATAACATCGGCGCCGTAGTCAAACAAGTCCGTAGCTGCTGGAAACTGTGCTCGCACTCCTCCATCCAATCGAAAGGAACTCCCTTCCGGGTCAATCCGGTCAAAGGTGCAGCAATACAGGAGAAATCCTGAACGAATCGCCTGTAGTAGCCAGCCAGGCCTAGGAAACTGCAGATCTCCGTAACTGATGTCGGTCTGGGCCACTGCTGAACGGCCTCGATCTTCTTCGGGTCCACACATATGCCATCTCTCGTAATCACGTGACCCAAGAAACCAACGCTGTCCAACTAGAATGCACACTTAGAAAATTTTGCGAAAAGCTGGTGCTCCCTCAAAGTCTGCAACGTAATCCGCAAGTGCTGCTCGTGCTCCTCTCGGCTCCGGGAATACACCAAAATATCATCGATGAACACGATGATGAACAAGTCGAGATACAGCCTGAATATACGGTTCATCAAATCCATGAATGCTGCTGGGGCGTTGGTGAGTCCGAACGACATCACCAAAAACTCATAGTGGCCGTAGCGCGTGCGGAAAGCTGTCCTCGGTATATCCTCCTGTCGAACTCGCAACTGATGGTATCCTGATCGCAAGTCGATCCTCAAAAAATATCCCGCACCCTGAAGCTGGTCGAACAAATCATCAATGCGTGGTAAGGGATACCTGTTCCGCACGGTAACTTTGTTCAGCCGGCGGTAGTCGATACACAAACGCAAACTGCCGTCTTTCTTCTTGACGAACAGGACAGGAGCACCCCATGGGGAAATGCTAGGTCGAATAAGCCCCTTATCTAACAAATCCTGCAACTGATCCTTCAGCTCTCGAAGCTCTGTCGGGGCCATCCGATAAGACGGTATAGAAATAGGCTCCGAGCCAGGAATCAAATCAATGCAGAACTCAACATCGCGCTCAGGCGGTAGCCCAGGCAGCTCATCAGGGAAAATATCAGGGAACTCACAAACAACCGGGACCTGGTCCAACGGAACCTCTGCAGCTCGAGTATCACAGACATAAGCTAAGAATCCCTGACATCCCCTCCGTAGTAGCTAACCAGCATGAAGAGACGAAATCAAGCTGAGAAGGGTGACACTGCGGTCTCCCTGAATAACAAGGACTGGCTCTCCCGGAAAGCTAAATCTGACTGCCTTCTCACGGCAGTCCACAGAAGCATAACAAGTAGCTAGCCAATCTATACCCAGAAGCACATTACAGTCCAACATATCGAGGAGAATCAAATCTACCAATGAATCCCTCTCCCCGATACGAACGGAACACAAACGAAACACAAAACGAGCGATAAACGACTCGCCTACCGGAGTAATAACTACAAGCGGTTGATCTAACGACGACGACTCGTGACCCAACATCGGTGCAAAGTGTGTAGATACATACGAATGTGTGGAACCTGGGTCGAATAATACTCGCGCGTCGAAAGAACTTACTGGCAAGGTACCTGTCACAACGGCATTGGATGCCTACGCATCCTGCGGTGTCAAGGAAAAAACTCGGGCCTGTCTCCCACCAATAGCTGGCTGACCTCGGCCTCGACCTCGGCCTCTTCTTCCTCTCTGAATAGGAACGCCGCGTCTACGGCCTCTGGGTGCACCTAACTGGCGTGGAGCATCGCCTGTGGTAGGAAGTAGAGCTCTCTGAGGAGGAGGTGGTGATGGTGGTAGGGTCACATGTGGAACTGTCGCTACTCCCTGTCGTCTCACCGGACAGTATCTGATATGATGGTGCGGACCCCCGCACCCAAAATATCCTGGTGACGCCTGCTGTCCCTGTGGATATGAACCATATAGCTGACCTCGCCCAACCCCTCTGCCGGCACCATCTCTCGGAAAGGATCTGGCATGATGCTTCTGATCTGGCATACCAGTACGAATCCTCTTCGGCCCGGGAACGGCCGAAGTCGCTGAAATGCGTGCCTCCATCCACAACGCCGTATCTATAGCAGCTGAATAAGTGTCGAAGTGCTGGGCGCCGATAGCAAGAAATAGCTGGGTGTCAAGTCCCTGTACGAACCTCTTCACTCTCTTTTCTTCGGTATCCACCAAATACGGAGCATATCTGGACAACTGCGTGAACTGGACATCGTACGCAGACACCGTCATCCATGGAGTCTTGATCAAGGCCTCAAAACTACGAGCTCTGGCGTCACGAACGCTCTCTGGGAGGAAACGAGCTAGAAAGACTGCTGTAAACTCGGCCCAAGTCATAGGCGGTAGACCTGCAGCTCAACCTCTCAAGACTGACTCCCACCATGTCTGCACGAGACCCTCTAGACGGAAACTCGCAAGCTACACCCATCGATCATCAGAACATCTGAGCGAACGACAGATCCTGGCTAAATTGTCAAGGAATGTCTGCGGATCCTCTGCTGCATCGGTGCCCGTGAAGACTGGAGGTCTCAGCCTCATGAAATCCTGTAGCGATACCGGGATAGCCACGGTAGTAGTAGTAGCAACTGTCTGGGCAGCAGGTACCATGCTAGTCTGTGATGTGGTAGGTACATCCTCCGATCTCGGTGCACGACTGGCCGCTACTAAGGATCCCACCATCTGTCGTAACTCCTGCATACCTCCCATCATCTGTCGTAGCTCCTCCATACCAGACTCTAGCCTGTCCATACGGCCTGGGGAATGAGGATCAGTCTGTCCCTGAGGTGTAGGTATACCACCCTGCTCGGTCCTCGTCTCGGACGAGCCTGCTCGGATCTCATCTCGGGCGGCAGCCCTCTGCGCTCTCGTAGCCTTCGGCGGCATAGTGACTGTTACAAGAACAGGATGATAAGAACAGTGCAATAGAATCATATGATACACGGAATTGAAGAAGGAATTTCAAGCAAGTATATCCTAAAGTCACCTAGGCGGAGTACCGTATCGCAAGTATGCCGCGGACATACCCACGCTACGTTATTCTGCTTAAGTCACTTCCTCCATCTACCAAGGGTCATCCTACACTCAAAAAGGTAAAACCTATCGCTCTGACACCTACTTTGTCACGACCCGCAGGGTACGGAACGTGATTGGCACTTAAGTTACGAAACATCTCAAGGCGTCCGTAAAATAAGTAAGCCAAAACCCAGAAATCAATACCAAATAAGCAGAAGAGTGAAGGAAAACCAATCAATTGAAAGCGAGTTTATCAAATAAGTCATATCAAGCCTTTTTAAAAACAATATCAATTTTTCCGAAAATTTCGGCAGAGTCTCCTTTGTAAATACTGGCCCCCAAAATGGGTACAACAAGAATATATATAAATACAACAAATAAGGCATCCCCAAGCGGGAGCTAGCTCTTCGCCACAAGGCGGTCACAAATCCCACGCAATATAAATCAGCAATGTGCATAAATAAATATAAGAAGCACTAGTAAAACATCATGTCGACTCAAGTGAGCTCGACCCCAAAATACAGCATAAAAAGCCTACAAATCTCATAGTTTAGTCTCTAGGTCAATATATAACAATACTGGTAAATACAGTAGATAGAGTACTCTAGATACAAAGAATATAAAAGGTGGTACAAAATAATAATACAACCCACCTACGAGCAAAAGCCTCGAGTTCAGGCAAAAGAGGCAAAAGAAACAAGTGCGCCCGCTGCTACTGTGCTGACGGAGTGGACCTGCAAAAGACTGTGGCACAACGGGGGTGAGTTGCCAACTCGTGAGTAATAAATAACATCTATAGAGGCTACATCTATAGAGGCTATCGCAAGCATTCACACAAGCATCCTAACATCTATAATACAGGTATGGCAGGATATACTAGCAGGTATGTATGCAACATGAATATACTAGCAGGTATGTATGGTATGTATGCAACATGAATATACTAGCAGGTATGTATGCAATATGAATATACTCGTGATCTGCATGTATAAGTATAAGAAATCATCTTTTTCCTTTAGGAAACTTTTTTGAAATATCAGCACAATACCAATAGAATCAACCAGAATCCGTGTCCAGCAACGACACCTCAAAACTGTCTCAAATCTCATATATCCATATCGTAGTATCTCTGGCCTCAGCCGTCCGGCTGACCCATCTCAAATATCAATATCTCATCATCTCGCGGCCACGGTCGGTATCCTCTGGATATCCGTCATGCCAAAACAGTCACCGGTAAGTAATCCATCCCCTGCCAGGCTCAACGCCATCATCTGCGATCTTCTTACCCCGGGGTACCTCACCGGGCCCACCATGTACCCGAGACGGTTCATCTAACTCCTCGAAACGGGTCTCGAAAACCACAACAAACTCATGGTGGACGACACTTACATCACTAGAAAACTGCAACTTTTCATATTTTAAAAGATAATAAGTTTGTAAATCTTGCGGCTTTCCCCCGAAATCCAGAAATATCATGAAATCTCAAGAAACCATCATGGGTGCATATGTCAATGATAATGAATGCATATGGTATCAATGTTCAGGTTGCAATGTATGATTAATAACTAGGCATGAACAAAGATATAATGATATACATGCGCATGAGTAGCAATTCTACAATTTTATTTTAAAGATTTATTGCAATAGTACAGGGTTAGTATCAAATATGGTGACAATATCCTAGATTATAAGTTATCTAGTGTCGTGGCATGGCAATTACCAGGGCGTGCGTGTACGCATGAATGGTGCTCGTGCTACATATAAAACCCTGGCAATGGTGCATGTGTCCTATAGAATGGGTTCGCATGTGTATGCCAATATAAAGTATGGATGTAGCAAGATGTTACGCAAGCATTTACTCCTAATTACTAATATCACTAGAAATTTTTAAACTACATAAACTATCGGGCGACTTGCGCCATCTAAACGATAGTCCCCCGTAGATGTTACATCTACTCACCGGAATCCCCAGCTAGATATGTCCAATCACCGCCTTTCCTTTTCGTGCCGCGTCCGAGGTCTCCACGACCGAACCTGGAATTTGCACCAATACAAAACATAAGGTTACATATCATGAACGCAAATCCCAAACGAAAATATCAATGTTCACGAGTTAGGCACAACGTGCACAAGGTGCGCGGAACATACACGAAAATCACAAAAACTAACTATAATCGTCGTTTTGGGATGCCCGGCAAAACTAAAACCCAATTACCCCAAATTCCGCATTCACACCTCCTAAATGTCATAGGAGATGCCAACAAAATACTCATGATAACTAATATAATTCATCTCCTAAATTTTGCGAAAATCTAGTAAGCACAAAGGACTTCCAATTTCGTGCAAATATCGCGGATTTGCGATAAGGTGCACACAACATCGCGCAAACACCCAAGTTAACCATAGATAGCCACTACACAAATTTTCAACACATTAACCATACTTCAAAACCTATTTTCCACAAGCAAATCCTTTCTTGAATTTTATAAATAGCAATTGCAATCAAAATTTCACTCCAAAATAACTTAGATTAGCATAATTTGAAGCAACATAAGCAAAGTAACCCTATTGATTAGGTTAGTAAAACACTAGAAAGCAAAATAAATTAATTAACCTAATAATGGTTTTCTAAACCCTAGTTAAAATTCAAGCCATGAACTTTAAAACCTAGACTAGAAATTAACACTAATATTTACACTAAAACAACTCAATTAAAGAAATCTAACCAAAAGAATTTAAATGGGTAGGGATTATACCTCTAGATCTAGAGATCTAGCAAGAATTTTTAACTCCAAAGATGGCCTCCTAGCATCCAAGATCCATGCAAGAAAGGTTAAGAAGAATGGATGAAGGATGGGCTTGAAATTGTGAGGTTTGATTTGGATTTTGATGGAATTTGGGTACAGCAGCAGTTCAGGGTCGGCCAGAAGGAGGAAGGTGGGGAGTTGTGAGGGAATTGGTGGAAAAAGTCAAAGGTCAAAACCCATACCAATCACTCAAAGCCTATACCCAAATAATATACTAAAACCCTTATTTAAAACACCTTAAAAGAGTCAAAGAACACATATTGGAGGGGGAAAACTTCATGGGCTGCTGCCATGGGATGGGGCCGGCCAAAATGAAGGGTGAGGTTGTGAGAGAGTTTACAAAAAAATTCTATGCAAAAAGACCCCCCACAATACCATATTTGCAAGTTTTAGTTCAAAATAATTATATTTTTGTTTTCCACAATAAAAACCTATTAAAACTTGAAATAAAATACTAAAAAATTATATTACAACTAGATTTTAATTAACATGATTTTAAAGATTAAAATTAGCCCATTTAAATTTGTATTTATCGCTAATTTAATGTATTTTTTTACCAGCTTAAAATAATATGAAAAATTGAAAAATTAGGGAAAATTTTTAAATGACCAGAAATTTATAAGTAACTCATTACCTACTAAAAACTAGCAATTACCTATCCAAATTAGGTATAATTAGGTCTAAACTGCAAAATAACAAAAAAGACGATTTACGGAAGAATACCAAATTTTCACCGATTTTCGAGAAAACACCAAAACGACTTTTCAAGACGTTACAACCTCCCCCTTTTGCCTCTCCTCTTTGCTGCCATCCCCCAGATCACCACCATCTTCATCATCAAAATCAAAACCACCACCACCTTCTTCACCCCCACCATCACCATCACACCCACCCCACCGCCTGATCCCCTCTTCATGCCCCCATGCCTTCTGCCCCTCCCCCAATCATCACCATCACCATCATTATCACCACCATCATTATCTTCTTCATCCCCACCATCGGCCCACCTCCTTCCCCGATCCCGGTCACCACCACCATTCCCACCGGCCCACCTCCTCCCACCGCCTCCGCCGGCCCCCCAAACTTCCTTCATGACCAAAACCTAAACATATATATTAATAATAATTTAATTAATATATATTTAAATTAATTAATTATATTTAGATATAAGGGAAAAATGGTCAAAATTAACACCTTTAGACGTTGATTGTCATTAACCGTTAAAAGGATAGTTATTGTTATCAAAATATATTTGGAATTATAACTTTGAAGGGAAATTGGAAGAGGATGTAAAGGAGAAATTTTTTATTAAATGTATATATATAAGGAGAAATTTTTTATTAAATGTATATATATATATATATATATATATATATATATATATATATATATATATATATATATATATATGAATTACACGACTCTTCATATTTCTAATCTACACATTTATTACCGAGATAACATATGACCTTTATTACTGCATAACTCATAACCTACACAATTACTTTTATAACATAAGACTTCATATTTTTAGTTGAGGTATCATTTAACTCATCATGAATTATTCATGACCCTTCACATCCCCAAATTAAAATCAAGTTTAATTTTAACGGTTATCCTTCAATTTTTAACTTTAGGGTAGTTTGATGAAAAAGATGGAACTTTAGATAGTTTTTCGTAAATAAGCATAATAATAAATAAGCATTTTGATGCGATCGATCTAGTTCTGAAGCTATTGTATGCACCCCACTCTTTCTCTCCTACACTTTTTTCTTTTCTTTTCTTTTCTTTTGAGTTATTGGAATAAAGCATAAAACCACTGTTTTTGTTGGTTGTATTTTGTTTCATACCTTTACGTAACTACATGAATTAATTTTAATAAACTTTGCTTGAGACTGAGTATATTGACTCTAGCTCTTTCGTCCTAAAATAAAACGAAAAAAAAAATTCATATTAAGTTTAACTTATTGGATTATGATTCCTTTCTCTCTTTGTGCCATGCAATATAAATCCCGGCTTTTGGTTCTTCCTTCTGGCTCCACACAATCATGGATCCTACTGTTTTAGACTAATACAAACCGTCGGATTTGTATGGCATGAAAGGAAAAAAACTGAGAAGGAGATCATGATCCTAGTTTATTTCTCAAAAAAAGCAGGGAGGAGGGGTGTGTGTGTGAATCGAAAGAGGGTTTGAGCCATGCCTGTGACGCCAGCAACGTAGAAACTTTTGCAGCTAGAGTCATCTGCAGAGATTGACATCATGGCTTGTACCCTGCAAAACCAAGAAGTAAATTATCAAAAAAACACCCCAGCAAGTTTTTCCGCTGACAAAAAACCCCTGACCTTGAGACGCTTGTCCAAAACCCCTCGAATTTTTTTTCAGTTGTCAAAAACCACTGGCTTTGGTATCTGTATAGTTGCATACTATATCTAGTTATTATGTGATATCTATGCGATTGCCTGTCATATCTATACAGTTGCCTGCGATATCTATGCAGTTGTCTGTGATATGTATAAACTATTTAGATGCAACTATACAGACACTGCATGCATGAAAATTTTCCAGGTTTTTTTACAACTGCTTCGAGGCCTGGGTTTTTTGTCAGCGGACAACCTGCTTGGGAGTTTTGACAATTGACCCTGACACGACCTGGATCGCGCCAAGATATTACCTTCCGTTGATCTGCTGATGGCGGCGATGGATGGCTGAGATTGGATCTGGAGGCTGTCGCTCCTGAAGCGTGTGGATCTCAATGGGTTTGAGGTTGTGGTTGCCAAGCTACCTGCAAGGAAGTCCCGGGATGGTTGTACCACCGAGAACTCTCCGACGGTCAAGTTAGACTAGAGATCCGAGCAGAGTAACGGCTTAGTGGAGTAAAAATTACTTACTTAAACCGTCTGAAGAAAGGATTTATATAGCGGTGGCAGCAGGCAGGGCAGGCGCAAGAATCACGCCGGTAGTTATGCTCCCGACGTCACGTCCGCGTGATGAGCGGGATCTTCCATTAATGGCGAGACAGGCTCGTTAATAGGGGATCGTGATGGCGTGGAACGTGGGATGTGGCCGGTGGATATCTCGCGCATGGAGAAATTCACGGGATGGCGGTTGTGCCTGTGAGTGGTGCCATTGGTCGGTCGATGAGACCAAGGAAGATGACCTCGGCGGGAGAGCTCGCGGACGAGCGGGAGAGCCGATGTATCTTGGTTCTGTGGTAGCCCGGAGACGAGCTGGTAGGCCGAGGAGACCAATTGTGCAGGGGCTCGGAGGTGAGCCAGCGTTTGCTTGTAGGACGGGCACAGGAGTGGTCCGGTCGGCCACTGCAGGTCCTCTTTTGTGAGCCCTGGGACACGTCATCTGCCACATGTTATGATCTGGGAGATCATCGATATTGAGCATCATCATTAGCCCCCCACTCTCGTCCAGACCAGCTGACGGGTCGGGTCGAGAGTGGTCTGCCGGGTCACCCGAGGTGAGCTTCCCTTCGAAGATATCGTCAGGCGTGTCCTCGGGTAATCTGTTATATTTTCTGGATGATGTCAGCGGATCAGGGAAAGATCTCTGCATTAAAGAGGGTGCGCCGGATCGTGCGTATTTTTGCTGAAGCGACAGACCACGTGCCGAGCGCTGGTTGGATGACGCGACGAGCCGTAGACCTCCGGCGTCTGATGGGATCCGGTCAATGTGCGTGCGACAGGTGGAGCGATCGTTGTCGTCGAATGCAAATAGTTGTTTTGGCGGGAGTCGACTGTCGCCGTGGGATGAGGACGCCGGTGGCTATAAATAGAGGTGGGGACCGCTTCAGGGCCCATCTCTCTTCATATTTCCCTCACTCTTGATCTTGTAAGCTCGGCGCTCTTCTCTTAGGTCGGATTTCTGCGTTGCCGAGGACTTCTCCATCAGTTTAGATGTCTTCTTTTGAGGAGTCTGTAGATATCGTCAGGGTAGATTCTAGGGATCCCTCCGCCGAGTCGGAGCCTTCCCGGGGAGTTAAGGTCAGATCTTCTTCCCGGGGCCGTGCGTCAGGGGCCGATCCCCGAGCGGAGGTGGCGGATGCCCCTGGCGTGCCATCCTTGGTGAGGTATGAGAACGAGCTTGCCATCGCTCGGGCTCGTTTCCATATCCCGTCCGGCTACACTCTACGTTTGGCCGAGGAAGGAGAGAGGGCGGATCAGGTACGGGGTAAAGATATTGCCTTGTACCTGGAATCCTTTTGGGCCGGAATGCGCATGCCCTTCTCTCCCGAGGTTGTTAGGGCGCTAAATTACATTGGGCTAGCTCTGGGCCAGCTAGTGCTGAACTCATGGAGGATTCTCCTTGGGTTCGTGGTCCGCTTGAAGTTGCAGATGATTTCTTTTGGTCTGTCCATCCTTGTCTCCTCTCTTGTTTACAAAGGCCACCTCGGCACCCGTGTGGGTGACCCAAGATGGGTTTATCTCTCCTTTAGGAAACGACGGGGGAGTGCACCCGGGTCGGGTGTCGTCGCCCTGCCTTCTTCCATCCACGATTGGAAGAAGAAGTTTTTCTTTGTTGGGCCGCCGGAAAGTGAGGACTGGCCCATGCCTACCCAGTGGTCCAGGGATAGGTGCCAGCCGGGAATCCCGTCCAACGACTTCGACGCGGTGAGAGTGGCGGAGTGGGAGCCCATTCCCCGGGCTGATGTGCTGCTTTTCGAGCGGGCCCTTAGTTGGGCAGGGCTCAGCCCCGCCCAGTTCGTCGGTAAGTTAGGAGCTCGTAGGCATTCTGTTAAGCTTGCGTTTATTTTCATTTTTGTTTGTGTTGCTAACTTCATTGTACCTTGCCTTGTGCAGAACCCATGGACCTGAGTTACCTTTGAGCGGCCATGCGCAAGCCAAAAAAAGGGTCGAAGGCTGGAGGGGCCAGCTTTTCTCGTCGGAGGACAATCCGGCTCCCCCAGCAGCCGCCCCGCCTCCGCGCTCAAGTGCGGATCACGCCCCGGAGTCCAGCAAGGCGTCGAGTCGAAAGCGGGTTCAGGGGCAGGAGGCCCCGGCTTCGGAGGTAGAGACCAGCCCTCCGCCGTTGGCCCTCAAGAGGTTCCCCTGCGCAGTCCCGTGGACCCCAGCCTCCCCGGTCTTGGTGGATGAGGGGGAGCTCCGCTTTGGGGTGCCCTCGGGGCTTTCCATTGCTGACAGCTTGCTGTCCGACATGGAGAGGTCGGCCGGGGGTAAGGTCCCTGGGGGGACTCTGAAGGCGCAAATGGCGTCCATCGCTCAAGAGGCCGTGCATGTTAGTGCTCGTACTTCACTCAATTTTTCACCTTAGCGTCTCGTCATTCGTGAGATTTGGTGCTCCTTTTTCTTTCCGACCCCCTTCTGATTTCTTCAGGTCCTCCAGCACGTCGCTCTCGTCGTCCGGATGGAGGAGGATGAAATAGCCCCGGCGATGCGGGCCGCGAGCGAGCTCCTCGCTGGAGGAGAGCTCAAAGTGGGAGCTGGAGGCGGCGATGGAGAGGGCCACTGTCCTTGAGGGCGAGGTGGCGTCAGGGAAGAAGGAGGCGGCGGCCGCAAAGGATGAGCCGGCGGCCACGAAGGAGGAGGCGGCGGCCGCGAAGCAGGAGATTTCTAGGTTCCGCGAGGCCGTCCAGGCTGCCAAGGCCAAACTTCGGGACTGCAGGGTGTTCGTTGGCACCATGAAGAAGTCCGCGAGCACCCTCCGGGAGGAGTTGGAGGTTGCGGTAGAGGCGGCGATGCGAGCCGACCTCAGAGCGGCGAAGGCGGTGGAGAACTTCCAGAAGTCAGAACAGTTCTACACCGTCCTAATCTCGGCCACCATCGCCATCTGGCACGAGGCCCTCGACGCCGTCATGGCTCGGATGCCGGAGTTCGCTGACGAGGAGCTTCGGACCAAATATCCTCGTGGGGATGACGAGCAGGGGATGGCCCCGGGGACGAGGTTGGGAAAGAGATACCCGGCGAGGGTGACGCCGAGGCTCCTATGGTGGGCGCTGAGCTTCCCGGTGTTGCGCCTGGCCCTATGGCCTGAAGCCCCTTGTCTTCTTGTTTTTTTCTTCTTTTTGTTGCCTCGGGAATTTTGTAGGCCTCCGAGCATTTTGTAAGGATGGGGAGCCCACAATACCCTTGTAAAGACTTTTTGCTTTGTAAAGATTTTTGTTTTTGCAATAGTGTTTGTGCTTGTACTTTCCTTTGTCGGTAAACACCCGTATTTGCGCAGTACTGCCTTCGTTTTATGTCGGTTCTTTGTCTAGCGATCACACATCGAGTTGAATCTGTTCGTTTGCTGAGTGTGCAAAGACCGGCGGGGGGATGGTATCTCTATGGCCCCGAAGTCGAGGTGGAGATCGCTTAGATGTAGAACCAGATGCCTCTTGGTGAGGTCATGTTCCTTAGCATGGAAGGCTCGGGGAGGTATGTTGATGATAGACCGAGCAGGGTAGCTGCCCGGGGCCTCTAGGCGAGGGCTTCGATCCCTGGAGTTGTAAGGTAGTGAATTGGCAGCCGGGGATAACCGAGCAGGGTAGCTGCCCGAGGCTTCTAGACGAGGGCTTCGATCCCTGGAGTTGTAAGGTAGTGAATTGGCAGCCGGGGATAGCCGAGCAGGGTAGCCGCTCAGATCCCTTTTGCGAGGGCTTTTGTTCCTTAGCGAGGGAAGGGCCGTGAGAGGCCAACTAAGGACGTAGCCGAGCAGGGTAGCTGCTCGGTGCCTCTTGGCGAGGGCTTTGATCCTTAGGGTGTTGGGGTAGGGAGCTACCAGCTAGAGATAGCCGAGCAAGGGTGGGCCCGGTTGCCTCTTATGAGGGCTTTTGATCCTTAGCGTGGGAGGGGCCGTAAGTGTCCTACTAAGGATGGCCGAGCAGGGTTACCGCTCGGTGCCTCTTGGTGAGGGCTTTGATCTTTAGTGCGGGAGGGGCCGTGAGTGGCCTACTAAGGACGGGGCCGAGCAGGGTAGCTACTCGGTGCCTCTTGTCCAGGGGTTTGATCTTTGGTGTGTTGGGGTAGGGAGCTACCAGCCAGAGAAAACCGAGCAAGGGCGGGCCCGGTTGCCTCTTGCGAGGGCTTTGATCCTTAGCGCGGGAGGGGCCGTAAGTGGCCTACTAAGGATGGCCGAGCAGGGTTACTGCCCGGTGCCTCTTGGCAAGGGCTTTGATCCCTGGTTTGTTAGGGTAGGGAGCTACCGGCCAGGGATAACCGAGCAAGGGCAGGCCCGGTTGCCTCTTGCGAGGGCTTTGGTCCTTAAGGACGGGCCGAGCAGGGTTACTGTCCGGTGCCTCTTGGCGAGGGCTTTGATTCCTGGTTTGTTGGGGTAGGGAGCTACCAGCCAGGGATAACCGAGCAAAGGCGGGCCCGGTTGCTTCTTGGCGAGGGTTTTGATCCCTGGTTTGTTGGGGTAGGGAGCTACTAGCCAGGTATAACCGAGCAAGGGCGGGCCCGGTTGCCTCTTTCGAGGGCTTTTCATCCTTAGCGCGGGAGGGGCCGTAAGTAGCCTACTAAGGATGGCCGAGTAGGGTTACTGCCCGGTGCTTCTTGGTGAGGGCTTTTTGACCTTAAGGATGGCCGAGCAGGGTTGCTGCCCGGTGCCTCTTGGCGAGGGCTTTGATCCCTAGTATTGTGAGGGTAGGGAAGCTACCGGCCAGGGATAGCCGAGAAGGATAGCTGCAGGGCTGCCTGTTGGTGAGGGCTTCGATCCCTGGCGTTGTGGGGTAGGGAAGCTACCAGCCAGGGATAGCCGAGCAGGGTAGCTGGAGGGATGCCTCTTGGTGAGGGCTTCGATCCTTGGCGCTGGAGGGGCCGTGGGAGGCCTTCCAAGGATGAACCAAGTAGTGAAGCTGCTCGGTTGCCTCTTAGTGAGGGCTTAGATCCCTGGCGTTGTGGGGTAGGCGAGCTACCGGCCAGGGATAGCCGAGCAGGGTAGCTGCAGGGTTACCTCTTGGTGGGCTTAGTTCCTTGGTGCTGGAGGGGCCGTGGGAGGCCTGCCAAGGATGAACCAAGCAGTGAAGCTGCTCGGTTGCCTCTTAGTGAGGGCTTCGATCCCTGGCGTTGTGGGGTAGGCGAGCTACCAGCCAGGGATAGCCGAGCAGGGTAGCTGCAGGGCTGCCTCTTGGTGAGGGCTTTGGGAAGATGGACAGTCGCGAGTGACACGTGCCACGAACGCGTAGAGGAGGCGAAGCGCCATAGCCGCGTCGTTTCGATTTCGCATCGAGCGGCGCGATATCTGCCGCGTGGCGGCACAGTTGCGGGCGACCGTTGAACTCCGGGGGCATTATGGGCTATAAAATGGAGAGATTGTTGATGACTCCTGTTCACACCATAATATTGCATTATTATATTCCCCATTCTTATTCGTTTTATAAATAAACAGGTGCTTTTGACGCATGTCTGTTACATGTTACAGGTTAAAGGTTCTTGGATCTAAAACAGTGAAAACGATGAAAAGACGATGAAAATGTGGACTTTAACCAATAAACAGAAGACTCTTGATCAAGCCTACATAAGGAGCAATTCACAAAGCAAGATTCAAGACATCGACTCAAAGCGAACGGGTAGAAGTCCACTACAATGTTCACTGGAAAGATTTGGAAGAAAAGGAGAAAATAATCTGAGAAAAGATATAAAGAAACAAGAAGATAACAAGCACCATAGCCAGCCCAAAAGTCATATGGGCCAACTTTATTGTTTGGCCGTGGAACCGCGGGCAAACCATGCCTCGGGCCGCGGTTCCGCGGCCATATAGGGACCATATGCAAATTAGTTTTTACCAAAATGCAGTGGCGGCGTTGACTGGTCTTCATAAGGGCAAATATGTAATTGTAGACATGCGGGTCAAATGTAACCTAGGGTTTCCTATTCTCTATAAATAGGAACTCTAAAGATTGTAAACCTTATGCCTCCTTTTCATAATAAATTGAGAATTCTTTATGGAGAGTATCGGTGTCTCTCTTCAATTCAGAAATTCAGATCTGACAACCTGCGTTGATGTTTGGAGAGATGTATCTGTAAGTAGATTTAATTCCTTACTCTAGTTTAGATTTCAATTCTTTGCCCTAGGTAGATTTAATTTCTTGCAGTAGATAAATTGTTTAGAGTTAGCTTTGGGGAAGGATTTTGAGAGATGAGATCTCTCATCTTTTTCTTACCCATAATATATTTTCAATAGGACTCCATGCATACACGCACACACCGCGCCCTACAGCACCCTATCCCTCGAGGTAGCGGTGACACCGTAGTATAAAGGCCCGGTTGCGCGCGTTTTCCATGGAGGTTAGGGTAAGGATCTCTAAAGGAAGGACAAGAACCTAGAGGAAGGAACACCTTCCCGAATGGATCTAATCCCCTTTATTGATAATTACCATAACTCCTCATAGATCTTCATTCGGGTATAGAAAGCGTTGAGATTTACTTGCATTTCCAAACCATCCCTAAACCTAACCCTAACAAGACTAGATCTAGATAACCGTAGTATAGAATAATTAGGTTTTTAGATTTAATAATCTGTCCGAACACCCTTCGGAATTAACTCGTTAGCGCGATTAGGAGATTCACAACATTCCTGTGGTCCGATCCATACTCACCGGCTAGCTGCAAAGCGACGCCGTTCTTGATTGCGGTAAATATTTTTGATCGTTAAAAACCTACATTAATCAAATGGCGCCGTTGCCGGGGATGGCGTAGAAATTTCTTTTTTGCAATTTCGGGTTAATCAAAATAAAAAAAAATCATAAAAATCTAAAAAATCCAAAAATCATAAAAATATATCAATTGTTATTTTTTGGAAAGGGTACTTTGTTGTTTGAATCTTGCAGGAACAATCGAGACAGATCTGGAAATTTCCAGAAAGCTAAACAGAAAACGGGATATCGGAACAGAAGAGATTTTAAACAACAGAACAGCAGAAAAAATTTGGAGTCTCTCACCGCCCAACTCACCGCCCTTCCGCGGCAGAAACCAGACTTAGACCGCGGAAACGCGGCCGTCTTGCTGACTTAGCGCCGTAAAAAATTTTTGGGGACTCGTGCTGACTAGCCTGCCGCGAAAACGCGGCAGGAACGCGTTTATACCGCGGAAAGGCGGCTGAACAGTGTCCTCTGTTCGTGGAATTTGCTCTATAAGTTCCTCTGTTCCTCCTCTGTAATTTTTGAAATATTTTTTCTGGAAATTCCTGCAGAATTCCATGCGCTATAAAAATATTTCCCCTTCCAAATAACAATTTTGTGCAGGATTTTTGCGCCTCGTTTAAATTAGAAATTGACTGCAATTAATCTTTTTTGTTGCATATCTTTTCTCGAATATCTTTTTGCAACAATTTTTCCAAATAAAGAGAAAAAGAATAAAATAAAAAGGGGGGAAATTTTTATTAAAAAACTTTCCAACTTTTGCCGCAAATAAATCCTTGCACCACCACCCAACTTTCTTTCTTTCATCCTTTCTTCTTACAACATGGGTACCCCACATAATAAATCACTTGCCGAACTTTGGTATCCCGAACCTAATTTTGCGTCGTACGTCAATTTGTTCGGTCAATTTAAAGACGATCCTTCCTTGCCTAAAAAATATTTGAAAGATTAAATAGAGGCGTCTAGGAGAAACAGTTTGACTTTTCAACCCACTTTGTGTCAACCAAGTCAACCTTCACCACCTCCATATGTTGATACTACTTTTTCAAGTCCTTCTGTCACTCCTAAGCCGATGTCCATTGCTAAGTATATTGCTCAATCTCGCAGCCGATCTTTCACCCCTCTCCACTCATCTAGTTCTAGGGATCCGCATGATTATTCACCTTTTTATCCACATGTTGACCCTACCCCTGTCCAACCACCCACTTCCTACCAGTCCTACCCGACCTTCCTACCTTCACTAGACACTGTGTCTACACAGCCTGTTGGGAGTTTTGCATATCCATACGATTTCGAATCTTTTACTGAAACTCCTTTACCACCCAAGTCTAGTTTGGAAGAGTCGTTGGAGGCGTATATCGCAGCAACAAACAAAATGACTAGGAATGTGGAAGCATCCGTGGCCGCCCTTATGCAACCTGCTGAACCGGTAGCTAGTTTCCCGCTAGATTCAAATTTTTCAATGTATAACGAGGTTGTTTGATAGAGTGAGAATGTGAGAGGATTTCCAAATCAAACCTACCCCTACCCAATTGAATCCGACAACTCCAATTTTCAAACATGTGTCCAAAATGATGAGTTGTGCGACTTTGTAGTGTTTGATTTGCCAACTTGTGAAGAACCCCTTTCGAGTGAAACCGCACATAATCCGTTTGACCTTTACACCTCCACTCTAGAACCTAAATTGATAAATATCCATGCTTTTGATGAGGTGTCTAAAGAAATTAATTTTCACTTGATTGAGGATATAGACGTCGGGAATATTTCGGATGATGAACCTGTCGATTTGATTGAAATTTTATGTTCAACTCATCATCCCGAGTCATTAGATGTTTCTCCCGAACTTCATATGCGTCTTGATTTTGATGATAATGGCATGGATGAGTTGAATTTTGAGGAGAATTATGATGATAGTATTGAGGAGAGTTTTGAGGATCATATTGAGGTTGAACCATTTTTGTTTGATGTGTCGGATTTTTCAATTCATCCTCTTGAACCTTTAACTGTTATATCACCCTCCCTCCTTTCCATCGTTCCGACCACGCCTAATATCACGCTTGAAGACTGTGAGCTTGAAAAATTTTCCTTTGAATCTGACACAGTTCTCACAGACGAGTGTTTCACTTTTTCGGACGATATTGATGTCTCCCCGCCCGAGTTTGAGTCCTTTACATTTTCAGATGAGTTAGTTGAACCATCAGACTCGGTGGCTTACAGTAGTTTCGAACCATTGATGGAAACTTTCAAGTTCGAAACAGTTTACTACGGTGAGAAAGAGATTATCCCTAATTCACTCCCTGTCGTCATTCCTATTGTTCCGACCGTATAAGAGACCGTTACGCTTTCATATCCAATACCAAGTTCGGCGTACCCATGTTTTCTTGCGAATCTTGAGGGATTTGACCTCATTTCACGACGGGTTGATAGGTTAGCGCAATCGCTTTTAACATATCGGTCATCACAAATTGCGCTAACTTATTCACTCGATTTACACCCTCAAGATCGCGCGACCCTTCTTTCTCTTTTCCGCCCTTCTTCTCCTCCACTGAGACCATATTCTCCTTTTCTCTCCACACGGTCTCGTGTGCTTCTCATTTCTTTCCTTTAGATCCCATTCTTTCACCAACCCTACCATTACCATGATAAGATCTTTGAATGGTTGGTGTTAACCTTTGGCTTATGTAAGGCCAAGCTTAAATTTGGGGGGAACCTTGTTGTATATATGTATATATATTTTTTGTTTTTTTTTTCTATTAAAAAAATAAAAAAAATTTCAAAACATTAAAAAAAAAATTTATAAATAAATAAACAGGGAAGTACCGGCATTTTTGACCCTCTTGGTTTAGCATGACAGTGAGGACACTGTCAAGTTCAAGTTTGGGGGTATGCTCGGTACGTTTTCTTCCTTCGCATTCATTTGTACATATTTTTGCATTTGCATACTTATTTAAAAACCCATAAAAATTGAAAAATTTCGAAAATTATAAAAATTATTGTATTCAATTTTGGATAATTGACTTGAGTTTGACAAATAGGTTAACTGCCTAGGAACAACTAGATCTTAGACTTAGTAAATTAAAAACCCTAAAAATAACATTCCTTAAAGTTTAATGGTAGAAAGTGCATGCTTTTTAGTTTATTTAGAAATAGGCAAATTTTGGGTTCACTTCTTGGGCTAAGTCGAAACGAAGGAAGAGTATTGATGTTCTTATTAGAGTATAAGTTTGAAAAATAATTCCTAGCTTAAATCTAGATTCTGAAAATGTATACCCTACAATTTGCACAATCACGCATCTTGAAACTTGGAATAGTAGAAGAGACCTTGAAATGCTCTTGTCTAAAGTCCTTAGTACAATGAAAATGAAAAAAAAAATATAAGTGTGAATATAGAATAAAAAAAATGGACACTGGTTTTTGTGATTACTTAAGGCTGCAAAAAAAATAGAAAAATATTTAGCGAGGGTGCTTCATCACCTAGTGCCTTAGACCAACTAGTTTGGGAGCCACTGCTAAAAAGTCTTGGGTGTTACAAGACTAGGAATTACGCTTTAATGTGCAAACACATCTTGTAATCGGTTGTTGGTACTTCAAGAAGTATTAACGGTTGCATGAAGGATGTGTAGGCAAAATTCAATTAAAAATTCACCAATTAATAAATACTTTGGACAACGGACAGGGGTATAATTGCTTGATTTGAATTTCCAAGTGTAGGGGTGATTTATACACACATGTAGGGGTATGTGATTGGAGTTTAGATGAGAGAAAGGAGTGAAAAATAGAACTTGTATCTTTAGTAGAGTTGATAGAAATTCCTAAGTGGAGATGGAACCCTAGAAGGAAAACTTAAGAGATGCCGAAAGTTAGGTAAGTCTATAGAACATATATAATCTTAAGTTAAATAATGAGGAAGTGTGAAGAATATGGGTGGATAATTTATAAGTCGAAGATAATAGAATTCCTTATTAAAAGACCTATTGGAGAATTAAAGTTGATGGGCCGAATTGATAGGATTTTATGGGTAGTATCCGCTGAAAACCCTCAGGATACAACACTCCTCCTACTAGGGACACCTAGAGGTTTAACGGCTTGTTGCACGAGCTCAGTGCAATCGCGTTTCTCTGCGAAAGTGCGGTTAGGATTTTAGTGAATAAAAAATAAGTTTGCTCGAGGATGAGCAAAAGATAAGTTTGGGGGTATTTGTTCACACCATAATATTGCATTATTATATTCCCCATTCTTATTCGTTTTATAAATAAACAGGTGCTTTTGACGCATGTCTGCTACATGTTACAGGTTACAGGTTCTTGGATCTAAAACAGTGAAAACGATGAAAAGACGATGAAAATATGGACTTTAACCAATAAACAGAAGACTCTTGATCAAGCCTACATAAGGAACAATTCACAAAGCAAGATTCAAGACATCGACTCAAAGCGAACGGGTAGAAATCTACTACAATGTTCACTGGAAAGATCTGGAAGAAAAGGAGAAAATAATCTGAGAAAAGATATATAGAAACAAGAAGATAACAAGCACCATAGCCAGCCCACAAAGTCACATGGGCCAACTCCATCGTTTGGCCGCGGAACCGCGGCCAAACCATGCCTCGGGCCGCGGTTCCGCGGCCATATAGGGCCCATATGCAAATTAGTTTTTACCAAAATGCAGTGGCGGCGTTGACTGGTCTTCATAAGGGCAAATATGTAATTTTAGACATGCGGGTCAAATGTAACCTAAGGTTTCCTATTCTCTATAAATAGGAACTCTAAACATTGTAAACCTTATGCCTCCTTTTAATAATAAATTGAGAATTCTTTATGGAGAGCATCGGTGTCTCTCTTCAATTCAGAAATTCAGATCTGACAACCTACATTGATGTTTGGAGAGATGCATCTGTAAGTAGATTTAATTCCTTGCTCTAGTTTAGATTTCAATTCTTTGCCCTAGGTAGATTTAATTTCTTGCCGTAGATAAATTGTTTAGAGTTAGCTTTAGGGAAGGATTTTGAGAGATGAGATCTCTCATCCCTTTCTTACCCATAATATATTTTCAATAGGACTCCATGCATACACGCACACATCGCGCCCTACGGCACCCTATCCCTTGAGGTAGCGGTGACACCGTAGTATAAAGGCCCGATTGCGCGCATTTTCCATGGAGGTTAGGGTAAGGATTTCTAAAGGAAGGACAAGAACCTAGAGGAAGGAACACCTTCCCGAATGGATCTAATCCCCTTTATTGATAATTACCATAACTCCTCATAGATCTTCATTCGGGTATAGAAAGCGTTGAGATTTACTTGCATTTCCAAACCATCCCTAAACCTAACCCTAACAAGACTAGATCTAGATAATCGTAGTATAGAATAATTAGGTTTTTAGATTTAATAATCTGTCCGAACACCCTTCGGAATTAACTCGTTAGCGCGATTAGGAGATTCACAACATCCCTGTGGACCGACCTGTACTCACCGGCTAGATGCAAAGAGACGCCGTTCTTGATTGCGGTAAATATTTTTGATCGTTAAAAACCTACATTAATCAACTCTTTTCCTCACACCCAAAACGCAAGAATGGAGGACTTCCCTTTCACCATCCTCGATATCATAAGCTTCGAGGACGTGTATCTCTACGATCAGTACTGCACTGATGACACAGTGCAGTTGGTGATAGGCCGGATTGAGGATCATTTCGGTCGATTGCTCCCCCGGCGCTCCTCCCTACTTTAGGTGTTGATGTACTCCATCTGGAGGGCATCGCCGGGGCTCTACAACCTCTTATCCGAGTAGCTGAAAGACGAGACCATTGGCAAGCTGAGGTCTCTGAGGCGTTTCGGCCTGATTTCTGCGAGCCGGCTAAATCGCTCGGAGGCGCTCATCCTTGAATGCTACCACTTGAGGCTCGATGCTGACACTAGCGGGGGTCATCGAAGGGAGAGGTTAGATGCCGCGAGGGCTCGGCTGGCAGAAATATCCTCAGAGTACCACGAACAGTGCTCTCTGTACCCCATTCCCCCGCTGTTGTAATATATTTTTTTATGTACGACTGAGGAGCCTATAGTACCTCTTGAATGAATAAGATTCTTTTTATTTTCTGCAATGCTTTATTGATCCCTTTATTATATAAACAAAAGATCTTAAGAAAGATGTACATTGCTCTGAAAATAAAATACATGCTAGTAGATGTTCTTACTCGTGCAGCTTGAGCCCTCCGGATGTCTATTGGCATCTATGCCCGACATAGGGTACTGAGCTTTGTGGGTACCAGACGTATCCTCCACTGACACTACCATGATCTGGCCGATGGTCAGCTCGGCTGGAGGGGGACGCTGCTCCTGCTCACGGTCAGCTTGCCGCTTGTCCCTCAGGTCGCTGCTAGGTACCCCGAACGGATGAGCTCCTCGATATAGTCTCGGAGCTTCTTACAACTTTCCATGGAGTGGCCTAACGACCTGTGGAACCCGCAGTATGGGCCACGGGTTCGCTTTGAGGACATTCGCGGGATTAGGGGGAGCTTGAAGAACACATCGCCCTTAGCCTCTTCTAGTAGCACTGCTTGGGAGACATTGAGCGGTGTGTACTCCTGGAACTTTGGGAGATAGGACTTTTGCCTTTCAGGTCCCCTTCTCTCTTCACTTGCCCACTTCTTCTGGTCGGTTTGCTCTGCCCGGGGGAGATTTGCGCTTACCTCGGATTCGAGCTGGACCTCGCGCTCGGTCCAGGCCTTTACCTTGGCCATGGTCTTAGGTTGCGCTAGTGCAAAGGAGCATAACCACTCCTTGTGCCTAAGACCAGACCTTAGTGCTGTGATGACCGTCTCGTCCCGGTGCTCGGGGACCTCGAGAAGGGCGTTGGAGAAGCGGGTGACGTATTCTTTGAACGTCTCTTTGTCCTCGCTCTTGATCATGAAGAGGTGGTTGACGGTGCGTTTTGCCGCCTGTTCCCGACGAAGTGGCCGAGGAATTGGGTGGCTAGCTCATCGAAAGTTGAGATCGAGCACGGCTCAAGTCCTCGGAACAATGTAACACCCTAGTTCAGTTATACCAATTCCAGTTTAACTATTTACTTATTTATGGTAGTTTCTTGGTTTACTGTGTTTTGGGTGCGAATAGTATTTTGACATTTGTATTTGCATTTTACCCGACCCGCTTGCTTGAAACCTGTCTTGATTCATGTTTATGATTTATCCTGACCTGTTACATGGATTCGTGCATTTTCATTTTTTACCGCATACTGACATTTTATCTGGCATCTGCATTTTTTTTTAATATAACATTTAAACTCAAGTAAAATATTTATAAAAATATCTAGCATGACCTGCATGATACCCCTGACCCTGTCGTAGCATCCGCGCATCTTGTTCTCGTCCCTTTCAGTGAAACAGACTTGTTTGGATGGCTACGCGCACGTACGTGCATCCGTTCTTGGAGGTATGCATTTTCGTTACCCGGACATCCAATTTGAGTTTTGGTCGACATGCATATTCTTTATATTTTTGAAACTGAATTTTAGACCCGACTCGGGCGTATTTTGGACTAAATTTGTATTTACCAGAAAATCCAAATTTATTTCATCTAATATCTTTATTAAAATTTAACAATTTAAAATATTTATAACTTACAAAATCTTTTTAAATTAAAATCTAAACCTTAATAACAACCCCTTTCTATCTCTCTCTCTCTCCTCTGCATATATATATTTATATATATTTTATTTATTTATTTTTTTCTTTCCTTTTTTAATACACAGCCACTTCTTCTTCTTCTTTCTTTTCTTGATCTTGTTTCTTGATTCCGGTGATCACCGCCGGAGCCGTACTCGTCGCTGACGATCTGAGTGATCCAGTGAACGTGCTTTGCCTGTGTGATCACCCTCTTGCCTTACCTGGACCCGTCCCGCGATTCTTATCGCACGAGTACCTGTAAGATTGCATGGAGTACCTGTGAGCATCGTATCTGATCGTGACACCCGATTCTTATCGCACTTCTGGAGGAGTTTACAGGAAAGTTTGGGGACGCGATTGAAGTTTAGCACAGCTTATCATCCTTAGACAGATGGCCAGTCGGAGAGAACGATCCAAACTCTTGAAGACATGTTGAGAGCTTGCATGTTAGACTTCAAGGGTTCGTGGAAGGATCATCTACACTTGGTAGAGTTTTCGTACAATAACAGTTTTCAGGCGACTATTCAGATGGCTCCATTCAAAGCATTGTATGGTCGCAAGTGTCGTTCACCTGTTTGTTGGGACGATATTAGAGAACGAAGATTGTTGGGACCGGATTTGATCGTGCAAACAGTTGAGAAAGTTAATACTATCCGAAATCACATGAAGGCAGCACAAGATCGGCAGAAGAGTTGGGCCGACACATCGAGAAGACCTCTAGAGTTCGCTGTTGGTGATCTTGTGTTCTTAAAGATATCACCGACTAGAGGAGTAATTCGTTTTGGGAGTCGAGGCAAGCTTAGTCCTCGATTCGTAGGGCCTTTCGAAATTTTGGAGCGTGTTAGAGAAGTGGCTTATCGATTGGTTTTACCACAATTTTTGGTGAATATTCATTACGTGTTTCATGTATCTCAACTCTATAAGTATGTTCGAAATGAAACACACGTGCTGGATCATTCAGAGCTGACTGTAAGAGAGGAGTTGACCTTTGAGGAACGACCGATGATCGAAGAGAAAAGGTCCTTAAGAACAAGGCTATCATTCTCGTACTTGTTTCTTGGGGGAATCGCTCGCACGGAGAATCAACTTGGGAACGAGAAGACGAGATTCGACAGAAGTTTCCAGATCTCTTCCTGTAGTTTCATGATTATCTATCTTTTCTTGTCTTGGGAATTTCGAGGACGAAATTCTTTTTGTAGTTGGGTATAATGTAACACCTTAGTTCATTTATACCAATTCCAGTTCAACTATTTACTTATTTATGGTAGTTTCTTGGTTTACTGTGTTTTGGGTGCGAATAGTATTTTGACATTTGTATTTGCATTTTACCCGACCCGCTTGCTTGAAACCTGTCTTGATTCATGTTTATGATTTATCCTGACCTGTTACATGGATTCGTGCATTTTCATTTTTTACTGCATACTGACATTTTATCTGGCATCTGCAATTTTTTAATATAATATTTAAAGTCAAGTAAAATATTTATAAAAATATCTAGCATGGCCTGCATGATACCTCTGACCCTGTCATAGCATCCGCGCATCTTGTTTTCGTCCCATTCAGTGAAACGGACTTGTTTGAATGGCTACGCGCACGTACGTGCATCCGTTCTTGGGGGTATGCATTTTCGTTACCCGGACATCCAATTTGAGTTTTGGTCGACATGTATATTTTATATATTTTTTAAACTGAATTTTAGACCCGACCCGGGCGTATTTTGGACTAAATTTGTATTTACCAGAAAATCCAATTTTATATCATCTAATATCTTTATTAAAATTTAACAGTTTAAAATATTTATAACTTACAAAATCTTTTTAAATTAAAATCTAAACCTTAATAACAACCCCTTTCTCTCTCTCTCCTCTTCATATATATATTTATATATATGTTATTTATTTATTTATTTCTTTCCTTATTTAATACACAGCATCTTCTTCTTTTTCTTTCTTTTCCTGATCTTGTTTCTTGATTCCGGTGATCACCACCGGAGCCGTGCTCGACGCTGACGATCCGAGTGATCCAGTAAACGTACTTTGCCTGTGTGATCACCCTCTAGCCTTGCCTGGACCCGTCCCGCGTGCCACGTTGCGACGATTTACCGACGTCGGACGTACCGTGCGTATCCGTCGTGTAATTCGATCGAGCCAAGTTTACAACTTACTACATGGTATGCTTTATGTAATTTATTTATATTTTTCCGTATCATCATCATCATCATCATCATCATACAGCTATGTCTATATAATTTATACACCGTAGTTATTTAACGTTAATCGGTTTTATAATTTAAAATGTATAAAAGTTTATAACTTGCGACATGCTATAATTATATCTATAAAATTTATATCTGTATTTTATAATATTATACAAAATATAGTTTGAAAATATTATGGTTTACACATGAAATGTCGTTGCAAAGCGGATACGACAAATCTGAAATTTACTGTACACCTTACCTTATAAAATTCATTATAAATTATAGAAAAATCATTAGTATACGTTCTTTAGTTCGTTACGAAGCTAACTCAGAATAATATAACTCTATGAAATATTTACTTGCAAAATAAATTGTTTAAATAATGTAAAATGCAAATGAAAATATCTCTAAACTACCGTCCAAGGAAATTCCAGCAGCAAACTTTCAATTTCGAATGTTCATAACTTTTTGTAGGAACAACCGGAAATACTTCATCTTATAAAAATGAAAACCTTATTGAATTATCTTTGTTTTGGTATAATACACGTCTCTTTTGGAGAATATTTGTTATTTTTAAGTTATTTTACAAATCAGAGTGACGCTGAATTTCTGAACGGAACTTTCTTGTGCATGGTTAATCAATACCACTTTTATAGTTATTAATCGGTTTGAATATGTTATCCATATTAATATTATTATATCAATAACTATTTAATAAATAATAGTGCTTGTGTTTAAATATTCAGCAAATTTTACCGATTTACAGTTTTATAGTATCCGTGTGTATCCGTACGGTTTATTACATATCTAGTTGCACGCCGAGACCATATTATTTCATTTTACTGTTACATTAGTATCCCATATTTTATCTTGTGCATCCTACATAGTCATGATGTAATCCCTGATAAATATTTGTGCATCCATGCTTTATTTGTGCACCCGTACCTATTACAGTTTTATTATGAGCATCCGTTTGATACCTGTACACTACTTGACGTGACCTGATACACCACTACTTGACATGACTTGATACATGTACACAACCTGACATGACCTGATATATCACTACTTGACATGTTACCTGATCCTGTTTCTAATGCCGACAATCTTGACATGTTGTCCCGATGGACATATCCTGTTGTTTGTATAGACAAACATGTTCCTGCTTGATCCTGTGTTGGCATTAGTTTCAGATTTATCAATACCTGACTTGAACACATAACTTGGGGGTATGGGGAAATCAAGAATGTAACCGAACGTAACTCAAAGGGCTATCATATTGTTTGCCGTTTTTCCGGGCGTTACGGAATACCTATTGTTTGCCGTTTTTCCGGGCGTTACGGAATACCTATTGTTTGCCGTTTTTCCGGACGTTACGGAATAATCACCAATGGGTTATGATGAGAATTACATTAATTGATTTCGAAGACTTAGAATAGATAACCCAGCAGCACAGTTTAGATTGATCACTGCACGTCACTTATACTGATATACTTCACTGTTATATATTCCTGTTGACTTGTTACTGTTCTTACTCATGCCTGCATGTCCTGCTACCCCTTGATTATATTAATGTTGATATTATGACCCACTGACGTCTGGATTTTGTATGGCCCAGATCCTCTACCCTTGTCGCAGGCTGATCAGGTGTATTTCCGCCATCAGGCCGAGCAGTTAGTATCCAGTTAGTATCCAGTTTAGTTATGTTTACTTTCCAGATGTTATTGCTTATTGGATTTATCGCTTCCGCATATTATTTCTTGACTCGTTTATTCTGGCTCATGGACATATACTAGATAGTTTATTTTATTTCTACTGTTCTTGATATCTTATAGACAGCCGTAATGTGACTGTGGAGGGATGTTTCCTAACCACAGGTAGCATGGTTGGCTCTGTCACATGCCGATCTTAGTGCACTCTGGAAAGCGGGGCGTGACAACCAGTCTCGCCCGGAGCAGATGAGAGTGGCCGGGAAAGCCCGGCACTGGGCGGCGTCGGAGTTGTCTTGGAAGCTCATCCCTGCGGTGAACGCATCCAAATGGTCCTTTATGTCAGACTTGCCGTCGAAGAGGGAGACCTTTGGAGGCTTATTGCGAGAGGAGACATGGACAGCGAGCAGCTCCTCGGTGAATGGTTTGGTGAGCGAGTCGGCGGCGTACTTAGCCCCGTCGCTCGATCGGTGACCCTCCAGATGCAGACCCTCGATCTTCTCCTCGAGGGCGTCGAGTCGGTCGTGGTACCCTAACGACTCGGCACATTCTGATCCCAGGCCTCTGCTGTTGAAGGCCTGCGTCTGGCCTCGACCCCGGTTCCTCTCAATGAGGTTCCTAAGATCCCCCGGCGAGGTAGTCTTCGAGCCGTCGTGATGTGTCTCGTCCACGCTACCCCGTCGAGGGAGGGGGCGTCGGTCAGGCCTGGTAACAGGCGAGCTGACAGATATCTCCTTGGGAGGGACAGGTGCGTGAAGGATCTCGGGACGAGGCGCTGTCGCGACGGACCTTGGCGTTGAACTGTGAGGCGTCCAGCGGGCCTCAGAACGTATTGGCCCGGGAGATTTGTGGCCGTGGGAGGTAGCGACGCGGTGGTCGGCAGTGCCGACGCGGACGGAGTCTTCTCTTCCCCTGCAGGGGTCCCGGTCCCGAGACGGGGGAGCGGCGACCTGGGGATCTTGCCCTGCCATTTGGATGCGGATGGGCGCCTCCACGAAGTACGCGGGTCGGTCTATTCGGCCGACAAGGGTGCTAATGGCATTCGGCAGAGGCGGCGGAGGAGGTTCGTCCGCGCCTCTGCTGAGGGGGAGGCGGCGGCTAGTGCTTGGATCTTCGTGATGATCGCTCGCCATTGGATTAAGATCGGAAAGTGAACTTTTGTTTTTGTGGAATCAAGGAGTTCCCACAAACGGCGCCAGTTGACGTGACGTGGATCGCGCCAAGATGTTACCTTCCGTTGATCTGCTGATGGCGGCGATGGGTGGTTGAAATTGGATCTGGAGGCTGTCGCTTCTGAAGCGTGTGGATCTCAATGGGTTTGAGGTTGTGGTTGCCGAGCTACCTGCAAGGAAGTCCCGGGGTGGTTGTACCACCGAGGACCCTCCGACGGTCAAGTTAGACTAGAGATCCGAGCAGAGTAACAGCTTAGTGGAGTAAAAATGGCTTACTTGAACCGTCTGAAGAAGGGGTTTATATAGCGGTGGCAGCAGGCAGGGCAGGCGCGAGAATCATGCCGGCAGTTACGCTCCCGACGTTACGCCCGCGTGATGAGCGGGATCTCCCATTAATGGCGAGACAGGCTCGTTAATTGGGGATCGTGATGACGTGGAACGTGTGATGTGGCCGGCGGATATCTCGCGCATGGCGAGATTCGCGGGATGAGATTCGCGGGATGGCGGTTGCGCCTGTGAGCGGTGCCGTTGGTCGGTTGATGAGACCGAGGAAGATGATCTCGGCGGGAGAGCTCACGGACGAGCGAGAGAGCCGATGTATCTTGGTTCTGTGGCAGCCCGGAGACGAGCTAGTAGGCCGAGGAGACCAATTGTGCAGGGGCTCGGAGGTGAGCCAGCGTTTGCTTGTAGGACGGGCACAGGAGTGGTCTGGTCGGCCACTGTAGGTCCTCTCTTGTGAGCCCTGGGACACGTCATCTGCCACGTGTCATGATCTGGAAGATCACCGATATCGAGCATCATCAGACCCAAAAAATAATGGTGATTTACCATTAGCATCCAATTCTCAACAATCATGTGGTTTCATTTTATTTCTCAAACCCCCCCCCCCCCCCAAGCTCTTCCATTTCTTTATAAATTCATTGTGTGTGAGAGTGTTATATAGCCCAATACTTTCACATATCCTCTTTTCCCCTTGCCTTCCCTTGAGTCTCCTCAGCTTGTTCCTGGCTTTAGTCAGTCTAGTCTTTGTTTGTTTTCTTCTGTTAACACTTCGAAAGCAACAGCCAAATCAAAGTGTAGATATTATGCTTATTTCCCCTTATTTACTAAAAAAGAAATGGCAGACTTCGGCAAATGGAAAATAAGGATTATATTAGTTTGGTTTACTGAGCACAAGGCCGGTATGGTCGAAAGATTATCAACATGAACCCGTTGTTTCAATGATTCCGGTTTGGTTTACTGAAAAGAAACATTGCTTGAAGGTCTATCGAAAAGTCATCTCTTGATCAAGCTCTTTCATTAAATGATCGATATCATAACTCTCACGCCATTAACTTGGGAATTAACTAAGCCAATTCAAGAGCAGCTCATCTGCCAAGGGAGAGGGGATGCATTTCAACCTAGAAGAATTGTATATAGGAAAAAAAAAACCTCAAAAATATAGGGTGTAAAAGAAATAACCTCACGGGGACCAAACATGTAAAATTAATTAGTACGTTGATTAAAGAAAGAAAAATTAAGAGATAACTTCCATGTTGTTTCGAGATGATTGGATGATATTTACCTATGTTTAATTCATCTATTTATAAATCTTGTGAATGTTCATGCCGCTAGAAAGAAATCACAAGTTTGTACTTCGAAATGTAAAAGTGATCGTCATTTGTTGGTTCTCAACTATCATCGATCGGATCACATGTCTCAACAAATGTTAGGGTATATATACTTATATGGCGGAAGCTAAAACAAGACCAAATTCCCTAGAAGCTACCTAATGAGTCTGGTGATGAGAAGTTTTACTTTTATCCCTTTCAGCCTAAATTCTATCAACAAGCATGGCTGCTCCCATTGTAATGTTGGATGTCTTGTACTGTTTTGTTTTGTTTTATAGGTCATTTTTTGTTCTTGTTTTATTGGTTTAGTTGTTGAATTTTTTTCATTTGAGTTGATAATAATAATGAATAAAAGTCATCAGGCCGACAGACGTCTGACCTGAAGGGTCAGACGCCTGACCATGACGACAGACGTCTGTCCCTTCCAGGTCAGATGTCTGGAATTGGCTAGCGCGCTAACAAAACGCAGCCAAACGTCTGCACTGCACCTGTAAGGGACATGCGTTAGTATTTGGCTTCCACTTTATTTGCCAGAGAGGGTGCGAACGTCTTGCCTAACATACGTCCCAAATGGATCATATACGATAGTCAATTTGGAGATCTGCCGTAGGCCAAACATATTTTTAAGGGAGCATTATTCAGCCGTTGAACTTTGGGGTATCTAAGCAATACAAAGTAAATATACACAAGAAAAATAACAATAGATGTAACTGAACAACAACTTTTATTTATTAACAATTCTTTACAAGTACAACTTGAAATGTAAATACATGGATGGAAAGCGATGTCTAAACAATGGCATAACTGAAATGAAAAGTATGTACAAGTATCTAAAGCTCAGGGCCTTCAGTGTACTGCTCCAAGTGCTCATGCCTGGTCTCGAACTCTTTAGAGTCGGGTGCCCCTGACAACATTCCAAAGAAGAAGAGAAATAGGAATGTCGTCAGCGAACAAATGCTCAATAAGTTCTAAAGATGGGTAGAGATAGAATAGACAGAAAGAGAGTATAACTGGTAATATTTGATTATAATGCTAACGCAGTTGTTTGTAGTTTGATACGGAATATGCCCGTGTATACGAGAGGAGACCAATTTACACCGTGGACTTTGATAACCCGTAGTACAAGGCTCCGTCGAAAATATCACAGAACAACGGCATAAATGTAATTACATCTTTAGTGACCACCTCATGCCACCTTTAATTTGTTCCGCACCAGTCTACCTCATTATAAGCCCCGTAGTGTCTTATTGTATTGATTGTATTGTCTTGTAGTAAATGGAAGACTTGCCGAAACCATGATATCGGTAAATGGAATGGATATAAATGGATAGTCATGTAATCAGGATATATCCATGGCTCGGTTCGGTCATGTTCATGTTGTTATAAATTGTATTCTGGTATAGACAGATTCATGTTGTAAATGGAGTTATACTTGAATTGAATTCAAGTCATATTGATCAGGTTGAGACTCAGTCTGAGTCAGACGCTTAAAAAGAAAT
Source organism: Agapanthus africanus (assembly GCA_030015575.1). NCBI lineage: Eukaryota > Viridiplantae > Streptophyta > Magnoliopsida > Asparagales > Amaryllidaceae > Agapanthus > Agapanthus africanus. Next base: position 166,170,027 of record JASDDO010000028.1, on the reverse strand, counting down.
TGAAGTCCTAAATTAGTTTTGATATTATCGGTAACTGCTGCACATGAACGGCAGGATTTGTATCTTTTTCTAAGACAATTACCGTGTTGATAACACCGTTTGTTAGATTGTCTATCTTAGATAGGCAAGCACCCACATTCTTCGGCTTCCCGAGGCTCAAGAGAATTGGTCCCGCTCAAACCTATATTTACTAGGGTCCTTATTGTAAATTAGTATAACTTGAGGGGGTTTTACGTAAAAATAGTTTGATATATTTTCAAAATACACATCAACTATTTAATTATCGTCTTTAGGGTTTTCATAGTTGTATATTTTATAAAAGTGAAATTTCTAGTGAGTAGAACCTAGTTTTCATTATATAAGGTATTTTAATGAAATATTGGATTTGTATTGAACTGTAATGGTAGTTTCCTGTAATGGTGATTCCTTAGAAAAAATGAAATATTTGTATAATATATTTAAAATAGATCTTTTAATAATATTCATATATATATAACTTGTGCTCAGGCTTAGGTACTCGTTTCTGTATTTTGAAAAAAATTCGTACAAAAAGTTTAGAGTTGTTACATTCTACCCTCCTTATAAAAATTTCGTCTTTGAAATTTGTAGAAGGAAAGTGTAACAGATTCAAAGTAATTTAGTGATAGAACTATTAATAGTGCATGAAAAATATTTGGAAGAATAAAAAAATGCGAAAGTTTTGGTAAGATTGAAAAAGAGGTGATGCAATTACCAGGGTTATATTGGTCTACAGTCTCGGCTTCTACGGCTGCTAATGTGAAAGCCTGACGCCGGGGTACATTCCTCCTAGATAGAGGCACATACCTTTGTCCTTGAGGCATGTTTCTCTGCCTTCGAGGCATGTTCCTCGGTGCCTGATGGAATTGGCGATTAGGCTGTGCAGGAGGTCCACGTGGAGGTGGAGCTTGGAGTGCAAGACGAGATGCGGGAGCCTGGATAGCTGGCCGCTACGGGCAAGTGTTGTGAGTTGAAATTGGGTTGCATCTATAAGGACATGTTCCAATTCCATGATTGGATGCGCCACAAACTAAACACATGCCTTTTGCGCGCCTACAGTCCTTCCACGAGTGTCCATCCCTTTTGCAGCAGAAGCAAAAATCCGGACTTGGCTGGTTCTTGGTTTCTTTCGGTCTCCTGGGTTCAACAGTTGGGCTTGAAGAGGCTCCTTCAGCCATCTGAGTGGAAGGGCGCTTCACTCCGGCAGATTGAAGTCCGGCCTTCCTCTTCACTACTGCCTCGTATCTTCAGGCAGCCTTCAAAGCAAAATCATGAGTTGGGAAATCCCCTGTAGCTAAGGCAGCTTGGATTTCTTGGTCCAACCCATGCCGAAATCTTCTAGCCCTGATCTCAGCAGTAGGTATGAGATGGGTCACAAATCTGTTACGGTCTTGTGTTAGCTGTGTAGTATGTGATATAAAATTCAACATTGAGACATATCTTACCTGCTGAGCATGGTAAACTCATTGTAGGACCACGGTAGCGCCCCGACCTTCTGTCCGAGGCTAAAATGTGGACTATAAACCCGGATCGGACCATTAACCAACTACTAGCTAACTAGAGAAAGGGTAGAGAGCTATACTGAGCGATCCGTGTCCTTCGGTCTTCGGCCACCATCCCGATCTCCCCGCGGAATCTCCGGTCCCGATCTTTTCGTCGGAGAGGGCACCACATCACCGAGTCTTTTTACGGTCTCCCACCTCTGGACCGAGACAACTCGGACACGAAATTGGCAAGCCGACGTGTCCAAGATTGCTGTAGGCTAAGTGTAGAATGATATGTCTCGAGGGGGTTTATGAAGTTGCCATTTTAGAGTGGAGGAGAAATGAACTTTGGAGAGGGTAAGGAATTTTGTTGCAAGCCAAGAAAAAAATATGAGAACCATATTTTAACCACCCCAATCTTTTACAGCCCCCACCCCCATGTGTGGTCGGCCATGTGTTGTGAAGGGAGAGAATAATGCAAGGAAGAGAAAAGAGTGATCATTAGGAACAATGATCACAACCAAGTCAAATCAAAAACCCATCACCTCTCAAATCAAGTCATGATGAACAAATGGAAGTCAAAAGATGGTAGAATCATCATGAAACAACTACTTACAAAAGCCACCCTCCACTTTGCTAATTTGCACATTTGCAAATAACCCCGTCCACACCAATTTTCAGTCAAAGAAAGATAGAAAGGAAAATGGCCGAAACGGTATGTAAACTGGCAACTTCAAAAACGCGATCCGGTAACAAATTACTGGATAACCCCGCGACTGTATATACATACCCGCATTTGTATTTCGACCGAATACAAATGCAATGAGACAAAATCTACACTGTATAATATTAGGATCCGGCTTAAACCAAAGCCCGCTAGTATTATCCGTCCGATCATGATCCGTGCAATACCGCACGTATATGATCGAACCCTGCCATATATCCATACGGCCTCTACAACGTTTCGCCCGAAACTTGAGAAACTGTCTGTGGGGGACTCTAAAGACTCGTCAATACTTTGGCTGTAGATTTAACCACTAGCACGTCAGAGGTATTAGCCATACGTAACGGGCTACCAGGTATTGACCAAAAGGGACGTCGATGAGCGAACTCATCCTGACACCCTACTGAGCCTGTCAGTGATAATATTCATACAGTCTGGTCCGTTTGTCTATGAGCATCGCATGGCGGGCCTAGGGGGTTGGTAAAAGTCAGACCCCCAAAAGCGGTACAAGTCGTGTCGGAGTGTAGCCCAGAACACCCTGAGATACTACTGGAATACCTACCAGTAAATCTCCTGCCTTGGCCAAGGACTTCGTGTAATGGCTCTCCTAGACACAGCGCGACCTCACCCCCAATACCGGGAGAGACGAACCCCTGCAGATCCGCTCACTGCCTCCATATGGCTCGGGACTGTACCCAACTAAAACCTGTTTGCACGACTCCTTTGAGCCGTGGTAGGGTAGTAATCAAAGTACAGTGGGAACTCATACGAGACAAATGACGATCTCAGGTCGATGAACTAACCTGTACACATGTCACCAGGGAACTGCTATCTGACATCAGGTATAAAACCAACTAGCATGTTCCCGGCGAGTCATGTCCGGTGTACTCATAACCCAATGAGCACCTGTATACATCTTAGGTGAACCAACTGACACCAGTGGCTTGTGAGACCGGCCACCGTCCCTCGTCGGGGTCTCGACTGTATACACTAGTCTACTCTGGAGTATCGATGCCCTGTCTCGAAAACTCCCACAACTAGGGACCTTTTAAGGATGTGCTTATAGACCCCACCTCCCACGTATATGATCGCCATCATACTGCTGGCCGTCAAGCAAGAATCTTAAGGGCTCTATCAACGTGCAATAGTGACCTCTAAGGTCACCTAAACCTGTACACGATGATAAAGATAAATCAGATAGCATACTATCATCTTGAGTAAGACTGTCCTACCGGTATAGGTCCTCCCTCAATCATTGCAATCACGTGCCTGTGATCCAATAATTGACTCTGAGGGCACTATATCCAACAATCTCCCACTTGCACTCAAGGCTAATTATTGCGATATTGCATACTCACAGCCCGTGTGATACCGAACACCTAACTCCTCTACTAATGAGTCTCACAAAACCCGTTTACGAAACTATTATGTTCGAGGAATAGTCTCAGTGAGTGGATCCGCCCTAATGTTTCTTTCTATGTCTCTCTTTATCTCAAGTTCGTGGAGAAAGCCATCTCCCGAAATGAGTAATACCTGTCTTAGAATATGTCTAGATATCTGATGGGACCTAGCTCATAAATGAACTCCAAATCCAAACTTCTTAGACTATATTGTCTACTGAAACCAATCAGTATCCTGAGCCATGCCTCCCTTAGTATCCCCTTGGATCACCTGTCCAAAATACTGCCCCTCGTCAGAAGGAAAACTATAACTCTGACAATCTCTATCATCCAGGTCATCTTGGAAGCCTAGAATGATAACTGTCTCCCGAATGAGGCTGTCGTTATCATATCCCTAGAACATTCACTTATGTTCTAAAACTGCTTCCGAATGTTTCTCCAGAATTGGATCAATATCTACTTACTGCATCTCGTGCAAAAACAATATCTGGTGTGGTACTTGACATCTCATGATTGACTCAATTTCCTGAGCAAGTGATCTGCCAATCATGCACATCCCTCTCCCCTTTAGTATGTAAGACACATTTAGAGAGGGTGACTCCATCACCTGTAGGTACACTACCGTGCCAGGAGTCGTCCATTCTAAAACACCTTTAGAATGCTGTCTAAGTACCCAGATTGGAAAACTACCCAAATCTAGATCTAAAACCATAGAACTAGTAACCAGAATATCTGATGTAATATCCATGTCCTTTGTGGAGAAACCACTGTGTGACGACCAAAGTATAACCGATCGTAGTATAGGAATATCACTTCCTACTTTGTGTATGTCATCCAAATACCAGGACATCACACCCTACTACCATCTTAACAGATCCATCCCCTATTCTGATGAAGTCAAACCTATGACTGTCATATCAGAAATAGATGATCTATCTCCGCTATATTTTCTTTAGTCTATAAATAGACATAAGCCACTTGTCCACTATGCTTCTGCTGCTCCCACTGACTATGACAACCCTCTGGCAGAGTCATATACACGTGCACTTCTAAAGTAGTTCAGAACGACGCTATACTCATCCTCTTGCCGAGTTTCATAGTCTGGAACAACAACAATGGCAAGTCTGGGTAAACAAGAACCTCCCTGCCACCGTCCTTGAGGCTACTGAAGTACCTCTCGGGTGCTTGAGGTTACCCACCTTATCTGCGGAGTGACAAATGGAATGTCAAATCAGATTGAATGTTTAAGTTCTCATCAAATTTTCAGTAATCGTTTGCGGTTCTGAAATCACTTCCAGTTCTACCATACTCCCACTACTGTTTTCTGAAAAAAATCCATTTTACTAAAACTGTGGCGAGTCAAGAACAATATCACTATTGATCTTCCAGATGGTAGAAAATCAACCCTCGTCATAATCCGGGTCAACCCACAAACAGCCATTACAGAAACGTGCCTTGAATTATCCAGAGTCTGGTTTTAAGCATATGCCGGACAACTCCCCGTACCTTAACATCGTTAAGATATGAACCATTCTATATCCAATATAAAAACAGAGGTACTGATTTAATTGGAACCAGATTCAAATCGTGCAGCTGTCTCCAGTGCATGTCAACTAAATGGAAGGAAGCCGATCAGCGTTACTCACCTTAGGAATGCTTCCAATTATGAGTAACCTGAAAGAGAAACAAGTTCCCTTAATCATTACTATTAACTGAATACCATACACAAGTATCTACATCTTCGATCACCTTGAAGAATCCCGATACTTGCAACATCTGGTTCTCTACTTTACTCTTATACCTATAACTTCTCAATACTTGGACCTTGTGTTTCTACGAAACAACTGTCTAAGAACTAGAGAAGTCATAAGTAAACAGAGTATAGTACGAGAACCAACCCCTCTGTCCTAATGGACACTGGACAACATACAATACTCTGTATAAGTCCCCTGAGTCGAATAACTCAAACCCTGTGTATCGTAGGTTGAAAACTATACTTATGGTTAAGAAGAATTACACCGCTGTTTAATGCTCCTTACCTAACCATCCACTGATATAGGTAAATGTCATGGACATAATTTCAAAAAGGTATATCTCACTCTATAAAAATAGACGTACAGATATATCAATTTGAAATTGGTGCATAACAGCGGATATTTAAAACCAAATATTTGCCGTCGGGCAAACTACCCAGGTGATTTCCTCAAATATCACCAATTACAACGAATCCCGATATAATGAGGGCAATCATCTAATTCCCAATAACTTACTCCCACTCATCATCTGTAAAACCATACAGATGTGAGAATCTTACCTGGTAAATACATACCCTGGAGCAAGGGCTAATTGGGAAATCAGTTTTCTTTTAACAGTATACAGTGAAACTGAAATATTGAAATATTTCGTAGGGGTATCCGGGTATTCCTAGTAACGCCTCTTCCATTATCCATATTCACAACTGTAACCGTATATTTCTTTGCCATCTCTCCAAATCCCTTCATATGTCTTTAGTTATTACCTTCTGCACACCCCTTTAGGCCAAATGGTTTTCTTCCTTCCCTACCGTTCGGCACCAGCCTATGGTTTGGAAGAAGACTATCCAATAAGCATAATGGGTGTGCTGTCCTAATCCTAGGAGCACTCGCAGCCTGAGAGAAGGTGATGATAAGAGACAACTGAATAAACCTTATTCCTATTTCTCCTGAACCAGAATCCATCTCCGAACTGGAACAAGTTCCTTTCGAGTTCGTATATAACCATACGATGGAATATCCAAATAACTGTGGATCTTCGTAGTGATACGGAGTGTTTTGGAGAAATACAAAGGTGAAGTAGGAGTGGTAATGAAATACTTGGTTTGGTCGTGAATAGCAGTCGCAATTTACTTTGCTCTCCTTCTAATCCCTTTATTTGTCTTTACTTAATACCTTCTGTACACCTTTTAGGCTAAATGGTTTTCTTCATTCCCTACCATTCGGCACTTGCCTATGTTTTGAAAGAAGACTATCCAATTAGCATAATAGGTGTACCGTCCTAATCCAAGGAGCACTCACAACCTGAGAGAAGGTAAAAGGAAAAGACAACTGAATAGTCCTATTCGTTTTCTCCAGAACCGGAAACCATCCTCGAATCTGGAACAAGTTCCTTCAAGTTCGTATATAACCATACGATGGTTTTATCAAATGGAAGTGGATGTTCGTAGTAATACGGGGTGTTCTGGAGAAAAGGGTAAAAGTAGGAGTGGCAATGAGATATGCAACTCCGACAATCCAAAACCAGTGTTATAAGAAGGTTCGGTTAATCTTGGTCACTTAGTCATAGTTAAGGGTTGGGCCATGGTCGCTGCCAAAGAGAGAGAGAGAAAAGAAACACTCAGCATGCACTCTAACCTAGATCAGAATGGTTATCAATTTATCTAATCAGGAAACCTCTCACTGTATTCTCAAATTCTCCTCCAAACCTGAAAGAAGAATTAGTCGGAATCACCCGAGGAGTAAACCAACTCATCAGCGGGAATCGGGATCCAACTATCATCGCATGATAACGTGACGGAATCCACTCACGTTATCACACTCCAGAAGGTATGCGCATGCCTGGCAAATTTCAGTTTCTTTAGAAACTCCCGATGTGATTTTTACCCCTAGGACCCAATTGACCTTGACACAGTCAACAAATCAAAGAGTCCTAGTCAAGTTCAACCCGTCATTATCCTGGATTGCATTAAACCCACCCGTGCGAGCCCTTGACACAGTCAACAAGGCCGCACGACTGTCCTAACTAATCCCATTAATATGCCACAAACAAACACTACTCAGCTACCGCACACTACGCCTTGACACAGTCAACAAACGCAGCACGAATACTAAGTAATACTTGTAAGAAATGACGGAGGGCTACGTCTAGTTTTTGGCGAAAAACTCTTAATGTAATGAACTTGATATCGTTGAAGGAACTGCATAGCTTTTTATAAAAATATAGTGGCGAAAACCTTTGCTAAAGAGGTCACTCCCCGTGAAGGGATCTCGGCTCTTTCCCCGTAGAATGAGGTGCAGGATATTCCAACTGAATACCACGATGCAAAGCAAAAGTAATCGACTATAGTGAAGTTATTACCCTGACGCAAACTTCTGTCCAAGGGGTCACTCCCGGTGAAGAGATCTCGGCCCTTGTCTCGTCGACTGAGGTGCTGGATATTCATAACCGAATACCACTGTGCAAAACAAAAGAGAACGTCCTTGCAATAACAGCTTTTTGAAAAATGTTCCAACAACATCAGAATATGTTTGTTTAGCTTGCATTGATCCGAATTAATGCAGTCCCATCAATTGATCACACAAATAAAGAACGAAAATACGATGTACATATATGCCATCCGCATTCTCCACTGGGTCTCGTCATCACCCGTTAGGTTACTTAACTAACGACAGAGCGGGGACTGGACTAGCGCGGATGCAAAACACATACAACATCTACTAGTATATATATCAATATATAATATTCGCTCAAGACGTGATAAAAAGCAACATCACAGAAATGTAATAAGTATCACAGAACAATACAGATATCTGGGATCCCGGGGTTTTATAGAGCCGCTACTGAAACCCGACGTTCCCTTGGTCGTGTGGATAGCCTGTGCAATAAAATCCTAGATCCCTACGGGCGCGGTAAGTTACCCGCCAAAACCTGAAACGAGGAAGCCCCCTTCAACAACGTGAATGGACCACCTAGTATTTCACGGAATCCGGTAACTTGAGCACCTCTCCTTGGGTCAACCTGTACCCCCTACAAGTGCGGCGAATAGTCCGCCAATTCTAGAGTGAAGCCCTCTCCGTCTCAACGCCATGAGATGCGGGCCCGTTGCCCTCTAGAACCCGGCTATCCGTGCACCCCACCGCGAGCTAATCCTAGTACAGAAAGTAAAATATACAACGGGTACATCGACCTCAGCCCGGTCGTGCCCCAAAAGAATAATATACAAACAGACAGTAACGACAGTCTACATGTCGGACGCTCGCCCGCAATATCAAATGTACATATATAACCAAACTGTACTACCATTGCATCCAGGCTATCCACCACGACAAATCCGCAACATCACAGCACAACACAGAACATCAACGTGAATGTCACGTTCGCAAATCCGTCTAAAAGGGCTATAGCAGTTAGACAGCATTTACCGATCAAGTGACATTCACGGTCCCAGACATAATGTAAATACTGTGAACTAATATGTTTAAAATTTTTGATCGACTAAATTTCTCAAAATGGGCCCCAAGTACAATACTCAGTACACAAAATAAATTTGGGCCCAAACAGAATATACCAAAACCCCCAATTCCAACACAGAGATCTACTGAAGAAATTTGGTGCACTGTTGCTACAGTACGACCGCTGATCCGCCTCCAAAACATGGTTATGGCCGCGGATCCGCCGCGCTACAGTAAAATCAGCGAACCAAATTTTTCCAGAATTCTCAAAAAACCCTGCATGATTTTCTGAGATGCTCAAAAATAATTTTAGGGCAGTTTAAAAAATCGACAGAAACACAGAGCTTGGAAATGCGGTTTTCGGAATTTTCGTTCGATCGAAATTCTAAACACGTTAGAGCAAACTAGTAAAGGTTAATGGCGTGGCTCTGATACCATGTAGGACTACGGTAGCGCTCCGGACTTCTGTCCGAGGCCAAAATGCGGAAAACAAAAACTTTTCTTTAAACAGAAACCGGCGCTACCGCGGACTATAAACCCGGATCGGACCATTAACCAACTACTAGCTAACTAGAGAAAGGGTAGAGAGCTATACCGAGCGATCCGTGTCCTTCGGTCTTCGGCCACCATCCTGATCTCCCCGCGGAATATCCGGTCTCGATCTCTTCGTCGGAAAGGGCACCACATCACCGAGTCTTTTTACGGGCTCCCACCTCTAGACCGAGGCAACTCGGACACGAAGTTGGCAAGCCAACGTGTCCTAGATTGCTGTAGGCCTAGTGTAGAATGCTATGTCTCGAGGGGGTTTATGAAGTTGCCATTTTAGAGTGGAGGGGAAATGAACTTTGGAGAGGGTAAGGAATTTTGTTGCAAGCCAAGAAAAAATATGAGAACCATATTTTCCCCACCCCAATCTTTTACAGCCCCCACCCCCTTGTGTGGCCGGCCATGTGTTGTGAAGGGAGAGAATAATGCAAGGAAGAGAAAAGAGTGATCATTAGGAACAATGATCACAACCAAGTCAAATCAAAAACCCATCACCTCTCAAATCAAGTCATGATGAACAAATGAAAGTCAAAGGATTGTAGAATCATCCTGAAACAACTACTTACAATAACCACCCCCCACTTTGCTAATTTGCACATTTGCAAATAACCCCCTCCACACAAATTTTCAGCCAAAGAAAGATAGAAAGGAAAATGGCCGAAACGGAATGCAAACTGGCAACTTCAAAAAAGCGATCCGGTAACAAATTACTGGATAACCCCGCGACTGTATATACATACCCGCATTTGTATTCCGACCGAATACAAATGTAATGAGACAAAATCTACACTGTATAATATTAGGATCCGGCTTAAACCAAAGCCCGCTAGTATTATCCGTCCGATCATGATCCGTGCAATACCGCACGTATATGATCAAACCCTGCCATATATCCATACGGCCTCTACAACGTTTCGTCCGAAACTTGAGAAACTATCTGTGGGGGACTCTAAAGACTCGTCAATACTTTGGCTGTGGATTTAACCACTAGCACGTCAAAGGTATTAGCCATACGTAACGGGCTACCAGGTATTGACCAAAAGGGACGTCGATGAGCGAACTCATCCTGACACCCTACTGAGCCTGTCAGTGACAATATTCGTACAGTCCGGTCCGTTCGTCTATGAGTATCGTATGGCGGGCCTAGGGGGTTGGTAAAAGTCAGATCCCCAAAAGCGGTACAAGTCGTGTCGGAGTGTAGCCCAGAACACCCTGAGATACTACTGGAATACCTACCAGTAAATCTACTGCTTTGACCAAGGACTTCGTGTAATGGCTCTCCTAGACACAGCGCGACCTCACCCTCAATACCGAGAGAGACGAACCCCTGCAGATCCGCTCACTGCCTCCATGTGGCTCGGGACTGTACCCAACTAAAACCTGTTTGCACGACTCGTTTGAGCCGTGGTAGGGTAGTAATCAAAGTACAGTGGGAACTCACACGAGACAAATGACGATCTCAGGTCGATGAACTATCTTGTACACAAGTCACTAGGGAACTGCTATCTGACATCAGGTATAAAACCAACTAGCATGTTCCCGGCGAGTCCTGTCCGGTGTACTCATAACCCAATGAGCACATGTATACATCTTAGGTGAACCAACTGACACCAGTGGCTTGTGAGACCCGCCACCGCCCCTCGTCGGGGTATCGACTGTATACACTAGTCTACTCTGGAGTATCGATGCCCTGTCTCGAAAACTCCCACGACTAGGGACCTTTTAAGGATGTGCTTATAGACCCCACCTCCCACGTATATGATCGCCATCATACTGCTGGACATCAAGCAAGAATCCTAAGGGCTCTATCAACGTGCAATAGTGACCTCTAAGGTCACCTAAACCTGTACACGATGATAAAGATAAACCAGATAGCATACTATCATCTTGAGTAAGACTGTCCTACCGGCATAGGTCCTCCCTCAATCATTGCAATCACGTGCCTGTGATCTAATAATTGACTCTAAGGGCACTATATCCAACAAACTCAGTATCATACTCATCCACAGATTTGGTCCACATCGAACCCTGTTGTAGATGGATGAATTGTTGTTCCATGTCAAATCGGGCAGTCTCAGGGAAGTATTTCGCGTCGAACATAGCGTGAAAAGTTTTCCATTCTATCGGCTGTTCAAGACGGCTTTCTTCCGCCTTCCACCAAACTCGGGCGTTATCTGTGAGTTGCAGCTTCGCAACTCGTACCCAAGCAACCTCTGGCACTTGTGCTGCTTCCAGATCATCCTCAACACTCTGAGCCTATTCATCAGCTTCCAAGGGGCTCTCTTTCCCAGAAAAGTTCTTAGGGTGCAGTGCCCGGAATTGCTTCACTCTGGGTGCTTCTGCTTCTGGGCGGTTCATCAGAATAGCAGTCTACTGCTGCTGTCCTTCCATGAGTCTGCGGATTGCCTCAAGCTGTACCGTCTGCTCGTTGATCGAAGCAGCGAGGTGGGCGTAAGCGGTAGAGGTGGTGGTGTGTTGTTAATATTGGTACTGGTATTGTTTGGAGAATTCATAACCTTGAAAGAAAATTTTAGGTTAGAATAGATTCAAAATATATGAAATTGTAAGATTCAAGGAATATGAATTGGAAAGAATGTTTTTAGTTGCTGATTCTTGTGTTATATTGTTTAGGACTTCATGAAGAATTGACCTGCATGTCCATGTAGAATTAACCTGCATAGGCCACTAACAAAACCTGTCACGTCCCGCTTTCCGGTCTACGGAGAGGGGACGCGGCGTGGTCCGCTACGTATTTACTCCGAAGTAAACACGCTAAGCGTATCTAAGCAATATAAAGTAAATGTACACAAGAAAAATGGCAATAGATATAATTGAACTCCGGCTTTTATTTATTGACAATTCTTTAAAAGTACAACTGGAAATGTAAATACATGGATGGAAATCAATGCCTAAATAATGACATAACTGAAATGAAAAGTATGTACATGTATCTAAAACTCTGGGCCTTCAGTGTACTGCTCCATGTGCTCCTGCCTGGTCTCGAACTCTTCAGAGTCGGGTCCTCCTAACAACATTCCAAAGAAGAAGAGAAATAGAAATGTCGTCAGCGAACAAACACTCGGTAAGTTCCAAAGATGGGTAGATATAGAATAGACAGAAAGAGAGTATAACTAGTAATGTTTGATTATAATATTAACGCAGTTGTTTGTAGCTTGGTACAGAATATGCCAGTGTATACGAGAGGAGTCCAACTTACACCGTGGACTTTGGTAACCTGTAGTACAAGGCTCCGTCGAAAATACCACGGAACAACGACATGGATGTAATTACGTCTTTAGTGACCACCTCGTGCCACCTTTAACATGTTATGTACCAGTCTACCCTTTTATAAACCCCGTAGTGTCTTATTGTATTGATTGTACTGATTGATTGTATTATCTTGTAATAAATCGAAGACTTGCCGAAACCTTGATATCGGTAAATGGAATGGATATAAATGGATAGTCATGTAATCAGGGTGTATCCATGGTTCGGTCCAGTCATGTTCAAGTTATTATAGATTATATTCTGGTATAGACAGATTCATGTTGTAAATAGAGTTATACTTGAATTGAATTCAAGTCATATTGATCTGATTGAGACTCAGTCTGAGTCAGACACTTAAAAAGAAATTGAAGTCCTGAATTAGTTTTGATGTTACCGGTAACTGTTGCACATGGACGACAGAATTTATGTCTTTTTCCAAGACAATTACCGTGTTGATAACACCGTTTGTTAGATTGTCTATCTTAGATAGGCAAGCACCCACATTCTCCGGCTCCCCGAGGCTCAAGAGAATTGGTCCCGCTCAAACCTATATTTACTAAGGTCCTTATTGTAAATTAGTATAATTTGAGATGGTTTTATGTAAAAATAGTTTGATATATTTTCAAAATACACCTCAACTATTTAATTATCGTCTTTAGGGTTTTCATAGTTGTATATTTTATAAAAGTGAAATTTCTAGTGAGTAGAACGTAGTTTTCATTGTATATGATATTTTAATGAAATATTGGATTTGTATTGAACTGTAATGGTAGTTTCCTGTAATGGCGATTCCTTAGAAAAAATGGAATGTTTGTATAATATATTTAAAATGGATCTTTTGATAATATTCATATATATATATTTAATAAAATAAATTTTCTTTATTTTGTAGAAATCTCATTTTCTTAAAAATAGGATTAAAAATTATATCGAGATCGAATGCTCCTTGCGGAGGTCTGCATCTCGCTCTACTAGACCCGAGGACGTGCGATAACCCGCACCATCCCGATCGGGGTTCCCCGAAATGGGTTGTAGAGGCACAATTGTAAGGAATTAATGAACACACTTTTTAAAGAAAACGGTTTTGTAATAGTTTAGGATATTTTATTGTAACTCGTAATGTTCCCACAAATATTGTCCAAAAGTAAATCGTGCTATGTCCAATACGTGTTTTGTGATGAGGTAGGTCATTACCTCGTGAGTTTTCTAAAGGTAATACGGCAAAAAGTGGATAACAATATTGTTTGTAAATATGGTGGTATTTTATTGTAAAAATAAAATAAAGATTGCGACATAATTTATTTTGAGATGAAACTTATTCTAATGTGTTTATTTATATTTGTTAAATATTATATGAGAGTATGGTATTTTATGGTTTAAGAAAAATATAATTTTTTAAAGAAAAACGAATCGGAAGTCGGAATAACTCCGCTTCCGACAAGTTTTGAAAAATGAAAGTTTTAGAATAGCAGAAGAAGAGGGGAGAAGGGACTTATAAGCTAGAGAACAAGAGAAGAGAGAGGGGAAACTATTGGAACCGTCAGGGCGTCGTTTCGTAGCCGGAATTTTCTCGAAACATCGTCGGATCTTCGCCTTTGCTAACTCCACTTACGCAACTTGGGACTTGGAAATTTTATAGAGTTTTTGTGAGGAAATTCTGAATGAGGAGGGGTGAAATATGGTGTGGTATTTATAGAGAAAATTATGGTTTAGGGTAATGAAGAATAGAATTAAAATGTGCATTAAAAATGGATTAAAGAGGGGATTTATCATTCTCTAGATAAATGCAGAGAAATCAAACAACATGGGGGTAGTGGGGTACGCCAAGGGGTGCTGAAGTTAAATTTTGGGAGCATTTGGTATGGTTTGGACCGTTGGTGCCGGCCCAAATCACGATCTCACTGGTCATTTTGGAAGGGATGGGGCTTGGATTGGGGCCACGAGTCCTAAGCTGTATAAATAGCATTTTCCACATGTTTGTTTTTATTGTGACTTTTCATTTTACGTACGGTGCACGTGCAAACCTTTGAGCTTCTAAAAATTTAAAAGAAAAATAAATAAAAATAATATGCGGCTGATGAGATTTGAACTTTGGTGCTATGTCTCAGCAGTGCAAGGTCTTACCAGTGAGCTACAAGCTCTTTCTTGCTGTTCAAAAGCAAATTTAATTTATAACTTGTGCTCAGGCTTAGGTACTCATTTCTGTATTTTGAAAAAAAACTCGTACAGAAAGTTTAGGGTTGTTACATTCTACCCTCTTATAAAATTTTCGTCCTCGAAATTTGTAGAAGGAAAGTGTAACAGATTCAAAGTAATTTAGTGATAGAACTATTGATGGTGCATGAGAAATGTTTGGAAGAACGAAAGAATGCGAAAGTTTTGGTAAGATTGAAAAAGAGGTGAGGGAATTACCAGGGTTACCTTGGTCTACAGTCTCGGCTTCTACGGCTGCTAATGTGAAAGCCTGATGCCAGGGTACATTTCTCCTAGCTAAAGGCACATTCCTTTGTCCTTGGGGCATGTTTCTCTTCCATCGAGGTATGTTCCTCAGTGCCTGATGGAATTGACGATTAGGCTGTGCAGAAGGTCCACGTGGAGGTGGAGCTTGGAGTGCAAGACGAGATGCAGGAGCCTGGATAGCTGGCCGCTACGGGTAAGTGTTGTGAGTTGAAATTGGGTTGCGTCTATAAGGACATGTTCCAATTCCATGATTGGATGCGCCACAAACTAAGCACATGCCTTTTGCTCGCATACAGTCATTCCACAAGTGTCCATCCCTTTTGCAGCAGAAGCAAAAATCCGGACTTGGCTGATTCTTGGTTTCTTCCGGTCTCCTGGGTTTAACAGTTGGCCTTGAAGAGGCTCCTCCAGCCATCTGAGTGGCAGGACGCTTCACTCCGGCAGATTGAAGTCCGACCTTCCTCTTCACTACTGCCTCGTATCTTCGGGCAACCTTCAAAGCAAAATCATGGGTTGGGAAATCCCTTGTAGCTAAGGTAGCTTGGATTTCTTGGTGCAACCCTTGCTGAAATCTTATAGCCCTGATCTCAGTAGTCGGTATGAGATGGGCCGCAAATCTGTTACGGTCTTGTGTTAGCTGTGTAGTATGTGATATAAAATCGAACATTGAGACAAATCTTACCTACTGAGCATGGTAAACTCAGCATCATACTCATCAACAGATTTGGTCTACATCGAACCCTGTTGTAGATGGATGAATTGTTGTTCCATGTCATATCGGGCAGTCTCAGGGAAGTATTTCACGTCGAACATGGTGCGAAAAGTTTTCCATTCGATCGGCTGTTCAAGATGGCTTTCTTCCGCCTTCTACCAAACTCGGGCGTTATCTGTGAGTTCCACCTTTGTAACTCGTACCCAAGCGACCTCTGGCACTTGTGCTGCTGCCAGATCATCCTCAACACTCTGAGCCCATTCTTCAGCTTCCAAGGGGCTCTCTTTCCCAGAAAAGTTCTTAGGGTGCAGTGCCCGGAATTGCTTCACTCCGGGTGCTTCTGCTTCTGGGCGGTTCATCAGAATAGCAGTCTACTGCTGCTGTCCTTCCAGGAGGCTGCGGATCGCCTCAAGCATTACCGTCTGCTCGTTGATCGAAGCAGTGAGGTAGGCGTAAGCGGTAGAGGTGGTGGTGTGTTATTGAAATTGGTACTGGTGTTGTTTGGAGAATCCATAACCTTGAAAGAAAATTTTGGGTTAGGATAGATTCAAAATATATGAAATTGTAAGATTCAAGAAATATGAATTGGAAAGAATGTTTTTAGTTGCTGATTCTTGTGTTATATTGCTCAGGACTTCATCAAGAATTGACCTGCATGTCCATGCAGAATTGACCTGCATGGGCCACCAACAAAACCTGTCACGCCCCGCTTTCCGGTATACGGGGTGGGAACGCGGCGATGTCCGCTGTGTATTTACTCCGAAGTAAACATACTAAGTGTATCTAAGCAATATAAAGTAAATGTACACAAGAAAAATGACAATAAATATAATTGAACAGCAGCTTTTATTTATTAACAATTCTTTAAGAGTACAACTGGAAATGTAAATACATGGATAGAAAGCAATACCTAAACAATGACATAACTGAAATGAAAAGTATGTACAAGTATCTAAAACTCTTGGCCTTCAGTGTACTGCTCCATGTGCTCCTTCCTGGTCTCGAACTCTTCAGAGTCGGGTCCTCCTGACAACATTCCAAAGAAGAAGAGAAATAGAAATGTTGTCAGCGAACAAACACTCGGTAAGTCCCAAAGATGGGAAGACATAGAATAGACAGAAAGAGAGTATAACTAGTAATGTTTGATTATGCCCGTGTATACGAGAGGAGTCCAACTTACACCGTGGACTTTGGTAACCCGTAGTACAGGGCTCCGTCGAAAATACCACGGAACAACGGCATGGATGTAATTACGTCTTTAGTGACCACCTCGTGCCACCTTTAACATGTTCCGTACTAGTCTACCCTTTTATAAACCATGTAGTGTCTTATTGTATTGATTGTACTGATTGATTGTATTGTCTTGTAGTAAATGGAAGACTTGTCGAAACCATGATATCGGTAAATGGAATGGATATAAATGGATAGTCATGTTATCAGGGTATATCCATGGTTCGGTTCGGTCATATTCATGTTATTATAGATTGTATTCTGGTATAGACAGATTCATTTTGTAAATGGAGTTATACTTGAATTGAATTCAAGTCATATTGATCAGATTGAGACTCGGTCTGAGTCAGACACTTAAAAAGAAATTGAAGTCCTGAATTAGTTTTGATGTTATCGGTAATTGCTGCACATGGACGGCAGGATTTGTGTTTTTTTCCAAGACAATTACCGTGTTGATAACACCGTTTGTTAGATTGTCTATCTTAGATAGGCAAGCACCCACATTCTCCAGCTCCCCGAGGCTCAAGAGAATTGGTCCCGCTCAAACCTATATTTACTAGGGTCCTTATTGTAAATTAGTATAACTTGAGGGGGGTTTATGTAAAAATAGTTTGATATATTTTCAAAATACACCTCAACTATTTAATTATTGTTTTTAGGGTTTTCATAGTTGTATATTTTATAAAAGTGAAATTTCTAGTGAGTAGAACCTAATTTTCATTGTATATGGTATTTTAATGAAATATTGGATTTGTATTGAACTGTAATGGTAGTTTCCTGTAATGGTGATTCATTAGAAAAAATAGAATATTTGTATAATATATTTAAAATAGATCTTTTGATAATATTCATATATATATTTAATAAAATAAATTTTATTTATTTTATAGAAATCTCATTTTCTTAAAAATAGTATTAAAAATTCCATCGAGATCGAATGCTCCTTGCGGAGGTTTGCATCTCACTCTACTAGGCCCGAGGACGTGCGATAACCCGCACCATCTCGATCGGGGTTCCCCAAAATGGGTTCTAGAGGCACAATTGCAAGGAATTAATGAACACTCTTTTTAAAGAAAACGGATTTGTAATAGTTTAGGGTATTTTATTGTAACTCGTAATGTTCCCACAAATATTGTCCAAAAGTAAATCGTGCTATGTCCAATATGTGTGTTGTGATGAGGTAGGTCCTTACCTCATGAGTTTTCTAAAGTTAATACGGCAAAAAGTGGATAACAATATTGTTTGTAAACATGGTGGTATTTTACTGTAAAAATAAAATAAAGATTACAACATGATTTATTTTGAGATGAAACCTTTTTTAATGTGTTTATTTATGTTTGTTAAATATTATATGAGAGTATGGTATTTTATGGTTTAAGAAAAATGGAATTTTAAAAAAAAAACGAATCGGAAGTCGGAATAACTCCTCTTCCGACGAGTTATGAAAAATGAAAGTTTTAGAATAGCAGAAGAAGAAGGGAGAGGGGACTTATAAGCTAGAGAACAAGAGAAGAGAGAGGGGAAGCTATTGGAACCGTCAGGGCGTCGTTTCGTCGCCGGAATTTTCTCGAAACGTCGTCGGATCTTCGCCCTTTGCTAACTCCACTTGCACAACTTGGGGCTTGGAAATTTTATAGAGATTTTGTGAGAAAATTCTGAATGAGGGGGGTTGAAATGTGGTGTGGTATTTATAGAGAAAATTTGGGTTTAGGGTAATGAAGAATAGAATTAAAATGTGCATTAAAAATGGATTAAAGAGGTGATTTATCATTATCTAGATAAATGCAGAGAAATCAAACAACATAGGGGTAGTGGGGTAGGCTAAGGGGTGCTAGGGTTAAATTTTGGGAGCATTTGGTACGGTTTGGACCGTTGGTGCCGGCCCAAATCACGATCTCACCGGTCATCTTGGAGGGATAGGGCATGGATTGGGGCCACAAGTCCTAAGCTGTATAAATAGTATTTTCCACATGTTTGTTTTTATTGTGACTTTTCATTTTACGTGCGGTGCACGTGCAAACCTTTGAGCTTCTAAAAATTTAAAAGAAAAATAATAAAAATAATATGTGGATGATGGGATTTGAACTCAGGTGCTATGTCTCAGCAGTGCAAGGTCTTACCAGTGAGCTACAAGCTCTTTCTTACTGTTCAAAAGCAAATTTAATTTATAACTTGTGCTCAGGCTTAGATATTTCTTTCTGTATTTTGAAAAAAATTCGTACAGAAAGTTTAAGGTTGTTACTTTCTACCCTTCTTATAAAAATTTCGACCTCGAAATTTGTAGAAAAAAAGTATAACAGATTCAAAATAATTTAGTGATAGAACTATTGATAGTGCATGAAAAATATTTGGAAGAACGAAAGAATGCGAATGTTTTGGTAAGATTAAAAAAGAGGTGAGAGAATTACCAGGGTTACATTGGTCTACAGTCTCGGCTTCTACGGCTGCTAATGTGAAAGCCTGACGCCAGGATACATTCCTCCTAACAAGAGGCACATTCCTTTGTCCTTGGGACATGTTTCTCTGCCCTCGAGGAATGTTCCTCGGTGCCTGATGGAATTGGCGATTAGGCTGTGCAGGAGGTCCACGTGGAGGTGGAGCTGGGAGTGCAAGACGAGATGCAGAAGTCTGGATAGTTGGCCGCTACGGGTAAGTTTTGTGAGTTGAAATTAGGTTGCGTCTATAAGGACATGTTCCAATTTCATGATTGGATGCGTCACAAACTAAGCACAGGCCTTTTGCGCGCCTACAGTCCTTCCACAAGTGTCCATCCTTTTTGCAGTAGAAGCAAAAATCTGGACTTGGCTGGTTCTTGGTTTCTTCCGGTCTCCTGGGTTCAACTGTTGGCCTTGAAGAAGCTCCTCCAGCTATTTGAGTGGCAGGACGCTTCACTTCGGCAGATTGAGGTATGCCATTCCTCTTCACTACTGCCTCGTATCTTCGGGCAGCCTTCAAAGCCAAATCATGGGTTAGGAAATCCCCTGTAGCTAAGGCAGCTTGGATTTCTTGGTCCAACTCTTGCTGAAATCTTCTAGCCCTTGTTCACCGCCAAAAACCGGGAAGACAAACGTCTTACCTGAATTTGGGGGCTGATACTATTTGGATTTATCCGTCCACCTCTCCGAAAATGCCAAGTTGATTTATGACACCGTGTATCGGAGGTTTGGACGGATGCGGCCGTTGTAGCAGATTTCGTCAGATTCCCCCTCGTTGTGAGGGGTTTTTTGATTTTGGGGACGCTCTTCCTTGCAGGCGCAAGCCCCTGTAGTTAAATACGTTACCGCATCGCGGTAACCACTTTCTCTTGCTCCTGTAGGTCACCTCGTGTCATGTGTTTTTTTTTATATTTTGGTTGCCCGTGGATTGTATATGGAGACTAATTTATATTGTCTCCCGTAGGGCATGGATTAGTCCAAATCCGTATATTCTTAGATTTGGGTTAGGTTTGATTTAAGGATCGTTAATCTTGTTTGAGATTAAGATCAACTTAAATGTTTGTTAAGGATACGTTAGTCCGATCTTGGACTAAGATCTACTTAATGGGGTTTGGGATCATTTCTGATCCAACAAAAGAGCATTTGGGCTCTATCATTTTAGTTTAGGAACGTTACGGTCCATAGATCATTATTTTTGGGGTGAGAGTTTAGTTTAAGGATGTTACGGTCCACGGATAGTTTAAGTACGTTGCAGTCCATTGGGATATGCTCATGGATTTGGGAGTGCATCCAAAAGCTGTTGGCTGTCGGGACCCTCCACCTCTTTGAAGACGTTGAAGAATTACAATGGCATGTATTAGAGGTATGGAGAGATGTACTCTTGAACCAAACTCCGGATTGAAGGGAGAGATCATGGTGGAATGAACACTATTTTAGATACCATCTGTTAGGGGATCATTAGTCATCTTTGGAACTGAGATCGATTCGGGCAGGCCTAAGCATAGGAAGGCTTGGTTAATTGGTGATCAAAGAGTTTTGGCCTTGGGAGACTTGTCTAGTTTAGTTTAGGGTTGGCCTATCATAGTGTTAAACACTAATATCTGCTCGGTGCTCACGTGCTCCTACGTGAGGCTCTAAAGCAGTGTTAAGTACTGAAATTTGGAGCGCTCTCGTGTGGCTCGTGAGGCGCCTGAGGATTGGGCACTGCTTCTGTGGGTTTATTCTCTTGTTCTTTTATAAGTGCTAAGCACTATTAGGGGGTCATGTGGGATCACGTGAGGCGCCCCAAAAATGGAAACTGTGTTTGGGTTTATTCTCTTTTATTTTATAAGTGCTAAGCACTATTAGAAGGTCACGTGGGGTCACGTGACGCGCCCTAAAAATGGGAACTATTTTTAGGTTTATTCCCTTTTCTTTTTAAGTACTAAGCACTATTAGGGGGTCACGTGACTCGATCTCAGTTGCTCCTTTTTGTTCCTCAGAGGTGCTCACGTGGGAACACGTGATCTGTCGTGATAGCGTTGAACGCTAATCATTTCTTTTATGTGCATGGAAATCTTGATCTGAGTTTTGAGAATTTCGGGTCCCTTATTTTTATAAGAATTAACTTCTTATGCAGGGTTAAACCCTAGTTTTATCAGAGGAATTAAATTCCTATATTTTTTGTAAGAATTAAATTCTTTGAACTTAGTTCTTTCCTCTAGGTTTTGAATCTGCATGACAGAATCTCCCCGATGAGAATTAAATTCTCAACTTGTGGGGAGATTTGCTTCTGTAGATCTCAACCAGAGAAAGAACTAAGTTCTTTTTAGAAGAGTTAAACTCTTGGAATGGCGAAGAAGAGATAAAATAATCTCTCTTTTTAGAAGAGTTAAACTCTTGGAATGGCGAAGAAGAGATAAAATAATCTCTCTATCTTTCTTCTTAACTAAGGTTTCTTTTTCTAAATGAGAACTCCTCTTCTTTTTTTGTTTTCTTAAATCTTATGGGGGGTCTCCTCTGTACAAGACTTGAAGTCTTGGGTCCTTTATATAGTAGATGCATGCTTGTTGATTTAGTTAAAGAAATCTCTCATTGAGAGATCTTAATTGATTTTGGGATTTTATCCACCGTTGGATCTTTGATCCAAGAACTTCTGTTTTGCAGAAAATATTTTTCTTGTTTTTAACAAGATTGAAGAAATATTTTCCCATACAGAACTTATTCTATGGCTTGGTGATTTTTTAATCACCATTGGATTTTTAATCCAACGGTACTCTGTTTTACAGAGAGTAATCTTTCTTTTTTAGAAAGATTCAAGGAAATATTTTCCAAATAGGGTTTTGATCCCTTTACTTAGAATTTAATCTTATCGGCTCAGAAGGCATTTGAGACCACTCACGTGTAGCACGTGACCCCACAGAGTTAAACTCATTTGCGTATGTGCAACAGCCAAAAGAGAGCATCACGTGCTGACACGTGAGCCTTCCTGGCCTGTCATTTTTTTTAAAAGGCGCCTATATACTTTGTATATAGATGCTCACATGCTTGCACGTGAGGCTTAATTTCAGCCTTAATAATTAAGCGCAATGCCTATAATTTTTGTTCCAAGTCGCATCACGTGTAGGCACGTGATACTCCATTAGGGGAATTTTTCCCATCGCCTTTTTTCTCTTCTCTTTTTTTATAAGGGAACAAATGCCCCCACAGCGTTGTTCTTACGTGATTTGCACATGAGTGCAACACTGTCATCTTTACAGCCGTTGGATTGCTTATGGGAATGGGGAGATGAACCGCCCTCATCACGTTTTATAAATGCAAGGGTCTTTTCTTTGGGAAGCCATTGTTCTTTCATCTTCTTCCTTCATTGTCTTCTTTAAGAATTTAATTCTCTTCTTCAGAGCTTAGTTCTCTGCCCATTAAAATTTCAGAGTTAAACTCTGTCAGGAAAAAGAAACCCTTTTTTTAAGTAAAGATCTTGAATAACAAAGAAACCCTTTTCTTAAAAAAATTTCCTGGATTTTAAATCCACCATGAGAGCTTTGCTCTCTTCTGAAACCCATCTCTTAGAGATCCAAAGACGTGATCTTTGAGTAATAAACCTTAATGTCTTGGGCATTCCTCCTCTGATCTTTAAGAATTCATGGCATTGTAATTTTATTTTTGTTTCCTCATCATGGGGGTTTCCTGGAATTTAATTCCACAGCTTAAAAGGAATTTAATTTCTCACCAAAGAGCTTAGCTCTGTAGATCAAGAGGGCCCCTTGGGAATTTCATTCCCCTCTTAATAAAGTTGGTAGATGTGAATTCTATTTGTAGAGCACAGCCTTCGAGAGAGTTTAACTTCTTAGCCCAATGAGGTTTCTCATTAAATGAGAATCCTTTTAGGATTCCCTCCTTAATAAGCGACTGCCCCATCAATGATGGAACATCACCACTGTTTTATTTTAGATTTTAAGAATCTTGATATTTAATTGCTATTCTTTTGCTTAATTTTCTTTCCAGATACTATGGCTGTTTATCTGTCTGATCTTGACGAGATTATCTCCTATGAAGATATTCGCGTCCAAGGTCGCTGTTACGAATGCCCAATGCGCTGAGGTAATGCGTTGTTTCGATGAATACAACGACCGACTACTCCCCCGTCGTTCCGCTCTTTTGAAAATTATCGTGGGGGCGATTTTGGAGGCACTTCCTGAATTTAAAGAGGTCATGCCGCTTAAGGCACTTGATGATGCCGAAGACAAGGTGCACTCAGTATATTTGATGGGCTTGATCTCGAAGAGGCGGTGAGATGATCTTGTCGTTATTTTGCATCAGGTCTTCCAACAGACGACGATAATCTCTGCTTACCAGAGGACGGACGATATCAGCGGGAATCCCGACGCTTGCATTCGTGAGAAAATGCATAATAAAATGGTCAGAGAAGCCAGAACCATTTTACTCGGCCTTGCTTCTGAATTCCTAAATCCATGTCCGGGATTCAGTGTCTTGCCATTGTAAACATTTTGATGATATTTTGTTTGTTCTTATCACCGATGTATAAATTTTCCCAAGTATGAATGGCAAAACTTCCTTTACTTTTATATCACTGCTCATAGGTGCCTCATGTGAAGTAGTAGTTACTCATATATATATAATGCTGGGTCCCCATGTCATACATGCGAGGCACGTGAGGCGCTGCCTCGTTACTGAAGGTGTCTTTTCACCTTCTTTCTCTGCTTTTCCTGAGTCAAGCTTCTCTTTCTTAATGCCTTCTTTTAACAAAGCTTGGAAATAGTCCATCATGCACAACCTTTTCTGTGCCTAGAATTAAATGTCTCCCTTCATAATCTGAAACAATGCTTCTCTTCTCTTTCACTTTCAGAGAATTATTTTAACAGAGAAGAACTATGGCTTGTAATCATCCACGTGCTCGCCGGCAGCCATGGGAGGTGCCTATTGAGGAAATTGTTCCTCATTTTGCTGCCCGCTTGGTGAACCGTACTCTTACGAATGACCAATGTGATATAGTGCTGCACGAGCTCTCGACTCGTAGAGGATCTCCTATCCCTATCGGCTCCATTTGGCTCCAGATGGTCTTCTTGTCCGCGATCGATGATATTCCTCGATACGCACTCTTGCTGTTCGAGTTGCCCTGCGACTGTCGTGTCTCTTGTTTACCGCCGAAAACAGAGACGAAACCACGTAGGTCGTCTTGCCTGAATTTAGGGGAAGATGTTATTTGGTTTTATCTGTCTACCTCTCCGAAGATGCCAAGTTGATTTATGGCGCCGGGTATCGAAGGTTTAGATAGATGCGGCCGTTGTAGCAGACTTCGTCAGATTCCTCCTCGTTTGCAGGGGTTTTTGATTGTGGGGACCTCACCCGTAGCAGGAGTTGGAACATCCAGTCTTGCGAAGACCGATCCCTTAGCAGGAGAAGCCCCTTTGATGATTTCGTTTACCAGAGCTGGAATGGCTATCCGTTTCAGGATAACCCCTTCAGATATTGCGGGTCTCATTACGGACCCAGTGGAGTTTTGGCTCAGCCTATCGAAGACTGAGGTGGCAGACTTGGATGACCCATTGAGAGGGGCCATGGTGGTTGCGAGCTGATCAAAGACCGACTTCTTTGGGGCTTCTTGTGATGGCATTGAAGCATTGAAGCTCATTGGCGGGAGCATGGTTCCGAAGAACAGTCCAGTGGTGGCCTGAGTCACCTGTTCCACTGGCATTACAAAGATGGAGGCCGCTTGGGGCCTATAAGTTACTTTTCCAACAGGGACGGAGTGGGAGTTGCTGTTGCAATTGGTTCAGTTGGAAGCTATCGATGTCATCTTCTCTTTTGCACAGAGCAAGACACCAAATCTTAGTACTTCGAATCCAGGGGCAACCATATTAAACCGCGATTCGTTCGTGAACACGACACACGAAGTATGAAGTGGAAAGAGGAAAAGGTCCCACCGGGCGTGCCATAATCTGTTTACCGCCGAAAACAGAGACGAAACCGTGTAGGTCGTCTTGCCTGAATTTAGGGGCAGATGCTATTTGGTTTTATCTGTCTACCATTCCGAAAATGCCAAGTTGATTTATGATGCCGTGTATTGAAAGTTTAGACAGATGCGGCCATTGTAGCATATTTCGTTAGATTTTCCCTTGTTTGCGAGGGGTTTTTGATTATGGGGACGCTCTTCCCTACAGGTGCAAGCCCCTGCAGTTAATTACGTTACCGCATCGCGGTAACCACTTTCTCCGGCTCCAGAAAGTCATTTAGAGTCATGTGTGTTTGTTTTAATTTTGGTTGCCCGTGGATTGTATACGGAGACTAATTTGTGTTGTCGCCCGTAGGGAGTGGATTAGTCCAAATCCGTATATTCTTAGATTTGGGTTTGGGTTGATTTAAGGATCGTTAACCTTGTTTGAGATTAAGATCAACTTAAATATTTGTTAAGGATATGTTAATCCGATATTAGACTAAGATATACTTAACGGGGGTTCGGGATCATTTTTTATCCAACGAAAGAGCATTTGGGCTCTATCATTTTAGTTTAAGATCGTTACGGTCCACAACTAGTTTAAGAACATTACGGTCCATAGCTAGTTTAGTAACATTACGGTCCATAGCTAGTTTAAGGACATTACGGTCCATATTGGAATGTGCCCGTCCATTTGATAGTACACTAAAGAGTTGTTCTTTATCGGGACCTACCACCTCTCTGAAGATGCTGAAGAATTATGACATTTATCAGAGGTGTGAGGAGATGTACCCTTGAACCAATGTCTGTTGGAAGATCAATAGTCGTGTTTGGGACTAAGACCAATTTGGAAAAATTGTGAGCACATGGACTCGGTTGATCTGAATTAGGGACTTTTGGTCAACTTGGACTCAGCCCACTCAGTCTTTGAATAAAGTGTTAAACACATGTTTGGGCTCAGTCCCTTTTCTGTGCAAACAGTGCTGAGCATTGATATGGGCTCTGACGCTCACCCTTTACTTTATCCTCTCTCTCCTTTTTTTGTTTTTTTATATGGAGTGTTAAACACTCTTTATGGCGCCCACGTGTGCAACACATGAGGCGTTTGGCGCTGAGCGCCAACCACTGAGTGCTAAGCACTCTTTATTTGAGCATCGCCCACGTGAGGGGCAGATGAGGCGCTTGGCGTTTTTTCTTTCTTTATGCATTTTTCTGAAAATGTTCAATTCTCTGTTCTCCCCTAGATCTTCAATCCCCAAGAACAAATTCGTCCCACGAGAATTAAATTCTCATTTGTAGGAGACATGTCTTATGGATATCGGATCCAAGGGAAAGAACTATGTTCTTTATGAGGGTTAAACCCTCGGATATGCAGATGAGATGTTATGCTCTCTACTACTTTTATTTACCTTGAAGAAAGTTGTTCTTCTTTCTTCTCTCTTAAAACTCTTTTTTTTGCTTGCTCTTCTTTTTGAACTTGAAGTTTATGGGGGGGGGTTCCTCTGTACAAGACTTGAAGTCTTGGGGCATTTATATAGTGGATGCAAGTTTGTTGATTTAGTTAAAAAAATCTCTCAATGAGAGATCCTTAATTAATTTGGGGATTTTATCCATCGTTGGATCTTTGATCTAAGGACTTCTGTTTTACAGAAGATATTTTTCTTGTTTTTAACAAGATTGGGAAAATATTTTCTATACATAGCTTATTCTGTAGTTTGGTGATTTTTAATCACCATTGGATCTTTAATCCAACGGTGCTCTGTTTTAAAGAGCGTAATCTTTCTTATTTAGAAAAATTGGGGAAAATATTTTTCCCTATAGAGCTTATTCTGTAGCTTGGTGATTTTTAATCACTATTAGATCTTTAATCTAACAGTGCTCTGTTTTACAGAGCGTAATTTTTCTTGTTTAGAAATATTTGAGAAATATTTTCTCAACAGAATTTAATTCTGTATTTTGATAATTTATCATCTCCATTGGATCTTTGATCCAATGGCAGAGAACTTTTAGTTCTGCCGCCGGCGCCCTCGTGCGGGGCACGTGAGGTGCTGCCTCAGAGTTTTTAACTCTCGGCGCTGGCGCCCACGTGCAAGGTACGTGAGGCGCTGCCTCTTTTCAAATTTTGAACAGAGCCTTGCTCTTCTATTATTGGGGGGAAACAAATGCCCCCCCCACCGTTGCGCTCACATGGCTAACACGTGGGTGTAGCGGTGACAACTTTTCCGCCGTTGGATCTTCTTGGAAGTTGTATCGGCTTCCCCTGCCTATAAGTAGGGCCTTTGGCCGTTGAGATGACTGTTGTTTATCTTCTTCTCTTCTTTGTTTTTCTAAGAATTTAATTCTCTTTTTCAGAGGTTAGATTTCTGCCCAAGGAAACTCTTTTAGAGTTAGAATTTTGTCCAAAAATTTGCTAAGGATTATGCCCGCACCCCTTAAACAGAGCTTTGCTCTTCTTAGATCGCAGATCTTAAAGATGTTTTTTTAGGGTTTTTTAACCCGTTAAATGAAAACAGAGCTTTGCTCTTCTTAGATCATAGATCTAAAATTTTTTTTTAGGGTTTCTTAACCCGTTAATGAAGAACTTTTAGAGTTTCTAGGATTTTTACTTCAGATTTTTAAAGATCTTGGGGTTTTACCTTGTACCATTGCTTTTACAGAGCATAGCTCTTTAGAAAATTTTTTAGGGCAACTTTATTCCCCTCTTAATTACATTTGACAGATATGATTTCAGTTTGCAAAGCACTGCTCTCAAGGGAGTTCAACTCCTTGGCCCAATGAGTTTCTTATTAAATGAGAATTCTTTTAGGATTCACTCCTTAATGAGTGACTGTCTCATCAATGATGAGCCGTCCTTTGATTTTGTGGGTCCCCCTTGGTCCATTTCTCCTGCATTGCAGTATGGTATAATTTTAAAGTACCAAGTGTCAGAATTCGGATTATAGCGTTGGCAACTAACCCTCACCCTCTTTTTTTATGTAGGTATCATGGATTTCGATTCTTCCTTTCCTTTTGTTCGTTCAGAGAGCGCCTTCGCTGATTCGCCCATGGATTGGGATGTCTTTGCGCTCATTAAAGATCACGAGCAAGAGCAGAAATCTCTTCATCTATGGGGTCATGGTACAATCAGATTATCCAGGGTCGGCGCAGTTTTTCTTTTGCAGTACCCTCAGAGCCCATCTCAGCAATTCACTACGCCGACTCACCTCAAGTGAATTACGCTGTAGAGGGGGTTAACTAGACCTCGGAGGATCGTCTTCAGTCTTCTATGGTTTCAATACCTGTACAGCCTCCGATGGCTTTAGATATCTTGGGGCGACGCATATGTCAAGGCGAGTCGCGCACTTGGGGACAAGTATATATGATTGGTTTGACCCCTCGTCATACAGCCGGATACTTGCAGTGGGCTCGATACATCATGTCGGCCAAGAAGTCGCTGTTGCTGTAGTTCGGGTTGTATCCTGCAATTTATACGTCGCTTTTTCAATATCCCGCGCCGCATGTATGGTGGGTCAAAGCTTTCCTGGAGCAATGGAACATCCCGACTCACACCTTTCTTCTATCGGACCAGAAAGTTTCAATTTCCTTGGAGGAGTTCTTGGAGATCTCCGGCTTACCTGTCAGAGGGGAACATTACGAGGAGATATTATCCTCTGACGAATACATCTTCGCCACCAAATCGGTAGTGATAGGAATTACCCTAGAGAATGCCGTTCAACATCGATTCCCGAGCCTAATCAAGGTGTTGAACATTTACGAGAGTCTCTAGAGTCTGGAGGGCATGGAGTTAGCTTCACAGACTTTATCGCTCGCTTTCTTCGCCCAGAAGTATTATCAAAACAAGCCATGTAATTCGCTAAGCTTGATGACCCGTTCGGTTTCGGTTTGGATAACCAGCCGACGGCGAAATTAGACTTAAGAAGCTTTTTCATTCCAGACACCCCGGTCGTCCCTTTTGCAGAGCTCGCTGCTTCAGACGTCGATGAAGAGACGTTCTTCCTGGAGTTTATTGGCTTGTGGTTGAACTGGTTCATGCTTCCGACGCACCCTCGCTATATAAGGCCATCAGTCTTTTACCCAACCCACAGCATGGTTGCGGGGACGTGCGTGGCCGTTGGGATTGTTGGGCTGGCTCATATATACCACGGCCTAAGCTTAGCAGCGGATACTACTCAACCTGGGATAAAATCTGTACATCTTCCGTTGCACTACTTTATGTCCTGGGTCGAGATGCACGTGCTTAGTGCTTTCAGAGTCTACAAACGGCCCTGTTTCTACGACAGTTATAACTTTTCCCGGGTCATGTTTCTAGTTGACGCTTTCTCATTAGATCCGTCGCAGCGAGAGGCTCGACGTCTAGTCCTTCGCCCGCGTATGGTCGGGGATAGTATGACTTTTGTCAACAGAGTCTTAACTATCAGTAAGAAATCTACCAAGGCTGTGCAACCGCTGCGTGATTCTTTCAAAGACGGGGCTCCTATGTTGAAGGCTCGGGAGATCCTGCACTTATATTCGATCAGGCCAGGCTTTCTAGTGTTCAGGCAAGGCGCCTCGGCATTGTTCATGAGGTATAACCCGCACCGTCTTGCTCAACAGTCGGGTTATGATCAGGGTGTCCCGCTCGAGGCTTTCTTAGCCGAGCTGGTTGCTACGGAAGAGAGTATCCGCAGTGCGCTGCACTACTTTATGCGGCTAAACACGGGGTCTAAGTTTCTCATCAGCGAGCCAAGCTACGTGACGAAAGCTTTGAATGCCTACGTGGCGTGGTATTAGCATGCGACAGGTGCTGTTATCAGGGAAGAGAGGAGGCTATTACTTGATCATAAGGTTCTTGTCCCAGCTGGTAATCCAACAGTTCCTTTGAAGGGACGGACCGCCGTTCGTCCCTCCTTAAGAGAAGTTACTGCGGTTGTGGTCCCGCGTGCCTTTCCTGAGAAGCCTCCATTTCGTGTTCCTGTAGAAACGGTAGCTGTAGCATCCTCGGAATCCGGCGTTGGTGCAGAAGTTGGGACCCGTCGCCTGAAAATGCCCGTCAAACACAAGCTCTTGTCATCGGCCGTCGGCGTCCGCTCGCAGAAAAATAAGAAGTCGCTATTCTCTGCCGATGTCATATTTGGCCAGGATCTGCATGCACCCTATAGTGAGGGTTTGTGCAAGTACGGGACCAATGAGGGTTTATTAATCGCGCCCGCGGATGATACTGATCTCCAGGCTGCCCTTATGGCTTCCGAGCGACTAGATCGCGAAGAAGCGGCGCTGATTACTATAACAAAATCAAGTATACTTTCAGTTATGTTCTTTCGCGGTTATCTCTTTTCTCTTTGTCATGTTTGTATTGACGCTTTCTTTTTCCATAGGTATTTCTGCCGAAGAGGCTCTCGCGGCTTCCCTCCGGACGTTCGAGGAGGAAGAGAAGCTCCGTGCTTCTTTGGGCCTTGGTAAAATTCAGTTCATTATGCCTTTATTCTTTTTTATTTGTGCTCTGACCCTCTCTTTCATATTGTTGCAAGGAATACCTCAACTCAGGTCATTCCGAATGCAGTGCCGGTCCCGAGCGGCGATACAGCGGAACTCTTGAAACCAGCTACCGTGACCATGGCCCTCCCAGGGTTACCGCAGGAAGCTTCGCTGAAATAGCCGATAATGGATACCGTATCGGCTCCGGAGGCAGAGCATGATTCGGATGATGACGTTCCCCTATCGGAAGTCTTGAGGAGGTCATTTCTCATGGCCCAGACCGAAAGGAAGCGCAGGAAGCGTGCAGCGAAGGAGCGCGATGCCGTCTTGGCCATAGGTGCAGGCTTAAGTAATACTCCATCTGTTGATATTCCTTTGGCGGATGTTCCAGCTGTCTTATCTACTGCCCATAGACAGGTTGCACGCGCGGCTCATGAAGAAATGGGAAAGTTACTTCGAGGTAATTTAACACCTAGTCTTTTTATTAGAACTCGATCCTCAAATTCTGATATACTCATTTCCTGCAGGGCCAAGTCCTGACGATGGGATGGCAGGCGAAACGCTGGTGGCTACAGAGCCCGAAGTGGTTACTCTTTTCCGGGAATTTAGGGCCATCCAGACTGCTACTCTCTCTCCCTGTGGCTCCTTGGTATCGGCGGACGTCGCAAGCATCATGACGGCCCTCGTTGATTCAGGGGATGAAGCTATAGGCGTGGAATCTACTCCTCCGAGAGAGAGCAAAGAAGCCGTTACACCCGGTGATACCTCCGTCATGGTTTCGGTCCATGTTTTATCAGGTAATCGTTGGGTCGTTATTTTCTCATTTTTCAATCTTGTTTAGCCCTTCTAATGATATTTTGTTCATCTTGAGTATAGGTGCGGTGAACCCTGAGGTTGTGCCGTCTGAAGAAGTGTCGTCGGTCGCCGCTCTGACGGTCACTGTCCTCTCGCTTTCTTCTGTGCCCTCTCAAATTTTGGAAGGTATGGGTTTGCGATTTACCTGTTTTACTGTGGGTACCGTTCTCCTAGTATTGACAGTATATTGTCGCAACTCTGCAGGAGTCCTTTTCGACCATCTATACCAGGTGTTGAACCCGTATTTCTCCTTCCAGTCGGAAGTCGTTCTGCCTCCCAGTATTGGTTAGTATATTCTTCAACTGACGTCTTTTCCTTTCGTTTACGAATAGACGTATTGTTGCTAAGTTTTCTTCATGTTGACCATAGCATCACGGGTCAGAGGAGGAGATGAGAGAATAGCAGTGCCTCCGGTACTCCCCATCCTGCCGCCTTTCACAGCCGGTATAAAAGACTTCACTGCTGATGTGTTTTCTTTATTCCCCGAGTAGACTTTTTGACCCTAATTCATTTTGCAGCATTTGCACCAGCTACAGCTCCTTTCGAGTCTCGCATTCCAATGCCCGCAGGGCCCTTCGCTAAACACATGTCTTCCAGGGGCGCCGTGAATAGCCGGCAAACGTTGAGCGAATTCATCGAGGATCTGAATGTTGAGTCCCTCTCTTCCGCTACGGATTTTTCTATGGAAGTCAATTCGATCCTGGCGACACTCGTGAATTTCCATGATGAAGCTATCGCCGGCTCTTAGGTTGATTACTGTATTAAGATCGAGGCTTGCCTGCACGAGATTGAGCTCCAGCGTCCAGCTCCTAAAGTATTAACTTCGAACTCTCAGCGGGCTGCTTGGATCGAGCATAGTGTTCCTTTTATTCTCCATTTTGAATAAGAGGCGACCTTGAGACCAAAGGAACATGAGGTGGCTTCCAGCTAATCCGTCCGACAGAGCGCCCAGATTGAAGCGAATGCCGCACAGCTAAAAGCTGTTTTTGACAATCTCAAGAGATGTATTTCAGATGGGTTGACGCTGAGGCGGACGCTTGACTTCGCCGAGCGGGTCATGCAAGACTGTGAAGTTGCCATGCTAGAAGCCGATGGGAAGCTTTCGCCCTGTTTAAGGCAACGGGCTCAAGTGGAAGAGGAGTTGGCCACTGCGGCTGATCACGAGAAAGGATTGAGAGGAACGTGCGAAAGGCTTGCTGATTTGTTGAAGACGCCTCCTCTTCAATAATCGTCTTTGTACCCCCTTTTTTGTTGACTGTAATCTTGTGATTTATGAATAACGTGTATTCATTTCGATTCCTTTATGAAATGTATCTTGTATTCACTTGCATTCATGAATAAATGACATATTTTATTTCATATTGGCATGTCCCTTTAGCAAATGCGTCTTGTAGATAGTCTATCTTAATCTTCTTGCAGGGCAGCGATGGCTTAGGAAACAGGTTCAGGTTTGCCGCCTAAGACTTTTCAAATTTATGAGCCATGAGGGTCTTATAAAGACTTCTCTCCCTATGAGTCGAGAGGATCCCATAGGTGTATTTTCTTCTTAGAAGTCGTGAGGACTTTTAAGTGCACTTTTTCTTGAGAGTTGTAAGGATCTCACAAGAGAATTTTTCCCCTTACAAGTCGAGAGGACTCGTAAGTGGTTGTTTCCCTCCTTGTCGATATTTGATTTTGGAGAGTGTGGCCCATGAATAGTATGCAATAGTCCATCTTGGACCGACTTGCAGAGCCCCAGTGCTTAGGAAACAGGTCCTTATTCTTATTTCCTAAGTCTTTTCCCTACGAGTCGAGATGAATCGAGGAGTTTTCGCAAGGACACTAATTTTCTCACGAGTCGAGACGAAATGAGAAGTTCTCGCAAGTGTGTCCTACGTCACAGTTAACTCCTTCTAATAGATGTCCATTAGGGTCTGTGGTACTATGGTTTTTTACCCATCACACCGCCGCATTGGCCGATATATTCCCCGATATGCAATCTTGATGTTCGGGTAGCCCCGCGACTGTCATGTCTCTGATCCCTTCTGGGGCTGGACAAGACGTCTTCAAGTAATCTTCCCGGTAATATTACCGTCGAAAGAGCAAGCGTTAGGGATATTCCATATAGCTTTTGACATAAGGTTCGGCTCAGTTTGGGAGCCTCGATGAGTCATGACCACTCCGCGCTGGAGCAGGATGATCTCTGATGGTCTTTCAGGTCTCATTTGAGTTGCCGTAAAGACCCTGAAGTTAGGGATCTTTCTTTGCTTTGTTGGTTGACATTGTGTGTGCAATATTGGGACGAATGTCGAGGTTTTCTTTATAGGGTTCCTAGGCACGCTAATGAGGTCTCACAAGGCATCAACCATGCCGATTTCAAATTTTACAAGTGCCGAGAAACCCTAATACGGATCGTTGACTAGAATTTTATGCGAAACAGAAACTAGTTAACAACTTAACTAAGGGAACGGAAATACAACCTTTGTAGATCCGGTCCTCCACCTCCATAGCTCCGCAATGATGTCACTCCGCTGTCCAAATCGGATCCCAGACTCTAGCATCGGCTTCATCGGAGAAAAGGGCGGGCTAGGTCATCGACTACGATGCCGAAGATGATCTACGTCGAGGCATCACAAGATCAAGCTCCCACTTCACCAAGTCATGAAACTTGTGAAGAAAACACCCTATACTACTTGGCAAGAGGTAGAGGATGAAGAAATAGGAGGTGGGTTCACTTTAGAATTGGATTTCTCACTCTTTTCATCAAATCACCATTGATGGTTGCAAGCTTCTTCATCTTGAAGAAGAAGAAGAAGAAGAAGAAAATATTATGATAAGTTAATTAAAATACAAAAGAAAATGAATACTTATCATAAAATGAACCATGGTTAGGTGTAGAGAATTGACTAAGGTTAGATGAATGGTTAGGGTTAAGCATGAAGACAAAATGGTCACTTTGGTCAAAGCTTCATGAAGCTTCAACAAGCTTCATGAAAGTAAGAAAGAAACCATTTTGTTTTTCTTTTATCTATTTCTCAAAAATGAATAGATAAATAAATAAGTGAATAAATCAAAACCCTAACCATTATCATAACCATGGTATAAGTCTTTACACAAAGCCAATTTTGCATGTATCATCAAACATGATACATACAAGTACACAAAAATATATCACATATACAATGTGCACATCAAGTGAGAAAATCCATTTAAAATGAACCAATACTAGTTAATGCAAAGTAATATATCAAATATATAATTATACATTAAATCATCAAATCAACACTTGATTCAATGATCCGGTCATGTCGCACATAACCGACTAGTATCCAATGTATCGGCTTATCGAATCAATCCTTGATTCGATAACTAGGTTATATCGCATACAACCATTCGATACATTCATCGCGAGAATGAAATACGGTACCACATACACGCATTATTCTCGGTCCCGCACATATCTCATATGCGCTCCTATTTCGTTTCGCTTGAGCCAGCAAACCTCTGTATAGGACTTTAAAGACTCGTCAATACGCCCGCAGCAGATGCTGATCATATCAAGCACCCACAAGCCGCAAGCGGTCTGCTAAACGTAACGGCCACCTGGGTATTGAGCGATCAGAAGATCGATGAGCAAACCCGCTCATACTCCTGTGAATCCAACCAGTAACACTTACCGTACAGTCCGGTCTCGTCGTCTGATATGTCGCATATCTCGCCTAGGGGTGGTTAACGTCAGACCCCAATAGCTCGATAAGTCGTGTCGATATGAGGTCTATAACAATTCGAGAAACTACTGGTAACACTTACCAGTAAATCTCAGCAACCCTGGCCAGGGATTTCCAGTTATAGCCAATCAAACACAGCGCAACATCAACTCCCTATACCGGGAAAGACGAATCCCCTCCTATCGCTCATTGCCTCCATATGATTCGGGACTGTACCCAAAAACCACCGTTTTGCACGCCCTCTTGGATGTGGTAAGGTGGAAATCAAAGCACAGTGGGAACCACACAAGACTCTATGACGATCTCGGGTCAACAGACTACTCTGTACCAGTGTCACCAGAGAACTGCCATCTGACGTAAGGTATAATACCATCTGGGAGTTCTCGGCGAATCCGTCCAGTGTCCCCAGTCTCTAACACCCGTATATCATCTCTGATGTCAAACACCAATGGATATGGGATCATCCATCGCCCATCTGTATGGGTCGAGAAGGTATACGCTAGTCTACCCTGGTATATCGATGCCCCGTCTCGATATACCCACGACTAGGGACCTTGAAGGATGTACTTATGGACTACCCTGTCCCCACTAATATGATCCGCATCATAGTCCAGGTAGTCAAGTACACATCCTAAGGGCTTTACCAACATGTAACAGAGAGACAATCAGTGTACACGTTAAGGTAAAGATCAACCAGATAGCATACTATCATGTCGAGCAAGAAAGTCCTC
Source organism: Agapanthus africanus (assembly GCA_030015575.1). NCBI lineage: Eukaryota > Viridiplantae > Streptophyta > Magnoliopsida > Asparagales > Amaryllidaceae > Agapanthus > Agapanthus africanus. The sequence continues at coordinate 166,133,862 of JASDDO010000028.1, read as the reverse complement.
TCTATATATGTCCAAGCACCCACTACAATATACATCCAATGTACAGTAATGGCCTCTAGGGCATACATATAACTAACAATCTCCCACTTGCACTAGGGCCATCTGATAGCAGTGGTTGTAGTATCTCATACTCAACCATCCCATAAAAGTCTCTCTCTGGGAAAAGGCCTTTGTGAGTGGATTCGCCATGTTGTCCTTTGAGTCTACTCTCCTAACCTCGATCACCCTGGAGATCAAGCATCTCCATGATCAGGTGATACTGCCTTAGAATTTGTCTGGATCACTGATGGGACGGACGTTCCTTGGCATAAGCCACAACTCCATTGTCACACAATGGGAGGAACTAAGTTCATCTCATGAACTAATATACACCCGGACAGCCTCTTTGGTAGCATCTTAAGTAGCGATGTATCCAACCTTTATCGTCTAGGAACTCTTCCAACATACCGTCCCTATACTGAGGGTAAAGACAATGCCTGTGACTGACATTCAGTCGTCTTTATCACCCTGGAACCTTTCCAGTGATTCTCCCCAGGATCGGTTGATACCATCTCACTACATCTAGTGAGTTTCCTAACATCCAATTACATCTATCTTATAGATGAAAACTAAGGATTTAGGAGGTATTGCTTTGATCCTATATGGAGAATCCTTGTGATAAGCGGAGATTGACCGAGCGTAGCATAGGAAACTCCTTCCCCATCAAGAGTATGTCATCCACGTACTCTACGAGGATCGTCACTATACTCCCTACTACCTTTTTGTTTATACAAGGTTCATCTACCATTTTGATGATGTCAAACTCTTTGACTAATCCATCAAAACAGATGTTCCAACTCCGCGATGCCTGCTTTATCACATAAACCATCTTGTACACGTTTCCGCTGCTCCCACTGTTTACGAAGCCCTCTGGCTGTGTACTTATAGACGCCTTTTTCTAAAACATCATTTAGAAAAGCTGTCATGACACCCAACCACCAGATATCGTAGTCATGGTATGTAGCCGTGGCAAGTAGTATCTGGATGGACTTAAGCATATGCCCCTGGAAAAGGTTTCATCATTATCCACGCCTGGTCGATGACGAAAAACTTTAACAAGTCTAGCTTTGAAAGTCTCAACTTTTCCATCTACACCAGGTAATCTTCTCAAGATATACTTGCTCCTGATGGGGATTTAACCCCTCAGATAAAGCAACCAAAGTCCATACTTTCTTGGTGTATAAGGATTCCATCTCATATTGCTAAGCATTCAGCCATTCTTACAGAGTCCCACTCCTGATGGCCAGCTCGAAACTAGTTGGGTCATCATCTCATGATGCAATCCTCGCTCCCACTGTCATAGAGAAACCGAAATATCTCTCAGATGGGTGAGGAACCCTACTAGATCGGCGGAGAGGCTGAGGTTCGTTGGAATCTACTGAATCCTTTGGTTCTACCAAATCATCTGCTGTTGTTTGTATAGCTGGAACATTTCCAGTTCTACATAACAGATCCTGCCTCGAACTTGTCCGGATTTTGCCTTTAGACATAGGCCAGACAACCCTAAATCTTAACCAACTTAAGATATGGGCTCTTCCCTTTCCATATCACATATGAAGTGGTAGGCAATTTATTTGATTGGAACCCTATTCAATAGGTATGCAGCTTCTCAAGCACATTACTCCCAAAAGGAAATAGGAAACTCAGTAGTACTCATCATAGAGCACACCATATCACATAGGGTGCTATTGCTCCGCCCCGATATACCATCGTGCTATGGTGTATACGGAGGAGTAATGCTGAGAGAGAATCTCATTCTCCTTTAGAATAATCCAGGATTTCCGTGCTCAAGTATTCTCCTCCTCGATCTTATCAAAGGACATAATACTTATACCCGTGTTTTGGTTTTCTACTTCTAAATCATATTCTGTGAATATCTCAAAAGGTTTGGACTTGTGTTTCAACAGGAACATATGTCTGAATCTTGGGAGATTATCAGAGAATGTAACGAAGTACAAAGTACCAGTCCTGGCATATGTAGACAGGGGACCTTGCATACATCAACATGTATCATCCCAAGAGTTTACTAACTCTTTCTCTGTTTCCAATAAACAGAGCTGGTGTCATTATATCTTTGTGACATGACTGGCTAGTTTCACAAGATGTAGATTCAAACTGATTTAAATATGCATCTTTATGTAACTTCAGCTAGTCGGGTCACATTGATATGACCTACTCTACAATGCCTCAAGAAGGATTCGTTTATTTCTGAACTCTTCCTCTTGTGTGTGTTCCGTATACTAAAGAACTGTAGTTTGATTTAGAACATTAATGCTTTTAGATAACGTGCCTGAACCGATCAACTTTTGATATAGGAAATATTCAAAACATTATCCAACTATACAAAATTTTATCGTTTCTTTACTAATAAAGAGACAGATATAATTTTGTATATCAGGTTCGGTATCTAATAACATTCGTTCAAAATCAATGTATTTGGAATACAGGGTGACAGTGACCAACAGACTTGGCTGCAACACTTGCCCCGTTTTCTGCCTCATGAAACTTATCACCCGTTCTCAGTTTTTCTACCCTTTTGTCGCCCTATGTAACAGATTACATATCTGGGATCTTGATCCGGTATCAAATACTCTGGATGCAGAGGATACTGAGAAACAGTTCTTTGTAATGAACACACCCGAAGATGATGCATCAGCATGCAATCTCTTCGTTTGGGCGGCACGGGAATTCTGTTAATCCCCAATTTCCTGCTCTGTCTTATAACAATTATAAGTTGGAGCGGGACCAACATTCTCCAGCTCAGTATAACAAGCGGGTTCGGTCAATATCCGTATTATTATCTTGATTAAGGCGTGATATGGTCGCTACCTGGAGAGAGAGAGAAGAAAACACTCAGCGTGCGCTCTTGCAAGAATAGATTAGTTTTTATTTTATCTAATCAGGATGGCTCCCACTGCTTTTTATCAAATCTTCCTTCAAACCCTAAAAGGAAAGACTAGCCGGGATTAATTACACACTACAAGTTCGCCAATCTTTCAGCCAGGCCAGTGTCGGTACTTTGAGGGAGGTCCCCCGTGCTTTCGTACGAACCTAATTAATGTAAACCTCGTTTTCCCAGAGGCGTAATCTCGTTGACACCTTCTAGACACCTACTTGATCGGCTAATTGTAATATGTAAAACTCTCCCAAGAGTAACTCTTACTCGCAGCGGGTATCGGGATCCAACTATCTCATAGAAGGTATGCAATCTCATTGCAAATTTCAACACTTGAAATTCCCGATAATATTTTGCCTCTAACGTGCTATGACCTTGACGAAAGCCAACAAACCATAGCCCGCTAGTCAAGTTCAACCCGTACATTTCTTGATTGAATTAAACCCACCCTCACGACCCTTGACGAAAGCCAACAAGGCCGCACGACTACCCTAATCCAATCGCATCGTATGCAGCAGATAAGCAGCATATAGCTACCGCACACTGCACCTTGACGAAAGCCAACAAATGCAGCACGAATACTATATACAACTTATCTGAAATGACGGAGGGCTACGACAGGTTTTTCTGAAAACCTATTGCGTAATGAACTTGATATCGTTGTAGAATCAAATGATTTTAAAATGGAGTGTTTTTGAGGCTTTTCTAGTTTTGCTAAAGGAGTCACTCCCGGTGAAGGGATCGTCGGTCCTTTCCTCGTCGAATGAGGTGCGGGATATATCATATATATCACTGTGCAAAGCAGAACTCTTAAAAGCAATCAAAAGACAAACCGAGTGTGTAGCATCTGCCAGTTATTGCTAAAGTAGTCACTACCGGTGAAGGGATCTCGGTCCTTTCCTCATCGAATAAGGTGCAGGATATATCACATATACCTCTGTGCAAAGCAAGAACTGTAGCTACCTGTTTTAATTTTGAAATTCGATTCTACAACATCTTAGGTTTCTTTTACTTTCATTAATCACATTAATGAAGTCCCATCATTTAAGTACCTAAACATCACAGATAAATACGACGTACACTTATGCCATCCGCATTCGCCTCGATGTCCCCTCGTGCACCGTTAGGTTAGGTAACTAACGGCAGAGCGGGGCAGGGCTAGCGCGGGTGTAAAACACAAGTAACGTCTATATAATATATCAAATATACTATATAAAGTATCCATCACAGAACATATCACATGATCACATCACAGATATCGCAGCAGAAGATTCATATGAAATATTGGATATACTAGGACGTCCGTGTTTTCAATACGAGCCAGTATAAAACACGGATTCCACGGTCGTGATGAATAGCCAAACCCACACCCCTAGACCCCTACGAGAGCGGCAAGCAACCCTACCAATTCTAGAGTTAGGAGACCCAGACTCGACTCCTCGAGTTGGTCTCTCACTGGACTCCAGAACCCGGTTACTTGTGCTCCCCTCCTTGGGTCTATCCTAGTACGGAAAAGAAAATAATATACAAATGGTGACATCATCCGCAACCTGGAAGTGCCCCAATAAAAGAATATTACATACAAGTTTTTACATGAATGAACATGAAAAACACTCATATCACATAAAACCCCCGGCTATTCAAACACGACAATCCAATATAACATATCCAGCAACACATAACATCACATGTCATCAACGTAAGTAAACATGCATATCCCAATTGTCATTGGCATATAGCAACGAAAACGGCGATATCACATATTACACTTACGGTCACAGAAAAGAAAGTGTAAAACTATAACAGTTGGAATCCGCAATCTGTTTAGACACCGCATGCCTAATCAAATGAAATACTTAGGCATCACATGCCTAACAATTATAAACCCCGCATTTTAGTCTCATTATTGAAAACACTTTTCGATATCAAGTCGGGTAATTCAACAAGATTCCCGACATCCTGATCGAATGCTCGTCGCAAACTTTAGTAGGCGGCCGCACCCCCGACGCCGCTGACAAAGTGCACCAAGGTCGAACACCGCTGCCGCGAGCACCCGGACGGATGCTTTCGGCGACGGGGTTCTCCTGCAGTCACTTGGTCGGGGCTATGGAGTGAGGCTGTCTATTAAGTTTACCCGGCGAGTATCCGCGTACGCTACGTGATTGCGACGGACTTTTGATCACATCAAAATTCCGTGGCAACCGATCAAGTGAGACTAAACTGCTATGTTTATAACATTCATTCAGTTATCTCATAACTTATTGTGAATTCTAATTATTGTATCACATTCCGGATAAATAGAAAATGTTAAACTTTCCGATCGAACAATCGAACACCCAAGTTTTTCCGAAACAGCTCAACTCATGAAATAAGTTCAAAGACATTCACTTCGTGCCTCAGTACCAACGGTCCAGCCGTAGAAGGGTCAAGCCAACGCCTCACATGTGGCACGCCGTACTGCCCCAAACCCGAAGGTTCAAAGGGCAGTTCAAGACGGTCACATAATCGAGTTAAGGTTTGTTTTCTTCTAGAGGGACCATTGCGTTACTTGCACTACTTAGAACGTCTTTAAACCTCGGAAAAATCCAACACTTGGAAATTTCCCGACAGGGGAAAAATTGGGTATTTATATCCGGTCGAACTTTTTAACATATTCTGAAATTTATTCGGAAAGCCACATAGACAAAATCTGATACTCCGATCGAAATACCGAATCCCCAAAACAACCCCAGAAAATTCAACTCTTGAATAAATATTAAAAATTCCCAGGAAAATCAGTACTGAAAAATAAGAATTACTGTACAAAATTCAATGCAGGAGGAGACTAAAGGGCCGCGGAACCGCCGCATTAGCATGCTAATGCCGCGGTTCCGCCGCGTTCTGATGGAATTATGAGTACGGGCTCCACAATAATTCTTCAAATTCCCTGCTGATTTTTCTGCATATTTTTAATTTACAAAAATCCAAAATTTTCAAAATTGTACAGAGAGCAAGTTTTGAGGTAGGGTTTCGGTTCGATCGGACTTCTAACTCCGTCTACGCATCGCTTAAGGCTCTAGTTAGGCTCTGATACCACTGTAGGGTTCCTAGGCACGCTAATGAGGTCTCACAAGGCATCAACCATGCCAATTTCAAATTTTACAAGTGCCGAGAAACCCTAATACGGATCGTTGACTAGAATTTTAGGCGAAACAGAAACTAGTTAACAACTTAACTAAGGGAACGGAAATACAACCTTTGTAGATCCGGTCCTCCACCTCCATAGCTCCGCAATGATGTCACTCCGCTGTCCAAATCGGATCTCGAACTCTAGCATCGGCTTCATCGGAGAAAAGGGCGGGCTAGGTCATCGACTACGATGCCGAAGATGATCTACGTCGAGGCATCACAAGATCAAGCTCCCACTTCACCAAGTCATGAAACTTGTGAAGAAAACACCCTATACTACTTGGCAAGAGGTAGAGGATGAAGAAATAGGAGGTGGGTTCACTTTAGAATTGGATTTCTCACTCTTTTCATCAAATCACCATTGATGGTTGCAAGCTTCTTCATCTTGAAGAAGAAGAAGAAGAAGAAGAAAATATTATGATAAGTTAATTAAAATACAAAAGAAAATGAATACTTATCATAAAATGAACCATGGTTAGGTGTAGAGAATTGACTAAGGTTAGATGAATGGTTAGGGTTAAGCATGAAGACAAAATGGTCACTTTGGTCAAAGCTTCATGAAGCTTCAACAAGCTTCATGAAAGTAAGAAAGAAACCATTTTGTTTTTCTTTTATCTATTTCTCAAAAATGAATAGATAAATAAATAAGTGAATAAATCAAAACCCTAACCATTATCATAACCATGGTATAAGTCTTTACACAAAGCCAATTTTGCATGTATCATCAAACATGATACATACAAGTGCACAAAAATATATCACATATACAATGTGCACATCAAGTGAGAAAATCCATTTAAAATGAACCAATACTAGTTAATGAAAAGTAATATATCAAATATATAATTATACATTAAATCATCAAATCAATACTTGATTCAATGATCCGGTCATGTCGCACATAACCGACTAGTATCCAACGTATCGGCTTATCGAATCAATCCTTGATTCGATGACTAGGTTATATCGCATACAACCATTCGATACATTCATCGCGAGAATGAAATAAGGTATCACATACACGCATTATTCTCGGTCCCGCACATATCTCATATGCGCTCCTATTTCGTTTCGCTTGAGCCAGGAAACCTCTGTGTAGGACTCTAAAGACTCGTCAATACGCCGGTAGCAGATGATGATCATATCAAACACCCACAAGCCACAAGCGGTCTGCTAAACGTAACGGCCACCCGGGTATTGAGCGATCAGAAGATCAATGAGCAAGCCCGCTCATACTCGTGTGAATCCAGCCAGTAACACTTACCGTACAGTCCGGTCTCGTCGTCTGATATATCGCATATCTCGCCTAGGGGTGGTTAACGTCAGACCCCAATAGCTCGATAAGTCGTGTCGATATGAGGTCTATAACAATTCGAGAAACTACTGGTAACACTTACCAGTAAATCTCAGCAACCCTGGCCAGGGATTTCCGGTTATAGCCAATCAAACACAACGCAACATCAACTCCCTATACCGGGAGAGACGAATCCCCTCCTATCGCTCATTGCCTCCATGTGATTCGGGACTGTACCCAAAAACCACCGTTTTGCACGCCCTCTTGGACGTGGTAAGGTGGTAATCAAAGCAAAGTGGGAACCACACAAGACTCTATGACGATCTCGGGTCAACAGACTACTCCGTACCAGTGTCACCAGAGAACTGCCATCTGACGTAAGTTATAATACCATCTGGGAGTTCTCGGCGAGTCCGTCCAGTGTACCCAGTCTCCACTGAGCATCCGTATATCATCTCTGATGTCAAACACCAATGGATATGGGATCATCCATCGCCCATCTGTATGGGTTGAGAAGGTATACGCTAGTCTACCCTGGTATATCGATGCCCCGTCTCGATATACCCACGACTAGGGACCTTGAAGGATGTACTTATGGACTACCCTGTCCCCACTAGTATGATCCGCATCATAGTCCAGGTAGTCAAGTACACATCCTAAGGGCTTTACCAACATGTAACAGAGAGACAATCAGTGTACACGTTAAGGTAAAGATCAACCAGATAGCATACTATCATGTCGAGCAAGAAAGTCCTCCCTATATATGTCCAAGCACCCACTACAATATACATCCAATGTACAGTAATGGCCTCTAGGGCATACATATAACTAACAGTCTTTGGGTTGTCTATGAACCGTCGAGATTTGAAACTAGGGGACGTTGCCATGGCTCCATTTGTTGATGTCACGCCTGTATCCTGCTGGATGGAGGAAGAACGTTGTTGGTTGATCTCTAAGCTGTGGATGCCGCCATCGAGGCTTGGAACTAGGGACTTTGCCATGGTTCTGAGGTAGTCTCTAGGTTGTCTGTGAACCGTCGAGATTTGGAACTAGGGGACTTTGCCGTGGCTCCGAGATAGTCTCTAGGTTGTCTATGAACCATAGAGATTTGGAACTAAGGGACTTTACCGTGGCTCCGAGATATTCTCTAGGCTGTCTGTGAACCGTCAAAATTTGGAACTAGGGGACTTCGCCGTGGCTCCGTTTTGCTGACATCGTATCTGCTTCTTGTTGGAACGAGTAGGAACGTCGTTATTGATTTCTAGGCTGTATGTGTAGCCATCGAGATCTGGCTTCCCTTTGACGAAGCCTGATGGGACGATATGGTTTCCTTTCTGTTTGTGCCCATGGATTGTATACAGGGGTCAATGTGATTTCACCCGTAGGGCAGAAATTTCATTTCATTTTTTATTTCTTTCCGGGATACTCTATCATTTCGGCTTTTTATATCGCGAAAGTCACGATTGCCCAATCATTTCGGCTATTTTTCGCGGTGCCCAATCATTTCAGCTATTTTCTTTTTCTTTACTCGCCGCTTTTTATTGCGAGTTGCCCAATCATTTTGGCTATTTTTATATACATATATTTTACTTGCTGATTTTTGTTGCAAATTGCCCTATCATTTCGGCTATTTTATATGCATTTTTGGCTCACTGATTTTTTGCTGCGATTATGGAACTCAAGATCTGATACCAATCTTAGCATCAGTATCGCTGCGACTGGAATATTTCCAGGAGTGAATCATCATTTGCCGTGAAAGGACTTGGAATTTGATACCGATTTAGGCATCAGCATCGCTACCACTGGGACATTGCCATGTGCGAATCATCATTTGCCTTTGTCGATTCGAATAAAGGTGGCTTAGCAAACAGGGTTAGGATCCTGTCGACTAAGGCTTTTGACTTCATGAGCCGTAAGGGTCTCATAAAGGTGTTCTTCCCTACGAGTCATGAGGATCTCGGAGGTGTGTCTCCTCCTTAGGAATCGTGAGAATTCTTAAGTGTGTGTTCTCTTATAAGTCATAAGAATCTTATAAGAGTGTTTTCTCGTTATAAGTCGAGAGGACTTACAAGTGTCGTTCGCCAAATAGGGAAATTTCGCGCCATTGGTGGAACTTGGTGGGGGAGACGTGTATTTGTGCCCGTGGATTGTATACAAGGGCCGATATCGGATCGTCTGTAGGGCAAACTGGGGTATGTGATGGCTTAAGATCAGATTCAGATCCCTGTAACTTAAGGCTTTCAAATCCTATGAGCCGTGAGGGTCTCATAAGAGGGATTCTCCTTACGAGTCATGAGGATCTCGTAAGTGTAATTTCTCCTTAAGGATCGTAGGGATCCCTAAGTGTGTTGCTCCCTTGTGAGTCGTAAGGATCTCACGCAGGTGTTTTCTCCTTACAGGGTCGAGAGGACCTTGCGGGTGTTTTTATTTTAACGAGATTGCGTCTTTTCGGATTTTCACAAGCTCGCTGGTAGCCCTGCTGTTTTTACTCACGGAGCCCTTTCGGGTTTTCATCCATGCTCATTTCGCTTGTGGACGTACCTTTTTTTTAAGATGAAACTCTAGAGAATAGTTTCGCCGCATGCGGCCTATTAGTTCGCCGGCGGGATTTGAGTCGCAGTCCTCACCATTGGGACTTATGGACTTGCACTCCACTATAGCCGTGTTTGAGGCAAGGTTGTTAGTTTAGGGACATCTCGGTCCGTTGTTAGTTTAAGGACATCTCGGTCCATTGTTAGTTTATGGACATCTCGGTCTATTGTTAATTTAAGGACATCTCGGTCCACAGCTGTTTAAGGACGTTGCATTCCGTGGCGCTTTTGAGGCGAGGTTTAGTTGGATACTACTTATAGAGTTTGGACTCCGGAAGACAGCGAGCAGACACGTGCATCGTTATCCATCATTAACCTGAGCCGTAACTTGTCATGCGTAGTATTTCTTAAGGAACCGGCCGTTTATTGGCCGGAAATGTCTTTCACCATGCATATCCATGAGCAAGTAGGCCCTACCTTGGTAGACCTTGTCTATGATATATGGACCTTCATAGTTTGGCTCAAATTTCCCTCGTTTGGCACGGTTGGGGATCATAGGTCTTTTTACGACTAACACGAGTTCGCCTTGGCGGAATGTTCTCGTCCCAGTCAGTCTTTCGTATGAGCGCGTCATCCTCGCTTTGTAAGCTTCTCGGTTTTGCTGCACCATAAGACGAGTTTCATCGAGGGCATTAAGCTCTTCAAGCCGAAGATGGGCATTTTCTTCATCCGTCAGCTCATATCGAACTGCTACTCGTAAAGAGGGTAGCTCTATCTCCAAGGAAAGTACTGCTTCCGTGCCAAATACCAACGCGAATGGCGTTGTATTCGTGGCCGTCTTGAACGTGGTCCGATAAGACCAGAGAGCTGTAGGGTTCCTAGGCACTCCCAAGGGGTCTCACAAGGCATCAACCATGCCAATTTCAAATTTTTCGGGTGCCGAGAAACCCTAATACGGATCGTTAACTAGAAATTTAGGCGACAAAGCAACTAGTTAACTACTTTAACTAAGAGTATGGAAATACAACCTTTGTAGATTCGGTCCTCCACCTCCACGGCTCCGTGATGAAGTCCTCTCCGCTGTCCAAATGAAATCCTGGGCTCTAGCATCGGCTTCATCGGAGAAATGGGCGGGCAAGGTCGTCGGCTTCGTGCCGAAGATGATCTACGTCGAGGCATCACAAGATCAAGCTCCCACTTCACCAAGTCATGAAACTTGTGAAGAAAACACCCTATACTTCTTGGCAAGAGGTAGAGGATGAAGAAATAGGAGGTGGATTCACTTTAGAATTGGATTTCTCACTCAATTACTCAAGTTGCCATTGATGGAGGCAAGCTTCTTCTTGTGAAGAAGAAGAAGAAGATCTATGTGTTATGATAAGAATAATTAAAATAGAAAAAAAAATCAATTCTTATCATAAGCCAACCATGGTCAAGTGTAGAGAATAGACTAGGGTTAAGTGGAATGGTTAGGGTTAAGCATGAGACAAATATGGTCACTTAGTCAAAGCTTCATGAAGCTTCAACTAGCATCCAAAGAAAGCCACCATTCATTTATTTTGCAAAATAAATAAACAAAACAAAATAAATAAATGATAAAGAAAAAGAAAACCCTAACCATTACACAACCATGGTTTAAACTTTACACAAACTCAAGTTAGCAAGTATCATCAAACATGATACAAACTTGTGTACAAAAGTATATCACATATACAATGTGCACAATCCAAGTGAGAAAATCCATTTAAAGTGAACCGATACTAGTTAATGCAAAGTAATATATCAAATATATAATTATGCATTAAATCATTAAATCAACACTTGATTCAATGATCCGGTCATATCGTATATATAACCGACTAATATCAACAGTAACAACTTATCGAATCAACACTTGATCCGATAACCCGGATATATCGCATATAACCGATCAATGTCACAGATCGTGAGAATCGAATACAGTATCACATACTGGTATCATTCTCGGTCCCGCACATATCTCATATGCGCTCCAATTTCGTTTCGCTTGAGCCAGAAAACCTCTGTGTAGGACTCTAAAGACTCGTCAATACGCCGGCAGCAGGTGATGATCATATCAAACACCCACAAGCCGCAAGCGGTCTGCTAAACGTAACGGCCACCCGGGTATTGAGCGATCAGAAGATCGACGAGCAAGCCCGCTCACACTCCAGTGAATCCAACCAGTAACACTACCGTATAGTCCAGTCTGATCGTCCGATATGTCGCATATCTCGCCTAAGGGTGGTAAACGTCAGACCCCAATAGCTTGATAAGTCGTGTCGATATGAGGTCTATAACATTCGAGAAACTACTGGTAACACTTACCAGTAAATCTCAGCAACCCTGGCCAGGGATTTCCGGTTATAGCCAATCGAACACAGCGCAACATCAACTCCCTATACCGGGAGAGACGAATCCCCTCCTATCGCTCATTGCCTCCATGTGATTCGGGACTGTACCCAAAAACCACCGTTTTGCACGCCCTCTTGGACGTGGTAAGGTGGAAATCAAAGCACAGTGGGAACCACACAAGACTCTATGACGATCTCGGGTCAACAGACTACTCTGTACCAGTGTCACCAGAGAACTGCCATCTGACGTAAGGTATAATACCATCTGGGAGTTCTCGGCGAGTCCGTCCAGTGTACCCAGTCTCCACTGAGCACCCGTATATCATCTCTGATGTCAAACACCAATGGATATGGGATCATCCATCACCCATCTGTATGGGTCGAGAAGGTATACGCTAGTCTACACTGGTATATCGATGCCCCGTCTCGATACACCCACGACTAGGGACTTTGAAGGATGTACTTATGGACTACCATGTCCCTACTAGTATGATCCGCATCATAGTCTAGGTAGTCAAGTAAACATCCTAAGGGCTTTACCAACATGTAACAGAGAGACAATTAATGTACACGTTAAGGTAAAGAGTAACCAGATAGCATATTATCATGTCGAGCAAGAAAGTCCTCCCTATATATGTCCCAGCATCCACTACAATATACATCCTATGTACAGTAATGGCCTCTAGGGCATACATTTAACTAACAATCTCCCACTTGCACTAGGGCCATCTGTAGCAGTGGTTGTAGTATCTCATACTCAATCGTCTCTCTCTGGGAAAAGGCCTTTGTGAGTGGATCCGCCGTGTTGTCCTCTGAGTCTACTCTCCTAACCTTGATCACCCTGGAGATCAACTATCTCCATGATCAGGCGATACTGCCTTAGAATATGTCTGGATCACTGATGGGACCAGCGTTCCTTGGCATAAGCCACAACTCCATTGTCACACAATGGGAGGAACGTAGTTCATTTCATGAACCAATATACTCCCAAACAGCCTCTTTGGTAGCATCTTAAGTAGCGATGTATCCTGCCTTTATCGTCTAGTATGTCACGGTATCTAGCTTGGAACTCTTCCAACATACCGTCCCTTTACCGAGGGTAAAGACAATGCCTGTGACTGACACTCAGTCGTCATTATCACACTGGAACACTTCCAGTGATTCTCCCCAGGATCAACTGATACCATCTCACTACAACTAGTGAGTGTCCTAATATCCAACTAGATCTATCTCATAGATCCAAATTCCAAGATTTAGTAGGTATCACTTTGATCTTATGTGGAGAATCAGTGTGATAAGCGGAGATTGATCGAGCGTAGCATAGGAAACTCCTTCCCTATCAAGAGTATGTCATCCACGTACTCTACGAGGATCGTCACTATACTCCCTACTACCTTTTTGTTTATACAAGGTTCATCTACCATTTTGATGATGTCAAACTCTTTGACTAACACATCAAAACAGATGTTCCAACTCCGCGATACCTGCTTTATCTTATAAAGCATCTTGTGCACGTTTCCGCTGCTCCCACTGTCTACGAAGCCCTCTGGCTGTGTACTTATAGACTCTTCTTCTAAAACATCATTTAGATAAGCAGTCATGGCACCCAACCGCCAGATATCGTAGTCATGGTATGTAGCCGTGGTAAGTAGGATCTGGATGGACTTAAGCATAGGCACTGGAAAAGGTTTCATCATTATCCACGCCTGGTCAATGACGAAAACCTTTAACAAGTTTAGCTTTGAAAGTCTCAACTTTTCCACCTACACCAAGTAATCTTCTCAAGATATACTTGCTCCTGATGGGGATTTAACCCTTCAGATATAGCAACCAAAGTCCATACTTTGTTGGTGTACAAGGATTCCATCTCAGATCGCTAAGCATCCAGCCATTCTTATAGAGTCCCACTCTTGATGGCCAGCTCGAAACTAGTTGGGTCATCATCTCATGATGCAATCCTCGCTCCCACTTTCATAGAGAAACAGAAGTATCTCTCAGGTGGGTGAGGAACCCTACTAGATCGGCGGAGAGGCTGAGGTTCGTTGGAAGCTACTGAATCCTTTGGTTCTATCAAATCACCAGCTGCAGTTTGTATAGCTGGAACCTTTCCAGTTCTACATTACAGACTTTGCCTCGAGCTTGTCCGGATTTTGCTTTCAGACATAGGCCGGTCAACCCCAAATCTTAACTAACTTAAGATATGGGCTCTTCCCTTTCCATATCACATATGAAATGGTAGGCAACTGATTTGATTCGAACCTAATTCAATAGGTATGCAGCTTCTCAAGTGCATAACTCCCTAAAAGAAAACAGGTAACTCAGTAGTACTCATCATAGAGCACACCATATCATATAGGGTGTGATTGCTCCGCCCCAATATACCAACGTGCTATGGTGTATTCGGAGGAGTAATGCTGAGAGAGAATCTCATTCTCCTTTAGAATAATCCAGGAATTCCGTGCTCAAGTATTCTCCTCCTTGATCACATCAAAGGACATAATACTTATACCCTTATTGGTTCTCTACTTCTAACTTATATTCTGTGAATATCTCAAAAGGTTCAGACTTGTGTTTCAACAGAAACATATGTCTGAATCTTGAGAGATTATCAGAGAACGTAATGAAGTATAAAGAACCGGTCCTGGCATGTGTAGACAGGGAACCTTACATACATCAACATGTATCAATCCCAAGAGTTCACTAACTCTTTCTCTGTTTCCATTAAACAGAGCTCTGGTCATTTTATCTTTGTGACATGACTGGCAAGTTTCACAAGATGTAAATTCAAACTAATTTAAATATGCATCTTTATGTAAGTTCAGCTAGTCGGGTCACATTGATATGACCTAGTCTACAATGCCTCAAGAAGGATTCGTTCATTTCTGAACTCTTCCTCTTGTGTGTGTTCCGTATACTAAGAACTGTAGTTTGATTTAGAACATCAACGCTTTTAGATAACGTGCCTGAACCGATCAACTTTTGATATAGGAAATGTTCAAAACATTATCCAACTATACAAAATTTTATCATTTCTTTACTGATAAAGAGACTGATATGATTTTGTATATCAGGTTCGGTATTTAATAACATTCGTTCAGAATCAATGTATTGGTAATACAGGGTGATAGTGACCAACAGACTTGGCTGCAACACTTGCCCCGTTTTCTGACTCATGAAACTTATCACCCGTTCTCAGTTCTCTACCTTTCTGTAGCCCTATGTAACAGATTACATATCTGGGATCCTGTTCTGGTATCAAATACCCAGGACGCAGAGGATACTGAGAAACAGTTCTCTGTAATGAACACACCCGAAGATGATGCATCAGCATGCACTCTCTTCGTTTGGGCGGCACGGGAAATCTGGTATTCCCTAATTTCCTGCTCTGTCTTATAACAATTATAAGTTGGAGCGGGATCAACGTTCCCCAGCGCAGTATAACAAGCGGGTTCGGTCAAATATCCGTTTTATTATCTTGATTAAGGCGTGATATGGTCGCTACCTGGAGAGAGAGAGAAGAAGACACTCAGCGTGCGCTCTTGCAAGAATAGATTGGTTATTATTTTATCTAATCAGGATGGCTCCCACTGCTTTTTATCAAATCTTCCTTCAAACCCTAAAAGGAAAGACTAGCCGGGATTAATTACACACTACAAGTTCGCCAATCTTTCAGCCAGGCCAGTGTCGCTACTTTGAGGGAGGTCCCCCGTGCTTTCGTACGAACCTAATTAATGTAAACCTCTTTTTCCCAGAGGCGTAACCTCGTTGACACCTTTCTAGACACCTACTTGATCGGCTAATTGTAATGTGTAAAACTCTCCCAGGAGTAACTCTTACTCGCAGCGGGTATCGGGATCCAACTATCTCATAGAAGGTATGCAATCTCATTGCAAATTTCAACACTTGAAATTCCCGATAGTATTTTGCCCCTAGCAGCTATATGAGCTTAACATAGTCAACAAATCATAAGTGCTAGTCAAGTTCAACCCGTCATTTCCCGATTGAATTAAACCCACCCGCACGACCCTTAACATAGTCAACAAAATCGCACGACTACCCTAATCCAATCACATCATATGCTTATGCAGATAAGCACTAATTAGCTACCGCACACTACGCCTTAACATAGTCAACAAACGTAGCACGAATACTAACTAGTACTTATCTGAAACGACGGAGGGCTACGACAGGTTTTTCTGAAAACCTATTGCGTAATGAACTTGATATCGTTGTAGGATCGAATGAATTTTGAAATGGAGTGCTTTTGAGGCTTTTCCAGTTTTGCTAAAGGAGTCACTCCCGGTGAAGGGATCGTCGGTCCTTTCCTCGTCGAATGAGGTGCGGGATATATCATATATATCTCTGTGCAAAGCAAAAACTCTTAAAAGCAATCAAAAGACAAACTGAGTGTGTAGCATCTGCCAGTTATTGCTAAAAGAGTCACTCCCGGTGAAGGGATCTCGGTCCTTTCCTTATCGAATAAGGTGCAGGATATATCATATATACCGCTGTGCAAAGCAAGAACTGTAGCTACCTGTTTTAGTTTGAAATTCGATTCTACAACATCTTAGGTTTCTTTTATTTCATTAATCATATTAATGAAGTCCCATCATTTAAAATACCTAAACATCACAGATAAATACGACGTACACTTATGCCATCCGCATTCGCCTCTATGTCCCCTCGTGCACCGTTAGGTTAGGTAACTAACGGCAGAGCGGGGCAGGGCTAGCGCGGGTGTAAAACATAAGTAACGCCTATATAATATATCATATATACTATATACAGTATCCATCACAGAACATCACATGATCACATCACAGATATCGCAGCAGAAGAATCATATGAAATATTGGATATACTAGGACGTCCGTGTTTTCAATACGAGCCAGTATAAAACACGGATTCCACGGTCGTGATGAATAGCCAAAACCACACCCCTAGACCCCTACGAGAGCGGCAAGCAACCCTACCAATTCTAGGGTTAGGAGACCCGGACTCGACTCCTCGAGATGGTCTCCCACTGGACCCCAGAACCCGGTTACTTGTGCTCCCCTCCTTGGGTCTATCCTAGTGCGGAAAAAGAAATAATATACAAAGGGTGACATCTTCCGCAACCTGGAAGTGCCCCAATAAAAGAATATTACATACAAGTTTTTACATGAATGAAAATGAAAAACACTCATCTCACATAAAAACCCCCGGCTATTCAAACACGACGATCCAATATAATATATCCAGCAACACATAACATCACATGTCATCAACGTAAGTAAATATGCGCATCCCAATTGTCGTTGACATATAGCAACGAAACCGGCGATAACACATATTACACTTACGGTCACAGAAAAGAAAGTGTAAAACTACAACAGTTGGAATCCGCAACCACCTCAGACATCGCATGCCTGACCAAATGAATTACTTAGACATCACATGCCTAACAATTATAAACCCTGCATTTTAGTCTCAAAATCGAAAACACTTTTCAATACCAAGTCGAGTAATTCAACAAGATTCCCGACATCCTGATCGAATGCTCGTCGCAAACTTCAGTAGGCGGCTGCACCCCCGATACCGTCGACGAAGTGCACCAAGGCGGAACACCGCTACCGCGAGCACCCGGACGGATGCTTTCGGCGACGGGGTTCTCCTACAGTCACTTGGTCGGGGCTATGGAGTGAGGCTGTCTATTAAGTTTACCCGGCGAGTATCCGCGAACGCTACGTGATTGCGACGGACTTTTGATCACATCAAAATTCCGTGGCAACCGATCAAGTGAGACTAAACTGCTATGTTTATAACATTCATTCAGTTATCTCATAACTTATTGTGAATTCTAATTATTGTATCACATTCCGGATAAATAGAAAATGTTAAACTTTCCGATCGAACAATCGAACACCCAAGTTTTCCCGAAACAGCTCAACTCATGAAATAAGTTCAAAGACATTCACTTCGTGCCTCAGTACCAACGGTCCAGCCGTAGAAGGGTCAAGCCAACGCCTCACATGTGGTACGCCGTACTGCCCCAAACCTGAAGGTTCAAAGGGCAGTTCAAGACGGTCACATAATCGAGTTAAGGTTTGTTGTCTTCTAGAGGGACCATTGCGTTACTTGCACTACTTAGAACGTCTTTAAACCTCGGAAAAATCCAACACTTGGAAATTTCCCGACAGGGGAAAAATTGGGTATTTATATCCGGTCGAACTTTTTAACATATTCTGAAATTTATTCGGAAAGCCACATAGACAAAATCTGATACTCCGATCGAAATACCGAATCCCCAAAACAACCCCAGAAAATTCAACTCTTGAATAAATATTAAAAATTCCCATAAAATCCAGCATAATAAAATAGAAGTTACTGTGCAAACAGGGGAGGATTACGTCATCATTTCGTCGCGGAACCGCCGCAGAAGCCAGGCTTCTGCCGCACTATGAACAGTTCATGGAAAAAAATTTGCACCGTAATTCTTAGATTTCCCTGCTGAATTTTTTAAGCATTTTTAATCTGGAAAAAACCCAGTTTTTAGAAAAAGTCCAGAGAGCATGTCGGATTAGAGTTTCGGGGTTTGTTCGGGTTTCAAACTTCGTCTAGACTTCGCCTAAGGCTCTAGCTAGGCTCTGATAACACTGTAGGGTTCCTAGGCACTCCCAAGGGGTCTCACAAGGCATCAACCATGCCAATTTCAAATTTTTCGGGTACCGAGAAACCCTAATACGGATCGTTAACTAGAAATTTAGACGACAAAGCAACTAGTTAACTACTTTAACTAAGAGTACGGAAATACAACTTTTGTAGATCCGGTCCTCCACCTCCACGGCTCCGTGATGAAGTCCTCTCCGCTGTCCAAATGAAATCCCGGGCTCTAGCGTCGGCTTCATCGGAGAAATGGGCGGGCAAGGTCGTCGGCTTCGTGCCGAAGATGATCTACGTTGAGGCATCACAAGATCAAGCTCCCACTTCATCAAGTCATGAAACTTGTGAAGAAAACACCCTATACTTCTTGGCAAGAGGTAGAGGATGAAGAAATAGGAGGTGGGTTCACTTTAGAATTGGATTTCTCACTCAATTACTCAAGTTGCCATTGATGGAGGCAAGCTTCTTCTTGTGAAGAAGAAGAAGAAGAAGAAGATCTATGTGTTATGATAAGAATAATTAAAATAGAAAAGAAAATCAATTCTTATCATAAGCCAACCATGGTCAAGTGTAGAGAATAGACTAGGGTTAAGTGGAATGGTTAGGGTTAAGCATGAGACAAATATGGTCACTTAGTCAAAGCTTCATGAAGCTTCAACTAGCATCCAAAGAAAGCCACCATTCATTTATTTTGCAAAATAAATAAACAAAACAAAATAAATAAATGATAAAGAAAAAGAAAACCCTAACCATTACACAACCATGGTTTAAACTTTACACAAACTCAAGTTAGCAAGTATCATCAAACATGATACAAACTTGTGTATAAAAGTATATCACATATATAATGTGCACAATCCAAGTGAGAAAATCCATTTAAAGTGAACCGATACTAGTTAATGCAAAGTAATATATCAAATATATAATTATGCATTAAATCATTAAATCAACACTTGATTCAATGATCCGGTCATATCGTATATATAACCGACTAATATCAACAGTAACAACTTATCGAATCAACACTTGATCCGATAACCCGGATATATCGCATATAACCGATCAATGTCACAGATCGCGAGAATCGAATACAGTATCACATACTGGTATCATTCTCGGTCCCACACATATCTCATATGCGCTCCTATTTCATTTCGCTTGAGCCAGGAAACCTCTGTGTAGGACTCTAAAGACTCGTCAATACGCCGGCAGCAGGGGATGATCATATTAAACACCCACAAGCCGCAAGCGGTCTGCTAAACGTAACGGCCACTCGGGTATTGAGCGATCAGAAGATCGACGAGCAAGCCCGCTCACACTCCAGTGAATCCAACCAGTAACACTACCGTACAGTCCGGTCTGATCGTCCGATATGTCGCATATCTCGCCTAGGGGTGGTAAACGTCAGACCCCAATAGCTTGATAAGTCGTGTCGATATAAGGTCTATAACATTCGAGAAACTACTGGTAACACTTACCAGTAAATCTCAGCAACCCTGGCCAGGGATTTCCGGTTATAGCCAATCGAACACAGCGCAACATCAACTCCCTATACCGGGAGAGACGAATCCCCTCCTATCGCTTATTGCCTCCATGTGATTCGGGACTGTACCCAAAAACCACCGTTTTGCACGCCCTCTTGGACGTGGTAAGGTGGAAATCAAAGCACAGTGGGAACCACACAAGACTCTATGACGATCTCGGGTCAACAGACTACTCTGTACCAGTGTCACCAGAGAACTGCCATCTGACGTAAGGTATAATACCATCTGGGAGTTCTCGGCGAGTCCGTCCAGTGTACCCAGTCTCCACTGAGCACCCGTATATCATCTCTGATGTCAAACACCAATGGATATGGGATCATCCATCGCCCATCTGTATGGGTCGAGAAGGTATACGCTAGTCTACACTGGTATATCGATGCCCCGTCTCGATACACCCACGACTAGGGACTTTGAAGGATGTACTTATGGACTACCATGTCCCCACTAGTATGATCCGCATCATAGTCTAGGTAGTCAAGTACACATCCTAAGGGCTTTACCAATATGTAACAGAGAGACAATTAATGTACACGTTAAGGTAAAGAGTAACCAGATAGCATACTATCATGTCGAGCAAGAAAGTCCTCCCTATATATGTCCCAGCATCCACTTCAATATACATCCTATGTACAGTAATGGCCTCTAGGGCATACATATAACTAGCAAGAGCTTCATACAATCTCCCGTGCCTGTCCTTCTTATTTGTGGACACCGTTTTCTTTATGATCTTTGTCAAGATCTTGTTGAAAGCCTCAGCTAGACTATTAGCTCGGGGATTATAAACTGAAGAATATCTCCAATCTATTTTATGCTGCTGTGTGAAGAAGCTGATCTTATGACTTCTGTAGGCTGGCCCGTTATCCGAGATGATCTGTCGCGGAGTGCCGAATCGGTAGATGACATGCGTCCTGAAGAAATGGAGGATGTTCTCCATCTTCACCTCCCTTAAGGTATTGCTTCTGCCCATTTAGAGAAGTAATCGGTTGTCGCTAGTATGAACTGATGTCCCTTGGATGATGCTGGCTCGATGGGCCCGATTATATCAGTTCCCCACATTTCGAATGGCCAGCTAGCCAATGTTGGGTATAGCGGATTCGGATGCTGGTGGATG
Organism: Agapanthus africanus; assembly: GCA_030015575.1. Lineage (NCBI taxonomy): Eukaryota > Viridiplantae > Streptophyta > Magnoliopsida > Asparagales > Amaryllidaceae > Agapanthus > Agapanthus africanus. The sequence continues at coordinate 166,112,265 of JASDDO010000028.1, read as the reverse complement.
AAGTCCCCATGAATTTGGCACGAGTGACATACTTTGTATATTTAAGGCAGTCCTGAATCATCGTGGGCCAATAGTAACCCATTCTTTTGATCTTTAGCTTTATCTTTGGCCCAGCTTGATGGGAACCGCAGAATCCGTCATGAGTTTCTTGAACGACCTTTCTTGCTTCTTCTGGTCCCAGGCATCTCAGCCATAGATAATCGAACGATCTCTTATAAAGAGTACCATTGACGAAGGCAAAAGACAAGGCTCGCTTCATGAGCTGATGTCTTGACGACGCATCTTCGGGCATTCGATAGGATTTGAAGTAGTCTATGAATATTTCTCTCCAATCCTTCGCCTTTTCCTCATCCTACAATTGGAAGGCCTCTTGTTCGATTGCTTCCTCTCTTTTAGAAGTCTTCGGAGATATTTCTGCTGGTGCGAGAATCCGGCGACTTTGCACAATGATCCTTACGTCATCGAGGTTTTCGTCGGCCAGTTCTTTAGCGAGCTTGGCTAACGCATCCGCCTTGCTATTTTCCACACGCAGTATGATTTTCAGTGTGTAGGAGGAGATTTGCGTCAGCAATTGCTGCACTCTCTCACCAAATTTTACCAACTCGGGTTTACACGTCTGATAGTCGCCATTCACTTGGCCGACGACCAGTTGAGAGTCTCCATATATGAGGAGGTTTTCGATTCCCATGTCAATGGTGATCTCGAGACCTGCTATCAAAGCTTCATACTCAGCCTCAATATTTGTTCTCGGCTCTGTTAAAGACAGGGCAAAATGCATTATCCCTCCTTGTGGAGTCACAATGATAAGGCCCACCCCGGCTTTAATCATGGGGGTGTTTTGCTTTCGCTTCTTCAAGGAGGACGCTCCATCGAAGTAGAGTTCCCATCGGGTATCATTCCCTTATTTCTCCCTATCAATTGCGTCAAACGCGTGTTCGTCCGGTAACTCGCAGTTTAAGGGAGAGTCGGTAGGTATCGGATGCTCAGCGAGAAAGTCGGCGATGGCCTGGCCTTTTATTGCCTTGAGGGGTCGATATACTATCAAGAACTTCATCAAGAGGAGGGCCCATTTAGCAAACCTTCCTGTTAATATGGTTCTTAATATCAAATATTTGAGAGGATCCACCTTTTATATGAGATGAACCTTATGTGCCAAGGCGTAATGTCGGAGCTTCGTTACCACGAAGATCAATGCCAGGCAATGCTTTTCGATTAGGGAGTAGTTGTTTTCTGCCCCCAGGAGAACTTGACTTAAATAGTAGAGAGCTCTCTCCTTCCCCTGGTCATTCTCCTGTGCCCATAACGCGCCTGAAGAACCTTCAAGGGCTGTTGTGTACAGGATGAGGGGCTTTCCCTTGACCACAGCGGTCACTACTGGCAGGTTCTGCAGATATTGCTTGATTTCGTCCAGTGCGCTTTGGCATTTACGATCCTAAATGAACGGGGTCCTTTTCTTCATTAGATGACTGTAGGGGAGGCATTTACGGTTGAGGTTAGTTATGAACCGCCGGATATACGCGAGCTTCCCTTGAAGAGACCACAGTTGTTTGAGAGTTCTTGGCACGGGAATTTCCATAATTGCCTTGATCTTTGATGGGTCTATTTCGATGCCCCGGTGTCATATGATGAATCCTGGGAATTTGCCCGAGGAAACTCCAAATGCGCATTTCATAGGGTTCATCTTCAGGTTGTACTTCCGAAGGTGCTGGAACATTATCTTCAGATGCTCCCAGTGCTCTTCATACGATTTGCTTTTCACCACAAGGTCGTCAATATAACATTCGACAATCTCGTGTATTAGGTCATCAAAGATCTTTGTCATGGCCCTCTGGTAAGTGGCGCTAGCGTTCTCCAGACCGAGGGGTATCACTTTGTAGCAGAATATGCCTAGCGGAGTCCGGAAAGCAGTGTGCTTTTGGTTTTCAGGATGCATCTTTATTTGGTTGTACCCTGAGGATCTATCCATGAAAGAGAAGACTTCATTGGTGGATGTGTTATCGATCATCAGCTCGGTAACAGGCACTGGGAAGTCATCTTTCGGACAAGCTTTTTTGAGATCCCGAAAATCTACGCAGATGCGTACTGTCCCATTTTTCTTCATTACCGGAACGATATTAGCGATCCAGTCAGGGAATTGAACTTCTTGGATGAAGCCAGAGTCGATTAGCTTCTCGACTTCAGCATTGATACTCATCTCAAGCTCGAGCCGCATTCTTCTTGGCGCTTGTTTGACTGGCTTGACGTCCGGCGATATCGCCTATTTATGTACAGCTATCTCTGGATCTAATCCCGACATCTCGGAATAGTTCCATGAGAAACAATCTTTATACTGCATAAGCACGTCCTTTAACGAGGCTACTTATTTCTCATATAGCAGCTCACTAACGAACGTTGGCCATGGGTCGTTTGACGTCCCCAAGTCGATTTTTCTCAAGTTGTCTGCTGTAGTGTGTATCCCATCTTCCAGCTCTTTTGGCGCCGGTGGAAATTCTGAGATCACCTCATTCTCATCTTCATTTGCGAAGCACTGGGAGAGGTCATTTGTATTCTCGTGCTCTCCTTCCTTTGAGAAAGTTATCAGATGGCAGGTACGAGCTCGTTTCCAAGCTTGATGCCGATCTAGACTTTCTCTCGTAGTGTAGGTCGCTTTCGGCTCATGCTTTCGTGGCGGGACTACCCTCCAACTGTCGGATAGAGCAAACCTACCTTACTGATACTGATCTTCAACCCAGTCTTTGAAAGTGAAGTTGTCTTCAAAAGGATGTCCCATTATTCGGTGGTAGGAGCAATAATCCAGGTGATGGACCTCGTCTATTTGTTTGGGGCGCCGAGACTCCGGGGGCACCATCATTTGATGTTTTATGACAAGATCGAAGATTTTCCTTGTCTTGTCTTGAGGGAAAGAGTACTCCCGACCCATCTTTTTCATAAAAGACAGATTCCAGCTGACTTTTTCTCAATCGTGTGGCTTCTTGGATCCGCATCGCTGTTTTCGAACGTCATTCCTGTTCTTTACCTTATTGTTGCTTGTATGCCGGTCTTTCTTTTTGCCACAAGAGTGCACCGCAGATTGACGGTGAAGGGGATCATCTTCCTCCGTATCCTGCTGAATGATACGTTGCGTCCTGGCCTTCTCGTAAATGGTCGTTTTGCAGCTATGGTCATCCCGAACCTTTTGACCCACTTCTCTTATTACCTTGTCAATCTGTTCTTTGAATGACGGGCTTGGTATTCTCCCGGCGGGATCTTGCTCTGGCTTGACATCAACGCCATCTGGAAATGCATTCGTTTCTCCACCGGAATTATTTATCACATGGCAGCCATAGAATCGCTCCCTTTTATTGGACCGAACGTATCCAAGGCCGGTCGTCTCCATTCTCCTGTTGGGCATCATCCGCTGAGTCTCGGGAACGTCCCAAATCTTGTTATGGAACTGGGCTTGTCGAGCAGTCTGTTTGAAGGGTACGTCTTGGCGTCTCAATAGCCTTTTCAGTCCCTCTGTGTAGTATCTGGGCAGACGGATTGGTTGAAACCTATCGAGCACGGGTTCGGCACCGTGCCATACTTCTTTCTCCACATTAGTCTCCGTGGATTGGTAGAAAAGGATCGCCTTCTCACCTCTTTGCTTAGGAGGAACGTAGAAAGTCTGCAGCTCTTGCACGCTGTACGTATCAAGTGCATCAAGTTCTTTGTAAGGCCGCTGCGGGACCAGGGTAATCTGTAAACTCTGGTCAGCTCCAGCAAAGGTCTGCATTGGCTGGCGGGCGGAGAACACTGCGTTGGCCTCATCCTCGGAGTCACTGCCAAAGACCAGCATAAGAGTAGATAGTCCTGGCCTATTGCCTTGGGGTTGTCCCGAGTAGACCATCTCTTCATCCTCTTCGGTATCACTCCCGAATAATGGGATAATGGCAATAGCTTTTTGTTTATTCTCCTGTTTGCGACATCTTTCCCTGTCTTCGAATCCTGGTAAGAAGTACTTGGTGTCTTCATATTTGCGAACTTCATTTACAGAGAATGGGTTCAGCTCCCCTGTGACTGTGTACTCGAGGCCGTCCTTGAAGTACTTCATATACTGATGTTGTGTAGAAGGGATGATGTTGTACTCATGTAACCAAGGCCTGCCGAGCAGAGCGTTGTAGCAAGTCTTGGCATCAATGACATGGAACTTGATGTCAGTAACGAGCAGCCCGAAGCGTAATGTCAGTATTACAGACCTGAGCGTTTGTGATGATTGGGAGCCAAAACCGAAGATGGTAATTTTATCCCGAGCCAAGTGCTGAACGTTCATGCAAATCTCCTTCAGTACTCTTACATTAAGAAGGTTGACGGAGGACCCATTGTCGACCAGGATCTTCCCTATCTTGATATCGTGACAATACCTGGTTACATACAGCGGACGGTAGTGCTCGCACGTTCTGAGAAGGAGATCTTCATCGCTGAAGGTTATATCAGCTGTGTGGACTTCTTCCAGCTCGTCCTTCATCTTTTCTTCCGCCAGGAAGGATTGAAACTGGTTGGGCTCTTGTAATGCCTTGATTAGGGAATCCCGTGCCTCTTTAGACCGGAGAAGGGCATCCAAGATACTAAATTGTGAGGGTATCTTTCTCAGATGTGCCAGGACATTGTAATCCACCTTGTTCTTCTTGTGAGGGTCCTTGGCTGTGAGCTCTTCGACAACTCTATCATCGAGAGCAATCTCCTCAGGGACTTTTTCCTTTCCTTTGTCCCTTTTTCCCGAACTTTTGTTTAAAGGTCTGAGATTCTTTTCAGGCAACGTACGGTTACGCAGCTGAATATTCTCACAGTTCTTCATCTCATCTTCTTTTTTAGAGGTGGATTCTTTGAAGAGAGGGCCGAGGGCTATTTCTTCGTCAGAATTGCTCCCGAAGTTAAGAACTTGAGTTTTTGCTCTTGTCGGGATGGCATCAACCATATGACAGTTACTGGCTGTTCCTTTACGCTCATCTGTCGCGCTTCTCTGTTCCCGACGAGCTTTGCGCTTCATTCACTTAAATTGTTGTCAATGGGCAACGTATCCTTGCCACCACTTCTTGAAGGCATTACACTTTTCGGTAGGGTGCGTGACCTTCCGATGGTATAAGCAATAGTTCGGATGCACATCCGGTTCGTCGGGGAACATACTCTCAGAAGTATTTTCTTTGAAAGGTGGCAGCTTCATTCCCATTGACAGAGTTTTGGCGAACTGCTTCCTTATCTTGATTCTGCTCTTGCCGGTGGCAAGGGCACTTTGATCCAATTTAGGTACTTTATGGCTTCTCATCACCGGAGCTTTTTCGGCCTGACAACGACACTTGGCCTTTTCGTAAATGGCCGCTTCACGTTCTCAATCAGCTTTGCTCTTTTGAAGAGCTTCGTTCAACAGCTTGTCAATAAGATCATCTGACGGTTCCATGGATTTTGGTTCTAGATCTGCCCCCAGTTTCTCTATGTCGGGATCTTCTTTGCCATTTATCGATGAGTGACTGATCATGTGGCAACTCGCTACATAATTCTCGGGTTTTTCCGAAGAATCGTCTTCTTCATCAATGTCAATGTTTCCGTCCTCAAGAACATGCTTGAAGAACTCTTCCAGTGTGACTGGGGTCTATGCCTCTTGGTTGTATTCCTCCGTGCATCGATGTATTTCTGCAGACCCATACGATTTCCGTCGAGCTGGACGGGCTTCTTGGCTTTCTTCTTTTTCTTTGAAGGCTTCGGAGGTTTGGCCTGGAGGTTTTGTCCATCGTTACCAACTTTTGACGTTGGGCGCGGTTTCAGCATTCCGTCAATAATCTCAGACTCCAGCGGGCTTTTCTACTTAATCGCCGGACATGCTTGAAGATTCTTCAGCATTCTTTTAGTTTTAACCGAAAGGACAATTTCCCACGGAGCTTCCTCTACAAATAAGCATGATGCCCCCGGCGTATCCATCTTTTTAAGATCGTGCTGCTGCAGCAGGTTTACCTTCCAGTTTTCAGAAAGCGCGAACTTGCCCTGTTTGTACTGGTCTTCGACCCAGCTTTTAAAGACGTAGCAATCATTAATTGGGTAGCCCACTATTCGGTGGTATGGGCAGTAATTGGGATTGTTGACGTCGCCCGATTGCAGTGGGCGTCTCGGATCCGGTAGAGTGATGAGCCTGTTGCGCACCACTAGTTCGAATAATCTCCTCATTTTATCCCTGGGGAACGAGTAAAGCCGTCTCAACTTTTCTTCGAGAGTTCTTGGTTTGTTGCTTTGGCGAACAACCGGTTTTGGGTCACTCGGTTGTTATTGAGTGTTAGCGACGAAGGTCGCTTTCTCTTTGCGCTTTTCATTTCGAAGATCTATCTTTAAAGAGGACGGCCTATGGCCCATCTGGTCCATTTGGGATATAGTTGCCTGAGACATAACTGCCTGAGGATCAAGGGTCCCCACGAACATGCCCACAGCAGGAGCTTCTTCTATGCGTTGTTCACACTTTGACCATAGATTATGCCACCGAATTGCGTATTGAACCCAGGTCTCTCCCAATTTCACCTTGGCGTTGATTAATGTCGTGATTGGGGTGCGCTCGCTTGCGCTTGCGAACCGCTGTGTGAACAGTAGTTCCATCTCCATAAATGTCTTGACAGAGTCATTTGGGAGATCGGAGTACCATTCAAATGTTGTCTCCGCCAAGCTGCCGACAAATTGGCGAAGCAATAATTTGTTATCGCCCCCGGTGTTACCGCACATAGCTCTAAATTGAGCAATGTGCTGATGCAGATTGCACGTCCTCTTATACACATGGAATTTAGGGATCGTATATCCTGGCGGGTACTTAATTTGGTCGTACCAGCATGGATAAGGTCGCCCAGTTCTTACGACTTGTCCTGTCGCTTCGTTCGCTTGATGAGCTCGTATTTGTTGAGCTATATAGTCATCAAGGGTAGCTTTGGAGATCGTCTCCTCCCTGGCTGTTGATAAAGCTGGAGGAGGGTTCGATATCTCCCCTTTGTCGTCTTCAATGATTATTAGAGGGTCTTCAGCTGGAGGATCCGGCTGAATCATCATCCCAACGATGTCTTGGAACAGAAGTGCCATCTGTTTTGTATTAGCCGCTTGTTCCGCGGCCTCTTTATCTTTCTTCTCAAGCACCCTCCGTAGGAATTCGGTGTCGGTCTCTTGCTTCTGGCGTTGTTCCAACGATACTTCCGGGCTTTCTTTTTGCCCAGTAAGTGCGGCCATCCTTGTCAACATCTCCTGGAGCTTTTTTTGTTGCTCCTGAGCTTTCGTCACAGACCGTGTGAGTGTTCGATGACTCACGGAAGCACGACTATCCTCTTTTCTGGATGCCATGTAGATGGTATGCATAACCATGCCCCCAGACTTAGGGCGTTTAGGTCCACTGCCTTTGATATTTGCCGCCGGCATGGGAATCTTCTCCGGCCTTCTCCTCTTATGGGAGGTAGAAGTTGAGGGGGCCGTTGCGGCAGGCACCCATGCAGATGATACCTTTCGTGGTATGGGGGAGGGATGGTCCTCCTCTTGCCGAGCCTTCGTCTTCTTCAGCCGGCGAGAGTAATCTTTGCCAATTACAGAGTCTTAGACTTTTCGCCAAACTCTGTGGATCTTGGAAGACAACCGCTGAGGAGGCTATTCCGGCTTCACCTGTGTTGTGTTTTCCACAGGCGGAGGAGACTTCTTCAAGATGACGGTTGTAGAGTTCTTGCGAACCCTCCTGAGCAGCTCGAAACTGTTCCCGGTTGGAACAACAGCATCAATTTCCACCATTGGAGCTAGTGGGGTAAGTCCAGAAGGGGAACTGCCCCCAGCTTTCCTCACTCGGCGCCAGTGGCGACTTCGAGCGTGTCTTGCGAATGGGATCACCTCAGTTGTAGAAGTGACCTTGTCATGCCCCTTGCTTTGATGAGAGGCTGCTTTTGGTGCCAACCTGTCGAAGACTGACCTCCGTTGAGAGGGAACGTCTAACCTGTCAAAGACTGACTTTCGAATAGGGGAAGCACTTATAACCACCTTACCTGTAGCAGGAGTTGGAATGGCCAGTTTTGCGAAGACCGATCCCTTAGAAGGAGAAGCCCCTTTGATGACTTCGTTTACTGGGGCTGGAATGGATATCCGCTTCGGGATAACCCCTTCAGGTATTGCGGGTCTCTTTACGGGCCCAGTGGAGTTTTGGCTCAGCCTATCGAAGTCTAAGGCGATAGACTTGGATGACCCGTTGAGAGGGGCCATGGTGGTTGCGAGCCGATCAAAGATCGACTTCTTTAGGGCTTCTTGTGATGGCTTGAAACATTGAAGCTCATAGGAAGGAGCATGGTTCCGAAGAACAGTCCAGTGGTGGCCCGAGTCACCTGTTCCACTGGCATTGCGAAGATGGAGGCCGCTTAGGGCCCATAAGTCACTCCTCCAGCAGGGAAGGAGTAGGAGTTGTTGTTGCAATTGGTGCAGTTGGAAGCCATCGATGCCATCTTCTCTTCTGCACGGAGCAAGACACCAAATCTTAGTACCTCGAATCAAGGGGCAACCATATTAAACCGCGATTCGTTCACGAACATGATACACTCCGCACTTCGTGTTAGGGCCCATAAGTCACTCCTCCAGAATCTATTTACCGCCAAAAACAAAGACAAAACCGCGTAGGTCGTCTTGCCTGAATTTGGGGGCAGATGCTATTTGGTTTTATCTGTCTAGCTCTCCGAAGATACCAAGTTGATTTATGGCGCCGTGTATTGAAGATTTAAACAGATGCGGCCGTTGTAGCAGACTTCGTCAGATTCCCCCTCGTTTGCGAGGGGTTTTTGATTGTGGGGGCGCTCTTCCCTACAGGAGCAAGCCCCTACAGTTAATTACGTTACCACATCGCGATAACCACTTTCTCCAGCTCTAGAAGGTCACTTCGTGTTGTCTGTATTTGTTTTATTTTTGGTTGCCCGTGGATTGTATATGGAGACTAATTTGTGTTGTCGCCCGTAGGGCATGGATTAGTCCAAATCCGTATATTCCTAGATTTGGATTTGGGTTGATTTAAAGATCGTTAACCTTGTTTGAGATTAAGATCAACTTAAATATTTGTTAAAATGCGTTAATCTGATATTGGACTAAGATCCACTTAATGGGAGTTCGGGATCATTTTTTATCCAACGAAAGAGCATTTGGGCTCTATCGTTTTAGTTTAAGGTCGTTACGGTCCTAGCTAGTGTAGGGACCTTACGGTCCATAGATAGTTTAGGGACATTACGGTCCATAGCTAGTTTAAGGACATTACGGTCCATATTGGGATGTGCCCGACCATTTGAGAGTACACTAAAGAGTTGTTGGTTATCGGGACCCACCACCTCTCTGAAGACGCTGAAGAATTACAACGACATTTATCAGAGGTGTGAGGAGATGTACCCTTGAACCAATATCCATTGGAAGATCAATAGTCGTGTTTGGGACTAAGACCAATTTGGAAAAATTGTGAGCACATGGTCTCGGTTGATCTGAATTAGGGACTTTTGGTCAACTTGGACTCAGCCCACTCAGTCTTTGAATAAAGTGTTAAACACTTGTTTGGGCTCAGTCCCTTTTCTGTGCAAACAGTGCTGAGCATTGATATAGGCTCTGACGCTCACCCTTTACTTTATCCTCTCTCTCTTTTTTTTTTTATTTATATGGAGTGTTAAACACTGCACCCACGTGCGGAACACATGAGGTGCTTGGCGCTGAGCGCCAACCACTGAGTGCTAAGCACTCTTTATTTGAGCAGCGCCCACGTAAGGGGGATGTGAGGCGCTTGGCGCTTTTTCTTTCTTTGTGCATTTTTCTGAAAATGTTCAATTCTCTGTTCTCCTCTGGATTTTCGATCCCCAAGAACAAATTCTTCCCTACGAGAATTAAATTCTCATTTGTGGGAGACTTGTCTCATGGATCTCGGATCCAGGGGAAAGAACTATGTTCTTTATGAGGGTTAAACCCTCGGATATGCAGATGAGATGCTATGCTCTCTACTACTTTTATTTACCTTGAAGAAAGTTCTTCTTCTTTCTTCTATCTTAAAACACTTTTTTTTGGCTTACTCTTCTTTTTGAACTTGAAGTTTATGGGGGGGTTCCTCTATACAAGACTTGAAGTCTTAGGGCCTTTATATAGTAGAGGCAAGTTTGTTGATTTAGTTAAAGAAATCTCTCATTGAGAGATCCTTAATTGATTTGGGGATTTTATCCACCGTTGGATCTTTGATCCAAGGACTTCTGTTTTACAGAAAATATTTTTCTTGTTTTGAGCAAGATTGGGAAAATATTTTCCATACAGAGCTTATTCTATAGCTTGATGATTTTTAATCACCACTGGATCTTTAATCCAACGGTGCTCTGTTTTACAGAGCGTAATCTTTCTTGTTTAGAAAAATTGGGGAAAATATTTTCCCCTACAGAGCTTATTCTGTAGCTTGGTGATTTTTTAATCACCATTGGATCTTTAATCCAACGGGACTCTGTTTTATAGAGTGTAATCTTTCTTGTTTAGAAAGATTTGAGAAATATTTCCTCAATAGAATTTAATTCTATATTTTGATGATTTATTATCTCCGTTGGATCTTTGATCCAATGGCAGAGAACTTTTAGTTCTGGCGCCGGCGCCCTCGTGCAGGGCACATGAGGCGCTCCCTCAGAGTTTTTTAACTCTCGGCGATGGTGCCCTCGTGCGAGGCACGTGAGGCGCTGCCTCAGACTTTTTAACTCTCGGCACTGGCGCCCTCGTGCGAGGCACGTGAGGCGCTGCCTCAGAGTTTTTAACTCTCGGCGCTGGCGCCCTCATGCGAGGCACGTGAGGCGCTACCTCTTTTAAAATTTTGAACAAAGCCTTGCTCTTCTATTATTGGGGGGAAACATCTATGATCCCTTCGGAGCTGGGCAAGACGTCCTCAGATAATCTCCTAGGTTATATAACCGTCGGGAGAGCATATTCTCCCCAGAAATCGTGAGGAGTTCTAAGTGTTCATCTCCTCCGTGAGCCATAAGGATCTCATTTGCATCGTGAGGACCCGTAAATAGCTTCTTTATTTCATTGGCATGTAACTTTGGCAAATGTGGCTTGTGGATAAACTATCTTGACCTCTTGGTAGGGCAGCGATGGCTTAGGAAACAGGTTTGGATCTGTCGCCTAAGACTTTTCAACTTTATGACCCGTGAGGGTCTCATAAAGACTTTTTCTCCCTACGAGTCGAGAGGATCCCGCAGGTGTATTTTCTCCTTAGGAGTCGTGAGGACTCCTAAGTGCGTTTTCTCTTGAGAGTCGTAAGGATCTCACAAGAGAATTTTCCCTCTTGCAAGTCGAGAGGACTTATAAGTAGTTTTTTCTCTCCTTGTCGATATTCGATTTTGGAGAGTGTAGCTCATGGATAGTATGCAATAGTCCATCTTCGACTCACTTGCAGGGCCCCAATGCTTAGGAAATAGGTCCTTATCTCCGTTGCCTAAGGCTTTTCCCTACGAGTCGAGACGAGTCGAGAAGTTCTTGCAGGAACATTATTTTCCCCACAAGTCGAGATGAATCGAGATGTTCTCACAAGGATGTCCTAACGTCACAGTTAACTCCTGCTAATAGAAGTTCGTTAGGGTCTGTGGTATTAGGGTTTTTTACTCGGCGTACCGTCGCGTTAGCCGATGTATTCCCCGATATGCAATCTTGCTGTTCAAGTAGCCTCGCGACTGTCGTGTCTCTGATCCCTTCGGGGGATGGACAAGACGTCTTCAAGTAATCTTCCGGATGATATTACCGTCGAAAGAGCAAGTGTTTAGGGATATTCCATGCCGCTTTTTACTTGAGGTTAGGCGCAGTTTGGAATCCCCGATGAGTTATGACCACTCCGCGCTGGTGTGGGATGATCTTCGATGGTCTTTCTGGTCTCATTTGAGTTGCCATCAAGACCCTGAAGCTAGGGATCTTCCTTTGCTTCGTTTGTTGACATTGTGTCTGCAATATTACGACGACTGTCGAGGTTGTCTCTTGGTTGTCAGTGAACCATCGAGCCTTGGAACTAAGGACTTTGCCATGGCTTCTTTGTTTTGACCCTGAGGTCGGTTGTTGACGTTGCGTCTGCATCTCGCTGGAGTGGAGAAGAAACGCCTTTGTGATCTCTAGGTTGTAGATGTCGCCATTGAGACCCTGAAGCTAGGGATCTTTCTTTGCTTCACCTGTTAACATTATGTCTGCAATATTGCGACGAATGTCGGGGTTGTCTCTAGGTTGTCAGTGAACCGTCGAGGCTTGGAACTAGGAATTTTGCCATGGCTCCATTGTTTCGACTCTGGGTTCGGTTGTTGACGTTGCGTCTGCATCCTGCTTTCAGGTCTCATTTGAGTTACCGTCAAGACCTGGCTCTCTTTCTGATGGAGCCTAGTGGGAAAATATAGTTCTCTTTTTCGTTTGCGCCCATGGATTGTATACAGGGGTCGATGTGGACTTGCCTGCAGGGCAGTAGTTTCATTTTTTTTGTTTCTTTCCGCAATGGTCTATCATTTCAGCTTTTTATATCGTGAAAGTCGCGATTGCCCAATCATTTCGGCTATTTTTCGCGATGCCCAATCATTTCGGCTGTTTTTTCTTTTTACTCGCTGCTTTTTATTGCGAGTTGCCCAAACATTTCGGCTATTTTATATGAAAACATTTTGCTCGCTGATTCTTACTGGGAGTATGGAACCGAGGTCTGATACCAATCTTAGCATCAGTATCGGTGCGATTGGAATATTACCAGGAGCGAATCATCATTTGCCGTGAAAGGGCTTGGAATTTGATACCGATTTAAGCATCAACATCGCTACTACTGGGATATTGCCAAGAGCGAATCATCATTTACCTTTGTCGATTTGAACAAAGGTGGCTTAGCAAACAGGGTTAGGATACTGTTGACTAAGGCTTTTCGACTTTACAAGACATAATGGTCTCATAAAGGTGTTTCTCCCTATAAGTCGTGAGGATCTCGTAGGTGTATTTTCTCATTAGGAGTCGCGAGGATTCCTAAGTGATGTCTTCTTTTGTAAGTCGTAAGGATCTCACAAGAGTATTTCCTCCTTGCAAGTCGAGGGGACCTACAAGTGTTGTTCACCAAATGGGAAAATTTCGCACCATTGGTGGAACTGGATGAGGGAACGTTTATTTGCGCCCGTGGATTGTATACAAGGATCAATATTGGACCGCTTTGTAGGGCAGCTTTAGGAGTGTGATGGCTTAAGAACAGGTTCAGGTCCCTGTATCTTAAATCTTTTGAATCCTATGAGCCGTGAGGGTCTCATAGGGGGAATTCTCCTTACGAGCCATGAGGATCTCGTAGGTGTATTTTCTCCTTATGAAACGTGGAGATCGCTAAGTATGTTGCTTCCTTATGAGTCGTAAGGATCTCACGCAGGTATTTTCTCCTTACAAGGTCGAGAGGACCTTGCAAGTGTGCATGAATTTGCGGGTTTTCACAAACTAGCCGGTAGTCCTGCTATTTTTACTCACGGAGCCCTGTTCCCTAATAAAAATCAGGAAATACCTCAATAAGGTATCACGTGCTCACACGTGACCAAGGGTCACGTATTGACACGTGATAGTTTCCTATGATCTCCACTTTATAGAATTAAATTCTAAATCAAACAAAAGTGTAAACAAAATGGTTAAGGAAAGACCCCAATGGGGCATCATATGCTCACACGTGATCAAGGGTCACGTGCTGACACGTGATGGTCCTTTAGCCCAGTTAAAAGACAATTAAATTCTGAATGAAAGAGAGTCACGTGCCAACACGTGATAGGTCCCTCAGCTTTTTAATTGATAGAATTAAAATCTATTTCAATGGCCAAACGCTGAGATCACGTGCCAACACGTGATGGGCTTTGAAAGCCTTATGAGTTAATAGAATTAAATTCTAATTAAGGGAAATCAAAGACCTAACTGGGAAAGTATTTCTTTAAATCTTTCCAAACAAAAAGGATTATGCTCTGTAAAGTGGAGCACCGTTGGATTAAAAAATCCAATGGTGATTAAAATTCACCAATTTATGGAAAGATTGTATACAAGGAAAGATCTCCCAAAATTTCACCAAAAATAACAAACAAAATATCTTCTGTATTAAAAATCAATGGTGAATAAAATTCACTGAGTGATCTAAAAGATCATATTAGTTACGAAAAACAAACAAAATCTTTCAATAAAAGATTCACTAAACAAATTGATTCTTTTCCTTCTCCAATAAATAGGAGCTAGGAAGAGAAGAAGGAGATAGAATTTTGAAATCTTGAAATTTTCTGAAGGAAAATAGCAGAGAGAAAAGAAAGGAAAATTCAATACTCAAGAAAAGAAAACCCTAGGTGAGAAAAGAGAAAGGGATCAAAGCTTCAAAAAAACAGAAAGAGAATTTAATTCTCAATCTAAAAGTTTAACTCTTCTGCAAAAGAACTTAGTTCTTCCTCTGGTTGAAAGATCTGCAGAAGCAAACCTCACCACTGGTTGAGAATTTAATTCTCATCGGGGAGATTCTGCCATGTAGATCCAAAACTTAGAGAGAGAATTGAGTTTAGAGAATTTAATTCTCCCAAACTCACAGGAATTTAATTCCTCCAAGATAAAACTAGGGTTTAACCCTATATGAGAATTTAATTCTCTCAATTTCACAGGAATTTAATTCCTCCAAGATAAAACTAGGGTTTAACCCTATATGAGAATTTAATTCTCTCAAATTCACAGGAATTTAATTCCTCCAAGATAAAATTAGGGTTTAACCCTATATGAGAATTTAATTCTCTTAAATTCATAGGAATTTAATTCCTCCAAGACAGAACTAGGGTTTAACCCTATATAAGAATTTAATTCTTCCACATACATAGTAATTTAATTCCTCTAAAAACATAATTAGGGTTTAATCATATAGAGAATTTAATTCTTAAAATAAAGAGACTTGAAAGATCTCCATGCACGTAAAGAACATTGGTCACGTGATGACACGTGACCCCAATCCGCAATGATCAGAAAAGAAAGAATAAAGCTAGGTCACATGCTCCCACGTGACCCCTAAACAAATTTCCCAAAATGAAAAGGGGAAAGATTGGAGGCAATGCCTCACGTGCTCCCACGTGACTTCCAAAATAAAGAAAACAAAAGCAAAGGCAATGCTGGCTTTGGGCGCTCTCACGTGTCCTCACGTGACCCCTAATAAACATTCTAATAAAACAATGTATGAGTACCCATCACGTGCTCACACTTGATGGCTATGAAAAATAAAATTGTTTAACACTTATTTAAAGTTCTGGGGACAAAGTAAAGGAGATCTGACCCCACCTTTGGGTACCCTCACGTGCCTCCACGTGACCCCTTCCTTTTTAGTGTTTAACACTATTTTGAGCATTTCGCCTCCAAGTGTTTAACACTGTTGTCCTCTGGTGTTTAACACTATTTTAAAGCCTATCTTGGCCAAATTGGCTAAGTTTCCAGAGGCGAGCCCCTCTTTCAACTGAATCTCAAAATTGAGTAAAACTCAAAGCTATAATGTTTAATGCTCAGTCAAAGACAAAAATGTTATCAGAGACCTCAACTCTTATTTAGCATTGCTAAGTGATGAGGGGCCGAACCCAGACAAATGTCTAATGGTCCAATAAAGGGCCAACATTTCAAATCCAATTGGACTTGGCCCAAACTGGCCATAAGTCCTCAATCCAGATTTAACTGAGCCAATGTGCTCATAATCTAATTGATGGATCTTGGTTCCAAATTGGACTATAGATCACCCAATCCACTTCGGTTCGAGGGTACATCTCTTCACTCCTTTGATATTTGTCGTTGTAATCCTTCAACGTCTTCAGCGAGGTGACGGGTCCCGACAACCACACATTTCATGGACTGTGGGGTCCTTAAACTCACGGACTATGATGTCCTTAATCTTAACTGTGAGGTGTTTAAACTCACGGACTATGATGTTCTTAACCTCGACTGTGATGTCTTTAAACTAACCATGGACCGTAATGTCCTTAAACTAATCGACCGCAATGTCCCTAAACTAAACAATAGAGTCCAATTGCTCTTTTGTTGGATTTAAACGATCCCGTTAAGTTGATCTTAGTCTAAAATGAGACTAACATATCCTTAACAAACGTTTAAGTTGATCTTAGTCTTAAATGAGGCCAACGTATCCTTATACCCAACCCCCAAACCCAAATCTAAGAAGATACGGATTTGGACTAGTCCATGCCCTACGGGCGACAACATAAATTAGTTTTCGTATACAATCCACGGGCAACCACAAACAAAACAAACACCCACGACACGAAGTGACCATCTGGGGAAGGAGAAAGTTGTCACCGTGATGTGGTAGCGTAATTAGTTGCAGGGGCTTGCGCCTGCAGGGAAAAGTGTCCCCACAATCAAAAACCTCTCAAACGAGGAGGAATTTGACGAAATCTGCTACATCGGCCGCATCTGTTTAAACTTTTGATACATGGTGCCATAAATCAACTTGGCATTTTCGGAGAGGTGGACGGATAGCACCAATTAGCATCTGCCCCGAAATTCAGGCGAGACGTCCCCCGCGTCTTCGTCGCGTCTTTCGGCGGGGAACAGATTCTGGCACGCCCGGTGGGACCTTTTCCTCTTTCCACTCCACACTTCATGTATCGTGTTCGCGAACGAATCACGGTTTGATATGGTTGCCCTTGGGTTCGAGGTACTAAGATTTGGTTTCTTGCTCGGCGTAGAAAACGAAACATCAATGGCGTCTACTTGCGCGAAGTGTTCCAGCTGCAACTGCAACTTGCGTTCCGCCTCATCTGGAGGCATAGCTTACGGACCTCAAGTGGCCTCCCTGTTCACGATGCCGGTGGACCAAGTAACTCAGGCCACCACTGGGCTGTTCTTTGGGACTATGATCCCACCCATGAGCTTCAATGCCCTGATGTTGCCGCAAGAAGCCCCAAAGAAGTCGTTCTTCGATCGACTTACCACTACTGCGACCCCTCTCAACGGGTCGTCCAACTCCGGCGCCTCAGGCTTCGCCAGATTAGGCCAAAGTTCATGTGGGCCCATGATGAAGCCTGCAATTCCAGAAAAGGTTATTCCAAAGAGGATAGCCATCCCTACTCCCGAAGTCGTCAAGGCGGCTTCTCCTGCTAAAGGGTCGGTCTTCACAAGACCGACTGCTCCGGCTCCCGCTCCGGTCGCAGTCCTCAAAGCTACTTTCCCCGCCCAGAGGTCTGTCTTTGATAGGTTAGACACTGTTGCTCGACGGACGTCAGTCTTCAAGAGGCTGGTACCAGCAGCGCCTCACCAAAACAGGAGGCATGACGAAGTCACCCCTCAAGCTGAAACAATCCCAACGGCTTGACACGCTCGACGTCGCCACTGGCGCTGGGTAAGGAAGGCTGGGAGCAACTCCTCCTCTGGGCTAACTCCACTAGCCCCAACGGTGGAAGTTAATGCTACTGTTCCAACCGGGAATAGCTTTAAATTGCTGAACAGGGTGCGCAGGAACTCTCCTACCGCCGTACTGAAAAGATCTCCTCCACCCATGGAGAATGCACCGAAGGCAAAGCCGGAACAGCCCCCTCAGCGGCTATCCTCCAAAATCTACAAAGTCTGGCGACAAGTCCAGGAGTCGGTAATTGATCAAGATTACCCTCGCCGATAGAAAAAGGTGAAGGTTCAACAGGAAGAGAACCGTCCTGTCAAGCCATAAAGGACGACAACTATCTGGGTGCCCGCTGCAACGGCCCCCTCAACGTCAAATGCTCAAAAGAGAAGGAGGCTAGAGAAAGCTCATGTGACTACGGCAGACCAAGACGCTGAGCCCAAACGCCCCAAGTCTGGGGGCATAATGGCGCATACTGTTTACATGGCTTCCGGAAAAGAGGAAAGCCGTGCTTCGACGAGTCACCGACCGCTCACCCGATCGGTGACAAAAGCCCAGGAGCAGCAACAGAAGCTAACGCAAATGGCCGCACTCACCGGGCCAAAAGAAAGCCTGGAGGCGTCATCAGAGCAGCGTCATGAACAAGAAACCGATGCTGACTTCCTCTGCAGAGTCCTCGAAAAGAAGGACAGAGAAGCAGCAGAACAAGCGGCTAATATAAAACGAATGCCACTTCTCTTCCAAGACATGGTCGGGATGATGTTACAGCCGGATCCTCCAGCTGAAGACCCTCCGATCATCATTGTTAGTGTATATGCCCTACGGGCCATTATTGTATCATACTAGGTTGTATATTACTTAATGGAAGCTTAGGATATTCACAGTTGTATATAACAGTCTTGTTAAAAATGGTAGTATGCTACTTGGTTTGTGTTTACTTTAATATGTGCATATGTTTCTTATAACGTATCACTTATACATATTAGTAGAGCCCAAAGGATCTTTGCTTGATTACCAGCGTTGTGATGGCAGTCACACTAGTGGGGGCTGGGTAGTCTGTAAGCAACATCCTATACAGATCCCTGGTCATTGGATTATCGAGATAGGGCATCGATATTCCGGAGCAGACTGAGTGTGTACGCTTCTCATCCCAGTTGGGGAGATGGTCTGTCCCACAGCCATCAGTACGTCGTACTGGAGATAATATACAGGAGCTCGTTAGGTTACGGGTACACCGGAAAGGACTCGCAGGGGAACTGATTGGTTGGTATTATACCCGTCGTCAGTTAATAGTTCCCAGGTGACATGAGTACAGTATAGTCCGCAGACTTGGCACTGCTACTTCGCCTCGAGTGTGTCCCACTGTTCTTAGATTGCTACCCTACCACGGCTCAAAGGAGTCGTGCAAACAGGTAGCAGTTGGGTGCAGTCCCGAGCACTTGGAGGCAGTGGCGGTTAGACAGGATTCGTCTCTCCCGGTATTGAGAGTTGATATCGCGCTGTGTCAGAGAGCTATTACGCAAAGTCTTTAGCCAGGGCAAGCGAGATTTACTGGTAGGTTCCAGTAGTTTCTCAGGGTATAATGGGCTACACTCTGACACATCTTATACAGCTATTAGGGGACTGACGCTTGCCGCCCCTAGGCTTGATATGCGATAGTCTTAGACGAATAGACCGGACTGTACGAAGATTGTCACATCAGTCTCAGTAGGAGTTCGGATGGTTTTCTTCATCGGCCTTCTTATCGACATCTACTTGGGGACCGTTACGTACAACTAGTGCCGCTTGCGGTCTGTGGTTAAACCAACTGCCAGCGTAGTGTCGAGTCTTTAGAGTCCCACACAGAGAGTTTTCCTGCTCCAGGCGAAACGATATAGAGGTAGTATGGTTATTATGAGAAGGGTTCGGACGCATACGTGTGTTTACGCACGTACGACGTTCGGACAGTTTTTACTAGTCGGCTTTGGTTTAAGCCAGTTTCTAGTATCAGGTTATTGGATTTATACAGTCTAAAGTTTTTCCGTGTTTTCACGGATTGGAGGGGCGTTCTCGTAATTTTCCGGGAAGCTTCTAGAAGCATGGTGACTTGGGGGTTAAGGTGGCATATGCATTAATTGGATTAATGAGTCATATAATGATTCATACTTTGAGTTAATGATTCATTTAATGTTTTGTATGACTCAAGTGATGAATCACTTAGTGCATTAATGAAACATTATGATAATTCATTGTTTGTTATTTACTTTTTATTATCATATGTTTCATATATACACAAATGACTTGATTCATCCAAAAGGATTCGTATGATCACCTTCTCTCTCCTCAAGCTCTCTCATTCTTGAAACCCTAACCCTAACCTCTCATGTGTTGAGATCAAGGGTTAGCTAGACTAATACATCCATAACCTCACTCTATAACCCCTAAGTAGCTTAGATTAGCACTTTGAGCAACCTAGTTATCTCAAGTTAGAGATAAAGCTTGGCGTAAGAGCTTTCGGGTGGATCGTCTTTGACTCGAGGAGGCCGTTGAGGTGCTGATGTACCAAGAAGCCAACGAGGAGTGGAGGACCGTGATGAAGACCTGAAGGACAAGTAACGTGAGGTATAACTTCGAATCCGAGTAGGTAAACCTTTCGTAGTTCGCTAGTAACGGTTTAGAAACGATTCATATGCTCAAGTCCGTGTTACGAAGTTTTGATAATCGTTTTTCATATATCCGCCTCCCCGCAAGTTCGTGGGATGCGTGACATGGACTTACAGTGGTATCAGAGCCAACTAAACCATTACTAGCTTGTTAGCAACTGATTAGAACTTCGATCGTCAGAAAACGCAAAAACGAAACCCCGGAAATCCCAAGTTTCTGTTAATTTTAAAAGTGTCCAAAAAATTATTTGACATACCTTAAAATTCACAGCAGGGTATTTTATGAATACTGGGAAAATACGAGCCAGTAACTCGGCAAGACGGCCGCGGATCCGTGGCACTAAGGTGCTTTTGGCCGCGGATCCGCCGCCGAGTCAACGCCGAGTTGACTCGGATTTGCTCAGTAATTCCTATTTTGTGGTTTTCTGTTTTCCAGTATGTTCTGTTTCTACCCAGGTTGCTTCTTTGCTGGTTTGCTTTTGGGGTAAACAAGGAATATGGTAATCGATCGATGTTCTAAGATATTTGCTAATTGGGTTTTTATCTGTAATGTTTAATGTGTTCGTAAACCTCCCTTAACTACTAGTGTGTCGGTTGGCAGGGGATTGCACATTTCTGTAATGTTTACTGTTTGTGTATATGGACTTGATTGGAATGTTGTGATGATTAGCCGGGGTTTGAGATGGGTTTAATATTCATTCATTCGATGTAAATGTAATATGATGTAATATTCTTTTGCGGGGCACATCCAGGTTGCGATTGTAGCCACCGTTGTATTATTTCTTTTTACAGTTTTTGCTCCTAGGATAGACCCAAGGCGGGGTACACAAACTACCGGGTACTTTGAAGTGTTTAGTGGCCTACTCACTTTGTTGAGGGAGACCGCTTCACTTCGGGTACTTGGCGGGTAGTTTGCCGTACCTGTAGGGGTCTAGGGTGGGGTAATAGCTATTCATCACAACTGTGTAATCCGTCTTTTATTGCAGGCTCAAAGCAAATGCGGATTGCTAGTAAATCCAATAAAGTTCATCAGTGATCTGGAATGCTTATTATTGCGTCTGACGAATGTACAATATTTATATATGATAGCTATTAGACGTCACTTATGTTTTACACTCGCGCTAGCCCAGCCCCCGCTCTGTCGTTAGTTAAGTAACCTAACGGGTGATGACGGGACCCCGTGGCGAATGCGGATGGCATACGAGGACGTGGTATTTTCGTTGTTTTCTGCAATGATAGGATAAATGATGGGACGCATTATTATAATGCAAAGAAAATAAACCAAAGTTTAATCGTTGGAACAAATTTAAAAGAAACCACTCGGTTATTTTAAAAGATCAGAATTTTTAATTGCGGAGCTTTAACCACTCCTTTTAAAAAGTATCAGGTTCCTTCGATTATATCAAGTTCACTACGTTCACGGTTTTGCCAAAACCAGTCGTAGCCCTCCGTCATTTCAGTTAAATATTCAGTAGTATTCAAGCTATGTATTTTGACCTTCGCCAAGGCATATTGATTGGTAGCTGCTGAATATTTATCTGTAGCATAGATGGATGCGTTGGTTTGGGACAGTCGTACTACCATTTTGGCCTTCGTCAAGAGTATGTACGGGTGGGTTCAAATTAACCTGGACAATGACGGGTAGAACTTGACATGTGACTTATGATACGTTGGCCTTCGTCAAGGTCATAAGAGCATGGAGCAAAAAAATTTATATCGGGAATTTCTAAAGAAACTGAAATTTGCAGTGAGAGCATACCATTTTGGAGTTTGATGAATGTTGGTAGGATTCCTTCAATATTATCATACGATGATATTTTGGATCCCGATCCTACTGTGAGTATATATTACTTATCAGGAGATTCGTCACTTAACGATCAATGCTATAAACTAAGTAGGTTCCTAGAAAGGTGTCAGCGGGGCTACGCCCCCAGAGAAAAGAGGTTATTTAATTAAGGAACTTCGCGAAAGCGTTGGAAAACCTCCCTCGAAGTATTGACACTGACCTGGCTGAACGGTTAAGCAAGAATTGTACGGTGAGAATAGTCCTGGCTAATTCTTCTTTTATGGTTTGAGGAGGGATTCGAGAAACAGTGGGAGCCATCCTGTTTAGATAAATTAAAAACCATTCTAAACTTGCAAGAGCATCATGCTAAAATGTTTTCTTCTCTTTCTCTTAATTGCAGCGACCTTGTGACCACGACCAGGTTACATCTAGATAATAAATTGACTGAATCTTACTTATATGAGTGGAAAAAGTCTGTCCAGATGTCCATTGCCTATGACAAGCTGGACCACCCTATTACTACTCAAGATCTCGCCGTCCCAGGTCCAGTTTCCACTGTCGCGGATATGGATATCCGTCAGACAAGGGAAAAGGATAAAGCGAAAGCCAAATGCCTCGTGTTAGCTTCAGTTGATGGTGTATACCAGAAGCAGCACGAGAAGATGGACTCATTTTCCATCTTTCTCCATAACAAAGATTTATATGGAGAGCAGTCTCATATCGCAAGATATGAGACCTCGACCGAATAATTCAAGCGAGGTTGGCTGTCGGGTCATCTGTAGGGGACAACGTTCTTACAATGACTAGCTATATTGATGAGCTCCAGGACCTGAAGACCACGTTGGGAAACAGGTCAGGTACTGACTTGATTCTACAGTCTCTACCTTCTACCCTGAAGGAAACCGGGGAAGTAGAAGGAAAGAGAAGGGCAAAAGTTTCGGGACTGAATGTAGTAAAAGAGGGACGTTCCTATTGTTATGGGATTGGGCATTGGCAGAAAGATTGCAGGGCTTTAGAAGCCAGTAGCCAGGATACGAAACATGTTGTGGCTTCAGCCTCAAATGTGTTTGTAATTGAGAACTGTTTGTCAATAAACTCTACTTCCTAGGTACTAGATACCGGAGCAGGATCTCATATCTGTAATTCATTATATGCTTTGAGAAACCATAGAGTTATAAAGGTAGGTGATTGGTCTCTCAGAGTTGCAAACGGAATGAGCGTGGACGCTGAATCCGTGGGAGAATATCGCCTAGTTTTGACAAGTGGGCACATATTGATTCTACATAACTGTCTATATGTACCTAATATGAATTGTAATATCATATCAGTGTCCTCACTTTCAAGAGAGGGATATGATTTTACATTCGCAAGTGATATAGTTCACATCCACCTAAATCAAGTTCTGATTGGGTCCGGTACATTAGATAACGGTATGTACGTATTGAGTCAAGCTCAGGTTTTCAATGTCCAGAACACACTTAAAAGAAAGTCTCC
Source organism: Agapanthus africanus (assembly GCA_030015575.1). Lineage (NCBI taxonomy): Eukaryota > Viridiplantae > Streptophyta > Magnoliopsida > Asparagales > Amaryllidaceae > Agapanthus > Agapanthus africanus. The sequence continues at coordinate 166,088,999 of JASDDO010000028.1, read as the reverse complement.
AGAAATAAATCAGGCTTTCTTATGGCATTGTAGACTTGGTCACATCAATGAGAGAAGGTTAACTAAGTTACATAGAGAAGGATATTTGAATCCGTTCGAATATCAATTTTATGCTACTTGTGAATCTTGTATCAAAGGAAAGATGACAAAGACTCCGTTCACTGGACACGGAGTAAGAGCAAGCGAGCTCTTGGGACTCGTACACAGTGACGTGTGCGGTCCAATATCTACACATGCGCAAGGTGGTTATTCCTACTTCATTACTTTTATGGATGATTTCTCTAGGTATGGATATGTCTTCTTAATGAAGCAAAAATCCGAGGCTTTTGAGAAATTCCAAGAATACAAGAATGAAGTGGAAAAACAAACAGGCAAGAGTATAAAGACACTGAGATCTGATCGAGGTGGTGAATACTTAAGTGCCGAGTTCCTGGGTTACTTAAAAGAGAATGGAATTCTCTCTCAGCTTACTCCTCCATACACGCCACAACATAACGGTGTATCGGAAAGGAGGAATCGAACCCTATTGGATATGGTTCGTTCCATGATGAGTAACGCTGAGTTACCGCGATCATTCTGGGGATATGCGCTAGAATCAGCGGCATATCTTTTGAACAAGGTTCCAACCAAAACTGTGCCTACCACACCATATCAGATGTGGAGTGGAAAGAAACCCTGTCTTCAGTACCTGAAGGCATGGGGATGTCCAGCTTTTGTTAAAAAGCAGCATGTGGACAAGCTCGAGGCAAGCTCAGTACTATGTAAGTTTGTGGGATACCCAAAGAACTCCACGGGGTATTTTTTCTATTACGCAGAGGAACAAAAGGTTTTTGTTTCTAGTAATGCCCATTTTCTAGAATATCGGTTTTTAGAAAAGGATACAAGTGGGAGCAAAATAGAACTGGAAGAAATTCCAGAATCACAAAATACAACTGAAAGTATGGTAGAACCAGAAGTTCAAGAAGAATTGGACATTCCCATACCCCTCCGCAGGAGTAGTAGGCCGTCTCTTCCGCTTGAGAGATACTACGGTTTTCTCATAGATGGGGATAGAGAGGATTGTGTCATTGATGAAGATCACCCTACTAGCTTCAAGCAAGCCATTCAGAGCGGTGACTCAGTAAAATGACTGGATGCAATGTGGACCGAAATGGAGTCCATGTACACTAACAAAGTATGGATTTTGGACGTTGCTCCAGATGGGGTAAAACCCGTAGGATGCAAATGGATCTTCAAGAAGAAGATTGGTGTAGATAGACAGGTTGAAACCTATAAGGCTAGACTTGTTGCAAAGGGTTTCCGTCAAAGACCTGGTTTGGACTATGACGAAACCTTTTCTCCAGTAGCTATGCTTAAATCCATTCGGGTCCTTCTTGCTATTGCTGCCTTCCACGATTATGAGATCTGGCAGATGGACGTAAAGACGGCCTTTCTAAATAGTAATTTGGAAGAGAGCGTCCATATGGATCAGCCAGAGAGATTCATTCAGAGTGGGAGCAGCGGTAAAGTATGCAAGTTGCTTAAATCCATTTATGGACTAAAGCAGGCATCGCGGAGTTGGAACATCTGTTTTGATGATGCTGTCAAAGAATTTGACTTTATCAAAAATCCAGATGAACCTTGCAAATACAGTAAGATTGTAGGGAGAGCTGTAGTATTCCTCGTCTTGTACGTGGATGACATTCTCCTAATAGGAAATGATATTCCTATGTTACAGTCAGTCAAAATATTCTTGTCACATAAATTCTCCATGAAAGACCTGGGTGATGCCACCTACATTCTGGGGATCCAGATCTATCGTGATAGATCAAGAAGGATGTTGGGACTTTCGCAGTCCAGGTACATAGACACCATAGTGAAGAGATTCAAAATGGATGATTCTAAACACGGTAACCTACCGGCTTGTCACGGAATCACCCTCTCCAAAGAGATGTCTCCCAAAACTAATTTGGAAAGGGATCGCATGTCGATTATACCCTACGCTTCTGCGGTAGGCTCTATAATGTATGCGATGTTATGTACCAGACCAGATGTAGCATACGCATTGAGTGTTTTAAGCCGGTATCAGGCAAACCCAGGGGAGAATCACTGGATAGCGGTAAAGAAAATTCTCAAGTACCTAAGGAGGACTAAGGAGATGTTCTTGGTATATGGCGGAAAATACCTCCAAATGGAAGCCTTTGCCGACTCCGGCTTCCAGAATGACAAGGATGACTCCAAATCCATGTCGGGTTATGTCTTTACCCTCAATGGAGGGGCGGTCTGTTGGAAGAGTTCCAAGCAGGAGACCGTTGCTGACTCAACGATGGAAGCGGAGTACATAGCTTCTTGTGATACCGCAAAAGAAGCTGTCTGGATGAAGAAGTTCCTCACAGAACTTCAGGTGGTTCCTACCAGTGTTGATCCAATACCTCTGTATTGTGACAACAACGACACTATAGCTTTAGCAAAGGAACCCAGGTCCCATCAGAAGTCCAGACAAATCTTAAGGCGGTATCACCTGATCAGGGAGATCGTCGATCGCCGGGAGATCGAGGTGAAGAGTAGAGACGGAGAATAACATTGCTGATCCATTCACAAAGGCCCTTCCTCAGACGCAGTTCGAGAGGCTATTCGAGATGATAGGTCTACGATATGCCAGCTCATGGCCCTAGTGCAAGTGGGAGATTGTTAGTGTATATGCCCTAGGGGCCATTATTGTATCATACTAAGTTGTATATTACTTAATGGAAGCTTGGGATATTCACAGTTGTATATAACAGTCTTGCTAAAAATGGTAGTATGCTACTTGGTTTGTGTCTACTTTAATATGTGCATATGTTTCTTGTAACGTGTCACTTATACATATTAGTAGAGCCCATAGGATCTTTGCTTGATTACCAGCGTTGTGATGGCAGTCCCACTAGTGGGGGCTGGGTAGTCTGTAAGCAACATCCTATACAGGTCCCTGGTCGTTGGATTATCGAGATAGGGCATCGATATTCCGGAGTAAACTAAGTGTGTACGCTTCTCTTCCCAGTTGGGGAGATGGTCTGTCCCACAGCCATCAGTACGTCGTACTGGAGATAGTATATAGGTGCTCGTTAGGTTACGGGTACATCGGACAGGACTCACAGGGGAACTGATTGGTTGGTATTATACCCATCGTCAGTTAACAGTTCCCAGGTGACATGAGTACAGCATCTTCCGCAGACATGAAACTGCTACTTCGCCTCGAGTGTGTCCCACTGTTCTTAGATTGCTACCCTACCACGGCTCAAAGGAGTCGTGCAAACAGGTAGCAGTTGGGTGCAGTCCCGAGCACTTGGAGGCAGTGGCGGTTAGACAGGATTCGCCTCTCCCGGTATTGGGAGTTGATATCGTGCTGTGTCAGAGAGCCATTACGCAAAGTCCCTGGCCAGGGCAAGCGAGATTTACTGGTAGGTTCCAGTAGTTTCTCAGGGTGTAATGGGCTACGCTCCGACACGTCTTATACAGCTATTAGGGGACTGACGCTTGCCGCCCATAGGCTTGATATGCGATAGTCTTAGACGAAAAGACCGGACTGTACGGAGATTGTCACATCAGGCTCAGTAGGAGTTCGGATGGTTTTCTTCATCGGCCTTCTTATCGACATCTACCTGGGGACCGTTACGTACAGCTAGTGCCGCTTGCGGTCTGTGGTTAAACCCACTGCTAGCGTAGTGTCGAGTCTTTAGAGTCCCACACAGAGAGTTTCCCTGCTCCAGGCGAAACGATATAGAGGTCGTATGGTTATTACGACAAGGGTTCGGACGCATACGTGTGTTTACATACGACGTTCGGACAGTTTTTACTAGTCGGCTTTGGTTTAAGCCAGTTTCTAGTATCAGGTTATTGGATTTATACAGTCTAAAGTTTTTCCGTGTTTTCACGGATTGGAGGGGCGTTCTCGTAATTTTCCGGGAAGCTTCTAGAAGCATGGTGACTTGGGGGTTAAGGTGGCATATGCATTAATTGGATTAATGAGTCATATAGTGATTCATACTTTGAGTTAATGATTCATTTAATGTTTTGTATGACTCATGTGATGAATCACTTAGTGCATTAATGAAACATTATGATAATTCATTGTTTGTTATTTACTTTTTATTATCATATGTTTCATATATACACAAATGACTTCATTCATCCAAAAGGATTCTTATGATCACCTTCTCTCTCCTCAAGCTCTCTCATTCTTGAAACCCTAACCCTAACCTCTCATGTGTTGAGATCAAGGGTTAGCTAGACTAATACATCCATAACCTCACTCTATATTCCCTACGTAGCTTAGATTAGCACTTTGAGCAACCTAGTCATCTCAAGTTAGAGATAAAGCTTAGCGTAGGAGCTCTCGGGTGGATCACCAGGCGAATGAAGCGTCCGGCCAAGTTGTTAAAACTGGGCGACCATATCCACTGGTATGACCAGATAATGTACCCACCGGGATATACTATCCCTAAATTTCATGTATATAAAGGGACGGGAAATCCGCACCAGCATGTCGCCCAGTTCAGGGCTCTATGTGGTAACACCGGTGGTGATGATAAACTTTTGCTCCGTCAGTTTGTTGGCAGCTTATCGGAGACAGCGTTCGAATGGTACTCTGAACTCCCGAACGACTCCGTCAAGACTTTTATGGAAATGGAGCTATTATTCACCCAGCGATTCGCGAGTGCTAGTGAACGCACCCCGATCACAACATTTATTAACGCTAGGGTGAAACCTGGAGAGACATGGGTTCAATACGCAATATGATGGCGGAATCTGTGGTCAAAATGTAAGCAGCGCATTGAGGAAGCGCCGGCGGTAGGCATGTTCGTGGCACTCTTGACCCTCATGCAACTATTTCCCAATTCATGATGTTCTTCAAGCCGACCATGTTCTAAGCCTTGATCGACAAGCTAGCTCAGATGGACCAGATGGGTCATAGACCATCTCCTCCGAAGCCGGAGCCGCGGAATGAAAAGGGTAAAGGGAAGGCGACATTCGTTGCGAATACTCAACAGCAGCTGTCACGACCCGAAAGTACGGAACGTGACCGGCACTTAGATTACGAAGCGTCAAGAGGCGCCACGTAACCTAAGTAAGCCGAAGCCCAGAAATCTAAACCATAAAAGAAGAAGAAGAAGAAAAAGAAAACAAGTTTAAAAACATCAGCAAATTTCCCAAAAATTTCGGCAGAGTCTCCTCTATAAAAACTGGCCCCCAAACGGGTACAACAAGCATAATATATATAAACAACAATAAAAAGCATCCCCTAACGGGAGCTAACTCAACGCCAACAGGCGGAAACAACCACAACAAGCATAATAATATACAACGCCAAAGGGCGAGGCTCAAAACTCAAAAGAAAATAAAACCACCAGATCAGAATAATACATGCGCGACTCTAAGGTCGAAATAAAAGACGGGTCCAATAAACTTATCAAGTAATACAAGTATGGTTGATGGAGCTTACTAGATACAAATGAATGAATAAAAGTACAATGGTGGTTCGGATACAAGTGAACCAACCTACCGTGCAAATCACCCTGAAAGAATAGATGTACCAGCAATCTGCCAGGGAAACCTGTACACCGAACCTGTAATAAAATTTGGCACAACGGGGGTGAGTTGCCAACTCGTGAGTAGAAGACATCTACGAAAAGAAATCGAATGCACGACGCTATCCTAGGTCATAATAATACACTACTATATCCCAAACATCTAGTAATAGCAGGGTAATACTACGTGTAAGTGCAGATACTCCGTGTTCGTGTCAGTGCCTCATATAATACTATGTCATATGAAATGAAATGCATGCACCATGAATGTAAAGTAACAAATCCTGAAATCCAGATATATAGGTATAAGAACTCTTTAGCTGTTATCATAGTAAAATGTGTATAAGAATCTGAAATCTCAACAATGAAATCCATGGAAATCCGTGTCAAGCGTCGACACAACACATGTAATCTCAAGTCTCAATATCTCGGGCTCCGTCAGTCCGGATCGGCCCATATCATCAAATCTCACGACAACGGTCGGTATCCTCCGGATATCCGCCGTGCCAGACATCACCGGTAGGTAGCCTTCCCCTACCAGGCTCATCGTCTACAACTCGATCTTCTTGCCCCGGGGTACCATACCGGGCCCACCATATACCCGAGACGGTTCATCCACTCCTCGAATCGGGTCTCGAAATCCAACAGAAAACATGAAATCTCATGGTGGACGACACATACATCACGAGAAAACCGCATCTTATTTTAAAAAGAGAAGATGAGAGGGAGAGAAGTTTTATATATTCTTGCGGTTTTCCCCAAAAATCCAGAAATCTTATAGAAATCCAAATCTTAAAATCATGAGTAAGTATATGATAAGTGTCGGCATATGCTCATGATACTGCATGATAACATGAAAATATGAATGCATGAATGTCTAAGCAATAAATAGCATGTCTGTACTAATGTCAGAGAATAATCACAATATTATAGCGGTCTAGTTGTTAACTGATTCTATCCATAAAAGACAATATGATCTAAAGTGTACGTGACATAGCAATTACCGATGATGATGTGTGTGAGCCGGCAAATAAGTATGCGTGGAGTATGCGCATCATCGGTAATAGTGTTGGTGTCCTAACAGGTAAAGTTTATACTGATTATAGCAACATATAAAAGAACATGCACCATGATGATTACAGTATGAATGCAAGACAGATGTGCATTATCCACCCCTCTGCGACATACGAGAACAACCATCACTATATGAATCGAACCTAAACTAGTGTCCATCTAACCTCCTAAGGAACTTAACCTAAGAAACTAGTCATTAAGAAATAAGAGTCTACCTAGGTCTGAATCAATATCTCTAATAGTCGGCGATCCAGCCTCAATAGCGTCACGTACGAAGTACGGCTTCCTCGAATCAAGAGTGCGGATCAATCATCATATCTATGCCTCGTACGGTAAAATCCATCGTACGGCATCCCAATATCGGGGTATGGGTCAAGTATCTCCTAGGTGTCTCATTATTCGTATAATGTCATCACCAACACATCTCATGATCAAGGTGCTAAACTATAATCGCCTACATCAATCATATATCATTTCCATCATAATAAGCATCATTAGTTTATCCTCAGAAATATCATGTCATATGTATCATATCGATTAAGTCATACTTATCCCATATCGTGATCAATCACAGGTTACAGTCCGGGTACTATTTTAGAGTTCTATGTACCTCAATATCATCACTACCCCTTATAATTTAAGTATACATATTCATTATCTTATCCTCTAATGATTCGCTAACACTTAATACGACTGTATTGCCAAAAATCACGGCATCAAGCCCCGTTACACTATTTCATCATACCTCGGATATCATATCACATCAATGAATCACATATACGTGTTGTATATATATGTATATACCTATACCTAGTTCTATATATATACACATACACGTATACCCCATGTCGAGTTTCAGTGTGTGCGTGGGTGAGTTTCTATCTGAAACCTACGAACCTCTTCCAAGGTACTCATCCTATGATATGGTTTTCCTAAATCAGTCTAGTCCAGCCTAGGGTCAATACTAGGGTCCTACTAGGGTCCTACTAGGGTCACATCTGGTTTCCTAATGTCAATAAGTACCATTCCTATTCTACGTTGCGGGGGTGCTAAACGCCATTCACCCGACTTCCCCCCGTAGATATGCATCTACTCACCTGGTCCATGTCTGCCGGAAACGGTGTCGCCATCCTCCTCTTCATCGCCCGCAGTCCACATGAGGGGTACCTAAACGCAAACATATAAATAGTATCGTAAACTGAATCACATACGAAAGTCAAACGAAACAAGGAACAAGCATAGGTTAAAACCTATGTCCCGTCCACGCAAAAGAACCAAATATCGCTCGATATCGGCGTACAAATTCCGATGGATCGAGATAAATATCAACAAATAACTCGTAGTTTTAAAACACCTTACTTATATTGTAAAACATGATTAAATCCATCAAAACCCTAAAATCCATCAAACCGTCCAATTTCGTAAAAAAACCGAAATTGCCAATTTACCGTTTTTCATCAAAACTTGACATTTAAATGAAACCAATAGTTATAAAACTCATTATATAGCATAACTAGACTATACAAACCATTACTACATTTTTATTACACAAATTTGTATTAATTTGAAATTTCTAATTTGCAACCTTTAACAATTTTTAACATTTTTCAAGCAAAATACCACAATTCCACCACAAAACATTATTTTGCATGATTTAATGTCTTAAATTACAATTCATGATGATAATGATATAATGAAATCATAATTATAATTTAAATCCCTTTTATTTAGAAATTTCCAAAATCTAGTTTACAAAATAATAGCATTTTATTACTATTTTCCAATTATCAAAGTAATCTAGTGATCAAACTAAGTTTTTCTTTCCATTAACATGCTAATATTCTCACTAAAACTACAATCTAATGATAGCAACTTTAATTGGAATTTTATATTATCCACAAACACATTTTAGAAAAATCTAGTTAGCTAAATAGTTTAATTAAAACAATTTCGATAAACAATTTATTATACCACAACCATGCAAGAATTTTCCACTCTAAAAGATGTTAAACTAGCTATTATAACCCTAATTAATTAATAAAAACCACCTCTTGAATTTGCAAACCCTAACTTGAATTTTAAAATTTACAACTAGAATTAATATAATAAATCTAATTATGCTTTAAAAGAACATCTAATAACAATAAATCAAAAGAAGAAAATTTATACCTCCAAAATATGAAACCCAAACATGAAATAAGCCTCCAAAATGCATGCTTTCCATCTCCAAAATCCATGCTAAATAGGTCAAAGGAAAATGGTAGAGGTTGAATGTTGATTTTTGAGATTTATTTTTGGAATTTTTGATGAATTTTGATGATTTTTAATGCAAAAATGATGGGGGGAAAATTTTGGGGCTGTCCATGGAGGGGAGGCCGGCCATGGAGAGGGAGGAGGGTGGAGAGAGAGAAAAATGTGTGGTATTGTGTAGAAAGTTCATAAATAATGCATTTTTTCACTTAAACCCTTTATTATCTAACTTTTTCAATTTAACCCTTTTCCTAGAAATTTCTAGAACCATGGAGAGATTTTGGAAAAGATTTTGCATATTACACACTTGATTCTAATATACCATGGCTCATTTTTACAAATTAAAACCATTCAAATTTGTAATTTACACTAATTTAGTGTAAAAAATAAAGCTTATGTTAATATTTAAAATATTTAATTTAGGAAAAATATTTAATTAAAATAAAAATTTATAAGTGGCTAAATAAACACCATTTACTAGTAATTACATAATTAAAATATGTATTTTTGAAATTATAATGAAAAACAATCACGGTTTAATTTTACGAAAAATACATTTTACTTTACCGAAATTCATAAAATTCACTTAAACAATTTTATTCATTTAATTATTTATTTAATTATTTTTAAAATATTACAGCAGCCCAGCGTCCCAAAACTAACGGGTCAACTGGAAGAGAGACGGCGCTCTTATAATGAGAAAATGAAGCGTCCTTATTCGTTCCCTCGGGACAAAACGAAGAGTCTGTTTGAATTGGCGGTGCGTAACAGGCTCATCAATCTGCCGAATCCGAAACGACCGTTGCAACCCGGCGAGGCTAATGGTCCTAATTATTGCCCTTACCACCAAACGGTAAGCCATCCGATTGAATATTGCTTCGTCTTTAAGGGATGGATCGAAGATCAATACCAACAAGGCAAGTTTGCGCTGTCTGAGAAGTGGAAAGTAAACCCACCACATCCGCACACTCCTAAGAAGATGGACACACCGGGGGCATCATGCTCTTTTGTTGAAGAAGCTCCATGGGAGGTCGCTCTTTCAGCCAAAACTAAAAGAATGCTGAATGATCTCCAGACATGCCCGGCAATCAGGTGGAAGAATCCGCTGGAACCCCAGATTATCAAGGGAATGCTGAAACCGCGTCCAACTCCAAAAATTGATGGCGATATTCAAAACACTCACATCCAGCCATCAAAGTCTTCAAAGAAGAAAAAGAAGACCAAAAAGCCCTTGAAGCCTGGTGACAAACGCACGGACCTGTAAAAGCAGATTGACGCGCTAGAAGAGTATAACCAGAAGGCACGGACTCCAATCACACTCCAAGAATTTCTCAGTCACGTCCTTAAAGACGGAGATGATAGAGAAGACTCGTCGGATGAATCTGAAGATTACGTAGCAAGTTGCCATGTGATCTCTCACTCGTCGATAGACGATGAAGAAGCTCCTTGCATAAAGAAACTAGGGGCAAATCCTGAACTAAAACTTCTAGGTCCATCAGACGAAATGATTGATGCATTCTTGAACGAAGCTCTTTCGAAAAGCAAAGCTGATCGGGAGCGCGAGATGGTCGTATTTGAAAAAGCCAAACGCCGACAACTGGATGAAGGAGTTGAAACACTCCCGCCATATCAAAGTACATCCGTCGCAAATAAAAACAGATTCAAGACGAGGAAAAGGTTTGCTAAAGCCATATCGATGGGAATGAAGATGCCACCCTTCGAAGGAAACATTCTCGGTGAAGAAGAAATGCATCCTAGCTACTGCTTATATCATCGAAAATTGCGCACCCCACCGAAGAGTGCAACGCTTTTAAAAGATTGTGGCAGGGGTATGTTGCTCACCGGCAACATTTTAAGCGGATGAAACGCAAAACTCGTCGGGAGCGAAGAAGTACGACCGAGGAGCTTGGAAAAAATACCGGCAACTATCGCATGGTTAACCCCAGGGGATCGCAAGTTCTCACCTTCGGGAGCGACTCTGACGAAGAAATGACTCTTGGCCCTCTCTTCAAAGAATCCACCTCGGGAAAAGAGGAAGAACCGAAGACCTGTGAAAATATTCAGCTGCACAATCGTACGCTGCCAGAAAAGAATCTCGGGCCCTCGAACAGTGGGTCAAATAGGAAAGATAAAGGGAAAGAAAATGTCCCTGAGGATATCATCCTTGATGACCAAGCCGTCGAAGAGCTGACAGCCAAGGACCCGCCAAAGAAAAGTAAGGTGGACTACAACGTTCTGGCACACCTGAGAAAGTTACCTTCGCAGCTAAGTATTCTCGACGCTCTTCTGCTATCAAAAGAAGCAAGGGATTCTTTGATCAAGGCACTGCAGGAGCCCGAACAGTTCCAAGCTTTCCTCGCCGAAGAAAAGATGAAAGACGAGCTGGAAGAAGTGCACACAGCCGATACCACCTTCGGCGATGAAGATCTCCTCCTTGGGACGTGCGAGCAAAACCGTCCCCTTTATATCTCCGGATACTGTCACGATATTGATTGACAATGGGTCTTCCGTCAATCTCCTCAACGTGCGAGTGTTGAAGGAAATCTGCATGAGTGTTCAGCACCTCGCTCGTGATAAAATCACCATCTCCGGTTTCGACTCCCAGTCATCATGGACTCTCGGGTCTGTGATGCTGACGCTGCGCTTCGGGCTACTTGTCACGGATATTAAATTTCACGTCATTGACGCCAAGACATGCTACATAACATCAGTGTATGAAGTATTCAAGGATGGTCTCGAGTACACTGTGACGGGGAGTTGACCCATTCTCCGTAAACGAAGTCCGAAAGTACGAAGATGCAAAATACTTCTTACCAGATTTTGAGGACACGGAAAGATGTCACAAACTGAAGAACAAAGCTATCATCACTATTCCGGTCTTCGGGAGTGATACCGAGAAGGAAGAAGAGATAGTTTATTCAGGGCCACCCCAACGCAACAACTCGGGACCGTCCGCCCCTATGTTGATCTTCGGCAGTGACTCGGAAGATGAGGTTAACGCTATATTGTCCGCTCGTCCATCAATACAAGCCTTCGCTGGCGATAATCAGAGTTTGCAAATTACCATGGTTACACAAGAACATTACAAGGATCTCGATGCACTTGAAGCTTATGGTGTGCAAGAACTGCAAACATTTTATGTCCCTCCCAGGCGAAAAGGTGAACAGGCGATCCTATTCTACCAATCTGGGGAAACTAAAGTGGATAAAGAAATCTGGCACGGCGCCGATTCTACGCTTGGCAGGCTCCAGCCTATCCGTCTGCCTAGGTATTACTCGGAAGGCTTGAAAAGGCTATTGAAGCGCCAAGGGGTACCCTTCAGACAGACTACTTGACAATCTCGATTTTACAATAGGATTTGGGACGTCCCCGGAACTCAGCGAACGTTGCCCAACGGGAGAATGGAAATGGTCGGGCTTGGACATGTCCAATCCAAGAAACGGGAACGAGCCCATGGTAGCTATGTCATACATGACTTCGATGAAGAAGGAGACGCCCTGTTAGAAAATGCTGACCCTGAACCAAAACGAGATCCTAACATCAAAATGCCGAGTCCGTCGTTTGAAGAACGAATGGACAAGCTTATAAAGGAAGCGGGTCGAAAGGTCCGGGATGACCATAACCGTGAAATGGCCATTTACGAGAAAGCCAGGACACAACGCCTCCTTCAGCAGGCCACGGAGAATGACAATGCCCTTCCTTATCAACCTGTCATACAAAAAGCCCGACGCAGAGGCAAAAATAAATCAAAGAGCGGGAACGGCGTTCGACAGCGACAAAGCGGGACCAAGAAGCCACATGATCGGGAATCGAGCAATCCGGATTCATCTCTTATAAAGAAGATGGGTCGAGCATACACTTTTCCTCAGAACAAAACACGGAAGATACTTGATCTTGCCATAAAACATCAAATGATTACACTTCCGGAGTCCAAACACCCCGAGTAAGCCAACGAGGTTTCTCACCCAGACTATTGCTCTTATCACCGAGCAATAGGACACATTCTCGAAGGCTGCTTCACCTTCAAGAACTGGGTCGAAGACCAGTATCAACAGGGCGGGTTCGCTCTATCCAACAGTTGGAAGGTAACTCCGCCGCAGAAGCATGAACTAAAAGCCACGCGTATAGCGAGAGTAGAACCAGATCAACATCGATTTTGGAAACGATCTCGTACCTGTCGCACGATAACGCTGTCAGAAGAAGAGCCCGAGAATATGGAATACCTCCCCTGGTGCTTCGAAAACAATGATGACGATGTGATCTCAGAATTTCCACCGGCACCGAAAAAGCTGGAAGATGGAATACACATTACTGCAGATAACCTCAAGAAAATTGATTTGGGGACGGCAAGTGACCCGCGACCGACATTCATCAGTGAGCTGCTGTCTGAAGAAAGGTTGGCTACGCTAAAAGACGTGCTTATGCAGCATAAAGATTGCTTCGCATGGAACTATTCCGAGATGCCAGGACTAGATCCAGAGATTGCTGTACACAAATTGGCAATATCCCTGGACATCAAGCCGATCAAACAAGCACCAAGAAGAATGCAACTCGAGCTTGAGATGAGCATCAACGCCGAGGTCAAGAAACTAATCGATTCCGGCGTCATCCAAGAGGTTCAGTATCCCGACTGGATCGCCAACATCATCTCGATGATGAAGAAAAATGGGACAGTGCGCATATGCGTGGACTTTCGGGATCTCAATAAAGCCTGGCCAAAGGACGACTTTCCAGTACCAGTCACTGGGCTGATGATAGATAACACATCCACTCTCGAAGTCTTCTCCTTCATGGACGGATCGTCAGGATACAATCAGATAAAGATGCATCCCGAGGACCAGAAGCACACCGCTTTCCGGACCCCTTTGGGTATATTCTGCTACACGGTGATGCCTTTCGGTCCAAAGAACGCCGGTGCCACCTATCAGAGGGCCATGACGAAGAATTTTGACGACCTCATACATGAAATCGTCGAATTTTATATCGACGACCTCGTAATTAAAAGAAAATCATATGAGGAACATCTAGAGCATCTAAAGATCGTATTTCAACGCCTTCGGCAATACAACTTGAAGATGAACCCTCTCAAATGCGCGTTCGGAGTTTCCTCGGGCAAATTCCTAGGATTCATTGTCCGGCACCGAGGCATCGAGATAGATCCGTCAAAGATTAAGGCGATTATGGAAATGCCCCCGCCAAGGACTCTCAAGCAATTGCGGTCTCTCCAAGGGAAGCTCGCGTATATCCGGCGATTTATAGCCAATCTCTCAGGCAAGTGTCGTCCTTACAGTCACCTGATGAAGAAAGGAACCCCTTTCGTCTGGGATCGCAAATGTCAAAACGCACTGGACGAAATCAAGCAATACCTGCAGAATCCCGCAGTACTGGCCGCTCCCGTTAAAGGAAAACCTCTCATTCTGTATACAACCGCCCTTGAAGGTTCCTTAGGCGCATTATGGGAACAAGAGAACGACCAAGGAAAGGAGAGAGCCCTCTACTAATTGAGTCGAGTTCTACTGGGGGCAGAAAGCAATTATTCTCCCATCGAAAAACACTGCCTGGCGTTGATCTTCACGATAACAAAGCTAAGACACTATGCGTTGGCGCATGAGGTCCGTCTCATATCAAAAGTGGATCCTCTCAAGTATTTGATGTCGAAAGCCATATTAACGGGACGTCTCGCTAAATGGGCCTTACTCTTGATGGAGTTCTCGATAACTTATCAGCCTCTTAAGGCGGTGAAAGGCCAGGCCATCGCCGACTTCCTCTCTGAGCATCTGATACCTACTGATTCTCCTTTGAACTGCGAATTGCCAGACGAACATGCGTTTGACACGATCGACAGGGGTGATACCCGGTGGGAACTTTACTTCGATGGAGCATCTTCCATGAAGAAGCGCAAACAAAGCACACCCATAATCAAATCAGAGGTAGGCCTCATCTTTGTAACTCCACAAGAAGGGATAATGCGCTTCGCTTTCTCCTTAACAGAGCCGAGGATAAACAATGAAGCCGAGTATGAAGCTTTGATAGCAGGTCTCGAGATCGCTATCAACATGGGAATTGAAAACCTCCTCATATACGGAGACTCCCAACTGGTCGTTAGTCAAGTAAACGGCAACTACCAAACGTGCAAGCCAGAGTTGGTGATGTACGGTAAGAGAGTACAGCAACTGCTGACTCAAATTCCTTCCTACACCCTAGAAAGCATACCACGCGCGGAAAATAGCAAAGCGGATGCATTAGCCAAGCTTGCTAAAGAACTGGCCGACGAGAACCTCGATGACGTAAGGATCGTTGTGCAAAGCCGTCGGGTTCTTGCACGAGCAGAAATATCTCTGGAGTCGTCCGAAGAAAAGGGAACGACCAAGAAAACGGCCCTGCAAATAAAAGACCAGAAAAAGGTTATGGATTTGAGGGAAGTCTTTATAAATTGCTTCAAATCCCGTCGAACACCTGAAGATGCGTCCTCAAAACATCAGCTCATGAAGCGAGCCCTATCTTTCACCTTCGTCAATGATACTCTGTACAAGAGGTCATTTGATTCTCTGTGGTTAAGATGCTTGGGACCTGAAGAAGCAAAAAGAGTTGTCTAAGAAACTCACGACGGACTCTGCGATTCTCACCAAGCCGGCCCGAAGATGAAACTGAAAATCAAAAGGATGGGCTACTATTGGCCCACGATGATCCAGGACTGCCTCGAGTATGCGAAGCAAAGCCACTCATGCTAGATCCATGGGGACTTTATCCACCAACATCCGAATCCACTACATCCGACAGTAGCTAGCTGGCCGTTTGAAATGTGGGGGACTGACATAATCGGCGCCATCGAACCAGCATCGTCCAGAGGACATCGATTGATTTTGGCGACAACTGATTACTTCTCCAAATGGGCAGAAGCAGTACCGCTGAGGGAAGTGAAGACGGAGAATATCCTCCATCTCTTCAAGACACACGTCATTTATCGGTTTGGCACTCCGAGATGAATCATTTCCGATAACGGGATGGCCTACAGAAGCCACAAAATCAGCCGCTTTGCACAACAGCATAACATACACTAGAGATACTCCTCAGTCTATAATCCCCGAGCTAACGGTCTAGCTGAAGCTTTCAATAAGACCTTGATGAAGATTGTGAAAAAGGCGGTGTCTCGAAATAAAAAGGACTGGCATGAGAGACTGCATGAAGCTCTCTGGGCGTATCGAACTACGTTCAAAACGGCCACGAACATAACGCCGTACGCATTAGTATTCGGTACAGAAGCGGTACTCCCCCTCGAGATAGTGTTACCCACTCTACGAGTGGCAGTTCACTACGAGCTAACAGACGAAGAAAATGCTCATCTTCGACTTGAGGAGCTCGATGCCCTTGATGAAACCCGGCTCATGGCGCAACAAAATCTAGAGGCTTATAAAGCAAAGATGATGCGCTCATATGAAAGATTGACTAGGCCAAGGACATTCCGCCAAGGCGAACTTGTGCTAGTGGTCAAAAGACCTATGATCCCCAACCGTGCCAAGCGGGGAAAATTCGAGCCAAACTATGAAGGCCCGTATATCATAAACAAAGTCTACCAGGGTGGAGCCTATCTACTCATGGACATGCATGGTGAAAGACCTTTCAGGCCAATAAATGGTCGCATCCTGAAGAAATACTACGCTTGACGAGTCACGACCTAGGTCAATGATAGATGACGACGCCTATGTCCGCTCACTATCTTCCTAAGCCCGAGCTCTATAAGGAGTAGCCGGCTAACGGGCCGAAACATTCTTAAACTAACAACGGACCGAAACGTCCTTAAACTAACAACGGACCAAAACGTCCTTAAATTAACAATGGACCACTATGTCCTAAAACTAATTATTGACCGAGACGTTGATAAATGACTGTGGATTGCAGCATCCCAACGCTGATACAAAAAAAAAAGAAAAGAAGGATAAAAAAAGAAGGAAAAAAAAAAGAAAACGGTATGTCCATAAGCAAAATGGGTACGGATGAAAACCCGAAAGGGCTCCGTGAGTAAAAACAGCAGGGCTACCGGCGAGTTTTGTGAAAACCCGAAAGGGCACAATCTCGTTAAAAGACACTTGCAAGGTCCTCTCGACTTTGTAAGGAGAAACCGCCTGCGTGAGATCCTTACGACTCACAAGGGAGCAACACACTTAGGGATCCCCACGATTCCTAAGGAGAAATTACACTTACGAGGTCCTCACGACTCGTAAGGAAAATCCTCTTATGAGACCCTGACGGCTCATAAGATTCAAAAGTCTTAAGGTACAGGGATCTGAACCTGTTCTTAAGCGGCCACCACAACCTCCAATACTGCCCTACAAGCGGCTCAATGCTGACCCTTGTATACAATCCACGGGCGCGAATAAACATTTCCCTAACGAAGTCCCATCCGTGACTAGGGATATGTCTACACGGTGAACAACCCTTGTAAGTCCTCTCGACTTATAAGAAGAAAACACTCTTGTAAGATCCTTACGACTTATAAGAGAACATGCACTTAGGAATCCTCACGATTCTTAAGGAGAAAACGCACCTACGAGATCCTCACAACTCGCAGGGAGAAATACCTTTATGAGACCCTTACGGCTCATGAAGTCAAAAGCCTTAGTCGGTAGGATCCTAACCCTGTTCGCTAAGCCACCTTTGTTCGACACCAACAGAAGCAAATGATGATTCGCTCCTGGCAATATCCCAGTTGTAGCGGTGCTAATGCCGAAATCGGTGTCTAATTCAACAAAGAAGCTAGCTAGCCACACAGGCATAAGAAATAGCCGAAATGATGTGGTAACTTGCAACAAAATCAGCAAGTAAAAAATGTATGCATGCAAAATAGCCGAAATGATTGGGTCGCAATAAAAAAGCAGCGAGTAAAAATAAAACAAATGGCCGAAATGATTAGGCACCGCGAAAAACAGCCGAAATGATTGGGCAATCACGACCTTTGGGATATAAAAACTGAAATGATAGAGCATCGCGGAAATAAAAAAAATAATATAAAAAAATGAATGAAACTTTTACCCTACAGGTGATATCACATCAATCCCTGTATACAATCCAGGGGCGCAAACAAAGAGGGAATCACACCTTTCCTCCCCAGGCCTCATCAGAAGAAGAAGCTAAATCCCAACGGTTCACAGATAGCCTAGAGATCATCTCAATATTCGTCTCATTACAACGGACACAACATCAAGCAAAGCGGAACTGCGGCAACTCCCAGTTCCATGACTCGGCGGTGCACAGTTGACCGAGAGTCAGACCCCGATTCCGTGAAATGCGGATAAAGTCAACCATTCCTGGTTACGCGGAACACGGCAACAACCCCGTGTGAAGCATCCAGAGCGGAGCCTGATCCTCACAGAACAGGGTAATAACCCCGTGGGAAGCATCCAGAGCAAATTCTTGGTTACGTGGAACGCGGCTTATGTCAATCCTGACCCAGTAGGAAACGTCCAGAGCGGATCCTGGTCCTCGCAGAGCACGGCAATGACCCCGTGTGAAGCATCCAGAGCGGAGCCTGGTCCTTGCAGAATACGGCAATGACTCCGTGTGAAGCATCCAGAGCGGAGCCTGGTCCTCGCAGAATACGGCAATGACCCCGTGGGAAGCATCCAGAGAAAATTCCTGGTTACGTGGAACGTGGCTTATGTCAATCCTGACCCCGTGGGAAACGTCCAGAGCGGATCCTGGTCCTCGCAGAGCACGGCAACGACCCCGTGTGAAGCATCCAGAGCGCAGCCTGGTCCTCACAGAACACGGCAATGACCCCGTGGGAAGCATCCAGAGCAAATTCCTGATTACGTGGAACGCGGCTTATGTCAATCCTGACCCCGTGGGAAACATCCAGAGCGGATCCTGGTACTCGCAGACCACGGAAATGACCCCGTGTGAAGCATCCAGAGCGGAGCCTGGTCCTCGCAGAACATGGCAATGACCCCGTGGGAAGCGTCCAGAGCAAATTCCTGGTTACGTGGAACGCGTCTTATGTTAATCCTGACCCCGTGGGAAACGTCCAGAGCGGATCCTGGTCCTCGCAGAGCACGGCAATGACCCCGTATGAAGAATCCAGAGCGGAGCCTGGTCCTCGCAGAACACGGCAATGACCCCGTGGGAAGCATCCAGAGCAAATTCCTGGTTACGTGGAACGCGGCTTATGTCAATCCTGACCCCGTGGGAAACGTCCAGAGCGGATCCTGGTCCTCGCAGAGCATGGCAATGACCCCGTGTGAAGCATTCAGAGCGGAGCCTGGTCCTCGCAGAACACGGCAATGACCCCGTGGGAAGCATCCAGAGAAAATTCCTGGTTACGTAGAATGCGGCTTATGTCAATCCTGACCCCGTGGAAAATGTCCAGAGCGGATCCTGGTCTTTACAGAGCATGGCAACGACCCCGTGTGAAGCATCCATAGCGGAGCCTGGTCCTCGCAGAACACGACAATGACCCCATGGGAAGCATCCAGAGCAAATTCCTGGTTATGTGGAACGTGGCTTATGTCAATCCTGACCCCATGGGAAACGTCCAGAGCGGATCCTGGTCCTCGCAGAGCATGGCAATGACCCCGTGTGAAGCATCCAGAGCAAAGCCTGGTCCTCACAGAACACGGCAATGACCCCGTGGGAAACATCCAGAGAAAATTCCTGGTTACGTAGAACGCGGCTTATGTCAATCCTGACCCCGTGGAAAACGTCCAGAGCGGATCCTGGTCCTCCCAGTGCACGGCAATGACCCCGTGTGAAGCATCCAGAGCGAAGCCTGGTCCTCGCAGAATACGGCAATGATCCCGTGGGAAGCATCCAGAGCAAATTCCTGGTTACGTGGAACGCGGCTTATGTCAATCCTGACCCCGTGTGAAGCATCCAGAGTGGAGCCTGGTCCTCACAGAGCACGGCAATGACCCCGTGTGAAGCATCCAGAGCGGAGCCTGGTCCTCGCAGAACACGGCAATGACCCCGTGGGAAGCATCCAGAGAAAAATTCCTGGTTACGTGGAACGCGGCTTAAGTCAATCATGACCCCATGGGAAACGTCCAGAGCGGATCCTGGTCCTCGCAGTGCACGGCAATGACCCCATGTGAAGCATCCAGAGCAATTCCTGATTCTGTGAAATGCGGATAAAGGTAACCTCATCCATCACTTGCGGGTCATCACGACTCGTAAAGGAGCAAATTCTCTTGTAAGATCCTTACGACTTGCAAGAGAAAACACACATAGGAATCCTCGCGATTCTTAAGGAGAAATTACACCTACGGGATCCTCTCGACCTGTAAGGAGAAAATTCTTTATGAGACCCTCACGGCTCATAAAGTTGAAAAGTCTTAGGAGGCAGATCTTAACCCTGAATCCTAAGCCATCGTTGTCCTGCAAAGAAATCGAGATAGACTATCCACAGAATACATTTAATAAAAGGGGCACACCATCATGAAGAAACATATTTCTTTTATTCATGAATCAAAATGAATACAAAGTACAATTCGTGAAAGAACAAAAAAATATACTCTCATTCAGGAGTATGTACAAAGGAAAAATAAAAAAATATATATACAATTCTTCAAGTCGGCGGGCGATTTAGTAGATTTGCCGGTTCATCCCTTTTTCGCTGAGCCGCACCTTCATGATTCAGTATCGTCAAAAGACGGGCCTCCGCTTGAGCCTGTTGGGTTTGGTATGAAGTAAGCCGGCCTTCAAGCTCTTTTTTAGTAACCTTATGAGCTTCGACCATTTCACTAGTGAACAGGTGGCCTTATCAATAGCTACCACTTCCTTGATGGCCTCTTGAAGCACTCGCCAAAATTCATATGCTTTAGTGGCCTTAGCCATAAGGTTGGCTTGAAGCTCCCTCGGCGCTTTAGAAGCCAGCTCCCTCTCCGAAAACTTGCGGCTGAGCCTTTCTCACATGATATCATGTTCGCAGCACACCGCTTAATTAGCCCCTGTAAGCTCGCCTTCGCGGCCATAACCTCCGAAGGAAGGCGTGTACATTCAAGGACATGCAAGCAAGCCTCCACCTGACGACAAAACTCAACCCAAATTTGCACCAATGTTTCACTATGGTAGGTAGCAAGGAAGGGTAGAGAGCCGTTAGCTTCAGCGGCGAATGCTTCGGCCGTGATCAGACTGCTAGCGCGAAGGTCCTTAATCAGGGATGACAGGGAGTCGAGGCTTAGCTTTGCCATCCGTTCCGAGGCACGCAGAGCATAGGGGCCGGGTGGATGGCGATGCGAGACTCCGGCGTAGTGGGAACTGGCAAAGTTGTTCAGATTTATAAACAGTCAGCAAGACTTGAAAGCAAAGAACAAATGGAACGACGTTGAGACTTTACTTACTCACAGTTAGGCAAGAGGGATCTGAAGGCTCCTCAGGCCCGTCAAGAATCTCAACCTCGTCGTCGGCTTCCAGAACTGTAAAAGACATCAACGACATTTTATGAAATAGTGATAATGCTGTAAAAAAAAGGTAAACAACACCAACCTTGCCTGGAAGAGAGGACGATGCGTTGAGGAGATATCGCCTGCGGGGCAGCCATCTCCAACAGGCGCTGAAAGGACTGCCTGGGAGACAGATCAGCAATAGATGCCGCCAATCCGTGCAATTCTGAAGGGACAGAAGGGTTCAGATAATGGAGAGATTATTAATGTAAAATATAGAAGGCTACCTTCGATGCTCCTCCCATTTTGAGCTGGAGGGATAGCAGCGTCAGCGGCCTCCTCCGTGACCTCAGGCACATCATCGGGGATGTGCACCAATGTAGCGACTTCCGAGTGAGGAGCAGCGGCTGCCACTGCAGGCTCCAGCGGAAGGACGGTAGCCTCGACTACCTTTACCATAGTCTCTGAGTCGCCCTCAGGAAGATCCATTGGAGCGGCGACCGATAAAGATGCCTCCCCCGAGGGAGCAATCGCTTCGGGAGCGGGAACCACCGAGGGAGACTCTATCGCAAGAGCAACAGTTGCATCGACCTCCTCTACACTGATTGGTGTTTCACTGGGGATATCAGCAGAATCTATGGTCAAAGCGCGACTCAGAGCCTCCGCCACCGCCGAAGTCCCTGCAACGTTTGTACGAGGATAAGGATACATATATATGTATGCAAGCAACACAAAATATTACAAAGAGATACGTGAACATACCGATGCGCAAGGGAGCTTCTAGTATGGCTTGTTCAAGACGACGCTCCTTCCTGAGGAGATGGGCTCGCCGAGGTCCGAGGGTAGACTCGTGGCCACCGGTCCACAATGAAAGCGCGTCCTCGGTGTCAGCCAAAACAGCCTGTTTAAGGGCCCTTTCGCCCCATTCTTCCAAAGGGCCTATGAAGCGCCGCCGTATCCACGGAGGGTCTTCGTAAAAGATCACGGCAGGGTAAGGCTTCTTCGGGATTCTTACGTCCTCGGATTCATCTTGTGAGCGTCTTATTGCCTCAGCCAATTGTGCGGCTTCCTCGGTAGACGAACCCGGGAAAAGTAAACTACCATCCGATTCTTGCATAGCTAGTGGTTCATCCAGAAGAATAGGCTTGGACTCTATTAAAGAGTCGATCAG
Source organism: Agapanthus africanus (assembly GCA_030015575.1). Lineage (NCBI taxonomy): Eukaryota > Viridiplantae > Streptophyta > Magnoliopsida > Asparagales > Amaryllidaceae > Agapanthus > Agapanthus africanus. The sequence goes on along the minus strand of JASDDO010000028.1, from coordinate 166,066,584 downwards.
ATTAGTGACCATCTTCCTCCGCCTCTTAGACCCAGAACTAACCGCCGAAGACGATCGTTTACTTCCCCGTAGAGCTTTGGCACGGCGTTGACCCACTTCACCTTCAATGTCCTCGCTCGGCGGTGCTACCGAGGACGATACAACCATTGTTGACGCCGCGGACGATGATACTGGTACCGACTCCCTATTAGCCCTTGATTGAGCCCGAGTACGCAATGGCATACCAGCTGTGGGAGTTAAGTCCACTTCCGCCGCCTCCGGAATAAGCACGACGCTGGTATCCTGCAAAGGAAGGCGACCCGTTGCACGCGATTGCGGCGGAACTTTCGTGGCGTGAATTGGAGTGGGAGCCCCATATCCAAGAAGCACCCTCCTCTCCTCAGCAATAATTGGATTGACTCGATGGAGGTACCATCCCGTGAATGACCCCACACATCGTGGAATATGATCAGCTTCAGGAATCATGAAGCGGGAGCCAGTGTTCAGCCGCATGAAGTGATGAGTGGCGTCACGAACAGCTTCTGGCGACGGGCTAAGCGCCACCGTAAATGCCTCGAAGGGGACGCCTTGGTCATATCCAAGCTTCCGAGCAAAGCGGTGTAGGTTGTACCGCATAAAAAGGGCCGCACCGTTTTGACGAAATACCAGGTAACCTGGTCTGATCGAATACAGGTGCAGGGCTTCCCTGGGCCTTAGAGAAGGTGCCCCTCTTTTGACAAGTCGTGGAGCTGTTGGACCGGTCCTGAGGGAGCAGAGAGGACTCGGTCATTAAATACCATCCCGCCTGTATTGGCATAGGGATTGATCAGCACGCTAATAGCCCCAGACTGAGTCGGATTAGGAGCAGAAGCGTCCACCAGCCACATGAGTCGCGGAAAAGTATAGGCGTCATAAAATTTGGGTCTTTGGTGCACAGCAAAGGCCCTCAACACGTGTATCTCAATCCAGAACGTGAAGTAATGAAGAGAAAAATTTACCACATCTACACCTGGAGTTGAGGTATTAGCCGCGGCGCCTAACCTATGATATAGATGCGCTAGCCCTGGAATGCCCACAGCTAGTCGCGTTCCCTCAGCAATGCGATGAGCAGGGTAAATAACCGAGGCTCTCATGAAACGGCGATGCATGGGAATGACGAACCAGCTAAGCCAAACACTGATAAAGCCCACAAAGAAAGTCTCCTCGTCCACACCAGGAGCTGCAATCGACTCGAAAGATACCGCGACATGATGGGAATGTAGTACTGCGGCAGGTCCTCTTCTTTAGTTGGCCGCTTGTTTAAACCAAACCCAAAGGGGTCGTTGATATGCGTGAACTTCGGAGCCGTCTTTGATAGGACATCTTCACGAAGGAAGCAAGCGATAAATCTTTTAAAAGTGACGCCCTGCTCCTCTGACTCTGTTAAAAGTTTGTCAAAAATACTCAGGGTCTTGATCAAACTTGGGCGCTTGTGGCGGACGGCGTTCTCGATCGACAGGCCGTCAAGCAAGGCAGGCTCGGTTTCGAAGACATACTCATCGGGAAGCAGTTATTCTTCATAAAGTTTCCCCCTGACCAGCAGCCCTGAGATCTCGCGAAATTCTTCCAGAGAAATTGAAACTTCGCGGTCCCCTAGAAGGAAGGTGTTGGTAGGAAGATTCCATTGGTTCAAGAAGGCCTTAACCCACCAGACATGGGGAGATTGGTAGTGGAACAGGGATGCAGATATCGCCTGATAGAGTCCAACCTTCTGCAGTCGTGCGCGATGGGCGGACAGGATGTAACGAGCCCAGAGAAGGTAACCTGTGGGGTGTCGAGGGGTAAGCCCTATCTTGTAAATCTGTCCCCATGGCAGGGCTTCGCCCTGGCAAATGTGGCGCTCTAAAATATCTATAGCCGGCACCGGATGGTTCAGAATACCAGTTGTTGAAGGCTCAAGCCGTCTCATAGGGGTCCAATTCGGCATCTCCACAGCAAAGGCGATCCGTGGAGAATCCATGGGCAGAAACAGACAGGTAGGCTCCGTTGGTATCTCGCAAAGAAAACTGCGGCGACCGCGGATGATGTGACCGTACCAGGTCCTCCATAACAGCAAGTTGGTGCGACTCGAGTCATGAGCCCTGATCATCGCCATCACTTCCTCGTCAGACGGTGACTGAAGAAAAGCAGCCTCCGAGCGAATGAAAGAGAAGTATGGAACAAAAGTCATTGTGCCTGAAATAAAAGAAGGGGAAACTGTTAAAGCGAAGCCAACGGTGTATATATATACGTTTATAAATGTATATATGTAAAAAAAAGACAGTGGAAGAAAGCGACAGAGGACTTATTTTATGGGACTATTGGTTACAAAACACATGCTGTAGGGTTACTAGGCACTCTAATAAGGTTCTACAAGGCATCAACCATGTCGGATTAAAATTTTAGCCATGCCGAATAACTCTAAACAAGATCTTTGCTAGATAATTAGGGTAAGACATGCAAGTGAAACTCTTTAACACTAAGTGAATACGAAATACAACCTTTGTAGATCGGTCCTTCACTTCTTAAGCTCCTTGTAGTAGTCCCTTCGCTGCGATCATCGAACTCCCGAACTCTCGGACGGCTCCATGAGAAGAGGCAACGGTATTGCTTGAAGTCTTCGAGGCCGAAGATGGTCTACGTCGAGGGAATACGAACTCAAGCTTCTACTTTACTAACTAAAGAATTAGTGAAGCAAACACCCTAAACTAAAGTGCTAGTCTAGTAGAGGATGATGAAATAGAAAATGGGTACACTTTAGAATTTCTTTTCTCACATTGTTTCTTTCTCTTTTTCAAACCCTAGAAAGAAAATCAAGGAGGAAGAAGATGAGCTCAAAATGAATATGAAAACTAATCAAGAGAATGAGAGAGCTAACCATGGTGAGTGAGTATCATATACTAACTTATGTAGAGACATTACCATGGCTAATTATAGTGGTTAGGTTAACTAATATTTTAAGTAAAACAAAACTAGTGGACTAAGTCAATGCAACCATAAGCTTCATGAAGCTTCATGCATATGAGCTCATTATCCACTATTTTAGAATTACTTTAGATATTAAAACCCTACCAATATTATTAGTATGGTGTATGTCTCATACACCCATGATAGTTGTATCAACAACCATGATACAATATGTACACAAATAAATATATATCACATATAAATTAAGTTGTGCACAAGTGAGAAAAATAAATGCTTAAGTGAACCAATGTTAGTTAATGTAAATTAGTATATCACATATACAATTATACACTAAATTATTAAATCAACACTTGACTTAATAATCCAGTTATATCACATATAACCGACCAACATCCAATGTATTGACTTATCGAATCAACTCTTGATTCGATAACTTGGTTATATCGCATATAACCGATCGATACAAACATCGCGAGAATAGAATACGGTATCACATACACGCATTATTCTCGGTCCCGCACATATCACATATGCGCTCCTATTTCGTTTTGCCTGAGCCAGTAAAACCTCTATGTAGGACTCTAAAGACTCGTCAATATGCCGGCAGTAGGTGATGATCATATCAAGCACCCACAAACCGTCGGCGGTACTAGCTGGAAGTAACGGCTACCCGGGTATTAAGCGATCAAAAGATCAGCAAGCAAGCCCGCTCCAACTCCTGCAAAAAGCCTGACAATGACACTACCGTACAGTCCGGTCTCCTCGTCTGATATGTCGCATATCAAGTCTAGGGGTGGTAAAACGTCAGACCCAAATAACCGATAAGTCATGTCGATATGAGGCTCATAACGGGTCGAGAAACTACTGGTAACACTTACCAGTAAATCTCTAAACCAGCCCTGGCCAGGGACTTCCTTTTTACGGCCAATCGAGCATAGCGCAACATCAACCCCCAATACCGGGAGAGACGAAACCCCTCCTATCGCTCATTGCCTCCATGTGACTCGGGACTGTACCCAAAAACCACCGTTTTGCACGCCCTCTTGAACGCGGTAAGGTGGAAATCAAAGCACAGTGGGAATCACACAAGACTCTATGATGATCTCGGGTCTACAGACTAACCTGTACCAGTGTCACCAGAGAACTGCCATCTGACGTAAGGTATAATACCATCTGGGAGTTCTCGGCGAGTCCATCGAGTGTACCCAGTCTCTACTGAGCACCCGTATATCATCTCTGATGTCAAACACCAATGGGTATGGGATCATCCATCGCCCATCTATATGGGTCGAGAAGGTATACGCTAGTCTACTCTGGTATATCGATGCCCCGTCTCGATACACCCACGACTAGGGACCTTGAAGGATGTACTTATAGAGTACCATGTCTCCATTAGTATGATCCGCATCATAGTCCAGGTAGTTAAGTACACATCCTAAGGGCTTTACCAACATGTAACAGAGAGACAATCAGTGTACACGTTAAGGCAAAGAGTAACCAGATAGCATACTATCATGTCGAGCAAGAAAGTCCTCCCTATATATGTCCAAGCATCCACTACAATATACATCTCATGTATAGTAATGGCCTCTAGGGCATACATATAACTAACAATCTCCCACTTGCACTTGGGCCATCTGATAACAGTGGTTGTAGTATCACATACTCAACCATCCCATAATAGTCTCTCTATGGGAAAAGGCATTTGTGAGTGGATCCGCTGTGTTGTCCTCTGAGTCAACTCTCCTAACCTCGATCCCCTAGAGATCAACCATCTCCATGATCAGGTGACACTGCCTTAGAATATGTCTGGATCACTGATGGGACGGGCGTTCCTAGGCATAAGCCACAACTCCATTGTCTCACAATGGTAGGAACGAAGTTCATCTCATGAACTAATATACACCCAGACTTCCTCTTTGGTAGCATCTTTGGTAGCGATGTATCTAGCCTTTATCGTCTAGTATGCCACGGTATCTAGCTTGAAACTCTTCCAACATACCGTCCCTTTACTGAGAGTAAAGACAATGCCTGTGACTGACTTTCAGTCGTCCTTATCACTCTGGAACCTTTCCAGTGATTCTCCCCAGGATCAATTGATACCATCTCACTACATCTAGTGAGTATCCTAACATCCAATTAGATCTATCTCATAGATCCAAAACCCTGGATTTAGTAGGTATCACTTTGATCCTATGTGGAGAATCATTGTGATAAGTAGAGATTAACCGAGCGTAGCATAGGAAACTCCTTTCCTATCATGAGTATGTCATCCACGTACTCTACGAGGATCACCACCATACTCCCTACTACCTTTTTGTATATACAAGGTTCATCTACCATTTTGATGATGTCAAACTCTTTGACTAACACATCAAAACAGACGTTCCAACTCCGCGACGCCTGCTTTATCACATAAAACATCTTGCACACGTTTCCGCTGCTCCCACTGTCTACGAAGCCCTCTGACTGTGTACTTATAGACTCCCTCTTCTAAAACATCATTTAGAAAAGCAATCATGACACCCAACCGCCAGATATCGTAGTCATGGTATGTAGCCGTGGCAAGTAGGATCTGGATGGACTTAAGCATAGCTACTTAGAAAAGGTTTCATCATAATCCATACCTGGTCAATGATGCAAGCCTTTAACAAGTCTAGCTTTGAAAGTCTCAACTTTTCCATGTACACCAAGTAATCTTCTCAAGATATACTTGCTCCTGATGGGGATTTAACCCTTCAGATAAGGCAACTAAAGTCCATACATTGTTGGTGTATAAGGATTCCATCTCAGATCGCTAAGCATCCAGCCATTCTTATAGAGTCCCACTCCTGATGGCCAGCTCGAAACTAGTTGGGTCATCATCTCATGATGCAATTCTCGCTCCCACTGTCATAGAGAAATCGAAGTATCTCTCAGGTGGGTGAGGAATCCTACTAGATTGGCAGAGAGGTTGAGGTTCGTTGGTTACTATTGAATCCTTTGGTTCTATCAAATCATCAACTGCAGTTTGTATAGCTGGAACTCCTTCCAGTTCTACCTCATGTCCACTATTTTCTTCACAAGAATTCCCTTTCATAAAGGGGGCATGCTGAGAAACAAAACATCTTTTGTTCCTCGGTTTGGTAAAAGATATTCCCTTGTGAATGCTTGGGATATCCAACAAACTTCTACAGAACTGACTTTGCCTCGAGCTTGTCCGGATTATGCTTTTAGACATAGGCTGGACAACCCCAAATCTTAACAAACTTAAGATATGGTCTCTTCCCTTTCCATATCTCATATGAAGTGGTAGGCAACTGATTCGATCGGAACCCTATTCAATAGGTATGCAACTTCACAAGTGCATAACTCCCTAAAAGGAAATAGGAAACTCAGTAGTACTCATCATAGAGCGCACCATATCAAATAGGGTGTGATTGCTCCGCCCCGATACACCGACGTGCTGTGGTATATGCGGAGGAATAATGCTGAGAGAGAATCTCATTCTCCTTTAGAATAATCCAGGAATTCCGTGCTCAAGTATTCTCCTCCTTGATCACTTCAAAGGACATAATACTTATACCCGTTTTGGTTCTCTACTTCTACCTTATATTCTGTGAATATCTCAAAAGGTTCGGATTTATGTTTCAACAGGAACGTATGTCTGAATCTTGAGAGATCATTAGAGAATGTAATGAAGTACAAAGAACCGGTCTTGGCATGTGTAGACAGGGGACCTTCATACATCAACATGTATCATCCCAAGAGTTCACTAACTCTTTTTCTGTTTCCTATTAACAGAGCTATGGTCATCTTATCTCTGTGACATGACTGGCAAGTTTCACAAGATGTAAATTCAAACTAATTTAAATATGCATATATATGTAACTTCAGCCAGTCGGGTCGCATTGATATGACCTAGTCTACAATACCTCAAGAAGGATTCGTTCATTTCTGAACTCTTCCACTTGTGTGTATTCTGTATACTAAGAACTGTAGTTTGATTTAGAACGTCAATACTTTTCGATAACGTGCCTGAACCGATCAACTCTTGATATAGGAAATGTTCAAAACATTATCCAACAATACAAAATTATATCCTTCTTTACGAATAAAAAGACTGATATGATGTTGTATATCAGGTTCGGTATCTAATGACATTTGTTCAGAATCAATGTATTCTGGTAATACAGGGTGATAGTGACCAACAGACTTGGCTGCAACACTTGCACCGTTTTCTATCTCATGAAACTTATCACCCGTTCTCAGTTCTCTACCTATCTGTAGCCCATGTAACAGATTACATATGCGGGATCCTGATCCGGTATCTCATACCCAGGACGTAAAGGATACTGAGAAACAGTTCTCTTGTAATGAACACACCCGAAGATGATGCATCAGCATGCACTTTCTTCGTTTGGGCGGCACGGGAATTCTAGTAATCCCCAATTTCCTGCTCTGTCTTATAACAATTATAAGTTGGAGCGGGACCAACGTTTCCCAGCGCAGTATAACAAGCGGGTTTGGTCAATACATCCGTATTATTATCTTGATTCAGGCGTGACATGGTCGCTACCTGGAGAGAGAGAGAAGAAAACACTCTGCGTGCGCTCTTGCAAGATTAGATTGGTTATTATTTTATCTAATCAGGATGGCTCCCACCGTTTTTATCAAATCTTCCTTCGAATTCTAAAAGGAAAGATTAGCCGGGATTAATTACACCTTATAACTTCGCCAATCTTTCAGCCAGGCCAGTGTCGGTACTTTGAGGGAGGTTCCCCGTGCTTTCACACGGACCTAATTAAAGTAAACCTTGTTTTCCCAGAGGCGTAACCCCGTTAACACCTTTCTAGACACCTACTTGATCGGCTAATTGTAATGTGTAAAACTCTCCCAGGAGTAACAATTACTCGCAGTGGATATCGGGATCCAACTATCTCATAGAAGGTATGCAATCTCATTGCAAATTTCAACACTTGAAATTCCCGATAATTTTGCCCCGAACGATCTATGACCTTGACAAGGTCAACAAACCATAGACCGTAAGTCAAGTTCAACCCGTCATATCTTGATTGAATTAAACCCACCCGCACGACCCTTGATAAGGTCAACAAGGCCGTACGACTACCCTAATCCAATCTGCATCATATACATAAGCAGATAAATACTGGTCAGCTACCGCACACTGCGCCTTGACAAGGTCAACAAACGCAACACGAATACTAAGCAGGACTTATCTGAAACGACGGAGGGCTACGACAGGTTTTTCTGAAAACCTATTGCGTAATGAACTTGATATCGTTGTAGAATCAAATAATTTTAAAATGGAGTGTTTTTTAGGCTTTTACTAATTTCGCTAAAGAGGTCACTCCCGGTGAAGGGATCTCGGCTTTTTCCTTATGGAATAAGGTGCAGGATATATCATATATATCACTGTGCAAAGCAAGAACTAGAAAAGAAATCAAAAGACAAAACCGAGGGGTGTAGCATCTTCCAGTCATTGCTAAAGGGGTCACTCCCGGTGAAGGGATCTCAGCCCTTTCCTTATCGAATAAGGTGCAGGATGTTCTACAAGGAACACCGCGATGCAAAGCAAGAACTGTAGCTACTTGTTTTTTAAAATTCGATTCCACAACATCTTTTAGGTTTCTTTTCTTTCATTAATCATATTAATGAAGTCTCATCTTTTAAATCACCTAAACATCACAGATAAATACGACGTACACTTATGCCATCCGCATTCGCCTCGATGTCCCCTCGTGCACCGTTAGGTTAGGTAACTAATGGCAGAGCGGGGCAGGGCTAGCGCGGGTGTAAAACATGAGTAACGTCTATATAATATATCATATATACTATATACAGTATTTATTGTTAGTGTATATGCCCTAGAGGCCATTACTATATCATACTAGTATGTATATTACTTGATGGAAGCTTGGGATATTCACAGTTGTATATACAATCTTGCTCGAAATGGTAGTATGCTACTTGGTTTGTCTCTGCTTTAATATGTGCATGTGTTTCTTTTAGCATATCGCTTATATACATATTAGTAGAGCCCTTAGGATCTTTGCTTGATTACCAGCGTTGTGATGGCGCTCACACTCGTGGGGGCTGGGTAATCCATAAGCACATCCTTATACAGGTCCCTAGTCGTTGGACTATCGAGACAGGGCATCGATACTCCGAAGTAGACTAGCGTATGCGCTTCTCATCCCAGCGTGGGAGACGGTCTGTCCCACAGTCGTCAGTACGTCGTACTTGAGATAGTATGCGGGTGCTCATTAGGTTACGAGTACACTAGACAGGACTCGTCGGGAACTGTTGGTTGGTATTATACCTATCGTCAGTTATCAGTTCCCAGGTGACATGGGTACAGCTTAGTCTGCTGACTTGACACTGTCACTTCGCCTCGAGTGTGTTCCCACTGTACTTTGATTACTACCCTACCACGGCTCAAAGGAGTCGTGCAAACAGGTAGTAGTTGGGTGCAGTCCCGAAGCACTTGGAGGCAGTGACGGTTAGACAGGATTCGTCTCTTCCGGTATTGGGGGTTGACATCGCGCTGTGTCCAGGAGAGCCATTACACAAGTAGTCCCTGGCCAGGGCAAGCGAGATATACTGGTAGGTTTCCAGTGTTATCTCAGGGTGTTCTGCGCTATACTCCGACACGACCTGTACCGCTATTAGGGGATTGACGTTCACCGCCCCCTAGGCCCGCCATGCGATGTATCAGACGAACAGACCGGACTGTACGGAGACTGTCACATACAGGCTCAGTAGGAGTTCAGATGGGTTCACCTCGTCAGTCTTCTTATCGGCATCTACCTGGGGACCGTTACGTACAGCTAGTGCCGCTTGCGGTCTGTGGTTAAACCCACTGCCAGCGTAGTGTCGAGTCTTTAGAGTCCCACACAGAGAGTTATTCGCCTTTAGGCAAAATGAGTAGAGGTCGCATGGTTTTGCGACAGGGTTCGTTCACATCCGCGCACTTGTGCACGTTTGCTGTCCGGACAGCTTATACTAGCGGGCTTTGGTTTAAGCCAGATCCTAGTATATGATTTGGGATTGGTTTTATCTCTTTGTATTCGTGTTCCTCGGATCACGAATACGGGTGCGTATACACAGTTGATTGAGACAGAGGGAGAGGACTTTGATTAGGGTTAATGACCATTGTCGTTTTATTAACCCTAATGCTTATGTGTGCATTATGATTAATTGATATTAGTTTTATATAATTGTGCATGGTTAGGGTTGTTGACCATTTGACATTCTTGACTTGTTGACCTAGGTTGACACTTTGACCATCATCATTTCATATAAAAGATGCTCTTTGATCCTTGCAATTTGCATTAAAAATGAAATGATAATGGTCATGTCTTGATTAAGCCATGACACTTATCTTGCTAATTATCAATTTACATAATTTACCCATATATGAGAGAATGGTTCATTTTATTCTCTCATTCTATCATATGCTTTCTCTCTCCTCCTCTTCCTCTCTCTCAAGCTCTCCCCTCTCATGTGTTGAGAAACACTTGAGCTTGAGAAAAACCTCTTCTTGATAATCTCTACTCTCATCTAAGGTTCTAGGATTAGCACTTCTAGCACTTTAGTTACTTCTAGCTTGAAGTTGAAGCCAAAGGTTGAGGCTCTCGGGTGGATCCTTCTTCGACGAGAGAAGACGACAAGGAGATCACTTCCGTTCACTACAAGGAGCAAGGAGAGAAGGACATAAAGCCCTAGGTATAACCATTCTTCCATGTAGCTAATTTCTAGTTAGCTTTAGTTAGTTTTTGTTTAGTAAAGATCCCGTCTTTGTCTAGTCCATGTTTCCTAGCATGATAAAAATCCGATTTTTATACCGTTTCCGCCTTCCCGCAAGCACCGGGATGGGCAACGTGGACTTACATTTATCACAACATATCAAATGATCACATCACAGATATCGCAGCAGAAGAAACATATGAAACATTGGATATACTAGGACGTCCGTGTTTTATTTTAAGCCTCTATAAAACACGGATTCCACGGTTGTGATGAATAGCCAAACCCACACCTCTAGACCCCTACGAGAGCGGCAAGCAACCCTACCAATTCTAGAGTTAGGAGACCCGGACTCGACTCCTCGAGTTGGTCTCCCACTGGACTCTAGAACCCGGTTGCTTGTGCTCTCCTCCTTGGGTCTATCCTAGTGCGGAAAAGTAAATAATATACAAATGGTGACATCGACCTCATCCCGGAAGTGCCCCAATAAAAGAATATTACATACATTTGATTTTACATGAATGAAAAATAAAAACCCTCATCTCACATAAAAGCCCCGGCTATTCAAAACGCGACGATCCAATATAACATATCCAGCAACACATAACATCACATTTTATCAACGTAAGTAAATATGCGAATCCCAATTGTCGTTGACATATAGCAACGAAACCGGCGATATCACATATTACACTTACGGTCGCAGAAAAGAAAGTGTAAAACTACAACAGTTGGAATCCGCAACCTCCTTAGACATCGTATGCCTAATCAAATGAATTCCTTAGACATCGTATGCCTAACAATTATAAACCCCGCATTTTAGTCTCAAAATCGAAAACTCTTTTCAATTTCAAGTCGGGCAATTCAGCAAGATTCCCGACATCCTGAACGAATGCTCATCGCAAACTTTAGTAGACGGCCGCACCCCCGATGCCGTCGACAAAGTGCACCAAGGCGGAACACCGCTGCCGTGAGAACCCGAACGGATGCTTTCGGCGACGGGGTTCTCCTACAGTCACTTGGTCGGGGCTATGGGGTGTAGCTGTCTATTAAGTTTACCCGGCGAGTATCCGCGTACGCTAAGTGATTGCGACGGACTTTTGATCACATGAAAATTCCGTGGCAATCGATCAAGTGAGACTAGACTGCTAGATTTATAATGTTCAAATCAGTTATCTCATAACTACTTGTGGATTCCAAATATTGTATTACATTCCAGATAAACAGAAAATGTTAAACTTTCCGATCGAACAATCAAACACCCAAGTTTTCCCGAAAAGCTCAACACATGAAATAAGTTTAAAAAACATCCACTTCATGCCACAGTACCAACGGTCCAGCCGTAGAAGGGTCAAGCCAACGCCTCACATGTGGCACGCCGTACTACCCCAAACCCTAAGGTTCAAAGGGCAGTTCAAGACGGTCACATAATCGAGTTAAGGTTTGTTGTCTTCTAGAGGGTCCATCGCTTTACTTGCACTACTTAGAATATTCTTAAACTACGGAAAGATCCAACACTTGGAAATTTCTCGACAGGGGAAAATGCGGGTCATTCATATCTGGCCGAACCTTTTAACATGTTCTAAAATATCCGGAAAAACACAGACAAAGTTCTCAACACTTTGCGGATTCCAAATATTGTATCACATTCCAGATAAATAGATAATATTAAACTTTCCGATCGAATAATCAAACACCCAAGATTTCCCAAAAAGTTCTCAACACTTGAGGGGAGTTTAAAAACATCCATCACATGCCACAGCACCAATGGTCCAGCCGTAGAAGGGTCAAGCCAACGCCTCACATGTGGCAACGTTGTACTGCCCCAAACCCTAATGTTCAAAAGGCAGTTCAAGACGGTCACATAATCGAGTTAAGGTTTGTTGTCTTCTAGAGGGTCCATCGCGTAACTTGTACGATTTAGACGTTCTTAAACAATGGAAAAATCCAACACTTGGAAACTTTCCGGGTCGGGAAAAAATGAGTTATTGATATCCGTTCGAACTTTTTAACACGTTCTAAATATCCGGAAAACAAAACGAAATTAAATATTCCGATCGAATCAACGATTACAAAATAAACCCCAGAATTCTCAACACTTGAGTCAGAATAAAAACTACCCAGAAAGATGCAGGAATAGTAACGGATATTACAGCATAAAGAACCGTCCCCAATACACTTTTCTTGCCGCGGAACCGCCGCGACAAGTGGCTTACTGCCGCGGTTCCGCGGCCACATGGAGGATTTGGGGGCTCGTTTTTCATGGTAATTCTTATAATTGCCCGCTGATTTTTTTAGGTAATTTTAATTCAGAAAAATCACATTTTTTTAAAAATTTTCCGGAGAGGGGTATAATTTGACGTATTGGGGTTCGTTCGGAGTTTTAACTTCGTAAACACATCGCCTAATGCTCTAGCTAGGCTCTGATACCACTGTAGGGTTACTAGGAACTTTAATAAGGTTCTACAAGGCATCAACCATGCCGGATTAAAATTTTAACCGTGCCGAATAACTCTAAACAAGATCTTTGCTAGATAATTAGGGTAAGACATGCAAGTTAAACTCTTTAACACTAAGTGAATACGAAATACAACCTTTGTAGATCGGTCCTTCACTTCTTAAGCTTCTTGTACTAGTCCCTTCGCTGCGATCATCGAACTCCCGAACTCTCAGACGGCTCTATGAGAAGAGGCAACGGTATTGCTTGAAGTCTTCGAGGCCCAAGATAATCTACGTCGAGGGAATACGAACTCAAGCTTCTACTTTACTAACTAAAGAATTAGTGAAGCAAACACCCTAAACTAAAGTGCTAGTCTAGTAGAGGATGATGAAATAGGAAATGGGTACACTTTAGAATTTCTTTTCTCACATTGTTTCTCTCTCTTTTTCAAACCCTAGAAAGAAAATCAAGGAGGAAGAAGATGAGCTCAAAATGAATATGAAAACTAATCAAGAGAATGAGAGAACTAACCATGGTAAGTGAGTATCATATACTAACTCATGTAGAGACATTACCATGGCTAATTATAGTGGTTAGGTTAACTAATATCTTAAGTAAAACAAAACTAATGGACTAAGTCAATGCAACCATAAGCTTCATGAAGCTTCATGCATATGACCTCATTATCCACTATTTTAGAATTACTTTAGATATTAAAACCCTACCAATATAATTAGTATGGTGTATGTCTCATACACCCATGATAGTTATATCAACAATCATGATACAATATGTACACAAATAAATATATATCACATATATATTAAATTGTGCACAAGTGAGAAAAATAAATGCTTAAGTGAACCAATGTTAGTTAATGTAAATTAGTATATCACATATACAATTATACACTAAATTATTAAATCAACACTTGACTTAATAATCCGGTTATATCACATATAACCGACTAACATCCAATATATCGACTTATCGAATCAACCCTTGATTCGATAACTTGGTTATATCGCATATAACCGATCGATACAAATATCGCGCGAATAGAATACGGTATCACATACACGCATTATTCTCGGTCCCGCACATATCACATATGCGCTCCTATTTCGTTTTGCCTGAGCCAGTAAAACCTCTATGTAGGACTCTAAAGACTCGTCAATACGCCGGCAGTAGGTGATGATCATATCAAGCACCCACAAGCCGTCGGCGGTACTAGCTGGACGTAACGGCTACCCGGGTATTGAGCGATCAGAAGATCAGCAAGCAAGCCCGCTCCAACTCTTGCAAAAAGCCTGACAGTGACACTACTGTACTGTCCGATCTCCTCGTCTAATATGTCGCATATCAAGTCTAGGGGTGGTAAAACGTCAGACCCCAATAACCGATAAGCCATGCCGATATGAGGCTCATAGTGGGTCGAAAAACTACTGGTAACACTTACCAGTAAATCTCTAAACCAGCCCTGGCCAGGGACTTCCCTTTTACGGCTAATCGAGCATAGCGCAATATCAACCCCCAATACCGGGAGAGACGAAACCCCTCCTATCGCTCATTGCCTCCATGTGACTCGGGACTGTACCCAAAAACCACCGTTTTGCACGCCCTCTTGGACGTGGTAAGGTGGAAATCAAAGCACAGTGGGAATCACACAAGACTCTATGACAATCTCGGGTCTACAGACTAACCTGTACCAGTGTCACCAGAGAACTGCCATCTGACGTAAGGTATAATACCATCTGGGAGTTCTCGGCGAGTCCATCCAGTGTACCCAGTCTCTACTGAGCACCTGTATATCATCTCTGATGTCAAACACCAATGGATATGGGATCATCCATCGCACATCTATATGGGTCGAGAAGGTATACGCTAGTCTACTCTGGTATATCGAAGCCCCGTCTCGATACACCCATGACTAGGGACCTTGAAGGATGTACTTATGGACTACCATGTCCCCACTAGTATGATCCGCATCATAGTCCAGGTAGTCAAGTATGCATCCTAAGGGCTTTACCAACATGTAACAGAGAGACAATCAGTGTACACGTTAAGGCAAAGAGTAACTAGATAGCATACTATCATGTCGAGCAAGAAAGTCCTCCCTATATATGTCCAAGCATCCACTACAATATACATCTCATGTATAGTAATGGCCTCTAGGGCATACATATAACTAACACATGGGTCCAACAAAATCAAGATGGCGGCTCACTAATAATGAGGCCAACCAATCATCATGAGAATAAATGCAAGATTCTCAATGAATTCAAATAACTCTGCACATTCCCCAAACAAAAAAAACCATTACAGATGCTTTGTGCAAATCGAGAAGGATCTCTCAGGAAATTTCTTTTTTGCAAAGAACAACTCAGGGCAAGAAACCCCAAGAAGTTCTCTGTGAAGAAGTGAGTTCTTTAAGAGGAATTAAATTCCTTTTGAACAGTGGAATTAAATTCCCAGAAATATTTTTTCAGAGCCAAACCTCTTTGAGGTGGAATTAAATTCCACAGAAAAGACAAGCATCGCCATTGATCCCTCAAGATCAGAGAAACCCTAACAAAGTCTGTTGTTTAAAGATTGAGTGGTTTTCTTTTTAAAGAACTTTAAAAAAATGGGTTCTTGTTAAAGGGATAAACCCTTGGTATGGATTTAAAATCCAATGAAGGTTTCTGCAAAAGTTCTTCAGCCGTTCAAGATCATTACCTGAGAAAAGGGGAATCTTTCAACAGAGTTAAACTATGGAAATTTTCGAAACAGTGAGCTAAGCTCTGAGAAAAGAGAATTAAATTCTCAAAAGGAAAAAGTTAGCAAGGAAGAAGATGAGCAAAGTGGAGGCTCTTCTGAAGGGACGCTGGCATTTATAGGATATGATGGGAAACGTTTCATCTCCCCTATTCCCTAGATAGATCCAACGGTCACAAAGGTGACAGCGTTGCACTCACATGTAGACACGTGAGAACAACGCTGTGGGAGCATTTGTTCCCTGATAAAAATCAGGAAATACCTCAATGAGGTATCACGTGCTCACACGTGACCAAGGGTCACGTGTTGACACGTGATAGTTTCCTACGATCTCCACTTTATAGAATTAAATTCTAAATCAAACAAAAGTGTAAACAAAACGGCTAAGGAAAGACCCCAATGGGGCATTACGTGCTTACACGTGATCAAGGGTCACGTGCTGACACTTGATGGTCCTTTAGCCCAGTTAAAAGACAGAATTAAATTCTGAATGAAAGGGAGTCACGCGCCAATACGTGACAGGTCTCTCAGCTTTTTAATTGATAGAATTAAAATATATTTCAATGGTTAAACGCTGGGATCACGTGCCAACACGTGATGGGCTTTGAAAGCCTTATGAGTTAATAGAATTAAATTCTAATTAAGGGAAATCAAAGATCCTAACTGGGAAAGTATTTTTTTAAATCTTTCCAAACAAAAAGAATTATGCTCTGAAAAGTGGAGCACCATTGGATTAAAAAATCCAATGGTGATTAAAAATCACCGATTTATGGAAAGATTGTATACAAGGAAAGATCTCCTTAAATTTCACCAAAAATAACAAACAGAATATCTTCTGGATTAAAAATCAATGGTGAATAAAATTCACTGAGTGATCTAAAAGATCATATTAGTTACAAAAAACAAACAAAATCTTTCAATAAAAGATTCACTAAACAAATTGGTTCTTTTCCTTCTCCTATAAATAGGAGCTAGCAAGAGAAGAAGGAGATAGAATTTTGAGATCTTGAAATTTTCTGAAGGAAAATAGCAGAGAGAAAAGAAAGGAAAATTCAATTCTCAAGAAAAGAAAACCCTAGGTGAGAAAAGGGAAAGGGATCAAAGCTTCATAAAACAGAAAGAGAATTTAATTCTCAATCTAAGAGTTTAACTCTTCTGCAAAAGAACTTAGTTCTTCCTCTGGTTGAAAGATCTGCAGAAGAAAACCTCCCTACAGGTTGAGAATTTAATTCTTATCGGGGAGATTCTGCCATGTAGATCCAAAACTTAGAGGGATAATTGAGTTTAGAGAATTTAATTCTCCCAAACTTACAGGAATTTAATTCCTCCAAGATAAAACTAGGGTTTAACCCTATATGAGAATTTAATTCTCTCAATTTCACAGGAATTTAATTCCTCCAAGATAAAACTAGGGTTTAACCCTATATGAGAATTTAATTCTCTCAAATTCACAGGAATTTAATTCATCCAAGATAAAACTAGGGTTTAACCCTATATAAGAATTTAATTCTCTCAAATTCATAGGAATTTAATTCCTCCAAGACAGAACTAGGGTTTAACCCTATATAAGAATTTAATTCTTCCACATACATAAGAATTTAATTCCTCTAAAAACATAATTAGGGTTTAACCCTACAGAGAATTTAATTCTTAAAATAAAGAGACTTGAAAAATCTCCATGCACGTAAAGAACATTGGTCACGTGATGACACGTGACCTCAATCCGCAGTGATCAGAAAAGAAAGAATAAAGCTAGGTCACATGCTCCCACGTAACCCCTAAACAAATTTCCCAAAATGAAAAGGGAAAAGATTGGAGGCAATGCCTTACGTGCTCCCACATTACTTCCAAAATAAAGAAAACAAAAGCAAAGGCAATGCTGGCTTTGGGCGCTCTCACGTGTCCTCACGTGACCCCTAATAAACATTCTAATAAATCAATGTATGAGTACCCATCACGTGCCCACACGTGATGGCTATGAAAATAAAAGTGTTTAACACTTATTTGCAGTTCTGGGGACAAAGTAAAAAAGATCTGGCCCCACCTTTGGGTGCCCTCACGTGCCCCTACGTGACCCCTTCCTTTTTAGTGTTTAAACTATATTGAGCATTTCGCCTCCAAGTGTTTAACACGGTTGTCCTCTGGTGTTTAACACTATTTTACAGCCTATCTTGGCCAAATTGGCTAAGTTTCCAGAGGCGAGCCTCTCTTTCAACTGAATCTCAAAATTGAGTAAAACTCAGAGCTATAATGTTTAATGCTCAGTCAAAGACAAAAATATTATCAGAGCCCTCAAACTCTTGTTTAGCATTGCTAAGTGATGAGGGGCCGAACCCAGACAAATGTCTAATGGTCCAATAAAGGGCCAACATTTCTAATCCAATTAGACTTGGCCCAAACTGGCCATAAGTCCTCAATCCAGATTTAACTGAGCCAATGTGCTCATAATCTAATTGAAGGATCTTGGTTCCAAATTGGACTATAGATCACCCAATCCACTTCGGTTTGAGGGTACATCTCTTCACTCCTTTGATATTTGTCGTTGTAATCCTTCAACGTCTTTAGAGAGGTGACGGGTCCCGACAACCACACATTTCATGGACTGTGGGGTCCTTCAACTCATGGACTATGATGTCCTTAACCTTGACTGTGAGGTCTTTAAACTCACGGACTATGATGTCCTTAACCTCGACCGTGATGTCTTTAAACTAACCATGGACCGTAATGTCCTTAAACTAATCGACCGCAATGTCCCTAAACTAAACAATAGAGTCCAATTGCTCTTTTTTTGGATCTAAACGATCACGTTAAGTTGATCTTAGTCTAAAATGAGACTAACGTAACCTTAACAAATGTTTAAGTTGATCTTAGTCTCAAATGAGGCTAACGTATTCTTAAACCCAACCCCCAAACCCAAATCTAAGAAGATACGGATTTGGACTAGTCCACACCCTACGGGCGACAACATAAATTAGTCTCCGTATACAATCCACAGGCAACCACAAACAAAACAAACACCCACGACACGAAGTGACCATCTGGAGAAGGAGAGACTTGTTACCGCGATGCGGCAGCGTAATTAACTGCAGGGGCTTACGCCTGCAGGGAAGAGCGTCCCCATAATCAAAAACCCCTCAAACGAGGGGGAATCTGACGAAGTCTGCTACATCGGCCGCATCTGTTTAAACCTTCGATATATGGTGCCATAAATCAACTTGGCATCTTCGGAGAGGTGGACGGATAGCACCAATTAGCATCTGCCTCGAAATTCAGGCGAGACGTCCGCCGTGTCTTCGTCGCGTCTTTCGGCGGGGAACAAGCCCTTTCGGGTTTTCATCCGTGCCCATTTCGCTTGTGGACGTACCGTTTTTTTTCCGATCGCGGTGGGACGTTACCACCGGGGTAGCTGTATAGGAAGTGGGATTTGAGTTGCAATCTTTGCCGCTGGGACCTGTGGACTTGAATTCCACTATCGCCGTGTTTGAGGCGACGTATTTAGTTTAAGGACATTACGGTCCATTGTTAGTTTAGGGACATCCCGGTCCATAGCTTCGAGGCGAAGTTTTGCCTGATACTGCTTACAGAGTGCCGATTCGGGAAGATATGGAGTGGACACAAGAGTCGTCATCTATCGTTAACTTGAGTTGTGACTTGTCAGGGGTAGTATTTCTTAAGGAAGCGGTCGTTTATTGGCCGGAAGGGTCTTTCGCCATGCATATCCATGAGCAAATAGGCACCACCTTGATAAACTTTGTCTATGACGTTTGGGCCCTCATAGTTCGGCTCGAATTTCCCCCGTCTGGCACTGTTGGGAATCATAGGTCTTTTTACGACTAGCACGAGTTTGCCTTGGCGGAATGTTCTCGGCCTAGTTAGTCTTTCGTATGAGCACGTCATCCTTGCTTTGTAAGCTTCTAGGTTTTGCTGCGCCATGAGACGAGTTTCATCGAGGGCATTGAGCTCCTCAAGCCGAAGATAGGTATTTTCTTCATCCGTCAGCTCGTATCGAATTGCGACTCGCAGAGAGGGTAGCTCTATCTCCAAGGGAAGTACCGCTTCCGTGCCGAATAGCAACGTGAATGGCGTTGTATTCGTGGCCATTTTGAATGTGGTTCGATATACCCAGAGAGCTTCATGCAGTCTCTCGTGCTAGTCCTTTTTGTTTTTGGACACCGTTTTCTTTATGATCTTAGTTAAGGTTTTGTTGATAGCCTCAGTTAGACCGTTAGCTCGGGGATTATAGACTAAAGAATATCTCCAATCTATATTATGCGGCTGTGCGAAGCAACTGATTTTGTAGCTTCTGTAGGCTGGCCCGTTATCAGAGATAATCCATCGCGGAGTGCCAAACCGGTAGAGGACGTGTATCCTGAAGAAATGGAGGATGTTCTCCATCTTCACCTCCCTTAGCGGTACTGCTTCCGCCCACTTGGAGAAGTAATCGGTCGTTGCCAATATGAACCGATGTTCCTTGGATGATGTTGGTTCGAACGGCCCGATTATATCGGTTCCCCACATCTCGAACGGCCAGCTTGCCAGTGTTGGGTGTAGCGGATTCGGATGCTGATGGATGAAGTCCCCGTGAATATGGCACGAGTGACACTGCTTTGCATATTCAAGGCAGTCCTGAATTATTGTGGCCAATAGTAACCCATTCTCTTGATTTTTAACTTCATCTTTGGCCCAGCTTGATGGGAACCACAGAGTCTGTCGTGAGTTTCTTGGACGACTCTCCTTGCTTCTTCTGGTCCCAGGCATCTCAACCACAGACGGTCGAATGATCTCTTATATAGAGTATCAGCAACGAAGGCGAAAAAGAGAGCTCGTTTCATGAGCTGATGTCTTAAAGATGCATTTTCGGGCATTCGATGGGATTTGAAGTAGTCTATGAAGACTTCTCTCCAATCCTTAGCCTTTTCTTCCTCTTCTACTTGGAAGGCCGATTGTTTGGTTGCTTCCTCTTCTTCGGACGACTCAGGAGATATTTCTGCTGGTGTGAGAATCCGATGACTTTGCACAATGATCCTTACGTCATCGAGGTTTTCGTCGGCCAGCTCTTTAGCGAGCTTGGATAATGCATCTGCCTTGCTATTTTATGTCCGTGGTATGCTTTCCAGGACGTAGGAGGGGATTTGAGTCAGCAGTTGCCACACTCTTTCACCATATTTTAAGAACTCTGGCTAGCATGTCTGATATTCGCCATTTACTTGGCTAATGACCAGCTGGGAGTCTCGATATATAAGGAGGTTCTCGATTCCCATGTCAATGGCGATCTCGAGACCTGCTACTAGAGCCTCGTATTCAGCCTCGTTGTTTGTCCTTGGCTCTGTTAAGGAAAGGGCGAAACGCATTATCCCTCTTTGCGGAATCACGAGGATAAGGCCCACCCCGGCTTTGATTATAGGGGTATTTTGCTTTCGCTTCTTCATAGACGATGCTCCATCGAAATAAAGTTCCCATCGGGTATCACTCCCTTCTTTCTCCCCGTCAATTGTGTCGAATGCATATTCATCCGGCAGCTCGCAATTCAAAAGAGAGTCAGCGGGTATCGGATGCTCTGCGAGAAAGTCGGCGATGGCCTGGCCTTTCACTGCCTTGATAGGTCGATAGATTATCGAGAATTCCATCAGAAGGAGGGTCCATTTGGCAAGCCTTCCCATTAGTATGGCTCTTGACATCAAATATTTGAAAGGATCCACCTTTGATATGAGATGGACCTCATGTGCTAAGGCGTAATGTCGTAGCTTCGTTACCGCGAAGATTAATGCCAGGCAATGCTTTTCAATGAGGGAGTAGTTGTTTTCTGCCCCCAGGAGAACTCGACTCAAATAGTAGAGGGCTCTCTCCTTTCCCTGATCGTTCCCCTGTGCCCATAGTGCGCCTAAAGAACCTTCAAGGGTTGTTGTGTACAAGATGGGGGGATTTCCTTTGACTGGAGCGGTCAGTACCGGCTGGTTCTCCAGGTATTGCTTGATTTCGTCTAGCGCATTTGGGCATTTACGATCCCAAATGAACGGGGTCCCCTTCTTCATCAGATGGCTGTAGGGGTGGCATTTTTCGGAAAGGATAGCTATGAACCGTCGGATATACGCGAGTTTTCCTTAGAGAGACTGCAGTTGTTTGAGAGTTCTTGGCGTATGCATTTCCATGATCGCCTTGATCTTCAATGGGTCTATTTCGATGCCTCAGTGTCAGATGATGAATCCTAGGAATTTACCTGAGGATACTCCAAACGCGCATTTCAGAGGATTCATCTTCAGATTATATTTCCAAAGGCGCTGGAACACTATTTTCAAATACCCCCAGCGCTCCTCATACGATTTTCTTTTCACTACGAGGTCGTCGATATAACATTCGACAATCTCGTGTATGAGGTCATCGAAGATCTTTGTCATGGCTCTCTGGTAGGTAGCGCCGGCGTTCTTCAGACCAAAAGGCATCACTTTATAGAAGAATATGCCTAGTGGAGTCCGGAAGTCGGTGTGCTTTTGGTCTTCAGGGTGCATTTTTATTTGATTATACTCTGGAGATCCATCCATTAAGGAGAAGACTTCATGAGTGGACGTGTTATTTATCATCAACTCAGTAACCGGTACTGGGAAGTTATCCTTTGGGCAAGCTTTGTTGAGGTCCCGGAAGTCCACACGAATGTGTACTGTCCCATTTTTCTTCATCACTGGGACAATGTTGGCGATCCAGTCGGGGTATTGAACTTCTTGGATGAATTCAGAGTCAATTAGCTTCTTGACTTCGGTATTGATGCTCATCTCGAGTTTGAACCGCATTCTTCTGGGCGCCTATTTGACTGGCTTGACGTCCGGCGAGATAGCCAGTTTATGCACAGCTATTTCTGGATCTAGTCCCGGCATCTCGGAATAGTTCTACGTGAAGCAGTCTTTATACTGCATAAGCACGTCTTTTAGTGTAGTCACCTGCTCTTCGGACAACAGCTCGCTAACGAACATTGTCCTTGGTTCATTTGCCATCCCCAAGTCGATTCTCTTCAGATTGTCCGCTGTGGTGTATATCCCATCTTCCAGCTCTTTTGGCGCCGGTGGAAATTCTAAGATCACCTCGTCCTCATCTTCATTTGCGAAGTACTGGGAGAGGTCATCCACATTCTCATGCTCTCCCTCCTTTGAGAATGTTATCATGTGGCAGGTACGAGCTCATTTCTAAGCTCGATGTTGATCTGAACTTACCCTCGCAGTGTAGGTTGCTTTTAGCTCATGCTTCCGTAGTGGGGCTACCCTCCAATTGTCGGACAGAGCAAACCTGCCTTGCTGATACTAGTCTTCGACCCGGTCTTTGAAGGTGAAGTAATCTTCCAAAGGATATCCTATTGCTCGGTGGTAGGAGCAATAAGCCGGATGATAGACCTCGTTTAAGCGTCATCATTTAGTGCTTCATGACAAGGTTGAATATCTTCCTTGTCTTGTCTTGGGGGAAAGAATATTCCCGACCCATCTTTTTCATCAGCAATGAATTCCAGCGGACCTTTCCTCGATCGCGTGGCTTCATGGATCCGCTTCGTTGTTTTTGGACGTCATTCCCATTCTTCACCTTGTTGTTGCTTCTATGTCAGGCTTTTTCTTGCCACGAGAGTGCACAGCGGGCTGGGGGTGAAGGGCATCGTCATCCTCCGTAGTCTGCTGAATGTAACGTTGCGTTCTGGCTTTCTCGTAAATGGACATTTCGCGGCTGTAGTCATCCCGAACCTTTTGACCCGCTTCCCTTATTGGCTTGTCGATCTGTTCTTCGAATGACAGACTTAGTATTCTTACGGCGGAATTTTGCTCTGGTTCATTACCAACGCTATCTCGACGAGCATTCCCTTCTCCACCGGAGTCATTTATAATATGGCAGCCATGGAATCGCTCCCGTTTCTTGGACTGCATGTATCCAAGCCCAGTCGTCTCTATCCTCCCATTGGGCATCTTTCGCCGAGTCCCGAGAATATCCCAAATCTTGTTATAGAACTAGGCATGTCGAGCAGTCTGTTTGAAAGGTACGCCTTGGTAGCTCAATAGCCGTTTCAGTCTCTCTGCGTAGTATCTGGGCGGACGGATTGGTTGGAGCCTGTCGAGCGCAGATTTGGTGCCATGCCAAACTTCTTTTTCCACTTTGGTCTCCATGGACTGGTAAAAGAGGATCAGATTTTCATCTTTTCGCCTAGGAGGGACATAGAAAGTATGTAGCTCTTGCACGCTGTATGTATCAAGCGCATCGAGTTCTTTATAATGCCGCTGCGGAACCATGGTAATTTGTAAACTCTGATCAGCTCCAGTGAAAGTTTGCATTGATGGACGAACAGAGAATACTGTGTTGACTTCATCTTCAGAGTCGCTGCCAAAGACCAAAATAGGAGCAGATGGTCCTAGACTGCGTCCTTGGGGTTGCCCTGAGAAGACTATCTCTTCATCCTCCTCGGTATCGCTCCTAAAGATCGGGATGGTGGCGACGACTTTCTGTTTATTCTCCAATTTACGACATCTTTCCGTGTCTTCGAAGTCTGGTAGGAAGTACTTAGCGTCTTCATACTTGCGGACTTCATTTACGGAGAAAGGGTTTAGCTCCCCTGTAACTGTGTACTCGAGGCTGTCTTTGAAATACTTCATACACTGATGTTGTGTAGAAGGGATGATGTTGTATTCATGTAACCAAGGCCTACCAAGAAAAGCATTGTATCAAGTCTTAGCATCGATGACGTGAAACTTGATGTCAGTGACGAGCATCCTGAAGTGTAATGTCAATATTACGGATCCAAGCGTCCGTGATGACTGCGAGTCGAACCCGGAGATAATAATTTTGTCCCAAGCCAGGTGATGAACATTCATGCAAATCTCCTTCAATACTCTCACATTGAGAAGGTTAAAAGAGAACACGTTGTCAACCAGAATCTTCCCTATCTTGATGTTGTGACAGTACCCAGTGAGATACAGAGGACGGTTGTGCTCGCACGTTCCGAGGAGGAGATCTTCCACGCCGAATGTGATGCCAGTTGTATGAACCTCTACCAGCTCGTCCTTCATCTTTTCTTCCGTAAGGAAAGCTTGGAACTGATCGGGCTCTTGTAACGCCTTAATCAGGGAATCCCGGGCCTCTTTAGACAGGAGATGTAAGGTTACTAGGCACTCTCACAAGGGTCTATAAGGCATCAACCATTCCCGATTTAAAATTTAGACGTGCCGAACAACCCTAACCAAGATCTTTAAACTAGAGATTAGGCGAAACAAAGCATGTTAAACACTTTAACATCTAAGAATTTGGGATTACAACCTTTGTAGTCCGGTCCTTCACTTCTAACGCTCCGTGCTGAGGTCCCTTCGCTGCGATCATCGAGTACCCGGACTCTAGAGAGGCTCCACGAAGAGAAAAATGCAAGCTTGCTTCCGATCTTCGATAACAAAGATGATCTACCTTGAAGTTTCTTTAACACAAGCTCTCACTCACTAATAAAGTGAACACCCTAATCTAAATGGCTAGGATAGATTGGGATGACGAAGTATGATTTTAGCTCTCATTTGTTTTTTTAATCTCACTCATTTTCATCACTAAAGAAAAAGCTAGAAAGCTTTTCTTCAAGAAAGAAGAAGAAGAATAACCAAAACCATTAGTGATGAATAATGAATAACTCATGTGTGAGGTTAGAAATGCAACCATGGTATAGGTGAGAAGACTTAACCCATGTAGAGAAACAACTATGGTTAAAGGGTTGGATTGGGTTAAGGAAATATCTTGCAAAATATCACAAAATATCCAAGTCAAAGTCAAAGCTTCAAGAAGCTTCTTGAAAGCTTCATGCAAGCTTAACCCTAATCCAAACCTTAACCACATTTAAACTCCACAAAACATGTTGCATTTATAACCTTAATTTGTTACAATATTATATATCACATATACAATATTTATTGTAACAAAATAAAATAATACAATTAACATATATCACATATATATCAATGTATTACCCGAGTGAGAAAAATAATTTTTAAGTGAGCTTACATTAGTTAATGTAATTTAATATATCAAATATATAATTATACATTAAATTATCGAATCAACACTTGATCCGATAATCCGGCTATTTCATAAATAACCGACTAATATAATTTGTATCAGTTCATCGAATCAACACTTGATCCGATGACCCGGCTATATCACATATACCCGGCCGATATCTCATATCGCGAGAATCTAATACGGTATCACATACTCGTATTGTTCTCGGTCCCGCACATAACACATATGTGCTCCTACTCCATTTTTCCTGAGCCAAAAAACCTCTGTGTAGGACTCTAAAGAATCGCCAATACGCCGGCAGTAGGTGATGATCATATCAAACACCCACAAGCTGCAAGCGGTCAGCTAAACGTAACAGCCACCCAGGTATTGAACGATCAGAAGATCAACAAGCAAGCCTGTACATTCTCCTGCGAATCCAATCAGTAACACTCCCGTACAGTCCGGTCTCTTCGTCTGATATGTTGCATATCTCGCCTAGGGGTGGTAAACATCAGACCCCAGTAGCTTGATAAGTCGTGTCGATATGAGGTCTATAACAGTTCGAGAAACTACTGATAACACTTACCAGTAAATCTCAGCAACCCTGGCCAGGGATTTCTGGTTATAGCCAATCGAACACAGTGCAACATCAACTCCCTATACCGGGAGAGACGAATCCCCTCCTATCGCTCATTGCCTCCATGTGATTCGGGACTGTACCCAAAAGCCACCTTTTTGCACGCCCTCTTGGACATGGTATGATGGAAATCAACGCACAGTGGGAATCACACAAGACTCTATGACGATCTCGGGTTTACAGACTACTCTGTACCAGTGTCACCAGAGAACTGCCATCTGACGTGAGGTATAATACCATATGGGAGTTCTCGGCGAGTCCGTCCAGTGTACCCAGACTCTACTGAGCACCCGTATACCATCCTTGATGTCAAACACCGATGGATATGGGATCATCCATCGCCCATCATATGGGTCAAGATGCGTATATGCTAGTCTACTCTGGTGTATCGATGCCCTGTCTCGATACACCCTCGACTAGGAACTGTTATAGGATGTACTCATCGACTACCATGGCCCCACTAGTATGATCTCATCATAGTCCCAGTAGTCGAGTACATATCCTAAGGGCTTTATCAACATGTAACATAGAGAAAATCAGAGTACATGTTAAGATAAAGAGCAACCAGATAGCGTACTATCATGTCGAGCAAGAAAGTCCTTCCTATATGTGTCCAAGCATCCACTACAATATACATCGTATGTACAGTAATGGCCTCTAGGGCATACATATAACTAACAATCTCCCACTTGCACTAGGGCCATCTGTTGTGGTATAGCATACCCAATAATTAGCTGTGGTTGAAGTATCTCATACTCAACCATCCTATAAAAGTCTCTACTGGGAAAAAGGCCTTTGTGAGTGGATCCGCGCTATTGTCCTCTGTGTCTACTCTCCTAACCTCGATCTCCCTGGAGATCAACCATGTCCATGATCAGGTGATGCTGCCTAAGAATTATATCTGGATTTCTGATGGGACGGGGGTTCCTTGGCATAAGCCACAACTCCATTGTCACACAATGGTAGGAACGATGTTCATCTCATGAACTTATATATATCCAGACTGCCTCTTTGGTAGCATCCTTAGTAACGATGTATCTTGCCTTTAATCGTCTAGTATGTCACGGTATCTAGCTTGGAACTCTTCCAACATACTGTACCCCCATTGAGGGTAAAGACAATGCCTGCAACTGACATTCAGTCGTCCTTATCACCCTGGAACCTTTCCAGTGATTCTCCCCAGGATCGATTGATACCACCTCACTACAACTAGTGAGAATCCTAACATCCAATTAGATCTATCCCATAAATTCATAACCCAGGATTTAGGAGGTATCACCTTGATCCTACTATGGAGAATCATTGTGATAAGAGGAGATTGACCGAGCGTAGCATAAGAAACTCCTTCCCTATCAAGAGTATGTCATCCACGTACTCTACGAGGATCACCACCATACTCTCTATTACCCTTTTTGTATATACAAGGTTCATCTACCATTTTGATGAAGTCAAACTCTTTGACTACCACATCAAAACAGACGTTCCAACTCCGTGATGCCTGATTTATCACATAAAACATCTTGCTCACGTTTCCTCTACTCCCACTGTCTACGAAGCCCTCTGGCTGTGTACTTATAGACTCTCTCTTCCAAATCATCATTTAGAAAAGTTGTCATGACACCCAACCGCCAGATATCGTAGTCATGGTATGTAGCCGTGGCAAGTAGGATCTGGATGGACTTTAAGCATAGCTTTGAAAGTCACAACTTTTCCATGTACACCAAGTAATCTTCTCAAGATATACTTGCTCCTGATGGGGATTTAACCCTTCAGATAAAGCAACCAAAGTCCATACTTTGTTGGTGTATAAGGATTCCATCTCAGATCGCTAAGCATCCAGCCATTCTTACAGAGTCCCACTCCCGATGGCCTGCTCGAAACTAGTTGGGTCATCATCTCATGATGCAATCCTCGCTCCCACTGTCACAGAGAAAACCGAAGTATCTCTCAGGTGGGTGAGGAACCCTACTAGATCGGCGGAGAGGCTGAGCTTCGTTAGAATCTATTGAATCCTTTGGTTCTACCAAATCATTAGCTGCAGTTTGTATAGCTGGAACTCTTTCCAGTTCTACCTCATGACCAATAATTTCTTCACAAGAAATTCCCTTTCACAAAGGTGGCATGCTGAGAAACAAAACATCTTTTGTTCCTCGATTTGGTAGAAGATATCCGCTTGCGAATGCTTGGGATATCCAACAAACTTCCACAGAACTGACTTTGCCTCGAGCTTGTCCGGATTTTAGTTTTAGACATAGGCTGGACAACCCCAAATCTTAACTTACTTAAGATATGGGCTCTTCCCATTCCATATCACATATGAAGTGGTAGGCAACTGATTTGATTGGAACCCTATTCAATAGGTATGCAGCTTCACAAGTGCATAACTCCCAAAAGGAAATAAGAAACTCAGTAGTACTCATCATAGAGCGCACCATATCAAATAGGGTGTGATTGCTCCGCCCCGATACACCAACGTGCTGTGGTGTATACGGAGGAGTAATGCTGAGAGAGAATCTCATTATCCTTTAGAATAGTCCAGGAATCCCATGCTCAAGTATTCTCCTCCTTGATCTCATCAAATGACATAATACTTATACCCGTTTTTGGTTCTCTACTTCTAACTTATATTCTGTGATTATCTCAAAAGTTTTGGACTTGTGTTTCAACAGGAACATATGTCTGAATCTTGAGAGATCGTCAGTGAATGTAATGAAGTACAAAGAACCGGTCCTGGCATATGTAGACAGAGGACCTTCATACATCAGCATGTATCAATCCCAAGAGTTCACTAACTCTTTCTCTGTTTCCAATAAACGGAGTTGTGGTCATCTTATCTCTGTGACATGACCGGCAAGTTTCACAAGATGTAGATTCAAACTAATTTAAATACGCATCTATATGTAACTTCAGCTAGTCGGGTCGCATTGATATGACCTAGTCTACAATGCCTCAAGAAGGATTCGTTCATTTCTGAACTCTTCCTCTTGTGTGTGTTCTGTACGTTAAGAACTGTGGTTTGATTTAGAACGTCTATGCTTTTAGATAACGTGCCTGAGCCGATCAACTCTTGATATAGGAAATGTTCAAAACATTATCCAACAATACAAAATTATATCCTTCTTTACTAATAAAGAGACTGATATGATGTTGTATATCAGGTGCGGTATCTAATAACATTCGTTCAAAATCAATGTATTCTAGTAATACAGGGTGATAACTACCAACAGACTTTGCTGCAACACTTGCACCGTTTCTATCTCATGAAATTTATCACCCGTTCTCAGTTCTCTACCTTATCTGTAGCCCATGTAACAAATTACATATGTGGGATCCTGATCCGGTATCAAATACCCAGGACGTAAAGGATATTGAGAAACAGTTCTGTGTAATGAACACATCCGAAGAAGATGCATCAACATGTACTTTCTTCATTTGGGCGGTATGGGAATTCTGGTTATCTTCTATTTCCTGCTCTGTTTTATAACAATTATAAGTTGGAGCGGGACCAACGTTCCTTAGCGCAGTATAACAAGCGGGTTCGGTCAATACATCCGTATTATTATCTTGATTAAGGCGTGACATAGTCGCTACCTGGAGAGAGAGAGAAGAAAACACTCAGCGTGCGCTTTTACAAGATTAGATTGGTTATCAATTTATCTAATCAGGATGGCTCCCATTGTTTTAGTCAAATCTTCCTTCAAACCCTGAAAGGAAAGACTAGCCGGGATTAATTACACGCTACAAGTTCGCCAATTTTTCAGTCAGGCCAGTGCCGGTACTTTGAGGGAGGTTCCCCGTGCTTTCGCACGGACCTAATTAAAGTAAACCTCGTTTTCCCAGAGGCATAACCTCGTTAACACCTTTCTAGACACCTACTTGATCGGCTAATTGTAATGTGTAAAACTCTCTCAGGAGTAACTCTTACTCGCAGCGGGTATCGGGATCCAACTATCTCATAGAAGGTATGCAATCTCATTGCAAATTTCAACACTTGAAATTCCTGATAATATTTTACCCCTAGCTCCTATGACCTTGACAGAGGTCAACAAACCATAGGCTGCTAGTCAAGTTCAACCCGTCATTTCCTGATTGAAGAAAACCCACCCGCACGACCTTTGACAGAGGTCAACAAGGTCGCACGACTACACTAAATCAATCACATCATATGTTTATACAGATAAGTACTAATCAGCTACCGCACACTACGCCTTGACAGAGGTCAACAAACGCAGCACGAATACTAAATACTACTTATCTGAAATGACGGAGGGCTACGACAGGTTTTTAAGAAAACCCTTTGCGTAATGAACTTGATATCGTTGTAGAATCGAGTGATTTTAAATGGAATGTTTTTTAGGCCTCTTCTAGTTTTGCTAAAGAGGTCACTCCCGGTGAAAGGATCGTCGGCTCTTTCCTCATCGAAAAAGGTGCAGGATATTTCACAAATACCACTATGCAAAGCAAAAACTATATAAGCAATCAAAAGACAAACCGTGTTTGTAGCATCTGCTAGTTTCGCTAAAGATGTCACTCCCGGTGAAGGGATCTCGGCTCTTTCCTTATCGAATAAGGTGCTGGATGTTCTACAAGGAACACCGCTATGCAAAGCAAGAACTAGAGCTACCAGTTTTAAAACAAGTTTCTACAATATCTTTAGGTTTCTTTTAGTTTCATTAATCTCATTAATAAAGTCCCATTTTATTATGCTTCACAAGCATCTCATTTGAAACGAAATCTGCAATATAACATATATCTCATATATATAATATAAACATTCGTCTCGGGCAGTAAAACGATCTCATCACAGAACATTGCAGCAGAAGAACATATATGAAATATTGGATATACTAGGAGATCCGTGTTTTAATACGAGCCTGTATAAAACACGGATTCCACGGTCGCGATGAATAGCCAAACCCACATCCCTAGACCCCTACGAGAGCGGCAAGCAACACTGCCAATTCTAGGGTTAGGAGACCCGGTCTCGACTCCTCGAGATGTTCTCCCACTGGACCCTAGAACCCGGTTACTTGTGCTCCCCGCCTTGGGTCTACCTAATGCGGAAAAGTAAATAATATACAATGGTGACATCATCCTCAGCCCGGAAGTGCCCCAATAAAAGAATATTACATACAAATGAATTTTACATGAATGAAAAAGAAAACCCTCATCTCACATAAAAACCCCGGCTATTCAGAACGCGACGATCCAATATAACATATCACAGCAACACATAATATCTCATATCATCAACGTAAGCAAGTATGCGTATCCCGATTGTCGTTGATGTATAGCAACGAAGCCGGCGATACACCACATACTATGCTTACGGTCACAGAAAAGAAAGTGTAAAACTACAACAGTTGGAATCCGCAACCTCCTTAGACATCGCATGCCTAACCAAATGAATTCTTTAGACATCGCATGCCTAACAATTATAAACCCTGCATTTTAGTCTCATTATCGAAAACTCTTTTCAATATCAAGTCGGGCAATTCAACAAAATTCCCGACATCCTGATCGAATGCTCGTCGCAAACTTTAGTAGACGGCCACATCCCCGGATGCCGTCGACGAAGTGCACTAAGGCGGAACACCGCTGCCGCGAGCACCCGAACGGATGCTTTTGGTGATGGGGCTCTCCTACAGTCACTTGGTCGGGGCTATGGGGCGTGGCTATCTATTAAGTTTACCCGGCGAGTATCCGCGTACGCTATGTTATTGCGACGGACTTTTGATCGCATCAAAATCCCGTGGCAACCGATCATCTGAGACTGAACTGCTAGATTTATAACATTCAAATTAGTTATCTCATAACTACCTGTGGATTCCAAATATTGTATCACATTCCACATAAATAGACAATGTTAAACTTTCCGATCGAATAATCAAACACCCAAGATTTTCCTAATAGCTCAACACTTGAGCGGAATTCAAAAAATATTCATCACATGCCACAGTACCAATGGTCCAGCCGTAGAAGGGTCAAGCCAACGCCTCACATGTGGCAACGCCGTACTGCCCCAAACCCTAAGGTTCAGAGGCGGTTCAGACGGTCACATAATCGAGTTAAGGTTTGTGTTCTTCTAGAGGGTCCACCGCGTTATTTGCATGATTTTCCGGAAGTTTCAAACTTGAGAAAAAATCAAACTTTTGAAAAAATTTCCGACAAGGGAAAAAGTGAGTTATTGATATCCGTTCGAACTTTTTAACAGTTTCTATAATTACCCGGAAAAAACTTAAACGAAGTTAAATTATCCAATCAAATCAACGAGTTCCCAATACAACCCAGAAAACTCAACACTTGAGTACAATTAAAAATTCCCAAAAGAATCAGGAAACACCTACGGACGTTACTGTAGAAAAATGAGTCCCTGATCTCCACATACAGCCGCGGAACCGCCGCTAAAAGCAGGGTATTGCCGCTGTTCCGCGGCGCAACAGTGGAATTAGGCAGTCGTTTTCTACAGTTATCCTTAGATTTCCCTGCTAATTTTTTTGAGTATTTTTAATATGAAAAAATCAACATTTTTGAAAAACTTCCAGAAACTAGGGTTTTACGGGTATTCGGAGTTTAATCGGACTTTAAACTTCGCCTAGACTTCGCCTAAAGCTCTAGCTTGGCTCTGATACCACTGTAGGGTTACTAGGCACTCTCACAAGGGTCTATAAGGCATCAAACATGCCCGATTTAAAATTTAGACGTGCCGAACAACCCTAACCAAGATCTTTAAACTAGAGATTAGGCAAAACAAAGCATGTTAAACACTTTAACATCTAAGAATTTGGGATTACAACCTTTGTAGTCCGGTCCTTCACTTCTAAAGCTCCGTGTTGAAGTCCCTTCGCTGCGATCATCGTGTACCCAGAATCTAAAGAGGCTCCACGAAGAGAAAGATGCAAGCTTGCTTCCGATCTTCAATAACAAAGATGATCTACCTTGAAGTTTCTTTAACACAAGCTCTCACTCACTAATGAAGTGAACACCCTAATCTAAATGGTTAGGATAGATTGGGATGATGAAGTACGATTTTAGCTCTCATTTGTTTTCTTAATCTCACTCATTTTCATCACTAAAGAAAAAGCTAGAAAGCTTTTCTTCAAGGAAGAAGAAGAAGAATAACCAAAACCATTTGTGATGAATAATGAATAACTCATGTGTGAGGTTAGAAATGCAACCATGGTATAGGTGAGAAGACTTAACCCATGTAGAGAAACAACTATGGTTAAAGGGTTGGATTGGGTTAAGGAAATATCTTGCAAAATATCACAAAATATCCAAGTCAAAGTCAAAGCTTTAAGAAGCTTCTTGAAAGCTTCATGCAAGACCCTAATCCAAATCTTAACCACATTTAAACTCCACAAAACATGTTGCATTTATAACCTTAATTTGTTACAATATTATATATCACATATACAATATTTATTGTAACAAAATAAAATAATACAATTAACATATATCACATATATATCAATGTATTACCCGAGTGAGAAAAAGAATCTTTAAGTGAGCTTACATTAGTTAATATAATTTAATATATCAAATATATAATTATACATTAAATTATCGAATCAACACTTGATCCGATAATCCGGCTATTTCACAAATAACCGACTAATATAATCTGTATCAGTTTATCGAATCAACACTTGATCCGATGACCCGGCTATATCACATATACCCGGCTGATATCTCATATCGCGAGAATCTAATACGGTATCATATACTCGTATTGTTCTCGGTCCCGCACATATCACATATGTGCTCCTACTCCGTTTTGCCTGAGCCAAGAAACCTCTGTGTAGGACTCTAAAGAATCGTCAATACACCGGCAGTAGGTGATGATCATATCAAACACCCACAAGCTACAAGCGGTCAGCTAAACGTAACAGCCACCCAGGTATTGAGCGATCAGAAGATCAACAAGCAAGCCT
The DNA here is from genome assembly GCA_030015575.1 of Agapanthus africanus. Lineage (NCBI taxonomy): Eukaryota > Viridiplantae > Streptophyta > Magnoliopsida > Asparagales > Amaryllidaceae > Agapanthus > Agapanthus africanus. The sequence goes on along the minus strand of JASDDO010000028.1, from coordinate 166,032,140 downwards.
ATACTTTCTCCTGCGAGTCCAATCAGTAACACTCCCGTACAGTCCGATTTCTTCGTCTGATATGTCGCATATCTCGCCTAGGGGTGGTAAACGTCAGACCCCAGTAGGTTGATAAGTCATGTCGATATGAGGTCTATAACAGTTCAAGAAACTACTGATAACACTTACCAGTAAATCTCAGCAAACCTGGCCAGGGATTTCCAGTTATAGCCAATCGAACACAGTGCAACATCAACTCCCTATACCGGGAGAGACGAATCCCCTCCTATCGCTCATTGCCTCCATGTGATTCGGGAATGTACCCAAAAGCCACCTTTTTGCACGCCCTCTTGGACGTGGTATGATGGAAATCAAAGTACAGTGGGAATCACACAAGACTCTATGACGATCTCGGGTCTACAGACTACTCTGTACCAGTGTCCCCAGAGAACTTCCATCTGACGTGAGGTATAATACCATCTGGGAGTTCTCGGCAAGTCCGTCCAGTATACCCAGTCTCTACTGAGCACCCGTATACCATCCTTGATATCAAACACCGATAGATATGGGATCATCCATCGCCCATCATATGGGTCAAGATGTGTATATGCTAGTCTACTCTAGTGTATCGATGCCCTGTCTTGATACACCCTCGACTAGGAACTGTTATAGGATGTACTCATCGACTACCGTGGCCCCACTAGTATGATCTCATCATAGTCCCAGTAGTCGAGTACATATCCTAAGGGCTTTATCAACATGTAACATAGAGACAATCAGAGTACATGTTAAGATAAAGAGCAACCAGATAGCGTACTATCATGTCGAGCAAGAAAGTCCTCCCTATATATGTCCAAGCATCCACTACAATATACATCGTATGTACAGTAATGGCCTCTAGGGCATACATATAACTAACAGGAGAAGGGCATCCAAAATGCTCAATTGCGAGGGTATCTTCCTCAGGTGTGCCAGGACAGTGTAATCCACTTTGTTCTTCTTAGACGGGTCCTTGGCTGTGAGTTCTTCGACGACTCTATTATCGAGGGCAATCTCCTCAGGGACTTTTTCCTTCCCCTTGTCTCTTTTGCCCAAACCTTTGTTTGAGGGTCCGAGATTCTTTTCAGGCAACGTGCGGTTACGCAGCTGGATGTTCTCACAGTTCTTCGTCTCTTCTTCTTTTCCGGAGGTGGATTCCTTGAAGAGAGGGCCAAGGGCTATTTCTTCGTCAGAGTCGCTCCCGAAGGTAAGAACTTGAGATTTTTCTTTTGTCAAAATGACATCAACCATATGACAGTTGTTGGCTGTTCCTTTACGCTCATCTGTCGCGCTTCTCTGTTCCCAACGAGTTTTGCGCTTCATCCGCATGAAGTGTTGTCGGTGGGCAATGTATCCCTGCCACCACTTCTTGAAAGTATTGCACTCTTCGGTAGGGTGTGTGGCCTTCCGATGGTACAAACAGTAGCTCGGATGTACATCCGCTTCGTCAGGGCACATACTCCCGGAAGTATTTTCTTTGAAAGGTGGCAGCTTCATTCCCATTGACAGTGCTTTGGTGAACTGCTTCCTTATCTTGATTATGCTCTTGCTGGTGGCAGGGGCGCTTTGATCCGGTTAAGGTATTTTATGGCTTCTCATTACCGGAACTTTTTCAGCCTGACACCGACGCTTGGCCTTTTTGTATATGGCCGCTTCACATTCTCGGTCAGCTTTGCTCTTTTGAAAAGCTTCACACAGCAGCCTGTCGATCAGGTCGTCTGACGGTTCCAGGGAATTTGGCTCTGGTTCTGCCCCCAGTTTCTCTACGTCAGGAGTTTCTTTGCCATTTACCAACGAGTGAGAGATCATGTGGCAACTCGCCCCGTAATCCTTGGGTTCTTCTGACGAGCTGTCTCCTTCATCAATCTCACTGTCTCCATTCTCAAGAATATGCTTAAGGAACTCTTCCAATGTGACCGGGGTCCGCGCCTTTTGGTTGTATTCCTCCGGTGCGTCGATGTATTTTTGCAGACCCGTACGATTGTCATCTAGCTGCACGGGCTTCTTGGTCCTCTTCTTTTTCTTCGAAGTCTTCGAAGGCTTGGCCAGGAGGTTTTACCCATCGTTACCAACTTTCGGCGTTGGGCGCGGTTTCAGCATCCTATCAATAATCTCGGGCTCCAGCGGGCTTTTCCATTTGATCGCCGGACACGCTTGAAGATCCTTCGGCATTCTTTTAGTTTTATCCGAAAGGAAAACTTCCCACGGAGATTCCTCTACAAATGAGCATGATGCCCCCGGAGTATCCACCTTTTTAGGAGCGTGCTGCGGTGGCGGGTTTACCTTCCAGTTTTCGGACAGCGCAAACTTTTCTTGTTGGTATTGGTCCTCAACCCAGTTTTTGAAGACATAGCAATCTTCGATTTGGTGGCCTACTATTCTGTGGTAGGGGCAGTAGTTGGGATTGTTGACGTCACCAGGTTGCAGTGGGTGTCTCGGATCGATAAGCCTGTTGCGCACCGCTAATTCGAACAACCTCCTTGTTTTATCCCGGGGAAACGAATAGGGACGTTTCAACTTTTCTTCGAGGGATCGTGGTTTGTTGCTTTGGCGAGCAACCGGTTTCGGGTCACTCGGTTGTTATTGAGCGTTGGCGACGAAGGTCGCTTTCTCTTTACCCTTTTCATTCTGGAGGTCCGTTTTTGAAGAGGACGGCCTATGGTCCATTTGGGCCAGTTTGTCAATCAAGGCCTGGAAGGTAGTCGGCTTGAAGAACATCATAAACTGGGATATAGTTGCCTGAGGATCAAGAGTTCCCACGAACATGCCTATGACAGGAGCTTCTTCTATGCGTTGTTCGCGTTTTGACCATAGGTTACGCCACCGAATTGCGTATTGAACCCAGGTTTCTCCTGGCTTCACCCTGGCATTGATCAACGCCGTGATTGGGGTGCGCTCGCGAATCGCTGTGTGAATAGTAATTCCATCTCCGTGAATGTTTTGATAGAATCATTTGGGAGCTCAGAGTACCATTCAAATGCCGTCTTCGACAAGCTGCCAACAAACTGGCGAAGCAACAGTTTATCATCGCCCCCAGTATTACTGCACAAAGCTCTGAATTGAGCAACGTGTTGGTGTGGATTGCATGTCCCCTTATACATATGGAATTTGGAGATTTTATATCCTGGAGGGTACTTAATTTGATCGTACTAGCCTGGATAAGGTCGCCCAGTCCTGACGACTTGGCCTGCTGCTTCACTCGCTTGATGAGCTCGTATTTGTTGAGCTATGTAGTCATCAAGGGCCACTTTGGAGATTGTCTCCTCCCTGGCTGCTGATAAAGCTGGAGGAGGGTTTGATGTCTCCCCTCTGTCATCTTCAACGATTATTGGAGGATCTTCGGCTGGAGGATCTAGCTGGATCATCATCCCCGCCATATCTTGGAACAGGAGTGCCATTTGTTTTATATTAGCCGCTTGTTCCGCGGCCTCTTTGTCTTTCCTTTCAAGCACACTCCGTAGGAATTCGTTGTCGGTCTCCTACTCCTGGCGCTGCTCAGACGATACTTCCGGGCTTTCTTTCTGCCCAGCAAGTGCGGCCATCTTTGTCAACATCTCCTAGAGCTTTTGTTGTTGCTCCTGAGCTTTTGTCACAGACCGTGTAAGTGGTCAATGACCCGTGGAAGTACGGCTTTCCTCTTTCCCGGAAGCTATGTACACCGTGTGTACTACCATGCCCCCAGACTTGGGGTGTATGGGTCTACTGCCTTTGATATTTGCCACCGACACAGGGATCTTCTCTGGTCTTCTCCTCTTTTGGGAGATCGAAACTGAGGGGGCCGTTGCGGCAGGCATCCTTGCAGACGATTCCTTCCGTGGTACGATGGAGGGATGATCCTCCTCTTGCCGAGCATTCGTTTTCTTTAGCTGGCGAGCGTAATCTTTGTCAATTACAGAGTCTTGGACTTTCCACCGAACTCTGTGGATTTTGGAGGACAACCGTTGAGGTGGCTGTTCCGATTTCACCTGTGTCATGCTTTCAGCAGACGGAGGAGACTTCTTCAATATAGCGGTTAGAGAGTTTTTGCGCACCCTCCTGAGCAGCTCGAAGCTGTTCTCATTTGGAACAACAGCGTCAATTTCCACCGTTGGAGCTGGTGGGGTAAGTCCAGAGGGGGAACTACCCCCAGCTTTCCTTACTCGACGCCAGTGGCGACGTCGAGCACGTCATGCAGACGGGACCACCTCTGTTGTGAAAGCGACCTCGTTATGCCCTCTGCTCTGATGAAGGGCTGCTGTTGGTGTCAGCCTGTCAAAGACCGAAGTCCGCTAAGAGGGAACGGTCAATCTTGGAAAGGCCGATCTTTTGATAGGGGAAGCAGTCTTGATGACTTTGCTAGAAGCAAGAATTGGAACGGCCAATCTTGTGAAGACCGATCCTTTAGTAGGAGAGGCCCCTTTGACGACTTTATCTGCCGGAACTAGAATGGCTATCCGCTACGGGATACCCCCTTCAGGTATTGCGAGTCCCTTTGCGGGCCCACTAGAGCTGTGGCTAGGTCCGTCAAAGACCGAGATGGAAAACTTGGACGACCCATTGAGAGAGGCCGCGGTGGTTGCAAGTCGATTGAAGACCGACTTCTTCGGAGCTTCCTGTGATAGCACCGGAGCGTTGAAGCTTGATGGTGGGATCATGGTCCCAAAGAACAATCCAGTGGTGGCCTAAGCCACCTGCTCTACTGGCATTGCAAATATGGAGGCCGCTTGGAGCCCGTAAGTCAATCCTCCAGTCGGGGCGGAGCGAAAGTCACTGTTGCAGTTAGTGCAGCAGGAGGCCATCGACGTTATCTCCTTTCTCTGCACAGAAGCAAGACACAAAATCTTAGTACCTCAAATCCAGAGGCAACCATATTAAATCGCGATTCGTTCGCGGACACGACACACGAAGTGTGGAGTGGAAAGGGGAAAAGGTCCCACCGGGCGTGCCAGAATCTGTTCACCGCCGAAAACCGGAAAGACAAACGTCTTGCCTGAATTTGGGGGCAGATGCTATTTGGATTTATTCGTCCACCTCTCCGAAGTGCCAAGTTGATTTATGGTACCGTGTATCGGAGGTTTGGACGGCTGCGGCCGTTGTTGCAGACTTCATCAGATTCCCCCTCGTTGTGAGGGTTTTTTTATTATAGGGACGCTCTTCCCAGCAGGCGCAAGACCCTGCAGTTAATTACGTTACCGCATCGCGGTAACCACTTTCTCCTGCTCCAGAAAGCCACCTCGTGTCGTGTGTGTTTGTTTTATTTTTTGGTTTCCCGTGGATTGTATACGGAGACTAATTTATGTTGTCACCCGTAGGGCGTAAATTAGTCCAAATCCGTATATTCTTAGATTTGGGTTTGGTTTGATTTAAGAACATTAACCTTGTTTGAGATTAAGATCAACTTAAATGTTTGTTAAGGATACGTTAGTCCGATCTTGGACTAAGATCTACTTAACGGGGTTTGGGATCATTTTTGATCCAACAAAAGAGCATTTGGGCTCTATCGTTTTAGTTTAGGGATGTTACGGTCCGTAGATCACCATTTTTGGGATAAGGATTTAATTTATGGACGTTACGGTCCACGGCTAGTTTAAGGACGTTCTGGTCCATTGGGATATACTCATGGGTTTGGGAGTGCACCCAAAAGCTGTTGGCTGTCGGGACCCTCCACCTCTCTGAAGACGTTGAAGAATTACAACGACATATATCAGAGATATGGAGAGATGTACCCTTGAACCAAACTCCAGATTGAAGGGAGAGGTCATAGTGGAATGAACACTAATTTAGATACTATCTGTTAGGGGATCATTAGTCATCTTTGGAACTGAGATCTATTCGGGCAGGCCTGAGCATAGGAAGGCTCGGTTAATTGGTGATCAAAAAGTTTTGGCCTTAGGAGACTTGTCTAGTTTAGGTTAGGGTTGTCCTATCATAGTGTTAAACACTAACCTGCTCGGTGCTCACGTGCTCCCACGTGAGACTCTAGAGCAGTGTTAAATACTGAAATTTGGAGCGCTCACGTGTGGCACGTGAGAAGCCTGAGAATTGGGCACTGCTTTTTTGGGTTTATTCCCTTGTTCTTTTATAAGTGCTAAGCACTATTAGAGGGTCGCATGGGATCATGTGAGGCGCCCCAAAAATGGGAACCGATTTTGGGTTTATTCCCTTTTCTTTTATAAGTGTTAAGCATTATTAGAAGGTCACGTGGGGTCACCTGACGCGCCCCAAAAATGGGAACTTTTTTTGGGTTTATTCTCTTTTCTTTTATAAGTGCTAAGCACTATTAGGGGGTCACGTGACTCGATCTCAGTTGCTCCTTTTTGTTCCTCAGAGGTGCTCACGTGGGAACACGTGATCTGTCGTGATAGCGTTGAATACAAATCATTTCTTTTATGTGCATGGAAATCTTGATCTGAGTTTTGAGAATTTCAGGTCCCTTATTTTTATAGGAATTAAATTCTTATGCAGGGTTAAATCTTAGTTTTATCAGAGGAATTAAATTCCTATATTTTTTGTAAGAATTAAATTCTTTAAACTTAGTTCTTTCCTCTAGGTTTTGAATCTGCATGACAAAATCTCCCCGATGAGAATTAAATTCTCAACTTGCGAAGAGATCTGCTTCTGCAGACCTCAACCAGAGAAAGAACTAAGTTCTTTTTAGAAGAGTTAAACTCTTGGAATGGCGAAGAAGAGATAAAATAATCTATATGTCTTTCTTCTTACCTAGAGTTTCTTTTTCTAAAAGAGAACTCCTCTTCTTTTTTTGTTTTCTCAAATCTTATGGGGGCTCTTTTCTGTACAAGACTTGAAGTCTTGGATCCTTTATATAGTAGAGGCAAGTTTGTTGATTTAGTTAAAGAAATCTCTCATTGAGAGGATTAGGGGATTTTATCCACCATTGGATCTTTGATGCAAGGACTTCTGTTTTACAGAAGATATTTTTCTTGTTTTTAACTAGATTGAGGAAAAAATTTCCCATACAGATCTTATTCTGTGGCTTGGTGATTTTTTAATCACCATTAGATTTTTAATCCAACGGTACTCTGTTTTACAGAGAGTAATCTTTCTTATTTAAAAAGATTCAAGGAAATATTTTCCAAATAGGGTTTTGATCCCTTTACTTAGAATTTAATCTTATCGGCTCAGAAGGCATTTGAGACCACTCACGTGTAGCACGTGACCCCACAGAGTTAAACTCATTTGCGTATGTGCAACAGCTAAAAGAGGACATCACGTGCTGACACGTGAGCCTTCCTGGCCTGTCATTTGTTTTAAAAGACGCATATATACTTTGTATATAGATACTCACGTGCTTGCACGTGAGGCTTAATTTCAGCCTTAATAATTAAGCATAATGCCTGTAATCTTTGTTCCAAGTCGTATCACGTGTGGGCACGTGATACTCCATTAGGGGAATTTTTCCCATCGTCTTTTTCTCTTTTCTTTTTTTTATAAAAGAATAGCCCTGATCTCAGCAGTCAGTATGAGATGGGCCGCAAATCTGTTACGGTCTTGTGTTAGCTGTGTAGTATGTGATATAAAATCGAACATTGAGACATATCTTACCTGCTGAGCAGTATCATACTCATCCACAGATTTGGTCCACATCGAACCCTGTTATAGATGGATGAATTGTTATTCCATGTCAAATCGGGCAATCTCAGAGAAATATTTCGCGTCGAACATGTCGCGAAAAGTTTTCCATTCGATCGGTTGTTCAAGACGGCTTTCTTCCGTCTTCCACCAAACTCGGGTGTTATCTGTGAGTTGCAACTTCGCAACTCGTACCCAAGCGACCTCTGGCACTTATGCTGCTGCCAGATCATCCTTAACACTCTGAGCCCATTCTTCAGCTTCCAAGAGGCTCTCTTTCCGAGAAAAGTTCTTAGGGTGCAGTGCCCAGAATTGCTTCACTCCGGGTGGTTCTGCTTCTGGGTGGTTCATCAGAATAGCAGTTTGCTGCTGCTGTCCTTCCAGGAGGCTGCGGATCGCCTTAAGCAGTACCGTCTGCTCGTTGATCAAAGCAGCGACATAGGCGTAAGCTGTAGAGGTGGTGGTGTGTTATTGAAATTGATACTGGTGTTGTTTGGAGAATCCATAACCTTAAAACAAAAATTTGGGTTAGGATAGTTTCAAAATATATGAAATTGTAAGATTCAAGGAATATTAATTGGAAAGAATGTTTTTAGTTGCTGATTCTTGTGTTATATTGCTTAGGACTTCATGAAGAATTGACCTTCATGTCCGTGCAGAATTGACCTGCATGGGCCACCAACAAAACCTGTCACGTCCCACTTCTCGATGTACGGGGAGGGGACGCGGTGAGGTCCGCTACATATTTACTCCGAAGTAAATACGCTAAGCGTATCTAAGCAATATAAAGTAAATGTACACAAGAAAAATGACAATAGATGTAATTGAACAGCAGCTTTTATTTATTAACAATTCTTTACAAGTACAACCGGAAATGTAAATACATAGATGGAAAGCAATGCATAAACAATGGCATAACTGAAATGAAAAGTATGTACAAATATCTAAAGCTCTGGGCCTTCAATGTACTGCTCCAAGTGCTCCTGGCTAGTCTCGAACTCTTAAGAGTCGGGTCCTCCTGACAACATTCCAAAGAAGAAGAGAAATAGGAATGTCATCAGTGAACAAACGCTCGGTAAGTCCCAAAGATGGGTAGAGATAGAATAGACAGAAAAAGAGTATAAGTAGTAATGTTTGATTATAATTTTAACGCAGTTGTTTGTAGCTTGGTACAGAATATGCCAGTGTATACGAGAGGAGTCCAACTTACACCGTGGAATTTGGTAACCCGTAGTACAAAGCTCCATCGAAAATACCACAGAACAACGGCATGGATGTAATTACGTCTTTAGTGACCACCTCGTGCTACCTTTAATATGTTCCGTACCAGTATACCCCTTTATAAACCTCGTAGTGTCTTATTGTATTGATTGTACTGATTGATTATATTGCCTTGTAGTAAATGAAAGACTTGCTGAAACCATGATATCAGTAAATGGAAAGGATATAAATGGATAGTCATGTAATCAGGGTATATCCATGGTTCGGTTCGGTCATGTTCATGTTATTATAGATTGTATTCTGGTATAAACAGATTCATGTTGTAAATGGAGTTACACTTGAATTGAATTCAAGTCAGATTGAGACTCGGTCTGAGTCAGACACTTAACAAGAAATCGAAGTCCTGAATTGGTTTCGATATTATCGATAACTGCTGCACATGGACGGCAGGATTTGTATCTTTTTTCAAGACAACTACCGTGTTGATAACACCGTTTGTTAGATTTTGTATCTTAGATAGACAAGCACCCATATTCTCCGGCTCCCCGAGGCTCAAGAGAATTGGTCCCGCTCAAACCTATATTTACTAGGGCCCTTATTGTAAATTGGTATAACTTGAGGGGGTTTTATGTAAAAATAGTTTGATATATTTTCAAAATACACCTCAAGTATTTAATTATCATTTTTAGGATTTTCATAGTTGTATATTTTATAAAAGTGAAACTTCTAGTGAGTAGGACCTAGTTTTCATTGTATATGGTATTTTAATGAAATATTGGATTTGTATTGAACTGTAATGGTAGTTTCCTGTAATGGTGATTCCTTACAAAAATGGAATATTTGTATAATATATTTAAAATAGATCTTTTGATAATATTCATATATATATATATATATATATATATATATATATATATATATATAATAAAATAAATTTTATTTATTTTGTAGAAATCTTATTTTCTTAAAAATAGCATTAAAAATTCTATCGAGATCGAATACTCCTTGCGGAGGTCTGCATCTCGCTCTACTAGGCCCGAGGACATGCGATAACCCGCACCATCCCGATCGGGGTTCCCCAAAATGGGTTGTAGAGGCACAATTGCAAGAAATTAATGAACACTCGTTTTAAAGAAAACGGTTTTGTAATAGTTTAGGGTATTTTATTGTAACTCGTAATGTTCCCACAGATATTGTCCAAAAGTAAATCGTGCTATGTCCAATATGTGTGTTGTGATGAGATAGGTCCTTACCTCATGAGTTTTCTAAAGGTAATACGGTAAAAAGTGGATAACAATATTGTTTGTAAACGTAGTGGTATTTTACTGTAAAAATGAAATAAAGATTACAGCATAATTTATTTTGAGATGAAACTTGTTCTATGTGTTTATTTATGTTTGTTAAACATTATATGAGAGTATGGTATTTTATGGTTTAAGGAAAATAGAATTTTTTAAAGAAAAACGAATCGGAAGTCGGAATAATTCCGCTTCCGACGAGTTTTGAAAAATGATAGTTTTAGAATAGTAGAAAAGGAGGGGAGAGGGGACTTACAAGCTAGAGAACAAGAGAAGAGAGAGGGGAAGCTATTGGAACCGTCGGGACGTTGTTTCGTCGCCGGAATTTTCTCGAAACGTCGTCGGATCTTTGGCCTTTGCTAACTCCACTTGCACAACTTGGGACTTGGAAATTTATAGAGTTTTTGTAAGGAAATTCTGAATGAGAAGGAGTGAAATGTGGTGTCGTATTTATAGGGAAAATTAAGGCTTAGGGTAATGAAGAATAGAATTAAAATGTGCATTAAAAATGGATTAAAGAGGGGATTTATCATTCTCTGGATAAATGCAGAGAAATCAAACAATATGGGGGTAGTGGGGTAGGCCAAAGGGTGCTAGGGTTAAATTTTTGGAGCATTTGGTACGATTTGGACCGATGGTGCCGGTCCAAATCACGATCTCACCGGTCATCTTAGAGGAGATGGGGCTTGGATTGGGGCCATGTGTCCTAGGCTGTATAAATAGTATTTTCCACATGTTTGTTTTTATTGTGACTTTTCATTTTACATGCGGTGCACGTGAAAACCTTTGAGCTTCTAAAAATTTAAAAGAAAAATCAATAAAAATAATGTGGCTGATGGGATTTGAACTCAGATGCTATGTCTCAGCAGTGCAAGGTCTTACCAGTGAGCTACAAGCTCTTTCTTACTGTTCAAAAGCAAATTTAATTTATAACTTGTGTTCAGGATTAGGCACTCCTTTCTGTATTTTGAAAAAAATTTATACAGAAAGTTTAGGGTTGTTACAGATTCAGTCATTGATTCTTCGCCACCTCACGCGCGCACCAACAGTCACACATTACCTACAGCACTTCTTTCCAGTACTTCAGTCGAGCCTACCTGTTTTACCCAGGCATCTAAGGATCCGTCGTAGCGTGCGTTTATGTCCTATGAATTCGATGCTCTACTTCGCAATGGCACATGGTCACTCGTTCCTCGCTAATCTCATTTCAATATCGTCGGGTACAAATGGGTGTTTAAGATGAAATATCGTGCTGATGGTTCGATTGAGCGTCACAAGGCGCGACTCGTGGCCAGGGGGTTTCGGCAACAACCCGGTGTCGACTATTTTGACACTTTCAGTCCAGTTATCAAGATCACCATAGTTCGGTTGATTCTTGCAATTACGATTAGTTAGGGTTGGCGAGTGCGACAGTTGGATATATCGAATGCATTTTTACATGGTTATCTTGAGGAAGTGGTCTATATGGACCAGCCCCCGGGCTTCACACACCCTCAATTTTCCAATCATGTCTGTCGACTGCATCGCTCTCTTTATGAACTTCGTCAAGCTCCTCGTGTTTGGTTCAAACGTTTGAGTACTCGACTCCATCTGCTCGGCTTTCTTGACTCCAAGACCGATACTTCGTTGTTCTTTCGTTGGAACCAATACTCATGAATTTAGGTCTTGATTTATGTCGATGATATTCTAATCACAAGTTTCGATCAAGGGGGCGTTACTGACCTTATTGGCTCTTTTCAATTGGAATTCTCCATTCGTGACTTTGACGCCACTCATTATTTCCGTGGGATCGAACTCTGTCTTCACCCTGATGGCTGCCTTTTATCTCAATCTTAATATATTGTGGATATTCTTAAGCGCTCCTAAATGACTGCCGCGCACCCGATATCCACACCCATGGCTACCTTCATGACTGTCAATGATCATCTTTCCACTCCCCTCGCCGATCCTTCTATGTACCGCAGCATTGTTGGCGCTCTTCAATATGTCACCATCACTCATCCCGATATTTCTTTCGCTGTCAATCGGGCATGTCAGCATTGCACACTCCTATTGAGCACCATTGGTCGCTAGTTAAGCTCATCCTACGCTATCTTCAAGGCATGTACTCTCATGCTCTCCTTCTCTACCGAGATTCGCCATGACATCTGCATGCTTTCAGTGATGCTGACTGCACTGGAAATACTATGGATTGTCGTTCCACCAATGGCTATACTATTTTCTTGGGTCGCAATCTCATTTCATGGAGCTCTAAGAAATAAGCAACGGTCGCTCAGTTAAGCAAAGAGGCTAAATACAATGCACTAGCAAATACCATGGCCGAGCTCATTTGGCTTCGAACCTTACTTCACAAGCTAGGATTCAATCATTTTCCACCTGTGTTGTGGTGTGATAACATTGGTGCTACGTGCCTTGCTTCTAATCCTGTTTTCCATGCTCACACTAAACACATTAAAATTGACTTTCATTTTGTTCGTGAACATGTTGCTGAAAACCAACTTATTATGCACTATGTCTCCACGCACGATCAACGTGTCGATGCTCTCACCAAGTCACTCTCACGACAACGCTTTGTCAATCTACATTTCAAGCTCAACGGCGTCCATCCGCCGTTCTGCTTGAGGGGGTAATAACGAATCAAAGTTATCAGGCAAACAGATGTCTGACCTTTCAGACGTTTGACCATGACGACAGAGGTCTGTATCTTCCAGGTCAGACATCTGAAATTGGGTAGCGCGCTAATAGAGCGCGGCCAAACGTCTGTACCTGTAAGGAACAGACGTCTAGATTTGGCTTTCGTTTTAACAGAGCGCGGCTAGACGTCTACCCTTGTACAGGTCAAACGTCTAGCCCTGCACGACTCTGAATTGTTTGTAAAGATTTTTCTGAGAGATTTTGTAGAGATTTTGTAAATATGATTAAGAGATTTTATGATTGATCTAATTGTATCAGTATCTTATATATATATATATATATATATATATATATAGATATATAGAAAAGCCACAATAGAGAGGATTCTCTCTAATGCTTCTTTTTCCTTCAATATCTTCTTCTTCCTCCATCTCTTGCTATTTCTTTAGATATTATATCTACCTTAGTTTCGGGGAAGGAAGGCTGCTGAACTGTATAAGATTTAAGTTTTAGATGGTGGCTATGGTACTGTAGCTGCTCTTATTTTCTTATTAGTTTCGAGTCTTCATACATCCTATCACTACATAGAATCTCAACTCTTGTTTTCTTGTAAATGCATAAAAAAAATCCATATATTAATGTACATATTCTTTGAGGGTTGTTTCTCTAATTTTTCTTAAAAATAAAAAAATCAGTGCTTGTCAATTTTTTTTTATAAAAAAAAGAAAACAATTTAGCATCTGAATACAAAACTAAAAAAGACGAAGCTGAATAAAACATGGCATCAATGCAACATTGAGGGAAGATCAATCGACTACACACCGTGAAAATCTTAAGATTCCAGAAAAGATTTAATCATTCAAAAAACAAATATTGGAATTAAAGTAGTGAAGATGTACCTAATTATACGCTCACATAAAACAATAAATAATAAATAAAGGGCTTAATATGGATTCTCCGTGCAATAATTCAAGATCTGATGACCTCAGCAACTCTTGCAACTTTAGTAGTCAATTCCTGCGGAGATTAACATTATGAATTCACTACTACAGTAATGGGTTGCCTGACGGATTCAGCCGTAGGGGCAAATCACTGTCCCTACGAATTAATCCGTAGAGATACAAAATTATCCCGTAGGTGCAAAGGCCACAGGTGCAAATTTTCGTCCTGAACATGCCCCTACGGAATAATAATTGCCCCTACGCCGTATTCCGTAGGAACGTATATCCCTACGGATTAATCCGTAGAGACAAAATATTTATTTAATTTATTGGTTTATAAAATAAAATACTTGTCCCTACGGATTTATCCGTAGAGCCTGATACTTACCCCTACGGATTTATCCGTAGGTCCAGATAAATGCCTCTAAAGATAAATGCGTAGGGGCAAGTTTAACCTCTGTTACTGAGTCCATAGGGACAAAATATCAAGTATCCTGATATTTTGTCCCTACGGCTAACTGTGTAGGGGTAAACGTTGCACCTACGGATTAATCCGTAGGTGCAACACATGGCCCTACGGATTAATCCGTAAGGACAAAATATCATGTTTTATTTTAAAATGGGCTTCTTGATTTTTCCCCGTCCTGTGCACAATAATATATACACCATATAACCAAATACAGAAATATTCATAATCAACATCTTATGCATAATATATAAAAGAAATAAACAAACGGAATACAATATTAATCTAAATTATCGTGAACAAGCAAACAACACCAATATCGTCCAAAATATATACAATATGTATCATATAAGTACATACATCCTCAAAATATATTAAAAAAAGCTACCCTGGCTCGGTCCAGCTCCTCCACCTCTGATAAACGTCGTAATCTGGCGCATCTGCTCCTCAGTGCCACCCTGAGTCGTCAAAAACTCGTCTAATGAAGAAACGGACTGTGCGGGAGGCTGAGCGGGTTGTGGAGCTGCAGGAGTGGTCTGCGCAACCGCAGCCGAGATAGTGGCTTGCGGAGCCACAGCCGAAGGAGATGCATGTGGAGCCGCAGCCGAATTAGCCTATCGCATCTGTTAAATTTTGTGTGAAATAAATGAATAAGAACGGTGTATTAGATTTTAGTCGAATTCGTATCATTATCGGGTTATTGCGAAACCTCAATTTAAGAATACTTAGGGACTTAGGTCTTGTTTGGGTATCTAGTTTGGAAAACCGTAGCTTATTTTAATTAGATAGTTTTATATAAGTATGATTAATCAAAGCTAAGTCTACAACCAAATAGGCTCAGGCTACTAATATTGCATATGTTACTATCTATAATGTAATATAATATTTTACTATTAAGTAGTATACGTACCAACATCTCCTTGAACTCCTCGACGGTGGTCTTCAAGGCGGCAACATCATGCTCTAGATATCGCTCACGGGGGTTAGGGAAAGTAACCGCCGGAGTGGAGTCCAACCTCATATAGGCCCTGCTAAGACCCAGTCCTCGGCCTTTCTCCCAACCTCCGTAGTGCCCTCCGTGTGCGGCGTCTAGAACTGGGATCAATAGTATCGAATCGGTCTGTCCAGTAAATTCGATCATCGATGCTTCCGCCTGCTCCACCACCCACTCCTACACCCACATTGACCATTAAAATATAAGTATATCATTTAAATTTGAACTTTTCAAAACAAAAATTTCAAACTTGTCAGAATAAATATTAACACTTACGTAATACTCCTGGGTAGCGGTGTCGAGAAATCGAAGCTCGCCCATGGCGGGATCTGTCGAGGTGCCGTGGACGACAATATACGCGGTCAGCACACTCGGTGTACCATCCTGCGCCAGGGTTTGAGCTCTCTACAATTCGCCAAAAATTTACGTATATTATAAAATAACTCTTAATATTGCATTATATCAAAATAAATCTATTATAATTTACCGATACCTCCATGGCACGAGTAATGTTCCTTGAGCCTCCTGTATAAGTGGGGCGACCCCTCTTCGCCGACTTCCTATTCTCCTTATTTTGATCGGCCCGTTTCTGCACAACACATTCAGATTTAGTTTTCTAATTAAGCAACACAAAAAAAGAAATTATATACTAAACAATGAATTAAATTTAAATTACAAACCTGTTTGTGCTGAGAGTCGAAATATTGGCACAAAAGAGGCCATGTATCTACGTCGACTTTCGCAAAGGCCGGAGTACGTAGGAGAGCCGCTCTCTCTGCCTCGGAGGTCGCCATCCACAGGGAATAGCAGTCGATCTTCAGCTCGTTCCTATTGTATCGGACTTTTGATTGCATGTTCTTCATCAGGCCCTGGTACAGAGAGTGAAAATCGAGCACTCTCTCAGGGTGATCAGGGTCGGGTATAGAGTGAAAGTCGTAATCCAACTGCAAATACAAAAAAACAATGTATTTAAATTGCAAGTGTTAAATAATAATAAATATACTGGATAAATCGAATGAAAATATATATTAATACCCGAGCCTGATCCCAGAAGAGGGTAAATAAGCGTCGGTACTGATTCCCCCACTCAACGTGAAGTGGATACTTCTTTAGGATGCAGCTCTCATCCCCATATACTGGCCGAACTTCTCGGCATAATAGCTGGTATAGCGATAATCGGGGGTAAAGAAGAGGAAGAATGGTGCCTCCCCCTAGCTCTGTCGGGCCTCAGCCTGTGGGACTGATTCGGCCCTCGAATCCCCCTCTCGGTGTCACGCCCCGCTTCCTAGAGTGCGCTAAGATCGGCACGTGACAGAGCCAACCATGCTACCTGTGGCTAGGAAACATCCCTCCATAGTCACATTACGGCTGTCTAGAAGATATCAAGAACAGGAAAATAAAATAAACTATCTAGTACATGTTCATTTGCCAGAATAAACGAGTCAAGAAATAATATGCGGAAGCAATAGATCCAATAAATAATAACAATCTGGAAAGTACGTCCCAAATACGGGCTCACATCAGGAAAAGAAAATGCTGAAAGAAAACTAAACTAAAGTACTAACAGGTCCTCACTGCTTGGTCTGTTGACTGAAATACTCCTGATCGGCCTGCGGTAAAGGTAGAGGATCTGGGCCATGCAAAACCCAAACGGTGCGTCACAATATCAACAATAATATAATTAGGAGGTAATAAGGCATGCAGGCATGAGTATAAACAGTAATATGAAAGTAATAAGTGAGCAGGGATATCAAACCGTGAAGTGTAACAGTATAGGTGAAGTGCAGCGATAAAACTAAACTGTGTTACTGGGTTAACTACTCTCAAGTCTGTGAAATCAATTTGATGAATCATCGATATAACTCAATAGTATCCCGTGCGTGTTCGGGACCACGGTCCAGATTCTCGGGCTGAATCCGAGACATGCCACTAGGCACTAAACAAGAAACATGTACAGATGAATGATGTCAGCAGCAGCATCCCCGGGCTGGCCTAGCCCGTAAAACTGATCAGTATAAGTATCGAACTGTCGAGTTACAAGTCAGGTTTCATCATTGATTTCCCCATACCCCCAGGTTATGTGTTCAAGTTAGGTATTGATAAATCTGAAGCTAATGCCAACACAGGATCAAGCAGTAACAGGTTTGTCTATACAGACAACAGGATATGTTCATCGGGACAACATGTCAGGATTGTCGGCATTAGAAACAGGATCAGGTAACATGTCACGTAGTGATATATCAGGTCATGTAGGGTAGTATACATATATCAAGTCATGTCAAGTAGTGGTATATCAGGTCATGTCAATAGTGCACAGTGTATCAAATGGGTGCCCAACAGTAAAATGTAGCAAGTATTGGATCAGGGTAAAAGTACGGATGTACGATAAAAGCATGGATGCACAATTATCTATCAGGGGTTAAATCATAACTATGTAGGATGTATATTATCAAGCATGGGGTACTAATGTAATAATAATATGAGTCAATGTAATATGGCATGCAACTAGGTACATAATTAATGGTATGGGTACACAATAAAACATGGATGCATGAATAACTATTAGGGATTACAACTATATCTCCATTACTACGTAGGATGCATATTTTCTAGCATGGGGTGTTAATATAGCAGTAATATGAAATAACGTGACTTGGATTGCAAATAGATATATAATTAATGATATGGATGCACAATTATCGATTAGTTATTTACAGTTTCAAGACTAAGTGGGATGCACATTATTAAGCATGGGGTGTTACTACGATAATATCATGAATTAATATGATCTATAGATGCAGTTATATATATTTTAAATGATATGGATGCAAATGGGTATCCGAAAACGGTAAAACTTTAATATGGATGTATAATGTGATAAAAGGGTAACATTTTACTCATATGGATGCATAATAATATACCTAGCATGAAACAAAATGAACTAGCAGGCGACTAGATATATAAATAACGATATGGATGCATACGGATGTCCGAAGACAGTAAAATAGTAAAATGGTAATGTGGGATGCATAATTAAACAATGAATAATGTTATTATTCTCATGTGTGCAATATATTGTAGTATAGCATATAGCAAGATTAACTTGCATGCAACTAGATATGAAATAAATTGTACGGATGCAAACGGACGTCGTAAAACAGTAAAATGATAACAGGGGGTGTACAATACACTAAACATTAAATATTATTATTAATATGGATGTAACATATAATAACATAGCATGTAGCAAGATAAACTTGTCTCGATCGGATCACACGACGGATACGCACGGCACGTCGGACGTCGGTAAATCGTCGCAACGCATACACGGCACGCGGGACGGGTCCAGGCAAGGCAAGAGAGTAATCACGCAAGCAAGGGATATTCACTGGATCTCCCGGGTCGTCGGCGTCGAGCACGGTTCCGGCGGGTGATCACCGGAAAAGAAACGAGATCAAGAAAAGAGAAGGAAAGAAAAGAAGAAGAAGAAGGAAGAGGAGGAGGAAAGGAATATTTGGGGTGGCTCTGGTGTGGTGCTGGGGCCAGAGGAAGTGGCAAGGGAGTTGTCGACGATGGGTTTCTGGCGATGGGGTTTGCCGGCAAGATTTCACGAAAAAGGCAGTGGGGGTTTCAAGATTGTCGGGGATCGGGGTGTGTAGGGTTTTTGGTGCTCAGGTGAGCAGAAAAGAGAGGAGGGAGATGGTGGTGATGGGGTAAGGCCGACGGGGTCGGAGCTCCGTCGAGGTGCAAGCAAGGGTTGCATGCGAGGGTTTCTGGGGCTGACGGGTGTAGTTGATGGTGGTGTCGGAAGTGGTGAAGGGTGATGAGGGAGAGGAAGTGGAGACAAGGCGAGGTCGAGGAGGTCGTCGGCGACGAAAGGTCGGAGCTCCGGTGATGGGTTAGGGTTGCAGGGGATGTAAGTGAGGTCGGGTTGTTTGCAGTCGGGGAAGAGGAGAGAGAGAAAGGTGGAGGTGTGGAAGAGGTTGAGGAGATCGTCGTCGAGGGTGATCGACGAGGGGCGGCTAGGTTTTAGGGTTAGGGTTTGCGAGCGGCAGTGGGTTCTCATAGCGAGACACGGGGATTTAAAAGAACCGAAGAAGAGAAAAAGAAGAAGGGAGGTGAGTGTAAGCGAGGAGAACGGTGACCAGAATCGAGATGTGTACAGTGAATGCGATAGGAGAGAGAAAGCGAGAGAGAGAGAGAGAGGGAGAGAGAGAAAGGTTGTTATTAGTTAAGATTTTAAATTTAAAAAAATATGTTTAGTTATAAAAATTTAAACCGTGTTAATTTTTAATAAAAATATTAAATTAATAAAATTTGATTTTCTGGTAAATACAAATTTAGTCCAAAACACGCCTGGGCCGAGTCTAAAAATCCAGTTTTAAAATACGAAAAATATATGTGTCGACCAAAACTAAAATTAAAATCGGATACCCGGGTAACGAAAATGCATACCCCCAAGAACGGATGCACGTACGTGCGCGTAGCCATTCACACAAGCCTGTTTCACTGAACGGGACAGGAACAAGATGTGCGGATGCTACTACAGGGTCAGGGGTATCAAGCAGGCGATGCAATGTATTTTTAAAATATTTTATGTGACTTAAAATGTTATATTGTAAAAATACAAATACCAGATAAAATGGCAATATGCAGTATGTAAAATAAACAACATGAAAGTGCACGGATCCTCATAACAAGTCAGGATAAATCATAAATATGAATCAAAAGAGGTTTCAAGCAAGCGGATCGGGTTGGATGCAAATACAGATGTCAAAATACTATTCGCACCCAAAACACAGTAAATCGGGAAAATACCATAAATAAAGAAATACTTGAACTAGAACTGGTATAAATGAACTAGGGTGTTACATTATACCCAACTACAAAAAGAATTTCGCCCTCGAAATTCCAGGAACAAGAAAAGATAAACAATCTAAAATCTATAAGAATAGGTGTGGAAATTTCTGTCGAATCTCGTCTTCTCTTTCCCAAGTCGATTCTCCGTGCGAGCGATTTCCCCAAGAAACAAGTACGAGAGGGATAACCTTGTTCTTAATGACCTTTTCTCTTCGATCAACAATCGACATCGGTCGTTCCTCAAAGATCAAATCCTCTCTTACAGGCAGCTCCGAATGATCCAGCACGTGTGTTTCATCTCTAACATACTTACAGAGTTGAAATAAATAAAATACGTCATGAACATTCGCCAAAGATTGTGGTAACGTCAATCGATAAGCCACTTCTCCAACACGCTCCAAAATCTCGAAAGGCCCCACGAATCGAGGACTAAGCTTGCCTCGACTCCCAAAATGAATCACTTCTCTAGTTTGTGATATCTTCAAGAATACTAGATCACCAACAGTAAACTCTAGAGGTCTTCTCGATGTGTCGGCCCAACTCTTCTGCCGATCTTATGCTGCCTTCATGTGATTCCGGATAGTATTAATTTTCTCTACTGTTTGCACAATCAAATCCGGTCCAAACAATCTTCGTTCTCCAACATCGTCCCAACAAACAGGTGAACGACACTTGTGACCATACAATGCTATGAATGGAGCCATTTGAATAGTCGCCTGAAAACTGTTGTTGTACGAAAACTCCACCAAGTGTAGATGATCCTCCCATGAACCCTTGAAGTCTAACATGAAAGCTCTCAATATGTCTTCAAGAGTTTGGATCATTCTCTCCGACTGGTCATTTATCTGGGGATGATATGTTGTGCTAAACTTCAATCGCGTCCCCAAACTTTCCTGTAAACTCCTCCAGAAGTGTGATGAGAATCGGGTGTCACAGTCGGAAACGATGCTCACGGGTACTCCATGCAATCTCACAATCTCCTGCATGTACCGTTCCGCCAACGCTTCCGTTGACTGACCAACTCGAAATGGTATGAAATGAGCTGCCTTGGTCAATCGATCAACAATCACCCATACTACATTGTTGCCCTTTGGACTCCGTGGTAAAGCAGTCACGAAATCCATGGTTATATGTTCCCACTTCCATTGAGGAATCGGAAGTGGTTGCAATAAACCAGCAACCTTTTGATGTTCAGCCTTAACTTGCTGACACACCAAGCATTTTGCCACAAAACGAGCAATCTCTATTTTCATGCCTTCCCATCAGAATTGTTGTCTTAGATCGTGGTACATCTTTGTGCCTCTTGGATGTACGGAATACGCGGAACTGTGTGCCTCCTTCATAACTTCTTTGCGAATATCTCCTTTTGGCACACACAAACGGCTACCATATCGCAACGAACCATCTTCATGAATCAACAAGTCCGTTCGAAGTCCATTTTCAACCTGTTCTCGAAACTTCTATAATCTTGGGTCCTGTGACTGCGCTACTTTAATATTATCGATTAATGACGACTGTACTTGCAGCTGCATCAACTGTCCCGAAAAATGCGGCAGCACGATCTCCAACTCGAACCTCCGAAAATCTTCAATAAGTTCCTTCTGTGCAGTCAACATCCGAATTGCTGGTAACCGACTAAGCGCATCCGGCACAACATTAACTTTCCCCGGATGGTACTTAAGATCAAGATCGTAGTCAGCCATCAGCTTCAACTATCTACGCTGCCTCATGTTAAGCTCTTTCTGTGTGAACACATACTTTAGGCTTTTGTGATCGGTGAATACTTCGACCCTTTCGTCCAATAAGTAGTGTCGCCAAATCTTCAAAACAAAAATCACAGCTGCTAGCTCCAAATCATGAGTTGGGTAATTCTTCTCATGGATCTTCAACTGTCTCGATACGTAAGCTATAATTTTCCCATGCTGCATTAAAACACATCCCAAACCTTTCCCATATGTGTCACTGTGAATTACCAATCCTCCTGAACTGTCTGGCACGGTCAAAATAGGAGCGGTTATCAATCTCTGCTTCAATGTCTCAAAAGCTGACGAACATTTATCCGTCTAAACGAACGGTACTTTCTTACGCGTAAACTTGGTCAGAGGCTCAGCCAAACGAGCAAAATTCTCCACGAACCTTCTGTAATATCCGGCAAGTCCAAGAAAACTTCTGATCTCTGCTACATTCTTCAGAATCGGCCAATCTTGAACTGCTGCAATCTTCTCGGGATCAACGGAGATTCCATCTCCGGATACGACGTGCCCCAAAAACTTCACTTCTTCAAGCCAAAACTCGTGCTTGCTCATCTTTGCATACAATCTTTCTTGCCTCAATGTCTGCAGTGCGATCTTCAAGTGTTCCGCATGCTCTTCAAGGCTCCTCGAGTAGACCAGAATATCATCGATAAACACCACTATAAACTGGTCCAAGAATGGTGAAAAGATTCGGTTCATCAAGTCCATGAATATCGCTGGTGCATTCGTGACTCCGAGTGGCATCACTAAATACTCGTAATGTCCATATCGAGTTCGGAATGCAGTCTTGCAAATATCCTCTGATTTAACTCGAACTTGATGATATCCGGATCATAAATCCAACTTCAAGAATACCCTCGCGCCACTGAGTTGCTCAAATAATTCGCCAATGCGAAGGATCGGGTACTTGTTCTTAATAGTCACCTGGTTTAATTCTCGATAATCGATGCACATCCTCCTTGTGCCATCTTCCTTTTTTTTACTAGAAGAACCGGAGCTCCCCAAGGTGAATTACTGTTTCGAATCCAACCCTTCTCTAGCAATTCAGTAACCAACTTCTTGACTTCTTCCAACTCCACTGGTGCCATCGGATAGTACGCCATTGAGATTGGCGATGCACCAGGAATAAGATCGATCGCGAACTCCACATCTCGTTTTGGTGGTAAACATGAGATGTCCTCGAACACGTCCATGAACTCTCGAACTACAGCTGGCGCTTCCTCCTTATTAACTTCCATCGACGAAAGAACGGCGCTTGTCGGCCTAGCCCTAAACTCGACTGGCCCGACAGAACTGCTATCTCCAGCAAAAACAAACTCCGGATATCCGGGAATCTGGAAAATCACTTTCTTTGCCCTACAATCAATGTGAGCATGGAAAGTGCCGAGAAAATCCATTCTTAAGACAACATCATAACTGCCGGTATCGATCACCAAGAAATCTGCAAAACATTAACTGGTAAGCAATGAAACTGAGAGAACCAAGGTAATAAAACGACCATGAAATAAGGAAATGAATCAAGACCAGGACTCCAAGCTACTTAAGTAGAGTACCGCATTGTAACCATGCTGCAGTTCATGAGTACAATCACATAACTCCGTTCAAGTCGCCCAAATCCTAGTATCAGAATCGAAGGAATAGGAAAGGAGAAACAATAGAACCAAAAGGTTTCAAGCCGAGATACAAAGTTGTTTACATATCGTCAAGACAAGGGTCAAGAGAAAGATAAGATTCAAGGATCACGATAACAATGTGGCAGGACATGTTCCTAATTACAGGTTTTCTAATTCATGTATTGGGTCCAATACCCAACTACAAAAGAATCAAACCCGATTAACGTATAACCTGGCTCTAATGCCAAACAAACCCTGTCACACCCCGCTTCCTAGAGTGCGCCAAGATCGGCACGTGACAGAGCCAACCATGCTGCCTGTGGCTAGGAAACATCCCTCCACAGTCACATTACGGCTGTCTAGAAGATATCAAGAATAGGAAAATAAAATAAACTATCTAGTACATGTCCATTTGCCAGAATAAACGAGTCAAGAAATAATATGCGGAAGCAATAGATCCAATAAATAATAACAATCTGGAAAGTACGTCCCAAATATGGGCTCACATCAGGAAAAGAAAATGCTGAAAGAAAACTAAACTAAAGTACTAACAGGTCATCACTGCTCGGTCTGTTGACTAAAATACTCCTGATCGGCCTGCGGCAAATGTAAAGGATCTGGGCCATGCAAAACCCAGACGTCAGTGCGTCATAATATCAACAATAATATAATCAGGAGGTAACAAGGCATGCAGGCATGAGTATAAATAGTAACATGAATGTAATAAGTAAGAAGGGATATCAAACCGTGAAGTGTAACAGTATAGGTGAAGTGCAGCGATAAAACTAAACTGTGTTACTGGGTTAACTACTCTCAAGTCTGTGAAATCAATTTGATGAATCATCGATGTAACTCAATAGTATCACGTGCGTGCCCGGGACCACGGTTCAGATTCTCGAGCTGAATCCGAGACATGCCGCTAGGCACTAAACAAGAAACATGTACAGATGAATGATGTCAGCAGCAGCATCCCCGAGATGGCCTAGCCCGTAAAACTGATCAGTATAAGCATCGAACTGTCGAGTTACAGGTCAGGTTTCATCATTGATTTTCCCATACCCCCAGGTTATGTGTTCAAGTTAGGTATTGATAAATCTGAAGCTAATGCCAACACAGGATCAAGCAGGAACATGTTTGTCTATACAGACAACAGGATATGTCCATCGGAACAACATGTCAGGATTGTCGGCATTAGAAACAGGATCAGGTAACATGTCATGTAGTGATATATCAGGTCATGTCAGGTAGTGTATATATATCAAGTCATGTCAAGTAGTGGTGTATCAGGTTATGTCAATAGTGCACAGTGTATCAAATGGGTGCCCAACAGTAAAATGTAGCAAGTATTGGATCAGGGTAAAAGTATGGATGTACGATAAAAGCATGGATGCACAATTATCTATCAGGGGTTACATCATGACTATGTAGGATGCATATTATCAAGTATGGGGTACTAATGTAATAATAATATGAGTCAATGTAATATGGCATGCAACTAGGTACATAATTAATGGTATGGGTACACAATAAAATATGGATGCATGAATAACTATTAGGGATTACAACTATAGCTCCATTACTACGTAGGATGCACATTTTCTAGCATGGGGTGTTAATGTAGCAGTAATATGAAATAACGTGACTTGGATTGCAAATAGATATATAATTAATGATATGGATGCACAATTATCGATTAGGGTTGTATTTACAGTTCCAAGACTAAGTGGGATGCACATTATTAAGCATGGGGTGTTACTACGATAATATCATGAATTAATATGATCTATAGATGCAGTTATATATATTTTAAATGATATGGATGCAAATGGGTATCCGAAAACGGTAAAACTTTAATATGGATGTATAATGTGATAAAAGGGTAACATTTTACTCATATGGATGCATAATAATATACCTAGCATGAAGCAAAATGAACTAGCAGGCGACTAGATATATAAATAACGATATGGATGCATACGGATGTCCGAAGACAGTAAAATAGTAAAATGGTAATATGGGATGCATAATTAAACAATGAGTAATGTTATTATTCTCATGTGTGCAATATATTGTAGTATAGCATGTAGCAAGATTAACTTTCATGCAACTAGATATGAAATAAATTGTACGGATGCAAACGGACGTCGTGAAACAGTAAAATGATAACAGGGGGTGTACAATACACTAAACATTAAATATTATTATTAATATGGATGTAACATATAATAACATAGCATGTAGCAAGATAAACCTGCCTCGATCGGATCACACGACGGATACGCACGGCACGTCGGACGTCGGTAAATCGTCGCAACGCATACACGGCACGCGGCACGGGTCCAGGCAAGGCAAGAGAGTAATCACGCAAGCAAGGGATATTCACTGGATCTCCCGGGTCGTCGGCGTCGAGCACGGCTCCGGCGGGTGATCACCGGAAAAGAAACGAGATCAAGAAAAGAGAAGGAAAGAAAAGAAGAAGAAGAAGGAAGAGGAGGAGGAAAGGAATATTTGGGGTGGGTCTGGTGTGGTGCTGGGGCCAGAGGAGGTGGCAAGGGAGTTGTCGACGATGGGTTTCCGGCGATGGGGTTTGCCGGCAAGATTTCACGGAAAAGGCAGTGGGGGTTTCAAGATTGCCGGGGATCGGGGTGTGTATGGTTTTTGGTGCTCAGGTGAGTAGAGGAGAGAGGAGGGAGATGGTGGTGATGGGGTAAAACCGACGGGGTCGGAGCTCCGTCGAGGTGCAAGCGAGGGTTGCAGGCGAGGGTTTCTGGGGCTGTCGGGTGTGGGTAATGGTGGTGTCGGAAGTGGAGAAGGGTGATGACGGAGAGGTAGTAGAGACAAGGTAAGGTCGAGGAGGTCATCGGTGACGAAAGGTCGAATCTCTAGTGATGGGTTAGGTTGCATGGGATGTAAGCGAGGTCGGGTTGTTTGCAGTCGGGGAAGAGGAGAGAGAGGAAGGTGGAGGTGTGGAAGAGGTTGAGGAGATCGTCGTCGAGGGTGATCGACAAGGGGCGGCTATGTTTTAGGGTTATAGTTTACGAGCGGCAGTGGGTTCTCGTGGCGAGCCGCGGGGATTTAAAAGAAACGAAGAAGAGAAAAAGAAGAAGGGAGGTGAGTGTAAGCGAGGAGAGCGGTGACCAGAATCGAGATGTGTACAGTGAATGCGATAGGAGAGAGAAAGCGGGAGAGAGAGAAAGAAAGAGGGAGAGAGAGAAAGGTTGTTATTAGTTAAGATTTTAAATTTAAAAAAATATGTTTAGTTATAAAAATTTAAACTGTGTTAATTTTTAATAAAAATATTAAATTAATAAAATTTGATTTTCTGGTAAATACAAACTTAGTCCAAAACACGCCCGGCTCGGGTCAAAAAATCCAGTTTTAAAATACGAAAAATATGTGTCGACCAAAACTAAAATTAAAATCGGATACCCGGGTAACGAAAATGCATACCCCCAAGAACGGATGCACGTAAGTGCGCGTAGCCATCCAAACAAGTCCGTTTCACTGAACGGGAAAGGAACAAGATACGCGGATGCTACCACAAGGTCAGCGGTATCAAGCAGGCGATGCAATATATTTTTTAAATATTTTATGTGACTTAAAATGTTATGTTGTAAAAATGCAATGCCAGATAAAATACCAATATGCAGTATGTAAAATAAACAACATGAAACTGCACGGATCCTCATAACAAGCCAGGATAAATCATAAACATGAATCAAAACAGGTTTCAAGCAAGCGGGTCGGGTCGGATGCAAATACAGATGTCAAAATACTATTCGCACCCAAAACACAGTAAATCAGGAAAATACCATAAATAAAGAAATACTTGAACTAGAACTGGTATAAATGAACTAGGGTGTTACACTCGGGATAGGGCTGCCCTGCATCTACAAGAAATATCAAGACAAGTAATATTAAGACAAAGTGGTATTAAGAAATCAAGAATTAACGATAATTGAAGTGCGATATATACCTCCGGCGACAGCAGCACGAGCCTGGCCCCGGGCAGCAGCACGAGCGGGATGATAGTTCCTCCGGTGACCCGGACGTGGACACGTCCCCTCCAACTAGAAAATATGCATTGACAATAAAATTTCATGGAGTTCATGTTTATTCTTAAAGGATATGTAAAATGAATAAATATTTTATATTTATTCATACTAACCTGCAAACTGAGCGGAGGGTACGGAAGTAGCGGGAGTGGCCTTTGCGCCAGATGTGGACGCGCCACCTATAATTAGACAATTAAAAATAGATTATATAAGTCATGGCAAAAAGAATGTGTATATCAATAATATAACATTCTAAATCAATATGCATGCAATATAGGATATATAAACATACCCGCAGGGACGGTGGTGGACTCTACCCGAGATGTGGAGGCACCACCTACAGCTAGACAATCAAAAAATGATTATCTAAGTAAGAGCAAAAAGAATGTATGTATATTTTTAATATAACATTCTAAATCAATATGCATGCACTATAGGATATATAAACATACCTGCAGGTACAGTGATGGCCTCTGCCTCTGATTTGAACGCACCACCAACAGCTAGACAATTAAATATTGACTATATAAGTAATATTGAAATAAATATGCGTGTATATTTATAATATTAAATTCAAAATGAATATGCGTGCAATATACCTGGAGGTGTGGCAAATTCCACTCGGAAGGAGTCATCCGAAGGGGATACCGATCGGGGTGCAAGATCGGCCCTATGAAGCTCCCTACGCAGCTCTCCGGGCGGCAGAACCACTCTGCCTCTGCCTCTGCCTCTACCGCTGCCGCTGCCGCGATTGGTGCTCCTACCGTCCCTCGCTGCTCCGGTCGACTTCATCAAATTTAGATAAGAGTACAATCATTACATATGCATGCAATATATGTATAGAACGTAGAAATGTGAAGTAATAATATAACATTACTGATAACCTTTTTCATTTCGTGGACGCATTAGACATATCTACTTGGATTTCATTATCGATATCATTTCTTACCAACGTAACTTCACGATCAGCCGAAGACAGCCCGTCTTTTGAAACAGACGGTTGGAACACTCTGAGTCTTCTCTCCTCTTCATTATCATCGCTGTCCTTCGTACGATTCTCTAATTCTGGGACATTGTAAACATCCCTGGATTTCCAATGGCATACGACACTCCATCCCGGATGCTTCAAGCACTGTGAGTAGTATACTAAGAACACTTGGTTTGGAAAAATAAATCGATCTTCCTGACCGTAAAATCGAAGTGTGTTCACACTAGTCAATCCATATTCATCTTTTCAAGTCCCGAGATTGTTTCTCCACTTATCCGTATCGGTTCGTATATCGTACCAAGTACACTGAAATATATAAAACGGTTCTGATCGTCCGGGATATTGGATGCCAAGTATGCAATTTAAGTATCCAGAATAAATCATACCATCTGATCCTACCGTCGCAATCCCACTATTCTGAGTGGTCCGAGATGTTTCTATGTCTTTAACTTCAAATTTGTATTCAAGAACACCGAATCCTTTATAATATGCAACCTCCATACTAGGAAACTGAGCTAAACATCTTTAATCTCTCTCTAATGATGCAAACAAGTTCGGATCGTGGATCTGACAAAACAAATTTTACGACAAATACCTAACGATATAAGCTTAGATTAAGACTGGAAGCAATAACATGTTATTCGAACAACTTACATGATCTGCAACCCAATCGCAAAAATTATCCTGATGATATTTTTCCAATCGTTCATCATTCCAATCAAGATGCCCCTCACGTATCTCATTAATATGAATTCTGTTCTCAACAATAAATTATGATATTAATATTATATCATTTTATATATACACAAACACAAATATACCAATTAATCCAAAAAAACTTACTCTCTAATTTCTTCAAGATAAACGCTATTGTGGAGGATAAAACGATATATCATGTTGATAAACATAGTGTCTACTCTCTTATAGAACGCTTTACCATATGGCCCATCCTGAATTCTCCGAGTCCTGTTAAGCTTCGTCTCAATGTTCTCGTCCAAATAGCGGGAACAAAATGTGGTTACTTCATCTAGAAGATAACCTTACATGATAGAACCCTCTAGTCGATTTCTATTGCGTATATACTTTTTTAGAGTGTAGAGGTACCTAAAAAAATATGTTAAATAAATAAATATAGGCATATAGGAAAACAATAATTTTACAAATTGCGTGAAATGAAAATTTTCACGTACCTTTCGACGGGATACATCTATAGATATTGTACCGGTCCGGCTAACTTAGCCTCGGTTGCAGGATGAATCGTCAGGTGTATTATGATATCGAAGAATGACGGTGGGAAAATATGCTCAAGCTTGTAAAGTATCAATGAAATAGAATTTTCTAGATTCTCCAGCGTCACAACATCCAGGGTTTTAGCGCATAATTCTCTAAAAAAGCAACAAAGGTCATTGATTACTAGACCAACCGATTCGGGAAGGGAAGTCCTGAGGGCTAATAGGAGAAGGTGCTCCATAATAACATGGTGATCATGACTTTTCAGCCTATCGATCTTGCCTTTCACAATTTTTATCCTCTTGCTAAATGACCTGAGAAACCTGTGGGAACTTTCAAATCATGCAACACCTGCAGGAACCTTTTCTTCTCCGGTTGTGATATATAATATGCGGCATTGGAAAGTACAAACTTGCCTGATTTATCCGCTATCGGTTTAGGATGCAATTCACTTCTAATTTCCCAGTCCTAAAGATCCATCCAAGCATGGAGATTGTCTTTCGATTTTCCTTCTTTACAAAGAAGCAAGTTGAGTATGTGCTCGAATACTTCCTTCTCTATGTACATGACGTCCAGACAATGACGCACTAAATTTGTTGACCAGTACGGAAGCTCATAGAAAATGCTTAACTTGTTCCAGTAGGATGGTTTGACCTGTTTTGCCGGATCTATCCCGAAGGTCACATTATTGTAACCATCCCACTGAGCAGTCACGTTCTCTCCGGACAATGAGGCTGGAGGCTCAAGAAGATCCTGATGACCATTAAAGTGAGCAGCGTCTAACCTGTAGAGACAGTCTAGTGGCAAGAAACGCCGATGACCGCAATAACAAACCTATCTGCTAAAATTCAACCATTTCGATATTATATATTGATGGCAATAAAGGCATGCTTTGTGACCATGTACGGACCAACTTGATAGCATTCTATATACAGGAAAGTCATTAATTGTCTACATTAAAACCGCACGCAGTGTAAAGATTGTATCTGTGTTTGTATCGTAAGTCTCTACACCATCAATGAATAAAGATTTTAACTCATCGATCAGAGATCGGAGATAGACGTCGATATTGTTTCCCGGTGAGTTTGATCCATCAATAAGAAGAGGTGTCTGTTTGGGTCGAAAATTGCACCCCGGTTGACCAAGTCAAAGTCAAGGTCAACCCCAAGTCAAGCGGGCCCAAGCCCAAGCAAGTGGGCCCACGCCCAAGTCGAGCCCCGCGGCCGGTCTCCCCATGCCAAAATAAAAATCATGTAACAAATAATTTTGATATAATTTTGTGCATGAATGTAAGCAAAATGGGCATAAAGCTAAATTTTTGTAAAGCCCATGGCTTATGTGCAAAAAGAAATAGCACATGAGACATGGGATGGGCAAAATGTCATTTTTGTAAAGCCTAAGGAGCTATATGTAAATGTTTAAGCCTATATAAGGCAACATAATGATGAATAAAGGATACGCTTTTCATTCCCCCCAAAAAACTAGGGTTCCTGTGTCTCCATCTCCTTCCTCAAGGTTCTAAACCTTCTTCTTTGTTTTGAATTAAATCAAGAGTTTTACTCTTCCTTTTACAAAACTAAATAGTCTTTCACCACAAAATCCACAAAGGGGAACTCAGATCTCCTATCAGATCTCAAAAATAAAAGATTTTTAAAATCCCATACTTCTTGTTCTTCAAGATCCAGCCGACAGAAGAGAATGAAGGAGACCCATCTCCAAAAATCCCACTTTGGAGAAAATCCAGGGCTCAAGGGAGAAGCCCCTTTATCAGCTCCAAAAATATCTTAGGAGTTCAACTCCATAAGTCAAATCGGGAGCACAGCTCCCAGTCCAGAGACCAAGTCCCTTTTACTGCTGACGCCTAGCGCCCACGTGCCAGGCACGTGGGGCGCTGGCGCTATGGCGCACAGCGCCCGCGTGCCAGGCACGTGGGGCGCTGGCGCTCTGGCGCACAGCGCCCGCGTGCCTGGCACGTGGGGCGCTGGCCCATGCATCCTTTGGATGCCCTTTCCTTTTTTTCATATATACCATATATATATACACACACATGCACGCACATACTCCACAACACTCTCCCTGTTAGAAAAAAATTTCTAACGGGACGCTGCCCCGCACCACACAAGGGGGCTGCTAGCTCCCTTGACCCCCAGCCCGCTATCCGTAAAACTCTGCGGGGCCTCCGATATATCTAAAACCCCTTCAAAACACAACACTGCACATTGAGTTCGCATGACCAGTTTAACCCGTTAATCAGAGGTTCCCTGGCTGCAAAGACGAGGGGTAATTAACGGCAGCTTAGTCCGTGGCTGCCGGAGATTCGGATCCCCGCAATCAATAAACCCCAGCCTACCCTAGGTAGGGGGAATCTGTAATACGCCTGACAAGTGCGCGCGTATTCCCATCTCAATGGGGTGGCGAAAAACACCCTACAGATTCTGGCACGCCCGATGGGACCAATCTCTCCTCCCATAGTTCGGGTTAAACGTTCGTGCAAACTCAATCAATATACATATCTATATTTATACTAAAATAATGCTCTTTCATGCAGGTTTTCAAGCAATCACTTCTCAACAATGTCTCCAAAGATGAACTCAGCTACCATCTCTTACACGATGAAGATAGACGCCAGGACGGTCCTCCCGGCAAGTCTCGGACGACAGTGGGAAGAACCGCTGCTACAATTTGGGTCTATTCTGTTTTTCTCGGCTAATGCCATCCCTGCACTTGAAGCTCCGGTAACCGACAAACCGGCCTCGAAAGTCAAGAGGCCAAATGTTGTGGTCTCGAAGGTGCCCCAGCCCAAACGTAAATCCGTTTCCGAACGACTCTCCATCTCTCCAGCTGGGGGCAAGGCCGTCAACGTCAACAAAGCAACAGGGCATCTTAAGCAAGCTCCAGCGGTACCCTCGACAACTGCTCGATTGGGTATCTTCTTTAAGCTCCCTATTAATCGACTCACGGTGGCTTCCCAGAAAACGGATGCCCGCCAAGCCCTCAAAATCGAGAAGCTAAGGCAGAAAAGGCTCAGATACAGAGCCAACAAAAGGGCTAGGGCTCACGCTAGGCTGAGCTTCATAAGGCTCCAAGAACGGGGTTACCCCGCCAAAGATAAAGAGCCGTCTGGATATATGGTCCACACTGTCTACATGGTCGGACATGAAGAAACGAACCCTCCTATGCTTCACAGCCATGGTGATGATATGGTGGACGCTACCCAACGTCGACTCGATCTAAATGATGAAGAGCTCGCTAAGGCAGATAAGCCAAAAGAGCCCGGGGTTCCTGGGGAATTGAGCTCAGGCAATAAGGACGACCCGGTTGTCATAACCGGAACTACAGAACAAGTATTATTCTGATGGCTTCAGGGGCAGCTTCAGGACAGGGATGAGAAGTTAGCCAAGGTACAGTCTAAGGTCGACGAATCGGCAAACGTCGCGGCAGATCTCGCGACCCAAGTCGTCCGATTGCAATTACAGCAGAATCAAATTTTGGTTCATGATCCAGGGATTGATACCCATAGGCAGCCAACTGATACCCCCTTCAGCCTAAGAGCGGAACGCCTTCGCGAAAAACGGCCGCAATCAACCTCCAGTCCCTCCGATACATACACCAAAGGGGAATCGCCTCTGAAAGAGAAACTGGATAAGGTCTATTCCTTCAAAAGGGACAAAGTCCGCAAGATATTCAAGGACGCCCAAAGAAACGGTCTACAACTGCCAAGATCAAAGAGGCCACAAGAAGGGAATATGACTAGCAATCCCATATACTGCCCATATCATAGAATGGTGAGTCATACCATCGAAGACTGCTATATTTTCAAAGATTGGGTGGAGAACCAATACAGACTTGGGAAAGCCCCACAGTCGTCAGATGTACCGACAAGCCACAAAGCTACGGTCATCAACATAACTCCTCCAAGATCAAAGTTCAAGGAGCTGGGATAAGCAAGCTGACCACCACGTCGTTAAACTGGGAACGACCAACCACCACGTCGTTAAACTGGGAACCGCTGACCACCATGTCATTAAACTGGGAATAATCGACCTCTAAGTCATTAAACTGGGGATGTAAAAATGTGTAAATAAAAATATATATATGTATATGTATATATATATATAAAAAGTCAAAATGATGGGGCAACTCGTAATAAAAATCAGCGAGTAAAAATAACAATAAAAATAAAGCCGAAATGATGGGGCAACTCGCAATAAAAATCAACGAGTAAAAATAAAAATGAAAATAAAGCCGAAATGATGGGGCAACCGCGAATAAATAACCGAAATGATAGGGCAATCGCGACCTTCGCGATAAGAAAAGCTGAAATGATAGAGCAATCACAGTAAAAAAAAGGCGGATGATGAGTCGCTCCTGATACCATATTTCAGTACAGCAATGCAGACACCAACCAAATTCCAAATTCCCAAACGGCGAATGATGAGTCGCTCATGGTACCATATTCCAGTGCAGCGATACAGATGCCAACCAAATTCCAAATTCCCAAACGGCGAATGATGAGTCGCTTCTAGTACCATATTCCAGTGCAGCGTTGCAGACGCCGACAATTTCCCAAAATTCTTCCAGCTCGACGGTTAGTCCCAAAATTAACTACCATATACAATCCACGGGCTCAAATAATTCTCATCATACCAATACCCCACCGCAATCATCAGTCCAGCGGTCAGTCTCCGCCCTTGGAATTATGCTCCATTGGGAAGACCCACTCATATGTCCTCACGATGCATGAGGAGAACAAACCTTCATGGGATCCTTACGACTCACAAAGGAAAAACACACTTAGGGGTCCTCATGACTCCTAAGGAGAAAATACACCTAGGGGATCCTTACGACTCGTTGGGAGAAAATGCTTTTATGGGACCCTTACGGCCCATAAAATTGAAAAGCCTTAGGTGATAGGGATCTAAACCTGTCTCCTAAGCCATCGCTTCCCAATAGGCAATGGCGAATGATGAGTCGCTCCTGGTACCATATTCCAGTGCAGCTAAGCAGACGCCGGCCAGAATCCAAATCCACAAGTGGCGAATGATGAGTCGCTCCTGGTACCATATTCTAGTGCAGCAATGCAGATGCTAACCAAATTCCAAATCTCATACCCCAACGGCGAATGATGAGTCGCTCCTGGTACCATATTCCAGTGCAGCGATGCAGACGCCAACAAAGTCCTGAATTTTTCCGGTCTTACGGTCTGGATCATACATCCTGTAAAACCGTATACAATCCACAGGCGTAAAACGATCCCAATCTCTCCTAAGTCCTACCGGCGAGACCACATTCAAAGTCCCACTGGCGATGAAGATTCAAAAAAAAAAGGTATGCCCACAAGCAAAATGGGCACGGATGAAAACCCGAAAGAGCTCCGTAAGTAAAAACAGCAGGACTGCCGGCGAGTTTGTGAAAACCCGAAAGGGCGCAAACTCGTGAAAAAGATATGAAATGCACTCGCAAAGTCCTCTCGATTTTGTGAGGAGAAATTTCCTGCGTGAGATCCTTACGACTCACGAAAGAGCAACACACTTAAGAGTCCCTACGACTCCTAAGGAGAAAATACACCTACGAGATCCATTCGACTCGTAGAGAGAAAATTCTTTTATGGGACCTTTATGGCCCATACAATTGAAAAGCTTTAGGTGATAGGGATCTAAACCTGTCTCCTAAGCCACCAATTTCTAAATCCTCCTGGGGCAAATGATGAGTTGCTCCTGGCATTATTCCAGTGCAGCAATGCAGATGCCGACCCATAAACAAATTCCCAAGTCTTCCCGGGGCAAATGATGAGTTGCTCCTGGCATTATTCTAGTGCAGCAATGCAGATGCCAAACCAAAATCCCCAAATCCTCTCATGGCAAATGATGATTTGCTACTGGTACCATATTCCAGTGTAGCGATGCTGATGTCAACCCAAATCAAATCAAACCAACAACCTCTGCGGTGGAATCATGCTTCGTTCCAGAATCAGCGACACTTCGTGCCGGGGACAAATCGAACAGCGACACTCCGTGCCGCGGACAAGTCGATCAGCGACACTCCGTGCCGGAGACAAATCGATCAACGACACTCCGTGCCGGGGACAAGTCGAACAGCAACACTCCGTACCGGGGACAAGTCGACCAGCGACACTCCGTGCAGATACGCCGAGGGAAGAGGAGGAAGGATACCCATCTCCAAAAATCCCACTTTGGGGAAGATCCAGGGCTCAAGGGAGAAGCCTCTTTATCAGCTCCAAAAATATCTTAGGAGTTCAACTCCATAAGTCAAATCGGGAGCACAGCTCTCAGTGCAGAGACCAAGTCCCTTTTACTGCTGACGCCTAGCGCCCACGTGCCTGGCACGTGGAGCGCTGGCGCTCTAGCACACAGCGCCCACGTGCCAGGCACATGGGGCGCTGGCGCTCTGGCACACAGCGCTCGCGTGCCTCCGTGCCGGGGACAAGTCGATCAGCGACACTCCGTACCGGGGACAAGTCGATCAGCGACACTCCGTGCAGATATGCCGAGGGAAGAGGAGGAAGGAGACCCATCTCCAAAAATCCCACTTTGGGGAAGATCCAGGGCTCAAGGGAGAAGTCTCTTTATCAGCTCCAAAAATATCTTAGGAGTTCAACTCCATAAGTCAAATCGGGAGCATAGCTCTCAGTGCAGGGACCAAGTCCCTTTTACTGCTAACGCCTAGCGCCCGCGTGCCTGGCATGTGGGGCGCTGGCCCACACATCCTTTGGATGCCCTTTCCTTTTTTTATATATACTGTATACATATACACACACACGCACGCACATACTCCACGACACTGTCCCTGCTAGAAAAAAATTTCTAACGGGGCGCTGTCCCGCACCCCGCAAGGGGGCTGCTAGCCCCCTTAACCCCCAGCCCGCTATCCGGGTAGCAGGACCCCCGTAAAAACTCTGCGAGGCTCCCGATATATCCAAAACCACTTCAAAACACAACACTGCACATTGAGTTCGCATGACCAGTTTAACCCGTTAATCGGAGGTTCCCTCGCTCCAAAGGTGAGGGGTAATCAACGGCAGCTTAGTCCGCGGCTGCCGGAGATTCGAATCCCCACAATCAATAAACCCCAGCCTACCCTAGGCAAGAGGAATCTGTAATGCGCCTGACAAGAGCGCGCGTATTCCCATCTCAATGGGGTGGCGAAAAACACCCTACAATATCATAAAGTAGGATTGATCCATAGCAAACAAGGAGACAGATTATAAACTAGCATTACAACGGGCTATGTGTTATGGCTTCCATCCATATAGTTGAATGGGAAGAAGCCATCACTAGCGAGTCCGATCCTGACATTGCGAGGATCACTACTGAATATTTCGTGCCTCCTATCGAAATCCTTCCATGCCGGTGAATCTCCTGGATGACTCATTTTTCCATCTTCACTTGGAGCAGCACGGTGATGCCAAATCATTGACTCGGATGTTTTCTTGCACCTGAATAGCCTCTGCAGCCTCTGTGTTATGGGAAAGTATCGTGCTATCTTAACAGATATATCTGGCTTCTTATCAGATTCTTTCAGCTTATACATGCCCTCTCCGCATGTTGGACACTATTTCAAATCTGAATTCTCTTTCCGGTACAATACGAAATCTTTAGGACATGCATGAATCTTCTCGCACTTCAGACCCAAATCAGATATCATCTTCTGGGCTTCGTACCAGCTGTCGGGCACGTTATTTCCCTGGGGCATGGAATCTTTCATGAATTTCAGAAACATCGTGAATGACTTATTGCTCATCCATTTAGGCACTTAATCTGGAAAAGTTGGACGAACCATGATAGGGTTGAATACTTTGCATTCTCATAAATTAGTCTTCTAGCATCATTCATGAACTTTTCATACTTATCCGCACGCGGTCCTTAGCCGGAATGAATGTCATCTTCGATAGGAATACTATCACCTAAGGTAGCCTCTACCATATCCTCCATTTCTTCTCCTGGAAAGAAATTATCGTGTTCTTCTTCTTCTTCCGCATTACCATCTTCTCCTTCTTCTTCTGCCACATTACCGTATTCTTCTTGTCTTTCTCGTGATTTAGCCAAGTTGTATAAAATCTAATAAAACCATGTTTAACGATGTGAGGCTCCACGATTTCTACCTTCTGCCAGAACTTATTCCCGTATCTATTGCACGGGCAGAGAACTTCTCCAACATGATCTTATTATGTGCGCGTGCAAATTCAATGAAAGCAGCAACTCCTGCGATAAACTTAGATTGCATGAATTGTTGCCAATCCGCGTACATCCAGTCCTTAACTCTGATGTACTCATGGGACATGTTAGACTGTATAACATATAAATTGTAAGTTATGGTGACTATATTAAGAAATCTAAGAACGGGATGGTTACTGACAAAGAAGAAAATCCGTAGAAGCAAGTTTGTCACTGAAAAGAATAAATCATCGATAAACAAAATTAGATTTGAAGATACCCAAGTATGAGTTGTATTCTGTGTATATGTATTTCAATTTATGATTTTGCTTAAGTGTAGGGTTGTTAGTGTGTATGCGCTTTTTGTGTGTGTTTGTTGTGTATTCGTATTGTATGTGTGTATTTCGGCTGTCGGGGGTAAGGCTTCTATCTCATTAAGAATGTATAGAGCAGACACCCATTCACTTGTGCTTTCATCCGTTTCGAGTAAATTTCGGCAGCACCTCTCCGCTGTTCTCCGAGTACACTGTAATAGAATAGATAATCATTTTAATACTGTGAAACAATGTTGAAATGAACATCTAATCTATCTTTGTACATGGAGAACCAGCGGAAAAGTACCGACGAAATAACTCGAAACGAATGAAAACACAAGTGAATGTAGGTGTTTGTTTTATACATTCCTAACTTGTCCACACTGGACAAATCTATTGGTTATCATACGATTGAATCTTCTCATCACATAGACCACACGACGGATGTTAGTACCGAACTATACCGTCCGATAGTTAACAACCTTCGTATAGTTCTATATCACGACGAACATCGAACATATGTTAACCGATAGACGGGGACTAAGTCGCGCTTTGATTTTCACATATGAGTATCGATGAGAATATGAAAGTTTCATATTATCATCGAGTATCATATATTAGTTTTAACTTGAACATTTAATTTGAATAGGTTTTATGTTTACGTTTCATTTTTAAGAGTTTGAAGTTTAAAGTTTAGTGTAAATTTTGCTTGCGTTTACGGTAAAATTGTGCGTTTACGTTATCATCGAGTATCCTACTAAAGGAACTAGTACACCCTAAATCCTAACCCTAATTAACCCAAATTATCACCATAACTCAAATTATCCCTAATTAACCCAATTAACCCAAATTAACCTAATTAACTCAAATTAATCCTAATCATCACCCTAACTCAAAGTATCCCTAATTAACCCAAAATTAACCCAAATAAACCCTAATCAACACCCTAACACAAATACACTCTATTTTACCTAATTAACCTAAATTAACCCTAGCCCAAACCCTAACCCAATTAATCTAACCCTAATCATCATCGAAACCCCAACCCAAATTAACTCTAGCCCAAATGTAACAACCCTAAACTTTCTGTACGAATTTTTTTCAAAATACAAAAGGGAGTACCTAAGTCTGAGCACAAGTTATAAATTAAATTTGCTTTTTAACAGCAAGAAAAAGCTTGTAGCTCATTGGTAAAGACCTTGCACTGCTGAGACATAGCACCTGAGTTCAAATCCCATCAGCCATATATTATTTTTATTAATTTTTCTCTTAAATTTTTAGAAGCTTAAAGGTTTGCACGTGCACCGCACGTAAAATGAAAAGACACAATAAAAACAAACATGTGGAAAATTCTATTTATACAGCGTAGGAATGGCCCCAATCCAAGCCCCATCCCCTCCAAGATGACCGGTGAGATCGTGATTTAGGCCAGCACCATCGGTCCAAACCGTACCAAATGCTCCCAAAATTTAACCCCAGCCCCCCTTGACCTACCCCACTATCCCCATGTTGTTTGATTTCTCTGCATTTATCCAGAAAATGATAAATCCCCTTTTTAATCCATTTTTAATGCACATTTTAATTCTATTCATCATTAACCTAAATCCTAATTTTTCCTATAAATATCATACCACATTTCTCCCCTCCTCATTCAGAATTTCCTCACAAAAAAGATCTATAAAATTTCCAAGTCCCAAGCTGTGCAAGTGGAGTTAGCAAAGGGCGAAGATCCGACGACGTTTCAAGGAAATTCCGGCGATGAAACGACGCCCCGACGGTTCCAATAGCTTCCCATCTCTCTTCTCTTGTTCTCTAGCTTGTAATTCCCCTCTCCCCCTCTCTTCTCCTATTTTAAAAAGTCTCATTTCTAAAACCCGATGGAAGCGGAGTTAATCCGACTTCCGATTCGGTTTTTCTTTAAAAATTCTATTTTTCTTAAACAATAAAATACCATACCCTCATATAATATTTAACAAATATTAAAAAACACATTAAAATAAGTTTCATCTCAAATGAATCTTTTATGCAACTTTTACCGTATTTTTACGGTAAAATACCACATACTTTATTTTCGACACAAATCAACATAATACTTGTATTACCTTTAGATAACTCGCGAGCTAATGACCTACCTCATCACAACACACATTTTTAGTATAGCACGATAAAATTTTGGGAATATAGTTATGGGATAATATGACATTACAAATAAATACCATCAAACTTGCAAAACTATTTCTTTAAAAAGTGTGTTAATCAATTCCTTGCAATTGCACCTCAACAACCCACTTTTGGGGACCCCGCTCGGGATGGTGTGGATTATCGCGCATCCTCAGATTTAGTAGAGCGAGATGCAGACCTCAGAAAGGAGCATTCGATCTCAATGGAATTTTAATACATTTTTCTTTAGAAAATGAGATTTCTACAAAAAATAAATAAAATTTATTTTTATTAAATATATATATATATAACTATTATCAAAATATTTACTTTAATTATATTATATAAATATTCCAAGTTTTCTAAATCAAAGCAATCACCCTTACAGGAAAATACCATTTCAATTCAGTGCAAAATTCCAATATTTCAATAAAATACCATATACAATGAAAATTAGGTTCTACTCACTAGAAAGTTCACTTTTATAAAATATACATCTATGAAAACCCTAAAGACGATAATTAAATACTTGAGGTGTATTTTGAAAATATATCAAAACTATTTTTACATAAAAACCCCTCAAGTTATACTAAATTACAATAAGGACCCTAATAAATATAGGTTTAAGGGGGACCAATTCTCTTGAGCCTCAGGGAGCCGGAGAAAGTGGGTGCTTGCCTATCTAAGATAGACAATCTAACAATGGTGTTACCAACACGGTAATTGTCTTGGAAAAAGACACAAATCATGCCGTCCATGTGCAGCAGTTATCGATAATTCCAAAACAATCAGGACTTCAATTCTGTTTAAAAGTCTGACTCGGTTCGAGTGACGGGCAAATATACAATCCATCTGACTTGAATATGATTCAAGTATAAACTACAATACAAAATAAATTAATGAATCCGTCTATTCAATCTATATCAATCTATTTTGACTGAACCGAACCATGGATATACCCCGATTGCATGACTATCCATTTATATCCATTTCATTTACTGATATCATGGTTTCGGCAAGTCTTCCATTTATTACAAGATAATACAATACCATCAGTACAATCAATACAATCAGTACAATCAATACAATCAATACAATAAATATTATGTGGTTTATAAAGGGGTGAACTGGTACGGAACATGTTAAAGGTGGCACGAGGTGGTCACTAAAGACGTAATTATATCCATGCCGTTGTTCCGTGGTATTTTCGACGGAACCTTGTACTACGGGTTACCAAAGTCCACGGTGTAAATTGGACTTCTCTCGAATACACTGGCATATTCTGTACCAAACTACAACAATTACGTTAGTATAACAAATATAATATTATCTATTTTACCTGTTCTATTCTCTGTCTATTCTCTCCTTCTTTCTTTGGGACTTACCGAGCAATTGTTCGCTGACGACATTCCTATTTCTCTTCTTCTTTGGAATGTTGTCAGGAGGAGCTGTAATACCCAGTTTTCTTTGAACATATTTCCCGAATTTATAAATAAAAGTTTCCCAAAATTTTTCTATTAGAAAATTCCTATAAATAATTTCCTACGTTTGTTAATATTAATTTACTAACTTTTATTTAATTAAATCCTTCTAGTTCTTTTCCTAACCCTTTCCTTTAACCCTCAGCCCAAAACCAAACTCTCTTTTTCATTTTCTTTTTCTTCCAGCCCAGCCCACGAGCCCGTTCCCTAACCCTACCCACACCCGACCCGACCCGCATCTCCCCAACTCCTTTCTTCTTCCTCTCTTCTTGTTCGCTTTCCGGCTCTTTTCTTCGCCTCCACGTAACGAGCCCTACACCCGCGAGATCCGCTCTCCAACGGCCACGACGACCGCGCCCACTCCCTCAACTACCCTGCGAGATCTCTCCCCCTCCCCACGGCTTCCCTCTCTCGTCCTCGCCCCACGTCCTCCATCTCCCTCACGCTAACCACGAAGCCCATGCCCACCTCTACAACGACGAAGCCCACGATCCTAAAAACCCTCGCACGCCCCGCGCTCACCCATGACGAGCTCTCCCAACTCCCCAGCCTTTCTTCTTCTTCTTCTTCACCACACGTTTTCCATCTCCTTCTTCCCCGATCTCGAGCCCTTCCCTTCACCCTCGCCTACCCCGAGCTCCCCTCTACCTCACCTCATCTCCTCGACCTTACCTCACCTCTCCTCATCTCCTTCTTCCCCGACGACCCAACCCCGAGCAACTCTGCTACTTTCGAACCCACGCTCGTCGCCGCCCTTCCCTCCGCGCAACACCGTCGCCTCTGCTTACCAAGCACGTTCCCACTCCTCCACCTCTTATATCTTAGAGCACTCACTTTCTTCGCATCCACCACCATCGTCGAACACCGCCAGAGCCACCTCCGACTGCTCCTCTACCAATAACCCACGCCGCAACCTCCATCACCTCCACCACCTCTCTGCCGACACCACTACCTAACAGCCACCACCGAGCCTTCAATCTCATCGCCGAAGAGCCCCTGACCCACACAAAATCAACACCCATCTCCTCCTAGGCACCACCGACGAGCTCCTCTCGCCTCCAACCTCTGCTCACCGTCGAAGCACCCCTCTCCTCCACTGCAACTGAGCCCACTATACGCTGCACCACGCACTCCGTCGCTGACAAGCCTGAGCCCCTGCAACTGCAACTTCCCCGACCCCTCATCTCCAAGCCAAGCTCCGCAGTGTGTAGCCGAGCTCAAACTATTGTCGTGTCGTGTCGTGCGTGTGTCGAACCCGCCTCCGCACCTCCCCCACGCCACGGCTGCACCACCGCGTACCCACTCCCCATGCCATGTCGTGCCTAGCCCCATGCCACACACCAAGCCAGGACTACGCCCACTACCGTGTCACACCCACATCGTCACCATGCCCAGTACCAGATCTCCACGCATCGCGCTTGCGCCACGCTCCGTGTTCAGCATCGCATCGTCTCGTGTGTCGAGACGAAGTCCGCAAGTGGTGTCGCTTCTATATCAGCGACCGAAAGCAAGTGAAAATCCGATCACTTGCTTTACATGCTAGTGTTCTTTTAAGTGGATCATTAGGTTTTAAATTGTAATGATATTATTGCATACGTATCTACATCATTTAATAATCGTACACTAATTAAGTGCTCGACACAAATTCCTAGATCAAAACTTAATTGTTATGACGGAACTTAAGCATAACGGTTTGCCCTAGCGATAAAAAATACTGTGTTAAGAGTTGGCTCGAAAATACGGACCCTAACGCCGTGAAATATCATCCCCGTTTAGATCCGTCAAATCTGAAATATTCTGTACCTGAAATTTGTGAAAATCATAATAAATTGGTTACACACCTGAATGTTATGTTCGAGGGCTCATATCGAAGACGACTCCACGATATAGAACCCCATATAATTTACAATCTGTTTCTATTTTATAACGGTGACGAAAACTGTTCGGGAGTACGGCTCTGGACTGCAGTCCAGAGCAGCACTGCGTGTAGACACTTGGAATGAAATGCTTTTACATCTCTGTGTGAAAATGGTATTGTGTGGAACCCTATACCGTAGTGAAGATGAATCTGTTAGCTAACTATTGGAAGTGGTTTCGTTCGTTTTTACCATCGTTTTCTATTTTAATCACATTTTAAACCATCAT
This sequence comes from Agapanthus africanus, assembly GCA_030015575.1. Classification (NCBI taxonomy): domain Eukaryota; kingdom Viridiplantae; phylum Streptophyta; class Magnoliopsida; order Asparagales; family Amaryllidaceae; genus Agapanthus; species Agapanthus africanus. The sequence continues at coordinate 165,988,225 of JASDDO010000028.1, read as the reverse complement.
TACATACTGCTGTTCCAAGCAGGGATTTTGTCATAAATAATACATAACTCCTAGCACACGGTGGATTTTGTCAATACGTCTGATGAGTTGGAAACCTAAATGTTAAACCTAAATATCATCCAACCGTAGCGTCACCTAATTATGCTCCCAACTGGGAGTAAAGCGTGTTACGAAACAAACTTCCAGTTCAGAAACTGTAATTCCTGCAGTAAACACTTAAAATGAAATGACCATAACTAGCAAACCTGAAACCCAATTGACACGAAACCAATTTTGATGTATATATGATTAAATATGCTGCCTACTCCTTTTATATCGTTTTGCTTAATCATGCACGTGTGATTTTATATGAATTTTCTAGTCCAACCAACACCGGTTACTCATATGTTTTAGCAGTGCATTTACTATATCCCCATCATGTGCATGATTGTCTTACCCGTGTAAATAGTGTTCATTTGCATCAATAATCTAGTGACCGTGTTACATTACTCAGTGATAAATATTAGTGATTGGATTGTGCCAAGTACATTAGTGTAAAAGCGTGAATGAACAAGTGAAGTGAAGCATACTTGTACACAATCAGCGGAACCAAATAGTTATTGCATTGTCGACGCCTATGGAACATATATAAGTGTAACTATAATTGGAATGGGACGGTTATGGAAACACTTATATTAGTGTCATAAGTAAGACATTGAGTACTGTCCATTTATCTTGAATACCAGTCGAGCCATGCATGATGGAGATCATGTCTCCAGTTCTCGCGTAGACTTATCATGGAGCGACTAGTATTTGGGTTCATGGTTGGTGTTTGATGTAAACCGCGGGTTGTTCCCCTCCGAAAGACGCGACGGAGACGCGACAAACGTCTTGCCTGAATTTTGGGGTAGATACTAATTGTTGCTATCCGTCCACCTCTCCGAAGATACCAAGTTGATTTATGGCACCATGTATCGAAGGTTTAAACGGATGCGGCCGATGTAGCAGATTTCGTCAGATTCTCCCTCATTTGAGGGGGTTTTGATTGTGGGGACGCTCTTCCCTGCAGGCGCAAGCCCCTACAGTTAATCACGCTACCGCATCGTGGTAACAACTTTCTCCTTCTCTAAATGGTCACTTCGTGTCGTGGGTGTTTGTTTTGTGTTTGGTTGTCCGTGGATTATATACGGAGACTAAGTTATGTTGTCGCCCGTAGGACATGGACTAGTCCAAATCCGTATCTTTCTTAGATTTGGGTTTTAGGGGTTTGGGTTTAAGGATACGTTAGCCTTATTTGAGACTAAGATCGACTTAAACATTTGTTAAGGATACGTTAGTCTTATTTTAGACTAAGATCGACTTAACAGGATCGTTTAGATCCGACAAGAGAGCAATTGGGCTCTATTGTTTAGTTTAGTGACATTGCGGTCAATAATTAGTTTAGGGACATTACGGTCCACCGTTAGTTTAAAGACATCACGGTCGAGGTTAAGTACATCATAGTCCGTAGGTTTAAGGACCCCACAGTCCGTTGTTAGTTTTAAGACATTACGGTTGAGCTTAAGGATATCATAGTCCATGAGTTTAAGGACCTCACAGTCCGATGTTAGTTTAAAGACATCATGGTCAAGGTTAAAGACATCATAGTCCACGAGTTTAAGGACCCCACGGTCCGTGAAATGTGTGGTTGTTGGGACTCGTCACCTCTTTGAAGACGTTGAGGAATTACAACGACGAATATCAAAGGAGTGAAGAGATGTACTCTTGAACCAAGGTGAGTTGGTTGAAAGAGCAGATGTGCTCAATTCGAGATAAGTTGAGGACTTATGGCCAGAATTGGGATAAGTCCAATTAAAAATGTTTAACATTTTATTTTTGTTCTGGCTATTAAGCTTTTATTTGGGCTCGGCCCTTTTAATAATGCTAAGCATTGAATTCTGACATCTTTTGTCTTCATCAGAACAGATTGTGTTCTGACAATGCGCCACGTAGCGTGCCAGGCACTTTGCGCCAGCTAAAGAGTGCATTGCGCTTCTGTCAGGTAACGCACACGAAGAGGACACGTATCGCACTTAGCGTTGAGCGCTAGCTTATTAGCGCACTGCGCTTTTAATTTATGAGCGCTCTGCGCTGATTTAGGGGCGCACCAGTGAGTGACACATGGCGCGCTTGGCGCTGAGCGCCAGTCCATGAACGCGGTGCTCTATTTTAAAAGCACAAAGCGCAAATGGTGTCTATGGTTGACACGTGGCATGTTTTGGCGCTGAGCGCCGGTCCAAGAAGCGCAATACATAAGTGCAAGGCACTTTACAATAGCGCAAAGCGCTTATGATCAATTTTAAGATTAAAGAACAGATTTATATTCTTCAAAGGAGGCTTTGCCTCAAGATCCAAGAACAAAAGTTCTTGTTTTTATAAAAGGCTCTGCCTTTATAGATCAAAAGATCTGTGAGTGAAGTATTTTACTTCTTTTTATTATTTCATGATTAGATCTTTGATCTTTTCTTTTTTATTAAAGACCTTGGTCTTTTTCTTAGATCTCTGATCTTTTTAGAAGATAGTTCTTCTTTTTACGGGATGGTTTCATCTCTATTATTCAAGAACATAGTTCTTTTTACCGTAAAGATGAAGAAAAATCTTCTTTTTTCTAAGAGCTTTCTCTTCTTTTGCAGAGGGTTTTTCTCTCTCTTTTTTGTCTCTGAGACTTGAAGTCTAGGGGCCTTTATATAGGGCCAATTGATTTGTTAAATCAGTTTTAAGAGATCTTTCTCTGATTGATTTGGGAATATTTCCCACCGTTGGATTTTTTATCCTAAGGCTTCTGCTTTACAGAACATAATTTTCTTGTTTTAATAAGATTGGAAAGATCTTTCTATAACAGAATTTTAGTTCGATTAATTAATAATTTATTATTAGTAGATCTTTTGATCTGACGGTGGGGGAATTTTTAATTCCAGCGCTGGCGCACCTTGAGCTAGCGCACCTACGTTCGACACGTGACGCGCAGCGCAACTACACTAGCGCACCCGTGTTTGACACGTGGCACGCACCTGTATTTGACACGTGGCACACAGCGCGCAGCGCGTAGAATCTGAAGCGTTGCTTCAATTTAAATTTTGAATTTTGAAGCAGAGCTTTGCTCTGATTGGGGGTGCGCTGCCTAGGGCGCAGCGCACCTGGCGCTAGCGCTTCTGCGCTTGACACGTGGCGCGTAGAGCGCTGAAGCTGAAGCGTTGCTTCAATTTTAAATTTTGAAACAGAGCTTTGCTCTGATTGGGGGAATCGGAAGCGTCGCTTCATTTCGAATCTTGAAATTTGAACAGAGCTTTGCTCTGACTGGGGAAACAAATGCCCCCCTACCGTTGCGCTTACGTGGCCCAAACGTGAGTGCAGCGGTGGTAGCATCTCAGCCGTTGGATCAACTTTTGGAAGTTGAAGCGGCTCTGAATGCCTATAAATAGGACATTTGGTCTCCTGGATGATTTTCATCTCCTCCTTGAGAATTATCTCTTCGTCAGAGCATTTCTCTCCTGTTGAAAACTTTTAAGAGCCAGAACTCTGTTAAAATTTAGGTCATTTTTAAAACCTTCACTAAATTAGGGTTTTACCCATTAACAGAGCTTTGCTCTTCATAGATCTTTGATCTAACGAGAACCCTTTTAGGGTTCCACTAAAAGAGCTTTACTCCCATAGATCTAAAGAGATCTTTTGTTGGGGTTCCTTAACCCATGCATCAGAGCTCTGCTTTTTTGTTAGATTTTCTTAATCTTGGATAAGAACTCTTAAGAGTTTTTTCATGGATCTTGAAGATCCCAGAATTTTTTAATTTACAATGATTTTAATTAATTCTTGATGGATTTTTCCATCATCATTACAGAGTCAGGCTCTTAGCATTCTCAGGGAATCTCTTTTAAATTCCTTTCATAATTGACTCTGACGAATGCCATCCCTGTTTGTAGAGCATTGCTCTCAAGGAGTTTAACTCTTCGACTCGAAAGGTCGCTTATCAAATGAGATTCCCTTTTCAGGATTTTTCACAAATTCGAATTTATTAGGTGTCATAATTAAGATTTGTTGCCTGTTTTTTAATAAGAGTTTGCTTAATCGGTCTGTCCGCTAATTCTTATTGATTTTCTTTTTCAGGAGTTATGGACGCCCATATGTACGACCTCGACGAGATTATCTCTTACGGAGACATCCGCTCACTCGGCCGTTCTCAAAATCGAGAATTCACAAACGCCGAGTGTGCCGAAATCATGAGTCGCTTTGACGCATACAATGGTCGGCTGCTTCCTCGACGTTCCTCTCTCCTGAAGCTATTGTGAGAGCGATCTGGGAAGCGCTTCCTTTATTTTGTACCGGCGTGCCGCTTAGGGCATTGCAAGCCGCCGAGGATAAGGTGCACTCAGTGTATCTGATGAGCCTAATCTCAAAGAGAAGGCGAGACAATCTTATTGATCTCCTACATCAGGCTTTTCAACAGTCGGCCATTCTTGCTGCCTATCGGAGGGTGGAGGACATCCGTAGGGATCCCGACGCTTGTGATCGTGAAAGAAAGCATACTAGGATGGTTCGAAAGGCTTGGAAAATTCTGGACAAAGTCACTTTTGAGTTCCTCAATCCATACCCTGGATCTGAGGTTTTGCCATTGTAATTATTTTGATAATGTTTCTGTTTACTGCTTTCCTAATTGTAAAAGCTTTTTTTTTGAAGTATGAATGGCAAGTTTCTCATTTCAGCTTGTTTTATGTACTAAATCTTTTGCGCATGCATGAATGGGTACGTCTCGAACGCTTAATTAAATGCAGATCAGATGTTCTTTCTGTCGCTTTCTCCTCCTTGCTATGTTGTTGCCTTGTGATTTTAACAAGTGCGATCTGTAGATAGCATATAGCTGTCAATCTTGGGCTCTTTGTAGGGTGGTGATGGCTTAGAAAACAGGGTTAGGATCTGTCACCTAAGACTTTTCAACTTCATGAGCCGTGAGGGTCTCATAAAGAATTTTCTCCCTACCGGTCGAGAGGATCCCGTAGGTGTAATTTCTCCTTAAGAATCGTGAGGATTCCTAAGTGTGTTTTCTCTTGAAAGTCGTAAGGATCTCACAAGAGAATTTACTCCCTTACGAGTCGTGAGGACTCGCAAGTGATGGATGAAGTTGTCCTTATCCGCATTTCACGGAGTCAGGGGTTGCTCTGGATGCTTCCCACGAGTTCACTGCATTGTTCTACGAGGACCAGACTCCGCTCTGGACGTTTTCCAGGATACCGTAGTTTAAAGACCTCGCGATCGAGATTAAGGACATCATAGTCCGTGGATTTAAGGACTCCACAGTCCATTGTTTAGTTTTAATACATCACGGTCGAGGTTAAGGACATCATAGTCCATGAGTTTTAAGGACCTCACAGTCCAATGTTAGTTTTAAGACATCACGGTCGAGGTTAAGGACATCATAGTCCATGAGTTTAAGGACCTCACAGTCCAATGTTAATTTTAAGACATCACGGTCTAGGTTAAGGATATCATAGTCCATGAGTTTAAAGACCTCACAATCCAATGTTAGTTTTAAGACATCACGATCGAGATTAAGGACATCATAGTCCGTGAGTTTAAGGACCTCACAGTCCAATTTTTGCTCTGGATGCTTCCCACGGGTTCACTGCCGTGTTCGGTGAGGACCAGGCTCCGCTCTGGATGCTTCACACGGGGTCATTGCCGTGCTCTGCGAGGACCAAGATCCGCTCTGGACGTTTTCCACGGGGTCAGGAATGACATAATCCGCGTTCCACATAGCCAGGAATTTTGCTCTGGATGCTTCCCACGGGTTCACTGCCGTGTTCGGCGAGGACCAGGCTTCGGTCTGGATGCTTCACACGGAGTCATTGCCATGCTCTACGAGGACCGGGATCCGCTCTGGACGTTTCTCACAGGGTCAGGATTGACATAAGCCGCGTTCCACATAGCCAGGAATTTTTGCTCTGGATGCTTCCCACGGGTTCACTGCCGTGTTCGGCGAGGACCAGGCTCCGCTCTGGATGCTTCACACGGGGTCATAGTCGTGCTCTGCGAGGACCAAGATCCGCTCTGGACGTTTCCCACGGGGTCAGGAGTGACATAATCCGCGTTCCACATAGCCAGGAATTTTGCTCTGGATGCTTCCCATGGGTTCACTGCCGTGTTCGGCGAGGACCAGGCTCCGCTCTTGATGCTTCACACGGGGTCATTGCCGTGCTCTGCGAGGACCAGGATCCGCTCTAGACGTTTCCCACGGGGTCAGGAGTGACATAATCCGTGTTCCACATAGCCAGAATTTTTGCTCTGGATGCTTCCCACGGGTTCACTGCCGTGTTCGGCGAGGACCAGACTCCGCTCTGGATGCTTCACACGGGGTCATTGCCGTGCTCTGCGAGGACCAGGATCCGCTCTGGACGTTTCCCGCGGGGTCAGGAGTAACATAATCCGCGTTCCACGTAGCCAGGAATTTTGCTCTGGATGCTTCCTACTGGTTCACTGCCGTGTTCGGCGAGGACCAAGCTCTGCTTTGGATGCTTCACACGGGGTCATTGCCGTGCTCTGCGAGGACCAGGATCCGCTCTTGACGTTTTCCATGGGGTCAAAAGTGACATAATCCGCGTTCCACGTAGCTAAGAATTTTTGCTCTGGATGCTTCCCACGGGTTCACTGCCGTGTTCGGCAAGGACCAGGCTCTGCTCTGGATGCTTCACACGGGGTCATTGCCGTGCTCTGCGAGGACCAGGATTCGCTCTGGACATTTCCCACGGGGTCAGAATTGACATAAGCCGCGTTCCACGTAGCCAGGAATTTTGCTCTGGATGCTTTCCACGGGTTCACTGCCGTGTTCGGCGAGGACCAGGCTCCGCTCTGGATGCTTCACACGGGGTCAGAGTTGACATTATCTGCGTTCTACGTGACCAGGAAGGGTTGACTTTATCCGCATTTCACGGAGTCGGAGTTTGACTCTCGGTCATCTGTACACCGCCGAGTCATGGAACTGGGAGTTACCGCCGTTCCGCTTTGCTTGATATTGTGTCCGTTGTAATAAGACGAATGTTGAGATGATCTTCAGGCTATCTGTGAGCCGTTGAGATTTGGCTTCTTCTTCTGGTGAAGCCTGGAGAGGAAAGGTGTGATTCCCTCTTTGTTTGCACCCCTGGATCGTATACAGGGATTGATGTGATATCACCTGTAGGGCATAAATTTCATTCATTTTTTTATTTCTTTCCGCGATACTCTATCATTTCAGCTTTTATATCGCGAAGGTCGCGATTGCCCAATCATTTCGGCTATTTTTCGCGGTGCCCAATCATTTCGGCTATTTTTTTTATTTTTACTCGCTGCTTTTTATTGCGAGTTTCCCAATCATTTCGGCTATTTTGCATGCATATATTTTTACTTGCTGATTTTGTCTGCAAGTTGCCCCATCATTTCGGCTATTTCGTATGCATGTGTGGCTTGCTGGCTTTTCGCAGCAATCTCGGAATTAGACACCGATTTCGGCATCAGCACCGCTACTGCTGGGATATTGCCAGGAGCGAATCATCATTTGTCTCTGTCAATGTTGAACAAAGGTGGTTTAATAAACAGGGTTAGGATCCTGTCGACTAAGGCTTTTGACTTCATGAGCCGTAAGGGTCTCATGAAGGTATTTCTCCCTACAAATCGTGAGGATCTCGTAGGTGTGTTTTCTCCTTAGGAGTCGTGAGGATTCCTAAGTGTATGATCTCTTATAAGTCATAAGGATCTTACAAGAGTGTTTTCTCCTTGCAAGTCGAGAGGACTTACAAGGGCAGTTCACCGTGCAGACATATCCCTAGCCATGGATGGGACCTTGTTAGGGAAATGTTTATTCGCGCCCGCTGATTGTATACAAGGGTCGGTACTGAACTGCTTGTAGGGCAGTATCGGAGGTTGTGGGGCTGCTTAAGAACAGATTCAGATCCCTGTAGCTTAAGACTTTCAAATCTTATGAGCCGTGAGGGTCCCATAAGAGGGTTCTCCTTACGAGTCGTGGGGATCTTGCAAGTGTAATTTCTCCCTAGGGATCGTGGGGATCCCTAAGTGTGTTGCTCCCTTGCGAGTCGTAAGGATCTTACGCAGGTGGTTTCACTTTAGAAGGTCGAGAGGACCTTGCAAGTGTGTTTTAACGAGATTGCGCCCTTTCGGGTTTTCACAAAACTCACCGGTAGCCCTGCTGTTTTTACTCACGGAGCCTTTTCGGGTTTTCATCCGTACCCATTTTGCTTATGGACATACCGTTTTCTTTTTCTTTTCTCTTCTTTTTTTTTATTTTTAACGAGGCTGCGCCTTTTCGAGTTTTCACAAGACTCGCCGGTAGCCCTGCTGTTTTTACTCACGGAGCCCTTTTGGGTTTTCATATGTGCCCATTTTGCTTATGGACGTACCGTTTTCTTTTTCTTTTCTCTTTTTTTTATTCATTTTTTTTGTATCGGCTTTGGGACGCTGCAATCCATCGTAGCTTATCGACCTCTTGGTCAACGGCTAGTTTTAGGACATAGTGGTCCATTGGTAGTTTAAGGACGTTTCGGTCCGTCGTTAGTTTAAGGACGTTTCGGTCCGTTGTAAAGGAAGCCGGTTACTACTTATAGAGTTTGTGCTTAGGAAGATAACGAGCGGACATAGGCGTCGTCATCTATCATTGACCTAGGCCATGACTCGTCAAGCGTAGTACTTCTTCAGGAAGCGACCGTTTATTGGCCTAAAGGGCCTTTCGCCATGCATGTCCTTAAGTAGATAGGCTCCACCGTGGTAGACCTTGTCTATGATATATGGGCCTTCATAGTTCGGCTCGAATTTTCCCCGCTTGGCACGATTGGGGATCATAGATCTTTTGACCACTAGCACGAGTTCGCCTTGGCGGAATGTTCTTGGCCTAGCCAATCTTTCGTATGAGCGCGTCATCTTTGCTTTATAAGCTTTCAGATTTTGTTGCGCTATGAGCCGGGTTTCATCAAGGGCATCGAGCTCCTCAAGCCGAAGGTGAGCATTCTCTTCGTCCGTTAGCTCGTAATGAACTACCACTCGTAGAGAGGGTAGCTCTATCTCGAGGGGGAGTACCGCTTCTGTACCGAATACCAATGCGTACGGCGTTGTGTTCGTGGCCGTCTTGAACGTAGTCCGGTACGCCCATAGAGCTTCATGCAGTCTCTATTAAAGATACAAGTTCTATTCTTCACTCCTTTCTCTCATCTAAATTCCAATCACATATCCCCACGTGTGTGTATAAATCACCCCTACACTTGGAAATTCAAATCAAGCAATCATACCCTTGTCCGTTGTCCAAAGTACTTATTAATTGGTGAATTTTTAATGAATTTTGCTTACACATCCTTCATGCGATCGTTAATACTTCTTGAGGTACCAACAACCGATTACAAAATGCGTTTGCACTTTAAAGCGTAATTCCTAGTCTTGCAACACCCAAGGCTTTTAGCAGTGACTCCCAAACCAGTTGGTCTAAGGCACTAGGTGATGAAGCACCCTCACTAAATATTTTTCTATTTTTACAACCTTAAGTAATCACAAAAACCAGTGTTTATTTTTTTTTTCTTTATTCACTCTTTTTTTCTTTTATTTTCTTCGGACTAAGGACTTTAGACAAGAGCATTTCAAGGTCTCTTCTACTATTCCAAGTTTCAAGGTGCGTGATTGTGCAAATTGTAGGGTATACATTTTCAGAATCTAGACTTAAGTTAGGAACTATTTTTCAAACTTATACTCTAATAAGAACATCAATACTTTTCCTTCGTTTCGACTTAGCCCAAGAAGTGAACCCAAAATTTGCCTATTTCTAAATAACTACAAAGACATATACTTTCTACCGCTAAACTTTAAGAAAGGTTATTTTTAGGGTTTTTAATTTACTAAGTCTAAGATCTAGTTGTTCCTAGCTGGTTAACCTATCTGCAAAACTCCAGTCAAATAAGCCAAAATTGAATACAATAATTTTTATAATTTTTGAAAATTTTCAATTTTTATGGGTTTTCAAATAAGTATGCAAATGCAAAAATATGTGCAAATGAATGCGAAGGAAGAAAACGTACCGAGCAACACCATCTTTTTTACGATCTTCGTCAAGGTCTTGTTAAAAGCCTCAGCTAGAACGTTAGCTGGGGGATTATAAACTGAGGAGTATCTCCAGTCTATGTTGTGTTGTTGTGCGAAGTGGCTGATCTTGTGGCTTCCGTAGGATGGTCCGTTATCGGAGATAATCCGTCACGAAGAGCCAAACCGATAAATGATGAGTGTCTTGAAGAAATGGAGGATATTCTCCGTCTTCACTTCCCTCAGCGGTACTGCTTCTGCCCATTTGGAGAAGTAATCAGTTGTCGCCAAAATGAACCGATGTCCTCTGGACGATGTTGGTTCAATGGGGCCGATTACGTCAGTCCCCCACATTTCGAACGGCCAGCTAGCCACTGTCGGATGTAGCGGATTCGGATGCTGATGGATGAAGTCCCCGTAAATCTGGCACGAGTGGCACTGCTTCGCGTATTCGAGCCAGTCTTGGATCATCGTGGGCCAATAATAACCCATCCGTTTGATCTTCAGCTTCATCTTCATCCCGGCTTGGTGAGAACCATAGAGTCCGTCGTGAGTTTCTTGGACGACTCTCTTTGTCTCTTCAGGTCCCAAGCATCTTAGCCATAAAGAGTCAAATGATCTCTTATACAGGGTATCATTGACGAAGGCGAACGATAGGGCTCGCTTCATCAGCTGATGTTTTGAGGACGCATCTTCAGGCGTTCGACGGGTTTTGAAGTAGTCTATAAAGACTTATCTCCAATCCTCAACCTTTTCTTGGTCTTTTATTTGTAGAGCCGCTGGCTTGGTCATTCCCTTTTCCTCGGACATCTCTGGAAATATTTCTGCCGGTGCGAGGACTCGACGGCTTTGAACAACGATCCTCACGTCATCGAGGTTTTCGTCAGCCAGTTCTTTAGCGAGCTTGGCTAATGCATCCGCCTTGCTATTTTCCGCACATGGTATGCTTTCCAAGGTGTAGGAAGGTATTTGGGTCAGCAGTTGCGGTACCCTCTCGCCGTACTTCACCAGTTCTGGTTTGCACATTTGATAGTCGTCGTTTACTTGACTAACGACCAGTTGGGAATCTCCGTATATGAAGAGGTTTTCAATCCCCATGTCAATGGCGATCTCGAGACCTGCTATCAAAGCTTCGTATTCGGCTTCATTGTTTGTCCTCGGCTCTGTTAAGGAGAAGGAAAAGCGCATTATCCCTCCTTGTAGAGTTACGAAAATGAGGCCTACCCCTGATTTGATTATGGGGGTGCTTTGCTTGCGCTTCTTCATGGAAGACGCTCCATCGAAGTAAAGTTCCCATCGAGTATCACTTCCGTCGATCGTGTCAAACGCATGTTCGTCTGGCAATTCGCAGTTCAAGGGAGAATCGGCAGGTATCGGATGCTCAGCGAGGAAGTCGGCGATGGCCTGTCCCTTCACTGCCTTAAGAGGCTGATACGTTATTGAGAATTCCATCAAGAGCAAGGCCCATTTAGCGAGCCGCCCTGTCAATATGGCCTTCGACATCAAATATCTGAGAGGATCCACCTTCGAGATGAGGCGGACTTCATGCGCCAATGCATAGTGCTTGAGCTTCATTGTCGCGAAGATTAATGCCAGGCAGTGTTTTTCGATGGGAGAATAATTGCTTTCTGCCCTTAGCAGAACTCGACTCAAATAGTAGAGTGCTCTCTCCTTCCCTTGGTCGTTCTCCTATGCCCATAATGCGCCTAAGGAACCTTCAAGGGCGGTTGTATACAAAATGAGAGGTTTTCCCTTGACAGGAGCGGCCAGTACTGGCGGATTCTGCAGGTATTGCTTGATTTCATCCAGCGCGCTTTGGCATTTGTGATCCCAGGCGAACGGGGTTCCCTTCTTCATCAAGTGACTGTAAGGACGGCACTTGCCTGAGAGATTGGCTATAAATCGCCAGATATACGCGAGCTTTCCTTGGAGAGACCACAATTGCTTGAGAGTCCTTGGCGGGGGCATCTCCATGATCGCCTTGATCTTCGACGGATCTATCTCGATGCCTCGGTGTCGGACGATGAATCCCAGGAATTTGCCCGAGGAAACACCGAACGCGCATTTGAGAGGGTTCATCTTTAAGTTGTATTGCCGGAGGCGTTGAAACACGATCTTCAGATGCTCTAGATATTCCTCGTATGATTTGCTTTTCACCACGAGGTCGTCGATATAGCATTCGACGATTTCATGTATGAGGTCATCGAAGATCTTCGTCATGGTCCTCTGATAGGTGGCACCGGCGTTCTTTAGACCAAAAGGCATCACCTTATAGCAGAATATGCCTAAAGGGGTCCAGAAAGCGGTATGCTTCTGGTCTTCGGGATGCATTTTTATCTGATTGTATCCCGACGAGCCGTCCATGAAGGAGAAAACTTTGTGAGTGGACGTATTGTCTAACATCAGCTCGGTGACCGGTACTGGAAAGTCGTCTTTCGGGCAGGCTTTATTGAGATCCCGAAAGTCCACACATATGTGCACTGTCCCATTTTTCTTCATCACCGGGACAATGTTGGCGATCCAGTCAGGGTACTGGACCGCTTGGATGAAGCCAGAGTCGATCAGCTTCTTGACCTCGGCGTTGATGCTCATCTCAAGCTCGAGCCGCATTCTCCTCGGTGCTTGTTTGATTGGCTTGACGTCTGGGGATATTGCCAATTTGTGTACAGCAATCTCGGGATCTAGTCCTGGCATCTCGGAATAATTCCATGCGAAGCAATTTTTATGCTGCATGAGCACGTCCTTTAGTGTAGCCACCCTTCCTTCAGACAGCAATTCGCTGACAAACGTCGGCCGCGGGTCACTTGCCATCCCCAAATCAATTTTCTTGAGCTCATCTGCAGTGGTATGTATTCCATCTTCCAGCTTTTTCGGCGCCGGTGGAAACTCTGAGATCACCTCGTCATCATTGTTTTCGAAGCATCAGGGGAGATTATCCATACCGTCGGGGTCTTCTTCTGATAACGTTATCACGTAACAGGTACGAGCTCGCTTCCAAGACCGACGTTGATCTGGTTCTACCCTCGTGGATTTGGGTTCATGCCTTCACAGCGGGGTTACCCTCCAGCTGCTGGATAGAGCGAACCTGCCCTGTCGATATTGATCTTCGACCCAGTTCTTGAAGGTGAAGCAGTCTTCAATAGGATGTCCTATTGCCCTATGATAAGAGCAATAGTCCGTATGAAAGACTTTGCCTGCTTGCTCGGGGTGCTTGGCCTCCAGGAGTATAATCAGTTGATGTCTTATGACGAGATCGAGTATCTTCCGTGTTTTGTTCTGAGGAAAAGAGTATTCTCGACTCATCTTCTTTATAAGAGACGAATCTGGATTACTCAATTCCTGATCGCGTGGCTTCTTGGTCCCACTTTGTAGCTCTCGAACACTTTTCCCGCTCTTTGATTTATTTTTGCTTCTGCGTCGGGCCTTTTGTATGACGGGTTGACAGGGAGGAGCATTTTCATCTTTCGCAGCCTGTTGAAGAAGGCGTTGCGTCCTGGTTTTCTCATAGATGGCCATTTCGCGATTGTGGTCATCTCGAACCTTTTGACTCGCTTCCCTTATAATCTTGTCCATCTGTTCTTCAAATGACGGACTGGGCATTTTTATGTCGGGAGCTCTTTCTGGTTCAGGGTTAGCATTTTCCCAAAAAGCATCTCCCTCTTCATCAAAGTCATGTATAACGTAGCAGTCGCGGAGTAGCTCCCATTTCTGGGATTGAACATACCCAAGCCCGGTCGTTTCCATTTTCCCATTGGGCAATTTCCACTGAGTTCCAGGGACGTTCCATATCCTGTTATAGAACCGTGCTTGTCGAGCAGTTTGCTTAAGGGGTACACTTTGGCGTCTCAAGAGTCTCCTTAGTCCGTCTGTGTAATATCTGGGCAAACGGATGGGCTGGATCCTGTCGAGTGTGGAATCTGCGCCGTGCCAGATTTCCTTCTCCACTTTAGTTTCCCCGAATCGGTAGAATATGATCGCCTTTTCACCTTCTTGCCTGGGAGGGACATAGAACGTCTGCAACTCTTCCACGCTGTAGGTATCAAGCGCGTCTAGTTCTTTATGATGTTTGGGCGGAACCATGATAACTTGCAAACTTTGCTCTTCATCAGCGAATGTTTGAATTGAAGGCCGAGCAGAGAATATGGCGTTGACCTCATCTTCTAAGTCGCTGCCGAAGATAAGCATAGGAGCGGACGGTCCCGGCTTATTGTACTGGGATGGCCTTGATCTCTTCCTCTTCCTCGGTATCACTCCCGAAGACCGGAATGGTGGTGATAGCTTTGTTCTCCGATTTATGACATCTCTCTGTGTCTTCAAAGTCTGGTAAGAAGTATTTTGCATCTTCGTACTTTCAGACTTCGTTTACGGAGAATGGGTTCAGCTCTCCTGTTACGGTATACTCGATACCATCCTTGAAGTATTTCATACACTGATGCTGTGTAGAAGGGATGATGTTGTACTCGTGTAACCACGGCCGACCAAGCAAAGCATTGTAGCATGTCTTGGCATCGATGACGTGAAATTTAATATCTGTGACGAGTAGTCCGAAGCGCAGCGTCAGTATCACCGACCCGAGGGTCCGTGATGACTGGGAATCAAAGCCGGAGATGGTGATTTTATCACGAGCGAGGTGCTGAACGCTCATGCAGATTTCCTTCAACACTCGCACGTTGAAGAGGTTGACGGAGGACCCATTGTCGACCAGGATTTTGCCTATCTTGATATCATGACAGTAGCCGGAGACATATAGGGGACGGTTGTATTCACATGTCCCAAGTAGGAGATCTTCATCGCCGAAGGTGATAGCGGCTGTATGTACTTCTTCCAGCTCGTCTTTCATCTTCTCTTCAGCGAGGAAAGCTTGAAATTGCTCTGGCTCTTGCAATGCCTTGATCAACGAATCTCTTGCTTCTTTTGATAGTAAAAGGGCGTCGAGAATGCTGAGCAGCGAGGGTAATTTCCTCAAGTGCGCCAGAATGTTATAGTCCACCTTACTTTTCTTTGGCGGGTCCTTGGCGGTCAGCTCTTTTATGACTTGGTCATCTAAGGCGATATCCTCAGAGACCTTTTCTTTTCCCTTATCTTTTCTGTTTGTGGGTCCGAGATTCTTTTCTGGAAGTGTACGATTGCGCAGCTGGATATTTTCGCAAGTCTTCGACTCTTCCTCTTTACCCGAGGTGGATTCTTTAAAAAGAGGGTCAAAAGTCATTTCCTCGTCAGAGTCACTTCCGAAGGTGAGCACTTGCGATCCCCTGGCGTTGACCGTGCGACGGTTACCGGTAGTTCTTTTATGATCCTCTGTCATACTTCTTCGCTCCCGACAAGTTTTGTGTTTCATCTGCTTAAAATGTTGCCGGTGAGCAATATACTCCTGCCACCATCTTTTAAAAGTGTTGCACTCCTCAGTGGGGTGTGCAATCTTTCGATGATATAATCAGTAGCTAGGATGCATCTCTGCTTCACCAAGAGTGTTTCCTTCGGAGGATGGTAGCTTCATTCCCATTGATATGGTTTTAGCAAATCTTTTCGTCGTCTTGAACTTGTTTTTATTCACGACGGATCTCTCTTGATTTGGAGGGAGTGTCTCGACTCTTTCATCCAGTCGCCGGCGTTTGGCCTTTTCAAATATGGCCATCTCACACTCCCGATTAGCTTTACTTTTCAGGAGAGCTTCGTTTAGGAATGCGTCGATCATTTCGTCGGATGGCCTTGGAAGCTCCGGTTCAGGACCTGTCCCCAGTCTTTCGGTGCAAGGAGCTTCTTCTTCGTCTGTCGACGAATGAGAGATCATATGGCAACTTGCTACGTAATCCTCAGATTCGTCCGACGAGTCTTCTCCATCATCTCCGTCTTCAAGGACGTGGCCGAGGAATTCTTGGAACGTGATTGGAGTCCGCGCCTTCTGGTTGTACTCTTCCAGCGCGTCGATCTGTTTTTGCAGGTCCGTGCGCTTATCGCCAGGCTTCACGGGCTTTCTGGATTTCTTCTTCTTTTTCGAAGATTTCGACGGCTGGGTGTGTGTGCTTTGGCTATCACCACCAATCCTTGGAGTCGGGCGCGGTTTTAGCATTCCTTCGATGATCTGGGGTTCCAGCGGATTCTTCCACCTGATCATCGGGCATGTCTGGAGATCATTCAGCATCCTTTTGGTTTTGGCCGAAAGAGCCACCTCCCATAGAGCTTCTTCAACAAAAGAGCACGTTGCCCCTGGTGTGTTCGTCTTCTTAGGAGTGTGCGGTTGTGGTAGGTTTACTTTCCATTTTTCAGACAGCGCAAACTTGCCTTGTATGTACTGATCCTCGATCTATCCCTTAAAGAAGAAGCAATCTTCGATTGGATGGCTTACCGTTTGGTGGTAAGGGCAATAATTGGGATTATTCACTTCGCCGGGTTGCGATGGTCGCCTTGGATTCGGCAAATTGATAAGACTGTTGCGCATTGCTAGTTCGAACAGCCTCTTCGTTTTATCCCGCGGGAATGGGTAAGGGTGCTTCATTTTCTCATTATAATAGCGTCGTCTCTCCTCCAATTGATCCGTTGGTCTTGGAGCACTGGGCTGCTGTTGGGTATTTGCAACGAAGGTCGCCTTCCCCTTACCTTTTTCGTTCCGCGGCTCCGGCTTCGGAGGAGACGGTCTATGACCCATTTGATCCATCTGGGCTAGCTTGTCGATTAAAGCCTGGAACGTAGTCGGTTTGAAGAACATCATGAACTGTGAAATAGTTGCATGAGGGTCTAGGGTGCCCATGAACATGCCCACCGCTGGTGCTTCTTCGATGCGCTGTTCGCACTTAGACCACAGATTCCGCCATCGGATTGCGTACTGAACCCATGTCTCGCCCAGCTTCACCCTGGCATTGATCAATGCCGTTATTAGGGTGCGTTCACTAGCACTTGCGAATCGCTGGGTGAACAACAACTCTATTTCCGTGAAAGTTTTGACAGAGTCATTTGGAAGTTCGAAGTACCACTCGAACGCCGTCTCTGATAAGCTACCGACGAATTGGCGAAGCAAGAGCTTATCATCGCCACCAGTATTGCCACAGAGGACCCTGAACTGAGCAACATGTTGATGAGGATTGCCTGTCCCCTTATACACATGGAATTTCGGGATCGTATAGCCCGGCGGGTACTTTATCTGATCATACCAGCCTGGATACGGTCGCCCAGTTCTAACAACTTGGCCGGCCGCTTCATTTGCCTGGTAAACTCTTATTTGCTGAGCAATATAGTCATCCAGTGCAGCTTTGGAGATTGTCTCTTCTTTGGCTGTCGACAGAGCCGGCAGAGGGTTTGATGTTTCTCCTCTGTCATCTTCAATTATTACGGGAGGATCTTCGGCTGGGGGGGGCTGGATCATCATGCCCACCATATCCTGGAATAAAAGGGTCATTTGTTTTATATTGGCCGCTTGTTCCACGGCCTCTTTGTCCTTCTTTTCAAGCATTCTCCGAAGGAATTCGGCATCATTTTCCTGCTCATGGCGTTGCTCCGAGGATGCCTCTGGGCTTGCTTTCGGTCCTGTGAGCGCGGCCATCGCAGTCATCATCTCCCGAAGCTTCTGCTGCTGCTCTTGGGCTTTTGTCACGGATCGCGTAAGCGGTCGATGACCTGTGGAGATACGGCTATCCTCTTTTCCGGATTCCATATAGATGGTATGCACCACCATGCCCCCAGACTTAGGGCGTTTAGGCTCAGTGCCTTTGACATTTGTCGAATGCATGGGGATTTTCTCCGGCCTTCTCCTCTTATGAGCGGTCGAAGTTGAGGGGGCCGCTGCAGTGGGCACCCAAGTAGCCGTCGTCTTTTGTGGCTTAACAGGACGGTTTTCTTCCTGTCGGACCTTCAGCTTCTTCTGCCGGCAGGGATAGTCTTGATCAACCACCGACTCTCGGACTTGTCATCAGATTTTGTAAACTTTAGAAGACAGTCGTTGAGGGGACTGTTCCGGCTTCATTTCTATGACGGTCTCCATCGGCGACGGAGATCTTTTTAGTACGGCGGTAGGCGAATTCCTGCGCATCTTGTTTAGCAGCTCAAAGTTGTTCCCGGTTGGAACAGCAGCATTAATTTCTACCGTTGGAGCCGGTGGAGTTAGCCCAGAGGGGGAGTTGCCCCCAGCCTTCCTTACTCGGCGCCAGTGGCGACGTCGAGCGTGTCGAGCTGTTGGGGCTGGTTCGGCAATGGGGATGGCTTTGTCTTGCCCCTTGTCCAGATGAGACGCCGCTGGTGCCAGCCTCTTGAAGATTGACGTCTTTTGAGTAGCGGTATCCAATCTGTCAAAGACAGACCTTCGAACAGGAACGGGAGCCGGAATAGTCAGTCTTGTAAAGACCGACTCTTTGGCAGGAGAAGCCGCCTTAACGACTTCAGGAGCAAAGATGGCTATTTTCTTTGGGATGGCCACTTCAGGTGTCATGGGCTTCTTGGCAGGCCCATCGGAGTTCAGGCTCAGTCTGGCGAAGACCGAGGAGTTGGAGCTGGACGACCCGTTGAGAGGGGCCGTGGTAGTAGTAAGCCGATCGAAGACCGACTTCTTGGGAGCTTCCGGTGCTGGCATAGGAGCGCTGAAGCTCGTTGGCGGGAGCATGGTCCCGAAAAACAATCATGTGGTGGCTTGGGTGACCTGTTCCACCGGCATCGTGAACAGGGAAGCCGCTTGGGGCCCGTAAGCTATGCCTCCAGTTGAGGCAGAACATAGGTTGCAGTTGCATGTGGAAAACTTCGAGCAGGTGAACGCCATTGATCTTTGCTTTCTGCACCAAGCAAAATGCCAAATCTCGGTATCTCGAACCCAAGGGCAACCATTAGCAAACCGCGATTCGTTCGCGAACACGACACACGAAGTATGGAGTGGAAAGAGGAAAAGGTCCCACCGGGCGTGCCAGAATCTGTTCCCCTCCGAAAGACGTGGCGGAGACGCGACAAACGTCTTGCCTGAATTTCGGGGCAGATGCTAATTGGTGCTATCCGTCCACCTCTCCGAAGATACCAAGTTGATTTATGGCACCATTGTTCCCCTCCGAAAGACGCAAAGACAAACGTCTTTCCTGAATTTCGGGGCAGATGCTAATTGGTGCTATCCGTCCACCTCTCCGAAGATGCCAAGTTGATTTATGGCACCATGTATCGAAGGTTTAAACGGATGCGGTCGATATAGCAGACTTCGTCAGATTCCCCCTCGTTTGAGGGGTTTTTTATTGTGGGGACGTTTTTCCCTGCCGGCGCAAGCCCCTGCAGTTAATTACGCTACCGTATCGCGGTAACAACTTTCTCCTTCTCCATATGGTCACTTCACGTCGTGGGTGTTTGTTTTGTGTTTGGTTGCCCGTGGATTGTATACGGAGACTAATTTATGTTGTCGCCCGTAGGGCGTGGATTAGTCCAAATCCGTATTCTCTTAGATTTGGGTTTGGGGTTGGGTTTAAGGATACGTTAGTCTCATTTGAGACTAAGATCAACTTAAACGTTTGTTAAGGATACGTTAGTCTAAATACAGACTAAGATCAACTTAACAGTTTGTTAAGAACACGTTAGTCTAATTTTAGACTAAGGTCAACTTAACCATTTGTTAAAGATACGTTAGTCTAATTTTAGACTAAGATCAACTTAACAGGATCGTTTAGATCCAACAAAATAGCATTTGGGCTCTATTGTTCTAGTTTAGGGACTTTGCGGTCAATTAGTTTAAGGACATTACGGTCTATTGTTAGTTTAGGGACATCTCCATCCAATGTTAGTTTAAAGACATCGCGGTCGAGGTTAAGGACATCATAGTCCGTGAGTTTAAGGACCTCACAGTCCGATGTTAGTTTAAAGGCATCGCGGTCGAGGTTAAGGACATCATAGTCCATGAGTTTAAGGACCTCATAGTCCAATGTTAGTTTTAAGACGTCACGGTCGAGGTTAAGGACATCATAGTCCATGGGTTTAGGGACTCCACAGTCCATTGTTGGTTTTAAGACATCACGGTCGAGATTAAAGACATCATAGTCCATGAGTTTAAGAACCCCACAGTCCAATGTTAGTTTTAAGACATCACGGTCGAGGTTAAGGACATCATAGTCCATGAGTTTAAGGACCCCACAGTCCGTGAAATGTATGGTTGTCGGGACCCGTCACCTCTTTGAAAACGTTGAGAAATTACAACGACAAATATCAAAGGAGTGAAGAGATGTACCCTTGAACCAAGGTGGATTAAATGATCTGTAGCCCAGTTTTGAACTAAGACCAATTAATTAAATTATGAGCACGATAGCTCAGTTAAGTCTGAATTGAGGACTTATGGCCAATTTGGGCTAAGTCCAATCAAGTTAAAATGTTTAACATTCGTTTTGGGCTGTTAAGAATTTGTTTGGGCTTGGCCCTTTTAACAATGCGGGGCATTGATTTAAATTCTGACAATGTTTGTCTTTTATTGAATGCTAAGCATTTATCATAGCTCTGGGACTTATCCAAAGAACAATTTATGTTCTACCCAAGCGCACATAAAAATATATAGCACGCTTGGCACTAGCGCCAGTCGATGAGCGCGGTGCGTTATGGTTAAAGCGCTAATGAAGAGTGCTGATGCGCTTAGCGCTAAATGTAGAGTGCTGATGCGCTATAGTTGAAGTATTGAGGCGTTTGGCGCTGGTGTCATGTAATGAGTGCAGAGCGCTTTTAGTAATGCAGCGCACACGTGAGGAGCACGTGGCGCGCTTAGCGCTGAGCGCTAGCCAATGAGCGCGGTGCGCTGTGTTTGAAGTACTATTGCACTGCAGCGCTTTGCGCTAGATGAAGAGCACTAAGGCACTTTTAAATTAGGAACGCTAAGGCTCTTCTTAGGTTAACTTTGCGCTCTGAAGATTATCTTCCAAGAACAAAGTTCTTAACTTATAGGAGATACTTCAATCTCTTTTTGATGAAAGGCTTTGCCTTTATGGATCTGTGATCCTAAGAGAATTGAATAATTCTCCCCCACTTTATAATGAGATATTCATGATCTCAGAAAGACAATTTGTCTTATAGATCTATGATCTGTGAAGTAAGTACTTCTTTATTTTTATGATGAGATCTTTTTTTATCTCTTTATAAAAGACCTTGGTCTTTGTAGATTTATGATCTTTTAAGAAGAGAATTCTTCTCTTTAATTATGAGATGATTTCATCTCTTTGTTCATCACCATTCTTTTTACCTTGAAGAAAAATCTTCTTTTGCCGAGAGCTATTTCTTCTTCTTGAGATTTTCTCAAAGTTTATGGGGGGGTTCCTCTTTTTTAAACTTGAAGTCTTGGGTCCTTTATATAAGGGAAGCTAATTTGTTGAATCAGTTAAAGAGATTTATTCTCCAATTGATTTGGGAATTTCCCCACCGTTGGATCCTTGATTCAAGGACTTCTGATTTACAGAAGATAATCTTCTTGTTTTAACAAGATTGAGAAATCTTTCCTTCTTTACAGAATTTGTTCTGTATTTTTGTGATTTTTAATCACCATTGGATCATTGATCCAACGGTATTCCAAATTCAGGTCACAATCTTTTCTGTTTGGAAAGATTCAACAGAATTTTATTCTTATTAACTGATGATTTAATCATATCTGTTGGATATTTGATCCAACGGTGAGGAACATTTAGTTCCAGCGCTAGCGCTTATGCGCTCTGCCCATGGTGCACTTTGCCCATAGTGCGCTAATTGGAGCGCAGCGCTCTTAGCGCTAGCGCACACGTGCTTTGCACGGGGTGCGCTAGTTGGAGCGCAGCGCACCTAGAGCTAGCGTTTATGTGCTTTGCATGGGGTGCGCTAGTTATAGCGAAGCACTTTTATAAAAGCGCAGCTGTAGTTCAAATTTTGAATTCTGAACAGAGTTTTGCTCTAATTGGGGAAACAGCCATGTATCGAAGGTTTAAACGGATGCGGCCGATGTAGCAGACTTCGTCAGATTCCCCCTCATTTGAGGGGGTTTTGATTGTGGGGACGCTCTTCCCTGCAGGCGCAAGCCCCTGCAGTTAATCACGCTACCGCATCGCGGTAACAACTTTCTCCTTCTCCAGATGGTCACTTTGTGTCGTAGGTGTTTGTTTTGTGTTTGGTTACCCGTGGATTGTATACGGAGACTAAGTTATGTTGTCGCCCGTAGGGCGTGGACTAGTCCAAATCCGTATCTTTCTTAGATTTGGGTTTTGGGGGTTTGGGTTTAAGGATACGTTAGCCTTATTTGAGACTAAGATCGACTTAAACGTTTGTTAAGGATACGTTAGTCTTATTTTAGACTAAGATCGGCTTAACAGGATCATTTAGATCCGACAAGAGAGCAATTAGGCTCTGTTGTTTAGTTTAGTGACATTGCGGTCGATAATTAGTTTAGGGACATTACGGTCCACCGTTAGTTTAAAGACATCGCGATCGAGGTTAAGGACATCATAGTCCGTGGGTTTAAGGACCCCACAGTCTGTTGTTAGTTTTAAGACATTACGGTCGAGGTTAAGGACATCATAGTCCATGAGTTTAAGGACATCACAGTCCGATGTTAGTTTAAAGACATCACGGTCAAGGTTAAGGACATTATAGTCCATGAGTTTAAGAACCCCACAGTCCGTGAAATGTGTGGTTGTTGGGACCCGTCACCTCTTTGAAGACGTTAAGGAATTACAATGACGAATATCAAAGGAGTGAAGAGATATACCCTTGAACCAAGGTGAGTTGGTTGAAAGAGCAGATGTGCTCAATTCGAGATAAGTTGAGGACTTATGGCCAGAATTGGGCTAAGTCCAATTAAAAATGTTTAACAATTTATTTTTGTTCTGGCTATTAAGCCTTTATTTGAACTCGGCCCTTTTAATAATCCTAAGCATTGAATTCTGACATCTTTTGTCTTCATCAGAACAGATTGTGTTCTGACAATGCGCCACGCGGCACGCCAGGCGCTTTGCGCCAGCTAAAGAGTGCATTGCGCTTCTGTCAGGTAACGCACACGAAAAGGACGCGTGTCCCACTTAGCGCTGAGCGCTAGCTTATTAGCGCACTGCGCTTTTAATTTATGAGCGCTCTGCGTTGATTTAGGGGCGCACCAGTGAGTAACACGTGGCGCGCTTGGCGCTGAGTGACAGTCCATGAATGCGGTGCTCTGTTTTAAAAGCGCAAATGGTGTCTATGGTTGACACGTGGCATGTTTTGGCGCTAAGCGCCGGTCCAAGAAGCGCAAAAGCGCAATACATGAGTGCAGGGCACTTTTTAATAGCGCAAAGCGCTTATGATCAATTTTAAGATTAAAGAAGATATTTATGTTCTTCAAAGGAGGCTTTGCCTCAAGATCTAAGAACAAAATTTCTTGTTTTTATAAAAGGCTCTGCCTTTATAGATTAAAAGATTTGTGAGTGAAGTATTTTACTTCTTTTTATTATTTTATGATTAGATCTTTGATCTTTTCTTTTTTATTAAAGACCTTGGTCTTTTTCTTAGATCTCTGATCTTTTTAGAAGATAGTTTCTCTTTTTACGGGATGGTTTCATCTCTATTATTCAAGAACATAGTTCTTTTTACCTTGAAGATGAAGAAAAATCTTCTTTTTTCTAAGAGCTTTCTCTTCTTTTGCAGAGGGTTTTTCTCTCTCTTTTATGTCCCTGAGACTTGAAGTCTAGGGGCCTTTATATAGAGCCAATTGATTTGTTAAATCAGTTTTAAGAGATCTTTCTCTGATTGATTTGGGAATATTTCCCACCGTTGGATTTTTGATCCTAAGGCTTCTGCTTTACAGAAGATAATCTTCTTATTTTAATAAGATTGGAAATATCTTTCCATAACAGAATTTTAGTTCTGATTAATTAATAATTTATTATTAGTAGATCTTTTGATCTGACGGTGGAGGAATTTTTAATTCCAGCGCTGGCGCACCTTGAGCTAGCGCACCTACGTTCGACACGTGGTGCGCAACGCAACTGCGCTAGCGCACCCGTGTTTGACACATGGCACGCAGCGCAGAGCGTAGCGCAACTGCGCTAGCGCACCCGTGTCAACTGCGCTAGCGCACTTGTGTTTGACATGTGGCGCGCAGCGCGTAGAATTTGAAACGTTGCTTCAATTTAAATTTTGAATTTTGAAGCAGAGCTTTGCTCTAATTGGGAGTGCGCTGCATAGGACGCAGCACACCTAGCGCTAGCGCTTCTGCGCTTAGCACGTGGCGCGCAGCGCGTAGAGCGCTGAACCTAAAGCGTTGCTTCAATTTTAAATTTTGAATTTTGAAACAGAGTTTTGCTCTGATTGGGGGAATCGGAAGCGTCGCTTCATTTCAAATCTTGAAATTTGAACAGAGCTTTGCTCTGACTGGGGAAACACGGGTGTGGGGTAGTTTGAGTGTGATTTCGATCAACGGAATCTCGGGAGTCCCACTGCCAGCATATACAGCGATTTCGGGAGTCGTATGGGTGATATTACTGATTATTAGCGAGCGTGATTCGAGCCCGTGTTCCCTTGCCCCTGGGGCCTACCTTTTTGTTAGGGATACTCCTGCGGTGGTTGACGCTCACACTTGGACTGACAATAGGTTTAGCGACCTGGACAGTGAGATTTAGAGACTGATAGGTTAATGACATGGACATGTATTGATTACTGATTCGATATGCCTGCTTTATTGTTTGCCTGTACCAGTTACTTCATGCTTATGTCATCACTCCATGTTTACTGTTTCATGTTCATCATCATTGCACATGTTTACATGTGTGTGTGTGTGTGTTTCTATAGTGTCACTCTGACGACCTGAGTATGCATGCTCAGAGTGAGAAGTGGACTTAGCTCGGATCAGCATTTGTCGTACCTCAAGGATATTACGCACATCTAGATCAGTAACGCTAGCGCTATCTTTCCTTTGACTCTATCTGGTTAGTTTTTTTATCTGTTTTGATAGATTTAGTGACTGCATTTCTCATTACCTGTGCATTGATTATTGATTACCACGTAATGCTAGAAGCCGAAGTGTGACTATGGCAGGATATTTTCTCGACCGTAGGAGCATGGCTGGCCTTATCACCCATCGTATTCTGTATTTTGGGACGCGGGGCGTGACATGGTTTTGTTGGTATCAGAGCGCTAGGTTTAGATTGGGATTACAGTTTCCGAGTAGGGCTTGACAATTTAAGTCGACCATTCGGTCTAGATTGTAAACTTGTTATCCTTGACTAGGATCCCTACAGTTTGTCAAGCTATTTTTTTTACTCCATCCGCTAGAGTTTTGGGTGATTTAGTAGAGTTATGTGATTGTAACTATGAACTGCAGTATACTTACAAGGCAGCACTCTGCTTGAGTGACTTGGAGTTCTACATTTGATTTTCACTCGTTTGAGTTTCATCTCACCATATATTCTTGTTTCGTTGTCCATTCTATATCTTATTCTGATTCTTATATATTGTAGCTTATGTCGTCCTAAAATTTGTTGTTTTAGGACCATGAGTTCTAATAACTTTCCATCCTCCTCTACTACCCAGAGTCAGATCGTCGAGATTTTTGGCGTACTGCAAGGTTTGATGGAAGCCCGGGAGCGAACAAACGATCTCTTAGTTGAAGGACTAAGAAAGCAAATGGCTCAAGCACCAGCGGGAGCCCCCAATCATAGGGGAATCCCTGTTAAACGAAGTGGTGGTGTTTAGATGAAGCGTCCATTTGTTCCTCAACAACAAAAGCAGCGGAGGACCCAACGTTGTGGTTATTGCAAGAGGCCAGGACATCTTCAGAGGGACTGTCGCCAGGCCAAAGGGCAGTGCTTGATTTGTAGATCCGACGAATATCTTGTCAATGATTGCCCTAAAAGAAGGAGATGCAAGGAGGAGATTTGTCAACACTTTCCACGTCTGCTTGAGCGACTTGGTTGTTTCGTAGTTCGAGTTCGAGAATGATATGGACCCAGCACATGATTTAGACTTGCTTTACGAGATCGCGGAGATTTAGTTATCGACACGGAATTATCACCTTTCCGGCTTTCAATAAAGATATTGTTACTCTATTTAGTGGTTGTTTCCTTTCGTTTAAAATCTTGTATCTGTTGAACTTCTTAATTTGAATGCAATAAGTTGTGGATTGTGACTAACTACTTTTTTGATTCACTATATTTATACCCTAAGCTTAGTCGATATCATGGTTCATCACCGCACCCCTGACTCTCTTTTCGATTAGGTTGTATCTTGTCGTATACCATGTCTGAAATTGTTTAACACTATACTCTTTGTTAACTTATATCTCTTCCTGATTTTGAATCCGATTTTCATCATTTATCTTTATATCTTTCTGGACAACCTAATTTCTCCTCACATTTCTTCCATTCGGGTGATTGCTCACGGCGTCGATCTTCAATATATATACCGCAATCCATTCTCCGGCTAGTCTACTGTATATTACCAGTGTTATTTTTCCATTGATATAATTATAATTAGTACGTTTACTATTTTAAAATTTTAGAGTTTTGCCTATTTATAATAAGTTATATTTCCATTATGTGTTAATAAGTATTTTTAGTTTTACTTACTGTCCCGAAATTCTCTACTATTTCCAAGCTTTTAAATTGTTTTGATTTACATTATGTATTTTATTTTCTAGTGAAATTTCCATACTAATGCTTTCAGTTTACATGTCACTTTTGTTGTTTTCATTACTAGCTCGCTTATTCTTCGTTTTATTTTTTCGACAGTTTTACGTTATACGTATTCTAAAGTTATTTTGTACTTATTTGAATTGTAGTTTTACCAAAATAGTTTCAATTCTTAAGGTTTATCAGGCAAGCCTTCACTATTGTTTATTATTGTCATTCTATTTTTCCTTATATTGTATATATAGTTTATCATTATAAATGGTTATGCCTTTTACTTATTTATGCCTATTCATTAAGTTGCGCTATTTCCTATACATATATAGACCTTTGATTTCATCTAGTTGCTTTTACGTAAATCGCTATATAATAGTATTTGATTTTGTTACTTTTCGCATTACATTTTTATAGCTTATCGTTCATTTTTAATTTCAAGGACGAAATTTTATATAAGTGGGGTATGATGTAATACCCAGTTTTCTTTGAACATATTTCCCATATTTATAAATAAAAGTTTCCCAAAATTTTTCTATTAGAAATTTCTTATAAATAATTTCCTACACTTTCTAATATTAATTTACTAACTTTTATTTAATTAAATCCTTCTAATTCTTTTCCTAACCTTTTCCCTAAACCCTCAGCCCAAAACCAAACTCTCTTTTTCCTTTTCCTTTTCTTCCAGCCCAGCCCACGAGCCCATTCTCTAACCCTACCCACACCCGACTCGACCCGACCCGCATCTCCCCAACTCCTTTCTTCTTCCTATCATCGTCTTCGTTTTCCCGCTCTTTTCCTCGCCTCCGCGTAATGAGCCCCATGCCCGCGAGATCTGCTCCCCAACGGCCACGACAACCGCGCCCACACCCTCAACTACCTCGTGAGATCTCCCCCCCAACTACTTCCCTCTCTCGTCCTCTCCCCACATCCTCCATCTCCCTCGCGCTAACCAAGAAGCCCGCGCCCACCTCTACAACGACGAAGCCCACGATCCCAACAACCCTCGCACGACCCTCACTCACCCACGACGAGCTCCCCCAACTCCCCAGCCTTTCTTCTTCTTCTTCTTGTTCTCCTTCTTCCCCGCACGTTTTCCCTCTCCTTCTTCCCCGATCTCGAGGCCCTCCCTTCGCCTTCGCCTGCCCTGAGCTCCCCTCTATCTCACCTCATCTCCTCGACCTTACCTCACCTCTCCTCAACGCCCTCATCCCGGACGACCCAACCCCGAGCAACCCCGCTACCTTCGAACCCATGCTCATCGCCGCCCTTCCCTCCGCGCGACACCGTCGCCACTGCCCACCAAGCACTTTCCACTCCTCCTCTCATAACTTCGAGCCCTCACTTTCTTCGCCTCCGCTACCATCGTTGAACATCGCCTGAGCCACTTCCGGCCACTCCTCCAACAACAACCCGCGCCGCAACCTCCATCGCTTCCACCATCTCTCTGCCGACACCACTACCCAGCAGCCACCACCGAGCCCTCAATCTCACCGCCGACGAGCCCCTGACCCACACAAAATCACCACCCATCTCCGCCTAGGCACCACCGACGAGCTCCTCTCACCGCCAACCTCTGCTCACCATCGGAGCCACCCCTTTCCTACACTGCAACTGAGCCCACTACCCGCTGCACCACCCACTCCGTCGCTGACGAGCCCGAGCCCCCGCAACTAAAACTTCCCCGACCCCTCATCTCGAAGCCAATCTCCGCATTATGTAGCCGAGCTCAAACTGTTGTCGTGTCGTGCCGTGCCGTGCGTGCGTGCGTCGAACCCGCCTCTGTACCGCCCCCACGCCACGGCTGCACCACCGCGTACCCACTCCCCGTGCCATGCCGTGCCAAGCCCCGTGCCACGCACCGAGCCAGGACTACGTCCACTACCGTGTCACCTGCATTGTCACCGTACCCAGTACCGGATCTTCACGCATCACGCTCGCGCCACGCGCCGTGTCCAGCATCGCATCGTCTCGTGTGTCGAGACGAAGTCCGTAAGTGGTGTCGCTTCTATATCAGCGACCGAAGGTAAGTGAAAACCCAATCACTTGCTTTACATGCTAGTGTTCTTTTAAGTGGATCATTAGGTTTTAAATCGTAATGATATTATTGCATACGTATCTACATCGTTTAATAATCGTACACTAGTTAAGTGCTCAACACAAATTCCTAGATCAAAACTTATCTATTATGATGGAACTTAAGCATAACGGTTTACCCTAGCGATAACAAATACTGTGTTAAGAGTTGGCTCGAAAATACTGACCCTAACGCCATGAAATATCATCCCCATTTAGATCCGTTGAATCTGAAATCTTCTGTACCTGAAATATGTGAAAATCATAATAAATTGATTACACACCGGAATGTTGTGTTCAAGGGCTCATATAGCCGACTCCATGAACTATTACCCCATATAAGTTACAATATGTTTCTATTTTATAATGGTGACGGAAACTGTTCGGGAGTGCGGCTCTGGACTGTAGTCCAGAGCAGTACTGCATGTAGACAATTGGAATGAAATGCTTTTACATCTCTGTGTGAAAATGGTATTGTGCGGAACCCTATACAGTAGCGAAGATGGATCCGTTAGCTAACTATTGGAAGTGGTTTCATTTGCTTTTACCATCGTTTGCTATTTTAATCACATTTTAAACTATCAGTACATACTGCTGTTCCAAGCAGGGACAGAACGTATATCCTGATCTTAAATAGTACATAACTCCTAGTAAACAATGGATTTTGTTAATCTGTCTGGTGTGTTGGAAACCTAACTGTTAAACCTAAATATCATCAAACTGTAGTATCGCCTAATTATGCTCCCAACTGGGAGTAAAGCGTATTACGAAACGGACTTCCAGTTCAGAAACTGGAATTCCCACAGTAAACACTTAAAATGAAATGACCGTAACTAGCAAACCTGAAACCCGATTGACACGAAACCAATTTTTCTGTATAGATGATTAAATATTCTGCCTACTCCTTTTATATAGTTTTGCTTAATTATGCACGTGTGATTTTATATGAATTTTCTAGTCCAATCGATACCGGTTGCTTATATGTTTTAGCAGTGCATTTACTATATCCCCATCATGTGCATGATTGTCTTACCCATGTAAATAGTGTTCATTTGCATCAATAATCTAGTGACCATGTTACATTACCCAGTGATAAATATTAGTGATTGGATTGTGCCAAGTACATTAGTGTAAAAACGTGAATAAACAAGTGAAGTGAAGTGTACTTGTACACAATCAGCGGAACCAAATAGTTATTGCATTGTCGACGCCTATGGGACATATATAAGTGTAATCATAACTGGAATGGGACGGTTATGGAAACACTTAATTAGTGTCATAGGTAAGACATCGAATATTGTCCATTTATCTTGAATACCAGTCGAGCCATGCATGATGGAGATCATGTCTCCAGTTCTCGCGTAGACTTGTCATGGAGCGACTAGTATTTGGGTTCATGGTCGGTGTTTGATGTAGACCGTGGGTGTGGGTAGTTTGAGTATGAGTTCGATCAACGGAATCTCGGGAGTCCCACTGCCGGCATATACAGCGATTTCGTGAGTCGTATGGGTGAAATTACTGATTATTAGCGAGCGTGATTCGGGCCCGTGTTCCCTTGCCCCGGCCTACCCTTAGGTTGGGGATACTCCCGTGGTGGTTGACGCTCACATTTGGACTGACGATAGGTTTAGCGACCTGGACAGTGAGACTTAGAGACTGATAGGTTTAGTGACATGGACATGCATTGATTACTGATTCGATATACCTGCTTTATTGTTTGCTTGTATCGGTTACTTCATGCTCATGTCATTACTCCATATTTACTGTTTTATATTCATCATCATTGCACGTGTGTGTGTGTGTGTGTGTGTATGTGTGTGTGTGTGTGTATATATATATAGGGGAAAAGGGACCTGAGCTCAGCCACAGGAAAATTACCTGAGCCCGTTACAAAAAAACCCCTCTCCTTTTTTAGTTCTAATTGAGGCTGAGAAAAAGAGCCTCATTAATTTTTCCATCACTGCCACTCTCTATCTCTCTCGCTCTCCCCATCACCAAACCCAAACCTGGCATACCTTGCTCATCCCTCGCCATCGCCGCCGACGGTGGTTGTGATGATGGTTGTGAAAATTTTCCTGAGCCCGTAACCCCCAAAAAAAAACCCTCACAAAACAGAGAAAAAAAATCTTTTCCCTCCCTCGAGTGCCTCCTCACGCCTCCCTCCCTCCTCACGCCTCCCTCCCTCGAACTCGTCGCATCTCCTCCATCGCCTCCTCCCCTCGCGGTTAAAAAAAAAGTAGCGAGAGAAAAAAAAAATCTCCTCCCACCCTCGAGTGCCTCCTCGTGCCTCCCTCCCTCCTCATGCCTCCCTCCCTCGCCTCCTCGAGCGCCTCCATCCCTCGCCTCCTCGAGCGCCTCTTCGAGCACCCTTGAGATCTCGAATCGCTAAACATGAGTACAACAACGAAGGTTTTTTTTACCAGGAAAAAAACCAGGGTTCTGACGACGACGATCGGGAAATTTTTCTCTTTCCCTTATAGATCGATCCGACAACTTGAACAGGTTGTAATTTTATCTTGTTCTCTCGAAATTTGGCTTCAGATATGATATTCTTGTTTTAATTTTTAGGATTTTATGTTTCAATTTCTGGCCAAATTGATTGCTTTTGCTATAAAACTCATTGGCAGTAATGATTTTTGCCTATAAAAATCATTGGGAATTTGCTTCAATTGTTGTAATGGTTGTATTGTTGTTTATTCATGTTATTAAGAAATGCAAAAAACACAAGAACGAGAAACTGGGAACAACTCGTTAAGATAATATTAGAATCTTTGAAACTGGATACACAGTCTGTGTATCATAAATTCTAAATTTTCCTTGTTAATTGATTACCAACTGCAAATATTTATATTTGTATGCTTCTTTTGCCATGGATCAAATATTGGTGTGCCAAGGAGTTGCATTTGAAACTCTATTAATAAAAGATATTTATCTTGTTTACCCTTCACATTTATTTCTAAGACTTGTATTGTTGTTTATAGTGCCCAAACCCAGACAATACTAGACGGATTATATAGTGCCCAAACCCATACAATAATAGAAAGATGTTAGACCTGGAAAGCGAGTGAATGAATGAATGTGGATTGCATTTTCTCACCATTTCCGTCTATGTAGTCGTCACTTTGCATATCAAATTTGTGGACATTGCAATCTTTTCATTAATGAATGATAAATTGATAATACTGAGAAGAAAGAAGTCAGTCTAAAGAAGTTGATCTCTTTATTCACATTATGAGCATATGTTGTCATTTGTTCTCATCAATGGCACAAGCGTTGCTTGCATTATAGTTCTTCCATCCTTTTTTCTCTTTTCATTTTTTTTTCTTTTTTACTGAGAAGTTAATATGTCTCTTAGAGATTTCTTTTATTAAAATAAAATTCTATTCAAATCATTGTGTAATGTGCTGTGTATTGAACTTCAAGTCTCACATTTTCCTTACTTTTCCTTTTTCAATATTGCTCAATTATGCTAGCATGAAGTGTAAGAAAGGAGGAATGGAATTACAATTTACAACTGAGTCGTCTGATGGATGGAAAAATTTAAAGAAACAAATGCAAGGAAAAGGTGTATTGGAAATAATATAAGGTGGACTTATGTTAAAGTCATTCGATATTTTCTGGCTTTTTGTTTCTGCTCTTACATTCATATGGTTACCAGATTATTGTACAAGTGAATATTTTGTTGGCTTACAATATGCAGTAGTGAAGATAAAAATCTGGACCTTCTATCTGATCCTTCATGATAAATCCACAATAGTTTGGTGTACCAAGGTTTCTTCTGATATGGTTTTTTTTCAGACTCAGCCTTGCATATTAACCGACTTATTGTTTTTCTGTTAGATATAGTTCATAAACTTTTACCAAGTTGAAATGCATCCAGATTCGTGGAAACACCATGTTGTTTTGCTTCAACTTTTCGGATTAGTTCTGTTAGATGGGAAACAAGCCTTAAATAAGATGAGCAGAGTTCTCTCTACTTGTTTTAGTTGAATGGCAAAGTTTTATTTGATTTATGATTATAATATTTCTCTTATCGTTTATTTTGCATTAATAATGATTTGGAATGGCTTATGACAGCCAGCATAAAACTCTATACCACAAACCTGGGGTATTTCGCTTCTCTCAGATCTCGTGCAAAGCATGCAGTGTGACGATTCCATAGTTTTTATTTCGATAAACCGAGTTCATTACAGGTATGCCTGCCAATTAAACATATTCATTTTGATGAAGTACATAACTGAGCCTTATCATTAGTATGCATCTCTATACCACAAACCCGGGGTTTGCAAACTGTACATGTTAAACTTTCAGTTCTGAAATGGTTGTTTGTAGGTAAATATGCTTTGGTCATGGTGTTCTATGATACAAGACTAATTAAATAAATTAATTAACTCTGTGTGTGTAATTTTCAGGTGCTACAAATAAAGAACAAAAATTGTACATAAGTAAGGCCAAGAATGGTAGAATACCAAAGAAGATCCAAAATCCTTATGCAGATATTTCGTGTTCAAAGCCGCATAAAGTAGCAGCATGACCAAAAACTTGAAGATGCACAAGCAATGGGCAGAGAATTGAATAAGGGAGTTGAAACTAGGAAGCTAAACACAAGAAAGAACCCACTCACTATGATCTCGCTGCTATGTTTAGAATTAGAATGATGTATAGGCTTTACTAATTTCTTTGTAATTCTGATACCATCTCTTTTAATAATATTTTGCATGAGACTGGTTCATTTCAAA
Source organism: Agapanthus africanus (assembly GCA_030015575.1). Lineage (NCBI taxonomy): Eukaryota > Viridiplantae > Streptophyta > Magnoliopsida > Asparagales > Amaryllidaceae > Agapanthus > Agapanthus africanus. The sequence goes on along the minus strand of JASDDO010000028.1, from coordinate 165,954,804 downwards.
CTCAACTCTGTCGTCAATTGTAAGAAATTCAATTTTACAACTGTAATTTCAAATGCTTTGAATGCAGTCTTTTGTGTTGTTGTATATGCAATATCTTTTGCGTTATTGTACATACCATATCTAACAACTTGAACAGGTTAAAATTTTAAGAATTGACTTGTTATTTCATATTCAATGGTGTTGATGAAATGGTGGGTATATGTTGGTTTATTTTGATTTCCATTTTTTAAAACATTTTTTTTGGCACTGGTCCGTAAACCCTAACCTATGCACACAACACAACCACACACATCAAGCACACGACACACACGCCTATGAGACCGATGAATTTTCCACGAAGGCGTTAATATGTGGCTCCACCATATTTAATTCCAAATTTCTAATCAAACCCATCATTACAAATTAATCCTTGAAGCCTCCTTATTTTATATACTTGCTGCAGAATCTCTTAAATCCTGTACTTAGAACTTATTCATTCTAATCACATCACTTGTCTGATGATCTTTTTTATCGCATCGTTTTAATTTTGCCAGCAAGCCATTAATTTTTTTTTCACTCTCAAATGTCAGACTACTGAATTTGCACTGGAGAGCATATTGGCTCCATTCTTTGAGCTGGAGAGGGGCCAGATTGTCATATTTGCACCTCCTTCATATGGTGTTGATGAAGCTGTTGCTGAAGGAATATTGGATGAAGAGGAGGGCGACTAGGAGTATGATATCGATTCCGGGAACGATGATTTCTGTTTATACACCATGTAAAAGATGACTGTACCTGTTTTGATTAGATGACTATGAGTGTGCTCTGACGAAATTTAGATAAACGTCCAGGTTGACAAAATTTTAAAATATTATGCTCAGTATGGTTGTGATTCTCCCTTAATCATATAAAAATTGCTAAATGTGAATGAATATTTTTATCTTGAAAATTAGTACAAACTTGAAAATCAATTTGCATCCTCTGTATTCACCTGCCATAGAAAAGGCACACTCAACTCAAACCCTGAAAGAAAATGCATCAGGTTAAGGCCTTCTCTGGAAAAATAAAAAAGAAAAGAATAGGATATACATTTTCAATAACCCATACCAACTACAGAGATCGTTGTTCGTAATGAACACAACAAAATATAATTAAATATAAATTAAATAAAATAACTCGAACACGCAATATCCATAAGAACTACCAAATTCAGCTGAAAGTACATAAATGTTAACCATATTAGTATCAAGTACTAGTCCAGTATGATCTATAAATTGTCGGTGAAATAAGGGGAAAGAATCAAAACAAGCAGGATTAAACTATATCAAGATTTCTTTTTGGACATATTAGTTAAATAACAGTTTCAACATGAATCATTCTTTCATCAAATGGAAGCAAGGAGATCATTGTAGCGTACTAAAGAAATCTTCAGCCAGACACTTGTCCAAAATTCCATAATAACATTAATTTTACAGAGTAAAGTAACTAGCTGAGATCAATATCGACCAGTTCTGGGTTTCCCCTTTTCTAATCTTCGAGCTTTACACCAAGCTGACCGAATTCCCCTGATCCCAATGCATAAAGCCTACCTGCGTCCGTTATCAGTAATGTGTGCCCAGCCAAATCATCAGAGGTTCTGCTTGTGCTGATTTGTACTGCTTTTTCATTGTTTATGGCTTTCTTGATTGATGTTGCTAGCTCCGGTTCCATCACCATTTCATTGTCCAGATAGTTTGCCAGGAAATTTCAGGATCAGCAACTTAAGAAACCAAAGTAAATTGGATAAATATCATTTTGTGTGTGTGTGTGTGTGTGTGTTTGTGTGTGTGTGAACTGGCCCGTAAGCTTAACCCAAGCACACAACATACACAAGCACACAATGCATCCAGGGGACACATGAATTTGCCCCGAAAATGTTAAATTGTGGCCACTTCCCGGGGATCGAACCATGCACTACCATATGAGCTATTGCTCATTGGTATATCGTTTTGTATATTGATTCAAACTATATAATTCTTCCGGGTCAGTAAAAATTAAACGTTTGCTCTGCTTAGCAAATAGGGTAAATTACATAAAGCTTGAACTTCCCCTGGCTTTTACAGAGCATCATTAACCTTTAAAATTGCATCAAGCAATCTTAAACCATCAGAAGCTTATTAAAAACTACATTAAATAACCCTTCAAAATAGTGATTAACTATACTTTCCGACAGCTCAAAGGTGTCTGTAAACATCTGATAGCATTTGTTGGTCATTCATGTTAATTACCCGGGAGGAATAATGGAAAGAATTGCACTAATCTATTCATTTTTCTATTTGAGTTAATTGCATACAACCACCCTCAAATAAATCTTCTGTAAATGAACCCCACACACACACACACCATTTTTCATAGAGTAATCAAGATCAACTAAAGAGATGGCATGTACCAATGAATTGTTGAATGGGATATACATGAAGGATGGTATCTGCAATCAACCCTTACATTTTTAACTACTAAACCTGAAGAAAATTTGCCAACTTGGATAAAGTTTTGAAAGAGATAAAATCAATAAATTTGTACAAGAGCGGAAACTAAACACATAACTTACAAATGTACGACCAACCTATTCATTGTGCCCAAGACTAGAATGTTGATTCCATCCAAATGAATAGACATCGCCATCCTCAGAGACAATAAAGGTGGTGCAATGGACTATTGCTATACGAACAGCCTTGATTCTACTGAGAGCTTCCACAACCTTGGGAACAGGCGAGGAATCTCCATCTCCATGGCGTAAAGGTGAGCGAGGGAGAGGGTGCTCCAGGAGTCGCTCGAGAAGGTGAGGGAGGGAGGCGTTGGAAGAGGGAGGGTCGCGCAACGAGGTGCTCGAGGGAGGAGGCGAGGAAGGAGAGGAGGCGAGATCGAGGGAGGGAGGCGTGAGGAGGGAGGGAGGGAGGCGTTGGAGGAGGGAGGGTCACGCAGCGAGGTGCTCAAAGGAGGAGGCGATGGAGGGAGAGGGTGCTCCAGGAGGCGCTCGAGAAGGTGAGGGAGGGAGGCGTTGGAAGAGGGAGGGTCGCGCAACGAGGTGCTCGAGGGAGGAGGCGAGGAAGGAGAGGAGGCGAGATCGAGGGAGGGAGGCGTGAGGAGGGAGGGAGGGAGGCGTTGGAGGAGGGAGGGTCACGCAGCGAGGTGCTCAAAGGAGGAGGCGATGGAGGAGATGCGACGAGTTCGAGGGAGGGAGGCGTGAGGAGGGAGGGAGGCATGAAGAGGCACTCGAGGGAGGGAAAAGATTTTTTTTCTCTGTTTTGTGAGGGTTTTTTTTTGGGGGTTACGGGCTCAGAAAAATTTTCACGACCATCATCACAACCACCGTCGGCGGCGATGGCGAGGGATGAGTATGGTATGCCAGGTTTGGGTTTGGTAAGGGGGAGAGCGAGAGAGATAGAGAGTGGCAGTGATGGAAAAATTAATGAGGCTCTTTTTCTCAGCCTCAATTAGAACTAAAAAAAGAGAGGGGTTTTTTTTGTAACGGGCTCAGGTAATTTTCCTGTGGCTGAGCTCAGGTCCCTTTTCCCCATATATATATATATATATATATACATATATACATACTGAAGACCTGAGTATGCATGCTTAGAGTGAGAAGTGGACTTAGCTCGGATCAGCATCTTTCGCACCTCGAGGATATTGCGCACATCTAGATCAGCAACGCCAGCGCTATCTTTCCTTTGACTCTATCTGGTTAGTTTTTTTTTATCTGTTTTGATAGATTTAGTGACTGCATTTCTCATTACCTGTGCATTGATTACTGATTACCACGTAATGCTAGAAGCCGAAGTGTGACTACGACAGGATATTTTGTCGATCGTAAGAGCACGGCTGGACTTATCACCCCTCGTATTCCGTATTTTGGGAAGCGGGACGTGACAGGATCCGACTCTGAAGAGCTCGAGACCAGCCAGGAGCACTTGGAGTAGTTCACAGAAGATCCTGAGCATTGGTTTTACTTGTACATATTTTCATTTCAGTTATGCCATTGTTTAGACATTATTTTCCATCCATGTAGTTACATTTCTAGTTGTACCTGTAAAAAAATATTTAATAAATAAAGTTGTTGTTCATTACATTCATGTCTCTTGTGTACATTTTACTTTATATTATTTTAATACGCTTAGCGTGTTTATTTCGGAATAAATGTGCAGCGGACCTCGCCGCGTCCCCTCCCCGTAAACCGAAAAACGGGACGTGACACCAAACCAAAATTAACCCTAATTAATCTACTTAACCCTAACCCTAATCATCACCAACCCATTTTTACCTAATTAACCCTAACTAACCATAACCCTACCTACTTAACCCTAACCCTAACCCTAACTCTAAACCGAACCCTAACCCTAACCTCGCCTAATTAATCCTAGCCCTAACCCTCTAATTAACCCTCAATTAACCCGGAACTAACCCTAACCCTAAAATCAACAATAACACAAAAAAGCATAATTACAAGTTCAAAATGAAAATTAACTCACCTCACTTGTAGTTTTGCCGGCGGATGGAGCTCGACGAGGTGGAGGAGGCCGGGAATGGAGCTCGACGAGATCCTCTGGTGGCGGCAAGATGGCGACAAGCGTGCGTATGGTGACGAGACAGAGGTGGAGGCGGCGGCTGACGGGAAATTTTGGCGACGAGAGATGGAGGCGGCTGGCGAGACAGAGGTGATCGATCGCGCGTGTGGAGGAGTTTGGTGAGGAAATTAGGGGGCGGTGGAAATTACCGAGCTTTATTTTTTTTTATAAATAACCCTTTGAAAGGCCTTCTTTTGCGACTCCGTAATACCAAATAAAAGATTATATTTTAATATTTTTTTATTAATCCGTAGGAGCAAACCGATGGCCCTACGGATTCCTATCTCCGTAGGGGCAACCTCTTATTGTAGTAGTGATTGTACAAGTATCCTGCAACATAAAGGAACACAAAAAGGTAAAGAAAAGAAAAGAAAATGGAAGTAATGGAAATTTAATTTAAGCATATAAATTCTCAACAATCATGCATGGGCTTTAATGTCTCAACAAGCCCCCTAGGATTTCCACCGCCTTATAAATTCGCTGTTCTAGCCAAATACCTTCTCATATCCCTCTACATGAAACGAATTTGGGGTTTTCATTATTTCCTCTCTTTGAATCGAGTCCTTGCTTATCTAAGTTTAATTAAGTTTAGCCTTTGCTTGTTTTCTTCAATTTGCATTCTTGTATCGGTTAACCTCGGGTTAGTCGACTAGTTTTCAGTTAGTTGTAAGATCAAGAAATCAATTAACATAGTAATGATATGCATTGCATGTTGTATCTCGTGTAAGATTTAGTACATAAATTAAAACAAAAGAAGTATATGTTTATCTCTCAAAATCTTGTTATTAGATAAAATAAAAACAGGATTGCAATTTGCTTGCAAAAGTGATTGCTAATTACTTTTTCACATTCATTCTCAACGACCATTGGTTCTCATAGTCTTAACTAAGAATTTCATCCCCAGCGTGAGAGGACTCCGGTCCGATTCCTGAAGAGTGGCATCCAAATAAAAAATAAAAAATTATTCTCTATCTTTCATTATAGCATAACGGATATTTGTTAGTTGACTTAAAGTATTTTTTTATAACTATTACAGTAAAATACCTAAAACGGTAATTTTCAATTGAATTTTTTGTCCCTTGAATGAATGTAGAACCTAAAGGATTTGTGCTCCACTCCTTTTGCAACTGACCAAGCTCTACATTCGGTACTAATTTTCTATCCAATGTGAGAGATCACAAGTTTGATACCCTTCGGGGTTAGATTTCCAAAAAAAGGAAGACCAAGCTCAACATCATTTCAAATTAGTTGTTATTTTTAAATCATAAAGATTTCTTTCTGAATGCCTCCTTAATCCATTTTATATCCTCTTTACTCTCTTTGTTAATTATCATATAGCTCACATATTCTTTTCAACTCATCGGACATCTCACTGAACACGCCATCTTAATAAAATTGGAAAATTAAAATATTAAAGATTGGAAAAAGAGAATTTTATTGAGTTTTGCTCTTGATATATTTACATGAATCACTTACCGGTTACAACACACACACGCACACCAATACTTGTGCACCAAGTAATCATACATGTGAACCAATTAATCTAAAATGGAAAAATAAAATTACACAAAATTCTAATTGATTGCAATGAGCAAATACTGGATTGATTGATTTGCTAATAACAAAAGGAAATAGTTAATGGAAAGAATCTAATTTGCAATCATGAATAATATCTTTTGCTAATACTTTCCCTCAAGTTGGTGTATGCATATTAGGAATGCCCAACTTGAACTTGAGAAAAAGAAATTGATTCTTTCGAAATGCTTTGGTAAAAAGGTCGGCTAAATGATAAAAACTAGCCACTTTAGAACTTCGGAGCAAGCCTCTTTGAATTTTTTCACGGACAACAAGACAATCAATCTCTATGTGCTTCGTGCGTTCATGAAAAACAGGATTTTCAGCAATATGAATAGCCGCTTGATTGTCACAATATAATGGAGTTGGAGAATTTAGATAAAAAAACGATCGAGATCATGAAGCAAATACGATATCCAAGTAATTTCGCATGTTGTAGTGGCTATTGCTCGATATTCAGCTTCTGCAGATGAGAGCGTGAAACAGCAGTTTGTTTTTTTGTTTTCAAAGAAATAGGACTAGAGCCCAAAAATATGCAATAACTTGTGGAAGAGCGTCGAGTCAGTGGACAACTTGCCTAAGCTGAATCATAGTAAGCACGAAGTGTAGGAATAGAAGACGAAGATATAAGAATTCCTTCACCGGCTGTATCTATAATATATCGAAGCAAATGAAAAGCAACATCAAGATGAGGCTTGCGAGGTTGATGCATGAATTGACTGAGGACGTTGACTGTATAGATGATATCAGGACGAGTGATAGTAATATAAATGAGACGCCCCACAGGATGACGACAAGTTGAAGGATCGCCAAGTATTGTGCCATCTCTATTTGTTAATTTGAGATTTCGTTCCATCGGAAAATCAACTGGCTTAGTTGCAGTAAGTCTGGAATATTTAAGAATGTCAATGGCATGTTTTCTTTGACAAAGATATATGCCTTTGGAGAGCGAACAACTTCAATATCTAAGAAATATTTAAGTACGCTAAGATCTTTAATGTGGGACTGCCGGTGCAACATGTATTTGACTTTCTGAATTAAAAAATTATTAGTTCCTGTAACAACTATATCATCAATATAAACAAGAATGAAGATTGAGACGCCATTTTGATGCATGAAAAATAAAGAATGATCGGCTTGAGACTGTTGAAAACTAAAACTGAAAAGACAAGTAGAAAACTTTGCAAACCAATTTCGAGATGCGTGTTTGAGACCATAAAGAGATTTGTGAAGCCCATAAAGGAGATTCTCCATCTTTTTCAAATATCCGGGTGCAAGGAAGTGACATAAACTTTCTCATGTGAATCACCATTTAAAAAAACGTTATGGACATCGAGTTGATATAAGGGCCAAATTTGTATAGGGGCAACGGAGAGAAGAACTCGAACTGTGACCAACTTCGCAACAGACGCAAAGGTCTCATGATAATCAATTCCTTCAATCTGTGTATAACTTTTAGCGACAAGACGTGCCTTATATCTTTCGATTGTACCATCAGAATGTCGTTTGATTTTGAATACCCATCGTAAGCCTATTGGTTTCTTTCCGCATGGAAGAGGAACAATAGACCATGGTTATTATTTTAAGAGCATCCATCTCAATTTTCATTGCTTCCCGTCGTTCTGGAAATTTAACAGCTTGAGAAAAACTGGTTCGTTCATTAGCCGCAGATAAAGAGGAAAGAAAATCTTGATGATGAGAAGAAAATTACGTATAGGCAACAAAGTTTGATAAAGGATATGAGATACTCGAATCATCAGACGAATTGTGTGTAGGAACAAGATAGTTGTAATTTTTAATATAAGTTGGAGTTTTGTGAATTCGACTAGATCTTCATAAAGATGGATTTGAAGTAGAGTTTGTTTCGGTAAATGGTGGTTGATGATCGATTGAAAGAGAGATGGATGATGATGTTAATGTTTCTTGAGTTGGTTTAGAGAAGTATTTGTTTCGATGGACTATGGTAAAGGATTATTAGATGATGATGGAGAAGTTTCACTAATGGACATAGAAGGTAAAAAAATGAGAAGACCAGATATGTCATCTATATCAGAAACCGTAATGGAAAAACATGTTTTGTGGACTTAGTTTGAAAAGAATGATAAGGAAAAATATTTTCATGAAAAACAATATCATGAGATGTATACACTTTGCGGTATGGAGATCAAAGATTTTATATGTTTTTTGGCCAAAAGGATGCCCAATAAAGATTTCTAGAGATGCATGGTTGGAAAATTTATGTGTGATTGATGTGTTACGACAATAACATAAGTATCCAAAAACACGCAAATGATCATAAGATGGAGGTTTGTAAAAAAGCATTTCAAAAGGAGTTTTGTCATTTAGAGAAGCGGTTGGAAGTCAATTAATAAGATAAGCCGCAGTCAAAATGTAATCGTCCCAAAACTTAATAGGTAATTTAGCTTGAAATCGTAAGGCCTGGCAATATTTAAAAGGTGACGATATTTGCGTTCTACGATACCATTTTGTTGTGCTGTATGTATACAACTTGTTTGAAGAATAACACCAAGAGTTTGAAGAAAAGTCGTAGTGGCCACGTTGAGAAACTCACTAGCATTATCGGTTTGAATTTTATGACTGATAGAATTAAATAATGTCTTGATCATGCTAAAAAATTTCGAATCTGAGAACGAACTTCAGATTTGTTATGCATAAGGTAGATCCATATGCAACGAGAATAATCGTATACAATATATAGCTAAGAAATATCAACCCCCGGATAATGATGGAATGCGATATGGACCCCATACATCAAATTATACCAACTCAAAACAAGATTTAGTAGAAATTTTACTAGATTGAAATGGTAAACACATTTGTTTGGCAAAAGGACATAGCGGTGCAAATTGATTTATTGGAAATTGATGGAATTTTAGAATCCAAATTTTGAAAGTTTAATAAAGAAGGGTGACCTAATTAACCTCCAATGCCATAGATCGAAAGGGAATTGTACGACTAAAGTAGAAGCACAAAGCAATTGTTGCAGAAGAAGAAAATAAATTCCATTGTCCTTGTTATCTTTTCCAATCACACATTTAGTCTTTAGGTCCTGAAAAACACAAGAATCATGAAAAATTTGTTACGGAACAATTTAGAGATTTTGTGAGTTTGCTAATAGAGATCAAATTAAACTTGAAATCCGGCACATGAAAAACATCATGTAACAACATATTAGAAATGGGTTTAGCAGTATCAATATTGGCAATAGGTACTATAGTACTATTAGGCAATCGAATCGAAAAAAGAAACAATTTGAGGATGTTAAGAAAGTAGAAAATGTGATTTTAAGACCATATGGTCGAATACTCCAGAATCAATTATCCAAGAAGCATTAGAAATTGTTGAAGAAAAACATTGGGTGTTACATGCAAAACTTGCAACTGAATGAACATTACCAGAAGAAGCATTGAAATATTGATATTCATGTGATGTGCCAAACGGTGGTGTTGAAAGAGTACCAGGATTTTTCTGCTCTCATACCATAATAAAATTGGAAAACAAAAATATTAAAGATTGGAAGTAAAGAATTTTATTGAGTTTTTCTCTTGATATATTTACATGAATTAGTTAAAACTTATATATACACATCAATACTTGTGCACCAAGTAATCATACTTATGAACCAAGTAATCTAAAATGAAAAAAATATGATTACACAAAATTCTAATTGATTGCAATGAGCAAATCATGGATTGATTGATTTACTAATAATAAAAAGAAACGGTTAATGGAAAGAGTCTCATTTGCAATCATGAATAATATCTTTTGCTACTACATCTGAAGTTGGTTTTATCTATCAAACAGTATCTAAAACGTTTAGGCAAGAAAAATATTGATAAGAAGTTGTAATCTCTAATATGTTGAATGTATTAATTTACTCGATTTCTTTTTTCTTTTCTTTTTTCAACGAGATACCATGTATTTTAGACTAACATTTTTACTTTGATTGGCTTCACACCAACAGGCGAGAAGTTTGCGTGGGTTTTTCTTTTTCTTTTCTTTTCTTTTCTTTTTTTTTTTACTTCAATAACAACTCCTCCCTTGCCCTATCCAGCGATTGTTTGGGTTTGTAGTTAGGATAAATTGTGCTATTTTTTTTCTTTTTTAAATAAGAGTTTTATGGTGTTCATCAAACTTCGGTGTGCAGAACCCTACTGTACTTTAAAAAATTAAAAGAAAATACTGCAGCGGAAAAGTCCAGGTCTCGTGCGAGCAACGTATTCGAATACGAAGTATCAGCCCTCCCTCATTATAATTTTGAAGTTTTGATGCAGCGTAGGAAAAATAAAAAAGTTGGCTTTACACCTTAAAACAAGATCTAGTTAACGCTAAATACTTATTTTGAGTTGTTTTTCTAAGTTTGCTCGCCCTAAAAGAAAAATAGAATTGAAGAACGTTAACCATGATGAGTTTTAATGTTCCCAATCTACATTAACCAACACAAAAGTGTGTAAATATGCCGTAGGTTACATGAAAAACCTAATAATTAAATATAGGTCCAAAATTTAAAAATCCAAGTACCTACCTAATATTCAGTAAAATTTAAAAATCCAAGTACCTACCTAATATTCAGTAATATTTATAAATCCTTATGGCCCGATCTTCATCCTCCATGAAAAAAAAAATAGAAAAATAAAGATCACATCAGGATCAAAATATACAGTTTTAAAGATTATACATGTTAGAGAAATCTATGGAAAAAAATAAATTTTCTTTGACAATCAATTATATATATATTCTTTATACTTCACTGTGATATAACTTTTTTCCGTTCTTAAAAATGTTATAAACCACAGCCATAGCAGTACCAAAGAAACCATGAGATTTTGGCATAGAAACAATCTGAGTAGCATGGTTTCCAACATCAACTTCCGGTTCCGGTTCGGTGGCCTCGATCTCCGGTTCGGCAGCCTAGATTGCAAGCTAAAACAAATCGGTAGCTTCGATCTCCGGTTTACCATGATATACCTGAAGGTCCTTTACCATGCTATTGACTGTATTGAGAAATAATTAATTGACAAAACATGTGTTGATGTTTATTGTGAATTGTGATAATGTTTATATCTACTCAATAAGACCGGAGACGGGATTTTTTATTATTACTAAGTTTCAATAAAATTTATTCATAAAACTAAAACAATTCAAGGCATATCTTTCTCCTTCCTCAAGACAACGAACACAAAATTTACCATGCTAGACTAATCGAGCAGAAAACATGCGGTAATAGCAAAAGGCATACTTTTAAAGGATCTAGAAAATAAGGTCAAATTAAGTTGTAAAAAAAAAGGGAAATTAATAAGAACATCATTGTGGCAATCCACAATTTTGCGGGGAAATGTGGATCTAGCATTGAAGTTTGGGTCTATGCAGTTGTACATATATTCTAAACAACGATGAAGAAAAAACTTAAAGATAGATAATAATAAAAAAAACATGGAGCTTTATCACATCATGAATGCAAATTTCCCAATCTATAAAATAGTAATATTCATTGTTGAGATGCTGATGTTGCTTATGATCTTCTGTATTATTTCCCATCCAATCTTCAAACCTTTTATAAAAAGAAATTTTAGGAATAGAAACCAAAATAAATATAAAATAAAATACGAATCAAGATAAAATCAAAGTTTTATCTCCATCATCTGGTTGATCTTATATAATCTGAGTCCGCCGATGAATTTGAACTCCAATTCCGAATACCTTTGGCTTGTCGAGTCAAACGGTGTGACAAAGGGAAGCTTTAGCCGGGCTTAATTGGGGAATAGGACGGGGAGCGATATGATCGTTATTCTTTTAAATAATTTTTATTTGCAACCGTGACCTCTTTTATTGTTGCTAATAGGATACTTTGCATCGGCGTTATGTTCTAAAGGATTCTCTGTAACCGTCTTCAGATGTTCTAAAGTATTCCATGAAGCTTCTATTATATGGCTACAAGCTTGGAGAATATTCAGTCTAGAATGTTCTACGAGTGCGTATATGTAACAACCTAGTCCATTTATACCAATTCCAGTTCTCGTATTTTCTTATTTGTGGTATTTCTTGATTTATCGTGATTTGGGCGCGAATGGTATTTTACATTTTACTTTGCTTTCGACCCGACCCGCTTGCTTGAACTTATTTGATTCATATTTATGAATTATCCTGACTTGTTACGTTGACTGATGCATTTTCATGTTTAGTGCATACTGGCATTTTATCTGACATTGCATCTTTTACCATATAACATTTTAAGTCACAGAAAATAATTTAAAATACATAACATGGCATGCATGATACCCCTAACCCCGTGGTAGCATCCGCGCATCTTGTTCTCGTCCCGTTCAGTGAAACGGACGGGTTTGGATGGCTACGCGCACGTACGTGCATCCGTTCTTGGGGGTATACATTTTCGTTACCCGAGCTTTCATTTTTAAATTTGGACGTCACATATATTTTTCATATTTTAAATCGGAATTTTTAGACCCGACCCGGACGTGTTTTGGAATATTTTGTATATCGCCAAAATTCAATTTATTTAAATTTTAAAATTTCGTTCAAAAATATTAGCAGTTCAAAAGATTTTTTACAGCTAACTAAAAATATTTTTAAAAAACTAAAATCTTAACCAATATAACAAACTCTCTCTCCCTATCTCTTTCTCTCTCTTCTCTATTCCCTTTCTCTCTCTCATCCGCGCCCTTCTCTCTTTCTCTCTCCCCCGCATAAAGCCAAATTTCGTTCTCCTCCTCTCTCTCTCTCTCTCCTCTCGCTCTCTTTATCTCTCTCCTCTCGCGACCTCTCTTTCTCATCTCGCGGATCCTGTAGCCATAGGGATACAGTCACCTCCCTCGTGCTACAATCACCTCCCTTAACAACCCCTTCTTCTCGTCGTCTTCCTCCTTCCCTTTAAAAACTCCCCGAACTCCCATTGCCTCACCAAACATCACCGAGCTTTGCCTTCTCAAAATCCTAACCCTAAAACTCCCTGCCTCCTCTTTCTCATCACCTTTCCCTCTTCTTCTTTCTCCTCTCCCGAGCACCAACCCTGCACCCACAAACCAACCGAGAACCCAGCACCACCTCGTCGCCGACGACCCCAGCCTCACACCACCATCATCACCATCTCCTTTCTCTCCCTATGTCCTCTGTTCTTCCTCCTACAACCCAGCAACACCCCTGCACTCACCCAAACCCCAGCAAACAAAACTCAAACCCTAACCGAAACCCTAACATCAAACCCCTTCGCTGGAGCTCCGTTCATCACTGTCGACACCACCACCCCTCTCTGCAAACCCAGTGAGCAATCCCTCTTCTTCTCATTCTTCTTCTTCCTCTTTCTTTTCTTCTCTTCTCTTTTCTTTCTTTCTTTTCAATTCTTGTTTCTATGTTTGCATAGTTCGCCGGAGCCGGGATCGACGCCGACGATCCAGACGACGTACTTAACCTGCGTGATCACCGTCGCGCGTTATTTGGACCCATTCCGTGTACCGTGCGCGCATCGCAACATTTCACCAACGTGGGACGTTCCGTACACATCCGTTCTTGTTCCGTCTAGGCAAGTTAATCTTGCTACATGCTATATAACTCATTATATACCTATTTAAATAAATATCACACCTGTATTTTAAATCAAGCATCCCATGTTTCATATTACAGCCTTTCGACGTTCCGTTTACATTTGTATAGTGCATTTCAGATCTAGGGCATGCAAACCAATCTTAATTACATGCTACATTACTTTAGACGCATCTATTTTAACAAATGGAATACCTGTATTCAAAATCATGCACCCCATGTTTAATTTTATAACTTTTCGATATTCCGTTTGCATCCATTCATATCATTTCAGATATATGTCATGAAAACTTATCTTGTTACATACTATACTATCATATACTGCATCAAATTGAATAGTTACATTTCATATTGCTTAGTTATGTATTCTGCACTTGTTAGTTTATCATTTTATGGTTATATGATGTCCGTTTGCGTCCATATCATATAGAATATATATAGCTGCATTTACAGATCTCATTAATAACCTAATACTGTTGTTTTAAATACCCCATGTTTAATAACGTGCAATCTAATTAGTTTTAGAACCATTAAAAGTAACCCTAATCGATAGTGTGCATCCATGTGTTTGACTTTTTATCTATGTGCATACCATTCATGTTAGTTCATTTTATTAGTACTCTATACTTGATTTTGTGCACCCATGCTTATTACAGTTTAATTATGAACACTCACTTGATACTTGTGCACTATCTGACATGACCTGATACACTACTACTGATATGACTTGATACCTGTACACTACTTGACATGACTTGATACATGTACATCACCTGACATGACCTGATGTACCACAGCTTAACATGTTACCTGATCTTGTTACTAGTGCCGACAATCTTGACATGTTGTCCCTACGGACATATCCTGTTGTCTATACAGACAAACCTATACTTGCTTGATCCTGTGTTGGCATTAGCTCCAGATTTACCAATACCTGACTTGAACACATAACCTTGGGGGTATGGGAAAATCAAAAGTGTAAACTAAAGTGTAGCTTACAAGGGTATTACTTGATCCGTAGTCCCGGAGGATAACGGGACAGAATCATTCGTGATTCTTACTTGATCCGTGGTCCTGGAGGATAACGGGACAGAGTCATTCATGACTCCCACTACCTGATCCGTGGTCCCGGGGATAACGGGACATATCTTTTGAGTTACATGGAGGATTACTCTAATTGATTTCAATAATTTTAAAGTAGATAACCCTATGTCACAGTTTAGACTACTCACTGTACTTCACCTATATATATTCTGTCCACTGATCTTTATTCATGTGACTGTTACTGTTTATACTTCATGCTTGCATATTTCATCGCATCCTGCTTTCTTAAAGTTATTGATATTTTGACGCACTGACGTCTGGGCTTTGCATGGCCCAGATCTCTTATCCTTATCGCAGGCTGTCCAAGAGTACTTTGATCAACAGACCGAGCAGTGAAAACCTGTTATTAGTTTAGTTTAGTGTCCTTTCAGTATTTTCATTCCTGATGTGAGCCCGCATTATGGGACGTACATTCTAGTTTATTATTGTATTGGATCTTTTAGCTTCCGCATTATTTTTTTCTTGACTCATTATTCCGGCTCATGGACATGTATTAGATAGTTGTTTATTATTGTTCTTGATATCTCTACAGCCGTAATGTGACTGTGGAGAGATATTTTCTATCCACAGGTAGTATGGTTGGCTCTGTCACGTGCCTATCTTAACGCACTCTGGAAAGCGGGACGTGACAGTATAAATAGAAGGTTGGTCTCTTATGTTGTAGACAAGCAAATAAGCAAGCCAGAAGCACACAAGTATAGTGTGAATGCTAGAAATGAGTGGTGTCTTGTAAGAGAGGGTCTCTTTTTGTAATTATAAATTAGTTAATAAAATGTTTTTTTTAATCTACCCGTCCAGAGCTACGTTGTTATGTAAGCTTCACGAAATGAGTACATGCTTTTATCTAACTTCGTACATTGATCTTCATATAAATTTTTGCTTATATTTCATGCTCTGATCCAGATGAAATGGAAGAAAATATATAGATTCCTAAGGAGGTGAATATTTTGAACGTTTTAGAATTCAAATTCAAAGTACAGAGCAAGCTTTAAAGACTTGCTTGAGCTATGACTCATGGAGTAAAGATTTTACTCTCTAAAATTAAAGGTTGGAGGCGGCGCCTAAACTTGGCTTCCATGAATATTTGACCATTGAGGGTTCCTTTACAAACGAAGGTTTGTTTTTTTATTTTGTTTATGACTCTTTGAAAAATGAAACGGCGGCAACACATAAACACATAATAACAAGGGAATGTAAATTTGCAAAGAAATATAACTTCAGTTTCTTCCGGAGATATGACAAGAATTTTGGCACAAGATGATGGGGGTTATCCTTTAAAAAATGCACTTCAACTCCCAATTAAAAGCACAGGCTTGATTTAGTATCCGTGCAATAATTGATGATGAGCTCCAACAACTCTCTGTTTTTTTTTAAACCAACAACTCTCTGTTAATATTTGTCTTTCTCTCTCAAATTTAATTAGTAAGAGAGGTCATTGGTTAGAGTCGCGCATCCCAGAAAAAAGATAAATAAGTACGTAATTCCCTTCAAAAAAAAAAGTTTGTTTGTTACTAGCACTTTTAAATTAGTTGCTATTTTAAAATCATAATGAGGTCTTTCTGAATGGCTATTTAATCCATTTATATATCCTATATTTTCTCTCTTTGTTAATTATCAAATAGCTCTACTTTGATTAAGTTGATAAATAAAGAGTAGGCATATTTTTCAACATTTTAATGAAATTCACCATCTAGAGTTGCTTTTGTCTTTGCCTCAATCAAACTGTGTCTAAAACATATCATCCAGAAAAAGACCAAGAAGAAGTTGTAACCTCTAATTTGTTGAATGTTTTACTTGATTTCTTCTTTTTTTCCCTCAAAAAAAGGTTTAGGGATACCATGTCTTTTAGACTAACATTTTACTTGATTCTTTTCGTTCGCACTAACACGAGAAATTTGGGCATTGTTTGGCTCTTTAGTTCAATAACAACTCCTTCCTTCCTCTATCCACCGATTATTTGGCTTTGTTGTTAGGATAAACCGTGGTATTTTTTAAATAGAGTTTTAGAATGTTCATACACTTTAAAAATTAATTTCGCTATGCAGTTTGGTTTAGCAACCTCCCAACCTCCAACAAAAACAAAAACAAAAACAAAACAATACAAAATCTGATCATTTTTGGAGTTTATTTAGATAACTCTAGTTATCTCCACTCTTATAGGTTAAGATAGCTCAGAGATGAATAAATTGAGCTCTGAGAACCTCAGGTCCTCAGCAACCCTCTTCAAATACTGCATATACGAGCAGCATGAATGGTACTATGCAAACAGCAAAACAAGTAAGGGCCATTTATTTTCAAGCATGTGATGCTCAACAGCTTTATATATATTTTTTGTAGCCAACAACTCCCCGGCTCTTACCAACTCGGGTTAGCTCGGATGGTATCAATTTCCTCTCCAATATGATGAGAGGACACAAGTTCGATCCCCGAAGTGGGTTGATTTCCCAAATGAACTCGGCTTAGCTCAGTTGATGTTTCACCATGTTATTAGAGAATGCAACGATTTTCTAATTTCATTGGTCTTTATGTAAACTTTTACTTATATATCATACTCTGATCGGTATAAAAAGCAAACACCGGCTTGAACTATCAATTCGGCTTAGTTCATGGGATAAAAATTTATTCTTTAATATTAAAGGGTACCAGTTCGATTTCTAAAGGACCGTATCTAGATAAAAATTTACTCTTTAATATTAAAGGGTACCAGTTCGATTTCTAAAGGACCGTATCTAGGCCGACTTGGCTCACTTGATTCTACTTTTGAGAGTTCCAATTGCAGACCAATTTTTTTTTATTTTTTTTTATTTGAGATCTCCAAATATGAAATGGTATCAAAACACAAGCACATAATAATAACTTGGGAATGGAAATCGAAAAGAAATATAACTCCAATTCCTTGGGGATATGATAAGAATTTAGGCACAAGATGAAGCTGGTGATCCTTCAAATAATGTACTTCAACTCCAAAGTAAAATCACTGGGCTTGATGTAGCGTCCGTGCTTTAAATAATGTACTTCATACCCCTTTAGTTTCATGTTGGTCTTAACACTTGGACAATCTTTGAAGGTCAAAGTTATCAAGCACTGGTGAATTGTGCATTGCACATTGTTATTAGTTTGACTTCTTTTTTCTAGGAACAAGCATATATGGAAAATCGGATTCTTCAAAGGTCCGTTTGAAAGTTATAGATCCCATCACTTGTAATCTCAATCCTCTCGAAGAACAAACACAAAACTAAAGGCAAGTTCAACCAACCAAAAATAGGAAGGTTCGTCGATTGGGTTGTACACTTTAAGCAGAAAGGAAATAACCATAATCAGAATATGTTGGAACAAGTGAAGTTAAACCATAAATAGAAGAGCATAAGCCTCTCTAATGTCGACAAAGTTACAAGTTATGCTTGTAAATGCCCTTGCTACAAGAGAGAGCTACTACTTTACACTTCAGCTGGTTATGCACAAACAAGTCTAATTCAGTGCTTTGGTCCTCGAGGTGGACCAAAATCATTTCAAGGAATAATGATTCAAATATTGTTTTCCGCATACCACTGGCATCAAATGGAAACAGTTTGTATGAAAATCCTTACACAGATACCGTCCAACATGCACAAATCCAGTGCAGAATACTCGGTCAGTCTGTTGCATACAAATGGCCTAATCATCATCCTCCGGATCAAAATCCCTAATCTTAACATCCGCATCTTCCCCATACTGGATGCAGTTGTCAATCATCGACAGCACATACTGTATGCTGCATATAGAAATAAAAGATATATTGAATTTTCGGTATTTTTACAATTAAAATAACCAAAACTAGAAAGCAAAATTTTCAAATGGCTTCTTCAGACATGGAATCTGTAATCAGGCCGTATGAAAAATATATAACTGGAAAATAACCAATCACATGCACTTCTAAATGAAAGAAAATGAGAAGTTTGATATTGGTATTTATTTCTTTAATTTGAGATCCACGCAAGGGTCCTTCAAGAAAAAAAACATGATAACTAAATACATATTTTATGGTTTGGTTCATTTCTAGTTCCCTTTCCTTCGAAAAGGATTATATTTAACTCAATTCAGTCATATTTATACCTGATTAGTATTTACCAGGAAAAAAATACAGGCACGGAAAATGCTCTCATGTGTTTAATTATAAGTTGGCTGATTTAAAAAGAAATATTGGAGTTGAACATCAAAATTTGAATCGTGGTTTTGAACCCAAAGAATATCTTATTCTTGGTGGTTTGGGTCTCAGAATGTATCCTACATATTTATAATGCATCTGTCAGTGGGTCATTTAGAATTGGAAAAAATGTCCGCAAATTTCTAAATATTTTCTTAATTTTTTAAAATTGTTGAATTTTTTTCTAAAAATAGGTTGATACTGAAAATTCAATATTCCTATCGGAATCTACCGACACTGATCCCCGAGAGAGAGGGTATTGGAACAGGGGTTTCAAATTTTAGTTGAGACTAAATTATAACAAGTTTGAAAAGAGATCTATGAAAAAAGAAATTAGCATGATAATAAGTCATATTCTTTCTGCTTCAATCTAATATAATCGGTATTCACTCCAAGAAATACCAAGCTGCCAAGATATAATCGACCAAAACATTGGTTAATATTTTATGTGAACTGAGAAAATGACAATTATATTAATTTAATAAGTGTAACACGGGATTTCTTTATAAGATTTGATCAATATCGCATAGAACTGAAAAGGATTCGAGTAATAACCGGCATACCTGCTCTCCTTCGTCAAGTCAAGGGGCACAAAGTTTACCATGCTAAACTGATCAACCTGACAACATGCAGCAAGCAGAACTCAAGGATAAAGTTTTGTATATCAAACGCATTTAAAGAACATAAAGTGTGATAAATCCACATTTTAGGGTAGAAACAAGCTAAAGATCGCAGGAACGAAAGAAAGAAAATACCAATTCCGCCAAAGCTTTATTCAGCTTCATAAAAGGAGCAGGCATATTCCGATTTAACTGAGAAAGCAAAAGCGGTGCCTCTGGATTTAAGAAGCTATTATGACCAAATGAAGCAAAGTGTAAGAAACAAGAATCATTGAAGAGATTTAAAGAAGGGTGCAAGGGTCAATAGAACCTACTCTTCAATATCTTTTTTGTTCTTCACAAGATCCATTTTCGAGAGAATATTGATATGAGGTAGTTCGAGTTGAATCATTGCAGAAAGAGAAGCCATGCAGCCGCTTATGTATTTCGTTACATCAGTAATGAACTGAGAAATAAAAAGAAAAAATAGGTATTAATATTTCAAAGTGATACTCAAAATGTTCTGAGCAAAAGAGGGAATCAAAAAGTTCAGACTGCAGACCAGGCTACACTATGGATTATTTTGAACAAACCTGTGAATCAAGTAAATAGACACAACAGACTTTGAAATTTTTCCGCTGCAGATGTTCCACAAAGTTACGCAGGACAGGAACACGTGAAAATAGTTCGATCTGACCTGTACATTAACAAACACAAATTTTTGGCAATTAAGAAAAACGTTCAGAAGAGAACGAAACTAGAATAAGAATGTTGCAATAAGAAATAATAATATTAAAGTAACTACAATAGTATTGAAAGGGGGGAAATATGAATGCATTTGTATTTTGTTATATTCACCAATGGAAATCATGCAGCTCTTGCTCCTCCTAGTTGACAAAGCCTATGAACAAATATTACTCTTTAATCATTGCCATAATTTTCATGACATCTTATAACTTTTTACTTCATATTTTTCTGAATTAAAACGAAGACGAGAAGCCCCCAAATATGTACATTTGATACATCTCTACATATGTACATGTAGTGGCATGCATCTCAGCCATCACCAAATATATATGTATTGCCTAATTCGCAGCCTTGAAGGTTTCTCTATCTATTGGAGGTGTGATGAATGCATGTTTTATGTGCCAATAATTCTCAGCACTGGAACTCAAACGACCTAACCAATCATTTAAAGAAGAAAAGAAACTTTCTTAGCACTAATTATACAGCACATCAGGCAATGATGTTATGTGACATTCTGACCATAAGATTATAGCCTTGTTTTGTCGGTGACACACTTCATCTCCTTTACAATAGTGATGAAGCAACAATGTCAACTACTAAAAGAGAAAGATGTAAAGACACTAAGGAGCATAATATCAAAAAAATAAACAATCATATCTACAAGAACTTAAATATTCTGCAAGAGTGTGTGCATAATACTATATTCCATTATTCTATATATATTGTTTTAATCCAAATGTCAGTAAAAACATTTACTGACTATGAAAAGTAAAAAAATCCACATATTTCCATTATTTTGGAGCATTAAGAACAGCAACATTGAACTAATATGGTACATTCCCACTATAAATATCAGGAAGTAGAATTATGTATAAGAATTTGACAGTGAATACCTGAACAGTCAAATACAAGGTAATCGTCATCCAAATAATTCTCCAATTCCTCTTCTAACCAATCGTCCAAACTATCTTGAAGGTGTCTAGAGATGTTTTAAGGAAATTGACACTGAACACAATAATTGGAGATGCTAGCACACGCTATGGCAAATAAAAGAATATTTATCTCAAACTTATATAACAAGAAAACCTGTTAAAGCAGCATCTACTGCTAGCAACGTTCCAAATTTTAATGATAAGTGGAAGTGGAATATTACAGGTTTTATATGACAGGTTTGAAATATAGGAAAGCAAATAGCACTTCCTGATGAGAAACTCGATGTTCCTCCTAGCGAGTTAAATATCACGCATATGAAATCAATCTTCAAATAAGTGACTGGATTAAGTTGTATTGATGAGATTTAATAGTAAGAAATGGGAAAATGAACCAAGAAACAACGTCATAAGAAAATTTAAAGTACGGTAATGACTATTGAGATAGTTTCTACAACCCTCAAATACCTTTGTAAACTCGGTATATATTGAGATACGAATCTAAATTCATTTATGTATTGAAACTATAACCAGTTAGGGTATCATATGATATAAGATATGCAACGCGACAAATATTTTATAGAAAGTGGAATTGCTAAGGTGTATTCCTTAAACAAAGTAATCCAAATGTATGAAATGTGAATCTTTTACACGAGTAAATATTATATGTTTTAGGTGCTCTGTTAAATTTGTAGTCATGGAACTCATGTTTCCATGTGTATATTCTACTTCCGAGGGAATCGCCATGCTGTTGTATGTCGGATCATGTCTATGTTCATGCTTTATTGTGAAATATATACTTGACCTTGAACTTGAGGTGTATAAAGATATTTTTTATAAGCATGGAAATGCTTTGAAGTAGTTTGTGAAATGTGATAATATAGCCTCAATATGAAAATGCTAAAATTAATTAGAGAGAGAGAGAGAGAGAGAATGAGAATATGCCAAGAAAATAAAAGAGAGAAAATGAGAAAATCATCAGTCTCTATAACTATTTTTTTGTGAGTATATATGAAAGCTTCCAAAAAGGATGTAATATGTTAGAAATCAGTGTCTATTGCCAGCAAACGATCTGTGAAACATGGACTAACAAAAACAGGTTTCCTACATTTTCCGTCTTCCATAGTACCATCTCCACATGTTTATCTATGAGTATAGCCACCAATAATGTTGCATAATGGCATATGCAAAATTCATCAGCTCCAAATGAAATATATTTCTGCACTGCTAAGACTGAGTTTTAAAAATTATATACTTGCTGATATTAATCCATAAAGCTGTTCAGAAACAAATCAATATTTCTCTATAAAAAGAATCATGTGGTGATGAACAAAATATAACATGCGAACTAAAGGATACTCCATACAGTAAATTAGACCCCCATTTGGTCCAAATCCAAGTTCCTCCATAACATCATCCAAAGATATGAGCGCTCTGATATCTGCAAAATGTAATAAGATCGAAGAAAATAATTTCAACTAATTAAACCACTGAAATCAAGCGTTATAAACAAGAGAGAAGAAAATTGATACCCATGGCAACAGGATAGTCAAAGTTCTCTGCAGCTGGGTCTAAGTTCACAACATGAATGGTTCTCCGAACAGTTTCACAATGTTGATACAAGCTAGAGCAATAAGTAGACTGCAATAACATACAGCTTATTATTAATATGCAACTGATAAATCAATTATATTTTTAAAAAACAAATAAAAATCAATTATATTTATAAAAAAAACAAATAAAAGCACCATTATTACCTTGCCACTACCGGCAGGACCGATCACAAGTTGTGCATAACCCATGATGATTGGTGAATGAACAAACTTTCCGTTACTAGTTTGCAACTGAGAAGTAGAAAATAATACTAAAAGATCCGAGATATCACAAGGAATGCAGCAGCAGCGTAAGCAGTTAACCAGATGGCAGCAGTAAACAATACACTTAGGATTTGAGTGTATGCCATACAAACTAGTTTGTCATGTGAAAGCAATTCGTGCCTGAAACAAATTTAAGAGTTAAATAAATGGACAGAATCAGTGAATTTTTTCATCAACTGTATTGTAATGCAAACCCTCGCAAAGTAATGTTTGCAACTGGTTTTAGTGCATGGCCTAACAAAATGCCAGAAGCAAATTAATTATTGAAGTACATCAATACATCTTTCAAAATTTGTTTGCACCTTGTTCAAACACATAAACGAGCTTTGCCTTATCATGCACAAGTCTTTCACAACTTAGTATTTGGATTACAACCAACACCTTACTTTTCAGATATCGTTTAAATTGTTCTATAGGTCTTCTTTGGCTTTGGAGTTAAGTTAGGGTAACCAGAATTTGTAGAGTTATCTGAGCTCAACTCCAAATTCCTAAATATTACCCCGTTTAGCTTTTATTTTGTTGCTAGATAACCAGAGTTACCTTAGAGCTGAAACTATTGGTGTCAGCTAAATTCCAATTCAACCTCATTTTTCTAAACTTCACAAAATGAGACGATAGTTTATTTGTAGTTTCAATAACTCCACTTAAAAATAACTTTTATCCTGACTCCCAATCAAAGCATACCATTACGGATGAGTCTAAACATTTAATTTGGTGCAAAAAGACATTAACCGACATTTTCCTGTTTGGCTTTGGAGTAAGGGTAGTCAGTGTTTTGAAGAGTTATCTAAGCTTAACCCTAAATTCTAACTATGCCCTGTTTGGCTTTCATTTCGTAGTTTCAATAACCGATGTAATATTGACCGGATGCAAATCTAAATCCAAATCCAACCTCATTTATCTGAACTCAAAAAAATGGGAAGAAAACAACCCTTTAGGCCCTATTTGGGAATAGAGTAAAGTTTAAATAACTGGAATTTCATAAAGTTATCTAAACTTTATCTTTGGTTATCTAAGCTCCAAATTTGAGATGGCCGGAGTTTATTAAAACTTCAATCCACCCAAAGTTCTCCAAACTCCAAAAAAAAGTTTGAAAACACTGATTTTGGAGTTTTCTAAACACAAGCCCTAAACCTTAAGATCGACATAACCCTAAATTAACAGACACAGGGATTTCTAAATTATGATAAGATTTACATACAGAGCCCTAACAAACGAGTTCATGCAAAACCCTAAAACCAAAATTAGAGTCGTGCAAATTACGAGCATAAAATCGAAATAATCAGTTAAAAATGTGATTTTACACCCAGAAAAAATAAAAAGCGAAGAAATTTAAGATATAAAAAAACATACGAGATAATCGCCGAGATGAAGCAACGAAGGAGAGAGAAGAAGAAAGTGTGAGGGTTTGGGTTTTATAGCAGAATTATTGGATATGGGTTTTAATGGTTCATGTCCATTTCTGTTTACCAGGGATAAATAAGCTCGCTAGAAGTATCCAAAATGAGATAACAGATGTATAATATTTGCTGATGATGTTATTCTGATAAATGAGACGAAAGCGGCTTATGTCAAATTGGAGTTATGGAGACAAATATTAGAATCTCGGGGTTTCAAATTGAGTAGGTCCAAAACAGCATATATGCACTGCAAATTTAACAAACAGAGAACTCGAGACCACAGTGGTATAACACTGGACAAAAGATATCACCGAACGAACAGTTTAGATATTTAGGTTCCATCATTCAAAAGAATGAGGAGATCGATAGCGATGCCAATCAAAGAATCCAAGCTAGTTCGTTGAAATGGAGGAGCGCAACAGGGATTTTGTGCAACCGTAACTTTCCGTTAATGTTGAAAGGGAAATTTTATGGTAGCGCTATTCAGCCTGCCTTATTATATGGTACAAAATGCTAGGCTTTTAAGAAGTATCATACGTAGAAAATGCACATATGAAAGATGCGCATATTTCGTTGAATTTGTGGTAACACTGGAAAAGAGAACGTGCAAAATAAGAATAATCGTGCAAAAGTTGGTGTAGCACCTGTGGATGAGAAGATGCGGGAAAACCGGATAAAATAGTTTGGTCATGTACGACGCAGACCTATGAAAGCGCCGATTCAACGAATGGATACTCTCTATATAGACAATGTCAAAAGACGAAATGGAGACTGAGGAAAACATGGATGATGTTGTGACGAAAAGATATGATTGCCGAAAGTCTCAATGAAAGTATATTATTCGTTAGGAGTGAGTGGAGGCGGAGAATTCATTCGCCGGACCTAGCGTGATTCTCATGCCGTTCATGTAACGTACACCATATGCTTCGGATAAAAGGCTCAGTAGCAAGTGGTGGTGTTGGTGATGGTGGTGGTTTTAATGGATGCAACACCCTTGGCCCTGAACCCAAAAACCTATGCCAGCAGATTAATCCAAATAAGCCCAATTAAAAAAGCTAGCGTTTTTTAAGGAAATGAAAACCTCAAACAATTTCACGATGGAAGATAAATACTGTCACGACCCGGATATGTGGAACGTGACTGGCACTTAAATTACATAACGTCTAGAGACGTAACGTAATCTAAGTAAACCAAAGCCCAGAAATCTAAACCATTTAAAGAAAATAGAGTGAAGGAAAACTTGTTTAAAAGTTAAGTTAACATAGAAAATCACTTTGAAAGTCTTATAATAAGCCCAAGTTTTTATAAAAATATCGGCAAAGTTTCCTTTGTAAAAACTGGCCCCAAACGGGTACAAAACATGGATACATATAAGAAATGAATAAAGAAATCCCCAAGCGGGAGCTAACTCTTCGCCGAATGGCGGAACACAACCACAGGCAAGATATATCATAATAATACGCAATTAGCATATAAAAGCACGAAAATAAGAAAGCACCACGCTGGCTCACTTGAGCTCGACACTAGAAAACAAATACACAAATCTCACTACCCAGTCTCTAAGTCACATAATACAAACAGTCGATGGAGTGTACTAGATACAAATAAATATATATGGTGGGAATAAAGAATATCCTCCCAAAAACCCACCTATGCGCAAATCGCAAGCCGATGCAAAGGAGCAGGAGAAGAAGTATGCCCGCCGCTACTATGCTGACGGGGCAAACCTGCAAGATACTGTGGCACAACGGGGGTGAGTTGCCAACTCGTGAGTAGTAAGTAACATCTAATAAGACTATCGTAACTATGCACGCAAATGCGTCACAATCCTACATATACAAGTATGATGCGATGCACTAGTATGAATGCAACATGAATGAATAATCAAACACGAAAACCTGGATATATCTGGTATGAGAAAATCTGTATCAATATCTTAGTAAAACTTTTGTATAATAAAACTGGAGTATCATCCGTGAAATCGACAGAAAATCCGTGTCAAGCATCGACATAACATCTGTATATCTCAAAATCTCAATGTCTCAATATCTCAATAGCCGTCTCTCAGACCGGCTCTCAAATCTGTCACATCGCACGACTCTGGTCGGTATCATCCGGATAACCGCCGAGCCAATAATAACTGGTAGGTAATGCTTCCCTGCCGGGCTCAACATCTTCTCAATACGTCTATCTCGCCCCGAGGTACCTCACCGGGTCCACGATGTACCCACAGACGGTGCATCCCCCTCCTCGAATCGAGTATATGATACAGCTCAAGAACCGAGAAAACTCATGGTGGATGCCACACACAACATATCATGAGAAAACCGCAAATTTCTACTTTAAAATGATGATAGGTTTATAAAATTCTTGCGGTTTTCCCCAAAACCCAGAAATCTCATCAATACTGAAATCTCCAAGAAGAATCACAATATATGAACATGTCGGTAATGACGGGCGTCTATGATATCGATAATATGTGATGCAATGCATGACTAGAAAACTATGTATGAATGATGATGCAATGAGGTATATATATATATGACTAGCAATCCTACGTATCCATCCTGATGAAATGAATATACAACTACAAATTACATATCGTATATGATGCAAATGCTCAGATACTGATTTAAGCAAGTTCTATAGTGTTCGTGGCATAGCTATTACCAATGGCGTGTGTGTTCGCAATAATGGTGCACGTGTGGCATGAACCAATGGTAATGGTGCAAGTGTCCTAAGTAATAACATCATGTGTAAGAAGATGCGATATCATGTTATGAAATGCTTTGAGACTACACATATAGATGTAAGAACTACTAAAAATCCTAGCTATCGGGCGCCTTGCGCCATCCAGACGATCCCTCCATAGATGCGTATATCTACTCACCGGAACGGCTCGGCTAATCTGATCCAATCACAGCCTTTCCGCGCCGCGCCGCTTCCGACGTCTCCGCAATCGATCCTAGAATCGTACGATAAGTATATATATAAGGTTAGACCATGGAATAGACGTGAAGTCAAGATGATACGAAGTAACTAACACACACTAATTAGACGCGCATGCACTTGGTGCACAAAACGCGCGCGGCATCGCCACAACCACCACTAGGGTCACTATGCGTAGCAATCCCCTAACCTAGAACCCAATCGTACCTATTGCGCATTCACATCACATTACATATCTTAGAAATTAGATTGTAGAGCATTCCAACCTCAAACTTAATTAAAATCTATTTATTTTAAAAACCTAGTAAGCAACAATTAACCATTTTAGTGCAAAACTAGATGTTTTAGCAAACCCAGTGGCCACAAATTTCACTTAATATCTTAATTAGGCCACACAATTATTAACTAAATTTTAATCTCACCTTTTTACACACTATACATGAAATTAGTTTTCATGAACATTTAATTAAGATAATTAAAAGCAAAGATTGCAAGTTTAACAACTAGATTATATATAATACACCATTAGATGTTAACTACACATTGCTACCATAAATTAGTGATAAAAACCTTAATTTTAAACCCAAAACCTTCTCTTTAAAATCAAAACTTGTAATTAAAGCTGTATTAACATCTAATTAAAATTAGATTTAAGCAAATATTAACAAAACAAATTAGGATTAAGTTTTATACCTCAAAAATTTTGGAAAGATCAAACTTGCTAACTTTGGCCACTTAAAATGCAAACTTTCATCAAGATCCAAGCTAGTTTAGGCCTAGGAATTTTTAGTGAAGATTTAACTAGGAATTAGTGTTGTTTTTTGTGGATTTTAAATGGAAAAATGAGGGTTTTTGAAATGAGTTGGAGACAAAGAAGTGGAGAAAGTGGCTGCTGCCAATCTTGGCCGAAAGTGAGAGGGGAGAAGTGAGTGAATGAGAGAGGTGACCATAGCCCAAGTCAACATGTCCCCATACCTCAATTAATTATACACCATGTCTCTTATCTCTTCAATTTCCATTTTTCTTTTATTTATATTTAGTTTTCTTTAAATATCTAGAACCATCTTGACAAATTGTTTTTTTTTTTTTGAAAGTGAGCATGCTACAAAATGAATTTTAGTTGTGTCATGGTGCACAATTTTGTATTAACCCATATTAATTTGTAATTAACACTAATTTAATGTGTAAGTGTATGATTAAATTAATAATTAAAAATAATTAATTAAGGAAAATATTTAAGTAAACTAGCAATTAATAGGTGACTAATTAAATACCAATATTAGCAATTATATAATTAAAATAGGTATATTTAAGTTTATGTGGAAAAATAATTATATCTTGGTCCTTACGGAAAACACGTATTATCACTAATTAACACAAAATCAACCTAAACGAATTTTCAAAACGTTACAATCTTCCCCCCTTAAAGAAATTCAGTCCCCGAATTTAAAATTTAACTACGCGTACCTTCAAAGAGATGGGGATATTTCTTCCTCATCTCGTTCTCGGCTTCCCACGTGATCTCTTCACTGTTCGGGCCACGGCAAAGAACCTTTACGGTCGGTATGACCTTAGACCTCAATTTCTTCACCTGCCGATCCAGAATGACTATCGGCTCCTCGGTGAAGAAAAGATCGCACTCCAGTTGGCTTGTCTGATACTGAATTGCATGAGAGATGACAACATGAAGGTACTTGCCCAGCATCGATACGTGGAACACGGGATGAACATCTGGGAAGCTGGGTGGAAGAGCCAAACGATAAGCAATTGTGCCGACACGCTCGAGAATCTAGAAGGGACCCGCATATCTGGGACTAAGCTTCCCTTCCCTTCCGAATCTCATCATGCCCTTCATTGGAGAAACCCTCGAGAAAACATGATCACCTACAGCGAATTCCAGTCTGTGACGGCGTCTATCTGCATAAGATTTCTGCCTGCTCTGGGCCGCTCTCATCCTATCCCGAATCAACTGGATCTTCTCGGTCATTTCCTGCACAATATGCGGTCACAAAATACTGCTCTCACTGAGCTTTGTCTAACAAACGGGCGATCGACATCTCCTCCCATAGAACACCTCGAAGGGTGCCATCTGAATCGTCTCCTGGAAGCTGTTATTGTATGAGAACTCTATCAAGGGCAAATAATGATCCAAGCTGCCACCGAAATATAGAACGCAAGCTCGGAGCATGTCCTCAAGAGTCTGAATGGTCCGCTCTGACTGACCGTCAGTCTACGGATGGAAAGCTGTACTGAAACTCAATCGGGTGCTCAAAGCCTCCTGAAGTTTCTGCCATAGTCGGCTGGTGAACTGGGTATCCCGGTCGAACACAATACAAGTCGGGATGCCATGCAGTCGCACAATCTCATCAATGTATATCTGTGCATACTGAGCAAATCCGAAAGTGGCCTTCACTGGAAGAAAGTGAGCCTATTTCGTCAATCGGTCTACTATCACCCAAATAGAGTCACACCCTCAACTGGTCCTGGGTAGACCCACAATAAAATCCATAGAGATCTGCTCCTATTTCCACTCCGGAATGGGCAAAGGCTGTAATTCTCCTGCTGGCCTCTGATGTTCGGCCTTGACTTGCTGACAAAGCAGGCATTTCGAAACAAAATCTGTGGCATCTCTCTTCATTCCCACCAGTAGACATCTTTCAAGTCATGGTACATCTTGGTGGAACCCGGATGAACATTCTATATTGACCGATGTGCCTCCTCTAAAATCTCGCGTCTCAGTCCCTCGGAATCTGGCACACACGGTCAAGTCCCAAATCGTTGTACACCCTGATCATCGATCACGAACTCTGAATCTCTGCCATATCGAACCTGCTCCATGATCTCTGACAAACGGGCATCGCCGGATTATGCCTCACGGATACGGTCAAGTAACTGTGGACGTGCACGGATATGGGCAAGCTGTCCCCCGATCGAAGTAAATTCGAACTGCACCCGGCTGTCACATAGAATCTGCCAATTTTCCGTCGACTGTCTCTGAACTGCGCTCAAACAAGACAAGCTACCTCCGGGCCTCCGACTCAAAGCATCTGCCACAACATTCGCCTTGCCTGGATGATAAAGAATCTCGCAGTCATAGTCTTCCACTAGCTCCATCCAACGGCGCTGTCTCAAATTTATATCTCGCTGCTGAAAGATGTACTTTAAGCTCTTGTGGTCCGTAAATATCTGGCACGACTCGCCGTATAAGTAGTGTCTCCAGATCTTAAGTGCAAAAACCACTGCAGCCATCTCTAAGTCATGAGTGGGATAGTTCTGCTCGTGCTTCTTCAACTGCCAAGAAGCATAAGTGACGATCCTGCCGTGCTGCATCAACACACAGCCTAGCCCCACTCGAGAAGCATCGCAAAAAAAAACAATAAAACTGTCCGATCCTGAAGGCAAAGATAATACTAGCGCAGTAGTCTAACGAGTCTTCAACTGCTGAAAGCTCTGCTCGCATACTTACGTCCAAAGAAACGGAACTCCCTTCCGGGTCAACCCGATCAACGGTGCAGCTATACAAGAAAAATCCTGTACGAAACGTCGATAGTATCCGGCCAAACCCAAAATGTTGCGAACCTCCGTCACTGATACGGGTTTGGGCCAGTGCTGAACGGTCTCGATCTTCTTCGGGTCCACACGTATGCCATCTCTCGTAACCACGTGACCCAAGAAATCGACGCTGTCAAGCCAGAAGGCACACTTGGAGAATTTAGAGAACAGCTGATGCTCCATCAAAGTCTGCAATGTGATCCTCAAATACAGCTCATGCTCCTCTCGACTCCGGGAGTAAACTAGAATATCATCAATGAATACGATGATGAACTGATCAAGAAACGGCCTGAATATGCGGTTCATCAAGTCCATAAACGCTGCTGGGGCATTGATGAGCCCGAACGACATCACCAAGAACTCATAATGCCCGTAAAGCGTGCGAAAAGCAGTCTTCGGAATATCATTCATCCGAACCCGCAACTGGTGATAACCCGACCGCAAGTCAATCTTCGAGAAATGCCCCGCACCCTGGAGCTGATCAAACAAATCGTCAATACGACGTAGGGGATATCTGTTCCGCACAGTAACTCGATTCAATTGAAGATAATTGATGCACAAACGTATAATGCCGTCTTTCTTCTTGACGAACAGGACAGGAACTCCCCAAGGTGACACGCTCGGACGAATAAGCCCTTATCCAACAAATCTTGCAACCGATCCTTCAGCTCTTTAAGCTCCGCCGGGGCCATGCGATAAGGCGGTATAGAAATAGGCCCCGTGCCGGGAATCAAGTCAATGCAGAACTCAATATCGCGCCCAGGCGGTAAACCAGGCAGCTCGTCAGGAAAGACGTATGGAAACTCTCTCACAATAGGGACCTGGTCCAACGGGACATCTGCGGCTCTGACATCACAAACATACGCCAAGAATCCCTGACATCCTTTCCTCAAGAGCTGACTAGCGCGAAAAGAAGAAATCAAACTGGAAGGGTGACGCTACGGTCTCCCTGAATAACAAGAACTTGCTCACCTGGAAAACTAATTCTGACTGCCTTCTCATGGCAGTCCACGGACACATAACAAATGGCTAGCTAGTCCATGCCCAGAAGAACATCGAACTCTAACATATTGATAAGAATCAAATTGACAGAAGAATCCCCATCTCTGATACAAACAAAACAAACACGAACGAAAAACATGTCGAGCGACAAAAGACTTGATTGGCACGCTTTTGGCGTGGCGTGTTTTAAAGTTCTAAAGTTAACCGCAATCAGGACGGCGTCGCGTGTAGCTAGCCGCAATAAGTACGGGTCGTCCGCAGGGAGACGGTGCGTTCTACGTTCTTGTTATGAAGAATTAATGCGCGTGGGTCGGAATTGTTCGTTTCTAACCTAAGTGTATATATGCGCAGTATACGTTTGTTAGGATTAGATAGGATAGTGTAAGTTATGGATTTTGTACTCAATCCTTTGTGCCGAACTTGACCATTAAAGCTAGAGCAATCGGCAACAACGTGGATTAGGATACTTAAGAACGGTATTAGTGAAATCCGGCTTATTGACTCTTGTCCGTCCGTTCTTGTCTCTTGGCTTTCGCCTCCGGCCAAATCGAACGCAACCGGTCGCAGTTAGGGATCACCGATACCTTGGTAGGGTAGGGTGCCTAATGGAGCGCTTGCGTAAGCTTTGGGCGGAGTTCAATTGGAAAATATCGGGCAAAAGAAATGAGAAACGAAAACCTTAACTTACACAACCATTCTTTTTCCTAACAACACCAATAATTACAACCATCACAA
Source organism: Agapanthus africanus (assembly GCA_030015575.1). Taxonomy (NCBI): domain Eukaryota; kingdom Viridiplantae; phylum Streptophyta; class Magnoliopsida; order Asparagales; family Amaryllidaceae; genus Agapanthus; species Agapanthus africanus. Next base: position 165,921,991 of record JASDDO010000028.1, on the reverse strand, counting down.
CAACAAAGAAAAAGCAAAAGAAATGATACAAAGAAAAGAATAAAACAACATTACAAGTAAGTAAATGGCAAGGTAATAAAATAGCAAGTAAGTAAAGGGCAAGAATTAAAATGCAAGTAAGTAAAAGAAGAGAAATACTAAGAACCAAAAGCGATATTATAAACCATGGGTTCAATAACCTAAACTTAAACTTGCAACCTCAATGAAGAGGTTGCAAGATCAAGAGAAGGCTAAGAACTCAAGGCAAAATGAAGGCAAAATGAAATCTTTATTGATTCCAAGTGATGATACAACCCTTGAGTTCAATAACCAAAACTTAAACTTGCAAGCTCAATGAAGAGGTTGCAAGATCAAGAGAAGGCAAAGAACTCAAGGGGAACTAGCTATGTACAAGAACAAAAAGAAAACAAAAATGTATTTAGTGTAAAGAAAATGAGACAATGTGAGAATGTGAGACCCCCTATCCCTTGCTCACTGATCTGTATTTATAGGCTCAAAATAAAATTAAACAAGTAATAAAAATAGGATGGTGTGACTGCAAGAGATAGCCAGAACAAAAATGAGGCTAAATGGGGCTAGGGGGACCAGCGAGATCGGGAATTATGGGAATGTCGCCGGTTTTGTTGATGAGTCTGGGGCTCATTTTGATGTAGTGGTCTAGTGTTCTCTCGACAATTCCACTAGTATTGCTTGATTTCTTTGTAGAATCCTGGTTTGTACTTAGTAGATTGGAGGGAGACATGATACTTTATATCACATCACACATTTTTGCATTTAACATTCTTGTCCCCCATGTGTGCCCACCATATGCCATGGGCAGCCACCACCTAGGCCCAAGTGCCAAAGAGTTGTGTGCACACTTGCTATGTGTTGGACCAAAATTGTGTACACTTTATTTGTTGCAAAATAACTCTTTGGATATCGATCGGTTTGCAGTTCTGGTTGCAGTGTCGGTTCACAAACGTTATATCTGTGATTTTGAATGTGTTTCTAATATTGTGTCACGGATACCTGTAATCTGTATTTACTGAGAAGAAACTGGATAATAGTACCGATATATACAAAAAATAGATAATGAATGAGTGGTATTAAAATGCAGTTTTCTGAGATGAACAAATACCCCCAAACTTATCTTTTGCTCATCCCGAGCAAAACAAAAAATCCTAGCCTCACTTTCACAGGGAACGCGATTGCACTGAGCTCGTGCAACAAATCGTTAAACCTCTAGGTGTCCCTAGTAGGAGGAGTGTTGTCTCCTGAGGGTTTTCAGCGGATTACACCCATAAAATCCCGTCAAGTTAGTTTGATAAGTTAACGTCGATTCTACTCCTACAGTTTAGTATCTGGGTTAGAAATTCTATTATCCTAAGTTAGAAATATTCAACCCTTATGTTTCACGCCTATAATTTATTCAACCTCAGATCCTATACGTTTTACAGTTTAGAAAGATCTCGGTCTCTCCTGAGTTTTCCTTCTAAAGTGCGGTCTTCAATAAGGGATTTTTATCATCTTTACGGAAAACATAAGTCTTATTCTTTATTCCTATCTTTCATCCAAATATTGATTGTATACCCCTACGTGTGTGTATAATTTCACCCCTACACTCAAGAATTCAATTCAAGCTATAGTACCCTTGCCCTAATGCCTAATACTACTTCTTTTCATTAATGATGGACGGTTTTGCTTACACACTTTTCATGCGACTATTAATGCTTCTTGAGGCACTAACAGCCGATTACTGAATGTGTGAGCTTAAAGCGTAAATAGAAGTTTCCAGGTCTTGACTTTGTTTATTTTCTTTTCTTTTTCCTTTATTTTCCTTTTTCAAGACCGGATATATTTTTTAATAATGCTCTTTTGGTGGTTAGTTTTAAATACCGTTTTTTCTTTCATACTAAGTTTTCAGGCAAGAGTATTTCTAGGTATTCTCTACTATCCCAAGTTTCAAGGTGCATGTATGTGCAGTTTGTAGGGTATATATTTTCTAAATTTGGACTTAAGAATAGAAACTATTTTTCAGACTTATCCTTTAGTAAAGTTTTCAATACTTTCCCTTCATCTCGACTTAACTCAAGAACTGAACTCAAAATTACCTACTTCTAAAAAAAAAACTGTAAGGACGTATAATTACCAAGGTTAAATAGAAGGAGGGTTATTTTTAGGGTTTTCAATTCCTAAGCCTAGGATTTGGTTATTTCTAACGTATCAACTAAACTTTCGGAATCAAAATCTAAGTTACCCTATTAGCTAACTTGACGACAAAGTTTTTATATTTTTGTAAATTTTTTCGATTTTTATGGGTTTTTAAATAAGTATGCAAATGCAAAATATACATATGAATGCGAAGGAAGAAAGCTTACCGAGCACATCCCCAAACTTAAATTTGACAGTGCCCTCACTGTCAGGCTACACCAAGAGGGTCAAAATTGTCGGCGTTCCCCTGTTTTTTTTGTTTTTTTATTTATTATTTTATACAAAACAGAAAGCAAACCAAAATACACACACACACACACACAAAGCTCCCCCCAAACTTAAGTGAAATGGTGTTTCCACTGTTAAGCGTTGAAGTTTAGAGTTAGGGGGAAGAGAACAGTATCAATCTATACAAAGCCTTACATAGGCCAAAAGTGAACACCAACCATTCAAAATTTTTATCGTTATAATGTGCAGGTTGGTGAAAGAATGCGGAGAGGAAAGAAATGGAGAATACGCGAGACCGTATGGGGATAGAAGTGGTATACGGTCTCGGTGGAGGAGGAGAATGGCAGAGGGGAGAAAGAAGTGGAATACGAAGTTGAGGGTGGAAATGGAGTGAATAAATTAGCACAATTTGTAATGACCGATGCGTAAAAAGCGATTGTGCTAATCTATCAACCTACTAAGAAATGGGGTCAAACCTCTCAAGGTTCGTAAGAAAACATGAGTAGACCGAACTTGGTAAACCGGACATAAGAAATGAAGGTGATACGGTTTCTTGTGAGGTCGGAACAATGGAAAGGATGGAGGGGAGTGATCGAAGAAGGGTATCAGTTAAAGATTCAAGAGGGTGTACACAGTCAATGGAAGGGATATGATGAATTAGAAAATCCGACTCATCAAGTAAAACTGGTTCATTCTCAAAACTATCCTCAAAAGACTCCTCAGAATTCAACTTATCCATGCATTTATCATCAATTTCCAGACGCATATGAAGTTCGGGAAAAACAGTTAATAACTCGGGATGATATCCACATGGAAGTGATAGAACATGATGAATTGGTGAGAAAAACTCATCCAAAACTATAGGTTCATCATCCAAAATATTCCCAGCGTCGACATCCTCAATCAAGTGAAAATCAAATTTCTCAGACACCTCACCAGAAGCATGAATTTCAATCAATTGTGGTTTTAGGATGGAGGTATAGAGGTCAAAGGGATTGGGTGTGGTTTCACTTGACAGGGTCCCTTCACAATCTGGTAAATCAAACAGTACAAAGTCGCATAACTCATCAAACGTTCTATCTTCAATCGGCGAATCATTTGGGACACTCGATAGACTTTCAAAACCGGAGTTGTGGAATTCAATTTGCAACGGGTAGGTTTGATTTGGAAGGGTGTACTGCTCACTCTTACTACTCAAATTCTCAATCTGTCATATCGTCTTATCATATATTGGAAAATTTGGAGCTAGTTGGAAACTAACTACCGGTTCGTTAGGTTGTATGAAGGCGGCCATAGACGCATTCAAATCCATCATCTGTTGGCATGACGCTACCCGAAAATCTTCCAATGACTGTTCCAGACTAGACATGGGTTGTGAAGGGGTTTCAGTAAAAGATTCAAATTCGTTTGGATACTGGAAACTCCCAAAAGGCTGTTCATAAGCAATGTCTAGGGAAGGTGTAAAAGTCGGGTATGACTGGTAGGAATCGAATGGTTGGACAGAAGTAGGATCAACATTTGGATAAGAAGGTGAATGGAATTGTTGATCCAATGAATTGGATGTGGTGAAAGGAGTGAAAGATCTGCTACGGGATTGTTCAATACGTTCAGCAATAGACATAGGTCTTGGAGTTACAACATGACTCTCAAAAGGGGTATCAACGTAAGCAGGTGGGGAAGGTCGAAATGGTTGATACAAGGTGGATTGCGGAATCCAATTTTGTCCTAGACGCGTCTATCCGATCTTTCAAAGAAAGTTTGGACATGGAGGGATCGTTCGAAGTTCGACCAATGCAAGAACCGTATGAAGTAATGTCTGGTTGAGAGTACCGAAGTTCGGCAAGAGTTTTTCTAGATGGGGTACCCATGATATGAAAAAAAAAAGAAGAGAAAAGGAGGGGAAAAAGAATGTGATTTTTTTATTGTTAATTATTAACAAAAGAATGAAATAGAAACACAAAAAGAATGTGGATAAAGACAAAAAACAATCATGACACAATACCACACACCTAATCGGTCTAGAGTTCACTGGGTCAACTAGACCTGCTCAAGAACTTGATTGTCGAAGCAAAACTGTGTCGAGAAACGGGTTCAAGATATACTGATCACGAGACCAGGTAAGTGCAGAGATAAGGGGAGGTTTTCCAACGCTTTCGCGAAGGTCTTTAATTAGATAACCCTTTTTCTTTTGGCGGTTTCGCCGTGAACATTTTCCTAGACACCCCGTAAACGATATACCGTTAAGCGGTGTTCTAAACACAGTTAACTTCTCCTAATGAGCGCGAAGTCCTTAAAGGCTTAAAGTCTAGTTTCTTTTAAAATTTGTGCGGGTAAACGTTATGCTCAATTTCGTGATTTGTGGGCCACGGAAAAGGTGATGAAATTCTTTACCGTATGTTATGGGGTTCGCTTGCCCTTAAGTCTGTATTAATGGATGCAATGCGCAAATCAATGAAAAGGTTGTTAAAAACCTAAAAAAATCAATTTTTATGTTTAAGCACGGCACTGCAGTAAATACGGGTTAGTCACTATTGGCGTTTGACAGCGAACTTGCAAAGAATCCTGCAAAGATATCATATTGGATGCGTCGGATTTGAGAAGGTGTTAGGAAAATCGTACCGATAAGTTTTTTGGGTTAAGAAACCCCCGTTGAAGTGAATCCGGTTAGCTTGAAAAGTTGGCCTGCGCGGGTCAAACTACCCGGATCTTTGGCACTGTACCTCGCAACCACCTTAACTTTGAATGTACACTTTGCTCCACACAATCGTAGTTCGCAAATCCGTCAAATCTACAAATGTCGAAAAATGGATTATTAGTGCGAAAAAGCGATATGAATGCCCAAACACCTGCACACCCAAAATTATAAAAATCAAGCACTAAAATTGGGACAAAATTAGAACACTGGAGTGGGGAACAAAATTTTTGGAGCAAAAGGAGGTGAAAAATCTGGCGGCGCCGGGTTTTTGGGGGATGTCGCCGGTTTTCCCTTGGAGTCTGGACTCCAAATTTCTACAGGTATCTCAGTGTTCCACTAGTGTCTCAATGGTATTGTTTAACATTTTTAATTAGTCCCAGAGTGCTTGCAGGTCAAAAATCCAGAGAACAAAAAAGTTATATATGTTAATTTTTGTTTTGGTTTTGAATTTTTTTGATTTTTTAGTTTGATTTTAAGAATGGTGTTAGATGATATAAACAAGATTAACCTGAAAGAACAAGAATAAAAACGTTACCGACTCCCCGGTAACGGCGCCATTTGATTGGCACGCTTTTGGCTTGTCGTGTTTTAAAGTTCTAAAGTTAACCGCAATTAGGACGGCGTCGCGGGTAGCTAGCCGCGATGAGTACGGGTCGTCCGCAGGGAGACGGTGCGCTCTACGTTCGAATTAATGCGCGTGGGTCGGAATTGTTCGTTTCTAACCTAAGTGTATATATGCACATTATACATTTGTTAGGATTAGATAGGATAGTGTAAGTTATGGATTTCGTACTCAATCATTTGTGCCAAACTTGACCATTGAAGCTAGAGCAATCGGCAACAACGTGGATTAGTGTACTTAAGCACGGTATTAGTGAAATCCGGCTTATTGACCATTGTCCGTCCGTTCTTGTCTCTTGGCTTTCGCCTCTGGCCAAACCGAACGCAACCGGTCGCGGTTAGGGATCACCGATACCTTGGTAAGGTAGGGTGCCTAACGGAACGCTTGCGTAAGGTTTGGGCGGAGTTCAATTGGAAAATATCGGGCAAAAGAAATGAGAAACGAAAACCTTAACTTACACAACCATTCTTTTTCCTAACAACACCAATAATTACAACCATCACAAAAACAAAGAAAAAGCAAAAGAAATGATACAAAGAAAAGAATAAAACAACATTACAAGTAAGTAAATGGCAAGGTAATAAAATAGCAAGTAAGTAAAGGGCAAGAATTAAAATGCAAGTAAGTAAAAGAAGAGAAATACTAAGAACCAAAAGCAATATTACAAACCAAGGGTTCAATAGCCTAAACTTAAACTTGCAAGCTCAATGAAGAGGTTGCAAGATCAAGAGAAGGCTTAGAACTCAAGGAAAAATGAAAGCAAAATGAAAACTTTATTGATTCCAAGTGATGATACAACCCGTGAGTTCAATAACCAAAACTTAAACTTGCAAGCTCAATGAAGAGATTGCAAGATCAAGAGAAGGCAAAGAACTCAAGGGGAACTAGCTATGTACAAGAACAAAAAGAAAACAAAAGTGTATTTAGTGTAAAGAAAATGAGACAATGTGAGACCCCCTATCCCCTACTCACTGATATGTATTTATAGGCTCAAAATAAAATTAAACAAGTAATAAAAATAGGATGATATGACTGCAAGGGATAGCCAGAAAAAAAATGGGGCTAAATGGGGCTAGGGGGACCGGCGAGATCGGGAATTATGGGAATGTCGCTGGTTTTGTTGATGAGTCGGGGCCTCGTTTTGATGTGGTGGTCTAGTGTTCTCTCGACAATTCCACTGGTATTGCTTGATTTCTTTGTAGAAGCCTGGTTTGTACTCAGTAGATTGGAGGGAAATATGATGCTTTATATCTTATCACACCTTTTTGCATTTAACATTCTTGTCCCCCATGTGTGCCCACCATGTGCCATGGGCAGCCACCACCTAGGCCCAAGTGCCAAAGAGTTGTATGCACACTTGTTATGTGTTGGACCAAAATTGTGTACACTTTATTTGTTGCAAAATAACTCTTTGGATATTGATCGGTTTGCAGTTCTGGTTACAGTGTCGGCTCACAAACGTTATTTCCGTGATTTTGAATGTGTTTCCAATATTGTGTCATGGATACCTGTAATCTGTATTTACTGAGAAGACACTGGTTAATAATACCGATATATAAAAAAAATAGATAATGAATTAGTGGTATTAAAATGCAGTTTTCTGAGATGAACAAGACTCGCCTACGGGAGAAATCACAACAAGCGGCTGATTTAGCAAAGACTACTCTCGGCTAAACCTAGGTACGAAGTGTGTGGATACCATTTCAAACCACCAAAGAAAAATACGCATCGAAATAAAACACCGAAAGAATACCTGTCACGACTACGTTCGACGCCTGCACGTCCCGAGGAGTCAATACAAAAGCTAAGGCCTGCCTTCTACCAGCAATCAGCTGTCGTCCGCCTCTGCCACCTTGTCCTCTCGGAATATGACTTTCATGACCGCGGACTCTCGAGGCATCGATCTGGCATGGAGCAACAACAGGCGTAGGAGGTGATGCGCTCGGAAGAGGGAGTGAAGGTGGTAAAGTCGCATGTGAGATTGATGCCTCGCCCTGTCGCCTCACGATACAATTTCTGATGCGGTGACCCAGACACCCACACCGGAAACATCCTAACAATGGCTGCCGACCCTGTGGGTATGAGCGATGTAATTGGCCCATAAAGAATCTGCCACGGCCTCTGCGAACCGGCTTAGGAGCTAATATGTCAGTACGAACCTGTCTTGGTCTCGGAACAACCGTAGGTGGAGCAATGTCCGACCTCCGTGCTCGACTAATTTCTATCAAGGATCCGATCATTTGGCGCAAATCCTGAATACTCGCCTCCAGCCTAGCTATACGATCAATAGAGGGTGGATCAATCTATCCATGAAAGATAGGCGTACTGCCCTGGTCGGTCCTCGTCTCAGATGAGTCCGCTCCAATCTCATCTCTGACGGCAGCCCTCTGGGCGCTCGTATTCATCGGCGGCATTGTGACTGGAGTAAGAAACAGGATTCGATGAGAATATCGTAATCGAATTAAGGATATTCGGAATCAAGGAAGGAAGTACAAGCAATCATATAGGCTAAGGTCACTTAGGCGGAGTACCGTATCATAAGTATGTCGCGGAACATACACACTCTACGTCACTCTGCTAAATCACTTACTCCATCTACCAAGGGTTATCCTACACTCAGAAAGGTAAAACCTATCGCTCTGATACCAAGTTTGTCATGACCTAGATATGTGGAACGTGACTGGTACTTAAATTACGCAACGTCTAGAGGCGTAACGTAATTTAAGTAAGACAAGGCCCAGAAATCTAAACCATTTAAAGAAAATAGAGTGAAGGAAAACTTGTTTAAAAGTTAAGTTAACATAAAAAAATCACTTTGAAAGTCTTATAATAAGCCCAAGTTTTTATAAAAATTTCGTCAGAGTTTCCTTTGTAAAAACTGGCCCCAAACGGGTACAAAACATGGATACATATAAGAAATGAATAAAGACATCCCAAGCGGGAGCTAGCTCTTCGCCGGAACACAACCACATGTAAGATATATCATAATAATACGCAATAAGCATATAAAAGCAAGAAAATAAGAAAGCACAACGTCGGCTCACTTGAGCTCGACACCAGATGTTGGAGATTCACGATGTCGTGCTTTTGAAAAGATATGCTTAATATCGGATATGTCGGTTTTTCATTAAAAAGTAATGCATGGCGTGATTCTCGAGTTATAAAAATACGGCAAATGCACGGTGCGTTGATACACGCCGGCAAGTACAGGTCGATCCACAGTGAGTGGATATCACGACATTCTTTTGAGTTAGAAAACAAAGGTTTTGAGTTGATTTTTGTCACGTTTTATACAAATGAAATAATGAAGCGATAAAGTGATATTTGGGAAAAAACTTAAGCTTAGGTTTAGTAAGTTGAAATATGGCGTTACCCCCAACTCTCAATCTTGATTTAAAGTCCATTTCTAGTTTCTAATTGAATTAACAAAGCATGCCACATCTATCCCGATAACACGTGTCGGGTTAGGATATCACAATTAGGTTAAAAAGAAACTAAAAATATAAGGTTCTAAAATGAAATGAACATGAAATGAGCTAAGTGAATTTAGCAAGCATAGAACATGTGCTTTTATGGCTACATGTTCTATCTAGCTAGTTTACTTCAATTTAGCTAAATTTCATATTCCTTCCAACTTCAATGCTTAATATAACAACATTAAAATGTAAAGAAGTAATAGGATATATGTTAATGATTGATTTGCAACCATTCAAAACAATATATCCTATAAAGCAAAACACAATAATATTGCAAATATTAAGAAAAGAAGTGCAATAAATTAAGAATCAAGAATGAGGGCTTGGAAGGCAAGCCATTCAACAACCTACCTTACCATAGCCTAAGCACAAGAACACTCACACATCGTATAATGAAAGCACATCTGAAAAAATATAAAATACAATGAAATAGATAAGAGACGCAAGAATCAAACTTGAACTCAATGAAAATTTTATTGCAATGGTATCCAAATACACGCAAATGAATTCAACTACCAAAATCTAATCTTGCAAGCTCAAAGATAGAGGTTGCAAGACCAGAGGAAGGCAAAAAACTCAATCTAATCCAAAGAGATAAAAGAATTTTATCAAAATAATTACAAGTAGTGCAAAGTTGTTTTTTCCTCATAAACTGATCTGCTATTTATAGAGAATCCAAAACCAGAAGTTGCATATACCAATGAACTCCTAAAACCACCAAGGGACCACAGAACTTGTTCGAATCATTTTGCCACTGATATGACCGCAATTTGCGGCCATAGTGTTGAGGATGGGGTCCACCTTTGGTCATCAGTCAAATAGTCACTTGGTCATCTCAAGGTAATTGCAATTTGTTGTAATTTACACATGGGTGATTTCTCAGGGTGATGAGCAGAGAAGAAATAAGATCAAGTTGCAAAGGTTCATATCACATCAATACTTTTTACTACTCATTGCCATGCCACTTGCACCCACTTGTAAAAAGGCACCATGATGGTGTTTGCCTACTTGTGCACTTGGTCAAGTCTATGTTCACACTTGTTCTCATGTTGTACCAAATCACAAATTCTTTTTGTACACACAATTTATTTGTTGAAAATTCTTTTAAATCTTGATCTGTATTCTGTCCCGTTTGCAGTTTCGGCTAAAAAACCGTCATTTTGTGCATGTTGTGTACAGCTTTCAGTGTTTTCGCTTGCGCACCTGTAATCTGTATAAATGAGCAGACACAGATTAAATAGCACTGTTTATTGACAAAATGATAAAAAATGGGTGGTGTTGCAATGTAATAAATCATGCCGAACAAATACCCCCAAACTTATTTTTTGCTCGTCCCGAGCAAAACAAAAAATCCTAACCTCACTTTCGCAGGGAACGCGGTTGTACTGAGCCCGTGCAACAAGCCGTTAAACCTCTAGGTGTCTCTAATAGGAGAAGTTTTGTCTCCTGAGGGTTTTTAGTGGATTACACCCATTAAATCCCGTAAAGCAATCATCGGTAGGTTAACTGTTGTCTCTGATACTAAGGTGTAGCATCAAAGTTTTGAAATTCTATTATCCTGAGGCAAAAATATCAAACCTTTTGTTTCATTCCTCGCTTTGTTTTTTACCATGATTATATACGTTTTTTCGTGCCTTGTGCTACTAGCGTCATTATGTTTCAAAAAACATGATTCAGAGCTTATGTCAAAGATGGATAAAACAAACGTCTGAAGGATCACACCAGTGGTTTTAAGATTTAAATAATTTTTCATGTTTCGTTCTCCAGTTTGGTTCAAAATCAGAGTTTCTATTAACTTTAACAGAGGACTAAGCCTTATTCTTCACTCCATTTCTTTCCTGATTTTGTATCTTACACACCCTTGTGAACGTGCAAATAGTCTTCACTTTGTATATCTCCGTTAAAACAATATTTTAATAGTAAAACTTGTCTTGAGCCAAGATTATTCTCACACAAAGAATCGTGAGGAATTTTAACTCGGAGAGAACACTTGCTTGACTTTATTTTAAAACAGACTTTCTAGGTTTCTTAGCGAGTTTTGGATCAATGCACCCAAACCAGATGGTTTTAGGACATTAGGTGTGAAAACACCCCGGCGGACTTAATTGCCCAAGTCACCTAGGCCCTAAAACAAAAATACTCATTTTATACGTGGAGATCCCAAAGAAATGCGAACGGAGATACAACTTCTCTTTAATAAATCAAAAGACATGTTTTGTATAGATATGGGTGAGTAATCACTCAAGGATCAAGATGGGTTATTTTTCAGATTTGGTCTCTATTATAGCCTCAATAATATCCTATCATTTTTACCTTGCCTTATGAACTATTCTTGATATTACTTAATTCTAAAACAACTTGTTTGATCCTAAAAAGGTTTATTGATCTTTAAAAGTTTTGTTGACATGACACAAACTCGTTCTCTTTTTTTCACAAAACATCTGACACGTGTATAGTGATGTAAAAAGACAGTATATAACCAATAGTTAAAAACAAGAAGGGTTATCGTTTCAGATTTTCAATTTCTAAAATAAGATATAGTTATTTCAACACATCAAACATGAACCGTCGATATACTGAGACAAGGTTTTCCTACTAACAACTTGACGACAAGGTTTTTTTTTTATACAATAAGATAAATGCAGTACAGAAGCAAATATGCAATGCAACTACATGAAAATAAAGGAAAAAGTACAGGAATGAAAGTGCTAAAATGCAGGAAATGTGCAAATGCAACTATATGCTATGAACCAATCAACACCCCCAAACTTGAATTAGGCACTGTCCTCGGAATTTCCCTTTTCCTTTCCTGCTGCCGCTTGCTTTTTCTTGCGCTGCTTGCTGAGCTGATTCAATCCTGTCCAACTGCTCCTGCATCTTTTGTTGTTTCTTAAGTATGTGGTGGATGCCCCGAAACGTCAAGCGCTGCAAGTCTTTCTCATTCTCTGGTTCAGGTTCATTTAGAAGTGCCTCCGTCGAGTCTTCGGGACCTGGATGCTCGCTCGGGTCCTCTCTTGTCCAGTTCTTCTGTTCTTAATGGCTACCGGTGTATCCTTGTGAAATCCGCTCCAGATCAACCGGCCAATTTGCGTATGCGGCCGCATAACCATCAAACTCTACCCTCTTCATATAGTATTTTGAAAGGAGGGTCACTAGGACTGGCAACAAGGGTTTTTTCTTGGCAACCCCCTCCATAATCGTGCTAAACAACTGTGTCACCACACAGAAATGGTGATCTTTTTCCATCAAACAGTGCACGATGTGTCCCACTCCAGCCGTAAAAGAAGAGACACGACTTTTACCCCTGATGTTGCGGTTTGCCCATCGGCAGACCGCAAGTACGTTCCTATACATTTGCGCAGGGTTCAACCCTTTATCCTTCAATTCCACAAAATCCCCCAATAAAGATCGATAAACCGCCAATTCACGAGGTTGCTGGTTTCCCGGACGCATTGGGATGTTGGTAACCCTCGAGATTGTTTCGGGTTGAAAAATTCTACGTCTCCCTCGAAAGAAAAACTCCACATATCCCGATCTGGGTTCACCATTTCTTAACGCCTCATAAAAATCTTCCACTAACTCTCTTATAGCAAATGTCACGCCCCGCTTTCCAGTGTACGGCGAAGGGGACGCGACGAGGTCCGCTACGTATGTACTCAGAAGTACATACGCTAAGCGTAGCTAAGCAATATAGAAATAATTACACAAGAGACAAGAGTATAAAAAGAACAGCAACTATTATTTATTAACATTCTTTTGTACAATGCATGAAAAGTAAATACAACTGAAATGAAAAGCGATGCCTAAACAGTGGCATAACAGGAAATGAAAATACTGAATAGAACAAGGTACAATATCTAGAGCTAGGGGTCTTCGTGAAACTGCTCTAAGTCTTCACCGGTGGGCTCGATCTCTGCTGGGTCCAAAGCACCTGACGACATTCAAAGAAGAAAGAAATAGAATGTCGTCAGCGAACAGGTCGCTCGGTAAGTCCCACAGATAAGGAAGAACTAGAAAGACAGAATAAAAGTATTTTCTAAAGTATTATGTTGCAGAATGTTATGGAATATTGTGTTAACGCTGTTGTTTGTAGCTTGGTACAGAAGGATGCTAGTGTATACGAGAGGGGTCTCTATATGCTAGAGACCAGGGCAAACGGAATGTACAAGGAACCGTTAAGCCACGGTACAACAGCAACGGAATATAGGTTAGGTGTCTTAATCTGACCACCTCGTGCCACCTTTAACACCTTCCGTACCAATCTACCCCTTAAACCCCGTAATGTTTGACAGTATTGTTGTATTGTATTGTATAAGTTGGATGACTGACCATAACCATGATATCAGTGAACAGATTGTAACTGCATGATCAGGTAAATGGAATAACGGAACAATGGATGTATATCTATGGTTTGATTCAGTCAAGTTGAATAGATTGTTAACTGGATTCAGGGATTCATGTGTTCATATTGAGTTGGAATATTAAAGAATATAGATTGACTTGAATTATATTCAAGTCAGAAATAGTCAGACTCAAACCCGAGTCAGGCTAAAATAAAAGTAATTTGAAGTTCTATAATTGTTAGGGGCCTTATTGTAATTTATAGAACTTGAGGGGTTTTATGTAAAAAGTAAGTTTTCAAAATACACCTCAAGTATTTATTATTCGTCTTTATAGTTATAATAAGTGTGGATTTTTATTTGTGTTATTCTAGTGAATATATCCTAATAAAAGTATTAAGTTATAACATTGATTCATTTGAAAATTCATGGTATTTTAATGTCACTTTTAATCTTGTAATTTTTAGTAAAATGTGGAAACTTATCTTATAACAAAATAGGCGTTTAAATGATAAATATATATATGTTAATACAAGAATAATTTTTTAATAAATATTTTGTTTCCCAAAAATCTCATTTTTCTTAAATGTCGTATTTTAAACCTTTCGAGACCGAATGCTCCTTGCGGAGGTCTGAATCTCGCACTACTAAACTCGAGGGTGCACGAAAAAACCGTACTATCCCTAACGAGTTCCCCAAAGGTGGGTTGTAGTGGCGCTTTGCAAAGATTTAATAAATACTAATCATTTAGAAAAATGGTTTTATAAAGTTAAGGTATTTATTTGTAAAAGGTGTAAATTTCCGTATTTTAGATTCTAGGGTTTCCTAAGCCAACTAGCCTATATCTAAATGGTCTAAACGACACATCATTAGAAACCTCAAATCGCCTCTTCACCGTCAATTGCGGCCAGATAAGTACAAGTGAGGAGGGAGGGATCCGCTCACGAATCGTGAGACGGGCCTTTTAAAGTTACCCAAGCTCACTTGTCTAACCTAGACACCACAAAGTCAGTTTAGATAAACGATCGATGTCCATGACATATCGTATTTTCCTATTAAAAGATTTTGTTTTAAAATTGTAAACAACTTAGGACTTTTAGAAAAGGTTTATAAAGAAAATGGTATTTTAATGCAAAGTCTTGTATTATCGTATTTTAAGTTTTGATGATATTAATTAGGGTTGTAATTGCGTATGTGTGGAGGTAGGTCATTACCTCGTGATCTACGTTAAGGTATAGCAATTGTTAAGGGTTAAATGTGATAACTAAACATTGTGGTATTTAAGTGAAAGAAATTCGATAAATAGAAACGTTATCATTTCATGTGAAAAACTTTATCCAAATTGATTTTTAAGTGATTAATAGTCAACATGAATATGTTTAAGCATTATGTAATTTGTGACAAGTGAGTTTTGATAGAAAACCGAATCGGAAATCGGTTTGTTCCGATTTCCGTCGGGTTTTAAAAAGCCGTATTTTTCTTAAAAGAAAAGAAAGATAGAAAGAGTGGGACTTACGGGTTTGGACAAGCTAGAGGGTGCTAAGAAGGTAGTGGGTTGTCGGGCGTCGAAACGTCGCGAAGGGTCCTAGTATGATCGCCGGAATTCGTCGTCGATTTCGGCAGCGCTTCGCCTTTCGCTCTTTTTCTAATGTACCGAGTTCTCTTGAAATTTTTAGAGAGTGGACTTAGGAATGTAAGGTGAAAGGGTAAAGGGTAGGGGTGTCTATATAGGGCTAGGCTAGGGTTAGGGTTTTAATAAAAAAAAATATAAAAAATATATTAAAAAAAACATTAAAAATCATTAAATTTTGGAATAAAAGTGAGTTATTGGGAATCTGATAACCGATCATGAGAATTAAAGTATGCAGGGGGAATGACCAGGTCAACACGGAGAAATTCCGTGTTGACGACTCGGCCGTCCGGCCGAGTCCGGCCGGCGGCGCCGGCCGATTCGGTCGGTCCGCCGGCCGACTCGGCCGAGTCGGGCCGAGTCGGGGGCTCGTTGGGTGGGGTTTCACATGGGGAGAATTTTGGTATGTTTAACTTTTTATGTGCAGTATAAATTTTGAGAGTTATGGCTGTTTGACTGTTGACTTTCCAAAAAAAATTAAAACAAAACAATATAAAAATAATGTGGGGCATGGGATTCGAACTCTGGTGGCTTGGTTTAGCAGTGCAAGGTATTACCAATGAGCTACAAGCTCCTTTTTGTAATTATGGAGTGAAATAAATACTTAAACAGATATCAGCTCTAATAAATACTCCAAGTATACATTGAATTTAAATCAATTCTTTGTACATTAAAAATGGAGTTGTTACAGCAAATAGATCATCACTGTTGTAGATCAAAAAATCCCACCCCCTTTGACAGATTTCCTCGTAGAAATACTGCCTGTAAGTTTCATTGGAAAATATTTCGAAGAAATTCTTCTCACATTCAAATGCCACCGTCTTCAGATCCAAAAAATGATTTTGCACAGAAATTAAACAAGAAGAGAAGAATGTATTACAGAGAACGAAAAATCGTTGTCGTCGGGGAAGATCAGGCTGCAATTTGCGGCTGACTTGGATTTTCCAGCGTCTTGGTCTTGGATCTAAAATCAGATCTCTTGTGTTAGGGTTTGTCTGTGGGAGAGAGTTGCAACTATTTGGGAAAAATAGAATAGGGGTCTCGGGTTGGGTTGGATAGGTATATAAAGGTAGTTTACAAAACAAAAACCCTCAAAAAGAAATTAAAGAAAAATGCAAATAATTACACAAGACTCAAAAAATATATACAGGAAAAATGGCATGGGGATGTGATTTAATCAAGATATCGTGGCTCATGTAAAAACATAAGCTCCCCCATTTTCGCAGACAGTTCTAAGAACGGCTTCAGACGTTGACCATTAACCTTGAAAGTGTTGCCTGAGTGCTGATCTTCAATGTTGACTGCACCATGCGGAAAAATGGTGCACACAATAAACATACCCATCCAACGTGACTTTAATTTCCCTAGAAACAGATGAAGTATGGAGTCGTAAAGAAGAACCTTCTGGCCTACAGTGAATGTTTTTCTGAGAATCGCTTTATCGTGAAAAACTTTCATTTTTTCCTTGTACAGCTTAGCGTTCTCACACGAGTCATTGCGTATCTCGTCGAGCTCGTTTAATTGAAGTTTTCTTGCCTCGCCGGCTTTTTCTAGGTCGATGTTGAGCTCTTTGATTGCCCAGAATGCGCAGTGTTCCAATTCAACAGGCAGATGACACGCTTTTCTGAAGATGAGTCGGTATGGAGACATACCTAAATTCGTTTTGAAAGTGGCGCGAAATACCCAAAGCGCATCATTTAACTTCAATGACCAATCCTTATGGTTCTGGCTGACAGTCTTTTCCAGAATTTGTTTAA
The DNA here is from genome assembly GCA_030015575.1 of Agapanthus africanus. Classification (NCBI taxonomy): domain Eukaryota; kingdom Viridiplantae; phylum Streptophyta; class Magnoliopsida; order Asparagales; family Amaryllidaceae; genus Agapanthus; species Agapanthus africanus. Next base: position 165,905,050 of record JASDDO010000028.1, on the reverse strand, counting down.
TCTGTCTATTGGAGATTTCGACCTGACCGCAAGTTTGAGGATGGTAGGGTGTTGACAACTTGTGGCTAATGGAGTATTTCTTCATTAGTGATTCAAAAGAGCGATTGCAAAAATGCATTCCTTTATCACTAATGATGGTGCGAGGTGTGCCGAACCGTGAAAAGATGTTCTCCTTTAAGAATTTTACGACAGCTTTGTTATCGTTGGTTCGACATGGGACAACCTCCACCCATTTGGACACATAATCCACAACCAACAAAATGTACAAATTCCCAAAAGAGTTTAGGAATGGCCCCATGAAATCGATACCCCAGACGTCAAAAATCTTTACAATCAGAATGGATTGTAGGGGCATCTCATTCCGTTTTTCAATCTTTCCCATGTGCTGACATCGGCTACATGTTTTGCAATATTCGAAAGCATCATTGAAAAGCGTCGGGCAATAGAAGCCGCTTTGCAAAACTTTTTCCGTTGTCTTTCTGGGTCCAAAATGGCCCCCACAAGCTTGATCATGACAGAAAGACAGAACACTTCTCGTTTCAGAGTTAGAGATGCACCTTCTAATATTCTGATCAGGACCGCACTTGAACAGGTATGGTTCATCCCAATAAAAGAATTTGACTTGGGAGAGAAATTTTGACTTGTCCTGATTCGACCAAAAAGAAGGTGTTTCTACGGTGACAAGAAAGTTCACAATTTCAGCGAACCAGGGTTCGCTTGATATGGAGAGAAGTTGTTCATTTGGGAACTGCTCGTTGATTGGAATTTCCTCAATTGGTGCATTTGTTAAGCGAGACAAATGATCGGCAACAATATTGTCGGTTCCCTTCTTATCCTTGATAGTCAAATCAAATTCTTGAAGAAAGAGAATCCAACGTATCAATCTGGCTTTGGCATCATTCTTTGCAAAAAGATGCCTAACTGCAGAATGATCAATGTAAATCGTGACGTGGGTCCCTGTTCCCCGCCGAAAACACGGAGACGCGACCGCGCGGGTCCGTCTCGCCTGAATTTCGGGGCAGATGCTAATTGGTGCTATCCGTCCACTTCTCCGAAAATGCCAAGTTGATTTATGGCACCATGTATCGAAGGTTTAAACGGATGCGGCCGATGTAGCAGACTTCGTCAGATTCCCCCTCGTTGAGGGGTTTTGATTGTGGGGACACTCTTCCCTGCAGGCGCAAACCCTTGCAGTTAATTACACTACCGCATCGCGGTAACCACTTTCTCCTTCTCCAGATGGTCACTTCGTATCGTGGGTGTTTGTTTTGTTTTTGGTTGCCCGTGGATTGTATACGGAGACTAATTTATGTTGTCGCCCATAGGGCGTGGATTAGTCCAAATCCGTATTTTCTTAGATTTGGGTTTGGGGGTTGGGTTTAAGAATACGTTAGCTTCATTTGGGACTAAGATCAACTTAAACGTATGTTAAGGATACGTTAGTCTAATTTTTAGACTAAGATCAACTTAATAGGATCATTTAGATCCAACAAAAGAGCATTTGGACTCTATTGTTTAGTTTAGGGACATTGCGGTCGATTAGTTTAAGGACATTACGGTTCAGCGTTAGTTTAAGGACATCTCGGTCCAGGGTTAATGACGTCATGGTCCGTGAGTTTAAAGACCTCACAGTCAAGGTTAAGGACATCATAGTCCATGAGTTTAAAGACCTCACAGTCAAGGTTAAGGACATCATAGTCCGTGAGTTTAAAGACCTCACAGTCAAGATTAAGGGCATCATAGTCCGTGCGTTTTAAGACCTCACAGTCAAGGTTAAGGACATCATAGTCCTTGAGTTTAAGGACCTTACAGTCCGTAGAATGTTTGGCTGTCGGGACCCGTCACCTCTCTGAATACGTTGAAGGATTACAACGACAAATATCAGAGGAGTAAAGAGATGTACCCTCGAACCGACGTGAGTTGGTTGAAAGATCTGTAGTCCAATTTGGGGCTAAGATCTGTTGACATATTTATGAGCAGATGAGCTCAATTAATATGGGTTGAGGACTTATGGACAATCTTGGGCTAAGTCCAATAAATGTTTAACATTTTATTTTGGGCTGTTGAGCCTTTATTTGGGCTTGGCCATTTTGACAATGTTTTTGTCTTTTATTGAATGCTGAGCATTCATCAGAGCTCTGGGCTTATTAAAGAACAATTTATATTCTGTCAGCGCAACACGTGGCGCGCTAGGCACTTTGCGCTAGTCAAAAAGCGTAGTGCGCTTATGCCACGTGGCACACATGTAGGGGACACGTGTCGTACTTGGCGCTAGGCGCTGGATGATGAGCGCATGATGCCAGTTTATGAGCGCTGAGCACTAATCCATGATCGCATTGAGCTTTCAGTTTAATGGCGCACACGTGAGTAACGCGTGGTGCGCTTGGCGCTGAGCGCCAGCCCATGAGCGCAGTGCGCTATTTCAGAAGCGCAAAGCGCAAGTTGTTAATTTGCGCATACGTGATTGACATGTGGCGCATTTGGCGCTGAGCGCCAGTCCAGAGAGCGCAGGAGCGCAGTTCAAGAGCGCAAAGCGCAGTTCAAGAGCACAAAACGCATCTGATCAATTTTATGATCTGGAAAACAAATTTATTTTCTTTAAAAGAGACTTTGTCTCAAGATCTAAGAACAACAGTTCTTATTTTTGCAGGAGATATTTCCAATCTCTTATGTTGATGAAAGGTTTTTTCTTTATAGATCCATGATCTGTGAGAAGAATTACGTTCTTCTTTTATTTTATGATGAGATCTTTTGATCTCTTTATGAAAGACTTTTTGTCTTGTAGATCTATGATCTGTTTAAAGAAATGAATTCTTCTTTCTTAAGCATGAGATGATTTCATCTCTGTGTTCATCATCCTTCATTCTTTCCTTGAAGAAAAAATTTCTTGCAAGAGCTTGCTCTTTATCTTTTTGTTTTTAAGTTTATGGGTTTTTTTTTATATAAGACTTGAAGTCTCGGGGCCTTTATATAGGGCAAGCTGATCAGTTCGATCGGTTAAAGAGATCTTTTCTCTAATTGATTCGGGAATTTTCCCACCATTGGATCTTTGATCCTAGGGCTTCTGTTTTACAGAAGACAATCTTCTTGTTTTTAACAAGATTGGAAAATCTTTCCATAACAGAATTTAATTCTGATTAATTAATGATTTATCATTATTATTAGATCTTCGATCTAACGGTGGGTAGTTTTTTAATTCCAGTGCTAGCGCACCCGTGCTTTGCACGTGGTGCGCTGCTCAGAGCGCAGTGCACTCGGTGCTAGCGCACACGTGCTATGCACGTGGTGCGCTGCTCAGAGCGCAGCGCACTTAGCGCTAGCGCATCCGTATCTTACACGTGATGTGCTACCTAGAGCGTAGCACACCTAACGCTAGCGCATCCGTGTCTTACACGTGGTGCGCTGCTTAGGACGCAACACATTTGGCGCTGCATCTGATGCGTTGCTTCAATTTGAAATTTAAATTTCAAACAGAGCTTTGCTCTGATTGGGGAAACAAATGCCCCCCACCGTTGCGCTCACGTGGCCCACATGTGAGTGCAGCGGTGGCAACATCTGCGCCCTTGGATTAACTAAGAAGTTAAAACGGCATTCATTGCCTATAAATAGGACCTTTGGTCCTCTGGGATGATCACTGCTCATCGTCTTCCTTGTTTTTTCTAAGAAATTTCATTCTCTCACAGAGTATAGCTCTCCAACTTAAGAAATTTCAAGAGTCAAAACTCTGCCAAAACTTAGGTAAAGATTAAATCTTTTAAAGTTCTAGGGTTTTACCAATTAACAGAGCCTTGCTCTTTATAGATCTTTGATCTAAAGAAAACCCTTTTAGGGCTTCATTAACAGAGCTTTTGCTCTCTTCAAGTCATGAAGGACTCTTAAGAGTTTGTTCATGGATCTTGAAGATCTTAGAATTTTAATTCATATATAAAAAAATGATTTCAATTTTCTGATGGGTTTTTTCATCATCTTTATAGAGCCAGGCTCTTAGCATTCTCGGGGAATTTCTTTAAATTCCTCTCATAATTGACTTTGACAGGTGTCACTCCTTTCTGCTGAGCATTGCTCTCGAGGAGTTTAACTCCTTGACCCGAGGGGTCGCTCATTAAATGAGATTCCTTTTTTAGGATTTCTCGCAAATTCGAATTTGTTAGGTGTCATAATTATAATTTGTTTTCTCCATGGGGATATCAAGAGTCGTTTAAATCCCTGTGTCTGTTTTTAATAAGCATTTTCTTAATCAGTCTGTCCGCTAACTCTTGATGATTTTCTTTTTCAAGAGTTATGGACGCTCATATGTATGACCTTGATGAGATTATCTCTTATGGCGACATTCGCGTACTTGGTCGTTCTCAAAACCGAGAATTCACAAACTCCCAGTGTGCCGAAATCATGGGTCGCTTTGACGCATACAATGGTCGACTGCTTCCTCGACGTTCCTCTCTCTTGAAGCTTATTATGGGAGCGATCTGAGGAGCACTTCCTCTATTCTGTGCCGGCATGCCGCTTAAGGCATTGGATGATGCCGAAGACAAGGTGCACTCGGTGTATCTGATGGGCCTAATCTCAAAGAAAAGGCGAGACAATTTTGTTGATCTTCTGCATCAGGCTTTTCAACAGGCGGCAATACTCACTGCCTATCGGAGGGTGGAGGACATCAGTGAGGACCCCGACGCTTGTGATCGCGAGAGGAAGCATAGTAGGATGGTTCGAAAGGCCTGGAACATTTTAGATGGCCTTACTTTTGAGTTTCTCAATCCATGCCCTGGATTTGATGTCGTGCCTTTGTAAACATTCCAATTATGTTTTTTATTTGCTGTTTCCCTCAATGTAGGCATTTTCTGAAGTATGAATAGCAAGCCTTTTCATTTCTATGTGTTTATTTTATACATCAAACTTTTTCGCACATGCATGAATGGGTGTGACTTGAACACTTAACTGAACGTAAATCAAATGTGCTCTTTACTATCGCTTTCTTTTCTTTTTCTTTGTTATCAGCATGTCACTTTAATAAGCATAGCCTGCATATGATAGAGTGAGCATTCCGTTTTGAATTCTTTGAAAGGTAGTGATGGCTTAGAAAGCAGGTTCAGATCTGCTGCCTAAGATTTTTCAACTTCATGAGCCGTGAGGGTCTCATAAAGATTTTTCTCCCTACGAGTCGAGAAGATCTCGTAGGTGTATTTTCTCCTTAGGAATCGTGAGGATTCCTAAGCGCGTTTTCTCTTGTAAGTCGTAAGGATCTTACAAGAGAGTTTTCTTCCTTACGGGTCGAGAGGACCTGTAAGTGATCAATGGTGTTGCCATTATCCTCACTTTGCAGAGTCAGGAGTTGCTCTGGGCATTTCCCACGGGGTCAGGATTGGCTTTAACCGTGTTCCACGGGACCAGGAATTTTCCCTGGATGCTTCCCACGGGGTCATAGCCGTGTTCTGCGAGGACCAGGCTCCGCTCTAGATGCTTCCCACCGTGTCATAGCCGTGTTCCACGTGACTAGAAATTTGCTCTGGATGCTTCCTACGGGGTCATAGCCGTGTTCTGCGAGGACCAGGCTCCGCTCTGGATGCTTCCCACGGGGTCATAGCCATGTTCTGCAAGGACTAGGATCCGCTCTGGACGTTTCCCACGGGGTCAGGATTGACATAAGCCGTGTTCCACGTGACCAGGAATTTGCTCTGGATGCTTCCCACGGGGTCATATCCGTATTCTGCGAGGACCAGGCTCCGCTCTGGATGCTTCCCACGGGGTCATAGCCGTGTTCTGCAAGGACCAGGATCCGCTCTGGACATTTCCCACGGGGTCAGGATTGACATAAGCCGCGTTCCACGTGACCAGGAATTTGCTCTGGATGCTTCCCACGGGGTCATAGCCGTATTCTGCGAGGACCAGGATCCGCTCTGGACATTTCCCACAGGGTCAGAATTGACATAAGCCGCGTTCCACGTGACCAGGAATTTGCTCTGGATGCTTCCCACGAGGTCATAGCCGTGTTCTGCGAGGACCAGGATCCGCTCTAGAAATTTCCCACGGGGTCAGGATTGACATAAGCCGCGTTCCACGTGACCAGGAATTTGCTCTAGATGCTTCCCACGGGGTCATAGCCGTGTTCTGCGAGGACCAGGCTCCGCTCTGGATGCTTCCCACAGGGTCATAGCCGTGTTCTACGAGGACCAGGATCGGCTCTGGACGTTTCCAACGAGGTCAGTATTAACATAAGCCGCATTCCACGTGACCAGGAATTTGCTCTGGATGCTTCCTACGGGGTCATAGCCGTGTTCTACGAGGACCGGGCTCAGCTCTGGATGCTTCCCACGGGGTCATAGCCGTGTTCTGCGGGACCAGGATCCGCTCTGGACGTTTGATTTGTGTGCTAAGTTTTACGATTAAATAATTAATTACCGCAATCAAGAACGGCGTCGCTTGGTAGCTAGCCAGTGAGTACGGGTCGGTCCACAGGGATTTTGTGTATTCTCAATTTGTTCTAACGAGTTAATTCCAAACGGTGTTGGTTGATTATCACTAAAAACTAAAGTTGATTTAAACTAGGATTAGAATCTTGCTAAGGTTAGATTTAGGTTAAGTTTGGAAATTTAAGATTTCCCACCGCTTTCAATGCCCTAATTTAGATCTATTTAGGTGTTATGGTAATAATTAATAAAGTGGATTAGTACCATCGGGGAGAACGATGTTTCTCCCTCTAGGTTCTTGTCCTTCCTTTTTCAATTCTTACCCTAACCTCCATGGAAAACATATGCAACCGGTCTTTTAAACTACGGTATCACCGCTACCTCATGGGGTAGGGTGCCGTAGTCAGCGGTGTGTGTATGTATGCATGAAGTCCTATAAAAAGATGTGATGGGCAAGAAATGTAAGTCTACGGTAGCGCCCCGGCCGTCTGTCCGAGGCCAAAATGCGGAAACGAAAACTTTTTCAAACTAGAAACCGGCGCTATCGTATGCTTAAAACCCGGATCAAACCATTAACCTATAACTAGCAACTAGAGAAAGGGTTGGAAAAGCTATACCGATCGATCCGTGTCCTTCGGTCTTTGGCCACCATCCCAAGCTCCTCGCGGCATCTCCAGTCTCGATCTCCTCGTCGGAAAGGGCACCACATCTTCGAGTCTTTTTACGGGCTCCCGCTTCGTCCGAAGCAACTCGGGCATGAAGTTCGCTAGCCGACGTGTCCAAGGTGAAGTAGAGAATGTGTGTTATTACTTTGTCTCTTGAGGATTTAGTGGATGCCATTAGTGAGGAGATAGTGAGCTCCAAGAGAAGAAGAGAGAAGAAGATGATGAAGCCTTTTGTTATTCTTGTGTGAGATAATGTTGTGAGTGCTAGAAAAAATAATCCAAGAGCTCACCCCAATATAGTGTGGCTGCCCTCTCTCTCCTCCCATCATAATCTCACACAATAAACAACCATGAAATGATGGCATGCACAAAGAATAATACCATGAGTCACTACCCTTGCACATGCCACATTTAATGCACTCCATCATAACTTTGAGCTCACAATTTCCATTTACAAACATTAATCCAAATGTTTGCAACAATAGAAAGAGAATGGTATCTACTAAAGTAAACTCGTGACGGATCACAAGAGTACCCCTCACCTGTATATACATACCTGCATCCGCATTCCGACCGAATGTGAATGCGATGAGACTAAAGTAATCCAACAAATCTAATACTAGGATCCGGCTTAAACCAAAGCCCACTAGTATGATCCACCCGATCATGATCCGTGCACTACTGCACGTATATGATCGAACCCTGCCATAATACCATACGGCCTCTACAACGTTTCTCCCGAAACTTGAAAACTGTCTGTGGTGGACTCTAAAGACTCGTCAATACTTTGGCTGTGGATTTAACCACTAGCACGTCAGAGGTACTAGCTGTACGTAATGGGCTACCAGGCATTGACCAAAAGGGAGGTTGATGAGCGAACTCATCCTGACACCCTACTGAGCCTGTCAGTGACAATATCCGTACAGTCCGGTCCGTTCGTCTATGAGCATCGCATGGCGGGCCTAGAGGGTTGGTAAAAGTCAGACCCCCAAAAGCGGTACAAGTCGTGTCGGAGTGTAGCCTAGAACACCCTGAGATACAGCTGGAATACCTATCAGTAAATCTCCTGCCTTGGCCAAGGACTTCATGTAATAGCTCTCCTAGACACAGCGCGATCTCACCCTCAATACCGGGAGAGACGAAACCCCTGCCGATCCGCTCACTGCCTCCATGTGGCTTGGGACTGTACCCAACTAAAACCTGTTTGCACGACTCTTTTGAGCCGTGGTAGGGTAGTAATCAAAGCACAGTAGGAACTCATACGAGACAAATGACGATCTCAGGTCGATGAACTAACCTGTACACATGTCACCAGAGAACTGCTATCTGACGTCAGGTACAATACCAACCGGCATGTTCCCGGCGAGTCCTGTCCGGTGTACTCATAACCCAATGAGCACCTGTATACATCTTAGGTGAACCAACTGACACCAATGGCTTGTGAGACCGGCCACCGCCCCTCGTCGGGGTCTCGACTGTATACACTAGTCTACTCTGGAGTATCGATGCCCTGTCTCGAAACTCCCTCGACTAGGGACCTTTTAAGGATGTGCTTATAGACCCCAGCTCCCACGTATATGATCGCCATCATACTGCTGGTAGTCAAGCAAGAATCCTAAGGGCTCTATCAATGTGTAATAGCGACCTGTAAGGTCACCTAAAGCAGTACACGATGATAAAGATAAACCAGATAGCATACTATCATCTTGAGTATGACTGTCCTACCGGTATAGGTCCTCCCTCAATCATTACAATCACGTGCCTGTGATCCAATAATTGACTCTGAGGGTACTATATCCAACAATCTCCCACTTGCACTCAAGGATAATTATTGCGATGTCGCATACTCACAGCCCGTGTGATATCGAACACCTAACTCCTCTACTAATCAGTTTCACAAAGCCCGTTTGCGAAACTATTGCATTCGACGAATAGCCTCAGTGAGTGGATCCGCCCTGATGTTTCTTTCTATGTCTCTCTTTATCTCAAGTTCGCGGAGAAAGCCATCTCCCGAAATGAGCAATACCTGTCTTAGAATATGTCTGGATATATGATGGGACCTAGTTCATAAATGAACTCCAAATCCAAACTTCTTAGACTGTATCGTCAACTGAACTTAATCAGTATCCTGCGCCATACCTCCCTCAGTATCCGCTTGAACCACCTGTCCAAAATACTGCCCCTCGTCAGAGGGAAAACTATAACTCCGACAGCCACTCTGTCATCCAGGTCACCTTGGAAGCCTGGAATGATAACCGTCTCCTGAAAGAGGCTGTCGTTATCATATCCCTAGAACATCCACTTATGTTCTAAGACTGCTTCCGAACGTTTCTCCAGGATAGGATTAATATCAACTTATTGCATCTAGTGCAAAAACAACATCTGGTGTGGTACCTGACATCTCATGATTGACTCAATCGCCTAAGCAAGTGATCTGCCAATCATGCACATCCCTCTCCCCTTTAGTCTGTAAGACAGCTTTAGAGAGGGTGACTCTATCACCTGCAGGTACACTATCGTGCCAGGAGTCGTCCATTCTAAAACATCTTTAGAATGCTGTCTAAGTACCCAGATTGGGAAACTACCCAAATCTTAGATCTAAAACCTAGATCTAGTAACCAGAATATCTGATATAATATCCATATCCTTTGTGGAGAAAACTACTGTGTGACAACCAAAGTATAACCGATCGTAGTATAGGAATTTCACTTCCTGCTCTGTGTATGTCATCCAAATACCAGGACATCACACCCTACTACTTTCTTAACAGATCCATCCCCTATTCTGATGAAGTCAAATCTATGACTGTCACATCAGAAATAGATGATCTATCTCCGCTATATCTGCTTTAGTCCATAAATAGACATAAGCTACTTGTCCACTATGCTTCCGCTGCTCCCACTGACTACGACAACCCTCTGGCAGAGTCATATACACGTATACTTCTAAAGCTAGTTTAAAACGACGCTATACTCATCCTCCTGCCGGGTCTCACAGTCTGGAACAACAGCAATGGCAAGTCTGGGTAAACAAGAACCTCCTTGTCACCGTCTTTGAGCATACCGAAGTACCTCTCGGGCGTCTGAGGTTACCCACCATATCCGTGGAGTTGCTAATGGAATGTCAAACCAGATTGAATCTTTAGGTTCTTATCAAATTTTCAGTAATCGTTTGCGGTTCTGGAATCACTTCCAGTTCTACCATACTCCCACTACTGTTTTCTGAAAAAATCCATTTTTATTAAAACTATGGCGAGTCAAGAACAATATCACTATTGATCTTCCAGATGGTAGAAAATCAACCCTCATCATAGCCCGGGTCAACCCACAAACTGCCATTACAGAAACGTGCCTTGAGTTATCCAGAGTCTGGTTTTAAGCATAAGCCGGACAACTCCCCATACCTTAACAATGTTAACATATGAACTATTCTATATCCAATATAGAAACAGAGGCACTGATTTAATTGGAACCAGATTCAAATCATGCAGCTGTCTCCAGTGCATGTCAACTAAATGGAGAGAGGCTGATCAACATTACTCAACTTACGAGTGCTTCCAATTATGAGTAAGCTGAAAGAGAAGCAAGTTCTCTTAATCATTACTATTAACTGAATATCATACACAAGTATCTACATCTTCGATCACCTTGAAGAATCCTGATACTTGCAACGCCTGGTTCTCTACTTTATTCTTATACCTATAACTTCTCAAAACTTAGACCTTGCATTTTTACGAAACACATGTCTAAGAACTAGAGAAGTCACAAGTAAACAGAATATAGTACGAGTACCAACCCCTCTGTTCTCATGGACACTGGATAAAATACAACACTCTGTATAAGTCCCCTGAGTCTAATAACTCATTCGCTGTGTGTCGTAGGTTGAAAACTATACTTATGGTTAAGAAGAATTACACCGCTGTTTAATGCTCCTTACCTAACCATCCACTGATATAGGTAAATGTCATAGACATAATTTCAAAAAGTTATATCTTGCTTTATAAAAATAAACGTACAGATATATCAATTTAAAATTGGTGCATAACAACGGATATTCAAAACCAAATATTTGCCGTCCGGCAAAACAACCCAGGCGATTTCCTCAAATATCACCAATTACAACGAATCCCGATATAATGAGGATGATCACCCAATTCCCAATAACTCACTCCCACTCATCATCTGTAAAACCATACAGATATGAGAATCAAACCTGGTAAATACATACCCTGGAGCAAGGGCTAATTGGGAAATCAGTTTTCTTTTAACAATATACAATGAAACTGAAACATGTAAATATTTCGAAGGGGTATCCGGGTATTCCTAGTAATGCCTCTTCCATTATCAGATTCACAACTGTAACCGTATATTTCTTTGCCATCTCTCCAAATCACTTTATATGTTTTTAGTCATTACCTTATGTACACCCGTTTAGGCACCAACCAATCGATAAAAGGAACTTATTTTAGTATAGCTAAATGGTTTTCTTCCTTCCCTACCGTTCGGCACCAGCCTATGGTTTGGAAGAAGACTATCCAATAAGCGTAATAGGTGTACTCTCCTAATCCCAGGAGCACTCGCAACGCGAGAGAAGGTAAAGATAAAAGACAATTGAATAAAACCTTATTCCTATTTCTCCTGAACCAGAATCCATCCCCGAATTGGAACAAGTTCCTTCGAGTTCGTATATAACCATACGATGGAGTATCCAGATAACTGTGGATCTTCGTAGTGATACGGAGTGTCCTGGAGAAATACAAAGGTGAAGTAGGAGTGGCGATGAAATACTTGGTTTGGTCGTGAATAGCAGTCGCAGTTTACTTTGCCCTCTTACTAATCCCTTTATTTTTCTTTACTTAATACCTTCTGTACACCTTCGTTAGGCTAATTGATTTTCTTCATTCCCTACCGTTCGGCACCTGCCTATGGTTTGGAAGAAGACTATCCAATAAGCGTAATAGGTGTACTGTCCTAATCCAAGGAGCACTCGCAACCAGAGAGAAGGTAAAAGGAAAAGACAACTGAATAGTCCTATTCATTTTCTCCAGAACCAGAAACCATCCTCGAATCTGGAACAAGTTCCTTCGAGTTCGTATATAACCATACGATGGTTTTATCCAATGGAAGTGGACATTCATGGTAATACGGGGTGTTCTGGAGAAAAGGGTAAAAGTAGGAGTGGTAATGAGGTATGCAACTCAGACAATCCAAAAGCCGGTGTTTTATAAAGGTTCGGTTAACTTGGTCACTGAGTTATAGTCAAGGGTCGGGTCATGGTCGCTGCCAAAGAGAGAGAGAAAAGAAACACTCAGCGTGCACTCTAACCTAGATCAGAATGGTTATCAATTTATCTAATCAGGAAACCTCCCACTGTAACCTCAAATTCTCCTCCAAACCTGAAAGAAGAATTAGTCGGGATCACCCGAAGAGTAAACCAACTCATCAGTGGGAATCGGGATCCAACTATCATCGCATGATAACCTGATAGAATCAACTCAAGTCATCACACTCCAAAAGGTATGCGCATGCCTGGCAAGTTTCAGTTTCTTTAGAAACTCCCGATGTGTGTTTTTACCCCTAGGACCCAAGTGACCTTGACTGAGCCAACATATCAAAAGATCCTAGCCAAGTTTAACCCGTCATTATCTTGATTGCATTAGACCCACCCGCACGAGTCCTTGACTGAGCTAAAATGACCGTACGACTGTCCTAACCAATCACTGTTTCCTGATTTAAAATCAGGAAAACCTACGGAGGAGGCATCACGTGCGAACACGTGTGTAACACCCGGCCCCTTTTTATACCAAGTCCGTATTTTGTGACTTTAGAATTCCATTTATTTTATTTATAATTCTATGTGTTTTATTTAGAAAATTATTTATTTATTATAACCTCTTTTATAAACCCAAAATTCTAAACCAAGCTATATTTTATTTCACTCAGCCCATTTCTTTTATTTAAGTTAAACCCAACCCATTCCCCAATTAATAAACTTCATTTTCTTTATTAATCTTAAATCCTAAGCCCACTCCCTTATTTTTCCATTAATTATTTTACCTCTAAAACCAAGCCCGGCCCTTTCCCTTCTTATCTATTTTCTCTCGGCCCATCTCCTAAATCCATTTCCTTAACTTAAATTTAATTATTTTAAAACCAATTTAGTATGTTCAGCTAGCCCAGCCCAACTCAGCCGGCCCGGCCCCATCCTTTTCTTATTTAATTCTAATTTCTCTGGCCCATTCCAACCGGCCCGCTCCCGCGTCTTGAACCCGACCCGACCCGTCACCACTGTTTATCTCCTTCAAAATTTCCAACGGCTCTTTCCCCCTCTCGCGCGCTCGATCCACTTCCTGCGCCTCCGCCCGCGCCCACGTCGCCGCTCATCACGCGCGACGAGCGTTACAACCGCGTTGCTCACCCCTCGTCTCCCCATCCTTTCCCCTCACTTCCCACACTCTCTCACCCTCACACTCTCGAGTCCCTGCACCCCATTTTTCCCCTCGACGACGACGACGACGACACCCCACCGAGCTCAATCCCCTTGCCCAACCTCGTCTCCTCACCACCTTCCCTCCCTCTTCTCTGCCCTCAACACCCAGCACCCATCGCTGCCGAGCACCCCTGCACCAACCCAGTTTTTCCCTGAGCCGACCACCACCTTGCATCCTCGTCATCGACGGCGACCACTATCACCAACCACCTCATCCCTCTACCCACCTTCTCACTCCCCCAACACCCTCCCTCACCGGAGCTCGAACTCGAGACGACCTCCTGCACACCACTCGCTCGAGCTCCAACTCTCCCGACATCCTGTTCCGGCCACCTACTGCACGCTGACGAGCTCCCTTGCCGTCCCGGGTCGCCTCGTTGACACCCGAGCATCACCCCCTCTCCCTTGCACCCTCTCTCTCTCATTGCTCCCTCTCTTCTCTCTGTCTTTCTCTCTCTCACTCTCGATTTCCCTTTCCCTCACTCTCTCTCTCTCAGTACACACACTCTTTCTCTCTCTAACTCTACCCTCTCTCTCTCCTACTGTTCTCACTCTCTCTCTTTCTCACTCCCTGCTCTCTAGTTCTCTCTCTGTTTCCATTCCTTCTCTTTCTCTAACTCTCTCTCTCACTCTGTTTCCCTCTGTCTCTCCCTCACCCTCTATATCTCCTCTCTCTTTCACTCTCTAAACACAATCTCCCTCTCTCTCTAACACTCTCTCTCTCTCAATAACTTTCTCCCTCTGCAAAACTCTTGCCATCGTCCTCGCAGCACCAGCATCTCTCCAGTCTCGCGAGCCATAGCTGTTGCCGAGGCAAAAACCCCATAGCCGAGCATGAGCCGAGGCCACGAACCCTTCACGCGCCATTCATCGCGCGTTCGTGCCGTTATCACTGCCGAGCATCGCCAAGACGCCTCCAGGCAAGTTCTCTACTTGCTTCATGCTATTCTATCTATGTTACAAATTAACATCGTATATAAATTATGTTTTACCTTTCCGTTAGATTATTCGACACAACTGTTCGATACTTGTTCTCTTAGGAAATCTTTATCAAATTTGATGGAACTAAATATTATTGCTTGGCCCATAGAACTGTGGACCTAATGTGTGAATTTAGTTGGATAATTTGATCGTTAATGACCAAAACGACTACCCCCAAGTTTAATCGTAAAACTGTAATTTTATTGCACCAGAAAACCGTTAAATTCACCATAAATCATATACACACTGGATTGATGCGCTCGAGGGCTCAAATCGAAGCCGACTCGACAAACTTTAACCCCATACTGGTTTCCTGTTATTCCTGTACTTCAATTGTGATGATAATTGGATCGGAGTGCGACTCTGGACTGCAGTCCAGAGCGACTCCAGTCGTTGCTTGCTGTTCTGTATTGGATATCATAAGATCTCCTTAACTCATAGATTGCGGAACTCCACTGTTTAATGTAGGTAAACCTGTTATCTAGACAACACAATTGATTTCATTCTGTTTCGTGACCATTTGTTATTTATTCTATAATTTAAAAGATCGGGACGCATAACAGTCCCAGCAGAATCAGAACTGACATATTAGTGTTAAACAGTATATAACTCCTGATGTGCAGATGCGATTGACGAACCGTCTGTTGCGTTGAAAACCTTACTGAAAACCCTAGAATTCATCCAACTGTAGCGTCGCTAAAATCTGATCCCAACTGGGATTAAAATGCGTTGCGAAATGGATTTCTGATTCTGAAACTGGATTTCCAGCCGCGAGCGCTTAAAATGAAATGGTTATAACTAGCTATCCTGGAACCCGAATGGCTTGAAACCAAATTCGATGGATGGAAAACTGAACATACTAATCACTACCTGTTTATCATTTCGCTAAATTATATATGTACGTTTCATGATAAATCGTGCAAGTGATAAAATACCGTTTCATAACATCCTAATCATGCTTATATACTGTTCATGCATCATATCATACCTATATCATTGTAGTGCTAACCTAGTGATATCGTGCATTCACCGAGTGTTAGATTTTAGTGATGATTGTGGCAAGTACGTCAGTGTTCGTGTATCCGTGATTAAGTGAAAGTGATACGTACTTGTACAAAATCAGTGACCCTATTATTCATTGCATTGTCGACGTCTGTGGGGTGCGTGTACGTGTGACTATAAGTAGAATGGGACATTTATGGAAGCGTTGCACGGATGTCATAGATAAGACACCGGACACTGCCGTTTATCTTAGGTATTAGTCGGGACGTGCTTGATGGAGGTCCTGCCTCCAGTTCTCGCGCAGACTTGTCACGGATCGATTAGTATTTAGGTTGATGGTTAGCGTTTGATGTAGACCATGGGGTGTGGGGTAGTTTAAGTGTGAGTTCAACAGAATCTCGGGAGTCCCATGCCGGCTTATATATTTAGGGAGTTATATGGAGATTTACAGGGTATGTGATATATACACCGTGATATTCTTGTTACATGTTGGGCCCGTGGTCCCTTGCCCTTGGGTTCTACCCTTGGGTGGAGGACACTCGTGAGTGGTTGACTCTCACACTTGGACTGACGATAGGCTTAGTGACCTGTACAGTGAGACTTAGAGACTGATAGGAATACTGGTATTTATTTTCCTTATATACTGTGTGGCATACGTGACATATCGTTATACTGCTTTACTGTTCCGCTGCATTGATTACTGCACATTCATATTCATGCTGTCGTTGATTTACTGTTAATCATATCCATTACCACTGCTAAAACTGTCACTTGATTATATATATATTATATTGCTATTGTGTCGCTCTGACGATCTGAGTATGCATGCTCAGTGTGAGGAGAAGATTTAGCCTGGATCAGAACTAGACGTGCATCACAGACTTCTTGACTTGCTATTCCGAGTTACTTTCGTTTGTTCCACTTCAGGTCAGTTTATATTATTGTATCTTTCAGTTACTGCATTTCTCATTACCTGCGCATCGTTTACTGTTTACCATGATAAACTAGAAGCCGAAGAGTGACTACGGCAGGACGTTTCCTTAACCGTAGGAGCATGGCTGGCCTTGTCTACCCCTCGTATTCCGTATTTTGGGAAGCGGGGCGTGACAACGTGACCAGCGGTCACGTGTTGATACGTGACATTTAAAAACAGCGGCACAAACCATAATCATTAAATCAAGAAAAATCTTCAGAAGAAGCATCACGTGTTGGCACGTGATGACTAAGTAGCGGCAAAGAACAGAGCGCAGAAAGAAGGGAAGCCCATTTCAGGGGGTCACGTGCCTACACGTGACCAGGGGTCACGTGCGCACACGTGACCAACTGTCACGTGGCCACACATGACCGGCCTTAAACGCATTATTTCCTTAACAGAATTAAATTCTGAGGAAAGATCTTTCAAGTCTTTCCAAAATGAAAAAAGGTTATCTGGGACCGTTAGATTAAAAATCTAAAGGTGATTAAATATCACCAATTTATGAAAAAATCTTGGTCTTGGAAAGATTTCCCCCTTAAATCTAACCGCAATAACGAAGAGATATCTTTGGATTTAAAATCCAATGGTGAATAAAATTCACCTAATAATCCAAAGGCCCAGATGAATGATAAAGATAAATAAAATATCTCAATAGACAAATCAAATCTTTCAATGAAAGATTTACTAAAACTGATTGATTATTTTCCTTCTCCTATAAATAGGAGCCCAAAGAACAAAAAAAAAGAGACACACACACAGAGAGAGAGAGAGAGAGCGCCTTGGGATCTTGAAAATTCAGATGGAAGAACTTAACTCTCTGCAAAGAAAAACCCTAGGTGAGAAAGTGGAGGCTTAAAAAGATAATTTAATTCTCAAAAGAGTTTAACTCTTATATGAAAGAAAAGAACTTAGTTCTTTCTCTAGTGGAAGATCTGCAAAGTGCACATCTCCCCATGAATTGAGAATTTAATTCTCATTGGGTTGAGATCCTGCCATGCAGATCTAAAACATAGAGGAGGAATTGAGTTTTGAGAATTTAATTCTCACAGAATTATGGGAATTTAATTCCTTTGGGATAAAGTTAGGGTTTAACCCTACATCATAGGAATTTAATTCCTTCAAAATGGACAGAACTAGGGTTTAACCCTAATTGAGAACTTAATTATCTCAAACTCACAGGAATATAATTCTCTTAAGAAAAGAAATTAGGGTTTCACCCTATGCCAGAATTTAATTCTTTTACATATGTGGGAATTCAATTCCTTTAAAAGAAAGTAGGGTTTTACCCCACCTAAGAATTTAATTCTTAATCCTACATAGAATTTAATTCTCAAAATAAAATGAAGAGACTTAAAAGATCCCCATGCATGCAGAGAACCAAAGTCACGTGTTACCACGTGACCCCTGTAAAAATCTACAGAGAAGAGCTTTGAGGCAACGCCTCACGTGCCCCACGTGACTTCTGAGAAAGAGGCAAAAGAAACAGCTCTAAGGGCGCTCTCACGTGCTACCACGTGACCCCTTGGCTGAAGCTCTAACAAATAAACACTTAAATTCCCATCATGTGACAGCACGTGATGCTCTAAAGTATTCAATACTTTTGACAGAACGAAATAAAGAGAAGCAGGACGCTCTCACGTGCTACCACGTGACCCCTCTTGTCTTAGTGTTTAACACTAAATTGAAACCTCTGCATCCAGTGTTTAACACTGATTTGTCTTAGTGTTAAACATTAAGTTGGAATCTCCATTCCCAGTGTTTAACACTGATTCGCTTTAGTATTTAACACTAATTTGAAAGCCCCTTTGCCAGTGTCTAACACTGATTATTTTTAGTGTTAAATACTAACTTGCTAATCTTAATCCCAGTGTTCAACACCGTTGGCCTTTAGTGTTTAACACTAGCTTCAACCCAATTGGCTAAGTTTCTGAAGGCAAAGCCTCTCCTTTAATAGACCAACAGAGGGCCAATATTCTAAACATGATTGGACTTAGCCCAAAATGGCCATAAGTCCTCAATTCAAACTTAACTGGGCTAAATGGCTCATAACATAATTAATTGGTCTTGACTCCAAATTGGAGCAAATATCATTTAATCTACCTTGGTTTAAGGGTACATCTCTTCACTCCTTTGATACTTGGCATTGTAATTCCTCAACGTCTTCAAAGAGGTGACGGGTCCCGATGACCACACCTTGATACGGACTGTGGGGTCCTTAAACTCATGGACTATGAGGTCCTTAACCTTGACCGGGATGTCTTAAAACTAACAACGGACTATGATGTCCTTAACCTTGACCAGGATGTCTTAAAACTAACAACGGACTATGACGTCCTTAACCTTGACCGCGATGTCTTAAAACTAATACCGGACTGTGGAGTCCCTAAACCCACGGACTATGATGTCCTTAACCTTGACCGCAACGTCTTAAAACTAGCAATGGACCACAATGTCCTTAAACTATCTATCGACCGCAATGTCATTAAACTAAACAACAGGGCCCCCAATTGCTCTCTTGTTGGATCTAAACGATCCCGTTAAGTTGATCTTAGTCTAAAATTAGACTAACGTATCCTTAATTAACTTTTAAGTTGATCTTAGTCTCAAATGAGGCTAACGTATCCTTAAACCCAACCCCCAAACCCAAATCTAAGAAAGATACGGATTTGGACTAGTCCACGCCCTACGGGCGACAACATAACTTAGTCTCCGTATACAATCCACGGGCAACCAAACACAAAATAAACACCCACGACACGAAGTGATCATCTGGAGAAGGAGAAAGTTGTTACCGCGATACGGTAGCGTAATTAACTGCAGGGGCTTGCGCCTGCAGGGAAGAGCGTCCCCACAATCAAAAACCCCTTAAGCGAGGGGGAATCTGACGAAGTCTGCTACATCGGTCGCATCCGTTTAAACCTTCGATACACGGTGCCATAAATCAACTTGGCATCTTCGGAGAGGTGGACGGATAGCACCTATTATCATCTGCCCCGAATCTCAGGCGAGACGTTCAGTCTTGGCCACCATTCGGAGGGGAACAGATTCTGGCACGCCCGGTGGGACCTTTTCCTCTTTCCACTCCACACTTCGTGTGTCGTCTTCGCGAACGAATCGCGGTTTGGTAATGGTTGCCTTTGGGTTTCAAGTTACTAAGATTTGGACTTTTTCCTGGCGCAGAAATCAAGCATCAATGGCATCTAACTGCTCGAGCTGCTCAAAATGCAAGTGCAACCAACGCTCCGCCTCACCAGGAGGTGTAGCCTATGGGCCTCAAGCGGCCTCCATCCTTGCCATGCCGGTGGAACAGGTGACCCAGGCCACCACGGGTCTGTTTTTCGGGACCATGATCCCACCTGCATGCTTCACTATGCCAGTGCCCGCACCAGAAGCGAACAAGAAGTCGGTTTTCGATCGGCTCACTGCTACAACGACCCCTTTCAACGGGTCGTCCAATGTCAAACTAGCAGCCTCCGACTTTGCCAGGCTGAATCAGAACTCTGATGGGCCCGCCAAGAAGCCCAAGAACCCTGAAATGGCCGTCCAGAGGAAGACAGCCACCCCTACTCCAGAAGTCGTCAAGGCGGCTTCTCCTGTTAAAGAGTCGGTCTTTTCAAGGCTGACTATTTCGGCTCCTGCTCCTGCTCGAGGGTCTGTCTTTGACAGACTGAATATTACCACTCAAAGGAAAACATCGGTCTTTAAGAGGCTGACACCAGCAGCACTTCATTCGGACAGGGGGCAAGATGAAGCTGTCCCTATCGCCGAGCCAGTCCCAACGGCTCGTCATGCTCGACGTCGCCACTGGCGCCGAGTAAGGAAGGCCGGGGGCAACTCCCCCTCAGGGCTAACTCCGCCTGCTCCAATGGTGGAAGCTAACGCGGCAGTCCCAACTGGGAACAGTTTTGAACCACTTAGGAGGGTACGTAAGAACTCTCCAACTGCTACGCTAAAAAGATCTCCTCCACCTGCGGAGAAGGTTACAGAAACGAAGCTGGAGCAGCCCACTCAACGGCTATCCTCCAAAATTTATAAAGTTTGGCGGAGAGTTCAAGACTCCGTAATTGAACAAAGTCACTCTCGTCAGCAAAAAAAGGGCGAAAGTGATGGAAGAAAAGAAACGTCCTATCAAACAGCAAAGGACGACAGTCACCAGGGTGCCCGCTGCAACGGCCCCCTCAACTTCAACGACCCATAAGAAAAGGAGGCCGGAGAAAATCCCTACGCCTGCGGCGAATGCCAAAGGCGACAGGCCCAAACGCCCTAAGTCCGGGGGCAGTATAGTCCATACTGTATACATGGCGTCGGGGAAGGAAGACAGCCGTGCGTCTACAGGTCATAGACCGCTTACACGGTTAGTGACCAAAGCTCAGGAGCAACGGCAGAAGCTCCAAGAAATGATGTATGCGATGGCCTCACTCACTGGGCCAAAAGAAAGCCCCGAAGCGTCATTTGATCAACGCTAGGAACAAGAAACTGAAGCTGAATTCCTTTGCCGGATACTGAAAAAGAAGGATAAAGAGGCCGCGGAACAAGCAGCCAATATAAAGCGAATGGCTCTTCTATTCCAAGACATGGTAGGGATGATGATCCAGCAAGATCCTCCTGCTAAAGACCCACCGATCGTCCTCGAAGATGAAAGGGGAGAAACGTCGAATCCACCACCGGCTCTTTCAACGACCAAGGAGGAGACAATCTCTAAGGCTGACTTGGACGAATATATAGCCCAACAGATCCGGGTTCATCAGGCGACTGAGGCAGCCGGTTAGGTCGTAAAAACGGGGCGACCATATCCGAGCTGGTACGATCAGATAAAGTACCTGCCGGGCTATACAATACCAAAATTCCATGTCTATAAGGGGACTGGCAATCCCCACCAACATGTTGCCCAGTTCAGGGCTCTTTGCGGAAATACCGGCGGTGATGATAAATTGTTGCTTCGCCATTTCGTTGGTAGCCTATCGGAGACAACATTCGAGTGGTACTCCGAGATCCCAAACGACTCTATTAAGACATTTGCGGAGATGGAGCTGCTGTTTACCCAGCGTTTCGCAAGCGCCAGCGAACGCACTCCGATAACGGCGTTGATTAATGCCAAGATGAAACCAGGTGAGACGTGGGTCCAGTACGCTATACGTTGGCGAAACTTGTGGTCGAAATGCAAACAACGCATTGAGGAAGCGCCCGCGGTGGGCATGTTTGTGGGTACCCTAGATCCCCATGCAACTATCTCCCAGTTCATGATGTTCTTTAAGCCGACCACATTCCAGGCTTTGATCAACAAGTTGGCCCAGATGGACCAGATGGGTCACAGACCGTCTCCCCTGAAGCCAGAACCTCGGAATGACAAGGGTAAAGGGAAGGCAACCTTCGTCGCGAACGCTCAGCAGCAACCCAGTGCCCCAAAGACGGCGGATCAACTGGAAGAAAGAAGGCGGTATTATAACGAGAAAATGAAGCGCCCCTACTCGTTTCCGCGGGACAACACGAAACGGTTATTCGAGCTGGCGGTATGCAACAGGCTTATCAACTTGCCAAACCCAAGGCGACCACCGCAACCCAATGAGGTGAATAACCCCAACTACTGCCCTTACCACCAAACGGTAAGCCATCCGATTGAAGATTACTTCGTCTTCAAAGGGTGGATTGAAGATCAATACCTACAGGGCAAGTTTGTGCTGTCTGAAAAGTGGAAGGTGAACCCGCCACAGCCGCATACTCCTCAGAAGGCGGATACACCGGGGGCAACCTGTTCTTTTATTGAAGAAGCACCATGGGAGGTCGTGCTATCAGCTAAAACCAAAAGGATGCTGAGTGATCTTCACATATGCCCGGCGGTCGAATGGAAGAACCTGCTCGAACCTCAAATCATCGAAGGGATGTTGAGACCGCGCCCAACTACAAAGATCGGTGGTGATGGCCCAAGTACTCACACCCAACCGTCAAAATCTTCGAAGAAAAAGAAGAAGAAATCCAAGAAGCCCGTGAAGCCTGGAAACAAGCGCACGGATTTGCAGAAACAGATTGATGCGCTGGAAGAGTACAATCAAAAGGCGCGGACTCCCATCACACTCCAAGAGTTCCTCAACCACGTCTTTCAGGAGGAAGATAATGGAGAAAGCTCGTCGGATGAATCCGAGGGATATGTGGCGAGTTTTCATGTGATTTCCCACTCGTTTACGGACGATGAGAAAACTCCTGGCACTGAGAAACTGGGGGCACAGCCTGAACCAGAACTTGTATGGCCGACAGATGAAATGATCGACGCCTTTCTAGACGAGATTCGTTTGAAAAGTAAAGCCGATCGGGAGCGTGAGATGGCCGCATCAGAAGGAGCCAAACGTACGCGTCTAAACAAAAGAGTCGAAGCACTCCCATCAGGTCAAAAGACACCCAATGCGGATAGAAACATATTCAAGATGAGGAAAATGTTTGCCAAAGCCATGTCAATGGGAATGAAGCTACCACCCTCGGAAGAAAACACGCTCAATGAGGCAGAGAGACACCCTAATTACTGCTTGTATCATCGGAAGATTTCACACCTTATTGAGGAGTGCGACGCCTTTAAGATATGGTGGCAGGGATATATTGCTCACCGACAACATTTTAAGCGAATGAAACGCAAAACTCGTCGGGAGCAGAAAGATACAACCAACAGGCACAAAAGAACTACCGGCAACTGTTACATGGTCAACGTCGGAGGATCACAGGTTCTCATCTTTGGGAGCGACTCTGATGAGGAAATGGCTCTGGGCCCTCTCTTTAAAGAATCCATTTTAGGTAAAGAGGAAGGATCAAAGGCCTGCGAAAACATTCAGCTGCGCAATCGCACGCTCCCGGAAAAAAATCTCAGACCCGCAACTAGAAAAGATAAGGGAAAGGAAAAGGTCGCTGAGGATATCGCTTTAGATGACCAAGTCATGAAAGAGCTGACTGCTACGGATCCGCCCAAGAGGAGTAGGGTGGACTACAACATCCTGGCGCACCTGAGGAAGCTACCCTCTCAGCTCAGCATTCTCGACGCCCTCCTATTATCAAAACAAGCGAGAGATTCATTAATCAAGGCGCTATAAGAGCCCGAACAATTCCAATCCTTCCTCGCTGAAGAAAGGATGAAGGACGAACTGGAAGAAGTACACATGACCGATATCACTTTCGGTGACGAAGACCTGCTCCTTGGGACGTGCGACCACAACCGTCCCCTATACGTCTCCGGATATTGCCACGATATCAAGATAGGCAAAATCTTGGTTGATAATGGATCCTCCATCAATCTTCTTAATGTTCGGGTGTTGAAGGAAATCTGCATGAGCGTTCAGCACCTCGCTCGTGATAAAATTACCATCTCCGGTTTTGACTCCCAGTCATCACGAACTCTTGGATCTGTGATATTGACGCTACGCTTTGGGCTACTCGTCACGTACATTAAGTTTCATGTCATAGACGCTAAGACGTGCTACAATGCTCTGCTCGTCTGACCTTAGTTACACGAGTACAACATCATCCCTTCTACACAACATCAATGTATGAAGTATTTCAAGGATGGTCTCGAGTATACCGTAACGGGTGAGCTGAAACCGTTCTCCGTGAATGAAGTCTGCAAGTACGAGGATGCAAAGTACTTTTTGCCAGATTTCGAGGACACGGAGAAGTGTTGCAAACCAGAGAACAAAGCCGCCGCTACCATTCCTGTTTTTGGGAGTGATACCGAAGACGAAGAAGAGATAGTTTACGCTGGGCCGTCTCGACGCAATAACTCGGGACCGTCCGCCCCCATGTTGATCTTCGGAAGCAACTCGGAAGATGAGGTGAATGTTGTGTTCTCCAATCGACCGTCAATACGAGAATTCCCTGATGGTGATCAGAGTTTGCAAATTACCATGATTCCACAAGAGCACTACAAAGATCTTGACGCGCTTGAAGTTCACAGCGTGCAGGAGATGCGAACATTTTACGTCCCTCCCAGGCGAAAAGACGAAAAGGCGATCCTATTCTATCGATCCTCGGAAACAAGAGTGGAGAAAGAGATCTGGCATGGCGCGGATTCTATACTTGACAAGCTTCAACCCATCCGTTTGCCCAGATATTATACAAACGGACTAAAAAGGCTATTGAAGCGCCAAGGGATACCCTTAAAACAGACTATTCGACAAGCTCGATTCTATAACAGGATTTGGGATTTCCCTGGGACTCAGCACAAATTGCCTAATGGGAGAATAGAAACGCTTGGGCTTGGATACGTGAGATCCGGGAAACGGGAACGAGTCCACATTAGCTATGCCGTATATAGCTTCGATGAAGAAGAGGACGCCCTATTAGAAAGCGCCGACCCCGGGTCGAAACGAGATCTCGCAATCAAAATGCCGAGTCCGTCATTTGAAGAAAGAATGGACAAGCTTATCAGGAAAGCGGGTCAAAAAGCTCGGGACGACCACAATCGCGAAATGGCCATCTACAAGAAAGCCAGGACTCAACGTCTTCTTGAACAGGCTGCAAAAAACAAAGATACCCCTCCCTGTCAACCCGCCGTGCAAAAGGCCCGACGCAGAGGCAGAAATAAGTCAAGGAGCGGAAAAGGCATTCGACAACGACAGCGCGGGACCAAAAAGTCACGTAATCGGGAATTGGGCGATCCGGATTTGTCTCTCATGAAGAAGATGAGTCGAGCGTATTCTTTCCTCAAGACAAGACGAAGAAGATACTTGATCTCGCTTTAAAACATCGAATGATTACACTCCCGGAGTCTAAGCATCCTGAGCAAGCTAACAAGGTCTCTCATTCGTGTTATTGCTCTTATCACCAAGCCATAGGACACCCTGTCGAAGAATGCTTCACCTTCAAGAACTGGGTCGAAGATCAGTATCAGCTCGGCAAGTTCGCTCTATCTGATAGCTGGAGGGTAACACCGCCACAGAAGCATGAACCCAAAGCTACGAGAGCAGAACCAGATCCACATCGGTCTTGGAAGCGAGCTCGTACTTGTCATATGATAACACTACCAAAAGAAGAGCCCGAGAATATGGATGATCTCCCATGGTGCTTCAAAAACAATAATGACGAGATGATTGCAGAATTTCTACCGGCGCCGAAAGAGCTGGAAGATGGAATACATACCACTGCAGATGAGCTCAAGAAAATTGAGATAGGGACTGCAAACGACCCGCGGCCGACATTTGTCAGCGAATCGCTGTCTGAAGAAAGGGTAGCTGCGCTAAAAGACGTGCTTATACAGTATAGAGATTGCTTTGCGTGGAATTATTCCGAAATGCCAGGACTAGATCCCGAAATAGCTGTCCATAAATTGGCAATATCCCCGAACATTAAGCCAGTTAAACAGGCGCCGAGGAGAATGCGGCTCGAGCTTGAGATGAGCATCAACGCCGAAGTCAAGAAGCTGATCGACTCTGGGTTTATCCAGGAAGTTCAATACCCGGATTGGATCGCCAACATCGTCCTAATGATGAAGAAGAATGGGACAGTGTGCATCTGCGTAGACTTCCGGGATCTCAATAAAGCCTTCCCGAAAGACGATTTCCCAATGCCGGTCACCGAACTGATGATCGATAACACGTCCACTCACGAGGTTTTCTCCTTTATGGACGGCTCATCAGGGTATAATCAGATAAAGATGCATCCCGAAGACCAGAAGCACACTGCTTTTCGGACCCCTTTGGGAATATTATGCTACAAGGTGATGCCCTTCGGGCTAAAGAACGCCGGTGCCACTTATCAGCGGGCCATGACGAAGATCTTCGATGACCTCATACATGAGATCGTCGAATGCTATATCGATGACCTTGTAGTGAAAAGCAAATCATACAAAGAACATTTGGGGCATTTGAAGACCGTATTTCAACGCCTCCGGCAATATAACTTGAAGATGAATCCCCTCAAATGCGCGTTCGGTGTGTCCTCAGGCAACTTCCTAGGATTCATTGTCCGGCACCGGGGTATCGAGATAGATCCGTCGAAGATCAAGGCGATCATGGAAATGCCACCGCCAAGGACTCTCAAACAATTGCGGTCTCTCCAAGAAAAGCTCGCTACATCCGACGGTTCATAGCCAACCTCTCAGGCAAGTGCCTCCCTTACAGTCACCTGATGAAGAAGGGAACCCCGTTCGTCTGGTATCAAAAATGCCAAAGTGCGTTAGACGAAATCAAGCAGTACTTGCAAAACCCGCCAGTGCTGGCTGCTCCGGTCAAGGGAAAGCCCCTCATTCTCTATACGACTGCCCTCTAAGGTTCCTTAGGCGCATTATGGGCGAAAGAGAACGACCAAGGGAAGGAGAGAGCGCTCTACTATTTAAGCCGAGTTCTTCTGGGGACAGAAAGCAACTATTCCCCTATCGAAAAACACTGTCTGGCGTTGATCTTCACGATAACAAAACTCAGGCACTATGCATTGGCGCCTGAAGTTCGTCTTATTTCGAAGGTGGACCCCCTTAAATATTTAATGTCGAAATCCATATTGACAGGGAGACTTGCTAAATGGGCCTTGCTTCTAATGGAGTTTTCGATAACTTACCAGCCTCTTAAAGCAGTAAAAGGCCAGGCCATCTCCGACTTCCTCGCTGAGCATCCGGTACTTGCCGATTCCCCTCTGAATTGCGAGCTGCTGGACGAACATGCGTTTGACGCGATCGACGGAAGTGATACCAGATGGGAGCTTTATTTCGATGGAGCATCTTCCGTGAAGAAGCGCAAACAAAGCACCCCTATAATCAAATCGGGGGTATGCCTCATATTCATAACCCCACAAGGAGGGATAATGCGCTTTGCTTTCTCCTTGACAGAGCCGAGGACGAACAATGAAGCTGAATATGAAGCTTTGATAGCAGGCCTGGAGATCGCCATTGACATGGGAATTGAAAACCTCCTTATATTCGGAGATTCCCAACTAGTTGTTAGTCAAGTAAATGGTGACTACCAAACGTGCAAACCAGAACTGGTGAAGTACGGCGAGAGAGTACAGCAACTGCTGACCCAAGTACCTTCCTACACCTTGGAAAGCATACCGCGTGCAGAAAATAGCAAAGCGGATGCATTAGCCAAGCTCGCTAAAGAACTAGCTGACGAGAACCTCGATGACGTGAAGATCATTGTACAAAGCCGTCGGGTGCTTGCCCTAGCAGAAATATCCACGGAGACATCCAAAGAAAAGGGAGCAACTGAGCAGATGGCCCTGCAAATAAAAGACCGAGAAAAGGCCGGGGATTGGAGAGAAGTCTTTATAGACTACTTCAAGTGCCGTCGAACGCCCAAAGACGTATCCTCAAGACATCAGCTCATGAAGCGAGCTCTATCCTTCGCCTTCGTCAATAATACTCTGTACAAGAGGTCGTTTGATTCTCTGTGGTTGAGATGCTTAGGACCTGACGAAGCGGAAAGGGTCGTTCAGGAAGTTCATGACGGACTCTGCGGTTCTCACCAAGCGGGCCCGAAGATGAATTTGAAGATTAAACGGATGGGCTACTATTGGCCCACGATGATTCAGGACTGTCTCGAATATGCGAAGCAATGCCACTCGTGCCAGATCCACGGGGACTTCATCCATCAGCATCCAAATCCACTACATCCGACGGTGGCTAGTTGGCCATTCGAGATGTAGGGAACTGACATAGTCGGCCCTATCGAACCAGCATCGTCCAGGGGACATCGTTTCATCCTAGCGACCACTGATTACTTCTCCAAATGGGCCGAAGCAGTACCGTTGAGGGAAGTGAAGACGGAGAATATCCTCCATTTCTTCAAGACGCACGTCATATATCGGTTTGGAACCCCGCGACGGATCATCTCCGATAACGGGCCAGCCTACAGGTGCCACAAGATTAGTCGCTTCGCGCAGCAACACAACATAGACTGGAGATATTCCTCAGTCTATAATCCACGAGCTAACGGTCTAGCTGAGGCTTTCAATAAAACCTTGACAAAGATCGTGAAGAAGACGGTGTCCCGAAACAAAAAGGACTGGCATGTGAGGCTGCAAGAAGCTCTCTGGGCGTATCGAACTACGTTCAAGACGGCCACGAACACTATGCCATACGCATTAGTGTTCGGTATAGAAGCAGTACTCCCCCTCGAGATAGAATTACCCTCTCTATGAGTGGCCGTCCACTACGAGCTGACGGATGAAGAAAATGCTCACCTTCGGCTTGAGGAGCTCGATGCCCTTGACGAAACACGGCTCATAGCGCAACAAAATCTGAAGGCTTATAAAGCAAAGATGACGCGCTCATATGAAAGATTAACTCGGCCGAGGACATTCCGTCAAGACGAACTCGTGCTAGTGGTCAAAAGGCCTATGATCCCCAATCGCGCCAAGCGGGGAAAATTCGAGCCAAACTATGAAGGCCCGTACATCATAGACAAGGTCTACCAGGGTGGAACGTATCTACTCATAGATATGCACGGTGAAAGACCTTTCAGGCCAATAAACGGTCGCTTCCTGAAGAAATACTATGCTTAACGGGTCAAGAATGACGGCGACTATGTTCGCTCGCTATCTTCCTAAGCCCAAACTCTATAAGTAGTAGCCGGCCTTCTTCGCCATGGACCAAAACGTCCTTAAACTAATAACAGACCGAAACGTCTTTAAACTAACGACGGACCGAAACGTTCTTAAACTAGCAACGGACCACTACGTCCTAAAACTAGCCGTTGACCGAGATGTCGATAAACTAATGTAGATTGAAACATCACAAAGCCGATAAAAAAATATATATATATAATAAACGGTATGTCCATAAGCAAAATGGGCACGGATGAAAAACCGAAAGGGCTCCGTGAGTAAAAACAGCAGGGCTACCGGCGAGTGTTTGTGAAAACCCGAAAGGGTGCAATCTCGTTAAAAGACACTTACAGGGTCCTCTCGACCTTGTGGGGAGAAACCACTCGCGTGGGATCCTTACGACTCACAAGGGAGCAATACGCTTAGGAATCCTCACGACTCCTAAGGAGAAATTACACTTGCGAGATCCTCACGACTCGCAAGGAGAACTCTCTTATGGGACCCTCACGGCTCATAAGATTTGAAAGTCTTAAGTTACAGAGACCTACACCTGTGCTTAAGCAATTCCCCCCACAACCTTCGATATTGCCCTATAAGTGGCTCAATACTGACCCTTGTATACAATCCACGGGCACGAATAAATATTTCCCTAACAAAGTCCCATCCGTGACTAGGGATATGTTCGCACGGTGAACAACCCTTGTAAGTCCTCTCGACTTATAAGGAGAAAATCCTATTGTAAGATCCTTACGACTTACAGGGGAACACGCACTTAGGAACCCACACGATTCCTAAGGAGAAAATACACTTACAAGATCCTCACGACTTGTAGGGAGAAATACCTTTGTGAGACCCTTACGGCTCATGAAGTCAAAAGCCTTAGTCGACAGGACCCTTAACCCTGTTTACTAAGCCACCTTTGTTCGATATCGACAGAGGAAAATGATGATTCACTCCTGGCAATATCCCAGTCGTAGCGATGCTGATGCAAAAATCGGTGTCTAAATCCAAGCTTGCAGCGAAAAGCCAGTAAGTCGCACATGCATACGAAATAGCCGAAATGATGGGGCAACTTGCAATAAAAAGCAGCAAGTAAAAATGTATACATGAAAAATAGCCGAGAAGATTGGGCAACTCGCAATAAAAACAGCGAGTAAAAAAAAATAAAATAAATAGCCGAAATGATTGGGCACCGCGAAAAATAGCCGAAATGATAGGGCAATCGCGACCTTCGCGATATAAAAGCTGAAATGATAGAGTATCGCTGGAAAAGAAATAAAATAAAAATGAAATTCTTGCCCTACAGATGATGTTACATTAATCCCTGTATACAATCCAAGGGTACAAACAAAGAAGGGATCATACTTCTCCCCCAGGTTTCATCATAAGAAGAAGCCAAATCTCGACGGGCCACAAAGATCCTCTCAACATTTGTCTCGTTGAGGCAAATACGACCTCGAACAAAGCGGAACAGTGGCGATTCCCACTTCCATGACTCGACAGTGTACAGATCACCGAAAGTCAAATCCCAACTCCGCGAAATGCGGATACAATCAACAAAATTCCTGGTCACGTGGAACGCGGATAATGTCACTCTTTGACCCCGTGGAAAATGTCCAGAGGGGATACTGGTCCACGCAGAGCACGGCAGTGAACCCGTGTGAAGCATCCAGAGCGGTGCCTAGTCCTCGCCGAACGCGGCAGTGAACCCGTGTGAAGCATCTAGTGCAAATTTCCTGGTCACGTGGAACGCGGATAATGTCACTCTTTGACCCCGTGGAAAACGTCCAGAGCAGATCCTGGTTCTCGCAGAGCACGGCAGTGAACCCGTGCGAAGTATCCAGAGCGGAGCCTAGTCCTCGCCGAACGCGGCAGTGAACCCGTGTGAAGCATCTAGTGCAAAATTCTTGGTTACGTGGAACGCGGATAATGTCACTCTTTGACCCCGTGGAAAACGTCCAGAGCGGAGCCTGGTCCTCGCAGAGCACGGCAGTGAACCCGTGTAAAGCATCCAGAGCGGAGCCTAGTCCTCACCGAACGCGGCAGTGAACCCGTGTGAAGCATCTAGTGCAAAATTCCTGGTTACGTGGAACGCGGATAATGTCACTCTTTGACCCCGTGGAAAACTTCCAGAGCGGATCCTGGTCCTCGCAAAGCAAGACAGTGAACCCGTGCGAAGCATCTAGAGCGGAGCCTAGTCCTCGCTGAACGCGGCAGTGAACCCGTGTGAAGCATCCAGTGCAAAATTCCTGGTTACGTGGAACGTGGATAATGTCACTCTTTGACCCCGCGGAAAACGCCTAGAGCGGAGCCTGGTCCTCGCCAAGCACGGCAATGAACCCATGTGAAGCATCCAGAGCAAACATCGGACTGTGGAGTCCTTAAAATCCACGGACTATGATGTCCTTAACCTCGACCGTAATGTCTTTAAACTAAATGATCAACCATGATGATTCTAGACTGATTTTACCTTGGTTAAAGGGCACATCTCTTCACTCCTTTGATATTTATCATTGTAATTCCTTAACGTTTTCAAAGAGGTGAGGGGTCCCGGCAACCAAACATCGGACTGTGGAGTCCTTAAATCCATAGACTATGAGGTTCTTAACCTTGACTGTGATGTCTTAAAACTAACATCGGACTGTGGAGTCCTTAAATCCATGGACTATGATGTCCTTAACCTTGACCGTGATGTCTTAAAACTAACATCGGACTGTGGAGTCCTTAAATCCACGGACTATGATGTCCTTAACCTTGACCGTGATGTCTTAAAACTAACGTCGGACGGTGGAGTCCTTAAACCCATAGACTATGATGTCCTTAACCTTGACCGTGATGTCTTAAAACTAACGTCGGACGGTGGAGTCCTTAAACCCATAGACTATGATGTCCTTAACCTTGACCGTGATGTCTTAAAACTAACGTTGGACTGTGGAGTCCTTAAACCCACGGACTATGAGGTCCTTAACCTTGACCGCGATGTCTTTAAACTACGGTACCTTGAAAAACATCCCAAAGTAACCCCTGACCCCGTGAAACGCGGATAAGGGCGATCGCACCCAGCACTTACGGGTCCTCACGACCTGTAAGGAAGAAAACTCTCTTGTGGGATCCTTACGACTCTTAAGGGAAAACCCGCTTAAGAATCCTCACGATTCTTAAGAAGAACTTACACCTACGAGATCCTCTAGACCTGTAGGGAGAAAAACTCTTTATGAGACCCTCACGGCTCATAAAGCTCAAAAAGTCTTGGGAGGCAGACCTTAACCCTGAATCCTAAGCCATCGCTGCCCTGCAAAGAGACCAAGATAAATTGTCCGCAGAACACATTCAATAAAAAGGAGACACGCCATTGAGAAGAAAATGTGTCTTTATTCATATACCAAAATGGATACAAAGTACAATTCATGAAAAAGCAAAAAGAATATGCTCTCATTCAGGAGTATGTACAAAAAGAAAGGAAAAGATACAAGTTTTCAAGCTGGCGGGCAATTTAATAATTTTGCTAGCTCATCCTGTTTCTGCTGGGCCACGGTTTCATAATTCAGGATCGCCAGAAGACGGGCCTCGGCCTGAGCCTGCTGAGCCTGATACGAGGCGAGTCGGCCGAGCCTGATACGAGGCGAGCCGGCCTTCGAGCTCTTTCTCAGTGACTTTGTGAGCCTCAACCCTGTCGCGGGTGAAAACGACAGCCTTATCAAGAGCTACCACCTCTCTGATAGACTCTTGAAGCACTCGGCAGAGTTCATACGCTTTATTGGCTTTGGCGGTAAGATTGGCTTGAAGCTCGTTCAACGCCCTAGAGTCCAACTCCCTCTCTGAGAATTTGCGACCGAGCCTCTTCTCGTATGATACCATGTTTGCCGCGCTCCGCTTTATCAGCCCCCGCAAGTCCACCTTTGCAGCCATGACCTCCGAGGAAAGGCGGGAACACTCTAGGGCGTGCAAGCAAGCCTCCACCTGCCGACAGAACTCCACCCAAACTCGCACCACCTCTTCGCCATGATAGGTGGCAAGGAAAGGAAGAGAACCGTTAGCGTCGGCGGAAAAAGCTTCAGCTGTGGTTGCGCTGCCAGCACGAAGCTCCTCAATTAAAGATGACAAGGAGACAAGGCTCAATTGGGCCAAGCGTTCTGAAGCTCGTAGAGCATAAGGACCGGGCGGCATGGCGATATGCGATTCCAACGCTATGGGGGCTGGCAAGGCTGTTCAGATTTGAAAAATGTCAGTAAAACTCTTAAGCAAAGGAACAAGTCAGATTATACTGAAATGTCGCTCACCTGCGGTCATGCAAGTAGGAGCTGAAGGTTCCCCTGGCCCTTCGAGGACTTCAACCTCGTCATCGGCCTCCAAAACTGTAGAAAATATCAATGTCAATACGCAAAATAACAACGATGCCATGAGAAATGATGGACGACACTAACCTTGTCCAGATGAGAGGACGATGCGTTGAGGAGATATCGCTTGCGGAGATGCCATCTCCAGCAGACGCTGAAAGGATTGCCGGGGAGACAGATCGGCAATAGAGGCCGCCGGCCCGCGTAATTCTGAGAAAACAAAAGAGTTCAGACAACGGAAAGGTTGCTAATTTAAAATTCAGAAGGTTACCTTCAACACTCCTCCCATTCTGAGCCGGGGGGATAGCAGCTGCAACGGCCTCCGCCGTGACGTCGGGCTCCAACAAAGGGAGGGTAGTCCCGACTACCTCTCTCCCAGCCTCTAGGCCACCCTCAGGAAGATTCATTGGGGCGGCAACCACCAAAGGAGCCTCCCCCAAAGGAGCAAGCGCTTCGTAATCAAGAACTGCCGCTGGAGGCTCTATTGCAAGAGGAACAGCCTCATCATCCCCCTCCACATCGAGTAAGACTGCATCGCTTCAACAAACCCATAGGGACCTCCTCCATCGTCGAAGATTCTGCGCAATTCACACAAGAATAAGCATACATACATACAGGCATAAACAATATGAAAAGCAACAAAGAAGAACAAAAACATACCAATGCACAGGGAAGCCTGCAATATGGCTTCTTCAAGCCGATGCTCCTTCTCAAGAAGGCGTGCTAGCCGGGGTTCGAGGGTAGACTCATGGCCGCCGGTCTACAAAGAAAGCGCGTCCACTGCATCCTCTGAAGCAGCCTACTTCAGAGCCCTTTCCCCCCATTCCTCTAAAGGGCCGATAAACCGCCGCCGGATCCACGAAGGGTCTTCGTAAAAGATTACAGCAGGATAGGGCTTCTTCGGAACCCTGGCGTTCCGAGACGCGTCTTTGGAACGCCTTATAGCCTCAGCCAACTGTGCGGCTTCCTCGGCGGCCGAACTCGGGAAAAGTAGTCCAGCATCTGATTCCTGCAGGGCCAATGGTTCATCTTCAAGAATGGGCTCAGACTCTATTAAAGAGTCGAGCAAGTTAGTAGCAACCTTCCTTCGACGCTTGGACCCAGATCCGGTCGCCGAGGACGACCGCTTCTTTCCCTGCGAAGCCTTAGTACGGTGACGACCCACATTGCCCTCAACACCCTCAACAACCTCATCCCTGCCACCCTCACTCGGCGCCGCAACTGGGGATGACACTGCCATTGTCGATGCCACAGAAGGCGATGCTGCCTCGGCTGGTGGTACTGTTACCGGAGCCCGTCTACCCCGCGATCGGGTACCCGGGGGCATACCAGCTGTTGGGGTAAGATCCACCCCCGACTCTCCCGGAATAAGCGCGGTGCCGGTATCCCTCAAAGGAAAGCGGACCGGGGCGCGCGGCCGCAGCGTAGTTCCCGTAGCCAGAACCTGAGTAGGGGCACTGTGACCGAGAAGTACCCTTCTCTCCTCAATAATAATCGGGTTGACCCGATGGAGATACCAGCCCGTGAACGACCCTACGCATCGGGGCATGTAATCACCATCGGGTATCACGAACTGGGAGCCAGTGTTCAGCCTCACAAAGTGATGGGCAGCATCTCGAACGACCTCAAGCGAAGGAACCGGCGCGACTATGAAAGCTTCGAACGGGACGCCCTGATCGTAGCCAAACTGCCGGGCAAACCGATGCGGATTGTATCGCATGAAAAGGGCCGCGCTATCCTGACGGAATACTAGGTAACCCTGTCTGATTGCGTATAGGCCCGCGGCCTCCCGAGGCTTCAAAGAGGGCGCGCTATCTATTGACCGATCCCAAAGCGGCTGGGCTGAACCCGCAGAAGAAGATAAGACCCGATCATTAAATACCAACCCACTGGCAGTGGCATAAAGGGAAATCAGCGCTCGGATAGCTCCGAACTGAGTCGGGTCAGCGGCAGAAGCATCCACCAATCGCATGAGCCGCGGGAAGGTGTAGGCGTCATAGAATGCAGGCCTTTGATGCATAGTGAAAGCACCCAAGACGTGCATTTCAATCCAAGACGTAAAATAGTGAAGCGAAAAATTTACCACGTCTACGCCAGGGGTGGAAGTATTAGCTGCAACGCCCAGCCCGTGATAAAGATGCGCCAATGTCGGGATGCCAACGGCCAGCCGCGTTCCCTCAGCTATAAGGTGAGCCGGATAGATGACCGAAGCTCTTATAAAGCGGCGATGCATAGGGATGACAAACCAGCTGAGCCAAACACTGACAAACCCAATGAAGAACGTCTCTTCATCCATACCGGGAGCTGCGATGGATTCGAAAGACATCGGCGACATTATGGGGATGTAGTATTGCGGTAGATCCGATTCATTAGTCAGCAACTTCTTCAGACCAAACCCAAAGGGGTCTTTAATGTTTGCAAACTTCGGAGCTGTCTTCGACAGAACACCTTCGCGAAGGAAACAGGCAATGAAGCTCTTGAAAGTAACGCCCTGCTCCTCCGACTCAGTGAACAATCGATCAAAGATACTTAGCACCTTGATCAAGCTAGGACGTTTGGGACGGACGTCGTTCTCGACAGACAAGCCGTCAAGCGGCGCGGGCTTAGGTTCAAAGACATATTCATCGGAGGGCAGCAACTCCTCATAAAGCGTCCCTCGAATTGGCAGCCCCGAGATCTCATAAAATTCCCCCAAAGAGATCGAAACCTCTCTGTCCCCCAGAAGAAAAGTGTTAGTGGGGAGATTCCATTGATTCAAGAACGCCTTAGCCCATCAAACATGCGGGGATTGATAATGGAAGAGCGACGCATAGATCGCCTGGTAAAGCCCAACCTTCTGCAGCCACGCACGAAGGGTAGCAAGGATATAGCGAGCCCAGAGGAGGTAACCCGTGGGGTGTCGAGGAGTGAGCCCTATCTTATAAATCTGTCCCCATGGGTGGGCCTCACCCTGGCAAATACGCCGTCCCAGGATATCTATAGCTGGAATCGGATGGTTCGGGATACCAGTCGTCGAAGGCTCGAGCCATCCCGTTGGAGTCCAATTTGGCATCTCCACAGCGAAAACCGTCTCCGGAGGGTCCATCGGAAAAAACGGGAAAGTGGGCTCTGTCGGCACTTCGCAGAGGAAACTCCGGCGACCCCGGATGATATGGCTGTACCAAGTTCCCCATAGAAGTAAATTAGTGCAGTTCGGGTCATGAGCCCGGATCATCGCCATCGCTTCCTCATCAGATGGTGACTGAGGAAAAGCGGCCTCAGAGCGAGTGAAAGGAAAGCACGGAACGGAAGCCATCACACCTGAAACAAAGTAAAGGAAAACCGTTAAATGCGAAGCCAGCAATATATATATATATATATATGTATATACATGAGGTTAAATATATATATATATATATATATATATATGAAGACAGTTGAAGAAAGAGACAGCAGACTCCTTTTATGGGGCCATTGGCTACAAAACACATGGGCCCCACAAAATCAGGATGACGGCTCTTTAATAATCAGGCCAAGCAATTATAATAAGACAAAGGGAATATTCTCATTAAATAGACAGGGGACTTCAAATAACCCTACACACTCCCCTAAAAGAAATCCACCTTGGACTCTGCAACAAATCAAACAGGATCAAGGGAATTAAATTCCCACAAAAGACATCATTGCAAGCTTCTTCTTCATTGATTACAGAAAGACAAACCCAGGGCAAGAAAACCCATGAAGTTCTCTGGGAAGAACTTAGTTCTTCAGAGGAATTAAATTCCTTTTTGAAAAAGGGAATTAAATTCCCAGAAATTTTTGTTCCAAGAGCCGGAGCTCCTCAAGATGGAATTAAATTCCATGGACATCATCATCTCCCTAAAAGATCAAATGAACCCTAAAGAGATCTACAGTTTGAAAATTAGACGGGTCTCTGTTCTTGTTGATGAACTTGAAAAAATGGGTTCGTGTTAAAAGGGGAGAAACCCTTGATGTGAATCTAAAATCCCAAAAGTTTTTAATGAAGGTTCTTCGATCGTCCAACATCATTACCTGAAAGGAAGAGTCTTTCGTGAACAGAGTTAAACTCTGAAAATTTCTTAAGGCAGAGAACTAAGCTCTGGAAAGGAGAATTAAATTCTCAGAAAAGAAAAGTTCTCAAAGGAGGAAGATGAGCAAAGTGGAGGCTCTTCTGAAGGGACATGGGCATTTATAGGATATGATGGAAACGCTTCATCTCCCCGATTTTCTAGATGGATCCAACGGTCGCAAAAGTGACAGCGTTGCACTCACGTGCTAACACGTGAGAACAACGCTGTGGGGGCATTTGTTTCCTGATTTAAAAACAGAAAAACCTACGGAGGAGGCATCACGTGCTAACACGTGACCAGCGGTCACGTGTTGACACGTGATATTTAAAAACAGCGGCACAAACCACAATCATTAAATCAAGAAAAAGCTTCAGAAGAAGCATCACATGTTGGCACGTGATGACTAAGCAGCGGCAAAGAACAGAGCGCAGAAGGAAGGGAAGCCCATTCCAGGGGGTCACGTGCCTACACGTGACCAGGGGTCACGTGCGCACACGTGACCAACTGTCACGTGGCTACACGTGACCGGCCTTAAACGCATTATTTCCTTAACAGAATTAAATTCTGAGGAAAGATCTTTCAAGTCTTTCCAAAATGAAAAAAAGGTTATCTGGGACCATTAGATTAAAAATCTAAAGGTGATTAAATATCACCAATTTATGGAAAAATCTTGGACTTGGAAAGATTTCCCCCTTAAATCTAACCGCAATAACGAAGAGATATCTTTGGATTTAAAATCCAATGGTGAATAAAATTCACCCAATAATCCAAAGGCCCAGATGAATGATAAAGATAAATCAAATCTCTCAATAGACAAATCAAATCTTTTAATGAAAGATTTACTAAAACTGATTGATTCTTTTCCTTCTCATATAAATAGGAGCCCAAAGAACAATAAAAAAGAGACTCACACACACAGAGAGAGATAGAGCCTTGGGATCTTGAAAATTCAGAAGGAAGAACTTAACTCTCTGCAAAGAAAAACCCTAGGTGAGAAAGGGGAGGCTTAAAAAGATAATTTAATTCTCAAAAGAGTTTAACTCTTATATGAAAGAAAAGAACTTAGTTCTTTCTCTAGTGGAGGATCTGCAAAGTGCACATCTCCCCATGAATTGAGAATTTAATTCTCATTGGGTTGAGATCCTGCCATGCAGATCTAAAACATAGAGGAGGAATTGAGTTTTGAGAATTTAATTCTCACAGAATTATGGGAATTTAATTCCTTTGGGATAAAGTTAGGGTTTAACCCTACATCATAGGAATTTAATTCCTTCAAAATAGACAGAACTAGGGTTTAACCCTAATTGAGAACTTAATTATCTCAAACTCACAAGAATATAATTCCTTTAAGAAAAGAAATTAGGGTTTCACCCTATGCCAGAATTTAATTCTTTTACATATGTGGGAATTCAATTCCTTTAAAAGAAAGTAGGGTTTTACCCCACCTAAGAATTTAATTCTTAATCCTACATAGAATTTAATTCTCAAAATAAAATGAAGAGACTTAAAAGATCCCCATGCATGCAGAGAACCAGAGTCCCCCCTGTAAAAATTCACAGAGAAGAGCTTTGAGGAAACGCCTCACGTACCCCATGTGACTTCTGAGAAAGAGGCAAAAGAAACAGCTCTAAGGGCACTCTCACGTGCTACCACGTGACCCCTTGGCTGAATCTCTAATAAATAAACACCCAAATTCCCATCACGTGATAGCACGTGATGCTCTAAAGTATTCAATACTTTTGACAGAACGAAATAAAGAGAAGCAGGGCGCTCTCACGTGCTACCACGTGACCCCTCTTGTCTTAGTGTTTAACACTAAATTGAAACCTCTGCATCCAGTGTTTAACACTGATTTGTCTTAGTGTTAAACATTAAGTTAGAATCTCCATTCCCAGTGTTTAATACTGATTCGCTTTAGTGTTTAACACTAATTTGAAAGCCCTTTTGCCAGTGTCTAACACTGATTATTTTTAGTGTTAAACACTAACTTGCTAATCTTAATCCCAGTGTTCAACACTGTTGGTCTTTAGTGTTTAACACTAGCTTCAGCCCAATTGGCTAAGTTTCTGGAAGCAAAGCCTCTCCTTTAATGGACCAACAGAGGGCCAATATTCTAAACATGATTGGACTTAGCCCAAAATGGCCATAAGTCCTTAATTCAAACTTAACTGGGCTAAATGGCTCATAACATAATTAATTGGTCTTGACTCCAAATTGGAGCAAATATCATTTAATCTACCTTAGTTTAAGGGTACATCTCTTCACTCCTTTGATACTTGGCGTTGTAATTCCTCAACGTCTTCAAAGAGGTGATGGGTCCCGATGACCACACCTTGATACGGACTGTGGGGTCCTTAAACTCATGGACTATGAGGTCCTTAACCTTGACCGGGATGTCTTAAAACTAACAACGGACTATGACGTCCTTAACCTTGACCGGGATGTCTTAAAACTAACAACGAACTATGACGTCCTTAACCTTGACCGCGATGTCTTAAAACTAATGCCGGACTGTGGAGTCCCTAAACCCACGGACTATGATGTCCTTAACCTTGACCGCAATGTCTTAAAACTAGCAATGGACCACAATGTCCTTAAACTACCTATCGACCGCAATGTCATTAAACTAAACAACAGGGCCCCCAATTACTCTCTTGTTGGATCTAAACGATCCCGTTAAGTTGATCTTAGTCTAAAATTAGACTAACGTATCCTTAATTAACGTTTAAGTTGATCTTAGTCTCAAATGAGGCTAACGTATCCTTAAACCCAACCCCCAAACCTAAATCTAAGAAAGATACGGATTTGGACTAGTCCATGCCCTACGGGCGACAACATAACTTAGTCTCCGTATACAATCCAAGGGCAACCAAACACAAAACAAACACCCACGACACGAAGTGATCATCTGGAGAAGGAGAAAGTTGTTACCGCGATGCGGTAGCGTAATTAACTGCAGGGGCTTGCGCCTGCAGGGAAGAGCGTCCCCACAATCAAAAGCCCCTCAAGCGAAGGGGAATCTGACGAAGTCTGCTACATCGGTCGCATCCGTTTAAACCTTCGATACACGGTGCCATAAATCAACTTGGCATCTTCGGAGAGGTGGACGGATAACACCTATTAGCATCTGCCCCGAATCTCAGGCGAGACGTTCAGTCTTGGCCGCCATTCGGAGGGGAACAATCACATATCCATAAGACAGAAAAG
Source organism: Agapanthus africanus (assembly GCA_030015575.1). Lineage (NCBI taxonomy): Eukaryota > Viridiplantae > Streptophyta > Magnoliopsida > Asparagales > Amaryllidaceae > Agapanthus > Agapanthus africanus. Next base: position 165,864,409 of record JASDDO010000028.1, on the reverse strand, counting down.
CATTACAGAGCTACCGCACACTACGCCTTGGCTGAGCACGACATACGTAGCACGAATACTAAGCAATACTAATCTGAAATGACGGAGGGCTACGGTTGGTTTTTGGCGAAAAACCTTTTAACATAATGAACTTGATATCGTTGAAGGAACCAGATAACTTTTTATAAATATATAGTGGCGAAAACCTTTGCTAAAGAGGTCACTCCCGGTGAAGGGATCTCGGCTCTTTCCCCATAGAATGAGGTGCAGGATATTCCAACTGAATACCACGATGCAAAGCAAATAGGCAATCGACTATAATGAAGTTATTACCCTGATGCAAACTTCTGTCCAAGGGCTCACTCCCGATGAAGGGATCTCGGCCCTTGCCTCGTCGACTGAGGTGCTGGATATTCATAACCGAATACCACTGTGCAAAACAAAAGAGAACGTCCTTGCAATACCAGCTTTTTGAAAAGTGTTCCAACAACATCAAACAGGTTTGTTTAGCTTGCATTGATCTGAATCAATGTAGTCCCATCAATTAATCACACCACAAAAGAACGAAAATATGACGTAGGTATATGCCATCCGCATTCGCCGCTGGGTCCCGTCATCACCCATTAGGTTACTTAACTAACGACAGAGCGGGGACTGGACTAGCGCGGGTGTAAAACATATATAACATCTACTAGTATATATATCAATATATAATATTCGCTCATGGCGTGATAAAATGCAACATCACAGAAATGTAATAAGCATCACAGAACAATACAGATAGTCTGGGATCCCCGGGTTTCATAGAGCCGCTACTGAAACCCGACGTTCCCCTGGTCATATGGATAGCCTGTGCAATGTAATCCTAGACCCCTACGGGGGCAGAAAGTTACCCGCCAAAACCTGAAACGAGGCAGCCCCCTACAGCAAAGTGAATGGACCACCCAGCACTTCACGGAATCCGGTAACTTGAGCACCCCTCCTTGGGTCAACCTATACCCCCTACGAGTGCAGTGAATAGCCCGCCAATTCTAGAGTGAAGCCCCCTCCGTCTTAAAGCCATGAGATGCGGGACTGTTGCCCTCTAGAACCCGGCTATCCGTGCACCCCTCCGTGGGGTAATCCTAGTACAGAAAGTAAAATATATACAACGGGTACATCGACCTCAGCCCGGTCGTGCCCCAAAAGAATAATATACAAACAGGCAGTGACGGCAGTCCACATGTCGGACGCTCGCCCCGCAATATCAAATGTACAAATAATACCAAACTGTACTAATATTGCATCTAGGCTATCCACCACGACAAATCCGCAACATCACAGCACAACACAGAACATCAACGTGAATGTCACGTTTGCAAATCCGTCTAAAAGAACTATAGCAATTAGACAAGATTTACCGATCAAATGACATTCACGGTCGCAGATATAATGTAAATACTGTGAACTAACATATTTAAAATTTTCGATCGACAAAATTTCCCGAAGTGGGCCCCAACCCAGTACTCAAAATAATCTGGGCCAAAAATAAAATTACCAGAAACCCCATTTCCAAGTCAGATACCACCTGAAGAAAGTTGGTGAGATGAAGCCCCAGAATGGCGGTGGAACCGCGGCCAAAAGGAGGGTAAGGCCGCGGTTCCGCGGCGTTCCTATTGGATCAACCTACCAAATTTCTACAGTGCTCCTAAAAATCCCTGCCTGATTTTCTGACATACCCAAAAAAAAATTTTAGAGCACAAAAAAAATTCGATAGAAACTTGATGACTTGGAATCACGGTTTCGGAATTTTCGTTCGATCGAAGTTCTAAACACGTTAGAGCAAGCTAATAAAGGTTAATGGCATGGCTCTGATACCATGTAAGTCTACGGTAGTGCCCCGGCCGTCTGTCCGAGGCCAAAATGCGGAAACGAAAATTTTTTCAAACTAGAAACCGGCGCTATCGTGTGCTTAAAACCCGGATCGAACCATTAACCTATAACTAGCAACTAGAGAAAGGGTTGGAAAAGCTATACCGATCGATCCGTGTCCTTCGGTCTTTGGCCACCATCCCAAGCTCCTCGCGGCATCTTCGGTCTCGATCTCCTCGTCGGAAAGGGCACCACATTTTCGAGTCTTTTTACGGGCTCCCGCTTCATCCGAAGAAACTCGGGCACGAAGTTCGCTAGCCGACGTGTCCAAGGTGAAGTAAAGAATGTGTGTCATTACTTTGTCTCTTGAGGATTTAGTGGATGCCATTAGTGAGGAGATAGTGAGCTCCAAGAGAAGAAGAGAGAAGAAGATGATGAAGCCTTTTGTTATTCTTGTATGAGATAATGTTGTGAGTGCTAGAAAAAATAATCCAAGAGCTCACCCCAATATAGTGTGGCTGCCCTCTCTCTCCTCCCATCACAATCTCATACAATAAACAACCATGAAATGATGGCATGCACAAAGAATAATACCATGAGTCACTACTCTTGCACATGCCACATTTAATGCACTCCATCATGACTTTGAGCTCACAATTTCCATTTACAAACATTAATCCAAATGTTTACAACAATAAAAAGAGAATGGCATCTACTAAAGTAAACTCGTGACGGATCACAAGAGTACCCCTCACCTGTATATACATACCTGCATCCGCATTCCGACCGAATGCGAATGCGATGAGACTAAAGTAATCCAACAAATCTAATACTAGGATCCGGCTTAAACCAAAGCCCACTAGTATGATCCGCCCGATCATGATCCGTGCACTACTGCACGTATATGATCGAACCCTGCCATATTACCATACGGCCTCTACAACGTTTCGCCCGAAACTTGAAAACTGTCTGTGGGGGACTCTAAAAACTCGTCAATACTTTGGCTATGGATTTAACCACTAGCACGTCAGAGGTACTAGCTGTACGTAACGGGCTACCAGGCATTGACCAAAAGGGAGGTCGATGAGCGAACTCATCCTGACACCCTACTGAGCCTGTCAGTGACAATATCCGTACAGTCCGGTCCGTTCGTCTATGAGCATCGTATGACGGGCCTAAGGGGTTGGTAAAAGTCAGACCCCCAAAAGCGGTACAAGTCGTGTCGGAGTGTAGCCCAGAACACCCTGAGATACTACTGGAATACATACCAGTAAATCTCCTGTCTTGGCCAAGGACTTCGTGTAATGGCTCTCCTAGACACAGCGCGATCTCACCCCCAATACCGGGAGAGACGAAACCCCTGCCGATCCGCTCACTGCCTCCATGTGGCTTGGGACTGTACCCAACTAAAACCTGTTTGCACGATTCCTTTGAGCCGTGGTAGGGTAGTAATCAAAGCACAGTGGGAACTCACACGAGACAAATGACGATCTCAGATCGATGAACTAACCTGTACACATGTCACCAGGGAACTGCTATCTGACGTCAGGTACAATACCAACTAGCATGTTTCCGGCGAGTCCTGTCCGGTGTACTCATAACCCAATGAGTACCTGTATACATCTTAGGTGAACCAACTGACACCAATGGCTTGTGAGACCGGCCACCGCCCCTCGTTGGGGTCTCGACTGTATACACTAGTCTACTATGGAGTATCGATGCCCTGTCTCGAAACTCCCTCGACTAGGGACCTTTTAAGGATGTGCTTATAGACCCCAGCTCCCACGTATATGATCGCCATCATACCGCTGGTAGTCAAGCAAGAATCCTAAGGGCTCTATCAATGTGTAATAGCGACCTGTAAGGTCACCTAAAGCAGTACACGATGATAAAGATAAACCAGATAGCATACTATCATCTTGAGTAAGACCGTCCTACCGGTATAGGTCCTCCCTCAATCACTGCAATCACGTGCCTGTGATCCAATAATTTACTCTGAGGGCACTATATCCAACAAGAAAGGGGTAAGAGATTTTCATCTCTCAAACATTTCCTATTCCTAACCCTAACAAGTGAGGAACTACTCACTCATTAGGGAATTGATAAATATGTTCTAAACTAATTAACTAGGGCAGATAATAAAATTTATACTAGGGCAGAAAATAAATTTAAGAACTAGGGCAAGGTAAAAAAAATCTTACTTTATTTGATGGCTCTCTTCAAACATTTACACCGAATTAAAATTCTGAATAGATGAAATAAAAAGAGGCATACCTCAAAAAGAGGTTTAGGGTTTCTATTTATAGATCATAGAAACCCTAGGGTTACATTCGATACATATCTGCATTTATAAATTTGCCCCTAAGAAGCCTAGTCAACGCACCGCCGCACGGACACGAAATTGCACCGACACGTGCTCTATATGGCCGCGGAACCGCGGCCAAAAGCCCTGTTTGGCCGCGGATCCGCGGCCATGTGGTGGGTTCAATGAGTGCAATTTTCTGGTCTTGGTCTGGTTGCATTTGGGTACTTGTTTCTTCACTTGGTTTCTCAGATTGTTTTCTAGTTTTCTTCCAGATTTCCACAGTGCATAATGTCGTGGACTTTTACCGTTTGCTTCGTGTCGAAGTCTTGAACCTTGCGCTGCCTTTTTGCTTTGTGAAATTGTCCATTGATCTTCGTTTATTCTTCAAACTGTAGGCGTGATCAAGATTCTTCCATTTGTTGGTTGTAGTCTCACTTTTGTATCGTCTTTTCATCATTTTCACTGTTTTGTTCCGAGAACCTGTAACCTGCAACTATGTAGCAGACATGGATCAAAAACACCTGTTTATTTGTAAAATGAATAAGAATGGGGAATATAATAATGTAAAATTATGATATGAACAAATACCCCCAAACTTATCTTTTGCTCGTCCTCGAGCAAAACTAGTTTTATTCTCGAAAAAGACCTAGCCTCACTTTCGCAGGGAAACGCGATTGCACTGAGCTCGTGCAACAATCCGTTAAACCTCTAGGTGTCCCTAGTAGGAGGAGTGTTGTCTCCTGAGGGTTTTCAGCGGATACTATCCACAAAATCCTATCAATTCGGCCTATTGAATTTTATTCTCCAATTCGGTTTTTCTAACAAGAAATTCTATTATCTTCAACTCAGAAATTATCAACCCATATTTTTCACGCTTCTTTATTATTTAAGATTATATATGTTTTGTAGATTTACTTAGCTTTTAGCAACTTTTGAGTTTTCCTTCTAAGGTTCCATCTCAACTTAGGAATTTTTATCATCTCTACTAAAGATATAAGTCCTATTTTTCATTCCTATCTCTTATCTAAACCCCAATCGCATACCCCTACGTGTGTGTATATCACCCCTACACTTGGAAATTCAAATCAAGCTATTATACTCTTGTCCATCGTCCAAAATACTTTTCAATTGGTGAATTTTTACATGAAATTGCTCACACATTCTTCATGCGACCGTTAATACTTCTTGAGGTACCAACGACCGATTACAAAATGTGTTTGCATATTAAGGCGTAATTCCTAGTCTTGTAATACCTAAGGCTTTTAGCAGAGACTCCCAAACCAGTTGGTCTAAGGCACTAGGTGATAAAGCACCCTCGCTAAATATTTTTTCTATTTATGCAGCCTTAAGTAATTACAAAAACCAGTGTTCATTTTTTATCTCTTTATTCACACTTGTAATTTTATTGTATTTTCCTTCATACTAAGGACTTTAGACAAGAGCATTTCAAGGTCTCTTCTGCTATTCCAAGTTTCAAGGTTCGTGTTTGTGCAAGTTGTAGGGTATATACTTTCAGAATTTAGATTTAAGCTTAGGAATTATTTTTCAGATTTATACTTTAATAAAAATATCAATACTCTTCCTTTATTTCGACTTAGCCCAAGAAGTGAACTCAAAATTTGCCTATTTCTAAGTAAACTACAAAGACATATATTTTCTACCATTAAATTTTAAGAAATGTTATTTTTAGGGTTTTTAATTTACTAAGTCTAAGATCTAGTTGTTCCTAACTAGTTAACATTTTTGTTAAACTCAAGTCAATTATGGCCAAAATTGAATTTTTCAATTTTTATAATTTAAATTTTTTCAATTTTTATGGGTTTTAAAATAAGTATGCAAATGCAAAAATATACATATGAATGCGAAGGAAGAAACCTTACCGAGCACACCCCCAAACTTAAACTTCACAGTGTCCTCGCTGTCATGCTACACCAAGAGGGTCAAAATGGCCGGTATTCCCCTGTTTATTTTTTTATATTTTTTTTATTGTTGAAAGAAAAACAAATCATATATACAAAAAGCTCCTCCCCAAAACTTAAGTTAAACGATGTTACAAGTCAATGCCAAATTTTGCAAAGACCAAAAGTCAACACCAACCAGTTGAAAAATTTATCTGTGTAAAGTATCGGTTGGTGAAAGAACATGTTGTACAGAGCCAAGAAGAAGTGGGGAAGAGATAAGTGGTGGTATGGAAAGTGTTTGCATGTACGTGGAAGTGAAGAGATAGGAGGTGATGATGAATAAAAACGAGAATGTGAATGATCAGAAATCAGTGGAATATTGGTATTCTCGTAGTTTATTAGAAGAAAAGGGGGTGGTTCAACTTCTATAGGATGAGATTAATTAACCATAAAATCCCCGAGATGTTTCTGTGGATCCTTTACTGGCTTGGCATCATCCATCATATGCATATGATATTTAATTATGAGGGAACTAATCTCCTCGATGTCCGCCATAGTCCAGCCGAAAGCTTGCCGGTTATTTTGTAAGACCATTAAAATGGTTTTCTCTTGCTCGAGAGCTAGAGATGCCAATATGATAACGGGAAAGGTCTCATTCTCACCCAGGTAAGCGTATTTAAGGTGAGACAACAGAAGCTTGAGTTCGAGTTTCGGAGGCGAAACAATTGAAGGTAAAATTGGTGAAACTATCTCAAACTCGAAGGATTCCAACAATGGTTCGAAATCACTGCAAGCAACCGAGTCGGATGGTTCAACTAACTCATCCAAAAATACAAAGGACTCATACTCGGGCGGTGAGTCGTCCAAATCGTCCGAAAAAGTGATACACTCGTAATCGTTATCGGTTGTGCAAACTGTGTCAGATTCAAGGAGGGACGCACTAGTGGTGTTAAAACTGTTGTGATCAAACAGAAATTTTTCAAGCTCGCAGTCCTCCTGCGTGATTTCGTGGATCGAGCAAACTTTACGTATACTAGCTTTAGGTGCGGAGGGCAGACTTCCTATCTTGTAAATGTTGAACTCACTTGACATCTTCCCGAAGGATAGAGTCATAGAGCCATTGCGACAATTAATTACAGTATTGGAAGTGGCCAAAAATGATCGACCGAGGATCACCGGAATTTGGTTCCGTGGATTAGCAACAGGTTGTGTGTCCATAACAATAAAATCAACGGGGAATATGAAGTCCCCTACTTTGATCAACACATCCTCTAACTCACCCCTAGGATGGGTGATTGATCGATCAGCCATTTGGAGAGTACAATGAGTGGGTTTCAACTCTCCAACACCTAATTTCTCATACACGGAGTCGGGAAGCAGGTTAACACTGGAACCAAGATCTAAAAGTGATCGATTGATGTTCTTATCCCCAATTGTTATTGAAATTGTAGGACAACCAGGGTCCTTTCGTTTTTGGGGTAAGGGTTGAGGTTGGTTAATAGGATTGCTCACGGCACTAGCTACTAGCACTTTCTTGGGTATCTGAGACTTTCTCTTCGAGATGCATAAGCCCTTTAAGATTTTCGCGTAAGAAAGGACCTGTTGGATTGCATCCAAGAGAGGTATGTTTATGCTAACCTGTTTGAATAACTCGACAATCTTCTCCATTTGTGGAGTTGGTTTATTGGATCTCAACCTGTTTGGAAAAGGAACATTTTGAAAATTTGTTGAGTCCAATGTGTGTGGAGTAGATTGCGGAGTTGGAACGGATCCCAGTGTGGGTGTGTTCGTGAAGTGAGAAGTGGGTCCGTTCGAAGTAGAAGAAGTAGAGCCTTGTGAAGAATGAAGAATAGGTTCTAACGAGGAAGATGAAGATAAAGAAGAAGAAGCACCGGCAGGGGTGTCATTACTAATACTCATATTATTGTGCAACACTTTTCCAGATCTCAACATGGTCACAGCATTTACATTATGATTTTGTTGTTCATATGCAACATGTGCATTATGTGTGTGACCGGGATTTGGCAATGGTTGAGATGGAAGCTTTCCCTTTTCTTGCTCGCTCAACGCAGCATTTAGTTGTGCAATTTGGGCCTCGATTGATTTGATACTTTGATCATGTGAAGCACTGTTGTGCACCAAAGACTGAATAGAATTCTTCAACCTTGCAGCGGATTGTGTAGATTGTTTTAGAAACGCATCTAGACTTCTTTCTAGCGAGATAACTTTATCGTCATTTGGTTGAACAAAATTGTTTAGAGGGTAAAAGTTGTTGGGCACAAAATTGTTCATCTGGTTTGGATAAGGTTGTGGTTGGAAAGGTTGCTGGTATTAAGTTTGTTGGGGTGCTTGTTGTTGTGGAGGAGGCCTTTGAAAGTTGTTGTTTCCTTGGAATTGTTGATTTTGATTCCAAGCAAAATTTGGGTGACTCCTCCAACCCGGATTATAAGTCGAAGAGTATGGATCATTTCTTTGTCTTTGCTGAAAGACAGCATTGACTTGATCTTGTCCTTGAACAGGTGGATTGTAAGGACACTCTTCAGTAAGGTGAGATGGATCCGAACAACAAGCACAAACAGTTCGTGGAGGTAAAACAGGGGCAGGAGAAGGCGATGGGATTTTGTTCTTAATTGCTTCTAGCTTTTTCGTAAGTGCGGCCATTTCGGCCTTTATTGCAATCGACATATCTAATTGATGTATGTCTGCCCTAGACTGACCTGTTGAAGAAGATGAGGTGATCTTAGTGCTTTCCCACTGAAGTGTTTGTTCAGCAAGATCGTCGAGAAACTGCCAAGCTTCCTCGCTAGATTTTGTAAGAAAGTGACCTTGACAAATGGTTTCCAACAACTGCTTCGTTGCTGGGTTAAAGTTTGGCAAAGTTGCCAAATTTCGATACCGTGGTGAGGGCATTGAACAAGTAGGTCTTTAAATATTTCAAAACACTTCCAAAAGGGTTCGGAAGGAAGCTGAGAAAATTGAATAATCTCTTTGCGAATTTTCGCGGTCTTGTGATGTGGATAAAACTTTTTAAGATAAGCTTTAACAAACTCTTCCCAATTTTTAATCGAGTGTGATGGTGTGCTATATAACCATTTCTCGGCTAAGTCATATAAGGTGAAAGAAATGCCCTTAGCCTTATAGCATCATCTGAAAGTTGTGTTGTTTTCATCATTGCACAAACATTCTGGAATTTGTTTATGAAGATATAGGCATCTTCGGATTCTAGTCCGTGAAATTTTGGCAACATGTTGATGAAGTGGGGTTTGATCTCAAAGTTGTCCCCATTTGCCGGTAGAAGTGAAAGATAAGTAGGTAAGGCGGTGCGGATAGGGTAGAAAAGATCCTGGAGTGCAATTCGTTGAGGCGCTTCAACGGGTGGGTGTTGTGGGTTATTCGCACCTAACGGAGGTGGAATCAGTCCCGTGGGTAAGGTGTTGTTAGGATTAAATCCCGTCATCTTCTTAGAAGACGAAGAATGTGAAGGTGAAGGTAAGGAAATGGAAGGAATTTTGACTTCAGAGTTGAAAGCGTCGTCGGTCGGTACCAACGAGACACGGACTAATCGGGCACTAGTGTTGTTCATATCATAATATTGCATTATTATATTCCCCATGCTTATTCTTTTTACAAATAAACAGGTGCTTTTGACGCATATCTGCTACATAGTTGCAGGTTACAGGTTCTCGAAACAAAAACAGTGAAAAGATGAAAAGACGATACAAAAGTGAGACTACGACCAACAAATGGAAGAATCTTGATCCAGTCTACAGTTTGAAGACTAAACGAAGATCAATTGAAAAATTCATAAAGCACAAAGGCAGAGCAAGTTTCAAGACTTCAACACGAAGCAACGGTAAAAGTCCACTACATTATTCACTGTGGAAATCTGGAAGAGAACCAGAAGACATTCTGAAGAACAAACTGAAGAAAATAGAAGACACCAGCGACCAGACCAAACCCTAGAAATTCCAACTTAAGAAGCCACACTACGGCCGCGGATCCGCGGCCAAACCTGCCTTCTGGCCGCGGTTCCGCGGCCAAAGGAAGCGCGTATCGGTAGAAAAATTTCGTGGCGCGTGCGAGCCACGTGTTGCCCGTGTCGGTGCAAAATCTTTGTGAAGGCTGGCGGCGCGTTGACTCTTTTTTTAGGGGGTAAAATTGTAAATGCAGACGTGAATCAATTGTAACCCTAGGGTTTCTATGATCTATAAATAGAAACCTTAAACCTCTTTTAGAGGTATGCCTCTTCTTGTGCCTCATTTTATATCTAAAATTTAGATCTGTAAATTTCTGTAAAAAATGAAGAGTGCATCAAATTAGAGTAAGTTTTCAATTCGTTCCCTACTTAATTTTATTATCTTCCATAGTATAATTTTCTATTCTTGCCTTAGTTTAGATTTCATTAATTGCCCTAGTTAATTAGTATAGAAGATGTTTTTCAATTCCCTAATGAGTGAGTAGTCTCCTCGCTTGTTAGGGTTAGATTTGGGGAATGCTTGAGAGATGAAGATCTCTCACCCCTTTCTTGCCCATCATACGTTTTTATAGGACTCCATGCATACATGCACACACCGCTCCCTACGGCACCCTATCCCATGAGGTAGCGGTGATACCGTAATATAAACGACCGGTTGCGCGTGTCTTCCATGGAGGTTAGGGTAAGAATTAAGAAAGGAAGGACAATAACCTAGAGGAAGAAACACCGTTTCTTCCCGATGGTACTAATCCACTTTATTAATTATTACCCTAACACCTCATAGATCTTAAAAAGGGCATAAAAAGCGGTGAGGGATATTGACTTTCCAAACTTAACCTAAACCTAACCCTAGCAAGATTTTAATCCTAGTGTAGATCAACTTTAGTTTTTAGATTTAATCAATCCATTCATACCGTTTGGAATTAACTCGTTAGAATAATTAGAAAATACACAAAATCCTTGTGGACCGACCCGTACTCACCGGCTAGCTACCAAGCGACACCGTTCTTGATTGCAGTTATAACAAATTCTTTGATCAATCAAATGGCGCCGTTGCCGGGGATGGCGTGTTATTTTCTTTTTGTAATTTCGGGTTAATATAAAATTGAAAAATTATAAAAACTGAAAAATAAAAATATATAAAAAATTTTATCATCTTGTATTGTTTGAAGGGTGTTTCGTTTGAATTTTGCAGGACCGACGAACGAATTCAGATCTGGAAAAATCCAGAGAGCGAAACAGAAAACAGAAGATTTGAATGAGGAGTGTCATAACAGAAGAACAGATAAAGTTCCAGGAAGTGACCTGCATAGGGGACCGCGGAACCGCGGCGGGAGGCGCATCTGGCGGCGGAACCGCGGCGGCCTTATGACGTCATCAGCTGCAAATCTCACTGTAAGTCTTCTGTTCTCCTTCTGAACCCCAATATCTCCACTGTAAAAATTTCCTGTAAGATTCTTTGTGCTAAAAAAATCTCTTCCCCTTCCAAATAATTGATCTTGTGCAGGATTCTTTGCGCCGCGCTAAAAAAAAAAAGATTGTTTGCAAGTGTTTGATTGTGTTTACTGCTTTGCATACTTTAAACTGACTTTAAGGGGCTTGAACACCAATCCAGATTGGGTGGGGATTTCATTACCCTTCCCAGGACTTCAAAAATCACATAAGGCATATTTCATTGACCATAAATTAATTAAAAAAGATTAGACTCAGCCCTAAAGACTTCGCGCTCAATAGGACAGAGGAATAGTTGTAGGCATCGACCGTTAATCCTAACCTGACTTTGTGGTGTTTAGGCAAGTGTGTTTAAAGCAAATGGTTACTTAATTAGGCCCACTACTTACGTAGTGGAGAACCTCCCACTTACCTGGCCATAATTGGCGGTGAAGAGGCGGTTTGAGGTCCTACTTCTTGCCCTTTGGAACAGTTAGGAGCTGTCTAGCTGACCTAGGTGACCCTAGATCTAGGCCGGATTGTGCATTTGTGGTTGATTGAACGTGTGTCTAAGCCTTTTATCGAAAATCTTTTTTGCAAAAAGCTCCACATAAAAAAAAACACACAAAAAAGGAAATTTTTTTACAAAAACTTGCAACTTGTCGCGAAGAAATCCGTGCACCCCACATTCTTTTTCTTCTCCTTTCTTACATCATGGGTACCCCACCTCATAAATCTCACGCCGAACTTTGGTATCCTGAACCAAACTTTGCTTCCTACGTGAATTGTTTTGGTCGAATTACGGACGACCCCTCCATACCCAAAATTTCCTTGAAAGATCAAATAGAAGCGTCTAGGAGAAACAGTTCGACTCTGCAATCCACTTTGTATCAACCATTTCAACCTTCACAACCTTCTTACGTTGATACCCCTTTTTCGAGTCCTGTTGTAGCTCCAAAACCTATGTCTATCGCTGAACATATTGAACAATCTCATAACCGATCCTTCACTCCTTTCAACCCTTCCAATTCTTGGGATCAACAAGTCCATTCACCTTTTTATCCAAATGTTGATCCTACTTCTGTCCAACCATTCAATTCCTACCAGTCCTACCCGACTTTCACACCTTCCCTAGACATTGATTCTACACAGCCATTTGGGAGTTTCACGAATCCAAACAACTTTGAATCTTTTACTGAAACTCTTTCACAACCCATGTCTAGTCTGGAAAAGTCGTTGGAAGCTTATATGGTAGCGACAAACCAAATGATGAGGAATGTGGATGCGTCCATGGCCGCCCTTATGCAACCTAGCGAACCAGTAGCTAGTTTCCAACTAGCTCTAAAAATTCCAATGTATGATGCGGCAGTTGGACAGATCGATAATTTGAGTGGAGAAAGTGAGCTATACACCCTTCCAAATAAAACCTACCCATCTTCAATTGAATCCTACAACTCCGGTTTTCAAACAAGTGTCCCAAATGATTCACCAATTGAAAATAAAACGTGTAATGAGTTGTGCGATTTTGTAGTGCTTGATTTGCCAGATTGTGAAGAGCCCCTTTCGAGTGAAACCGTCACCAATCCTTTCGAACTTTACACCTCCAATCTAGAACCTGAATTGATAAATATCCATGCTTTTGATGAGGTGTCAGAAAAAATTGATTTTCACTTGATTGAGGATATTGACGCTGAGAATATTTTGGATGATGAACCCGTAGATTTGACTGAAATTTTATCTCCAATTCATCATCCCGAGTCATTAAATGTTTCTCCCGAACTTCATATGCGTCTTGATTTTGATGATAATTGCATGGATGGGATAACTTTTGAGGAGAATTATGAGGATAGTATTGAGGAGAGTATTGAGGATAGTATTGGGGATGAACCATTTTTGTTTGATGAGTCGGATTTTCCAATTCATCCTCCTGAACCTTTAACTGTTATACTTCCTAAATTGCCCTCCCTCCTTTCCATCGTTCCGACCACGCAAAAGATCACGCAGGAGGACTGTAAGCTTGAAAAATTTCTGTTCGATCACAGCAATTTTGACGCCACTAGTGCGTTTCTCCTTGAATCTGACACAGTTCTCACAGACGATAACGATTACGAGTGTTTCATTTTTTCGGACGATTTTGAAGACTCACCGCCCGAGTTTGAGTCCTTTGAATTTTCTGATGAGTTAGTTGAACCATCAGACTCGGTTGCCTACGGTCATTTCGAACCATTGATGGAATCCTTCAAGTTCGAGACAGATTACTTAGGTGAAAATAAGACTATCCCTAAATCACTCCCCTTCGTCCTTTCCAGCGTTTCGACCGCGCAAGAATCCGTCGCGTTTCCATTTTCAATGGATGGTTTACCAAGTTCAACGTACCCATGTTTTCTTGCGAATCTTGAGGGATTTGACCCCATTTCTCGACGGGTTGATAGATTAGCACAATCGCTTTTAAGACATCGGTCATCACAAATTGTGCTAATTTATTCACTCAATTTACACCCTCAAGTTTGTGCTACACTTCTTTCTCTTTTCCGCCATTCTTCTCCTCCACCGAGACCATTTTCCACCCTTCTTCCCATACGGTCTCGTGTGTTTCTCAACTCCTTTCTCTACACTCCATTCTTCCACCAACCCTACCATTATCACGATAGAATTTTTGAATGGTTGGTGCTAACCTTTGGTCTGTGTAAGGCCTTGTATAGTTTGATTTTTCTCCTCCCTAACTCTGAACTTTAACGCTTAAAACAGTGGAAACACTGTTTCACTTAAGTTTGGGGGGGGACCTTGTTGTATATATATTTTGTTTTTCTTTTAACAATAAAAAAAATTATAAATAAATAAACAGGGGAATACCGGCCATTTTGACCCTCTTGGTGTAGCCTGACAGTGAGGACACTGTCAAGATAAAGTTTGGGGGTATGCATGCTCGGTAAGCCTTCTTCCTTCGCATTCATGTGTATATTTTTGCATTTGCATACTTATTTTAAAACCCATAAAAAATAGAAAAATTTGAAAAATTATAAAAATTAAAACATTCAATTTTGGCCTTAATCGACTTGAGTTTGACAAAAAGGTTAACTAGCTAGGAATAACTAGATCTTAGACTTAGTAAATTAAAACCCCTAAAAATAACCTCTCTTAAAATTTAACGGTAGAAAGTATATATCTTTGTAGTTTATTTAGAAATAGGCAAATTTCGAGTTGACTTCTTGGGCTAAGTTAAAATAAGGGAAAAGTATTGATATCTTTATTAAAGTATAAGTTTGAAAAATAATTCCTAACTTAAGTCTAAATTCTGAAAATATATACCCTACAAATTGCACAAACACGAACTTTGAAACTTGGAATAGTAGAAGAGACCTTGAAATGCTCTAGTCTAAAGTCCTTAGTACGAAGAAAAATACAAAAAAAATATAAGTGTGAATAAAGAATAGAAAAAAATATTTAGCGAGGGTGCTTCATCACCTAGTGCCTTAGACCAACTGGTTTGGGAGTCACTGCTAAAGTCTTAGGTGTTACAAGACTAGGAATTGTGCTTTAATGTGCAAGCACATTTTGTAATCGGTTGTTGGTACCTCAAGAAGTATTAACGGTCGCATGAAGGATATATGAGCAAAACTCATCTAAAAATTCACCAATTAAGAAGTGCTTTGGACGACGGACAAGAGTATGATAGCTTGATTTGAATTTCCAAGTGTAGGGGTGATATACACACACACGTAGGGGTATGAGATTGGGGTTTAGATAAGAGATAGGAATGAAGAATATGACTTATATATTTAATAGAAATGATAAAAATTCATAAGTTGAGATAGAACCCTAGAAGGAAAACTTAAAAGATGCTAAAAGCTAAGTAAATTCACAAGAATATATATAATCTTAAGTTAAATGATAAGGAAGCATGAAAAATACGGGTGGATAATTTATGAGTCGAAGATAATAGAGTTCCTTGTTAGAAAACCTAATTGGAGAATAAAAGTCAATAGGCCGAATTGATAGGATTTTGTGGGTAGTATCCGCTGAAAACCCTCAGGAGACAACACTCCTCCTACTAGGGACACCTAGAGCATTAACGGCTTGTTGCACGATCTCAGTGCAATCTCGTTTCCTTGCGAAAGTGAGGTTGGGTCTTTTTCGAGAATAAAATTAGTTTTGCTCGAGGACGAGCAAAAGATAAGTTTGGGGGTATTTGTTCATATCATTATATTGCATTATTATATTCCACATTCTTATTCTTTTTACAAATAAACTGGTGCTTTTGACCCATGTCTGCTACATAGTTGCAGGTTACAGGTTCTCGAAACAAAAACAGTGAAAAGATGAAAAGACGATACAAAAGTGAGATTATGACCAACAAATGGAAGAATCTTGATCAAGCGTACAGTTTGAAGACTAAACGAAGGTCAATGGACAAATTCATAAAGCATAAAGGCAGAGCAAGTTTCAAGACTTCAACACGAAGCAACGGTAAAAGTCCACTACATTATTCACTGTGGAAATCTGGAAGAGAACCAGAAGACATTCTGAAGAACAAACTGAAGAAAATAGAAGAACTGGCGACCAGACCAAACCCTAGAAATTCCAACTCAAGAAGCCACACTACGGCCGCGTATCCGCGGCCAAACCTGCCTTCTGGCCGCGGTTCCGCGCCCAAAGGAAGCGCGTATCGGTGGAAAAATTTCCCGTGTCGGTGCAAAATCTTTGTGAAGGCTGGCGGCGTGTTGACTAGTCTTTTCTTAGGGGGTAAAATTGTAAATGCAGACGTGAATCAATTGTAACCCTAGGGTTTCTATGATCTATAAATAGAAGCCCTAAACCTCTTTTGGAGGTACGCCTCTTCTTGTGCCTCATTTTATATCTAAAATTCAGATCTGTAAATTTCTGTAAAGAATGAAGAGTGCATCAAATTAGAAAAAGTTTTCAATTCTTGCCCTACTTAATTTTATTATCTGCCCTAGTATAATTTTCTATTCTTTCCCTAGTTTAGATTTCATTAATTGCCCTAGTTAATTAGTATAGAAGATGTTTTTCAATTCCCTAATGAGTGAGTAGTCTCCTCGCTTGTTAGGGTTAGATTTGGGGAATGCTTGAGAGATGAAGATCTCTCACCCCTTTCTTGCCCATCACACGTTTTTACAGGACTCTATGCATACATGCACACACCGCTTCCTACGGCACCCTATCTCACAAGGTAGCGGTGATACCGTAGTATAAACGACCGGTTGAGCGTGTTTTCCATAGAGGTAAGGGTAAGAATTAAGAAAGGAAGGACAAGAACCTAGAGGAAGAAACACCGTTTCTTCCCGATGGTACTAATCCACTTTATTAATTATTACCATAACACCTCATAGATCTTAAAAAGGGCATAGAAAGCGGTGAGGGATATTGACTTTCCAAACTTAACCTAAACCTAACCCTAACAAGATTTTAATCCTAGTGCAGATCAACTTTAGTTTTTAGATTTAATCAATCCATTCACACCGTTTGGAATTAACTCGTTAGAACAATTAGAGAATACACAAAATCCCTGTGGACCGATCCGTACTCACCGGCTAGCTACCAAGCGACGCCATTCTTGATTGTGGTTATAACAAATTCTTTGATCAATCAAGTGTCCCTAGTCCAACCGGACATACACTAAAGAGGTAGTGTAGTCAAAAAGGTGAAAACAGAAGGTGGGGGTAAGAAAACGTCAATGGAAAGAAAGTGGGTGTAAGTGTGGTGCACGGATTTCTTAGCGACAAGTTGCAAGTTTTTGTAAAAAATTTTCCTTTTTTCTTTTTGTGTTTTTTCTTTTATGTGGAGCTTTTTGCAAAAAAGATTTTCGATAAAAGGCTTAGACACACGTTCAATCACTCACAAATGCACAATCAAGCCTAGATCTAGGGTCACCTAGGTCAGCTAGACAGCTCCTAACTGTTCCAAAGGGCAAGAAGTAGGACATCAAACCGCCTCTTCACCGCCAATTGTGGCCAGGTAAGCACAAGTAGAGAAAGGAGGGATCCGCTCACGAATCACCGTGAGACGGGCCTTTTAAAGTTACCTTTCACTACCTGTCTAACCTAGGCACCAGAAAGTCAGGTTAGGATCAACGGTCGATGCCTACAACTATTCCTTTGTCCTATTGAGCGCGAAGTCCTTAGGGCCGAGTCTAATCTTTTTTAATTAACTTGATGGTCAATGCAATATGCTTTATGTGATTTTTGGGGTCCTGAGAAGGGTGATGAAATCCCCACCCAATCTGGATTTGTGTTCAAGCCCCTTAAAGTCAATTTAAATATGCAAAGTAGTAAACACAATCAGTTGCAAAAAAAAATTTTTTTTTAGCGGCGCAAAGAATCCTGCACAATATCAAGTTATTGGAGAAGGGGAGAAATTTTTTTGCGCAAAGAACCCTGCAGGAAATTTTTACAGAGGAGATATCAGGGGGCTCAGAAGAAGAACAGAAGACTTACAGTGGAGATTTCGGGTTGCTGACATCAGCAACCCGCGGTGGATCCGCGGGATAAGGGGGTATTCGGCGGCGGTTCCGCGGTTTGATATGTGGTTCAGTTTCAGAGACTTCTTCTGCTCCTCTGGTCTAATTTTTCTCTGTTGTTCAGATCTAGGGTTTTCTGTTTTGCTCTCTGGATTTTTCCAGATCCGAACTTGTTCGTCGATCCTGCAAAATTCAAATGAAACACCCTTCAAACAAAAACAAGATGATGAAAAAATTTATAATTTTTTTTAGTTTTCAGTTTTTATGAATTTTATGATTTTATATTAACCTGAAATTGCAAAAAGAAAATACTACGCCATCCCCGGCAACGGCGCCATTTGATTTGTGTGCTAAGTTTTACGATCAAAGAATTAATTACCGCAATCAAGAACAACGTCTCTTGGTAGCTAGCCGGTGAGTACGGGTCGGTCCACAGGGATTTTGTGTATTCTCAATTTGTTCTAACGAGTTAATTCCAAACGGTGTTGGTTGATTATCACTAAAAACTAAAGTTGATTTAAACTAGGATTAGAATCTTGCTAAGGTTAGGTTTAGGTTAAGTTTGGAAATTTAAGATTTTCCACCGCTTTCAATGCCCTAATTTAGATCTATTTAGGTGTTATGGTAATAATTAATAAAGTGG
The DNA here is from genome assembly GCA_030015575.1 of Agapanthus africanus. Classification (NCBI taxonomy): domain Eukaryota; kingdom Viridiplantae; phylum Streptophyta; class Magnoliopsida; order Asparagales; family Amaryllidaceae; genus Agapanthus; species Agapanthus africanus. Next base: position 165,845,845 of record JASDDO010000028.1, on the reverse strand, counting down.
ATTAGTACATCAGGGAGAAACGATATTTCTCCCTCTAGGTTCTTGTCCTTCCTTTCTCAATTCTTACCCTAACCTCCATGGAAAACATACGCAGCTGGTCTTTTAAACTACGGTATCACCGCTACCTCGTGGGGTAGGGTGCCGTAGTGAGCCGTGTGTGTATGTATGCATGAAGTCCTATAAAACGATGTGATGGGCAAGAAAGGGGTGAGAGCTTTTCATCTCTCAAATATTTCCTATTCCTGACCCTAAAATGTGAGGAACTACTCACTCATTAGGGAATTGATAAACATGTTCTAAACTAATTAACTAGGGCAGATAATAAAATTTATATCAGGGCAGAAAATAAATTTAAGAACTAGGGCAAGGTAAAAAAAATCTTATTTTATTTGATGGCTCTTTTCAAACATTTACACCGAATTAAAATTCTGAATAGATGAAATAAAAAGAGGCATACCTCAAAAAGTGTTTTAGGCTTTCTATTTATAGATCATAGAAACCCTAGGGTTACATTCGATACATATCTGCATTTACAAATTTACCCCTAAGATGCCTAGTCAACGCACCGCCGCACCGACACGAAATTGCACCGACACGTGCTCTATATGGCCGCGGAATCGTGGCCAAAAGCCCTGTTTGGCCGCGGATCCGCGGCCATGTGGTGGGTTCAATGAGTGCAATTTTCTGGTCTTGGTCTGGTTGCATTTGGGTACTTGTTTCTTCACTTGGTTTCTCAGATTGTCTTCTAGTTTTCTTCCAGATTTCCACAGTGCATAATGTCGTGGACTTTTACCGTTTGCTTCCTTTCGAAGTCTTGAACCTTGCGCTGCCTTTTTGCTTTGTGAAATTGTCCATTGATCTTCGTTTATTCTTCAAACTGTAGGCGTGATCAAGATTCTTCCATTTGTTGGTTGTAGTCTCACTTTTGTATCGTCTTTTCATCATTTTCACTGTTTTGTTCCGAGAACCTGTAACCTGCAACTATGTAGCAGACATGGATCAAAAGCACCTGTTTATTTGTAAAATGAATAAGAATGGGGAATATAATAATGCAAAATTATGATATGAACAACGTTTCCCACGGGGTCAGGATTGATATAAGCCGCGTTCCACGTGACCAGGAATTTGCTCTGGATGCTTTCCACGGGGTCATAGCCGTGTTCTGCGAGGACCAGGCTCCGCTCTGGATGCTTTCCACGGGGTCATAGCCGTATTCTGCAAGGACCAGGATCCCCTGTGGACGTTTCCCACCGGGTCAGGATTGACATAAGCCGCGTTCCACGTGACCAGGAATTTGCTCTGGATGCTTCCCATGGGGTCATAGCCGTGTTCTGCGAGGACCAGGCTCCACTCTGGATGCTTCCCACGGGGTCATAGCCGTGTTTTGTGTGGACCAGGATCCGCTCTGGACGTTTCCCACGGGGTCAGGATTGAAATAAGTCGCGTTCCACGTGACCAGGAATTTGCTCTGTATGCTTCCCACGGTGTCATAGCCGTGTTCTGCGAGGACCAGGCTCCGCTCTGGATGCTTCCCACGGGGTCATAGCCGTGTTCTGCGAGAACTAGGATCCGCTCTGGACGTTTTCCACGGGGTCAGGATTGACATAAGCCGCGTTCAACGTGACCAGGAATTTTCTCTGGATGCTTCCCACGGGGTCATAGCCGTGTTCTGCGAGGACCAGGCTCCGCTCTGGATGCTTCCCACGGGGTCATAGCCGTATTCTGCGAGGACCAGAATCCGCTCTGGACATTTCCCACGGGGTCAGGATTGACATAAGCCGCGTTCCACGTGACCAGGAATTTTCTCTGGATGCTTCCCACGGGGTCATAGCCGTGTTCTGTGAGGACCAGGCTCCGCTCTGGATGCTTCCCACGGGGTCATAGCCGTGTTCTACATGATCAGGAATGGTTGACTTTATCCTCATTTCACGGAGTCGGGGTTTGACTCTAGGTCATCTGCGCACCGCCGAGTCATGGAACTGGGAATTGCCGCGGTTCCTCTTTGCTTGATGTTGCGTCTGTTGTAATGAGACGCATGTTGAGATGATTTCTAGGCTGTCTGTGAACTATTGAGATTTGGCTTCTTCTTCTGATGGAGCTTGGGGAGGGAAGGTGTGATTCTCTCTTTGTTTGTGCCCCTGGATTGTATGCAGGGATCTGTGTGATATCACCTGTAGGGCAAAAATTTTATTCTTTCAAAAAAAAATTATTTCTTTCAGCGATGCTCTATCATTTTAGCTTTTATATCGCGAAAATCGCGATTGCCCAATCATTTCGGCTATTTTTCGCGGTGCCCAATCATTTCGGCTATTTGTTTTATTTTTACTCGCTGCTTTTTATTGAGAGTTGCCCAATCATTTCGGCTATTTTGCTTGTATATATTTTTACTTTCTGCTTTTTATTTGCAAGTTGCCCCATCATTTCGGCTATTTCGTATGCATGTGTGGCTCGTTGGCTTTTCGCTGCAAGTCTGGGATTAGACACTGATTTCGGCATCAGCACCGCTACAACTGGGATATTGACAGGAGCGAATCTTCATTTACCTCTGTCGATGTCGAACAAAGGTGGCTTAGCGAACAGGGTTAGGATCCTGTCGACTAAGGCTTTTGACTTCATGAGCCGTAAGGGTCTCATAAAGGTATTTCTCCCTGGGAGTCGTGAGGATCTCGTAGGTGCGTTTTCTCCTTAGGAATCGTGAGGACTCCTAAGTGTATGGCTTCTCGTAAGTCGTAAGGATCTTACAAGAGTATTTTCTCCTTCCAAGTCGAGAGGACTTACAAGGGCTGTTCACCGTGTAGACATATCCCTAGTCACGGATGGGACTTTGTTAGGGAAATGTTTATTCGCGCCCGTGGATTGTATACAAGGGTCAGCATTGAGCCGCTTGTAGGGCGGCATTGGAGGTTGGGGTGGCCGCTTAAGAACAGGTTCAGATCCCTGTAGCTTAAGACTTTTGAATCTTATGAGCCGTGAGGGTCTCATAAGAGGATTCTCCTTACGAGTCGTGAGGATCTCGCAAGTGTAATTTCTCCTTAGGAATCTTGAGGATCCCTAAGTGTGTTGCTCCCTTATGAGTCATAAGGATCTCACGCAGGTGGTTTCTCCCTACAAGGTCGAGAGGACCTTGCAAGTGTCTTTTAACGAGGTTGCGCCCTTTCGGGTTTTCACAAAAACTCACCGGTAGCCCTGTTGTTTTTACTCATGGAGCCCTTTCGGGTTTTCATCCGTGCTCATTTTGCTTATGGACATACCGTTCTCTTTTTCTTTCTCTTTCTTTTTTTTATTCTTTTTTTTGTCAGCCTTGGGATGCTGCAGTCTACAGTAGTTTATCGACGTCTCGGTCAGCAGCTAGTTTTAGGACATAGTGGTCCTTCGTTAGTTTAAGGACATTTCGGTCCGACGCCAGTTTTAGGACATAGTGGTTCATTGTTAGTTTTTTAGGACATTTCGGTCCGTTGTTAGTTTAAGGATGTTTCGGTCCATTGTTAGTTTAAGGACGCTTCGGTCCGTCGTTAGTTTAAGGACGTTTTGGTCCGTAAGCCGGCTACTACTTATAGAGTTTGGCCTTAGGAAAATAGCGAGCGGACATAGGCGTCGTCATCTATCGTTGACCTAGGCCGTGACTTGTCAGGCGTAGTATTTCTTTAGGAAGCGACCGTTTATTGGCCTGAAAGGTCTTTCACCATGCATGTCCATGAGTAGGTAGGCTCCACCCTGGTAAACTTTGTTTATGACATACGGGCCTTCATAGTTCGGCTCGAATTTCCCCCGTTTGGCACGATTAGGGATCGTATGTCTTTTGACCACTAGCACAAGCTCGCCTTGGCGGAACGTTCTCGGCCTAGTCAATTTCTCATATGAGCGCGTCATCTTTGCTTTATAGGCCTCCAGATTTTGCTGTGCCATGAGCCTGGTTTCATCAAGGGCATCGAGCTCCTCAAGACGAAGGTGAGCATTCTCTTCGTCCGTTAGCTCGTAATGAACTGCCACTCGTAGAGAGGGTAACTCTATCTCAAGGGGGAGTACCGCTTCTGTGCCGAATACTAATGCGTACGGCGTTGTGTTCATGGCCGTTTTGAACGTAGTTCGATATGCCCAGAGAGCTTCATGCAGTCTCTCGTGCCAGTCCTTCTTATTTCGAGACACCGTCTTTTTCACGATCTTCGTCAAGGTCTTGTTGAAAGTCTCTGCTAGACCGTTAGCTCGAGGATTGTAGACTGAAGAGTATCTCCAGTCTATGTTATGCTGTTGTGCGAAGCGGCTGATCTTGTGGCTTCTGTAGGCTGGCCCGTTATCGGAGATGATCCGTCGCAGAGTGCCGAACCGATAAATGACATGTGTCTTGAAGAAATGGAGAATATTCTCCGTCTTCACCTCCCTCAGTGGTACTGCTTCTGCCCATTTGGAGAAATAATTGGTTGTCGCCAAAATGAATCGATGTCCTCGGGACGATGTCGGGTCGATGGGCCCGATTATGTCGGTTCCCCACATTTCGAATGGCCATCTAGCCACCGTTGGGTGTAGTGGATTTGGATGCTGGTGGATAAAGTCTCCGTGAACCTGGCACGAGTGGCACTGCTTCGCGTATTCGAGGCAGTCCTGGATCATCGTGGGCCAATAGTAGCCCATCCTTTTAATCTTCAGCTTCATCTTCGGGCCGGCTTGGTGAGAACCGCAAAGTCCATCGTGAGTTTCTTGGATGACTCTCTTTGCCTCTTCAGGTCCCTGGCATCTTAGCCATAAAGAGTCAAATGATCTCTTATACAGGGTATCATTGACGAAAGCAAAAGACAGAGCTCGTTTCATAAGCTGATGTCTTGAGGACGCATCTTTAGGTGTTCGACGGGATTTGAAGTAATCTATAAAGACTTCTCTCCAATACGTAATCCTTTCCTGGTCTTTTATTTATAGAGTCGTTTGCTCGGTCGCTCCCTTTTCCTCGGACGATTCTGGAGATATTTCTGCCGGTGCAAGAACCCGACGGCTTTGCACAATGATCCTTACGTCATCGAGGTTCTCGTCGGCCAGTTCTTTAGCGAGCTTGGCTAACGCATCCGCCTTGCTATTTTCCGCACGCGGTATGCTTTCCAGGGTGTAGGAAGGAATCTGAGTCAGCAGTTGCTGCACTCTCTCGCCGTACTTCATCAACTCAGGCTTGCACGTTTGATAGTCGCCGTTTACTTGACTAACGACTAGTTGGGAGTCTCCGTATATGAGGAGGTTTTCAATTCCCATGTTGATAGCGATCTCGAGGCCTGCTATCAAAGCTTCATATTCGGCTTCATTGTTAGTCTTCGGCTCTGTTAAGGAGAAGGCAAAGCGCATTATCCCTCCTTGTGGAGTCACAAAGATGAGGCCTACCCCTGATTTGATTATGGGCGTGCTTTGTTTGCGCTTCTTCATGGAAGACGCTCCATCGAAGTAGAGTTCCCATTGGGTATCATTCTCTCTTCTCCCTCCTCCGCTCGTGTCAAACAGGTGTTCTTCCGGCAATTCGTAGTTTAAAGGAGAGTCGGCAGGTATCGGATGCTCAGCAAGGAAGTCGGCAATGGCCTGGCCTTTTACTGCCTTAAGAGGCCGATAAGTTATTGAGAATTCCATCAAGAGCAGGGCCCATTTAGCGAGACGTCCTGTTAATATGGATTTCGACATCAAATACTTGAGAGGATCCACTTTTGATATGAGATGGACCTCATGCGCCAACGCGTAGTGTCTGAGCTTCGTTACCACGAAGATCAACGCTAGGCAGTGTTTTTCGATAGGGGAGTAGTTGCTTTCTGCCCCCAGGAGAACTCAACTCAGATAGTAGAGAGTTCTTTCTTTCACTTGATCGTTCTCTTGTGCCCACAGCGCACCTAAAGAACCTTCGAGGGCTGTCGTATACAGGACGAGAGGTTTTCCTTTAACGGGAGCGGCCAGCACTGGCGGATTCTGCAGGTATTGCTTGATTTCGTCTAGTGCACTTTGGCATTTGCGATCCCAGACGAACGAGGTCCCTTTCTTCATTAGGTGACTGTAAGGGCGACACTTGCCGAAAAGTTTGGCTATGAATCGCCGGATATATGCGAGCTTTCCTTGGAGAGACCACAGCTGCTTGAGAGTCTTTGGCGGGGGCATTTCCATGATCGTCTTGATCTTTGACGGGTCTATCTCGATGCCTCGGTGGTGGACGATGAATCCTAGGAATTTGCCCGAGGAAACTACGAACGCGCATTTGAGAGGGTTCATCTTCAAGTTGTATTTCCGAAGGTGCTGAAACACGATCTTCAGATGTTGTAAATGTTCCTCGTATGATTTGCTTTTAACCACGAGGTCGTCGATATAGCATTCGACGATTTCATGTATGAGGTCATCGAAAATTTTCGTCATGGCCCTCTGATAGGTGGCACCGGCGTTCTTTAGACTGAAGGGCATCACCTTGTAGCAGAATATGCCCAAAGGGGTCCGAAAAGCGGTGTGCTTCTGGTCCTCGGGATGCATCTTTATCTGATTGTATCCTGATGAGCCGTCCATGAAGGAGAAAACTTCGTGAGTGGATGTGTTATCTATCATCAGCTCAGTGACCGGAACTGGAAAGTCGTCCTTTGGGCAACCTTTGTTGAGATCCCGAAAGTCCACAAATATGCACACCGTCCTATTTTAATTCATCACTGGGATGATATTGGCGATCCAATCAGGGTACTGAACCTCTTCGATGAAGCCAGAGTCGATTGGCTTTTTGACCTCGGCGTTGATGCTCATCTCAAGCTCGAGCGACATTCTTCTCGGTGCTTATTTGATCGGCTTGATGTCCGGGGATATTGCCAATTTGTGTGCAGCAATTTCTGAATCTAGTCCTGGCATCTCGGAATAGTTCCATGCGAAGCAATCTCTATACTGCATAAGCACGTCCTTTAGCGTAGCCACCCTTTCTTCAGACAACAGCTCACTGACGAATGTCGGCCGCGGGTCATTTGCCATCCCCAAATCAATTTTCTTGAGGTTATCTGCAGTAGTATGTATTCCATCTTCCGGCTCTTTTGGCGCCGGTGGAAACTCGGAGATCATCTCGTCATCATCGTTTTCGAAGCACCAGGGGAGGTCGTCCATATTCTCGGGTTCTTCTTCTGATAGCGTTATCATATGACAGGTACGAGATCGCTTCCAAGACCGATGTTGATCTGGTTCTACTCTCGCTGCGGGCGTGGCTTTTGGTTCATGCTTTTGTGGCGGAGTTACCCTCCAGCTGCTGGATAGAGCGAACCTGCCTTTCTGATACTGGTCTTCTACCCAGTCTTTGAATGTGAAGCAGTTTTCGAGATGATGTCCTATTGCTTGGTGATAGGAGCAATAATCTGGGTGATTAACTTCACCTGCTTGCTCGGGGTGCTTGGACTCTGGGAGGGTAATCATTTGATGTTTTATGGCAAGATCAAGTATCTTCTGTGTTTTGTCCTGGGGAAAAGAGTATGCTCGACCCATCTTCTTTATAAGAGACGAATCCGGATTGCTTGATTCCCGATCGCGTGGCTTCTTGGTCCCGCTTTGTCGCTGTTGAACGCCTTTCCCGCTTTTTGATTTATTTTTTCCTCTGCGTCGGGCTGAGTTGCTATGGTGGGAGCAAACGCCATTCTTCATAGAGACGAAACGCCGGTTTCAGTATCCACTCTCCTAAGGGCAACCACACACACATATATACCGCGATTATTTGATCGCGGAAAAACACGACACACGAAGTGTGGAGTGGAAAGAGGAAAAGGTCCCACCGGGCGTGCCAGAATCTGTTCCCCACCGAAAACACGGAGACGCGACCGCGCGGGTCCGTCTCGCCTGAATTTCGGGGCAGATGCTAATTGGTGCTATCCGTCCACCTCTCCGAAAATGCCAAGTTGATTTATGGCACCATGTATCGAAGGTTTAAACGGATGCGGCCGATATAGCAGACTTCGTCAGATTCTCCCTCGTTGAGAGGTTTTTGATTGTGGGGACGCTCTTCCCTGCAGGCGCAAGCCCCTACAGTTAATTACGCTACCGCATCGTGGTAACCACTTTCTCCTTCTCCAGATGGTCATTTCGTGTCGTGGGTGTTTGTTTTGTTTTTGGTTGCCCATGGTTTGTATACGGAGACTAATTTATGTTGTCGCCCGTAGGGCGTGGATTAGTCCAAATCCGTATTTTCTTAGATTTGGGTTTGGGGGTTGGGTTTAAGGATACGTTAGTCTCATTTGGGACTAAGATCGACTTAAACGTATGTTAAGGATACGTTAGTCTAATTTTTAGACTAAGATCAACTTAACAGGATCATTTAGATCCAACAAAAGAGCATTTGGACTCTATTGTTTAGTTTAGGGACATTGCGGTCGATTAGTTTAAGGACATTACGGTCCAGCGTTAGTTTAAGGACATCTTGGTCCAGGGTTAAGGACGTCATAGTCCATGAGTTTAAAGACCTCACAGTCAAGGTTAAGCACATCATAGTCCGTGAGTTTAAAGACCTCACAGTCAAGGTTAAGGACATCATAGTCCGTGAGTTTAAAGACCTCACAGTCAAGGTTAAGGACATCATAGTCCGTGAGTTTAAGGACCTCACAGTCCGTAGAATGTTTGGTTTTCGTGACCCGTCACCTCTCTGAAGACGTTGAATGATTACAACGACAAATATCAGAGGAGTAAAGAGATGTACCCTCGAACCGACGTGAGTTGGTTGAAAGATCTGTAGTCCAATTTAGGGCTATGATCTGTTGACATATTTATGAGCAGATGAGCTCAATTAATATGGGTTGAGGACTTATGCCCAATCTTAGGCTAAGTCTAATAAATGTTTAACATTTTATTTTGGGCTGTTGAGCTTTTATTTGGGCTTGGCCCTTTTGACAATGTTTTTGTCTTTTATTGAATGCTGAGCATTCATCAGAGCTCTGGCTTATTAAAAAATAATTTATGTTCTGTCAGTGCAACACGTGGCGCGCTAGGCGCTTTGCACCAGTCAAAAAGTGTAGTGCGCTTCTGCTACGTGGCGCACATGTAGGGGACACGTGTCGTACTTGGCACTAGGCGCTGGATGATGAGCGCATGATGCCAGTTTATGAGCGCTGATCCATGAGCGCATTGCACTTTCAGTTTAATGGCGCACACGTGAGTAACGGCGTGGTGCACTTGGCGCTGAACGCCAGCACATGAGCGCAGTGCGCTATTTTAGAAGCACAAAGCGCAAGTTGTTAATTGGCGCATACGTGATTGACACGTGGCGCATTTGGCGCTGAGCGCCAGTCCAGAAAGCGCAGGAGCGCAGTTCAAGAGTGCAAAGCGCAGTTCAAGTGCGCAAAGCGCATCTGATCAATTTTATGATCTGGAAAACAAATTTATGTTCTTTAAAAGAGACTTTGTCTCAAAATCTAACAACAATTCTTATTTTTGCAGGAGATATTTCCAATCTCTTATGTTGATGAAAGGCTTTGACTTTATAGATCCATGATCTGTGAGAAGAATTATGTTCTTCTTTTATTTTATGATGAGATCTTTGATCTCTTTGTGAAAGACTTTTTGTCTTGTAGATCTATGATCTGTTTAAAAAAATGAATTCTTCTTTCTTAAGCATGAGATGATTTCATCTCTGTGTTCATCATCCTTCATTCTTACCTTGAAGAAAAATGTTCTTGCAAGAGCTTGCTCTTTATCTTTTAGTTTTTAAGTTTATGGGGTTTTTTTTTATATAAGACTTGAAGTCTCGGGGCCTTTATATAGGGCAAGCTGATCAGTTCGATCAGTTAAAGAGATCTTTTCTTTAATTGATTCGGGAATTTTCCCACCATTGGATCTTTGATCCTAGGGCTTCTGTTTTACAGAAGGCAATTTTCTTGTTTTTAACAAGATTGGAAAATCTTTCCATAACAGAATTTAATTATGATTAATTAATGATTTATCATTATTATTAGATCTTCGATCTAACGGTGGGGAGTTTTTTAATTCCAAAGCTAGCGCATCCGTGCTTTGCACGTGGTACGCTGCTCATAGCGCAGCGCACTCAGCGCTAGTGCATCCGTGTCTTACACATGATGCGCTACCTAGAGCGCAGCGCACCTAGAGCTAGCGCATCTGTGTCTTACACGTGGTGCGCTTCTTAGGGCGCAGCGCACTTGGCGCTGCATCTGAAGCGTTGCTTCAATTTGAAATTTAAATTTCAAACAGAGCTTTGCTCTGATTGGGGAAACAGTCCCGATCAAGTAAAGAAGGAATTTTTCCGGTGCGTAAATGACAGCTAAGAATTCCTTTTCAGTGGTGGTGTAATTCATCTGCGCGTTATTCAACGTCCTGCTCGCATAGTGGATGACGTGCGGCTTCTTTTCAAATCGCTGTCCTAAAACAGCGCCTATCGCAAAGTCAGAAGTATTGCACATCAGCTCAAAAGGTTCATTCTAGTCTGGTGCACTTAAGATCGGAGCGGAAGTGAGCTCCGATTTCAGAAGGTTGAATGCAGTAAGGCACTCAGAATTGAAATCAAAAGGAATATCCTTAGCCAGCAAAGAAATCAAGGGTCTAGCCAGTTTGCTAAAATCCTTGATGAAAAGCCCATAAAAACCGGCGTGGCCTATGTCACGGACGGTCCGTGGAGATGGGAGGCTTGAGATGACGTCGATTTTTGCTTTATCGACTTCAATGCTATTTTCAGAAATGATATGACCTAATACAATGCCGTGTTTGACCATGAAATGGCACTTCTCCCAATTGAGTGTCAGATGCTTTTCTTTGCATCGCATCATTACAAGTTCAAGATGCGTCAGACACTCAGAGAATGAATCTCCAAAAACAGAGAAATCATTCATGAATACTTCCAAGAATCACTCTACCATGTCAGAAAAGATGCTCATCATGCACCGCTGAAATGTTGCAGGTGCATTGCACAGCCCAAAAGGCATGCGACGGTAGGCGAATGTATCAAAAGGACAAGTGAAGGTCGTTTTGTCCTGATCCTCTGGATTGATCGTGATTTGATTGTAGCCGGAATATCCATCTAGGAAACAATAGTAGGCGTGTCTGGCTAGGCGTTCAAGTATATGATCAATGAAGGGCGGCGGGAAATGATCCTTATGAGTGGCTGTGTTGAGCTTTCTGTAATCAATACAGACTCTCCAACCCGTTTGTGTGCGGGTTGGGACTAGCTCATTTGCTTCATTCGTGATTACAGTGATACCCAATTTTTTTTGGTACAACGTGAATGGGGCTTACCTATTTGCTATCAGATATGGGATAAATGATCCCATTGTCAAGACACTTTAGCATTTCATTCCGTACCGCTTCTTTCATTACCGGGTTAAGCCGGCGTTGAGGATCTTTGAAGGGTTTAGAATCATCAGTCATGTGGATCCTGTGCTGACAGATAGCAGGGTTGATTCCTTTGATATCAGCCATTGACCAACCAATTGCTTCCATGTTCTTTCTCAGAACGTCCATGAGGGCCAACTCTTGCCCGGGCGCAAGGTCGGTCGCGATTATAACTGGAAGTGTTTCATTATTTCCCAAGTACGCATAGTTGAGGTGGTCAGGAAGAACCTTGAGGTCAAGTTTGGGTGGTTCCTCCACAGATGGTCTCACTTCAGGGGCCGGTTCGTTACGAAGTGGTTCGAATTAGGGCCCCCAATGTGCGAAGGAAGCCTGTTCAGGACTTAGCTTCTCAAGGAAAAGAAGCTCCTCAGAAAATAGTTCTTCAAACGTTTCATCAAGACACTCATTTTTGAAGTCAAATGTCCCCTCCTCAGACATATTATATACAACGTTGACTTCAAATGTGTCGTCGTGTTTCTCGCTTGCTTGGTTTCCTAACGTGAAGATGTTGAGGTCAATTGTCATGTTTCCAAATGAAAGTTTCATGGATCCGTTACGACAATTGATCAACGCGTTGGATGTGGCTAGGAAAGGTCGCCCTAGTATGACTGGAATCTAACTGCTGGGATTGGCGACGGGTTCCGTCTCCAACACAATGAAGTCTACGGGGAATATGAATTCCCCGACCTTGATTATAACATCATCGATTTCTCCCCTTGGTACCTTCGTTGATCGATCTTCCAGTTGCAGCGTCACTTTGGTCGGCTTGAGTTCTCCTAATCCCGGTTGTTCGTAAACTGAGTACGGGAGAAGGTTCACGCTTGCCCCTAAATTTAACAAGGCACGGTTGATTTGCTTGTACCCGATAGTGCAAGAAATAGTAGGACAGCCAGGGTCCTTATATTTTACCGGAATGGATTTGGACAAGACATCGCTTAGAGTGGCGGCCAAGAAGACAGTTTTGGGTACATTCGTGCGTCGTTTTTGCGTGCACAAATCCTTCAGGAATTTTGCATATGCCGGAACTTGTTGGACCATGTCGAACAACGGAATGTTGACCTTACAGCGCTTGAACATTTCTAACACCTTTTCCATATTTGCAGAAGATTTCTTTGATATCAACCTATTGGGATAGGGAGCCTTGGGCTCAAACACTTGGTTCGAAGAAGTTGCAGATGGAACAAATGTAGAAGGCGTGAGTGTTCTAGCTGGAATAGCGGGTCGAATTTTCGACGATGGCTCCGGTTGTTTTGAAGGATGTGCAGCAGACGACGAAGAAGAAGAAGAAGGTGAAGAGGAAGAAGGCAATGAAGATGAAGACGTACCGAAAGAAGGAGCAGGTGATTTGGCACGTGCCGGTAAACTGACAACCGCACGTTTGAATGAGTCATTAGGTTTGACAACCTTATTGTCAATCGTGCGTCCTGATTTGAGAACGGTGACGGCATTTGCATTCTTAATATTGTTCTGTTGAACAACATGAGCGTTGTTGTTTCTCTGCTCTCTTGGATTCGTCACCGGTTGAGAGGGGAATGTTCCCTTTTCGCTTTCATTTACTGCGGCAGCAAGTTGATTTATTTGAACTTCTAGTCTGGCTGTCGCTTGAGTGTTAGCGCTATACAACTGACCAGATGTTTGCATAAAAGTAGCCGGACTAGACGTTGTCTGCGCAGATGTTTTAATCAAACCTTCCAACCCCTTTTCAATAGATGATACCCTCTTGTCGTCGTGGACGAACCCAGGGGGTGTAAAGGTTGGGTTGGGCTGATTCGGCTGTTGGGGCCGGTTGTTTGAGTATCCCACTTTCTGGTTTTGAAAATTTGAATTTTTAAACTATTGGAACGGTGGGTTTGAATTGTTGTTTTGAAAAGGTGCCTGATTCCAAGCGAAATTGGGACGATTCTTCCAACCAGGATTGTATGTCTGTGAGAAAGGGTCGTTCCTAAGACACTGGTTCTGATACAGCGCACTAACGTTCTCGTGTCCCTGGGACCCGACGAGAAACGGACATTCATCCGTTATGTGGCTAGGATGCTGACAATTAGCGCACAAAGTTTGAGAAACTTGGTTTACCGATAACGGTGAATTTTTTCCCTCTAAAGCTTCCATTCGCCATACAAGAGCAGTGATTTTTTCTTCGGCAGCTATAGAAGTGTCAACTATGTGTGCACCGTTCCTAGTCACAGATGGTTTCTCACCCACACTCTCCCACTGAATGGTTTTGTCAACCAGTTCTTCTAAAAAGTTCCATGCCTCCTTAGCACCATAACTCAGAAATTTGCACCGACACATGGACTCCAACATCATGTGCGAACTGGAGTCTAAACCTTCGTAGACAATTTGACACAATCTCCACTGTTCTAACCCGTGATGGGGACATTAGATTAAGATATCTTTGAATCTTTCTAAGCACTTCCAAAAAATTTCACCATATTTTTGTTTGAAATTGTGGATTTCATTCTGAATTCTCACAGATTTGTTAATAGGGTAAAATTTCTTTAGAAATACTTTCACAAAGTCGTCCCATGTCTTGATCGATCGAGCTGGCAAACTGTTTAACCAACTTTTCGCATTGTCTTTAAGCGCAAAACGAATGCATTTGAGCTTAACGACATCCTCACCCGCTCCGTGAATTTTCATCATAGCACACACTCTTTCAAATTCACTGATTAGATGGTAAGCATCCTCGGACTCGAGTCCGTGGAATTTTGGGAGTAGTGGTATAAATTGCGGCTTGATTTCATAGTTGTTTGCCGCAATGGTGGGCAACACTATGCATGAAGGTAGGGATGAACGGTGTGGGTAGCATCTGTCCTGTAACGTCGCCTCCTGCTGCTCCACGATTGTTTGTTCCGTCATTGTTAGTGGTGTAGGAGAAGAAAGTGAGGGTGAACGAAGTGTAGTATCGGACGGCTCCGATAAAGCAGAAGGTAAGAAATCCTCGAAAGGTTCTGAGGAATCAGAAGGTGTAGAAGAGTCGGAAGATATAGTCACAAACCAGACTAATCGAGATTGTGAATCTCTAGTCCAAGCCGACATGCATTATCCGGAAGTGGTAGGAAAGGACTAAGGAAATGGAAGAAAAAGTGTTGCTAAAAAAAATATGTTCACAACAACAAATATCACACAAAAAGGTACAACAAGAATACAAACATGACGCACTGCACACACCTAAACAGTCTAAGGTTACCTAAGTCAACTAGACCTGCTCAAAAACTTGTTTTGTGAAGTAAAAATGTACCGCGAAACGGGTCCAAGATAGACTGATCGAGAAGCCAGATAAGTGCAGAGAGGAAAGGAGGTTTTCCTTCGCTTTCACGAGATTCCTTAATTAGAATAACCTTATTTCTTTCGGCGGTTGCGCGTTTCATATTTTCCTAGACACTTCTTGAACAATATAACGATGGGCGGTTTTCGAGGTACACTCAACTCTTCCCTATTGAGCGTGAAGTCTTTAGAGGCTGAAAGTCTAATTTCTTTTAAATTTAATGGGAATGTGAAAAATGCTCATTCTTTGTGGTTTGTGGGCTATGGAGAAGGGTGATGAAATCCCTTACCGTATTTTGTTGTGGTTCTTTGCCATTAAGTCCGTATTAAAATTATGCAATGCCCAAACAATAAAAGTTGTTCAAATCATCAATCAATCGTTTTTTTACGTTATAAGCGGCGCGCTGCAATAAAAAATACGGTTAGTTTTCTTTGGCACTTGTGCAGCGGAGTTTGCAAAAGAAATCCTGCAGAAAATCGAAGTATTGGAGCGTCGGATTTGAGAAGAAGATGTTAGGAAATGTGCGTACCTTAAATTCTTGAATTTAAAAACTCCCGTTGACTTGATCTGTGATTGCTTGAGTGTTCACTTGCGCGGGTCGATCTACCCGGATATTTGGCACTGTAACTTCTTAACACCTTGTTCCTGAATTCTGCTCTTAGCTCCGCACGATCGTAGTTCATATTTCCGTCGAAATCTAAAATTGTTGGAAAAATACGATATTTAGTGCACAATAGGATATCTATGGCCAAAGTTCTGTAAATACATAATTATCAAATTTTGCATATAAAAATGGATTAATAACAGAAATATAGAGAAGGAACAGAAGAATTGGGGCAAAATACCACAATGAGGCCGCAAATTGCGGCCAAAATGGTTAAATTTGCAGTCAAGTTATGGTATTTTTGCTCCAATTTCTTAGTGTCTTCTTCTAGTTCTATTAGTGTCCCCTTTCTATATGCAAAATATTTTGATAACATTTATCAACAGAAGAACAAAAACTCAGAGAGCAAAAAGTCGTATTATTTGTGTTGTTTTTGGTGTTTTTTTTTAGATTTTTGTTTGTTTATTTTTAAAAATATATATACAGAGATAACTCAAAATAACTTCATGGAGTTGCCACTCTCCGACAACGGCGCCAAAAACTTGTTGGAAATTCAGAATGTCGTGCTTTTGGAAAGATATGGTCAATATCGGATATGTCGGTTTTTCATTAAAAAGTAATGCACGACGTGATTCTCGAGTTATAAAAATACCGCAAGTGCACGGTGCGTTGATGCACGCCGGCAAGTACGGGTCGATCCACAGGGAGTGGATATCACGACAATCTTTTGAGTTAGAAAATAAAGGTTTTGAGTTGATTTTTGTCATGTTTTATACAAATGAAATAATGAAGCGATAAAGTGATATTTGGGGAAAAACTTAAGCTTAGATTTAGTAAGTTGAAATATGACGTTACCCCTAACTCTCAATCTGAATTCAAAGTCCATTTCTAGTTTCTAATTGACTTAACGAAACATGCTGCATCTATCCCGATAACAAGTGTCGGGTTAGGATACGATATCACAATTAGGTTAAAAAGAAACTAAAAATATAAGGTTCTAAAATGAAATGAACATGAAATGAGCTAAGTGAATTTAGCAAGCATAGAACATGTGCTTTTATGGCTACATGTTCTATCTAGCTAGTTTACTTCAATTTAGCTAAATTTCATATTTCTTCCAACTTCAATGCTTAATATAACAACATTAAAATGTAAAGAAGTAATAGGATATATGTTAAAGGTTGATTTGCAACCATTCAAAACAATATATCTTATAAAGAAAAACACGATAATATTGCAAATATTAAGAAAAGAAGTGCAATAAATTAAGAATCAAGAATGAGGGGTTGGAAGGCAAGCCATTCAACAATCTACCTTACCATAGCCTAAGCACAAGACCACTCACACATCGTATAATGAAAGCACATCTGAAAAAAATATAAAATACAATGAAATAGATAAGAGACACAAGAATCAAACTTGAACTCAATGAAGATTTTATTGCAATGGTATCCAAATACAAGCAAATGAATTCAACTACCAAAATCTAATTTTGCAAGCTCAAAGATAGAGGTTGCATGATCAGAGGAAGGCAAAGAACTCAATCTAATCCAAAGAGATACAAGAATTTTATCAAAATAATTACAAGTAGTGCAAAGTTGTTTTTTCCTCATAAACTGATCTGCTATTTATAGAGAATCCAAAACCAGAAGTTGCATATACCAATGAACTCCTAAAACCACCAAGGGCCCACAGAACTTGTTCGAATCATTTTGCCGCTGATATGGCCGCAATTTGCGGCCATAATGGATAAATTTGCGGCCATAGTGTTGAGGATGGGGTCCACCTTTGGTCATCAGTCAAATAGTCACTTGGTCATCTCAGGTAATTGCAATTTGTTGTAATTTACACATGGGTGATTTCTCAGGGTGATGAACAGAAAAGAAATAAGATCAAGTTGCAAAGGTTCGTATCACATCAATACTTTTTACTACTCATTACCATGCCACTTGCACCCACTTGTAAAAGGCACCATGGTGGTGTTTTCCTACTTGTGCAATTGGTCAAGTCTATGTTCACACTTGTTCTCATGTTGGACCAAATCACAAATTCTTTTTGTACACACACTTTATTTGTTGCAAATTCTTTTAAATCTTGATCTGTATTCTGTCCCGTTTGCAGTTCTGGCTAAAAAACCGTCATTTTGTGGATGTTGTGTACAGCTTTCAATGTTTTCGCTTGCGCACCTGTAATCTGTAAAAATGAGCAGACACAGATTAAATAGTACCGTTTATTGACAAAATGATAAAATAATGGGTGGTGTTGCAATGTAATAAATCGTGCCGAACACCAGAGAACAAATACACAAATCTCACTACCCAGTCTTTAAGTCACATAATACAAACGGTTGATGGAGTGTACTAGATACAAATAAATATACATGGTGTGAACAAAGAATATCCTCCCAAAAACCCACCTATGCGCAAATCGCAAGCCGATGCAAAGGATCAGGAGAAGAAGTATGCCCATCGCTGCTATGCTGACGGGTCGAACCTGCAAGATACTGTGGCACAACGGGGGTGAGTTGCCAACTCGTGAGTAGTAAGTAACATCTAATAAGGCTATCGTAAGCATGCATGCAAATGCGTCACAATCCTACATATACAAGTATGATGTGATACACTATTATGAATGCAACATGAATGAATAATCAAATGCAAAAACCTGGATATATCTGGTATGAGAAAATCTGTATCCTTATCTTAGTAATACTTTTGTATAATAAAACTGGAGTATCATCCGTGAAATCGACAGAAAATCCGTTTCAAGCATCGACACAACATCTGTATATCTCAAAATCTCAATGTCTCAATAGCCGTCTCTCAGATCGGCTCTCAAATCTGTCACATCTCACGACTCCGGTCGGTATCCTCCGGATAACCGCCGAGACAATAATAACCGGTAGGTAATGCTCCCCTCCCGGGCTAAACACCTTCTCAATACGTCCATCTCGCCCTGGGGTGCCTCACCGGGTCCACCATGTACCCGCAGACGGTACATCCCCCTCCTCGAATCGGGTATATGTTATAGCCCAAGAACCGAGAAAACTCATGGTGGACGTCACACAAATCATATCATGAGAAAACCGCAAATTTCTACTTTAAAATGATAATAGATTTATAAAATTCTTGTGGTTTTTCCCAAAACCCTGAAATCTCATCAATACTGAAATCTCCAAGAAGAATCACAATATATGAACATGTCGGTAATGACAGACGTCTATGATATCGATAATATGTGATGTAATGATGATGCAATGAGGTATATATATATGACTAGCAATCCTACGTATCCATCATGATGAAATGAATATACAACTACAAGTTACATATCGTATATGATGCAAATGCTCATATACTGATTTAAACAAGTTTTATAGTGTTCGTGATATAGCAATTACCAATGGCGTGTGCATTCACAATAATAGTGCACGTGTGGCATGAACCAATTGTAATGGTGCAAGTGTCCTAAGTAATAACATCATGTGTAAGAAGATGCAATGTCATGCTATGAAATGCTTTGAGACTACACATATAGATGCAAGAACTACTAAAAATCCTAGCTATCGGGCGCCTTGCGCCATCCAGACGATCACCCCATAGATGTATACATATACTCACTGGGACGCCTCGGCTAATCCAATCACAGTTTTTTCTTTCCGCGCCGCGTCCGACGTCTCCGCAACCGATCCTAGAATCGCACGATAAGTATATATATGAGGTTAGACCATTGAATAGACGTGAAGTCAAGACGATACGAAGTAACTAACGCGTACTAACTAGACGCGCATGCACTTGGTGTACAAAACGCGCGCAACATCGCCACAACTACCACTAGGGGTCACTATGCGTAGCAATCTCTTAACCTAGAACCCAATCGTACCAATCGCGCATTCACATCATATTACATATCTTAGAAATTAGATTGTAGATCATTCCAAGCTCAAACTTAATTAAAATCTATTTCTTCTAAAAACCTAGTAAGCAACAATTAATCATTTAAGTGCAAAACTAGATGTTTTAGCAAACCTAGTGGCCACAAATTTCACTTAATATCTTAATTAGGCCACACAATTATTAACTAAATTTTAATCTCACCTTTTTACACACTATACATGAAATTAGTTTCCATGAACATTTAATTAAGATAATTAAAAGCAAAGATTGCAAGTTTAACAACTAGATTATATATAATACACCATTAGATGTTAACTACACATTGCTACCATAAATTAGTGATAAAAACCTTGATTTTAACCCAAAACATTCTCTTTAAAATCAAAACTTATAATTAAAGCTATATTAACATCTAATTAAAATTAGATTTAAGCAAATATTAACAAAACAAACTAGGATTAAGTTTTATACCTCAAGATTTTTGGAAAGATCATACTTGCTATGTTTGGCCACCCAAAATGCAAACTTTCATCAAGATCCAAGCTAGTTTAGGCCAAGGAATTTTTAGTGAAGATTTAACTAGGAATTAGTGTTGTTTTTCTGTGGATTTTAAATGGAAAAATGAGGGTTTTTGAATTGAATTGAAGATGAAGAAGTGGAGAAAGTGGCTGCCGCCAATCTTGGCCGAAAGCGAGAGGGGAGAAGTGAGTGAATGAGGGAGGTGACCATAGCCCAAGTCAACATGCCCCCATACCTCAATTAATTATACACCATGCCTCTTATCTCTTCAATTTCCATTTT
Organism: Agapanthus africanus; assembly: GCA_030015575.1. Taxonomy (NCBI): domain Eukaryota; kingdom Viridiplantae; phylum Streptophyta; class Magnoliopsida; order Asparagales; family Amaryllidaceae; genus Agapanthus; species Agapanthus africanus. Next base: position 165,825,975 of record JASDDO010000028.1, on the reverse strand, counting down.
TCTTTTATTTCTATTTAGTTTTCTTTAAATATCTAGAACCATCTTGACAAATTGTTTTTTTTTAAAGTGAGCATGCTACAAAATGGATTTTAGTTGCATGGTGCACAATTTTGTATTAACCCATATTAATTTGTAATGATCACTAATTTAATGTTTAAATGTATGATTAAATTAATAATTAAAAATAATTAATTAACAAAAATATTTAAGTCAACTAGCAGGTGACTAATTAAATACCAATACTAGCAATTACATAATTAAAATAGGTATATTTAAGTCTATGTGGAAAAATAATTATATCTTGGTTATTACGGAAAACGCATATTATCACTAATTAACACAAAATCAAGCTAGACGAATTTTCAAAACGTTACAAATACAAATTGGACCGTTGAGTCGGAACTTGTTGCCGCGAAGACGGTCGAAATGCAGTGTAAGATTTTGAAAATGTAAATGTTTGCTTTAGATTTAATTGTTAATAAAATGAACTAGTTATATATGAGAACAATTAATTACTTGGTTTTTCTTATAAATTAGTGATCTTAAGTTTTATTAATTATATGACTTTTAATTAAATTGGTTTTCTTTTAAATTGTTTGGTGCACACATACATATAATATAATAGTTAAGTCTTTTACTATAAAAATTAGCTTAAGGTTTATTTAAATATACTTTATTTGTCATGGCAAATTAAACTTCTTTCTTTATCATAATATTTTTCTATGTGGTATTTTAAATTTTTAGAGAGAGTGAGACATGGAGAGTATGGTTGGCGGTAAGGGTTTTATATTAAACAAATGGGAATGGTTGAAAATATATATTTTCTTTTAATATTAGGAATAGTGAAGGAATGGTTATGTTAAGGCCCCATCTCCTCCCTTTCTCTCTCTCCTCGTAATTCTCTACACCATTTCCACTTCTTTCCATTCTTCTCATCAAAATTTTCTGACTCCTAAAATCACACAAATATACACTAAGTTTTTCTTAGCCTCAAGAAATCCTACACCAAACCATGGATTTTGGTCACAAATTCTTCATGTAGAGCCACTCAAGTCCCCTTGCAGTTCCCTATAAGCATGGATCACCTCTTTATTTCCACAAGTTAAGATAAAATCCGTTCTTGTTAAGTTTTTGGCTTGTTAGTTATGAAAAGCGAAAGTTTTTATTGGGTTTTGGCTGAAAATCAGTAACATGTCAGAGGTTTCGAATTTTTTTGATGATTCTCTGTTGATAATTAGCTAAAGTTTAAAACTACAAAATTGTAAAAAATTGGCTTATCTTTTAGAAAAAGAGTTTTGATTAAGTTTTACTGTAAAATGAATTTATACGAATTTTTAAAGGGATGTTATCCAAACTGGAAACTGCATTTCCAGTGGCTGATTTTTACTCACATTGTAACAATTTTCTTAATTTTTCTATTAACAATTTGGAAAATGTGAAAATTGTAGATTATGTATAATTTTGTGTAGATGTCTCTAAAATTTTCGTTTGCCTTATTCACTTTACAAAATCTAGAGATATTATTTTTTTAGTGTAAAGATGTTTTCTGATCTGGTAAAATTATCCAGAAACATATTTTAACTTTGTGTTTTATTTAATGTTCTATGATTAGAAATTGGAAAAGATATTTTGGGCATCAAATTTAAATCGTTTATTTATATTTATATGTAGAATTTTAGTTTGAGTCCAAATATCGTGTTTACTGTTTTTGGTGATTTTTCAAAGTGAGCCAAAAAACTACCAATTTTAAAACTTCCATTATAGAATCCGCAAACGTTTAAAGTTGAAATTCGACGATTCGGGATAGTTCTAGGTAACTTCGCATATGATTAGAACACAATGGTCACACGTTTTAACTTACATATGTTTGGTTCGCTTAGTATAAGTATATATGTCGGTATCGGTAGTCTAGATTCTCACGTGCGAAAGTTATTGTTCGATATTAGGATCGGTCGCGGAGACGTCCGACGCGGCGAGGACGGGCAAAGCGTTCGCGAGTTTCGACTAGTATGAGTCGAATTTTGGTGAGTGGAAGAGCATTACAAGTGGGAAATCGGACGGATGGCGTATAGCATCCCGGCTACCAGAAAATTTTGTATAAAATTTCGTGTTGCTATTTTAAACCATTTGGGACACTTGACTGCATTACAATTATATTAGTATTGTATTGATTACCATACCATATTCCATATCTAGACTTTCTTGCATTTTCGCATGTTATTGATACTTAGTTAAATACCATATTTCATGTTAAATTTCAACTTATATATTCTAATTGCCCTGCTTATATGTACGCACTTGATAAAACACTGCACAACTACCAGCGATTGCCATGTTGCACAATCACAAACGCGTATGCTACACTACATATCGTTGGTACTGCCATAACACTTAGAACCTATCATGCTATTAGTATTAGATTATCTTCATACTATTAGTAAGTAATGATTGTTGCTTACCTTGATTTTATTATGCGTTATATATGGTTGATCTTGTGAGATTGCAGTTATTATTGACGACGATATATATCAATAGTATGGGGGACTCACACACATGTTATTATTAATTATAAAGCTTGTTTTACATGTGATGATATCCGGTTATCGAGGAAGGGGGCGAAACTGATTCGGAAACACCGATGTGATATATGTTGGGTGTGATCCGATAATCGAGAAAGAGAGGAGAGATCGATTCGAATACACCGGTGTGATGCGAGGAGATTCTAGTTAGTGATATTGACACGGATTTCATGATGATTATGATTAGAATGTTGATTTCATTGCGTTCACTTTTATTCATCATATATATATATCTATATATCTATATATCTATATATTGTGATGTTATAATTTATTCACTGAGTTGGCAACTTACCTTTGTTGTGCCATAACTCCTTGCAGGACCGATCGCACAGATACCTAGCGGCGGCGTTGGCACATTATCTTTTGGGATTCTTGTTTATTTTGCCGGGTGGGTTACATGTTTAGTAATCGCCTTTTTGTGTTATATATTTTTCTTGTATCTAGTGTTACTCTATCGAGCAGGATATATATTATTATTTGACTCAGATCGAGTCAAAACTTGATCTATATTCTTTTGGGTTGAACTCATGTGGAGTCGACTATTAGCTTTACTTATGCAGTTATTTATAGTTGCTTGTGATCTTTCGCTTTCGAGCGTCGTATATTACTGCGTGATTGTAATTCCGCCGAGTGGTCGTTAGATTTAGCTCCCTTACATGGGATGCTTATATATTACTGTCATTGTACTTGTGCTTATCAGAATATTCAAGAGAGGTGCTGCCCAAAATTTTAAAACACACCTTATTCAATTTGCATACCCTTTCGAAAACTTCACCTCCAATGCATTTTTAAAACGGTTTAGATTCTGGGTTTTGACTTACTTGAATTGCGTCATCGTTTTTAGACGTTGCATGATTTAAGTGTCGGTCACTTTCGTTTCTGGGTTATGACACTCAGCAAGCCACGTGCAAACAAAACTCCTTACATAATCAATTGGTTAAACATATATTTATTTTACCATGATTTGTTTTGCATCTTCAAATGAGTGTTTAGGCTTAAAACAAGCCCACAACATAACTAATTATACTAATGCAAATAGTTTGCAAACTTGGGTTGTTTGAATGCCCAGTGATAGTTGCGTTTTATTTTATTCCTTAGAAGAAGTAAAAAACCTTTTTCAACTTATCAATATCGTTTCTATCTTCGGTACATCTTTATAGACGATCCCTTGAAAGTTATATATTTGCATAAAAAAAGTTTTATTTGATTAAAGTTACATCTTTCTATGCGTCGGTTCTTCTTAGAATTATTGCTAGGTGCCAAAAAATCGAAAAACAAAAATGGGTTTTACTTCCATAGTGCTCAAAATGGATGTAAGGGCCTAACGGGCCTTCCTGATTTCTTTTGTTGGACCAATAGCAGAAGGCTTTGCTTATCCAAAGGCCGACATTTTGCTTAAAAAAAGGGTATATTGTCAAAAAGCTCTCGGCCCGATTCAAACTTTTATAAAAAGCCCTGGATCTTTTGCATTTGTTATAAATAAACCAAGGGCCCCATTAAAACCCCTTTATACTGGTTGCATGTAATATCCAAGTTAGTTTTTGTGGTTGCAACTTGAAATTCATTCCTTCCTATTTCTATTTGTTTTCACATTCTTTTCTCTCTCACACAAACAACAACTGGAATATCCACGTAACAGGTTATGTGGTGATTTTAGCGCCATAACAAGAGCAGCTTGATTGAAGAAAAGATTTTAGGTGAAGTTTTTGATTTTCGTCCACTACTATCTTCTTACGTAAACGACTCAAAGTTACACAAATCTACCTCACCCATAATTTATATGTATCTTAACGTGCTTAACTCATTTGCCAACCAAAGTATTATTAACTAAACTCAATTAACTTATTGAAATAAATCAAGTTGAAATTGAGCCATGCGATATTAGCTGAAGCCAAGCTCGAGTTGAGTAAACATAAACCGTAGTGTATCAAATTTGAACACGGTTCTGTTGGTTCAAATAGATTTGTTTAGATCGATCTTGAAGATGCCATAGAACACATGATATGATGACACAGCAGCATAAAATATTTTACCAAATATAACAATATGAAACACACACATCTCGATAAAAAAACTTACTGATGGAGGTCTAGATCTCCCTCAGATATTGTCTTTCGTTGATCTTGCGGCCAACGGTGTCGAACGGTTGAGATTTGAGATGAGGGTTGAGCGTGTGGATCTTAATGGGTTGTTGGTTGTTGTGACGTCGGGCTACCTGTAAGGGAAGTCCCGGAATGGGAAACCATCGTAGGACCCTCCGACGATCAAGTAAGTACCGAGAAATAATGGCAGGGTAGCGGCGTATTGCAATGAGTTCGAGATACCTAAATCGTCTGGAGAAGGGGTTTATATGGCGGTCGCATAGAGTGAGCCGATGCGAGATTCTCGCCGTCCGTTACACCCCTGTGTCACGTTCGTGTTGATGGCGGGATATGCCCATTAATGGTGAGATACGCTTATTAATGGTGGATACGCTAGCGTGTGATGCGGGACGTGGATCGGCGGAAATCTCATCGTGACGAGATGCACGGGGCTGTTAGGGGGGAGATTGAGCTCCGTGCTCTTGGTTGAACAGGGAAGCCGAGAAAGCTCAGCTCGGTGGATAGCTCGGAGGCGAGTGAGAAGGCTGAGAAAACATAGCTCTGTAACAGCACAAAGACGAGCAAGGAGGCTGTGGAAGCTCGGCGGTAGGATTGCTCGGAGGTGAGCTGTTGGCTGGTTGCTAGGCGAATATAGAAAGTACTCCAGGGAGGTCTCCAAAAGATCGGATGCAACCTCAGAGGCGATGTGCCGAGAAATGTCCCCAATAAATCATACTTATTCTAGCTCCGTAGCCCCCAGGAATCTAGCAGGTTACGTGGATGACAAGTCGTCCGCAACGTATCGTGATCTGGGGAATTCCCACTTATGAGTATCATCATTAGCCCCCCACTATCGTTTCAATCTATTTATGGGTCGGGTCGAGAGTGGTCTGCTTGGTTTTCTCTGTTCAGCTTGGTGCCGAGAATTCTTCGTGGTGGATTGTCCGGGAACAACATGGTATTCGGCGGTTGCGTCTTCTCGATTTTCGAGTCTACGTGGCGTCTCACCGTGCGCCTTAATTTTCGCGCGTATCCCCGATGACGACAGTGGATCACCGAAAGGACGTCGCCATAATGGAGACGTCACTTCGTCTGTTAGGGCCGGCTATCAACCGAACTTGAGCTTTATTTACTTGGGCCATGTTAGGAGTTTGCTTACTTCGGATACGTGCGCCAGGTAGAGGCCTGTCTGTTGGTTTAATGCGAGGCTTAAGGATCCACCGTTGAGACCGAGCAGGAAGATATCCGGCGGCCTCGTGATGAGGTGTAACATTTCAGAAATATAAAATATTATTTTTGGAAATTTAATATTAAAATAATATATTTTGCGAAAACTATTCGATTTGCGAATAGGGGTTTTCGTAAAATGGTATAAGTATATACCAATATTTGAAAAATAATTGAAGATTAAAATGATTTATTTATTATAAGGATATTTATCGAATTTTGGTATTTTTATAATTAATGATATGCAAGTTTAAGTTAAATTGATTAGTGCACTACTAATCACGATTAAGCCAAATCCATATTTCTATATTTTTCCATGGTTAGTGCACCATGTCATGTGCATTTTGTTACATGTTTGTTTATTTCATTTGGTTTTATTTAAAAAAAAAAGAAATAGATGTCATGGTTGATGAGAGAGAGAGAGGAGACAAAAAGAGATATTTAGAGAGAGTGTGTGAGCTTAAGAGAGAGAGAGAGAGACCTTTGACTTCTTCCTTATTCCATTTCCTTCTCATTTATTCTTCTTCCTTCTCATTTATTCTTCTTCCTTCTTCCTTCTTCACCATCTCCTTCATTCTCCTCTAACTCCATGTATCATCTCTAATTAATCACTAAAACCGCATGCCACCTTCATTAAAAAGATGCGCACTCTCATCCTAAACCCTTTGGACCATTCAAGTTTGGATTTTGAAGACTTTGGGTAACTCAAAAATTTTCCTAAATTATCAAATGAGCTAATCCATACACTTTTAGTTAAGTATTTGTGTATAGTATATCCTAGTCTAGTTTAGAAATTGATTTAGTGAGTATTGTGATCTCGGAAATTTCCAAGTTGATGTTAAGTGGCAAATTGAGGTGTATTTGAGGTTTAGTTGTGACTACAACCCTTGTAGTGATAGAAATCCGGACCAAAACTGAGTTAGAACCCCAAGACTTGAACTTTGAATTGGCCGATATCGTATTTTGTGGAATTTGTGACGGGATATTAAGATCTGCTATGACCCGGGACCATCATAAAATAAGTTGCCATCACAGTGAGACGAGCAGGCATCTAGGAAGCTACCCTAGAAACCTGAGCCCATTTCCTTAGATTCTGGCCACCGATTTAATCCTCGTAGCCGCAATTTGCGGCCACATTGTGGTGAAATGTGTTGATTCTTGGTCGGTGACTCCCTTATCTGATAGCTAGAGCAACCCCATAAGAAAAAATTCCTAGTTTGGCCTAGGGTAAAATCTAGGAGTGAATTCTCATGTTGCTGATTTCGTGTTATGCGATTTCTGAAACTTGGTTTTTATATTTGAGTTTGGATTCCGTCGTTGGACGTTTGTACGTCAACGGACGAGAGTTATTTGGTTGATCTTGCATGCGTAAGTTATAGGTTCTAACTTATGAGCACTTCGTGTGCCGTATCGGTTTTCCGGGCTTAGTTTTAATTGCATTTCGATGCGTATTGATTGTAGGTACCTTCGCATGGACTTCTGAGACAACGAAGCACATCGACTTATACTACGCGAGGAGAATTGCAGGTGAGTAGATTTATATCTATGGGGGAAGTCGGGTGGATGGCGTATAGGACCCCCGCAACCATTGATATGGAAAGATTGTTATATAAATTATAATTTTGATAAGGGATATGCTACGAACTTACGGACATGATTAAAGGTTTTAGTAAGAGATGATGTGGTAAAAGTTGACACTAATAGATATATTGGCTTGAGAATATGATATATGTATATAAGATAACTTGACGTTGGATATTGTGATGATAGATATAGACGACTCGGATTGTTATGAGAATATGAAAAGAGAAAGTGAATCGTGCTAAGTATAAAATTGAAAAGGGACAAGTATGAGATTTATAGTGACTTGATGCGAGATCGATATCGATATGACATGAGATCGATTTTACGATATGAAATGGATATAGATGTGTTATGTGACTAATAAGATATGCCATACGAGACTTTAGATCTGTACCTTTGTTGGTGAATAGGACGATAGATTCCCTATTCTGTTTGATGACACCGTACGATGGATTACCATACGTGATGCGTTTACCAAATGTTTGATCCATGCTCATGAATTGAGGATGATGATCGAGGATATTGCGACACTTGATACTATGAGGCAGGATCGTCGACATAAAGAGATTACCTTATTATATCTCATGTTTATCTTGGATTATTCCTCATGTGATACCTATCATGTTTCCGGTCTTTAATGCTATATGATATCATTTGCTAGTACACCTGCACAATTACTGTTGATGCGCATGTTACACTTACACAGATTTGCCGGCTCACACACATTCTTCATCGGTAATTGCTATGCCACTTACACAGTAGAACTGCCATATCATGAGATTAATCTTAAACGTAAAAATATATTCATTGTTCAGTACTATCACTTGACATACTTGCATGATATACTCGATATGTTCATATTACTACTCTATATTGCATACATCGTACTTTATAGTTATATACTTGAGATGTTATTTTCATGAGATCTCTGAATTTGAGAATCGCAGTTATATTTCAAAGGGAATTATGTATTGCTTTAAAAATGCGGTTTTTCTTGATATGATATTTAGAGGCGTCCACCATGATTTTTCTTGGTTCTGAGTTATGATTATACCCGATTCGAGGAGCGGTAGGCATCGTCTGCGGGTACATGGTGGACCCGGTATGGTAGCTCGGGCCAAGAAATGATTTTTGTGGTGTAGACGATGAGCTTGGTAGTGGGAGCATTGCCTACCGGTGATAGTTTTGGGCTCGGCGGTTATCTTGAGGATACTGACTGGAGTCGTGAGATGATATGGGCCGATCCGGACTGACGGAGTCCGAGATAGTTTGGCGCGGCAGATATCTGGAGGATACCGACCGTAGTTGTGATATGGGCTGATCCGGACCGACGGAGTCCGAGATATGAGGATTTACGTGTCGATACTGGACATGGGTTTCATGATATTTCGAGTATCGGTGTTGGACACTCAGGTTCCATGATTTTGATGTGTCGTTGATGGACACACGTAGTTGATATCCTCATATATATAGAAGCATATGTTTTCATGATGTTTCGAGTGTCGGTGTGGGATACTCAGGTTCCATGATATTGTTTGTGTCGTTGATGGACATGTGGATGATATCCACATGCATACAGGAATATGATGTCGGATGTTTATTTATATATGTTATTGTATTGATCGATTGTTGACATATATGCATATGTGGTCACCCTAGATATCATAGTATTACCTTCAGGATATAGTGACCTAGGAAATCGTTGTTTTATTCGCTTTCCACCTGCTGATGTTTTCTATTCATGAGTTGGCAACTCACCCCCGTTGTACCACAGTTCTTGCAGGTTTGACCACTTGGGATTAGTTGCGGTATTGCTGGCACACAGCTTCATCCAGAGTGCTTTGCTTTGGTAGGTAGGACACATGTTGGATCGTGCCCACTCTCGTACTTTATATTCTGTTGTATTTAGATAAACTCCATCAAATCAAATCAGAAACTAGAAATTGTATATTGGTAGACCTAGTCAGACTTGGGTATTGTGTGAGACTTAGAGCGATGGGTTTATGTTCACTTCTTAAGTTTTGATGTCTTGCTTATTTATTGTTCTTTCTGGGTTGATCTTCGCCGTTAGGCGTCGTATATATATTATTGCGTGGTTGTGATTCTGCCAGTTGGCGAAGAGCTAGCTCCTGCTTGGGGATGCCTATATATTGTTGTGTATGTGGTTTTTGGATCAAAATATACAAGGGAGGTGCTGCCCAAATTTTTAAAGAAAAACATGATTCGTTATACCTATATTTCAAAACAGCACTTCCACTATTTTCCGCAGAAAGGTTTAGATTTCTGGGATTCAGCTTACTTGATTTATGTTACGCCTTTAGACGTTGCGTAATTTAAGTGCCGGTCACGTGCTAAATTACGGGTCGTGACAAAGTTGGTATCAGAGCGTTAGGTTTAACCTTAGTTTGAGTCTGGGTTTGACTATGCGGAGTCTGGGACGTAATATATATTTCGGAACATAGGCTTGACCTTACGGAACTTAGACTTGACGGGGGGTATTAGACCAGAACATTCATTTCATAGGTTGACCTTGATTGATGGAGTAGGTAGCTTGAGTAGAGTGACATACCGTACGTATGTTCCGCGGCATACTTACGATACGATACTCTACTTAAGTAACCTTAGGATGTACATATCTTGATATCTGTGATACTATTCGTTCCGATGATCATATATCCATTTGGGATCTGTTGATTTCTTTTGTTCATTTGATCTATCTTCTTCGATACCTGCTTTAGGTTCCTGTCACCATGATTTGAGCGCAGAGAGAGCTGTTGCTAGAGATGCGGTCAGAGCGAGCTCGTCACGGACGAGAGCTGACTATGATGTTTTCTGGTGACAAAAGAACATGTAGGTATAGTGTTAGTGTTGTGACCTCTCGTTTGAGGCGAGTGTTCGGTTTTTGCACCGGATGATCTGGCCATTGAGAGAGGCTGCCGGATTGAGAGGATTGTTGATATACAGCTTACCCCTGAGATCGTGATGTTGTCTACCGTGCAAACAGATGACCCAGCTGTTACTGAGATTGATGGGATGTCGCTTCTAGAGCTTATGAGATGAAATCGCTGGAGCTTTCAGGCAGAGCTGTGACAGGAGACAGCTAGTCTATCTCGAGTTGAGCGACTGATATGATTCATCAGATTTGATGTGCCGACGCAGGCTTAGTTGAGATGAAGAATTCCAGTTGAAGGATCTTACTCAGATCTAGAGTAGATCGATCAAAAGAGGACGTTGTTCGTCGGATGCTCCGATGTGAGATCGGTAAGTTGACCAGTTTCGGATAGAAGGATCTCACCCAGATGCGTTGTGAGTTGATCGAGAACGGATGAATAAAGAGTGTTCCTCCGATGATTTGGACGAGTTCCCCAGGACATGTTCGGCTAGATATCTTCTACGGAGTGGTGAAGATACCGAGTTCGTAATTTCGAGTCCGTGTGAGAAACTCCGGATTGACTGTAGCCAAGAACGAATTGCAATACGCAGAAAGCAAGAGATGACGTCGAAGTGGACGATAATAAAGATGAGTGGAACAAGAGCTTCGTGCGAGATGTTAACAAGCGGTTCTTACTCTCCGTTGATGCCAGAGGCGTTAGATACAGCCAAATTTCCAGATGGAAGCCGTGCTAAGGACACAGCTGTCCGGTTATGAGAAAAGAGTTATGAAAGAGTGCCGACCTTCGTATAGTTCGGTATAGGTGAGATCGGAAGAGACCTTGAGTAGGTTCTTTCCAGGGCACCACAGCGATAAGGATTTGCACCTAGGATCAGTTATATCGCGCATATTCAGAGGGTTAGATGCCACCGTCAGTAATGTGATGTTTGAGAGTGGTTATGTTGATTGGCCAAATGGTGATCAGAGGAGTTCCAGAGCGGGACTGTTCCGTTAGTACACCTGACCAGGTCGACGAGCAGAAGGATCGTGAGATCGTTAATCCACAAGGAAAAGGGAACCCAGAGACCGAAGACGCCATATCGTGAGCAGGAGGCAAGTAGATGATCTTGCTCTGCCAGTTTGGGCGTACCGGCATTTTTCGACATTGAAGGAGGTGTACCTCAATGTCATTTATTGCGGTTGCGTTTTGTGAACCGAGTATCACACTTTTATCGCTTGGACTTGAGTTTCGATGATTGGGTTTCATGATTTATGTTTTCGTGCACCATGGCTGCACCTACTGGAGATTTATATTTTTATGCACAGTTATTGCACTTGATTTATGTTTTATACAAGCGGTTCACCAAAGCAAGGATGAGACGTAAAGTACTCCAACCAAACCAAAACACACCTGGTACAAATAAGAGCAGGGTCAAAATAGAGAAGCAGTTCGCCAAAGCCCCGTTAATGGGGATGAAGCTGCCACCTCTCATGAGAAACACTCCCGGGGCCATATGTCTCGACGGAGAAGATGCATGCCTAAACTACTGCCTATATTATCGGAGGGTCACCCACCCCACTGAGGAATATAGTGCCTTCAAGAAGTGGTGGTAAGGATATGCTACCCATTAAAAACACTTCAAGAGAATGAAGCGCGAAACTCGTGCTCGTCAACGGTAAAATAGTGCGATAAACGTGCATGAAGAAACGACTGCCAACTGTCATATGGTTGGCACCAGTTCGGAAAAGGAAAACCTCTAAGTTTTTACCTTTGGAAGCGATTCTGAGGACGGAACATCTCTCACCCCTCTCTTCAAAGACCCCCCTTCGAAAAAGAAGAGGAGAAGAAGAACTGCGAGAATATTCAGCTGCGCAACTACAAGCTGCCCGAGAGGAATCTCGGACTTACAAACAAAGGTTCAAACAAAAAATATAAAGGGAAAGGGAAAATCCCTGAGGAAATTGCCCTTGATGAAGAAGCAGTCAAAGAGCTCGCAGCAAGGGACCCACCTAGGAAAAACAAGATAGATTACAATGTCCTAGCACATCTGAGAAAAATACCCTCGGAACTGAGCATATTTGATGCTCTCCTCTTGTCCAAAGAGGCATGAGATTCCCTGATCAAGGCATTACAAGAGCCCAATCAGTTCCAAGTTTTCTTCGCAGAAGAGAAGATGAAACATGAACTGGCATAGGTCGACACGGCTGACATTACATTCAGCGATGAAGATCTCCTCCTCGGTACGTGCGAACATAATCGTCCATTATACGCCACTGGGTACTGCCACGACATCAAGATAGGGAAAATCCTTGTCGACAACGGATCCTCCGTTAACTTTCTCAACGTAAGAGTGTTGAAGGAGATTTGCATGAACGTTCAGCACCTTACCCGAGATAAAATTACCATCTCCGGGTTCGACTCATAGTCGTCACGGACAATGGGGTCCGTAATACCGACGTTACGCTTCGGGCTGCTCGTCACTGACATTAAATTTCATGTCATTGACGCCAAGACTTGCTATAACGCTTTACTCGGAAGACCTTGGTTACACGAGTATAACGTCATTCCTTCTACACAACATCAGTGTATGAAGTATTTTAAGGATGGGTCAGAGTACACCGTCACAGGAGAGCTAAACCCGTTCTCGGTAAACGAAGTCCGAAAATACGAAGACGCAAAGTACTTCCTACCAGAATTCGAAGATACGGAAAGGTGTCATAAGCCGGAGGATAAACAGAAGTTCGTCGCCACTATCCCGATCTTTGGGAGCGATACCGATGAAGATGAAGAAATAGTCTATTCGGAGTAACCCCAGAAAGAAAACAATAAGCTCGGACCATCTACTCCTATTTTGGTCTTTGGCAGCGACTTCAAGGACGAGACCAACGCAGTGTTCTTCATCCGCCCGTCAATGTAAACCTTCGTTGGAACAGATCGGAGTCTACAAATTACAATGGCTCCGCCTCGGCATTACAAGGAACTTGATGCGCTCGATACATATAACATACATGAGCTACAAACTTTCTATGTTCCTCCTATCGAAGAGGTGAAGAGGCGATCCTCTTCTACCAATCTACGGAGACCAGAGTAGAAAAAGAAGTTTGGCATGGTGCCGATTTTGCACTCGACAGGCTTCAACCAATCTGTCCGCCAAGATACTACGTGGAAGGATTGAAAAGATTGTTAAGATGCCAAGGTGTACCCCTCGAACAAACTATTCGACAAATCCAGTTCTACAAAACGATTTGGCATATTTCCGGGACTCAGCGAAAGATGCCCAACGGGAAGATGGAGACAACTGGGTTTGGATATGTTCGTTACAAGAAATGGGAGCAAATCCATGGTTGTCACGTCGTAAACAACTCAAGTGAAGCGGAAAACACTCTTCCAAGTAGCTGCGACATCGAATCAGAGCGAGATCTCACTCTAAGAACGTTAAGTCCGTCACTTGAGGAACAAATAGACAAGTTAATAAAAGATGCTTGTCAAATGAGCCAGGACAATCACAGCCGCAAAATGGCCATTTATGAAAAGTCCAGGACGCAGCGTCTCAGTCGGCAATCGGCGGAAAAGGTAGACTATAATGCTCTTCATTCTCGGCCTACTATATGTTCTCGTGAAAGGGGAAAATCCTGTAACGGAGGCAAAAATAGGAAAAGAACGCAAATAACGTTCGAAAACAACAAAGCAGATCCAAGACGTCGTGCAGTCAAGAAAAACTCGATTGGAGCCCGTCCTTTATAAAGAAGATGAGCCGGGAATACTCTTTCCCTCAAGACAAGACAAGGAAAATATTCAACCTTGTTATGAAGCACCAAATGATGACACTTCCGGAGTTTCGGCACCCCGAACAAATAAACGAGGTCCATCATCCGGATTATTGCTCCTATCACTGAGTAATAGGTCATCCCCTTGAAGACTGCTTCACCTTCAAAGACTGGGTAAAACACCAGTATCAACAATGCATGTTTATGTTATCCGACAGCTGGAGGGTAACCCCGCCGCAAAAACACGAACCAAAAAGGACCTATACCGCCAGGATAGGATCAACTCAACATCAAAAGGGAAGCGAACTCGTACCTGCCATACGATAACATTCTCCAAAGAGGAAGGGCCCGAGACTATGAATGACCTCTACAAGTGCTTCACAAATGAAGACAAGGACAATGTAATCTCAGAGTTTCCACCAACACCAAAAGATCTGGATGATGGGACACACACCACGGTAGACAACCTAAGAAAAATTGACTTAGGGACGGAAAATGATCTGAGACCAACGTTCGTCAGTGAACTGCTATATGAAAAGCAGGTAGCCACATTAAAAGACGAGATCATGCAATATAAAGACTGCTTCGCATGGAACTATTCTGAGATGCCGGGTCTATATCCAAAAGTAGCAGTACATAAACTGGCCATATTGCCGGACATAAAGCCAATCAAACAGGCGCCGAGAAGGATGCGACTCGAACTTGAGATGAATATCAATGCTGAAATCAAGAAACTAATCGACTCCAGTTTCATCCAAGAAGTTTAATATCCCTACTGGATCGCTAACATCGTTCCAGTGATGAAGAAAAATGGGACGGTACGCATCTGCGTGGACTTTCGGTACCTCAATAAAGCTTGCCCGAAGGATGACTTCCCAGTGTCCATTACCGAGCTGATGATCGATAACACGTATACCCATGAGGTTTTTTCCTTCATGGATGGATCTTCAGGATACAACCAAATAAAAATGCATCCAGAAATTCAAAAGCACACCGCCTTTCAGACCCCATTGGGCATATTCTACTGTAAAGTGATTTCTTTCGGTTTAAAAAACGCTGGCGCTACCTATTAGAGGGCCATGACTGTTCCCCGCCGAAACACACGGAGACGCGACCGTGCGGGTCCGTCTTGCCTGAATTTCGGGGCAGATGCTAATAGGTGCTATCCGTCCACCTCTCCGAAGATGCCAAGTTGATTTATGGCACCGTATATCGAAGGTTTACACGGATGCGGCCGATGTAGCAGACTTCGTCAGATTCCCCCTCGTTGATGAGGTCTTTCTCCAGATGGTCACTTCGTGTCGTGGGTGTTTGTTTTGTTTTTGGTTGTCCGTTGATTGTATACGGAGACTAATTTATATTGTCGCCCGTAGGGTGTGGCTTAGTCCAAATCCGTATCTTTCTTAGATTTGGGTTTGGGGGTTGGGTTTAAAGATACGTTAGTCTCATTTGGGACTAAGATCAACTTAAACGTTTGTTAAGGATACGTTAGTCTAATTTTAGACTAAGACCGACTTAACGGGATCGTTTAGATCTAACAAAAGAGAATTTGGACTCTATTATTTAGTTTAGGGGCGTTGATGTCAATTAATTTAAGGACATTACGGTCCAGCATTAGTTTAAGGACATCTCGGTCCGAGGTTAAGGACATCATAGTCCGTAAGTTTAAATCAAGGTTAAGGACGTCATAGTCCGTGAGTTTAAAGACCCCACAGTCAAGGTTAAGGACGTCATAGTCCGTGAGTTTAAAGACCCCACGGTCAAGGTTAAGGATGTCATAGTCCGTGAGTTTAAATACCCCACGGTCAAGGTTAAGGACGTCATAGTCCGTGAGTTTAAAGACCCCACGGTCAAGGTTAAGGACGTCATAGTCCGTGAGTTTAAAGACCCCACGGTCAAGGTTAAGGACGTCATAGTCCGTGGGCTTAAAGACCCCACAGTTCGTAGAGTGTTTGGTTGTCAGGACCCGTCACCTCTCTGAAGACGCTGAAGGATTATAACGACAAATATCAGAGGAGTAAAGAGATGTTCCCTTGAACCGGTGTGAGTTGGTTGAAAGATCTGTAGTCCAATTTGGGACTAAGATCTATTGAAATATTCATGAGCAGATGGGCTCAGTTAATATGAGTTGAGGACTTATGTCCAATCTTAGGCTAAGTCTAATAAATGTTTAACATTTATTTTGGGCTTTGGAGCCTTTATTTGGACTTAGCCCTTTTAACAATGCTGAGCATTGATTTATATCTTGACAATGTTTTTTTTGTCTTTTATTAAATGCTGGGCATTCATCAGAGCTCTGGGTTTATTAAAGAACAATTTATTTTCTGTCAGCGCAACACGTAGTGCGCTAGGCGTTTTGCGCCAATCAAAAAGCGCAGTGCGCTATTGCCAAGTAGCGCACATGTAAGGGAAACATGTTGCACTCAGCGCTAGGCGCTAGATGACGAGCGCATGATACCAGTTTATGAGCGCTGAGCGCTAAACCATGAGCGCATTGCGCTTTCAATTTGGTGGTGTACACGTGAGTGACACGTGGTGCGTTTGGCGCTGAGCGTCAGCCCATGAGCGCAGTACGCTGTTTCAGTAGCGCAAAGCGCAAGTTGTTAATTGGCACACACGTGGTTGACACGTGGCGTATTTGGCGCTGAGCGCTGGTCCAGAGGACGCAGAAGCGCAGTTCAAGAGCGCAAGACGCATTTCAAGAGCGCAAAGCGCATCTGATCAATTTTATGATCTGGGAAACAAATTTATGTTCCTTAAAAGAGACCTTGTCTCAAGATCTAAGAACAACAGTTCTTATTTTTGCAGGAGATATTTCCAATCTCTTATATTGATGAAAGATTTTGCCTTTATAGATCCATGATCTGTGAGAAGAATTATGTTCGTCTTTTATTTTATGATGAGATCTTTTGATCTCTTTTGTGAAAGACTCTTTGTCTTGTTGATCTATGATCTTTTTAAAGAAATGAATTTTTATTTCTTACTCATGAGATGATTTCATCTCTGTATTCATCATCCTTCATTCTCACCTTGAAGAAAAAATCTTCTTGCAAGAGCTTGCTCTTTATCTTTGAGTTTCTCAAAGCTTATGGGGGGTTTCTCTGTATAAGACTTGAAGTCTTGGGGCCTTTATATAGGGCAAGCTGATCAGTTCGATCAGTTAAAGATATCTTTTCTCTAATTGATTTGGGAATTTTCCCATCGTTGGATCTTCATCCAAGGGCTTCTGTTTTACAGAAGGCAATCTTCTTGTTTTTAACAAGATTGGAAAATCTTTCCATAACAGAATTTAATTCTGATTAATTAATGATTTATCATTATTATTAGATCTTTTGATCTAACGGTGGGGAGTTTTTTACTTCCAGCGCTAGCACACCCGTGCTTTGCACGTGGTGCGCTGCTTAGAGCGCAGCGCACCTAGCGCTAGCGTACCCGTGTCTTACACGTGGTGCGCCGCGCTTACACATGGTACGCTGCTTAGAGCGCAGCACACCTAGCGCTAGCGCATCCGTGTCTTACACGTGGTGCGCTGCTTAGACCGCAGCACACTTGGCGCTGCATCTGAAGCGTTACTTCAATTTGAAATTTAAATTTCAAACAGAGTTTTGCTCTGATTGGGGAAACAAATGCCCCCCACCGTTGCGCTCATATGGCCCACATGTGAGTGCAGCGGTGGCAGTATCTGCGCCCTTGGATCAACTCAGAAGTTGAAAAGGCATTTCAATGCCTATAAATAGGACCTTTGGTCGTTTAGATGATTCTGTTCATCTTCTTCTTGTTTTCTAAGAATTTTATTCTCTCATAGAGCATAGCTCTCCATCTTAAGAAATTTCAAGAGTCAAAACTCTGCCAAAACTTCGGTAAAGATCAAATCTTTTAATAATCTAGGGTTTTACCCATTAACAGAGCCTTGCTCTTCATAGATCTTTGATCTAAAGAAAACCCTTTTAGGGTTTCATTAACAGAGCTTTTGCTCTCTTCAAATCATGAAAAAAATTTAAGAGTTTGTTCATGGATCTTGAAGATCTTAGAATTTTAATTCATATATAAAAAATTGATTTCAATTTTTCTGATGGGTTTTCCCACCATCTTTAGAGAGCCAGGCTCTTGAGGAATTTTTATTCCTTCATGATCAGAGTTTGACAAGTGTCACTCTGTCACAGAGCACTGCTCTCAAAGGGAGATTTACTCCTTTGTCCGAGGGATCTCTCATTTAATGAGAATTTTCTTGAGGAATTCCTCATTTAATTAACAGTCTCATCAAATGACGAGGCTGTTTTATTAATGATGAATTGTCATCTGGATTTTGTGGGCCCTTTTTGGTCCCTCTTCACTGCATTGCAGTGTGGTACAAATTCTAAAGTACCAAGTGTCAGCATTTAAATTAAATTATCGTACTGACAGTTGACTTTTGTCCCCTTTTTTTTTGCAGGCGACATGTCTTTCGATCCTTTTTCCCGTTTGTTCGTTCAGTGGTAGGATTCCCTGGAGCGCCTGTAGACCGGGAAGTCCTAGCATTGATCAAAGATCATGACCCGGAACATAAAAATCTTCACCTCTGGGGGACATGGTATAATCAGATTATTAAAGGTCGGCAGAGCTTTTCGTGCGCGGTACCCTCAGAGCCTATCATGGCGATCCATTACGCCGACCCACCCCCGGTGAACTATATCGTGGAAGAAGTCAACTGGACTTCGGGAAGTCTTCTTCAGCCTGCTATGGCTTCGATACCCGTTCAACCTCCAATGGCTTTGGATACCCTTGGGCGATATATTTGTCAAGGCGAGGCGTGACCATGGGGACAACCGTATATGATCGGTCTAATTCCTCGTCATCCAGCTGGTTATCTGCAATGGACCCGCTATGTTCTGTCAGCGAAGAAGTCGCAGTTGTTGCGGCTTAGGTTGTATCTCGCCATTTATGCTTCTCTCTTCCAGTATCCTACGCTTCCCTCCTGGTGGGTTAAGGCCTTTCTGGAGCAGTGGAATATTCCTACCCATACCTTCCTTTCGCTGGACCGAGAAGTATCGATCTCCTTAGAGGAATTTGCAGAGGTTTCTGGCTTACCGGTCATGGGGGAGCATTATAAGGAACTGCTTCCTACGGACGAATACGTTTTTGGTGCCAAGACAGTGATGACAGGCCTTACCCCAGAGAACGCCGTTCAACACCAATTTCCTAGTTTGATCAAAGTGTTGAATATTTATGAGGGCCTTTTCCTCGAATCTGGGAGCCGCGGGGTTAATTTCGAGGATTTCATCGCTCGTTTTCTCCATCCGGAAGTCCTGTCGAAGGAGGCTGCTAAATTCGCCACGCTTGACGACCCTTTCGGCTTAGGTTTAAACAACTTACTAAAGGCGGAGGCAGATCAGAAGAGTTTCTTCCTTCCCAACACTCCAGCTGTTTCTTTCGCGGAGGTCACAGTCCCTGGGATTGATGAGGAAACGTTTTTTCTGGGGTTTCTTGGGCTATGGCTGAGCTGGTTTGCGCTCCCGATGCACCTTCGCCGTATGAGGCCGTCTGTCTTCTATCCGGCTCACCGAATGATTATTGGGGTGAAAGTGGCTGTCGGGGTCGTCGGTTTAGCTCATTTGTATTATGGCCTTAGTCAAGCGGCGAATACTACAGAACTCGGAGTGCAGCATGTGAACTTCTCGATGCATTACTTCATGTCATGGCTCGAGCTACATGCACTTGGCATTTTTGGTATCTATAAAAGGCCTTCCTTCTATGATAGGTGCGGCTTCCCCCGGATCATGCGATTAGTCGGCGCATCTATTGTAAATCCGTCAACGCGGGAAGTTAGAGGTTTGCTCCTTTGTCCTCGCACGGTTGGAGATGGCATGACCATCGGCAAAGAGTCCGCAACAACGGTGCAGCCATTGCGGGACATTTTCAAAGATGGAGCCTCTGTTTTGAAACCTCAGGAAATCCTCCATTTATATTCTATCAAACCGGGCTTTCTAGTGTTTAGGCAAAATGATGCGGCGTTATTCATGAGATACAATCCGCATCGTTTCGCCCAACAATTGAGCAATAATCAGGGAGTCCCACTGGAGGCTTTCTTGCTAGAACCTGCTGCCACCGAAGAGGGAATGAAAAACGCGCTGCATCATTTCATGCACATCAACACGGGTTCCAACTTCTTTATCAGCGAACCGAGCTGTGTCCCGAAGGCCCTTAGTGTGTACGTGGCGTGGTACCAACATTCAATGGGCGCTGTCATCGGGGAAGAGAGGCGGCTGCTGCTCGATCGCAAAGGTGTACCCCCTGCTGGCGATCGAAACGTCCCTATGAAGCGACTGACTATTGTCCCACCTCCGCTAAGAGAAGCTGCCGTGATCGAAGTCCCGTACGACAAGCCCGAGCTACCGATACCCCGGGCTCCTGTAGAAACGGTGACTGCAGCTTCCCCCGATTCTGGCGTGGGTTCAGATATCGGGACTCGTCGCCCCAAGGTGCCCACTAAACGTAAACTTGTGCTTGCAGCGACCGGAGCTCGCTCGCAGAAGAGGAAGAAGAAGTCGATCCTCTCTGCCGACGTTGTATTTGGTCAGGAGCCTCATGCTCCGTATAATGAGGGCTTGGGCGAATATGGGACCAATGAGGGTCTATTCGTAGCGCCGAACGATACCGACCTCGAGGCTGCTATTGCAGCTTCTGTGCGATCAGCAAGCCACAAAGCGGGAATGGCCATCCTTGCGCAATCAAGTAAATATCAGTCGTACCTTTCGTCATTGCATTATATTTTTTTATCATCATGTTTTGACTGACACTTTTCCTTGTTTAACAGGCATTTCCACCGAAGAGGCTCTCGCGGCTTCCTTTAAGACTTTCGAGGAGGAGGAGAGGATTCACGCCTCGCTGTGAGTTGGTATATCTCGGCTCATTGCGTCTTCATTCTCCTTTCTTATGGACAATCTGACCCTCTCCTTATCTTATCGCATGGACTAGATTGCCAATCCCGCAAGGTGATGCGGAGATGCTTCCAGGGCCAGCCATCGAAGTCCCCGCCTCCTCAGCACTGCCGAAAGAGGCCTTACTCAAATGACCGATGACGGATGCCATAACGGCTCCAGAGGTAACCTTTGGCGCGGACGATGACGTCCTATTGATGAAGGCTTCTAGAAGATCCGCTCTCATGGCCCGAGCGGAAAGGAAGCGTAGAATGCGCGCGGCAAGGGAGCGTAGTGCCTCCTTGGCCACGGGTGTAGGTTCGAGCGCTGCTACCCCTGCCCCTACTCCTTCAGAGGATATTTCGGCTGCCTTGTCCACCGCCCACAGACAGGAAGCACGTGCTGCTCGGGAAGCAATCGGAAAACCGACTCAAGGTAACGTGACATCAGGTTCCTTTGTCAAAGTTTTAATTTTCAGGTTCTCATATATCCTATCTTGCAAGGCCGAGTCTTGCCGAGGAGGTGGTGGGTGTCGTGGCGGTAACCATCGAGCCTGAGGTAGCGGTAGGTGAGACAGCTACAATCGCCGAGCCCGAGGTAGCGGCAGGTGAGACAGCCACAATCGCTGAGCCTGATGTAGCCGCTCCTTCTCAAGAGTCGGGCACTGCTCCAATCGTCATTCTTTCCGCCTGCGGTTCTCTGTCATCTCCTGGCGTCACGAGCGTTACGACGGCTCTCGTAGAGTCAGGGGATGAGGCGATGGGAGGCGAGACCATTTTGTTGGAAGAGGGTGAGGCAGTTGCTGCATCCAGTGATGCCCTTGTCACGGTTTCGGCCAGCGACTTACCAGGTAAATTTCAGGTTATTGCTTTCTATTTTATTCTGCAATCCCTTTTCGACCTTTTCTGATAGTACTTTTGTTTCGAATGTAGCTACGGTGCGCGTTGAGGTTGTGCCACCCGAGAAAGCGTCTCCAGTTGCTGCTTTGACGGTGACCGCTCCTTTACCCTCTCTCGTACCCTCTCAAATGCTGGAAGCAGCGGATTTGTGACCCATTGGCTTCATTGTAGACAGTATACTTCGTGTACTGACATTGCATTATTATATCCTTGCAGGAGTCCTTTTTGATCACCTGTATCAGGTGCTACACCCACACTTCTCCTTTCAGTCAGAGATTGCCTCATCTAGTGGTGCTGGTGAGTACAGCCTTTAGCTAATGTCTTTTCTTTTCTATTGCGAGCAGCCAAATCGTTTCTAATTCTTCTTTGTTTTGATTGCAGCACTACAGATCGAAGGAGGAGACGAAAGAACAGTTGCACCACTGGTACTCCCGGCCTTGCCACCTGCTGTAGCCGGTATAGTAAACTCCGTTGTTCATGAGCTTCTTTTATTTCTTGAACAGTTATTTGACTATGATTTTCTTTGCAGCTGTGACACCGACTTCAGCTCCTTTTGAGTCTCAAGTCGTAATGCCAATAGGCCCCTTCTCTCGACGCCCCTCTTCTAAAGGTGTTGTGAATAGCCTGCGCATATTGATCGATCATCTCAAGGAGCTTGATGCGGAGACTCCTGCCCTTGCTGTAGATTTCGCTGCTGAGGTTAATCCCATTCTGGCGACGCTTGTGCACTTTCATAATGAAGGCGTTGTGGAGTCCTGGGTTAATCACTGCAGGGAAATTGAGGCCTGTCTGCACGAGCTCGAATTCGGACGTCCTGCTCCTGAGGTCTTGGCTGTGAACTCTCAACGGGCTGCATGGGTTGAGCAGAGCACTCCCTACTTTCGTCATCTTGAATAGGAGGCGGCCTTAAAACGTAAGGAGTGCGAAGAGATTTCAAGCGAATCTGCCCGGCTGCACGCTCAAGTTGATGCAAATGTTGCACAGTCGAAAGCTATCTTTGAAGGCCTTATGCGATGCATCTCTGACGGGCTAACACTGAGGCAGAAGCTCGACATCATCGAGCGAGATGTACAGAATCATGGGGCAGCTCAGCGGGCCGTCGAAGAGAAACTTTCGTCCTACTTGCAGCAACGAGCCCAAGCCGAAGCAGAGTTGGCCGTGGCAGCTGACCAAGAAAAGGGGCTGAGGGAAGTGCGCGAGCGGCTGATTGGACTATTGAAAGTGCTTTCCTCTCAATAATTGTTTTTGTACCATTTGTAATTTTGAATAAAATGTATCCATTTTTTTTATTTTTTCATAAGATGTATTTTGTACCCAATAGAATTTATGAATAAAAGATACATTTCTTTCGTAACGTCTTGTGTCATCTTTTTGCTTTCTCTTTTTTTTTCTTCGTTACCAGCATGTCACTTTAGTAAGCATAGCCTGCAGATGATAGAGTGAGCATTCTGTTTCGAATTCTTCAAGAGGTAGTGATGGCTTAGAAAGCAGGTTCAGATCTGCTGCCTAAGACTTTTCAACTTCATGTGCCGTGAGGGTCTCATAAAGACTTTTCTCCCTACGAGTCGAGAGGATCTCGTAGGTGTATTTTCTCCTTAGGAATCGTGAGGATTCCTAAGTGCGTTTTCTCTTGTAAGTCGTAAGGATCTTACAAGAGAGTTTTCTTCCCTACGGGTCGAGAGGACCTGTAAGTGATTGATGGTGTTGCCATTATCCGCATTTCACGGAGTCAGGAGTTGCTCTGGGCGTTTCCCACGGGGTCAAGATTGACTTTAACCATGTTCCACGGGACCAGAAATGATCTCTGGATGCTTCCCACGGGGTCATAGCCGTGTTCTGCGAGGACCAGGCTCCGCTCTGGACGTTTCCCACGGGGTCATGATTGACATAAGCCGCGTTCCACGTGACCAGGAATTTTGCTCTGGATGCTTCCCACGGGGTCATTGCCGTGTTCTGCGAGGACCAGGCTCCGCTCTGGATGCTTCCCACGGGGTCATAGCCGTGTTCTGCGAGGACCAGGATCCTTTCTGGACGTTTCCCACGGGGTCAGGATTGACTTAAGCCGCGTTCAACGTGACCAGGAATTTTGCTCTGGATGCTTCCTACGGGGGTCATAGCCATGTTCTGCGAGGACCAGGCTTCGCTCCGGATGCTTCCACGGGGTCATAGCCATGTTCTGCGAGGACCAGGATCCGCTCCGGACGTTTCCCACGGGGTCAGGATTGACATAAGCCGCGTTCCACGTAACCAGGAATTTTGCTCTGGTTGCTTCCCACGGGGTCATAGCCGTGTTCTGCGAGGACCAGGCTCCGCTCTGGATACTTCCCACGGGGTCATAGCCATGTTCTGCGAGGACCAGGATCCGCTCTGGACGTTTCCCACGGGGTCAGGATTGACATAAGCCGCGTTTCACGTGGCCAGGAATTTTGCTCTGGATGCTTCCCACGGGGTCATAGCCGTGTTCTGCGAGGACCAGGCTCTGCTCTGGATGCTTCCCACGGGGTCATAGCCGTGTTCTGCGAGGACCAGGATCCGCTCTGGACGTTTCCCACGGGATCAGGATTGACATAAGCCGCGTTCCACGTGACTAGGAATTTTGCTCTAGATGCTTCCCACGGGGTCATAGCCGTGTTCTGCGAGGACCAGGCTCCACTCTGGATGCTTCCCACGGGGTCATAGCC
Source organism: Agapanthus africanus (assembly GCA_030015575.1). NCBI lineage: Eukaryota > Viridiplantae > Streptophyta > Magnoliopsida > Asparagales > Amaryllidaceae > Agapanthus > Agapanthus africanus. The sequence goes on along the minus strand of JASDDO010000028.1, from coordinate 165,801,385 downwards.
GTGTTCTGCGAGGACCAGGCTCCGCTCTGGATGCTTCCCACGGGGTCATAGCCGTGTTCTTCGAGGACCAGGATCCGCTCTGGACGTTTCCCACGGGGTCAGGATTGACATAAGCCGCGTTCCACGTAACCAGGAATTTTGCTCTTGATGCTTCCCACGGGGTCATAGCTGTGTTCTGCGAGGACCAGGCTCTGCTCTGTACGTTTTCCATGGGGTCAGGATTGACATAAGCCGCATTCCACGTGACCAGGAATTTTTCTCTGGGTGCTTCCCACGGGGTCATAGCCGTGTTCTGCGAGGACCAGGCTCCGCTCTGGATGCTTCCCACAGGGTCATAGCCGTGTTCTGCGAGGACTAGGATCCGCTCTTTACGTTTCCCACGGGGTCAGGATTGACATAAGCCGCGTTCCACGTGACCAGGAATTTTGATTTGGATGCTTCCCACGAGGTCATAGCCGTGTTCTGCGAGGACCAGGCTCCACTTTGGACATTTCCCACGGGGTCAGGATTGACATAAGCCGCGTTCCACGTGACCAGGAAGGGTTGACTTTATCCGCATTTCACGGAGTCGGGGTTTGACTCTCGGTCATCTATGCACCGCCGAGTCATGGAACTGGGAATTGCCGCGGTTCCGCTTTACTTGATGTTGCGTCTGTTGTAATGAGACACATGTTGAGATGATCTCCAGGCTGTCTGTGAACCGTTGAGATTCGGTTTCTTCTTCTGATGGAGCCCGGGGAGGGAAGGTGTGATTCCTTCTTCGTTTGCGCCCCTGGATTGTATACAGGGATTGATGTGATATCACCTGTAGGACAAAAATTTCATTCTTTTTATCATTTTTTTAATTTCTTTCCGCGATGCTCTATCATTTCAGCTTTTATATCGCGAAGGTCGCGATTGCCCAATTATTTCGGCTATTTTTCGCGGTGCCCAATCATTTCGGCTATTTGTTCATTTTTACTCGCTGCTTTTTTATTGCGAGTTGCCCAATCATTTCGGCTATTTTTTTTATTTTTACTCGCTGCTTTTTATTGTGAGTTGCCCAATTATTTCTGCTATTTTTCATGCATATATTTTTGCTTGCTGCTTTTGTTGCAAGTTGTCCCCATCATTTCGGCTATTTCGTATGCATGTGTGGCTCGCTGGCTTTTTTGCTGCAAGCTTGGAATTAGACACCGATTTCGGCATCAGCACCGCTACAACTGGGATATTGCCAGGAGCGAATCATCATTTGCTTCCGTCGATGTCGAACAAAAGTGGCTTAGCGAACAGGGTTAGGATCCTGTCGACTAAGGTTTTTGACTTCATGCGTCGTAAGCGTCTCATAAAGGTATTTCTCTCTGCGAGTCGTGAGGATATCGTAGGTGCGTTTTCTCCTTAGGAATCGTGAGGACTCCTAAGTGTATGGCTTCTCGTAAGTCGTAAGGATCATACAAGAGTATTTTCTCCTTCTAAGTCGAGAGGACTTACAAGGGCTGTTCACCGTATAGACATATACCTAGTTAGGGAAATGCTTATTCGCGCCCGTGGATTGTATACAAGGGTCAGCATTGAGCCGCTTGTGGGGCAGCATTGGAGGTTATGGTGGCTGCTTAAGAACAGGTTCAGATCCCTGTAGCTTAAGAGTTTTGAATCTTATGAGTCGTGAGGGTCTCATAAAAGGGTTCTCCTTACGAGTCGTGAGGATCTCGTAAGTGTAGTTTCTCCTTAGGAATCGTGGGGATCCCTAAGTGTGTTGCTCCCTTATGAGTCGTAAGGATCTCACGCAGGTGGTTTCTCCTCACAAGGTTGAGAGGACCTTGCAAGTGTCTTTTAACGAGGTTATGCCCTTTCGGGTTTTCACAAAAACTCGCCGGTAGCCCTGCTGTTTTTACTCACGGAGCCCTTTCGGGTTTTCATCCATGCCCATTTTGCTTATGGACATACCTTTTTTCTCTTTTTTTTTATTCTCTTTTTTTTGTGTCAGCCTTGAGATGCTGCAATCCACAGTAGTTTATCGACGTCTCGGTCAACAGCTAATTTTAGGACATAGTGGTCCATCGTTAGTTTAAGGACGTTTCGGTCCGACGCCAGTTTTAGGACATAGTGGTCCATTGTTAGTTTTAGGACATTTCGGTCCGTCTTTAGTTTAAGGACGTTTCGGTCCGAAAACCGGCTACTACTTATAGAGTTTTGGGCTTAGGAAGATAGCGAGCGGACATAGGCGTCATCATCTATCGTTGACCTAGGCCGTGACTCGTCAGGCGTAGTATTTCTTTAGGAAGCGACCGTTTATTGGCCTAAAAGGTCTTTCACCATGCATGTCCATGAGTAGGTAGGCCCCATCCTGGTAAACTTTATCTATGATATACGGGCCTTCATAATTCGGCTCGAATTTCCCCCGTTTAGCACGATTAGGGATCATAGGTCTTTTGACTACTAGCACGAGCTCGCCTTGGCGGAACGTTCTCGGCCTAGTCAATTTTTCATATGAGCACGTCATCTTTGCTTTACAAGCTTCCAGATTTTGTTGCGCCATGAGCCGGGTTTCATCAAGGGCATCGAGCTCCTCAAGCCAAAGGTGAGCATTCTCTTCGTCCGTTAGCTCGTAATGAACCGCCACTCATAGAGAAGGAAACTCTATCTCAAGAGGGAGTACCGCTTCTGTGCCGAATACCAAAGCATACGACGTTGTGTTTGTGGCCATTTTGAACGTAGTTCGATACGCCCAAAGAGCTTCATGCAGTCTCTCGTGCCAGTCCCTCTTATTTCGAGACACCGTATTTTTCACGATCTTCGTCAATGTTTTGTTAAAAGCCTCAGCTAGACCGTTAGGTCGGAGATTATAGGCTGATGGATATCTCCAGTCTATGTTATGTTGTTGTGCGAAGCAGCTGATTTTGTGGCTTCTATAGGCTGGTCCGTTATCGGAGATAATCCGTCGCGGAGTGCCAAACCGATAAATGACGTGTGTCTTGAAGAAATGGAGAATATTCTCCGTCTTCTCCTCCCTCAGCGGTATTGCTTCTGCCCACTTAGAAAAGTAATCGGTCGTCGCTAAAATGAATCGATGTCCTCTGGACGATGCTGGCTCGATGGGCCCGATTATGTCGGTTCCCCACATTTCGAACGGCCAGCTAGCCACTGTTGGGTGTAGTGGATTTGGATGCTGATGGATGAAGTCCCTGTGAATCTGGCACGAGTGGCATTGCTTTGCGTATTCGAGACAGTCTTGGATCATCGTGGGCCAATAGTAGCCCATCCTTTTGATCTTCAGTTTCATCTTCGTCCCTGCTTGATGAGGACCGCAAAGTCCGTCGTGAGTTTCTTGGACGACTCTCCTTGCCTCTTCTGGTCCAAGGCATCTTAACCACAGAGAATCAAATGATCTCTTATACAAAGTATCATTGACGAGAGCAAAAGACAGAGCTCGTTTCATAAGCTGATGTCTTGAGGACGCATCTTCAGGTGTTCGATGGGATTTGAAGTAGTCTATAAAGACTTTTCTCCAATCCGTAACCTTTTCCTGGTCTTTTATTTGTAGAGTCGTTTGCTCGGTCGCTCTCTTCTCTTCAGGCGACTCCGGAGCTATTTTTGCCGGTGCAAGAACCCGACGGCCCTGCACAATGATTCTCACGTCATCGAGGCTCTCGTCAGCCAGTTCTTTAGCGAGCTTGGCTAGTGCATCCGCCTTTCTATTTTCCGCACGCGGTATACTTTCCAGCGTGTGGGAGGGGATTTGAGTCAGTAATTGCTGCACTCTCTCGCCGTACTTTACCAGCTCTGGCTTGCACGTTTGATAATCGCCATTTACTTGACTAACGATCAGCTGGGAGTCTCCGTATATGAGGAGGTTTTCGATTCCCATGTCGACAGCGATCTCGAGACCTGCTATCAAAGCTTCGTATTCGGCCTCATTATTCGTCCTCGGCTCTGTTAAGGAGAAGGCAAAGCGCATTATCCTTCCTTGTGGAGTCACGAAGATGAAGCCTACCCCATATTTGATTATGGGCGTGCTTTGTTTGCGCTTCTTCATGGAAGACGCTCCATCAAAATAGAGTTCCCACCGGGTATCATCTCCGTTGATCGTGTCAAATGCGTGTTCATTTGGCAATTCGCAGTTCAAGGGAGAGTCAGCAGATATCGGATGCTCAGCGAGGAAGTCAGCGATGGCCTGGCCTTTCACTGCCTTAAGAGGCCGATAAGTTATCGAGAACTCCATCAAGAGCAAGGCCCATTTAGCGAGTCGTCCTGTTAATATGGCCTTCGACATCAAATATTTGAGATGATCCACTTTTGATATGAGATGGATCTCATGTGCCAATGCATAGTGTCTGAGCTTTGTTATCGCAGAGATCAACGCCAAGCAGTGTTTTTCAATGGGGGAGTAATTGCTTTCTGCCCCCAGTAGAACTCGACTCAAGTAGTAGAGGGCTCTCTCTTTCCCTTGATCGTTCTCTTGTGCCCACAGCGCGCCTAGAGAACCTTCGAGGGCTGTTGTATACAGAATGAGAGGCTTTCCTTTAACGAGAGCGGCCAGCACTGGCGGATTCTGCAGGTACTGCATGATTTCGTCCAGTGCGCTTTGGCATTTGTGATCCTAGACGAACGGGGTTCCCTTTTTCATCAAGTGACTGTAGGGGCGGCACTTGCCGGAAAGATTGGCTATGAATCGCCGGATATATGCAAGCTTTCCTTGAAGAGATCGCAGCTGCTTGAGGGTCTTTGGCGGGGGAATTTCTATGATCGCCTTGATCTTCGACGAGTCTATCTCGATGCCTCGGTGTCGGACGATGAATCCCAGGAACTTGCCTGAGGAAACCCGGAACGCGCATTTGAGAGGGTTCATCTTCAAGTTGTATTTTCGAAGGCGCTGAAACACGATCTTCAGATGCTCTAAATGTTCTTCGTATGATTTGCTTTTAACTACGAGGTCGTCGATATAGTATTCGACGATTTCATGTATGAGGTCGTCGAAAATCTTCGTCATGGCCCTCTGATAGGTGGCACCAGCGTTCTTTAGACCGAACGGCATCAGCTTGTAACAAAATATGCCCAAAGGGGTCTGGAAAGCGGTGTGCTTCTGGTCCTCGGGATGCATCTTTATCTAATTGTATCCTGATGATCCGTCCATGAAGGAGAAAACTTCGTGAGTGGACGTACTATCTATCATCAGCTTAGTGACTGGTACTGAGAAGTCATCCTTTGGGCAAGCTTTGTTGAGATCCCGAAATTCTATACAGATGCGTACTGTCCCATTTTTCTTCATTACTGGAACAATGTTGGCGATCCAGTCGGGGTACTGACTCTCTTGGATGAAGCCAGAGTCAATTAGCTTCTTGACCTCGGCGTTGATGCTCATCTCAAGCTCAAACCGCATTCTCCTCGGTGCTTGTTTGATTGGCTTGACGTCCGGGGATATTGCCAATTTGTGGACAGCAATCTCTGGATCTAGTCCTGGCATCTCGGAATAGTTCTATGCGAAACAATCTCTATGCTGCATAAGCACGTCCTTTACCGTAGCCACCCTTTCTTCAGACAACAGCTCATTGACGAATGTCGGTCGCGGGTCACTTGTCGTCCCCAAATCAATTTTCTTATGGTTATCTGCGGTAGTATGTATTCCATCTTCCATCTCTTTTAGTGCCGGTGGAAACTCTAATATCATTTCGCCATCATCGTTTTCGAAGCACCAGGGGAGGTCATCCGTATTCTCGGGCTCTTCTTCTGACAGCGTTACCACGTGGCAGGTACGAGATCGCTTCCAAGACCGATGTTGATCTGGTTCTGCTCTCATGGTCTTCGGTTCATGCTTCTGCGGCGGGGTTATTCTCCAAATGCTGGATAGAGCGAACCTGCCTTGTTGATATTGGTCTTCGACCCAATTCTTGAATGTGAAGCAGTCTTCAATAGGATGTCCTATTGCCCTGTGATAGGAGCAATAGTCCGGGTGAGAGACTTCGCCTGCTTTCTCGGGGTGCTTGGACTCCGGGAGGGTAATCATTTGATGTTTTATGGCAAGATCAAGTATCTTCTTTGTCTTGTCTTAGGCAAAAGAGTACGCTCGACCCATCTTCTTTATAAGAAAAGAATCCTGGTTGCTCGATTCTCAATCGCGTGGCTTCTTGGACCCGCTTTGTCGCTGTCGAACGCCTTTCCCGTTCTTTGGTTTATTTCTGCCTCTGCGTCGGGCCTTTTGTACAACGGGTTGACTAGGAGGAGCATTTTCATTTTTCACAGCCTGTTGAAGGAGGCGTTGCATCCTGGCTTTCTCATAGATGTCCATTTCGCGATTATGGTCGTCTTGAACCTTTTAACCCGCTTCCCTTATAAGCTTGTCCGTTTGTTCTTCAAACGACGGACTTGGCATTTTCATGGCGGGAGCTCGTTCTGGTTCAGGGTTAGCATCTTCCCACAGAGCATCTCCTTCTTCATCAAAGTCATGTATGACGTAGCAGTCACGGAATAGCTCCCGTTTCTTGGATCGAACATATCCAAGCCCGATCGTTTCCATCTTCCCGTTGGGCAACTTTCGTTGAGTTCCGGGAACGTTCCAGATCTTGTTATAGAACCGTGCTTGTCGAGCAGTTTGCTTAAGGGGTACACCTTGCCATCTCAAGAGTCTCTTTATTCCGTTCGTGTAATATCTGGGTAAACGGATGGGCTGGAGCTTGTCAAGTGTAGAATCCGCACCATGCCAAATTTCTTTCTCCACTTTGGTTTCCCCGGATCGGTAGAATAGGATCGCCTTTTCACCTTTTCGCCTGGGAGGGACGTAGAATGTCTGCAGTTCTTCCACACTGTAGGTATCAAGCGCATTTAGCTCTTTATGATGCTTTGGCGGAACCATGGCAACTTGCAAACTTTGATCTTCATCAGCGAAGGCTTGTATTGATGGCCGAGCAGAGAATACGGCATTGACCTCATCTTCCAAGTCGCTGCCGAAGATCAACATAGGAGTGGACGGTCCCGGCTTGTTGCACTGGGGCGGACCTGAATAAACTATTTCTTCCTCCTCCTCGGTATCACTCCCGAAGACCGGAATAGTGGTGATAGCTTTATTCTTCGGTTTGTGACATCTTTCCGTGTCCTCAAAATCTGGTAAGAAGTATTTTTCGTCTTCGTACTTGCGGACTTCGTTCACGGAGAATGGGTTCAGCTCTCCTGTTACGGTATACTCGAGACCATCCTTGAAATACTTCATACACTGATGTTGTGTAGAAGGGATGATATTGTACTTGTGTAACCAAGGTCGGTCGAGCAAAGCGTTATAGCAGGTCTTAGCATCAATGACGTGGAACTTGATGTCCGTGACGAGCAGACCAAACCGTAGTGTCAATATTATAGACCTAAGCGTCTGTGATGACTGGGAATCAAACCCGGAAATGGTGATTTTATCACGAGCGAGGTGCTGAACGCTCATGCAGATTTCTCTCAACACTCTCACATTAAGGAGATTGACGGAGGACCCATTATCAACCAGGATTTTGCCTATCTTGATGTCATGACAGTATCCGGAGATATATAGGGGACGGCTATGCTCACACGTCCCGAGGAGAAGATCTTCATCGCCGAAGGTAATATCGGTTGTGTGCACTTCTTCTAACTCGTCCTTCATCTTTTCTTCGGCGAGGAAAACTTGGAATTGTTCAGGCTCTTGTAGTGCCTTGATCAGCGAATCTCTCGCCTCTTTGGATAGCAGAAGGGCGTCGAGAATACTGAGCTGCGAGGGTATCTTCCTCAGGTGTGCCAGAACGTTGTAATCCACCTTGCTTTTCTTGGGCGGGTCCTTGGCTGCCAGCTCTTCGACGACTCGATCATCGAGGGCGATTTCTTCAGGGATCTTTTCTTTCCCCTTATCCTTTTTGCTAGAACCTTTGTTCGCAGGTCCGAGATTCTTTTCAGGTAATGTGCGATTGCGCAGCTGAATGATTTTGCAGTTTTTTGGTTCTTCCTCTTTTCCTGAGGTAGATTCTTTGATGAGAGGGCCGAGAGTCATTTTTTCGTCAGAGTCGCTCCCGAAGGTGAGAACTCGCGATCCCCCGGCATCAACCATGTGACAGTTGCCGGTAGTTCTTTTACGCTCCTCGGTCGTATTTCTTTGCACCCGACGAGTTTTGCGTTTCATCCGCTTGAAATGTTGCCGGTGAGCAACATATCCCTGCCACCATCTTTTAAAAGCGTTGCACTCTTCGGTGGGGTGCGCAATCTTTCGATGATATAAGCAGTAGCTAGGATGTATATCCGCTTCACTTAAAGTATTTCCTTCGGAGGGTGGCAGCTTCATTCCCATTGATATGGCTTTAGCGAACCTTTTCCTTGTCTTGAACCTATTTTTAATTGCGACGGATGTACTTTGATCTGGCGGGAGTGTTTTAACCTTTTTGTCCAATCGCCGACGTTTGGCCTTTTTGAATATGGCCATCTCACGCTCTCGAGCAGCTTTGCTTTTAAGAAGTGCCTCGTCCAGGAATGCATCAATCATTTCGTCTGATGGCCCTAAAAGTTCTGGCTCAGGATTTGCCCCCAGTTTCTCTGTATAAGGAGTTTCTCACTCGTCTATCGACGAGTGAGAGATCATATGGCAATTTGCCACATAATCTTCAGATTCATTCGACGAGTCTTCTCCATTGTCATCATCTCCGTCCTCAAGGACGTGGTTGAGAAATTCTTGGAGTGTGACTGGGGTCTGCGCCTTCTGGTTATATTCTTCCAGCGCGTCAATCTGTTTTTGCAGGTCCGTGCGTTTGTCACCAGGCTTCACGGGCTTTTTGGTCTTCTTCTTCTTCTTCGAAGATTTTGACGGTTGGGTGTGAGTGCTTTGGCTATCACCACCAATCTTTGGGGTTGGGCATAGCTTCAGTATTCCCTCGATGATCTCGGGTTCCAGTGGATTTTTCCACCTGATCGCCGGGCATGTTTGGAGACCCTTCAGTATTCTTTTTGTCTTGGCTGAAAGAGCGACCTCCCATGAAGCTTCTTCTATGAAGGAGCATGATGCCCCCGGTGTGTCCGTCTTCTTAGGAGCGTGTGGCTGTGGTAGGTTCACCTTCCAATTCTCGGACAGGGTAAATTTGCCCTGTTGGTATTGATCTTCGATCCAGCCCTTGAAGACGAAGCAATCATCAATTAAATGGCTTACCATTTGATGGTAGGGGAAATAATTGGGACTATTAGCCTCGCCAGGTTGCAACGGTCATTTTGGATTCGGCAGATTGATGAGCCTGTTGCGCACCGCCAATTCGAACAATCTCATCGTTTTGTCCCGGGGGAACGAATAAGGGCGCTTCATTTTCTCATTATAGTATCGCCGTCTTTCCTCTAGGCGATCCGTTAATTTTGGACCACTGGGCTGCTGTTGAGTATTCGCAACGAATGTCGCCTTCCCTTTACCCTTTCCTTTTCGCGGCTCCGTCTTTGGAGGAGACGGTCTATGACCCATCTGGTCTATCTGGGCCAGTTTGTCGATCAAGGCTTGGAACGTGGTCGGCTTGAAGAACATCATAAATTGGGAAATAGTCGCTTGAGGGTCGAGAGTGCCCACGAACATGCCCACTGCAGGCGCTTCTTCGATGCGCTGCTCGCATTTTGACCATAAATTTCGCCATCGTATTGCGTATTGTACCCAAGTTTCGCCCGGCTTCACCCTGGCGTTGATCAATGTCGTTATTGGGGTGCGTTCACTAGCACTCGCGAAACGCTGGGTGAAAAGTAGCTCCATCTCTGCAAAAGTCTTGACGGAGTCATTTGGAAGTTCAAAATACCACTCAAATGCCGTCTCCGACTGGCTACCAACAAACTGGCGGAGCAGAAGTTTATCATCACCCCCGGTGTTGCCGCACAAGGCTCTGAATTGAGCGACGTGCTGATGCGGATTTCTCGTCCCTTTATATACATGAAATTTAGGGATCGTATATCCCGGCGGGTACTTTATTTGGTCATACCATCCTGGATAAGGTCGTCCAGTCTTAACGATTTGTCCAGCCGCTTCGTTCTCCTGGTGATCTCGTATCTGCTGGGCGATGTAGTCATCCAAGGCGGCCTTAGAGATTGTCTCTTCTTTGTCTGCTGAAAGAGCCTGAGGAGGGTTCGATGTCTCCCCTCTGTCGTCTTCAATGATGATCGGGGGGTCTTCAGCTGGAGGTTTTGGCTGTAACATCATCCCAGCCATGTCTTGGAACAAGAGAGCCATTCGTTTTATATTGGCTGCCTGTTCCGCAGCCTCTTTTTCTTTCCTCTCGAGCATTCTTCGGAGGAACTTGGTATCAGTTTCTTGTTCTCGAAGTTGCTCCGAGATCTCTGGATTTTCTTTTGGCCCAGTTAGTGCGGCCATTGCAGTCAGCATCTCCTGAAGTTTCTGTTGCTGTTGTTCATAGGCCTTCGTTATCGATCGGGTAAGCGGTCGATGACCCATAGAAACACAGCTTTCTTCTTTCTCGGAAGCCATATAAACGGTGTGTATTACCATGCCCCCGGACTTAGGATGTTTAGATTCGACATCTTTGCGGCTTGCCGCATTCACGGGGGCTTTCTCTGGCCTCATTCTCTTTTGAGCGGTTGACGTTGAGGGAGCCGTTGCAGCGGGCACCCAGACGGATGACGTCTTCTGTGGTACCATGAGATGGCTCTTTTCTTGTTGAACTTTGTGCTTTTTTGGACGGCGAGAGTAGTTCTGGTTAATCACCGATTCCTGGACCTGTCGCCAGACTTTATAAATTTTGGAGGACGGCCGCTGAGGGGGCTGCTCCGGCTTATTTTCTGTAGTAATCTCCATAGGTGGAGGAGATCTCTTCAGCACGGCGGTCGGAGCGTTCTTGCGAACCCTCCTAAGCGGTTCAAAGCTTTTCTTAGTCGGAACAGCAGCATTGATTTCCACCATAGGAGCTGGCGGAGTTAGCCCAGAGGGGGAGTTGCCCCCGGCCTTCCTTACTCGGCGCCAATGGCGATGTCGAGCCTTTCGTGCTGATGGGATTGTCTCAGCTGTAGGGGTGACTTCGTCATGCCCCTATCTTGACGAAGGGTTGTCGCTGGTGCCAGCTTTTTGAAGACTGGCGCCAGCTTTTTGAAGACTGGCGTTTGCCGAGAAGTAATGTCCAACATATCGAATACAGACCTCTGGGAAGAGGTGACTTCGCCTGGAGCGGGAGCCGAAGTGGCCAGCCTTGTGAAGACTGACTTCTTATCAGGAGAAGCCTTTCCAATGATTTCGTCCGCTTGAGCCGGGATGGCTATCCGCTTTGGGACAGCTGCTTTAGGTATCGCGGGCTTGTTAGCGTTTTGGCCCAGTCTGCTGAAAACTGAGGCAGTGGAGTTGAGCGACCAGTTGAGAGGGGCCGCGGCGATGTTAAGTCGATCAAAGACCGACTTCTTTGGGGATTCTTGCGGCAGCATCGGGGCATTGAAGCTCATGGGTGGGATCATAGTCCCAAAGAACAGTCCAGTGGTGGCCTGAGTTGCTTGGTCCACCGGCATTGTGAACAGGGAGGCCGCCTGGGACCAGTAAGTTACACCTCCAGATGAGGCGGAACGGGAGTTGCAGTTGCAGCTGGAGCATTTTGTGCAGGTAGATGCCATTGATCTTTCGTTTTCTGCACCGAGCAAGACACCAAATCTTAGTACCTCGAATCCAAGGGTAACCATATTAAACCGCGATTCGTTCGCGAACACGACACACGAAGTGTGGAGTGGAAAGAGGAAAATGTCCCACCGGGCATGCCAGAATCTGTTCCCCGCCGAAACACACGGAGACGTGACCGCGCGGGTCCGTCTTGCCTGAATTTCGGGGCAGATGCTAATAGGTGCTATCCGTCCACCTCTCCGAAGATGCCAAGTTGATTTATGGCACCATATATCGAAGGTTTACAACGATGCGGCTGATGTAGCAGACTTCGTCAGATTCCCCCTCGTTGATGAGGTTTTTATTTATTGTGGGGACGCTCTTCCCTGCAGGCGCAAGCCCCTGCAGTTAATTACGCTACCGCATCGCGGTAACAACTTTCTCCTTCTCCAGATGGTCACTTCGTGTCGTGGGTGTTTGTTTTGTTTTTGGTTGCCCGTGGATTGTATATGGAGACTAATTTATGTTGTCGCCCGTAGGGCGTGGATTAGTCCAAATCCGTATCTTTCTTAGATTTGGGTTTGGGGGTTGGGTTTAAGAATACGTTAGTCTCATTTGGGACTAAGATCAACTTAAACGTTTGTTAAGGATACGTTAGTCTAATTTTAGACTAAGATCGACTTAACGGGATCGTTTAGATCCAACAAAAGAGCATTTGGACTCTATTGTTTAGTTTAGGGACATTGCGGTCGATTAGTTTAAGGACATTACGGTCCAGCGTTAGTTTAAGGACATCTCGGTCCAAGGTTAAGGACATCATAGTCCGTGAGTTTAAAGACCTCACAGTCAAGGTTAAGGACGTCATAGTCCGTGAGTTTAAAGACCTCACAGTCAAGGTTAAGGACGTCATAGTCCGTGAGTTTAAAGACCCCACAGTCAAACTGTAAATCCCCGTTCCCATCTTAATAAAAGTTTTCTATTTTCCTAATTCCCCGAGCTTCTTTTCTTTTCCCGCGTACTTTTGTAAGGAATTGGTTGAGTAAGATTAGTGTTTAAATTCTTTTAAACCCTTATAAAACAATCGAAGATCAAGCCTAAATTATAATTCAAAACAAAATAAATTAACTTCTTTTTAACTCAGCCCAACAAAACTTTCCCTAAAACCTAAATGTTACTAATCAAATCCTAACCCAAACTACACTTAAACCCTAAGCCCACCCAACAAAAATTAAAAAGAATTTAATTAATAAAACCTAAACCTAAGCCCATCACCTAGCCAGCCCACTCACCATTTTTTTTAATAAATCCTTTAATTATTTCCCCGGCCCGTTCTCCCTTCAGCCCACAAAATTTTTAATAAGAAAATTTTATAAAAAAAAACCCCCAAGCCCACTCCTTCGGCCCGCCTCCTCATTTCACCCGACCCGCTACTGTTCTTCTCCTTTCCCTCCAACGGTAACTTTCCCCCATTTCCCGCTCGCGAACGCCTCCTCCGTCGCAGCTCGAGCCCATGCCCACGCCTCCGTTGACGCGACGCTACACCACGACTCCAACCCTCATTCTTTTCCTCACATCCTCACCTCTCTCTTCTCCTTCATTTTCAACTTTTCCCCACTCCTCTCCACTCACAAAAACCCACCAAGCTCCCATTATCCCTCACTTCACCGCCGCCGACGACGTCGACAACCCTCGGCAACCCCTCAGCGACTCCTCGCCAACTCCTCCTTCACCAACATAACTCCCCTACAACTCCACCATCCATCAACCAACCCCTGCACACCCACCACTGCACCGAGCTCAGCCACCTTGCACCGTCGACGCCGGCGAACTCCCCACCACATCGTCGACCACCCTACGACCTTCTCGTCATCTGCATCATCACCCACACCCCTACACCTGCACAACCGAGTCTCTCTCTCTCTCTCTCTCTCTTTCCCTCCAAGACTGCCAACCTTAAATCGATATCCCCTCGCTGCGAACTCACTGTTGCTCTCCGCCGGAGCACCGTCGTCGACCCCAGCAAGTCCCAGGCTAACCACAGAGCACCACCACCGCTTCCAGCAAGCACTTGAAGGCTCCAGGCAACTCCGACGCAAATTCCGCATCTCGAGCCAAGCTCGCGTAATCCGTTTCACGGCGTACATCACGCGTTCATGACGCCGCTGCTGCCGTGCGACCCCGAGACGTTTCCAGGCAAGTATTTTACTTGCTACATGCTAAGATAATTATGATACAAACTTAAATCATTTAGTTTATAAATTACCGATTCCCGATGTATTATGCGACCTATGTGTTCGATGCTAGACCCCAATGAAAATACCTGTTTAATTTGACGGAAATTGATGTTTTCTGTTGGCCCATATGATGAAGAATAACGTGTATGAATCTCACTGGAAAATACGATTGTTAGTGACTAAAATTGATACCCCCAAATATGCCGATAAAACTAGAATTTTTCCGTATCTGAAAACGATTAAAATCGTAAATTATGTACATACTGGAATGATACGTTCGAGGGCTTAAATCGAAGACGACTCGACGAACTTTAACTCTATGTAAACTTCTAATGATTCCTGTCCTGTAACTGCGATGATATTTAGATCGGAGAGCGACTCTGGACTGCAGTCCAGAGCAACTCTAATTATTGTGTACTGTCCCAAAATGTGTGTCACTGTGTTTCCTGAAGTCGTATGTTACGGAACTCAGCAGTAGATTAAATATAATTCTGTTATCTAAACAAAACAAGTGGTTCCATTCCGTTTCATTGCCATTTGCTATTTTAAACTGTAAATAAAAGGGCAGAACGTAGAACTGTCCAGAACAGATTCAGAAGTGATATACTGATATTAAACTGTGTGTAACTTTCAACGTACAGATGCGATTGAGGATCCGTCTATTGCGTTGAATACTCTATTGAAAACCCTAGATTTCATTCAACTGTAGTATCGCTAAAATCTGAACCCAACTGGGTGCAATTCGTGCCGCGAAACGGACATTCAGTTCTGAAACTGAATTTCCAGCCGCGAGCACTTAAAATGAAACAGCTGCATCTTGGAAACCGAAATCCCGATTGAACTGAAACTAATTTTGATGAATTGCTGACTGAGTGTTCTATTTATCTTACTTGTATCATTTTGTTGAATTCTTAACATATGAATTTATGCAATTTTTGTAAGATAATGACATGCATATTGATTCATAATACATTTAGCTTAACGATGACATACATATATATATCATACCCCATTTGCCATATACTTAGTGTTAGTGCGTGTTAGAGTTAGTGGACATTGCATTATCGCGCGTGGTTGATATTGGTTTAGTAGTGACGAGTACACCAATGAGAAGTGAATATTCGTGACAGTGATTGATACAGTGAGCAGTGATAAAACCGTGTCATTGGTATACTTGTACACGACTGAATCAAGATCACAAATAGTGTAAACCTGGGGATAAAGGGGAAATCGAAGTGGAAAGAGAATCGTATTTAGAGGGACCGTGTTTTAGAGGATGATCATTCGAGCGGTGATATATATATTAGGTAGGATCTAGCGATCCGGCTGACAGGGTTATATCCTGGGCATGTGGGCCGTTGTCTCGGGTATGTACGAGACTCCTGTTAAACATGATCCTCCTTCCACTATACGATTTCAAACATGACTTAGAGACTGATAGGGACACAGATCATATTGTGCATCATATAGTGATATAGTGATTACTCGTATTGTACTTTCACCAGTATTACCTCTTTTACCTGTTTCATCTTATTATAATAGTATTGTTATTGTGTCGCTCGGACGACCCGAGTATGCATGCTCAGATTCCGTGGGAGGACCAGCACAGGAGACAGATCTACCTTTCGAGTTCACGGAGATATAGTCTGGTGTACTTCCTATCTTTACTGCTTTCCATAAAAGTGATCGTGAGATTGAACTTGGTTAGTAATTGTTCTTGTTATCTGTAATTTGTGAACAATGGATTTTAATGTAATAAATTAGTGATGTGATTCCTTTACTACTGTGCTTTATTTACCGATTACCATGTAATGCTAGAAGCCGAAGTGTGACTACGGCGGGATGATTCCTTGACCGTAGGAGCATGGCTGGCCTAGTCATTCATCGTTTTCCGTATTTTGGGAAGCGGGGCATGACATGGTTTAGTTGGTATCAGAGCCGTGTTTAGTATCAAGAGATAACATTAACTATACTGTATTACGTTATTCTCGTTTCACTACTCTTGATTTTCATCATTGAATCTGATCTTATCCTTTTGAATCTTCCAGTGATATGACGTCCCCGAACGACCCCTCCTCGAACTCCAGCTCTCAGGACCGCACGGAAAGAATACTTAGTGCACTGGCCACTCTCGCGGAAGCTCAGGAGAGGAAGACAGATTTACTCGCTGAGGGACTCAGGGCGATTACCGCCGCAGGAGGACCCTCCGCACTCATTACCGCCCCAGAGGGCGCTACTCCACCAGCTTATCATGCTAGGGCTGGTACCGTATCAGACTTCCGACGGTTACATCCAGCTGCATTCACAGGGCTAGCTGAACCCCTTGAGGCTGAGCAATGGCTGGTGAACATGGAGAATTTATTGACAGTCGCCAGGGTTCCAGAGGAAGATAGGGTGGACGTGATAAAGATACAATTAGAAGACGAAGCCCGTACATGGTGGTCGGTGGAAGAAAGCAGACTTGACGGGCCGATTGAATGGAGCAAGTTTAAGGAGTGCTTCCTAGATCATTATTTCCCTTCCACAGCCAAGGCAGAAATGGAGGAAAAATTTATTCTTTTGAAGCAGAATGGGCGCCCAGTGGACGTATATGCGGCAGAGTTCAACCATCTGAGCCGCTTTGCTCCATACATGGTCGAATCATAGGCCACCAGAGCCAGACGCTTCCTTCAAGGGTTAGATTTCGAGTTGCAGCAGTTGATTGCATCGTTGGATTTGCAGACTTTCGCACAGGTACTCAACGCGGCGAGAGTTCAGGAGCAATTGATTAACAAGTTCAGGAGACCCCCAATAGTTCCAGCACGTACCCACGCGCCTTCTCGAGGAGCCATACCGGTTCACAGGCCAGGAACGTCACAAATGAAGCGTCCGTTCGTACCACAGCATCGCCCCCAGAGACAGGGCGTAGTTTGCAGCTATTGCGGTAGAGGTGGGCATACCCAGAAGGACTGTCGCCGTGTCAAGGGACAGTGCTTGATTTGCGGGTCCAGTCGGCACAAGATTTACAGTTGCCCTGAGCGAGCAGAGATACAGGGAGGTTCTGGACCGCCACAGCAGAGGCCGCAGGAGCAGAGGCAACCCTTTACAGGTCGCGGTCAGGGACGGGCTTTCACCTTGACCGCCGAGCAGGCAGAGGCGTCAGGAGACGTGGTTACAGGTACTCTGCTCGTACATTCCTTGCCAGCTAGAGTACTATTTGATTCTGGAGCATCGCATTGTTTCTTGTCTGAGCATTTCATTGATACACACTCAATACCACATGAACCACTAACCAAGGGATGGGAAATTCATACGGGTAATGGCATTATAATATCTAGTCGAGAATGTAGATTATGCC
Organism: Agapanthus africanus; assembly: GCA_030015575.1. Taxonomy (NCBI): domain Eukaryota; kingdom Viridiplantae; phylum Streptophyta; class Magnoliopsida; order Asparagales; family Amaryllidaceae; genus Agapanthus; species Agapanthus africanus. The sequence continues at coordinate 165,784,278 of JASDDO010000028.1, read as the reverse complement.
CGGTTGTAGTGTGTGGCAGGGAATTCTATGCGAATTTCCTTCTGATTGGGACAGGAAGTTACGACGCAATTCTCGGGATGGATTGGATGAGCACTTTCCATGCAGTTATCGATTGTCGTGCAAGGAATGTGATCTTCCGCATCCCCAATCACCCGGAGTTTATTTTCGAGGGCGGAAGTGAATCTTTGGAGCCAGCTAAGTATAGAGCCAAGCCCAAGGAACTGACAGCTATGGAGATTGATAAGAGCCCAGTCCCAGAAATTGTTCGGGACTTTCTGGACGTATTTCCCGAAGATCTACCAGGTCTACCACCTCCTCGAATCTTGGAGTTCTCAATCGATTTGACTCCAGGTACAGCCCCAGTATCCAGAGCCCCATACAGAATGGCACCAGTTGAGTTGGCGGAATTGAAGAAGCAGATTGAAGAACTATTGGAGAAGGGATTTATTCGGCCAAGCGCTTCACCATGGGGTGCACCAGTTCTGTTAGTAAAGAAGAAGGATGGATCGCTGCGAATGTGTATAGATTATCGGGAGCTGAACAAGGTCACAATAAAGAACAAGTACCCAATCCTGCGCATTGACGACCTATTCGATCAGCTAAGTGGAGCCAAAGTATTCTCGAAGTTGGACCTCCGTTCTGGATATCATCAAATCCGAGTAGCAGCCGAGGATGTATGCAAGACGGCTTTCAGGACCCGATACGGACATTATGAGTTCCTTGTGATGCCGTTCGGTGTTACCAATGCCCCAACAATATTCATGGACTTGATGAACAGGGTGTTCGCAAAGTACTTGGACACGTTTGTCGTTGTGTTTATCGACGACATACTTGTCTACTCGAAGACCCGGGAAGAGCATGCTGAACATTTGCGCACGGTCCTACAAATTCTTCGGGAAGAGAAGCTATATGCGAAGTTAAGCAAGTGTGAATTCTGGCTCGACAAGGTTCAGTTTTTGGGACATATCGTTTCGGGCGAAGGCATCTCGGTGGACCCGGCAAAGATAGAATCTGTCAGAGATTGGCCAACGCCGAAGTCAGTGGCTAAGATCAGGAGTTTTCTGGGATTGGCAGGTTATTATCGGAGATTCGTCCAAGATTTCTCAAGAATCGCTGAACCATTGACGAGGCTGACACGAAAGGACGTACCGTTTACATGGACAGAGGAGTGCACTCAGGCATTTGACACACTGAAGCAGAAGTTAACCACGGCGCCTATTCTTACAGCACCAGATGATTCCGGTGGTTTGGTGATACATAGTGATGCCTCAGGGAAGGGATTAGGCTGTGTTCTAATGCAGCACGGCCGAGTGGTTGCTTACGCCTCTCGACAACTGAGAAACCACGAGAAGAACTACCCTACGCATGACTTGGAGTTAGCTGCGGTAGTCTTTGCGTTAAAGATTTGGAGGCACTATCTATTGGGTGAGAAAGTGGAGGTGTACACAGATCACAAAAGTTTGGAGTACGTTTTCACTCAGAAGGAACTAAACATGAGGCAGCGCCGATGGCTAGAACTGATGGCAAATTATGACTTGGACCTTCAGTATCACCCGGGGAAGGTGAACATTGTACTAGATGCGCTCAGTCGCAAGCCAGCGGTCATGATGTTGACCGATCAGAGGAGCATTATTGAGGACTTCCGGAGACTTGAACTTGAAGTCGTTACGCCGAACGCACTCGGTCAACTTTGGCAACTACAGGTGCAATCTTTCCTAGTAGATCGCATCAAGATTGCACAAGAGGATGATCCCCGATTGCAAAAGTTCAGAGAGCAAGTGGAAGCTGGACTGAGAACGGATTTGATTATACTTGAAGATGGCTCTCTGAGATTCGGTAGCAGACTTTGCGTACCTAAGGGAGATGTTCGAGAAGAAGTATTGGCCGAAGCACACAGTTCATCTTATTCTGTGCATCCGGGAGGTACAAAAATGTATCAGGACCTAAAGCAGCACTTTTGGTGGAACGGAATGAAGCGGGAGATTGCGAGGTTCGTATCCAGGTGCTTGGTATGTCAGCAGGTGAAGGCGGAACACCAGAGGACAGCAGGATTGTTACAACTACTGCCAATACCTGAATGGAAGTGGGAGCACATTACTATGGATTTTGTGACGGCCTTACCACGGAGCCCTAGGGGCAACAACGCCATTTGGGTTATCGTCGATCGCCTCACAAAAGCTACACACTTCGTACCTTTCCGAGTGGGACAGATGACAGAATCACTAGCAGAAAGATATATGCAGGAGATTGTACGACTTCACGGTGTTCCAGTCAGCATTGTGTCAGACCGGGACACCAGATTCTTGTCACACTTTTGGAAGAGCCTACAGGAGAGTTTGGGAACCCGCCTTAAATTCAGCACAGCGTATCACCCGCAGACGAATGGACAATCCGAGCGTACGATTCAGTCGCTCGAGGATATGTTGAGAGCATGTATGTTGGACTTTCAGGGTTCCTGGGAGGACCATCTGCATCTAGTCGAGTTCTCTTACAACAATAGTTATCAGGCTAGTATTCAGATGGCTCCTTTTGAAGCACTATACGGGCGGAAGTGTCGATCCCCGGTATGTTGGGATGATGTGGGAGAACGAAGATTACTGGGCCCCGAACTCATTGTTCAGACAGTTGACAAGATCCAAATGATCAGGCAGCGTATTAAAACGGCTCAGGATCGACAAAAGAGTTGGGCAGATACCAGCAGGAGGGCACTAGAATTCGAAGTCGGAGATCATGTGTTCTTGAAGATTTCCCCTACTCGTGGAGTTATCAGGTTCGGAGGTCAGGGAAAGCTCAGTCCCCATTTTATCGGACCTTTTGAGGTGCTAGAGCGAGTGGGAGAGGTGGCCTATCGACTGGCCTTGCCTCCATCGCTAGCTGGTGTGCACAATACCTTCCACGTATCTCACTTGTGGCGTTATGTTCGGGATGAGAGTCATGTCCTGGACCATTCGGAGCTAGTTTTGGGTACCGATCTGTCATACGAGGAGCAGCCTACTACCATCCTCGACCGCAAAGAGAAAGTGCTAAAGAATTAGGTCATTCCGTTAGTCCGAGTGTCTTGGGGCGGTCGTTCCCCCGGAGAATCCACCTGAGAGCGGGAGGAAGATATCCGTGATCGTTATCCACATCTCTTCGTTTAGTACATTGTTTTCTTGTATCCTTGTTAAATTTCGAGGATGAAATTTTTTGTTAAGGGGGGTATGATGTAAATCCCCATTCCCATCTTAATAAAAGTTTTCTATTTTCCTAATTCCCCGAGCTTCTTTTCTTTTCCCGCGTACTTTTGTAAGGAATTGGTTGCGTAAGATTAGTGTTTAAATTATTTTAAACCCTTATAAAACAATTAAAGATCAAGCCTAAATTAAAATTCAAAACAAAATAAATTAACTTCTTTTTAACTCAGCCCAACAAAACTTTCCCTAAAACCTAAATGTTACTAATCAAATCCTAACCCAAACTACACTTAAACCCTAAGCCCACCCAACAAAAATTAAAAAGAATTTAATTAATAAAACCTAAACCTAAGCCCATCACCTAGCCAGGCCACTCACCATTTTTTTAAATAAATCCTTTAATTATTTCCCCGGCCCGTTCTCCCTTCAGCCCACAAAATTTTTAATAAGAAAATTATAATAAAAAAAACCCCCAAGCCCACTCCTTCGGCCCGCCTCCTCATTTCACCCGACCCGCTACTGTTCTTCTCCTTTCCCTCCAACGGTAACTTTCCCCCATTTCCCGCTCGTGAACGCCTCCTCCGCCGCAGCTCGCGCCCACGCCCACGCCTCCGTTGACGCGACGTTACACCACGACTCCAACCCTCATTCTTTTCCTCACATCCTCACCTCTCTCTTCTCCTTCATTTTCAAATTTTCCCCACTCCTCTCCACTCACAAAAACCCACCGAGCTCCCATTATCCCTCACTTCACCGCCGACGACGACGTCGACAACCCTCGGCAACCCCTCAGCGACTCCTCGCCAACTCCTCCTCCACCAACAAAACTCCCCTACAACACCACCATCCATCAACCAACCCCTGCACACCCACCACTGCACCGAGCTCGGCCACCTTGCACCCTCGACGCCGGTGAACTCCCCACCACATCGCCGACCACCCTACGACATTCTCGTCATCAGCATCATCACCCACACCCCTACACCTACACAACCGAGTCTCTCTCTCTCTCTCTCTTTCCCTCCAAGACTGCCAACCTTAAATCAATATCCCCTCGCTGCGAACTCACTGTTTCTCTCCGCCAGAGCACCGTCGTCGACCCCAGCAAGTCCCAGGCCAACCACAGAGCACCACCTCCGCTTCCAGCAAGCACTTGACGGCTCCGGGTAACTCCGACGCAAATTCCGCATCTGCCAAGCTCGCGTAATCCGTTTCACGGCGTACATCACGCGTTCGTGACGCCGCTGCTGCCGTGCGACCCCGAGACGTTTCCAAGAAAGTGTTTTACTTGCTACATGCTAAGATAATTGTGATACAAACTTAAATCATTTAGTTTATAAATTACCGATTCCCGATGTATTATGCGACCTATGTGTTCGATGCTAGACCCCAATGAAAATACCTGTTTAATTTGACGGAAACCGATATTTTCTATTGGCCCATATGATGAAGAATAACGTGTATGAATCTCACTGGAAAATACGATTGTTAGTGACTAAAATTGATACCCCCAAATATGCCGATAAAACTAGAATTTTTCCGTATCTGAAAACGATTAAAATCACTGTAAATTATGTGCATACTGGAATGATACGTTCGAGGCTTTAAATCGAATCCGACTCGACGAAATTTAACTCTATGTAAACTTCTAATGATTCCTGTTCTGTAACTGCGATGATATTTAGATCGGAGAGCGACTCTGGACTGCAGTCCAGAGCGACTCTGATTATTGTGTACTGTCCCAAAATGTGTGTCACTGTGTTTCCTGAAGTCGTATGTTACGGAACTCAGCAGTAGATTAAAGATAATTCTGTTAGATAAACAAAACAAGTGGTTCCATTCCGTTTCATTGCCATTTGCTATTTTAAACTGTAAATAAAAGGGCAGAACGTAGAACTGTCCAGAACAGATTCAGAAGTGATATACTGATATTAAACTGTGTATAACTTTCAACGTACAAACGCGATTGAGGAGCCTCCTGTTGCGTTGAATACTCTATTGAAAACCCTAGATTTCATTCAACCGTAGCATCGCTAAAATCTGAACCCAACTGGGTACAATTCGTGCCGCGAAACGGACGTTCAGTTCTGAAACTGAATTTCCAGCCGCGAGCACTTAAAATGAAACAGCTGCATCTTGGAAACTGAAATCCCGATTGAACTGAAACTAATTTTGATGAATTTCTGACTGAGTGTTCTATTTATCTTACTTGTATCATTTTGTTGAATTCTTAACATATGAATTTATGCAATTTTTGTAAGATAATGACATGCATATTGATTCATAATACATTTAGCTTAACGATGACATACATATATATATCATACCCCATTTGCCATATACTTAGTGTTAGTGCGTGTTAGAGTTAGTGGACATTGCATTATCGCGCGTGGTTGATATTGGTTTAGTAGTGACGAGTACACCAATGAGAAGTGAATATTCGTGACAGTGATTGATACAGTGAGCAGTGATAAAACCGTGCCATTGGTATACTTGTACACGACTGAATCAAGATCACAAATAGTGTAAACCTGGGGATAAAGGGGAAATCGAAGTGGAAAGAGAATCGTATTTAGAGGGACCGTGTTTTAGAGAATGATCATTCGAGCGGTGATATATATATTAGGTAGGATCTAGCGATCCGGCTGACAGGGTTATGTCCCGGGCATGTGGGCCGTTGTCTCGGGTATGTATGAGACTCCTGTTAAACACGATCCTCCTTCCACTATACGATTTCAAACATGACCTAGAGACTGATAGGGACACAGATCATATTGTGCATCATATAGTGATATAGTGATTACTCGTATTGTACTTTCACCAGTATTACCTCTTTTACCTGTTTCATCTTATTATAATAGTATTGTTATTGTATCGCTCGGACGACCTGAGTATGCATGCTCAGATTCCGTGGGAGGACCAGCACAGGAGACGGATCTACCTTTTGAGTTCACGGAGATATAGTCTGATGTACTTCCTATCTTTACTGCTTTCCATAAAAGTGATCGTGAGATTGAACTTGGTTAGTAATTGTTCTTGTTATCTGTAATTTGTGAACAATGGATTTTAATGTAATAATTTAGTGATATGATTCCTTTACTACTGTGCTTTATTTACCGATTACCATGTAATGCTAGAAGCCGAAGTGTGACTACGGCGGGATGATTCCTTGACCGTAGGAGCATGGCTGGCCTAGTCATTCCTCGTTTTCCGTATTTTGGGAAGCGGGGCGTGACACAAACAGTCAAGGTTAAGGACGTCATAGTCCGTGAGTTTAAAGACCCCACAATCATGGTTAAGGACGTCATAGTCCGTGAGTTTAATGACCGCACAGTCAAGGTTAAGGACGTCATAGTCCGTGAGTTTACAGACCGCACAGTCAAGGTTAAGGACGTCATAGTCCATGAGTTTAAAGACCGCACAGTCAAGATTAAGGACGTCATAGTCTGTGAGTTTAAAGACCTCACAGTCAAGGTTAAGGAGACCGCACAGTCAAGGTTAAGGACATCATAGTCCGTGAGTTTAAAGACCTCACAGTTAAGGTTAAGGACGTCATAGTCCGTGAGTTTAAAGACCTCACAGTCAAGGTTAAGGACATCATTGTCCGTGAGTTTAAAGACCTCACAGTCAGGGTTAAGGATATCATAGTCCGTGAGTTTAAAGACCTCACAGTCACGGTTAAGGACGTCATAGTCCGTGGGCTTAAGGACCCCACAGTTCGTAGAGTGTTTGGTTGTCAGGACCCGTCACCTCTCTGAAGATGTTGAAGGATTACAACAACAAATATCAGAGGAGTAAAGAGATGTACCCTCAAACCGGTGTGAGTTGGTTGAAAGATCTGTAGTCCAATTTGGGACTAAGATCTGTTGAAATATTCATGAGCAGATGGGCTCAAATAATATGAGTTGAGAACTTATGGTCAATCTTGGACTAAGTCCAATAAATGTTTAACATTTATTTTGGGCTTTGGAGCCTTTATTTGGGCTTGGCCCTTTTAACAATGCTGAGTATTGATTTATATCTTGACAATTATTTTTTTGGCTTTTATTGAATGCTGAGCATTCATCAGAGCTCTGGGCTTATTAAAGAACAATTTATGTTCTGTCAGCGCAACACATGGTGCGCTAGGCGCTTTGCGCCAATCAAAAAGCGCAGTGCGCTACTGCCAAGTAGTGCACATGTAAGGGACACGTGTCGCACTCAGCGCTAGGTGCTAGATGACGTGCGCAAGATGCCAGTTTATGAGCGCTGAGCGCTAAACCATGAGCGCATTGCGCTTTCAATTTGGTGGCGCACACGTGAGTGACACGTGGTGCGCTTGGCGCTGAGCGCCAGCCCATGACCGCGGTGCGCTGTTTCAGAAGCGCAAAGCGCAAGTTGTTAATTTGCGCACACGTGGTTGACACGTGGCGCATTTGGCGCTGAGCGCTGGTCCAGAGAGCGCAGAAGGCAGTGCAAGAGCGCAAGGCGCATTTCAAGAGCGCAAAGTGCATTTGATCAATTTTATGATCTGGGAAACAAATTTATGTTCCTTAAAAGAGACTTTGTCTCAAGATCTAAGAACAACAGTTCTTATTTTTGCAGGAGATATTTTCAATCTCTTATATTGATGAAAGGCTTTGCCTTTATAGATTCATGATCTGTGAGAAGAATTATGTTTCTCTTTTATTTTATGATGAGATCTTTTGATCTCTTTTGTGAAAGACTCTTTGTCTTGTAGATCTATAATCTTTTTAAATAAATGAATTCTTCTTTCTTACTCATGAGATGATTTCAACTCTGTGTTCATTATCCTTCATTCTCACCTTGAAGAAAAAATCTTCTTGCAAGAGCTTGCTCTTTATCTTTGAGTTTCTCAAAGCTTACGGAGGGGTTCTCTGTATAAGACTTGAAGTCTTAGGGCTTTTATATAGGGCAAGCTGATCAATTCGATCAGTTAAAGAGATCTTTTCTCTAATTGATTTGGAAATTTTCCCATCGTTGACTCTTTGATCCAAGGGCTTCTGTTTTACAGAAGGCAATTTTCTTGCTGTTAACAAGATTGGAAAATCTTTCCATAACAGAATTTAATTCTGATTAATTGATGATTTATCATTATTATTAGATCTTTTGATCTAACGGTGGAGAGTTTTTTAATTCCAGCGCTAGCGCACCCGTGCTTTGCACGTGGTGCGCTGCTTAGAGCGCAGCGCACCTGCGCTAGCGCACCTGTGACTTACACGTTGTGCGCTGCTCAGGGCACAGCGCACCTAGCGCTAGCGCATCCGTGTCTTACACGTGGTGCGCTGCTCAGGGCGCAGCACACCTAGCGCTAGCGCATCCGTGCCTTACACGTGGTGCGCTGCTTAGGGCGCAGTGCACTTGGCGCTGCATCTGAAGCGTTCCTTCAATTTGAAATTTAAATTTCAAACAGAGTTTTGCTCTGATTGGGGAAATAATGACAAAGATCTTCGATGACCTCATATACGAGATCGCCGAATGCTATATCGACGACCTTATGGGAAAGAGCAAATCTCACAATGAACATTGGGAACAACTAAAAATAGTGTTTCAACGTCTTCAGAAGTATAATATGAAGATAAATCCTTTAAAATGCACGTTTGGAGTCTCCTCTGGCAAATTCCTAGGATTCATCATACGTCACCGGGGTATCGAAATCGATCTCTCAAAGATTAAGGCGATTATGGAAATGCCCACGCCAAGGACCCTCAAACAACTGCGGTCTCTCTAAGGAAAACTCGCATATATCCGGTAGTTCATAGCTAACCTATCCAAAAAATATCGTCCCTACAGTCATTTGATGAAAAAGGGGACCCCGTCCATCTGGGATCAAAATTGTCAAAACGCGCTGGATGAAATCAAGTAATACTTGCAAAATCCGCCGGTATTGACTGCTCCGGTTAAGGGAAAACCTCTTATCCTATATACAACAGCACTTGAGGGTTCTCTACGCGTACTATGGGCACAAGAGAACGATCAGGGAAAGGAGAGGGCTCTGTACTATTTGAGTCGAGTTCTCCTGGGGGCAGAAAATAACTATTCCCCCATCGAAAAGTATTTCCTGGCACCGATCTTCGCAATAATGAAGCTCAGACATTATGCCTTAGCACACGAGGTCCATCTCATATCGAAAGTGGATCCTCTCAAATATCTAATGTCAAGGTCCATACTAACAGGAAGGTTTGCCAAATGGGCCCTCCTCCTGATGGAGTTCTCGATAACGTATCGTACCTCAAAGCAGTGAAAGGACAGGCCATTGCCGACTTTCTTGCGGAGCATCCGATACCGGTTGACACCCCCTTAAATTGCGAGTTGCCAGACTAACATGCCTTCAATACAACCGAAGAAGAAAATGATTCCCAATGGGAACTCTACTTCGATAGAGCATCTTCTATAAAGCAGCGAAAGCAAAACACCCCCATAATCAAAGCCGGGGTAGGCCTTATCTTTGTGACTCCGCAAGGGGGGATATTGCGTTATGCCCTCTCCTTAACAGAGCCAAGGACTAATAACAAAGTTGAATACGAAGATTTGATAGCAGGTCTTGAGATCACTATCAACATGGGAATCAAAGATCTCCTCATATATGGAGACTCCCAGCTGATCGTTAGCCAAATAAATGGCGACTATCAGACATGCAAGCCAGAGCTGATAAAGTATGGCGAAAGAGTGCAGCAGTTGCTGACACAAATCCCTTCCTACATCCTGGAGAGTATACCGCGTGCGGAAAACAGTAAGACAGATGCATTGGACAAATTGGCTAAGGAATTGGCCTATGAAAATCTTAATGACTTGAGTATCATTGTGCAAAGCCGCAGGGTTCTCGTGCCAACAGAAATATCTTCGGAAAACCTAATAAAGCCGTCCGAAGGAAAGGAAACGACCGAACAAGTAGCCCTTCAAATAGAGGACGAAGAAAAGGTCAAGGATTGGAGGGAAGTCTTCATAGACTACTTCAAATCCCAACGAACGCCCAAAAATGTGTCGTCTAGATATCATCTCATGAAACGAGGTTTGTCTTTCGCCTTCGTCAATGATACTCTATATAAGAGATCGTTTGACTGTCTATGGCTAAGATGCCTGGGGCCGGAGGAAGCAAAGAAAGTCGTCCAAGAAACTCACGACGGACTCTGCGGTTCTCATCCAGCCGGGCCAAAGATGAAGCTGAAGATAAAAAGAATAGATTACTATTGGCCCACAATGATTCAGGACTGCCTCGAATATACAAAGCAGTATCACTCGTGCTAAATTCACGGGGACTTCATCCATCAACATCCAAATCCGCTACACCCGACAGTGTTTAGCTGACCGTTCGAAATGTGTGGAGCCGATATAATTGGCCCTATCGAACCAGTATCATCCAAAGGAAATCGGTTCATATTAGCAACAACTGACAACTTCTCTAAATGGGTAGAAGCAGTACCACTGAGGGAGGTGAAGATGGAGAATATTCTCCATTTTTTCAAAACCCATGGTCATCTATTGGTTTGGAACTCCGCGACGGATAATCTCGGATAATGGCCCAGCTTACAGAAGCCATAAAATAAGTCGCTTCGCACAGCAGCATAAAATAGACTGGAGATACTCTTCAGTCTATAATTCTCGGGCCAATGGTCTAGCTGAAGCTTTCAACAAGACGTTGTTAAAGATTATAAAAAAAATGGTGTCCAGAAACAAAAAGGACTGGCATAAAAGGTTGCATGAAGCTCTCTGGGCGTACCGAACAATATTCAAGACGACCATGAATACAACACCATACGTGTTGGTGTTCGGCACGGAAGCAGTGCTCCCGTTGGAAATAGATCTCCCCTCTTTAAGAGTAGCAGTTCGATACGAACCGACAGATGAAGAAAATGCTCATTTTAGGCTTGAGGAGCTTAACGCTCTCGACGAAACTCGCCTTATAGTACAGTAAAATCTGAAAGCTCACAAGGCAAGTATGACACGGTCATACGAAAGACTGATCAGGCCGAGAACATTCCGCCAAGGCGAACTCGTGCTAGTCGTCAAAATACCAATGATCCCCAATCGTGCAAAACGGGGGAAGTTCGAGCCGAATTATGAAGGCCCGTACATCATAGAAAAAGTCTACCATGGTGGAGCCTACCTGCTCATGGATATGCATGGCGAAAGACCCTTCCGACCAATAAACGGTCGATTCCTGAAAAAATACTATGCTTGACGAGTCACGACTTAGGTCAATGATAGATGACGACGCTTGTGTCCGCTCGTTATCTTCCTGAGTCAGAACCTTGAAAGTAGTATCCAAAAGCTCCGTCGCCTTAAAAATGGTGATAATGTTGGACCGAGATGTCCCTAAACTAACAATGGATCGAGACGTCTCTAAACTAATATTCATCCCAAAAACGGAAATGTTGGACCAAAACGTCCTTAAACTAATACTTGCCTAAAAAATGGTGATAATGGACCAAAATGTTTTTAAATTAACATTTGTACCCAAAATGGGAGTGTTGGATCGAAACGTCCTCAGACTAAAATTCGTCCCCAAAATGGGAATGCTGGACCGAGATGTCTCTAAACTAATAATGGACCAAAACGTCCTTAAACTAATGCTAGACCGAAACGTCCCTAAACTAATATTCGTCCCCAAAACGGGAATGTTGGACCGGAACATCCCTAAACTAGCATTTTACCCCCAAAATATGGCGATAAAGGACCGTCATGTCCTTAAACTCACACGTTTAGCCCTACGGTAAAACCCCATATCGATTACCGTATACAATATACGGGCATAAACGATTCATAACTTTTTCAGGTCCCACATGATGTAGTCCTTTGAACAAGGCCGGGACCTACAGCTAGTGGTGCGTTAGCATGCGGGCCGCCTGAAAAATAGATATGTCCACAAGCGAAATGGGCACGGATGAAAACACGAAATGATGTTGTGAGTAAAAACAGTAAGACTGCCAGCGAGTTTGTGAAAAGCTGGAAGGGCGCAATCTCGTAAAAAAAGGGTATGTCCACAAGCGAAATAGGCATGGATGAAAACCTGAGAGGGCGCCGTGAGTAAAAGCAGCAGAACTATCAGCGAGCTTGTGAAAACCTGGAAAGACGCAATCTCGTAAAAGAAAAAGTATGTCCATAAGCAAAATGTACACGGATGAAAACCCGAAAAGGCGCTGTAAGTAAAAACAGCAGGACTATCAGCGAGCTTTTGGAAACCTGGAAGATCGCGATCTCATAAAAAAAAGGGGTATGTCCACAAGCAAAATGGGCACGGATGAAAACCGGAAAGGGCGCCTTGAATAAAAATAACAGGACTACCAGCGAGCTTGTGAAAACCTAGAAGGCCGTAATCTCATGAAAAAAAGTACCCGCGTAAGATCCTTACGACTCACAAAGTAGTAACACACTTAGGAATTCTCACGATTCCTAAGGAGAAAATACACTTACTTCCTCACGACCCGTAAGGAGAATTCCCCTATGAGACCCTCACGGCTTATAGAATTCAAAGGCCTTAGCTTGCAAGGATCCAAACCTATTCTTAAGACGTCATATTCCCCAAGCTGCCCTATAAGAGGTCCAATATTAACCATTGTATACAATCCACGAGTATGAATAAATATTCTCCCACCAAGTTCCACCAATGACGAGAAATGTCCCCATATGGTGAATGACACTTGTAAGTCCTCTCGACTTATAAGAAGAAAACAATCTTGGAAGATCCTTATGACTTACAAGAGAAAATGCAGTTAGGAATCTCCACGATTCCTAAGGAGAAAATACAACTACGAGATCCTCAAGACTCATAGGGAGAAATACCTTTATGTGACCGTTACGGCTCATGAAGTCAAAAGCCTTAGTCGACATGATCCTAATCCTGTCTACTAAGCCATCTTTGTTCAAATCGACAAAGGCAAATGATGATTCGCTCCTGATAACATTCCAGTTGTAGCGATGCTGATGCCTAAACAGGTGTTTGTTGGGGTCGAAAATTGCACCCCGGTTGACCAAGTCAAAGTCAAGGTCAACCCCAAGCCAGGTGGACCCAAGCCTAGATCAAGTGGGCTCATGTCCGAGTCGAGCCCGAACATGAAGCGGTCGGCCTCCCCCATGCTGAAATAAAAAATCATGTAATAAATAATTTGATGTAATTTTTTATGCATGAATGGGCATAAAGCCAAATTTTTGTAAAGCCTATGGCTTGTGTGCAAAGAGAAATAGCACATGAGACATGGGATGGGCAAAATGTCATTTTGTAAAGTCCAAGGGGCTATATGTAAATGTGTAAGCCTATATAAGGCAACATAATGATGAATAAAGCATGTACTTTTCATTTCTCACAAAAAGGTTAGGGTTTTGTGCCTCCTTCTCCTTCCTCAAGGTTCTAAACCTTCTTCTTCTTTTTGAATTAAATCAAGAGTTTAACTCTTCCTTTCCCAAAACTAAATAGTTTTCACCACAAAACCCGCAAAGTGTAACTCAGATCTCCCATCATATCTCAAAAAGGAGAGATTTTAAAAATCTCATACTTCTTGTTCTTCAAGATTCTGCCAACAGAGGAGGAAGAATCAGCAATCGTTCACTCCGTTCACTTACCATCATGAATCGGTAGTTGGAATTCCTGTAAGGAAGACAAGACACTTCCAAATATTGGTCAAGAACCCTGTTCCCCTCCGAACGGCGGCGACGACGTGAACGTCTAGCCTGAGGTTCGAGGCAGATGCTATTTGGTTTTATCCGTCTACCTCTCCGAAGACGCCAAGTTGATTTATGGCACCATGTATCGGAGGTTTAGACGGATGCGGCCGATGTAGCAGACTTCGTCAGATTCTCCCTCGCTTGAGGGGTTTTTGATTGTGGGGACGCTCTTCCCTATAGGCGCAAGCCCCTGCAGTTAATTACGCTACCGCACCGCGGTAACAACTTTCTCCTTCTCCAGAATTTCACTTCGTGTCGTGTGTATTTGTTTTGTTCGTGGTTGCCCGTGGATTGTATACGGAGACTAGGTTATGCCGTCGCCCGTAGGACGTGGATTAGTCCAAATCCGTAGTTACTTAGATTTGGGTTTGGTGTTTTAGTTTAAGGATACGTTAGCCGCATTGAGGCTAAGATCAACTTAAACGTTCGTTAAGGATACGTTAGTCTAATTTGAAACTAAGATCGACTTAACGGAAAGAGCATTTAGGGGCTCTATTGTTTCAGTTTAAGGACGTATTGGTCCGTTTAATATATATGGCCAGCGGGACCCGTCACCTCTCTGACGACGTTGAAGGATTACAGCGACATGTGTCAGAGGAGTTCAGAGATGTACCCTTGAACCAAAGTCGATTTGGAGTTTTATGGTCCATTTGAATGTTTAAGGATACGTTAGCCAGGTTTGAGGCTAAGATCAACTTAAATAGGATCATTTAGATCCAGCAAAAGAGCATTTGAAGGCTCTATTGTTCCAGTTTAGGGACGTAGTGGTCCGCTGCCAGTTTAGGGACATGGTGGTCCATGTTCCAGTTTAGGGACGTGGTGGTCCACTGCCAGTTTAGGGACGTGGTGGTCCATGTTCCAGTTTAGGGACGTGGTGGTCCGCTGCCAGTTTAGGGACATGGTGGTCCATGTTCCAGTTTAGGGACGTGGTGGTCCATGTTCCCGTTTAGGGACGTGGTGGTCCATTGTAGTTTAAGGACGCCTAAGTCCATGGGTTTAAGGACCCCACAGTCCGTATCTTGGTTTAAGGACGCATAAGTCCGTGGGTTTAAGGACCCCACAGTCCGTGTCGATGTATGGTTGTCGGGACCCGTCACCTCTCTGACGTCGTTGAAGGATTACAACGATAGGGGTCAGAGGAGTTCGGAGATGTACCCTCGAACCGGATGTAAATTGATTTAGGAGAGCAGCCATGCTCAGTCAATTTAATTTGAGGACTTACGGCCATGATTGGGCTAAGTCCAGTTGAAAAATGTTCAACACTTTTATTTGCATTTGGCATATTAGGCCTTTACTAGGGCTTTGCCCTTGTTTAAACAATGCAGAGCATTGTTTTTGTTTGGTTTGGGCTCTGCCCTTTTATAAATGATGCAGAGCATCTATTTTGTTTAGGCTCTGCCCTTTTATAAATGATGCAGAGCATCTATTTTGTTTGGGCTCTGCCCTTTTAATGCATTGCATTTTATTTTGGCCTGCTGGGCCTTTTTAATTTGGGCTTGGCCCTTCAGTAAACAATGCAATGCATTTGTCAGGCGCTTTGCGCCAATTAATGAGCGCAAGCGCTTGTGGGGGTGACACGTGTCACACTCTGGTGAGCGCAAGCGCAGCAGCGCAGTGCGCTGTGTCAGTGTGCTGCGCTGTTGCGCTGCTGACACGTGGCGCTCCCTGGTGACTTACGCCAACGTAGGAGCGCAACAGTGCAGTTTTGCAAGTGCAGGGCATTGTTCTTATTTTTGGATCAATTTTAGATCAAAGAAAACAAGTTTTTCTTGTTTTCAAAGAACCAGTGGTTCATAAAAAGTGCAAGGCACTGTTCTTATTTATTTTTCTTTTTTATTGAAGATCATTGATCTTGTTTTTAGATCAATGATCTGTTCATAAGAGAATCTTCTCTTTTTCTAAAAGTTTTTACCTTTTCCTTTTTGTTTTTGAAGAGTTCTCTCTGTTTTGAAGTTCTTGACCTCTCACAATGTTCATCATGATTTGAGTTGGGGTCTAGGGGCCTTTATATAGTGCCCATAAATTTGTTAAATTTGTTAAAAAGATTTTTCTCTGAGTGATTTGGGGAGTTTTCCCCAACGTTGGATCTTTGATCCAAGGGCTTCTGTTTTACAGAAGACAATCTTCTTGTTTTATCAAGAACAGAAAGATCTTTCTAGAATTTTAATTCTGTTTGGCGCAAGCGTCCCAGCGCTTGACACATGTCGCGCAACGTACAGCGCAGCGCAACTGCGCTGACACGTGTCGCGCAGCGCACAGCGCAGTGCAACTGCGCTTGCGCACCTGCGCTGACACGTGTCGCGTAGCGCAGCCCTTGCGCCACTGCGCTTGCGCAACTGCGCTGACACGTGTCGCGTAGCGCAGCGCTTGCGCAACTGAAGCATTGCTTCCTTTAATTTTTGTTTTAAATAGAGCTTTGCTCTGATTGGGCACGCTGCCTTGGGCGCTGCGCTGACGTATCAGCTTCTGATACGTGGCGCGTTGCGCGCAGCGCATGGGATTTGAAGCGTTGCTTCATTTAGTAGAATTTAAATTTTCAAAGTAGAGGTTTGCTCTGATTGGGAGAATCAGAAGCGTTGCTTCATTTCCCGCCTTGGAATTTGAACAGAGCCTTGCTCTGATTGGGGTAAACAAATGCCCCCCACTGTTGCGCTTACGTGGCCCCAGAACGTGAGCGCAACGGTGACAGAACTCCAACTGTCGCGGTAACTTTCGGAAGTTGAAAGGGCACTTGGTGCCTATAAATAGGACATTTGGTCCTCAACAGATGATTATCATCTCTTCATAAGCATTTTGCCCAGAGCCCTGCTCTTGCTTAAGAACTTTTAAGAACTAAAACTCTATAAAATTTTAGGTAAAAGTTAATTCGGATTAAATTAAATTAATTTTAAGAGCCTTGCTCTCCCTAAATCCCTGATCTAAAGGAGACCCATTTAGGGTTTCACTTGGCAGAGCTTTGCTCTATAGGTCTAAAAGGATCTAAAAAGAAATAAAGGGAACCTATTAAGGTTCTATTAATGGAGCTTTGCTCTCTAGAAGATTTTCCTTGTATTTTCTTAATTTCTTTTAATGGAACTTTGCTCCTTCCAAATCGTATGGAAGAACTCTTAGGAATTCTTCATGGATATTGGAAACCAAAGATGTCATTTTTACATTATTATTATTATTATTATCTTCTCAGAGCAAAGCTCTTAATGTTCTTAGGGGATTTTCTTCAAATTCTCCTCATTACTGAATTTGATAGTCGTTACCCCTATTCGCAGAGCATTGCTCTCGAGGAGTTTAACTTTCTGTGCTCGTTTTTAACAAGAATTCGCTTAATCAGTCTGTCCGCTAATTTTGTTAATCTTCTTTTACAGGAGCAATGGACGCCCATATGTACGATCTTGACGAGATCATCTCTTATGGGGACATCCGCCGACTCGGCCGCTCTCAAAATCGAGAATTCACGAATGCGGAGTGTGCCGAGATCATGAACCGCTTCGACGCATATAACGGTCAACTGCTTCCCCGACGTTCCTCTCTCTTGAAGCTTATCGTGGGAGCCATTTGGGAAGCACTTCCCCTATTCTGCTCCGGCGTGCCGCTTGGGGCGTTGGATGCTGCTGAGGATAAGGTGCACTCGGTATATCTGATGCACCTCATCTCAAAGAGACGGCGAGACAATCTTATCGATCTCCTGCACCAGGCTTTCCAACAGTCCGCCATACTCGCTGCTTATTGGAGGGTGGAAGACATCAGGGGGGACCCTGACGCTTGTGCTCGCGAAAGAAAGCACACCAGGATGGTCCGCGAGGCTTGGAAAGTCGTAGATAGGGTCACTTTCGAGTTCCTCAATCCATGTCCTGGGTTCGAGGTTATACCTTTGTAAACATTTTAATAATGTTATTATTTATTTCTCTATGATTGTAAGAACCCTTTTTATGATATGAATAGAAAATTTCCATTTCTGCTTGTCTTATTCCTCGTTCTGAATCTTTTGCACATGCATGGATGACGGTGTCCCAAATGCTTGATCCAACGCCAATCAGATGTTCTTTCTGTCGCTCTCTTCTTTGCTTTTATTATCAGCATGTTGTCTTGATGAACATATTTGACAGATAATAGAGTAAGCATCTTAACTCCTTCACGAAATAGCGATGGCTTAGGCCGCAGGTTCAGATTTGCTGCCTAAGACTTTTCAACTCTATGAGCCGTGAGGGTCTCATAGAGACTTTTCTCCCTACGGATCGAGAGGATCTCGTAAGTGGATTTTCTCCTTAGGAATCATGAGGATTCCTAAGTGTGTTTTCTCTTATAAATCGTAAGGATCCTATAAGAGAATTTTCTCTCTTACGAGTCGAGAGGACCCGTAAGCAGTTGTTTCCCTCCCTGTCGAGATTCGACTTTGGAGAGTGAGACCCATGAATAGTATACAAGAGACCGTTTTAGGCTGACTTGCAGGGTCCCATTTCTTAGGAAACAAACTTTTTAATTCTTGCTGCCTAAGGCTTTATCTTGCAAGTTGAGACAAATCGGGAATTTCCCGCGGAGACACTGATTTCTCTGCGAGCCGACGCGAATCAAGAGGCTCTCATCAAGGGCGCTAGTTTCCCTGAATTGAGGAGTTGGCCAAGGACACTTGTTTCCCTGGTGTTGAAACGAATCGAGAATTTCCCGCGGAGACACTGGTTTCTCTGCGAGTCGACGCGAATCAGGATGTTCTCGTCAAGGACACTTGTTTCCCTGAGTCGAAGGATTTTGCCGAAGACACTGGTTTCTTCGGGGTTGAAACGAATCGGAGTATTCCTGCAAAGACGCTAGTTTCTCTGCGGGCCGACTCGAATCAGGAGGCTCTCATCAAGGACGCTAGTTTCCCTGAGTTGAGGAGTTTGCCAAGGACACTTGTTTCCCTGGTGTTGAAACGAATCGAGTATTCCTGCAAAGACGCTAGTTTCTCTGCGGGTCGACGCGGATCAGGATGTTCTCGTCAAGGACACTTGTTTCCCTGAGTCGAAGGATTTTGCCGAAGACACTGGTTTCTTTGGGATTGAAACGAATCGGAGTATTCCTGGAAAGACGCTAGTTTCTCTGTGGGTCGACGCGAATCAGGAGGCTCTCATCAAGGACGCTAGTTTCCCTGAGTTGAGGAGTTTGCCAAGGACACTTGTTTCCTTGGTGTTGAAACGAATCGAGAATTTCTCACGGAGACACTGGTTTCTCTGCGGGTCGACGCGGATCAGGATATTCTTCGTCAAGGACACTTGTTTCCCTGAGTCGAAGGATTTTGCCGAAGACACTGGTTTCTTCGGGGTTGAAACGAATCGGAGTATTCCTGCAAAGACGCTAGTTTCTCTGTGGGCCGACGCGAATCAGGAGGCTCTCATCAAGGACGCTAGTTTCCCTGAGTTGAACTGATCTGTGGTGGTCTTTCAGGTTTTATATAAGTTACCGTCAAGACCGTGAAGCTAGGAATTTGATCCTCGCTTCGTTTGCTGGCACTGCGTCTGCTGTATTGAGACGAATGTCGCGGTTGTCTCTAGACTGTTGGCGGACCGTCGAGATTTGGCTTTACTTTCTGGCGGAGCCTGCTGGGAGGGTGTGGTTCCGTCTTCGTTTGTGCCCTTGGATTGTATACAGAGATCGATGTGATCTCAACTGTAGGGCAAAAGTTATATATATATATATATATATATATTTATTTCCGCGATGCTCTATCATTTCAGCTTTTATATCGCGAAAGTCGCGATTGCCCAATCATTTCGGCTATTTTTCGCGGTGCCCAATCATTTCGGCTGTTTATTTTATTTTTACTCGCTGCTTTTTATTGCGAGTTGCCCAATCATTTCGGCTATTTTGTGTACATACGTTTTTACTTGCTGCTTTTTATTGTAAGTTGCCCCATCATTTCGGCTATTTCGTATGCATGTGCGGTTTACTGGCTTTTCGTCGTAAACCTGAAATTAGACACCGATTTCGGCATCAACACCGCTACAACTGGGATATTGCCAGGAGCGAATCATCATTTGCCTCCGTCAATGTCGAGCAAAGGTGGCTTAGCAAACAGGGTTAGGGTCCTGTCGACTAAGGCTTTTGATTTCATGAGCCGTAGGGGTCTCACAAAGGTATTTCTCCCTACAAGTCATGAGGATCTTGTAGCTGTATTTTCTCCTTAGGAATCGTGAGGATTCCTAAGTTTATGTTCCTCTGTAAGTCGTAAGGATCCTACAAAAGGGTTTTCTCCTTGTAAGTCGAGAGGACTTACAAGGGTTGTTCATCATGCGAACATATCCCCAGTCACGGATGGGACTTGGTTAGGGAAATGTTTATTCGTGCCCGTGGATTGTATACAAGGGTCAGTACTGAGCCGCTTATAGGGCAATATCTAAGGTTGTGGGGGGTTTGCTTAAGCACAGGTTTAGGTCTCTGTAACTTAAGACTTTCAAATCTTATGAGCCATGAGGGTCCCATAAGAGAGTTCTCCTTACGAGTCGTGAGGATCTCGCAAGTGTATTTTCTCCTTAGGAACCGTAAGGATCCCTAAGTGTGTTGCTCCCTTGTGTGTCGTAAGGATCTCACGCGGGTGGTTTCTCCTTACAAGGTCGAGAGGACCCTGTAAGTGTCCTTTAACGAGGCTGTGCCCTTTCAGGTTTTCACAAACACTCGCCGGTATTCCTGCTGTTTTTACTCACGGAGCCCTTTCGGGTTTTCATCCGTGCCCTTTTTGCTTATGGACGTACCTTTTTTATTCTTTTTTCTAACGAGTACGCGCCCTTTCGGGTTTTCACGAACACTCACCGGTAGCCCTGCTATTTTTACTCACAGCGCCCTTTCGGGTTTTCATCCGTGCCCATTTTGCTTATGGACATACCGTTTTTTTTTGTTTTTTTATTTTATTTTATTTTTTTTATCTCTTTTTTATATCGGCTTTGTGATGTTTCAATCCACCGTAGTTTATTGACATCTCGGTCAATGACTAGTTTTAGGACGTAGTGGTCCGTCATTAGTTTAAGGACGTTTCGGTCCGCCATTAGTTTAAAGACGTTCCAGTCCGATCAAGAGAAAGCCGGCTACTGCTTCTAGAGTTTCGGGCGTAGGAAGATAGCGAGCGGACATAGTCGTCGTCATCTATCATTGACCTAGGCTGTGGCTCATTAAGCGTAGTATTTTTTTAGGAAGCGGCCATTTATTTGTCTGAAAGGCCTTTCACCGTGCATATCCATGAGTAGATAGGCTCCACCCTGGTAGACCTTGTCTATGATGTACGGGCCTTCATAGTTAGGCTCGAATTTTCCCCGCTTGGCGCGATTGGGGATCATAGGCCTTTTGACCACTGGCATGAGTTCGTCTTGGCGGAATGTCCTCGGTCGGGTCAATCTTTCATATGAGTGCGTCATCTTTTCTTTATAAGCCTCTAGATTTTGCTGCGCTATGAGCCGGGTTTCTTCAAGGGCATCAAGCTCTTCAAGCCGAAGGTGAGCATTTTCTTCGTCCGTCAGCTCGTAGTGGATTGCCACTCGTAGAGAGGGTAACTCTATCTTGAGGGGGAGTACTGCTTCTGTACCGAACACTAATACATATAGCGTAGTGTTCGTGGCCGTCTTGAACGTAGTTCGATACGCCCAGAGAGCTTCTTGCAGTCTTTCGTGTCAGTCCTTCTTATTTCGGGACACCATCTTCTTTACGATCTTTGTCAAGGTCTTATTAAAGGCCTCAGCTAAACCGTTAGCTCGCGGATTATAAACTGAGGAATATCTCCAGTCTATATTATGTTGTTGCGCGAAGCGGCTGATCTTGTGGCTTCTATAGGCAGGCCCGTTATCGGAGATGATCCGTCGCGGAGTTCCAAACCGATATATGACGTGCGTCTTGAAGAAATGGAGGATATTCTCCGTCTTCACTTCCCTCAGCGGTATCGTTTCCACCCATTTGGAGAAGTAATCAGTCGTCGCCAAGATGAAACGATGTCCCCTGGACGATGCTGGTTCGATGGGGCCGACTATGTCAGTTCCCCACATTTCGAACGGCCAGCTAGCCACCGTTGGATGTAGTGGATTTGGATGCTGGTAGATGAAGTCCCCGTGGATTTGGCACGAGTGGCATTGCTTCGCATATTCGAGGCAGTCCTGAATCATCGTGGGCCAATAGTAGCCCATCTGTTTTATCTTCAACTTCATCTTCGGGCCCGCTTGGTGAGAACTGCAGAGTCCGTCGTGAACTTCCTGAATGACTCTTTTCGCTTCGTCAGGTCCTAGGTATCTCAACCACAGAGAATCAAACGATCTCTTGTACAGAGTATCATTAACGAAGGCGAAAGACAGAGCTCGTTTCATAAGTTGATGTCTCGAGGACGCATCTTCGGGCATTCGATGGGACTTAAAGTAATCTATGAGGACTTCCCTCCAATCCTCAGCCGTTCCTCGCTATTTTATTTGCAAGGTCGTCTGTTCAGTCGTTCCCTTTTCTTCGGATGATTCCGGAGATATTTCTGCTGGGGCAAGCACTCGACGGCTTTGTACTACAATTCTGACATCATCGAGATTCTCGTCAGCCAGTTCTTTAGCAAGCTTGGCTAATGCGTCCGCTTTGCTGTTTTCCGCACGCGGTATGTTTTCCAAAGTGTAGGAGGGGATTTGGGTCAACAGCTATTGCACCTTTTCGCCGTACTTCACCAATTCTGGTTTGCATGTTTGGTAATCGCCGTTCACTTGACTGACGACCAGTTGGGAGTCTCCATATATGAGGAGGTTTTCAATCCCCATGTCGATGGCGATTTCGAGGCCTGCTATCAAAGCTTCGTATTCGGCTTCATTGTTTGTCCTTGGCTCTGTTAGGGAGAAAGCAAAGCGCATTATCCCTCCTTATGGAGTTACAAAGATGAGTCTTACCCCCGATTTGATTATAGGGGTGCTTTGTTTGCGCTTCTTCATGGAAGACGCTCCATCAAAATAAAGCTCCCACCGGGTATCACCGCCGTCGGTCGCATCAAACGCATGTTCGTCTGGAAGATCACAATTCAAAGGAGAATCGGCAGGTATTGGATGCTCAGCGAGGAAGTCGGTAATGGCCTGGCCTTTCACTGCCTTGAGAGGCTGATACGTTATCGAGAACTCCATCAAGAGTAGAGCCCATTTAGCGAGTCGTCCCGTCAATATGGCTTTCGACATCAGATATTTAAGGGGGTCTACCTTCGAGATGAGAAGGACTTCGTGCGCCAATGCATAGTGCCTGAGCTTTGTTATCGTGAAGATCAACGCCAGGCAGTGTTTTTCGATGGGAGAGTAGTTGCTTTCTGCCCCCAGAAGGACTCGACTTAAGTAGTAGAGTGCTCTTTCTTTCCCCTGATCATTCTCTTGCGCCCATAATGCGCTTAGAGAACCTTCGAGGGCGGTCGTATAGAGAATGAGGGGCTTTTCCTTAACCGGAGCAGCCAACACTAGCGGATTTTGCAAATACTGCTTGATTTCGTCTAGCGCACCTTGGCATTTTTGATCCCAGACGAGCGGGGTTCCCTTCTTCATCAGGTGGCTGTAAGGACGGCATTTGCCTGAAAGGTTGGCTATAAATCGCCGTATATACGCGAGCTTCCCTTGGAGAGATCGCGGCTGTTTGAGAGTTCTTGGCGGAGGTATTTCCATGATCGCCTTAATATCCGACGGATCTATCTCAATTCCTCGGTGTCGGACGACGAATCCCAGGAATTTGCCCGAGGAAACTCCGAATGCGCACTTGAGCGGATTCATCTTCAAGTTATATTATCGAAGGCGTTGAAATATGGTCTTCAGATGCTCAAGATGTTCCTCATATGATTTGCTTTTAACCACGAGATCGTCGATATAGCACTCGACGATTTCGTGTATAAGGTCATCAAAGATTTTCGTCATGGCCCTCTGATAGGTAGCACCAGCGTTCTTTAGACCGAAGGGCATCACTCTGTAACAGAATATTCCCAGAGGAGTTCGAAAAGCAGTGTGCTTCTGGTCTTCGGGATGCATCTTGATCTGATTATATCCTGATGAGCCGTCCATGAAGGAGAAAACCTCGTGAGTGGACGTGTTATCTATCATCAGCTCGGTGACCGGTACTGGGAAATCATCCTTCGGGCAGGCTTTATTGAGATCCCGGAAGTCCACACATATGCGCACTGTCCCATTTTTCTTCATCACCGGGACGATGTTGGCGATCCACTCGGGATATTGAACCTCCTGAATAGAGCCAGAGTCGATTAACTTCTTGACCTCGGCGTTGATGCTCATTTCAAGCTTAAGCCGCATTCTCCTCGGCGCCTGTTTGACTGGCTTGACGTCCGGGGATATCGCCAACTTATGCACAGCAATTTCTGGATCTAGTCCCGGCATTTCGGAATAGTTCCACGCGAAGCAATCTCTATGCCGTACAAGGACGTCTTTTAACGCAGCCACCCTTTCTTCAGATAGAAGCTCGCTGACAAATGTCGGTCGCGGGTCGTTCGCCGTCCCCAACTCAATTTTCTTGAGGTTATCCGCAGTGGTGTGTATTCCATCCTCCAGTTCTTTCGGCGTTGGTGGAAATTCTGAGATCACCTCATCATTGCTGTTTTCGAAGCACCACGGAAGGTTATCCACGTTCTCGGGCTCTTCTTTTGATATTGTTATCATGTGACAAGTGCGAATCCGCTTCCAATCCCAATATGGAGTTGGTCCTGTTCTCGTGGCTTTGGGTTCGTGCTTCTGTGGCGGCGTTACCCTCCAGTTGTCAGATAGAGCGAACTTGCCGAGCTGATACTGATCTTCGACCCAATTCTTAAAGGTGAAGCAGTCCTCGAGAGGGTGCCCTATCACTCGGTGATAAGGGCAATAGTCCGGGTGATAGACTTTGCTTGCTTGTTCGGGGTGTTTAGACTCCGGCAGTGTGAGCATCTGATGTTTTAGAGCGAGTTCAAGTATTCTCTTCGTCTTGTCCCGAGGAAAAGAGTATGCTCGACCCATTTTCTTTATGAGGGATAGATCGGAACCGCTTGATTCCCGCTTGCGTGGCTTCTTAGTCCCGCTTGGTTGCTGTTGAGCGTCTTTTTCGCGTTTAGACTTGCTTCTGCCTCCGCGTCGAGCCTTTTTTATAACAGGTTGACAGGGAGTGGCATTTTCATCTTTCACAGCCTGTTGTAGGAGGCGTTGCGTTTTGCCCTTCTCGTAGATTGCCATTTCGCGGTTGTGGTCGTCTCGGACTTTCTGACCGGTTTCCCTTATTAGCTTGTCCATTTGTTCTTCGAACGACGGACTGGGCACCTTTGCATCAGGAACTTTTTCTGGTTCAGGATTAACGTCCTCCCATTGAGCATCCGCTTCTTCATTGAAGTCATGCACGACGTAGCAACCGTGGAGGAGCTCTCGTTTCTTGGATCGAATGTATCTAAGCCCGATTGTTTCCATCCTCCCACTAGGCAACTTGTGCTGAGTTCCGGGGACGTTCTAGACCCTGTCATAGAATTTGGCTTTCCGAGTGGTTTGTTTAAAGGGTATCCTTTGGCGCTTCAGCAACCTCTTCAAGCCTTCTGTATAATATCTAGGCAAACGGATGGGCTGAAGCCTGTCAAGCGTAGGATCCGCACCGTGCCAGATTTCTTTCTCCACTTTGGTTTCTTCAGAGCGGTTAAATATAATTGCCTTTTCACCTCTTCGCCTGGGAGGGACATAAAACGTCCGCAGCTCCTCCACACTGTAGGTATTAAGTGCACCCAGTTCTTTATGGTGTTTAAGCGGTACCATGGCGACTTGCAGACTTTGCTCTTCGTCAGCGGACGTTTGTATTGAAGGTCGAGCATAGAATACGGCATGGACCTCATCTTCCGAGTCACTACCAAAGATCAATGTAGGAGCGGATGGTCCTGGCTTGTTATATTGGGGCGGAACCGAATAAACTATCTCCTCTTCTTTCTCGGTATCACTGCCGAAGACAGGGATGGTGGCGTTAGCTTTGTTCTCCAGTTTGTGACACCTCTCCGTGTCTTCGAAATCCGGTAAAAAGTATTTGGCATCTTCGTATTTGCGGACTTCGTTCACGGAAAACGGATTCAGTTCTCCCGTCACGGTATACTCGAGACCATCTTTAAAATACTTCATACACTGATGTTGTGTAGAAGGGATGATGTTGTACTCGTGTAACCATGGTCGGCCGAGCAGCGCATTGTAGCATGTCTTGGCATCTATGACGTGGAACTTAATGTCCATGACGAGTAGCCCAAAGCGTAGCGTCAGTATCACAGATCCAAGAGTTCTTGATGATTGGGAGTCGAACCCGGAGATGGTGATCTTGTCCCGAGCAAGGTGCTGGACGCTCATGCAGATTTCTTTTAAAACCCGCAGATTGAGGATATTAACGGAGGATCCATTGTCGATCAGGATTTTGCCTATCTTTATATCGTGGCAGTATCCTGAGACATAAAGGGAGCGGTTGTGTTCGCACGTCCCAAGGAGAAGGTCTTCATCGCCAAAAGTGACATCAGCCGTGTGCACTTCCTCCAGTTCATCCTTCATCTTTTCTTCGGCCAGGAAAGCTTGGAATTGCTTGGGGTCCTGTAGTGCCTTGATTAACGAATCTCTTGCCTCTTTTGATAGTAAAAGGGCGTCAAGGATGCTGAGCTGCGAGGGTAGCTTCCTCAGATGCGCTAGAACGTTGTAATCCACCTTATTTTTCTTCGGCGGGTCCTTGGCAGTTAGCTCTTCTATAACTTGTCATCCAGGGTGATTTCCTCAGAGACCTTTTCTTTCCCTTTATCTTTTTTGTTTGGGGGTCCGAGATTCTTTTCGGGTAGCGTCCGATTACGCAGCCGGATATTTTCACAGACCTTCTGCTCTTCTTCTTTTCCTGAAATGGACTCTTTAAAGAGGGGGCTAAGAGCCAGCTCCTCATCAGAATCGCTCCCAAATGTGAGCACTTGTGATCCCCCGGCGTTAACCATGCAACAATTGCCGGTAGTTCCGTTAAGCCCTTCGGTCGTATTTTTCCGCTCCTAACGAGTTTTACGCTTCTCCCGCTTAAAATGTTGTTGGTGAGCAACATATCCTTACCACCATCTATCGAAAGCTTTGCACTCTTCGGTGGGGTGCGAAATCTTCCGATGATACAAGCAGTAGGAGGGGTGCATTTCCACTTCACCAGTAATGCTTCCTTCAGAGGATGGTATCTTCATGCCCATTGATATGGCCTTAGCAAACCTTTTCCTCGTCTTGAATTTGCTTTTACCCGTAGTGGATGTATTTTGCTCCAGCGGGAGCGTCTCAACTTTTTCGTCAAGTCGCTGGCGCTTGGCCCTTTCAAATATAGCCGTCTCGTGTTCCCGATCAGCTTTCCTTTTCAGCAGAGCTTCGTTAAGGAATGCGTCAATTACGTCATCTGATGGCCCCAGAATTTTTGGTTCAGGATCTGCCCCCATCTTTTCAGTGCGAGGGGTTTCCTCATCGTCCGTCAGCGAATGGGAGATCATATGGCGGCTCGCCATGTATTCCTCAGATTCATCCAACGAACTTTCTCCCTCATCTTCCTCTTGAAAGACGTGGTTGAGGAACTCCTGGAGTGTAATGGGAGTTCGAGCTTTCTGGTTGTATTCCTCCAGCGCGTCAATTTGTTTTTGCAAGTCCGTGCGCTTGTCGCCAGGCTTCACGGGCTTCTTGGATTTCTTTTTCTTCTTCTTTGAAGATTTTGACGGCTGGCTGTGAGCGCTTGGGCCACCACCATCGGTCTTTGGAGTTGGACGCGGTTTCAACATCTTCTCAATGATCTGAGGTTCCAGCGGGTTCTTCCACCTAATCGCCGGGCATGTTTGAAGACCATTTAGCATTCTCTTTGTCTTGGCTGATAGCACAACCTTCCAAGGAGCTTCTTCAACGAGAGAGCATGTTGCCCCCGGCGTATTCATCCTCTTAGAGGTGTGGGGCTGCGGCGGATTCACCTTCCATCTGTCGGACAATGCGAACTTGCCCTGTTGGTACTGGTCTTCAATCCAATTTTTGAAGACGTAACAATCCTCAATCGGATGACCCAGTAGTCGATAATAGGGACAGTAGTTGGGATCGTTGACATCATTTGGCTGCGACGGACGTCTTGGATCCGGCAAATTTATGAGTCGGTTACGCAATGCCAGCTCGAATAATCTTCTCGTTTTATCTCGGGGAAACGAGTAAGGACGTCCTAGCCTCTCTTCAAGGGGTACGTGTGGACGCATATTATTTTGGCGTACAACCGGCTTCGAGTTGCTCGGTTGTTGTTGAGCATTAGTGACAACGATCGCTTTCCCCTTCCCTTTTTCATTTCGGGAGTCCGGCTTTGGAAGAGGAGGTCTATGGCCTATCTGATCCATTTGCATTAGCTTGTCGATCAGGGCCTGGAAGGTAGTCGGCTTGAAGAACATCATAAATTGCGAGATGGTTGCTTGCGGATCAAGGGTTCCCACAAACATACCCACTGCAGGAGCTTCTTCAATGCGTTGCTTGCATTTTGACCATAAGTTCTGCCACCGTATAGCATATTGGACCCTTGTCTCGCCTGGCTTTACCCTGGCGTTAATCAATGCTGTCATCGGGGTGCGTTCACTGGCGCTTGCAAAACGCTGGGTAAACAACAGCTCCATTCCGCAAAGGTCTTGATAGAGTCGTTTGGGAGCTCAGAGTACCACTCGAACGCTGTATCTGACAAGCTGCCGACGAACTGGCGAAGCAACAACTTATATCACCGCCGGTGTTGCCGCAAAGCGCCCTGAACTGGGCAACATGCTGGTGGGGATTGCCCGTCCCCTTATAGACGTGGAATTTGGGTATTGTATAGCCCAGCGGGTACTTTATCTGGTCGTACCAACTCGGATATGGTCGTCCTGTTTTTACGACCTGACCGGCTGCCTCAGTCGCATGATGAACCCATATTTGTTGGGCTATATACTCGTCCAAGTCAGCTTTGGAGATTGTATCCTCCTTGCCTGTTGACAGAGCCGGTGGAGGATTCGACGTTTCTCCCTTGTCGTATTCAAGGACGATTGGGGGATCTTCAGCTGGAGGATCTTGTTAGATCATCATCCCCACCATGTCTTGGAACAGGAGGGTTATACGCTTTATGTTGGCTGCTTGTTCAGCAGCCTCTTTATCCTTCTTCTCCAATATCCGACGAAGGAATTCAGCGTCTGTTTCTTGCTCCTGGCGTTCATCCGAGGACGCTTCGGGGCTTTCTTTTGGCCCAGTGAGTGCGGCCATTACGTTCATCATCTCCTGGAGTTTTTGCTGTTGCTCCTGAGCTTTGGTCACTGACCGTGTAAGCGGTCTATGACCTGTGGATGCACGGCTGTCCTCTTTTCCCGACGCCATGTATACTGTATGAACTATTATGCCCCCGGACTTAGGGCGTTTAGGCTCGCTGTCTTTGGCATTTGCCGCGGGCGTGGGAATTTTCTCTGGCCTCCTTCTCTTATGGGCCTTTGAAGTTGAAGGGGCCGCTGCAGCAGGCACCCTGGTGATGGTTGTCCTTTGCTGTTTGTCCGGACGATTCTTTTCTTCTTGCACTTTTGCCTTTTTCTGTTGACGAAAGTGATTTTGGTCGACTACCGAGTCCTGAACTCTTCGCCAGACCTTGTATATTTTTTAGGACAGCCGTTGAGGGGGCTGCTCCCGCTTTGTTTCCGGAACTCTCTCCGTAGGTGGAGGAGATCTTTTCAGTGTAGCGGTTGGAAAGTTCTTTCGTACCCTCCTAAGTGGTTCAAAGTTGTTCCCAGTTGGAACAGCAGCATCAACTTCCACCATTGGAGCGGGTGGAGTTAGCTCTGAGGGGGAGTTTCCCCCTGCCTTCCTTACTCGTCGCCAATGGCGACGTCGAGCATAACGAGCCGTTGGGACTGGCTCGGCGAAAGAGACAGCTTCATCTTGCCCCCTGTCTGAACGAGGCGCTGCCGGTGTTAGCCTCTTGAAGACAGAGGTTGTCCTTTGAGGGGTGATATTCAATCTGTCAAAGATAGAACCTCGAGCAGGGGCAGGAGCCGGAATAGCCAGCCTTGAAAAGACTGACTCTTTGACAGGAGAAGCCGCCTTGGCGACTTCGAGAGCAGCCGTCTTCTTTGGGATGGCCTTCTCAGGTATCATGGGCTTTTTGGCGGGCCCTTTGGAGTTCAGACTCAGTCTGGTGAAGACCGAAGAGTTGGACGACTTGTTGAGAGGGGCCGTGGGAGCAGCGAGTCGATCGAAGACCGACTTCTTTGAAGCTTCCGGTACGGGTATTGGCAGGGTGAAACTTGCAGGAGGGATCATGGTCCCGAAAAACAGGCCGGTGGTGGCCTGAGTCACTTTCTCCACAGGCATAGTAAGGATGGAGGCCGCTTGAGTCCCATATGCTACACCTCCAGGTGAGGTGGAGCGTCGGCTGCATTGGCACTTCGAGCAGTTCGAGCAGTTAGAGGCCATCGATGCTTGATTTCTGCGCCAGGCAAAAGACCAAATCTTAGTAACTTGAAACCCAAAGGCAACCATTAACAAACCGCGATTCGTTCGCGAAGACGACACACGAAGTGTGGAGTGGAAAGAGGAAAAGGTCCCACCGGGCGTGCCAGAATCTGTTCCCCTCCGAACGGCGGCGACGACGTGAACGTCTAGCCTGAGCTTCGGGGCAGATTCTATTTGGTTTTATCCGTCTACCTCTCCGAAGAAGCCAAGTTGATTTATGGCACCATGTATCGGAGGTTTAGACGGATGCGGCCGATGTAGCAGACTTCGTCAGATTCCCCCTCGCTTGAGGGGTTTTTGATTGTGGGGACGCTCTTCCCTGCAGGCGCAAGCCCCTGCAGTTAATTACGCTACCGCACCGCGGTAATAACTTTCTCCTTCTCCAGAATTTCACTTCGTGTCGTGTGTGTTTGTTTTGTTCGTGGTTGCCCGTGGATTGTATATGGAGACTAGGTTATGCCGTCGCCCGTAGGACGTGGATTAGTCTAAATCCGTAGTTACTTAGATTTGGGTTTGGTGTTTTAGTTTAAGGATACGTTAGCCGCATTGAGGCTAAGATCAACTTAAACATTCGTTAAAGATACGTTAGTCTAATTTGAAACTAAGATCGACTTAACGGAAAGAGCATTTAGGGGCTCTATTGTTTCAGTTTAAGGACGTATTGGTCCGTTTAATATATATGGCCAGCGGGACCCGTCACCTCTCTGACGACGTTGAAGGATTACAACGACATGTGTCAGAGGAGTTCAGAGATGTACTCTTGAACCAAAGTTGATTTAGAGTTTTATGGTCCATTTGAATGTTTAAGGATACGTTAGCCAGGTTTGAGGCTAAGATCAACTTAAACAGGATCATTTAGATCTGGCAAAAGAGCATTTGAGGGCTCTATTGTTCCAGTTTAGGGACGTAGTGGTCCGCTGCCAGTTTAGGGACATGGTGGTCCATGTTCCAGTTTAGGGACGTGGTGGTCCACTGCCAGTTTAAGGACGTGGTGGTCCATGTTCCAGTTTAGGGACGTGGTGGTCCATTGTAGTTTAAGGACGCATAAGTCTGTGGGTTTAAGGACCCCACAGTCCGTATCTTGGTTTAAGGACGCATAAGTCCGTGGGTTTAAGGACCCTACAGTCCGTGTCGATGTATGGTAGTCGGGACCCGTCACCTCTCTGACGTCGTTGAAGGATTACAACGATAGGGGTCAGAGGAGTTCGGAGATGTACCCTCGAACCGGATGTAAATTGATTTAGGAGAGCAGCCGTGCTCAGTCAATTTAATTTGAGGACTTACAGCCATGATTGGGCTAAGTCTAGTTGAAAAATGTTCAACACTTTTATTTGCATTTGGCCTATTAGGCCTTTACTAGGGCTTTGCCCTTGTTTAAACAATGCAGAGCATTGTTTTTGTTTGGTTTGGGCTCTGCCCTTTTATAAATGATGCAGAGCATCTATTTTGTTTGGGCTCTGCCCTTTTATAAATGATGCAGAGCATCTATTTTGTTTGGGCTCTGCCCTTTTAATGCATTGCATTTTATTTTGGCCTGCTGGGCCTTTTTAATTTGGGCTTGGCCCTTCAGTAAACAATGCAATGCATTTGTCAGGCGCTTTGCGCCAATTAATGAGCGCAAGCGCTTGTGGGGGTGACACGTGTCACACTCTGGTGAGCGCAAGCGCAGCAGCGCAGTGCGCTGTGTCAGTGCGCTGCGCTGTTGCGCTGCTGACACGTGGCGCTCCCTGGTGGCTTGCGCCAACGTAGGAGCGCAAAAGTGCAGTTTTGCAAGTGCAGGGCACTGTTCTTATTTTTGGATCAATTTTAGATCAAAGAAAACAAGTTTTTCTTGTTTTTAAAGAACCAGTGATTCATAAAAAGTGCAAGGCACTGTTCTTATTTATTTTTCTTTTTTATTGAAGATCATTGATCTTGTTTTTAGATCAATGATCTGTTCATAAGAGAATCTTCTCTTTTTCTAAAAGTTTTTACCTTTTCTTTTTTGTTTTTGAAGAGTTCTCTCTGTTTTGACGTTCTTGACCTCTCACAATGTTCATCATGATTTGAGTTGGGGTCTAGGGGCCTTTATATAGTACCCATAAATTTGTTAAATTTGTTAAAGAGATCTTTCTCTGAGTGATTTGGGGAGTTTCCCCACCGTTGGATCTTTGATCCAAGAGCTTCTGTTTTACAGAAGACAATCTTCTTGTTTTATCAAGAACAAAAAGATCTTACTAGAATTTTAATTCTGTTTGGCGCAAGCGCCCCAGCGTTTGACACGTGTCGCGCAGCGCACAGCGCAGCGCAACTGCGCTGACACGTGTCGCGCAGCGCAACTGCGCTGACACGTGTCGCGCAGCGCAACTGCGCTGACACGTGTAGCGCAGAGCGCAGCGCTTGCGCCACTGCGCTTGCGCAACAGCGCTTGCGCCACTGCGCTGACACGTGTCGCGTAGCGTAGCGCTTGCGCAACTGAAGCGTTGCTTCCTTTAATTTTTGTTTTAAATAGAGCTTTGCTCTGATTGGGCACGCTGCCTTAGACGCTGCACTAACGTATCAGCTTCTGATACGTAGCGCTTTGCGTGCAACACTCGGGATTTGAAGCGTTGCTTCATTTATTAGAATTTAAATTTTCAAAGTAGAGTTTTGCTCTGATTGGGGGAATCAGAAGCGTTGCTTCATTTCCCGCCTTGGAATTTGAACAGAGCCTTGCTCTGATTGGGGTAAACAAACCCCACTTTGGGGAAGATTCAGGGCTCAAGGGGGAAGCCCCTTTCATCAGCTCCAAAATATCTTAGGAGTCCAACTCCTCAATATATATATATATATATATATAAACAAAATAATAAATATTTTCTTTTGGGAGCACAGCTCCCCGTGCAGGGACTAAGTCCCTTTTGCAGCTGGCACCCAACGCCCGCGTGCCCAGCACGTGGGGCGCTGGCGCTCTGGCGCCCAGCGCCTGCGTGCCCAGCACGTAGGGCGCTGGCACTCTGGCGCACAGCGCCCTTGTCCCCAGCACGTGGGGTGCTGGCGCTCTGGCGCACAGCGCCCGGTGCCCACATGCCAAGCACGTGAGGCGCCAACGCCCAGCGCCAGCATGTTAGGCACGCTAGGCGATGGCACCCACGCGTCCTTTGGACGCCATTTTCCCCTATTTTACACACACTCCACACTAAAAGCACCTCCCTCGTTAGAAAAATTTCTAACGGAACGCTGCCCCGCACTCCGTAAGGAGGCTGCTAGCCTCCTTAACCCCCAGCCCGCTATCCGGGTAGAGGGACCCCGTAAAAACTCTGTGGGGCCCCCGATATATCCAAAACCCCTTCAAAACACGACACTGCACATTGAGTTCACATGACCTGTTTGACCCGTCAATCGGAGGTTCCCTCGCTCCAAAGGCAAGGGGTAATTAACGGCAGTTTAGTCCGTGGCTGTCGGAGATTTGGATCCCCAAAATCAATAAACCACGGCCTACCCTACGTAGGGGGAATCTGTAATGCGCCTGACAAGCGTGTGCGCATTCCCATCTCAATGGAGTGACGAAAAACACCCTACAGATTCTGGCACGCCCGGTGGGACCAATCTCTCCTCCCATATTTCGGGTTAAGCATTCATGCGAACTCAATTAATATGCATATCAATTGCCTGTACTAAAATCATGTTTTTGGTGCAGGTTCACGTTCTCCAATTGCAATCTTCGGACGCAGTAAAGATGTCTCCAAGGATCAGCTCAGCTCTCGACACAGCTCCCATCTCCTACACGATGAAGATGGACGCCAGGACGGTCCTCTAGGCCAGTCTCAGGAGACAATGGGAAGAGCCGCTACTACCATTTGGCTCTATTATGTTCATGTCAGCTAACGCCGTCCCAGCTCCTCAAGCTCTGGTAACAGACAAACCGGTCTCAAAAGGGAAAAGGCCGAATGTCATGGTTGCGAGGGCACCTTTGCCCAAGCACAAATCCGTTTCCAAACGACCCTCCATCGCTCCAGCTGGGGGCAAAGCCATCAACATCAATGAAGCAACGGGGCATCTCGGGCAAGCTCCAGTGGTACCCCTGACAACTGCTCGATTGGATATCTTCTTTAAAGCTCCCTATCAATCTACTCACGGTGGCTTCACAGAAAACGGATGCCCGCCAAGCCCTCAAAATCAAGAAGTTAAGGCAGAAAAGGTTCAGATACAGAGCCAACAAAAGGGCTAGGGCTCATGCTAGGCTGAGCTTCATGAGGCTCCAAGAACGGGGTTACCCCGCCAAAGATAAAGAGACGGCTGGATATGTGGTCCACACTATCTACATGGTCGGACATGAAGAAACGAACCCTCCTATGCTTCACAGCCAGGGTGATGATACGGTGGACGCTACCCAACGTCAACTCAGTCTAAATGACGAAGAGCTCGCTCAGGCCGATAAGCCAAAAGAGCCCGGGGTTCCTGCGGAATTGATTTCAGGCAATAAGGATGACCCGGTTGTCATAACCGGAACTACAGAACAAGCATTATTCCGATGGCTTCAGAGGCAGCTTCAGGACAGGGATGAGAAGTTAGCCAAGGTACAGTCTAAGGTCGACGAATTGGCAAACGTCACGGCAGATCTCGCGACCTAAGTCGCCCGATTGCAATTACAGCAGAATCAAATTTTAGTTCATGAGCCATGGATTGATACCCGGAGGAAGCCAACTGATACCCCCTTCAGCCTAAGAGCGGAGCGCATTCGCGAAAAACGGCCGCGATCAGCCTCCAAACCCTCCGATACATACACCGAAGGGGAATCGCCTCTGAAAGAGAAATTGGATAAGGTCTATTCTTTCAAAAGGGACAAAGTCCACAAGATATTCAAGGACGCTCTAAGAAACGGTCTACAACTGCCAGAATCAAAGAGACCGCAAGAAGCGAATATGACCGATGACCCAAAATGTTGCCCCTATCACAGAGTGATAAGTCATGCCATTGAGGACTGCTTCGTCTTCAAAGATTGGGTCGAAAAGCAATATAAGACGGGAGAGATAGAACTGTCTAAAGGCGTGTTAGCAAACAGTCAAGCTACGACCGCCGATTTCATACAAATAGAGACCGGAGCCCTTCGGGAACCTGATTCTCTCGGACATGAGCCATTATCTAAAAAGGGCGAATCAAAGATTGATCGGCCTCAAGGACCAGCATCAGTAAAGGCACCTACTCCATTGGAGAGAAAGAAGAAGGTATACTCCTTCAGGAGGGATGAAGTCCGCAAAATATTCGCGGACGCCCTGAACAACGGTCTGCAACTTCCTGTTCCGAAGAGACCACATGAAATGAATATGACCGACAATCCCATATACTGCCCATATCATAGAATGGTAAGTCATACCATCAAAGACTGCTATATTTTCAAAGATTGGGTGGAGAACCAATACAAACTTGGGAAAGCCCCACAGTCGTCAGATGTACCGACAAGCCACAGAGCTACGGTCATCAACACAACTCCGCCAAGATCAAAGTTCAAGGAGCTGGGAACCGCCGACCACCACGTCAGTAAACTGGGAACAGTCGACCTCTAAGTCGTTAAACTGAAGATGTAAAAGTGTGTAAATAAAATATATATATATATATATATATATGTATGTATGTATGTATGTATGTATGTATAAATAAAAAGCTGAAATGATGGGGCAACTCGCAATAAAAATCAGCGAGTAAAAATAAAAATGAAAATAAAACCGATATGATAGGGCAACCGCGAATAAATAGCCGAAATGATAGGGCAATCGCGACCTTCGCGATAAGAAAAGATGAAATGATAAAGCAATCGCGGTAAAAAAAAACGACGAATGATGAGTCGCTCCTGGTACCATATTCCAGTGTAGCGATGCAGACACCAACCAAATTCCAAATCCCAAAACGGCGAATGATGAGTCGCTCCTAGTACCATATTCCAGTGTAGCGATGCAGACGCCAATCAAAATTTCAAAACTCTGAATGTCTCAACGGTGAATGATGAGTCGCTCCTGGTACCATATTCCAGTGCAGCGTTGCAGACGCCAACCAAAATTCTAAGTCCCCAAACGGCGAATGATGAGTCGCTCCTGGTACCATATTCCAGTGCAGCGATGCAGACACCAACCAAAATCCAATTTCTCAAAATTCTCCTGGCCCTACGGTTGGTTCCTAAGTTGACTACCGTATACAATCCACGGGCTCAAATAATTCTCATCATACCCATGCCCCACTGCAATCATCAGTTATGCGGCTAGTCTCCGCCCTTGGAATTATGCTCCATTGGGAAGACACACTCATGTGTTCTCATGATACATGAGGAGAACAAACCTTTGCGGGATCCTTACGACTCATAAAGAAAAAACACACTTGGGAGTTCTCACGACTCCTAAGGAGAAAATACACCTACGAGATCCTTTCGACTTGTAGGAAGAAAATGCTTTTATGGGACCCTTATGGCTCATAAAATTGAAAATTCTTAGGTGATAGGGACCTAAATCTGTCTCCTAAGCCATCGCTCCCCAACAGGGAACGACAAATGATGAATTGCTCCTGGCACCTGTGCTGCAGTGTTAGCAACGCTAATGTCGGCCCCTACCCCGAAATTCCAAATCGGTCCAATAGACCCCTAAGTCTTTAAACTGGGAACAGATGACCGCTAAGTCGTTAAACTGGGAACAGATGACCGCTAAGTCATTAAACTGGGAACAGATGACCGCTAAGTCGTTAAACTGGGAACAGATGACCGCTAAGTCATTAAACTGGAAACATATGACCTCTAAGTCGTTAAACTGGGCATAATAGACCCCTAAGTCTTTAAACTGGTAACATATGACCTCTAAGTCATTAAACTGGAAACAGATGACCTCTAAGTCGTTAAACTGGGCATAATAGACCGCTAAGTCGTTAAACTGGGAACAGATAACTGCTAAGTCGTTAAACTGGGAACAGATGACTGTTAAGTCATTAAACTGGGAACAGATGTCCGCTAAGTCGTTAAACTGGGAACAGATGACCGCTAAGTCATTAAACTGGGAACAGATGACCGCTAAGTCGTTAAAATGGGAACAGATGACCCCTAAGTTTTAAAACTGGAAACGGATAGACCTCTAAGTCGTTAAACTGGGAACATATGACCTCTAAGTCGTTAAACTTGGCATAATAGACCCCTAAGTCTTTAAACTGGGAACAGATGACCTCTAAGTTGTTAAACTGGAAACAGATGACCTCTAAGTCGTTAAACTGGAAACAGAGGACCCCTAAGTCATTAAACTGGGAACGTGCCAAATCCACTCATGTGTCCTCACGATGCATGAGGAAAATAAAACTTGTGAGATCCTTACGACTCGTAAGAAAACACCTTCGTGGGATCCTTACGACTCACAAAGGAAAAACACATTTGGGGGTCCTCACGACTCCTGAGAAGAAAATGCACCTACGGGATCCTTACGACTCGTAGGGAGAAAATTCTTTTATGGGATCCTTACGGCCCATAAAATTAAAAAGCCTTAGGTGATAGGGATCTAAACCTGTCTCCTAAGACATCGCTTCCCAATGGGCAATGGCGAATGATGAGTCGCTCATGGTACCATATTCCAGTGCAGTGATGCAGAAACCGGCCAGAATCCAAATCCTTAAGTGGCGAATGATGAGTCGCTCTTGGTACCATATTCTAGTGCAGCGATGCAGACGCCAACCAAATTCCAAATCTCATACCCCAACGGCGGATAATGAGTCGCTCCTGGTACCATATTCCAGTACAGCGATGCAGACGCCGACAAAGTCCCGAAATTCTTCCGGCCCTACGGTCTGGATTATACATCCTGCAAAATCGTATACAATCCACGGGCGTAAATGACCCCCATCTCTCCCAAGTCTTACCGGGGAGACCACACTCGAAGTCCCACCAGCGATGAAAAAAAAGAAAAAAAAAGAAAAAAAAAGGTATGTCCACAAGCAAAATGGGCACAAATGAAAACCCGAAAGGGCTCCGTGAGTAAAAACAACAGGATTGCCGGCGGGTTTGTGAAAACCCGAAAGGGCGCAAACTCGTGAAAAAGAGATGAAATGCACTCGCAAAGTCCTCTCAACTTTGTGAGGAGAAAATAACCGCGTGAGATCCTTACGACTCATAAAGGAGCAACACGCTTAGGGGTCCCCACGACTCCTAAGGAGAAAATACACCTACAAGATCCTTTCGACTCGTAGGGAGAAAATGCTTTTATGGGACCCTTACGGCCCATAAAATTGAAAAGTCTTAGGTGATAGGGATCTAAACCTGTCTGCTAAGCCACCAATTCCCAAATCCTCCCGAGGCAAATGATGATTCGCTCCTGGTACCATATTCCAGTGTAGCGATGCTGACGCCAAACAAAAACCAAATCCCCAAATCCCCTCATGACAGATAATGATTCGCTCTTGGTACCATATTCCAGTGTAGCGATGCTGATGTCAACCCAAATCAAATCAAACCAACAACCTCTGCGGCAGAATCATGCTTCGTTCCAGAATTTACCCCGTGTAGAAATCATGCTTCGCCTCGAGATATCTACCTTCCCTGCCGGAATTATACTCCGTGCCGGGGACAAGTCGAACAGCGACACTCCGTGCCGGGGACAAGTCGAACAGCGACACTCCATGCCAGGGACAAGTCGATCAGCGACACTCCATGCCGGGGACAAGTCGAACATCAGCGACACTCCGTGCCAGGGACAAGTCGAACAACGACACTCCGTGCCGGGGAAAAGTCGATCAGCGACACTCCGTTCCGGGGATAAGTCGAACATCAGCGACACTCCATGCCGGGGACAAGTCATTCAGCGACACTCCGTGCCGGGGACAAGTCGATCAGCGATACTCTATGCCGAGGACAAGTCGAACAGCGACACTCCGTGCCGGGGACAAGTCGATCAGCGACACTCCGTACCAGGGACAAGTCGATCAGCGACACTCCGTTCCGGGGACAAGTCGAATATCAGCGACACTCCGTGCCGGGGACAAGTCGATCAGCGACACTCCGTGCCGGGGACAAGTCGAACAGCGACACTCCGTGCCGGGGACAAGTCGAATATCAGCGACATTCCGTGCCGGGGACAAGTCGAACAGCGACACTCCGTGCCGGGGACAAGTCGATCAGCGACACTCTATTCCGGGGATAAGTCGAACATCAGCGACACTCCGTGCCGGGGACAAGTCGTGCCGGGGACAAGTCAAACGGCGACACTCCGTGCCGGGAACAAGTCGATCAGTGACACTCCGTGCCGGGGATAAGTCGAACAATGACACTCCGTACCGGGGATAAGTCGAACATCAGCGACACTCCGTGCCGGGGACAAGTCGAACAGCGACACTCCGTTGCGGGGACAAGTCGAACAGCGACACTCTGTGCCGGGGACATGTCAAATATCAGCGACACTTTGTGCCGAGGACAAGTCGAACAACGACACTCCGTGCCGGGGACAAGTCGAATGACCAGCAACACTCCGCGCCGGGGACAAGTCGATCAGCGACACTCCATGCCGGGGACAAGTCGAACAACTCGCAACACTCAGTGCCGTCGACCGTCCATGTCGTAAAAGGGCAGTGCAGGCTTCCCACAAATCGGGAACCAAATCGTTCCGGGCCAGGAAAACGTCTACCACGGACACTCCGTCTCAGAGACGCATCAAGCGTCGACCTCCATGTCGTAAAATGGGCAGTGCAGGGTTCCTACAAAGCGGGAACCAAACCGCTCCGGGCCAGGGAAACGTCTACTATGGACACTCCGCCTCGGAGACGCAAACGTCGACCGTCCATGTCGTAAAAAGGGCAGTGCATCCCAAAGAGTGGGAACCAAAGCAAGTCGCCTCCACGCGAAAGAAGATCCATCAATTTCATGCACACGACCCACATATATGGTGTGCATTTATTGATGGGGGGCACTCTGTTGGGGTCGAAAATTGCACCCCGGTTGACCAAGTTAAAGTCAAGGTCAACCCCAAGCCAAGTGGACCCAAGCCTAGATCAAGTGGGCTCATGCCCGAGTCGAGCCCGAACATGAAGAGGCCAGCCTCCCCCATGCTGAAATAAAAAATCATATAATAAATAATTTTGATATAATTTTTTTATGCATGAATGGGCATAAAGCCAAATTTTTGTAAAGCCCATGGCTTGTGTGCAAGAAATAGTACATGAGACATGGGATTGGCAAAATGCTATTTTGTAAAGCCCAGGGGGCAATATGCAAATGTGTAAGCCTATATAAGGCAACATGATGATGAATAAAGCATATACTTTTCATTCCTAACAAAAAGGTTAGGGTTTTGTGCCTCCTACTCCTTTCTCAAGGTTCTAAACCTTCTTCTTCCTTTTGAATTAAATCAAGAGTTTAACTCTTCCTTTTCCAAAACTAAATAGTTTTTCACCATAAAACCCACAAAGGGGAACTCAGATCTCCCATCAGATCTCAAAAAGGAGAGATTTTTAAAATCTCATACTCTTGTTCTTCAAGATCCTGCCAAAAGAGGAGGAAGAAGGAGACCCACCTCCAAGAACCCCACTTTGGGGAAGATCCAGGGCTCAAAAGAGAAGCCCTTTTCATCAGCTCCAAATATCTTAGGAGTCCAACTCCTCAATATATATATATATATATATATATATATATATATATATAAACAAAATAATAAATATTTCCTTTTGGGAGCACAGTTCC
The DNA here is from genome assembly GCA_030015575.1 of Agapanthus africanus. Classification (NCBI taxonomy): domain Eukaryota; kingdom Viridiplantae; phylum Streptophyta; class Magnoliopsida; order Asparagales; family Amaryllidaceae; genus Agapanthus; species Agapanthus africanus. The sequence goes on along the minus strand of JASDDO010000028.1, from coordinate 165,743,359 downwards.
CCGTGCAGGGACTAAGTCCTAAGCACGCCGCGTGCCAAGCACGTGGGGCGCCGGCGCTCTGGCGCACAGCGCCCGGCACCCACATGCCCAGCACGTGAGGCTCTGGCGCACTGCGCCCACATGCCAAGCACGTGGGGCGCCGGCACTCTGGCGCACAGCGCCCGGCGCCCACATGCCAAGCACGTCAGGCGTCGACGCTCTAGCGCACAGAGCCCGGCGCCCACATGCCAAGCACGTGAGGCGACGGCGCTCTGGCGCACAGCGCCCGGCGTCCACGTGCCAAGCACGTGAGGCGCCAGCGCCCAGTGCCTGCGTGCTAGGCAGGCGAGCCGATGGCACCCACGCGTCCTTTGGAATCCATTTCCCCCTATTTTACACACACTCCACACTAAAAATACCTCTCCCGTTAGAAAAAATTTCTAACGGGGTGATGCCCCGCACCCCGCAAGGAGGTTGCTTACCTCCTTGACCCCAGCCTGCTATCCGGGTAGCGGGACCCCTGTAAAAAATCTGCGGGGCCCCCCATATATCCAAAACCCCTTCAAAACACGACACTGCATATTGAGTTCGCATGACCTGTTTGACCCGTCAATCGGAGGTTCTCTCGCTCTAAAGGCGAGGGGTAATTAACGGCAGCTTAGTCCGCGGCTGCCGGAGATTTGGATCCCTACAATCAATAAACCCCAGCCTACCCTAGGTAGGGGGAATCTGTAATGCGCCTGACAAGCGTGCGCGCATTCCCATCTCAATGGGGTGACAAAAAACACCCTACAGTGTCAAACTCCAAGTCTTCTTACGGCAAATGATGATTCGCTCCTGTAAATATTCCAGTTGTAGCGATGCTAATGCCACAATGGGTATCAGGATCAAGTTCCCAACTCGCGATAAAAATCAGCGAGCAAGAATTATGCATATTAAATTGCCGAAATGTTTGGGCAACTCATAATAAAAGCAGCGAGTAAAAATATAAAAAATATAGCCGAATGATTGGGCATCGCGGATAAAAAACCGAAATGATTGGGCAATCGCGATTTTCACAACATAAAAAAGATGAAAAGATAGAGCATCGCGGAAAGAAATAAAAAAATGAAATAAAAAATGATGAAATGAAAACGAAACTTTTCTACCCTCCAAGTATGTTCATATTGACTCTTGTACACGATCCATGGGTACAAATAAAGGAAAAGGGGCCATATTCTCCCACCATGCTTCGTCAAAAGGAGAACCAAGTCCTGACGGTTCATATACAACCTAGAGACTATCTAGGCGTTCCATCTCATTCAGGCAGAATGCAGACGCAACGTCACCATCAAACAAGAAAAACCCAAGGGCCGAAACAAAAATAGAGTAATGGCAAAATCCTAACTCCAAGTTTTGACGGTTCATATACAACCTAGAAACTATCCAGGCGTTCCTTCTTATGCCAGCAGGATGCAGACGCAACGTCAACAAAAAACCCAAGGGTCAAAACAAAAATGGAGTAATGGCAAAATCCTAACTCCAAATCTTGACGGTACATATACAACTTAGAGACTATCCCTGTGAAAGTGAAGTGATGGCAAAATCATAGCTTCACGTCTCAATAGCAACATCTAAAGACCAAAAATAACCCCGATGCTCTTCTTATTCCAACAAGATGTGGATGCAGCGTCAACAAAAGACCTAAGGGTTAAAGCAAAAATGGAGTAATGGAAAAATCCTAGCTCTAAGTCTCGACGGTACATATACAACCTAGAGATGATTCCGGCGTTCCTCCTCATTTCAGCAGGATGCGAACGCAGATATCAAATGAAATTGGAGAAATGACATATTCTTAGCTCCGGACCTCAATTGCAATACACGCAGCATAGAGGTCCTACCGATGTCTACCCTACTTCAACAAAGAATCGGCGTGATATCGTCAAAGCAAAAAACGAAGTGACGACATATTCCCAACTTCGGATCTTGGCGGCAACTCATATAAAGCCTAAAAGACCATTGGAGATCATCCCACCCCAGAAGGGTGCGGTTATGACTTATCGAGGCTCCAAATTGAGCCTAACCTTAAGTAAAAAGCGTCACGGCAAATTCCTATTGCTTTCTCTTCCGATGGTAATATGACCTAAGGAGATTACTTGAAGACGTCTTGTCCAGCCCCCGAAGGGATCAGAGACACGACAGTCGGTGAGCTACTCAAACAACGGCTTAAAAACTGCATATTGAGGATTACATTAGCCAACGCGACGGTACCACGAACTAAAAACCCTAGTACCACAAACCTAACGGACCCCTATCGTAAGGAATGGGGTTATCTACATGCAACGTTAGGATAAATTTGTCTGTAAACCCAAGGGAGGTAAACTAAAAACACTCCGAAATGAGTACATAAACTAGAAACTCTGAAATGAGTGAATAAACTACAAACTCCGAAATGAGTACATAAATTAGAGACCCCGAAACAAGTGAATAAACTACAAACTCTGAAACGAGTACATAAACTAGAAATTCCGAAACGAGTGAATAAACTACAAACTCCGAAACGATATTATATAAACTAGAGACTCCGAGACAAGTGAATAAACTACAAACTTCGAAATGAGTACATAAACTAGAAACTCCAAAATGAGTGAATAAACTACGAACTCCAAAACGAGTAAATAAACTAGAGACTCCGAAACGAGTGAATAAACTACAAACTCCGAAATGAATACATAAACTACTCCACACCAGATCAAGACATCAAGAAACCTAGAAAGGCGCAACTCATGGGCCTCAGGGCTCAGAACCACATTTCTTAAGAATTGATATCTGAGTTAACGATAGATAACGACGCTTGTGTCTGCTCGCTATCTTCTTAGATCGAAATTCTAAAAGCTACGTATGACATATCAGCCCGAAACCACCCGTATGCTATTCAAGGCAGTGGGGAGAGCATTCGATTCACACCTGTTTAAGTGCTCACTTACAAATACATACATACTTGAATGGAAATAGCATTGAAAACATGCCGATTTATATACGAGTGTGGAGGGCTAGCGCATAACACATGCGGAGGGCGAGCGCATGACACGTGCATATCAGTGGCGCTCGCACTTTAAAAAAGCGGGGTGAAGTGGATGTGCGCACATGCAGATTGCACGTATGTTTAAACAATACAATCAGGAGAAGAACATGTGTTAGAAACAAAGCGCTCAGTAGTTAACAATAAAGAAACATATTTAAATAAACACTTTATTCCATAGGAAAAAGATCACCAAACACGGGATTAAAAGTACAAGGGTTTACAAAACTATGAATAAAGTTTTCTAAAGCCCTCTCAGCCTTCTCCACCATGTCGAAGCGGCGATCTTCGCGAGGAGTCGCTCCCCATCGGTCAATGTCGTGCCTATTAGCGAAGGCAGACATGATGGCCCGCTGAGCCTGTATCTGGCTTAGCAACTGAACAGAGCGATCTCTCAGAGGCTGGATAATCAAATCTACCTTATGAAAGCACTCGATCTTGTCCTCCGCTGCGTCGAGCATCGCCGGAGTCATCTCCGCTAGATGAGGGGGAATGTCAGCAAGTACAGACAGGAAGATAATCTGGAGCCAAATGGAGCCGATGAGAAGAGGAGACTCTCTAAGAGTCAGGAGCTCGTACATCACCGTGTCCCATCGGTCATCCATAAGAACGGGATTCACCAAGCGTGCAGCAAAAGGAGAAACAATTCCCTCGATAGGCACCTCTCATGGTTGCCGACGAGCATGTGGACGATTGCAAGCTATGATTTTTGGTCTGTTAAAAATGGTTTTCTCCTTGTGAAGAAGAAGGAAAACATTGCTTCAGATTATAAAGAGAAGCATTTAAGTCTAGTCACAGAAAATGTTGTGCATGGTGGAACTATTTTCAAGTCCTAACAAAAAGGGCATGAGAAAAGAAAGAGTTAACTCATGAAAAGCAGAGCAAGAAGGCGAAACGATTCCTTCGTATCTCGTAGCAACGCCTCACGTGCATGACATATGAGCACCGGCGCTAGTTTTCTTTTAGGGTTAAGTCCTATAGCAGCGTCTCACATGTATGACATGTGAGCGCCGACGCTAGTTTTTTTAGGGTTAAGTCTTATAGCAGCGCCTCACGTGCATGACACGTGAGCACCGGCGCTAGTTCTTTTATATACAAACACCTCACGTGAAGCATATGTGAGCATTGGCGTAAAAAAAAGGGGAGGGGGCTTTGTCATTCATATTTCAAAAGAAATTTATACATCATTAATGAGGATGATGATGCAAAAAAACATCATCAAAATGTCTACAATGGCAAGACAATGAACTCTGGACATGGATTCTCAAACTCAAAAGCAAGTTTGAGCAATGCACGTTCAGCTTCATTAACTATCATTTTGTGCATCTTCTCTCAGATGCAAGCGTCAGGGTCACCACCGATGTCCTCCACCCTCTGATATACTGATACTATTGCTTTCTACTAAAAGACACAGTGCAAGATGGCGATGAGATTATCTCTCCGTTTCTTTGAGATCAACTGTAACGACTCTGAAACCTTAGTACAGAAATTCTTCTGTTAAAATACAGAATAGAGTTTCATAGCCTGAGTACAACTTATAAGTTAATTTTGTTTAAGAACAGCAAGAAACAACTTGTAGCTCACTGGTAAAGCCTTGGTAAAGCCTTGCACTGTTGTGATGTGGCCCCTGTGTTCGAATCCCATCAGACACATTATATTTTTTCTGATTTTTCTTTTATACTTTTTGGAAGCCCAAAAGTTCACACGTGCAATACACATAAAAATAAAAATTCTGAAGAAATAAACATGTGCCAAAGAGTATTAATACAGAAAGGAACACGTGGTTCAAATCCACCGGCCCCCCTCCACAAATCGACCAGCGAAATTGCTATTTGGGCCAGCACCGACGGTCCCCCCTTAGCTAATGAGGCCCGTGCTTTGCACACAAAACCCCTCCCCTACCTCTAAATCCCCTGCACTATTTGAATGCTCTGCAATCAAACAGAGACCCTTCAATTTCCCATTTATTCTCATTTTAATGCATTTTAATTTTTCTTTTTAATTCCAAAACCCTAATTCCACACTATAAATACTACCCCATGTCCTAGCCTTTCCTCATTCTGAATATTATAGCCACAATTCTCAAAATTTTCTAAGCACAAGTGGAGTAGAAGAGGAGTTAGCAAACGATCAAGTTCCGGTGAGGATCGACGCATATTCCGGAGACCCCGTGACGTCACGACGACGACCCCCTCTTCCTACACCTTCCTTTAATCCACTTCACTAGTAAGTCCTTTCCAATCCTTATTCTTCTTCTCTAAAAATTCTTTTTCAAAACATATGTCGGAAGTGGAGTTAATACCGACATTTTCTTCTATACTATATAAAATCCAGTTTTTCTTACATATTTGGCATCCATATCCTTACACAAAGTTTGTAATCATAAAACTAAGATTTAGATCCAATTTTCAATCAAATATGTCATGTAACATAACTTTAATTTAACTTTTATATTAAAATACCATGAACTTTGTATATACCATCTTTATTTGTTTTGCTTAAACATACCTTTAAAAAAACTTCACGGGGTAATGACCTACCGCTCACATACATACATGGTTTCCATAGTACGATATCTCTTGAACATATTTTAGTTACGAACACAAGATTATATTAAAATACCATTTACAAAAAAAAAACGGTTTTTTTGGAATTGTATTTTAGAATTCCTTTGCAAATAAACCTCTACAACCCTTTTTAGGGAACCCGCTATTGGATGGTGTGGATTTTTGCACCTCTTGGGCTAGTAGAGCGAGATGCAGACCTCCTCACAGAGCATTCGATCTTAAAGGTTTTTAATACGGTTTTTAAGAAAAACGCAATATTCTACTTAAATAAAAATTAATTTTTATAATTATATAAATATTACTAAATCCATATATTTTCAAAAATATAATAACCTTATACTTTTTTAGAATTACAAGTTTCATCAAAATACCATCAAAATACCAACAAAAGTCAAGCTTTACAATAAAATACCATGAACTTTCCAAGCTAAGCTATTATCACTGAAATATCTCAAATATCTAAAATTCACATCTATGGAAATCCTGAATAATATAAATAATTTCTCGAGGTTATTTTGAAACTATATTAAAAATATTTTCATAAAACCCCATCGAGTCATATAAAACTATATTTAAGAACTTTAGTAAATATAGGTTTAAGCGGGATCAATTCTCTTGAGCCCCAGAGAGCCGGAGAAAGTGAGTGCTTGCCTATTTAAGCTAAAAACTTAACGGTGTTATCAATGGTAATTGTCTTGAAAAAAGACACAAATCCTGCCGTCCATGTGCAGCAGTTACCGATAACTCCCGAACCTAATTCAAGATCTAAATCAGTTTATAAGTGTCTGACTCAAGTCTGAGTTTAACTCAAGTCTGAATCAAAACTCAAACCCGAATCTAAAACCAAACATGAATATTTGATTGAATTCAAACATCAAAAGCAAACAGGTATACTTGACTCTTGATCATGAATCGGAACGCTTGAACTTGACTAAAGTGAAACATGAATATTTGAACACTATGACTTGACTCGAACCATGAATACAACTTGATATGAATACATGAATACTTGACATGAATACTTGATATATACATGAACTCAATCTTGCAACTTGATGTATTCATGGATTCAAGTAAGGCGGGTAATTTTAACTGTAACGTAGAATATACGGGGTGTTGGGGTAGTTCATGCGTGAATCCAACGAAATCTCAGGAGTCTCACTAGATCATGAATCCATGTCTACTAACACAAGCAAGCTATTATGAGGGCCCGTGTTTCCTTGCTCCTGGATTACAGCATATTGAGTTTGGAATACTTCAACACTAGGTTGAAGTCCCGTTACTAACACATGATTCAGGCCCGTGGTTCCTTACCCCTGGATTACAGTCTGTTAGGTTTGAGAACACTCTTGAGATTGGTTGGCATTCATCCTTGAACTTACGTTAAATTAGTGTATCCAAGTAGAGACATGTTAAGACACTTACATTCACTGTATGTTCACCATACCAACACTACACGGCCATATTATATTTGTTTGCCATGCTCATGCTATATTGTTATGTTTACCAACTTGTCATATATATTACCATACTTGTTCACATATATTACGAAAAAACTGCACACTAAATAAAATTGTCGTGTTTACATAAAATGACATGCTGAGACACCATACTTCATAATCAATTGTTCATGATATACACTTCTTTTATCATTACACTTTATATTTCACTTCATATCTTAGGGACTTACCGAGCGAAAGTTCGATGACGGGCATTCCACCCACCTTTGTTTTCTTGGAATGCTCGTCAGATACTGTGGAGAGTGAGGAGGTAGACATCTTAGAGGAGGAGCACGATCAGATCGCGACCCAGGCCTAGACCGGTTATCTTCTTCTCAGTTTATGTATGTCACCTGTTTAGGCATTTCTTTTCTTGTATTTCCTTTCAGTTGAAATCATGTATTGTAAATGAATCAAGTTGAATGTAAATAAAGTTGTTGAAGTTTTAATTCCATGTTATTTTTCATGTCAGTTTATATTGCTTCTTCTACGCTTAGCGTATTTATTTCGGTAAATGACTTTCTCGAAATAAATACGTTGTGGATTTGCTACGTACCTGCTTCCGTCTACTGGGAGGCGGGGCGTGACATCAACCCCATCAAATACACTAAATGTACCTTATTCTCAGCATCATCGAGCACTTGAAGCGGCATAACCTCAAGGCGCCCGGATATAGCTTTCCAGATCGACCCAACGATGATCTTCAAAAGGGCAAAATGGTGGGGGAGCAATCGACCGTTGTAATCATCGAAACGACACATCACCGCGTCGTATTGGGTGTTAGTAAACTCCTGGCCTTGGCAGTGGCCTTGGAAGCGAATCTCCTCATAAGAGATAATCTCTTCAAGATCATAGAGATGACCGGCCATGGAACTTGAAAAGAAAACCAAGGGGGGTTAGCGATTAGCATACTAAAAATACTACAGTCTAAAGAAAAACAGTGGGCTCCACAAAATTAAGGTAATAGCTCATCAATGATGAGACATGCGCCCATTGTGAGAATCCAAAAGGATTCTCATTAAATGAATAGTCCCATTAAACAATGGAGTTAAAAACTCCCAATATCCCCGAAAAGCGGGTTCTATTAAAAATAACAATAGATTCAAATCTGTAGAAAGAGTATTAAAACCCTAAAAACAAAAATACTCAAGAATAGAAGAGGAATACAATTCCCAAAGGTTCTAAAAAAAATTCAGAGCTAAACTCTACAAGACAAGAAGGAATTGAATTATTCCATTAATGGGTTTAAATCCCAGAAATCCCCATGATGGGAGACAGATGGGAAGCACAATAAAATTAAATTTCAAAGACTCTCAAATATCAGAATCAATGAGAGAGTAAAATCCTAAGAGAGAACTAGCGATTCTCGAGAATGCCCATCGACTCAAGACCCACGGTCTACTAAAAAAAAGTTTTTTAAGATCTCTAAGAGATCAGTTCAAGAAAAGGGCCAAGCCCTGTTAATAGATTAAAAATCCAAAACAAAATAAAAAGTCTTTTAAGAGCTAAGCTCTGTTCATAATCCTTACCAAAATTTTTGGCAGAGTTTAACTCTGATCAGAAGGAGTTCTATGGGCAGAGATCTAAGCTCTGAAATGAGAATTAAATTCTCAAGAGAGAAAAATTCAAGGAGGAAGACGATGAGACAGCAGTCATCTCAAGGGCCAAAGGCCCTATTTATAGAATGTGAATGGACGGTTCAACTCTCTAGAAAATCAAACGGTAGAAAAAGTGACATTGTTCCACTCACGTGTGAGCCACGTGAGAACAACGGTGGGGGGCATTTGTTTCCCCAATATTTAAACATAATAAAAAAAGCTAAGCTCTGTTAAATTTTAATGAGGCAGCGCCTCACGTGCTCCCCATGAGGGCGCCGGCGCCGGCGCCAACCCCAACCCCTTAGGATTAAATCTTATGGTGGCGCCGCACGTGAAGCTCACATAGGCGCCAATGTGCAAAGCACAGGAATGCCTATCATAAATAAGAATTAAATTTTTAAGTTGTGCCCACGTGTACAACACGTGAGCGTCGGCGCCCAAGTTTAAATCAGTAGAATTAAATTCTACATGAGAATATTTCCTTAAAAAAATTGGGATACTCTGTGTTAAACAGAGCCGTTGGATCAAAAATCCAATGGTGATGATAAATCATTAAAAAATATAATTAAATTCTATTCCGAGGAATATTTTTCCTCAATCTTTACAAACAAAAAAGATTGCTCTCTATAAAATAAAGAGTTATTGGATTAAAAATCCAATGGTGATTAAAAATCACCGTTTTATAGAACAAATTATGTATATGGGAAAATATTTTCCTAATCTTGTTAAAAATAAGAAAACATATTCTGTAAAATAGAAATCCTTGGATCAAATATCCAACGGTGGATAAAATTCCCTAAGTAATTTTTGAGACCAATAAAATCAATTGGAATCTCTCAGTAAGAGATTTTATCAAATTAATTAACAAACTTGCTTATACTATATAAAGGATCCGAGACTTCAAGTCTCATACAGAGGGAATCCCCCATAAGCTTCTGCAAAAATACAAAAGGCTCTCAAAAACGATAGAGAATTTAATTCTCAATAAGAAAAAGAAAGACCTTCCTTCTCAAAACCCTAGGAAAAGAAAAATCGAGATCAAAACATCTCCTTTATCTATAATAGCATATCTAAGGGTTTAACCCTTCTTAAGAACTTAGTTTTTTCTCTGGATCTAAGATCCACAAGATAAGTCTCGCACAAGTTGAGGATTTAATTCTCATCGGGAAGACCTTGTTCTTGAGAATCAAAGATTCTGAAAAGAACTAGGTTAAAAATAAAGAAAAAAGGAAAAGAACCTATCTTATAAAAATTTAATTCCTCAGAAAACAGGGTTTAACCCTAAAAGAAACTTAGTTCTTATAAAAAGAACTTAGTTATTAAAGAAAACCTGATCCCAGATCTTCAAAACAAAGATCTTGGTGATCATTAATAGTCAAAATGCCATTAACAAAGACTCGATATCTGAAAAAGAAAAGCGCTCAGCGCTTCACGTGTTTCCCACGTTGGCGCCCTCCCAATAGAGCCCAGCGCCTCACGTGAAAAACATGCGAGCGCCCAAAGCAAAAGGCCAGCGTCTCACATGAATTACATGTGAGCGCTGAATAAAAGTGCTTAGCGCTTCATATATAGCCAAACGGCTGAGTACTTAGCACTGATTAGACAGTGCCCAACGCCTCACGTGCTCCTCACGTGGATACCACACAAAAGTGTTTAGCACTTCATATACAGCCAAAACGGCTGAGTGCTTAGCACTGATTGGGGAGCGTCCAGTGCCGCACGTGGACGCTATATAAAAAAGTTCTTAGTAATATATATATATATATATATATATATATATATATATATATATATATAAACCGAGTGCTTAGCACTGATTGAGCAGTGCTCATAACTAAAGGCTTCACATGATACCCATATGAGCCCCAGAGCGTCAAACAAGTGCTTAGCATTTGCCTAAAAAAGGGGACGCTGAACAAATAGAGCCCAAATAAGTGCTTAGCACTTTTGAATAAAAAAAAGACTGAGTAGACTAAACCCAAATTGGTTAAGTCTCTTGCAGTTGAGTCCAAATGCTCTGCTGTGGGATCTTAATAAAATTTTAGGATTCTTAAAATATTGCTAAGTTGATCTTAGTCTCAAATAAGACTAATGTATCCTTAGTATTGGGCATAAATGCTCATATGTTCAAGTTGATCTTAATCTCAAACTAGATTAACGGTTCTTAAACTAAACAAAATAATCTTGAACTAAGGGAACATATAACCTATGTTCAAAACCCAAATCTAAAATGTACGGATTTGGACTAATCCGTGTCCTACGGGCGACGACATAAATTAGTCACCGTATACAATCCACGGGCAATCTTAACAAACAAAATAACACACGATATGAAGTGAATTGCTGGAGCAAGAGAAAGTGGTTGTCATAACACGAGAACGTAATTAACTGCAGGGGTTTGCGCCTGCAGTGAAGAGCGTCCCTACAATCAAAAACCCCTCGCAAATAAGGGGGAATCTGATAAAGTCTGCTACATCGGTCGCATCTATCCAAATCTCCGATATACGATACCATAAATCAACTTGGTATATTCGGAGAGGTGGATGGAAAAGTCCAAATAGCATCCGCCCCCAAAAATTCAGGCCAGACGTCCCAACATCTCGGTCCGTTCTTTCGGTGGTGAACAGATTTAATGGTAATTGATAACCGCAATGATCCCAACACAAGCAGCCCCGTCCTCCACAACGGAGGCGGGAGCAGTCCTACTCCACCTCCCAACGTCGTCAACGCCTTATCTGCACGGATCGACAGGCTCACGGTGATAGTGGACGCGCTCACTCGTGTTCAAATGGCCGGCTATGCCCGCCAAACTATTGTCCCCACTCCCCGAAACGACGGCGTGCGTGGGGCGACGGAGGGGTGCATTCAGTCCCTCGACCTCGCTCATGCCCATCTCGATGTCACCGAACACCGGCGTGCCGATTTCGGAAGTCAGTACCCTCATACGGGGGAACGATTTCAAGACTTGTTGGGCGCCGGATAGTTCGACACCGAAATCTCAGGGGAGACCACGCCATCGCTTCAACGCTCGCCGCGTTCTCTCGCCTCCTAAGGATACGTCGATCAGGTCGCCTGATTTCAGGGGAGACCGACGTCCCCATATCCATTTAGGCTGTGCACGTGGCTCACCTCGGTACCACAAAGGGTTTCCCCCGAGTATCTGAGGAACGTGATAGAGCGAAGCCGAAACCGCACCATCGGGCAAGCCCAAAACAGAGACAGCAGGCGCTCCGATTACGGGAAATTCTCAGGGTACCATCAGCGAATCGAGACCCTCGAGAAGAAGATCGAAGATATGCGACACGCTACCCGTTCGGCCGGAGGTGTGGCAAAGTACTCCGCAGATTCGCTCACGAGACCCTTCACATAGAAGTTACTAGGTGAGCGGGTCTCGTCTTGGAACAAACTGCCCAAGGTGGCCCTCTTCGACGGGAAGTCCGACCCAAAGGACCACTTGGACGTGTTTACGGCGGGCATGAGCTTCCAAGATGACTCGGATGCGGCTCAGTGCCGAGCCTTCCCAACCACCCTCATCCGGGCCGGGCAAGATTGGTTCCACGACTGTACTCCACGTTCAATCTCAACTTTTGAAGAATTGGTCCCGCAGTTCCTCAACCACTTCGTCGGCAACCGGCCACAGAAGAGATTGGTTGACTACCTGTTCACCATCAAGTGTGAGGACATGGAGTCTTTCAAAGACTATAATGCCCGTTTCCACAATGCCCTTTTGGAGGTTTCCGAGCACCGAGATGAGACGGTCATAACTGCCATAAGATTTAGTCTTAGGCACAAAGAGTGGTTCCGCTCTTTTGCATTGGCTTAACCTAAGACCCTGCCCGAGGTAAAGGTCTGGACCGAACGGGAAATCCAACTCGAATCCGAAGTTAACGCTCACCGTTCCCGAGGATACCGGACAGAACAAAAGAAAATGAACCTGGAAGATAACGAGAGGGCTGATTGGTCAAAACCTTATTACATTGAGGAGCTGATACGCTCTAGTCATTTAGCAAAATATCCGCAAGACAAACGTCAACGAGATAGGTGGCAAGCCGACCAACTTGAAACCGGAGAGCTGACGATCGGGCAGATCATGGTCGTCACCGACTGACCCGAGTCCGAGCAATAAGGGCATCCGCCGTATCAGGTCATTCAATACATGAGAGTTTAAACTGTCCGGTGGGTAACTTCCTGCCCGTTAAGCAAAGACCTGCCCTTCACTCAAATAAATGAAACTCGGAGGTGGGCTGTTGGCTGGTTGCTATTCGAATATGGAAAGTATTTCGGGGAGGTCTCCAAAAGGTCGGATGCAACCTCGAAGACGAGGTGCCGAGGAATGTCCCCAATGCATCATACTTATTCCAGCCCCGTAGCCTCCAGGAATCTAACGGGTTTACTTAGATGACAAGCCATCCGCTACGTGTCGTGATCTGAGAAATTCTCATTTATGAGCATCTTCAGGTACACTCCCAAAAACCGTTAATAACTAACCAAACAACTAAACCGGTGCATGATTAAGATTATAATTCAATTTAAAGTACATTCCCTTTGGTAATTCAATGTACCATCCTATGTAAAGTTATTACTCCATATTTATAGTCGTGATGTTTAAGTTACAGCCATCTCTGATTGGCTAATAAAGTTACATTAACAAGAAACGAATCACAATTAAAAAAAACATTAAAATAAATTATGAGTTCCCACTCCCTAGAAAACCTCCACAATGAAGAAGAAATTAAGAAACTACTACTATAAAAAAAAATGGGGCACAACCATTTGATTTTACTCGGTAGAACTGAAATGGGGTTTTTAATTGTAATATGAAATTGTTGTTCATGCATATGTTTTGGGTTAGAAATGGAATTGACATACTGATCATACATTGACAAACATTAACCTTTTGTTGGATCAATGAATATCAAACTAGGACGGTGCTGGTACATCATGTCCGACTAAAAGAAAACCTAGTTTGCTTTTCCACTATCATATTTTTACCATTAATGATAGAGATTATGCAATCCGTATCATTAAGACCAGCAATATCGATGCTTAGATGATGTACTCTTAAACAAACCACAAGAGAGATATAAAAGTTAGAATCAAACAGCTATCAACGCATATAATTGATGATATAAATTGAGAATTGAATAATATTATATCTTCTGAGCAAAATTCCAAAACCTAAGCTTACTTTGAGAATTGATTCGAATCGGATAAAACGACAAAAAATGGCCGCGTCTATATCAATCAAAATGAATTCCCGATAATGCCCCTATAATCTTATCCCCGCCAAAATTGTCGCGTTGTGATAATCTCACCTAACATTAATGATACTAACAATAAAATACGCACGCCCACTGGGCCCCGCGCAGTATCAGCCAAATGTATTGGAAATGGGTGAGAATATAAATTTTGGACAGGTCGCATAGGTCGGTGGGCGCAACCTCTCGTGCGACGAAGCTTCGTATTTCTATGCACACGCCCGGACACACTCACCGTTCGAATCCATAGTTTTCTTTATGGGCTCGGTTTTGCAACTTATTACGATTCTCACGGATTGTGTTGTGCCATCTGGATCTCCGATACGATTATTTCTCAATGCACAGGAGAGCCGGTTGAATGGTTGGATTTTATCGGTGTATTTAATTATGCTTTGATTTTCATTTTTCGAAATTTTTAATTTGATTTATCAATTCATCGTTCAAGTTGCAATCGTATTTGTAAGTATGTTTAAAGGATTCAAATATGATTGTTTTAAGGTGTATGATGGAATAGAGTCGTCCTATCTCCGTTCTTAGATCATATGGATTATATTCCAGCCTATGTAGGTCAAACGGATCCCAATCAGTATAATCAATATGGCTAGAGGTATAATAAAAATATTCAATACTTCCGTGAAAACGATAAATAAACTAAGTAAAACTGTGTATAACACACTCCAATCATACCTCTTCCAAGATGCGTTGAATTCACTTATTTTTATCACCCGACGCTTTGGGATTATAACTTATAAGTGATATTACAGTTCCGATCGAGCTAATATCAAAAGGTGTCGGGTGCTAATAAGTCGCTTGAAGGGCTAAAAGTTATAAGTAGCTTATCGGTTGACATACATATGGATATGGAGATGGTTATACGCAGTTAATCCTAAATCATCAGTAATATATAAAATAATAAATCATGTCATAAGTAGATCACATGAGTTGGATCAACCTTAAGTCATTATTTTAGCCACCTTAATTAGACAGCTGGCTGGAAACCCAACCTTAATCATTGAGCAAGAACAATATTGTTAGATTCTCTCTTCTGAGTAATCAATTTGAGGATAACAATTCAAATCCCAACCCAAATTGATCAGCGAGCATTAATTAAGAGATATATATTGTTTTAATACTAAGTAACATGAAAAAAGAATTTAATTAGGGGACTGTTTAATTAATTTAGGCACCCTTAATAAGAAAATTTGATTAGAGTAGGAAAACTTTAGTGGTGTACACATGATTTGAGCCTCTAAGATCGAACACAGTACTTTTGAGGTACACAATGATAATGTTCCCTTAAAGCAGAAATCATGGCTTCCTAAGTGAAGGAACACTCGCTTCCTTTGCACTTTAAAGTTGGGTTTAGGGTTAAATTAAGCTAAAGAGTGAATATGTGAGATCACTGAGTAGTGAGGCTAATTATAGTGACCATTATCTGCAACAAATGAATGGGATGTTCAATGAATTTTTTTAGATGCTCAAACCTTTTCTTTTCTACTTTAGAGTCCACTACTAGAACATTATATCTAAGACGAGAAAAGAAAAATAGAATGATATATATCACCACTACAATATAGGGTTGCCCCTACGGATAATGTAATCCGTAGGGGCAGATTTTTCTTGCCCCTACGGACTAATCCGTAGGGCCCAATGGTTGGCCCTACGGTACCCGGCATTTTAATTTAAAAATATTAAATCGTAATTTGTTGTTTGGCCCTACGGAGCCGCAAACCAATGACCTACGGTTAAGTCCGTAGGGGCATCTAAATGGGAATTTAATAAAAAAAAGGCACATAAATGCCAACGCCTCGATCTCTTTCGCTCTCGTTCCCAAAATTCTCTATCGTTCCCGCGTCTCCAATTTTCTCTTCGTTGCCACCGCCCTCCGTTCGCGGCCCGCCACCGCTCTCGTTCTTCCTCGTCGAGTTCCTCGTCGCCGATTGCGTGCGTCGTCGACCGCCAAGCGTCTCCGTCGTCTCCTCCACCGCCTACAGGTAAGTAAATCTCCAATTAAACATAATTTTGAAGATGTTAGGGCTAGGGTTCAGGGTTCGGGTAGGGATGAGAGTTAGGGTTAGGTATCGGGTTCAGTTTATGTTAGGGTTAGGGTTAGGGTTCGGTTGGTGTTGGGGTTGGGGTTCGGTTGGGGTTCGGTTTAGGGTTTGGTGTTGGGGTTGGGGTTCGGCTGGGGTTGGGGTTGGGGTTAAGGTTGGGGTTGGCGTTCGGTTGGGGTTTGGTGTTGGGGTTGGGGTTCGGCTGGGGTTTGGGATGACGCAATTAAACATAATTTTCTCTCTAACTTAATAGTTAAAAGTTACGATCATAAATATCTTTTATTTGATACACAAAGGATTAGAAATAAAAGCAATATCAGGTTTTTATTTCAACTTATGATTTTTCATTTTAGATGTTTCTCGGTATGTTTCTGAACCTCCATATAACATGTCTCTAAATTTGAAATAAATGCCAATATATAAGGTTCAAAATGGAATTCACACCCCAAGTTCTTCATGACACTTATATTTTTTATTTTATGGGGTTGAGGCTCTAGCATTTCATTAGCTCAGGGCATTTTCATCTTTAACATATTCTTTGTGAACAATAGTGGGTGCTTAAGGCTTTGCAAGAATGTAAAATTTGAAGCCGTAATCAAAAGTGAGCTCATATTAATACTAGTTAGATTACCAAGTTAAAACCATGTAAGGTCATTAGATCAATAGATTTTTACATTGTTTACATAGGCATCTTCCACATAGGATTGGATTAATTCGTTTTTACAAGTATATACATGTACTTGCGTGAAGACCATTGACTTTCATGACTTACATATTAAATCGCTCCGTCCATGTCTAATTTAGATGGCAAATACTTGAGCACCGATTTAATTGTCATAGATGAGAATTCAATCTTTGTTGTTTTCTTTATGGTCCTTTTAATTTGCTGATTGTAATGATACACTTTTGTTTGTTTTTCATTAGTGATTAATTTTTAGTTTGCTATTTATTCTTTTTCAGTCTAGATACTTGATAGAATTACAATTGCTTTACTATTGTTTGCCTTTTTTCCTTTTGTGTGGAAAATATATCAAATGTGTCATATGGACACTATTAATTTCACATCGATTCAAGGGAAAAATTGAGGAAGGTTGTGTTTGTTATATCAAAAACCTTTTTGTTGAACCCAACAGGTGAAAATTTAGAGTTGTTATAGATAGCTCTATACATTCTTAATGGGATAGAAGCCTTACCCCCGACAGCCGAAACACACACATACAACAAGAATACACAACAAGCGCATCATTAGAGAGTGATTCAAGATGTTCAAGTTAAAACCAATATATGATACTCGATGATAATATGAAACTTTCATATTCTCATCAATATTCATACATGAAACTCAAAGCGCCACTTAGTCCCCGTCTATCGGTTAACATACGTTCGATATTCGTCATGACATAGAATTATATGAATGTTGTTAAATATCGGACGGTATAGCTCGATACTAACAACCGTCATGTAGTCTATGTGACGAGAAGATTCAATCGTATGATAACCGATAGATTTGTCCCGTATGGACAAATTAGGAATGTATAAAGCAAACACCTTCATTCACTTGTGTTTTCATCTGTTTCGAGATATTTCGTCGGTAGTTTTCCACTGGTTCTCCGTGTACAAAGATAGATTAGATGTTCATTTCAACGTCGTTTCACAGTTTTGAAATGATTATCTATTCTATTACAGTGTACTCGGAGAACAGAGGGGAGGTGCTACCGAAATTCATTCGAAACGGTTGAAAGCACAAGCGAATGGGTGTTCGCTCTATACATTTTTAATGGGATAGAAGCCTTACCTCCGACAGCCGAAACACACACATACAACAAGAATACACAACAAACGCATCATTAAAGAGTGATTCAAGATGTTCAAGTTAAAACTAATATATGATACTCGATGATAATATGAAACTTTCGTATTCTCATCGATACTCATACATGAAACTCAAAGCGCCACTTAGTCCCCGTCTATTGGTTAACATACGTTCGATATTCGTCATGACATAGAACTATACGAAGGTTGTTAAATATCGGACGGTATAACTCGATACTAACAACCGTCGTGCAGTCTATGTGGCGAGAAAATTCAATCGTATGATAACCGATAGATTTGTCCCGTGTGGACAAGTTAGGAATGTATAAAACAAACACCTTCATTCACTTGTGTTTTCATCTGTTTCGAGATATTTCGTCGGTACTTTTCCGCTGGTTTTCCGTGTACAAAGATAGATTAGATGTTCATTTCAATGTTGTTTCACAGCTTTGAAATGATTATCTATTCTATTACAGTGTACTCGGAGAACAGCGGGGAGGTGCTACCGAAATTTACTTGAAATGGTTGAAAACATAAGCGAATGGGTGTTCGCTCTATACATTCTTAATGGGATAGAAACCTTACCTCCGACAGCCGAAACACACACATATAAAAAGAATACACAACAAACGCATCGTTAGAGAGTGATTCAAGATGTTCAAATTAAAACCAATATATGATACTCGATGATAATATGAAACTTTCATATTCTCATACACGAGTATCCTCAAATCTAATTTTGATTATCGATAATTTATTCTTTTCAACGACAAACGCACACACAAAACAATACATGGATTTTCTCTTTTGTCAGTAACCATACCGTTCTTAGATTTCTCAATATAGTCATCATAACCTACAATTTATATGTTATACAGTCTAACATGGCCCATGAGTACGTCAGAGTTAAGGACTGGATGTATGTGGATTGGCAACAACGTATGCAAGCTAAATTTGTCGTAGGAGTTGCTGCTTTTATTGAATTTGCACGCGCACATAATAAGATCGTGATAGAGAAGATTCTCTGCCCGTGCGATAGATGTGGGAATAAGTACTGGCAGAAAGTAGAATTGGCAGAGCTTCATATCGTAAAATATGGTTTTATTAGATTTTATACAACTTGACTATATCACGGAAAAGGAGAAGAACGTAGTAATGCGGCAGAAGAAGAAGGAGAAGACGATAATACGGCAGGAGAAGGAGGAGAAGACGGTAATACGGCAGAAGAAGAAGACGGTAATTTCTTTCCATCAGAAGAAATTGAGGATATGGTAGAGGCTGCCCTAGGTGAATCTATTCGTACCGAAGATGACATTCCTTCCGGTCAAGGACCGCGTGCGGATAAATATGAAAATTTCATGAATGATGCTAGAAAACCAATTTATGAGAATGCAAAGTATTCCACCCTCTCATCGTTCGTCCAACTTTTCCAGATTAAGTATCTAAATGGATGGAGCAACAAGTCATTCACAATACTTCTTTCGTTCTTGAAAGATTCTATGCCCCCGGAAAATAACGTGCCCGATAGCTGGTACGGAGCCCAGAAGATGATATCTGATTTGGGTTTGAACTGTGAGAAGATTCAAGCATGTCTTAAAAATTGCGTGTTGTACCGGAAAGAGAATTCAGATTTGAAAGAGTGTCCAACATACGGAGAGGCCAGGTATAAAACGAAAGATTCTGATAAGAAGCCCGATATACATGTCAAGATAGCACGATTCTTTCCTATAACACAGAGGCTACATAGGCTATTCAGGTGCAAAAAAACAGCCAAGGCAATGATTTGGCATCACCGTGCTCCTCCAAGTAAAGATGGAAAAATGAGCCATCCAAGAGATTCACCGGCATGGAAGGATTTCGATAGGAGGCATGCAATATTCAGTAGCGATCCTCGCAATGTCAGGCTCGGACTGGCTAGTGATGGCTTCTGCCCATTCAACTATATGGCTGGAAGCCACAGCACATGGCCCGTTGTAATGATAATTTATAATCTGTCGCCTTGGTTGGCTATGGACCAATCATACTTTATGATGTCTCTTCTTATCAACAGACCAAACTCACTGGGAAAAAATATCGACTTCTATCTCCGACCTCTGATCGAGGAGTTAAAATCTTTGTTCATTGATGGTGTAGAGACTTACGATGCAAACACAAATACAACCTTCATACTGCGTGCGGCTTTAATGTGGACAATTAATGACTTTCCTGTGTATGGAATGCTATCAGGTTGGTCCGTACATGGTCACAAAGCATGTCCTCATTGCCCTCAACATATAATATCAAAATTCTTGAATTTTAGCAGGAAGGTTTGTTATTGCGGCCATCGACATTTCCTGTCTCTAGACCACCCCTACAGGTTAGATTCTGTTCATTTTGATGTTCATCAGGAGCTTCCTGGACCTCCAGCCCCATTGTCCGGAGAAGACGTGACTGCTCAGTGGGATGGTTACAATAATATGACCTTCGGGATGGATCCGACAAAACAGGTCAAACCACCATTCTGAAACAAGTTAAGCATTTTCTTCGAGCTTCCGTACTAGTCAAAAAATTTAGTGCGTTATTTTCTGGACGTCATGCATATAGAGAAGGGAGTATCCGAGCACATAATCAACTTGCTTCTTTGTAAAGACGGGACATCGAAAGACAACATCAATACTCGGATGGATCTACAGGACTGGAAAATAAGAAGTGAATTACATCCTAAACCGGTAGCGGGTAAACCAGGAAAGTTTGTACTTTCCAATGCAGCTTATCATATGTCACAACCGGAGAAGAAAAGATTCCTGCAGGTGTTGCATGATTTGAAAGTTCCCACAGGTTTCTCAGGATCATTCAGCAAGAAAATAAAAATTGTGAAAGGCAAGATCGATGGGCTGAAAAGTCATGATCACCATGTTATCGTGGAGCACCTTCTCCCATTAGCCCTCAGGACTTCTCTACCCGAATCGGTTGGTCTAGTAATCAACGACCTATGTTGTTTTTTCAGAAAGTTATGCGCTAAAACACTGGATTTTGTGACGCTGGATAAACTAGAAAATTCTATTGCGTTGATACTTTGCAAGTTTGAGCGTATTTTCCTACCGTCATTCTTCGATATCATAACACACCTGACAGTTCATCTTTCAACTGAGGCTAAGTTAGCCGGACCGGTACAATATCGATGGATGTATCCCGTCGAAAGGTACGTGGAATTTTTCGTTTTGCGCAATTTTTAAAATTATTGTTGTTCTGTATGCCCGTATTTATTTATTCAACATATTTTCTTTAGGTGTAAGTGCACGGCGGCGCCCCGGCTGTCAATCCGACGCCGGAATGCGGAAGCGGTGATTTACTTTAACTTTTTAAACCGGCACCACCGCGCACTATAAACCCAAATCGTGCCATTAAACTAGTCCTAGCTATCTAGAGAAGGGGGTAGAGAGATATACCGAGCGATCCGTGTCCTTCGGTCTTCTCGTCATCGTCCCGATCTCCCCGCGGAATCTCCGGTCTCCACCAAGTCGCCGGAAGGGCACCACGTCGCCGGCTTCATTTACGGGCTCCCACCTCTGGTCCGAGGCAACTCGGGCACGAAGTTGGCGAGTCGACGTGCCCAAGGTTTGCTGTAGAACAAGTGTAGAAAACTATGTCTCATTTGGGGTATTGGAAGTTACCTTTGGTGGAGGAAATGAAATGTGAACTTTTTCTAGATGAACTTGGGGATTTTTCTAACATGAAAAGAACCAAAATCCCCACACCAAGTTTTTGGACAGCCCCCATCTATTTTGGCCGGCCATGGCTTATGGTGGAAGTGAGGAATGGAGAGAGAGAGAGCCTCACAAGAATAATGCAAGAGAGAGGTAAAATGTTATCATGAAAAGAAATGATCACACACTCAAATCCACACTCCACCAACCATCATCATCACTCCAAAGTCAAGCTATCATGAACCATCATGAACAAAGGAAAGTCAAGGGTGGTAGAATCATCATGAAACAACAAGATGTAAATAACACCCTCCACAATATTTATTTGCACAAATGCAAATAAGCCCTCCTCCATCAATCTTCGGCCAATGAAAGATACAAAGAAATATGGCCGAAACGGAAAGCAAACTGGCAACTCCAGAAAACTGGTCCCGTAATAAATTACAGGAAAACGCCGATACTATGCATACACACCCGCATCTATATTCCGACCGAATACAAATGCAATGATACAAAATATACACTACACAATACTAGGATCCGGCTTAAACCAAAGCCCGCCAGTATTAACCGTCCGATCCTGATCCGTGCAATACCGTACGTATCTGATCGAACCCTGCCATATCTCCATACGGCCTCTACAGCGTTTCGCCCGAAAACTTGAGCAACTGAATGTGGGGGACTCTAAAGACTCGTCAATACTATGGCTGTGGATTTAACCACTAGCACGTCAGAGGTATTAGCCATACGTGACGGGCTACCAGCTATTGACCAAAAGGGACGTCGATGAGCGAACTCATCCTGACACCCTACTGAGCCTGTCAGTGACAATATCCGTACAGTCCAGTCCGTTCGTCTATGAGCATCGCATGGCGGGCCTAGGGGGTTGGTAAAAGTCAGACCCCCAAAAGCGGTACAAGTCGTGTCGGAGATCAGCCCAGAACACCCTGAGATACTACTGGAATACCTACCAGTAAATCTCCTGCCTTGGCCAAGGACTTCGTGTAATAGCTCTCCTAGACACAGCGCGACCTCACCTCTAATACCGGGAGAGACGAAACCCTGTAGATCCGCTCACTGCCTCCATGTGGCTCGGGACTGTACCCAACTAAAACCTGTTTGCATGTCTCCTTTGAGCGTGGTAGGGTAGTAATCAAAGTACAGTGGGAACTCACATGAGACAAATGGCGATCCTCAGGTCGATGAACTAACCTGTACACATGTCACCAGGGAACTGCTATCTGACGTTAGGTATAAGACCAACTAGCATGTTCCCGGCGAGTCCTGTCCGGTGTACTCATAACCCAATGAGCACCTGTATACATCTTAGATGAACCAACTGACACCAGTGGCTTGTGAGACCGGCCACCGCCCCTCGTCGGGGTCTCGACTGTATACACTAGTCTACTCTGGAGTATCGATGCCCTGTCTCGAAACTCCTACGACTAGGGACTTTTTAAGGATGTGCTTATAGACTACCAGCTCCCACGTATATGATCGCCCTCATACTGCTGACAGTCAAGCAAGAATCCTAGGGGCTCTATCAACGTGTAATAGCGACCTGTCAGGTCACCTAAAGCAGTACACGACGATAAAGATAAACCAGATAGCATACTATCATCTTGAGTAAGACTGTCCTACTGGGATAGGTCCTCCCTCAATCATTGCAATCACGTACCTGTGATCCAATAATTGACTCTGAGGGCACTATCTCCAACAATCTCCCACTTTGCACTCAAGGCTAATTATTGGGATGTCGCATACTCACAGCCCGTGTGATACCGAACACCCAACTCCTCTACGAGTCAGTCTCACAAAGCTCGCTTGCGAAACTATTGCGTTCGAGGAATAGCCTCAGTGAGTGGATCCGCCTTGATGTTTCTTTCTATGTCTTTCTTTATCTCAAGTTCGCGGAGAAAGCCATCTCCTGAAATGAGCAATACCTGTCTTAGAATGTGTCTGGATGTCTGATGGGACCTAGCTCATAGATGAACTCCAAATCCAAACTTCTTAGACTGTATCGTCAACTGAACTTAATCAGTACCCTGCGCCATGCCTCTCTCAGTATTGCCTTGGACCACCTGTCCAAAATACTGCCCCTCGTCAGAAGGAAAACTATAACTCTGACAATCTCCTTGTCGTCCAGGTCACCTTAGAAGCCTGGAATGATAACTGTCTCCCGAATGAGGCTGTCGTTATCATATCCCTATAACATCCACTTATGTTCTAAAACTGCTTCCAACTGTTTCTCCAGGATTGGATCAATGTCAACTTATTGCATCTAGTGCAAGAACAACATCTGGTGTGGTACTTGACATCTTATGATTGACTAAATTGCCTGAGCAAGTGATCTGCCAATCATGCACATCCCTCTCCCCTTTAGTCTGTAAGACACCTTTAGAGAGGGTGACTCCATCACCTGCAGGTACACTACCGTGCCAGGAGTCGTCCATTCTAAATACTCTTAGAATGCTGTCTAAGTATCCTTAATTGGGAAACCACCCAAATCTAAATCTAAAACCATAGATCTATTAACCAGTATGTATGATATAATATCCAAGTCCCATGTGGAGAAACCACTGTGTGATGACCAAAGTATAACCGATCGTAGTATAGGAATATCACTTCCTACTCTGTGTATGTCATCCAAATGCCATGACATCACACCCTACTGCCTTCTTAACAGATCCATCCCCTATTCTGATGAAGTCAAACCTATGACTGTCACATCAGAAATTGATGATCTATCTCCGCTATATCTGCTTTAGTCTATAAATAGACATAAGCCACCTGTCCACCAATGCTTCCGCTGCTCCTACTGACTAAGACAACCCTCTGGCAGAGTCATATACACGTACACTTCTAAAGCTAGTTTAGAACGACGCTATACTCATCCTCCTGCCGGGTCTCGCGGCCTGGAACAACAGCAATGGAAAGTCTGGGTAAACAAGAACCTCCCTGTCACCGTCCTTGAGGCTACCGGAGTACCTCTCGGATGCCTGAGGTTACCCACCTT
The DNA here is from genome assembly GCA_030015575.1 of Agapanthus africanus. Classification (NCBI taxonomy): domain Eukaryota; kingdom Viridiplantae; phylum Streptophyta; class Magnoliopsida; order Asparagales; family Amaryllidaceae; genus Agapanthus; species Agapanthus africanus. The sequence continues at coordinate 165,718,829 of JASDDO010000028.1, read as the reverse complement.
ATCTGCGGAGTGGCCAATGGAATGTCAAACCAGATTGAATCTTTAGGTTCCTATCAAATCTTCAGTAATCGTTTGTGGTTATGGAATCACTTCCAGTTCTACCATACCCCCACTACTGTTTTCTGAAAAAATCCATTTTATTAAAACTGTGGCGAGTCAAGAACAATATCACTATTGATCTTCCAGATGGTAGAAAGTCAACCCTCGTCATAGCCTGGGTCAACCTATAAACAACCATTACAGAAACGTGCCTTGAGTTATCCAGAGTCTGGTTTTAAGCATAGGCCGGACAACTCCCCGTACCTTAACATCGTTAAGATATGAACTGTTCTATATCCAATATAGAACCAGAGGCACTGATTTAATTGAATCAGATTCAAATCATGCAGCTGTCTCCAGTGCATGTCAACTAAATGGAAGGAGGCCGATCGGCGTTACTCAACTTAGGAATGCTTCCAATTATGAGTAACCTGAAAGAGAAGCAAATTCTCTTAATCATTACTATCAACTGAATACCACACACAAGTATCTATATCTTCGATCACCTTGAAGAATCCTGATACTTGCAACACCTGGTTCTCTACTTTATTCATATACCTATAACTTCTCAAAACTCAGACCCTGCGTTTCCACGAAACACCTGTCTAAAAACTAGAGAAGTCATAAGTAAACCGAATATAGTACGAGGACCAACCCCTCTGTCCTAATGGACACTGGACAACATACAATACTCTGTATAAGTCCCTTGAGTCTGATAACTCAATCTCTGTGTGTCGTAGGTTAAAAACTGTACTTATGGTAAAGAAGAGTTACACCGCTGTTTAATGCTCCTTACCTAACCATCCACTGATATAGGTAAATGTCATAGACATAATTTCAAAAAGGCATATCTCACTCTATGAAAATAGACGTACATATATATCAATTTGAAATTGGTGCATAACAGCGGATATTCAAAACCAAATATTTGCCGTCGGGCAACCAACCCAGGTGACTTCCTCAAATATCACCGATTACAACGAATCCCGATATAATGAGGACGATCACCTAATTCCCAATAACTTACTCACACTCATCATCTGTAAAACCATACAGATGTGAGAATCTTACCTGGTAAATACATACCCTGGAGCAAGTGTCTAATTGGGAAATTAGTTTTCTTTTAACATTACACAGTGAAACTGAAACATTGAAATGTTTCGTTGGGGTATCCCGGTATTCCTAGTAATGCCTCTTCCATTATCCAGATTCACAACTGTAACCGTGTAATTCTTTGCCATCTTTCCAAATCCCTTTATATGTCTTTAGTCATTACCTTCTGTACACCCCTTTAGGCCAAATGGTTTTCTTCCTTCCTTACCGTTCGGCACCAGCCTATGGTTTGGAAGAAGACTATCCAATAAGCATAATGGGTGTACTGTCCTAATCCCAGGAGCACTCGCAATGCAAGAGAAGGTGAAGATAAAAGACAACCGAATAAACCTTATTCCTATTTCTCCTGAACCAGAATCCATCCCCGAACTGGAACAAGTTCCTTTTGAGTTCGTATATAACTATACGATGGAGTATCCAATAAACTGTGGATCTTCGTAGTGATACGGAGTGTTATGGAGAAATACAAAGGTGATTTAGGATTGGCGAAGAAATACTTGGTTTGGTCGTGAATAGCAGTCGCAATTTACTTTGCCCTCTTACTAATCCCTTGTTATGTCTTTACTTAATACCTTCTGTACACCATCGTTATGCTATTTGGTTTTCTTCATTCCCTACCGTTCGGCACCAGCCTAAAGTTTGGAAGAAGACTATCCAATTTGCGTAATAGGTGTACTATCTCCTAAACCAAGAAGTACTCGCAACCTGAGAGAAGGTAAAAGGAAAAGACAACTGAATAGTCCTATTCGTTTTCTCCAGAACCGGAAACCATCCTCGAATAAATTCCTTCGAGTTCGTATATAACCATACGATGGTTTTGTCCAAAGGAAGTGGACGTTCGTAGTAATACGGGGTGTCCTGGAGAAAAGGGTAAAAGTAGGAGTGGTAATGAGGTTTGCAACTCTGACAATCCAAAAGCCAGTGTTTAAGAAGGTTCGGTCAACTTGGTCACTGAGTCATAGTCTTAGGGTCGGGTCAATGGTCGCTGCCAAAGAGAGAGAGAAAAGAAACACTCAGCCTGCACTCTAACCTAGATCAGAATGGTTACTAATTTATCTAATCTGGAAACCTCCCACTGTCACCTCAAATTCTCCTCCAAACCTGAAAGAAGAATTAGTCGGGATCACCCGAGGAGTAAACTAACTCATCAGTGGGAATCGGGATCCAACTATCATCACATGATAACGTGACGGAATCCGTTCACGTCATCACACTCCAGAAGGTATGCGCATATCTGGCAAGTTTCAGTTTCTTTAGAAACTCCCGATGAGATTTCTGCCCCATGCTCTTATGACCTTGACTTTGGCCAACAAATCATAAGTCACATGTCAAGTTCTACCCGTCATTCTCCAGGTTAATTTGAGCACACCCGCACAAGCCCTTGACTTTAGCCAACAAGACTATACGACTGCCCCAAACCAACGCATCTATCTATGCTGCACATGAATACCCAATAGCTACCAATCATTATGCCTTGACTTTGGCCAACAAACATAGCTTGAATACTGATTAACTATCCATGTGAAACGACGGAGGGCTATGAATGGTTTCTGGCGAAACCTTTAACGTAATGAACTTGATATCGTCGAAGGAACGGATAGCTTTATAAAAATATAGTAACGAAAACCTTTGCTAAAGAGGTCACCCCCGGTGAAGGGATCTCGGCTCTTTCCCCGTAGAATGAGGTGCAGGATATTACAACTGAATACCACGATGCAAAGCAAAAGTAATCGGCTATAGCGAAGTTATTGCCCTGACGCAAACTTTTGTCCAAGGGGTCACTCCCGGTGAAGGGATCTCGGCCCTTGCCTCGTCGACTGAGGAGCAGGATATTCCAACTGAATACCACGATGCAAAACAAAAGTGAACGTCCTTGCAATAACAGCTTTTTGAAAAAGTGTTCCAACAACATCAGATTAGGTTTGTTTTTAAGTTGCATTGATCCGAATCAACGCAGTCCCACCAATTGATCACACCACAAAGAACGAAAATAATGACGTACGTATATGCCATCCGTATTCGCCACTGGGTCCCGTCATTACCCGTTAGGTTAGTTAACTAACGACAGAGCGGGGACTGGACTAGCGCGGATGCAAAACATATACAACATCTACTAGTATATATATCAATATATAATATTTTCGCTCAAGGCGTGATAAAATGCAACATCACAGAAATGTACAGCATCACAGAACAATACAGATATCTGGGATCCCCGGGTTTCACAGACCCACTACTGAAACCCGACATTCCCCTAGTCGTGTGGATAGCCTGTGCAATGAAAATCCTTGACCCCTACGGGCGCGGCAAGTTACCCGCCAAAACCTGAAGCGAGGCAGCCCCCTTCAGCAACGTGAATGGACCACCCAGCACTTCACGGAATCCGGTAACTTGGGCACCCCTCCTGGGTCAACCTGTACCCCCTACGAGTGCGGCGAATAGCCCGCCAATTCTAGAGTGAAGCCCCCTCCGTCTCAATGCCATGAGATGCGGGCCCGTTGCCCTCTAGAACCCGACTATCCGTGCACCCCACCTTGGGGTAATCCTAGTACAGAAAGTAAAATATACATACAACGGGTATATCGACCGCAACCTGGTCGTGCCCCAAAATAATAATACAATCAGGCAGTGACGGCAATCCACATGTCGGACGTTCGCCCCGCAATATCAAATGTACATAATACAACAAAACTGTACTACCACTGCAACCAGGCTATCCCCACGATCGATCCGCAACATCACAGCAAAATCACAGAACATCAACGTGAAAGTCACGTTCGCAAATCCGTCTAACCGGGCTATAGCAGTTAGACAGGATTTACCGATCAAGTGACATTCACGGTCGCAGATATAATGTAAATACTGTGAACAAATGTGTTTAAAATATCCGATCGATTAAATTTTACCAAGTGGGCCCCCAAGCAATACTGTAGCACTCACAGAAATTCTGGGCCCAAACAAAGTATTCCAAAACCCCTATTTTCAGCCCAAAAGCCCACTGCAAAAAATTTGTGAAGTGAAGCTAAATTCCTGCGGCGGAACCGCGGCCAAAGAAGGGTTACGGCCGCGGTTCCACGGTCATATGGAGAGATCATGTCACCAAAATTTTACAGTGTTATTAGGATTCTCTACACATCATTCTGCAACACCCTGAAAAATTTTTGGAGACAAAAAAATTTCGACAGAAACTGATTGTACATGATAACGCGATTTTGGGATTTTTGTTCAATCGAAAATGTAAAACACATTAGACAAAGCTAGACTATGTTAATGGCGAGGCACTGATACCACTGTAAGTGCACGGCGGCGCCCCGGCCGTCAATCCGACGCCGGAATGCGGAAGCAGTGATTTACTTTAACTTTTCAAACCGGCACCACCGCGCACTATAAACCCGGATTGTGCCATTAAACTAGTCCTAGCTATCTAGAGAAGGGGGTAGAGAGATATACCGAGCGATCCGTGTCCTTCGGTCTTCTCGTCGTCGTCCCGATCTCCCCGCGGAATCTCCGGTCTCCACCAAGTCGCCGGAAGGGCACCACGTCGCCGGCTTCATTTACGGGCTCCCACCTCTGGTCCGAGGCAACTCGGGCACGAAGTTGGCGAGTCGACGTGCCCAAGGTTTGCTGTAGAACAAGTGTAGAAAACTATGTCTCATTTGGGGTATTGGAAGTTGCCTTTGGTGGAGGAAATGAAATGTGAACTTTTTTTAGATGAACTTGGGGATTTTTCTAACATGAAAAGAACCAAAATCCCCACACCAAGTTTTTGGATAGCCCCCATCTATTTTGGCCGGCCATGGCTTATGGTGGAAGTGAGGAATGGAGAGAGAGAGAGAGCCTCACAAGAATAATGCAAGAGAGAGGTAAAATGTTATCATGAAAAGAAATGATCACACACTCAAATCCACACTCCACCAACCATCATCATCACTCCAAAGTCAAGCTATCATGAATCATCATGAACAAAGGAAAGTCAAGGGTGGTAGAATCATCATGAAACAACAAGATGCAAATAACACCCTCCACAATGCTTATTTGCACAAATGCAAATAAGCCCTCCTCCACCAATCTTCGGCCAATGAAAGATACAAAAAAATATGGCCGAAACGGAAAGCAAACTGGTAACTCCAGAAAACTGGTCCCGTAATAAATTACAGGAAAACCCCGATACTGTGCATACAGCAATGAGACAAAATCTACACTACACAATACTAGGATCCGGCTTAAACCAAAGCCCGCTAGTATTAACCGTCCGATCCTGATCCGTGCAATACCGCACGTATCTGATCGAACCCTGCCATATCTCCATACGGCCTCTACAGCGTTTCGCCCGAAAACTTGAGCAACTGAATGTGGGGGACTCTAAAGACTCGCCAATACTATGGCTGTGGATTTAACCACTAGCACGTCAGAGGTATTAGCCATACGTGACGAGCTACCGGCTATTGACCAAAAGGGACGTCGATGAGCAAACTCATCCTGACACCCTACTGAGCCTGTCAGCGACAATATCCGTACAGTCCGGTCCGTTCGTCTATGAGCATCGCATGGCGGGCCTAGGGGGTTGGTAAACGTCAGACCCCCAAAAGCGGTACAAGTCGTGTCGGAGATCAGCCCAGAACACGCTGAGATACTACTGGAATACCTACCAGTAAATCTCCTGCCTTGGCCAAGGACTTCGTGTAATGGCTCTCATAGACACAGCGCGACCTCACCCCCAATACCGGGAGAGACGAAACCCTGAAGATCCGCTCACTGCCTCTATGTGGCTCGGGACTGTACCTAACTAAAACCTGTTTGCACGTCTCCTTTGAGCGTGGTAGGGTAGTAATCAAAGTACAGTGGGAACTCACACGAGACAAATGACGATCCTCAGGTCGATGAACTAACCTGTACACATGTCACCAGGGAACTGCTATTTGACGTCAGGTATAAGACCAACTAGCATGTTCCCGGCGAGTCCTGTCCGGTGTACTCATAACCCAATGAGCACCTGTATACATCTTAGGTGAACCAACTGACACCAGTGGCTTGTGAGACCGGCCACCGCCCCTTGTCGGGGTCTCGACTGTATAAACTAGTCTACTCTGGAGTATCGATGCCCTGTCTCGAAACTCCCACGACTAGGGACTTTTTAAGGATGTGCTTATAGACTACCAGCTCCCACGTATATGATCGCCCTCATACCGCTGACAGTCAAGAAAGAATCCTAGGGGCTCTATTAACGTGTAATAGCGACCTGTCAGGTCACCTAAAGCAGTATACGACGATAAAGATAAACCAGATAGCATACTATCATCTTGAGTAAGACTGTCCTACCGGGATAGGTCCTTCCTCAATCATTGCAATCACGTGCCTGTGATCCAATAATTGACTCTGAGGGCACTATCTCCAACATTAGGTACCTCTATACTCTTAAAAAGTATATACGCAATAGAAATCGACCAGAGGGTTCTATCATGTAAGGTTATCTTCTTGATGAAGCAGCCACATTTTGTTTCCGCTATCTGGACGAGAACATTGAGGCGAGACTTAACCGGCCTCGAAGAATTTAAGACGGGCCATATGGTAAAGCCGATTATAAGAGGGTAGACACTATGTTTATCAACAAGATATACCGGTTTATCTTGCTTAATTGCGCATGTCTTGAAAAAATTAGAGAGTAGGTTTTTTTGGATTAATTGTTATATTTGTATTTGTGTATGTATGAAATGATATAATATTAATGTCATAATTTATTGTTGAAAACAGAATTCATTTTAACAAGGTACGTGAGGGGCATCCTGATTGGAACGATGAACGATTGGAAAAATATCACCAGGATAATTTTTTCGATTGGGTTGCAGATCATGTAAGTTATTCGAATAACATGTTATTGCTATCAGTTTTAATCTAAACTTATATCGTTATGTATTTGTCGTAAAATTTGTTTTGTTAGATCCACGATCCGAACTTGTCTGCATCATTAGAGAGTGATTCAAGATGTTTAGCTCAATTTCTTAGTATGGGGGTTGCATATTATAAAGGATTCGGTGTCCTTGGATACAAATTCGAAGTTAAGAACATAGAAATATCTAGAACCACTCAGAATAGTGGGATTGCGACAGTAGGATCGGATGGTGTGATTTATTATGGATACTTAAATTGTATACTCGGCATCCACTATCCCGGACGATCAGAACCCATTTATTTATTTCAGTGTACTTGGTACGATACGCGAACCGATACGGATAAGTGGAGAAGCAATCTTGGGACTTGGAAAGATGAATATGGATTGACCAGTGTGAACACACTTCGATTTTATGGTCAGGAAGATCCGTTTATCTTTCCGAACCAAGCGTTCCAAGTATACTACTCACAGTGTTTGAAGCATCCGAGATGGAGTGCCGTATGCCGTTGGAAACCCAGAGATGTCTACGATCTCCCAGAATTCGAGGACAGCGATGAGGATGAAGAAGAGAGAAGACTTAGAGTGCTCCGACCGTCTGTTTCGAAAGCCGGGTTGTCTTCGGCTGATCATGAAGTTACGTGGGTTAGAAATGATATCGATGATGAAATCCAAGTAGATATGTCTAATGCACCTATGAAACGAAAAAGGTTATCAGTAATGTTATATTATTACTTCACATTTTACGATCTATACATATATAGTCAATATTTGTAATGATTGTCTAAAGCATCCACGAACCGTATTATCTAGATTTGATGACGATGATGGGAGCAGCGAGGGGCGGCAGGAGCTCCAGCCGCGACACCGGCAGAGGCAGAGCGGTTCTGCCGCCCGGAGAGCTGCGTAGGGAGCTTCAGAGGGCCGGTCTTGCACCCCGATCGGAGACCCCTTCTGATGCCTCCTTCCGTATGGACTTTGCCACACCTCCAGGTATATTTCACGCATATTCATTTTGAATTTAATATTATAGATATACACGCATGTTCATGGCAAAATTACTTATATTGTCAATGTTTGATTGTTTAGCTGTTGGTGATGCGTCCACATCAGGGACAGAGGCCACTCCTGCACCTTCAGGTATGTTTATATATCATATAGTACACGTATATTGATTTAGAATGCTATATCATAAATATACATACATTCTTTTTGCTCTTACGTACTTACATCAGGGACAGAGGCCACTCCCGCACCTCCAGGTATGTTTATATATCATATACCTGTGGGTATGTTTATATATCTTATAGTGTATACATGTTGATTTAGAATGTTATATTATTGATATACGCATTCTTTTTGCAATTACTTATATAGCTGATACTTGATTGTTTAATTATAGGTGGTGCGTCCTCGTCTGGTGCAGGGGCCACTCCCGTCACTTTCATACCCTCCGCTCAGTCTGCGGGTTTGTATGAATAAATATAAAATATTTATTCATTTTACATATCCTTTAAGAATAAACATGAACTTCATGTAATTTTATCGATGTTTATTTTCTAGTAGGAGATGCGTCCACGTCCGGGTCACCGGCTGTTCCTCACCGGAGGAACTATCGTCCCGCTCGTGCTGCTGCCCGGGCCCAGGCTCGTGCTTTAGTCGTCGGAGGTATATATCACACTTCAATTTTCGTTAAATCTTGATTTCTTAATACCATTTTGTCCTAATATTGATTGTCTTGATATTTCTTATAGACATAGAGCTTCCCCATCCCGAGAGGAGGACTCGAGGCCCGAATCAGTCCTACAGGCTGAGACCCGACAGAGCTAGGGGGAGGCAGCATTCCCCTTCTTTTTTACCCCTGATTATCGCTATACCGGCAATCATGCCGAGAGGTTTGGCCGGTATATGGGGGATGAGAGCAGGCTCGTGAAGAACTATCCACTTCACGTTGAGTGGGGCGACCAGCACCGCGCTCATTCGCCCTCTTCTGGGATCAGAATCGGGTATTAATATATATTTTCATTTAATTTATCCAATATATTTATTATTAACACTTGTAATCTAATAACAATGTTTTTTTGTATTTTCAGTTGGATTACGATTTTCAGCCTGTAACCGACCCTGATCACCCTGGGAGGGTGCTCGATCTTCACGCTCTGTATAATGACCTGATGAAGAACATGCAGACGAAGGTCCGATACAACAGGAATGAGCTGAAGATCGACTGCTATTCCCTCTGGATGGCGACCCCCGAGGCAGAAAGAGTGGCCCTCCTATCTACTCCAGCTTTTGCGAGAGTCGACGTAGATACATGGCCTCTATTGTGCCAATATTTCGACTCTCATCGCAAACAGGTATGTATTTTAAATGCAATTCATTGTTTATTATATAATTTATTTTTTTGTGTTACTTAATTAGAAAACTAAATCTGAATGTGTCGTGCAGAAACAGGCCGATCAAAATAAAGAGAATAGGAAGTCGGCGAAGAGAGGTCGCCCCACTTATACAGGTGGCCCGAGGAATATTACTCGTGTCATGGAGTTATCGGTAAATTACAATAGACCGGCCTTTGTGATATAATGTAATATTAAGAGTTATTTTCTAATATATCTAATATTAAGAGTTATTTTCTAATATTGCAGAGAGCTCAAACCCTGGCGCAGGGTGGTACACCGAGCGTGCTGTCCGCGTATCTTGCCGTCCACGGCACCTCGATAGATCCCTCCACGGGCGAGCTTCGATACCCCGACACCGCTACCCAGGAGTATTGCGTAAGTGTTAATATTTATTCAACCCCTATTTGAAATTTTTGTTTTGAAAGGTTCAAATTTAAATGAAATACTTATATTTTACTGGTTAATGTGGGTGTAGGAGCGGGTAGTTGAGCAGGCGGAGGCATCAGGGATCGATTTTACTGGACAGAACGATCCGATGCTGCTGACCCCAGTCCTAGACGCCGCACACGGAGGGCACCACGGAGGTTGGGAGAGAGGTCGGGGACTGGGTCCTAGCAGGGCCCATATGAGGTTAGACTCCACTCCGGCGTTTACTTCCTCCGTCTTCAGTGAGCTGTAGAGTTACTAGGCACACGCACAAGGGTCTATAAGGCATCAACCATGCCCGATTTAAAAATTAGCCGTGCCGAACAACCCTAAACCAAGATCTTAGACTAGAGATTAGGCGAAAACAAGCATGTTAAACACTTTAACACTAAGTGAGAGGGATTACAACCTTTGTAGATCTGGTCCTTCACTTCATAAGCTCCGTGTTGAGGTCCCTTCGCTGCGATCATCAAGTTCCGGACTCTCGAGAGGCTCCACGAAGAGAAAGATGCAAGCTTGCTTCCGATCTTCGATAACAAAGATGATCTACCTTGAAGTTTCATTAACACAAGCTCTCACTCACTAAATGAAGTGAACACCCTCATCTAAATGGCATGGATAGATGAGGATGATGAAGTAGGAATTTAGCTCTCTTTTGTTTTCAATTACTCACTCATAATCATCACTTAGCAAAAAGCTAGAAAACTTTTTCCAAGGAAGAAGAAGAAGAAGAATATCCAAATTCCATTTGTGATCAATAATGAAAATGTAATAATAATCACTTATGCAACCATGGTTGCTAATAATATAAGCTAACCCATGTAGAGAGTTGACTAGGGTTAAGGGTTTGGGTTGGGTTAAGAATGAGTCACTACAAAATAACTTTGTAAAAACAAAAAGAAAACCTTCTAGAAGCATCATGAAGGAACTAACCCAAATCAAACCCTAACCTTGTTTAATCTCCACTAATCATGTTGCATTAGAAATTATAACATGTTACAATATTATATATCACATATATAATATGTTTTGTAACAAAAGAAAATAATACAATTAACATATATCGCATATATATATCAATGTATTACCCGAGTGAGAAAATGAATCAATAAGTGAGCTAATATTAGTTAATGTAATTTAATATATCAAATATATTATTATACATTAAATTATCGAATCAACACTTGATCTGATAATCCGGCTATTTCACAAATAACCGACTAATATAATCTGAATCGGTTTATCGAATCAACACTTGATCCGATGACCCGGCTATATCACATATACCCGAACGATATCTCATATCACGAGAATCTAATACGGTATCACATACACGTATTGTTCTCGGTCCCGCACATATCACATATGTGCTCCTACTCCGTTTTGCCTGAGCCAAGAAACCTCTGTGTAGGATTCTAAAGAATCGTCAATACGCCGGTAGTAGGTGATGATCATATCAAACATCCACAAGCTGCAAGCGGTCAGCTAAACGTAACAGCCACCCAGGTATTGAGCGCTCAGAAGATCAACAAGCAAGCCTGTACATTTTCCTGTGAATCCAGTTAGTAACACTCCCGTACAGTCCGGTCTCGTCATCTGATATGTCGCATATCTCGCCTAGGGGTGGTATACGTCAGACCCCAGTAGCTTGATAAGTCGTGTCGATATGAGGTCTTTAACAGTTCGAGAAACTACTGATAAGGGATTTCTAGTTATAGGCAATCGAACACAGCACAACATCAACTCCTTATACCGGGAGAGACGAATCCCCTCCTATCGCTCATTGCCTCCATGTGATTCGGGACTGTACCCAAAAGCTACCTTTTTGCACGCCCTCTTGGACGTGGTATGATGGAAATCAAAGCGCAGTGGGAATCGCACAAGACTCTATGACGATCTCGAGTCAACAGACTACTCTGTACCAGTGTCACCGGAGAACTGCCATTTGACGTGAGGTATAATACCATCTGGGAGTTCTCGGCGAGTCCGTCCAGTGTACCCAGTCTCTACTGAGCACCCGTACACCATCCTTGATGTCAAACACCGATGGATATGGGATCATCCATCGCCCATCATATGGGTCAAGATGCGTATACGCTAGTCTACTCTGGAGTATCGATGCCCTGTCTCGGTACTCCCACGACTAGGAACAGTTATAGGATGTACTCGTCGACTACCGTGGCCCCACTAGTATGATCTCATCATAGTCCCAGTAGTCAAGTACATATCCTAAGGGCTTTATCAACATGTAACATAGAGACAATCAGAGTACATGTTAGGATAAAGAGCAATCAGATAGCGTACTATCATGTCGAGCAAGAAAGTCCTCCATATATATATCCAAGCATCCACTACAATATACATCGTATGTACGGTAATGGCCTCTAGGGCATATATATAACTAACAATCTCCCACTTGCACTAGGGACATCTATTGTGGTATCGCATACCCAACAATTAGCTGTGGTTGAAGTATCTCATACTCAACCATCCCATAAAAGTCTCTACTGGGAAAAAGGCCTTTGTGAGTGGATCCGCGCTGTTGTCCTCTTTGTCTACTCTCCTAACCTCGATCTCCCTGGAGATCAACCATCTCCATGATCAGGTGATACTGCCTAAGAATTATATCTGGATTTCTGATGGGACGGGGGTTCCTTGGCATAAGCCACAACTCCATTGTTACACAATGGTAGGAACGAAGTTCATCTCATGAACTTATATATATATCCAGACTGTCTCTTTGGTAGCATCCTTGGTAACGATGTATCTTGCCTTTAATCGTCTAGTAAGTCACGGTATCTAGCTTGGAACTCTTCCAACATACCGTCCCTCCACTGAGGGTAAAGACAATGCCTGCGACTGACATTCAGTCGTCCTTATCACCCTGGAACCTTTCCAGTGATTCTCCCCAGGATCGATTGATACCATCTCACTACAACTAGTGAGAATCCTAACATCCAATTAGATCTATCTCATAGATCCATAACCCTGGATTTAGGAGGTATCACCTTGATCCTATACGGAGAATCCTTGTGATAAGCGGGGATTGACCGAGCGTAGCATAGGAAACTCCTTCCCTATCAAGAGTATGTCATCCATGTACTCTACGAGGATCACCACCATACTCTCTACTACCTTTTTGTATATACAAGGTTCATCTACCATTCTGATGAAGTCAAACTCTTTGACTACCACATCAAAACAGACGTTCCAACTCCGTGATACCTGATTTATCACATAAAACATCTTGCTCACGTTTCCGCTGCTCCCACTGTCTATGAAGCCCTCTGGCTGTGTACTTATAGACGCTCTCTTCCAAATCAACATTTAGAAAAGCAGTCATGACACCCAACCGCCAGATATCGTAGTCATGGTATGTAGCCGTGGCAAGTAGGATCTGGATGGACTTAAGCATAGCTTTGAAAGTCTCAACTTTTCCATGTACACCAAGTAATCTTCTCAAGATATACTTACTCCTGATGGGGATTTAACCCTTCAGATAAAGCAACCAAAGTCCATACTTTGTTGGTCTATAAGAATTCCATCTCAGATCGCTAAGCATCCAGCCATTCTCACAGAGTCCCACTCCTGATGGCCAGCTCGAAACTAATTGGGTCATCATCTCATGATGCAATCCTCGCTCCCACTGTCATAGAGAAACCAAAGTATCTCTCAGGTGGGTGAGGAACCCTACTAGATTGGCGGAGAGGCTGGGGTTTGTTGGAAACTATTGAATCCTTTAGTTCTACCAAATCATCAGCTGCAGCTTGTATAGCTGGAACTCTTTCCACTTCTACCTCATGACCAATAATTTCTTCATAAGAAATTCCCTTTCACAAAGGTGGCATGCTGAGAAACAAAACATCTTTTGTTCCTCGGTTTGGTAGAAGATATTCCCTTGCGAATGCTTGGGATATCCAACAAACTTCCACAGAATTGACTTTGCCTCGAGCTTGTCCGGATTATGCTTTTAGACATAGGCTGGACAACCCCAAATCTTAACAAACTTAAGATATTGGCTCTTCCGATTCCATATCACATATGAAGTGGTAGGCAACTGATTTGATTGGAACCCTATTCAATAGGTATGCAGCTTCACAGGTGCATAACTCCCAAAAGGAAATAGGCAACTCAGTAGTACTCATCATAGAGCACACCATATCACATAGGGTGTGATTGCTCCACCCCGATTCACCGATGTGCTGTGGTGTATACGGAGGAGTAATGCTGAGAGAGAATCTCATTCTCCTTTAGAATAGTCCAGGAATTCTATGCTCTAGTATTCTCCACCTTTATCTCATCAAAGGACAAAATACTTTTACCCGTTTTTGGTTCTCTACTTCTAACTTATATTCTTTGAATATCTTAAAAGGTTCTGACTTATGTTTCAACAGGAACATATGTACGAATCTTGAGAGATAATCAGTGAATGTAATGAAGTAAAAAGAACCGGTCTTGGCATATGTAGACAGGGGACCTTACAGACATCATCATGTATCAATCCTAAGAGTTCACTAACTCTTTCTCTGTTTCCAATAAACAGAGTTGTGGTCATCTTATCTCTGTGACATGACCGGCAAGTTTCACAAGATGTAAATTCAAACTAATTTAAATATGCATCTATATGTAACTTTAGCTAGTCGGGTAACATTGATATGACTTAGTCTACAATACCTCAAGAAGGATTCGTTCATTTCTGAATTCTTCCTCTTGTGTGTGTTCTGTATAGTAAGAACTGTAGTTTGATTTAGAACGTCAATGCTTTTAGATAACGTGCCTGAACCGATCAACTCTTGATATAGAAAATGTTCAAAACATTATCCAACAATACAAAATTACATCCTTCTTTACAAATAAAGAGACTGATATGATGTTGTACATCAGGTTCGGTATCTAATAATATTCATTCAGAATCAATGTATTCTGATAATACAGGGTGATCACTACCAACAGACTTGGCTGCAACACTTGCACCGTTTCTATCTCATGAAACTTATCACCCGTTCTCAGATCTCTACCTATCTGTAGCCCATGTAACAAATTACATATGTGGGATCCTGATCCGGTATCTCATACCCAGGATGTAAAGGATACTGAGAAACAGTTCTGTGTAATGAACACACCCGAAGAAGATGCATCAACATGCACTTTCTTCGTTTGGGCGGCACGGGAATTCTGGTAATCTCCTATTTCTTGCTCTGTCTTATAACAATTATAAGTTGGAGCGGGACCAACGTTCCCTAGCGCAGTATAACAAGCAGGTTCGGTCAATACATCCGTATTATTATCTTGATTAAGGTGTGACATGGTCGCTACCTGGAGAGAGAGAGAAGAAAACACTCAGCGTGCGCTTTTACAAAATTAGATTGGTTATCAATTTATCTAATCAGGATGTCTCCCACTGTTTTAGTTAAATCTTCCTTCAAACCCTAAAAGGAAAGACTAGCCGGGATTAATTACACTATACAAGTTCGCCAATTTTTCAGCCAGGCCAGTGCCGGTACATTGAGAGAGGTTCCCCGCGCTTTCGTACGGACCTAATTAAAATAAACCTCGTTTTCCCAGGGGCGTAACCCCGTTGACATCTCTCTAGACACCTACTTGATCGGCTAATTGTAATTTGTAAAACTCTCCCAGGAGTAACTCTTACTCGCAGCGGGTATCGGGATCCAACTATCTCATAGAAGGTATGCAATCTCATTGCAAATTTCAACACTTGAAATTCCCAATAATATTTTACCCCTAGCGTCTTATGACCTTGACGAATGCCAACAAACCATAGGCTACTAGTCAAGTTCAACCCGTCATTTCCTGATTGAATTAAACCCACCCGTATGACCCTTGACGAAAGCAAACAAAGTCGCACGACTACCCTAACTCAATCGCATCATATGCTTATACAGATAAGCATAAATAGCTACCGCACACTACGCCTTGACGAAAGCCAACAAACGTAGTACGAATACTATGAAATACTTATCTGAAATGACGGAGGGCTACGACAGGTTTTTAAGAAAACCCTTTGCGTAATGAACTTGATATCGTTGTAGAATCGAGTGATTTTAAATAGAGTGTTTTTGAGGCTTTTCTAGTTTCGCTAAAGAGGTCACTTCCGGTAAAGGGATCGTCGGCTCTTTCCTTATCGAATAAGGTGCAGGATATTTCACAAATACCACCATGCAAAGCAAAAACTATAGAAACAATAAAAAACAAACCGAGTTTGTAGCATCTGCAAGTTTCACTAAAGAGGTCACTCCCGGTGAAGGGATCTCGGCTCTTTCCTTATCGAATATGGTGCTGGATGTTCTACAAGGAACACCGCTATGCAAAGCAAGAACTAGAGCTACCAGTTTTTAAACAAGTTTCTACAACATCTTTAGGTTTCTTTTAGTTTCATTAATCTCATTAATGAAGTCCCATTTTCTTATGCTTCACAAGCATCACATTTGAAACTAAATCTACAATATAACATATATCTCATATATATAATATAAACATTCGTCTGAGGCAGTAATATGATCTCATCACAGAACATTGCAGCAGAAGAACATGTATGAAATATTGGATATATTAAGACGTCCGTGTTTACGAGCCTGTATAAAACACGGATTCTACGGTCGCGATGAATAGCCAAAACCCACATCCCTAGACCCCTACGAGAGCGGCAAATAACACTGCCAATTCTAGGGTTAGGAGACCCGGTCTCGACTCCTCGAGATGGTCTCCCACTGGACCCTAGAACCCGGTTACTTATGCTTCCCGCCATGGGTCGACCTAATGCGGAAAAGTAAATAATATACAATGGTGACATCATCCTCAGCCCGGAAATGCCCCAATAAAAGAATATTACATACAAATGAATTATACATGAATGAAAATGAAAAACTCTCATCTCACATAAAACCCCCGGCTATTCAAAACGCGACGATCCAATACAATATATCACAGCAACACATAATATCTCATATCATCAACGTAAGCAAGTATGCGTATCCCGATTGTCGTTGATGTATAGCAATGAAGCCGACGATACACCACATACTACGCTTACGGTCACAGAAAAGAAAGTGTAAAACTACAACAGTTGGAATCCGCAACCTCCTTAGACATCGCTTGCCTAACCAAATGAATTCCTTAGACATCGCATGCCTAACTATTATACACCCCGCATTTTAGTCTCATTATCGAAAACACTTTTCAATATCAAGTCGGGCAATTCAACAAGATTCCCGATTTTCCTGATCGAATGCTCGTCACAAACTATAGTAGACGGACACACCCCCGGATGCCGTCGACGAAGTGCACTAAGGCGGAACACCGCTGCCGCGAGCACCCGAACTGATGCTTTTGGCGACGGGGTTCTCCTACAGTCACTTGGTCGGGGCTAGGGGCATGGCTGTATATTAAGTTTACCCGGCGAGTATCCGCGTACGCTACGTGATTGCAACGGACTTTTGATCACATCAAAATTCCGTGGCAACCGATCATCTGAGACTGAACTGCTAGATTTATAACATTCAAATTAGTTATCTCAGAACTACCTGTGGATTCCAAATATTGTATCACATTCCAGATAAAAAGACAGTGTTAAACTTTCCGATCGAATAATCAAACACCCAAGATTTCCCTAATAGCTCAGCACTTGAGCGGGGTTCAAAAAGTATCCATCACATGCCACAATACCAATGGTCCAGCCGTAGAAGGGTCAAGCCAACGCCTCACATGTGGCAACGCCGTACTGCCCCAAACCCTAAGGTTCAGAGGCAGTTTAAGATAGTCACATAATCGAGTTAAGGTTTGTGTTCTTCTAGAGGGTCCACCGCGTTACTTGCATGATTTTCCGAAAGTTTCAAACTCGAGAAAAAATCCAACTTTTGAAAAATTTTCCGACAGGGGAAAAAGTGAGTTATTGATATCCGTTCGAACTTTTTAACAGTTTCTAAAATTACCCGGAAAAAACATAAACGAAGTTAAATTATCCGATTGAATCAACGAGTCCCCAATACATCCCAAAAAACTCAACACTTGAGTAAAAATAAAAACTCCCAGAAGAATCAGGAAGTACCTACGGATCAACTGTAGCAAAATAAAACCCTAATACCACTGTGGCGCCGCGGAACCGCCGCGCAAGCCATGGTACGGCTGCGGTTCCTCGGCGCTTTAAGCGTATTATTGGCTCGTTTTGCACAGCAATTCCTAAAATATCCTGCTGATTTTTTTGAGTATTTTTAATATGAAAAAATCAATATTTTTACAAAATTTCCATAGAAGGGTATGTTTTGGGGTTTCGGGGTTCGATCGGACTTTAATCTTCGCCCAGACTTCGCCTAAAACTCTGGCTTGGCTCTGATACCACTGTAGGGTTACTAGGCACACGCACAAGGGTCTATAAGGTATCAACCATACCCGATTTAAAAATTAGCTGTACCGAACAACCCTAAACCAAGATCTTAGACTAGAGATTAGGCGAAAACAAGCATGTTAAACACTTTAACACTAAGTGAGAGGGATTACAACCTTTGTAGATCCAGTCCTTCACTTCATAAGCTCCGTGTTGAGGTCCCTTCGCTGCGATCATCAAGTTCCGGACTCTCGAGAGGCTCCACGAAGAGAAAGATGCAAGCTTGCTTCCGATCTTCGATAACAAAGATGATCTACCTTGAAGTTTCATTAATACAAGCTCTCACTCACTAAATGAAGTGAACACCTTTATCTAAATGGAAAGGATAGATGAGGATGATGAAATAGGAATTTAGCTCTCTTTTGTTTTCAATTACTCACTCATAATCATCACTTAGCAAAAAGCTAGAAAGCTTTATCCAAGGAAGAAGAAGAAGAAGAAGAATATCAAAATTCCATTTGTGATCAATAATGAAAATGTAATAATAATCACTTATGCAACCATGGTTGCTAATAATATAAGCTAACTCATGTAGAGAGTTGACTAGGGTTAAAGGTTTGTGTTGGGTTAAGGATGAGTCACTACAAAATATCTTTGCAAAAACAAAAAGAAAACCTTCTAGAAGTATCATGAAGGAACTAACCCAAATCAAACCCTAACCTTGTTTAATCTCCACTAATCATGTTGCATTAGAAATTATAACATGTTACAATATTATATATCACATATATAATATATTTTGTAACAAAAGAAAATAATACAATTAACATATATCGCATATATATCAATGTATTACCCGAGTGAGAAAATGAATCAATAAGTGAGCTAATATTAGTTAATGTAATTTAATATATCAAATATATTATTATACATTAAATTATCGAATCAACACTTGATCCGATAATCCGGCTGTTTCACAAATAACCGACTAATATAATCTGAATTAGTTCATCGAATCAACACTTGATCTGATGACCCGGCTATATCACATTTACCCGGCGGATATCTCATATCGCGAAAATCTAATACGGTATCACATACACGTATTGTTCTCGGTCCCGCACATATCACATATGTGCTCCTACTCCTTTTGTCTGAGCCAAGAAACCTCTGTGTAGGACTTTAAAGAATCGTCAATACGCCGGCAGTAGGTGATGATCATATCAAACACCCACAAGCTGCAAGCGGTCAGCTAAACGTAACAGCCATCCAGGTATTGAGCGCTCAGAAGATCAACAAGCAAGCCTGTACATTCTCCTGTGAATCCAGTCAGCAACACATCCGTACAGTCCGGTCTCGTCGTCTGATATGTCGCATATCTCGTCTAGGGGTGGTATACGTCAGACCCCAGTAGCTTGATAAGTCGTGTCGATATGAGGTCTATAACAGTTCGAGAAACTACTGATAATACTTACCAGTAAATCTCAGCAACCCTGGCCAGGGATTTCCAGTTATAGCCAATCGAACACAGCACAACATCAACTCCCTATACCGGGAGAGACGAATCCCCTCCTATCGCTCATTGCCTCCATGTGATTCGGGGCTGTACCCAAAAGCCACCTTTTTGCACGCCCTCTTGGACGTGATATGATAGAAATCAAAGCACAGTGAGAATCATACAAGACTCTATGACGATCTCGGGTCAACAGACTACTCTGTACCAGTGTCACCGGAGAACTGCCATCTGACGTGAGGTATAATACCATCTGGGAGTTCATGGCGAGTCCGTCCAGTGTACCCAGTCTCTACTGAGCACCCGTACACCATCCTTGATGTCAAACACCGATGGATATGGGATCATCCATCGCCAATCATATAGGTCAAGATACGTATACGCTAGTCTACTCTGGAGTATCGATGCCTTATCTCGGTACTCCCACGACTAGGAATAGTTATAGGATGTACCCGTCGACTACCGTGGCCCCACTAGTATGATCTCATCATAGTCCCAGTAGTCGAGTACATATCCTAAGGGCTTTATCAACATGTAACATAGAGACAATCAGAGTACATGTTAAGATAAAGAGCAACCAGATAGCGTATTATCATGTCGAGCAAGAAAGTCCTCCCTATATATGTCCAAGCATCCACTACAATATACATCGTATGTACAGTAATGGCCTCTAGGGCATATATATAACTAACATGAGCGACGTTTCCAAGAAAGAACTGGACACCTTGAAGGCCACCGTTCAGGAGTTGAAGGAGATGTTGGTATGTATACTACTTAATAGCTAAATATTATGTCATATTATAGATAGCAACATATCCAATATTAGTACGTAGCCTGAGCTTATTTGGTTGTAGACTTAGCTTTGATTAATCATACATATATATCTAATTAAAATAAACTACGGTTTTCCAAACTAGATATCCAAACGAGGCCTAAGTCCCTAAGTATACATAGATTGGGGTTTCGCAATAACTTGATAATGATACGAATTCGACTAATACACGGTTCTTACTCGTTTATTACACACAAAATTGAACAGACGCGACAGGGTACATCGGCCGAGCCTCCACATGCATCTCCTTCGGCTGCGGCTCCGCAAGCCACTACCTCGGCTGCGGTTCCGCAGACAACTCCTATAGCTCCACTGCCCGCTCAGACTCCTGCAGCTGCGGCTCCGCAAGCCACTACCTCGGCGGCGGTTGTGCAGACCACTCCTACAGCTCCACAGCCCGCTCAGACTCCCGCACACTCCGCATTGCTCGAGATATTGACTCAGGGTATATCCGAGGAGCAGGCGCGCCAGATTACGGCGTTTATCAGAGGTGGAGCTGGACCGAGTTAGGGTAGCTTTTTGATTCTTATATTTTAAACATGTATTTATTTATATGATATATATTGAATATATTTTGAACGATATTGATATTGGTGGTGTTTGCGTGTTTATATTGATATCGTATTCTGCGTGTTTATATTGATATCGTATTCTTTTGTATATTATGCGTGAGATGTGATTATGAATACTGCTGTATATATTCTGCGTGTTGATTAATTTCATATATGATGTATATATTATTGTACACAGGGCGAGAAAAAAACAGGCAGCCCTTTTCTATAAAAAAAACCCTGATAATATGTCCCTACGGATTAATCCGTAGAGCTCAACCTTGCCCCCACGGGTTAATCCATAGCGTCCTACTTTGTCCCTACAGATTTATCCGTAGGGGCAAAATATAAGGATACCTGATATTTTGCTCCTATGATCTCAGTAAGAGGGGGTTATACTTGTCCCTACGGATTTGTCCGTAGAGGCTTAAACATGCCCCTACACAGGTATCCGTAGGGACAAAATATCAGGATACCTGATATTTTGCCCCTACACATCTGGACCTACGCATATATCCGCTGGTTCTCCGTGTACAAATATAGATTAGATGTTCATTTCAACGTTATTTCACAGCTTTGAAATGATTATCTATTCTATTACTGTATACTCGGAGAACAGCGGGGAGGTGCTGCCGAAATTCACTCGAAACGGTTGAAAGCACAAGCGAATGGGTATTCGCTCTATACATTCTTAATAGGATAGAAGCCTTACCCCCGACAGCCAAAACACACACATACAAAAAGAATACACAACAAACGCATCATTAGAGAGTGATTCAAGATGTTCAAGTTAAAACCAATATATGATACTCGATGATAATATGAAACTTTCGTATTCTCATCGATACTCATACATGAAACTCAAAGCGCCACTTAGTCCCCGTCTATCGGTTAACATATGTTCGATGTTCGTCGTGACATAGAACTATACGAAAGTTGTTAAATATCGGACGGTATAGCTCGATACTAACAACCGTCGTGTAGTCTATGTGATGAGAAGATTCAATCGTATGATAACCGATAGATTTGTCCCGTGTGGACAACTTAGGAATGTATAAAGCAAACACCTTCATTCACTTGTGTTTTCATCTGTTTCGAGATATTTCGTCGGTACTTTTCCACTGGTTCTCCGTGTACAAAGATAGATTAGATGTTCATTTCAACGTTGTTTCACAGTTTTGAAATGAATATCTATTCTATTACAGTGTACTCGGAGAACAGCGGGGAGGTGCTGCCGAATTTACTCGAAACGGTTGAAAGCACAAGCGAATGGGTGTTCGCTCTATACATTCTTAATGGGATAGAAGCTTTACCCCCGATAGCCGAAACACACATATACAACAAGAATATACAACAAACGCATCATTAGAGAGTGATTCAAGATATTCAAGTTAAAACCAATATATGATACTCGAAGATAATATGAAACTTTCATATTCTCATACATGAGTATCCTCAAATCTAATTTTGATTATCGATAATTTATTCTTTTCAACGACAAACGCACAC
Source organism: Agapanthus africanus (assembly GCA_030015575.1). Taxonomy (NCBI): domain Eukaryota; kingdom Viridiplantae; phylum Streptophyta; class Magnoliopsida; order Asparagales; family Amaryllidaceae; genus Agapanthus; species Agapanthus africanus. Next base: position 165,696,219 of record JASDDO010000028.1, on the reverse strand, counting down.
ACAAAGCATATACACGGATTTTCTCCTTTGTCAGTAACTATCCCGTTCTTAGATTTCTCAATATAGTCATCATAACCTACAATTTATATGTTATACAGTCTAACATGGCCCATGAGTACGTCAGAGTTAAGGACTGGATGTATGTGGATTGGCAACAGCGTATGCAACCTAAATTTGTCGCAGGAGTTGCTGCTTTTATTGAATTTGCACGTGCACATAATAAGATCGTGATAGAGAAGATTCTCTGCCCGTACGATAGATGTGGGAATAAGTACTGGAAGAAGGTAGAATTGACAGAGCTTCATATCGTAAAATATGTTTTTATTAGACTTTATACAACTTTGCTATATCACGGGAAAGAAGAAGAACGTAGTAATGCGATAGAAGAATAAGGAGAAGACGATAATACAACAGGAGAAGAAGGAGAAGACGGTAATGCGGCAGAAGAAGAAGATGGTAATTTCTTTCCATTAGAAGAAATGGAGGATATGGTAGAGGCTGCCCTAGGTGAATCTATTCGTACCGAAAATGACATTCTTTAAGGTCAAAGACCGCGTGCGGATAAATATGAAAATTTCATGAATGATCCTGGAAAACCAATTTATGAGAATGCAAAGTATTCCACCCTCTCATCGTTCGTCCAACTTTTCCAGATTAAGTGCCTAAATGGATGGAGCAACAAGTCATTCACAATGTTTCTTTCGTTCTTGAAAGATTCTATGCCCCCAGGAAATAACGTGCCCGACAGCTGGTACGGAGCCCAGAAAATGATGTCTGATTTGGGTTTGAACTGTGAGAAGATTCAAGTATGTCCTAAAAATTGTGTGTTGTACCGAAAAGAGAATTCAGATTTGAAAGAGTGTCCAACATGCGGAGAGGCCATGTATAAGCCGAAAGATTCTGATAAGAAGCCCGGTATACCTGTCAACATAGAACGATACTTTCCCATAACACAGAGTCTGCAGAGGCTATTCAGGTGCAAGAAAACAGCCGAGACAATGATTTGACATCACTGTGCTCCTCCAAGTGAAGATGGAAAAATGAGCCATCCAAGAGATTCACCGGTCTGGAAAGATTTCGATAGGAGGCACGCAATATTCAGTAGCGATCCTCGCAATGTCAGGCTCGGACTAGTTAGTGATGGCTTCTGCCCATTCAACTATATGGCTGGAAGCCACAGCACATGGCCCGTTGTAATGATAATTTATAATCTGTCGCCTTGGTTGGCTATGGACCAATCATACTTTATGATGCCTCATCTTATCGACGGACCAAATTCACCGGGAAACAATATCGACGTCTATCTTCGACCTCTGATCGAGGAGTTAAAATCTTTGTTCATTGATGGTGTAGAGACTTACGATGCAAACACAAATACAACCTTCATACTGCGTGCGGTTTTAATGTGGACAATTAATGACTTTCCTGCGTATGAAATGCTATCAGTTGGTCCGTACATGGTCACAAAGCATGTCCTCATTGCCATCAACATACAACATCGAAATTCTTGAATTTTAGCAGGAAGGTTTGTTATTGCGGCCATCGACGTTTCCTACCTCTAGACCACCCCTACAGGTTAGACTCTGTCACTTTGATGGTTATCAGGAGCTTCTTGGACCTCCGGCCCCATTGTCCGGAGAGGACGTAACTGCTCAGTGGGATGGTTACAATAATATGACCTTCGGGATGGATCCGACAAAACAGGTCAAACCATCATTCTGGAACAATTTAAGCATTTTCTTCGAGCTTTCTTACTGGTCAACAAATTTAGTGCGTCATTATCTGGACGTCATGCATATAGAGAATGGAGTATCTGAGCACATACTCAACTTACTTCTTTGTAAAGACGGGAAATTGAAAGACAACCTCAATACTCGGATGGATCTACAGGACTGGGAAATAAGAAGTGAATTGCATCTTAAACCGGTAGCGGGTAAACCAGGTAAGTTTGTACTTCCCAATGCCGCTTATCATATGTCACAACCGGAGAAGAAAAGATTCCTACAGGTGTTGCATGATTTGTAAGTTCCCACAGGTTTCTCAGGATCATTCAGTAAGAAGATAAAAATTGTGAAAGGCAAGATCGATGGGCTGAAAAGTCAAGATCACAATGTTATCGTGGAGCACCTTCTCCCATTACCCCTCAGGACTTCTCTTCTCGAATCGGTTTGTCTAGTAATCAACGACCTATTTTTTTTATCAGAGACTTATGCGCTAAAACACTGGATGTTGTGACACTGGATAAACTAGAAAATTCTATTGCATTGATACTTTGCAAGTTTGAGCGTATTTTCCTACCATCATTCTTCGATATCATAATACACCTGACAGTTCATCTTGCAACTGAGGCTAAGTTATCCGGACCGGTACAATATCGATCGATGTATCCCGTCGAGAGGTACGCGGAATTTTTCGTTTCGCGCAATTTTTAAAATTATTGTTGTTCTGTATGCCCGTATTTATTTATTCAACATATTTTCTTTAGGTACGTTTACACTCTTAAAAAGTATATACGCAATAGAAATCGACCAGAGGGTTCTATCATGCAAGGTTATCTTCTTGATGAAGAAACCATATTTTGTTCCTGCTATCTGGACGAGAACATTGAGACGAGACTTAACCGGCCTCGAAGAATTCAAGACGGGTCATATGGTAAAGCCGATTATAAGAGGGTAGACACTATGTTTATCAACAAGATATACCAGTTTATCTTGCTTAATTGCGCATGTCTTGAAAAAATTAGAGAGTAAGTTTTTTTGGATTAATTGTTATATGTGTTTGTGTGTGTATGAAATGATATAATATTAATGTCATAATTTATTGTCGAAAACAGAATTCATTTTAGCGAGGTACGTGAGGGGCATCCTGATTGGAACGATGAACGATTGGAAAAATATCATCAGGATAATTTTTTCGATTGGGTTGCAGATCATGTAAGTTATTCGAATAACATGTTATTGCGATCAGTTTTAATCTAAACTTATATCTTTATGTATTTGTCCTAAAATTTGTTTTGTTAGATCCACGATCCGAACTTGTCTGCATCATTAGAGAGTGATTCAAGATGTTTAGCTCAATTTCCTAGTATGGAGGTTGCATATTATAAAGGATTCGGTGTCCTTGGTTATAAATTCGAAGTTAAGGACATAGAAACATCTAGAACCACTCAGAATAGTGGGATTGCGACAGTGTGATTTATTTTGGATACTTAAATTGTATACTCGGCATCCACTATCCCGGACGATCAGAACCCTTTTATTTATTTCAGTGTACTTGGTACGATATGCGAACCGATACGGATAAGTGGAGAAGCAATCTTGGGATTTGGAAAGATGAATATGGATTGACCAGTGTGAACACACTTCGATTTTACGGTCAGGAAGATCCATTTATTTTTCTGAACCAAGCGTTCCAAGTATACTACTCACAGTGTTTGAAGCATCCGGGATGGAGTGTCGTATGCCGTTGGAAACCGAGGGATGTCTACGATGTCCCAGAATTCGAGGGCAGCGATGAGGATGAAGAAGAGAGAAGACTTAGAGTGCTCCGACCGTCTGTTTCGAAAGACGGGTTGTCTTCGGCTGATCATGAAGTTACGTGGGTTAGAAATGATATCGATGATGAAATCCAAGTAGATATGTCTAATGCGCCCACGAAACGAAAAAGGTTATCAGTAATGTTATATTATTACTTCACATTTTACGATCTATACATATATAGTCAATACTTGTATGATTGTCTAATGCGTCCACGAACCGTTTTATCTAAATTTGATGGCGATGATAGGAGCCGTGAGGGGCGGCAGGAGCTCCAGCTGCGGCACCGGTAGAGGCAAAGGCAGAGGCAGAGCGGTTCTGCCGCCCGGAGAGCTGCGTAGGGAGCTTCAGAGGGCCGTTCTTACACCCCGATCGGAGACCCCTTCGGATGCCTCCTTCCGTGTGGATTTTACCACACCTCCAGGTATATTGCACGCATATTCATTTTGAATTTAATATTATAGATATGCATGCATGTTCATGGAAAAATTACTTATATTGTCAATGTTTGATTGTCTAGCTGTTGGTGATGCGTCCACATCAGGGACAGAGGCCACTCCTGCACCTCCAGGTATGTTTATATATCATATAGTGCATGTATATTGATTTAGAATGCTATATCATAAATATACATACATTCTTTTTGCTCTTACGTACTTACATCAGGGACAGAGGCCATTCCCGCACCTCCAGGTATGTTTATATATCATATACCCGTGGGTATGTTTATATATCTTATAGTGTATACATGTTGATTTAGAATGTTATATTATTGATATACACATTCTTTTTGCAATTACTTATATTGCTAATACTTGATTATCAAATTATAGGTGGTGCGTCCTCGTCTGGTGCAGGGGCCACTCCCGTTACTTCCATACCCTCCGCTCAGTCTGCAGGTTTGTATGAATAAATATAAAATATTTATTCATTTTACATATCCTTTAAGAATAAAAACGAACTCATGTAATTTTATCGATATTTATTTTCTAGTTGGAGATGCGTCCACGTCCGGGTCACCGGCTGTTCCTCACCGGAGGAACTATCGTCCCGCTCGTGCTGCTACCCGGGCCCAGGCTTGTGCTTTAGTCGACGGAGGTATATATCACACTTCAATTTTCGTTAAACATTGATTTCTTAATACCATTTTGTCCTAATATTGATTGTCTTGAAATTTCTTGTAGACGTAGGGCCTCCCCATCCCGAAAGGGGGACTCGAGGCCCGAATCAGTCCCACATGCTGAGGCCCGATAGAGTTAGGGGGGAGGCAGCATTCCCCCTCTTTTTTACCCCTGATTATCGCTATACCGGCGATCATACCGAGAGGTTCGGCCGGTATATGGGGGATTAGAGCCGGCTCGTGAAGAACTATCCACTTCACGTTGAATGGGGTGACCAGCACCGGTGCTCATTCGCCCTCTTCTGGGATCAAGCTCGGGTATTAATATATATATTTTCATTTGATTTATCCAATATATTTATTATTAAGACTTGCAATCTAATAACAATTTTTTTTTTGTATTTTCAGTTGGATTACGATTTTCAGCCTTTACCCGACCCCGATCACCCTGGGAGGGTGCTCGATCTTCACGCTCTGTATAATGGCCTGATGAAGAACATGTAGACGAAGGTCCGATACAACAGGAATGAGCTGAAGATCGACTGCTATTCCCTGTGGATGGCGACTCTCGAGGCAGAGAGAGCGGCCCTCCTATCTACTCCGGCCTTTGCGAGAGTCGACGTAGATACATGGCCTCTATTGTGCCAATATTTCGACTCTCATCGCAAACAGGTATATATTTTAAATGTAATTCATTGTTTAGTATATAATTTATTTTTTTGTGTTACTTAATTAGAAAACTAAATCTGAATGTGTTGTGCAGAAACAGGCCGATCAAAATAAAGAGAATAGGAAGTCGGCGAAGAGGGGTCGCCCCACTTATACAGGTGGCTCGAGGAATATTACTCGTGGTATGGAGTTATCGGTAAATTACAATAGACCGGCCTTTGTGATATAATGTAATATTAAGAGTTATTTTCTAATATATCTAATATTAAGAGTTATTTTCTAATATTGCAGAGAGCTCAGACCCTGGCGCAGGGTGGTACACCGAGCGTGCTGTCCGCGTATCTTGCCGTCCATGGCACCTCGATAGATCCCGCCACGGGCTAGCTTCGATACCCCGACACCGCTACCCAGGAGTATTGCGTAAGTGTTAATATTTATTCAACCCTTATTTGAAATTTTTGTTTTGAAAGGTTCAAATTTAAATGATATACTTATATTTTACTGGTTAATGTGGGTGTAGGAGCGGGTGGTTGAGCAGGCGGAGGCATCGGGGATCGATTTTACTGGACAAAACGATCTGATACTGCTGACCCCAGTCCTAGATGCCGCACACGGAGGGCACCACGGAGGTTGGGAGAGAGGCCGGGGACTGGGTCCTAGCCGGGCCCATATGAGGTTAGACTCTACTCCGGCGGTTACTTCCTCCGTCTTCAGTGAGCGACGTTTCCAGCAAGAACTGGACACCTTGAAGGCCACCATTCAGGAGTTGAAGGAGATGTTGGTATGTATACTACTTAATAGCAAAATATTATGTCATATTATAGATAGCAACATATCCAATATTAGTACGTAGCCTGAGCTTATTTGGTTATAGACTTAGCTTTGATTAATCATACATACATATCTAATTAAAATAAACTACGGTTTTCTAAACTAGATATCCAAAAGAGGCATAAGTCCTTAAGTATACATAGATTAAGGTTTCGCATTAACTTGATAATGATACGAATTCGACTAATACACAGTTCTTACTCGTTTATTACACACAAAATTGAACAGACGCGACATGGTATATCGGCCGAGCCTCCACATGCATCTCCTTCGGCTGCGGCTCCGCAAGCCACTACCTCGGCTGCGGTTCCGCAGATAACTCCTATAGCTCCACTGCCCGCTCAGACTCCCGCAGCTGCGGCTCCGCAAGCCACTACCTCGGCGGCGGTTGCGCAGACCACTCCTACAGCTCCACAGCCCGCTCAGACTCCCGCACACTCCGCATTGCTCGAGATATTGACTTAGGGTATATCCGAGGAGCAGGCGCGCCAGATTACGGCGTTTATCAGAGGTGGAGCTGGACCGAGCTAGGGTAGCTTTTTGATTCTTATATTGTAACAACTCCAATTTTTGTATACATAAAATTGATTTAAATTTAAAATATACTTGGGGTATTTAATGTTGCTGTTACCACTTTAAGTATTTATTTTCCCACAATAATTATAAGAAGGAGCTTGTAGCTCAATGGTAATATCTTGTATTTCTGAACCAAGCCACCAGAGTTCAAATCCCCTGCCCCACATTATTTTTAGATTATTTTTGTTTTAAATTCCTTGGAAGCCCAACAGTCCACAGACCATAACTCCCAAACTTTGAACTGAACCCAGAAATCTAAATATACCAGAGCCTACCCCACGAGACCCCAACATCCCGACCTTCCGACTCGGCCGGACTCGCCCGAGTCAGCCGGCGGACCGGCCGACTCGGGCCGGCGCTGCCGGCCGGACGGCCGAGTCGGCAACTGAAAAGTTGTGACTTTTCAGTTGCCCAACTCTCCTGCACACACCATTTAATTGGATCGGTTCCCGGAACTTAATTATCCCCCATTTACTACATTTTTTATAATTTTTTTAATTAAAAACCTTTCACCTATCCTACCCTATAAATACACCCCTACCCTCTACCTTCTCATCCCAAAACCCTAAGCCCACTCTCTCAAAAATTCTCCAAGAGTTGTGTACTTTGAAAACAAGCTCGCGGCGGAGCCCCGACGAAATTCCGGCGGAAATTCCGGCAACGTTTTGAGGAACAACCGGCGACGAAGCAACGCCTCGACAACCCCTTTAGTTCCCCCTCATTCCCTTGCTTAATCGAAACCCGTAAGTCCCATTATATCCCTCTTTCTATTTCTCTAAAATACGAAATTACAAAACCCGACGGAATCGGAACAAATCCGATTTCCGATTCGGTTTTCTATAAAATTTCACTTCTCACCAATACATTCATGCCTAAACATCTTTATGTTGACTATTAAACATTTAACAATCAATTTGAATAAATTTCATCACATGAAATGATAGCCTTTCCAATTTATCGTATTTTTTCACTTAAATACCACAATATTTGGATTTCACATTTAACCCCTTAACTTTGCTATACATTTAAAGTAGAGCACGAGGTAATGACCTACCTCCACACACACGTAAATACAACCTAAATGACATCATCAAAAAATTTAGAATACGATAAAACAATACTTTCATTTAAGTACCATATTCTTAATAAAATCATTTCTAAAAGTTTTAGCTTTGATACACTTTTAAATAAATACCTCTTATTAGGAAAACACGATAAGTTGTGGACATCGATCGTTTATCTAAACCTGATTTTGTGGTGTCTAGGCTAGGCAAGTGAGAAAAGGTAACTTTAAAAGGCCCGTCTCACGGTGATTCGTGAACGGATCCCTCCTTTCCTCATTTGTACTTACCTGGCCACAATTGGCGGTGAAGATGTGATTTGAGGCTTCTAACGACTTGTCATTTAGACCATTTAGAAATAGGCTAGTTGGCTTAGGAAACCCTAGAATCTAAAATACGGAAAATTACACTTTGCAAATAAATACATTTTACTTTATAAAACCATTTTCTAAAGGATTAGTATTTTACAATTTTTGCAAAGTGCCGCTACAACCCATTTTTGGGAAACCCGTTCGGGATTGTGCGATTTATCGCGTACCCTCGGGCTAGTAGTGCGAGATTCAGAACTCCGCAAGGAGCATTCGGTCTCGAAAGGTTTAAAATACGACATCTTAAGAAAATGAGATTTTTGGAATATAAAATATTTATTAAAATTTGTATAAACATATGTATATTTATCATTTAAATATCTATTTTGTTATAATATAAATTTTCCACTTTTTCCTAAAATTCACAAGAATAAATTTTACACTAAAATACCATGAACTTCAAAATTACCGATAAATACCCTTATTTATAAAACTAGGATATTTTCACTAGAAATATCACAACATAAAATCCACCCTCATTACAACTCTAAAGACGAACAATAAATACTTGAGGCGTATTTTGAAAAGTATATAAAAGTATTTTTACATAAAACCCTCTCAAGTTTTATAAATTACCCTAAAGACCCTAGCAATTATAAGATTTCAATTCACATTTTTGATTGTCCGACTCGGATTTGAGTTTGATTAATCTGACTTGAATATGATTCAAGTAAATCTATAATCTACAAGATTCCAATTCAATATGAACACATGAATCCATGAATACAATTATCAATTTATACAACTTGACTGAATCGAACCATGGATATATATTCCTTTTACATGATTCTCAGTTATTCCATTTACATGACTCTACGGTTACAACCATTTCCTGATATCATGGTTTCGGTCAGTCAGTCAATCAAGCTTACAATCAATACAATTTACAAGATAACAATACAAACAAAACATCGCGGGGTTTAAGGGGTATATTGGTACGAAAGGTGTTAAAAGTGGCACGAGACGGTAAGATTAAGACACCTAACCTATATTCTGTTGCTGTTGTACCGCGGCCCAACGGTTCCTTGAGTTCCTGATACCTTAGTCTCCAGGGAAAGTGAGTCTCCTCTCGTATACACTGGCATCCTTCTGTACCAAGCTACAAACAACAGCGTTAACACTAAATACAACAATATAATAATGTAATATAACTGTAAAAGCTACTCTCTCTCTCTCTCTCACTCTCTGTCTATTCCTCCCTTATCTCTGGGACTTACCGAGCGACCTGTTCACAGACGACATTCTGTTTCTTTCTTCTTTGAATGTCGTCAGGTGATTTAGACCCGGCAGAGATCGAGCCATCTCAAGAAGACTTGGAGCAGTTTGCTGAAGATCCTGCACTTTAGTTTCATTGTACACTTTTCCTCTCTGTACTTTTCATTTCCTGTTATGCCACTGTTTAGGCATCTTTTTATTTCAGTTGTATTTTCTTTCATGTATTGTACAAAGAATGTTAATAAATAAAAGTTGCTGTTCTTTTTATTTCTTGTCTCTTGTGTATTTATTTTATATTGCTTAGATACGCTTAGCGTATGTACTTCTGAGTAGTAGCGGACCTCGTCGTGTCTCCTTCGCCGTACACTGGGAAGCGGGACATAACAGGTTTTGTTGGTGGCCCATGCAGGTCAGAGCTGTATGAAACCCTATCATGCAGTTCTGTTCTGCGTGAACAACCTAAGCAATATAACAAAAGAACCAGCAACTAAAACATTCTTTATAATTCATGTTCCTTGAATCTTGCAATTTCATATTCCTTGAATCTTATCATTTCATGTACTTGAATCTGTCCTAACCCAAAATTTTCTTCAGGGTTATGGATTCCCCGAACAACACCAGCACCAACGTCAACAACACACCTCCAGCACTACCTCTCACACCAGCTGTTCCTGCACCACCCACCGAGCAAACAGTGCTACTTAAGGCGATCCACAGCCTTCTCGAGGGACAGCAACAACTCCTGAACCGTCCCGAGACTGACGCACCGGGGGTAAAGCAATTCAAGGCTTTACATCCGAAGCAGTTCTCCGGAAAAGGGAGCCCTCTTGAAGCTGAAGAATGGGCACAGAGCATAGAAGATGATCTGGCAGCAGCACAAGTGCCAGACATAGCTTAGGTCCGTGTGGCAAAACTACAGCTCACGGACAATGCTCGCAACTGGTGGAAGGTGGAAGAAAGCCGTCTTGCACAGCCTATTGAATGGAAGACTTTTCGCAAGAAGTTTGACGCGAAATACTTCCCTGTAACTGCCAGGTTTGCCATGGAGCAGCAGTTCATTCATCTACAACAAGGATCGATGTAGGACAAATCAGTAGATGAATACGACGCTGAATTCACCATGTTAAGCCGGTAAGATATGTCGCAATAGTTCAATTTTTAAATATCACATGCTACACAGGTAACACCATCCTTAAACAGATTCGCGGCACATTTGATACCGACGGACGAGATCAGAGCCCGTCGCTTTCAATAAGGACTGGACACGGAGATTCAGCCTGCTCTAGCCACAGGAAAATTTTTGACTCATGAGGATGCTCTGGAAGCTGCCCGCAGTTATGAGGCAGTGATAAAAGCAAGGGGCAGACCTCAGTCTGCAGGAGTCAAGTGCCCTGCCAACCAGATGGCAGGTGGAGCCTCGTCCAGACCACCTTTTGTGCCAAGGCGACCCGGAGTACCGAACCATCGCCACAGCCCAGCCTTTTGTAACTACTGCAAGAGAGCTGGACATATAATGAAAGACTGCCGGCGAGCCAACCGCCTTTGCTTAGTCTGCGACTCAGCTACTCATGATATTGGGTTTTGTCCCCAAAGGCAAAACCCAGTTGCTGCACCCAGGCCAGCAAACAATTACCCACAGCGCCCAGCCATCCAAGCACCCGCTCCAAGACTTGCACTACCTACACCACCCAGAGGACCACAAGCTGCACACCTCCTCATCAGTTCCATCAAGCTCAAAGGAACGTTTCGAGGAATGCTCCTCAGGCCAGGAGGAATGTACCAAAGCGCCAGACTTTCACGATGTCCGTGGAAGAAGTTGAGGCCACTGGCCAAGTCATCACTGGTAAATTTTCCTTCTCAAACTTATCTTTTAGTCTTGGTTATATACACACTTTCCCTATACCTAAAACATATCCCACATACCTTAGGTACAATCCTAGTAGCCTCACTACCTGCACTTACACTGTTTGATACTGGAGCATCCCACTGCTTTATGTCGCAACGGTTCGTCCGAACCCATGCGATTCCAGTCTCACCGCTTGTATCCAGTTGTAATGTCAGTTCAGGAAAAAGCGTTCTAAAGGCAACTATGGGATACAACTTGTGTCCAGTCGTCGTCTGCAGCAGAGAGTTTTATGCTGACTTCAAAGTACTGGACATACCGAACTTCGATGTGGTTCTAGGAATGGATTGGCTTGGAACTTTTTATGCTACCATTGACTGTCGGCAAAGGAGGGTAGTATTCGAGATTCCAGACCATCCGGTCTTCTATTTCAAGAGCGGAGATCGTAACCTGGACCCAAGAACCTACAAAGCGAAGCCAAGGGAAGCAGTAGTTGCAGCAGCTTAAGCAGAAGAAGAATTAAGACCAGAGGTAGTTCGAGAGTTCGACGATGTATTTCCTGACGATATATTAGGTTTGCTTCCCGATCAAGCTCTTTAATTCAGTATTGATTTAGTACCAGGAGCACAACCGGTTATCAAAGCACCTTATAGACTGAGTCCGGAAGGTTTGAAGGAAGTCTGAACACAGTTGGACGAATTATTGGCGAAAGGATGGATTCGTCCTAGCACTTCAAGTTGGGGAGCACCTGTACTACTGGTGAAGAAGAAGGAAGGTTCATACAGAATGTGCATCGATTATAGAGGCTTGAACGAAGTCACTATAAAGAACAAGTATCCACTCCCGCGCATCGATGATTTATTCGGTCAGCTAAGTGGATCTTGTGTTTTCTCTAAATTGGATCTTCATTCAGGTTATCATCAAGTGAAGGTCAAGGAAGCTGATATTCACAAAACAGGTTTCAGAACTCGCTATGGACATTACGAATTTCTAGTGATGCCATTTGGAGTGACAAATGCACCAGCAATATTCATGAACCTAATGAATCAAATTTTCCGGGAGTACTTAGACATGTTTGTTGTCATCTTCATCGACGACATCCTGGTGTATTCTAAGAGTCGGAAAGAGCATGCAGAGCACCTATGAACTGTCCTGGAAACTCTTCGACAACATAAGCTCTATGCCAAGTACAGCAAGTGCGAGTTTTGGCTAAAGCAAGTTGGTTTTCTTGGACATATCGTATCAGGAGAAGGAATTTCTGTGGATCCAGCCAAAGTTTCAGCAGTTAGCGAATGGCCTACACCAAAGTCAGTGAAGGACATTCGGAGTTTCTTGGGTTTAGCTGGATATTACAGAAGGTTCATTGAAGGATTCTCAAAGATAGCAACACCCCTGACCAAGCTCACACGAAAAGATGAAGAATTTGTGTGGTCAGAAGCATGCGAACAAGCTTTCGTAGAACTCAAGTCAAGATTGACATCTGCACCTATTCTCGTAATACCGGATCAATCTGGCGGATTCGAAGTGCATTGTGATACATCCGGTAAGGGATTATGATGTGTTCTATATCAGCATGGTAAGGTTGTGGCTTATGCTTCAAGACAACTGAAGACTCATGAGCGCAATTATCCGACGCATGACATGGAGTTGGCAGCCATCATCTTTGCTCTCAAGATTTGGCGCCATTATCTACTTGGTGAAAGAGTGAACATCTACACAGATCATAAAAGTCTGAAGTACGTGTTTACTCAGAAGGAGTTGAATATGCGGCAGAGAAGGTTAGAACTCATGGCGGACTTTGGCATCAACTTACAATATCACCCAGGGAAGGTGAACGTAGTACCTGATGCTCTTAGTCGCCAACCATTATCAATGAATCTCACCGCTCAGTGGAAGCTTCAGCAAGACTTGCATCAGATGGAGATTGAAGTAGTCATGCCAGGTAATGCTTCAAGTTTGATGAATCTACAAGTTCAATCAACCATTGTCAATCAGATCAAAGCAGCACAAGCAAGTGATGCTAAGTTGCAAAGGATCAGAGAACAAGTGGAGAATGGACTTAGAACAAACTTCATCATCCATGAAGACGGATCTTTGAGATACGGCAGCAGGTTATGTGTACCAAAATGTCCTGTTCGGGAAGAGTTACTGAAAGAAGCTCACAGCTCTCCTACTCAATACATCCTGGAGGTACCAAAATGTACAAAGATCTATGTCAGAATTATTGGTGGCATGGAATGAAGCGTGAAGTAGCCAGAAGCGTCGCAAAATGTTTGGTGTGTCAGCAAGTAAAGGCTGAACATCACAGGACAGCTGGACTACTTCAACCGCTACCAATCCCAGAATGGAAGTGGTATCACATCACGATGGACTTTGTGACTGCTCTTCCTTGCAGCACAAAGGGCAACGATGCTATATGGGTCATTATGGATCGACTCACAAAGTCGGCTCACTTCATCCCATTTCGGGTTGGCCAATCAACTGAGACACTAGCAAAGAAGTACATGGAGGTAATAATCTATTTAAAATTTAAACTCTTTATAATGTACTGTCTCTGATAACCATGAAATTCATACAGGAAATTGTAAGACTTCATGGAGTACCGGTCTGCATTGTCTCCGATCGTGACACCAGGTTCCGATCGCAATTTTGGTAGAGTCTGTAAGCAAGCTTGGGAACAAGTCTGAGCTTCAGCACGGCTTATCATCCACAAACAGATGGTCAGTCGGAACGAACTATTCAGATCTTGGAGGATATGCTCAGAGCGTGTATGCTAGACTTCAAAAGATCGTATGAAGATCACCTGCATCTTGTGGAGTTCGCATACAATAACAGCTACCAAGCAAGCATAGGAATGGCACCTTTTGCAGCATTGTATGGAAGGAAGTGTCGATCACCATTTAGTTGGGATGACATCGGAGATAGGGAACTTCTTGGACCAGAGATGATAGTAGCGACCATTGATGTGGTTCGTACTATCAGGGAAAGAATGCGCATAGCCCACGATCGACAGAAACACTGGGCTGATGCGAAGAGACGACACTTGGAGTTCCAGCCAGGAGACCATGTATTCTTGAAGATATCTCCGAACCGTGGAGTGATCCGATTTGGAAGACGGGGTAAATTAAGTCTGAGATATATTGGACCGTTCGACATACTCGAACGAGTCGGTGAAGTGGCATACCGCTTAGCGCTTCCACCCTCATTGGAAGGAGTGCATAACGTGTTCCACATATCCCAACTCAGAAAGTAGGTGAGTAACCCTAGCCATGTTCTTGATCATTCCGAGCTCACTATACAGCCCGACTTGTCTTGTGAGCAACAACCTATGGAGATCGTGGACAGGAAAGTGAAGACACTTCGGAACAAGGAAGTTAACTTGGTCCGGGTAATGTGGAGGAAAGATACTCCAGGAGAATCCACTTGGGAAAGAGAAGATGAAATGCGTGCAAGATATCCTCACCTCTTTGTAAACTAGTTCTTAAATAAAAGTTGTAAATTTCGAGGACGAATTTTTTTAAGGAGGGTAGATTGTAACAACTCCAATTTTTGTATACATAAAATTGATTTAAATTTAAAGTATACTTGGGGTATTTAATGTTGTTGTTATCACTTTAAGTATTTATTTTCCTACAATAATTACAAGAAGGTGCTTGTAGCTCATTTGTAATACCTTGCATTGCTGAACCAAGCCACCAGAGTTCAAATCCCCTGCCCCACATTATTTTTAGATTATTCTGTAAGTCCACGGTAGCGCCCCGGCCGTCTAACAGACGCCAAATGCGGAACAAAAAACTTTTTACAACTGGCGCTATCGCGTACTATAACCCGGATCTGCTATTAAAGCTAAACTAACAAACCACAAAGTGGGTAGAAGAGTTATACCGAACGATCCGAGTCCTTCGGTCTTCAACCATCATCCCATGCTTTGTTGCGGCTGCTCCGATCTCCTGAATCTCCAGTCTTCTCGTCCAGGTGGCACCACGTCGACGGATCTTTAAACGGGCTCCCGCCTCTGAACCGAGGCAACTCGGTTGTCAAGTTTGCTAAAAGAGACGACCAAGATGATGTAGAGAATGAGTAGAAGACTTTGACTCGTTACGTCCAAGGCTATGGACGAACGGTTAATGAAGTTGCTTTTTGGATCGGGTGGAATGAGAAATGAGGCTATATCCTTTTATGAACCAAAACTATCATCTTCTTTTTATCCAAAATGAACCCATACCCACCCTAGAGAGCGGGCCGGCCACTATATAGGCAAGGGAGGTGAGTGTAGGAGGAGGGATGATGAGAATAACAAGCACAATACTTATCATAACAATAATGAAAGCATGAGTCATATAACACCTAGTGTGAATACATTTAATGCAATCAAGTGAGTCACAAACCAAGTCACCAACCAAGAAGCTTCCTCACTCATGACTCACCCATGGAAGAAAAGATAAATCCGCATTTAACCGAATGTTAAAAACGGCTGATAGAAAACTGAAAACTGGCAACTTCCAAAAGTGATCCTGAAACGAATTTCAGGATAACCCCGTAATGGTATAAACATACCTGCATTTGTATTACGACCGAATACAAATGCATCTGAGACAAAGATATTATATCTACACAGTATAATACTCGGATCCGGCTTAAACCAAAGCCGACCAGTATTATCTGCCCGAAAAATGACACGTGCGAAAACGCACGTGCATTTTCCGAACCCTGCCATAAAACCATACGGCCTCTACAACGTTTCGCCCGAACTTGGGAAAGTGTCTGTGGGGGACTCTAATGACTCATCAACATACTGGCACTGGGTATAACCACTAGCACGTCAGAGATACGAGCTTTACGTAACGTTTGCCTATATATTGATTGGAAGGGAAGCTGACGAGCGAACTCATCTCATAAACCCTACTGAGCCTGACAGTGACAATATACATACAGTCCGGTCCGTTCGTCTAAAGAGTATCGCATATCGAGTTTAGGGGGGTGGATAAAGTCAGACCCCCTAATAACGCGATAAATCGTGTTGGCATGAAGCCCATCACCACCTGAGAAACTACTGATCCAAATCAGTAATTCTCCACTACCTCGGCCGAAGATTTCTAGTGATGGCCACCCGTGCACTGTGCGACATCAACCCCCAATACCGGGAGAGACGAATCCCCGACGATCCGCTCACTGCCTCCATGTGGCTCGGGACTGTACCCAACTAAAACCTGTTTGCACAACTCCTTTGAGCGTGGTAGGGTAGTAATCTAAGCATAGTGGGAACTCACACGAGACAAATGACGATCTCAGGTCGAAAAATTAACCTGTACACATGTCACCAGGGAACTTCTATCTGACGATATGTATAATACCAACTAGCATGTTCCCGGCGAGTCCTGTCCGGTGTACTCATAACCCAATGAGCACCTGTATACATCTTAGGTGATCCAACTGACACCAGTGGCTTGTGAGACCGGCCACCGCCCCTCGTCGGGGTCTCGACTGTATACACTAGTCTACTCTGGAGTATCGATGCCCTGTCTCGAAACTCCCACGACTAGGGATACTTTTAAGGATGTGCTTATAGACCCCAGCTCACACGTATATGATCACCATCATATTGCTGGTAGTCAAGCAAGAATCCTATGGGCTCTATCATCATGCAATAGTGAACTAAAGCATATATACGATGATAAAGACAAACCAGATAACACACTATCATCTCGAGCAAGACTGTCATATCGGTATAGGTCCTGCCTCAATCATTGCAATCACGTACCTGCGATCCAATAATTGACTTTGAGGGCACTATCTCCAACATATTTTTGTTTTAAATTCCTTGGAAGCCCAACAGTCCATAGACCATAACTCCCAAACTTTGAACTGAACCCAGAAATCTAAATATACCAGAGCCTGCCCCATGAGACCCCCACCTCCCGACCTTCCGACTCGGCCCGACTCGGCCGAGTCGGCCGGACTCGGCCGGACGGCCGAGTCGGCAACTGAAAAGTTCTGACTTTTCAGTTTCCCAACTCCCCTGCACACACCATTTAATTGGATCGGTTCCCAAAACTTAATTATCCCCCATTTACTACAATCTTTAATGAATTTCTATATTTTTTTAATTAAAAACCTTTCACCTACCCTACCCCAGCCTATCCTATAAATACACCCCCTACCCTCTACCCTCTCATCCCAAAACCCTAAGCTCACTCTCTCAAAAATTCTCCAAGAGTTGTGTACTTTTAAAATAAGTTCGCGGCGAAGCCCCGACGAAATTCCGGTGGAAATTCCGGCGGTGTTCTGAGGAACAACCGGCGACGGAGTAACCCCTCGACAATCCCTTTAGTCTCCCCTCACTCCCTTGCTTAATCGAAACCCGTAAGTCCCATTCTATATCTCTTTCTATTTCTCTAAAATACGAAATTACAAAACCCGACGGAATCGGAACAAATTCGATTTCCGATTCGGTTTTCTGTAAAATTTCACTTCTCACCAATACATTCATGCCTAAACATTTTTATGTTGACTATTAAATATTTAACAATCAATTTGAATAAGTTTCATCACATGAAATGATAGCCTTTCCACTTTATCGTATTTTTTCACTTAAATACCACAATATTTCGATTTCATATTTAACCCCTTAACTTTGCTATACATTTAAAGTAGAGCACGAGGTAATGACCTACCTCCACACACACGCAAATACAACCTAAATGACATCATAAAAAAACTTAGAATACGATAAAACAATACTTTCATTTAAGTACCATATTCTTAATAAAATCATTTCTAAAAGTTTTAGCTTTGATACTGTCGGGACCCGGTTTTTGTTCACGGAGCAAAGTGCCACACAGAAAAAAGTGCCACGCCAATTGTCATACCAAGAGGGCGGGGGCTACCTCTTGAATCTGTGGGGGCCACCTCTAGAGTCCGTGGTACCCACTGTAGAACAATGGAGAATCTTCGGAACACATTCCGAAAGAGGACCGAACTGTATTATAAATGTAATGATACCACCCTCAATTACAGAGGCGCCTTTTAAGTGAACCGAAACTACATGAGCTTGAGAACTCCGTAGATAAGCGTGCTCGGGCCAAGGAAGTCTTGGAATGGGTGGCCTCCTGGGAAGTGGCCCCTGGTCGGGTCTGGTTCGCTCTAAAGGGAAAAACCGTGCGGTTTCGGCCAGAGCGGACAATACCATCTGTACTGGGGCGTAGGGCATTACATTTATGGTGGCCCATGTAGGTCCCTCAGTAGTAGGTCTGTGGTTCGAGGACGAACCATTGTTCAAAGGTGGGGAGAATGTCGGGACCTGGTTCTTGTTCACGGAGCAAAGTGCCACACAGAACAAAGTGCCACGCCAATTGTCATACCAAGAGGGCGGGGGCCACCTCTTGAATCTGTGGGGGCCACCTCTAGAGTCTGTGGGACCCACTGTAGAACAATGGGGAATCTTCGGAACACATTCCGAAAGAGAACCGAACTGCATTATAAATGTAACGATACCACCTTCAATTACAGAGGCGCCTTTTAAGTGAACCGGAAGTACATGAGCTTGAGAACTCCGTAGTTAAGCGTGCTTGGGCCAGGGAAGTCTTGGGATGGGTGACCTTCTGGGAAGTGGCCCCTGGTCGGGTCTGGTTCGCTCTAAAGGGAAAAACCGTGCGGTTTCGGCCAGAGCGGACAATACCATCTGTACTGGGGCGTTGGGGTATTACATTTATGGGAACTCTGGTGGCTTGGTTCAGCAGTGCAAGCTCTTACCAATGAGCCACAAGCTTCTTCTTGTAATTATTGTGGGAAAATAACCACTTAAAGTGGTAACAACAACAATAAATACCCCAAGTATTACTTTAAATTTAAAACAATTTTATGTACACTAAAAATTGAGTTATTTAAAAACAAAATAATTACTTATATTTATATTGTGCTCAGGTTAAAGTACTCCTTTATGAATTTTAAAAAAATTTAAAAAGAAATTTGTATAGAAAAGTATATAGGAAAATTATGGTTGTTATAGATACACTTTTAAATAAATACCTCTTATTAGGAAAACACGATAAGTTGTGGACATCGATCGTTTATCTAAACCTGACTTTGTGGTGTCTAGGCTAGGCAAGTGAAAAAAGGTAACTATAAAAGACACGTCTCACGGTGATTCGTGAACGGATCTCTCCTTTCCTCATTTGTACTTACCTGGCCACAATTGGCGGTGAAGAGGCGATTTGAGGCTTCTAACGACTTGTCGTTTAGACCATTTAGAAATAGGCTAGTTGGCTTAGGAAACCCTAGAATCTAAAATATGGAAAATTACACTTTGCAAATAAATACCTTTTACTTTATAAAACCGTTTTCTAAAGGATTAGTATTTTACAATCTTTGTAAAGCGCCGCTACAACCCATTTTTAGGGAACTCGTTCGGGATTGTGTGGTTTATCACGTACCCTCGGGCTAGTAGTGCGAGATTCAGACCTCCGCAAGGAGCATTCGGTCTCGAAAGGTTTAAAATACGACATCTTAAGAAAATGAGATTTTTGGAATATAAAATATTTATTAAAATTTGTATAAACATATGTATATTTATCATTTAAATATCTATTTTATTATAATATAAATTTTCCACCTTTTCCTAAAAATCACAAGAATAAATTTTACACTAAAATACCATGAACTTCAAAATTACCGATAAATACCCTTATTTATAAAACTAGGATATTTTCATTAGAAATGTCACAACATAAAATCCACCATCATTACAACTCTAAAGAAGAACAATAAATACTTGAGGCGTATTTTGAAAAGTATATAAAAGTATTTTTACATAAAACCCTCTCAAGTTTTATAAATTACCCTAAGGACACTAGCAATTATAAGACTTCGATTCACATTTCTGATTGTCTGACTCGGGTTTGAGTCTGATTAATCTGACTTGAATATGATTCAAATAAATCTATAATCTGCAAGATTCCAATTCATATGAACACATGAATCCATGAATATAATTATCAATTTATACAACTTGACTGAACCGAACCATGAATATATATTCCTTTTACATGATTCTCAGTTATTCCATTTACATGACTCTACGGTTACAACCGTTTCCTGATATCATGGTTTCGGTCAGTCAGTCAATTAAGCTTACAATCAATATAATTTATAAGATAATAATACAAACAAGATATCGCGGGGCTTAAGGGGTAGATTGGTACGGAAGGTGTTAAAAGTGGCACGAGACGGTAAGATTAAGACACCTAATCTATATTCCGTTACTGTTGTACCGTGGCCCAACGGTTCCTTGAGTTCCTGATAACTTAGTCTCCGGGGCAAGTGAGACTCTTCTCGTATACACTGGCATCTTTCTGTACTAAGCTACAAACAACAGCGTTAACACTAAATACAACAATATAATAATATAATACAACTGTAAAAGCTACTCTCTCTCTCTCTTACTCTCTGTCTATTCCTCCTTTATTTCTGGGACTTACCGAGCGACCTGTTCGCTGACGACATTCTATTTCTTTCTTTTTTGAATGTTGTCGGGTGATTTGGACCCGGCAGAGATCGAGCCATTGCAAGAAGACTTGGAGTAGTTTGCTGAAGACCCTGCACTTTAGTTTCATTGTACACTTTTCCTCTCTGTACTTTTCATTTCCTGTTATGTCACTGTTTAGGCATCTTTTTATTTCAGTTATATTTCCTTTCATATATTGTATAAAGAATGTTAATAAATAAAAGTTGCTGTTCTTTTTATTTCTTTTCTCTTGTGTATCTATTTTATATTGCTTAGATACGCTTAGCGTATGTACTTCTGAGTATATACATAGCGGACCTCATCGCGTCTCCTTCGCCGTATACTGAGAAGCGGGGCGTGACATATATTTTAAACATATATTTATTTATATGATATATATTGTATATTTTTTGGACGATATTGATATTGGTGATGTTTGCGTGTTTATATTGATATTGTATTCTGCGTGTTTATATTGATATCGTATTCTTTTGTATATTATGCGTGAGATGTGATTATGAATACTGCTGTATATATTCTGCGTGTTGATTAATTTTATATATGATGTGTATATTATTGTGCACAGGGCGAGAAAAAAACAGGCAGCCCTTTTTTATAAAAAAAAACCTGATAATATATCCCTACGGATTAATCCGTAGGGCTCAACCTTGCCCCTACGGGTTAATCCGTAGGGTCCTAGCTTGTCCCTACAGATTTATCCGTAGGGGCAAAATATCAGGATACCTGATATTTTGCCCCTATGATCTCAGTAAGAGGGGGTTATACTTGTCCCTACGGATTTGTCCGTAGAGGTTTAAACATACCCCTACACAGGTATCCGTAGGGACAAAATATCAGAATACCTGATATTTTGCCCCTACACATTTGGACCTACGCATGTATCCGTAGGGGCAGACATTTGGTCCTACGATTAAAGCCGTAGGGACAACTATTTCATTTTATAAACCGATAAATTAAATAACTTTTTTGTCCCATATGGACCTACAAATTGCTCTGTAGGGACAAGTTTTTGACCGTAGGGACATGTTCAAGGCTAAAACTTACACCTACGGCCTTTACATCTACAGGATAATTTGTTGCCCTTACGAATAAATCTGTAGGGACAGTGGTTTGCTCCTACGGATAAATCCGTAGGGACAACCCCTATTTGTAGTAGTGTGTATCACTTGAGGAATATGAGCTTCAAAGTCACTTGAAAGAGTTTATTTTATGTTATGCATGTACCAGAAATGCTAGCCGGGTGAAAGACGTAAAAGAAAAAACCATCCTAATCGGTTAGAAAGCCAAGTATCGTCTAACAACCTTTTTTTATGATTCGCACCGCTCGTTAACATAATCTATAAGTGATGCATGCTTAAGAAATTATGTGATTTCGATTCTTTTTGTGCTTGCGTCATGTGGTAGGAAATTTTGACGGTTTACCGAATGATATAACTTTTTTTAAAATATCAAATTCATGGTTAAGAGTATCTAAATTATATGAAAATTGATGTACATATGCTTTATGCCATGAAGATCAAAATGAAGGATTCAGATCATTAAAGAAGTGTGAAAAATTGACTATTTGACTAATGTAGCTAGTGAAACAAAATCTCTCTTATGTCTTTGATATCCATATTTCTCTCTGCATACTTAATTGTCTATGAGTTTTTACTTGGAGGGTATATTAATGTTGGAAATGTTGATCTCTCAGCGAGTATCACCAACTCACGCGCGTCAGATGAACAATCAAAATTCATACAATATCCATATGGTTTGATCTTCTCTGCTTTACATCCACAAATCTCTTGAACGAGATGGATGCAATTTTTGTTAAATATCTCTCTCTCTCTCTCTCACACACACACAAACAAGCAAAGCACAGGGAGAGACATGTCTTGCCTATTTTATTTATCATCCTTCTTTATCATTTTTTATTACAAGAAAAAAAATGCAATACAACTGATGATGCTCACAAGTGGTATCTCCTCAGATTACGGTATGTGGTGGATGGCGCGTCCCGAAGGCTACGGAGATGGAATAAATGAGTTGCATTAGAAGGGATTCCTCGGGATTATCTTCTCGAGGAACATATCCGATCTTTCAGGAGACCTTCCTGAATACATTCCACCTTCATCTAGGACAATGCCAATAGCTTGTCTTCGAGCTTCCTCAGTCTCCTTGCTCATCTCTGAGCCGTCTGACATACCGAGCTTTCTCGGCTATCCGGCTGGTCCTCGAGCTCCCGACATCCGAGCTTCCTCGGTTTCCCCCGATCAATCAAGAGCACGGATCCCATACGTCCCGCAACGCCTCCGCGTATATCGTCAGGACGAGATATCCGACTCCCACGATCCGCGTCCCATGCCAGCGTATCCCTCCATTAATGGACGCCTTCCCCAATAAGAGGCGCATCCCGCAATTTAAGATGGGGATAACGCTGGGGCGTAACGGACGGCGATGATCTCGAGCCTGCTCGCTCCACGCGACCCCTATATAAACCCCTCTCTCAGATGACTCAGGTAACTCGAATTCATTCTAATACGCCGCTGCTTTGCTCATATTCCTCGGCACTAATTTGATCGTCGGAGGGTCCTACTGTAGTCGCCCATCCTGGGACTTCACTTGCAGGTTACTCGGCTTCAACTCCAACATCAACCCATTAAGATCCACACGCTCAACAACAACCGCATCAAATCTCAACAGTCCAAGACATTCGCTACCAGATCGACGGAGGACAACATCTGTGGG
Source organism: Agapanthus africanus (assembly GCA_030015575.1). Lineage (NCBI taxonomy): Eukaryota > Viridiplantae > Streptophyta > Magnoliopsida > Asparagales > Amaryllidaceae > Agapanthus > Agapanthus africanus. The sequence goes on along the minus strand of JASDDO010000028.1, from coordinate 165,672,747 downwards.
AGATCTCAAGCTCCATCAACAACCCTCATACAATATTCTTACCCGGATTGTAGCATAATTACTAGTTAGGTATGTCAATTAGTTGGGCTAGATCTTCGAATTAAATGTGCTAGACCTAGCTTGTTTATCTTTTAATTATTTAGATCTATCCATTTACCTGCTAGGTCTATTAGGGTCAGTTCAGTTTACCTAATTTCTTTTATCCATTTTTCTACTTGAAAGTGCGACAAGTAAATGCATGTAGTGTATTAAAAGTGAAAAGTAACTGGACTAAAAAGTTTTAATTTATCGTATTAAGCCATTGCCAATCTTGTAATTTTTCGATGCTACAGTGTCCACCAGAAAAATTGTAATTAGACAAATAAACCATTTCCACCAAGTGCATTATTATGGTATAGCTGCAGCATGGTTACAAGAGATCTCAAACCTAATGAAAATAAAGGATCTTTTGAGAACAGTATCATTCAAAAATCCAATAAATAATAATAAAGTGAGTGCCTCTGTAGGCTAGTGGTGCAGCTGAGCAGAAGATCTGGAATTCGAATCTCGGTTGGATCAGGTTACGACCTATTATTCAAAAAAGAAAAAAAAAACAAATAATATGAAAGAAGGACCGTGGTGATAAGACTCATAAACGTGAATTCCCCAGATTACGATACGTAACAGATGACATATCGTCTACGTAAGCTCACTTGATTTCTGGAGACCACGGAGGTAGAATTAGTATGATGCATGGTGGACTTTCCTCGGCACCTCGTCTCCGAGGTTGCTTCCGACCTTTCGGAGACCTTCCCGGAGTACCTTCCCTATGCGTCTAGCAACCAGCCAACAACTCGTCTCAGAGCAATCCTGCAGCCGAGCTTTCACGGCCTCCTCGCTCGTCTACGAGCTATCCACCGAGCCGAGTTTTCTCGGCTTTCCTGTTCAACCGAGAGCACGAAGCCCAAGTGACCCCGTAGCGGCTCCCTATACCTTGCCAAAACGAGATCTCCGCTGCTCCACGTCCCGCGTCCCACGCTGGCGCGTCTCTCCATTAACGAGTGTATCCCGTTATTAATGGACACACCCCGCCATCAACGCGAACGTGACGCAGGGGCGTGACGGACGGCGAGAATCCGCGCCGGTTCGCTTCATGCGACCGCTATATAAACCCTCTCTTCCAGACGACTCAGGTAACTCGAACTCATTCTAATACGCCGCTACCTTGCCATTATTTCTCGGTACTTACTTGATCATCGGAGGGTCCTACGGTGGTTACCCACCCCGGGACTTCCTTTCCAGGTAGTTTGGCGTCAACGATAACCCATTGAGATCTACACATTCAACCCTCACACCAAATCTCAACAGTTCAGAACTGCTTGCAGTAAGATTGACGGAGGACAACATCTGAGGGAGATTCGGACCTCCATCAGTTCGCGCCGTTTGTGGGAACGTGAGAAGCTTCTCCATCCAAAAAGTTGTTCCTCCGCTTCCAATTCAATAGCAAGCGACAACCGCGATGATCCCGGCACGAGACGCCCCGTCCTCCATAACGGAGGCGGGAGCTGTCCTACCCCCCTCCTAATGTCATCAACGCCTTATCCGCTCGGATCTATAGGCTCACGGCGATGGTGGATGCGCTCGTTCGCGTTCAAACGGCCGACCATACCCGCCAAACCCCAGTTCCCTCTCCCCGGAATGATGACGTATGTAGAAAGACGGAAAGGCACACTCAGGCCCTCGACCTCACTCATGCTCATCTTGATGCAACCGAACATCGGCGTGCCAATTCCATCAGTCATGACCCGCATGAGGGGAATGATTCCATGACCCGTTGGGCGCTGGACAGATCGACACCCCGATCTCTGGGGAGACCAGGCTATCACTTCAATGCCTGTCGCGCTTTCTCGCCCCCTGAAGAGTTATCGGTCAGATCGCCTGATCCCAAAAAAGACCCACGTCGCCACTTTCGTCAAGGCCACGCATACGGCGAACGTCGGGACTATCCATGAAGGGTCCGCCCTGAAAATTTAAGGAACGTGATAGAGCGAAGCCGAAATCGCTCCATCGCACAAGCCCGGAGCAAAAATAGCAGGCGCTCCGACTATGAAGAATTCTCAGGATACCAACAACGAATCGAGGCTTTCGAAAAGAAAATCGAAGACATACGATAGGATGACCGTACGGTCGGCGAAGGGGCGAAATACTCTGTTGATTCGCTCACAAGGCCCTTTACAGGACAACTACTAGCTGAGCATGTCTCGTCCCGGAACAAACCGCCCAAATTGGCCCTCTTCGATGGGAAGTTCGACCTGAAGGACTACTTGGACGCGTTCAAGGCGGGCATGAGCTTCCAAGACAACTCAGATGCGGATCAATGCCGAGCTTTCCCCACCACCCTCATCTGGGTAGGCCGGGATTGGTCCCGAGAGCTTGCACCACGCTCGATCTTGACCTTTGATGAGCCGGCGACCCAATTCCTCGGTCATTTCTTCGGTAACTGACGATAGAAAAAGACGGTCGACTACCTGTTCACCATCAAGAGCGGAGACAGGGAATCCTTCAAGGGATATGTCACCCGCTTCTACAATGCCCTCATAGAAGTTCCCGAGCACCGCGACGTTATCACCACCCTGAGGTCGGGTCTTAGGCACAGAGTGTGACTCCTCTCTTTTACATTAGCGCAACCTAAGACCATAGCCGAAGTAAAAGCATGGACCGAGTGAGAAATCCAACTCGGGTCGGAGGTGAATGCCAACCTATCCCGGGACGACCAAGCAGACCAAAAAAGATGGGACAGAGAGGAGAAAAAGAAAGCCGACCGTCCAAAACCCTATTCTCCGAGATTTCATGAGTACACTTGTAACGACTCTGAAATTCCTATACAGAAATTTCTTGTTAATATACAGAAAAGGGTATTACAGCCTGTGTAAGAGTTAAAAGTTATTCTTGTTAAAAAAAAGCAAGAAGCAGCTTGTAGCTCACTAGTAAAACCTCTGCACTGCTGTGACATAACCTGTGTGTTCGATTCTCATCAGACACAATTATTTTTTAGATTTTTCTTTTAAATTTTTTGAAAGCCCAAGAGTTGCATGTGCAATACACAGAGAAGTGAAAAGTTGCAGAAAAATCAAACAGACGCAATGAGGTGTACACACCCAACTTGACACATGGCATGAATCTCGAGACGGATTATCAAGATCTGACCGCCCAAAATCCCGGAAGGGCCGACGCCGACGGTGCGATAGAGCCAAAACCCCTCCGTGCTTTGCACGCTTGACTCCTCAACTCTCCTCAACTCCCATGCACTGTTTGATTTTCCTGCAATTAAAAAGAGACTCTTCAATTCACCTTTTAACACCTTTTTAATGCGTTTTAATCCAAAATTTTAATTCCTAAAACCCTAATTGTTGACTATAAATACCACCCCATGCGCCAGCACTTCCCCATTCTGAAAATTCTAACAAAAATTCTCTCAAACTCTCTAAGTGCCAAGTGGAGTTAAGCCCCCCAAGTGGAGTAACAAGTCAATCTCGACGACCGGAGCATCTCCGACGAAACCACGACCCCCGAGGGATTCTTCGATCTCTTATTAACCACCTAAACACGTAAGTCCCTTCATCTCTATCCTTTTCCATCTCAAAACAAATTTCTAAAACAAATCGATAAAAGTAGAGTTATCTCCGATGTAATCTTCTTTTTAATTTTTGTATTTCACTTGATAAGCAACTTAGATCAAACTAACATCCTATATTAATCTTAACCTTATTTCTCATCTTTTATTTTTTAGTTTAACCAAAATTTCATGTGAAACAAACATATAACGAACTTTTTCATTAAAATACCATGAACTTTAGTATAACCCTCATTTCAATAATTGTTAAAAAGATACATTTAGGAAAACTTAACGGGGTAAAGTCCTACCCCATACGTACACTATGGTTATATAGTACGGTGTTCTAAATATTGAGCTAATTTTAAAAAAATATCTTTTTCATTAAAATACCACACATTTACAAAACGGGTTTCTTTTATCGGTATTTTGAAATCCTTCGCAATTACGCCTCTACAACTCTAGTTAGGAGACCCGCTAATGGATGGTGCGGATTATCGCATATTCTTAGGATAGTAGAGCGAGATACAGAACTTTTCATAGAGTATTCGGTCTCGAAAGAAAATAAAAATCCGGTTTTTAAGAAACGCGATTTTTCTAAACAAAACTAATTTTTGAAAAATTATATAAAAATCATAAATCCGTATTTTCAATAAAAAAAATTAAGAAACTATATTTTTAAAATGAAAAATTAGAATTTTTAATAAAATACCACCAAGTTTCCAAAAGAGCCAGTTTTCATAAAAATACCATAAACTTTCAAAAAGCTAGATTTTATCACCAAAACACTACAACAATTAAAATACATGTTCATGAAAAACCTAAATATTATAAATCACCTTCGAGATTTATTTTTAAACTATATTAAAGTATTTTTTTAAATAAAACCCCCTCGAGATATGCAAACAATACTAAGGACTCTAGATTCATATAGGTTTAAACGGGATCAATTCTCTTGAGCCCCAGGGAGACGGAGAAAGTGAGTGCTTGCCTATTCAGATTAGACAACTTAACGGAGTTATCAAATGACAATTGTCTTGGAAAAAGACACAAATCCTGCCGTCCTTGTGCAGCAGTTGCCGATTTCTCCCGAACATAAGATTTTTAACGGTTTAAATCAATTCTTATGAAAAAGTTATGAACTCGAATCCAAACTCGAATCTAAACTTGAACTCGAACTCGAACACAAACTCGAACTCTAACTTAACTTGAATCTAAACTCGAATATGTACTCGAACCCAAACTATTCGAACCAACTTGACTCGTACCAAGATTACAATTGTCATGACTCGCATATTACTCGACTACATTCTACAGCTTTTGCAATCTATGGTTTTGTCAAGACATGTTAATCAATCAATGAAACCAATTAAGTATATTAACCAGTTATAATATATTATACTAGGGGTGTTTAGGATAGTTTCTTGTGTGAATCCAATGGAGCTTCAGGAGTCCCGTATTAACCTCTTTTTTATTTTACTCGAATATCAGTCGGGTTGACTCATCCACAGCCTAGAGTCCTGATACTAACACATGAAATGAGCTCGTGTTTCCTTGCTTCTAGGGCCCCACTCTTGAGCTCGTGAATAGTTTTACGGCTGCGTTGACATTCACACTTGGAACTTAACGTTAACATAATGACCATATAGAGACCTATAGTATATACTTACCCCTGATCATATACTCTTACTCTTCATATATATTCTACACTTGTCATTTTCTTTACTCTTACCCATCTTTGAGACTTACCGAGCGTTAGTTCGCTAACGGGTATTCCACCCACTTTTCTTCTCTTGGAATGTTCGTCAGATACGGTCGAGACGGAGGAAGTTGTAGCCACGGAGTAAGACTACAACCAGATAGCTACTCAGAGCTAGCTCAGCTTCATTTTTCTTCAGTTTATGTATGCCACTTGTTTAGGCATTTTTCTTATTGTGTTTACTTTCCAGCATAAACTCATGTATTTGTAAATATTGGAAATTGAATGTAAATAAAGATATTTGTTGAAAATTTTTACAGTTTCCATTTATTCTTGTATTTTATATTATTGTTTCAATATTCTTAGTATATTTATTTAGGGAATGACCTTCTCTGGATAAATATGCAGCGGGCTTGCCACGTCACCGTTTCCGTTTATTGAAAAGCGGGGCATGACAAGTTTTGTTGGTGGCCCATACAGATCAGTTCTGCATGAAGTCGTAAATAATATACCACAAGAATTAATGAATTTAACAAACATTTACATTTCTTGCATTTTAAATTCCTTGAATCAATCCTAACCTATCTTTTACATCAAGGTGATGGACTCACCGAACAATACCAGTACCAACGTCAATGGCAATACTCCACCGCCTACTCTACCACCACCAACCATTGCAGCTCCCATCAATGAGAAAATGGAACCGCTCGAGGCTATCAAGAGCCTATTAGAGGGTTAGCAGCAGCAGACTGCTATCCTGATGAATCGCCCCGAAGCCGAGGCACCCGGAGTTAAGCAGTTTCGGGCATTGCACCCAAAGAACTTCTCAGGTAAGGAGAGCCTGCTTGAAGTAGAAGAATGGGCTCAAGCGACCGACGATGACCTGGCAGCTGCTCAAGTGCCAGATATTGCTTGGGTGAGAGTTTCTAAGTTTCAACTGACCGATAACGCCAGGGTATAGTGGAAGGCTTAGGAGAGCCGTCTCGCACAACCGATAGAATGGAAAACATTCCGAGACCTCTTCGACGCTAAGTACTTTCCAGAGACTGTCCGCTTTGATATGGAGCAGCAATTCATCTATTTACATTAAGGCTCGATGTGGGTCAAGTCGGTGGATGAATATGATACTGAGTTTACCATGCTCAGCAGGTAAGACATTGTCTCAAATTCAATTTTCTGATCTCACTCACAACACTGCTAACAAAGGTCGTAACAAGTTCGCTGCACATCATATTCCCACTGCTGAGATCCGGGCACGACGATTTCAGTAAGGGTTGGATCCTGAAATACAAGATGCACTCTCTACAGGAGATTTCACAACCTATGATCTTGCTTTGAAGGCTGCCCGATGCTATGAGGCAGTTGTGAAGAAGAAGGGTAGGCCGCAGATTGCCGGTGTGAAACGCCCTGTGCACCAGATCACAGGAGGGGCCTTTTCAAGGCCAGTTTTTAATGGACTATCTCGGAGTCCAGTAGGTTCGTTCGCCAACAGCAGGCCAGACTTTTGCATCTATTGCAAAAGAACAAGGTATCTTGTGAAGAACTGTCGTAGGGTGAACAACTTGTGCCTGATATTTGGGTCTTTTACTCACGCCATTGGAGCTTGCCCCCAGAACCGAGGACCTAACAACCTTCCAGCTAGACCGGCGATCCAAGCACCTCCTACCCGGTTAGCCCACCAGCTCCAGCTTCCCGCATCTAGACCACTCAACCCCAATGCCGAGTGTTTAACTCGGCACAAAAGAAAGTGCCACGACGCCAAGCATTCACCATGTCGGTCGAAGAGTGTAACAACTCCATTTTTAATGTAGAAAGAATTGATTTAAATTCAATGTATACTTGGAGTATTTATTGCGGCTGATATCTCTTTAAGTATTTATTTCACTCCATAATTACAAGAAGGAGTTTGTAGCTCATTGGTAATACCTTGCACTGCTGAACCAAGCCACCAGAGTTCAAATCCCATGCCCTACATTATTTTTGTATTTATTTTGTTTTAAATTCTTTGGAAAGTCAACAGTCAAAACGCCATAACTCACAAAACTTGAACTGAAGACCAAAAACTAAATATACCATAAATCCCCCCAGGAGACCCCCCACCCAACGACACCCCGACTCGGCCGAGTCGAGCCGGCGCCGCCGGCCGTACTCGGCCGGACGGCCGAGTCGTCAACACGGAAAAATTCCGTGTTGATCTGGTCTTCTCACTTGCATACACTAAATTCCTAGATCGGTTATCAAATGCCCATTAAACCTCTTTTACTCCCAATTTTTAATAAATTTAATGATTTTTATATAATTTTTATATTTTTTTTATTTAAAACCCTAACCCTAGCCTAACCCTATATAAACCCCCCATACCCTCTACCCTCTCATCACTTTTTCTAAGTCCACTCTCCCAAAATTCCAAGAGAACTTGGTACGTTAGAAAACGAGCGAAAGGCGAAGCGCTGACGAAATCGACGACGACTTTCGGATGATCGTGCTAGGAGCTCTCGACGACGTTTCGACGTGCCGGCAAACCCTCTACCTCCCTCTCACTCTCTAGCGTTGTCCAAACCCGTAAGACCCCCTTTTCTATCCTTCTTTTCTTTCATTAAAATACGAACTTAAAAACCCGACGGAAATCGGAACAAACCGATTTCCGATTCGGTTTTCTATCAAATCTCACTTATCACCAATTCCATAATGCTTAAACATCTTCATGTTAACTACTAATCACTTAAAAATTAATTTGAACAAGTTTTCACACATGAAATGATAGCTTTTGCAATATACCGTATTTTTGCACTTAAATACCACCATGTTTAGTTTATCACATTTAACCCTTTAACATTGCTATACCTTAAAGTAGATCACGAGGTAATGACCTACCTCCACACACACTCATATGTAATCATAACACGCTACCTTGAAAACTTAGAATACGATAAAACAAGATTTTACATTAAAATACCATTTTCTTAATAAAACCTTTTTCTAAAAGTTCTAAGTTTTAAACAATTTTAAAACAATATCTTTTAATAGGAAAATAGGATAAGTTATGGACATTGATCGTTTATCTAAACCTGACTTTGTGGTGTCTAGGCAAGTGTGTCTAAGGCGAGTGGTTACTTAATTAGGACCACTACTTGTAGTGGAGAGCCTCCCACTCACCTGGCACTTACCTGGCCGCAATTGGCGGTGAAGAGACGATTTGAGACTTCTAATGACTTGTCGTTTAGACCATTTAGAAATAGACTAGTTGGCTTAGGAAACCCTAGCATCTAAAGTACGGAAATTTACACATTTTACAAATAAATACCTTATCTTTATAAAACCGTTTTCTAAATGACTAGAATTTATTAAATCTTTGCAAAGAGCCACTACAACCCACCTTTGGGGAACTCGTTAGGGATAGTACGGTTTATCGTGCACCCTCGGGCTTAGTTGTGCGAGATTCAGACCTCCGCAAGGAGCATTCGGTCTCGAAAGGTTTAAAATACGACATTTTAGAAAAATGAGATTTTTGGAAAATAAAATATTTATTAAAAATTATTCTTGTATAAATATATGTATATTTATCATTGAAACACCTATTTTATTATAAGATAAAGTTTCCACCTTTTCCTAGAAAAATTACAAGATTAAAAGTTACATTAAAATACCATGAATTTCAAATAAATCAATATTACAAATTAATACCTTTATTTATGAAATTAGGATATTTTCACTAGAAATATCACAAAATAAATCACACTCATTATAACTATAAAGACGAATAATAAATACTTGAGGTGTATCTTGAAAACTATACAAAAGTATTTTTACATAAAACCCCCTCAAGTTTTATAAATTACAATAAGGACCCTAACAAATATAGAATCTCGACTTACATTTCTTTTGGTCTGACTCGGGTTTGAGTCTGATTATTTCTGACTTGAATATGATTCAAGTCAATCTACATTCTTTAATATTCCAACTCAATATGAACACATGAATCCCAGAATCCGGTTAACAATCTATACAACTTGACTGAACCAAACCATGGATATACATCCATTATTTCGTTATTCCATTTACCTGATTATGAAGTTACAATATGTTTACTGATATCATGGTTTTGGTCAGTCATCCAACTTACACAATACAATACAACAATACTATCAAAACACTACGGGGTTTAAGGGATAGATTGGTACGGAAGGTGTTAAAGGTGGCACGAGGTGGTCAGATTAAGACACCTAACCTATATTCCGTTGCTTTTGTACCATGGCTTAACGGTTCCTTGTACATTCCGTTTGCCCTGGTCTCTAGCATATAGAGACCCCTCTCGTATACACTGGCATTCTTCTGTACCAAGCTACAAACAACAGCGTTAACACAATATTCTACAATATTTTACAATCTCTTTAGAAAATACCTCTTATTCTGTCTTTTATAATTCTTCATTATCTTTGGGACTTACCGAGCGACCTGTTCGCTAACGACATTCTATTTCTTTGTTCTTTGAATGTCGCCAGGTGTTTTGGACCCAGCAGAGATCGACCCCACCGGTGAAGACTTGGATCAGTTTCACGAAGACCCCGAGCTCTAGACATTGTACCTTGTTCTATTCAGTATTTTCATTTCCTGTTATGCCACTGTTTAGGCATCGCTTTTCATTTCAGTTGTATTTACTTTTCATGCATTGTACAAAAGAATGTTATTAATAAAGTTGCTGTTATTTCTATATCTCTTGTCTCTTGTGATTTACTTTTATATTGTTTAGATATGCTTAACGTATGTACTTCTAAGTATATACGTAGCGGACCTCGTCGCATCCACTTCGCCGTACACCGGGAAGCGGGGCGTGACAAAGAGGCCGAAGCTACGAGTTAGGTTATCACTGGTAAATCTCTTCCCTATTCTCTTTCAACTCCTTTCAATTCATAGTCATCTTATATCTGTTATACCTAAACCTATCCCACACGACTTAAGTACAATCTTAGTAGCCTCCTTACCTGCTCTAGTGCTCTTTGATACTGGGGCATCACATTGTTTTATGTCGCAACAGTTCGTCCAAACTAATGCGATCCTTATTAAACCACTCGTATCCAGTTGGAACGTTAGTTCAGAGAACGGCGTTCTAAAAGTAACTTTGGAATACGATCTGTGTCTAGTGGTCATCTGCAGTTGAGAATTCTATGCAGAATTCAAGGTGCTGGACATACCGAACTTCGACGTAATCTTGGGAATGGACTGGCTGGGAACTTTCTTCGCTACCATCGATTGTCTCCAAAGGTGGGTAGTGTTCGAAATACCAGATCATCCGGTATTCTACTTCAAAAGTGGAGACCGAACCTTAGAGCCTAGCATCTACCGAGAAAAACTAAAGAAGGCAGAGGTTGCAGTGTTGCAAGCGGAAGAATCGAAGCTAGAGGTAGTTCGAGAGTTCGAGGATGTATTTCCAAAAGATATATCAGCTTTACCTCCCGATCGAGCTCTTGAATTCAGCAACGATTTACAATCTGGCGCACAACCAGTAATAAAAGCTCCATACCAATTAAGTCCGGAGGGATTGAAGGAGATCCACATTCAGTTGGACAAACTCCTAAAGAAAGGTTGGATTCGTCCCAGTACTTCGAGCTGGGTATCTCCGGTGCTAGTGGTGAAGAAGAAGGAAGGATCCCACAGGATGTGATTGGATTATCGAGCACTGAACGAGGTGAAAATTATGAACCAGTATCCACTACCACACATCGATGACCTTTTCGATCAGTTAAGTGGATTTTTGTGTCTTTTCAAAACTAGATCTTCATTCGGGTTACCATTAGGTAAAGGTCAATGAGTCCGACATTCCGAAGACGGCGTTTAGGACTCGTTATAGTTATTATGAATATCTCGTAATGCCATTTGGAGTGACCAATGCATTTGCCATCTTTGTGAACTTGATGAACCAAGTTTTCCGAAAGTACCTAGACAGGTTTGTTGTCATCTTCATTGACGACATCCTGGTGTATTCAAAGAATCGGAAAGAGCACGCCGATCACTTATGGATTGTCCTGGACATATTGCGACAACATTAGCTCTATGCCAAGTACAGCAAGTGTAAATTTTGGCTAGATCAAGTCGGATATCTCGGACATATTGTTTCAGGCGAAGGAATTTTTGTGGATCCAGCTAAGGTGTCAGCTGTCAGTGAGTGGCCGACATCAAATACGGTGAAAGATATACGAAGTTTCTTGGGCTTAGCAGGATACTACCGACGATTCATCGAAGGATTCTTAAAAATCGCAGCACCCCTGACTAAGGTCACACGTAAAGACGAAGCATTCGTGTGGTCAGAAGCATGTGACAAGGCTTTTGTAGAACTCAAGTCGAGGTTAACCTCTGCACTATTTCTTGTAATACCGGATCAATCTGGCGGATTCGTTGTGCATTGTGATGCGTCCGGTAAAGGATTAGGATGTATTCTACACTAGTATGGAAAAGTTGTGGCTTTTACATCAAGACAGTTAAAGGTACATGAACGCAATTATCCAACACATGATCTAGAATTGGCAGCTGTCATCTTCGCACTCAAGATTTGGTGTCACTATCTGTTGGGAGAACGAGTGGATATATACACTGACCATAAAAGTCTTAAGCATGTATTTACTCAGAAGGAACTCAATATGCGGCAGAGAAGATGGCTAGAACTCATGGCGGACTTCGACATCAACCTACAGTATCATCCTGAGAAGATGAATGTAGTTCCCGATGCCCTTAGTCACCAGCCATTAGCAATAAACCTCACCGCTCAGTAGAGACTACAACAAGATCTGCATGGATTGGTGATTGAAATAGTTGTGCCAGGTAACCCTTCATCTTTGATGAACTTATAAGTCCAGTCCACTCTTGTCAATAAGATCAAGAAAACTCAAGCAAATGATGCCAAGTTACAAGATCCGAGAACAAATAGAAAGTGGACTACGAACTGAATTCGTTATCCATGAAGATGGATTCTTACGATATGGAAGCCATTTATGTGTACCAGTCGGCTCTGTTCGGGAAGAGTTGATGAAAAAAGCTCATACCTCTCTGTATTCGGTACACCCCAGCGGTACGAAGATGTATAAGGATCTACGGTAACACTACTGGTGGTATGGAATGAAGCGCGAAATAGCTAGGAGCGTAGCAAAGTGTCTAGTGTGTCAGCAAGCGAAGGCTGAATATCACAGAACTGCTGGTCTACTTCAGCCGTTACCAATCCCAGAATGGAAATGGCGGTATATGATTGAAAGAATTTAAAGTTAACCGCAATCAAGACGGTGTCGCTATGCAGCTAGCCGGTTGAGCACGGGTCGATCCACAGGGAGATGGTTGTATTTCCTTTCGAGTTTTAGACGAGTCAATAAAGAATTTGTGTATATTTGTTCGAGACTCTCCTAAGTGTAATATTTGCAAGTATAAAGTTGTTAAGAAAACGATACGAAATTGTAAGCTAAAGAAATCCGTACTCAAAACCTTTGAGCCGAGTCTTGACCAATTGAAGCTAGAGCAATTGGCAACAACGTGGATTAGGGGATTTAAGCGCGGTATTCGTGGAATACGGCTTATTTACCCTTGTCCTTCCGCTCTTGTCTCTTGCTTTCGCCTCCGGCCAAACCGAACGCAACCGGTCGCGGTTAGGAATCACCGTTACCTTGTTAGGGTAGGGTGCCTAACGGAGCGCTTGCGTATGGTTTGGGCGGAGTTCAATGGAAAATAACGGGAAAAGGAAACGAGAAAGAAGATATTAACTTACAATACCGTATTTCATCTTAACAACAATAATTACAACCATTCACAAAAAAGAACCAAAAAGAGAGAACAAAAAGAAAAGAACAAAGAAAAGAAAAGAATACAAGTAATTAAGTGCATGAATATAAATTGCAAGTAATTAAAGACAAGAAAATAATAAGCAAGTAATAAAAAGCGATAAAAAGAACAAGAAACTAGAACTCAAGACAAGCATGTGATCAATAGCCAACCCTTAAACTTGCAAGCTCAATCAAGAGGTTGCAAGATCAAGGGAAGGGTAGAGAACGCATGTAAAATGAAGTGCTAATTCCATGAAAGAATACGACCCTTGAGATCAATAACTAACCCTTAACCATTCAAGCTCAATGAAGAGGTTGAATGATCAAGAGAAAGCAAGAATCTCAAGGGGAAGAAGAAACAAAAGAGAATGATACAAAAAGCCCTCATCTTCATTGATCTCCCACTCAAAAAGCTCTCACTACAATTTTCATGGAAAAAGAAATGAAGATGAAGGAGAAAAAGACTAAATCCTAACAAAAAGAGGAACAAAAGAATGACCCTTGGCTTGGCTCAGATCTGCTGTATTTATAGGCAAGGAAATGAAACCCTAGGGGCAAATTCTGACATAAAATGAAGTACCCAAAGTGCCCATGAAAAACGACAGAATGAAGACCCCACATGGCCGCGGATCCGCGGCCAATACCCCCTATTGGCCGCGGATCCGCGGCCGTATAGAGGAATTGGGTGCTCCGTTTTTCTGTGCTTCCCTGGTTTCTTGTCCCCTTCATTGTGGTACATATATTTTCTGAAAATACATTCACATTTCTTCCAGAATTTCTGTTGAGGAAAGGTGGACTTTTGTGGATGCTTTTGTCATGATTGCCTCGAGCTCCGCGTAGATTTCTAGGAACTTGTTGTTGCCATTGAGCCTTGTGCATGAAGGTGACAATGATTTGACATTTTGTCTTCCTAAACTGGTATCTGGCAACATACGGATGACGAGCGGAGACCGTGTTTTCTCAGTGGTTGGCAGGAACCCGGATTTTGTCGTGTTTTCCATGAATTTCACCGTTTTAGAACCGAGAACCTGTATCCTGCAAATATGTAACAAACACGGATTAAAAGCACCTACCTATAAACAACCGAGCGTAAGAATGGGCGGTATAAAATGCAGTATTCTGTGATGAACAAATACCCCCAAACTTAACTTTTGCTCGTCCCGAGCAAAACCAATTATTCACAAAAAAGTCCTAATCGCACTTTCGCAGGGAACGCGATTGCACTGAGCACGTGCAACAAGCCGTTAAACCTCTAGGTGTCCCTAGTAGGAGGAGTGTTGTCTCCTGAGGGTTTTCAGCGGATACTACCCACAAAATCCCGTCAAGCTAGTGTCATAAGTTAACGTCGATTCTACTCCTACAGTTTAGTATTTACGTTAGAAATTCTATCATCCTAAGTTAGAAATATCCAACCCTTATTTTTCACACCTCCCATCTATTTAACCTTAGGTCCTATACGTTCCAAAAAAGTTTAGAAAGATGTTGGTTCTCCTGAGTTTTCCTTCTAAAGTGAGGCCTCAAATCAGGGATTTTTATCACCTCTATAGAAAACACAAGTCTTATTCTTCATTTCTATCTTTTATTCAAACATCGATTATATACCCCTACGTGTGTGTATATTTGCACCCCTACACTTAAGAATTCAATTCAAGCTATAATACCCTTGCCCTAATACCTAATACTACTTCTTTTCATTAAGGATGGACGGATTTGCTCACACACCTTTCATGCGACTATTAATGCTTCCTGAGGCACTAACGGCCGATTACTGAATATGTGAACTTAAAGCGTAAATAGCAGTTTCCAGGTCTTGACTTTATTCTATTTTTTTCTTTTTCTTTTTCTTTTTCAAGACCGGATATATTTTTCAATATGCTCTTTTGGTGTTTAGCTTTAAATACCGTTTTTTCTTTCATACTAAGCTTTCAGACAAGAGTATTTCTAGGTATCCTCTACTATCCCAAGTTTCAAGGTGCGTGTATGTGCAGTTTGTAGGGTATATACTTTCTAAATTTGAACTCAAGAAAAGAAACTATTTTTCAGACTTATCCTTCAGTAGAGCATCAATACTTTCCCTTCATCTTGACTTAACTAAAGAACTGAACTCAAGATTACCTATTTCTCAAAAAAAACTGTAAGGACGTATACTTACCAAGTTTAAACAGAATGAGGGTTATTTTTAGGGTTTTCAATTCCTAAGCCTAGAATTTAGTTATTTCTATTATATCAACTAAACTTTCGGAATAAAGATCTAAGTTACCCTATTAGCTAACTTGACGACAAAGTTTTTATATTTTTTGGAAATTTTTTCGATTTTTATGGGTTTTTAAATAAGGTATGCAAATGCAAAATATACAAATGAATGCGAAGGAAGAAAGCTTACCGAGCACACCCCCAAACTTAAACTTGACAGTGCCCTCACTGTCAGGCTACACCAAGAGGGTCAAAATTGCCGGCGCTCCCTAAAAACAAATTATATACAACAAAGAAAACAAAAAATATATACAAAAAAGGTGTCCCCCCCAAACTTAAGTAAAACAGTGTTTCCACTGTTAAGCGTTGAAATTCAGGATTAGGGGGGAAAGAGAACAGTATCAGGCTATACAAGGCCTTACACAGGCCGAAAGTTAACACCAACCATTCAAAGATCTTATCGTGATAAAGCAGTGGTTGGTCAAAGAAGGCGTAGAGAAAAGAAATGGAGAATACGCGAGACCATATGCGGAGAGAAGCGGGATATGGTCTCGGTATATGAGAGGAAGAAGAATGGCGGAAGGGAAAAAGAAGTGGAATACGAACTTGAGGGTGCAAATGGAGTAAATAGATTAGCACAATTTGTGATGACCGATGTATGAAAAGCGATTGTGCTAATATATTTATCCGGCGAGAGATTGGGTCAAATCCCTCAAGATTCGTAAGAAACCATGGGTACGCCGAACTTGGTAAACCAGACACAGGAAATGAAAGTGAGACGGTTTCTTGCATGGTCGGAACGATGGAAAGGGTGGAGGGGAGTGGTTGAGGAAGGTTATCGGTTAAAGGTTCAGGAAGGTGTACACAGTCAGTGGAAGGAACAGGACGAATTGGAAAATCCGACTCATCAAGCAGAACTGGTTCATCCTCAAAACTATCCTCAATATTCTCCTCAAAATTTAGCACATCCATGCACTTCTCTTCAAAATCCAGACGCATATGGGGTTCGGGAAAAACATTTAATGACTCGGGATGATGATTTGAAGAGAAAAACTCAGCCAAATCTATGGGTTCATCATCCAAATTATTCCCCGCGTCAATATCCTTAATCAAGTGAAAATCAATATTCTCAGACACCTCCTCAAAAGCATGGATATCAATCAATTCAGGTTCTAGAGTGGAGGTGTAGAGGTCAAAAGGTTTGGGTATGGTTTCACTTGGCAAGGTCCCTTCACAATCTGGCAAATCAAATACTACAAAGTCGCACAACTCATTAAACATTCTATCTTCAACTGATAATTCATTTGGGACACTTGATAGACTTTCAACACAGGAGTTGTGGGATTCAATTTGGACGGGGTAGGCTTGATTCGGAAGGGGGTACAGCTCACTCTCTCCACTCAAATTCACAGCCTGTCCTACCGCCTCATCATACATTGGAAAATTTGGAGCTAGCTGGAAACTAACTACCGGGTCAGTAGGTTGTATGAGAGCGGCCATGGACGCATTCAAATCCATCATCTGTTGGCTTGACGCTACCCTAAAGTCTTTCAAGGACTGTTCTAGACTAGACATTGGTTGTGAAGGGGTTTCAGTAAAAGATTCAAAGTTGTTTGGATACTGAAAACTCCCAAATGGCGGTTCTGATGCAATGTCTAGGGAAGGTGCAAAAGTAGGGTAGGATTGGTAGGAATTGAATGGCTGGACAGGAGTGGGATCAACATTGGGATAAGAAGGTGAATGGAATTGTTGATCCCAAGAATTTGTAGTGGTGAAAGGAGTGAAAGATCGGCTACGAGATTGTTCAATACGTTCAGCAATAGACATAGGTCTCGGGGTTACAACTGGATTTTCAAAAGGGGTATCAACACAAGAAGGTGTGAATGTTTGAAACGGTTGATACGAAGTGGATTGCGGGGTCCAGTTGTTCGTCCTAGACGCGTCTATCCGATCTTTCAAAGAAATTTTTGGCATGGATGGATCGTTCGAAGTTCGACCAAAACAAGAACCGTAGGAAGTAATGTCTGGTTGTAGGTACCAAAGTTCGGCAAGAGTTTTGCGAGGTGGAGTACCCATGATATGAAGAGAGAAAGAAAGAAAGACAGAGAAAAGGAGGGGAAAAAGAATGTGATAATTTTTTTTTTATAGTTATATATTAACAAAAGAATGAAGTATACACACAAAAAGAATATGGACAAAAACAATCACGACACAAAAAATACCACACACCTAATCGTTCTAGGGTTAACCTAGGTCAACTAGACCTGCTCCAGAACTTGATTGTCGAAGTAAAACTGTGTCGAGAAACAGGCTCAAGATACACTGATCACGAGGCCAGGTAAGTGCAGAGATAAGGGGAGATTTTCCAACGCTTTCGCGAAGTTCCTTAATTAAATAACCCTTTCTCTTTTGGCGGTTTCGCCGTTAACACTTTCCTAGACACCCCGTAAACAATATACCGTTAAGCAAGGTTCTAAACACAGTTAACTTCTCCTAGTGAGCGCGAAGTCCTTAAGGCTTAAAGTCTAGTTTCTTTTAAATTTTGTGCGGGTAAACGTTATGCTCAAGTTCGTGATTTGTGGGCCACGGAAAAGGTGATGAAATCCTTTACCGTATATTGTAGGGTTCGTTTGCCCTTAAGTCCGTATTAATTGATGCAATGCACAATTCAATAAAAATTCTATAAAGAATCAAAAAATTGTTTTTTTTTTATTTTGGCACGGCACTGCAACAAATACGGGTTAGTCAATTTTTTAGCGCTTGCTAGCGAACTTGCAAAGAATCCTGCAAAGAATAGTATATTGGAAGCGTCGGATTTGAGAAGAATGTGTTAGTAAAGTACGTACCGTTAAGTTTTGGGTTAGGAAACCCCCGTTGAATCAAATCCGGTAAGCTTGAAAGGTTCGCTTGCGCGGGTCAAACTACCCGGATCTTTGGCACTGTACTTCGTAATCACCTTTGCCTTGAATGCACACTTTGCTCCCCACAATTGCAGTTTGCAAATACGCAAAAATCTGCACACTTGGCCACAAAAAATAACAAAAAGTTTTTTTTTTTTATAAATATATACAAAAAGAATATTAACCCGAATAACAAGAAAGAAAATACGCTACCGTCTCCCCGGCAACGGCGCCATTTGATTGAAAGAATTTAAAGTTAACCGCAATCAAGACGGTGTCGCTATGCAGCTAGCCGGTTGAGCACGGGTCGATCCACAGGGAGATGGTTGTATTTCCTTTCGAGTTTTAGACGAGTCAATAAAGAATTTGTGTATATTTGTTCGAGACTATCCTAAGTGTAATATTTGTAAGTATAAAGTTGTTAAGAAAACGATACGAAATTGTAAGCTAAAGAAATCCGTACTCAAAACCTTTGAGCCGAGTCTTGACCAATTGAAGCTAGAGCAATTGGCAACAACGTGGATTAGGGGATTTAAGCGCGGTATTCGTGGAATACGGCTTATTTACCCTTGTCCTTCCGTTCTTGTCTCTTGCTTTCGCCTCCGGCCAAACCGAACGCAACCGGTCGCGGTTAGGAATCACCGTTACCTTGTTAGGGTAGGGTGCCTAACGGAGCGCTTGCGTATGGTTTGGGCGGAATTCAATGGAAAATAACGGGAAAAGGAAATGAGAAAGAAGATATTAACTTACAATACCGTATTTCATCTTAACAACAATAATTACAACCATTCACAAAAAAGAACCAAAAAGAGAGAATAAAAAGAAAAGAACAAAGAAAAGAAAAGAATACAAGTAATTAAGTGCATGAATATAAATTGCAAGTAATTAAAGACAAGAAAATAATAAGCAAGTAATAAAAAGCGATAAAAGGAACAAGAAACTAGAACTCAAGACAAGCATGTGATCAATAGCCAACCCTTAAACTTGCAAGCTCAATCAAGAGGTTGCAAGATCAAGGGAAGGGTAGAGAACGCATGTGAAATGAAGTGCTAATTCGATGAAAGAATACGACCCTTGAGATCAATAACTAACCCTTAACCATTCAAGCTCAATGAAGAGGTTGAATGATCAAGAGAAAGCAAGAATCTCAAGGGGAAGAAGAAACAAAAGAGAATGATACAAAAAGCCCTCATCTTCATTGATCTCCCACTCAAAAAGCTCTCACTACAATTTTCATGGAAAAAGAAATGAAGATGAAGGAGAAAAAGACTAAATCCTAACAAAAAGAGGAACAAAAGAATGACCCTTGGCTTGGCTCAGATCTGCTGTATTTATAGGCAAGGAAATGAAACCCTAGGGGCAAATTCTGACATAAAATGAAGTACCCAAAGTGCCCATGAAAAACGACAGAATGAAGACCCCACATGGCCGCGGATCCGCGGCCAATACCCCCTATTGGCCGCGGATCCGCGGCCGTATAGAGGAATTGGGTGCTCCGTTTTTCTGTGCTTCCCTGGTTTCTTGTCCCCTTCATTGTGGTACATATATTTTCTGAAAATACATTCACATTTCTTCCAGAATTTCTGTTGAGGAAAGGTGGACTTTTGTGGATGCTTTTGTCATGATTGCCTCGAGCTCCGCGTAGATTTCTAGGAACTTGTTGTTGCCATTGAGCCTTGTGCATGAAGGTGACAATGATTTGACATTTTGTCTTCCTAAACTGGTATCTGGCAACATACGGATGACGAGCGGAGACCGTGTTTTCTCAGGGTTGGCAGGAACCCGGATTTTGTCGTGTTTTCCATGAATTTCACCGTTTTAGAACCGAGAACCTGTATCCTGCAAATATGTAACAAACACGGATTAAAAGCACCTACCTATAAACAACCGAGCGTAAGAATGGGCGGTATAAAATGCAGTATTCTGTGATGAACAGTATATTACCATAGATTTCAAGACTGCTCTCCCTCATAGTATGAAGGGTAACGATGCAATTTGGGTTATTATGGATCGACTCACCAAGTCGGTTCACTTTATTCCATTTCGAGTTGGCCAGTCAACTGAGACGTTAGTATGGAAGTACATGGAGGTAAGTATAAATCTCAAGTATGATTTATACCTTCAAGATGTAC